>CM059797.1:18386117-21256117 GCA_030435695.1 Brachymystax lenok tsinlingensis | reverse complement strand
ATCAGACGTAGAGCTGCTTTCCCTCCATCCAATAACGGGCTTGCACATACTGCACAGTGCGGTGTTGGATTCAGTAATTACTTTATTTCGCGCCCTGAGTGACAGGAGGGAGGTGCTTAATTTTACAAGCAAGGTCAACTCTAGCGTGTGGAAAACCATATGGTAAATCCTGTAAAGGCAGGATTTCATTGAGTAGCCAAGATGAACGAAAAATACACATCCTGTTACGAATGCAGTCAAGTTGAAAAAAAAGAAGGCTACAGTGTCTGGTTTATTTTAGAATAAACTAAAAGGACAGTGCCTTCAAAAATAATTCATACCCCTTCACTTCTTCCACATTTTGTTGTGTTACAGTCTGAATTCAAAATTGATTAAATATCCCCCCCCACCACCATTCTACACACACTACCCCATAACGACAAAGTGAAAACATGTTTTTAGAAATTGTTGCACATTTATTGAAAATGAAATACAGAAATTGAATTTACATAAGTATTCCCACCCCTTTCCTGTGACACTCCAAATTGAGCTCAGGTGCATCCAATTTCCTTTGATCATCCTTGAGACGTCACTACAACTTGATTGGAGTCCACCTGTTTGGACATGATTTAGGAAAAATATAAGGTCCCACAGTTGACAGTGCATGTAAGAGCAGAAACTATACCATGCAGTCCAAGGAACTGTCTGTCCATAGAGCTCCGAGATATAATTGTAATGAGGCATATATCTGGGGAGGGATATAAAACAAGTTGAGTGTTGAAAGTTTACAAGAGTACAGTGGTTTCCATCATTCGGAAATTGAAAAAATATGGCACAAGACCATTTCAACACTGCTGGTTTGAGAAATACAATTGGGTAGAGTACTCTGTCCATAAAAACGCAGCTTTCTGCTTTCCATGTACAGTTTTTGGCAAAAACATTCAATTTGATTATTTTGTCAGTAATGGCTGCAAAAATTGGAAAAAAGCTTTGTTTATCTTCGGTAAACATGAGATGGCACAAACACACGGACAGTGTTGTGGCATGGCAAAGCTACCAGGCAACTAGCAATCATGGGAACATTGCTCAGATTTTAACATCTGCCCATGCTAGTGATACTGCAGAGAGAAGGAAGTATCTGAGGAGAATTGTTACGGTCACCTCAATGTTAGGAAGACAGGGACTCTCTTTCCGTGCCAATGATGAATCTAGTGAAAGCACAAATAGAGGGAACTTTCTTGAATGTATGGAGCTTTTAAAGGAGTTTGACCCTTTCCTGAAAAGGTACAATACTCATTCAAATGCGATGTCTCTCTCTCCAGAATCTCAGAATGACATGATCGAATGCTGTCAAAGTCTGGAATGTATGCCATTACGGCGGATGAGGCCAGGGTTGGACAGTCTGAACAGTTGGCTCCGTGTGTTAGGTATGTGACAGAGGGGACAGTTAAGGAGCGTTTAATAGCACTAGCAGAAATCAAGTCATTTGATGCCCAATCGATAGCAAATGAGTTGGAACAGCAGCTCCAAATGAGAGGTGTAGCAGGCCTAAAGTGCGTTGCACAGACCTATGATGGTGCAGCTGTCATGAGTGGGTCCAAAGGGGGTGTGCAAGCACATTCCAGAGTGCTGCATCCGGAGGCAATTTATGTACATTGCTATGCTCATGAGTTTAATTTGGTGTTGTGTCATACTTGCAGGGCTATTCTGGAGACTGCTGAGTTTTTCAGTTTCTTGGAGAATGTGAATTCGTTTTTCAGTATATCCCTAGTTAACCGCCACAAGTTCAAAGAAGCTCAGTCCAAACTTATAGCATCAGCTGAACTTGTACAGCTCTCAAAACACATGACTGTAGACCTGGCAGAAGCTTGTTTTGGCAAGCTGTATGTGACACACTGATAGGCAAACACACAGATGCATTTGCCACAGAACTTTATGACAGAACCAAAGCACGGTGAAATTCACAATGTTCCAGAGACAGATGCAGCAAGAAAGTGCAACCAAAGGAAAATGTGAGATTTTGTGGTGGAGAGATCCTTGGGTTTAGGCACAGAATTGTCATGTTCCCAAACAATGAACACAGAGTTGTTGCTCCCCTGCTTGGACAGGATGGTTTGTGAGCTTGGCCAGCGATTCTCGACTGTAGACGCAGGTCTGCTCAAAGGCATACAAGCATGCAGCCCCAACTCAAAAAACTTCCTAGATACATCATGCTTAACATAGTTTGCCAAGCACTACGGTATTGATGTTAAAACAGAAGAGATGTTGGTGGCCAGAAACGTTCTTGCCAGGAAAAGAGAGGTTGGATGTCCTCCCAAAGATATGCTTGCTGTGCATAACCTCCTGGATGATGATATGTTTTCTTCTCTGAAGGAAATCATTCAGGTTGCCCTCACAATTCCTGTGAGCAGCTGCTCCTGTGAAAGGTCCTTCAGTGCACTGCGCTGGCTGCACTCCTGGTTGTGTAAGACAATGGGTCAGAAAAGGCTTGCAAGTCTTGCAGCCATGTCCATTGAGGGTGAAGTGCTTGGGCAACTAAGCCACATTAGCGTGACTGCTTTGCCACCTTTAAAAATAGCAGGTACACTTTGATGAATAACACCCCCCAAAAACACTAACACTACATGTGTTATTCACCAACACTGAGAAAGTGTAACAGCATCAGCTCTAATAAAGTGTTAACTAAGCTGGAATTTACAACACACACAGTGTTAGGGACCCAACACTCTGGGGGTGTTAGTTTATCAACACATTGAGAAGTGTTAGTTTAAATCAAATCAAAATGTTATTTGTCACATGCGCCAAATACAACAGGTGTAGACCTTACAGTGAAATGCTTACCTACAAGCCCTTAACCAACAATGCAGTTAAGAAAATACCCCCCAAAAAGTAAGAGATGAGAATAACAAATAATTAAAGAGCAGCAGTAAATAACAATAGTGTGGCTATACACAGGGGGTACCGGTACAGAGTCAATGTGCGGGGGTACCGGTGTTGAGGTATTGATGTAATTGAGGTAATATGTACATGTAGGTAAAGTGAGTATAAATATATAATAACAGAGAGTAGCAGCAGCATAGATGAGGGTGGGGAGGGGGTGCAAATAGTCTGGGTAACAATTTGATTAGATGCTCAGGAGTCTTATGGCTTGGGGGTAGAAGCTGTTTAGAAGCCTCTTGGACGTAGACTTGGCACTCCGGTACCGCTTGCAATGCGGTAACAGAGAGAACAGTCTATGACTAGGGTGGCTGGAGTCTTTGACCATTTTTAGGGCCTTCCTCTGACACCGCCTGGTATAGAGGTCCTGGATGGCAGGAAGCTTGGCCCCAGTGATGTACTGGGCCGTACACACTACCCTCTGTAGTGCCTTGCGGTCGTAGGCCGAGCAGTTGCTATACCAGGCAGTGATGCAACCCGTCAGGATGCTCTAGATGGTGCAGCTGTAAAAGCCTTTTGAGGATCTGAGGACCCATGCCAAATCTTTTCAGTCTCCTGAGGGGAAATAGGTTTTGTCGTGCCATTTTTACGACTGTCTTGGTGTGTTTGGACCATGTTAGTTTGTTGGTGATGTGGACGCCAAGGAACTTGAAGCTCTCAACCTGCTCCACTACAGCCCCGTCGATGAGAATGGGGGCATGTTCGGTTCTCTTTTTCCTGTATTCCACAATCATCTCTCTACAAACAATAGTACGCAAGTATAAACACCATGGGACCACGCAGCCAGCATACCGCTCAGGAAGGAGACCCGTTCTGTCTCCTAGAGATGAACGTACTTGGTGCGAAAAGTGCAAATTAATCCCAGAACAACTGCAAATGACCTTGTGAAGATGCTGGAGGAAACAGGTACAAAAGTATCTATATCCACAGTAAAACGAGCCCAATATTGACATAACCTGAAAGGCCGCTCAGCAAGGAAGAAGCCACTGCTCTAAAAAAGCCAGACTACGGTTTGCAACAGCACATGGGGACAAAGATCGTACTTTTTGGAGAAAGTCCTCTGGTCTGATGACACAAAAATAGAACTGTTTGGCCATCATGATCATCGTTATGTTTGGAGGAAAAAGGGGGAGGCTTGCAAGCCGAAGAACACCATCCCAACCGTGAAGCACAGGGGTGGCTGCATCATGTTGTGGGGGTGCTTTGCTGCAGGAGGGACTGGTGCACTTCACAAAATAGATTGTATCATGAGCAGGAAAATGATGTTTATATATTGAAGCAACATCTCAAGACATCAGTCAGGAAGTTAAAGCTTCATCGCAAATGGGTCTTCCAAATGGACAATGACCCCAAGCATACTTCCAAAGTTGTGGCAAAATACAAAGTCAAGGTATTGGAGTGGCCATCACAAAGCCCTGACCTCAATCCTACAGAAAACTTGTGGGCAGAACTGATAAAGCATGTGCGAGCAAGGAGGCCTACAAACCTGACTCAGTTACACCAGCTCTGTCAGGAGGAATGGGCCGAAATTCACCCAACTTATTGTGGGAAGCTTGTGGAAGGCTACCCGAAACGTTTGACCCAAGTTAAACAATTTAAAGGCAATGCTACCAATACTAATTGAGCGTATGTAAACTTCTGACCCACTGGGAATGTGAAATAAATAAATAAAAGCTGAAATAAATCACTCAATTATTACTCTGACATTTCACATTCTTAAAATAAAGTGGTGATCCTAACTGACCAAAGACAGTGAATTTTAACTAGGATTAAATGTCAGTAATTGTGAAAAACTGAGTTTAAATGTATTTGACTAAGGTGTATGTAAACTTTCGACTTAAACTGAAGGTGTTCCTTTTGTCCAGGGGTGAAAGGGCAGTGTGGAGTGCAATAGAGATTGCATCATATGTGGATCTGTTGGTGCGGTATGCAAATTGGAGTGGGTCTAGGGTTTCTGGGATAATGGTGTTGATGTGAGCAATGACCAGCCTTTCAATGCATTTCATTGCTACAGATGTGAGTGCTACGCGTCGGTAGTAATTTAGGCAGGTCTGCTTGAAACATTTTGGTATTACAGACTCAGACAGGGAGAGGTTGAAAATGTCAGTGAAGACACTTGCCAGTTGGTCAGCGCATGCTCGGAGTACACGTCTTGGTAATCTGTCTGGCCCTGTGGCCTTGTGAACGTTGACCCGTTTTAAGGTCTTACTCACATCGGCTGCAGAGAGCGTGATCACACAGTCGTCCAGAACAGCTGATGCTCTCATGCATGTTTCAGTGTTACTTGCCTCGAAGCGAGCATAGAAGATATTTAGCTCATCTGGTAGGCTCGTCTCACTAGGCAGCTCTCGGCTGTGCTTCCCTTTGTAGTCTGTAATAGTTTGCAAGCCCTGTCACATCCGATGAGCGTCGGAGCCGGGTGTAGTACAATTAGATCTTAGCCCTGTATTGATGCTTTGCCTGGTTGCTGGTTCGTCGGAGGGCACAGCGGGATTTCCTATAAGCTTCCAGGTTAGAGTCCCGCTCCTTGAAAGCGGCAGCTCTACCCTTTAGCTCAGTGCGAATGTTGCCTGTAATCCATGGCTTCTGGTTGGGGTATGAACGCACTGTCACTGTGGGGACAACGTCCTCGATGCACTTATTGATAAAGCCAGTGACTGATGTGTTGTACTCCTCAATGCCATCGGAAGAATCCCGGAACATATTCCAGTCTGTGCTAGCAAAACAGTCCTGTAGTTTAGCATCTGCTTCATCTGACCACTTTTTTATAGACCGAGTCACTGGTGCTTCCTGCTTTAATTTTTGCTTGTAAGCAGGAATCAGGAGGATAGAATTATGGTCAGATTTGCCAAATGGAGGAAGAGCTTTGTACACGTCTCTGTGTGTGGAGTAAAGGTGGTCTAGAATTTTTTTCTTTGGTTGCACATTTAACATGCTGATAGAAATTAGGTAAAACTGATTTAAGTTTCCCTGCATTAAAGTCCCCAGGGGGCCTCCCGAGTGGCGCAGTGATTTAAGTCACTGCATCGCAGTGCTAGCTGTGCCACCACAGATTCTGGGTTGGATCGGGTTGCAGCCGGCCGCGACCTGGAGACCCATGGGGTGGCGCTCAATTGGCCCAGCGTCGTCCATGTTAGGGTAGGGTTTGGCCGGCAGGGATGTCCTTGTCCCATCACGCACTAGCGACTCCTGTGGCGGGCCGGGATCAGTTCAAGCTGACACGGTTGCCAGTTCCTCCGACACATTGGTGTGGCTGGCTTCCGGGTTAAATGGGCATTGTGTCAAGGAGCAGTGCGGCTTGGTTGGGTTGTGTTTTAGAGGACGCATGGCTCTCGATCTTCACCTCTCCCAAGTCCATACAGGAGTTGCAGCGATGAGACAAGACTGTAACTACCAATTGGATACCACAAAATTGGGGAGAAAAAGGGGTATCCAGAGGCGGCCATTAGGAACGCCACCTCTGGATGAGCGTTTTCCTTTTTGCTTATGGCGGTATACAGCTCATTGAGTGCGGTTTTAGTGCCAGTCTGTTGTGGTATGTAGACAGCTACAAAAATACAGATGAAAACTCTCTAGGTAGATAGTGTATCTCATGATAAGCTGTAGACCACACTACCTCAGGCGAGCAAAACCTTGAGACTTCCTTAGATATCTTGCACCAGCTGTTTACATATATGCATAGGCCCCCGCCCCGTGTCTTACCATAGGCTGCTGATAGAGTGTATAACCCACCAGCTGTATGTTCTTAATGTCGTCGTTCAGCCACGATTTGGTTAATTATAAGAGTTTTTAATGTCCTGTTGGTAGGATATATGTGCTTTCAATTCGTCCCATTTATTTTCCAGCGATTGAACGTTAGCTAGCAGGACGGAAGGCAAAGGCAGATTAGCCACTCGTCGCCTGATCCTCACAAGGCACCCTGATCTTTTTCCGCGAAATCTCAGTTTCCTTCTCCGTTTAACACTATTTTGGTGGGTCACAATTTCTGTTAAAATTCTGATCTCAAATTTGCTGTGTGGTGGTACTGAGGGCCTTGAACTGCAAGTCATCATGAAATCAGCAGATTATCAGGTGCTTTGGAGTCCAATGTTCAACCCAGTGTCCAAAAACTCAGTCTCTATTGAATGTTGTGGGTCTTCCAACAGGACAACAACCCCAAACACACATCAAAAAGCACCCAGGAATGGTTCAAGAAGAAACACTGGACTGTTCTGGAGTGGCCAACGAAGAGCCCAGATCTGAATCACATCCAAAACCTATGACGAGAGCTGAAAACAGCAGTTGGTGGAGGGCACCCCTCAAACATTGACGAATTAGAGCAGTAATTTAGTAATCTTCTTTTTCCCTAAATTAAAATTGTAAACTTAAGTTGACAGAAATAAAATTGGTTCTGCAATGTCTGCAATGTCCAATAACAAGGTGTGGAGGAGAACAAACATTTTTTTTCTATTTCAACTTATTTTTAGAAGAAATAGAGAATTATT
The DNA here is from genome assembly GCA_030435695.1 of Brachymystax lenok tsinlingensis. Classification (NCBI taxonomy): domain Eukaryota; kingdom Metazoa; phylum Chordata; class Actinopteri; order Salmoniformes; family Salmonidae; genus Brachymystax; species Brachymystax lenok. Next base: position 21,248,717 of record CM059797.1, on the reverse strand, counting down.
TAAGTGTGCCTATACATTTGGCTGCAACTGTAAACAGAAACCTTCCATGTGAACACATTTTTACATGGTTTATATTCAAAACAATTGTTTCCATTGACCAGCTTGATGGAATGGTGGGAGAGAGGCACTCTACATGTTACTGTGGCCATCTCTCTCGCTCCACAGAACAATGCAAACAAACCAGGCTCATGGAGCATTAGGTAAATGCTTGTGAAGTGGCCACTTACTGTACCAACTGATTGTGTGTATGTGTGTGTCTATAGGGGAGAGGAGGCTTCATCAATAGAACAAATAGAAAAAGGATTATGAAAACGTGAGGAAGAGAGTCTGAAGTGTCTGGGTTTGTAGTTACATTCGTTCCTTTCTATTGCTTTCATGACTCGCATGAAATAACACTGAAAGGAAACAATTATTGACCACTTCAATATTGGAATAGTCTTTTATTTTTTTATTTATTCTTTTGAGTTACATCAAGTGCTTTGATGATCAGAGCAGTAGCCACTAGTTTTACATCGGAGTGTCTGAAATCAATGGAGAGAAAATGAGACGCATGAAGTTGGCAAGAATGTTCAAAAAATTGTTTAAAGTAAATTACACAATTTTCCTTGAGATGGTAGAGGGAGAGTGGGACTATTGTTGGTGATGCTGCTGCCAAAAGCATCATCTTCTCTGTCTGTCTATGTAATGGCTCATTTCCTTGGCCCAGCACTTCAGCCCCCTACAGCTGGGTGCCATTCCTTGGCCCTCTCCCACCCCCTGGCAGGCCAAGAAAAGATGGGCTCCAGCTGGCAGGACAGGACAGGCTGGGGGACAATTAGAGGAGTGTGGGCGAGACAACCATACCTTATGCCAATTAGTGTGCCTTGAGCCAGTCAGACATGTCATTCATAATGACCTCCAACACTGTGGAGCCAGGTGGGAGTGTTTGTGCACACACGCATGTCTATGTTGGAGGGGAATAAGTCACTCAAAAAGGTTCATAATCATATGATTTATTTTTGCTTATTAATATGAAAGAAGTAGTGTATCAGTTGAAAGTACAGACCTGAAGCAGTCACTGCAATATAAAAGTAGGCATTTGCAAGTGACTGCAGCCAGGTATTTACATAGTGTGGGACAACACAGCATTTCCTGTCCCAAAAGTCAATCTAGGGGAGTGACCTAACCAAAAGGCGTGTACCTGCTGCAGTAACCATGATCAGAGTGATGCAACACTAACCATGATCAGAGTGATGCAACACTATGTACCTGTTTTGTTTTAGCACAGTCAATTCCCTGTTTGAATATCCTGAAAATCCGTCCTTCCTTCTTTTCTCCCTTCCATGAAATGACCACTAATCTGCCATGACTGGACAGGTGCAAGCTATGTGGTGGAACCTTCTCTTTCACCTGCACAATCAACTTAGATGGGTGATTATTAGGGAGAAGGGAAGGATGCATGTGAATAGTATTGGAATAGGTCAAACAACAGTCTTGCCCATCACAGCAGTCCTGCCCATCAGGATGCTCTGTAGTTGTTTGATCTTGCCTTCCTGTGGCAGTGGTGGCAGGCCCCTGTCTGCCCGGTCATCCTCGTCCAGGAGCTGCTCGATGTAGCAAGAGCAGCCCAAGAGGACGTGGCCTGTGGCCTGCATGGAGCAGGGTCCATCTCAGAGCCTCTCTACAGGAACAGGGAAACAGATGCAATAACTGGACTGTAGATCAGTGATCAGACAGGTGAGGGGCAAACCGATAGACATAAGCATATCGTAAGGTAAATGGAGAAACACCAACAAATTAGTGTACTCCAGAGTCAGACAGATGGGAATCACAGTTTGATTGACAGTGCAGGGATAGAACCTGCACCTCCTTGATCTCTCCTAGTTTAGATACAACTTCCATTCTCTTTCCACTGACTTTTTATAGAGAACAATACAAGCAGAAAATAAAGGAGCCTAGAAAACATTTTGTCGATCTTGCACAATTTAAATCCTCGCTGTCACAACCGCTCAACTAAAGCCGAAAATCGGCAGCGCTTAGTACGGATGACATAACCTTCCAAAATTAATCTGAACATATTAATAACCTTCTCCTAGGTCTCACCGCCACACCTTTGTGTACCCACATAAACAGACAGGGACACACACTCACAGGTCACTCACTTCAGCATCTTCTTGGCAGCGTAGAAGCACACATCATAGGAGACTAGATGCCATAAAGAATAGAATAGAATAGATGCCATAAAGGGTGGCCTTCACATTCAGACAGCCAATGAAATCCTAAGGGTTGTTCTTGTACAGGTCAAAGGTTATTTTAGCCACATCTTTCCTTGGCTGGGGTTTGGGAGCTCATTTTGCATTCTGGGAGTAGTGTTCTGGGAGCAGATATATTGAGAGTGGGAGAGAAAGAGGAGAAACAAGAGCAAATCAATTTAAGTCTAGTCTCCTACAGGAGACTAGATGGGAAACTCAAATTGAGTGTGAAGGAAAACTGCATAGAGAACTCTTACGCTGGCTGTCAAACTTAGATAAATGAATGCAAGACTAGTTAGATCCCCCATGCACACACCCCTCCCTCCCCTCCACCCAAGGGCTTCAGTCATCTGCAAAAGAACATAACGAGCATTAGAATGCAGATTAATTCATTCTGAACAGTAGAAGGACAACAGGAGATCAAATGGCATTATGTTAATGAGAGACGCTCAGCATGACAGGAGCCAAGTAAACACACAGGGTGATGCCGTTCAGGTGGCAGCTCATCATTTAATGAATATGAAAATTACCCGCTTTGGACAAACAAACACAACTCAACTCTTGCTCAAATGGTGCTTTTATTATGCCCAAAATTGTAAAGAGGTAACTAAATGAGGGGTTTATGATTTGTCATATACACTGACTGGCCAGTGTATTTATTAGTTAAACCCATCTAAACTCAGCAAAAAAAGAAACGTCCCGTTTTCAGGACCCTGTCTTTCAAAGATAATTCGTACAAATCCAAATAACTTCACAGATCTTCATTGTAAAGGGTTTAAACTCTGTTTCCCATGCTTGTTCAATGAACCATAAACAATTAATGAACATGCACCTGTGGAACAGTCGTTAAGACACTAACAGCTTACAGACGGTAGGCAATTAAGGTCCCTGTTATGAAAACTTAGGACACTAAAGAGACCTTTCTACTGACTCTGAAAAACACCAAAAAGAAAGATGCCCAGGGTCCCTGCTCATTTGCGTGAACGTTCCTTAGGTATGCTGCAAGGAGGCATGAGGACTGCAGATGTGGCCAGGGGAATAAATTGCAATATCCGTACTGTGAGACGCCTAAGACAGCGCTACAGGGAGACAGGACGGACAGCTGTTCGTCCTCGTAGTAGAAGACCACGTGTAACAACACCTGCACAGAATCGGTACATCCAAACATCACACCTGCGGGACAGGTCCAGGATGGCAACAACAACTTCCCGAGTTACAATCCCATTGAGCACGTCTGGGACCTGTTGGATCAGAGGGTGAAGGCATGGGCCATGCCCCCCAGAAATGTCCGGGAACTTGCAGGTGCCTTGGTGGAAGAGTGGGGTAACATCTCACAGCAAGAACTGGAAAATATGGTGCAGTCCACGAGGAGGAGATGCACTGTATTACTTAATGCAGCTAGTGGCCACACCAGATACTGACTGTTACTTTTGATTTTGATTTTGACCCCCCCTTTGTTCCATTTTCCATTTCTGTTAGTCACATGTCTGTAGAACTTGTTCAGTTTGTCTCAGTTGTTTAATCTTATGTTCATACAAATATTTACACATGTTAAGTTTGCTGAAAATAAACGCAGTTGACAGTGAGAGGAGGTAATTATTTTTGCTGAGTTTAGTACCACGTCGGACCCTACGGGGTGGTGTACCTAATAAACTGGCAGGTGAGTATGTCAGACAATTTCCCTCAACTCTTTGCCCAGAATAAGAATGCTTTTGCATTTATCCGAACGGAATCATTTCTGATATGCAATATGGGAGTAGATTCTCTCTTCTGTTCCATCTTATCTAAACGGCTGGTTATACAACTGCATCTTCATCTGAGAACACATCAGCATTGATAGTAGGTCTTACTGAAATGTGGCTGAATGATGATGATGATGCTGCTGCTATGCACATAGTACTGGTAGATTTTCCAAAGCCGCGGCAGGATCAGAAGGCGGTTCAATACAAAACCTCAGAGGCTCATGGTTCTCACCCTCTTCCATAGACTTGCACAGTTATTACGATGACCTCCGGAGGACGTCCTCCATCCTATCAGAGCTCTTGCAGCATGAACTGACATGTTGTCCTCAATCAAAGGATCAGAGAATGAATATAGTTCTGAAAGCATAAGCTACGGCTAGTTAGCACTGCAGTCATAACATGTGGTGAGTAGTTGAGTCTAAGTGTGAAAAACAGTTGGACAGTTTGGAACAAATTAATTTAAAAAAATTAAGGAGAAGCAGCAGAGGAGAGAGAGTGAGCTTTTTTTTCACTTTCACAGCTAACTAGCTAATGCAGCTAGCTGATTTAGCCTACTCAAAACACCCGGCTCAAACAGAGAGGAATGCTATTTATGTTAGCTAGCTGGCTAAGGCTATCATAGGAACTCTTCGAAGTCAAGGCAAGCTTTTGGTTTTATGAATTTATTGCCACCGGGGCCCGCCGGTGTAACTATTAAACTGCACTGCGTAATTGTAGCGGTTTACTAACGCCTTAGTTCTAGTAGCAATGTTGACTATGACGTTAGCCCCATATGGTGACATTGACAATGATGTAGGCTGTGTATAGCGGTTATGGTATGAAGGTTTGGCTTGGAAAGTTTTTTTTCCTCTTCTTCATCTGGTCACAGACAGCTGTTGTGTTGTGCTCTGAAGTCCACAAGCGAAGGGAAAAGGAGGAGGAGAGCGCGTAGATGTGAGAAGGAATTATACTACGAGCAAAGTGATGATGCTGTTTATATGTGGCTGCTATGAAAGTGAACTGTATGTGGGGGTATTCATTATTTTTCAGTTGAAAATAGTTTCTTAAAACGGAAGCAAATGGAACAAAAACAAGGATAAACCTACTTAAACGTGTCCAATAGAAACTCTTGTTTGCAACTGTTCGGACTAATGTCTACACGCTAGATCAGCTAGATGCAGGCAAGCTTGTATTGAAAGTGTCACTGTTTGTCACCTTGATTACTCCAATTTGTCTATCAACCTGTGCACTTACTGTAAATGACGAGATGCTCATGTCTCCATCCTAACAATGGGAGTTTTGGTACCAAAAGCAGGTGACAAGTTTAGCTCTGCATATTATGCCCATCGAAACACATAGGACAGATTCTCTACGTTATAAACTTTAATTCATAGTAATGTTGTAGAAACCTCATGATGGGTATAGGGAACATTTTAGTATTATGTAATAGGCAAAACCTATCAATGTTACATTGAGCTGGGTGAATGGAATATAAATGACAGTCATCCAATATGCTGTAATATAAATAAGGCCATATAATAAAAATGTCCTCCCTAATCTTAAAATGGCACCGACCGCCACGGATATACACACACAATACAAACTGCCATCAATAAAAGACAGAACTGTGCAGCCGTCTTCATCGACCTGGCCAAGGCTTTCGACTCTGTCAATCACCGCATTCTTATCGGTAGACTCAACAGCCTTGGTTTCTCAAATGACCGCCTCGCCTGGTTCACCAACTACTTCTCATACAGAGTTTAGTGTGTCAAATTGGAGGGCCTGTTGTCCGGACCTCTGGCCGTCTCTATGGGGGTGCCACAGGGTTCAATTCTCTGGCCGACTCTTTCCTCTGTATATATCAATGATGTCGCTCTTGCTGCTGGTGATTCTCTGATCTATCTCTACGCAGACGACACCATTCTGTATACTTCTGGCCCTTCTTTGGACACTGTGTTAACAAACCTCCAGACGAGCTTCAATGCCATACAACACTCCTTCCATGGCCTCCAATTGCTCTTAAATGCTAGTAAAACTAAATGCATGCTTTTCATCCGATCGCTGCCCGTACCCACCCGCCCGCCCGACTAGCATCACTACTCTCAACGGTTCTGACTTAGAATATGTGGACAACTACAAATACCTAGGTGTCTGGTTAGACTGTAAACTCTCCTCCCAGACTCACATTAAGCATCTCCAATCCAAAATTAAATCTAGAATCAGCTTCCTATTTCGCAACAAAGCCTCCTTCACTCATGCTGCTAAACATACCCTCGTAAAACGGACTATCCTACCGATCCTTGACTTCGGCAATGTAATTTACAAAATAGCCTCCAACACTCTACTCAACAAAATTGGATGTAGTCTATCACAGTGCCATCCGTTTTGTCACCAAAGCCTCATATACTACCCACCACTGCGACCTGTATGCTCTTGTTGGCTGGCCCTCGCTTCATATTCGTCGCCAAACCCACTGGCTCCAGGTCATCTAGAAGTCTTTGCTAGGTAAAGCCTTGCCTTATCTCAGCTCACTGGTCACCATAGCAACACCCACCAGTAGCACGTGCTCCAGCAGGTATATTTCACTGGTCATCCCCCAAAGCCAACTCCTCCTTTGGCCGCTTTTCCTTCCAGTTCTCTGCTGCCAATGACTGGAAACAATTGCAAAAATCACTGAAGCAGGAGTCTTATATCTCCCTCACTAACTTTAAGCATCAGCTGTCAGAGGAGCTTACCGATCATTGCACCTGTACACAGCCCATCTGTAAATAGCCCACCCAACTACCTCATCCCCATATTGTTATTTATTTTTGCTCATTTGCACCCCAGTATCTCTACTTGCACAGCATCATCTACACATCTATCATTCCAGTGTTTATGCTAAATTGTAATTATTTCGCTATTATGGCCTATTTATTGCCTTACCTCCCTAATCTTACTACATTTGCACACACTGTATATATACTTTTCTATTGTGTTATTGACTGTACGTTTGTTTATCCCATGTGTAACTGTGTGTTGTTTGTGTCGCTCTGCTTTGCTTTATCTTGGCCAGGTCACAGTTTGAAATGAGAACTTGTTCTCAACTGGCCTACCTGGTTAAATAAAGGTTAAATAAAATAAAAAGATATTGACACCCCCACACACATTCACTAGAGACGCACAAGCATACTGACAACACATTACACAGACACACTTTTATTTGCTGCCGCTACTCTGTTCTTTATTTGACTACTATTATTCATCCTGATGCCTAGTCACTTTACCCTGCCTTCATATACACATATACCTCAGATACCTTGTACCTCTGCACATTGACCTGGTATTAGTGCTCCCTGTATTGATCTCAATTTTTGGGTATTTATTTTTTTACTTTGCATCGTTGGGAAGGGCTCGTAAGCAAGGCTTTCACGGTAATGTCTACACCAGTTGTATTCGGTGAATGTGACAAATAAAGTGTCACAGAAGTGAGAGGCCTCTTCACCATTCTACCTGGGTGACCCGGTGTAATGGCACCACCTAGTGGACTGTGGGAAGAAGGCTCAGAGGTTGTGGTAAATTCAATTGATTGGACATGATTTGGAAAGGAACACACGTCTATATAAGGTCCCACAGTTGACAGTGCATGTCAGGGCAAAAACCAAGCCATGAGGTCAAATGAATTGTCCGTAGAGCTCCGAGATTGTGGGAGACTAGTCAGGATCGAGGCAAAGTTGAACGGAGCACAGAGAGATCCTTCAGGAACTCAGACTGGGGCAAAGGTTCACCTTCCAACAGGACAACAACCCAAGACCTTCCAACAGGACAACAAGCACACACCCAAGACAATGCAGGAGTGGCTTCAGGACAAGTCTCTGAATGTCCTTGAGTGTCCCAGCCAGAGCCTAGACTTGAAAAGCTGTGCAGCGACATCCCCATCCAACCTGACAGAGCTCGAGGATCTGCAGAGAATGGGAGAAATACCCCAAATACAGGTGAGCCAAGCTTGTAGCGTCATACCCAAGAAGAATCAAGGCTGTAAGGTGCTAAAGGTGCTTCAACAAAGTACTGAGTAAAGGGTCTGAATATTTATGTAAATGTGATATTTATTTTTATACATTTTTTACATTTGCAAACATTTCTACATACCCGTTTTTGCTGTGTCATTATGGGGTACTGTGTGTAGATTGAGGAAAAAAAGAGTAACCTAATTTTAGAATAAGGCTGTAACGTAACAAAATAATAAGTTATTTGTCAGATGCCTCAGGACATTCAAGGCCATCTTACATAAAATATATTTCATTTAGGCCTATAATTTACCCCCAAAAAAAAAAAAGTGTTAAAAACATATACATTTCAAAATAATGGGATGGTTCTGTTATGAGTCACTTCGCACATATACCATATGCAGTAAACAGTAGCTATCGCTCGGTAGGCTAGGCTACACTGTCTAGGCTACTCACCGTTAGCTAGCCAAGACTCATTAGCCAAAAATAAGTACAATTGCCATTTTCAAGAGATTGTGCATAGAATAGGATGTTAGCGTATTTGCCAAGTTAAATGATATCAGTGATTTTCACTGATTGAATTGATCAAAAGGAAGGCCTTAAAGACAGAGTACATTAAGAGACAATGATCAGCACTACAACGCTGTTTTTATTTCAACACTTTTAGAAATCATGAAACACGCTTCTCCACTTCAACTCGCACTCTCTTCCTCACTCCGCTGAGACATGACCATAAATCCAGTGAAACTACAACAACTGACCTATTCCAAGTGTCATCATATAGCAACTGACCTATTACCAGTGTCATCATATACAGTTGAAGTTGGAAGTTTGCATACACCTTAGCCAAATACATTTAAACTCTGTTTTCCACAATTCCTGACATTTAATCCTAGTAAAAAGTCCCTGTCTTAGGTCAGTTAGGATCACCACTTTATTTTAAGAATGGGAAATGTCAACATTTTCAGACAACGTAGAATGGCCAAAGGGGGCGGTGTTGCAATCTACTGCAGAGATAGCCTGCAGAGTTCTGTCTTACTATCCAGGTCTGTACCCAAACAAGTTGAACTTTTACTTTTAGAAATCCACCTTTCTAGAAACAAGTCTCTCACTGTTGCTGCTTGCTATAGACCACCCTCTGCCCCCAGCTGTGCTCTGGACACCATATGTGAACTGATTGCCCCCCATCTATCTTCAGAGTTCATGCTGCTAGGTGACCTAAACTGGGACATGCTTAACACCCCGGCCATCCTACAATCTAAGCTTGATGCCCTAAACCTCACACAAATCATCATTGAACCTACTAGGTACAACCCCAAAGCGGTAAACACGGGCACCCTCATAGATGTCATCCTAACTAACTTGCCCTCCAAATACACCCCTGCTGTTTTCAACCAAGATCTCAGCGTTCATTGCCTCATTGCCTGCATCCGTAATGGGTTTGCGGTCAAACGATCTCCCCTCATTACTGTTAAACGTTCCCTAAAACACTTCAGCAAGCAGGCCTTTCTAATCGACCTGGCCCGGGTATCCTGGAAGGATATTGACCTCATCCCGTCAGTAGAGGATGCCTGGTTATTCTTTAAAAATGCCTTCCTCACCATCTTAAATAAGCATGCCCCATTCAAACAAAATTGAACCAGGAACAGATATAGCCCTTGGTCTCTCCAGACCTGACTGCCCTTGACCAGCACAAAAACATCCTGTGGCGTTCTGCATTAGCATCGAACAGCCCCCGTGATATGCAACTTTTCAGGGAAGTCAGGAACCAATATACACTGGCAGTTAGGAAAGCCAAGGCTAGATTTTTCAAGCAGAAATTTGCTTCTTGTAACACAAACTCAAAAAAGTTCTGGGACACTGTAAAGTCTATGCCGGTGGAGCTGCCGGTGGAGCACATCTCCTCAGTGCTGCAGCATCAGGCACTTACTTAGAGAGAGAAGAAGAGGACAGGAGACTGAGGGACTTCATAGCATAATCCATCCTTTGGATCCACTGCTACTAGGATCCACCGCTAACAGCACCTGGGGGGAATTGTTCCCCTGAAAAGGGAACAATTCACCAATGTAGTCTTTACACTGCAGTTACAACAACATCACCAGCAGGGAAGGCTACCACCACACTGACTGAACACAGTACTGGGGATCTTTTTACAAATATTTAAAACATTTGTATGAGAGAAACATGACTGACAAAGACAAGCAAGCCATAATTACAGCTCCAAACAGCAATATTTCTGGAGAGAAAAGGCAACCCTTGACAGCCCACGAACAGACAGAAGACGTCTTGTCACACACAATAGACACTTGAAATGTCAGTATCCTAATGTAGCTGACCACAGACAACACTTCATTATAATAGTCTTGTGACTATCTGTACAAAAGGAAGACATTTTTACAAAATTAATGTATGGTAATTATTCACGATATACACACAAAATAAATAAAAAATGCTGCTAATGAAATCCACTTAACAGTCATACATTCACAGCTATAATTGACAGAAAACAGAGATGACAGTTCTGTCACTAAATCTCCTGTCTATATTGAGTTTTGGTTACCTTTTTTGCCACGCTTTCCAATCTCTGTGAAACACAGGTCCAATTTCTGATAATTAAAAAAAAAAAAAATCGACAGATCCTTGATTTGTCACTCTCTTTTTTTTTGCTCCCTCTCTTTCCTACATTACTGTTTTTTCACTTTTGTTATAATCTGTCGACTGTATGCAGTCAGTTATATTCAGCAACTCTCTCAAGCTACCAAAAATAAATGACAAATCCCAATGCTGTAAATCAATAGATGGCAATAGTAGCAGGCCTACTGATGTCAGTCCAACCGTGGTTTTGTTATCTGACCGATGTCTCATACACGTCACTTTAATAACACATCAGAGTGGGAGTGCCCTACCTTTTAACTTCAGACGATCCACGTTGCACAACCAGGTTCGATTTAGCAATTAGATGAATGTGTTTAGATTCTATTCCTTACATAATGTGGGTCATAATTTAACTGTAGTAAATCAAACCAGACACATAGTATCAGACTATCAAAATCCAAAAGTGCTGGTGTAGGCAGGATTCATCTGACTAGTAGCCGAGGTGTGACACAAAACCAAACCATTAATTCAATAACAGATTATATTCACACCCCTGATCATTGATCTGACCAGGGGTGTGAATATAATCTGTTATTGAATTAATTGAATTGTTATTGAATTAATGGTTTGGTTTTGTGTCACACCTCGGCTACTAGTCAGATGAATCCTGCCTACACCAGCACTTTTGGATTTTGATAGTCTGATACTATGTGTCTGGTTTGATTTAGTACAGTTAAATTATGACCCACATTATGTAAGGAATAGGAACAATAACAACAAACATACACACTCAAATGAAAAACACAATTCAAATGCATCTCAAATCTAAAAGACAAGCAAACCACACACACTCCGGCTGGGAGCCAGCCAAATAAGGAAAGTGCATAAACAGATTAAGGACAGAGTGATAAAATGCTTATGCACACTGCTGTTTATGCAGTCACAACTCACACCTCATCATCCAAGACTGAGGCACATTATTAAACACAGTGGCATTACAGGATCATCTTCACTATTAACCCTGACTCAGTAATACAGCTTGGGTAAATCAGATCAACCTCACAGTACCAAGATACCACTTGCCTTCTTACAAAAGGTCAAAAATAAGTCAAGTGCCAGGGTCAGGACAAGTCAGAGCTCGACAATGTAAACTACACACATTCGAATGTTTGCAACGTGGCAATGCCTTCAATCGAGTAGGCAAAGCCACGCACATTTATTTACACAGAAAAAAACTAAACATCCCTTGTCTGTCACAAATGTTGAATACAATCATATTTGAACTTTCACAAACTCACTCTGGCGATTGATTGTCTGTGGTTGTGGTGGTCAATCAGCTGGTTGAAATGCTTGACAAACTATGCGCAGAAATGTATTATTAAGCAGACTTCAAAATGCGGGTCTGTGTGTGGCAATCTACATATTTGCTCATGACCGAAGGCACGTGGACAAGACCTGGAGTACACGAAAGCATACTAACAGGTGTTTACATAGTTTTGCTCATGTGCCAGGTCAACTTCAGTAGCATCACTCTAAAAAGTTGGGTAGACAATACTTTTCTGTGTATATTTTGTCTCAAGTTATGAGCAGCTGAAGGACCAACCAAACAGACAATCGGTAGAGCAATTTTGGGTTATAAAAAGGTACAATTGCACGGTTTGCAGTGGTTTGTTTCAGACTGTATACCATAAAAAAAGTCTGATTTATTAACTGTGGTGTAGTTAGTTTTATATTAAAGATTCGGATTTTGCTCATCAATACCTCAACGGAACATGACAGGATGATAGAAATGTCATATTCTAAATCATCTGACGATAACAAACAAGTTACACCCATTGTTTTTCCAATTCCGTGCCATATTTACTTTTTGGAGGGGAAATGTAGCTAAAACGTTGCGCTCCTCCGCTCCTAGGGTTAATTAAGGGACCATCTTAAAACTGCAACGCCTACTATTGCGTGTTAATAAAAAACGTCAGTACCTTCTCAAACCAATTTGACATTGTTCAGAGACTTCCTCTCTCATATTAACGGCAAATAGTCCTATTTAAAAAAAATATATACTTGATTTTTTCCTTTTATTCACTTTACATAAAAATGCTGCCAAAAAACGTAAATAGCTTCAAAATCTAAATTATGACCAACTGTTATTGCTTCAGGGATCTCATCCTTCCAATCAAAAGCGATAACTTTGTATTTTTTACTCTATTAAAAAAAAAACTATTTTAATTGAGTTTACATTGAAATTAAAGTAAACGGGCACTCAGAGTCTGGAGACGGAGCGTGGTAAACAGGTCCACAGCTGGGAGAACGACTGCCCCCTCTCATTGAAGCCATGGAAGTTCAAGACCAACCGCGGTACTGCATTGTTAGCAGAAAACAGGATCCAATTTATTTTGAAGACAGTCAATGTACCAATAATTGCTTCTAAACACCAGATGTCCTTGAACTGATTATTTTAAATTGCTTACAGAAGAAGTTTAAGGACAATTTAGCTGCTAATGGCAGCCTACAGTACCTCGTTGCCTTAAACTTGAGTTACTCAAAGAGACAAGTAATCTAACAATTTCACAACAACTACCTTATACACACAAGTGTAAAGGAATGAATACGAGTATGTACATATAAATATATGGATGAGCGATGGCCGAACGGCATAGGCAAGATGCAGTAGATGGTATAGAGTACAGTATATACATCGGAGATGAGTAATGTAGGATATGTAAACATTATATAAAGTGCCATCGTTTAAAGTGGCTAGTGATACATTTATTACAAACAATTTTTTTTTATTAAAGTGGCTAGAGATTTGAGACAGTATGTTGGCAGCAGCCACTCAATGTTAGTGATGGTTGTTTAACAGTCGGATGGCCTTGAGATAGAAGCTGTTTTTCAGTCTCTCGGTCCCAGCTTTGATGCACCTGTACTGACCTCTCCTTCTGGATGATAGCGGGGTGAACAGACAGTGGCTCGGGTGGTTGTTGTCCTTGATGATCTTTTTGGCCTTCCTGTGACATCGGGTGGTGTAGGTGTCCTGGAGGGCAGGTAGTTTGCCCCCGGTGATGCGTTGTGCAGACCTCACTACCCTCTGGAGAGCATTACGGTTGTGGGCGGAGCAGTTTCCGTAACAGGCTGTAATACAGCCAGACAGGATGCTCTCGATTGTGCATCTGTAAATGTTTTGGAGTTTTTGGTGACAATCCAAATTTCTTCAGCCTCCTAAGGTTGAAGAGGCGCTGTTGGAGGTTACCAGGTTCAGAGAGCGTGTTTGGGACACCAGATGCCTGTGGTTCCTGGCAGTGGGCCTATAGAGGTCTTAGTGGTGGGGGCTTAAGTGCTGGTGCCCCAGTTCGTGAGGATCTGGAGGTGAATGAGACTGACCGGAATGCAGTTATGGGTGATGTCCAGGGAGAGGGGTGTTTCCCGTGTAGGGAGAGTAAATGTGTAGGCCTGGAGGTCCAGGGAGTAAGCTAGGCTCAGGCCCAGGGAGAGGGCAGGCAGGGAGTGTAGGGCCTGGAGGTCTGGACTTAGTTTGTGGAACTCCAATGTAAGCAGTGGAGCTCCAGAAAGGGGGAGGCAGCAGTGAGGGCCAGACAGGGGTGGCTTGAGTGGGGGAAGAGGTCACCTGGTCAGTGGGGGACTGTCTGGTCCTCCAGAGAAGACCAAGGGGGGTGAGGCAGGAGTGAGGCCCAGAAAGTGGTGCCTCAAGTCAGAGAGGTCACCAAGTCAGTGGGGGCCTGTCTGGAGGTCAGGTAGGCCCCAAGGAGAAGGCTCATTTGAGAAGGTGTTATGAGTGACACTGTCCTCTGGAAGTTGGTGGCTCTGTGGCTCTTTTTTTTGGTCTACTGGGCCTCTGGTGTGTGGAGGTAGCCTGGCAACTAATTAAATTCTTCCGCTGTTTGGTCATTCGCTACTTACTTTAGTCAGAGACTGCCATTATGAAGTCAGTTGTGGTGACATGGGGCATGAGGGATGTTGTACAAAACAAAGTCATCAGCGATTGGATAATCTCTAACCAATTAGAGTATTAAAGCCATTGACATTTTCAGAGCACCGATTTACCCACGTGTATTCTGGCTCTGGCCCAGAGCCAGTTGTTCAATAAAGTATACCTTTATTGAACAATTGAGGCATGCTATATTTCCTTCACAAACATATTCTTTGATGAACATGATTGTGTTTTATTTGTACCATCATTTTTGGCATTTTGTAGGCCATATTACCTCACAAACTGTAACACCTGCACACCATCCAGTACTTCCAGGAGTGCAGACGATTGTTTATTTGTAATTTGCTTATGTATCTACAGTTGAAGTGGGAAGTTTACATACACTTAGGTTGCAGTCATTAAAACTATTTTTTCAACCACTCCACAAATGTCTTGTCAACAAACTATAGTTTTGGCAAGTCGGTTAGGACATCTAGTTTGTGCATGACACAAGTAATTTTTCCAACAATTGTTTACAGACAGATTATTTCACTTATAATTCACTGTATCACAATTCCAGTGGGTCAGAAGTTTACATACACTAAATTGACTGTGCCTTTAAATAGCTTAGAAATTTCCCGAAAACTCTCTTCCTCTTTGCTTGACATCATGGGAAAATCAAAAGCAATCAGCCAAAACCTCAAGAAAAATATTGTAGACCTCCACAACTGGGAGCAATTTCCAAACGCCTGAAGGTACCATGTTTATCTGTACAAACAATAGTACGTAAGTATAAACACCATGGGACCACGCAGCCGTCATACCGCTCAGGAAGGAGACGCATTCTGTCTCCTAGAGATGAACGTACTTTGGTGCGAAAAGTGCAAATCAATCCCAGAACAACAGCAAAGGACCTTGTGAAGATGCTGGAGGAAACAGGTACAAAAGTATCTATATCCACAGTAAAACGAGTCCTATATTGACATAACCTGAAAGGCCGCTCAGTAAGGAAGAAGCCACTGCTCCAAAACCGCCATAGAAAAGCCAGACTACGGTTTGCAACTGCACATGGGGACAAAGGTCATACTTCTTGGAGAAGTGTCCTCTGGTCTGATGAAACAAAAATAGAACTGTTTGGCCATAATGACCATCGTTACGTTTGGAGGAAAAAGGGGGAAGCTTGCAAGCTGAAGGACACCATCCCAACCATGAAGCACTGGGGTGGCAGCATCATGTTGTGGGGGTGCTTTGCTGCAGGAGGGACTGGTGCACTTCACAAAATAGATGGCATCATGAGGAGGAAAATTATGTGGATATATTGAAGCAACATCTCAAGACATCAGTCAGGAAGTTAAAGCTTCGTCGCAAATGGGTCTTCCAAATGGACAATGACCCCAAGCATACTTCCAAAGTTGTGGAAAATTGCTTAAGTTAAACAATGTCAAGGTATTGGAGTGGCCATCACAAAGCTCTGACCTCAATCCTTTAGAAAATTTGTGGGCAGAAATGAAAAAGTGTGTGCGAGCAAGGAGGCCTACAAACCTGATTCAGTAACACCAGCTCTGTCATGGAGGAATGGGCCAAAATTGACCCAACTTATTGTGGGAAGCTTGATGAAGGCTACCCGAAACGATTGACCCAAGTTAGACAATTTTCAAGGCAAAGCTACCAAATACCAATTGAGTGTATGTAAACTTCTGACCCACTGTGAATGTGATGAAAGAAATATAAGCTAAAATGAATCATTCTCTCTACTATTATTCTGACTTCACATTCTTAAAATAAACTGGTGATCCTCACTGACCTAAGACAGGGAATTTTTACTAGGATTAAATCTCAGGAAATTGTGAAAAAATTAGTTTAAATGTATTTGGCTAAGGTGTATGTAAACTTCCGACTTCAACTGTATCTGAGTTAAGTAATGATCTGTGCTGTGACTAAAAATGACTCATTGCTGCTTTAATTATCCAATTGACTTGGGATCAAGCATTAATCAACTAGATTGATGATCTCTAACAGGGACCTCTGTCTCAGGTCAATTTCCTCCCTGTGCCATAGTCCTGTTATCAGTCTTGTTGGGAATGACGCAGGGTGATATTACTTATTAGTTAATGCTTTATTGGTTACTGATTATTGTAATTAATAAATGCCTCTGACATCAATGCAGAAGAAGCAAGCTGTACATACAGAAATTAGGTTACATTATCTGATTTTATTTTCCAACCTTTCTTTAATTTGTTACACATACCAAAAAAATAAAATAAACAGACTCCAAATGTTTCCCTGCCTATTACTATTTCAGAAGATTATCTGCCTACCAATTATACATTTTGCTCACTGTAGCGGAGATAAAAGACCAACTTCATCTTATATTTTAAAAGTGACATTTATTTAGCACAATTTGTTCTATCATTCTTTTTATATAATGTTTCTGTACAAGCAGACAGTGGAACTTTTTGGCATAAAATGAGGTAAGAATTATGCATTAGAAATATAAAACAGATAAAGGGCAAAACTAATTAAAGACTTCAAGATTATTTTCCTCTAATAACAACCCTTCCTCCCCATAACCTATCCATCCCTCAACCTGGTTTTGAAAACCCACCCTGGTGAGTTGAGAATTGCCCCCCTTAGCCTTTGCCCATGCGACCCCAGACCTTATTTCCTTTTCCCAATGCGTGCCATCAGCTCTGCATTGGCAGCAGCCTTGGCTCTCATGTCATGGTTCTTGGCAAGGTCTATGAGGACACTGAGGATGCTGGTGGGAACATCCAGGGACAGGGTGAAGCGGGACCCTTGCTGGGCTCTCTTGGAGACCTGGGAGGCCAGACGTGGGGCTCTGGTCTGCCGGAGTGTTGGATGGAACTCTGGGGGGAGCAGAGGGCCCAGGATGCCACTGCGGTTTACGAGGTTAACAGCCAACAGGTCTCCTTCTGTGTCTTCTTTTCCCAGCTTGGCACTGGCAGAGCCCGTTCTCTGGCACTGGTTGCACCATGGCAGCAGCAGAGCCAGACACAGACATAGATGCATGCCTCGCATGGTAAGCACAGTTGATCTGAGGGAGGAAAAGCGGAGAGGAAACTTTATAGTGAAAATCATCACACAATTTTGAAGCAGATTTGTTTATTTGCTCCAAATATAGCATGGTTCCCTCATGGTCCTTGTAATGATGGCATGGCACACCATTGATGTTTCCTCAACGGTATGTAATTGCTATGACTAATGGCTACCCACTGTGATGTATTTACATATCAGTGGTTCTAACAGATTACTTAACTCCCGAACATGCTTGACTTAGTACATCAGTGTACTGTACAGTACTGGTCCAAAGTTTTAGAACACCTACTCATTCAAGGGTTTTTCTTGATTTTTACTATTTTCTACATTGTAGAATAATAGTGAAGACTTCAAAACTATGAAATAACACATATGGAATCATGTAGTAACCAAATAAGTGTTAACCAAATCAAAATATATTTTATATTTGAGATTCTTCAAATAGCCACCCTTTGCCTTGATGAAAGCTTTGCACACTCTTGGCATTCTCTCAACCAGCTTCACGAGGTAGTCCCTTGGAATGCATTTCAATTAACTTAACAAGTGTGCCTTCTTAAAAGTTAATTTGTGGAATTTCTTTCCATCTTAATGTGTTTGAGCCAATCAGTTGTGTTGTAAACTCTGCTTCACAGAGTTCAAATATCATCAACTGTTCAGAGGAGACTGCATGAATCAGGCCTTCATCGTTGAATTGCTGCAAACAAACCACTACTAAAGGACATCAATAAGAATAAGAGGGCCAAGAAACATGAGCAATGGACATTAGACCGGTGGAAATTTGTCCTTTGGTCTGGAGTCCAAATTTGAGATTTTTGGTTCCAACCGCAGTGTCTTTGTGAGACGCGGTGTGGGTGAACGGATGATCTCCGCATGTGTATTTCCCACCGTAAAGCATGGAGGAGGTGGTGTTATGGTGTGGGGGTGCTTTGCTGGTGACACTGTCTGTGATTTATTTAGAATTTAAGGCACACTTAACCAGCGTGGCTACCACAGCACTCTGCAGCGATACGCCATCGCATCTGATTTGACCTTAGTCCCACTATCATTTGTTTTTCTAACAGGACAATGACCCAACACACCTCCAGGCGGTGTAAGGGCTATTCTACCAAAAAGGAGAGTGATGGAGTGCTGCATCAGATGACCTGGCCTCCACAATCCCCCGACCTCAACCAAATTGAGATGGTTTTGGATGAGTCAGACCGCAGAGTGAAGGAAAAGCAGCCAACAAGTGCTCAGCATATGTGGGAACTCCTTCAAGACTGTTGGAAAAGCATTCCAGGTGAAGCTGGTTGAGAGAATGCCAAGAGTGTCCAAAGCTGGCATCAAGGCAAAGGATGGGTAATTGAAGAGTCTCAAATATAAAATATATTTTGATTAGTTTAACACTTTTTTGGTTACTACATGATTCCATATGTGTTATTTCTTAGTTTTGTCCTCACTGTTATTCTACAATGTAGAAAATAGTAAAAACAAAGAAAAACCCTTGAATGAGTAGGTATTCTAAAACCGGTAGTGTATAAATGTTGCTTTGGTCTATTGCTGGAGTACATCTGACAATTCAACACTTATCCAATTGATAATTAAAGACATTCTGGTTCCTTGAAGTTCCTTTTACAATCACATTTACTATGAAAGTTGTGGATCATCCTTGGAAGTATAAAACATGTAATCATCAGTAATAAGGTCTTACCCAATGTCACAACTTAGGAGTGGTAAGGTCCCCAAAAGGCACTTGTCCTGTTACTCTTAGATGCAGGGTGGTGGCAAAGTATTTTCCTTCTGGTTCTCTCTGTATCTCTCAGTCAGTCTTTGCCCAGCAAGTAGAGAAGTGACCACTGTAATGCACGCACAGATGTTCAACTGGACTTCTCTCTCGTTACCCAAGACTCTTATCGTCCTCCCTCTCTATCGTCTGAGTGTTACTGCATCGTCACATACACCTCTCCCCCTACTCTCTGTTTATCTTGTACATCTCTCCGTCCCTTGCCCTCCCCTCTCATCTTGTCTCATTTCCGTTTCTGTCATTATTTGCTATCACGCTCTTTGTCTAAAAAGAACATGATGGTAAGTGCAATTTTGGCTCTGTCTAGATTGGATATTACCCCCATCTTCACTCACAAAGAGATAATAAACACATATTTTCTCATGCTTTAGACATGCTAGATTATTCACATGTAGTTTTCTTGATCAATATGAGGAAAGCATAATGCAAAAAACATTAGGTCCACCTGTATCAAGTGACAACACTATGGTTGTGTTTGTAACATCTGGTTTAAATTGGTGTGCAGATCCCTATATCTGATTTTGAAGTTATCTTGATTAACTTTTTGCCTATGTGATTATCTAATTTTCAGAGAGGAAGAAGTGAAAATATAATTTATTTTACTCAGATCAGATTGACTTCACATGAAGGGTCATTCACCTGTCACAGCACTTTGCCTGCCACTCATGATCATCGTGTTGTTGAGTGCTGCGACCTCAAAGCCATTTTACTGACAGATTCCGTCTGCCAGTCATGCCAACAGTAAACTGGAGTGTGTATGCAACTAGGGTTTCACTGTAGCTGAGTTAATCAATTTATCAATGAGATCAACTGATCAATTACCAATGTCTTGGGTGTGTGTTCAGGACGTGTTGACCCATTTATCATCCTGGTCTTGAACTGCACCAGTACCGATAACACGTGAAGAAGAGGAGAAACCAAAAAGGCAGTGGCTGCGAATACGAAGTTTTCACATTGTATTGGAGCATCTGTTTTATGTGATGAGTTAGGCTAATCTTTGTAGTTGCTACCATAGCGTAGCCATTAGCCAGAGTTGCTGAAAAATAACATTATTACTTTGACTGCCTGTCTGCCTCCTGCTTAGCCATTGCGACGACTAGAAAATAACATTAAATGGCTAATTAGACTGTGTCTTTGTCTTGTTTGTGTGTGATATTCTGCATGTATCTCCCCACTTGAGTTTTGTATTGGGGCAAAAAACTATCTGCGAGTTTGTACGAACATGTTGATCATGTCTTTTGTGTACAACATATAAAATACAGGTAACTGCCAAAATAATGGAAACGCTTCAGTAAATGAGCGATAAAAAGTATATAGAAAGCAGGTGCTTCCACACTGGTGTGCTTCCTGAGTTAATGAAGCAATTAGCATCTCCTCATGCTTAGGGTCATGTATAAAAATGCTTGGCAGGCCATTATTTTGGGCACGAGTTGTCACTGAATGGTTTGATGAGCATTAAAATGATATAAAACATATACTATGGCCATCTCAGTCACCAGATCTCAACCCAATTGAACACTTATGGGAGATTCTGGAGTTGCGCCTGAGACAGCATCTTCCACGATGGCACCACCATTGGCAAAACACCAAATTATGGAATTTCTCATGGAAGAATGGTGTCACATCCCTCCAACAGAGTTCCAGATGTGCAGAATCTTTGCCAAGGTGCATTGAAGCTATTCTGGCTCGTGGTGGTCCAACGCCCTATTAAGACACTTTATGTTGGTGTTTCCTTTATTTTGGCAGTTACCTGTATCTGCATGTAGCCTCTCTCCTGAAAAAAGAACATGAAATTGCACTCATGCTTAATAGCCTACTGAGGCATAGAATGCAATAGTTCGAACGTACTGTCCATGTCCTTTGTGCACAACATGAAGTTTGTAGGCTACACCAGACAAAGACTTTCATCAGCGAAGCAGCAGCAGCACCTGCATACGCACATGAGCAGAAATCTATCTTTAGCCACGGAAAGTCGGTTTCCAGAAAGACCGGAACCGCAGCCATTCCAAACAGAAAAATTGGGATAGAGAGAAGAGCCGCTGGAGAGAAAGTCCTCAGGAAGAGGGAAAAGGGGAAGTAGCTGTCCACCTCGGAAGGAAGAGAGGAAGACAAGCCTCTCTCGTTTCCTTTGTGACCTCTAGCTCATCAAGACATTATCCTCATCTGACTAATGATAACCATGGTCTTACTTACACAGCCTGAGCCAAGGGACTGGACCCTGAGGACCACAGAGACAAGGCCCCGCCTCAGTCAGTGACCGCTGTATGGGGGTAATGTACGCATCATACACCATAGTCAGATAAGTGGAAGCGATACATAAGCTAGCCCCTAGTCTCTGTACCTACAGAAAGGGACAGCCTGAAATAGAGACGACTTGAACCTAATTCTAACCCCCAGAAAGAATATATAGAGTTCCACCAGCAGACCTAGTCATAGATCAGCAGTTCCCAACCTAAATGTAGTCAATTTTATCAATGACTATAACAGATTAAAGGTGTTTTATTATTAATATTATTATTATAAACTATAGTATTTGCATTGTGAAAAGTAAGGTAAAATTGTTTACACCGTTAATACTAATACTCCAAACTGTTGTTATTGTTTGAAGAAAAAATGTCTACTAAATAAAACATTTCTAACGTAAATTATATAGCACCTGTAGTACTCCCGTTGACCACAGGTTGAAAACCACTGTCGTAGATAAGAGCATACATTATGACGCCCTCATAGCGATGTGAGATTATGTCACAATATCCATATCATTCAGGAGCAGATGTGTCCTTACACAGCCCGGGGTTTGACAATGATTCTTTAAATGGGCTTTATTCATGGATATGCCAAACAAGATAACCCCAATGAGCTGTTTGCCTGCAATTTGTCACAACTCATCAGTAATGAATGAATTTGTCTGACTAACCATCCAGACATGAGCTAAACTGTGTTCTGTTCCTGGAGATGACTGATTTGAAGAACATGCTCACAGATTACATGTTGATATTTTTTATTTTGTGCATGGAATGGTTAGTTTGCGTTAGGGGTTCATTAAGTCACATTCTGTTAAAGGTCCCCAAAGCACACACATCCCTGGGTCGCTCCTCTTTTCAGTTTTCTGCAGCTAGCTACTGAAACGAGACTCAATCATGGACACTCTTACTGACAGTTGTGCTGCTTTGTATGATGTATTGTTGTTTCTACCTTCTTGCCCTTTGTGCTGTTGTCTGTGCCCAATAATGTTTGTACCATGTTTTGTGCTGCTACCATGTACTGTTGCTACCATGTTGTTGTTATGTTGTGTTGCTACCATGCTGTGTTGTCATGTGTTGCTGCCTTGCTATGTTGTTGTCTTAGGTCTCTCTTTACATAATGTTGTGTTGTCTCTCTTGTTGTGATGTGTGTTCTGTCCTATATTTACTTGTCATTTTTAATCCCAGGCCCCAGGATGCCTTTTGCCTTTTGGTAGGCCGTCATTGTAAATAAGAATTTGTTCTTAACTGACTTGCCTAGTTAAATAAAGGTTAAATTAAACAAAATAAAAATAAAAAGGGTTCAGGTTTGGTTTAGCCATACAGCCAGTCATGTCTGGACAGTGAGAACGGTAGATTTACTGTCTCAGGAGCAGGTAAATAGTGGTCCAATATTGTTGACCTTACCTAGTGTTATGTACAGTATAAGGAAAAAGGGGATAAGGGAGATACAGTTAGAGAGGGGGGAGTTGAAGCACACATAAGGGGAGAGGAGATGAGGTTAAGAGAGCGTGTTTGTGCATCTGTATTTCAGTTTCCTCTTTTGTTTCGCCAGTAGCAATTGGGTAAAAAAAAGAATTTATACTGCATCAGGGGACATATCAAGGGATGTCGGCATAGTCAACTCTGGTCCTCTGTAAAGAAATGTTGTACAACAGAAACATCTCCGGTCCTGACATTTCTCCATCCATCTATTCCTGCCCAAGCTGATGGTATTTGGGTGTTATGTATACAGTGCATTTGGAAAGTATTTAGACCCCTTAGCTTTTTCCACATTTTGTTACGTTACAGCCTTATTCTAAAATGGATTAAATAGTATTTTTTCCTCATCAATCTACACACAATTCCCCATAATGACATTTATATTAATAATTTTATTGAATCCATTTTAGAATAAGCCTGTAACGTAACAAAATGTAGAAAAAGTGAAGGGGGTCTGAATCATTTCCAAATGCACTGTACATCAGTGGTGGTCGGTGCTGTTCAAGATGAGAGATTATATTTTTTTGTTTATGAACATGGCTTTATTTCTATTATTTAACTTAAATAGAAATGACGTCAAATCACGTTATATCTACAGTAGCTTTGATTGGACTGATCATGTCAACATCTTACTTTCAAAATCTTAGCTAGCAAGCTAGGAGGTCATCATCATGAATCAAGTCGACAATCTACTGTCAAATCCTTGTCATATGAAGATAAATAATGAAGATAAATTAGAGATAAAACGTATCGGTGCTCATCGGCCATTGGACATAAACATTACACAACAAGTTGGAAATCGCAAATTCAACAATGAGTGGTTTGGAAGGAATCGGTGACAGTGGCTAACCGAAAGTATCGCAACTGGGACGTCAGACTGGGAAAATATTTGTTTAACAGTCAACTGAATTTGAAATATTTTTATTTGATGACAAAATAACCGCCACGCACAACCATTAAGGCCTGATTCACACAAAGGAAGGACAGCCGCGCACAACAAGGCGAGTCCAAAAATGTCTTATATGCTGCTGCATAAATGCTATAATATGCCAGGGAGATATGGTCAGCCATATCAGCTATGGTATTTAAAAAGGCAGTAAACGAGGCTGAAATAATTGTTTCGCTGCCAGACAAGGCTCCACTGATAGCCAGGTGTAGGTGATAAGGATTCACTCCATTGTGCTGGAAAGAAAAGCTCTGCTGTTAGCACAGCTATATGTAAGCCCTAACAGTTTTGCCCCACCAAGATTTACATGTTAAAATCGCCAGAGCCACATACAAACAGCCTGATCATTTGCTAATTGTATTTCCTTCTATTTTGTGAAGTGCACCAGTCCCTCCTGCAGCAAAGCATCCCCACAACATGATGCTGCCCCCCCCGTGCTTCACGGTTGGGATGGTGCTCTTTGGCTTGCAAGCCTCCCCTTTTTCCTCCAAACATAATGATGGTCATTATGGCCAAACAGTTCTAATTTTGTTTCATCAGACCAGAGGACATTTCTCCAAAATGTACGATCTTTGTCCCCATGTGCAGTTGCAAACCGTAGTCTGGCTTTTTTATGGCGGTTTTGGAGCAGTGGCTTCTTCCTTGCTGAGCGGCCTTTCATGGTTATGTCAATATAGGACTCGTTTTACTGTGCATATAGATACCTTTGTACCTGTTTCCTCCAGCATCTTCACAAGGTCCTTTGCTGTTGTTCTGGGATCGACTTGCACTTTTCGCACCAAAGTACGTTCATCTCTAGAAGACAGAACACGTCTCCTTCCTGAGCGGTATGGCGGCTGCGTGGCCCCATGGTGTTTTTGCTTGCATACTATTGTTTGTACAGATGAACGTGGTACCTTCAGGCGTTTGGAAATTGCTCCCAAGGATGAACCAGATTTGTGTCTTGGCTGATTTCTTTTGATTTTCCCATGATGTCAAGCAAAGAGGCACTGAGTTTGAAGGTAGGAGTTGAAATACATCCACAGGTACACCTCCAATTGACTCAAAAGATGTAAATTGGCCTTTAAGAAGCTTCTAAAGCCATGACATAATTTTCTGGAATTTTCCAAGCTGTTTAAAGGCACAGTCAACTTAGTGTATGTAAACTTCTGACCCACTGGAATTGTGATGCAGTGAGTTATAAGTGAAATAATCTGTCTGTAAAGAATTGTTGAAAAATTACTTACCTAACCGACTTGCCAAAACTATAGTTTGTTAACAAGAAATGTGTGGAGTCATTAAAACTTTTTTGTAAACTTCCGACTTCAACTGTAGGTGTGTCCAAACTTTTGACTGGCACTGTGTGTATATATATATATATATATGTATATATATATTTTTTTTATTCTCTCGCTTCTCCATTTTCTTGCCCCTAGAATAACTGTAAGTGCTGTTATTGTGAAGTGGAAACGTCTAGGAGCAACAACTGCTCAGCAGCGAAGTTGTAGGCCACACAAGTTCAATGAACGGGACCACCGAGTGCTGAAGCGCATACCACGTAAAAATCGTCTGTCCTCGGTTGCAATACTCACTACCGAATTCCAAACTGCAACTGGAAGCAACATCAGCACAAGAACTGTTCGTTGGGAGCTTCATGAAATATGTTTCATGGCCAAGCAGCCGCACAGAAGCCTAAGATCACAATGCCAAGCGTTGGCTGGAGTGGTGTAAAGCTTGCCTCCATTGGACTCTGGAGCAGTAAAAACATGTTCTCTGGAGTGATGAATCACGCTTCACCATCTTGCAGTCCGACGGACGAATCTGGGTTTAGCGGATGCCAGGAGAACGTCACCTCTCCTAATTCATAGTGCCAACTGTAAAGTTTGGTGGAGGAGGAGTAATGGTCTGGGGCTGTTTTTCATGGTTCGAGCTAGGCCCCTTAGTTCCAGTGAAGGGAAATCTTAATGCTACAGCATCCAATGACATTCTAGACGACTCTGTGCGAACACCTATGGGATGAATTGGAACGTCAACTGCGAGCCAGGCCTAATCACCCAACATCAGTGCCCAACCTCACTAATGTTATTGTGGCTGAATGGAAGCAAGACCCTGCAGCAATGTTCCAACATTGCGTGGAAAGCCTTCCCAGAAGAGTGGAGGCTGTTATAGCAGCAAAGAGAGGGACCAACTCCATATGCCCATGATTTTGGAATGAGATGTTCAACGAGCAGGTGTCCACATACAACATTTTACAAAATGTATAAAATAATAAAAACTGAAATCAGTAAGTATTCAGACCCTTTACTCAGTATGTTGTTGAAGCACCTTTGGCAGTGATTACAGCCTCAAGTCTTCTTGGGTATGACGCTACATGCTTGGCACACCTGTACTTGGGGAGTTTCTCCCATTATTTTCTGCAGATCCTCTCAAGTTCCAGCAGTTTGGATGGGGAGCGTCGCTGCACAGCTATTTTCAGGTCTCTCCATAGATGTTAGATCGGGGTCCCTGCTCATCTGCGTGAATGTGCTTTAGGCATGCTGCAAGGAGGCATGAGGAATGCAGATGTGGCCGGGGCAATAAATTGCAATGTCTGTACTGTGAGATGCCTAAGACAGCGCTATAGGGAGACAGGACGGATAGCTGATCGTCCTCGCAGTGGCAGACCACGTGTAACAACACCTGCACAGAATCGGTACATCACACCCGCCGGACAGGTACAGGATGGCAACTACAACTGCCTGAGTTACACCAGGAACGCACAATCCCTCCATCAGTGCTCAGATTGTCCGCAATAGGCTGAGAGTGTTGTGGAAAATATTGAATCAAATACTTCTCAGATACCGGAGCTTGTGAAATCAATAAGAGTTTATTACAGAACAACAAAGCCGAGCACCTCCATGGAAGAACTAAATTCCCTTCCCACCGACCTCAGGCTTTATAGGTTTCCACTTTCAGATAACACACATGGTCACTCCCCTCTATGTAGATAATTAACACTCCTTGGCCTCTTGCCACCATTATATTTCTGTCTCAATTCTTGACACAAATGCATGTCTGTCCCATGATACTCATGGGACTACACAATGGCTCTCCCCAAGCCTGTAATGGCACAGACATACATATACAATACAATCACATGCCTTAACGCTAGTCACAAGACCAAGCAATGACTTCCCTCAGGCCTACAACAGCATAGGCATACATACATAATGCAATTATATGTCTCAACGCTAGTCATAGGACCATGTAATTACTTCCCTCAGGACTATAACAGCACGGCATACATTTTCTGCTTACGTTCTGTTTTTGCATTTCTAGTGATTAACTCCATGTTGACCCAGTCTATACATTCTCCTGAGCTAAGCCTTTATTCTGCTTACACATGTCTATTAATTAACCCTATGTTTTCTGTCTCAATACTTTTGGGAGAACAGTCTGGATACTGAAAAATCAACCATAGGTCATGAATGTTCACCTACAAGAGGCAGGACTGAGGGCTTGTAGGCCTGTTGTAAGGCAGGTCCTCACCAGACATCACCGGCAACAACGTCGCCTATGGGCACAAACCCACCGTCGCTTGACCAGACAGGACTGGCAAAAAGTGCTCTTCACTGACGAGTCGCGGTTTTGTCTCACCAGGGGTGATGGTCGGAATTGCGTTTATCGCAGAAGGAATGAGCGTTACACCGAGGCCTGTACTATGGAGCGGGATCGATTTGGAGGTGGAGGGTCCGTCATGGTCTGGGGCGGTGTCACAGAATCATCGGACTGAGCTTGTCATTGCAGGCAATCTCAACGCTGTGCGTTACAGGGAAGACATCCTCCTCCCTCATGTGGTACCCTTCCTGCAGGCTCATCCTGACATGACCCTCCAGCTTGACAATGCCACCAGCCATACTGCTCGTTCTGTGCGTGATTTCCTGCAAGACAGGAACGTCAGTGTGGCCAGCGAAGAACCAGGATCTCAATCCCATTGAGCACGTCTGGGACCTGTTGGATCGGAGGGTGAGGGTTAGGGCCCCCCCAGAAATGTCCGGGGAACTTGCAGGTGCCTTGGTGGAAGAGTGGGGTAACATCTCACAGCAAGAACTGGCAAATCTGGTGCAGTCCATGAGGAGATGCACTGCAGTACTTAATGCAGCTGGTGGCCACACCAGATACTGACTGTTACTTTTGATTTTGACCCCCTTTGTTCAGGGACACATTCAATTTCTGTTAGTCACATGTCTGTGGAACTTGTTCAGTTTGTCTCAGTTGTTGAATCTTATGTTCATACAAATATTTACACATGTTAAGTTTGCTGAAAATAAATGCAGTTGACAGTGAGGACATTTATTTTTTTGCTGAGTTTATTTTTCCTAAGCTTTCTTATATCTCCTAGATATGAGTCACTTAAACCTTAGTAAAAAAAATATTTTTGCAATTCATAAATGTTATTCAATGCGTTTGAGATTTGGTACAAAAGGCCAATTTCAATATTGTATTAAATGTTTTACATATATAAATGTTATACCAAAAGGGGTCCTAAACTTGAAAATCAAATAGTCAAACCGTGGATCATTTAGTTATCTGAAAGCAATTCTGTCAGCTTGTAACCCCCCACCCTTTTTTTAAGTGTAATGTTCCAAAGTGGTGCATTGGTGGCTTGTAGGCTTGGAGATGCTAAACATGTTTGTCAATTACAAAACAAGGATAGATCATAACATGTTAAATCTTACTAATCTAATTCTGTGTGGGACAATGACTCAAAAACAAAGTGTTTTACAATGTTTTATTTCAATTTGTCGGAATGAGAGCTTCTGTTATGTACAATAGGACAGAAATACTACATCAATTCATAAATACTTCTGCTCCACATTAACTGGTTGTACAGTGCCCTGATTTTGCTGTATATGTATGTATCACTGAATATCTTCAGGTGTCCCCCTCTCTTCCCCAGAACAGTACCAGGTGCATGAAAAGGCTCAGTGATATTAACAAAACTCTTACGTATTACAATCTTTCTCGAGAGGTATTTATTGATAGTTACAGGGACACAGAACACTCAGAACTTATTCACACTCAACAGTGGTTCTCTCCCTCATAACCAACTAAAACTAACCTAGCAGGGGTAGAGTGGGGAGTGCCAGAGATGGAGGGGGAACTTTGATGGAGCCGATACAGATCTGTGCTGATGAGCTGAGGCAGTCCTCAGTTCCTCACTCTTGCAGTGATGTGAGGAGTAAGGGAGTAGAGGAGAGTGAAAGGAAGAGCAGACATTGGACACGCAGAGAGCAACACTATGGGGTTCTTAGAAGCGGAGCCAGTACATGGCACTGCGCATTCTGTTGTAGTCAGGCAGCTGCTCAACGGGGCCTGTGGAACAGAGAGAAAGACAGTAAGACGAGATGAGAGAAGGATTGAGGAATCAGAACATTACTAAGCTAGGTAGCCACGAGTTGGACTTCTAGACTATGTGCTATCTTTATCCTGGACAAGAGGATTAAGGTGCAAAGGCTGCTTGAAAGGAATACTGATGTGTGGTAACTTACCAACAGCAGACACAGCGGGACACTTGTCATAGATATATTTGGAGCAGACGTCACGCACCATCCTGGGCGTCACAGCCTGAGGGGAAGAGGTGGTAAAAAAAAATATATACTGACCAAAAATATAAAAACGCAACATGTAAAGTGTTGGTCCAATGTGTCATAAGCTGAAATAAAAGATCACAGAAATGTTCCATACGCACAAAACACTTATTTCTCTCACATTTTGTGCACAAATTTGTTTACATCCCTGTTAGTGAGCATTTCTCCTTTGCCAAGATAATCCGTCCACCTGACAGGTGTGGCATATCAAGAAGCTGATTAAACAGCATGATCATTACACAGACGCACCTCGTGGAGGGAACAATAAAAGGCCACTAAAATGTGCAGTTGTCACAACACAATGCCACAGATGTTGCAAGTTTTGAGGGAGTGTGCAATTGGCATGCTGACTGCAAGAATTTCCACCTGAGGTGTTGCAAGTGAATTGAATGTTCATTTCTCTACCAACGTCGTTTTAGAGAATTTGGCAGTACGTCCAACCGGCCTCACAATCGCAGACCACGTGTAACCGCGCCAGCCCAGGACCTCCAAATCCGGATTCTTCACCTGCGGGATCATCTGAGACCAGCCACCCGGACAACTAATGAAACTGAGAAGTATTTGTCTGTAATAAAGCACTTTTGTGTGGGAAAACGTATTCTGATAGGCCCACCCACTGGGGAGCCAGGCACAGCCAATGTCCTCCCAGGCCCACCCATGGCTGCGCCCCTGCCCAGTCATGTGAAATTCATAGATTAGGGCCTATTTATTTTTTCTCCAATTGACTGATTTCCTTCTATGAACTGTAACACAGTGAAATCTTTGAAATTGTTGCGTTTTGTGTTTATATATTTGTTCAGTATAATAATACATTTTATTTAAGGCACCTTTCTTGACACTCAAGGACACCGTACAGGGAAACATAAGACATTTAAAAGCATAGAACAGCATTAAAAACAACAAAAGAATAAAAATTAACAGTACAGATTATTTTACGGGACAATTTTCAAACATTGAGAAAGATGATTATAAAAATATAATTTTATTGGGTAAGTATTTATTGGTTAAACATTTTATTTTAAAGAGATGAAAATGTAATGAATTAAAGGTTAATTGTTGTTAATTGGGGTGGGGTTGAATACCTCTGCTCTAGGTGGTAGAGGAGGGTGTAACAGCTGTATGTGTGGTGCATGGAAGGCGGTTGTACTCACGTCGATGCGGGCGTCCCACTCAGCCAGAGGGATACGGCGGCCGTAGTTCAGGACGTGCCTGCCGATGTCATCACATTTCGGCGTCGTTCCTACACAAGAGCAGTACGGAAGAGTTAGTGTTGAACAGGGAGAGGTATTTCTGTGTGTGTGTTTAAGTGTCTGACAGGCTACATGAGGAGATAGAGCTCTTACCGTCGAG
Organism: Brachymystax lenok tsinlingensis; assembly: GCA_030435695.1. Taxonomy (NCBI): domain Eukaryota; kingdom Metazoa; phylum Chordata; class Actinopteri; order Salmoniformes; family Salmonidae; genus Brachymystax; species Brachymystax lenok. The sequence goes on along the minus strand of CM059797.1, from coordinate 21,217,789 downwards.
CTGTCCCACCAGGCTGGCCTTGAGGGCGTTCTTGGCTCTGGCAACATCACTCTCTGTCACTGTAGTGCACAAGTTCATCCTTCAGGGAGACAGAAAGAAAACGAGGGAGGGTCAATACTATCAAATAAAATATGTAAAATTACACAGGCTGAGGATAAGTGTTGGACCAGGAGTGTATCCATGTTTTGTGTTTGTGAGTGTATGTATTGGAAATCACAACTAACCATGCGTTCTGTGACCAGTGCATCATGTCATCGATGTGGTGTTTGTCGGTGACAAAGTAGATGCCCAGCAGACCAGTGTCGCTGTAGGAGGAGTGGAAGGCCTGAAAGCTGTGGCACAGACTCTCCTCTGAGGCCAGACGAGCAAGGCGGCTGCTCAGGTGCTTTCCACCACCGAAAGTGATGTCATAGCTGCCAATGATGGAGTTGGCCACCATGAGAGGCACAATGTCTGGGCTGGCGGCACTGGCACCCTCCACTGCGATAGCAATATGTGCAAGGGGCATATCATCATCACGCATGCGGATCTACAGAGGGAGAGAGGAGGAGACAACACAGGGTTAACCATATTAACATTCCAAATAAAAAATAATAAGAAAAGCACTGATGGGATACCTGTGCCCTTGTTCAAACATCTGTCAATTTGGACACACACTGACACAGGAGCGCTCCTCACCTCGCTGCCAGAGAAGCGGCAGGGGGACAGAACAGGCACGGCATCATCCTCGTACTCAAAGGAAACTCCGCTAAAGTGCTGTTTGGCCAACCCAACTAGTTCCTCATGAGTCACACCTACATAGGAGACAGGCAGTGAGCCATTAAAAAACAGACAACTTTTACACTCAAATAAAATAAAAATCAATCAGGGCCGGTTGGTATTGGCATGTAATACCTCTACATACAGTCTTAACATGGCAGTGTTAATTTATGGGAGACATACCTCCAGCAGCTGCCAGCACCATGCGGGGGGCCTTGTAGTGGCTCCTGATGAAATCTACCAGATCCTGTCGACTCAAAGTCCTGAAGGGAAGAGACAGACCTTTACTGCTCAACTAACTGAGAATGCTGTGAAATGTAACAGGATTCTATAACATGTGCGAGTTTCCCTGGTGTTTTGGTTTGGCCCTAGCTTGCTCTGACCCAATAGGATTCCCTGGTAGGCTCTGTTTGTGTGTGTACCTGGCGTTTTGGGAAGGTCCCAGCACACTGTGTCCCATGGGGGTACCCTGAAAAGCTGTGGCGTGCAGCAGGTCCAGACAGACGTCCTGCAGACTGCCCTCCACCTCCTCCAGCTCTCTCAGCACCACACTCCTCTGCTGCTCAATGTCAGCCTCGCTCAGGGCATTGCTCTGCACTACCTCTGACAACAGCTCCACCGCTGGAGAGAGCGTGAGAGGGGCACTTCAGTATACATAGCAATTGACAAGGACTACTGGAGAACATGGAAATATGGAAGTTCAACACAGGCATGAGAAACAAATTTACCAAAAGGAAACAGGAGCTTTACAACTAGACACACAAATACTCACTCAACCTCTGTGGAACTAGAAGGGCTTATAAGAACCCAACCCATTGTACACACTATTGAATTGTCATATTACCTTATAAACAGTCTCCATGCCTTATTCCTGCCTCATTGAAGTGTCTGCTATGCTGGGTAGTCTGCTATCTGTTGTGTAGGTGGTCTGGTTGACTCACCTTTGGGCAGGTCTTTGGCCAGGGTCTTCATGTAGTAGGCAGTGTGCTCCCGGGAAGTGTATGCACTCAGGTGAGCGCCCATAGACTCCACCTGCTGCTCCAGGGCCATCTGGGTGTGCTTCTTTGTCCCCTGGGGAAAAGAAACAAGAGGAAAGGGGGCCATGTTGGGCCAGTCTGGTGCAGTAGTAAAGTAAGTGTGAAGTCCCTTATGAGACTGAAGGTAGGTTGCATAGATGTCAGGGCTGTTGAATACCTTGAAAGCCATGTGCTCCAGGAAGAACCCAGCTCCATTGTTCTTCTCAGTCTCATAGCGACTTCCACAGCCAATCCACAGCCCAACCTGAGAGACAGAGGTGGAACTTAGCTAGATACCATGACGCGCCAACAAATAGTCAGGTTAATCTGAAATGTGACTAAGTGAATGTCTGCACTAGGCAATGTTTCCCAAATCCATCAAGATGAGTGCTTGGATTGTATGATCAATGACATAGCAGGTCCTTACAGTGCATGTGCTGTGTCCGGTCTCCTCCGAAGCGATCCTCAGGCCATTGTCCAAGGCAGTGAGGCGGGTCTCAGGAGCTCCCAGAAGGCTCTGGGCGTAGGTCACCGTAGCCTGACCACGCCGCAGAGACAGCAGGATGGGCTGGAGAGAGAGGGAGAGGATAGTTAGCCTACAACACTGTGTGACTGTGACAAGAGATTATTCAGCAAATAGTTTATTTTTTGTTGATAGTACTGGTGTAAGGATAATATGTATGAAATAAAATAAAATAATCTGTAGTAATGGAATGAAGAGACATTTTGCAAAATATTATGCATTTTAGCAATTTATGATCACCTCAATGTCATTGTTAGGAGCTAGTAACATAAGCATTTCACTGCACCCACTATAACTTCTGTTAAACTGTGTATGTGGAGGCGAAAGTAAAGCCCACCCGTTTAGGCGAGGTGCTGGCTAGCAGAGTAAAATACTTGAAAAAGAAAAGGAGAGCCGCACACTAGGAGCTCAGATGCAATAATTTAATAACCTTATAACCAACATTTCGACAGACAAGCTGTCTTCATCAGGCTATAATGACAAACACTGCGGGTCACTAGTTTATATACGGTCAAAGGACAGACAGGTGTCTGTGTGGCCTGATATCATTGGTTAATTCTCAGATGAAAACAGAACATTCAAAAAACATGAATGGATAGCATATAATCATAGATACAATTTGGCTACATAGGTCTACAAACATCCTGAGTGGTGCAGCCATCCAAGGCACTGCATCGCAGAGCTAGAGGCGTCACTACAGACCCAGGTTTGATCCCGGGCTGTATCACAATCGGAAGTCCCATAGGGCGTCGCACAATTGGGCCAGCATCGTCTAGGTTACGCCGGGGTCGGCCATCATTGTAAATAAGAATTTGTTCTTAACAGACTTGCCTAGTTAAATAAAAACATTTACAATGAATGGCAAATCACAATAATCATAAGAATGGCTTCAGATAAAAGTCTACGTTGAGACCGAAGGGAGCAAGGGTCTTTAAATTAAAAGATCCAGGCAGCCTCTCGTTTTAACAATAAATTGTCGAGGTCACTACAGTTTGCCAGACTACAGTTTGCAACTGCACATGGGGACAAAGATCGTACTTTTTGGAGAAATGTCCTCTGGTCTGATGAAACAAAAATATAACTGTTTGGCCATAATGACCATTGTTATGTTTGGAGGAAAAGGGGGAGGCTTGCAAGCCGAAGAACACCATCCCAACCGTGAAGCACGGAGGTGGCAGCATCATGTTGCGGGGTGCTTTGCTGCAAGAGGGACTGGTGCACTTCGCAAAATAGATGGCATCATGAGGAGGAAAATTATGTGGATATATTGAAGCAACATCTCAAGACATCAGTCAGGAAGTTAAAGCTTGGTTGCAAATGGTGTGATCCTCCCCCAAACGTTTCACATCGGATCTACATGAATCACGTAGGATTCAAAACGGCGAATTTCCCCGAAAGGTGACTAGTTTGCATCCATGCACTGGGGGAGGATCAGGAAGTGGATCAAGAGATTCAATAACAGAGATCATACTGCTGGTGTCCTTTACAAAACTGTGTATGTGACCAATACACTTTGATTTGATGTCATCATGGCCAAGAAAGGGAGAGATAAAGTGGTCGTGGGGTGATTTGCTGACTGTTGATCCCACACAACAGTGACAGCCTCCAATTCACACATACCACCAGTCGACCCTAGCTAGCTAATAAGTTGGAGGTAAGGAGGGGCTATTTTTATCTTTACTGAGGGTCCATCAACAACACTTAACCAGCTAACCTGCTAGCCAAGCAGCCCAACACCACAGTTACAAGTCTCAAAGTCTCAAACGACTCAAAGGAAACTGAGGTCACATAATTAATGACTAACTATGCAGCGAGTTCAATTTAACATAGCTACATAGCTACGGTCAGTGGAACTTGATTACCAGAGTTAACAACGCAACTGATCAACTACTGTCAAGACAGCATCCAGTTGGACAAGACAGAGGTAGGTAGCTAACGTTAGCTAGCTAGGTAACTGGTTAACGTTAGGACAAATATTAAGGACAACGGGGAAGGATGGTCAAAATTACCTTGTTAGTTCTTAAAACGCGAATAAGGCAACACAGGTATAGGTTGACTAAAGTGTTAAACATGGATGTCAAAATGTCCACTCATATCACGGTTTTTACAGTGAGACATTGCGCCTTTGCTGACAGTGAGTTGACCTTGCGCTAACTCCAAGCTAATGCTAACCGCCTAGCCATCACTGTGCTCTGGTTACATAACGTTACCAATGTTAGCTACATACCAGTAAGATAGCTAGCGCTACTAGCTAACGAGCTAGCTACAGGGGCCTACTTTTCGATAAAAGTTACCGACGTGAAGGAAATGAAGATCCCAACCAACAACGCAGTTATTCTTACATCCTTGCAGACCCCTCAAATTCCAATAAGTTCGGGAATACTTACGCTACGGGATTTGGCGAGGGCTCGACCCACAGTGCTCCCGACTCGGCACACGGACGCTGCCATCTTTTCCTGTCGAATACAGAAAACTCAGCTGCGCGCACGTTTCCCAACGTGAACGCCCAAGACGTGCATAAAAACGTGACGTCAGCGCTGCACACCCTTCAGTCAAGCAGCAGTACAAACAAGTTCAGCCTGGTCTCATAGACTAGACGTAACATAGTAAAACCGGGACACTCAAATTAGTATGGTGTCTTATGTTTGGTATGTTACGTAAGACATATGGTTACTTAAGGCAAGTACGAAAGTAGGGTGTTTGGTCGGGGTACAAAACAAACGTCTAGCAAGCCAAAGGTTGCTTGTCATCATGGACAACTTTAGCATTTGGCTAATTAGCTAAGTTTAGCTACTTTGCAACAACTTAGCATTAGCTAACCTTAACCCTTTAACCTAACTCCTAACCTGAAAAGAGTAGCAACCCAGGGATATGTTTCCTTTAGGGACCTTTAATAGAATGTGACTGGCAGAATGCGTGTTGTATGTGGAGGATGAGGGCTGCAGTAGGTATCTCAGATAGGGGGGAGTGAGGCCAAAGAAAGTTATATAAATAAGCATCCACAAGGGGTTGTCTTGCGACGGGTATACAGAGATTACCAATTTACAGAGGAGTATAGAGTGCAGTGATGTGTCCTATAAGGAGCATTGGTGGCAAATATGATGGCCGAATGGTAAAGAACATCTAGCCGCTTGAGAGCACCCTTACCTGCCGATCTATAACTTATGTCGCCGTAATCTAGCATGGGTAGGATGGTTATCTGAATCAGGGTTAGTTTGGCAGCTCGGGTGAAAGAGGAGCGATTACGATAGAGGAAACCAAGTCTAGATTTAACTTTATCCTGCAGCTTTGATATGCTGAGAGAAGGACAGTGCACCATCTAGCCATACTCCCAAGTACTTGTATGAGGTGACTACCTCAAGCTCTAAACCCTCAGAGGTAGTAATCACACATGTGGGGAGAGGGGCATTCTTCTTACCAAACCACATCACCTTTGTTTTGGAGGTGTTCAGAACAAGGTTAAGGGTAGAGAAAGCTTGTTGGACACTAAGAAAGCTTTGTTGTAGAGCATTAACACAACATCCAGGGAGGGGCCAGCTGAGTATAAGACTGTATCATCTGCATATAAATGGATGAGAGTTCTTCCTGCTGCCTAAACTATGTTGTGCCTAAATTAAGAAGAGCGAGGGGCCTAGGATCGAGCCTTGGGGTACTCCCTTGGTGACAGGCAGTGGCTGAGACAGCAGATTTTCTGACTTTATACACAGCACTCTTTGAGAAAGGTAGATTGCATACCCGAGAGAATACTAGACATCAAGAAAGCCAGTCAGTTGATTATTGACAAGTTTTTCCAACACTTTTGATAAACAGGGCAAAATAGAAATAGGCCTTTAACAGTTAGGATCAGCTTGATCTCCCCCTTTAAATAAAGGACGAACCGTGGCTGCCTTCCAAGCAATGGGAACCTCCCCAGAGAGGAGAGACAGGCTAAAAAGGTTGGAGATAGGCTTGGCGATGATAGGGGCAGCAACCTTAAAGAAGAAAGGGTCTAAACCATCTGTCCCAGATGGTTTTTTGGGGTCAAATTTAAGGAGCTCCTTTAGCACCTCGGACTCAGTGATTGCCTGCAGCGAGAAACTTTGTAGCGGGGCAAGGGAAAAAGAGGGAGAAGCATCGGGGGATTGTCGCATGAGAAGGGGTGGGAGATGAGGAAATGTTGGACGGGCAAGGAGGCATGGCTGGGTCAAATATGAATCCTGACTTAATGAAGTGGTGATTAAAGAGCTCAGCCATGTGCTTCTTGTCAGTAACAACCACATCATCAACATTAAGGGACATGGGCAGCAGTGAGGTTTTATTCTCCAGGTCTTTAACCATTTTCCAGAACTTCTTGGGGTTAGACCCACAGAGAGAGAACTGCTCCTTAAAGTAACTAACTCTGGCCTTCCGGATAGCCTGAGTGCACTTATTTCTCATTGCCTGAACGAGAGCCAGTCAGCCTGAGTATGCGTGTGCCGAGCCTTTCGCCAAATGCAATTCTTGAGGTGGAGTAACTCTGCAAGATCACGGTCAAACCAGGGGCTGAACCTTTATGGGGGCGTGTTTGTTAACAATACCACTGAAAACAAAATAAAAGAACGGTCCAAGCATCTTCGACAGAGGGGATCAAGCTGATTCTATACCATTTTACAGAGGCCAGTTCATGAAGGAAGGCTTGCTCATTAGTCTTTTTTAAAGTGTCTATGACAAATCAGGACAGGTCGTTTCACTGAGCAGACATTACGAACACAGGCTGTAAAACAGTGATCACTAAGGTCATTACAGAAAACACCAGACTGATACCTATCAGGATTATTTGTGAGGATAACATCGAGGAGAGTAGCCTTTTCTGAGTGTTTGGAGTCATACCTTGTGGGATTGGTAATAATCTGAGAAAGATTATGCATACAATATGATAACCATCTCAGATTTCCGTACAGAATAATACCAAATGCTCTGAGACCAGGTTGCCAAGTTGGACAAAAATACTACAGTACACAGTTAGCTAAATAAATGACAGCAGTATAAAGAGAAAAACAGAAATGAAAAACATACCAAGACGGAAAATCTAAGTGGATACAATACTGACTTTATTATGATGAGGTAGGCCTACAATGGCTGAGTGCAAAAAGACAGTTTTCAAAATCAGGCAGCAGTCAGTGAATGGTTCAATAACCCATCCATGTCACGAGCTCTTGTGAGTTCCTCTCCCTACATATGTGGTCCTGATCACCCTACGGTGGAGGTTCTGTTGCCTGAGAAACTTCTGGAACCTGAACTCAGCATGGGGGACCAGAGGAGCGGGCACAAGCAGGGCACTGGGCTCCCTGTCTGGGTCTTGAAGGCTGATGACCTCCAGGGGAAGGACAGGGCCTTTGTAGATATCAGGGGCAACAAAGGGGCGTGCTCGCCCTGACCAGGGCACAATAACCTGGGGTCTCCGCCAGCAGTCCATGGAGCGGGACTGGGCCCTGGGGGGCAGCTGGAGGGAGTCAACCAGTGCCAAGCCCAGACGCTGCAGCCTCCAGGACTCCCCGGCTAGGGGCCTCTGAGTAGAAAGTGGGGTCTGGACTTTGAAGCCAGAGAAGGTGAGGTGTCGTACATCAGCCTTCAGACCCTTCTTAGAGGGGGCCGGCTTGGGTTTCTCTGCCACAGCCTCGTTCTCCTTGCTTTGAGGAGGGCGTCTGGGCGCTGGTTGGTTGGTACGACACTTAGAGGGTTTGGAGGCTTTTTGAGGAGGAGGGCGGGGCCGTCTGATCTGGGAGCCCTCAACAAGCAGGTTGACCCCTACATACTGAGGCACCTCCACTGCTGCCTATAGACAGAGACAGAGAGAGAGACGACATCTGTACAACCTCTTATTCAGGGGTACATTAAAACTTACCTTTCCAAACTAAAAGGCATACACAAATACACCTCACCTGTTTGTATATAAGCTGAAAGCCCCCAGTGTGTGCCCCTCGGTCCAGCCGACGGTCCAGGACCACCCGTAGAGTGTCCTCCTGCACGGCTGCACACAGGCGTGTTGTCACTGCTGTAGAGGGGGCCATGGTGGGGCTGGCATTGATCTCTATCAGCCATGGCCTCAGGTCACGACCTTTGGAACAGAAGATGTCCCACCAAATTAGTATCTACCTATTTATCCTGCTACTGGTCACTATTACTCCTGTTTACATGTACAGAGCCTTGAAAAAGTTCAGACCCCTTGGATTTCTTCACATTTTATTTTTAATTAATAACAAAAGATTTTCAAGCAGATTAACTCAGCCACTCAGGAACATTCACTGTCTTCTTCATAAGCAACTCCACTGTAGATTTGTGCTTTAAGTTATTGTCCTGCTGAAAGATGAATTCATCTCCCAGTGTCTGGTGGAAAGCAGGTTTCCACTAGGATTTTGCCAGTGCTCATCACCATCATCACCATCCCATAAATTTTTCATTCTGAAAAATTCCCCAATCCTTAATGATTACAAGCATAACCATAACATGATGAAGCCACTGTTATGCTTGAAAATTTGGAGAGTGGTACTCACTAATGTGTTGTATTGGATTTGCCCCAAAGATAACACTTTGCATTGCCACATTTGTTGCAGTATTACTTTAGTGCCTTGTTACAAAGGATGCATGTTTTAGAATATTTGTTATTCTGTACAGGCTTCCTTCTTTTCACTCTGTCAATTAGTTTAGTATTGTGGAGTAACTACAATGTTGTTGATCCAACTCTGTAACTGTTTTGAAGTCCCCATTGGCCTCATGGTGAAATCCCTGAGCGGTGTCCTTCCTCTCCGGCAACTGAGTTAGGAAGGACGCTTGTATCTTTGTAGTGACTGGGTGTATTGATACACCATCCAAAGTGGAATTAAAGATTTCACCATGCTCAAATTGATTTTTTTTTTACCCATCTACCAATAGGTGTTCTTCTTTGCGAGGCATTGGAAAACCAATGTGGTTGAATCTGTATTTGAAATTCACTGCTTGACCGAGGGACCTTACAGATAATTGTATGTGTGGGGTACAGAGATGAGGTAGTCATTCAAAAATCAATTTTAAACACTATTATTACAAACAGAGTGAGTACATGCAACTTATTATGTGACTTGTTAAGCAAATTTGTACTGAACTTATTTAGGCTTGCCATAACAAAGGGGGCTGAATATTTATTGACTCAAGACATTTAAGCTTTTCATCTACCTCAAATACTCAGTATCCCTGTACATTGTAAATGTGGTATTGGCAAATCCAAATCCAAATCAAACTTTATTTGTCATGTGCGCCGAATACAACAGATGTAGACCTTAGTGAAATGCTTACTTACAGGCTCTAACCAATAGGCACTGATCCTGTATATAGCTTCCTCTCTTATTTCTTATGTTTTCTTTACCTTTAAAAAGTATTCGCACCCCTTGACATTTTCCACATTTTGTGTTACACCCTGAATTTAAAATGGATTAAATAGCGTTTTTTTTGTCACTGGCCTACACAATACCCCATAATGTCAAATTGGAATTATTATTTTCAAAATTTTTACAAAATCATTAAAATTGAAAAGCTGAAATGTCTTCAGTCAATAAGTATTCAACCCCTTAGTTTGTTTTTCCAATGCCTCGCAAAGAAGGGCACCTATTGTTAGATGGGTAAAAAAAAAATCAACAACCAGTCATTCAATATCCCTTTGAGCATGGTGTTTTTAATTACACACTTTGGATGGTGTATCAACACACCCAGTCACTACAAAGATACAGGCGTCCTTCCTAACTCAGTTGCCGGAGAGGAAGGTAACCGCTCCGGGATTTTACCATGAGGCCAATGGTGACTTTAAAATAGTTACAGTTTAATGGCTATGATAGGAGAAAGCTGAGAATGGATCAACAACATTGTTAATTAGGTTACTATTGTGGATACTGTTTGTAACAAGGCACTAAAGTAATACTGCAAAAGAAATTGGCAAAGCAATTCACATTTTGTCCTGAATTCAAAGTGTTTCAGTGCATTTGAAAGTATTCAGACTCCTTGACTTTTTCCACATTTTGTTTCGTTACAGAATTATTCTAAAATTGTTAAAATATTTTTTTTACTCATCAATATACACACAATACCCCATAATGACAAAGTGAACAGGTTTTGACATTTTTACAAATGTATTAAAAATAAAAAACATAAATACCTTATTTACATAAATGTTCAGACCCTTTGCTATGAGACTCGAAATTGAGCTCAGGTGCATCCTGTTTCCATTGATCATCCTTGAGATGTTTCTACAACTTGATTGGAGTCCATCTGTGGTAAATTCAATTGAATGGACATTATTTGGAAAGGCACACACCTGTCTATATAAGGTCCCACAGTTGGCAGTGCATGTCAGAGCAAAACCAAGCCATGAGGTTGAAGGAATTGTCCGTAGAGCTTCGAGACAGGATTGTGTCGAGGCACATATCTGGGGAAGCACTCCACCAGTCAGGCCTTTATGGTGGAGTTGCCAGATGGAAGCCACTCCTCAATAAAAAGAACATGACAGCCTGCTTGGAGTTGGCCAGAAGGCACCTAAAGGACTCTGACCAGAAACAAGATTCTCTGGTCTGATGAAACCAAGATTGAACACTTTGGCATGAATGCCAAGCATCACATCTGGAGGAAACCTGGCACCATCCCTTCGGTGAAGCATGGTGGTGGCAGCATCATGCTGTGGGGATGTTTTTCAGCGGCAGGGACTGGGAGACAAGTCAAGATTGAGAGAAAGATGAACGGAGCAAAGTACAGAGAGATCCTTGATGAAAACCTGCTCCAGAGCGTTCAGGACCTCAGACTGGGGGCGTAGGTTCACCCTCCAACAGGACAACGACCCTAAGCACACAGCAAAGACAACGCAGGGGTGGCTTCGGGAAAAGTCTCAATGTCCTTGATTGGCCCAGCCAGAGCCCGGACTTGAACCCAATCGAACATCTCTGAAGAGATCTGAAAATAGCTGTGCAGCAACGCTCCCCATCCAACCTGACAGAGTTTGAGAGGATCTGCCGAGAAGAATGGAAGAAACTCCACAAATACAGGTTTGTCAAGCTTGTAGTGTCATACCCAAGAACATTTGAGGCTGTAATCACTGACAAAGGTGCTTCAACTAAGTACTGAGTAAAAGGTCTGAATACTTACAGTTGAAGTCGGAAGTTTACATACACTTAGGTTGGAGTAATTAAAACTAGTTTTTCAACCACTCCACAAATGTCTTGTTAACAAACTATAGTTTTGGCAAGTCGGTTAGGACATCTACTTTGTGCATGACACAAGTAATCTTTTCCAACAATTGTTTACAGACAGATTATTTCACTGTATCACAATTCCAGTGGGTCAGAAGTGTACATACACTTAGTTGACTGTGCCTTTAAACACCATGGAAAATTCCAGAAAATTATGTTATGGCTTTAGAAGCTTCTGATTGGCTAATTGACATCATTTGAGTCAATTGGAGGTATGCCTGTGGATGTATTTCAAGGCCTAACTTCAAACTCAGTGCCTCTTTGCTTGACATCATCGGAAAATCAAAAGAAATCAGCCAAGACCTCATAAAGAAAATTGTAGACCTCCACAAGTCTGCTTCATCCTTGGGAGCAATTTCCAAACGCCTGAAGGTACCACGTTCATCTGTACAAACAATATTACGCAAGTATAAACACCATGGGACCATGCAGCCGTCATACCGCTCAGGAAGGAGACGCGTTCTGTCTCCTAGAGATGAACGTACTTTGGTGCGAAAAGTGCAAATCAATCCCAGAACAACAGCAAAGGACCTTGTGAAGATGCTGGAGGAAACAGGTACAAAAGAATCTATATCCACAGTAAAACGAGTCCTATATCGACATAACCTGAAAGGCCGCTCAGCAAGGAAGAAGACACTTCTTCAAAACCGCCATAAAAAAGCCAGACTACAGTTTGCAACAGCACATGGGGACAAAGATTGTACTTTTTTGAAGAAATGTCCTCTGGTCTGATGAAACAAAAATAGAACTGTTTGGCCATAATGACCATCGTTATGTTTGGAGGAAAAAGGGGGAGGCTTGCAAGCCGAAGAACACCATCCCAACCGTGAAGCACGGGGGTGGCAGCATCATGTTGTGGGGGTGCTTTGCTGCAGGAGGGACTGGTGCACTTCACAAAATAGATTGCATCATTAAGAAAGAAAATTATGTGGATATATTGAATCAACGTCTCAAGATATCAGTCAGGAAGTTATTAAAGCTTGGTCGCAAATGGGCCTTCCAAATGGACAATGACCCCAAGCATTCTTCCAAAGTTGTGGAAAAATGGCTTAAGGACAACAAAGTCAAGGTACTGGAGTGGCCACCACAAAGCCCTGACCTCGATCCTATAGAACATTTGTGGGCAGAACTGAAAAAGCGTGTGCGAGCAAGGAGGCCTACAAACCTGACTCAGTTACACCAGCTCTGTCAGGAGGAATGGGCCAAAATTCACCCAACTTATTGTGGGAAGCTACCCGAAACGTTTGGCCCAAGTTAAACAATTTAAAGGCAATGCTACCAAATACTAATTGAGTGCATGTAACCTTCTGACCCACTGGGAATGTGATGAAAGAAATAAAAGCTGAAATAAATCACTCTACTATTATTCTGACATTTCACATTCTTAAAATGAAGTGGTGATCCTAACTGGCCTAAGACAGGGAATTTTTACTAGGATTAAATCTCAGGAATTGTGATGTATTAAATGTATTTGGCTCAGGTGTACGTAAACTTCTGACTTCAACTGTATGTAAATGTGATATTTCCATTTTTTATTTTAAATAAATTAGCAAGCATTTCTAAAAACCTGTTTTTGCTTTCTCATTATGGGGTATTGTGTGTAGTTTGATGAGGGGGAAAAAACGATTTAATCCATTTTAGAGGCTGTAACATAACAAAATGTGGAAAAAGTAAAGGGGTCTGAATACTTTCCGAATGCACTGTATGTTTGAGGCAAATCCAATACAACACATTACTGAGTACCACTCTCCATATTTTCAAGCATAGTGGGGGCTGCATCATGTTATGGGTATGCTTGTAATCGTTAAGTACTGGGGAATTGTTCAGGATAAAAAATAAATGGAATGGAGATAAAGCACAGGCAGAATCCTAGTGGAAAACCATGTTCAGTCTGCTTTCCACCAGACACTGGGAGATTAATTCACCTTTCAGCAGGACAATAATCTAAAACAAGGCCAAATCTATACTGGAGTTGCTTACCCAGAAGACAGTGAATGTTCCTGAGTGGCCAAGTTACAGTTTTGACTTAAATCTACTTAAAAATCTATGGCAAGACCTGAAAATGGTTGTTTAACAATGATCAACAAGCAATTTGCCTGAGCTTGAAGAATTCTTAAAGAATAATGGGGAAATGTTGCACAATGTGTGAAATGCTCTTGGAGACTTACCCAGAGAGACTGGGAGACTAATCACAGCCAAAGGTGCTTCTATAAAGTATTGACTCAGGGGGTGTGAATACTTATGTAAATTAGATATTTTTTGTATTTCATTTTTAATACATTTTCTAACATTTTGAAAAACATGTTTTCACTGCCATTATGGGGTATTATGAGTAGATGGGTGAGGAAAAAAATGATATTTAATCCATTTTGAATTCAGGCTGTAACACAACAAAATGTGGAATAAGTCAATGGGTATGAATACTTTGTAAATGCACCATATATATATATATATATATATATATATATTTTTTTTTTGTATTTTTATTTAGTATTTTTTAAATTAGTTATACTATTTTGATAATGATTGATTACTGCACTGTTGGGTAGAGCTTACAAGTTAAGCATTTCACTGTACTTGTGCATGTGACAATAACACTTCACTGCCAATAACAACAAATACTGATGCAACTAAGTGACATCATTCACACCTAGCATGAAGTCGGCTCCGTAGAGTTCAAAGCTCCCTCGGCGTGACTCCACCAGGTCTTGGGCAGTCTGCAGGGCGTGGACCACAGCCTTCTTCATCCCTGGGACCACCACAGAGCCCCACTGTGCTGCTCGGCCCTGTCCAGACAGGAAGGCCCCGGAACTGGTCACATGACCACATGTTGTCCTCAGGCACCTCTGGGTGACGCTGCTGGGAGGGTTGAAAGTGCTTCTGGATGGAGTTGTTACACAGGTGGACAGAACTGGAAGAAGGGGGATATAGAGGGGAACAGGAGAGATGAGACCATAGGAAATGAGCAAGAAGGTGAAATGTGGAATCATCATGGTAAAATGTAGTAGCAACAGGGTAAAAATGCCCCCCTTACCTGTCCAGGGTCTCAACTGAGTAGGGCTGGGTGGAGAAGCGTAGGTAGCACTTCTTATAAAACCAGACAGTGAGAGGGTTCCAATCAGTCACCAGGAACCACTGGCGGAGGTCGAATTTGGTGCCGTGGACTAGCAGGGGGCGCTCCAGGTACTTCTGCACCACCCACTTACTATCCTTGATCAGGGCTGGGTCACTGTCCACCAGCCTCAGTATGTCATCCAGCCGCTTGGCACACATGATGCCTGCACAGGTGGAGGGACATGGAAGGGACACAAAAACAAAGTTACTGTAGGCCTACACTATAAGCAGCATCAAATAAATATTATAGGTAAATACAGCATGAGGATACAGTTAAATAAAGTACTACTACACTTGTCTCTTCTTCCCCTCTTGGAACTCACCTCTGCCCCGGGACTTGGCCCCAGGTTTGACTATCCAGATGTTGTGGATGCCATCTGTGTCTAGCTGTGGATTGACATCACGAAGCTTCCGCAACATAGCCTGACAGCTGTTGACATAGTGAAAACTCTCTATCTCTACACCATCACTGAGAGAGAGGGAGAGAGTGAGAAGTGCCACTGAGATACACTGACAAAGAGATGCATGTACTGACATGACAGAGACACATAATGATGGAGTACTCACTGGACAACCAGGTAGTAATTGTGGATGAACTCCAACCACTCTTGTTCTGTTAGGGATGGTGGTGTTTCCAAAGCAATGTCTATGTCATTGTGTTCCAAGCTGTCCAGGAAGTCCTGGCAAACTTTTAGTGCACTGTCAATCATTCTGGAGGCCACCAATGACATGGGTCGACGCTTGCATGCTTTTTCTGACCTAAGGGATTGGACAAGACAATGAAGCCTGTAGCTCCGTTTGACCTAAATTGGGGGGATTGAGGGGGTATGCCTCTTTTTGTGAGGAATGCCTTACTTTGACATGATTGGTCAGTTGATCCAGCTGTGCCACCTCCCTCTCCTCGCTCACCCTGACTCCTCTCCACAACACACTGTATAAGGCTGGTACAGGCTGTCCTCCTGTAGTCCTCTATAGAGAGAGACAGAGAGACAGAGAGGGAGAAATAGAGCAAGTCAGATAGAGAGAGGTTGCCAGAGGAAGGTTGCCCCCCCCAAAAGTATGTAAAATGAAAGGGAAGGAGAGGCAGTACTGTAAATCCCCCTAAGACTATAGAAGTGTAGCATTCCGATAGAGAGGGGGGAAAATAGGCAGATCAGAACGCGGGGTGCGGAAAGAGAGTGGTGAGGATTCTGACCGATAAAGGCATGTTTCTCATCCTCTGCCCCCAGCCTGTAGCAGCGTGGGAAGAAGGAGTCAAGGTCTGCAGCATCAAACCAACACAGGTTCCTCAGGTTCACACACAACCCAACCTGAGACAGAGAGAGAAATGGAGAGAGAGAGATGGAGAGAAGACAGGCATAGCCTACATAGGTGTGGTGAGTATAAAAATGATTAAAGACCGTGAAAAGGTAAATAGTTTGTTCTTTTCAGGGTCTCCCATGTGAAAGCCATCAAACCTTGGTGGTGAAGGTGCCTGCTTTGGCATAGTGATTGGTCATCTGTTCCTTTCGCAATGAGCGGTTGTCCACTGTCTCTCTACGCGTCGTCCAATAGAAATATGATGTTTCATTCCTCACCATGCGAGACTGTAAGATAGATGGGCAGGGGGAAAGACATAAAAACTGTGTGCTACACCCCCCCACTCCCCCCCCCACACACACACACTTCCGTTCTATTACCATGAGGTCATACATGTCATCTGGGTCTTCCTCTCTGTCGTCTGGGCTGTCTAAGCAGAGCATAGAGGGAGATTACAATCTAGGATTTAGGCTAATGGTCAATGATAGTTAGAATCAATTACTACAAGATTTGCAGTGGCCTTCCTGTCTCACCATCATCATCCTCACTGTCATCAGCATCATTCCCATCATCTCCACGGCACCGGCTCCAGTGCTGGTTTGGACGCGGCAGGCGGCGCTCTACCCAACCCCTCGCCTTCAGGGCAGCCCGAACCACAGGGTATGGACCCTGTATGGAGAACACCATACGCATCTGAGAGAAAAAGACACACAGAGAGAGATATATAAATAGTATCTACATTACCTTAAGTATCACATATATAGAGGGTTGTCCTATTTTAGATTCTTACCTTTACAGCTTTGTCGACCAGGACTTTTGCTGTCCGCAGTCTCTCTGGGTTGATGATGGGCAGGTTGAGCAAGCTGCGCCTCACTCTTCCCTCACCTGGTGGCGCTGATATACACACATACATAAACACACAACTCAGAAACATTAGCTGTAATAACCACTTTATAAGCTACGCATTCAAGTCAAACTGTATTCTCATCTACTGTTAGTTGATGGTACGGTTATAAGTGGTACCTAAGCCAAGTCCATGTTTAGTATGAATGACTAGTCAGTGTTAAGTGTCTGAGGGTTCTGTGTGTAGGCTTTCATGGTATTTGCTGTAGGCCCTTCTCTGTGGTGAGGTTCAGGAAAATTTGAGTGTGTTGCTGGCACATGGCTTTGCTCTGCTGGTCTTTACTGGGGTCTCTCTCTCCTAGAGGAACTGAATTTGAGGTGCGAAAACACAACTCCATCCATCTATATGGGGTTTGGGGTACATATAGTAATACAGTGTTCTAGCAAAGGTGAGCAATGTTCTGTATTCAGTCACACCAAAACACGTTGCTGTGACGTTGAACAGTTAGCAGAATCTACTAACAAGTAAGTAACATAACATGCTAGACGCTCTTTAAGGGAAAAACATAGTAACATCATTACATCCCCATGTAGGCCTAATGTGCACAGCAGATAAATATGCCATGAAGTTCACAAACCCTTGGAAGCCTATACCAGCCCAGCACCGAAAGAGCAAACAAACTGCACTTTAATACCTGGCCTCTGTAGTCAAACATTTGATCATCTGACACTTTAGAGTGGGACCATGACTTATTCAACACTCTTCACACATACACTACCATTCAAAAGTTTGGGGTCACTTAAACGTTTCCTTGTTTTTGAAAGAAAAGCACATTTTCTGTCCATTAAAATAACATCAAATTGATCAGAAATACAGTTTAGACATTGCTAATGTTGTAAATGACCATTGTAGCTGGAAATGGCAGATTTTTTATGGAATATCTACAGCTGTAGTCGGAAGTTTACATACACCTTAGCCAAATATATTTAAATTCAGTTTTCAATTCCTGACATTCAATCCTAGTAAAAATGCCCTGTCTTAGGTCAGTTAGGATCACCACTTTATTTTAAGAATGTGAAATGTCAGAATAATAGTAGAGAGAATGATTTATTTCAGCCTTTATTTCTTTCATCACATCCCCAGTGGGTCAGAAGTTTACATGCACTCAATTAGTATTTGGTAGCATTGCCTTTAAATTGTTTAACTTGGGTCAAATGTTTTGGGTAGCCTTCCACAAGCTTCCCAAAATAAGTTGGGTGAATTTTGGCCCATTCCTCCTGACAGAGCTGGTGTAACTGAGTCAGGTTTGTAAGGCCTCCTTGCTCGCACACACTCTTTCAGTTCTGCCCACAAATGTTCTATAGGATCGAGGTCAGGGCTTTGTGATGGCCACTCCAATACCTTGACTTTGTTGTCCCTAAGCCATTTTCCACAACTTTGGAAGTATGCTTGGGGTCATTGTCCACTTGGAAGACCCATTTGCGACCAAGCTTTAACTTCCTGACTGATATCTTGAGATGTTGCTTCAATATATCCACATAATTTTCCATATTCATGATGCCATCTATTTTGTGAAGTGCACCAGTCCCTCCTGCAGCAAAGCACCCCCACAACATGATGCTGCCACCGCCGTGCTTCACGGTTGGGATGGTGTTCTTCCGCTTGCAAGCATCCCCCTTTTTCCTCCAAACATAACGATGGTCATTATGGCCAAACAGTTCTATTTTTGTTTCATCAGACCAGAGGACATTTCGCCAAAAAGTACGATCTTTGTCCTCATGTGCAGTTGCAAACCGTAGTCTGGACTTTTTATGGCGGTTTTGGAGAAGTGTCTTCTTCCTTGCTGTGTGGCCTTTCAGGTTATGTCGATATAGGACTCGTTTTACTGTGAATATAGATACTTTTGTACCCGTTTCCTCCAGCATCTTCACAATGTTGTGTTAGCCTTTTAAAATGATAAACTTGGATTAGCTAACTGATCATTAGAAAACACTTTTGCAATTATGTTATCACAGCTGAAAACTGGCCTTCTTTAGACTAGTTGAGTATCTGGAGCATCAGCATTTGTGGGTTCGATTACAGACTCAAAATGGTCAGAAACAAAGACTTTCTTCTGAAACTCGTCAGTCTATTCTTGTTCTGAGAAATTAAGGGTATTCCATGAGAGATATTGCCAAGAAACTGAAGATCTCGTACAACGCTGTGTACTACTCCCTGCACAGAACAGCGCAAACTGACTCTAACCAGAATAGAAAGAGGAGTGGGAGGCCCCGGTGCACAACTGAGCAAGAGGACAAGTACATTAGTGTCTAGCTTGAGAAACAGACGCCTCACAAGTCCTCAACTGGCAGCTTCATTAAATAGTACCCGCAAAACACCAGTCTCAATGTCAACAGTGAAGAGGCGACTCCGGGATGCTGGCCTTCTAGGCAGAGTCACAAAGAAAAAGCAATTTTGAGCCCGTAATCGAACCCACAAATGCTGATGCTCCAGACACGCAACCAGTCTAAAGGAGGCCAGTTTTATTTCTTCTATAATCAGGACAACAGTTTTCAGCTGTGCTAACATAATTGCAAAAGGGTTTTCTAATGATCAATTAGCCTTTTAAAATGATAAACTTGGATTAGCTAACACAACGTGTCATTGGAACACAGGAGTGATTGTTGCTGATAACGGGCCTCTGTACGCCTATGTAGATATCCCATAAGAAATCTGCCATTTCCAGCTACAAGTCATTTACAACATTAACAATGTCTACACTGTATTTCCGATCAATTTGATGTTATTTTAAATGGACAAATTTGCTTTTCTTAAAAAAAAAAAGGACATTTCTAAGTGACCCCAAACTTTTGAACGGTAGTGTACATAGTGTACACATAAAGTATATACATTTGTTCCTTGTCTTTGGCAGACAGATGATTACAGCTGGTTTCCCTCACCACTGTCAATGCATGGTGTTGGGCTTCCATCAGCTCCCCGATCACCCTCCTCCCTCTGCCTCGGCTGGACACACTTTGGGGGCTTGGGGGCCTCCATAGAGACACTGGCCCTCACTGGCCAAGGGACCCCTGATCTCTACTCCCTATATCATGTCTCTAGCTGTGCTCTTCTTTTAAGTTGTTGCTGTTTTGCTTGATCAGTTTGCCATAGTAACTGTAAAAATAATTCACAAGTTATTGTGAGGTTTCAATTAGGGAGAACTATAATATCCAATGCATGATTACAAGCACATGTCATATCTGTGCAAATGTTTTCATTCACAGTTTATCTAATGCTAGACAGTTGATTGTAGCATGCACTGTGTGTGTCCTGTTAGTGCTGTGGGTTGTTATTAGATGCAGTGAACTATAAGTGGATCAAATTGCTGAGCAGAGACAGCTTCGCTACACCTGTCACGTTTCTTACACCCTGGTGGTGTAAGTGTTACACCTAACCTTCTACCTTCTTCAGACAGTGGAGTACTGGCCCCGTTCTAAATAGCTTAGCTATAGGATATCTGTGACATTCACAGAGCAACACAGCAGGAGGATACTTTAGCTAAGGGACTAACCAAAAATCCTCAATGACAAAAAATAACCTTGTCATTGACCAGGCAAACATAAAAAATAGACTACCTCTTTCTCATACCAACACTTCCGTATTCGTGATTTTGCTGTTCGTTTACAAGACACCCACGCTTCTAAAGACACCTGCATCGACTGCACTGACTGTGACGCCACAACGATCAAAGTGATTGCATGACTGCGCGTAACATTTCCCCAGGAATACATTTCCCAATTCCACGAACGATCTCTGGGGCGGGGGGACTATTTGTCAGACAGCGATTTTTAGGGTATAGGTCTACTTCACTCACCTCATCGGATGTGGTGCGTTCTCCAGTTTGCAGGGTCGCACCTGCGCAATCTTCACATTGCCATTTCTCCCTGCTGCCTGTTTAGTGTCTCCATACCAACGGTGAATAGGACCAAGACATGTGAAGGGTTTTGACTAGAAGGGATACATCTTATGTCAGAATTGACCAGAATTGACTTTTAGTTGCAGGTTTGGAGAATTTACGCAGCAGGCTAGGATAATTAAGTTTAGGGAAATGATTATGGTGAGCTAAAATGAACAAAAATGCAACTGTAGACGTCAATTTGACATAAACTGTATCCCTTCTAGCCATGGCCCACGCGAAGGCAGTGAGAGGGCTAGGTTACATAGGCAAACGTTTCGCTCAAAGCAAAATACATTAAATGTATTTTGGATATTTCATTCATTCAGATGAAATGACCTCCAATTTAATTTACTGCACGACCCTGCTTGTCTCATCATGAGTGGTTAATTAATCTATGGAAATCTAGAAAGTAAGAACTGATATTTGTGATGTGTAGCATTCTGCTCTTGAAAGGTTGTTGGATTGTCTATAGTGAACAAAAAATCGCTGTCTTGTTACAATGTTAAGCTATTTTAGGCTGTAGAAAAACGTGTCAGATTTTGATGTATTCTTATGACCACTAGGTGGCGGTCAATGCCCGTATATGGAGAAAAGCGCAAAGGATTTGAATCTGGTTCAAAGAAACTACAAACATGTTTTATTTCTGGTTTTTGTACGACGATGCATTGATATCTATCCATATCTCAACCATGTTTAACGGACATTTAAATAGAAAATCAGGGGAATCCCACTCCCACGGTCAATTGCTCCCTGTGGGATATGTCATATGACTGCGCAAGGTCATGGTTCTCATCCTATGGATCCAGGGACATGTCAGGGCCTAACTCCCATAATGCAGCTGGTGAAGTAATGAAAATCTCTTATTTTTTTATTTAGATGTTTACCATAACATGAGATACTGCATAATACAAGCTATTTAAAATATAGCATTGGCAGTATACCTACTGTATCTGCTGGTAAATGAGGCAACTCTCATGGTAGCCTACTTGGAGACCAGGAGGTTAGAGAAACCTCAAATCTAGCCTTATGGCCTCTATTACCTAACCACCATCATGTAAAGCTTGTAAAGCTGCTATCTGGGTAGTCCTGTGTCCTGTAAGCAAATGCAAATAGACCATCGACCATCATGTAACGACAGGTAAGCCTAGTGGTTAGAGCGTTGGACTTGTAACCGGAGGGTTGCAAGTTCGAATCCCCGAGCTGACAAGGAAAAAATCTGTCGTTCTGCCCCTGAACAAGGCAGTTAACCCACTGTTCCCGGGCGCGAAGGCGTGGATGTCGATTAAGGCAGCCCCCGCACCTCTCTGATTCAGAGGGGTTGGGTTAAATGCGGAAGAAACATTTCGGTTGAAGGCATTCGGTTGTACAACTGACAAATAATGGTGACTTTGACTTTGACTTTGACTATGTAAGCTTTAAAAACAGATGGAGCCATTGAATCCTATTAATCGAATCAGATGGCTTATTCATCACAAAACCATTTGATGTTGTAGGTGAATGAGAGGCTGAATAGATATTGGAGGCCCTAAGCACAGAGTTTCTAAACCTAGAGGCGCAAACTTAAAAATGATTTATTAGTTCTCTAAATCTAAAGGCACAACCTAGATTCAAGCCATTTCCTGAAGTAGTTGAACCTGTTATTACTTCAACCTCGTCAAAGTGCCAAACTGACATGTTTTCATTTTCCTCAAAAACATCTTTATATCGAAGGAGTGCTGAACTGCGATTTGTTGAGTCAACCAAAATACACACTTTGAAAAAAGGGTTCAAAAAGGGTTTTTCGGCTGTCCCCATAGGAGAACCCTTTTTGGTTCCAAGTAGAAACCTTTTTGGTTCCAAGTCAAACCCTTTTGGGTTCCATGTAGAACCTTCTGTGGAAAGGGTTTTACATGGAACCCAAAAGGGTTCTATCTGGAACCAAAAGGGTTCTTCAAAGGGTTCTCCTATGGGAAAGCCAAAGAACCCGTTTAGGTTCTAGTTAGCATTTGTGTACCGTGGAAATTATTGCATCACAATACCAGGCAGCCATTGCGAGTGTACCCATGAGTTTACTAGTCAAATTGCCAGTGTTAGAGCTTCTAAGCCTGTTCTATTCATTCTATTTCTATGGATTGTACTGTGTGCTTTTGTCCCGTTTTTTCTCATTAAACATGAACTGAAGGGCAGGTGGGCTTTGTGTTCATTCAGATCTCAACCCATACACATTTAATGATGCACATCCACTGTTAGCACAATCACTTATTGAGTGGCTTTAAATGACGGTCAAACTCATTTTACTACACAGGTGGTTCTACCATGTCATGAATCTTCATGGCCATATGTTCACCGTCCCTCACACCAGAGCTCTACTCAGTCACAGATATCCCTTCTTCTTCTCAATGTGTTTGTGAAATTCAGATTAGTAGTGAGTGTATCCCCTCCTCTCTGTTATGGCCAGTAAACCTTTATGGGTGTTTGAAGAGGATGGCACTCCATTTGGAAGGTAGGGTAAACACAGATCCAGAGGTTTATATGGTAAGAAAGGAAAGGAGGCTTATATGGCAAGGAAGGGAAGGAAGCAAACAGTGGGTACAGTGTGTGAGGGTAGTGGGGGTGTTGAAGAGAGGATGAATATATTATGTACAGTGTGTGGGGGTGTGTGTGTGTCAACATGTGTATGCATGCATGTGTGTGCGTGCCTGCATGTGTCTCTATAGAGAGAAGGGCTCTCTGTCCATTGGGGCTTTGTCTTTCAGTCTGTGCAAGCCATCTCTTTCTCATGGTCTCTCCTCCTACTCCACCTCCATCCCTGCGTTCCAGAGTTTGTGGCAAACAGAGAGAGGGAGTGGGGCGACGGCAGTGAGACACACAGCAGTTCAGACAGCTGCTGTGGTCCTTCCAGTGTGAGGAGCCTCTGTCCAGCTAGGCCACTCCCCCGCTTCTCTGCCTCACAGAGCTCCATTGTCCCCACCATGACTGCCTCTACTATTGTGATGTCATAGTTTATCATTCCCATAGCTGTGCGGCTGCTGCTGGGGTAAACTGCAATTCACATTTTATTCAGGAGAGAATAATCACTATTACACATGTTGACACGAACACACACACACACACTTGTTTTCTTGTCTTTCTCTCTAACCAAGAGGAGGAGATCCAGGTTCTCATATCGACTAGTACTTTCTGGTTCAGAATCTTCTCATGTGGATGAATCTGTGACTCATACAGTTGAAGTCGGAAGTTTACATCCACCTTAACCAAATACATTTAAACTCAGTTTTCACAATTCCTGACATTTAATCCTAGTAAAAATTCCCTGTTTTAGGTCAGTTAGGATTACCACTTTATTTTAAGAATGTGAAATGTCAGAATAATAGTAGAGAGAATGATTTATTTATTTAATCACATTCCCAGTGGGTCAGAAGTTTACATACACTCAATTAGTATTTGGTAGCATTGCCTTTAAATTGTTTAACTTGGATCAAATGTTTCAGGTAGCCTTCCACAAGCTTCCTACAATAAGTTGGATGAATTTTGGCCCATTCCTCCTGACAGAGCTGGTGTAACTGAGTCAGGTTTTGTAGGCCTCCTTGCTCGCACACGCTTGATCAGTTCTGCCTACAAATATTCTACAGGATTGAGGTCAGGGTTTTGTGATGGCCACCTTGACTTTGTTGTCCTAGCCATTTTTCCACAACTTTGGAAGTTTGCTTGGGGTCATTGTCCATTTGGAAGACCCATTTGCGACCAAGCTTTAACTTCCTGACTGATATCTTGAGATGTTGCTTCAATATATCCACATAATTGTCCTCCTCATGATGCCATCTATTTTGTGAAGTGCACCAGTCCCTCCTGCAGCAAAGCACCCCCACAACATGATGTTGCCACCACAGTGCTTCACGGCTGGGATGGTGTTCTTTGGCTTGAAGCTTCCCCCTTTTTCCTCCAAGCATAACGATGATCAATATGGCCAAACAGTTCTATTTTTGTTTCATCAGACCAGAGGACATTTCTCCAAAAAGTACGATCTTTGTCCCCATGTGCAGTTGCAGACCGCCATCTGGCTTTTTTTATGGCAGTTTTGGAGCAGTGGCTTCTTCTTTGCTGAGTGGCCTTTCGGGTTATGTTGATTTAGAACTTGTTTTACTGTGGATATAGATACCTTTGTACCTGTTTCCTCCCGCATCTTCACAAGGTCCTTTGCTGTTGTTCTGGGATTGATTTGCACTTTTTACACCAAAGTACGTTCATCTCTAGGAGACAGAACGCGTTTCCTTCCTGAGCTGTATGACGGCTGCGTGGTCCCATGGTGCTTATACTTGCGTACTATTGTTTGTACAGATGAACGTGGTACCTTTAGGTGTTTGGAAATTGCTCCCAAGGATGAACCAGACTTGTGGAGGTCTGCAATTTTTTCCTGAGGTCTTGGCTGATTTCTTTTGATTTTCCCATGATGTCAAGCAAAGAGGCACTGAGTTTGAAGGTAGGCCTTGAAATACATCCACAGGTACACCTCCAATTAATTGACTCAAATGATGTCAATTAGCCTATCAGAAGCTTCTAAAGCCATGACATCATTTTCTGGAATTGTCCAAGCTGTTTAAAGGCACAGTCAATTTAGTGTATGTAAACTTCTGACCCAATTGGAATTGCGATACAATGAATTATAAGTGAAATGATCTGTCTGTAAACAATTGTTGGAAAAATGACTTGTGTCATGCACAAAGTAGATGTCCTAACCGACTTTCCAAAACTATAGTTTGTTAACAAGGCCTTTGTGGAGTGGTTGAAAAATGAGTTTAATGACTCCAACCTAAGTGTATGTAAACTTCCGTCATGGCAGACATAAACATACTTTCTGTAACCTCACCCTTTGACCCACACTTTATCATCCCTCATTTGAAATCCATTTGCATGGCAGTTGGAGCTCCCTATGTACCACTGATGTGTTTGACAGCACATGCAAATCAAACTTTTTTTTTCTCATCCAGCCCAGGCTCATTTTTAACCAGAGGTGTTAAAAAAATATGTGGGGCGGTAGGGCTGGGGTCTCCCCCACTTCCCCTCAGGGGCATTTCTAGGATTTGAAGACATTGGGGGCCTAAAGCCATTAGGAGGGTCCGGGGGCATTCTTCCCTGCAAAAAAAAAGAAGGAATTTCAACAGCATGAATTTGGTACACTTTGAGATAAACGTTGAGAGATTAGAACATTGAGAGATATATCTTCCCACCTGCCACAACAGACACTGCCAGTAATCAATTACAGTTGCCACTGTGGGTCTCTCTACTCTGGAACACTCTCTACTCTGGAACACATCTACAGTGCATTGCCAAAAACCACTCAACAACTTCAAACATAGACTCTGACCTGTCCAATGAGCCAAACTGATTAAAGAATGCCACAGTACCAAAAACACCCTATCTCTCTCTCTCTCTCTCTTGCTCTGTCTGTCTGTCTGTCTCTCTCACATAAACACACACATACACACACACAAATGCTGTGCAACTTCTGGCGCGCGTTTACCGTGAACACTGGGTCTGTACTGACTTTAAGTTACACTTTTAACAGTGGCCAAGTAGGCTACTGTGGCTAATTGATCATAATGTAGGCCTACCAGATTGGCCTACCATCAAAACTGTTCTATGACTTTTTTCTATTTTTTCATTTTTCACTTTTATTTAACCAGGTAGGCCAGTTGAGAACAAGTTCTCATTTACAACTGTGACCTGGTCAAGATAAAGCAAAGCAGTGCGACACAAGCAACACACAGTTACACATGGGATAAACAAACGTACAGTCAATAACACAACAGAAAAAATCTATATACAGTGTGTGCAAATGTAGTAAGATTAGGGAGGTAAGACAATAAATTGTCCATAGTGGCGAAATAATTACAATTTAGAATAAAACACTGGAGTGATAGATGTGCAGAATATGAATGTGCAAGTAGAGATACTGGGGTGCAAAGGAGCAAAAATATAAATAACAATATGGGGATGAGGTAGTTGGGTGGGCTATTTACAGATGGGCTGTGTACAGGTGCAATGATCAGTAAGCTACTCTGACAGCTGATGCTTAAAGTTAGTGAGGGAGATATAAGACTCCAGCTTCAGTGATTTTTGCAATTCGTTCCAGTCATTGGCAGCAGAGAACTGGAAGGAATGGCGGCCAAAGGAGGTGTTGGCTTTGGGGATGACCAGTGAAATATACCTGCTGGAGCGTGTGCTACGGGGTGGGTGCTGCTATGGTGACCAGTGAGCTGAGATAAGGTGGGGCTTTACCTAGCAAAGACTTATAGATGACCTGGAGCCAGTGGTTTTGGCAACGAATATGAAGCGAGGGCCAGCCAACAAGTGCATACAGGTCACAGTGGTGGGTGGTATATGGGGCTTTGGTGACAAAACGGATGGCACTGTTATAGACTACATCCAATTTGCTGAGTAGAGTGTTGGATTCTATTTTGTAAATGACATCGCCAAAGTCAAGGATCGGTAGGATATTCAGTTTGATGAGGGTATGTTTGGCAGCATGAGTGAAGGATGCTTTGTTGCGAAATAGGAAGCTGATTCTAGATTTAATTTTGGATTGGAGATGCTTAATGTGAGTCTGGAAGGAGAGTTTACAGTCTAACCAGACACCTAGGTATTTGTAGTTGTCCACATATTCTAAGTCAGAACCGTCCAGAGAAGTGATGCTAGACGGGCGGGCGGGTGCGGGCAGCGATCAGTTGAAGAGCATGCATTTAGTTTTACTTGCATTTAAGAGCAATTGGAGGCCACGGAAGGAGTGTTGTATGGCATTGAAGCTTGTCTGGAGGTTTGTTAACACAGTGTCCAAAGAAGCGCCAGAACTATACAGAATGGTGTCGTCTGCGTAGAGGTGGATCAGAGAATCACCAGCAGCAAGAGCGACATCATTGATGTATACAGAGAAAAGAGTCAGCCCGAGAATTGAACCCTGTGGCAACCCCCTGCCAGAGGTCCGGACAACAGGCCCTCCGATTTTACACACTGAACTCTATCTGAGAAGTAGTTGGTGAACCAAGCGAGGCAGTCATTTGAGAAACCAAGGCTCTTGAGTCGGCCGATAAGAATGTGGTGATTGACAGAATCGAAAGCCTTGGCCAGGTTGATGAAGACAGCTAACGGTATTATCTTTTATCGATGGCGGTTATGATGTCGTTTAGGACCTTGAGCTTGGCTGAGGTGCACCCATGACCAGCTCGGAAACCAGATTGCATAGAGGAGAAGGTATGGTGGGATTCGAAATGGTCGGTGATCTGTTTGTTAACTTGGCTTTCGAAGACTTTAGAAAGGCAGGGTAGGATAGATATAGGTCTGTAACAATTTTGGTCTAGAGTGTCTCCCCCTTTGAAGAGGGGGATGACCGCAGCAGCTTTCCAATCTTTAGGGATCTCAGACAATACGAAAGAGAGGTTGAAAAGGCTAGTAATAGGGGTTGCAACAATTGCGGCAGATAATTTTAGAAAGAGAGGGTCCAAATCAGCCCAGCTGATTTGTAGGGGTCAAGATTTTGCAGCTCTTTCAGAACATCAGCTATCTGGATTTGGGTGGAGAAATGGGGGAGGTGTGGGTAAGTTGCTGTAGGGGGTGCGGAGCTGTTGACCGTAATATCAGCCTACAGTAGCAGGCAATGTGTGGTGTCTTTTGAAATAAAATATGCCGGAGTTGACATTAACCTGTCTATACACTTGTCCTTCAGACAAGGAGGTAATGTTGTTGTTTGATGCAAGAAACCACTTTACAAAAAGTTATGCTATTGGCTACTTAGCGTATTCACAACCGTCTCAAAATACAACACTGCCCCTTTAAAAAAAAAAAAGCTATTTTCCTGACTCGCTTTTCAAAGATGGCTAGAAATGCGCACATGTTTTGCTCTTGTAGGAAGCAACCACTCCCCCATTGTTGACTAGAAATTAGCTAATACTGGGCTAATAATTCACTAACTAGCAAAGAATATGAACAAATGTGCACATATTCTAAGTCAGAACCGTCCAGAGAAGTGATGCTAGACGGCGGGCGGGTGCGGGCAGCGATCAGTTGAAGAGCATGCATTTAGTTTTACTTGCATTTAAGAGCAATTGGAGGCCACGGAAGGAGTGTTGTATGGCATTGAAGCTTGTCTGGAGGTTTGTTAACACAGTGTCCAAAGAAGCGCCAGAACTATACAGAATGGTGTCGTCTGCGTAGAGGTGGATCAGAGAATCACCAGCAGCAAGAGCGACATCATTGATGTATACAGAGAAAAGAGTCAGCCCGAGAATTGAACCCTGTGGCAACCCCCTGCCAGAGGTCCGGACAACAGGCCCTCCGATTTTACACACTGAACTCTATCTGAGAAGTAGTTGGTGAACCAAGCGAGGCAGTCATTTGAGAAACCAAGGCTCTTGAGTCGGCCGATAAGAATGTGGTGATTGACAGAATCGAAAGCCTTGGCCAGGTTGATGAAGACAGCTGCACGGTATTATCTTTTATCGATGGCGGTTATGATGTCGTTTAGGACCTTGAGCTTGGCTGAGGTGCACCCATGACCAGCTCGGAAACCAGATTGCATAGAGGAGAAGGTACGGTGGGATTCGAAATGGTCGGTGATCTGTTTGTTAACTTGGCTTTCGAAGACTTTAGAAAGGCAGGGTAGGATAGATATAGGTCTGTAACAATTTTGGTCTAGAGTGTCTCCCCCTTTGAAGAGGGGGATGACCGCAGCAGCTTTCCAATCTTTAGGGATCTCAGACAATACGAAAGAGAGGTTGAAAAGGCTAGTAATAGGGGTTGCAACAATTGCGGCAGATAATTTTAGAAAGAGAGGGTCCAAATCAGCCCAGCTGATTTGTAGGGGTCAAGATTTTGCAGCTCTTTCAGAACATCAGCTATCTGGATTTGGGTGGAGAAATGGGGGAGGTGTGGGTAAGTTGCTGTAGGGGGTGCGGAGCTGTTGACCGTAATATCAGCCTACAGTAGCAGCCAATGTGTGGTGTCTTTTGAAAAAAAATATGCCGGAGTTGACATTAACCTGTCTATACACTTGTCCTTCAGACAAGGAGGTAATGTTGTTGTTTGATGCAAGAAACCACTTTACAAAAAGTTATGCTATTGGCTACTTAGCGTATTCACAACCGTCTCAAAATACAACACTGCCCCTTTAAAAAAAAAAAAAGCTATTTTCCTGACTCGCTTTTCAAAGATGGCTAGAAATGCGCACATGTTTTGCTCTTGTAGGAAGCAACCACTCCCCCATTGTTGACTAGAAATTAGCTAATACTGGGCTAATAATTCACTAACTAGCAAAGAATATGAACAAATGTGCACAGGTGGCTTCATGCAGCTCTCACTCTAATCTCAAAACAAGCCAACAACCGCTCATCCTGTAAACAAAGTCCAGTTCAAAGTGAATGTCACAGATTCAAATTTGGCAATGGCTATTTGCAAATAGGCCTACTGCAGCTCTGATTGGTTATAGTGCACCGGTCTGTGTAGAGCAGGTATTCCCAAACTGGGGTACGCGCAATGCCTTCGGGGGTATGCCAAATAAAAATGTGATTCATATTAAAAATATATATATATTAAAAAAATATATAATAATCTTCACAATTTCAAGTAGACAATTTATATTTTCTAAAGGGGCTATACATTTGGGTGAAGTTCTTTTCTCGGCTAAGTAGCCTTGTTTCACTGCCAAAAAAAAATTAAACCATCTAGTGTTCAGCGAAATAACACAATGTGAAATACAGGTAGCCTAGTCAAATAATTATAATCCAATCACATTAACCGTTACTCTCTCGCGGGAATTCCGCTAACGGTCCATATGTAGCTAAACGTAGCTGCTGCTCATAAATGGCTAAAAAAAGTAAGGCCCGCGTCCATAGAGACACATACCAGCTCTACTGGTAGGACTGCTACTACCAGCAGTAGTACACCTGCACCTGTCGACGACACAAGTTGTTCTGCTTCCACGAGCACATCCAATGCTAGCATCAGTAATTCTACATTTGATGTTTTTTTATTTATTCGTTTATTTGTCAGGGACAATGCAGCGCACATTATTACATACATAATTATCACAGTCAGCCATAATAATATGTGTAGATGTGTTGCATAAAAGGTTTCTAGCCAAGAGGCTAATTTGCAACCCCAGTCCCTGGTCAGGCCTTTCTAAACAGGTAATCCAAATATATAATTTTTAAAAGGACCACATAGTGTGAATTACACAATCATGCAGCAATACATTGTATACAAACATCAACATTTCACAGTCGAGACCACATTACACAAAACAGCACATCACGTAACAACACAAGCCCCAAGCACCCAGCCGCTCACACCTGCTCACCTATACCCAACCCCAATAGTGAGGGCCTGGGCCGCTACATGACTATCTCCCATACCCAGACCCCACATGTGGGGTGATCCTTGGTAACATGCGCAACAACCAGGCATCCAGTACAGACAATACATAACAACAAAACTGACTCAGTGGCCACATATTTGGTTTTCTTTCAGCCAGTATTTGACCAGCTAGCATGGACACTGACAGTTGTGAATCTGATGCAGCCGAAGAGCTACTGCCCCCTTACCCGGGAAAGCACTGAACAACAGACAGGGACGTTGGACCATTGAAGAGGCACAAATATGATGAGAACTACATTGATTTGGGATTCACTTATATTGGGAGTAGTGCCTTTCCTCAGCCACAGCGTGTTATGTGTGCAAAAGTACTATCTCACAACTCGATGAAACCTTCACTCTTGCGCAGACATTTAGAAACAAAACATGTAAATTAGAAAAATAAGCCACAGGAGTAGTAAGACATGTATAAAAGCAACAGATACCATTAATAAGAAGGGGCTAGAAGCATCTTATATGGTGAGTTACCGAGTGGCTAGGACAGGCAAGCCCCATACTATTGTGGAGGACTTATTTCTTCCTGCTGCTGCGGATATGGCTGGGACAATGCTGGGGGAAAAGGCCAAAAAAACTATACAGACAATGCCTTCATCAAACAACACTGTTTCACGACACATCGGTGACATGGCATGAGATGTTTTGAAACAATTACTGCTTCGCATACAAGCCAGTGAATTCTATGCGTTACAGCTGGATGAGTCAACAGACGTGGCGGGCCTGGCACAGCTCCTGGTATATGTCCGTTACGTTTATGGGGGGTCAATTAAGGAAGACAACCTCTTCTGCAAACCACTGGAAACCAGGACAACAGGATAGGATTTTTTAAAAGTACTGGACAGCTTTGTGACATCAAATGGACTTTGGTGGTCAAGATGTGTTGGTATCTGTAGTGATGGCGCAAAAGCCATGACATGGAGACACTTGGGTACACTGCAGCATCCACCAAGAGGCTCTTGCTGCCAAGGGAATGCCTGACAGCTTGAAAGACATTTTGGACACTACAGTGAAAATGGTTAACTTTGTTAAAGTAAGGCCCCTGAACTCTTGTGTATTTTCTGCACTATGCAATGATATGGGCAGCTATCATGTAACGCTTTTACAACATACAGAAGTGTGCTGGTTATCAAGGGGCAAAGTATTGACACGTTTTTTAAAATTGTGTGACAAGCTTAAAGTTTTCTTTACTGACCATAATTTTCACTTGTCTGAACGCTTGTATGATGACGTGTTTCTCACACAACTGGCCTATCTGGGTGATGTTTTTGTCTCGCCTGAATGATCTGAATCTAGGATTACAGGGACTCTCCGCAACTATATTCAATGTGTGGGACAAAATTGAGGCTATGATTAAGAAGTTGGAGCTCTTCTCTGTCTGCATTAACAAGGACAACACACAGGTATTTTCATCATGATAGCATGATTTTTTGTGTGCAAATGAACTCAAGCTTACGGACAATGTCAAATGTGATATAGCGAAGTGCCTGAGTGAGTTGGGTGCGCAATTAAGCAGGTACTTTCCCGAAACAGATGACATAAACAACTGGATTCGTTATCCCTTTCATGCCCTGCCTCCAGTCCACTTACCGATATCTGGACAAGAGAGCCTCATCGAAATTGCAACAAACGGTTCTGTGAAAATTTTATTTGAATTGCACTGTTAAGACACTGATGCCATTAGCAACCACGTACCTATGTGAGAGTGGATTCTCGGCCCTCTCTAGCATGAAAACTTAATACAGGCACAGACTGTGTGTGGAAAATGATTTAAGACTGAGACTCTCTCCAATACAATCCAACATTGCAGAATGATAAGCATCCTTTCAAGCATACTCTTCTAATTAACCTGTGGTGAGTAAATCCACATTTTCTATTTACAAATTAGGTTTTATATGTAAGATGGTTAAATAAAGAGCAAAATTATTGATTATTATTATATTATTATTTGTGCCCTGGTCCTATAAGAGCTCTTTGTCACTTCCCACGAGCCGGGTTGTGACAAAAACTCACACTCATTCTTATGTTTATAAATGTATCATATAGTGTGTGTGTGTTGCAGGCTTACAATGATGGCAAAAAAACTACATTTGAGAGTGCGCTGACCCTGGTGCTAGAGAGGGTACGCAGCTGGAGGTTGAATGTTTGAAGGGGTACAGGACTATAAAAAGTAGTGTAGAGTATGGCCTGAGTGGTGCCTGTCAGTGCAATAGAATCCAACTCCAATGCGCTCTGCCTACAAGAAAATCTCTTGCACAGTTAGTTTTGTTTCGGTATTTTACATTGAAAGTACATCGATCACAATTCCCACAGAGCAAAACGTTGATAGTGTTAACTAAAGGGGAAAACTCTAAAAAGTTGATTGATAATATTTCTTCTGTGCAGCTGTCCAAGGGGGGCTGAGCATTCGCATGCCCACAGCTTAGAGGGAACATTGCTCACCATCCTCTGCCTCTCTCCATTGCTTTCTCTGTCTCATCTGTTGCTGACTCTTAGTATTCTATGTTGCTGTCAGTTGTTTTAATAGTAATTTTACAGGATATTTCACCTCACCTGCATATTCTTTGTAAAACATGTTTTACTTTTTCACTGTCTGTATTTCACCTCTTATAATTTGTGCAAATAAGTAAAACAAATTAGAATCTATAGAGCAGCTTGAAGTGATACAGTCTACTGTGTGTTCAACCCACCTCTGTTATCTCTTCATCTGCCCTCTTCTATATCACTTTCTCTGTGTCTTGTCTGTTGCTGCCTGTGTCTTGTCTGTTACTGTTACTCTCCTTTATCTATCCTCGTCTGTTATGGCCTGTCCTGTTCTTCCAGTGTCTCTCTCCATCATATCCGATTCTTCTGTTGCTGTCTCTGTGTTGTGTCTGGTGTGTCTCTCTTCATCATATCCTATTCTTCTGTTGCGGTCTCTGTGTCTTGTCTGGTGTGTCTCTCTCGTCATATCCTATTCTTCTGTTGCTGTCTCTGTGTCTTGTCTGGTGACTCTCTCTCCATCATATCCTAAATAATAGGTTACACTTGATTTAGGCTACATTATTGCATGCTAAATGTTTCTGATTAGTGAACAAATAAATGAGCTAGCACTTCCACTTCCAGCCAGAGATCAATTAACCAAATATTCAGACACTGACAGTTCTGAATATTTGCCATTCAGTGAAACAAATTCAAATTGATTAATTATCAGACAATTCACAGGCTTTTGGTCAGGAGTAGGCCAGGCTACTACGTGAGTGAAGAGCAAAATCTACTTGTTTAACTAGCATGTCTGGATCATCTAAATCATCCTCTTCCCTACCATTTGCCCCTGCCTGCCGTGGTTCTAAGTGCTCCACTGGCCTGCTGTTCTCATCTGTCCTCCTCCTTGGCTCATCTGAAAGGAAGCAAGGTAGAGGCGCAACATGTCATTAGTTCAACGTTTCCCAAACTAAGGGTTGTGACCCTTATTGAAAATGGGGTCGTGAGAGAAACAAAAAAAAAGATTAATAATAATCGTGCTTGGTTTATAGAACCGGGGTTACGTCAGTTGTAATAAACAGAGCAGTTTCTCTTTTCTTCCTACAAATGTGGCTCTATGTTTTGAACAGTTTAAGCTAAAACATATTATGACACCATCACTGAAAGATAAGACTCTCAGGAACACATGTGTCTTCCGTTTCCCTCTACAATGCCCATAAGCCTTATTAGAACAGAGTGGACAGGGCCTCATCGCAGTAACGCCTCATCGCAGTGCTAGAGGCGTTACTACATATGGTGGGGCTTTACTTTGCTTTACGTGGGGCTTTACTTGGTTCATTGCGCTCTAGCAACTCCTTGTAGCGGGCTGGGTGCCTGCAGGCTGACCCCAGTTGCAATTTGAACGGTGTTACCTCCGACACATTGGTGCAACTGGCTTCCGGGTTAAGCTGGCGCCGTTAGGGGGGTCATGTTTCAGAGGACGCATAACTCCACCTTCGCCTCTCCCGAGCTCGTTAGGGAGTTGTAGCAATGAGACAAGATCGAGAAAAGGGGGTCAAATACAAAAAAAGGACAGAAAAAATAAAACAGAGTGGACAAGACCAGGCACTAAATCAGACTGGGGGAAAAATAACATCAATTAGCTTCAGACGGCTGGTGGGCGATCTGAATTAGACTTTGGATAGCCTATTTCTGGAGATAGTTAGGGACCGTCAATAAATTACACAATGTAAATGAGACAATATTTTCATGTTGCACACCTTTTAGTTTTCTCGTTAAGTGCTTTCAATGTTTGTACATTAAGCTTTGAGGTTTTTAAGTCATTGAAATTTGGAGCTATTGGAATTGTACATTGTGTAATTTACCAATGGTCCCTAACTGGCCCTATAGGAATATCCAAAGTTGACCCAAATTTACCACAGGAGTTACGATCGAGTCGCATGCAGCTGCACTCTGAATTGATGATTACTTGTGTGCTACCAACTATAGGCATGTGGGCAGGATTGAAACAAACCCAACCTTCATTTACATTGTAATGCAGTCATGACCACAAGTCTCACAAAAATCTGTTTGGACGAGACTGACTTTATGACCAAAATTATTCTATTTACACTTTGTAGTCAATTTTGACTCATATGGATGCCACGTAGGCTTGAGAAGCTGGTTTTATAGGGGCAGTTGCTTTAAAGTTACTGTATACTGACACGAACAAGGCAACTGAACTGTGAAGATTCATGTGTACGCATAACATCGCAACACAACTCCAAACATGACAGATAAGAAGCTACATAGCCCCTAGGCTATATGAATATAAAGAGACATGAGCCGATAAAATTTACCTGTATAATAAAATAAGTTACAAGACCTTTATGATTTATTTAATTCCGTCAGTTCTACCAGCTAATGTGAGATTTTTAGATTACATAACATTTGAGGACACATCATTTAAGGGCTTGTATTTTGTTTTGTTCACCTACAATCTAACCACAAAGCTGGCCATATTTTCCCCTCTCTTTCTGGCTGCCGTCCCCCCTTCCCTTCTAAGTTCAAGTTTGTTTATTTGTGATATGCACATGAAAAAGTGCAGTGAAAAAGTATTTGCCCCCTTTCTGACTTTCTCTATTTTTCAATATTTTTGATACTCAATGTTATCAGATCTTCAACCAAAACTGAATATTAGATAAAGAGAACCTTACAAATAACAAAAAAATGTGGATATTTATTTTATTTAATTAACAAAGTTATGCAACACTCAATTCCCATGTGTGAAAAAAAGTAATTGCCCTCTTACACTGCAATGACTGCAACCAAATGCTTCCTGTAGTTGTTAATCAGTCTCTCACATCGCTGTGGAGGAATTTTGGCCCACTCTTGCATGCAGAAATGCTTTAACTCAGCAACATTTGTGGGTTTTCAAGCATGCACTGCTCATTTCAAGTCCTGCCACAACATCTCAATTGGGATTAGGTTTGGACTTTGACAAATTTGTTGCTTTTTAACCATTTTCATGTAGACTTGATTGCGTGTTTTGTATCACTGTTTTGCTGTATGACCCAGCTGAGCTTCAGCTTCAGCTCACAGTGTGTGTAGCTGGTGTGAAGAAGTCAGGCACAGGAGAGCAGAGATGAGTGTACTAAGCACTTTACTAGACAGAATACATAACGCAACCGCGTTAAATAGAACAAATGCCCAAAACAAGTAAGGCAGTACAAAGTACAATAAACCGCACAAATACCAGCCAACAAAAGGCACGGGTGAAACATACAACCCGGCGTAAACCTACATGCATCAAACAATTCCCCACACAGACATGGGGGAACCAGAGGGTTAAATACCCAACAGTAATGAGTAAAAATTAAAACCAGGTGTGTGTGAAAAACAAATGGAAAATGAAAAGTGGATCAGCGATGGCTAGTAGACCGGTGACGTCGACCGCTGAACGCCGCCCGAACAGGAAGAGGAACAGACTTCGGCGGAAGTCGTGACACACAAACAGATGGCTTGACATTCTCCTGTAGAATTCTCAGAAACAGAGCAGATTTCATGGTTCCTTCTATTAAAATCAAGTCAAATAAAATTGTATTGGTCACATACACATATTTAGTAGATGTCATTGTGGGTGTAGCGAAATGCTTGTGTTCCTAGCTCCCACAGTGCAGTAGTATCTAACAATTCACAACAATACACAAATCTAAAAAGTAAAATAATGGAATTAAGAAATATATAAATATTAGGACGGGCAATGTCGGAGTAGCATTGACTAAAGTACGGTAGAATAGAATACATTATATACATATGAGATGAGTAAAGCAGTATGTAAACATTATTAAAGTGACTAGTGTTCCATTATTAAAGTGACCAGTGATTCCATGTCTATTTATATAGGGCAGCAGCCTCTAAGGTGCAGGGTTGAGTAACCGGGTGGTAGCCGGCTAGTGATGGCTATTTAACAGTCTGATGACCTTGAGATAGAAGCTGTTTTTCACTCTCTTAGTCCCAGCTTTGATGCATCTGTACTGACCTCGCCTTCTGGATGATAAGCAGGCCGTGGGAAGTCGTCCAGGTCCTCAGGCAGCAAAGCATCCCAAAACCATTACACTACCACCACCGTGTTTAACCGTTGGTATGAGGATCTTACTGTGGAATGCAGTGGTTGGTTTTTGCCAGACATAATGGGACCCATCTTGTCCAAAACGTTGACAAAAAGTTTGCTAAAAAAGCACCTGGAAGCACCTGGATGATCATCAAGACTCTTGGAAAAATGTTCTATGGACAGATTAGTCAAAAGTATAACTTTTTGGACGACTGTAGGATGAGAACGTGCATGCACGGCAGCATCAATTAAGCTTAGCTAGCTAACGTTAGCTAGCTTAACTATCTTCTCCCAGTATGAGGCAGTCAAGACAGGGGAAAGGGTGATACCTAGTCAGTTGTACAACTGATTGCATTCAACTGAAATGTGTCTTCCGCATTTAACACAACCCCTCTGAATCAGAGAGGTGCGGGGGGGCTGCCTTAATCGACATCCACGACATCAGCGCCCGGAGGAAAGGTGGGTTAACTGCCTGCTCAGGGGCAGGACAACAGATTTTTACCTTGTCAGCTCAGTGATTTGATCCAGCAACCTTTTGGTTACTGGCCCAACGCCAGGCTACCTGCCGCCCCAGGTGCTACATGATCATATTTGATGATAAATAACCTAAACTACATGTCAATGGGGTTGAGGTCAGGGCTCTGCGCAGGCCAGTCAAGTTCTTCCACACCAATCTTGACAAACCATTTCTGCATGGACCTCGCTTTGTGCACGGGGTCATCGTCATGCTGAAACAGGAAAGGGCCTTCCCGAAACTTGCCACAAAGTTGGAAGCACAGAATCATCTAGAATGTCATTGTATGCTGTAGCATTAAGATTTCTCTTCACTGGAACTAAGGGGCCTAGCCGAAACCATGAAAAATATTCCCAGACCATTATTCCTCTTCCATCAAACTTTACAGTTGGCACAATGCATTGGGGCAGATAGCGTTCTCCTGGTATCCGCCAATCCAGATTAGTCCGTCGGACCGCCAGATGGTCAAGCGTAATTCATCACTCCAGAGAACGTGTTTACACTTCCACTTCACAATAACAGCACTTAAAGTTGACTGGGGCAGCTCTAGCAGGGCAGAATTTTGACAAACTGACTTGTTGGAAGGTGGCATCCTATGACGGTTCCACATTGAAAGTCACTGAGCTCTTCAGCATGGGCCATTCTACTGACAATGTTTGTCTATGGCGATTGCATGGCTGTGTGTGCTTGATTTTATACACCTGTTAGCAACGGGTGTGGCTGAAATAACCGAATTCACTAATTTGAAGGGGTGTCCACATACTTTTGTATATATACTGTAGCTATGGCAGCTACTAGTCTACTATAGCGTGAGTCAGCTTGGCTGGTTGCTGTCTCTCATCTCTCCCTCCCTCCTCCTTGCTTCCCGTGTCACTCGCTCACACTACGGCCCTTCCCCCTGCCTGCTAGGGTGACATCTCTCTCTCCCTTCTCTCACATTTTACCAGCTCCGGTTAATAAAGTAATTAAAAAAATAAAATAAAAATCTTACTTCCCTCACTTGGATCGGCCTGGGTCTGGATCTGACCAGGTCTATACAGAACTGGTCTAGTTGTCCTCGGGTCAACTCTGAAGCTGTTGCACTTTGGCTATCTGGCTGTTCTGCCCTTTCCACCTCATTCACTGATTGCTCAACATTCTCGCTTTTTTTGATACTCTTTTAGAAGAAGTTCCAAATATCCATATTTGCTCTGTGCTATGCTGCAGACTCTGACTGAGTGACAGGCATTTTGCTGAATGATTACATTGACATCTAACCAGTGCTGTTGGGGTGGTGTCAAGGGATGTGAGCGGTCCACTGGGTTGTGAAATCTCGACCAATCACAGCAGGCACCACTTCACTCCAGGGCCTTTTTGCTGTGCCTGCTACTGCCTAGCACAGTATAATGTCTTTCTTTTTTGTTGTCATAAAATGTGTCTGTAAACCATTTTTTTTTATATACTGCGTAGTGCAAGTGATGTGTGGTTATTGAAACCCATATTAGACTGACCGTTAAAAGGTTCGTGCTGGATCAAAAACACCCCGGCCTAATGACAACATGGCATCCTCCTCATTTCCCCTCAGGACCAGGTAGCACCAGAGGCTATTCACTCTTACAGGATCAGGAGAGGAAACGAGTTGACATGCGAACAAGATAACACACTCTTGTTCACTTTGTAGGCTGTTGTTGGTGCTTTTATCAACAGCAACTAAGACTGTTAATTGAACTGTCTGCTGTAGATATGGATAGAATAAACAGTGTCTGGAACTTTTGCTGCACTATGCGTTACATCATTCCACACTTCATGGTGACACATTTGATGTTGGACACACCTTGAGAATACATGGAGGTTGCTCTGGCAACGGATACAAGAGATATAATCATTATTTATTTAAATTGTTTTAATTATTTAACCTTTATTTAACCAGGTAGGCCAGTTGAGAACAAGTTCTCATTTACAACTGTGACCTGGCCAAGATAAAGCAAAGCAGTGCAACACAAACAACACACAGTTACACATGGGATAAACAAACGTACAGTCAATAACACAATAGAAAAATCTATATACAGTGTGTGAGGATGAGTTGGCTTTGGGGATGACCAGTGAAATTTACCTGCTGGAGTGCGTACTACGGGTGGGTGCTGCGATGGTGACCAGTGAGCTGAGATAAGGTGAGGCTTTACCTAGCAAAGACTTATAGATGACCTGGAGCCAGTGGTTTTGGCGAAAAATATGAAGCGAGGGCCAGCCAACGAGAGCATACAGGTCGCAGTGGTGGATAGTATATGGGGCTTTGGTGACAAAACGGATGGCACTGTTGTAGACTACATCCAATTTCCTGAGTAGAGTGTTGGATTCTATTTTGTAAATGACATCGCCGAAGTCAAGGATCGGTAGGATAGTCAGTTTTACGAGGGTATGTTTGGCAGCATGAGTGAAGGATGCTTTGTTGCGAAATAGGAAGACGATTCTAGATTTAATTTTGGATTGGAGATGCTTAATGTGAGTCTGGAAGGAGAGTTTACATTCTAACCAGACACCAAGGTATTTATAGTTGTCCACATATTCTAAATCAGAACTGTCCAAAGTACTGATGCTACACGGGCGGGCGGGTGCGGGCAGCGATCGGTTGAAGCGATTGGCATTTAGTTTTACTTGAATTTAAGAGCAGTTGGAGGCCACGGAAGGAGTGTTGTATGGCATTGAAGCTCGTCTGTAAGTTTGTTAACACAGTGTCCAAAGAAGGGATACAGAATGGTGTCGTCTGCGTAGAGGTGGATAAGAGAAACACCAGCAGCAAGAGCGACATCATTGATGTATACAGAGAAAAGAGTCGGCCTGAGAATTGAACCCTGTGGCACCCCCATAGAGACTGCCAGATGTCTGGAAAACAGACCTTCCGATTTGACACACTGAACTCTATCTGAGAAGTAGTTGGTGAACCAGGCAAGGCAGTCATTTGAGAAACCAAGGCTGTTGAGTCTGCCGATAAGAATGCGGTGATTGACAGAGTCGAAAGCCTGCACAGTATTGTCTTTTATCGATGGCGGTTATGAAATCGTTTAGGACCTTGAGCGTGGCTGAGGTGCACCCGTGACCAGCTCGGAAACCAGATTGCATAGAGCAGAAGGTACGGTGGGATTCGAAATGGTCGGTGATCTGTTTGTTAACTTGGCTTTCGAGACTTTAGAAAAGCAGGGTAGAATAGATCATTTGGGTCTAGGGTGTCTCCCCCTATGAAGAGGGGGATGACCAGGGGCATCTTTCCAATCTTTAGGGATCTCAGACGATACGAAAGAGAGGTTGAATAGGCTAGTAATAGGGGTTGCTACAATTGCGGCGGAAATGTTTGGAAAGAGAGGGTCCAGATTGTCTAGCCCAGCTGATTTGTAGGGGTCCAGATTTTGCAGCTCTTTCAGAACATCAGTTATCTGGATTTGGGTGAAGGAGAAATGGGGAGGCTTGGGCAAGTTGCTGTAGGGGGTGCAGAGCTGTTGACTGTTTTAGGGGTAGCCATGTGGAAAGCA
Source organism: Brachymystax lenok tsinlingensis (assembly GCA_030435695.1). Classification (NCBI taxonomy): domain Eukaryota; kingdom Metazoa; phylum Chordata; class Actinopteri; order Salmoniformes; family Salmonidae; genus Brachymystax; species Brachymystax lenok. The sequence goes on along the minus strand of CM059797.1, from coordinate 21,176,096 downwards.
TGGGCAGACGTAGAAAAAACGCTTATTGAAATTCTCGATTATCATAGATCGTAGCAGCTGGGAGGAGGTGGTCTTATTCTCCATGGACTTTACAGTGTCCCAGAACTTTTTGGAGTGTGTGCTACAGGATGCAAATTTCTGTTTGAATAAGCTAGTCTTTGCTTTCCTAACTGCCTGTGTATATTGGTTCCTAACTTCCCTGAAAAGTTGCATATCGCGGGGGCTATTCGATGCTAATGCAGTACGCCACAGGATGTTTTTGTGCTGGTCAAGAGCAGTCAGGTCTGGAGTGAACCAAGGGCTATATCTGTTCTTAGTTCTACAGTTTTTGAATGGGGCATGCTTATCCTCTAAGGGAGTGGCAGCCGAGGTGTCGGTTTTGGAGAGTCTGGCGTGCCGAAAGTAAAATACCTGCCACTCAGGCCCAGAAACTAGGATATGCACATAATTAGTACTATTGGATAGGAAACACTCTGCAGTTTCTACAACCGTTAAAATAATGTATGTGAGTATAACAGAACTGATATAGCAGGTGAAAACCCGAGGAAAATCCATTTGGATTTGCAATTTTTTTATAGATGACCTTTTTCTCCTGGCTGCCTATGGGATTTGCTGTTATCTAGGACTGGATGTCAACAGTCTTTAGACAGGGTTTCAAGATGTTAGGTTGAATTAGAAGCGAATAGAAGAAGAATTTAGAAGTGGTCCCAGGAAGTCAATAGAATGACATGCACGTTCTCGGTCTTGCACGCTCTTTGGTTTTTTCTTTTCCTATCGTTCAGGTTATCATCCGGGTTGAAATATTATAGTAAATATACATAAAAGTGTACCTAAGGATACATTATAAATGATGTTTGATTTGTTTGGACAAAGTTGATAGGTATAGTTTGAACGCATACTCTTCACGGTTCAATGGGCGACTCAACGGTGGATTTTCTGAACATAACGCGCCAACCAAACAGAGATTTATGGATATAATAATTGACTTTTTCTAACAAAAGAACCATTGGATGTCTTCCTTGGACAGTTGGGATGCCCTCAGCAGAATTTCTTCAAAAGGTAAGTGATTTATTTTAGCTCTTATATTGTTTTTGTGTGACCCGCGCTGGATATTAATTTATGCTAATGTGGAAAATATGTGAGGCGCTGTCCTCAAACAATCAAATGTTGTGCTTTCGCCGTAAAGCCTTTTTGAAATCTGACAAGGCTGTGATATTGCCAAGAATCAGAGCTTTTGATGACTATGCAACACTTGTATATTGATGAATGTTTAATAATTCAACTTTTGGATTTTGAATTTGGCACCTTACATTTCACCGGGTAGTGTCGGGAACGGGGCACTAGCGCCCCAGCGCTCCTTAACTCCCGACACTACCCGGTGAAATGCAAGGCGCCAAATTCAAAATCCCAAAGTTTAATTATTAAACATGCATCAATATACAAGTGTTGCATAGTCATCAAAAACTCTGATTCTTGGCAATATCACAGCGTTGTCAGATTTCAAAAAGGCTTTACGGCAAAATCACCACATTTGATTGTTTGAGGATAGCACCCCACATATTTTCCCCATTACCATAAATTCATAAGCCTTCACGGTTCACACATAACACACTTCACAGCGAAAACAAATCAATTACCTTTTGAAGAACTTCTGCTGAGGGCTTCCCAAGTGTCCAACGAAGACAATCCATGGTTCTTTTGTTAGAAAAAGTAATGTATTATATCCATAAATCTCTGTTTGGTTGGCGCGTTATAATGAGAAAATAAAGCGTTGACTCCTCCATTGAAACGTGAAGAGAACTCATTAAACTTATACCTATAAACTTGTCCAAGAACAATCAAACATAATTGTAAATGTATCCTTAGGAACACTTTTATGTATATGTTGTATAATATTTCAACCGGGAATATAAACTGGGCGATAAGAAAGGAAAGAAACACAGAACGCGCCAGCCGGGAACGCGCATTTTCTTCTATTGACATCTGTGTGGCCACTTCCTTATTCGTCTTCTTCTACAATCTAAAAGCAGCTAAAAAGAATCAAAACACTGTCTCGAGACTGTTGACATCCAGAGGAAGCAATAGGTACTGCATTCATATGCCCTTATATGGGCATTTCCATAAGGGAGGGGTTCCAAATGAGGCAACGTGTCAAAACCACTTTTTCCAGGACAAAAAATTCCTCGGGTTTTTGCTTGCCATATCCGTTCTGTTATACTCACAGACAAAATGTTAACACTTTTAGAAACTTCAGAGTGTTTCCTATCCAATGGTACTAAATATGTGCATATCCTATTTTCCGGGCCTGAATGGGAGGCATTTTACTTTAGGCATGCCAGGCTCTCCAAAACAGTCACCTCGTGCGCTGCTCCCAAAGACGTTAATGATGCTTAAGAGGTTATTTAAGATGGTAAGGAAAGCACTTTTAAAAGAATCACCAGGCATCCTCTACTGACGGAATGAGGTCAATATCCTTCCAGGTCTATTTTAGGGAGCGTTTGACAGTGATGAGGGGTGGTTGTTTGATGCAGACCTATTACGGACGCAGGCAATGAGGCAGTGATCGCTGAGATCCTGGTTGACGACAGCAGAGGTGTATTTACAGGGCAGGTTGGTCAGGATGATATCTATAAGGGTGCTCGTGTTTACAGATTTAGGGTTGTACCTGGTAGGTTCCTTGATCATTTGTGTGAGATTGAGGGCATCTAGCTTAGATGATCCAGAGATAACGTCCAAATGCTGAATTATCAGTTCATATTTACTTTCTGTATCTTTTCTCTTTGTTGTCCTTCCTAAGACTCACCCACTGTTAAAACTCTCCTAGTCCACTATGTTTCCTTATCAGCACATGATCATCATTACATCCCTTCCCCCTTCTGCTCTGGACCTATGAGCTCTGAGCTGACAGGGTGTTCCTCGTTGGTCGGATACTGTTTCCACCACACAAGAGTAGCAGTTTGTTAGAATCACTATGGGAGGTAAGAGCGATAGATATCCTGAGGGTGCCACATTAGAGCGCTGTTTGTCTTTCACTGTATTTGGACAGCAGAGGTCAAAGCTCTTGAGAGAAGTCTTGAGTGACGATGGAGATAAGGCCTGATACGAGACGTACATGGAGAGCAACTTTACGTTTAGTGCACTCAGATAAGCAGGATATAAAATTCCCACACGCATGCACACACACACAGATGTGCGCACACACATACAAACACACACACAACAATCAAATTGTTGCATATAACTGAAACAATTATAGTCACCATAGGGTGCCTAAACAATCCAGGAGGTGGAACAGAGTGGAGATGCCTGTCAAGGGGGCAGTAGAAGGACCCGTGAGAGGCTGATAATTTGTGCCCTGTACTGACTTTCTCCATCCCACCAGGCCACTGGGAGACACAGAACACTGATGGGGATTTAATGACAGCCATTGAAGAGCTCCCAATATCCCAGCTAACAACAATTATTCCCAAAACCTTTGTGAACGTTCCCTTAAGAGTCTCATTAGGTCATTAACTAACGTTTTCATAAGAATGTTCCTGTGATGTACAAGGAATGTTTCCAAGAGATCATTCCATTAATGGCAGATAGAACTTACTCAGAACATGGTTACCATGTTCTCAGAACATCAGATATTAATGTTCTAGACACGTTTCATGGGAACATTGCAAGAACATTTATGTGTTCAGTTTTCTGTGTGGGTTAGGAGAATATTCCATCAATCTTCCATCAAACATACACAGAACATGAATAAGTCAAGGGGTATGAATACTTTCTGAAGACACTGTACATATCTACCTCAATTACCTCGTACCCCTGCACATCGACTTGCAGTTGTTGTTACTCATTGTGTATTTATTCCTTGTGTTATTATTTGTTTTATATTTTTCTCTCTGCATTTTTGGGAAGGGTCCGTAAGTAAGCATTTCACTGTTAGTCTACACATGTTGTTTACGAAGCATGTGACAAACAAAATTTGATTTGCATTCACCCTATTGCTTACACCTATCAATTTGTTTAATCTACATACACTGAGTGTACAAAACATTAAGAACACCTGCTCCTTCCATGACATAGACTGACCAGGTGAATCCAGGGGAAAGCTCTGATCCCTTATTGATGTCACTTGTTAAATGCACTTCAATCAGTGTAGATGAAGTGGAGGAGACAGGTTAAAGAAGGAGTTTTAAGCTTTGAGACAATTGAGACATGGATTGTGTGTGTGCCATTCAGAGGATGAACGGGCAAGACAAAATATTTAAGTGCATTTGAACAGGGTATGGTAGTAGGGACCAGATGCATCAGTTTGTGTAAAGAACTGCAACACTGCTGGGTTTTTCACGCTCAACAGTTTCCCATGTGTATCAAGAATGGCCCACCACCACCAAAAGGACATCCAGACAACTTGACAAAACTGTGGGAAGCATTGGAGTCAACATGGGCCAGCATCCCTGTGGAATGCTTCTGACACCTTGTAGAGTCCATGCCCCCATGAATTGAGGTTGTTCTGAGGGCAAAAGGGGGGTGCAACTCAATATTAGGAATGTGTTCTTAATGTTTTATACACTCAGTGTATACAGGGCCTAACTATCCTGGCCCAATAAGTGCAGCCCTAGAAATATATCTTATTGGGACAGTGGTTGGTTGTTAGACATTAGTGCTGGCGGCTTGGGTTCGAGACCCGCTAGGGGAATCACCCTACTCCAACGTTCTTAGCAATATATGTCAATGTCATTATTTGGCAACAGTTACAACAAATTAGATCAGATGGGTGTGTTGTCACTATTGCCAAATATTGACATGAATATGTTCTGCTAAGAATGTGAAAGTAGGGTGATTCCCTTAACGGGACTCGAATCCAGGCCACCAATACCAATGTCGAACACCCTAACCACTGTCTCAATAAGGGATGTCTCTAGGACATGTACTTATTGGGCCAGTATTGTTAATAATGTGCTGCCCAGCAGAAACCCTACCCCTTCTTCCCTACACACTTGTGTAGATCTGAAACAACTTGATATGTGTAAGGCTGTAAGCAATAGGATGAACGCACTTTGAAGTACAGTACACAAAAAAAAGCGTTATTGTTGTAAGTGTTTCAGGAGTATTATTAAAACAGGTTAACTTTCCCCACCAACATTAGATAACTATTCTGATAACTATTCCTTAAATTGCTAAAATAAATAAATCAAATCAATGACGAGAATAGTCAGACTAACCAACACGTCATGGACATGGTGGTGTAGCAGGAAGATTGGTGTACCTTGGACCAAGAGGTTGTTAGTTAAAATTCTAGGTGAGAACTTTTGAATAATAATTAGTGTATAAATTAACATGCACAATGTGCTCAAGTGTGAAATATGTAAGTTGAAAACACTATGTTAAAAGTGCTGTGTGTGAGTATCCCTAACCTTGCCAACAGAAAAAGTGCTATGAATGGACAAGTGTTTCACCAATCAGGGCCTTGATTGGTTCGGCAACAGTAATAATGTGTAATGAAAACATTTTGGGGGGGGGATAACATTTCTTTGATTCCATCAGGCGACGTCCTGACAACTGATACACAGAAATGTTCTTGCAACGTTCTCATGAATCGTGTCTAGAACATTAATATCTTATATTCTGACAACATGGCAACTATGTTCTGTGTATGTTCGGTGGGACGTTGATGGAATATTCTCCTAACCCTCAGAAAACTGGACACTTGAATGTTCATGAAACATGAATAGAACATGAATATTGTATATTCTGAGAACATGGTAACCACATTCTGGGTATGTTCTGTTTGACATTAAAGGAATGTTCTCCTAACTCTAACGTCAACGTGCTAAAACAGTTCTCAGAAGGTGTTTGCTTACATAGATAGAATGTTCCCCTAACTAACGGAAAACTGGACACAAACATTAGGGGAACATTATGGGTAACATTACAAAAACGTTCTCTCTTCCTAGAATCGTGGTCTGGGATGTGAGGCACAGTGACAGCCACTGTGACTATCTCTCCTCCTCTTTCTCTCTCACACTGTCTGCCTGCTCTGTTATTATCAAAAACATTATTATTCTCCCTCTCCCCTCTGTTTGCCGGGAGAGAAAGGCCTGCCTGCCCACTCACATGGCTTTGGTGGGATTCCTGACAGCAGCAGAGGGGAAAAAAGAGACAAGAGGCTCAATAACGTCTGTCTAAATATAGAGGCTTAAGGACTTTTTCTCTCTCTTCTTATAAAGAGCTGTGGTGAATCTGTGTGGTGTATACTCCTCACTCCTGAGAGAGCAGAGCAGAGCAGAGCGCTCCACCTCGGACTGGGAACACTGCCACACTGCCGACGCACATGATTTTTTCATGTTTTCTGACAAATAATATCTTAACAGAGTTTTTAACTTTACCCGAGAGAGGGCAAATAACATTAGGAGGAACATACTGCACTAAAATAGGAGAGGTTCAATTGAGACAGAAAAACAATTAAGAAAATTCAGGAAGGGGGTGTGAGGAGTTATGCCTCACAGAGGAAGATACTGTGGCAGATTAGGAGGTGGCCTTCAGATGAACTTCTGTCCATAAATACTGCCCAAGTATCTTTGATTTTATAGTCAAGTTCGATCCTTTCTTATCTCATTTTTATGACCAAAATACCTTTGTCCCCTTTCTCCTTATTGGTTTCTTTCTCCCTGCCTCCCTCAGTTGAGGTCACTTTGACTTTCCCCTAGTAGAATCTCTTGAGATTGAATCTAAATGGACAAATCTCACTTAAAACACTGAGTTCTAGAGATAGTTGCACAAAACAGGTGAGAGAGACTAGATTTAGTCTATAACCCCCCTCGCATCTTCACACTGTTCCTGTCTCTCAGTCACTTTGATCAGGAATTGACTGCCCCGTTTTCCTCAGGCAGCTGTAGCATGGTACCACTGTCAGCATGCAGCTGCTCTGTCGCACCAGACAGTGTTATCTCAATCATCATTAACAACACAAGTGCCTCCTCGCTTATCAGCAGGCTTAAATAAACACCCAGCCACACACACCCAAAGACACACACACAGACATCTTGACACTTACATAGTGAAACAGATATTCATATACATGCCTTTACATACTAACTCAGACGCAATATGGCTAACTCACAAAATACAACTCTTCATGCAATTTCCAAGGGTGTTAGTTAACAACAGGCCATCTCTACAGCTGTCTCCATATAACAACAATGACAGCAGAGGGCCAAGATTCAGAAGTCACGGACGGACAGAGGGAGAGAAAATGCGTCATTGTGTGTTTAACATCCCCCTTACACCTGTTGCCTGCTCTCTCCTGTGGAGTGGCCACACACAAAGGCCCTCATGAGAACACAAATACTGTAGAGCCTTCAAACATGGAGAGGAACTGACTGTGGAGCCTCCCACACACCCCACTGGGCAAAAACGGGTTGCATCATCTCTGTTTCCACGTCATTTTAACAAAAAAACAATGTCAATCTACTTGGAAAACTGATTGGATTTGAAAAAAGTCATCAACATAAAGGAATTTCATCTTTTTTATTACCCAACTTTTAACCTAAATCCAATGACATGGTAACAATTTTTGTTGATTTCACATTGAATTTGTGTTAGTTGACAACTCAACCAACTGTAAATCAAAACTAGACGTTGAACTGACGTCTGTGCCCAGTGGAACACGTCCTCATACACAAACACGCACGCATTCACATACGCACACACCCACAAACACACATACACACACTCACACACCTCATGCTGATATTGTACTGGCCGTCTGAAACAAGATCAGTTAGAATGCTTCAAAGGCTGAATAACATCCATGCAGAGCAGAGCAGATAACAGAGACTCACTGTTACATAAACAGCCATTCCCTTCCACACTAACAACTCCACAGCACAGCCAGTCAGAGTCAATGTCAAAGTGTGTGTGAGACAGAGCAAGTGTGTATATGTCTGAGTGTATGTGAATTTTTCTTTTTATGTGTGTTTGTGGATGTGTTGGGGTGTCTGCCTGTATGAGTACATTTATGCTTGTGAGTGTGTGTGTCAAGTGTGTGTGCGTGTGGGCACACATCACTGTTTGCGGCTGTGAATGACACACTGAATGAGGAGGCTCAGCTGTCAGAAGGCATCAGGCTTTCAGGCCTCTCTGTCTCTGTAAGTCCAGCCACAGAGCCTCTCCTCTCTTCTCTCCTCCCCCAAAACAGTAGCTCTCTCTGGGGCGCTGCTGCGGGTTAGGGCAGGGGCCCAGCCCTGGGTGTATGCATGCTGACTAGAGATAAGGAAATCTAGCTTAAGATCAAGGAAACCCCCCTGTGGAGAGAACACGCAAGCGCCCTCTCACATTGTGAGTGTGTGGCATGGTATGGTTTGATCCTTAGCAGTAGAGTGTCATGTTTGGGGTGGAGAACGAGGGTTAGGAAGAAGCAGAGAGACACGTGTTCTCTAATTCAGAGGGGTTGTGTTAAATGCGAAAGACACATTTCAGTTGAATGCATTCAGTTGTACAACTGACTAGGTATCCCCTTTTCCAGTTTGTTAAAAGTGAAACTAACAGTATCAGTGCATCCCCCCTCACTCTAATCCTTCCTCCCTCCCCCTCACTCTCTACTCTCACCCCTACTCACCCTAACCCTTCCTCACCCCCCCTAATCACCCTAACCTTTCCTCCCTTCCCCTCCCAACTCAGGTGAACAGTGCAAATAGACTGGCTTGGTGTAAACACAGTAGTAGACAGGGGAAAGAAATGGAGATAAGAGGGTTTTGTCTTCCTCGCCTGGCCTGTCTGTCTGTCTTCTGGAGACTGAGACAATGATTACACACTGATCCTGCCTGTCATCCCCAAGCTCTAACTGAGTGAGACAAACTCAGATCAAATTACAGGCCTGAAGACATGGAGGACCTGAAGGGAGAGAGAGAGTTAAACACAGACTCCACCACAAGGGTGATGGAGAGCACACACACACTATCTCTCTCTCTCTCTCTCTCTCTCTGTCACACACACAGAAATATATTTCATTTCTCTCGCTCACACTTCCTGTAAATTCGTACATATTCACACTCCCAGGGCACAATCCGTGCAAGCAACAGTCTGTTATTAGCACAAGATAATGAATATGTCCAAGTGCATCATGGATCTAGAATAAAACACGCATGACCTAGCAAACACACACATACCAATTAACCAACCTCCACCACCATTTAGTTTATCAGCCTTTAATGCACATGACTGACAGTATCAGCCTGCTATAGATACTCTGAATAGTGGCTGTCTTCATTATCACCACCCACCCATGCTTTCTAATGGCTCTGAGTGTGAGAATCACACAGAGGTCCATTAGACCAACTGATAGGGAGCACGCCTGTTTTTTGGGAACACACAATAACCAGCCACCACCCCACTCACCGCTCTGCAGCCCCCTCTAAATAGCAGCCTATCCTCTCTTTTCTAGATTATGTCCTTGAAAGCAGGCTGCTCACCGGGACATCAAACCTCTCTGCCCTCCCAACAACCCCCTGCCTGGCTACCCTCTCCCTCTATGCCCCCCATCCCTATCCCCTGTTCCCAATACCGTACCACATATCAGCCCTCTGCCCCATCCGTATATGTTCCACATACCTATCCCCAACACTCTACCCCACTCCAGACATGTCCAAGTAATCTCTCTGGGCCGGCACGGGAAGATGACACGGGTCAGGGCTGGATACTCAGCTCCCTCTGAGAGGGTGGGTAAATATAGAGCTGACCCTATCTGAAATGGCTGCTGATATTACCCAGGCCCCAGCGCGACCACTTCAGACTGTCACACAGGACCACAGATACAGCTGGGTGGACAGATGGACAGAGGGCCAGAGAAGCAGAATTTTTGTTTGGGGGAGGTGTGTTTACAGAGGAAACAGAGTACAGAGTTGGAGTAGATGGGTCATTTTAATATTGCAACATTGCACAACATTCCAGTAATGGTACGCAATAGGATATACCAGAATGTCCACATTTTCCTGTTGATGTTTCCTTCAATACATACTGTTCCGTCATGAAGACAGATAATAAAAATATATTTAACAGAATACTGTACACTGAGTGTATAAAACAGCATGAACACCTGCTCTTTCCATGACATAGACTGACCAGGTGAATCTTGGTGAAAGCTATGATATGATCCCTTATTGATGTCACTTGTTAAATCCACTTCAACCAGTCTATATGAAGGGGAGAAGACAAGTTGATTATGTGTATCAACAATGGTCCACCACCCAAAGAACATTGAGACAACTTGACACAACTGTGGGAAGCATTGGAGTCAACAAGAGTTGGCAACGATGTGGAACGCTATCGACATCTTGTAGAGGTAATTCCCAGACTAATGAAGACTGTTCTGAGGGCAAAAGCGAGGGGTGGTGGTGTGCAACTCAATATTAGGAAGGTGTTCTTAATGTTTTGTACACTCAGTGTACGTCTCTTACTCTTAAAAGCCCAGTCAAAAACTTGATTTTCCTCTGTTTTATATATATTTTCACACTATGAGGTTGGAATAATACTGTGAAATTGTGAACATTACAATAATGCCCTTCAAGTATAAGAGCTGTTTGAAAAGGCTGCCTGAAATTTCAGGCTGTTTTGGTGGGATGGAGTTTTGGCCTCACCAGGCAGTGAATTAGTTAATAGACCAATAATAGAGTTCAAACCTCTCTGGCAATAGCAGCTAGTTTTCAGTTTTCCCCTCTACCCTCAAAAAAATCACAAGAGGCATCACAGAGAGTTATAAAAGATGTCTTGAGGGATGTTGTGGAAATTCAACTCAAAATGAAAGATCAACACATAGTGAAACCAAGAGAGGTGAAGTGATGGGGTAACTGAGCCAAGAGGGAAAAGTCATTTCATTCAGAGGTGTGATGAAAGTGTAGCTGGGGGCTGATGAGACAGGACTGAGTTATGACAGTTCTGAGGAATCCCTTGACGTCAGAGGGGAGCACGACTCAGAGTAGAGCGTGTGGAGTTAGATTTGAGTGTGCAGAGCAGCCTGCACTGTAGAATGTGTGTGTATGTGAGGCCTGATGGTGACTCAGCAAAACATGCTCCGCTGGGCCTGTATGACCTCGTTCGTCAACCTGACACTGGGCTCTGTTCTCCCGTTATGATTCAGTGAGAGACAGTGAGAAGGTGAAAGGGAAAGGGTAAGAATGAGAGGAGGGAGAGTGTAAGATAAGAACCACAGTGTGATGAGGAAAAACAGAGGCAGTAGGAAGGAGAGAGATAGAGGGGAGGAAGAGAGAGAGAGGAGGGGGAGTGCAAAGGCTGAGAATGAAAATGGAGAGCGACAATAAGAAACTGTGTAGAGAGTGAGGGAGCCAGACAATTGGTAGGAGATAGGGAGAGCGGGGAAAAGAATGAGACATCCATACATTCACAGCACTGTAACTCAGTGCTCTCCAACACAGTAATGTCACCTCAGACCACACACTGGCCATAAACACCTAGGACATTCAACAACGTAACTGTAACCCCTGAGACATCTATTCCATTACTGCACATTGCTTATTTAAATATTATGTGTGAACCAGTACTGTTAAAATGTCCAGCATACTGCAAGAAAGCCATCTGGTATCCCTTTGCGCTCCTTAAATATACACAAGGTCCTTCCTCAGATATACCTTCATAAGCCATGCCAGTGCTGCTTCACAACCTTGTACTTTACATGGGACTGCAGGTACAATAAAACACCTCCGTGTTAAGGAAGCCTCACGCTATGCAGATACAGAAACCAAAGTAGTAAACCTTTTATATTCGACAGCTGACTAGGGGTGACAAAGTGCTTTTAACCACATACCAACAAACCCCTCCCCTTCTGGTTCAACAGTTCCAAGTTTCTCATCTCCCCAGCAACAGCGTTTGTGTTGGGTCTGGGAACACACCGTGCCCCTGGCAGGTGGTAGTGTTGTGGAATGATTAAGCATGTGCCTCCTGCTCCTGACCCCCACCAAAGCAGACGGCACAGAACTGGGATAACGACCACGTCACACACAGAGCCACGCATTCGCTTCTGAACTCCCTCACCCCAACAGGAGCTAGTTTGAAGCTCTACTACACATTAGAAATTACTAAAGGAGTCCACACTAGAGATTGTAAGAACCCCATTTCTTTATACATCTATCAAGGTTTGTAGGGCGGCAGGTAGCCTAGTGGTTAGAGCGTTGGACTTGTAACCGGAGGGTTGCAAGTTCGAATCCCCGAGCTGACAAGGAAAAAATCTGTCGTTCTGCCCCTGAACAAGGCAGTTAACCCACTGTTCCCGGCGCCGAAGACGTGGATGTCGATTAAGGCAGCCCCCCGCACCTCTCTGATTCAGAGGGGTTGGGTTAAATGCGGAAGAAACAACAAAAAAGAAACAACAGTACAACTGACTAATAATGGTGACTTTGACTAAATGTTCTTCTCTTCATGAAGGTACCAAGTTTCAAAATGTTGCAAGTAAATCTCAGTAGATCAGGAAATGAGTCAAGCCCCTTTTTTTTTTTATAAATACAAATTCTTTATTTTTCAAGATTTTTTTTGGTATGGCTTCTTCGAAGGGACTGGAAATTACATTTTTCTGAAAGTAACAGAGTCCGATCCCAGCCAGCAGCCGGAGAAACTAAAGCATCTAGAGTTGTGCATACAGGAAAACTCATGGGTTCCAGGAAAAATGGAAAACTAAAATGTCCATCAAATGAATAGACACATTTGTGGATCTGCACATACACTTACCAAGTTATAGGACTTCAGTGCTGCAACTATTTAGACCAAGTTACAAAAACGATTAACTTAGAATTTCCTATAAATACCTAAACATAAATATAGTATAGTAAATGTACTTAATAATGGAAACATTTAAAAATACTGTACATGAATGTCCTTTGAGAGATCAACATTTGACAATATTAGATTAATAGTAAGACAAAATAAACAGGTAGTGGTTATCGGTGTCAGCTACCTTGCACGTCAACACCCAATGCTCTTTGACCCCTCCTCCCACTTACTGCATATGATTATCTACTTCGGTCTCCAATAATCAAGACAAAGTGAGCCAATAGACTACAAGAGTGTCTGGTATAAATATGAAGAGCCTAGGCCAGGTAAAAATGAGTGAGGACTCTCCCAGTTAGCTCTGAGTTAAGGGGTTAAAAGGAAGTGTTTGTAGAAACAGGAGTTAAGGCCTCTTAATAAAAATAAAACATGTAATCCTGACTTATAACGATTTCACAGTCTCGGAGAAGGGGAATCCCAGAATCTCTGCTCTCCATTTAGTCCTTGATGACCTCTGAAAGGCCCAGAGAGAACCATGACCACCCCTGGTGTAGGACCAGTAACACTGGGGGTGTATCAGACGGCAGAGTCCTCGCCTCTGGTGTGGATGGAAACAGTTGGCCCTGTGCCTCCCACCCAATGCCCAACCACTATGTATCCAAGCAGCAGTGCCTTCACTTAACCCATGCCCTGGCAAAGACGAGGGGGGTGAGGGGTCAATGTCCAGGTAAGCCCCCCCTTCGCTCTCTTCAAATACAAGTATGTAGCGTGGTTTTTTTGTTGATTGAAACAAAATATAATAACTACATTGATAAGAGGATACTAACAACATTGATACAATAAAGATAGACGGTAATAATAAAAATCAAGTGTCTGCATCTGGAAGCCCTCAGTGACCACACATTTTATTCTAGCCTCCCACCTCACCCGGTCATCAAAACCCTCCCAAGACCCATGAGGGGGCTCATCCTGATGGTACCGTGCAATAGTCCCTCAGCCCATTCCCTGAAAGCCCTGGCTGTGGCATGGGCAGTCCAGGGTGACGCCCCAGGCCTATAGGACTCCTTGCATCCTGCCTCTCCTCACTGCATGCGGTCTGGCTGAACGTGCTGCTGGGGGGCATACTGCAGGAAGGCGGGTGCTGGGCCTGCCCCTGTGGGGAGGGTCTGATGAACAGTGGCTGGGGCAGAGGCCTGGGAGGGGGCAGTGGCAGGGCTGGGGGCGTAGCCGTAGCCCAGAAACCCTGGGGAGGCGGCGTAAGGGTAATGCTCAAAGGCGGCCTGTGCGTACTGGGTGTAAGCAGCACTGTAGTCCAGGTAGGGGGAGCTGACAGAGGAGGACACCTGAGAAGGGAGCACCAGGCTGGGCTGAAGGTAGGCCTGGGGGTACATATACTGCTGGGCCAACCTAAAGAACAAAACAGGACACAAGTTACATACTGCAAAATACAATGAACAGGAGCAAAGAAAGCCAAGGACTGGATTCTGTCATTTACATTCTCCAGTAGGGTTAGCAGGTCTTGAAAATACATTAGAGTTGTGCATGTGTCGTGTATCCACAGTAGTGGTGGTGGGCAAGAAACTAGCCAGATGCCACACCACCCACTAAATGTGACAAAGAGCGAGGTAGGGAGAAGAGATCAACATCTCTCGTCAGTTGAAAACCTACATAACCTGTTAGGTAGGGCCCCCAGAGAGAAAGGGAGGGGGTGTGTGGTGGTGGGCAAGAGACAGCCGTTACCAGCAGGTTTTCAAGCCCAGACAGTGTTTTAACAGCTGCTGCTCTTTACTCGCCGAGTACAAACACAGGAAGTGTGATGACAGTAGCAGAGTTGTGGTTCCTGTTTTGTGCGCAAGTTACATTGGATATCAGTGGTAGAGGGCTTATCAAGGCAGGTTGCTTGCCAGTTGGGTGTGCTGTGCTCAAATCCCTCTCGTACTAGTGATTAGTGTTATGAGTATGGGGACAGGTCATTCTCCCCAGTCTGATGGCAGAGGAAGAGCTAGGGACCCTCCCTCTGCAAAACTGGTGCCATTTAGAGACCCGAGACCCCCCCACCCTTAATCCTGCAGATGGAGGGGAACAGACAAACTCCTCACTACAAACAGCACACACGAACAAAAAAACTGAGCTCAGGAGAGCGAGGGGGGAACTTTGTCACCCCTCTCACACGGAGTGTCTTGTAGGAAAAGGCAGTATGTTCGCGGTGAAAGAACGTCAAGACAGTGAAGTCACAGCAGACAAATCAACACTTCTCAGCAGGGTTTCCTTTCCTTGTCTCCAACTTCACAGCCACTGATGGGTGAAAGGGCCAGATGGGTTACCACCATGTTGTTTACCAGTTTCCATTCAGATCATGGCCATGACAGAAGACAAGGGAATGAAGCGATGGAAGACTATTGAGCGCTGTCAACTCAAACACAGCAAAAAAGGGAGAGTGCAGGGGTAAGGGGTGACAGGACCGACGCACAAAATCCAATTGCAACCTGCCTTACACACCACACCCTCAAACCCTTCAGCCCCACACTGGAACGTTAAACAGCAACAGAAGTCACCACTGCAAACCATGCCATAATAGGAAAGAGAGGCCCTAATCAGCATAACCTGGCACTCCAATCCATCGCTGCACTCTCAAGCCATTGCTGGCACCTTAGAGAGGGGCGGGATCAGTCACAGCTGCCTGCTACCCTCCTCCTGGGAGCCTCCAAATAAGGCAGCACGAAGCCTGCACCTCGGGTATCTTCACTCCCCCCTCCGGCATACTGTTCGGCTGGGAGTACAGAGCAACCATGAGGGGGTTGGGGAGGATAGTGGGGGTGAACAATAACATGCATTCATTATCAGATTCCTCATTAATACTATATTGGCGACACAGCAGGAGATGGCTCCATCAGATGGTGACAGTGAAGCTAGTGGCTAAGCTTTTTCGAAACGTCTAAAGACATTATGCTGATATGATACAGCAGTCTGTTGCCTGGGTTCACTCACATAGCAAGTATTTATTTGTGTAGGTAGGCATCGACTAGTTAGGACACTGAAGCCTGCTGAGTGGTATACACTAACAATAAGAAAGTACATGATCGCTATAGATGAATGTAAATCGGCTTCAGAAGCCAGTGGCAGAGGGAGCAGAGCAGGCTGATACGCACTGTCCACCCCTCTAACGGTCAGCTACTCACAAAGAACCATTCAGACACCCCCCCAGACAGATGACCATGTAAGACTGAGGCATACGCACATTCACATACAGATTAGCCTCTTTCTGTGGCCTTGTAATAGTGTGGACACAGTTCTCCATCTCTGACCTCTGGTTGAACTTTGAGGCACATTAGTAGGAAGTACAACAAAATATTGTTCAACGCCGCAATCATCTTGATAGAAAAGTGAATAAAAATGACTAAAAGAGGATGAGAAGTGCAGCAGATAGAAAAGGGAGAGAAGAGATGTGAGCAGAACAGAGCAGTGAGCTCTAACCTAACCCTCTGACGTCACAGGGCCTGTGGGGGTCTAGGGGACAGAGGTCAGCTGTTTTTTTGGATGACGGCCAGCGGGTGTGACACGTACCACTTGGCGGATGGTAGGGAGGTGGGGCTGGTAGAGCAGAGGGACTGACGCCCCAAGCAGACAGACCGACTTCCTCTAGCATCACGTTTAATTCATGGTGAACAAATCGAAGGGCTTCAAGTCCTGCTAAATGTAGATATACGTTTGTGGTTAAACAACTGGATAAAAACAGCTCAAGTTGGCTTTCATGGCAAATAAATCCACTGCCAATATGTAGTTCCTACCTACATATGCACAGGCTATTGTTCCACTTGTATTCTCGCCACAAACCAGAACAAAAGGCTACAGGCTAAAACAAATTCTACAAAAAGGTCCTTACGGCATCCCAAATTCTGACCTGGAAGTACAATATAATATAGAAAAGCGATCATGAATATTGAAAGAAAAACGTGCGAAAAATGCAGGAGGTTTGGCGCCTGGTGAAAGCACAGCCTCATTAAAGCACAATGCCTCTTCAGAGAAAGCCATCGCCTCCCCCCCCCTCCATGTTCCCTGGGACTGCTGAGCAGAAGAAATATCAGCGTGCGCAGAGAATCACAAGATTAGAAAGTTGAATGAAGTTCAGAGTTTTCCCCCTTAGCACTATCCCCGTTTCCTTTTACGGTGAGAATTGTGATCGAATAAACACAATATACTGAAACAAAACAAACTAGGTAAGAGATTTTGTTGTAGGCAAGTTCATTTTATGGGATGCATTTTCTCCATTGTGTTTTTTTTTTTTTTTTTTTTTTTTTATAAATGGTAGGCCACTGATAGGACTACATTATGATCAAATAGCCACAGTAGCCTACTTTACCACTGTCTGAAACTAAATTAGTGGGTACAGCCTTAGTGTTCACAGTAAACGCGTGCTGGAAGTTGCACAGAATTTTTACAACCTTGAAGTTTGCGCTCAGCAGACCTGAAATTTGCTCAGTGCCAATTTTTTTTTGGGGGGGGGAACAGACCCTATTCCCTCCCCCAGTCTCACAGGGGTGTCAATTCAGTGTCATTCTGACACCCAGCAGACACTGTGTTCAGACAAGGCCCTGTTTCCTTTTCCTCCACAGGCAAGAGTGAGAGGGGAGGACAAGTAGACTATGGGAAAGTGAAGGAGAGAAGTAGTCCCTGGCCTCGGTAAGTGCTCAGACACCAACAGCATTTGCTGTACTTTGTACCGCTGAACGTAATTTGCGAACCGAGTGTGCACCAATTTTACATGGAGCATCTACAGCGGGTAGTCTAAAACTAGACGACAAAAATTCACATTCAGTGTGATGTGTGCGAGCCCCAACCTAACAGCTCCCCAGTCAATCTGCTGACAAGGAGAAGGAGAACTATGCTACAGTCCAGTCTGGCCAACCAATGTTTTTTTTTTTTTTTTTTACCTTTATTTAACTAGGCAAGTCAGTTAAGAACAAATTCTTATCTTCAATGACGGCCTAGGAACAGTGGGTTAACTGCCTTGTTCAGGGGCAGAACAACATATTTTTTACCTTGTCAGCTTGGGGATTCGATCTTGCAACCTTTTGGTTACGCTCTAACCACTAGGCTACCTGCTCAATCACTCCCAACCATTCCACCACATGCGGTTTAAGGGTCTGAGCAGAAGGCTGAAAGAACACTCGTGTGCGCTCCATCTTGGAGCAGCCCGTGTCTGTCACCAGCCCATATAGATCTCAGTGATCTCTCCCGCTTGCTGGGGCTGGGGATTAGGGGGTGTAAAAGGCTGTAATAAGAGCCAACACCTGTTAGACATGCCCACAGAGCACGCTCCCCTGGGGAGGTGGGGGGCTCCGCCCTGCCTGTTACTAAGCAACAAGCACATGAACAGAGGGGGGATTCTAGGGACCCAAGGTCCATGGACACAATCTTATATTATTACATACATGTAAGAGCTTGGACCTCTGGCTTACAGTAATTAAATCAAAGCTATGACTTGGGGGAGGGGTGGGGGCAGTGGTGTCTATCCCATTTCAGTGGCTTGGCCATTAAATGACAGGCGGAGTGAGCATCCTGGACACCAGTCACAGACTGGCCTCCCTCAAGGCTGTTTCTACAACACAGACAGACGCTGCCCTGGAGCCTTGCTCAGTGAGAGAGCCCACTCAACCGGGTAGAAACTTCAGGGTCTAAAAAGGGGGGTTAAGAGTCACAATTGCCCATGGAATGTACCATGCTACAACCATTTGAAAACAAAAAGAGTGAAGAACGCTCACATACAGTCGTGGCCAAAAGTTTTGAGAATGACACAAATATTAATTTCCACAAAGTTTGCTGCTTCAGTGTCTTTAGATATTTTTGTCAGATGTTGCTATGGAATACTGAAGTATAATTACAAGCATTTCATAAGTGTCAAAGGCTTTTATTGACAAGTACGTGAAGTTGATGCAATGAGTCAATATTTGCAGTGTTGACCCTTCTTTTTCAAGACCTCTGCAATCTGCCCTGGCATGCTGTCAATTAACTTCTGGGCCACATCCTGACTGATGGCAGCACATTCTTGCATAATCAATGCTTGGAGTTTGTCAGAATTTGTGGGGTTTTGTTTGTCCACCCGCCTCTTGAGGATTGACCACAAGTTTTCAATGGGATTAAGGTCTGGGGAGTTCTGGCCATGGACCCAAAATATCGATGGTTTGTTCCCCGAGCCACTTAGTTATCACTTTTGCAAGGTGCTCCATCATGATTGAAAATGCATTGTTCGTCACCAAACGGTTCCTGGATGGTTGGGAGAAGTTGCTCTCTGAGGATGTGTTGGTACCATTCTTTATTCATGGCTGTGTTCTTAAGCAAAATTGTGAGTGAGCCCACTCCCTTGGCTGAGAAGCAACCCCACACATGAATGGTCTCAGGATGCTTTACTGTTGGCATGACACAGGACTGATGGTAGCGCTCACCTTGTCTTCTCCGGACAAGCTTTTTTCCAGATTCCCCAAACAATCAGAAAGGGGATTCATCAGAGAAAATGACTTTACCCCAGTCCTCAGCAGTCCAATCCCTGTACCTTTTGCAGAATATCAGTCTGTCCCTGATGTTTTTCCTGGAGAGAAGTGGCTTCTTTGCTGCCCTTCTTGACACCAGGTAATCCTACAAATGTCTTCACCTCACTGTGCGTGCAGATGCACTCACACCTGCCTGCTGCCATTCCTGAGCAAGCTCTGTACAGGTGGTGCCCCAATCCCGCAGCTGAATCAACTTTAGGAGACGGTCCTGGCGCTTGCTGGACTTTCTTGGGCACCCTGAAGCCTTCTTCACAACAATTGATCCGCTCTCCTTGAAGTTCTTGATTATCTGATAAATGGTTGATTTAGGTGCAATCTTACTGGCAACAATATCCATGCCCGTGAAGCCCTTTTTGTGCAAAGCAATGACAGCATGTGTTTCCTTGTAGGTAACCATGGTTGACAGAGGAAGAACAATGATTCCAAGCACCACCCTCCTTTTGAAGGTTCCAGTCTGTTATTTGAACTCAATCAGCATGACAGAGTGATCTCCAGCCCTGTCCTCGTCAACACTCACACCTGTGTTAACGAGAGAATCACTGACATGATGTCAGCTGGTCCTTTTGTGGCAGGGCTGAACTGCAGTGGAAATGTTTTGGGGGGATTCAGTTCATTTGCATGGCAAAGAGGGACTTTGCAATTAATTGCAATTCATCTGATCATTCTTCATAACATTCTGGAGTATATGTAAATTGCCATCATACAAACTGAGGCAGCAGACTGTGAAAATTAATATTTGTGTCATTCTAAAAACTTTTGGCCATGACTGTACATGTTCATGTCAGAGGAAACTGACATGCACGTTCAACAAGAGACCTTTATTTTTCAGAAGTCAATGTGTAATTCAGAACTCATTACTGTGGTATAGAGAGCACAAAGAAAGAGTGCCCACTCACTCACCCATACTGCCTCTGGATGAGCGCTGGGTGAATAGGCTGCACTCCAATGGATATGCCTGGAAGACCGAGAAAATGACCCGTCAGACATTTGCAATGCATAGGAGGCAGCGAGACTAGAGTAGAGTGTAACTCAAGCAACATACTAACGATATGTTGTACAATTACCCAGTCCCCTAATATGTAAAGAGCAAGAAAGTTACAGATTAAATGTTTGTACATTTCTGTACAATGTGGCATGAGTAGCATATTTGATTTCTGAATGACCATTTACCAGCAAATATTTGTCTAAAACATGCCAATATGGTGTGTGACAAGTGTAGTGTTGGTGCGCCCGGTGGTTATACTCACCCCTGGTCGGCTCACCTATCTGCATACCACGGGGCTTGGCGCCTATGTAAGCCAGGTTTACATTGGCCTTGCGCCCGTCGATGATGGGGTTGGGGTCTTTACAGGCCCTCTCTGCTGCTCCCTGATCTAGCATTGTCACCTGACACGTAATCACAGACGTTGACAATATTAGCAATAAAAAATAAAGACACCAGTTCCCATTTTCACAGGTCATAAAATAGAAAGTATTAGTCTACTCATCACCATATATGGCAGCCAAGCTATGAAAAAGTATTTCAAGGGTAAGGCCACCCCAACAAGCAGAACAAAAGAGAACAACCCCTACTGGTCTGTCATCACAGAAATCTCCCCTGTCCACCTTCCACCACTTAAATTCCCCTTTCTGAACAGAGGAGGAAACTGCACACAAAGCACAGTGATTATCACTTAGAAAAGACCCAGAACACTTGGTCAGCAGCTCAGTCAGAGGTCTGCTGAAATATGAATCAGTAATGAATAACAAGGGCTTATCCAATTAGGCAATAGAGAATAAGGAGATTGTTAGAATCTACCCCTCCCTCCCTCCCTCTCCTTTGAAGGCATTAGACAGCATCAGTCTGCTTTGATTGTTTTGGTCTTCTGCCAATTCAAGATGTCTCAGATGACTACATATTTGGGTTTTATCCGAGTTATAGATCTATTCTAGCCTTTTGAGGGAAGCGTACCTCTTTAGACTAGAGAAGACATTCTAAGCCCACTCCAGGCCATGTGTTGTGAATACACATGAGCATTGAGGCTGTTGACACTGGAACTCTATTGAAGGGGGGTCTACTAATCCACCTTTGGAGTGTGTTTAAAGGTAAGCCTGGCTTTGGAGACGTTTTTCTCCTCCTGCTACTGAAGCGGTGAGCAACAGGATTATCGAGTTAGCCCTGTTGGGAAAACGCAGCTGGGTGTTTTTTTGCCCTCTGCTGCATGCAAGGTGTCAAACACCTCTTTCCCAACCTGGAACACCCTCATATGCCTGAGCCAGTCAGACCTGAAACACCAGACACTCTCAGCAGCAGTAACCGTTTACGACTGAGCCCCACTGTTTTTTTGGTCTCCGCTGATGTGTAAACAGAGTGCCATTGTCTTACAGTTTTAAACTGGATGAGGAGTAAACACCGCCTCTATTGGAGACACCAGTTTTCCATTCCATATTTGGCCTGTTAAATGCCGATTCACCGCTCCAAGTTTGTGGTAAATATTTGCATTTCTTCTGCTGTTCCTGTTCATTGTAACTATGAGAAGGTGGGTTTCTTTTTATCTGCATCATACATACTTTGTAAATCTTTCCTGCTTGCAATGGCTGATTACCAGAGGGTCATTAAGAAACCTGGCAGACAATCTAAATTTCGTGAGGAGCTGAAGATTTTTTTTTTTTTTTAAGTTACTAGAACCATCTATGGCAATAAAACCCCTCTGTGGTGATAGGGAAAGCTGACACACTGGAGGGGGAAGTGAACCAAACTTCCATCTCTGACAGTTACTACCACAACAAGGGGAGGTGTGTTGTGTGTGTGTGTGTGTGTGTGTGTGTGTGGGGGGGTCATGGTTCGGGATCTGTACTCTTATGCAGTGAACAGCAGTCCATCTTGGGATACAAAAGAACGACTCCACTTTCACAGCAGTTATGATTCTATAAACACCACTTGTAAAGCCTGAGTGCTTCGGTTCTTTACAATGGGAGGGGGGTCTTGGAGCGTCCCTACCGCGCCAAAATGACCATATAAAGCAAGCGAGGACACTTCCGTGAGTGCCCTTGCCGCGCTCATAAGCGATAAAGGCTAGCTCGTTCATGGGTCAGCGCTGAGGGGTTGGTGGGGAGAAGAAGGCATGCGGTGTGTTCGTTCGGGGGTAGGCAGGGGGACATTAAACATGTGGAGATATCATCTTATCCGCCAACTAATGTGATCCCTCATCCTGATTAAAGCTGCGATACAGTCAGTCAGCAAGGCAAGGCAAAAAAGTGACTGCATTTGTGCGTTTAAGCAACACATTATAGGAAAGGAATAATTGACGTGCGTTTGAATGACCGCACTACGCAAGGTGCAACTTTGGCGACAGCATTTTATTCTGCATGGAATATTTGTAATTAAAAAGAAAAAGACACTTGGCGCAGAATCAAGTATTGCTTTCCTCTAGGCAAATAAGTCAGTTACATGGAACAATAACTTGGTGGTGGAAGGAAACGTGGCGTGCATGTGCCCAGAGACAACAGCACAGAAAACAA
The DNA here is from genome assembly GCA_030435695.1 of Brachymystax lenok tsinlingensis. Classification (NCBI taxonomy): domain Eukaryota; kingdom Metazoa; phylum Chordata; class Actinopteri; order Salmoniformes; family Salmonidae; genus Brachymystax; species Brachymystax lenok. Next base: position 21,153,279 of record CM059797.1, on the reverse strand, counting down.
ATAGTAGGCTATACCAACCATTAATTTTATAGGCTACTCAATTCATAAGGCTGCCTATTGACAAGTATTCTCAAATTAATGCATTGGTAAGACGCATGTGCTGCCACTGCAAGATGTAGGCTAATTGCATTACCTACAAGTGTCAGAATGTTACTTACAAAGCCGTATCCTCTGGATTTCCCCGTCTGTCTGTCCGTTATCACCACCGCCTCGTCGATATCGCCGAAGGCCTCAAAATACTTTCTCAAGGAAGCATCGTTAGTGTGGTAGGGCAAACCACCAACGAAAATTTTTGTAAAAGTAGTGTCTTTTTGAATTGCTGTAGAATGCATTACTTCCAGGCCTCCGTTCATGAACTGATGCAAAAGCATTGGCGAGCCGGTAATAAAAATTGTCTGAAGACTAGTGAACAGTTAAAAGGTAGTTGGTTAACCAACTATTGATGTGTCCAGCATCAAATGACTACGTAGCTGTTCGGTTCAAGCGATGTCTTCAAATAGGCAATAGGGGTCTGTCCTCGCTTGTTTCTCCTTCCGTGATTCAGTCTTTGAACTTCTTGTTGCCAAGTGCACTGGGTTACATCTGTATTTCAGTACATTGCTTGCAATTATATCCCCTGTTCTTCTAAGCCATTAACTGTTTGCTTCACTTGCCGCTACTGAAACATTTCCGGGAGGGATTTTATACTCGCCAAGCCTGATCACGCCCATTTTATATTTCTGGCCTATAGGCAATGATTCAGGATGACAACATTTTTTTCTTATGCAGTCAAGCCCTCCCATTCGTCCGACCCCACGCGTTCTTCTTGCACCTGCTTTTGTCCTTTACTACACAAAGACAAGTCACTACTGTCCAGTCAGAAAGCGCGCATCGCGGACATGTTACATTGTATCACTCTCGTAGTAATAAAGAAACAAATAGGCATTTAACTCGGCTGTAAGATACCTTCAATTTGAAACAATAGTGACATTTTCTATAATTACGTAGCACATGTGATAATGATTTTAAATGCTCAAAAATAGGCTTGCTGAAACGCACGTATTATATACACACAGTATAACAGTTACTCGTGTCATTCTATAGTCTAGATACTTTTCATATTGTCATAAATGCCACATTTTCATTGCTTGGGAAATGCTTGGGCAATCCCCAGTTATTATAGAGACTTAGCTTACTACAATCCATTATAGGCATGGGCGAAAATCTGATATCAACTTTGGAGGGGACAATTACATGACATTTTCTCAAGAGCAATTCCTGAGGGGGACACCAAAAGTAGTGCTGTAACACATAGCCTACGTTGTAATATGTTAAATGTATAATGAGGAACCATAATTACTACTACTGGATAATTGATAGTAGTTAACTGAAGCGTTGTCCCAAATTGTTCAAATGTTTAAATCATTCTAAAACTACTACTACTAATAGTTTAAGCAGTGTTCCTTATCAGTCCATTATGTATGCAGGTATTTGTATTTACAACCAGCAAAACCAAGAAAAGCCAGTAGGTGGCAATGGTACTGTACACTGTGTATGGGTGCAGTTTTCGTAAATACAATGAGCATGGTGCGATCTCATCTAAAATAATCTCAATTGAGAACCATCACAAAGTTGGTCTCAGTATTGAATTGACCTTATTATTTTTCTTTTTCTGATACATTTATATAGTCATTAAATATGTACCACTGGCCTGAGTCTGTTACAATAGCTTTACAAGAACAAAAAGCTCAAAATAAGTACAGTTCTAAAAGCAAAATAACTACTTCAGTGAATAACCCAAATAAATCAACCCAAATATCCTTCTAAAATACTTATTTATTGTTCAGTCAGTGTCTCAACTCTTCAAACAACAGCTATGGACAAGTATGTCACACAAAGTATACAATTTTAAATAAAATAATATAAAATAAATAATTAGTAAGTGTACTGTCATGTACTAAAAACTGAAAATGACTAAACAAAAGAAAAAATATCATACTATACAACAGGGGTTCTCTAGGGGTCCCTGGTGTAATTGCAAGGGGCCTGTGAAATAAAAAAGTGTAATGAACATATTCAGTACTGCTATACACACTACTGAACAAATAAACAAGAGAACCAAACATAAGTTTGCGGGTTTCAATGAATCCAACAAATTGCTGGCAGATATTTTCCCTATGCTGTTCAGTCTCTCTTGGCCCATGCTAGCCCGTAGCCCGGTCTTCAACCTGCGGAGTGCACTGAAACTCCTCTCAGCCTCACATGAAGACACTGGCACCACAAACAAAATTCTGATCAGCACCTCAACTTGGTCAAACAACCCCCGCACCTCCACTGGAAGTCTCCTGCAGACCTCTGCTGCCTCTCCACTGCTGCTACAGGGGTATTTGTTGCAAAAGAGAGGCAACTGCACTGAAAGAGAATCTATGTTCAGCTCAGGGTACTGATCTAGAGACTTATCCAACTCCCCTGTGAGAAGCGCTCTTTCCAATTTTTGCAGGACGTTTAGACTGTCCTGGTCAAAACAGTCGCCAAACTGAACCTCCACACCATCCAACACTTAGAAAAATTTGGTGCCGGTGCCCCCTGTATATCACCTCGTTATTGTTATTGTTATTCGTATTGTGTTACTTTTTATTATTACTTGTTATTTTAGCCTACTTGGTAAATACTTTATTTTTCTTGAACTGCACTGTTGGTTAAGGGCTTGTAAGTAAGCATTTCACAGTAAAGTCTACACTTATTGTATTTGGCGCATGTGGCAAATAAAATTTAATTTGACTTCATTTGCTGGCAACAAGGTTGACACCTGGTCCTGATGTAGCTGTGACACTGTCCTCTGAAGTCTCTCTCCCTGGTTCTTTCCATCTGTTGCCTGTTCTGCCTAATGACAGGGTTCAAGATGGGCTTCTATCATCTATTATTTTCTATCATTCTATAATGGGCTTCGATCTACCAGGGGTTGACAGCTGTATGAGTTCACCATTTACACAACGTAAGTTGCAACCTGTTGTAATTTTAATATAGTTTATATTTTATTTTTATATTGCCTGGCTTCCCACGATAGCTGAATTTGCAGAGCTAGCGAGCACTAATTCCGTTTCTGTGGTGTTTTCTATAATCTTTGCTATCTCAGTTTACTCCAAGATCAGCACACAGGTGCTTCAAAGTCCCCTAGCGACAATTTAGCTTTTGCAACGAGACCATTAAAGATGTTTCAGACAATGGTAGAAGAGAGTGTAGTTTTGTTCAGTTTGGGGTTCAGTTTATCGCTAACATTATCACAGGGACTTCAAAGCACTACAGCTGCATGGTGATCTTGGAATAAACTGACAATGTCAAAGATTCCATCTTTGACGACGCCACATAAATGGAATAGGCACTAGCTAGAGCTTGCTAGCTAATGTTTGCTTTAGTATGCTCCATCGGTTTGCTCGCTAGCTCTGCAAATTCAGCTATTATGTATGTGAACCCTGCCAACATAAAATGAAATCGCTATGGTGCGATTGACTGGATTAACAGTCGTGTCCCCCCCGTCCCCCCTGGGATTTCCGCCTATGATTATAGGCTACGAATTACATGAATTTCAAGGTTAGTATACAACAATAATGAAAGCCTTTAAGCCACATTTTACACTAGCAATAGGTTAAACTTTGGCCCAAACATAGAACCACGGTTTCACAAGTTTGGACAGCACAGTACAGCACAGCAGAGAACAGTACAGTAGCCTATAGTACAATACAGTAGAGTACAGTAAACAGAGATGGGCAAAAATGTCAAAATACTAAAAGATCAATGTATCAGAATACATTTCAAAATACTTATATTTTGTAATGTATTTCATTAAAATGTATTTATTAAAAACAATTAAATTCAGCATCAGCGTCAGAGCAGCTTACTGATCGCTGCAGCTGTACACAGCCCATCTGTAAATAGCCCATCCAACCAACTACCTACCTCATCCCCATATTTGTTTTTGTTTTTCTGCTCTTTTGCACACCAGTATTTCTACTTGCACATCCTAATCTGCACATATATCACTCCAGTGTTAATTGCTGAATTGTAATGACTTCGCCACTATGGCCTATTTATTGCCTTACCTCCTTACTTCATTTGCACACACTGACTTTGTAGAGTGGTGTGTGGAATCACACGGTCCTCAATACCAATAAGACCAAAGAGATGTGCATAGACTTCAGGAAGCGTACAACACCTACCTCTGCAACATCTATCAGAGGTCAGAATATAGAGATTGTAGAGGAATACAAATATCTGGGTGTCATTTGGACAATAAGCTTCAGTAGAGTAAATGTACGGACCTGATCTACAAAAAGAGCCAACAGAGACTGTACTTTCTCAAAAAGCTGGGATCTTTTAATGTAGACTGTACTATACTGACTCTGTTTTACAAATATTTCATTGAGAGTATTTTAACTTTTTGTATTGTTTGTTGGCTTGGCAATGCCACTGTCAGTCAGAGAAATATGCTGAGAAGGATTATTACCACAGCAAGCAAGGTACTTGGAGTCAAACAGACAGGCCTGGATGAGATCTTTAAGGTCAGGGCCCTCCGCAAGGCTCACAAAATAATTTTAGACTCAAGCCACCCCCTGTACCCAGACTTTGAACTACTCCCCTCTTGCTGCAGGTATAAAGCACCCCTCAGCAGGAAAAACAGAACTGGACAATCATTTGTGCCAGGTGTGATATCCCTCCAAAATTGCTCAGGCTAATGTTCCTATTGTCACGATCTCCGTGAGGGACAGACCAAGGCGCAGCGAGGCATCCAGTATACATCTTTATTTAAATGAAACGTAACTGGGAAAAAAAAACGTAACTGGGAATGAAGAGCGCAACAATGAACATAACATGAAACACAAAACAAAGCTATGCTCAAACAATAACCCACAAACCCCTAGTGAAAACTACAAACATATATATGGTTCCCAATTAGAGGTAACGAACCACAGCTGCCTCTAATTGGGAACCATTACCCCAACATAGAAATGGATAACCTAGAACAGAAAAAACCCTACACCAAAACAAAACTAAACACGCCAGCCTGTCTTCTCAGGCCTGGACGTGACAGTACCGCCCCCCAAAGGCGAGGACTCCGACCGCGCCAACAGTCCATTGGGGGGGGGGGGGGTCTTCGGGTGGGCCTCCTTGTCCCAGGTGGCGGCTCCGGTGCCGCCGTGCTGGCTCGGGGTCCCACACCGGAGGCCCTGGGCTATTTGCTGGAACAGTTTGTTTTGGACTGGGAACCCTCTCTGGAGGTTCCGGACTGGGGACCTTCTCTGGAAGTTCTGGACTGGGGACCTTCTCTGGAGGTTCCGGAGTGGGAACCTTCTCTGGAGGTTCCGGACTGGGAACCTTCTCTGGAGGTTCCGGACTGTCGACGCCAAGACTGGGACTCTGGTGCGGGGAGCAGGAACGGGCCGCATACTGGACTCATGACGCCGCACTGGGACTCTGGTGCGGGAGCAGGAACGGGCCGCACTGGGCTTATGACGCCGCACTGGGACTCTGGTGCGGGAGCAGGAACGGGCCGTACTGGGCTCATGACGCGGAACTGGACTCTGGTGCGGGAGCAGGAACGGGCCGTACTGGACTCATGACGCGCACTGGGACTCTGGTGCGGGAGCAGGAACGGGCCGTACTGGACTCATGACGCGCACTGGGACTCTGGTGCGGGGAGCAGGGACAGGACGTGCTGAGTCCACGACGGGCACAGGGATCCTGGAACAAGGACAGGACGTGCTGAGTCCACGACGGGCACAGGGATCCTGGAGCGTGGAACAGGGACAGGACGTGCTGAGTCCACGACGGGCACAGGGATCCTGGAGCGTGGAACAGGGACAGGACGTGCTGGGTCCACGACGGGCACAGGGATCCTGGAGCGTGGAACAGGGACAGGGCGTGCTGGGTCCACGACGGGCACAGGGATCCTGGAGCGTGGAGCAGGGACAGGACGCGTGCTGGGTCCACGACGGGCACAGGGATCCTGGAGCGTGGAACAGGGACAGGGCGTGCTGGAGTCCATGACGGGCACAGGGATCCTGGAGCATGGAACAGGGACAGGGCGTGCTGGACTCTCTAAGCGCACAGGGCCTGGTGCGCGGAGCCGGAACAGGACGTGCTGGACTCTCTAAGCGCACAGGGGGCCTGGTGCGCGGAGCCGGAACAGGACGTACTGGGCTATCTAAGCGCACAGGAGACCTGGTGCGCGGAGCAGGGACTGGACGTACTGGGCTATCTAAGCATACAGGGGACCTGGTGCGTGGAGCTGGTACTTCTCTCCCCGGCTGTTCACTCACCCTTGCCTCACGGATGATGGGAGCTGGAATGTCACGCACTGGGCTGTGGATGCGAACCGGAGACCCCACACGCAGAACCGGTGCAGGATATCTCGGTCCCAGAAGGTGTACTGGAGACCTAGCGCGCAGAGCCGGCACCACTCCTCCAGGCTGCACACTCACCCTCCCCTGACAGATGAGTGGAGCTGGAATCTCGCACACCGGCCTATGAATGCGCACTGGAGACACCGTGCGCAAAACTGCATAGCACGGCGTCTTACCAGTGCGACGCTCCCTCCAACGCTCCCTCCAGAGAGCACGAGGAGTAGGCTCAGGAGTCCATCCTGAACCGGCCAAACTCCCTGTGTGCCCCCCCCAAAAAAGCCTTTCGGGCTTCCTAGCCAGGCGAGTTCCAACAAACTTTTCTTTCTCTGGATTCCATGCTCCGTATAATTCCTCATACCTGCGCCGCTCCGCCGTCGCTGCTTCCAGCTCCTCTCTTGGACGGCGATACTCTCCAGGCTGGGCCCAGGGTCCCCCTCTAAACAATTCCTCCTCCCAAGTCCAGAACTCCCGGGTCTCTCGCTGCTTGGTCTTCTTATGGTGGGTTATTCTGTCACGATCTCCGTGAGGGACAGGCCAAGGCGCAGCGAGGCATCCAGTATACATCTTTATTTAAATGAAATGTAACTGGGAAAAATAACAAAACGAACGAAGATCGCAACAATGAACATAACATGAAACACAAAACAAAGCTATGCTCAAACAATAACCCACAAACCCCTAGTGAAAACTACAAACATATATATGGTTCCCAATTAGAGGTAACGAACTACAGCTGCCTCTAATTGGGAACCATTACCCCAACATAGAAATGGATAACCTAGAACAGAAAAAACCCTACACCAAAACAAAACTAAACACGTCAGCCTGTCTTCTCAGGCCTGGACGTGACACCTATTGACTCAGTAAGGCCAGCAGGCGAGTCTTTTTTTATTGGTATGTAACTGTTCTGAAAGTTGTATTGTCAAATTTGTTTAAATACAAAACGCCACTTTAAACGTGTACATGACACTGCAACAAGATTTCCCCATGGGGACAATAAAGTCAGTAAGTAAGTAAGTAAGTAAGAGCTGGCCGTGTGGTGCCAGGACAACAACCTCTCCCTCGATGTGATCAAGACAAAGGAGATGATTCTGGACAACAGGAAAAGGAGGACCGAGCACGCCACCATTCTCATCGACGGGTCTGTAGTGGAGAAGGTTGAGAGCTTCAAGTTTCTTGGTGTCCACAAGTACACGAAGACAGTTGTGAAGAGGGCACGACAAAGCCTATTCCCCCTCAGGAGACTGAAAATATTTAGTATCTTCAAAAGGTTCTACAGCTACACCATCGAGAGCATCCTGACTGGTTGCATCACTGCCTGGTATGGCAACTGCTCAGCCTCCGACCACAAGGCACTACAGAGGGTAGTGCGTACGGCCCAGTACATCACTGGGGCCAAGCTTCCTGACATCCAGGACCTCTATACCAGGCGGTGTCAGAGGAAGGCCCTAAAAATTGTCAAAGACTCCAGCCACCCTGGTCATAGACTGTTCTCTCTGCTACCACACGGCAAGCGGTACCGGAGTGCCAAGTCTAGGTCCAAGAGGCTTCTAAACAGCTTCTACCCCCAAGCCATGAGACTCCTGAACATCTAATCAATTGGCTACCTAGATTATTTGCATTGCCCCCCCCACCCTTTTACGCTGCTGCTACTCTCTGTTTATTATCTATGCATAGTCACTTTAATAACTCTACCTACATGTAGATATTACCTCAATTACTTCGACTAACCGGTGCCCCCGCACATTGACTCTGTACCGGTACCCCCCTGTATATAGCCTCGCTATTGTTATTTTACTGCTGCTATTTAATTATTTGTTACTTTTATTCCTTTTTTTCTTCTTTTTTCTTCTATGTATTTTTGCTTATAACTTCATTGTTAGTTAAGGGCTTGTAAGTAAGCATTTCACTGTAAGGGGTACACCTGTTGTATTCGACGCATGTGACAAAATATTGACTCCTATGAATAATTGACACAATGACAACCACATAGATTTATGAAAAGATGGCGTGGAGAGGGTAGAGGTAATGAAACGTTGGGTTCTAGTATTTTTGTTGTTACTCTTCCTGGGTTCAACCGTCCACACAAAACATAGAACATGACATAATACAGAACATTAATAGACAGCTCAAGGTCTGAACTACACACATGTAAAATAAGAACAATAGAACCAAATAAGGTCCTACTTGACACCACACTGAGAGAAAGAGACCCATTACTCTAGGCCTACATGTTACATCTCCATTTTTATGTTACATTCACATTCAGTAGCATCAATCAGTAACACCATTACATACATGAGTACTTATTCTTATGCCTACAAGTTCCAAATTATGGATTGTGGCCTGTGTGGCTGAAAACATTGGTTTGCTTTAATGCCCAAAGCCTTTTTGATGCAAACACAACAGTTTGTGAGGAGCCAGTGGACAGTAACACTGTAACTTCCCAACCTCGGTGCCTTGGAGCACATCTGCTAAGTACCTAGGCCCTGGCTGGCAGTGAGGTGACACTCTAATGACCACAATAAAAGGCATTTCATTCACACCTTCACCATGACCAGTCCATCTTTCACACATGGCCTTTGAAGCTCCCCACCACCCCTCATTCATATCCTACTGATAAATCCCCAATCCTAGGCTCCTTTACCACTCAAAGCACACACCTGATAAATCAAACTGCACTAATTTGATCCTCAACTGACCTCCCAACCTTTCTTAGTCTCTGTCTGGATCACCGCAGGCACAAAGGCAAAACACTCCACCTAGTGGCCACTTGGATTAAAACGCAGACATAAAGAGCATCATGGTCATGTTGGTTCCATTTTTTAATTTATTTTTATTTAACCTTTATTTAACTAGGCAAGTCAGTTAAGAACAAATTCTTATTTACAATGGCGGCCCTACGAAAAGGCCACCTGTGGGGACAGGGCCTGGGATAAAATAAAAAAAAACACACATCACAACAAGAGAGACACAACACTACATAAAGAGAGACCTAAGACAACAAAATAACAGCAAAACATGACAACACGGCATGGTATGAACACAACATGACAACAACATGGTAGCAACACAACATGGTAGCTGCTCAAAAACATGGTACAAAACATTATTGGGACAAGTCAACAGCACAAAGGGCAAGAAGGTAGAAACAACAATACATCATACAAAGCAGCACAACTGTCAATAAGAGTGTCCATGATTGAGTCTTTGAATGAAGAGATTGAGATAAAACTGTCAGTTTGAGTGTTTGTTGCAGCTAGTTCCAGTCGCTAGCTGCAGCGAACTGAAAATACGAGCGACCCAGGAATGTGTGTGCTTTGGGGACCTTTAACAGAATGTGACTGGCAGAACGGGTGTTGTACGTTGAGAATGAGGGCTGCAGTAGATATCTCAGATAGGGGGGAGTGAGGCCTAAGATGGTTTTATAAATAAGCATCAACCAGTGGGTCTTGGGACGGGTATACAGAGATTACCAGTTTACAGAAGAGTATAGAGTGCAGTGATGTGTCCTATAAGGAACATTGGTGGCAAATCTGATGGCCGAATGGTAAAGAACATCTAGCCGCTCGAGAGCACCCTTACTTGCCGATCGATAAATTACGTCTCCGTAATCTAGCATGAGTAGGATGGTCATCTGAATCAGGGTTAGTTTGGCAGCTTGGGTGAAAGAGGAGCGATTACGATAGAGGAAACCAAGTCTAGATTTAACTTTAGCCTGCAGCTTTAATATGTGCTGAGAGAAGGACAGTGCACCGTCTAGCCATACTCCCAAGTACTTGTATGAGGTGACTACCTCAAGCTCTAAACTCTCAGAGGTAGTAATAACACCTGTGGGAAGAGGGGCATTCTTCTTACCAAACCACATGACCTTATGTATTGGAGGTGTTCAGAACAAGGTTAAGGGTAGAGAAAGCTTGTTGTACACTAAAAATGCTTTGTTGTAGAACATTTATCACAAAATCCAGGGAGGGGCCAGCTGAGCATAAGACTATCATCTGCATATAAATGGATGAGAGAGCTTCCTACTGCCTGAGCTATGTTGTTGTTGTAAATTGAGAAGAGCGTGGGGCCTAGGATTGAGCCTTGGGGTACTCCCTTGGTGACAGGCAGTGGCTGAGACAGCAGATTCTCTGACTTTATACACTGCACTCTTTGAGAGAGGTAGTTAGCAAACCAGGCCAAAGACCCTAAGAGACACCAATACTCCTTAGCCGGCCCACAAGAATGGAATGGTCTACCATATCAAAAGCTTTGGCCAAGTTCATAAAAATAGAAGCACAATATTGCTTAGAATCAAGGGCAATGGTGACATCATTGAGGACTTTTAAGGTTGCAGTTACACATCCAAATCAAATCAAATCAAATTTATTTATAAAGCCCTTCTTACATCAGCTGATGTCACAGAGTGCTGTACAGAAACCCAGCCTAAAACCCCAAACAGCAAGCAAGGCAGGTGTAAAAGCACGGTGGCTAGGAAAAACTCCCTAGAAAGGCCAAAACCTAGGAAGAAAGCTAGAGAGGAACCAGGCTGTGAGGGGTGGCCAGTCCTCTTCTGGCTGTGCCGGGGTGCAGATTATAACAGAACATGGACAAGATTTTAAAATGTTCATAAAACAGGTAGAACAGTTGAAACTGGAGAAGCAGCACGGCCAGGTGGACTTGGGACATCAAGGAGTCATCAGGCCAGGTAGGCCTTGAGGAATGGTCCTAATGCTCAGGTCCTCCGAGAGAGAGAGAAGAAAAAAAAGAAAAAAGAAAGAGAGACAGATAATTAGAGAGAGCATACTTAAATTCACACAGGACACCAGATAAGAGAAGAAATACTCCAGATATAACAGACGGACCCTAGCCCCCCGACACATAAACTACTGCAGCATAAATACTGGGGGCTGAGACAGGAGGGGTCGGGGAGACACTGTGGCCCTGTCCGACGATACCCAAACAGGGCCAAACAGGCAGGATATAACGTGTAGGTATGTACGGCAGGACCAAATCGGAAAGATAGGTAGGAGCAAGCCCATGTAATGCTTTGTAGGTTAGCAGTAAAACCTTGAAATCAGCCCTTGCCTTAACAGGAAGCCAGTGTAGAAGGGTTGTACTGGAGTAATATGATCACATTTTGGGGTTCTAGTCAAGATTCTAGCAGCCGTGTTTAGCACTAACTGAAGTTTATTTAGTGCTTTATCCAGGTAGCCGGAAAGTAAAGCATTGCAGTCTAACCTAGAAGTTACAAACGCATGGATTAACTTTTCTGCATCATTTTTGGACAAAACGTTTCTGATTTTTACAATGTTACATAGATGGAAAAAAGCTGTCCTTGAAACAGTCTTGATATGTTCGTCAAAAGAGAGATCAGGGTCCAGAGTAACGCCGAGGTCCTTCACAGTTTTATTTGAGACGACTGTACAACCATCAAGATTAATTGTCAGATTCAACAGAAGATCTCTTTGCTTCTTGGGACCTAGAACTAGCATCTCTGTTTTGTCAGTTTAAAAGTAGAACATTTTCCGCCATCCACTTCCTTATGTCTGAAACACAGGCTTCCAGGGAGGGCAATTTTGGGGCTTCACCATGTTTCATCGAAATGTACAGCTGTGTGTCATCCGCATAGCAGTGAAAGTTAACATTATGTTTCTGAATGACATCACCAAGTGGTAAAATATATAGTGAAAACAATAGTTGTCCCAAAACAGAGCCTTGAGGAACACCGAAATTTACAGTTGATTTGTCAGAGGACAAACCATCCACAGAGACAAACTGATATCTTTCCGACAGATAAGATCTAAACCAGGCCAGAACTTGTCCATGTAGACCAATTTGGGTTTCCAATCTCTCCAAAAGAATGTGGTGATCGATGGTATCAAAAGCAGCACTAAGGTCTAGGAGCACGAGGACAGTTGCAGAGCCTGGGTCTGACGCCATTAAAAGGTCATTTACCACCTTCACAAGTGCAGTCTCAGTGCTATGATGGGGTCTAAAACCAGACTGAAGCGTTTAGTATACATTGTTTGTCTTCAGGAAGGCAGTGAGTTGCTGCGCAACAGCTTTTTCTAACATTTTTGAGAGGAATGGAAGATTCGATATAGGCCGATAGTTTTTTATATTTTCTGGGTCAAGGTTTGGCTTTTTCAAGAGAGGCTTTATTACTGCCACTTTTAGTGAGTTTGGTACACATCCGGTGGATAGAGAGCTGTTTATTATGTTCAACATAGGAGGGCCAAGCACAGGAAGCAGCTCTTTCAGTAGTTTAGTTGGAATAGGGTCCAGTATGCAGCTTGAAGGTTTAGAGGCCGTGATTATTTTCATTAATGTGTCAAGAGATATGGTACTAAAAACCTTGAGTGTCTCTCTTGATTTTATGTCCTGGCAAATTTGTGTGGACTCAGGACAACCGAGCTTTGGAGGAATACGCAGATTTAAAGAGGAGTCCGTAATTTGCTTTCTAATGATCATGATCTTTTCCTCAAAGAAGTTCATGAATGTATCACTGCTAAAGTGAAAGCCATCCTCTCTTGGGGAATGCTGCTTTTTAGTTAGCTTTGCGACAGTATCAAATTTATTTGGGGGTTATTCTTATTTTCCTCAATTAACTTGGAAAAATAGGATGATCGAGCAGCAGTGAGGGCTCTTCGATACTGCACGGTACTGTCTTTCCAAGCTAGTCGGAAGACTTCCAGTTTGGTGTGGCGCCATTTCCGTTCCAATTTTCTGGAAGCTTGCTTCAGAGCTCGGGTATTTTCTGTATACCAGGGAGCTAGTTTTTTATGGCAAATGTTTTTGTTTTTAGGGGTGCGACTGCATCTAGGGTATTGCTCAAGGTTACATTGAGTTCCTCAGTTAGGTGGTTAACCTCTCAGGGATTGCTGGGGTGCTAGCGCCCCAATCCCGACACTACCAGGTGAAATGCAAGGTGCCAAATTCAAAATCCAAAAGTTGAATTATAAAACATCCACCAATATACAGGTGTTCCATACTCATCAAAAGCTCTGTTTCTTGGCAATATCACAGCGTTGTCAGATTTCAAAAAGGCTTTACTAAAAGCAGCACATTTGATTGTTTGAGGGTAGCACCTCACATATTTTTCCCATAGCCATGAATCCATTAGCCATCATGGCACACACATAACACATTTCACAGCGAAAACAAATCAATTACCTGTTGAAGAACTTCTGCTGAGGTCATCCTAAGTGTCCAACGAAGACAATCCATGGTTCTTTTGTTAGAAAAAGTAATGTATTTTATCCATAAATCTCCATTTGGTTCGCGCGTTATAATCAGAAACGACAGCCTCCACTCCTCCATTGAAACGTGATGAGAACTCGTTCATCTTATACCTATAAACTTGTCCAAGAACAATCAAACATAGTTTTAAATGTATCCTTAGGAACACTTTTACGTATATTTACTATTATAAATCAACCGGAATATAAACTGATCAATAAAGACGGTAAAAAAGACACTGCGCGCCTTGTCAGGAGCGCACGCTGGGTACTATTGACATAAAAAGTACACTTCCTGGTTTGCTCTTCTTCTCTGGTCTAATTCATCCAAATTGAAAATTTACACTGTCTCGAGACTGTTGACATCTAAAGGAAGCGATGGGTACTGCATTCATATGCCCTTATATGGTCATTTTCATGAGGGAGGGGTTCCAAATGAGCAATGTGTCAAAATCACTTTTTCCAGGACAGAAATTCCTCGGGGTTTCGCCTGCCATATGCGTTCTGTTTTACTCACAGACAAATGGTTAACCTTTGTGTGTTTCCTATCCAATGGTACTAAATATGTGCATATCCTATTTTCTGGGCCTGAATGGGAGGGGAGGCATTTTACTTTGGGCACGCCAGGCTCTCCAAAACCGTCACCTCGGGAGCCACTCCTTAAGAAGTTAACTGATTTTTGTACTCTGACGTCCTTGGGTAGGTGGAAGGATTCTGGAAGGGCATCTAGGAATCTTTGGGTTGTCTGAGAATTTATAGCACGACTTTTGATGATCCTTGGTTGGGGTCTGAGCAGATTATTTGTTGCGATTTCAAACGTAATAAAATGGTGGTCCGATAGTCTAGTATTATGAGGAAAAACATTAAGATCCACAACATTTATTCCACGGGACAAAACTAGGTCCAGAGTATGACTGTGGAAGTGAGTAGGTCCGGAGACATGTTGGACAAAACCAACAGTCGATGATGGCTCCAAAATCCTTTTGGAGTGGGTCTGTGGACTTTTCCATGTGAATATTAAAGTCACCAAAAATTAGAATATTGTCTGCCATGACTACAAGGTCCGATAGGAATTCAGGGAACTCAGTGAGGAACGTTGTATATGGCCCAGGAGGCCTGTAAACAGTAGCTATAAAAAGTGATTGAGTAGGCTGCATAGATTTCATGACTAGAAGCTCAAAAGACGAAAGCGTTGTTTTTTTGTTTTTTGTAAATAGAAATTTGCTATTGTAAATGTTAGCAACACCTCCACCTTTGCGGGTTGCGCGGGGGATATGGTCACTAGTGTAACCAGGAGGTGAGGCCTCATTTAACACAATAAATTCATCAGGCTTAAGCCATGTTTCAGTCAGGCCAATCACATCAAGATTATGATCAGTGATTAGTTACTTGACTAGAACTGCCATGGAAGTGAGGGATCTAACATTAAGTAGCCCCATTTTGAGATGTGAGGTATCACAATCTCTTTCAATAATGGCAGCAATGGAGGAGGTCTTTATTCTAGTGAGATTGTTAAGGCGAACACCGCCATGTTTAGTTTTGCCCAACCTAGGTCGAGGCACAGACACAGTCTCAATAGAGATAGCTGAGCTGACTACACTGACTGTGCTAGTGGCAGACTCCACTAATCTGGCAGGCTGGCTAACAGCCTGCTGCCTGGCCTGCACCCTATCTCATTGTGAAGCTAGAGGAGTTAGAGCCCTGTCTATGTTCGTAGATAAGATGAGAGCACCCCTCCAGCTAGGATGGAGTCCGTCACTCCTCAACAGGCCAGGCCTGGTCCTGTTTGTGGGTGAGTCCCAGAAAGAGGGCCAGATATCTACAAAGTCTATCTTTTGTGTAGGGCAGAAAACAGTTTTCAACCAGCGATTGAGTTGTGAGACTGCTGTAGAGCTCATCACTCCCCCTAACTGGGAGGGGGCCAGAGACAATTACTCGATGCCGACACATCTTTCTAGCTGATTTACACACTGAAGATATGTTGCGCTTGGTGACCTCTGACTGTTTCATCCTAACATCGTTGGTGCCGACGTGGATAACAATATCTCTATACTCTCTACACTCGCCAGTTTTAGCTTTAGCCAGCACCATCTTCAGATTAGCCTTAACGTCGGTAGCCCTGCCCCCTGGTAAACAGTGTATGATCGCTGGATGATTCGTTTTAAGTCTAATACTGTGAGTAATGGAGTCGCCAATGACTAGAGTTTTCAATTTGTCAGAGCTAATAGTGGGAGGCCTCGGCGTCTCAGACCCCGTAACGGGAGGAGTAGAGACCAGAGAAGGCTCCGCCTCTGACTCCGACCCGCTGCTTAATGGGGAGAACCGGTTGAAAGTTTCTGTCGGCTGAATGAGCGACACTGGTTGAGCATTGCTACAGCATTTCCTTCCAGAAGCCATGAGAAAATTGTCCGGCTGCGGGGACTGTGCGAGGGGATTTATACTACTATCTGTACTTACTGGTGGCACAGACGCTGTTTCATCCTTTCCTACACTTACATTTCCCTTGCCTAACGATTGCGTCTGAAGCTGGGCTTGCAGCACAGCTATCCTCGCCATAAGGCGATCGTTCTCCTGTATAATATGAGTACAGAGACTGCAATTAGAAGGCATCATGTGAATGTTACTACTTAGCTTCGGTTGGTGGAGGTCCTGACAAAACACGTCCAGATAAAGCGTCCGGAGTGACAAAGTTGAATTTTTTTTTAAAGTAGAGCGATGGAAAAATATATATATATATAGACGGCAGGTAACAAAGTTAGGTTAGCAACAGAACGCACAGCAGCACGTAAACAAGTCTGTTAGTTGTGACCGGAAGTCAGTGAGTTAGTTACCATAACCTGAGTGGAAACCAGATTGCATGCCCGAGAGAATACTACAGACATCAAGAAAGCCAGTCAGTTGATTATTGACAAGTTTTTCCAACACTTTTGATAAACAGGGCAAAATAGAAATAGGCCTTTAACAGTTAGGATCAGCTTGATCTCCCCTTTAAATGAAGGACGAACTGTGGCTGCCTTCCAAGCAATGGGAACCTTGGTTAAAAAGGTTAAAAAGGTTGGAGATAGGCTTGGCGGTGATAGGGGCAGCAACTTAATTAAAAATTAAACCTTAATTAAACCTTTATTTAACCAGGTAGGCCAGTTACAACTGCGACCTGGCCAAGATAAAACACAGCAGTGCGACAAAAACAACAACACAGAGTTACACATAAACTTTTACTCAATAACACAATATAAAAATATATGTACAGTGTGTGCAAATTTTGAAGAGTAGGAAGGTAAGGCAATAAATAGGCAATAGAGGTGAAATAATTACAATTAATAAAAGTAATAGATGTGCAGATGATGATGTGCAATTTGAGATACTGGGGTGCAAAAGAGCAAGAGGATAAGTAACAATATGGGGATGAGGTAGTTGGGTGTGCTATTTACAGATTGGCTGTGTACAGGTACAGTGATCGGTAAGCTGCTCTGCCAGCTGATGGTTAAAGTTAGAGAGGGAGATATAAGACTCCAGCTTCAGGGATTTTTGCAATTCGTTCTAGTCATTGGCAGCAGAGAACTGGAAGGACAGGCGGCCTAAGTAAGTGCTGGCTTTGGGGATGACCAGTGAAATATACCTGCTGAAGCGCGTGCTACGGGTGGGTGCTGCTATGGTGACCAGTGAGGTGAGATAAGGCGGGCTTTACCTAGCAAAGACTTATAGATGACCTGGAGCCAGTGGGTTTAGCGACTAATATGTAGTGAGGGCCTGCCAACTAGAGCATACAGGTCGCAGTGGTGGGTAGTATATGGGGCTTTGGTGACAAAACGGATGGCACTGTGATAGACTACATCCAGTTTGCTGAGTAGAGTGTTGGAGGCTATTTTGTAAATGACATCGCTGATGTCAAGGATCGGTAGGATAGTCAGTTTCACGAGGGTATGTTTAGCAGCATGAGTGAAGGAGGCTTTGTTGCGAAGTAGGAAGCTGATTCTAGAGGTCATTTTGTATTGGAGATGCCTAATGTGAGTTTGGAAGGAGAGTTTACAGTCTAACCAGACACCTAGGTATTTGTAGTTGTCCACATATTCTAGGTCAGAGCCGTGCAGGGTAGTGATGCTAGTCGGGCGTCCGGGTGCAGGCAGCGAATGATTGAAAAGCATGCATTTGGTTTACTAGCGTTTAAGAGCAGTTGGAGGCCACGGAAGGAGTGTTGTATGGCATTGAAGCTTGTTTGGAGCTTAGTTAACACAGTGTCCAAAGAAGGGCCAGAAGTATACAGAATGGTGTCGTCTGCATAGAGGTGGATCAGAGAATCACCAGCAGCAAGAGCGACATCATTGATGTATACAGAGAAGAGAGTCGGCCCAAGAATTGAACCCTGTGGCACCTCCATAGAGAATGCCAGAGGCCCGGACAACAGGCCCTCCGATTTAACACACTGAACTCTGTCGGCAAAGTAGTTGGTGAACCAGGCGAGGCAATCATTAGAGAAACCAAGGCTGTTGAGTCTGCCGATAAGGATGTTGTGATTGACAGAGTCGAAAGCCTTGGCCAGGTCAATGAATACGGCTGCACAGTAATGTCTCTTATCAATGGCGGTTATGATATCGTTTAGTACCTTGAGCGTGGCTGAGGTGCACCCGTGACCAACTCAGAAACCGGTTTGCACAGCAGAGAAGGTACGGTGGGATTCGAAGTGGTCAATGCTCTGTTTATTAACTAGGCAAATGCATCGGATCTGCTTCTGTGCTACGAGCTCATCCCTAATGGTAAATTATCAATTGAATATCTAGAATATTCAAACAGCCGTGTTCAAATGTTATTCACCAAATGGTAATTGTTGTAAATTAACCCATTCATTTGCATTGCAAAAACCTATACAAGATTACAAAGTTTAACTTTATTTGAAATCAATTAGCAAGTACATGTGCTTAACTAATCTAATAAAAAATCTAATCAAATTGTATTCGTCACATTCTTCGTCAATAACAGGTGTGGATTAAGAGTGAAATGCTTACTTATGGGCCCTTCTCAACAATGCAGAGAGAAATAAAATAGAGAAATAATAGAAAAGTAAAACACATAATAAAAAAAGTTCTAATGGATACACAATGAGTGACGGTAACACATACTGGTATGAAACTACTGCTGCTGTTGCCTTAACCAGCTACATCAATTCCTGTCTAATTTAAAATGAAAACTTTCAGGACCATGTACAGTATTGTGGTAAATTATAATAAGCAACATTGTTGAGCTGACCTGGCCTTCTTCTCAGACATGGACTATTATCCGGCCCAAATATTGAGCATATACAACTTTTTATTAGATCAGTGAGGAGGAAAGAAATATACTACTGTAGTCCCGCTTCACATGCCCTATTACCCCATTCATTCACAAGAGGGCAGCATGTGGTTGTGTATGTAACACCGAATGCTGCAGATGCTGCAGTAAGAGTTTAGGGAATTTTGTTTTTCCATGGTTGTTCTCAGCAGCTATAAAATATAAAACTTCCACAGCATCCTCTAACCCAACATAAAGTGGTTAAATTATAACCCCAATTAAAACGTCTGAATGTGTGGTAGTTAGAACCCACTGGGCACAGAAGTCAATTCAATGTTGGTTCAACATAATTTCATTGAAATTACATGGAAACAGAATTTGATTGAACCAGTGTGTGCCCAGTGGGAAGTTGTTTTGAAATTATAACTCAAATGCAAGCAATGAAAATGCAAGCAATGCAAGCAATGACACCCAATGAGAAGTTTTGTTTGTCATAGGGCAAGATATGAATTTGGCCACATGTGGAAATCATTTTCCTTTAGATTAATCCAGCCATGTGAATAAGGGATTTTTTCCACCCCGAATCCATGAGACACAACTTCTGACTGGGACATGGTTTGGACTGAGGCAGCTGGATGTGGGAAACAAATGGCTTTGTTCTTGGCATTAGGTCTCTCCACATACACTACACACATACCTTTGCATAGTTATTTTTGCTATTTTGTGTGTGAAAGTTTGTATGCATGTTACTTGAATAGAACTTCATTAGAATAACACACTTTTTATAGCTAGTTGGTCATTTCAGTTCAGTGGCTCAATGACTACAAATGAGGGTATTTCTTTCTCCGCTGTGGATTTTCAGAAGTTACGTACAGGCCCACTACATTCAAATCAATCTGCAGTCCCATTTATTAAAACCTGAACAATAGAAAAGATGGGTGTGTGGGTGTCTGTAAGGCTATGTGCGTGCGTTTTCTGGTTGGGATATTGCAATAGGTTCTCAGCCCCTCCACACCCTCCTCCCACACAAACAACCCCTCGCTGTGGGGTACTTCGCACCTTGTCCTGTAATTCAGCAGAAACATTAGCACCTCCCTTGTCATGTGTCTCCACAGTGCTGCTGTTGATCACTCACACACAACAAGGGTGGACCCTGACTCATTGTTAAGGTTCAAAGGTGTCTGCTGGTGTGAACGACGGATTAGGAGATTATCCCCCATTACCTTTTGATTGACCACAGGGTAGTAATGGGAACTCTCATGTGACAATGAGTAATGCAGAACGGGGCTGCTCATGCCCTAGAAAAATACTATTGGGATTTATTGGTATCATGGCTGAAAAGGGCATTAGGGGCGTCAGGTAGCCTAGTGGTTAGAGCGTTGGGCCAGTAACTGAAAGGTTGCTGGATCGAATCCCTGTGCTGACAAGGTAAGAATCTGTCATTCATTGAACAAGGCAGTTAACCCACTGTTACCCAGTAGGCTGTCATTGTAAATAAGAATTTGTTCTTAACTGCCTTATCTAGTTAAATAAGAACATTTAAAAAGCATCCTCTTCAGACTGATATTGTTTGAGGATTGTAAACTTTTCAGAGGTTCATAGAAGGAAAAAGAGATGTTTGTGGTCAGATCCCTATTTAACCGTTCAAAAAGAAAATAACATATGTAGGCCTTACCGTGAAATGCTTACTTACAAGCCCAACAATGCAGAGTAAGAAATATTTGCTAAATAAACTAAAGTAAAAAAAGTAAGTAATACAATAAAATAACAATAATGAGGCTATATACAGGGAGTTCGGGTTAGTCAAGGTAATTGAGGTAATATGGACATGTACAGTAGGTAGGGGTGAAGTGACTATGCATAGATAATAAACAGCGAGGAGCAGAGCAGCGTAAAAAAGGGGATCAATGTTTAGTCCACTATAGTGTTTGGGATGTATTTGAGCTCAGCAACAGAGCAGTAGGGAATCCTAAAATGGCCCCAAGCAGGGGGGATGCCACTGGATGCCAGGCCTGAGGCCTCTTGCAGTAATGGGAAAGGGAGGCACAGACACGGCAGGAGTCAATGCTGTGCCAAGAAGTCATCAAATATCCCTAACTGACACATTTTTCACTTGCTGTCCAAAATGATGCTGGAGTGGAATCTTTGAGTCTGGATAGACCTATTGGAAATAGGTGCTTTCAGCTGTTGTAACTTTTACATTTGTGTCCTTTTGTGTGTGGATGTGAGTGCATAGGTGTGTGTACATGCAGACTCTTGTGAAAAAAGATGGCAGTTTTGAAACTGCAGTAAAAGTGCAGTAACTGCAGTGAACTGTGATATTTTGGACGCAGTAATTGCAGAATAACTGCAGTGTACTGCAGTTATACTGCACTCTGACTGCAATCTTTTTTCATAAAGGGAGCTATAAGAAAATGTAAATATTCTCTATATGAAAGGCTTAAATTAGATAAACCTGTGGTGATAATGATACACTGTTTGCACACCAGCTTGCAAGTTTACCAGGTGCACAATTTCAGTGGTGGAAAAAGTACTAAATTGTCATACTTGAGTAAAAGTAAAGATACCTTAATAGAAAATGACTCAAGTGAAAGTGAAAGTCACCCAGTAAAATACTACTTGAGTAAAAGTCTAAAAGTATTTGGTTTAAAATATACTTAAGTATTGAAAGTAAATTGAATTGCTAAAAGGTACTTAAGTATCAAAAGTAAAAGTATAAAACATTTCAAATTCATTATATTAAGCAAATCAGATTGCACAATTTTATTGACTTATAGCCAGGGGCATACTAGAACACTCAGACATAATTTACAAACCAAGCATTTGTGTTTAGTGAGTCCGCCAGGTCAGAGGCACTAGGGATGACCAGGGATGTTCTCTTTAATAGCATGTGAATTGGACCATTTTCCTGTCAAAATGTAAGGAGTACTTTTGGGTGTCAGGGAAAATGTATGGAGTAAAAAGTAAATTATTATTTTCTTTAGGAATGCAGTGAAATAAAAGTTGCCAAACATATAAATAGTAAAGTAAAGTACAGATACCCCAACAACGAATTAAGTAGTACTTTAACGTACTTTTACTTAAGTACTTTAAACGACTGACTTCTTGTCTTAGTTAGGCTATTAGTCATAATTCCAACAGTTTATCAACCGTTGCACGTGTTGTAATCATGTCCAAACAAAGGTTTGATAGGACAATACATGTTTTAAATGGTTATCGCGGGTAAATTAGTCCCCAGACATTATTCTATTATCAAGATAGAGGTGCAAACATGTCCTCAAATATCGTAGACGCCCCCCCCCGGCCATAGGGAAATCCCATGCCAAAGCCCACCGACCCCTCCCCTCAGACACTGCAACTCAGTAAATTCTGGTGGCAGGAGGGGGGCCTTGCCTGACATTGCGGTGCGCACCAAAGTTCATGATGCTTGGCTGATGTTTGATTCAGCTTCTAAAGTAGGCTATCAGGGTCGAAGCTCGCTCTCCAATGCATGAGGACTTGGGACAGTAATTTTAGATAGCATATCTCAATCTTTGTACCAATCAATTAATTACACGCATTAATTTGAAAATGGTAACTTTACTGCGTCGACGCGCTTCGGCGCTGCTTCTTGTGTGGGGTTATTGTATTTTGGCTGAGACAACTTTTTCTAACGTCACTCTTGATAACGAGGTTCACTCCAGCTTCATCCAGCGCCGTCTGAGGAGCCAGGAGCGCCGGGAGATGCAGCGGGAAATCCTCTCCATCCTGGGGCTGCCCCACCGACCCCGGCCGCACATCTACACCAAACAAAACGCAGCCCCGATGTTCATGCTAGATTTGTACAACGCTATTTCCACGGACGGACAACAGCCCGCAGGCTTTTCATATTATAAGCCCGTCTTCACGACCCAGGGGCCCCGTATGGTGACCCAGCAAAACAGCATTTTCCTCAATGACGCGAATATGGTGATGAGCTTTGTCAATCTTGGTATGTCCTCCTTATCACCTTATCCAGTGACGTATCCATTAATTTCGCTGGATATTAATTGCTAAGTTATTGTTTAGCCTACATGATATAAAACATCTTTCACGATTGCTCACTTTATTTTTAAAAGCAAAAAAATAAAATATTTCACCTTTGTGCAAACGATGACGCAGTCTTGACACAGAAGCGCTCTTAGCTTACAATGCCTTCTAAATAGTTTTTTACTCAACACATCGCACATGAACATGATCTAAACACAATAATTAAACAGCTGCTTGTTTAGGTTTACTCTGATTTATCTGACACTGCATTGTAATGCTAATACGCTCATTATGCTTTCTTTGACTCATTCAGTGTCTCAATGGCTCATACACTCCTAGAAAAAAAGGTTCTCTGCCCGTCCCCATAGGAGAACCCCTTTGGGTTCCATGTAGAACTCTCTGAAAGGGTTTTACATGGAACCCAAAAGGTTCTACCTGTAACCAAACTACTATGCGACAGCCAAATAACTGTATAAGGTTCTAGGTGTTTTTGTTTTTAGTGTGTAGGGTAGCCTTCTACTCAGTGAAAAAAATAGTTTTCCATTTTTTTAACAACACTTCCTACCATGGTTTCTCGTTGGACTTGTCTGGCCTGTAAGAAATACTGACTAGGAGAGCAGAGGTCAGGCAAGGTGAAGGGTGGTTGTGTTGTGCTGGTCAGACAGAGCACTGCTGAGGATCCAGTAGACGCTCCAGTTAGGAGTCAGTCTCTCTGGCTTAACCTTGCCTTAAATCACAGGAGTTGACTGTAGCTAGCAGGCTTACTCCCAGAAAGCTTTCTTCACTGACATTTTGTTGTTTGCAAGCACTTTGCAGAAATAACTCTACTGTTGAACCGAGTGCATAAGCTAAGTGTTTGTGTGTGTGAGTGACATTCCATTTGTGTGCAGCTTCTAAACGTGGAGGCTTATGGTAACGTTCTCTTTATATAAGACTGTTCTGCATTCTGAGTTGTAAATGTTATGACAACAAGGTTGTATCTGATTTCCCTTGAATCCCTTCAGTGCTCTGGGAGACCGGGTTTAGCAAGGCTTTGTTTAGCATGATTTGGACAGGCATTTCAGTACCCTGGGGAGGTCGGGACAAATTAACAGGGAGATAAAGACTAAAATCAAATTTTATTTGTCACATGCGCCGAATAGACCTTACAGTGAAATGCTTACTTACAAGCCCGTAACCAACAATTCTTTAACACGTTTTAAGAAAAATATGTATAAAGTAGAAAGTAACAAATAATTAAAAAGCAGCAGTAAAATAACAATAGCGAGGCTATACACATGGGGCACCGGTTAGATGAGGTAATTGAGGTAATATGTACATGTAGCTAGAGTTAAAGTGACTATGCATAGATAATAAACAGAGAGTAGCAGCAGCGTAAAAGAGGGGTCTGGGTAACCCTTTGATTAGCTGTTCAGGAGTCTTATGGCTTGGGTGTATAAGCTGTTAAGAAGCCTTTTGGACCTAGACTTGGCGCTCCGGTACCGCTTCCCGTGCGGTAGCAGAGAGAACAGTCTATGGCCAGGGTGGCTGGAGCCGGTGACCATTTTTAGGGCCTTCCTCTGACACCGCCTGGTATAGAGGTCCTGGATGGCAGGAAGCTTGGCCCCAGTGATGTACTGGGCCGTACGCACTACCCTCTGTAGTGCCTTGCGGTCGGAGGCTGAGCAGTTGCCATACCAGGCAGTGATGCAACCATTCAGGATGCTCTCGATGGTGTAGCTGTAGAACCTTTTGAGGATACCAAATCTTTTCAGTCTCCTGAGGGGGAATAGGCTTTGTCGTGCCCTCTTCACGACTGTCTTAGTGTGTTTGGACCATGATAGTTTGTTGGTGATGTGGACACAAGGGAACTTGAATCTCTCAACCTTCTCCACTACAGACCCGTCGATGAGAATGGGGCATGCTCGTACTTCCTTTTCCTGTAGTCCAGAATCATCTCCTTTGTCTTGATCACGTTGAGGGAGAGGTTGTTGTCCTGGCACCACACGGCCAGGTCTCTGACCTCCTCCCTATAGGCTGTCTCTAGGTTGTCAGCGATCAGGCCTACCACTGTTGTGTCATCGGCAAACTTGTTGGTTTTGGAGTCGTGATGTGAGCCATGACCAGCCTTTCAAAGCACTTCATGGCTGCAGACGTGAGTGCTACGGATTGGTAGTCATTTACGCAGGTTACCTTAGTGTTCTTGGTCACAGGTACTGAATCTAAGCTGGCTGTGTGTGTGTGTATGTGTGTTTGTGGGCGTAAATCAAGGGGAGTAGGGGTGCTTCCTTGGACATTATTGCATTTATAAAAACCCAAATCCTGCTTTTGTTTCCTTTGGAGATCTCACCATGGGTCTAATATCACTATGGTGAAACAGCAGACAGTGTGGTGCCTGTGGCTCCCATCCGGATGGGGCTTTTCATCCAAAGTCAACCCTTTCCCCTTCGTTGTCCTGCCTCAAGGCTTACAGGAGGGATACAGGTTGGGGTTCATGGCCTATTGTGTGTGTGTGTGTAAGGTTATCAATTTATCATCAGGAATAGATTTGGCACTTTTAACCTTCTATTCCCATTCATGTGTCTGTGTGAGCATGTATGTGAGGCAGGGTGGAGTGACCGGGATAGAGGAAAGGGGAAGAAGTAAGTGCATATAAAGAGAAAAGAAGAGAAAGAATGAGAAGGATACAGGGTCCCCTGTTCCTCTCATGAACCCATGGCCCCTCTCTCCGTTTGATTGGCAGTCTGTTTCCAGCTGTGGGTTCCACCATTTTGTAAAGAGCCAGTCCTGGTGGTCCCTGGAGTGATATCTTAAAGCCATTAAAGCCAAACTGGATTAAGGCATTTCCCCTCAATAGACCGCCGCTTCCAGTGAGGGAAATAACTTTTCTACCCCCTCTCTCAATGTGCAGGTATTTAGGTGGCCAATGTTGACGCATCTCGGAAATGATGGAATCAGTTCAGTTTTATTAGTCTTGCTTCCTTCATTTCCTAAACTAATTAATGGTGGAAAAAGCTTTGGCTCCTCATGCCCTGTTCTTGTGGGATGGTAGACAGATTTTTTCTTCTTTCCCCTAAGTGAATTTAATATATTGAAATGAAACTGCTGTAGGGTATCCTTTTTTACTCATTTGTTTTGTGTGTATATATACCATTTCCCCACATAATGTCAGGACTGTTAGAATCCCCAACCACCATCCAGTCTGCCCACTATCAATGTGTATTCATTTCATGTCCATGACTATGTAACACATCTGACTATACAGCTGCAGTTTGACCGCACACATTTGTAGCTTGCCTGCACATCTGTGTCGTTATAATGGAGCTATAGCCATACTGAGTGGAGAGCTCAGGTCTGACTGAAGCAATCTGACTATAACCTGACTGCATGGTTCCTGGTTGGACTTAGTTGACCTGCATTCCTGCACTGCTAGTGCCTCTTGTTGGGATTCTGCCATAGGCGGACACAGATGTCTTTGGGATGTTCTTGCTTCCATGAGAACACACCTGCCGCATATGGGAATAGGAGACAGGCTTATCAGTCATCTTTCACATTGTTCCATGTGAAATAAAAATAAAGAAGTTGGTGCTGTATGGTCAAAGTCTGCCTTGTAACAGGTATGTGAACCCAACAGGCTAAACTGAAAGCCGACTGTCATAGTAATCTGATTTGGGGAGTAAATAAGCGCCTCATGCAGGGTATTTGTTCTCTATGCTCAAAATTGTGTACTTCCTCTAATAATTTTTTCATCCCTTCTTTATAGATGGCTTCCTTTTTTTCTAAGTTTCAACTGAAATGCCAAGCAAGGTGTAAGGTTTGTTTAACAAAGCCTGTTTTGGTGAATAAAATAATCTGATCTCCGAAATAGGGTCTTGGAACATAAGCCACTGAATGTTGTCATACTTCCATATATAATTTTTTTATGGAACCTAAGACAGGGTAGTTGGAGTAAAGAAATACCTTGAACCCTGTGTCATGAGCTAAGAAAAGTGTTGAAATGCCTCACAGAGAGATGTTTGCATATCTGAGGGCTGATCTCTGGAGCTAATGGTCCATAACGTAAACACACCAAGACCTTATGAGCAATTATTGCCTTCATAAAAACGCCCTGGTTTCTTTACAGCGTTTAACAAATGACTAGCATGGTTCAGAATGCTCTTTACGGTGTGTGTGTGGTTAAAAGTTGTTTTCTGGGCTTTAAGGCGTTGGGTGCATGTGTGCTGCATTAAGTTGTATGTGTGTGTTATTCGGTACTGAACAATACCAAGGCACCAGTGAGACAGACGTATGATGTCATGGGGGCTGCTAGTGGGCAGGATGTGTTTAAGATGGGTAATCATCACTCCACTCTGCACACCTCCAGTGTGGGAAGTCCCCCGTTGCTCCGGAGACCTCCACCAAGCTTTCCAAGGACAAACACATTGGGTTACGCTGTAAAAACACAGCGCTGGAAACCTTCAGGAAATCTTTGGCTCTGCCCCACCACCATTATTGTGGAAACTCTGAGAGTGGCTCAGCTGTTTCAGGGCAGGGTGGGACACCGTGGATCTCAGTTGGGGGACTGATATCAGGCCTAGCCTACTCCGCGAAAGACCATTCACATAAATGCTCTATTACCATTCCCCTCCAGAATATAGTACTTCATTGGTAGTGGTTAAATGTATTCTCCTATGGTGGATTATGGATAACATTTAGAGGATTATGACATTAGGATCATAGTGTTTCTGCAGGGTGTGTGTATGGGCATTGGATTGGCTGCTGTGGTTTTTTTGGGAGCGCTTTAACTGGGCTTTTTGCAGACTGATGTTAAGATCAATCATCTCTCTCATGGAAGCAGGAGTTTCCTATTTTTGACACAGTGCTTCTGAGATGTGAGTGGAGCAATGTGGATCAGAAGACTTTGATTCAGCAACATTTTGTGCAGAATTAAACCACCACCTGGCTGCTGATCTGAGTGTATTCACAGCCCTGAGTGTGTTGGTACACATGCTCCCCCACTGTTTCAAAAGACCAGGGGATATATAGAGAAAAGGGGTGTGCCTTTAACCCTCCAGGGTCAGTGTTCGTTGTGTTAGTTGTGCAGCTTTTAATGGGTGAGGTTAGCTGTTGGAAAAAGCTGATCAGGGATCAGTTGGTATGGGTAGTGCGTAACTTCTTTTCTCCCACTATCCCCTCTCAACAGTTGAGCTGGATCAGGACGTCCTGTCTTCTCGGCACAACAGGGAATTCCGCTTTGACTTGTCCCGTATCCCAGAGGGAGAAGCTGTCTCCGCTGCAGAGTTCAGAATCTACAAGGACTACATCGGAGAACACTATGAGAATGAGACCTTCCATGTGAGCGTGTACCAGGTGCTACAGGAGCCCCCTGACAGGTTACACCTCTTCCATTAATCTTTGTGTGTGTGGCCTTATAAAACAGTATACTACTCCCTAAAACTGCAGAGACCCTACATGACCATATAGAACACCCCCTCAAACACCACCCTCACTCTCCACGCCTCAATCATTCACTTAATCCACCTTCTCTAATACCTAGCAACCCAACCCCTCTCTTCTTGGCCACACTGCGCGATATGATTGTAGTGAACAACAATTTGATTTGTCCACCTAGGAAACACACACACGCACACACACACAC
Organism: Brachymystax lenok tsinlingensis; assembly: GCA_030435695.1. Taxonomy (NCBI): domain Eukaryota; kingdom Metazoa; phylum Chordata; class Actinopteri; order Salmoniformes; family Salmonidae; genus Brachymystax; species Brachymystax lenok. Next base: position 21,124,786 of record CM059797.1, on the reverse strand, counting down.
ACACACACACACACACACACACACACACACACACACACACACACACACACACACACACACACACACACACACACACACACACACACACACACACACACACACACACACACACACACACACACACACACGCTCACACAGCTTGTCCTGCTAGGTGACATCAGAGCCCAGTCATGTGTATTGCCTGTCCCACAGAGGTGACAGTGAGGCTATGTCGGTGCTAAGAACAACACCATTGTCATTCAGAGACACACATGCCTTCCATACAGACAACAAGGCGGCAAGACAAAGAAACATTCTGAGTTGTGGGCCTGGGGGCCTGAAACTCAATCTGTAAACAAATCCATTGTCTGTGAGATCTGCCCCAGAGCTGTGATATCTGCTTCAATCAGTCTGGGAATTTTCATCTGTGATAAAGATAGCTCTTTTAATAATGGCTATCAGTGGGGTTAGATCGACACTGCATGTCGTCTCTTGCTTTGGATTTACTGTATCCTGGGTTCTCTCTGGGTGGCTAATCTCTACGGTCTCTACTATTTATTGGAATACGTATGAGCTATCTAGATCAACTTTTATATAACTACTTTACTTTTACATACTGGACCACATAGCAGCATTTCAAACTGCCACTGAGGAGAATGGTTTGAAATGCAATGTGAAGTGACAAGGCTATACTTTTATCCAGACTTGAGGCAACTGATGTTAGAATTTAGAAGAACACACTTCCTAGGTCTGTAACTTTGTTGTGTATCTAACTGAGACTTTATGCGCTGTGTATCTAATGTTAGTAGTCAATGTGCCCCTCAGTGAGGAGGACCTATTCCTGCTGGACACGCGTGTGGTGTGGGCTATAGAGGAAGGTTGGCTGGTGTTTGACATCACAGCCACCAGTAACCAGTGGGTGGTGAACCTGGACCAGAACCTGGGCCTGCAGCTGGCTCTAGAGAGCATGGACGGTGAGTCACTGTCATAGAGTTATAAGAGTACTGTATGGCCGCTGGTCCAACAGAGATAGATCTCTAGGGCTGGTACACCCACCACATAACATTGAATTTAAAAATACCAACATGAACCCTGGACTGATATGTGCATGTATTTCTGTCTCCCTCTACAGGCCAGAGTGTGAACCCCAGGCTAGTAGGGCTGGTGTGGGGCAGAGGGCCACGGGACAAGCAGCCCTTTATGGTGGCCTTCTTCAAGGGAACTGAGGTTCGCCTCCGCAGCGTCCGCTCGGCCCACGGCCACAAGGGGCGCAACCCCAACCGCTCTAAAAACCCCAAGAATGCCCAGGACGCACTGAAGGTTGCTGAGGCTGCAGCAGGTACGCAAATTACCCACTTGGAGGTTAATGAGTCAGTCAACATTTTATAAACTTGTAAACTTCATATTCAGGCTATGAATAATATTTAACAAGGAACACCTCTATTATACAGTGTTTAAGTGACAGTGATCACAGTTGATTGTGTTGATTAATCTGTATGTTTTTAATTTCCCACTTTGTCTTCAGAGACCCTCAGTACAGACCCGAAACAGGGTTGTAAGAAGCATGAGCTGTATGTCAGCTTCAGAGATCTGGGATGGCAGGTACAGTAATATGACGACTCCTATCACACAGTCCCTGATATCTCTGTTCTGTACTGTAATGATCTGAGCACATCCTCCTCTTTCTCTATTCACCCTTAGATAGGAGTATGACTTGAATAGATTCAATATGACATTATCTCCATCTCCCATTTGTTGGATGTTGTTATGAGTAAATCATTTTTTCAATTGTCCCCTCAGGACTGGATCATTGCACCAGAGGGCTATGCAGCGTACTACTGCCAGGGCGAATGCGCTTTTCCCCTCAACTCCTACATGAATGCCACCAATCATGCCATTGTGCAGACTCTAGTAAGAATATTTATAGCTTTCATATTATCATATACATTTCTGAGGAGGTTGAATATGGCATTTTCTCAGGGTTTCACTGTAGGGTCTGTAACTTTATATTGTAAATAATTTCCAGTTTTTAAATTGTAAATAATTTCCCGTTTTTAAATTGTAAATAATCCCCCAGGTCCACTTCATAAACCCAGAGACAGTGCCCAAACCCTGCTGTGCCCCCACTCAGCTCCACGGCATCTCAGTCCTCTACTTTGACGACAGCTCCAATGTCATTCTGAAGAAGTACCGGAACATGGTGGTCAGAGCCTGCGGCTGTCACTGACCGCCATCAGACGTCCCCTTCTCAGGATACACTGGGACTAGTGGAGGAAGATGAGGAAGAAGAGGAAATTGGGATTATGCAGCAAGACTCATTTATTGCCTGATCTATAAGGACCTACTGCTTCAGGATTGGCAGGAAGACCAACTTCCTTTATTATTGGCTGCAAACTGACAAGTACTAGCAATACTGCCTTAGCAGTAGAGACATACTATCCTAGCAGTAGAGGCATACTGCCCTAGCAGTAGAGGCATACTGCCCTAGCAGAAGAGGCATACTGCCTTAGCCCAACTGCGAAGAAGATCTTTGGCATCTGGATTGTCTCCACTACATGATGCATTAAAGATAGGGACAAGGCTAATCGTCTAGAGACCGCAATAGAATTCCCAGTCAGTACCACGGAGGAATGAAACATCACAGACACTGAACTGTCATCCATTTATTTATAAGCTCATTTTACTTAAGTGAACAAAGAAAGGAAAGTATTGATGAATACAAAAAGATAGCCCCCTGGACAGAGGCATGAGACTCAAATGAAATGCTAAAGACGCTCCAAAACAGAGCAGAATTAAGAATTTAGCAATTGGTTGTTTATCACATTTTAAGATGTGCCTTTGAACAAGATAAATCCTGTTTGGACAGTTCTGCTGTGTGCACCCAGTGCCTCTGTGTAAAACAATTGCTGGATAAAATTGCTGCATCTGATTGCATTAAACGGTCTCTGAAATGGGTTTACTTTCACACGTTTCTTTTTTACAGCAGAGTACATTTTTTCCACAAACAGCTGGATTTACTTAGATTTCGATGAGAACAAAATGGCTGTCTGTTTTTCCTTTGAACAGCATGTAGGTGATGGTGTATTTTGCGGAGCAGAGGTCAGGTGTAAGACATCTGGCTGTCTGTTTGCAGATTCAGAGGCTGCTGCTGTGAGAGATGGCAGAGCTGACGGTAAAAACGAGACTGTGTGGGATTGATAGAGTATGCCCTTTTGGGTTGAGTTTCCTGGAGGAGGTGGCACAGACATATATCACCGAGCTCTCCTCAGCACAAGAGAGGCATGTGGTCCCAGATGTGCCAATGGTTTTGCCCACAAGAGACCGAGCTTCCTTTTGATGTCCTTCCAGACCTGCAGGTGGGCGATCGAGGCCATATTTTCCGTAAAAAACGAAATGTCAGATTACAGAAACAAATTGCACAGAAACTCTCATAGACATAGCAGGTGCAATACATTCACATCACTTTGCCAGAAAAGCATTTCTCACGCACTGACAACCAAAACACGGTTTATGTATAATCTATCATAGGCTCTATAAGCATATGTATATAAATATTGTAAACATCAGCTGGTGAGGTAAAACAGAGTAAATGTAGCCTACTGTAGGACTCTATTCAGTCTGTATCACCGAAGTGTTACAGATTGTGTGCTAAAAATGTCATACCCCGAAGACATGGTAACCTCTCACAATTACAATAACGGCAGGTTAGCATGATTGTTTTTTGGGAGGGTATGATATTTGTGCGTTGTGTTACTTTCTCACTCATCATTATTCACGATTCATTCAGTATTATCCATAATCATGGTAGCATCCACATAAATTTAGAAGTGTTTAGAAAAATACTCTATTCTTATTTACAATACAAGTTACTCCAAAATGACACAATACATTATTTACCATGGATGAAAATACCCTCAAATGAATGCTGACAGTCTGCACTTTAACCTCCTAGTCATTTCAAATCCAAAGTGCTAGAATACAGAGACAAAACAACAACAATTGTGTCGCTGTCCTAATACATTTGGAGCTCACTGTATGCAGCATTTACCGTGAATACAGTCTCTGCTTCCGCAGAACGTTGCCTTTAAATGTTTATCACGATGTAACGCTGAATTTCCGCCATACAGATTGAATAGAGCCCTTTAACATGTTTTATTCTTAATCAACAGTTTCAGAACATAAAGGACTGTCAAACCGTAGCAAAAGTTGAGGTAAAAGAACAGACCGTACACCAATGAAGGGGACCTAGTGCATAATGTAATACCAACAACTGTCAGCTATACAGCACACAGGGAGCCATTCACACTCACTGGGGCCTACTTCAACATTCACTGTTCTACATACAGAAATCAGTTCTATCAATTAAAGTTGCTAATATAGAGGTAGCATAGAATGACATGTATTTCCCCTGAATGATCTCATTGATAAAATTAGGAGTGTTTATGTTTTCAAGTTTTAATAATATTGGGTGACACCTTTAAAATTGCAGTTCTAGAGTTGGGTCAAGGTAATATATTGTGCCTGATATATTCTTTCTCACATCCCTGATAATCCATGGCTTTTAGACCAATACCTGCAACTGTCCTCTGCTTAGGATCCAGAATCCTGAGAGTCAAATCTATATTTCTTTCCTCCTTGAACATAATTCATCTTTATATAAAACAGACAAGCAGAAACGAGCCAAAGACAGCCATGAAGACAGGGATGAAGACAGGGATGAAGACAGAGATGAAGACAGGGATGGAAAGAGTGTGAGGTTCAGATTAAGATAATACAACAAAGGTTACGCTTTGCTGGCTCCCTTTCCATAAGGTAGTGGTGTTTATCAGTACGGGCAGTTGGTGCCTGGGCCACGCAGCTCAGGGGCTGACCAACGCCTCTTCCGTGCTGGTTCCAACCCCCCCCTCTCTGCCCTGCTTTTGGCCTATCTGGAGCAGGGGGAAGGGGAGCCTGGGGGCAGGATATTTGCAGGGGCTTAGGTCCTCTAGCTGGGGTGCCAGAACCCTGGGGTTGGGTGGGTGGGGGAACGGAGGGGGATGTGGGTATGAGAGCCAGGCAGACGTCACCCACACTAAGTTGGTGGCAGCGGAGGCCACAAAGACGGGCTGTTCTCTGGGGACAGCAGGAGGACCAGCCACGCCCGCGCACAAAGAACGGGTACTCCACATACACATCCAGGAACTCCTGTGGGAAGAAATACTGTTACAGTCACAATGCAGTACCTCTGTTTGTCTACTAAAGTGTGTTAGTGTTCTGAAATTGGGGATTGGCATTGCTGTAGTGCCATAATGAGGGATACTGTAGGAATGTATTTCATTTTCTTTAGGGTTAGACTCATCAAGAATTATACTATTTGCAAATATGTATGATATCTTGTATTTTGAATTCCATGTTATAAATTATGGAAATGTCAGTAGACAAACATACAATGACAAACACACTGACGTGAGCTTATGTGATGTAATGATGTAGTAGGCTCAGGCCCAGCTCACCTGAGAGTGTTCCTCGTGTAGGAGGATGAGGAGGCGGGAGAGGGAGGGGGCTGTGGAGGGGGAGATGTGCTGCACAGTGCAGCAGCTCAGACGCAGCTCTGGACAAGCCTCCGCGCCGATTAGGAAGTCTTCTGTCTGCAAATCCTCCACCCTCCTCAGCCGCCCGTCTTTGAGCTCAATTAAAGAGCCTGCCGCAAAGTGAGGGAGCAACCAGGGCAGCTGGTCAGAAGAGGTGGAAGGGTAGGAAGAGTGATGGGAGGAGCGATGTGGAGGCACACATACTTCTTCTGTTACTCCCATGGTCCAATATTTCTCTGTTGATTGATCAATAAGTGATGGTCTAATGGGAGATTGTGCCTCAAACGCCAAAGGACTTTGCCCTGAAGCATGGTACTTGGGGGCTGTGGAGAGGTGTGTGTATACCAGTTCAGGGTGGTGGTGTAGGTTCCTGTTGGTGGTAGGAGATAGATCAGTGTTCAGTGGGGCAGAACCTGTCCCTGAGCTGGGTCGTGGCTGGTGGCCCCCATGTTTCCTTCTTCTCATATACAGGCCGCTCTGTCTGCTTTGCTGTGCGGTGTGTGGACTTAACTTCTCCCTCACTTTTTTATTAAGGTGCCATCTGTACCCTGCTTCCACCCCACTGGGTTCCTCTGTAGGCAAGGCCATGTGTCTGCAGATAGAGGGGTGGCGTGGGTATTCTGAGGGGTGATGGAGAATGTAGGGAACATTCCACCCTGAAGGCACTGCAGCCCAACCTCTGTAATAGTGCTCCTTCCACTCAGCCCAGCCATAGCTGTTGTTGACAGGAGAGGGGAGACAGGGGTTGACTCTGGGGGTGGAGGCTGTGGTGGGGGACTGGGTCCAGGGCTGGTATAGTGGGGGCACAGATGCAGGGGTAGGAGGGAGCAGGTCTGAGTAAGATGCATTGAAGGGCTTGACTTCATTATGGCTCTTGTAGGGGAAGGGGACCTTGAATGTGACAGCAGGAGGCTGCTCTGAGAGGCCTGGTCTGGGGTCCCTCTTCTTGGGCGGGAGACTCTCTCTGCCTAGGCCGGTCTCTGGGGTTAGTGTGTTGCTCATTGGTTCACACAGCCGTCACATATGCTGACACTTCTGTTCCCTGGCCTACAGGTTGTTGTGGAGAGGTTAAGTCACATAGGCCTCATGTGAAAGAGGCACCCTAAGGGATCCCGCTACTCTCTGGTGAGTCATCACTGACAGAGAGGTCAAAGGTGGTCTCAGTCTCAATGCTCCAGTCTGAAAAAAGACAGGAAGGCTTTTCAGGCTTTTCAGCTTCTAGTCATGTGACTTTTGATTATGCATTTCATAAACTATATTTCACTACGTACTCTCACGATGCCCTCTCTCTCTCATATCTCTCTTTTTCTCTCCCCCTCTCTTTAAAATTTGCTCTATAAGTGATAGACAGAGCTTTTCTCTGCCAGTTCTCTCTGTCTCTCTTAGACCCCTATGGAGTTACAGATGGTGACTATGCCCTTGAAATCTCATCACTAATTTCTCCATCGCCTCCAAATTAGAGCCTTTCAAACCACAGACTGCTGCATTGAGAGTGTGATTGACAGCTGAAGTCTGGCTCACTAGAACACTAAACTTTAACCGGATCTACTTAGGAAGAAGTTACTATGGTAACACAGTATAGTACTGTACATGTGCATACTGTGGGAACAGGGTAGATTAGGGGAGGTGTTGCACAGTGGTGCTGTGTTGTGCTTTCCAACACTAATGACAAAGATAATTTTCATGAAAACTTAATGAATCTACTTTGTCTGAATAATATATCTCATTCTTACCCAATGATCAACATACATGGGATGCCATTGATCAACGTACATGGGATGCCAGCAACAAAATGCATAATGTATTCATATGAATCAGAGCAAAATACATGCAGATAAAACTGTTATACTTCTCAATATTGTATAAAAATAATGACCTTATATAGAAATGTAGCTTAACCTTGCATTTCCTATATACTGCTCATACCATAAAGATATTTCACAATGCACACACTTGCCAGTAGTTTACCTATTCAAATCTACATGCTCTTTATTTAAATGATTTGACCGAAAGCCTGAAGAGAAGTGACAGAAGAAAACAGAGCAAGAGTTTATGGTGCAATCTTATGCAAAGCTAAAGCCAAGGCCTGAATGGTGTCATCCCACCACCGCAGAGCAGTCACCAGCTCCCTTGATTGTTGAATGATGCTCTTTCACTCTGACTAACAGACATGTCTCGCAAGTACGAGGCATAGCTTGGATCACACCTTCCATTGTGTGTACAGACTAGATGACCTCATAAGAACGGGACAGAATACACCCTCAAATGGAGAAACATTCCAAACACAGGGCTGTACTGACAGAAGCCAATCATTGGGCAAAAACTCACAGCAGCAGACTGGTAATATGGCCTATTAAGGGAATCAATTGACCTCACCTTGCTGTGCATGTCATACTACAACTATGCAAATGCAATCTTCATACAATTGTGTTACTTTTAGTGGAACAGTAATTGCTATGAAAGTCCTGAAACATACTTTTCTTTTGGTATCGTTATCATTATGTGCAGAGCTCTTTTTCTCAAGCAACACATTTCCAAGTTACAAATTACACCCCAAACATAACTGGTCATATCACGTTGCGTAAGTTCTAACTGATGTGAATCCTAATGATCTAGATGGGTTAGATGCACTTTAATACTGATGCAATATTATTGCTATTGAGTTTTTACCACTTGTGTAAAGGTGTAAATGTAACACCTCAACCGTAACATAAAGGAATACCATGCATATCTAATGACTACAAGGGAGATGAATACCTTCCTCCCACACACTTACACACATATTATAACATTCACCAGATACATCTGAACACTTGACGCCTTACCTCTCTCTTCTGGTTAAGGTGTGAGTCTTTAGTACAGCATGCTGCAGAGTGAATGGGAACATCCAGACAGCCTCACTATGTCTATCAGACAGACGCACTCTCTCTTTTTCCTCCCACTCTCTTTTACACCCCCACTATCTCTAGCCCTCTCAACATATCTACCAGCTTTGCTGTGCCCTCTCCTTCCCTCCTTCCCTCACTTCCTCTCTGTTGCTTTGTCTCTTTCTCCGTTTCTAGCTCAGTCTTGACTCCCGCTCCCTCCCTTCTTCTTTCCCTTTCACAACCCTTCTCTCTGGTTTCTCTCTCTCTCTCTCTCTCTCTCTCTCTCTCTCTCTCTCTCTCTCTCTCTCTCTCTCTCTCTCTCTCTCTCTCTCTCTCTCCCCCGTCCCTCTCTCTTCTTCCCTCTCTCTCCCTCCCTCTCTCTGGGTGTATAATTAGACATGAGACCGCTGTGATACTCGTCAGCTGATAGTAGGCGTATGGCTGCCTGATGGGCTTGGAACTCTGCCCAGTTGTGGTGAGGGCGGGAAACTATAGCTTAGAATGTTCTGGGCATTACACATCTTTAGCTTTCATGCCTGTTCAACCAGTTGGAATGCAGAACCTTCTAGGGAATATATAGGAAGACACATTCTGAAAATGAAATCCCATTCTGAAAATAGATCCGTTGGCTTCACATTTATTTGCAATTCTCAGTTGTTGAAAATGACCACAGTGAATTCTCGCAACCCACTTCTCTATTACTCCATTTTCTCTATTACTTCTCTATTACTGTGAACACCAACAGTCTTCTCTTAGTTTTCTCACTATGTAGGATACATATCCGAGCCACTGAACCAAATGCCAGACAGTGTGAATGTCAGTAAAATTATCAGCCTTAATTGCTTTCTATTCAGCAGTTAAAAGGATCAGTATTTAGACCTATATACATTCAGAACAAACACCATTTTTTAACTCAGGACACAAAAGATATGTTCCCTCTTTACTATCCTTCTTTCTCTCCTCTCTTTGTATTTCTATTCAGCCCTACTCTCTCATTCTACATAATAAAAGTGATCGTGGCCCTTGATTCAAGCATCTCCCATCTATAGGAAAGCAGATCTGATTTACAGGTAGCTCCAGATGCCCCATGCTCTGCAGGGTGAAACCCCAGTCATGATGAAGCCCACACACACACATTAGAGAGATGCGAAAAGAGCTTCTCATTTTGAGTCACATCATTCTTCCTCTGCCCACACACACTCTCTCAGACAGTACAGGACATGTCAAGAGTTAAAGCTGGAGGAGTCACTACCTCAACCAACACTTCTCTGACATTTAGGAAGATCCCTGTTGATACAAATCAACGTATCATTTTCTCACTCCCACGTCCTCCAAACACCCATTAGAGTATACACGCATCTGCAGTCAGTAGCTTACATCTGCACCCATGCATGGATGCCAAGCTTTATTATTGTTAAGGTTTCCACAAAGACAGATAGTTATTCATATGTCCTTCCCCTCTCTCCATCTCTCACTACATGTCTCTCGCATGTGTGTGTGCTTTCAGTTGAAAGAATGCCACCTCACAGGAAAACATTATATACAATAAAACCCCATTGATATTACCATTTATATGCCATATAATTCAAGGCCAATTAAAGGCCTATATAAGGCCTATTCAAATCAAGCAAATAAAACATTTCATATTAGCTAGGAAACATATATTTTGACCACTAGATGGTGTCAATTACTTTGATATTCACACAATGTTGTTGTACTGAGTGATCATTATTTCTGTATTTGCAGGCAATCAGTATTGTCCCAGGTAACACATACATTTGATGGGACGGTACTACCCTTACATCTAAAATACCTACTGATACAATGCGGTATAAGTATAGTACGTTATCAAAACTGCACTGCAATTAAGCAGTTAAGTATAATTTTAAGCTTTTACTTCTCTAAAGATTTCTTTAAAGTGAAGGTATACATTTCTAGAAGAGATTGTTTGCAGTCTAGCTAAACACAATAGGTTATTTTGGAGGTGTTGGCTTCTAATGCTATTTTTGTGATGAAAAATTGAGTCTTTGCCATGAACAGAATTATACATAAAGCCACTGAAATAAACTGTTCCTCTGAAGAACAGTGTGTGCTCTTTCAAAAAGGCAAGCCAGAAAAAGGTTTTTTTCAATAACATCAATACTATTCCATTAACGGCAAGAAGATCTTGTATCCTGTCGCATTGCATTTTGTGCACATCATCTGACCCTGGAAGTGAGAGGGACACAGAGGAGAAAGGAGAAAGAGAGAGAGTGAGAGAGAGATAGGATGACAAAAATAACAAAAGAAAGTGTCTGTCTACTGACTTGGTATCTTCCACTGTTACATAAAGGACACTGCACTCTCCCCTATCCACCCCTCTCAGACCAAGCTCCTCCCCCTGTGAATGACCATTTGGTATGCTCCACAAAGCCCTAACCTCCTGTACCGTTCCATAGAGAAAGGAGAGAGTGTGTTTGAGAGAGCCAGTGAGTTTATTGGGAGTGCTATGACTCTGTCTGTCCCATTAGAGAAGGAAGGAGATGAGCTGTCTTGCTGAGGCTCTGGAGGGCTGACTGTTCCCCACTCCATCTCATCTCTGTGCCTGTCTGTGTGACCTGACCCTCCAGTCCTCCTCAACAGCACACCACATCTGATTCTGCAGCTCTCTCTCTGAAGCTGCCAGCACCATGAGCTCGTCTGGGGCAAACCTCCACAACAAGCGTCTACCCTGTGAGTAACTTTAAAGCTTCTTTACCTCTCTTAAAAACTACTAAAATGTGTTGGACTTGGAAAGACTACTTCACAATGGGAATATTTCGTAAGTCATTACAGATAATTTTAGTCATTTATTCTGTACTGTACTGTTTTTATTAATTTTCTATATACCGATGTGAGACAGTTTTCTACAGCAGGAAAATAATCCTGCAGCAACAGGAAATGTAAATTATTATGTGGATTATAATAATGGACAGTTTGTAGGGATTGATACATTTTTCATAGGGGAAAATAAACTCTGACATTTCTAAATTGAAATTTCAAACTTCAGAAGCCTTTTTAAACCTCAAATACACTACAGGTTTTACATTTCCTGCATTGCAGGACAGTTCTCCTGTAACAGGGTGATCAAATTAAGATCCTGCATCTGTAGTTTCAATCACTGTAATCCCCTATTGCTGAGCAGAACGCTACATAGAGAAAATTCTTGTCCATATTTGGGTATCTGTAGTAGCTTTTACAGACAGACAAACTCATTAAATATTTAGTGAAGAGAAACATAAACCAGCCACAATCAACAGAACCTGTTCAAGTAATTATGGGTGATTACTGATTCCTGCTGTTGTTGATGTTGTTGTTGTTGGTGGTGTTGTTGGTGTGTGAGTGTGTATGTGTGTTGGTGTGTGTGTGTGTATGTGTATGTGTATGTGTATGTGTGTGTGTGTGTGTGTGTGCATTGAAAGCAATAATATGTGTGTGTTTGTGTGTGTGTTTGTGTGTGTGTGCATTGAAAGCAAAGAATGTGTGTGTTTGTGTGTGTGTGTGTGTGTGTGCATTGAAAGCAAAGAATGTGTGTGTTTGTGTGTGTTTGTGTGTGTCGGTGTTGGCTGCTTTGACTGGACCTGGTGTTTGTTGATGTTACTAAGGCTGACATACTGTATGTGCTTTGCTGGCCAAATGAAGACTAGAATGGTGACTCATTCCCATGAGTAATGTACCATAATAACGCTGTAATCAGTGGGACTTTACTCAAGGCGTTGACGGTTCTTAAAGGGATACAATATATTCTCATTTTGGATTGGGGCCTTAAAGACATCCAATGGTTTCACTGACATGAATCTCTAACTCCTAATAAGATTGTGCGTCTGTATCTATAGATTAACTGCAGTGACATAGGGCTACAGACAGACTGTCCTACAGACGATGCTCTCACAGAGAAACACAGATAGGGGAAATTGAATTTGTCACAGTAGGGTCAGTCAGTCAGTGGCTACGTTTTATCAGACCATGACTGAGAGAGAAGGCATCCTCTATCTTTGGGTTGACCAGTCCCAGTGCCCAGTGCCCTGCCTTTAGGGTCTGTATTGTGTGGGAATGTTCTGTTTGGAGGGGCACAGTGGTGTATGTTGGCTTGGAGGACTGAACAGCTGTTGTCACACTGTTGAAAAGTTACATGACAGGCTGGGAATGATTAAGTGAATGCGCAGTTCGTATTTAGATAAGACATAACTGAATGCAAACACACAACTTATTCTCACATATTTTCTATGTTGTTGCGGACATGGTTTTGTTGTGGTGCCAACCATGCTCTGTGATAGAACATTATGTATCCCAGATATCCCATTCAGGTATTCTACTCTTCACCAACCATGGTAGATCCCTTCGTTTTCTGACCGGACTAACTCCATTATATAGATAAGACTGGTGTCTCTCCCTGCAGCATTGCATGGAAGTCCTATCTGTTCCCCATGCATGCTAGTGGCTTACAGGATGGCTACTGCCAGAGTGCTCAGTTTAAACAGAGCCAGTCTCCCACTGAGGCAGACACAGCATAGTACAGTTCTGATAAGGTGGTGCAGCCCACTGTAGGATGGAGAGGTGGCCACAACAAAAGCCTCTGGATTTATACTACCTGTACTAGTATTACTTCATGACTGCACCAGCTGCAGTGTAGATACTGTAGTTTTTTCCCCATGCATGGCTGACCAACAGCTTGATGAACACACAATATCCATGGATGCTGTGCACATGCAATGTCCCATGGTGTGTGTATATGTGCATGTGTGTGTATGTGTATGTACAGTATGTATGTGTACACACTACAGGCCTTGAATGACCGTCTGTTCATATCTATTTTCACTCAGATCCTGTAATCTACACAGCCTAAGACCGTAGGCCTAAAACCAAGGCCTAAAACCAAGTCCTCCAAATTAGTTTGGAACAAATCTCCCATCATCCCATTCTCTGCTTGGTGAAAAACAAGCCTTGGTTCAGACCAGGTATACTTATTAATGCCTACAGGCATATTGTAGTTCACTAAATATAACAACACAGTTATTATTCATTATTCATAAATCTGTCAGCATGTGCTGGACCCACAAAGCTCTTACACATCTCCCACATCAACACAGGTATCACAGGTGTCATTAGTAATTGTATGGGAAATACATAGTGGTTTGGTTTATGGTCTTTGCTGTTCACCATGGACCCACGACGATAGTGCCAAACTACTCAGGCTCATGACAGCACTAGATTTGAGAAATACCAACAAGAACAGAATAGATCAGTGTAAGGTCAGAACTATTCTATTGTGTCCAGCCATTGATTTGAAAATAGCAATGTGGGCTCTTCATCACAAAAAGAGGATGAGCAACAAAGAGGTTCCAGGAACACCAGGGAAGGTGAACAATGTGCTAGTTGATGTGTTGCCAAAGGGCATGATGAGTCATGATGGAGGGAACTCAGTTGACCAACAGTGTCACCCTATCAATGCTTTTAAGTACATCCGCTCCCTCACAACACTCCAGACAAATTCTGCTCATTCATGGTGAGTGAGTGTAGTCTAATGGAGACATCTCTCAGTTTTCAGCTTCTTGGCTTCATTGTGGATGAGTAGTCTGCTTATGGGCCACATAGAGGGCACTGGCACAGGAGACTGAGGCTGACTGACTGACCCATAAATGGCACTATTGTCAGTCCGGAGTGTGAACTTTGTGCTGGGAGAGGAGAGATGATGTCATTGTAGTATTTACAGAGTGGGCATGTGGTGGTGCCAGTCTGAGATTCAACCCATTGCAAGCTACACACACACACACACACACACACACACACACACACACACACACACACACACACACACACACACACACACACACACACACACACACACACACACACACACACACACACACACACACTGCTCAACTCTCACCATCAATAATTCACTCTCTTCGCAATTGGAACCAAGCCCAGATGGGAGGTTCAGGAGAGAGAGCAGGAGGATGAAAAAAGCCCAATAATAAACGGTGTAAACAAAAAACGACAAGAGGCTCAGGGCTTCATATAATCTGATGTTGTTTTGAAGCAGTTTCTATGTTGCCCCCTTATTCGCAACAATTGATCCAATGAACTTCCAGTTACCTAGAGGCAGTCATGGCCAGCTGGTGATCTCCATAGTGCCAGAGCAGCGGAAAAGACATCATGTTAAAACAGCAAGACATCCTCCTCAGCTAATGAGCCCCAATCAGAGTCAGCACATTCTTTCTCTTGGGCTCTCCCTGTCTACTCATTCTTTCTCTCGGCTCTCCCTGTCTACTCATTCTTTCTCTCGACTCTCCCTGTCTACTCATTCTTTCTGTCCGCTCTCCCTGTCTACTCATTCTTTCTCTCCGCTCTCCCTGTCTACTCATTCTTTCTCTCCGCTCTCCCTGTCTACTCATTCTTTCTCTCCGCTCTCCCTGTCTACTCATTCTTTCTCTCAGCTCTCCCTGTCTACTCATTCTTTCTCTCCGCTCTCCCTGTCTACTCATTCTTTCTCTCCGCTCTCCCTGTCTACTCATTCTTTCTCTCAGCTCTCCCTGTCTACTCATTCTTTCTCTCCGCTCTCCCTGTCTACTCATTCTTTCTCTCAGCTCTCCCTGTCTACTCATTCTTTCTCTCCGCTCTCCCTGTCTACTCATTCTTTCTCTCCGCTCTCCCTGTCTACTCATTCTTTCTCTCCGCTCTCCCTGTCTACTCATTCTTTCTCTCCGCTCTCCCTGTCTACTCATTCTTTCTCTCCGCTCTCCCTGTCTACTCATTCTTTCTCTCCGCTCTCCCTGTCTACTCATTCTTTCTCTCCGCTCTCCCTGTCTACTCATTCTTTCTCTCAGCTCTCCCTGTCTACTCATTCTTTCTCTCCGCTCTCCCTGTCTACTCATTCTTTCTCTCAGCTCTCCCTGTCTACTCATTCTTTCTCTCCGCTCTCCCTGTCTACTCATTCTTTCTCTCCGCTCTCCCTGTCTACTCATTCTTTCTCTCCGCTCTCCCTGTCTACTCATTCTTTCTCTCCGCTCTCCCTGTCTACTCATTCTTTCTCTCCGCTCTCCCTGTCTACTCATTCTTTCTCTCAGCTCTCCCTGTCTACTCATTCTTTCTCTCCGCTCTCCCTGTCTACTCATTCTTTCTCTCCGCCTCCCTGTCTACTCATTCTTTCTCTCCGCTCTCCCTGTCTACTCATTCTTTCTCTCCGCTCTCCCTGTCTACTCATTCTTTCTCTCAGCTCTCCCTGTCTACTCATTCTTTCTCTCAGCTCTCCCTGTCTACTCCACACCTAATCTTTTTTATTCTCTTTTATATGTACATTTCTTCTTTCACCCACCTTCTTTGCACTTCCATTGAACTTTTTACTCTTTGGTTGACCTTTCTTATCTCACTCCTTTTAGTTTTTTATCCACTTCTTCTCTCAAACACATCTCCAGAGCAAGCGGTGAGATGGTCTATGTTGAAATACAATCCCTCCTGTTACCCTCCCACACACCCTCAGCAACATGTCCTGTCGTAAAGGTTAACCAGTCTCATCTCCCCCAGTCATCTCCCCCGTCTTGTTGGTCCTGATCAATCTGATCAGGAGTCACTGCCACTGCCTGCTGTTGTCTCACTGCCTGGCGATGTGCCAGCAGGTGAGTCATCTCTTATCCTTAACAGCATCTAACACTGATCACTGGTGCCATGTTGTCATCCTGTGAAAGAGTGAGAGAGATAGAGAGAGAGCACAGGCAGTGCTCACTCTGAGCCCAAAGAGACGTGTATATATAGAGAGAGAGCTGCATTTCGTCTTCCACCGCAAGGAAACCTACATTTTCATGGCTGTTTCTTTGCGGTTTACTGTCAATTCCAAAGGATTATTTAAGTAGGATTACTTCATTATTTTGGAAATTAAGTCTGTCACTTTTATGAAATCACTTATGCTTGGTGGTAGAGAATTCCCTCAAAATGACTGTGGCAAACTAGTCTATAATCAGTGTTTGCACTAAAGGAAGTGGCCATTCCCATAGGGTTTTTGTGTTGAGAGCTGCTCCGCTGGGGAATGTAGGGAGGCCACAAACCAGCAGCCCCAGTGAAAGATCTAAAACCCAAAAGCAACTGGATCATCTAGAAAGCTAATCGTCCATGTTTTGTTCCCAAACACTGTTTGGGAATTCATTCCCTGAGGGGGAGAGAAGGAGTGAGTAAAAACAACGGAAAAAGCTTTCTGTAAGAAAGTCAGGTAAAACTTAAAGCCCTCTGACAATCCGCTTTCATTTGTTTTGAGCCAGTCTGCACTCATGTGATTCCAACTTCTTCCTCCCTCCTGAATAGCCACTCTGTGTTGCCACTCTGGATGGCTTGTTGATTGAAGTGGGGGGTTTGGGTAAGGAATGGAGAATGACTGACCGGAAAAGTGATCTCAGCAATCCGAGACATTGTGACCCTGTCATTTTGTGACCTAGTTTATTCCCTTGTGAAAAGGGAACTGGTCAAAGGTCAAACATGGTCAGCTGTGAGTTCCCCAGACCTTATTGATAAAGGTGATTAGATGGGAACAAAATGGGATAGGAAAATCAATGGGAAGATTTGCATTGTTAACTACTCTCTCTCTAGCTCATGTATAAGTCAGGTCCCAGGCCTCATAAGAAAAATCCATCAAACATCAATCAATCAATGCCAACCTGGTTGTAGGATCTGTTGCACTAACATGAGGACGAGGAAAACATTGAGTGATCTAAAGTATGACCAAACTGCTGTTCTCCCAAACTGCCGCGACATACTGTAATGTTATCAGACTTTATTACTGTGATACACATTCAGACATTAGTCATGCAGCCAGTATTTTGAGATATACCCTGGCATGTTTTGATATTCCTCATATGCCTGGCCTCAATTTCAGCTGGCATCTTGCTTTGTCAGCATGGCTCTCACACTGCCCTCATAATAAGAGAAGACGGGGGCATGTCTGATTGCATACGACCGTGAGAAGAGAAAAAGGAGTCACTCCCTTCCCGCATGCCAACTGTCAGCTCTGCTCTGAGCACACAGACCTCTCCAGTGACCTTGTTGAATGCCATCTATACCTGACATAGTAAAGCCACACTGCTCCATTGAGTTTTCTTTTTCTTTCTGCCTTTTTGGGGGTGGACAAATGTTAAGAGCTAACATACAGTTTGTATTGTTGTGCTGTTGTGTCACAAGACAACCTTTCTTATCTTACAATATCTAACACTTATCTTACACTAATACAGAATCACATCATCATTTATGATATACATTTATTTGTAAATTAGAAATATTAAAATGACTAGGAGTTATCTTCCACTCCTATATGTCTTCATATTGTAGTTAAGGCTGGTTGGTTGGTCCGTTGGCCCGTTGGTTGGTCGGTGGCTGGCTGTTTGGTTGCTTGGTTAGTTGGTTAATCATCTGAGTTGTTCTGCATCATCAAGACAGCAAGTTCCTTCTTCCAGTCCCTCCTCCATGGACTCCTTGACCAGGAGATTGACCAGGAGCTTTTCGTGGTCATGTGTTGGGGTCCTGTTAGAGCACTCTGATTGTCATCAGTGGCTGTGTCTTCCTGTTCATGCAGGCTTGAGGTGGTAGAGCTGAAATCTCCATAGTCAGCTGTGTCTCCATCAATTGCTTGTGCTGTGAAATCATCCTCTGATTTGTCCACAGGCTTTCTGGTGTTCTGATAGTCCCTGGTAGGGCTCTGATCTCTGGTTGAGGTGTCTGTTGCATGCTTTGTCACCCCCTCAGGAGTTTTAGCCTTAAAAGAGATGGGAGCAGAGGCACCATGCCCATAGCGGGAACAGGGGCACGTGCCCCCTCAGTTTTGTCATGTTGTAATTTAATTTGTATTCTTTATGTAAAACAAAATAAAAAATGTGTGGTTGTTTTTTCTCGGTCATACTACTAGCCACCAATTTATGAAGTTGGCTTTATCTATCCCTCAATCTCCCAGCCTCATAACTAGCTACCAAGAAGTCATCACAGTGCAGTTATCACAAAACATATTATTTTCAGTGTTATAGCCTAACTAGATGATAGGCTATAAAGGCCTGGGGAAGAGGCAAACTTTGGTGAATTTGTGAGACATGCAAGACAAGACATTGCGAGATACAGATTATCAAGACATATGAGCACGTTTTTTTCTGCCTGCCCCCTCCTCTCTCTCTTCTTGCTGGATCACCTGCTTTTTCACTTCGCTAATCAAATCAATTCAAATTTTATTGGTCACATACACATATTTAGCAGATATTATTGCGGGTGTAGCGAAAGGCTTGTGTTCCTAGCTCCAACAGTGCAGTAGTATCTAACAATTCACAACAATACACACACCTCTAAAAGTAAAAGAATGGAATTAAGAAATATACAAATATTAGATGCCGGAGTGGCATTGACTAAAATACAGTGGAATAGAATACAGTATATACATATGAGATGAGTAGTATGCAAACAGTATGCAAACATTATTTTAACATTATAAAAGTGACTAGTGTTCCATTATTAAAGTGGCCAGTGATTCCAAGTCAATTAATATAGGGCAGCAGCCTCCAAGGTGCAGGGTTGCGTAACCGGGCAGAAGCCGGCTAGTGATGGCTATTTAACAGTCTGATGGCCTTGAGATAGAAGATGTTCTTCAGTCTCTCGGCCCCAGCTTTGATGCACCTGTACTGACCTCACCTTCTGGATGATAGCGGGATGAATAGGCCGTGGCTCGGGTGGTTGATGTCCTTGATGATCTTTTTGGCCTTCCTGTGACATCCGGTGCTGTAGGTGTCCTGGAGGACAGATAGTTTGGCCCCGGGGATGCGTTTGGCGGACTGCACCACCCTCTGGAGAGCCCTGCGGTTGCGGGCGGTGCAGTTGCCATACCAGGCGATGATACAGCCTGACAGGATGCTCTCAATTGTGCATCTGTAAAGGTTTGTGAGGGTTTTAGGGGCCAAGACAAATTTCTTTAGCCTCCTGAGGTTAAAGAGGTGCTGTTGCGCCTTTTTCACCACACTGTCTGTGTGGGTGGACAATTTAAGATCGTTAGTGATGTATATGCCGAGAAACTTGAAGCTTTCCACCTTCTCCACTGCGGTCCCATCGATGTGGATAGGGGCTTGCTCCCTCTGCTGTTTCCGGAAGTCTATGATCAGCCCATTTGTTTTGTTGACGTTGTGTGAGAGGTTATTTTCCTGGCCCCACACTCCCAGGGCCCTCACCTCCTCCACGTAGGCTGTCTTGTCATTGTTGGTAATCAGGCCTACTGCTGTTGTGTTGTCTGCAAACATGATGATTGAGTTGGAGGCGTGCATGGACCTCGCAGTCATGGGTGAACAGGGAGTACAGGGGCTAAGCACACACCCTTGTGGGGCCCCTGTGTTGAGGATCAGTGAAGTGGAGGTGTTGTTTCCTATCATCACCACCTGGGGTTTTTTCAGGAAGTCCAGGACCCAGTTGCACAGGGCGGGGTTCAGACCCAGGGTCCCGAGCTTAATGATTAGCTTAGAGTGTACTTTGTATCATGACACAAGGCGAGACCCAAATGCGGACACAGGAGGCAGATGGCTGGATTCTTACAATGTTTAATAATCCAAAAGGAGTAGGCAAGAGAATGTTCGTGCACAGACAAAAGGTCAAAACCAGATCAGAGTCCAGGAGGTACAGAGTGGCAGAAAGGCTCGTGGTCAAGGCCGGCAGAATGGTCAGGCAGGCAAGTCCAGAACAGGCAAGGGTCAATACCGGGATGACTAGAAAAAAGAGAATAGCAAAGGCAGGAGTACGGAATTTGATTTGGAACATACAAGACGAACTGGCACAGAGAGACAGGAAACACAGGGATAAATACACTGGGGAAAACAAGCAACACCTGGAGGGGTTGGAGACAATAATGAGGACAGGTGAAACTGATCAGGGTGTGACACTTTGGTGTTGAATGCTGAGCTATAGACAATGATCAGCATTCTTACATAGGTATTCCTCTTGTCCAGATGGGATAGAACAGTGTGCAGTGAGATGGCGATTGCATCGTTTGTAGATCTATTGGGGCGGTAAGCAAATTGAAGTGGGTCTAGGGTGTCAGGTAAGATAGAAGCCTCTCAAAGCACTTAACAACGACAGAAGTGAGTGCTACGGGGCGATAGTCATTTAGGTCAGTTACCTTTGCTTTCTTGGATACAGGAACAATGGTGGACATCTTGAAGCAAGTAGGGACAGCTAACTGGGATAGGAGAGATTGAATATGTCCGTAAACACTCCAGCCAGCTGGTCTGCGCATGCACTGAGGATGCAGCTAGGGATGACGTCTGGGCCGGCAGCCTTGCAAGGTTTAACACGCTTAAATGTCTTACTCACGTTGGTCCAATGTTTTTTCAGTGCGAGTACTACAGTCAGTGTGTTGGTAGAACCTCGGGAGCGTTTTCCTCAAATATGCTTTGTTAAAATCCCCAGCTACAATAAAAGCAGCCTCAGGATATGTGGTTTCCAGTTTGCATAAAGTCCAGTGTAGTTCTTTGAGGGCCATCGTTGTATCGGCTTGAGGGGGAATATACACGGATATGACTATAACCGAAGACAATTCTCTTGGGAGGTAATACGGTCGGCATTTGATTGTGAGGTATTCTAGGTCGGGTGAACAAAAGGACTTGAGTTTCTGTACATTACACCATTCTGTACATTACACCATGAGAAGTTAATCATGAAACATACACCCACGCCTTTCTTCTTCCCGGAGAGTTTATTCCTGTCTGTGCAATGTACTGAGAACCCAGCTGGCTGTATGGACGGGGACAGATGTATTGTTGTTTCTACCTTCTGGCCCTTTATGCTGTTGTCTCTGCCCAATAATGTTTGTACCATGTTTTGTGCTGCTACCATGTTGTGCTGCAGCCATGTTATGTTGCTACCATGTTGTTGTTATCTTGTGTTGCTACCATGCTGTGTTTTCATGTGTTGCTGCCATGCTATGCTGATGTCTTATGTCTCTCTTTATGTAGTGTTGTGGTGTCTCTCTTGTCGTGATGTGTGTTTTGTCCTACATTTTATTTATTTTTTATTTTTAATCCCAGCCCC
Source organism: Brachymystax lenok tsinlingensis (assembly GCA_030435695.1). Lineage (NCBI taxonomy): Eukaryota > Metazoa > Chordata > Actinopteri > Salmoniformes > Salmonidae > Brachymystax > Brachymystax lenok. Next base: position 21,103,317 of record CM059797.1, on the reverse strand, counting down.
CATCCCCGCAGAAGGCCTTTTGCCTTTTGGTAGGCCGTCATCACTGACTTGCCTAGTTAAATAAAAGTTTAATAATATATCCAGAGAGAGCCATGTTTCCGTGAAACAGAGTATGTTACAATCCCTGATGTCTCCCTGGAAGGAGATCCTCGCCCTGAGCTCGTCCACTTTATTATCCAGAGACTGAACATTAGAGAGTAATATACTTGGAAGCGGTGGATGGTGTGCACACCTCCTGAGTCGGACTAGAAGTCCACTCCGAATACGTATTCTCTGCCGGCAGTGTTTTAGGGCAGCTTCTGGAATAAGTTAAATTGCCCTGCGGGGTACGAACAAAGGATCCAATTCGGGAAAGTCGTATTCCCGGTCGTAATGCTGGTGAGTTGCCGTTGCTCTGATATCCAAAAGTTATTTCCGTCTGTATGTAATAACACCCCAAAATTTCTGGGCTAATAATGTAAGAAATAACACACAAAAAACGGTCTGTTGCATGTATATCCTAGCATATTCATTGATGATAGGCCCTGCTTTACTAAAATTGGGAGACATTGCAAGCCAAGAAATTGCGAGATAAAGCATTCCATTGCGAGATACAGTTTTTGATTGATGAATTGATTAATGGACTGCTGAATGTATATTTTTTTCTCTTGCTTTGTCTGCTCTTTTCAATATTAAGTCAGTCTCTGATAAGCTACCCAGGAAAGTGCTGAAGATATTAATATATGTAGCCTTAGAAATAAGGTTCATGAAATCAATAACTTCTTAACATTAGATAAAGCTCATATATTAGCCATTTCTGAGACTCACTTAGATAATTCATTTGATGATACATCAGTAGCAATACAAGGATATCACATTTATAGAAGAGACAGAAATGCTTATGGGGGAAGAGTTGCTGTATATATTCAGAGCCATATCCCTGTAATGCTTAGAGAAGATCTTATGTCAAGTGTTATTGATGTTGTAGGTTCTTTTGGGGTGTTGCTATAGGCCACCAAGTGCTAACAGTCAGTATCTAAATAATATGTGTGAAATTCTTGATAGTGTATGTGATGTAAACTGGTTTTTATCAAGCTGTCAGCTCAAGAGGAAGCTTCTTACTGTAACCAGTGCCTGTAATCTGGTTCAGGTTATTAATCAACTTTCCTGGGTGTTTACCAATAATACATGAACAAGTTTATACACATGTATTGATATTCATACCCATTAGATGCAGTGTATCACTATATAGTGGCTATATCCAGGAAAGTCAAAGTTCCAACAGCTGGGCCTAAAATAGTGTATAAGAGATCATACAAAAGATTTTGCTGTGACTCTTATGTGGATGATGTTAAAAAGATTTGTTGGTCTGATGTGATTAATGAGGAGCATCCAGATGCTGCACATGATGAATTTATGAAATTGCTTCTTCCAATTATTGATAAACATGCACCTGTTAAGAAACTGACTGTCAGAACTGTTAAGGCTCCATGGATTGATGAGGAATTGAAAAACTGTATGGTTGAAAGAGATGGGGCAAAAGGAGTGGCTAATAAGTCTGGGTGTACATCTGACTGGCTTACTTACTGCAAATAAAGACATTCTGTGACTAAACTATTTCACCTTTATTTAACGAGGTAAGCTAGTTGAGAACAAGTTCTCATTTACAACTACGACCAGGCCAAGATAAAGCAAAGCAGTGCGACACAAACAACAACACAGAGTTACACATGGAATAAACAAGCGTACAGTCAATAACACAATAGAAAAAAAGAAAGTCTATATACAGTGTGTGCAAATGGAATGAGGAGGTAAGGCAATAAATAGGCCATAGTAGCGAGGTAATTACAATTTAGCAAATTAACACTGGAGTGATAGATTAGCAGATGATGATGTGCAAGTAGAAATACTGGTGTGCAAAAGAGCAGAAAAGTAAATAAAAACAATATGGGGTGGAGGTAGGTAGATTGGGTGGGCTATTTACAGATGGGCTATGTACAGCTGCAGCGATCGGTTAGCTGCTCAGATAGTTTAATGTTAGTGAGGGAGATATAAGTCTCCAGTTTCAGCAATTTTTGCAATTCGTTTTAGTCCCTTGCAGCAAAGAACTGGAAGGAAAGGCGGCCAAAGGAGGTGTTGGCTTTGGGGATGACCAGTGAGATATACCTGCTGGAGCGCGTGCTACGGGTGGGTGTTGTTATCGTGATCATTGAGTTGAGATAAGGTGGAGCTTTACCTAGCATAGACTTATAGATGACCTGGAGCCTGTGGATCTGGCTACGAATATGTAGCGAGGGCCAGCCGACTAGAGCATACAGGTCACAGTGGTGGGTGGTATAAGGAGCTTTGGTAACAAAATGGATGGCACTGTGATAGACTGCATCCAGTTTGCTGAGTAGAGTATTGGAAGCTATTTTGTAGATGACATCACCGAAGTCGAGGATCGGTAGGATAGTCAGTTTTACTAGGATATGTTTGGCGGCATGAGTGAAGGAGGCTTTGTTGCGAATTAGGAAACCGATTCTAGATTTAATTTTGGATTGGAGATGTTTAATATGAGTCTGGAAGTAGAGTTTACAGTCTAGCCAGATATTCTAATTCTGAACCGTCCAGAGTGGTGATGCTAGTCGGGCTGGCAGGTGTGGGCAGCGAACGGTTAAAAAGCATGCATTTAGTTTTACTACCGTTTAAGAGCAGTTGGAGGCCATGGAAGGAGTGTTGTATGGTATTGAAGCTCGTTTGGAGGTTAGTTAACGCAGTGTCCAAAGAAGGGCCAGATGTATACAGAATGGTGTCGTCTGCGTTTTGGATTGGAGAAGTGACAGATGTATACAGAATGGTGCCGTCTGCGTAGAGGTGGATCAGAGAATCACCCGTAGCAAGAGTGACATTGTTGATATATACAGAGAAAAGAGTCGTCCCGAGAATTGAATGCTGTGGTACCCCCATAGAGACTGCCAGAGGTCCGGACAACAGGCCCTCTGACTTTACACACTGAACTCTGTCTGCAAAGTAGTTGGTGAACCAGGCGAGGCAGTCATTTGAGAAACCAAGGCTATTGAGTCTGCCGATAAGAATGCGATGATTGACAGAGTCGAATGCCTTGGCCAGGTCGATGAAGACGGCTGCACAGTACTGTCTTTTCTCGATGGCGGTTAAGATATCATTTAGTACCTTGAGCGTGGCTGAGATGCACCCTTGACCAGATCGTAAAACGAATTGCACAGTGGATAAGGTACGGTGGGATTTGAAATGGTCTGTGATCTGTTTATTAACTTGGCTTTCGAAGACTTTAGAAAGGCAGGGCAGGATGGATATAGGTCTATAGCAGTTTGGGTCTAGAGTGTCACCCCCTTTGAAGAGGGGGATGACCGCGGCAGCTTTCCAATCTTTAGGGATCTCGGACGATACGAAAGAGAGGTTGAACAGACAGGTAAGAGAGTCCAGAGTGTCTAGCCCAGCTGATTTGTACGGGTCCAGGTTTTGCAGCTCTTTCAAATCATCTGCTGTCTGGATTTGGGTGAAGGAGAAGCTGGGGAGGCTTGGGCTATATCTATTCTTAGTTCTACATTTTTTGAAAGGGGCATGCTTGCATAAGATGGTGAGGAAATTACTTTTAAAGAATGACCAGGCATCCTCGACTGAAGGGATGAGGTCAATATCCTTCCAGGATACCATGGCCAGGTCGTTTAGAAAGGCCTGCTCACAGAAGTGTTTTAGGGAGAGTTTGACATTCATGAGGGGTGGTTGTTTGACCGCAGACCCAAAGCGGATGCAGGCAATGAGGCAGTGATCACTGAGATCCTGATTTAAAACAGTAGAGGTGTATTTGGAGGGCAGGTTGGTCAGGATCATATCTATGAGCGTGCCCATGTTTACAGATTTGAGGTTGTACCTGCTGGGTTCCTTGATAATTTGTGTGAGATTGAGGGCATCTAGCTTAGATTGTAGGACTGCCGGGATGTTAAGCATATCCCAGTTTAGGTCACCTAACAGAACGAACTCTGAGATAGATGAGGGGCAATCAATTCACATATGGTGTCCAGGGCACAGCTGGGAGCTGAGGGGGGTCTGTAACAAGGGGCAACGGTGAGAGACTTATTTCTGGAGAGATTAATTTTTAAAATTAGAAGCTCAAACTGTTTGGGCACAGACCTGGAAAGTATGAAAGAACTTTGCAAGCTATCTCTGCAGTAGATTGCAACTCCTCCCCCTTTGGCAATTCTATCTTGACGGGAAATGTTGTAGTTGGGTATGGTAATCTCCACATTTTGTGTGGCCTTCCTAAGCCAGGATTCAGACACGGCAAGGACATCAGGGTTGGCGGAGTGTGCTAAAGCAGTGAGTAAAACAAACTTAGGGAGGAGGCTTCTGATGTTAACATGCATGAAACCAAGGCCTTTTCGGTTACAGAAGTCAACAAATGAGAGTGCCTGGGGACACTCAGGGCCTGGGTTAACCTCCACATCACCCGAGGAACAGAGGAGGAGTTGGATGAGGGTACGGCTAAAGGCTATCAAAACTGGCCGTCTAGTGCGTTGGGGACAAAGAATAAAAGGAGCAGATTTCTGGGCGTGGTAGAATAGATTCATTGCATAATGTGCAGACAGGGGTATGGTGGGGTGCGGGTACAGTGGAGGTAAGCCCAGGCTCTGAGTGATGATAAGAGAGGTTGCATCTCTGGATGCGCTGGTTATACTGGGTGAGGTCACCGCATGTGTGGGACAAAGGAGGTATCTGAGGCATGTTGAGTGGGACTAGGGGCTCCGCAGTAAACTAAAACAATGATAACTATCCTAAACAACAGTATACAAGGCATATTGACATTGAGAGTGACATAAAGCGAGGTATAAAGCAATCACAGGTGTTGATTGGGAGAGCTAGCTAAGACAACAACGGGTAAGACAACAACAGCTAATCAGAGGGTCGGTTAACTACACACAGGGCCTGATTTCGGGGTGAGGGCCGACAGATAAACAAAAAAATCGATACAAAATGGAGTACCGTGATGAATGAACAGTCCAGCAGGCATCAGCTATGTAGCCAAGTGATCATAGGCTCCAGTGAACAGCAATAGAAAGCCGTGGGGTAGTAGTTACAACACTAGCACGCGGGCGACACAGAGTTTAAAGTTAACAGGCTGGGGTTCGTAGAAGCTTCTGCTTTGACGTCCGGCAAAGGCCAGTTGAGGGCACAGCGGATGGAGTTACGTTGGCTGACCAGTCGTGGTGGCATGGTGGGGCGCCATGTCGACAAAGGATCCGGGCCAGATGGCGAAAGAGGTATTGTAGTTGTGGTGATTTAGTTTGCTAACTGGGAGATGCGCCTGGCTTGCGGCTAACTGGTGCTAGCTTCGGTGCAGAGGCGTTAGCCACTATAGCCACTCGGTAGCAGCTAGCTAGCAGCGATATTCCGATGCAAAGGACCAGAGCTTACGGCAAGGATCCGGTGGAGTGGTGGGTTCTAGCCGTGTTGGGGTAGAGTCCGGGAGGCAACAGCTATGTAGCAGTGATCACTGAATAGGTCGGGAGGTGGGCCTGGCTCAGGGCTAGCTTCGGGGCTGGGTCACTCGGTGGCAGCTAGCTAGCTTTGATGATCAGGAGTAAAGGTCCAGGGCTTACGGCAGGAATCCGGCGTTGTTGTGGAGCAAACAGTTCGATACTGGCAGGCAGGCTGGAAGGTAATATCCAGGCTAAAAAACAGCTGGTATCTGTGCAGAAGGTGAAGGCTGACAATGACTAAATAGCTAGTAGCTAATTAGCTGGTTAGCTTCTGATGGCTAGCTGCTGATGGAGGTTTTGGCTATAAGGTGTAAAAAAAGGTCTCGAAAATTGCGGATCCATATCACATTGGTTGAGGCGGGTTACTGGAAGGTATATTTAATTTACGATAAACACGTATGCACTGCTATGCCATCTTGGATCATATAAAGAATGATGGAAAAAAACTTTGGAGTAGTTTAAATAACATTATGGAAAGACAAATTCAACTCCATCTTTCATCTAATCAGATGGCTTATTCATCACAAAACCATTTAATGTTGCCAATTATTTTAATGATTATTTCATTGGCAAAGTGGGCAAACTTAGGCAGGAAATGCCCATGGCAAACAGTGAGCAATTAATTATATGAATGCATAAAAAAATAACAATTAACATAATTTCATAACCAGCACAGGTGTCACAAAACTCAAAAATAGCGATAAAATAAATCACTTACCTTTGAAGATCTTCCTCTGTTGGCAATCCCAAGGGTCCCAGCTACACAATAAATTGTTGTTTTGTTCGATAAAGTCCCTCTTTATATCCCCTAAACTCTTTTTGGTTGGTGCATTTTGTTCAGTAATCCACCTGTTCAAAGGCGTTCAAACATGCAGACAAATAAATCCCAAAAGTACCGGTAAAGTTTGTCGAAACAAGTCAAACAACGTTTCTAATCAATCCTCAGGTACCCTAATATGTAAATAAATTATACAATTTCAGACGGAATGTACTATGTTCAATACCGGAGATAAATAACGAAGAGCACGCTCTCAGTCACGCGCGCCACAGGAATACAGACCCCAGGAAGTACCCCATGAAAAACTACTACTTCTTGGTAATTTTTCAAAAAACAAGCCTGAAACCTTTTATAAAGACTGTTGACATCTAGTGGAAACCATAGGTACTGCAATCTGGGAGCTATTCCTTTCGTGTTCTATAGCAAAGCATGGGAAAAGTCAAGGAGCTGAAAAAAGCCATTTCCGGGATGGATTTTCCTCAGGTTTTTGCCTGCTATATCAGTTTTGTTATACTCACATTGTTTTAACAGTTGTAGAAACTTCAGAGTGTTTTCTATTCAAATATACCAATTATATGCATATCCTAGCTTCTGGACCTGAGTAACAGGCAGTTTACTTTGGGCACGCCAGACTCTCCGAACTTCCGAACACTGCCCCCTAGTATTAACAGATTCTAGATAGCACATTTTTTTCTAAGAGTGTAGGTTTAGTTGGAGATTAGTCTGGAAGAATCCTGATCTCCTTGACAGGAGTTTTTAATTTGCTGGGACTGGGAGGATCTGATGTCAGAGATCTGGCAGATTTTCATTCCATAGATTTTTTTGTCATTGGCTGTGTCATAGTCAAGGTCTGGTGTGCAGGTTGTGGAGGCCTGGTCTGGATCTCTCTTCCTGCTTAGTCTGGATTAGGCAGATCTGATTGATTTGAAGGAGATAGGTTGGCATTCTTGGTGTCTTTTTTCTGTTTCGTCTTCATGACGCAGATATAAGCCTACGGTTTAAAACAGACCACAATGGTCTGCTGTGCTTATCATTTAGATTTCCATGTTCAGAGGAGTTCGATACTGTATGTTTTTCCTTCTTGCTGAAGCCAACACCACGGCAGGGCAGCAGTATTGAAGACTGGAAGGCGGACATTAATGGACTGGTATTTCCGCTTTTACCTCTTTTTCCCCTGCTCAGTTTGCCCTTTAGAGTCAGTCGGGTCACTCTGGGATTTACCCATCTGAGCAGATTTGTCTGTCAGTCTTGTCTTGTACAATGAAAAACATTAGACAAAAACTCCTTAAATGCTCTCTGAAAACAATGTGAGCAAGGTTTTGAAAGTTATTCTTGTTCTTCTTCTTTTTGAAAGCAATGGGCTTTTATAAGGACCATTATGATGAGTTAGTTCTCCATAGAAACCAGTGATGCATTACACACTTCGAAAAAATCTAGAACCTTAAAGGGTTCTTCGGCTGTCCCCATTAGAGAACCCTTTGAATAACCCTTTTAGGTTCCATGTAGAACCCTTTCCACAGAGGGTTCTTCATGGAACCCAAAAGGGTTCTTCTACCTGGAGCCAAAAATGCTTCTGACTGGAACCAAAAAGTGTTATCCTTGTATCTGTCTGTGGACAGAGGCCCACGAGTTAACATGCTCTCTTAGATTGATCCTGAAGAAAAGTGCTTCAGTGCTCCCAATTTTACACCTTTATTACATAATCCTAAATTAATCACACACATCATGCTTTGCTTTCCGTAGGGCAGTAACCAGAGTGACAATATCCTACTCTCTCTGGTTACATAAACAGCAGCTCTGGGAGATTTGTCCTTCAGAAAAAAACAGTTGGAAATGACAATGGAAAAAGTTCTAAGGGTTGTGGACTGATTTTAATCACTTCATGGAAACAATTATGATGTGAGAGAAGGAGAAGGGAGAGGAGAGGGGATGAGAAGTGAAGAGAAGAAAGGAAAGGAAAGGAAATGGGAAAGTGCTTCAGGAGCGAAAGACATCTGTCATTATATGGCCTTATTACGTGCCTCAATTTAGCTGAATTGGTCAGATAGCTGCCTACATCACTGCAAGTTACGTTAGAAAATGTGACGGGGGATGAAACGGGGGATGAAATTATGTTGCTCATTGTACCGAGCTACATCATGTACATACACAGAGCTGTTGTAATAACGAATGAGGTCTGATATGTTGCAGGTAGCCAAGTGGTTAGAGCGTTGGACTTGGACTTTGAATCCCTGAGCTGACAAGGTAAAAATCTGTTGTTCTGCCCCTGAACAAGGCAGTTAACCCACTGTTCCCTGGGCGCCGAAGACGTGGATGTCGATTAAGGCAGCCCCCCGCACCTCTCTGATTTAGAGGGGTTGGGTTAAATGCGGAAGACACATTTCAGTTGAAGGCATTCGGTTGTACAACTGACTAATAATGGTGACTTTGACTTTAAAGTCGGCTTCATGAGGATGGTTCGAAGAAAGTGCAACTGAATCATCACAGTGAGTGAAGGCAATAGAATCCAAGATGAAGCACAGTCATGGCCTAACAGAATACCAATGTTATGGGTAGACATAACTCATTGAATGTTTGGCCGGATGCAGCAGACTTCTCACCAGCTTTTTATTTTTTCTGTGTCGTTTTGGTTTTGTGCCTCTGGAGCGCTGAGAGTTTGCATGGGCTGGTGTCTTAGTGGTTCAGTGTCTTAATGTTTGCCCACAGATGCCCAGTGATTCCCAATTCCCAGTGGTGCAGTCAGACAGACAGTCAGGCCCAAGGGGGTGAGGTGAAGCCTCTCCTCTGCTGTCTCTCCTCCCCTTCCCAGATGGCCCCAGAACAGGGCTTTCAGACTGGGGGAGACAGGGAGTTGCTGTGACAGGCCTGCCTCCTTTTGTCACTAGACAGAGGGCTCCACAGGACCAACAGGGAGTTTGGGGCTGACACAGCAGACTGGACCTGTTGCCCTTTTCAGACAGACTTAAATCGTTCTGCATACATAGGAAAACCAGGAACACCATTGGTATTTTCATTATACCATTTGCTTACTGTAATGTTAGAGAAGCATGGGCCAAACAAAAGCAACACTGCTTTATGCGGTTCTTTGTCATGACTCAGCAAGGATTTAAAAAAATCAGGGCAAAAAAGACGTTGTCACAGTGACAATACTATCAAACATCCACTTAGAGCTTGCAGCCCTGTGGTCGGAGGCCTACTTCCTCTTCCCCCTATTATTCTTTCTACCCTGATACCTCTATCTGTCCTCAGCTGCTTAGAGCCTCATTATTTAGCTGCTAATAGCACCACTGTCTGAGCATGATCAGTGATCACAGCACAGGCCACATAATCTTTACATTATTCCCAATTTAGATCGGGATTAAAAGCCACATCCAATTAGCCCAATCCCTGCCTGTAGCTTCTCACTATGCCTTAATCCCCAGACAGTTTTGTTCAATAGGAGGTCAATATATGGATGTGGTGAGAGGAGAGAGGGCAATTAATGTTTCAACACTTACAGAACTGTGCTGAAAGCCCCAATGTAGCCTATGTCATTTTTCTGTGTGTAGGCTACTGTCATGACTCTCCTGTGAAGATCTGAAGGATCAGGTTACAGTGGGTCCGCTCTACAGCGCCCCCTCTCTCCCACAGAAGGGGAGAGGGGTGAAGTTGGCCGTTTTATGACAGTCGTAAATACATTGTAGGAACTCTGCATTTGGGCTTTGCAGGAGGAGGGGAAAGAAAGCTCTTTGTTACAAGGAGATTCCTCCTGCCAAAATGGTAACATCAAAAGGTTGATGAAACAATATTTCTATAATCCAAACCAAACTGTTGGAATGATCCGTGGGTACTGAAAGAACAATTATGTCAGATCAGTTGTTGTTTTGGGATCTCATTAAGGACGGTATAACAAAGTTTTTCTGAATCTGTATATTTCCCAGCTATCAGATGTACATCTAAATGTTGTGGAACTTATATGATTAAATATGAAACTCTTTGTGAGAAGCTTATATATATTTATTTACCTTTATTTTACTAGGCAAGTCAGTTAAGAACAAATTCTTATTTTCAATGATGGCCTAGGAACAGTGGGTTAACTGCCTTGTTCAGGGGAAGAACGACAAATTTGTACCTTGTCAGCTCAGGGATTCGATCTTGCAACCTTTCGGTTACTAGTCCAATGCTTTAATTACTAGGCTACCTGCCGCTGAGACTAAATGTGATGTTAGCCTTCTAAATGAGAATTGTTTTTCATATAAAAGTTTTAACCAGTCAGTGACCACACCCACGTGAGCACAGACATTATGTCAGCGTTTTCAAATGGACTCGCTAACGAAATGTACATTAGACCAGAGAACGTGAGGACGCAGTCCACACGCTGAAATGGTTGCCATTTAAATGGAGACCAGTAACATGCAGTAACATATTTTGAATCCGCCATTATGTGTAACAAGCCGTCATATTGGTTTAGTCCACTAGGGACTTTTCATTGCATTGGGTAGTTTTAATGTGTAAGCTATCCTGTTTGTGTGTTAATATAATTCTGTGTGATTAGTTAGTTAGTTAGTAAATAAATAATTAAGCCAATTTGATCCAGGTTGCATCACATCTGGCCGTGATTGGGAGTCCCATAGGGCGGCGCACAATTGGCCCAGCGTCACCCGGGTTTTGCGAGGTAGGCCATCACTATCAATAACAATCTGTTCTCAACTGACTTGCCTAGTTAAATAAAGGTTAAATAAAACTAAAATAAAAACAAAAGAAATGGTATATCGCTGATTCATCATTTATGATAGGTTTCGTGCAAATGCCCAAGAGTTTTGCGACATTCAGAATGAGACTGAAGGTAATGAATTGACTGTGACTGATGTTAGAGATATTTATATGTTTAAAGTTTAGTCGGGAGATAGTAACTCGTTAAATAACTTTTCCCGTGGTGCCCCAGATAACTACTTAACTAATTGTTATATGATTAATTTAATCGCGTAATAATTGAATGTGGTATGTAATTATTTTATAAAATAACAGTCAAACACGTTAATGATAGTCAAGACATGACACTACCCATCACTTTATGATCTCACAGTACTTATTCCACATTGCATCGTTAACCCATTAATGAGTGTGTTTACAGATTGAGTTACAGTAAGGCAAAAAGTATTTGATCCCCTGCTGATTTTGTACGTTTGCCCACTGACAAAGAAATGATCAGTCTATAATTTTAATGGTAGGTTTATTTGAACAGTGAGAGACAGAATAACAACAAAAAAATCCAGAAAAACGCATGTGAAAAATGTTAGAAATTGATTTGCATTTTAATGAGGGAAATAAGTATTTGACCCTCTCTCAATCAGAAACATTTCTGGCTCCCAGGTGTCTTTTATACAGGTAACGAGCTGAGATTAGGAGCACGCTCTTAACGGGAGTGCTCCTAATCTCATCTTGTTACCTGTATAAAAGACACCTGTCCACAGAAGCAATCAATCAATCAGATTCCAAACTCTCCACCATGGCCAAGACCAAAGAGCCCTCCAAGGATGTCAGGGACAAGATTGTAGACCTACACAAGGCTGGAATGGGCTACAAGACCATCGCCAACCAGCTTGGTGAGAAGGTGACAACAGTTGGTGTGATTATTCGCAAATGGAAGAAACACAAAATAACTGTCAATCTCCCTCAGCCTGGGGCTCCATGCAAGATCTCACCTTGTGGAGTTGCAATGATCATGAGAACGGTGAGGAATCAGCCCAGAACTACACGGGAGGATCTTGTCAATGATCTCAAGGCAGCTGGGACCATAGTCACCAAGAAAACAATTGGTAACAGTACGTTGTGAAGGACTGAAATCCTGCAGCGCCCGCAAGGTCTCCCTGCTCAAGAAAGCACATATACATGCCCGTCTGAAGTTTGCCAATGAACATCTGAATGATTCAGAGGACAACTGGGTGAAAGTGTTGTGGTCAGATGAGACCAAAATTGAGCTCTTTGGCATCAACTCAACTCGCTGTGTTTGGAGGAGGAATGCTGCCTATGACCCCAAGAACACCATCCCCACCGTCAAACATGGAGGTGGAAACATTATGGTTTGGGGGTGTTTTTCTGCTAAGGGGACAGGACAACTTCACCGCATCAAAGGGACGATGGACAGGGCCATGTACCGTCAAATCTTGGGTGAGAACCTCCTTCCCTCAGCCTTGGCATTGAAAATGGGTTTTGGATGGGTATTCCAGCATGACAATGACCCAAAACACACGACCAAGGCAACAAAGGAGTGGCTCAAGAAGAAGCACATTAAGGTCCTGGAGTGGCTTAGCCAGTCTCCAGACCTTAATCCCATAGAAAATCTGTGGAGGGAGCTGAAGGTTCGAGTTGCCAAACGTCAGCCTCAAAACCTTAATGACTTGGAGAAGATCTGCAAAGAGTAGTGGGACAAAATCCCTCCTGAGACGTGTGCAAACCTGGTGGCCAACTACAAGAAACGTCTGACCTCTGTGATTGCCAACAAGGGTTTTGCCACCAAGTACTAAATCATGTTTTGCAGTGTGGTCAAATACTTATTTCCCTCATAAAAATGCAAATCAATTTATAACATTTTTCACATACGTTTTTCTGGATTTTTTTGTTGTTATTCTGTCTCTCACTGTTCAAATAAACCTACCATTAAAATTATAGACTGATCATTTCTTTGTCAGTTGGCAAACGTACAAAATCAGCAGGGGATTAAATACTTTTTTCCCTCACTGTACATGTTAACAGTGGAAGAAGACTTTTTGACATCTGTATACATGATGTGTTCACGGAGTCAACCATAAAAAGGTGATGTAAACTGGAGGGTTGTTTACTCTGTGCCTAGAACACACTGGCATTCTTCAGTTCATTCTGGGTTCTTGCATTTCTCTCTTCCTGTGTATACACTTCAGTGCTGTCCCCTCCCCTGGCTCTAGCAGCACTCTGCTTTATTACAATGGTTCTTATGAGGTGGAAAATGTGATTGCATTCTGTCCTAAACAAGATTAATCTAGTAGGGGAATTGACAGCTGGCCTTTGCAAAGCAATTGGTGGGTGTGGAGGGATTGAATATAGTACACTACGGTAAAGTGTGAATATCGTATATATTGATCTACATCTCTCTGACCATCCACACTGGTCAGGTAAGTTATGGTCTTGCAACAGTAAAAGCATTAGCTGTATCTGGATTGAATCAGAATAGATGGAGCTGTGGAGTTTACGTTTTTGAATCCCAGTGGATTGTCAATTACATATTCTTCATGAACATTTATGATATGGTTTACAGGATCAATCATCCAATCATATTTCAACGTAAGCCATCAGTAGGAAATGTTGTACAGACATGTGCTATGATGCTAAAAGTGTCTGCTACACTTGGTTATACCAAGGAAACCAAGTCTGCAAGAGGATATGATAAGCCTAAAATTCTCAACCTCATTTCTTGTTCCCATGGCTCATTGTTGCCCCCTTCTGGTTATTGTTTGTTACAGATTTGGGGAGAAGTGTTGATTCTGCAGACCTGTTAGACTAGAGTTTCTGACTGATATGTTATGTTGTTCTATGTTCCAGCCGAGACAGAGCATGCTCAGAGAGTCCCAGAAATTGACTCAGCCCAGCAGCTGAAACTGAGAGAGAGACAGCGCTTCTTTGAAGAGGTATTTCAGCACGATGTGGACATCTACCTGTCCTCTGCCCACCTGCAGATTCATGACTATAAGAGACGTGAGTGCAGTCGGCATCATACACATGTATGCACACATGTACCCTAACCCTAATCTAAGCTTCATGTCCATACCCCAGCTCAACCCTTACCCAAGCCATTACCCTAACCCTAGATTGAACTCCACAAACACAAAGTTCTCTCTCTCTCTCTCTCTCTCTCTCTCTCTCTCTCTCTCTCTCTCTCTCTCAATTAAAATTAAAGGGATTTTTGGGGCACGGAAAACATTTTATGTTTACATGGCCAAAGCAAGTGAAAAAGATAATAAACTAAAGTGAAATAAATAATCAAAAATTAACAGTAAACATTACACTCACAAAAGTTAGAAAGGAGTAGAGACATTCCAAATGTCATATTATGGCTATGTGCACTCATTCACTATCTCTCTCACTCACTCACACACACACACGCACGCATCTCTTTGATATTTTAAGTAGAAATGATGAAATATAAAAAACCTGTTATGTTAAATTAAATGCTTGTTAATATAGACCACATGGAAAATTCAATAAGTCAGATTTTTTTACATGACTAAAGACTTGCTAAAGTGCCAAAATTCTGAATTTTGACGTGCATCCTCTATGACCTATAGGAACATTTTAACCCACTTAACCCCAACATTTCTCCAGGTTTTCACCGTCATTGTAAAGCCCTAGTTATTTGGTTGACAAAGTCATTTCTGAAGATGATTAATTTGCAGCTAAAAAAACATTTCATAGTCAAATCACAGTGTAAAAGCAGGTGAGCTTGTTCTACTCCTTTTCGCCATTTTCTGGTGTTTTGTGGTGAAAAACTGAGAGGGTCATGCATAACACGTCAGCCCTGTTAGCCGTATATAGAAGGATAAAAATGTTTTAACAATGTCAATTTTTTTGTGAAGTTTGCATTTACGTACCCATCCCTGTTGCACACAACAAGCTTCCATTCCTCCTGTTCATTAAGTGAACATGTGCTCTTTATGACAGAATGTTAAAATCAGGTGAAATAAAACATTTATTTCCCACCAAGTTAAACTACTCAAAAGGCTCCTAATTGGTGGAACGACCCTACTAAGTGTTGCTAAACATTTCCTTTGGGAAGTGAAGCTGACATACAGTAAATGCCTCAAATCAACCACGTTTTTCTCTTGTGTTGTTGTTAGCTCCCATTGGCAGCGTCTCGTCCATGGAGGTGAATGTGGACATGCTGGAGCAGATGGACCTTATGGACATCTCTGACCAGGAGGCCCTGGATGTCTTCCTCAGCTCTGGGGGGGATGAGGGGGTGCTGGCCTCCCCTCTGCCAGGTAAAGTTGAGTGGAGGGGAGACTCGCATCTGAGGCAGTCCCGTGTTGATAGTGTAGTATTTGGCAGAGTCTAGGCTTTGTCCCTCCCCTATACTGTCTGGCAACATTAACTGCAATACTGAGTGCAGCACTGATAGTCTATGACCTAACATCCCTTTAATTTCACCCACAGTAGTTCATGGCAACGACAACAACAATGAGGTCATCAGCCAGGGACGCTCTCTCCACAACACAGGCGGTTGTGTGGGGAAGTCCCGCATGTCCTCCACCTCCTCCACTTCCTCCACCAACAGCCAGAACACCAATGAGGATGGAAGGGAAACCCCTGTAGTCCAATCAGATGATGAGGATGTGAATGTCGGCACACTCTTGCTGATCAGCAACCCAGGGGAAAGATGAGGAGAAAGATCGGCCCATCTTCTCTTCATAGAGGCCTTCCTTCACTTCCAATATTCACTAACATTTTGGACATACTGGTGCTGACAAGTATCACTGAAACGGGACATTCACACACAGAGGTGTTCCAAGGACTGGCAACTATCCCTTACAACATAATTTTCTTTACTCTTCATTTAGTTTTGTCCGAACTGTAAATATAAGGCCAAATATTCTCAAAGCTTGCTTATCTCCATATATACTTCAGGCATATAGATAACAAGATACTTCTTTTTATTTCCTCATTTGAGAATCTAGCAGGGTCTGGCAATGTGTGATATGGACATTTGTACATTCCTGTGTGTACTCTACTGCCAGGATATGTACATAATAGAGTTGTGAAATACGCAACCATGTAAGCATGCTTTACTGTTCTACAGACAGGGATTTACAATTGTGCAATTACACACACAAAAACATAACTGCAATGCTGAATAAATCTGGCCCTTAGTTCCCATATTCCTCAAAATGTTGAACCAATCCCAAAACACCTGCCACAAATAAAACTAAGGATGTACTGTACAAATTGCATAGTGTTGCTTTCATTTTGATATATACAGTGCATTCGGGAAAATCAGACCCCTTCCCTTTTTCCACATTTTGTTGTTACAGCCTTATCCTAAAATGTATTAAATAAAAAAAATCCTCATCAATCTACACACAATACCCCATAATGACAAAGTGAAAAAATCCTTTTAGAAATTTTTGCAAATGTATAAAAAAAAATAAACATAAATACATTATTTACATAAGCATTCAGACCCTTTGCTGTAAGACTCTAATTTTAACTCTATTGATCGTCCTTGAGATGTTTCTACAACTTGATTGGAGTCCACCTGTGGTAAATTCAAATGACTGGACATGATTTGGTAAGGCACACACTTGTCTATATAAGGTCCCACTGTTGACAGTTCATGTCAGAGCAAAAACCAAACCATGAGGTCGAACCATGAGGTTGTCCATAGAGCTCCGAGACAGGATTGTGTCAAGGCACAGATCTGGGGAAGGGCACCAAAACATTTCTGCAGCGTTGAAGGTCCCCAAGAACACAGTGGACATTCTTAAATGGAAAAGTTTGGAACCACCAAGTCTCTTCCTAGAGCGCCACTCGGCCAAACTGAGCAATCGGGAGTGAAGGGCCTTGGTCAGGGAGGTGACCAAGAACCCGATAGTCACTCTAACAGAGCTCCAGAGTTCCTCTGTGGAGATGGGAGAACCTTTCAGAAGGACAACCATCTCTGCAGCACATCACCAATCAGACACATGACAGCCTACTTGGAGTTTGCCTAAAGGCACCTAAAGGACTCTCAGACCATGAGAAACAAGATTCTCTGGTTTAATGAAACCAAGACTGAACTCTTTGGCTTAAGTGCCAAGCGTCACTTCTGGAGGAAACCTGGCACCATCCCAATGGTGAAGCATAGTGGTGACAGCATTCTTTTGTGGGGATGTTTTTCAGCGGCAGGGACTGGGAGACTAGTCAGGATCGAGGGAAAGATGAACGGAGCAAAGTACAGAGAGATCCTTGATGAAAACCTGCTCCAGAGCACTCAGGACCTCAGACTGTGGAAAGGTTCACCTTCTAACAGGACACTGACCCCAAGCACACAGCCAAGACAACACAGGAGTGGCTTCAGGACAAGTTTCTGAATCTCCGTGCATGGCCCAGCCAGAGCCCGGACCTGAACCCAATCGAAAATCTCTGGAGAGACCTGAAAATAGCTGTGCAGCGACGCTCCCCATCCAACCTGACAGATTTTGAGAGGAACAGCAGAGAAGAGTGAGAGAAACTCCCCAAATACAGGTGTGCCAAGCTTGAAGCATCATACCCAAGAAGACTCAAGACTATAATCACTGCCAAAGGTGCTTCAACAAAGTACTGAGTAATACATTTGCAAAAATGTCTAAAACCTGTTTTTGCTTGGTCATTATGGGGTATTGTGTGTAGATTGTTGAGAAAAACAACGATTTATTCAATTTTAGAATAAGGCTGTAACGTAACAGAATGTGTAAAAAGTAAAGTTGTCTGAATACTTTCCAAATGCACTGTATTTCTCATACTCTCCTCTTTTTCTCTGAATTGAAAGTTAATTTGTTTTAACGATAATGAAGATTTTAAAAAATAACGTTTGTTTCCCTGCAAAGTTTTTTTAAGGTGTGTGTAGGTATTGTGTGAAACATTGTTTTGTGAAGATATGTTTTGTGTTTGTTCCAGTGGCTCCCTTGTGAAGCAAGACATTGAGACGGGCAAAGTAATTTACAAGTCCTGCTCCTGGGTTTGCCTGTAGGCTAGCTGCTCTCTGTTCGCAGGTCATTCTACAACCAGGACCAGTTAGATGTGATACCTCCACCTCCTTTTACACACAAAACATAAATGTCAAAAAGGGACATGTACAAACAAACCCATTAAATGTGAGACAGCTTGCCATGCTAGTGTAATTGTTCACCACACAGGCACTACCTTAGGCAGATTTTAAATTAGCTAACAGGTGTCTGAAAAATGTAGACTCTGCTGCATACATTACCTGCATACATTACCACTCTATTGAACTGACATGAGCACACATTCATCCCCAAAGGTTATGACAATCGCTGAAAACGTATGGAAAAAATAATAATACTTATTATTATTTAATAAACTTCTATAGCGCTTTTCATAGAATCACACTTTAAGAGCAAAAAACAAACAAGCAATATATCATGACAGGTCAACCAATAGAGGCCAAATCTTTGAATGCTGCATCCTCCAAAGATGGAGAGGGTCAGATCATGGCTTGAGAGGGTCAGATCATGGCTTGAGTGAAGGGAGCTAGCTGGTCAGAGGATGGTAGATGATGATGGAGTCTGCTGATCTTGTAGAAGGCAATTCTGGTCTTATACCCACTGGACTTCTCCTCTTCCACTCTGTGTAGCACCCGCCTAAAATGTAAACATTTTAGCATTTGTGGCACAAATCCAATTCAAGTCATGGGACCGATAATAGCATTTTTCACACATCATATTCAAATCATTTATAAGCGACTTTGTTAAGCTTCACAATCAATTGTGGATACATTTGGATGATTTGGACATGATGTGCGAAAAATTGTTATATCAGTTCCATGACATGAATGGGATTTGTGTCACGAATGCTAAAATGTTAGCATGTGGAAACAGTGCAAGGGAAACTAAACCAAAACATGGATTGCTGTCATACCATGTCCATAGACTATTTACAGGGTAAACCAATGTGTAATTTTGAAATTTGGGTGAACTATCCCTTCAACTGGGCATAATATGAAACCCCATGCTTACTGTGTTCTCTCTATGAGGAGTTGGGGTCTGTTTGGTCAAAACACAATTTGGTCTAGTTCAACCTTACGAGTCTACTGTAAAATCAGCTCTCAAACCATATAAAACACTAAAAGAATTGTATTTGGGACAAATCATTCACTAAACCCTAAACCTCATCTAAATCTTATAATGAATTATGTGGCAATTTAACAAGTTGAGGAGACTAAACTGCTTAGTGTAACCCTAGATTGTAAACTGTCATGATCAAAACGTATTGATGCAGCGGTAGCTAAGATGGGGAGAGGTCTGTCCGTGATAAGCATTGCTCAGCTTTCTTGGCATCACAATCAATTAAATGAGTCCTACAGGCCCTAGTTTTATTACACCTGGACTACTGCCCAGTTACATGGTCAAGTGTCACAAAGAAGAACATAGGCAAATTATAGTTGGCCCAGAACAGAACAGGGCTAATATCAATAAGATTCATGTCAATCTCTACTTGTCTTTGTGAGAGGTATTGATGTGTTGAAAGCACCAAACTGTCTGTTCAAACAGCTAACACATAGCTCAGACACCCATACATACCCCACAAAACATGCCACCAGGGGTCTCTTCACAGTCCCCAGAACAGACTCTAGCAAACACACAGTACTACATAGAGTCATGACTACATGGAACTCTCTTCCACATTAAGTATGTGAAGTGAGCAGTAAAATCAGATAAAAAAACCAACAGATAAAATAATACCTCACAGTACAACACGGACTGTGAAGCAATACACCCACACCCAGGTAACCTAGTGGTTAGAGCACTGGACTAGTAACCGGAAGGTTGCAAGATCGAATCCCCGAGCTGACAATGTAAAAATCTGTTGTTCTGAGCAAGGCAGTTAACCCACTGTTCCTAAGCTGTCATTGAAAATAAGAGTTTGTTCTTAACTGACTTGCCTAGTTAAATAAAGGTTAAAAAACACTCACACACTGTATTGTGGACTTAATATTTGTAGTGATGTATTGTTTTATTTGTGATGTAGGCTGTTGTGTTTTGTTGTGATGTACAGTGGCAAGAAAATATATGTGAACCCTTTGGAATTACCTGGATTTCTACATAAATTGGTCATAACATTTGATCTGATCTTCATCTAAATAGACAAACACAGTCTGCTAAAACTAATAACACACAAACAATTATACATTTTCATGTCTTTACTGAACACACCGTGTAAACATTCACAGTGTAGGGTGGAAAACGTATGTGAACCCTTGCATTGGGGTGGCAGGGTAGCCTAGTGGTTAGAGCGTTGAACTAGTAACCGAAAGATTGCAGTTCAAATCCCTGAGCTGACAAGGTACAAATCTGTCGTTCTGCCCCTGAACAAGGCAGTTAATTAACCCACTGTTCCTAGGCCGTCATTGAAAATAAGAATTTGTTCTTAAATGACTTGCCTGGTAAAAAATGTAATAACTGGTTGACCCTCATTTGGCAGCAAAAATCTGGATCTGGGGGTCATGCCACAACATTTTAAATTGGGTTGAGGTCAGGACTCTGACTGAGCCACTCCAGAAGGCGTATTTTCTTCTGTTAAAGCCATCCTGTTGTTGATTTACTTCTGTGTTTTGGATCGTTGTCCTGTTGCATCACCCAACTTCTGTTGAACTTCAATTGGTGGAACGATAGCCTTACATTATCATGCCAAATGTCTTGATAAACTTGATACATTTTTTATTTTTCAGCAAAGCAGCCCCAAACCATGATGCTCCCTCCACCATACTTTACAGCTGGGATGAGGTTTTCATGTTGGTGTGCTATGCCTTTTTTTCTCCACACATAGTGTTCCTTCCAAACACCTCAACTTTAGTTTAATCTGTCCACAGAATATTTGGCCAGATGCGCTGTGGAACATCCAGGTGCTATTTTGTGAACTTCAGACGTGCAGTAATGTTTTTTTGGACAGCAGTGTCTTCTTCCGTGGTGTCCTCCCATGAACCCCATTCTTGTTAAGTCTTTTATGTAACGTAGACTCGTCAACAGAGATGTTAGCATGTTTCAGAGATTTCTGTAAGTCTTTAGCTGACACTAGGATTCTTCTTAACCTCATTGAGCATTCTGCACTGTGCTCCTGCAGTCATTTTTGCAGGACGGCCACTCCTAGGGAGAGTAGCAACAGTGCTGGACTTTCTCAATTTATAGACAATTCGTCTTACAGTGGACTAATGAACATCAAGGCTTTTCGAGATACTTTTGTAACCCTTTCCAGCATTATGCTGTCACGTCCTGGCAATAGATAGCCCTCTGGCTTCTCTATGGTGTTTTGGTCAGGACGTGACCAGGGGGGTTTTGTTCTATGTTGTATTTTTCTATGTTGGTTTTGAGTTGGTTCCCAATTAGAGGCAGCTGTTAGTCGTTGCCTCTAATTGGGAATCCTATATAGTTTGTTCTCTCCCCACCTGTGTTTGTGGGTTATTGTCTTTTGTTAGTGCATGTGTTGTGCGCTACATTGATGTCTTAGTCTGTTAATCGTTTTGTAGTTGGTTCCAGTTTATTAAAATTATGTGGAACCCCACTCACGCTGCACCTTGGTCCAGTTCCTTTGAAGGAGATTGTGACATATGCAAGTTAAACTATTCTTAATCTTAGGTCTTCTGGGATATATTTTGTTCAAGGCATGGTTCACATCAGGCAATGCTTCTTGTGAATAGCAAACTCACATTTTGTGAGTGTTTTTTTTATAGGGCAGGGCAGCTCAAACCAACATCTCCAATCTCGTCTCATTGATTGGACTCCAGGTTAGCTGACTCCTGACCCAAATTAGCTTTTGGAAAAGTCATTAGCCTAGGGGTTCACATACTTTTTCCAATCTACACTGTGAATGTTTAAATTATGTATTCAATATAGACAAGAAAAATACAAACATTTGTGTGTTAGTTTAAGCACACTGTGTTTGTCTATTGTTGTGACTAAGATGAAGATCAGATCAAATTTGACTAATTGATGCAGAATTCCAAAAGGTTCACATACTTTTTCTTGCCACTGTAACTGTTTTAACCCTGTTTGGACCCAAGGAAGAGTACCCGCTGCCTTGGCAGCAGCTAATGGGGACCCTAATAAATACTAAACTGGTGTAACAGTCATGAAATACCATCATCCTTGAACAGATTAATCCACACTGACACAGGAACCTTCACAAAGGTCTTACAACAGGAGCAAAGCCTCCCTACTCTGCAAACTATAACACTTACAAATGATTGGGTTTCATGCAATAATAAGCACTACAGTGAAGAACAGGCCTACAGCCTTTAACCACTGTAATTAATTTGATGTTCAGAAGGACTGGCTTTAGCCTTTTGGGGGTTCAAGCGAGCAAAAAATGTTAGTGGCCCACCTCTTGACAGCAGAGAGACAAATTTATATTTTAAAGTTAATTTCCTAAAATTCTACGCTTTGTTGCTGTTTTAAAGCAAGTTTTCTGCAGTTCTGCACACTTTGCCATTGGGCAGAGAGAACATTTTGCATGTGCCCTGTGTGCCCGGTCGGTATTCAGCCAAGATAACTACACATTTAGATAACTGGCTAGAATAATTGAGTGACTGACAAAATGAGCAAAACAGCTGATGCACAAGCAAATATGTCACTTAAGCCTTGAGCTGCTGTTCAGAATGACCAATGTTGACATAAAAGAATAACACAAAAATACAAAAAAATATATGCCCCAGGGAAAGATTGACATATTCTCTATTGACTGAATCTTGAATATCCATTCCCTCAGGTGTTTGGATTAGCCAGTATCTCCTGTTCAGAGCTCCTGAGCCATCAGAAGAGGGTCTGGATCATGACTCATTCCATATTGAAGAGGGACACCCTGGGCCTTTTCCTTATGAGCTGGGCAAAGTGAGTACAGACTCATGACTCATAGTTTGGACATCTACAATTTATTTTATCAGGTAGTTGCTGACCCTGTAGCCTGTTCAGTGTCCCAGAATGCTCTTACTATTTCCCCGTATCTCCATCGTACTGATTCTAAACTGTATATTCTCATCGCTCTGTTTCAGATTCTTGTTGAGCGACAGTACCGTGTGGCATTTCAATTCTTTGGGGAGGGAGCGGACAAGTAGCCAAAGGGACTTCTCAGTACGACCAGAGACAGGCATGATGATGGTTCACACGGCTGTCGACTATGAACAGAACCAGAACCTGAGGATTAGCAAATACTCAGAAATCAGCCAGCCAGGAAACATTCATCTATTTATATTTTTACTGTATTCCTTGACAGTATTTACCAAATTTACCAAAGTAATTGATCTGTCATATTTATCATAGATTTTATGCAGCTCGAACAAGGTACAAAAATAATAATTTAATTCCACAGCTTACAAACAGGCTATAAACAGACTTCCTCCGTCTTTGTTAGCCAGCCTGCTAGCCTGTGCTAGCTTGCTATCCCCGGCTAGCTATCTGAATCGCCGTGTCCCCAACCAGTCTCACTACTCACTGGACCCTTATGATCACTCGGCTAAGCATGCCTCTCCTCAATGTCAATATGCCTTGTCCCATTGCTGTTCTGGTTAGTGTTTATTGTCTTATTTCACTGTAGAGCCTCTAGCCCTGCTCAATATACCTTATCCAAACCTTCAGTTTCACCACCCACACATGCGATGACATCACCTGGTTTAAATGTTTCTAGAGACAATATCTCTTTCATCACCACTCAATGCCAGGGTCTACCTCCACTGTAATCATGTCCTACCATACCTTTGTCTGTACATTATGCCTTTAATCTATTTTATCGCACCCTGAAACCTGTTCTTTTTACTCTCTGTTCAGGACGTCCTAGACAACCAGTCATTTTAGCCTTTAGCCGTACCTTTATCCTACTCCTCCTCTGTTCCTCTGGTGATATAGAGGTTAATCCTGGCCCTGCAGTGCCTAGCTGCACTCCCATTCCCAGGCACTATCATTTGTTGACTTCTGCAAACGTAAAAGCCTTGGTTTCATGCATGTTAACATTAGAAGCATCCTCCCTTAGTTTGTTTTATTCACTGCTTTAGCATACTCTGCCAACCCGGATGTCCTAGCCATGTCTGAATCCTGGCTTAAGAAGACCACCAAAACCGCTGAAATCTCCATCCCTAATTACAACATTTTCAGACAAGATAGAACGGCCAAAGGGGGTGGTGTTGCAATCTACTGCAGAGATAGCCTGCAGAGTTCTGTCTTACTATCCAGGTCTGTACCCAAACAATTTGAACTTTTACTTTTAAAAATCCACCTTTCTAGAAACAAGTTTCTCACTGTTGCCGCTTGCTATAGACCACCCTCTGCCCCCAGCTGTGCTCTGGACACCATATGTGAAATGATTGCCCCCCATCTATCTTCAGAGTTCGTGCTGCTAGGTGACCTAAACTGGGACATGCTTAACACCCCGGCCATCCTACAATCTAAACTTGATGCCCTAAACCTCACACAAATCATAATTGAACCTACTAGGTACAACCCCAAAGCCGTAAACACGGGCACCCTCATAGATGTCATCCTAACTAACTTGCCCTCCAAATACACCCCTGCTGTTTTCAACCAAGATCTCAGCGATCACTGCCTCATTGCCTGCATCCGTAATGGGTTTGCGGTCAAACGTCATCCTCTCATTACTGTCAAACGTTCCCTAAAACACTTCAGTGAGCAGGCCTTTCTAATCGACCTGGCCCGGGTATCCTGGAAGGATATTGACCTCATCCCGTCAGTAGAGGATGCCTGGTTATTCTTTAAAAGTGCCTTCCTCACCATCTTAAATAAGCATGCCCCATTCAAGAAATTTAGAACCAGGAACAGATATAGCCCTTGGTTCTCTCCAGACCTGACTGCCCTTCACAAAAACATCCTGTGGCGTTCTGCATTAGCATCGAACAGCCCCCGTGATATGCAACTTTTTAGGGAAGTCAGGAACCAATATACACTGGCAGTTAGGAAAGCCAAGGCTAGCTTTTTCAAGCAGAAATTTGCTTCCTGTAACACAAACTCAAAAAAGTTCTGGGACACTGTAAAGTCCATGGAGAATAAGAGCATCTCCTCCCAGCTGCCCACTGCACAGAGGATAGGAAACGCTGTCACCACCGATAAACCCACAATAATTGAGAATTTCAATAAGCATTTTTCTACAACTGGCCATGCTTTCCACCTGGCTACCCCTACCCCGGTCAACAGCCCTGCACCCCCCTCAGTAACTCGCCCAAGCCTCCCCCGCTTCTCCTTCACCCAAATCCAGAGAGATGATGTTCTGAAAGAGCTGCAAAATCTGGATTCCTACAAATCAGCTGGGCTAGACAAACTGAACCCTCTCTTTCTAACATTATCCACCGAAATTGCTACTAACCTATTCAACCTCTCTTTCGTATCGTCTGAGATCCTCAAAGATCGGAAAGCTGCCTCGGTCATCCCCCTCTTCAAAGGGGGAGACACTCTAGATACAAACTGTTATAGACCTATATCCATCCTGCCCTGCCTTTCTAAAATCTTCGAAAGCCAAGTTAACAAACAGATCACAGACTATTTAGAATCCCACCGTACCTTCTCCACTATGCAATCTGGTTTCCGAGCTGGTCATGGGTGCACCTCAGCCACGCTCAAGGTCCTAAACGATATCATAACCGCCATCGAGAAAAGACAGTACTGTGCAGCCGTCTTCATCGACCTGGCCAAGGCTTTCGACTCTGTCAATCACCCCATTCTTATCAGCAGACTCAATAGCCTTGGCTTCTCAAATGACTGCCTCGCTTGGTTCACCAACTACTTCTCAGATAGAGTTCAGTGTGCCCACACCTGCCCGCCCGACTAGCATCACTTCTCTGGACGGTTCTGACCTAGAATATGTGGACAACTACAAATACCTAGGTGTCTGGTTAGACTGTAAACTCTCGTTCCAGACTCACATTAAGCATCTCCAATCCAAAATGAAATCTAGAATCGGCTTCCTATTTCGCAAACAAAGCCTCCTTCACTCATGCCGCCAAACATACCCTCGTAAAACTGACTATCCTACTGATCCTTGACTCCGGCGATGTCATCTACAAAATAGCCTCCAACACTCTACTCAGCAAACTGGATGTAGTCTATCACATTGCCATCCGTTTTATCACCAAAGTCCGATACACTACCCACCACTGCGACCTGTATGCTCTCGTTGGCTGGCCCTCACTACATATTCGTTGCCAAACCCACAGGCTCCAGATAATCTATAAGTCTGTGCTAGGTAAAGCCCCGCCTTATCTCAGCTCACTGGTCACCATAGCAACACCCACCCGTAGCATGCGCTCCAGCAGGTATATTTCACTGGTCATCCCCAAAGCCAACACTTCCTTTGGCCGTCTTTCCTTCCTGTTCTATGCTGCCAATGACTGGAAACAATTGCAAAAATCACTGAATCTGGAGTCTTATATCTCCCTCTCTAACTTTAAGCATCAGCTGTCAGGGCAGCTTACCGATCACTGTACCTGTACACAGACAATCTGTAAATAGCACACCCAACTACCTCATCCCCATATTACTACTTACCCTCTTGCTCTTTTGCACCCCAGTACCTCTACTTGCACATCATCATCTGCACATCGATTACTCCAGTGTTATTGCTAAATTGGAATTATTTTGCCTCTGTGGCCTATTTATTGCTTACCTCCCTACTTTACTACATTTGCACACACAGTACATATATGTTTTTATTGTGTTATTGACTGTACGTTTGTTGATATGTAACTCTGTGCTGTTGTTTTTATCTTGGCCAGGTCGCAGTTGTAAATGAGAACTTGCTCTCAACTGGCCTACCTGGTTAAATAAAGGTGAAATAAAAAAAAATATCTATATATTTTTAACCATCTTACATATAAAACCTTATTTCTTCATCAAAAATTGTGAATATCTCACCACAGGTTAATGAGAAGGGTATGCTTGAAAGGATGCTCTTAACTCTGCATTGTTGGGTTGCATTGGAGAGAGTCTCAGTCTTAAATCATTTCCCACCCACAGTCTGTGCCTGTATTTCGTTTTCATGCTAGTGAGGGCCGAGAATCCGCTCTCGAATAGGTACGTGGTTGCAAAGGGCATCAGTGTCTTAACAGCTGATTTACCAAGGCAGGATACTCTGAGCGCAGCCCTATCCAGAAATCTGGCAGTGGCTTCTGATTAAATAAATCTTTCACAGAACCGCTTGCAATTTCGATGAGGCTCTCTTGTTCAGATATCGGTAAGTGGACTGGAGGCAGGGCATGAATAGGATAACTAATCTAGTTGTTTCTGTCATCCATTTCGGGAAAGTACCTGCATTATTGCGCACCCAACTCACCCAGGTGCTTCGCTATGTCACATTTGACATTGTCTGTAAGCTTGAGTTCATTTGCAAACAAAAAATCATACAATGATGGAAATACCTGTGTGTTGTCCTTGTTAATGGGGGTGGTAGGTAGTCTAGTGGTTAGAGCATTGGGCCAGTAACTGAAAGGTTGCTGGATTGAATCCCCAGAGCTGACAAGGTAAAAATCTGTTGTTCTCCCCCTATACAAGGCAGGTAACCCACTGTTCCCCGGTAGGCCATCATCGTAAATAAGAATTTGTTCTTAACTGACTAGCCTAGTTAAATTAAATGCAGACAGAGAAGAGCTCCAACTTCTTAATCATTGCCTCAATTGTGTTCCGCACATTGAATATACAGTGGGGCAAAAAAGTATTTAGTCAGCCACCAATTGTGAAAGTTCTCTCACTTAAAAAGATGAGAGAGGCCTGTAATTTTCATCATAGGTACACTTCAACTATGACAGACAAAATGAGGAAGGAAAATCCAGAAAATCACATTATAGGATTTTTAATGAATTTATTTGCAAATTATGGTGGAAAATAAGTATTTGGTCACATACAAACAAGCAAGATTTCTGGCTCTCACAGACCTGTAACAACTTCTTTAAGAGGCTTTTTCAAACAGAAATTTGCATCCAGTAGCACAAACTTCAAAAGGTTCTAGGACACTGTAAAGTCCATGGAGAATAAGAG
Source organism: Brachymystax lenok tsinlingensis (assembly GCA_030435695.1). Lineage (NCBI taxonomy): Eukaryota > Metazoa > Chordata > Actinopteri > Salmoniformes > Salmonidae > Brachymystax > Brachymystax lenok. The sequence continues at coordinate 21,075,328 of CM059797.1, read as the reverse complement.
CACCTCCTCCCAGCTGCCCACTGCACTGAGGCTAGGAAACACTGTCACCACCGATAAATCCACGATAATTGAGCATTTTTCTACGGCTGGCCATGCTATCCACCTGGCTACCCCTACCCCGGTCAACATCCCTGCACCCCCCACAGCAACTTGCCCAAGCCTCCCCCATTTCCCCATCACCCAAATCCAGATAGCTGATGTTCTGAAAGAGTTGCAAAATCTGGACCCCTACAAATCAGCTGGGCTAGATAATCTGGACCCTCTCTTTCTAAAATTATCTGCCGCAATTGTTGCAACCCCAATTACTAGCCTTTTCAACCTCTCTTTCGTATCGTCTGAGATCCCTAAAGATTGGAAAGCTGCCACGATCATCCCCCTCTTCAAATGGGGAGATACTCTAGACCCAAACTGTTACAGACCTACAGTGGGGCAAAAAAGTATTTAGTCAGCCACCAATTGTGCAAGTTCTCTCACTTAAAAAGATGAGAGAGGCCTGTAATTTTCATCATAGGTACACTTCAACTATGACAGACAAAATGAGGGAAAAAAATCACATTGTAGGATTTTTAATGAATTTAGTTGCGGAGAGTCCCTGTAATCCAAGACTCAGATCATTTAGGTAAGAAAAAACATCACCCAGATAGGCCAGTCGTGTGAGAAACTCGTCATCATGCAAGCGGTCAGACAAGGGAAAATTACGGTCAGTAAAGGAAACTTTCAGCTCGTCTATCAATAAAAATGTGTCAATACTTTGCCCCTTGAATACCAGTGCACTTCTGTATGTTGTAAAAGCATTACACGGTCGCTGCCCATATTATTGCATAGTGCAGAAAATACACGAGAGTTCAGGGGCCTTGCTTTAACAAACTTAACCATTTTTACTGTAGTGTCCAAAACGTCTTTCATTCCAATGGCAGGAAGGGCCTCTCGGTGGATGCTGTGGTGTACCCAAGTGGCGTCGGGAGCAACTGCTTGCACACTCGTTACCACTTAACTATGTCTCCATGTCACGGCTTTTGCGCCATCAGTACAGATACCAACACATCTTGACCACCAAAGTCCATTTGATGTCACCACGCTGTCCAGTACTTAAACAATAACCTCTCCTGTTGTCCTGATTTCCAGTGGTTTGCAGAAGAGGATGTCTTCCTTAATTAACCCCCCATAATCAAGGGTCTCTCTGTACTTTGCTCCGTTCATCTTTGCCTCGATCCTGACTACTGCCCCAGGCCCTGCCGCTGAAAAACATCCCCACAGCATGATGCTGCCACCACCATGCCTCACCGTAGGGATGGTGCCAGGTCTCCTACAGCCGTGACGCTTGGCATTCAGGCCAAAGAGTTCGATCTCAGTTTCATCAGACCAGAGAATCTTGTTTCTCATGGTTTGAGAGTTTTTAGATGCTTTTTGTCAAACTCCAAGTGGCCTGTCATGTGTCTTTTACTGAGGAGTGGCTTCCGTCTGGCCACTCTGACATAACAGCCTGATTGGTGGAGTGCTGCAGAGATGGTTGTCCTTCTAGAAGGTTCACCCATATCCACAGAGGAACTCTAGTGCTCTGTCAGAGTGACCATCTGGTTCTTTGTCACCTCCCTGACCAAGGCCCTTCTCCCCCGATTGCTCAGTTTGGCCGGGCGGCCAGCTCTAGGAAGATTCTTGGTGGTTCCAAGCTTCTTCCATTTAAGAATGATTGAACTGTGTTCTTGGGGACCTTCAATGCTTTAGAAATGTTTTGGTAACCTTCCCCAGATCTGTGCCTTGACACAATCCTGTCTCGAAGCTCTACGGACAATTCCTTTGACCTCATGGTTTTTGCTCTGACATGCACTGTCAACTGTGGGACCTTATATAGACAGGTGTGTGCCTTTCCAAATCATGTCCAATCAATTGCATTTACCACAGGTGGACTCCAATGAAGTTGTAGAAACATCTGAAGTATGATCAATGGAAACAGGATGCGCTTGAGCTACATTTCGAGTTTCATAGCAAAGGGTCTGAATACTTGTGTAAATAAGGTATTTCTGTTTTTAATTTTTAATACATTTGTAAAAATGTCTAAAAACCTGTTTTCACTTTGTCATTATGGGGTATTGTGTGTATATTGTTGAGGGGAAAAAACAATTTAATCCATTGTAGAATAAGGCGTAACAAAACGTGTCAGCATACTTCCAAGTTGTTAAGTAATATATATTAAGCAATGTTATTCTCCATCACGACTACTGCATTAATGAATGAATGAATTATTTATTTAATTCTATGAGACTTTCCTGATATTCCAAGCATCCCTTGAATGAGATGGCACCATTGCTGTCGATGAAGAACTCAGTGTTTGGTGTGTCTGGCGTCACCGATGTGAATTCATAGTGAAACGTTGAGCTTGGGGAATCTGACTAGAAAGGATCCTGTGTCAAAAGGAGGACATTTTGGTTTTGGAATATAGTGACACAAAATAGTTTCCTACTCTATACCAAGTACCAACATTGTTTACATTGCGTATTTGCCTCTCCAATGCTGACCTCATACAAATCCCTCTCAAAGACTGGTGGGTTTTCATTTATGTCTAATATGGTAATGTCAATTGCCAGCATTATGTCCACCTGAGAAACTGACTTTTTTATTGCCTCAAATGTTTTTAAGTTTAATTTTATTTTCCCTTTATTTAACCAGGTAGGCAAGTTGAGAACAAGTTCTCATTTACAACTGCGACCTGGCCAAAATAAAGCAAAGCAGTTCGACACATACAACAACACAGAGTTACACATGGAGTAACAACAAACAAACATACAGTCAATAATACAGTAGAAAAAACAAATCTATATACAAAGAGTGCAAATGAGGTAAGATAAGGAAAGTAAGGCAATAAATAGGCCATGGTGGCAAAGTAATTACAATATAGCATTTAAACACTGGAATAGCAGATATGCAGTAGATGAATGTGAAATGTAGAAAAACTGGGGGCAAAGGAACAAGATAAATAAATAAATACAGTAGGGGATGAGGTAGTTGGTTGGGCTATTTACAGATGGGCTATATACAGGTGCAGGGGTCTGTGAACTGCTCTGACAGCTGGTGCTTAAAGCTGGTGAGGGAGATAAGTGTCTCCAGTTTCAGAGATTTTTGTAGTTCGTTCCAGTCATTGGCAGCAGAGAACTGGAAGGAAAGTCGGCCAAAGGAGGAATTGGATTTGGGGGTGACCAGTGAGATATACAACGAGGGAAAAAAGTATTTGATCCCCTGCTGTTTTTGTACGTTTTCCAACTGACAAAGAAGTGATCAGTCTATAATTTTAAAGGTAGGTTTATTTGAACAGTGAGAGACAGAATAACAACAAAGAAATCCAGAAAAACGCATGTGAAAAATGTTAATGAGGGAAATAAGTATTTGACCCCCTCTGAATCAGAAAGATTTCTGGCTCCCAGGTGTCTTTTATACAGGTAACGAGCTGAGATTAGGAGCACGCTCTTAAAGGGAGTGCTCCTAATCTCATCTTGTTACCTGTATAAAAGACACCTGTCCACAGAAGCAATCAATCAATCAGATTCCAAACTCTCCACCATTGCCAAGACCAAAGAGCACTCCAAGGATGTCAGGGACAAGATTGTAAACCTACACAAGGCTGGAATGGGCTACAAGACCATCGCCAACCAGCTTGGTGAGAAGGTGACAACAGTTGGTGCGATTATTCGCAAATGGAAGAAACACAAAATAACTGTCAATCTCCCTCGGCCTGGGGCTCCATGCAAGATCTCACCTCGTGGAGTTGCAATGATCATGAGAACAGTGAGGAATCAGCCCAGAACTACACGGGAGGATCTTGTCAATGATCTCAAGGCAGCTGGGACCATAGTCACCAAGAAAACAATTGGTAACAGTACGTTGTGAAGGACTGAAATCCTGCAGCGCCCGCAAGGTCTCCCTGCTCAAGAAAGCACATATACATGCCCGTCTGAAGTTTGCCAATGAACATCTGAATGATTCAGAGGACAACTGGGTGAAAGATGAGACCAAAATTGAGCTCTTTGGCATCAACTCAACTCACCGTGTTTGGAGGAGGAGGAATGCTGCCTATGACCCCGAGAACACCATCCCCACCGTCAAACATGGAGGTGGAAACATTATGGTTTGGGGGTGTTTTTCTGCTAAGGGGACAGGACAACTTCACCGCATCAAAGGGACGATGGACGGGGCCATGTACCGTCAAATCTTGGGTGAGAACCTCCTTCCCTCAGCCAGGGCATTGAAAATGGGTCGTGGATGGGTATTCCAGCATGACAATGACCCAAAACACATGGCCAAGGCAACAAAGGAGTGGCTCAAGAAGAAGCACATTAAGGTCCTGGAGTGGCCTAGCCAGTCTCCAGACCTTAATCCCATAGAAAATCTGTGGAGGGAGCTGAAAGTTCGTGTTGCCAAACATCAGCCTCGAAACCTTAATGACTTGGAGAAGATCTGCAAAGAGGAGTGGGACAAAATCCCTCCTGAGATGTGTGCAAACCTGGTGGCCAACTACAAGAAACGTCTGACCTCTGTGATTGCCAACAAGGGTTTTGCCACCAAGTACTAAGTCATGTTTTGCAGAGGGGTCAAATACTTATTTCCCTCATTAAAATGCAAATCAATTTATATAATATTTTTTTCACATGCATTTTTCTGGATTTTTTTGTTGTTATTCTGTCTCTCACTGTTCAAATAAACCTACCATTAAAATTATAGACTGATCATTTCTTTGTCAGTGGGCAAACGTACAAAATCAGCAGGGGATCAAATACCTTTTTCCCTCACTGTATACAGAGAAGAGAGTTGGCCCAAGAATTGAACCCTGTGGCACCCACATAGAGACTGCCAGAGGCCCGGACAGGCCCTTAGATTTGACACACTGAACTCTATCGGAGAAGTAGTTGGTGAACCATGCGAGGCAATCATTTGAGAAACCAAACCGATAAGGATGTGGTGATTGACAGAGTCGAAAGCCTTGGCCAGATCAATGAATACGGCTGCACAGTAATATCTCTTATCGATGGCGGTTGTGATGTCGTCGTTTAGGACCTTGAGCGTGGGGAGGGGGCTTGGGCAAGCTACTGCAGGGGGTGCTGAGATGTTGACCGGGGTAGGGGTAGCCAGGTGGAAAGCATGGCCAGCCGTAGAAAAATGCTTATTGAAATTATCGATTATCGTAGATTTATCGGTGGTGACAGTGTTTCCTATCCTCAGTAGAGTGCTAATGCAGAATGCCACAGGATGTTTTTGTGCTGGTCAAGGGCAGTCAAGTCTGGGGTGAACCAAGAGCTATATCTGTTCTTAGGTCTACATTTTTTTAATGGGGCATGCTTATTTAAGATGGTGAGGAAAGCACTTTTGATGAGCAACCAGGCCCCCTCTACTGACGGGATGAGGAAAATTATTGATTATTATAATATTTTTATTTGTGCCCTGGTCCTATAAGAGCTCATTGTCACTTCCCACGAGCCGGGTTGTGACAAAAGCACACTCATTCTTATGTTTAATAAATGTATTGTATAGTGTGTGTGTGGCAGGCTTACAATGATGTCAAAAAACAACATTTGAGAGTGTGCTGACCCTGGTGCTAGGGGGTACCCAGCTGGAGGTTGAATGTTTGAAGGGGTACGGGACTATAAAAAGTTGGGGAACCACTAGTCTAGTTCAACTACTGTGGTCCTCCATGTTGAGGATGGCAACAATCCCCTACCAAGCATAATGGGTCACACACAGTAAGTCTATACATTTCAATCTCTTATTGTTCCTTTTGTAATAATGCTTATGTGCTTTCTGTTTACATCTGTGAACTCGAGCTGTAAGTTTACACAGCAATGAGCTGTTCTGGAATGTTTAAACATTCTGAAGAACGTTCCGTGTACTGTCAATAAGATTAAATGAGATTTACCAGGGTCTGAATGGATGGTCAGCCATGAAGGTCAGGGAGTTGGTCAACCGTGGTTTGCCAGTGCTGTGGCAAGATATTGTGTAAAATAATGAATTTGAAGAATTTATCTGCACTGTATGTTTGTTAGCTAGCTAGCCAACCAGTTTTAGAGGAATGATTGCATGAATGTTTCAAATTAACTGCCAATATGCCAACATTCCATTCAAATAATGCAGTCAATCCACAGCCATACACTGTCTGAAATCAGTTGTTGATAGGACTTAGACAAGTTCTGATATTGTATCATATTGTAACGACCCTGGGTTTATAAGCACGGATATCGACTCTGCCGCTTGAGCATGCTTTCGGGGCACTTTCTCACATGACCCCATGCATTAGGGAACTGGCAGGGTGATGGAAGGAGAAACTGGGGCATCACCGTTACGGATACATGTAAAAGACTTGGATACCAAGAACACCCCGGCATGGAAGGTGAAATACACCATCGAGGGGGATGAGAGAGGACACTTTAAAATAGTGACTGACTCAGAAACCAATAATGGAATCCTGACAGTTGTGAAAGTGGGTGTTATCAGACTGCATTTCATGCATTTTATTGCCTTCACCTGTACTGTCTGAGATAGTGGATAGGTACACTCTCATGTTACACCCTGTACTTAACAACCATACCATGCATTTCTAATTTAGACAGGATATTATTTTGAATATTTTTTATTGTCTTAAATCACAAAATTCAAAAGAATGTAGGTAGCAAATAATTTTTTTGCTGCCCTTAAATTAAATGCCATTGTTTTGCACATTGATAGTGATTGACGCATGACCTAGACCTAACAACTTATCTGTACAGTGTGACTGTAGCCCCTGGACTATGAGGATGGGGCAGAGAGATGGCTGACTGTCATTGTGCTAAATTAGGAGCCCTATTTCTCCTGTGCAGTGAAGGGGAGAACAAACTCAGGGCTTTGGAGTGTTGACACCACAGGAGGCGAATTACACATCATGGTAGTGTCATGCGATAATGAGTCAAGAAACGGACCAAAGCCCACTTCTAGGAGGTTCATCCTTCAAGTAGAGGATGCCTACGACCCACCAGTGTGTGCGTGTGTTTGTGTTACCCCTCAGTCCCCGACATTCCTTGAGTTGTTGAATCTGTTTTTTTAAAGGTAATTTTGCTGTTTGCTTGAGTAATTGGAGATGGGAGTTCCATGCGATCGTGGCTCTGTATAAAACTGTGCGTTTCCATGAATTCATTTTTGGACTTGGGGACTGTGAAGAGACCCCTGGTGGCATATCTTGTGGGGTATGTATGGGTGTCGGAGCTGAATATTATTTGATTATGCAGACAATGTAGAATTTGTCACTGTAATATTTCTCATAAAAACTAGAGAAGAGAAGCAGTTAATCTCTTGTCAACCCTCAAAGAGGGTTAGCTGACATCGTCACAAAAACGATGCTCGCGATCCAATGGCGCAGAAATCTGTGTTGTTGCGTTTCTGGGGAATTCTAGGTGGCTCATTTCAGGAAGTTTTATATTGTTCTTGATACCATGTCTTGTTTTGAGGTATTTTGACGGATGTCAAGTCTATGCTAATATGTCAAAAATGAGCTAGCTAGCTATTCATGTTCTCAATAAACATTGGAGATTAAATATAGTTTACATGTCAACAATCTAAGCCAACCCAGTCTGTTTTGCCCCATAGTTGCGCACGTGTCTGTTTTATTGCTGAACCACCAAACCGTCTATAAAATAACTATTCCTTACCATCAATCCTACAGGTTTTAGCCCTTAGCTGTATAAGTCTAAATGTTTCGGAGCTTAGTGAACAACATTTAAAAAAAAATCTATTACAGCTAAATGTATAAAGTATGCATTAACGTCAGATTAATTTAAAAGTGGATAGTGTATGCAGGCTTGGTTTTTGTGAGGGCTCTTGAATGCAGGTCTTCCGGAATCAATCACAGGAAACTGATTTACACAAAACTCCTTTAATAAGGGACACGAAATTACTACCAACGTAGTCACACACCTGCTCACTACACGGAGCCACAATAGATGAAACAATCACGGACAAAACTGAGGGGGGAACAGAGGAATTAAATAACACATGCAATTTGGGTAATGTGAACCAGGTGTGATAATTGACAAGACAAACAGAAAATGAGAAATGGATCGGTGGTGGCTAGAACTCCGGTGACGTCGACCGCCGGTAGCCGCTCGAACCAGGAGAGGGACCGACTTCAGTGGAAGTCGTGACAGTACCCCCCCCCCTTTACGCCGCGGCTCCAGCAGCGCGCCGACACCGGTCTCGGGGACGACCCGGAGGACGAGGCACAGGGCGCTCCGGGTGGAGGCGGTGAAATTCCCGCAGCAGTGAAGGATCCAGGATGTCCTCCACCCGCACCCAGCTTCTCTCCTCCGGACCGTACCCCTTCCACTGAAGGCCCCTTGCCCGACACCTTGAGTCCATGATAGGGGCAGGTTTCAGAGGGGCAGGTTTCAGGTCGAGAGCCAGACCCGGTCCCCTGGTACGAACACCGGGGCCTCACTGCGGTGGCGGTCGGCGCACGCCTTCTGCCGCCTCATGGCTCGTTGCAGGTGCACGTGGGTGGCTTCCCAGATCTCCTCCGAGCACCTAAACCATTCGTCCACCGCAGGAGCCTCAGTCTGGCTCTGATGCCATGGTGCCAGAACCGGCTGATACCCTAGCACACATTGAAATGGGGACAGGTTAGTAGAGGAGTGGCGGAGTGAGTTCTGGGCCATCTCTGCCCAGGGAATGAACACCGCCCACTCCCCCGGCCGGTCCTGGCAATATGACCTCAGAAATCTACCCACATCTTGGTTGACTCGTTCCACCTGCCCGTTGCTCTCGGGGTGAAACCTTGAGGTAAGGCTGACCGAGACCCCCAGATGCTCCATGAACGCCTTCCACACCCTAGACATGAACTGGGGACCCCGATCAGACACTATGTCTTCAGGCACCCCGTAGTGCCGGAAAACGTGGGTGAACAGAGCCTCTGCAGTCTGTAGAGCCGTAGGGAGACCGGGCAAAGGAAGGAGGCGACAGGACTTTGAAAACCGATCCACAACAACCAGGATCGTCGTTTTACTTTGTGACGGTGGATGATCCGTCACGAAATCCACCGACAGGTGTGACCACGGCCACTGTGGAACGGGTAGGGGTTGTAATTTTCCTCTGGGCGGGTGCCTAGGTGCCTTGTACTGAGTGCACACCAAGCAGGAGGAAACATAAACCCTCACGTCCTTTGCTAAGATGGGCCACCAGTATTTCTCACTAAGACAGCGTACTGTTCGGCCGATACCCGGCTGACCAGAGGAGGGTGATGTGTGAGCCCAAACGATCAGATGGTCACGGACAGCGGACGGAACGTACATACGCCCAGCGGGACACTGAGGGGGAGTGGGCTCTGTATGCACCGCCCGCTCGATATCCGCGTCCAGCTCCCATACCACCGGTGCCACCAGGCAAGAGGCAGGAAGTATGGGAGTGGGATCGATGGACCGCTCCTCTGTGTCATACAACCGGGACAGTGCGTCTGCCTTCACGTTCTGGGAACCTGGTCTGAAGGATAGCGTAAAATCAAAACGTGTGAAAAACATGGCCCACCTTGCCTGACGAGGGTTCTGTCTCCTCGCCGCCCGGATGTACTCCAGATTACGGTGGTCAGTCCAGATGAGAAAAGGGTGTTTAGCCCCCCTTAAGCCAATGCCTCCACGCCTTCAGAGCCACTGGCTATGAGAGGCAGTGGGTAGCTATACCTCACAGTGATCTGAATGATACCTCGATAGTCAATACACGGGCGCAGACCATCCTTCTTCTTCACAAAAAAGAAACTTGAGGAGGCAGGTGAAGTGGAGGGTCAAATGTATCCCTGTCCCAGAGATTCGGCAACATATGTCTCCATAGCCGCCGTCTCCTCCTGTGACAGAGGATACACATGACTCCTGGGAAGTGCTGCGTCTACCAGGAAATTTATCGCACAATCCCCTCATCAATGAGGTGGTAATTGAGTCGCCCTCTTCTTACAGAAGGCGAGAGCCAAATCTGCATATTCTGAGGGGATGTGCACGGTGGAAACCTGGTCTGCACTCTCCACTGTAGTTGCACCGATGGAAGCACCTACACACCTCCCCCGAGCACCCTCGTGACCACCCCTTGAGAGCCCTCTGTTGCCACAAAATATTGGGGTCATGATATGCCAACCAGGGTATGCCCAGCACCACGGGAAACGCAGGAGAATCAATAAGGAAAAGACTGATACGCTCCTCATGACCCCCCTGCGTCACCATACTTAGTGGAGCTGTGGCCTCCCTAATCAGCCCTGACCCTAAGGGTCGACTATCTAGGGCATGCACAGGGGAAAGGAACATCAAGAGACACAATGGGGAACCCTAACCTACGGGCAAAAGTATGGTCAATAAAATTCCCAGCTGTGCCTGAATCTACTAGCTCCTTATGCTGGGAATGCGGGGAACACTCAGTAAACTCTACCAACAAAAACATGTGAGCAACAGGGGGCTCTGGGTGAGTTTGGTGCTCACTCACCTGGGGTGACACAACAGTGCTCTGCCTGCCTCCTCGACTCCCTGAAGAACAGCCCCAACACCTGCCAGCAGTGTGTCCTCTGCGGTCACAGCTGGTGCAGGGAATGGCTCCTCCTCCGGTCCCCATGAGCGCAGCACCTCCCAGCTCCATATGGGTCGGAGCGGAGACGCTGGAGGATGGAATTAACAGGCCCCAATCCGGACGTCCGCGGGTAGCCAGCAAGTTATCCAGTCGAATGGACATGTCCACCAGTTGGTCCAGAGTGAGTGTTGTGTCCCTGCAGGCCAGCTCCCGACGGACGTCCTCCAGCAGACTGCACCGGAAATGGTTGATCAGGGCCCGCTCATTCCATCCTGCCCATGCGGCCAGGGTATTGAAGTCCAGGGCGAAATCCTGCGCGCTCCTCGTCCCCTGTCTTAAATGGAAAAGGCGTGAAGTCCTCATAGTGGTCCAACGTCGCGTCATCCTCCCCCCATACGGCGTTGGCCCACTCCAGAGCTTTCCCAGACAAACAGGAGACGAGGGCGGAAACACTCTCGCTTCCCGAAGGAGCCGGGTGGACGGTCGCCAGGTAGAGCTCCAGCTGGAGCAAGAACCCCTGGCACCCGTTAGCCGTCCCATCATACTCCCTCAGGAGCGAGAGCCTAATCCCACTGGAAACAGATGAAGGAGGGGTAACCAGTGGGGTAGGTGGTGGTGAAGGTAGAGGTGCTGGCAGTCCTCTCTCAAAACGCTCCAGGGTCAGCAGCACGCGATCCATGGCTGAGCCGAGATGTTGAAGCATTGTCGCGTGCTGCTGGACGCCCTCCTCTACATGAATAGGAGGGCTGTTTTCTCCTGCTGATTCCATTTCATTAGGTCTGTGATTCTGTGAGGGCTCTTGAATGCAGGTCTTCCGGAATCAATCACAGGAAACTGATTTACACAAAACTCCTTTAATAAGGGACACGAAATTACTACCAACGTAGTCACACACCTGCTCACTACACGGAGCCACAATAGATGAAACAATCACGGACAAAACTGAGGGGGGAACAGAGGAATTAAACAACACATGCAATTTGGGTAATGTGAACCAGGTGTGATAATTGACAAGACAAACAGAAAATGAGAAATGGATCGGTGGTGGCTAGAACTCCGGTGACGTCAACCGCCGGTAGCCGCTCGAACCAGGAGGAGGAACGACTTCAGCGGAAGTCGTGACAGTTTTAGATTGGTCTGAATTTCATTATGATTCATCCACTCTTAACTTTTCAAACTTTATAGGACGAGTACACTGATCAATTTCAAACAATGGCTGCCATCACCAGGTAGCCTACAATAGCTTGAATATAACAATTTTTATCAAACGTCTGTTAAACTGTTGAGACAAGTGTACATGTTTAGAAGTCTTCACTGTTTTACAGGGACCAGTTTTACGCAGGAAATATTGCACTACTATGAGGTACTCTGTCACACAACACAGCTGCCATGTTCAACTTGCTCCATCAGGTTGGTTTTTCAGGCGTGGAAGACTTTTTTGCCAGATATGCAAAGCCTTAAACTTATTTTTGGCAACCTAGTGACATGTAATCTAGTTTGCTACTACTGCTCTAGACAGCCAACTCATCTCCTCTCTCTCACTGCAGAGGTTAGTCTCCATACAAGCCCCAGGCCAGGAGCTGGGTGATCATGACACTCCCCGCTACTATGAGGAGGGAGACTAAAACTCTGCCGCAGAACCAGACCTGGACTCCATCTCCAGCCCCGACAACACCCTTGACCTGAGTGAGATAGACAACCAGGGCCCCAGGTTCAACTAGCTAGCCTCTTTCTGCACAACAGCCTATGAAAATGATTAACACTACAGTATAGTTGGAGCAGCATGTAAATATGTAAAAATATTAATTTCAATGTTGAGATCAAATAACTTATGCAAATTGTTTGAAGTTCACTGTTGGCAGATATGAAACATACGTACACAATCAATTTGTCATGTAGTTTATTAATGAGTTAGTAACAATACAAGTTTCCCACAGTGTCAATGTGAATTTTCAGTTTCAAGAGAAATAAAATGATTTGCTTTTGTACAACCACAACCAAGTTAGCAAGTGGAAACATTTGGGCACATTTAGACATGCCCAAATGTAGAAAATAAAATGTAGGTACATTGCTTTGGTCCAATCTCTAAGAAGTAAACAAAGAATAATGCCGCAGGCACTGTCCACTTTGGGCATGGGGTTGGCACTCCCAGCACTCCTCCCACGATAGACCCCTCAGAATCCACTGCCCCTAAGAAATCGGCTCGGAACCCAAAACGTCTCCACATTCAGCTTCCTTTACTCCGCCCAGGTGTTCCTGCTATACAGGGGGAAAAAATCTGACTTAATTCACAACTCCTTCAGGAAACAGGAAAATGGTTTAAAGAAAATACCTGTTCATTTTTTTTATATATACCTAAAATTACATCTCAGATGAGACTGTCAAAGAAGCACTTTGCTTTGTCATAGTAGAACTTCTCCCTGGGAGAATCCTCCTCCACTGTTCCCTCGCTGTTCTGGCCCTTACTAACCCTAGAGTCCACCTTCTTCTCTGTGTCTGAATGAGAACAACCAAGGGTCACATTTTTATACAGGGATTAAGAAGAGAAAGGCCACAATCTCCAAACCACATCTTAGGTGTGGTTAAAATATAGACTTGCTACTCCTTTCTGATCTCTGCAGGCAAGACAATTTACTGCCTAGATTGAAGACCAGAGTTAATCTAGGCAGTAAGTGAGCATTGGGAGTTTCAAAATCAAAGTCAGACTCAAATTCTAAGCTTGTGGATTTTGAGTTTTCTACAAGAAGCTGACCTCTCCCACTGTTTCTTGAACTATGATTGCCTGTGAGCATAACATTGTTACATTTATACATTTGACAACAAACCGCTACAACAGACCATGACATTGCTTGAATAGTTAGTTACCTTGTCTTCGTCTTTGTGGTCTGCGGTTCTCATCATTGCCTTGCTTTTGATCCTGGGCTGGGCCACGCTATGATGTTTGACCTAAAAATGAACAAGGGATGAGGGGGACCACAATGCCTATATTTTAAGATCATGACAGTCCATCTCAGTTTCATGCCATAACATTACTCATAAAACCCAAGCGCAAGTTATACAGTGAGCTCCAAAGGTATTGAGAACCATGACACTATTTTGACTCTGTACTCCAACACTTTGGATTTTACATTATAGAATGAGGTTAAAGTACAGACTGTCAGCTTTAATTTGAGGGTATTTTCACGCAAGGACTACATCAAGCTTGTGACTCTACAAACTTGAATGCATTTGCCATTTGTTTTTGTTGTTTCATATTATTTTGTGCCCAAAAGAAATGGTAAATAATGCAGTGTGTCATTTTCGTGCCACTTTTACTGTAAATAACAGAATAGGTTTCTAAACACTTCTACCTTAATGTGGATGCCATCATGATTACGGATCGTCCTGAATGAATTGTGAATAATATCATAGCCCCAAGACATGCTAACCTCTCACTAATACAATAACAGGGGAGGTTAGCATAACAGGGGAGTGGGATGATATTTTTGCATCTAATTCTAATCATTGTTCTTGATTCATTCAGGATTATTGTAATCATGGTAGCATCCACATTAATTTAGAAGTGTTTAGAAACATTTTATTCTTATTTACAATAAGTGACCCCATAATGACAATTATTTACCATTAATTTCTATTGGGTACAAAATAATCTGATCCAAAAACAAACAGCAAAGCATCCAAATTGTTTGTAGAATCACACGCTTGATGTAATCATTGTGTGCTATGAATATGGGACCAAATACTAAACTTTTGACTGCTTTAATACACAAGTGAATCTGTCCCAAAACTTTTGGTCCCCTAAAATGGGGGGACTAGCACAAAAAGTGCTGTAATTTCCAAACGGTTCACCGGATATGGATGAAAATACCTTCAAATTAAAGCTGACAGTCTGCACTTTAACCAGTTAAATGGAATAAAAATTGAATCTACATAATCCCCAAAAGTAATTATTCATCACGAGAGCCATAAACTACAACTAGAAATACTGCATACTCAAAGAAAAGGTTAAAATCTCACTTTTTTGGTAAAAATAGTTATGAATTGCTGAGGTGTAGTCACTTTTGACGACTCAAGTACACAGTACAAATATGATACAAATATAAAAATTTGATATGATGTATTTTCTATTCAAGTAGGATTTAAATGAAATATGCTTTCTAAATATAGCATAATCAAATAAAATGACTAACTAAGATTTCACCTTCCTTATAACTGTAAAATACATAGTTGTATGTTTAGTATTAGAGAAAATGTGTATATTTTCTAAAGGTCTCTCAAGATTAAAACGTCTGTCCCCATCGCTGTGAACGTCTCACAGAGCTCTAGGAACTCACTTTTCATCTCATATTAATCTTGTCTGTCTGTGACAAACAGAAAGCATTTATTTAAAATCAGTATTATTTTATATTATTGGACATAAAATCGATAAAAACCACTCTCCTGTTGAGCTACGATGTAACGATTGCAGGCATGTGCTTTGTCTGTGGCAGTGATGTAGGGTTGTGTCGGCAGGCAACCGCAGGGTGCATGTGACGTGTCTAGTGCATTAGTGCCTAGGTAGAGGTTAGTTGCATGCCCGCTTACCATGTGCTTGCATACTCTCGCTTACAGCTCGCTGCCACTGGCTAGCCCTTTTGGTGAATTGGGGAGCAGCTTCATGCACAAGTCTCCCCTTGCCGGTACAAAGCCTATCCATGACCAAGATTCTTGTCGGTCCTCTTCGCGGCGGCACGCGTTAAATTGTTGTCTTAAAACTCCAGGCTAATCGGCAGGGGATCTCGGAGCAGCAGTGGGCCCCAGAGATGAATCTGTACAGGCCCACCTCTGTGTGGACACGTCCTGGCAGCCATCAACCACTGTCCTGCTGCCTTGTGGGTTAGTCTGGTACGTAAAAGGCTAGGGGAGCACACCCCGAGAGAAAAGCAGTGTGCCGCTACCTCGGCATTGGCTACAGAGGTAGGAAACATCAAGAATTGTTTGATGAGAACGCTGACACTATCACAACCTTACTGGACAATATGCACAAAGTGCACAGGGCTACTCTCAACAGCCCCACATCTGCTACCCTTCGCAAGCAATGGCGTGCATTTTGCAAGGAAGTGCAAACAACCTTGAATGCTCTGCAGAACAAATGGTGGACGAGTAAGGCACAGGAAATCCAAATTTATGCTGACAAAAACGACCTGCACAATTTCTTCAACTCAACTAAAGCCATCTATGGCCCTAGAAGTTGCTCCATCACCCCCATGAAAACAGCTGATGGTCTGACTCTCTTGAAGGACCAAAACCAGATCCTGATGAGGTGGGCTGACCAATTTGAAGCACTACTCAATCAGCATTCTCCTACAGACCACTCCATCCTGGAAGAACTGCCTGTCCGTCAACCCATTCAAGACCTCAACCATTCGCCAACCTTCCAAGAGGTGTTATCAGTTATCCGTTCCCTCAAGAACAAAAATACTCCTGGCGCTGACAGCATCCCGGTAGAGCTACTTCAGAAGGAAGGTTACTTCTGTACCAGAACGCTCCACCAGTACATCACTGAGGTTTGGGACCGGGAGATCGTCCCCCAACAGTGGTGGGGTGCAAACATTGTCACCATCTATAACCATCAGGACCATTTCATAGCCTTTGTCGACCTCTCCAACGCCTTTAACACTGTGAGCAGGGAAATACTATGGGGCATTCTAATCAAATTTGGCTGTCCAGACAAATTTGTCAACATCCTTTGCCAGTTCCATGATGGGATGATGGCTCGGGTGGCCATAGGAGGGCAGGAGTCAGTGTCCTTTGGAATTAGCATCGGTTTAAGGCAGGGGTGTGTGCTGGCACCGGTACACTTTAACATCTTCCTCCTATGTGTCACACAGCTTCTCCAGAGGGAACTTGAGGAGAGCAGCAGTGTTGTGGTGGACTTCAGGCTGGATGGAAACCTATTCAACATCAGGAGGCTCCAAGTAACCACCAAGGTTTTGATGGAGCGGGTTCTTGAGCTGCAGTATGCTAATGACTGTTTTCTTGTGGCCAACACTCAGGAAGACCTTTTAAAAATTTTAAATAAAAAAAACACAAATAATAACATTTATTTATTTAGGCAAGTCAGTTAAAAACAAATTCTTATTTACAATGGACGGCCTACACCGGCCAAATCTGGGCCAATTGTGGGCCAATTGTGCACCACCCTATGAGACTGCCAATCACGGCCGGTTGTGATACAGCCTGGAATTGAACCAGGGTGTCTGTAGTGATGCCTCAAGCACTGAGATGCAGTGCCTTAGACCGCTGCGCCACTCGGGAGTCTATAGCAGGATGGGACTGTCTATCAACACCACCAAGATAGATCCACCATGCTTGTCTTCACCATTGAACACAAAACACTGGCTATAGTTCCGTCCTTCAAATACCTGGGCAGCATCCTCTGAGGACTGCAGCATCGATCTAGAAATTCAAAATGGGATCAGGCATCAGTTGTCTTCGGGAAACTCAGACGCAGGGTCATCCAAAACAGGGTTCTCTACCTCCACACCAAAGTCGCCATCTATCAAGCCATCACCACACTTATTTACAACTGTGAAGCCTGGGTCACTTACAGTCGCCACAACAAGCAGCTCGAGCAATTCCACATAAGATGCAAGAGTATGGAGGCCATGGTCACCCAACACCAACTGCACTGGCTTGAGCATATCATTAGAATGTCTCAGGAGCACTTGCCACGGAAGATTATTATTTTTTTATTTATTTAACTAGGAAAGTCAGTTAAGAACAAATTCTTATTTTCAATGACGGCCTAGGAACAGTGGCTTAACTGCCTTGTTCAGGGGCAGAACAACAGATTTTTACCTTGTCAGTTCAGGGATTCGATCTTGCAGCCTTTCGGTTACAAGTCCAACGCTCTAACCACTAGGCTACCTGCCGCCCAAAGATCCTGTATGGCCAGCAACATCTTGGCCGGCGGTCTGTAGGGGGGCAGATGAAGCACTACAAGGACCAGCTAAAAGGTTTGGACAGCTACTTTGTGCATGACACAAGTCATTTTTCCAACAATTGTTTACAGACAGATTATTTCACTTATAATTTACTGTATCACAATTCCAGTGGGTCAGAAGTTTACATGCCCTAAGTTGACTGTGCCTTTAAACAGCTTGGAAAAATCCAGAAAATTATGTCATGGCTTTAGAAGCTTCTGTTACGCTAATTGACATAATTTGAGTCAATTGGAGATGTACCTGTGGATGTATTTCAAGGCATACCTTCAAACTCAGTACCCCTTTGCTTGACATCATGGGAAAATCAAAAGAAAATTATTTGTAGACCTCCACAAGTCTGGCTAATCCTTGGGAGCAATTTCCAAACACCTGAAGGTACCACGTTCACCTGTACAAATAATAGTACGCAAGTATAAACAACATGGGACCACGCAGCCGTCATACCGCTCAGGAAGGAGACGCGTTCTGTGTCCTAGAGATGAACGTACTTTGGTGCGAAAAGTGCAAATCAATCCCAGAACAACAGCATAGGACCTTGTGAAGATGCTGGAGGAAACAGGTACAAAAGTATCTATATCCACAGTAAAACGAGTCCTATATCGACATAAGCTGAAAGGCCACTTAGCAAGGAAGAAGCTACTGCTCCAAAACCGCCATTAAAAAGCCAGACTACGGTTTGCAACTGCACATGGGGACAAATATCGTGCTTTTTGGAGAAATGTCCTCTGGACTGATGAAACAAAAATATAACTATTTGGCCATAATGGCCATCGTTATGTTAGGAGGAAAAAGGGGGAGGCTTGCAAGCCGAAGAACACCATCCCAACCATGAAGCACGGGGGTGGCAGCACCATGTTGTGGGGGTGCTTTGCTGCAGGAGGGACTTGTGCACTTCACAAAATAGATGTCGTCATGAGGTAGGAAAATTATGTGGATATAGTGAAGCAACATCTCAAGACATCAGTCAGGAAGTTAAAGCTTGGTCGCAAATGGGTCTTCCAAATGGACAATGACCCCAAGCATACTTCCAAAGTTGTGGCAAAATGGCTTAAGGACAACAAAGTCAAGGTATTGGAGTGGCCATCACAAAGCCCTGCCCTCAATCCTATAGAACATTTGTGGGCAGAACTGAAAAAGTGTGTGCGAGCAAGGAGGCCTACAAACCTGACTCAGTTACACCAGCTCTGTCAGGAGGAATGGGCCAAAATTCACCCAACTTATTGTGGGAAGCTTGATGAAGGCTACCCGAAACATTTGACCCAAGTTAAACAATTGAAAGGCAATCATACTGTTGGTTCCATTTTTCTGTGCTTCGTTTTATTTACTTAACAAATAAGGAACACTCAAAATGTGCACTTATAAATCATAACAATTTTTATCAAAATACAGCTGTAGACAGAAGTCAAAGATCAAACATCACACATACAATTAATGTTTCTCCTGAGTTCTGCAAAATAGGAAAAGTCCAAGTTGCTTTTATCATGCTTGTAGTCAAAACCCCTGTGATGTCACTGCACATGTCATTACCTTTTACTCATCAGACCAAGCCCATGCATACACAGCTATACAAACTTGCAAGAGAGATACAATAGCTCCAGTGTTTTCTAAGGGCTCAGCAGTAAATGTCCACTCCCCCAAGTTGATTTATAGAGGTATGTCTGACGAGTCTCTTATCTCTTTTACTCACCTGCAGGGTTCTGTGTTTATCTTTGAAGTGCTTTCTCACAGACCCCATGCAATAATTCACACATTTCTCAGACCGTTTCTAGGACCCTATAAATGTGGAGGGGGAGGGGTCTTATAACCCTTCCCCTTCTATTAATACAACATATTATAATAATTTATTATAATACATCAAACATTTGGTACAAGCCCTATCATGACCCCAATTTGACTCCATCACTACCAAATACTAATTGAGTGTATGTAAACTTCTGACCCACTGGGAATGTGATTAAATAAATAATTCTCTCTACTATTATTCTGACATTTCACATTCTTAAAATAAAGTGGTGATCCTAACTGACCTAAGACAGGGAATTTTTACTAGGATTAAATGTCAGGAATTGTGAAAAACTGAGTTTAAATGTATTTGGCTAAGGTGTAGGTAAACTTCTGACTTCAACTGTATATATATACTGTGTCCGTGGAAACCAGGGCTATTGCTCAACGCAAGCCAGTTTGATCTGGGGTGTCCACATATCGATTTATAAAGCGAAAATGTCAGTCGGAACAGGTACCAGAACAACGCAGGTCCTACATCTAAAAGGTTCACTTCCTAGTCATTCTATCATTTAAAATCCAAAGTGCTGAATTCAAAACAAACAAAAAAATGTGTCAATGTCCCAATAATTTTAGAGCTCAATGTAGTTATCCTACTCCCTAACGTGATGAGAATTCATAAAGCAGGAATGAAAACACAGCAGAACAGGTGTTACTCAAACTATGTACCGGGCTGTACCAGAATCCCTCATTCCTTTTGTCTGAGCTTACCACTGGAGGCAGTCGTCCTCTGAGACTGAGAATCATCTCTGCCAGAGCGTTAGGGAGGCCGACCAGCCTCTGTTCTTTGCTACTGGGAAGCAGACTGGCAACTTCTGTGGACAGAATTATCCGCTGGTACTGTCTGGACAGCCTGCTCTACCACCAGGCCTCTTCTCACTGGAAGGCTGTGAAGTCCTGCTCCTGAGGAAGGCCAGGGAATAAATGGGAAAGACATTTCAAGAGATCTGGGGACAGTTTCTCACAGACATCTCGAGATGAGATGCTACATGGTGACAATGTTCAAAGACATAGCAGTTAAGTACAAGGGCCTCATAACAGTTCAGGGGCTATTTTGACAAAATCTTTAAATAAAATACATCATGAAGGTGATTGTGTGTTTGATAGGGTCTCTCTCAAAGACAGTTTCACTCACCCAGACCCAGGGCAGCACCATACTGCTGGCTGAGTAGAGAGCTGGCAGCCAGCTGGTTATAGGAAGGCACCATACTCCTGTAGGGACTGTAGGGGGCCTGGGATAGGTATGTTGCTGAGGTGCTGCCAATGGCCCTCTACAAAAAGCAAAGCAAACAAATGCTTCTGGGCACATTCCTCTGTCCAGGCATCACTGATGCCTGACAGATCTTACAACACCTGGATAGGTATTTAACGCATCAGTTAACCACATCATATGTTATAGCAATCTGTCAGTCTATGATGTGCCATTGGTTGATGCATACAACGACCTGTCTTAGGCTGTGTGATCATATGCATGGAATCCAATTATGTCATGTTTTTCTTTTGCAAATTAGATGTATTGGTCCTTGTCTCCTACTTGTACAATGGCTGGGTAGTGAGGTAAACCATGGTGTGGTTTAGGTGACTCACACACATTTATGTCCTTGATGGCACTCCCTCTGAAAACGATGTATTCATACATTCATCTTTGGGTGGCACTAGTATGTTTGTAGTCTGGCCTTCTGTCCCAAATGATTTAACTGTGAAACATAGATGACAATATTGTGGCTTTTGGAAGTAGATTGTTACCCTAATAGGCAATAAGGCCTAAGTCCAAACTCAGTGTGCCAGAGTTAATCATTCACAAACGTGCAGCACCATTTAAATTCGGGGCAAAACTAATTGCCAAACAACACCTAAATTGAGGGAAACTCACCCCTTGCCAAAGCCACCGTCGAGTTATCCGTGTCGAGTGAATACAAAATGCCCTCATAACGAATCCAGGCCTTGGAGATTAGACTTATTTTACTTCCACTATATGGTATTCCAGTGCTCATTGTTGCTGTTAAGTAGCTTTTATTTCTACTTCTCAACACAAGTCGTCTTGTTTGAGCCTTCCCTGAAGCACACACCAAACTCGAATGTATCAGCAGGTGCACAATTTGTTAAAGCTGGTGCTTTATATTACAAACCCAACTGGGGGACACATGTCCGTTAAAATTATAGCCTAGAAGACAGATGAAATGATTGTCGTATCACTGCAACACCCCTTTTATAGGCCTAGAAAGCAATGTTTAAATTGGATTTAGGGAATAGCCTAAACGTTTTCTGACAACTCAAAATTGATTTAGGCTACCCATGGCACATGGGGCATCAGACCAATCTGTTCAATATGTTTTTTGGGGGCGCTATTTTCTCCTCTCCATCTTCGAGGGGAGACACGCAACCCTATTTGTGGGATAACTTAACAACCACAAAAAATCTGTAGCTGGTGCTTATCTTCGTCTATAACCACAAACATTCAGTGACAATTTTCCAATTAATCATAGTCCTGGCCAAAAAAAACAACACTTTCATTGGAGATTCTTAATTAAGTGTGCTTTTGAAAAATACTACTAGGCAGCTGTGTCTGGGAAACCAACCCTTTAAGGGTATGGTCTAAGGTTTTTAGGCAATGATGGCACAGATAAACAGCCTACATCATATTGTCAGTCTTATTTTTTTTTTGTTCTAATTGTATATATATTTTTTTACATGTAGGCTACTTGTCTCCGAGATATGCATTGTCTGTGAGCTGTTTGATCAATTCCATAAATGTATTTCACACAGAACCCAACTTTTCCTGTGTTGACACTCCCCATGTGGTTTTGACAGGATGCAAAAACTGTATTGTAAGAGGCGTGGCCAAACGCATTTCTACAGTTGCGCTCGGAACTAGCTGAACAAAAACATCGTAGCCATCTTGAACTCCAAGAGCACAAAACCCAGATGCACTCCGCCTGGGAATTAGTCTAAATGTATGGTTAAAATCCTGTCGCTACCCATAATTTCATCGTCGAATATATAGCCTAGCGTAATTCCACAATCAGTTGGCTAGAATATGATCGCAAATACGCGTCATACAACATGTACTATCGAGTTGATTTTCTCCCCACTAGCTCTTGTTATTCAGTGTTGTTTCAGCCCTTACATCCTCCGTAATGTCAGTCAGGAGCCATTTGTCCCGCCCTTTATCACCGAGAAACGACCAATCACCGCACTTTGGAATCCCTGTGTGGTGACGTTGTATGTAGTCTGCGCATGCGCGCGTCATTTTTGACGCTCCATAGCTTGCAGCAGTGTGAAGATGGCGGCAGGCTCCGATCTGCTAGATGAGGTTTTCTTTAACGCTGAAGTGGACGAGAAAGTAGTTCGTGATCTTGTGGGGTCTCTTGAGTCCGAGCTTTCGGGTCACGAGAACCCTGAGGCAAGGAGCCAGACAGTCGCTAAACACATGGCCAGTTCCGGGACAGGGTTTAATGCTAATGTCCAGCAGAACGAACGGGGACTTGCTCAAGAGGTTGCAAAAGCAGGTATGCTGTGTTAACGTTGTTTTGCTTGTTGTTTCAAGTGTAAACGAAAGCTAACACTAGTTTATCTTGTGAGTACCTACTTAGCATTGTTCACCCCCTTCTCTCACCCTTGTTTCCGCTCCACAACAGGGGCTGGAGTGCAAGGGGGTGTCATTATTAGTAATACGAGGTCCCAGGGTTCAGCTATGGATGCCTCATCGAGTGAGCCGGACTCATCGGCAGGACACGGCCAAGGCAAGACTGTTGCTGTCAGTGCCAGTATAATAACTCCTCTCCCAAACCACGGGGGGAAAGTAGCCACAACTCAAACTTTGAATGGAGGCAGTTTAATGAACTGTCACAATTCAGGAAGCGCTGTCTCTCTCACTGGGACACCGCTGTCAAGTAGTTGCACGAGTAGCGGAAATGCCTTGGTAGCTGTCACAGTTGTCAACAACGGGCCGGGGTTGTCAAAAGGACATGCGAGCGCAGTAATGCCACCTTCATTGAACACCACTATCATCCAGACATCATTCGTGAACTCTCAGAATGTTGTCACCTCGTCTCACGCTGCGAGTCTGGGCACTGGACCTGCCATATCGCATATTGTGAGGCCATCTATGCAAACTGCGGGATCGGGTACAGCGATGAATGGTCCTAATGCGGGATTGCCTTTCGATTGCCTGAACAATGGTCAGTCGCCCACCTCTTTGGCTGTCAATGCGGGGTCGCACATCACCATGGCAGAGGCGCCCAAAACAATCATACAGACTGGTGCTGTAACGAACCCGTCGTTCCAGAGCGCACCGACGGCTTCCACTCCGGTGACAGTGGCTGCGAGCCCGGGGGGGAGCCGTTCTATCGCGCAACAGGTGTTGGCGCCTCGACACCCCCAGACATCCCCGAACCAGCCCAACGTTCAGAATATCCAGCTTCCCCCAGGTACGTGTGTCTCTCTTTGAAATTAAAAGTTACAAAAACGTAATATAGGAAAACATAATATTGTTCTGATATTTATAATTTTTTGCCTACACATCGTTTTAAAGATAGAGGTATATTGCAGACTTGGTGTTGTAAAAGTATACTTGCTGCTTCATTGATTATTCTCTGATGATGTTGACCATCAATCAAAGGGAAAAAACTTACTGGTTGTTCATTGCTTCATCATTTGCACAGAAAATCCCAAACTTTCCCTGCTGATCTGTCTTGGTTGTTTATTGGATTGATGTAGAGTGCCCTGTTGTGCCTCCCAAGTGCTCTCCTGTTGTGTCTGTGCTGCGCTGTTCTCTGCCTGTGCACTGTTAACACACCTGTCAACTCCTGTTACACTCAGGAAATGGAAATTGATGTATGTATGACAAGTAGATAATCAAATACTCAGAACTTTTCAATAGATTTTCTCTTATCCCTATGGTTTATTTAGTCTGTCATGTAATATTTAGCCTACACAGTAAAACGTTTGATCATTCATAAGATATAAGGGAAGGCAGACGGATATGGCATATGCAAGTATAGCATACTGTTCTGGCCTGGTAAGAGCACTACTACTGTATTACCTGTATGCTGTATGATGATGCCGACCACCACCAGAAGTGGAGACTGTTGCTGCCCTATGTGCCAACCTGTCTAAGAAGTGTGTGTATAATGTCCTGTCCTCTGTGAATACAGGACCAGTTGTGCCTGTAATGCAGCCAGTCTTTTTCTTGAGACCCTTCTTGTAGTGTAGTCAGTGTTGATCCCCCTGTGGCGAGGCACGGTGTCCCGATGCATTACCATGTAGATTACAGCGTGACTCTTTTACACTGCCGCCTCGGTCTGTATGGAACTCTGCCGCCTTGCCTTGTCTCGCCTTGCTTCTTTAGGAAGACTGATTAGCATGAAATGGCACAGTGTTTATGGCCCTTATCCAGCGCTCTATCTCTCAGCTAAATGTTAGCAGATGTGGGAGGATCGGAGCTGCTGCCAAGTACTACCTGTTCTATAGAATCCCTCTTCTGTTGATGCAGTGGAGTGTTGTTACAAATGTGTTACAGTGCTACAAAGTGTTGTGAAGGGAATCTAACATGGTGACAGGACGGTTAGGGGAAGTCGAATTACCTTTTCTCTCTCGCACAGGTATGGTCCTGGTGCGCAGTGAGAGTGGGCAGCTGTTGATGATCCACCAGCAGACCCTGGCTCAGATGCAGTCCCAGTCCCAATCCCAGGGAGTCATGGCCCCCCACCCAGCCACCCCCACCAGCACTCCTCCTTTCCAGATCACCTCAGTCCAGGTTTGTTCAATAGATCACCTCAGCCCAGCTACCCCCAAAAGTACTCTCCTGATCAGACCACCAGCCACCCCCCTTTTCAGATCATTTCCTTCCAGGTTAAATCAGTCTTAAACCTTCCTCTTTTCCTCAGGCTCCTGGAACGCCCATCCTCACAAGGCAGGTGACTCCCACCACTATCATCAAGCAGGGCTCGCCTGTGCCAACCTCTGCTCCTGTCACCACCACACTCCAGAGGCCTCCTGTCCTACAGGTACAGTGGGGGACAGGCAGTGGGGGACTACAGACAGTAGGTTATATTATACAGTAGGGCCTTAGCAGAAGGCAAAAACAGCACCAGTCATGTGTAACTTGCTTTTTTAAATTTCTCTCGAGGGGCGCTTCTGTAACGTAGGCATCTCCTTTGAGCTTGAATCCACTTTTGTGTGTGAGAGTGCTTTCCTGGTGTGTCAGTTTAGTGTGTGAGTATGTGTGTTTTCTGTGCATCCACTATGAGTGCAAGCTGCAGGCTCTCACATACTCATTATCACAGCCAGTGGTTTCAGTGAATGCCTGATTTGTCCCGGGCCAACAGTTTCTGGGTCCTCTCTTAAAGGGATTTCAAGAGTGTTTGCTGTCGGCCAGTGCTGGATAGTATGTATGTGGAGCCCCATTCTATAGCTCTCCTCCCCTTTTAATGAGGTGTCTCCTCAAAGCTCACTATTTTGGTCATACATTTGATCTGGCTTATGGTGCATTGAATATAACAACCTGGATGATGTGTTTATTTCCCCCCCAGAGTCCCATGATTGTGGTAGGGGCTGCTGCAGGCACTTCTATGGGGACAGCGCTACCAGGGGCCACCCAAAGGACCGTCACCGCATCACCCGGGACCACTGTCACCTTGGCAACGGTGCGGAACTATGTTCCACCCACCCTCATTGGTCAGGGCTAGGTCCTCTGTTCAGGGAATGCTCCTCTGCTAGACCATAGCTGTATTTCTAGTGCTTTGATGGTCTCTGGTAAACACAATAAAAATACTGCACATTTAGAAGGATAATGATGGCTTTTAAAGAAGCAAGAGCCCATGATGGTTCCTGAAATAAGGAGCTTGACTTTGTTTCTAAGGCTGCCTTTTGTCTGTTTTGTTGTAGGAGACGATGGAGAATGTGAAGAAATGCAAGAACTTCCTGTCTACGTTAATCAAGCTGGCGTCCAGCGGGGAATCAGTCCTCAGAGACTGCCGCCAACGTTAAAGACCTGGTCAAAGATCTCCTGGTGAGTGACCACACCAGGGCTGCCGGAAAACATGTGGCGAGGCGGCATTTGCCACCGTACTTTTCAATCAGGTGTGGCAGCGTCACACCACTTTTGATTTAGTTTAATAAAATATATTGACGCGCGAAGTGTTAAGTGCTGTTTTTTTGACGGATTTGCCTCATGATTTGACAACTCGCGCAAAAATTCTCTGGCCTTCACATCAGAATGCTGCTTCAGGCTCTTAACGTGTCTTGACCAATCAGATTCAAGTAAATTGCAGGTCGCACGGTCTGGGCACAAAGCTCAAGGCATTATCTCAACGTATCCAGTATTTATTTAGCAAGCGTGATAACACATCACTCCCGACAGACACAAGCAAAAACTCTTCCATAAATGTAGTAGCCTATACACCTAAACATTAGCCATCTGACATGCTGTATTGTATGGAAACAATACTCTTTTTTTGTCTGATCCAACTGTAGGCTACTAACAACAGCAACTGCACAGTGTAGCCTACTATGCACCCTGTCCCTCTGGCCAGGGTAAACGAAGTGGTAACGTTGTGTATTTGTAGCCCATTTGTTTTGAGAAATTGTGAATTGGATCAAATTTAGTTTATATACTGAACAAAAATATAAACGCAACATGTAAAGTGTTTGTCCTATGTTTCATGAAGTGAAAAAAAGATCCCAGAAATTTTCCATATGCACAAAAAGCTTATTTCTCTCAAAATGTGTGCACACATTTGTTTACATGGCTGTTAGTGAGCATTTCTCCTGCCAAGATAATCCATTCACCTGACAGGTGTGGCATATCAAGAAGCTGATTAAACATCATGATCATTACACAGGTGCACCTTGTGCAGGGGACAACTAAAGAAATCGACAGTTTTGTCACACAACACAATGCCACAGTCTCAAGTTTTGAGAGAGCGTGCAATTGGCATGCTGACTGCAGTAATGTCCACCAGAGCTGTTAATTTATCTACTATAAGCTGCCTCCAACGTCGTTTTAGAGAACTTGGCAGTACGTCAAACCGGCCTCACAGCCGCAGACCACGTGTAACTGCCAGCCCAGGACCTCCACATCTGGCTTCTTCACCTGCTGGATCGTCTGAGACCAGCCACCCGGACAGCTGATGAAACTGAGGAGTATTTCTGTCTGTAATAAAGCCTTTTTGTGGGGAAAAACTCATCCTGATTGGCTGGGCCTGGCTCCACAGTAAGTTGGCATATACCCTCAGGCCCACCCATGTCTGCGCCCTTGCCCAGTCATGTGAAATCCATAGATTAGGGCCTAATGAATTTATTTCAATTGACTGATTTCCTAATATGAACTGTAACTCAGTAAAATCATTGAAATTGTTGCATGTTGCGTTTATTTTTTTGTTCAGTATTTTAAAACTTGGGCTGACTAGTTTACCTAGACTTTTTCAATCCTAAATTATTAACTGGAATTAATCAATAAACATAATAGCTGACATAGTCTGTGAATAAATCTTTAATTAGGCCTACAGTTGCATAAGGCAGGACTATACGATGCAAACCTGCATAAAGCAAACTCAGCCCTGTGTGCTGTATTGTCCAAATAAGTTGCTTTCTAAGAGGTGTCTGTGAATAGGAAACTACCCTAGTCCTTTGTTAAAATATACAGTTGAAGTCGGAAATTTACATACGTTTAGGTTGGAGTCATTAAAACTAGTTTTTCAACCAATCCACAAATTTCTTGTTAACAAACTATAGTTTTGGCAAGTCGGTTAGGACATCTACTTTGTGCATGACACAAGTCATTTTTCCAACAATTGTTTACAGACAGATTATTTCACTTATAATTCACTATCACAATTCCAGTGGGTCAGAAGTTTACATACACTATGTTGACTGTGCCTTTTAAACAGCTTGGAAAAATCCAGAAAATTATGTCATGGCTTTAGAAGCTTCTGATAGGCTAATTGACATAATTTGAGTCAATTGGAGGTGTACCTGTGGATGTATTTCAAGGCCTACCTTCAAACTCAGTGCCTCTTTGCTTGACATCATGGGAACCTCAAAATAAATTAGCCAAGACCTCAGAAATAAAATTGTAGACCTCCACAAGTCTGGTTCATCCTTGGGAGCAATTTCCAAATGCCTGAAGGTACCACATTCATCTGTACAAACAATAGTACGCAAGTATAAACACAATGGGACCACGCAGCAAGGAGACGCGTTTTGTCTCCTAGAGACAAATGTACTTTGGTGCAAAAAGTGCAAATCAACCAGAACAACAGCAAAGGACATTGTGAAGATGCTGGAGGAAACGGGTACAAAAGTATCTATATCCACAGTAAAACGAGTCCTATATCGACATAACCTGAAAGGCCACTCAGTAAGGAAGAAGCCACTGCTCCAAAACCGCCATAAAAAAGCCAGACTACGGTTTGCAACTGCACATGGGGACAAAAATTGTGCTTTTTGGAGAAATGTCCTCTGGTCTGATGAAACAAAAATCGAACTGTTTGGCCATAATGACCATCGTTATGTTCGGAGGGAAAAGGGGGAGGCTTCTAAGACAAAGAACACCATCCCAACCGTGAAGCACGGGGGTGGCAGCATCATGTTGTGGGGGTGCTTTGCTGCAGGAGGGACTGGTGCAATTCACAAAATAGATGGCATCATGAGGCAGGAAAATGATGTGTATATGTTGAAGAAACATCTTAAGACATCAGTCAGGAAGTTAAAGCTTGGTCGCAAATGGGTCTTCCAAATGAACAATGACCCCAAGCATACTTCCAAAGTTGTGGCAAAATGGCTTAAGGAAAACAAAGTTACGGTATTGGAGTGGCCATCACAAAGCCCTGCCCTCAATCCTATAGAAAATTTGTGGGCAGAACTGAAAAAGCGTGTGCGAGCAAGGAGGCCTACAAACCTGACTCAGTTACACCAGCTCTGTCTGGAGGAATGGGCCAAAATTCACCCAACTTGTTGTGGGAAGCTTGTAGAAGTCTACCTGAAACATTTTATCCAAGTTAAATAATTTAATGGCAGTGCTACCAAATACTAATTGAGTGTACGTAAACTTCTGACCCACTGGGAATGTGATGAAAGAAATAAAAGCTGAGATAAATCATTCTCTCTACTATTATTCTGACATTTCACATTCTTAAAATAAAGTGGTGATCCTAACTGACCTAAGACAAGGAATATTTACTTGGATTAAATGTCAGGAATTGTGAAAAACTGAGTTTAAATGTATTTGGCTAAGGTGTATGTAAACTTCTGACTTCAACTGTAGTTCTTATGAACAAGTACAAGGTTGCTGCAGTTTGACAGAGTTTTCATCCTCCCCAAGGCCAGGATTTTTTGATTTATAAAAATTCTGGTCCCATCGTAGCCCATATTAAACCTTTTACGACAGAGTAATCACATACTGTATAAGGTCTAGAGTTTTACCGGGTTAGGTTACCAGATCAGAAAAAAACTACAGGCCCCTGATTTATTTTCCGCCACACTACTCTGGGTGGTGCCACCTCTGGACCACACACACCACTGATGGGATCCAGGTAGAGATCAGGACTGTTGATGTCAGCTGCTGAGAGTATCACAATGGATAGGGATTGCAATCTGATGATTAACGTTTTGCATATTTCTTTGGAACTCTGATGGTCTGGTCTCATTTCCAACAGGAAGGGAAGATTGAAGTCGAGGACTTCACCAACAGGTTATACAGGGAGCTCAACTCCTCACCTCAGCCTTACCTCGTGCCTTTCCTCAAGGTAAGGAATCCTCCTACGTACCACTGAATAAACAAAACCAAGTTTTGACCCAGTCTTCAGCACCCACCCACCAGTTTGCTCACCCACCAAACTATTCTGCCAAATTACCAAATTATCTGTCCTCCAGAGGAGCCTTCCTGCCCTGCGGCAGCTCACCCCAGACTCGGCAGCCTTCATCCAGAACAGTGGGCTCCAGCAGCAGGCCTCTGCCACCACCCCCACCACGGTGGTACTGGACAGCCCAGCTCTGCGCCCTGCAGCCCAAACCATCAGACCACACCTCCAGCCTGTCATCAGAAAACCGGGGCAGACTACCCCAATGGTACAATACCACCATGTTGCTATTATTAGTGATAGATTATAATCACATCTCATTGTTTGCTCTTGTTAAAATAGTTAGTATTAGAAGTACACTACACACACAAAAGTATATGGACACCTGCTCGTTGAACATCTCATTCCAAAATAATGGGCATTAATATGGAGCTGGTCCTCACTTTGCTGCTATAACCGCCTCCACTCTTCTGGGAAGGCTTTCCACTAATGTTGGAACATTGCTGCAGGGACTTGCTTCCATTCAGCCACAAGATCATTAGGGAGGTCGGGAACTGATGTTGGGCGATTAGGCCTGGTTCGCAGTCGGCGTTCCAATTCATCCCAAAGGTGTTCGATGGAGTTGAGGTCAGGGCTCTGTGCAGGCCAGTCAAGTTGTTCCACAACGATCTTGATAAACCATTTCTGTATGGACCTCGCTTGGTGCACGGGGACATTATCATGCTGAAACTGGAAAGGGCCTTCCCCAAACTGTTGCCACAAAGTTGGAAGCACAGAATCGTCTAGAATGTCATTGTATGCTGTAGCGTTAAGATTTCCCTTCTACATCGCAGTGCTTGAGGCGTCACTACAGACCCAGGTTCGATCCCAGGCTCTGTCACAGCCGGCCGTGACTGGGAAACCCATGAGGCGATGCACAATTGGTCCAGCGTCGTCCAGGTTAAGGGAGGGTTTGGCCGGCCGGGATTTCCTTGTCCCATTGCGCTCTTGCGACTCCTTGTGAAGGGCCCGGGCGCCTGCAAGCTGACTGGAAGGTGTTTCTTCCAATACATTGGTGCGGCTGGCTTCCGGGTTAAGTGAGCAGTGTGCCAAGAAGCAGTGCGGCTTGGCAGTGCGGCTCGGAGGACGCATGGCTCTCGACCTTCGTAGGAGAGTTGCAGTGATGGGACAAGACTGTAACTACCAATTGGATATCACAAAAAAGGGGTAAAAAGTACAACAACAAAAAAATATTTTCCTTTACTGGAACTAAGGGGCCTAGCCCAAACCATGAAAAAGAGTCTCAAACCATTATTCCTCCACCACCAAACTTTACACTATGCATTGGGGCAGGTAGCATTCTCCTGGCATTCGCCAAACCCAGATTTGTCCGTCGGACTGCCAGATGGTGAAACGTTTGTGTGCGGCTGCTCGGCCATGGAAACCCTTTTCATGAAGCTCCCGTCGAGCAGTTATTATGCTGATGTTGCTTCCAGAGGCAGTTTGGAACTTGGTAGTGAATGTTGCAACCGAGGACAGGTGATTTTTACGCGCTTCAGCAATCGGCAGTCCCGTTCTGTGAGCTTGTGTGGCTTACCACTTCGCGGCTGAGCTGTTGTTGCTCCTAGATGTTTCCACTTTACAATAACAGCACTTACAGTTGACCGGGGGCAGCTAGAGCAGGGCCGAAATTTGACAAACTGACTTGTTGGGAAGGTGGCATCCTATGATGGTGCCACGTTGAAAGTCACTGAGCTCTTCAGTAAGGCCATTCTACTGCTAATGTTTACTATGGAGATTACATGTCTGTGTGCTCGATTTTATATACCTGTCAGCAACGGGTGTGGCTGAAATAATTGTTTGAAGGCGGTGTCCATATACTTTTGTATATATAGTGTATATGAATAGATTTTCTGCCTACAGCTTTCCAACCACCCCCTTGACCCCTAACCTTGAACCATCAGGTGCTCCAGCCTCAGCAGCAGGGGGCAATGGTAAGGCCTCTTCAGGTGACCCCCATGGTGACCCTCAGAGGTCAGCCCCCCCACAGTCACATCATGCTGGGACAGCCACAGGTGCAGCTCAAACAGCTACAGACAGGTGAGTGGGGGAGGAGACCATGTGATACAAAAAGAGAAACCAAGAAATCCTTTCTGTCTGATCTCTTTCTCTCTCCTGTCTATCTCTCAGTCCCTGTGGTGAAGCCTGGAGTGTTGACTGGATCTAAGTCGTCTCCTGGTGCTGCCTCTCTGGCCACAGCAGTTCAGAAGAACAAGCTGAAGGAAGCTGGGGTCACGTTCAGGTCAGCTATGTATGTCACATCCACAAACCAGTAGGAGGACAATTATCACAACTAAAATGAGAGATTGAAAAGTTCTGTAGCTGTTGCCTGGCTGACTGATTTTTTGTGTCCAGGGATGACGATGACATCAATGATGTGGCATCTATGGCTGGGGTTAACCTGTCTGAGGAGAGTGCCCGTATCCTGGCAACCAACTCCGAGCTGGTGGGAGCGGTGACACGGTCCTGTAAGGACGAGGCCTTCCTCCATACCTCCACACTGACCAGAAGAATACTGGAAATTGGTGAGACTAACACACACACACACGTGTGCACACACATACAGTTACACACACTGAAAGATGCACCTTTGAGCTTAGCTTTCACACTGGTTCCCTAGATCCTCACTGACTAGGCAAGTGTTTCCCCTCCTCAGGTAAGAAGTTTGGTGTGAGTGATCTGGGACCGGAGGTAGTGAACTACGTGTCCCACGCCTCCCAGACCAGGCTGCAGAACCTGTTGGAGAAAGTCTCTGAGGTGGCCCAGCAGAAGAACATCAACTTTAAGGTCTGTACAGTTTTGTGCACATTTGCATCTTTAGCATGTGTTCCTATGGTCTGGTACTTTATGGTGAATGAATGTATGTTGACAGGAGGACAGTCGGTACGAGCAGACGAGCGACATGCGTGCCCAGATCAAGTTCTTTGAGCAGCTGGATCAGATGGAGAAACAGAGGAAAGAGGAGCAGGAGAGAGAGATTCTGATGAAGGCAGCAAAGGTACTGGAGCTTTTTCAGCACAGACCCATTCCACTATCACTCCCATTATATTTGACTTTTAGGACCACTAATGGTGAGAGGTGGAAATTAATTACTTTATTCTGGAGACCCAGTTGACATGTTCCGATCTGTTTTCTGATGGGTGTCCTTTCAGTCTCGTTCTCGTCAAGAAGACCCTGAGCAGCTGCGGTTGAAACAGAAGGCCAAAGAGGTAAGGGGGATGGATAGGGTTATGAGAATTTGGCATAACAAAATATGTGTCACCGAAGTGTCCATAGTAGGCCTACACAAACACACCCCTATCTCGTGTATATGTGTTTGTCTCCAGATGCAGCAGCAGGAGCTGTTTCAGTTGAGACAGAAGGAAGCTAACCTGACGGCGCTGGCAGCCATCGGCCCCAGGAAGAAGAGGAAAATGGAGGCTGCAGCCGCTGCAGCTGGAGCTGAGGTAACATGGTCTCCACCTTCTCTCAAAGTGTGGTTGTGGGCTGTTTCTTCATGTAGTCAAATCACAATCTTCTCTGTCTCCTTTTTATTTATCTTTTGCCCTCAAACTCCCCCTCAACTCTCTGCCACTTTCTCACTTTCCGCCTCAAACTTCCTCTCTTGTTCTCTCTGACTGTCACTCTCCCTCCCCTATCTCTCTCTCAGGGCTCAGGGTCCAGTCCCTCTGCGTCTGGTAGTGGTAGTTCAGGAGCATCCAGACAGTTTATCCGCCAGCGCATCACACGCGTCAACCTCAGGGACCTGCTCTTCTGTCTGGAGAATGAGAGAGACACCAGTCACTCCCATCTCCTCTACAAAGGCTTTCTCAAATAGACACCCAGAGAGCCAGACCAGAGAGCTGTCACCCTAACCTCCACTAAAGCAACTCCCTCAAATAGGGCTGTACCCTAGAATTGGATAAAGAGGACAGTAATACAACGATGTCAAGATTCTCCAGGCCACAGTGTATGGAGCTAACTAAAGTGACTGGAACGTTTGTCTCCCCTGTATACTCTGGTTGTCCTTTCGCTCTTCATCTGGTTCTAGGCCTGACCGCTCCCTCTACACTCCTCCACCTTTCATCAGAGCAATCCTGGAACTCTCACATTTTCTACAGTTTTTATTTCCTTTTTATTGACTTTGTTTTAGAATCCCCTTTTAATGAAACTGTAAATAAATGAATACACATTATTATACATTTGACTTGGAAGGCCATTTTGTAGTGTGCCAATGACCGATTCTACAAATTAGTCAATTCATTTTATAATTCTGTTTATATGAAAAAAAAATGTTTTTAATAATTAATCATCAGTGTTTCTAGCGATTGTTAAGAACATTATCCTTATTTTGTTATAGGTATTCTATTGGCGTCTGAATTAGTTTGAACACTTCTGATTTCTTCTTGCCTTCCTGACAAAAGAAGCCATATATTTTAATCTAATGTTGAATAGCAAAGCAATTAATCTAGTGATTCATTCTGAAATCTGAAGCAGTCGATGTGTCTTTAGTTTCTCTGTTTGAGCTTATCTTGAATTCAATGTCTTGTATTTATATTCTGTAATCAGATCAAACACGTTTTTCTTTTCAGTCTCCATTTGTGTTTTTGAGATCACATCTCCTGTGTTTCTACATGGGTTAACCTGAAAATATGTCTTTTAGAGGGAACAAATTGATAGTCTCTACAATTGTATTCTAATGATTTTTTTGGGGTAATTTAGGTATTTGCAATGATGAATTATTGGATTTCAACAATAGTAAAAACTATTTTAAAATAGACAAACTCAAAGAACCCTTTGTCACCACAAAACAACTGTGCACATGCATGTAGGAAAGTTTCATTTTTATTGGACTGCATGTATTCTACCATTTCTCAAATAACTCAATTATGATAAGTCATTGCATTATTCTTCTATTCTAACCCTAGACTTGATATTCTGAGGTATGAATGGTGATGTTATGATTTAAAGCTGTCCTATCTGTTCAATAATCTGTGCTTCTGTTCTGATGCCCCATTGGACAGCCCTGGCTCAAGCTCTGTGGTATATATTCCTGATCACTGATTTTAGATGAATTTTTTTCGGTACCTGTTACCATATTTGTCTCTTACAGAGAAATCAAAGTAAGGGGGATCTCAGAAGCATTGCATGTCTCCCTTATTTCTTGTACATTTTGCACAGACACTTGTTCATATGTAAATATTTTACCTAAAGTTTTTTAACTGCAATGGTTTTGTATAGGATTGAAAGAGAATAAACTCCTTCAATAAAAGTGCAAAATATTTTGCCATATTTTCATATTAATGCACTAGAGGACAATGCTACATCATTGATGTCTGCATGTTCAGTTTATGAAATTAAATTTTTATTTGGTTATTGCAGATCTTGGATGAACAGTGTTGTAGTAGAGCTGTAGTTTTGCAAGGTCAATATACTGTACAGACTTTCCATGTAGCTAATTTTAATTTAGGTGGTCCTAATCGTCTGGTTGAACCAATAGGATTGAGACATTTTAACATTCCCCTGACCCATTTCCTGTCTGCTAGCATCTATACAACCAACATCTGTCATCATCAATATCTGTCCTCCAGCTCAACAGAACTGACAGACAAGACACAGCAGCACACCAGTCTGTCCTTCTGTTCTGTGTCGGTTCGGCTCTGTTCAGTCATCCACTATTATTAAAAGACAGGAATGGGCTGCACAGTGTGCCTGAAGTATTGGAAACAGATGCTACATCAGATGCTAAGTAACGTTCACCACAACTGGGGGATTGAAACAATTACACCATTCGGAGTGTCTGTTGGGACATAGGCCTGATGTTACATTGATTGTGACCAGCTTCAACATGCATGCAGAACAATTCACATAATGGACAGCTGCAGCTTTCAATACTGATTCATTCTATTTCCACTCTGTTCAATGGTCATGC
This sequence comes from Brachymystax lenok tsinlingensis, assembly GCA_030435695.1. Classification (NCBI taxonomy): domain Eukaryota; kingdom Metazoa; phylum Chordata; class Actinopteri; order Salmoniformes; family Salmonidae; genus Brachymystax; species Brachymystax lenok. Next base: position 21,039,257 of record CM059797.1, on the reverse strand, counting down.
TGTTTATCTCCACAAGATGGCAGTAGTAACTTGCGCTATTGACAGGTGCTTGTTTTCAGGTAACCGCAGCAGAGCAAGATCTGCTCAATGTGGACTTCATTATAAATTGTAAGCCGCATGGCTGTGACTTGATTTATCCCTTTATCACTGAACTGTTTACTCAGTTCAATCTCCAATCTAAGACAGCCAGAGGGTGGGGTCGGTGCTCAGTTTCTGTGACCTATAAAGCATAATCTCATGGATGTTCTTGCTGAGCATATTCCTGAACAACACACATCTTTTCATTGAATAGTGATGATTGTATACAGTGTCAATAACTTGCACAAGTGTGTGGCACTCCCCCAAGTGAGCATAGCACTCAATGCTGGGATGTGAGTTATTGTTGGTTGCTTGGTGCCAGACAGAAAGGGCATCTGATACAGCTCTGGTGTTTCAGGCTCACCTGCCCTTTGTGCTTCGGCCCAATCCAATATTTTCCCTGGTAATTCCCCTCTACTGCACGACATGGCTGCTCTTTCAGAGTTAAGTCCACATAATCTCCCACTTGAGTGCCAGAAACAGAACAAGGACTGTAGTTGCCTAGCGACATCTCAGTGAGTGCACCTGGACGTGGTGGGTAAATACCCTGAGCCTTCAAAGGGTAGAAGTGACATCACTGCTTCTTGTGATAAGTGTCATAGAACATGTTTGTTTACGACCTCTCATTTGTTAAAGGGAAACTGCACCCGCTGTCGTGACGTGACTTTCATTAATGTGATGACTGTTATTTATCGAATCAACTAACTATGTTTAATTGTTACACAATTAAATTAATCATGTAACAATTAACTCATTAGGAATTTGGGGCACCACAGAATACGTTGTTTATAGAGTTACCATCTCCCGAATTAAACTGTAAAAGATATATAAGTTATATATTGATAAAAGTCACTTAATCATTACCTCATATCAGTCTCATTCTGAACGTTGCATACTCCTTGGATCCACAAGAACCCCAGCTTTACTTATGATTCAGCACTACACAAAATTTGTTTAATTATTTATTTACTAGCTAACTAAATAATAACACAGAATAACATAAACACTTAACACATAAGAAAAAGTCCCTAAAGGACTAACAACAGCATGACTGCTTGGTTACCACAAGAGAGAGGGGTAGATAGGGAGAGGGAGAGACAAAGAGAGAGTCCAACTTATCGTTAATACATTTGGAAACTACCCTCAAAGTAATAATTTACTCTGCAAATGAACCACCGCCCGTTTGGGTAAAAGATCATGAATGTAAACTTAGCAAAAAAAGAAACGTCCTCTCACTGTCAACTGCGTTTATTTTCAGCTATTAAATATTTGTATGAACATAACAAGATTCAACAACTGTGACATAAACTGAACAAGTTCCACAGACATGTGACTAACAGAAATGGAATAATGTGTCCCTGAACAAAGGGGGCACCAGTAACATTCAGTATCTGGGGTGGCCACCAGCTGCATTAAGTACTGCAGTGCATCTCATCCTCATGGACTGCACCAGATTTGCCAGTTCTTACCCTACTCTTCCACCAAGGCATCTGCAAGTTCCCGGACATTTCTGGGGGGAATGGCCCTAGCCCTCACCCTCCGATCCAACAGGTCCCAGACGTGCTCATTGGGATTGAGATCCGGGCTCTTCGCTGGCCATGGCAGAACACTGACATTCCTGTCTTGCAGGAAATCATGCACAGAACGAGCAGTATGGATTGTCATGCTGGAGGGTCATGTGAGGATGAACCTGCAGGAAGGGTACCACATGAGGGAGGAGGATGTCTTCCCTGTAACGCTCAGCGTTGAGATTGCCTGCAATGACAACAAGCTCAGGCCGATGATGCTGTGACACACCGCCCCAGACCATGACGGACCCTCCACCTCCAAATCGATCCCGCTACAGAGTACAGGCCTCGGTGTAACGCTCATTCCTTCGACAATAAACACGAATCCGACCATCACCGATTTTGAGACAAAACCGCGACTCGTCGGTGAATAGCACTTTTTGCCAGTTCTGTCTGGTCCAGCGACAGTGGGTTTGTGCCCATAGGCGATGTTGTTGTGATGTCTGGTGAGGACCTGCCTTACAACAGGCCTACAAGCCCTCAGTCCAGCCTCTCTCAGCCTATTGCGGACAGTCTGAGCACTTATGGAGGGATTGTGCATTTATGGAGTAACTCAGGCAGTTTTTGTTGCCATCCTGTACCTGTCCCACAGGTGTGATGGTCAGATCCTGTGCAGGTGTTGTTACACATGGTCTGCCACTGCGAGGACGATCAGCTGTCCGTCCTGTCTCCCTGTAGCGCTGTCTTAGGCGTCTCAAAGTACGGACATTGCAATTTATTGCCCTGGCCACATCTGCGGCCCTCATGCCTCCTTGCAGCATGCCTAAGGCACGTTCACGCAGATGAGCAGGGATCCTGGGCATCTTTCTTTCTGTGTTTTTCAGAGTCAGTAGAAAGTTCTCTTTAGTGTCCTAAGTTTTCATAACTGTGACCTTAATTGCCTACCGTCTGTAAGCTGTTAGTGTCTTAATGACCGTTCCACGGGTGCATGCTCATTAATTGTTTATGGTTCATTGAACAAGCATGAGGAACAGTGTTTAAACCCTTTACAATGAAGATATGTAAAGTTATTTGAATTTTTACTAATTATCTTTGAAAGACAGGGTCCTGAGAAAGGGACGTTTCTTTTTTTGCTGAGTTTATTTACGTGTAGATATCTTTGTTCGTCATCTCTCTGTTGAAACCAATCAATCCTTCTATGGGGACGTTGTAGTGTCCCGCTCCGGTGTAAGGCTCTGATTTTCCACCAGAGGTCACAATGTCCTTCTTCTTAGTTGTCTTGGTCTTGTAGTGGAGTGTTCAAATGGAACAGATACTCAGTGATTGTCTGAGATGGGATTTTCTCACTCCCACCTCGTGTCTTTAGTCAAAGTTCTAGGACCACTTTTACATAACCCAGCTGCAGACTGGCAATGTTAGGGTCTAGTCTTTATCTTCTCATCTAGTTGTCAGCTTCCTGCCTCCTGTTTGTCTCCGGGCCTCTAGAGGTCACCTGTGTTCCCCTCTGCCTTAGCTCTTCCTCGTGTGTCCTTATTAGTGTTATCCAGGTCACCTGTGCCTTGTTTCCCCTAGAGTATTTTAGCTGTGTTTTTTCCCCTTGTTCCTCTCTTGGTTTTTGAGTCTTGGCTATGTGTCTCCTGCTGTGTCCCACAGAGTCTTTCCAAGTAATGTAAGCTTTTCTAAGTTATTTTTATTTTCTTTTTCTCCCCTCGTGGAGTTATTTTATTTTTCCTCCTGTTTTGTTTACTTTATCTCCGTTAGTATACCTCTTTCTGAGAAGAACTTTTGTTGGATTATTTTTGACTTGCAGAGAACCTTTCTTTAAATTAAATCTACTTTGCCTGGAGTATTGCCTTGAGTGTTTCGTTTGGGTCCAACTATACCTCCTCTGTGGCTAAGGGGTAGAACACCCAACTCTCCACATCTGAGACCTGAGTTCGAGCCCAGCCTGTGACACTAGTGTTGAGAGTTTCAGAGTTTCCAACCATTTCAACATGTGGACCACGGTCTCACGTCTTCTGGTATGGTATATTAAATATTAGCGAGTCCGTTTTAATCACTCTGGTCAGAAAGGGCAGTTACATAACACTGACACACTATTCTGACCTAATTCGGGGTGTGGCTACTTAATGTGCAAAGGACATGAGAACCATTATCTCATTGGAAAACCAAAATCACATTCCTATCTTAACAAAAATAGTTTTATTGTTGTATTATTGTATTAACATCATATTGAAAGGAAACTTGACAGCCAAAGGGGGTTTCCTTCCTCATTTACAGTATTTGGTTCATACAGTTTTTAATAACAAAAAAATGACAAGCAATATGACATGATTATTCTTTAGATCCCCACTGACCATTCCTATCTTAGAAATATTGTTCCAGCATTCACTTTTTCGGTGTTATAGTTTTGGCAGCAAAAGTCTTCGGGGGACAAAGGCATTCCTTTGGTTGATACTGAAGAGCAGGAGGGAGATTCCCCTCCTCCCTAATTTATGACGGAGTGTTCAGGTGTCAAAACTGGCCCAGCCCTCCCCCCTTCCTCTTCTGTGGGTGAGAAGGGTCTGGTCATTGTCAGCTATTTGCCAAGCTGATCTGAGGCTTTGGATCCTCAGCCGGGAGAGTAACCCTTTCATGCGTGAGTTCCAAATATCTCTAACGGTTGCTCCAGCGTGAGTTTTTTTTTATGCACGTGATGATGTTAGAACGTTCTCTCCATTCCAGAATGTGATTGTTATTCAACAGTACATTTAATCCGCGCTGCCCTCAAACCAAGGAATTTAGCCTGTTTTTATTTATAGGCTGTTTCAAATTATTTTCTAACAAGTTTTTATTTTCTAAGAACAGTTTGAATTGAGGTGTGTTCCGCCTCCTCATTCATTAACATAAAAACAGTCATTTTTACTTTTGGGACATTTCTAACCTGGACAAAATTCCCCAAGCACTTCCTAATTGTTTGTGCAGTTCAGTCTGCAGAAATTTGCTCATCTCGCGTTGGAACAGAATCAGCGCACGTGTTTTCAATTACAGGTGACATATCATGCATTCCGATTCTTGCATAGATTGTAATGGGCACATCTCTCACAGAATAATCTTCTAGCTTGACTCCAGCTGTCCGCCTATGGTTTGGTTTAAACAGCCCACCTAATGCCGATGGGAACTAATTTTGTGTAGCACAAAGTGTGATACCTCAAGAAATATGGCAGCCATTACAGAATCCAAATGTGAGTTCTTCTTGGGGCGGCAGGTAGCCTAGGCGTTTGCGCTGCTGGATTGAATCCCCAAGCCGACAAGGTAAAAATCTGTTCTGCCCCTGAGTAAGGCAGTTAACCCATTGTTCCCTAGGTTTCGGGAGATGTGGATGTTGATTAAGGCAGCCCCCCACACCTCTCTGTTTCAGAGGGGTTGGGTTAAATGCGAAGACACATTTCAGTTGAATACATTCAGTTGGACAACTGACTAGGTCTTCTTCTTCTATGATATATTGGTGATTACACAATTTAATGTGCATTCCGCCATCTACTATGCAGGATGTAAACAGGATTCCCCCAAAAGACGGAACTAAAACAACTTTTCTGTTAAAATAAATAAAACAGATCCCTACACAGGCTCAAGGGGAACCTGGAACCTAGTCTTCCGGTGCCAGCAACCCTTGCAAGTCTTCCAATATAAAATCCTTGATTCCCACAAATGTACCTGCTGCAGCCACAATGTCTAGTTTCTTTGACTTCTTTGAGACTTGTGCTGTACAGTGTATATATAACTGTGGCAATGAACGCAACAAAATCCACCTTTTAAACACACAGGCCAAACGTGAGTTGGCTTGTGGGTGTGATTTAATGTGGGTATTTTGTGGGTTTGTCCTTGCCTCCACCAAGACACACCCATCTGTCAGAATGATACAGATACTACTGGTATTTTGTCTGGTGGTAATGGGACTAGTGTACACTGGCAAACATGTCAGAGTGGTCATACCTTCTTGTGTGGTGTCCCGTATACAACAGGAGTTCCCTGATCCTGTTGAACAATACACTGGGTTTCTCCCTCCCCATATTGACTGATACGATTCAATTCAAGTGTCTAGTAAGAAATGTATGCCAAGTGCCAGGTCTCTCTCCATTTAGATACATCAGTGTCAAGCACCTCTGTCAGTCTGGACTTCATCACATCAACTTGCATGTCTCCATCTGCTGGCTCCATACATGTTTCTGTAAACACATACACACATAGTCACTGTTCTATTACCAATGACAGTTAGGATAGGTAATATCTGACACAAACTGGCACTATGTTGAAGCTTGTACAGTCCCACATTGTGGATGTGTTAAGTGCCAGGTCTCTCTAACTTCAGAGACGTCAGTATCAAGCCTGTCTGCCGGTCAGGACTCCATCACATCATCTTGCAAGTCTTCAAGTGCTGGCTCCATAGATGCATCTGTGAACGCATTCTGTACACACTGTTCTATTAACAATGGCAGTTCAGATTAGTGATATCTGACAAACAAACATATACTATGTTGAAGTTTTAACAGGTTAGACTAAACCTACTTATTTCAGGTCTCCCCATCAACGACCCAACGGTCATTAGGTAGGTTTGGTGAGCAGGCAAGACGTGAGGTTGGAGATAAGGTCTTTGCCAGCGGCCCATTGTACTTCAGTAGTGAGTCCAAAGTCAGAACCTTTGTAATTTAGCAATAGCTGGTGGTGAAAGGAAGAGGTCAAGCCAAATAACCTCCCCCTTGTTAACCTACTCAGATAGACGTGCTCTTGAAGGGCCATGATGGTTAAAAGTTAACAATGGTTCAAATGACAGAGGCTCAGTCCCGGAGGACCAGAGGTCAGGTTCAAATAATTTGTTACAGTTTGAATAAGTCAAAGATCATATAGCAGCTGGCCTCCATCTCCATGAAGAGGAAGAACACCTATTCCTTATTTACAACAACTTACTCCTATTTACATTCATGATTTTCATTGTTCCAGAGTGGGTTAACTTTGACTTTAGGGTCGTTGAGTATTTGGGTCAAGTGAAGCAGTGTGCTGGAAATGCTATAATAAGCCCAGTGTTTGGCACTGGAATGGGTTCATAACCACAGCTGAACCTGTGAAGTATTGACTGGGGTTAATAGCTTGTTGCCCTCTTTAATGTGTCTCATTCAGACTAGCCCACTGATGCAGGCCACACACAGACGCACGTATGCACAAACACACATACACTCAGTGGCGACCCGTCATTCAGGGCAGGTGGGGCAGAGCCTGTTTGGGCTTGCCTGTTTTGCATGTTATTTTGGCATTAATACATGTCCCATATCAGTTTGTAAACAATGTAAAAATTATATATTTCATTGAGTTAATAAAGCCACATACAAACATGGTCTGTTTTTTGTTTTCTTGAGTAAGGCAGCTCCAAAATGGTGGTGGGGCAAGTCAGCAGAAAATACAGAGTGTTGCGCCGTGATTGGCTCAGTGTTCTGTCACTCATGGATACTTTACGTCACTGCCAAGTGTAAGAGGAAACCTTGAAAATTCTAGCCATCCAAGAAGGCTAAAGGTCATTGGCCACAGATAAAATGTCAAATCACGTTATATGTACAGTAGCTTTGATTGGACTGCGATTAATCTGGGATTAAGGGGCTCTTTTCCAAGTTTAAAATTATAAACATTGGCCAAGCTGTCATTGAAGCATGATCTGTGCCACCCTCAAAACAACTGATGACTTGACTTCAGTGAGTTCAAGACAACTGGGAAGTTGGGAATAAACGAGCTCCGACTGGGAAAATACGCTTTCAGTTGTCATCCAACTCAGAATTGTAAATCCGTTCTCCAGTTGTTTTGAGTGCACGTTACTGCAGACACGGTAAACTGAGCCATCCGATTGGCCAGTGGTAGGCCAATAGTGCACTTGATTTCTTCTCTGGGTATGCCGGGAAGTCAGAGTTTGTACCTTCAGACAAAGGAAATGGTTAAAAATGGCAACAGTTTGCCTACCTGGTGCGCAGGGCAGCTGAATTGGGTGCACCTACTGCCAAAAATAGGAACACAAGGCTTTATCGTAGGGTTTTTTAAAGAAAAGTTTGGCGATCGACTAGGAATGCCTTGAAGATTGTGGTGGTTAATTTCTTTACTATCAAATGAGAAGAGACAAATTTATCACACATGTCAGAGTTATACTTAACTTGTTAGGGAGTGGCAGCTGAGGGGTCGGTTTTGGAGAGCCTGGCGTGCCCAAAGTAAAATGCCTCCCATTCAGGCCCAGAAAATAGGATATGCATATATTTGGTACCATTGGATAGGAAACACTCTGAATTGTCCAAAACTGTTAACCATTTGTCTGTGAGTAAAACAGAACGCATATAGCAGGCGAAACCCCGAGGAATTTCTGTCCTGGAAAAAGTGATTTTGACACATTGCTCATTTGGGCACCCCTCCCTCATGAAAATGACCATATAAGGGCATATGAATGCAGTACCCATCGCTTCCTTTAGATGTCAACAGTCTCGAGACAGTGTATTTTTTTCATTTTGGATGAATTAGACCAGAGAAGAAGAGCAAACAAGGAAGTCACTCTGTCATGTAAACAGTACCCAGCGCGCGCTCCCGACAAAGCGCGCAGTGTCTTTTTTACCGTCTTTATCGATCAGTTTATATTCCGGTTGATTTATAATAGTAAATATACATAAAAGTGTTCCTAAGGATACATTTAAAACTATGTTTGATTGTTCTTGGACAAGTTTATAGGTATAAGATGAACGAGTTCGCGTCACGTTTTAATGGAGTAGTGGAGGCTGTCGTTTCTGATTATAACGCGCGAACCAAATGGAGGATTTATGGATAAAATACATTACTTTTTCTAACAAAAGAACCATGGATTGTCTTCGTTGGACACTTAGGATGACCTCAGCAGAAGTTCTTCAACAGGTAATTGATTTGTTTTTGCTGTGAAATGTGTTATGTGTGTGCCATGATGGCTAATCGATACATGGCTATTGGAAAAATATGTGAGGTGCTACTCTCAAACAATCAAATGTGCTGCTTTCGCCGTAAAGCCTTTTTGAAATCTGACAACGCTGTGATATTGCCAAGAAACAGAGCTTTTGATGAGTATGGAACACTTGTATATTGGTGGATGTTTAATAATTCAACTTTTGGATTTTGAATTTGGCGCCTTACATTTTACCTGGTAGTGTCGGGAGCAGCCCGCTAGCGCCCCAGTGATCCCTGAGAAGTTAAACAAAATCTTTATTTACTAATTAATAAGGGAGCAGGTCAATACAACACACAAATATAGAGTGAATAGATTGAGTGCTCTACGTTCATGATGGCTGGTCGACGAATCACCCTCAGATTATTTGTTAAGAGCCCCGAGACAAAAGTACAAAAGTATTTTATAGCCAAGATGCACCCCCTTCAGGCTACATGACAAACAACAGATGTATGGAATGGGTCACGACGTTAAGATTAGTATGAAAGTTACTTATAATTCACAGCAAACAGTATCTCATTGTGTAGAGACCAGGGTCTGGCCCTGGGGTCATCTCTCACTGGTACCTTATAGAACAGAAACATTAACTCATGTTCTGGAATGCGGTATCACCCAAAGACATCGTAAATCTTCCAGAGGCCCATCCTCAGTAGAACACCCACAGATGAGTATTCTAACAACCCCTTATTCTGTTGCATAAAACAACCATTTGATGCAATAACAGCATTATAACATAATCTTGTAATTTCTGTTCTGACATTCCCCCATTTTGAGTCCTCTCAACTTAAAACATTCATTCACATGTAGAAAATGCATACGTTTTTCATAAACTAAGAAGCATAAAATCAATAACTCCTTGTATGGATTCATGCATAGGCTGCTATAGAACTGGCTCAGCCTCCTCCCAAGAAACCTAGCACTGCCTCCCATTTCAACATCTATCATTCTAGCAATTTGTCTGGGGAGGTCATGATACACAGTCACCTGCACGAACCCATGAAGAAAAACAAAAGATGCATACATTTAATGAGATTAAAAGCTATATCTTCATAGACAGTGAAAAGCACATATTTCATGCATAATGCAGTGCATGCAACAATGGAGTTTAATAAAATAAGTTGTAGTTATCTATCACACTCCAATGGATCAGCATGGTGGAAATAACTATTTCCATCCCAGAAACAAACATTTGCATATCTTGTTGGACAAATCCAGGTAGTGATTCCTGGTTTAAGTAAAATGTATTCCGTTGGTGCCTAATGAACATGACCCAAGACAAGCATCATGATTCCACTTTTTATAAGGCAACTCCTATAGTCTCTATGTGACATTAACACCATACCTGCTATAGTTCCTGAGTATTATCACTATCATCAAAAACGTAATTTGGTAATGGAAATAAGTCAAATAAATTAGGATCAGTGGAATTATCCAACCCAAATTTACAATGACATTGTCACGATCTCCGTGAGGGACAGACCAAGGCGCAGCGAGGTATCCAGTATACATTCTTTATTAAAGCAACGTAACTGGCAAAACAATAAACAAAACGAACGAAGATAGTAACTTTGAACATAACAAGTGACCTAACAAAGCTATGCACAAACAATAACCCACAAAATACTAGTGAAAACCCCAAACATATATATGGTTCCCAATTAGAGGCAATGACACACAGCTGCCTCTAATGGGAACCATTACCCCAAAATAGAAACACAACACCTAGAACAGAAAAAACCCTACACCAAAACAAAACTAAACACGCCAGCCTGTCAAAATCAGGCCTGAACGTGACAGTAGTACAAAAAGCGCGGACTCCGCGCCAAAAGTCCATTGGGGGTCGGGTGGGCCTTCCTGTCCCAAGTGGCGGCTCCGGTGCCGGCCGTGCTGGCTCGGGGTCACACACCGGAGGCCCTGGGCTATTTGCCGGAACAGTTAGTTTAGGACTGGGGACCTTCTCTGGAGGTTCGGGACCAGGGACCTTCTCTGGAGGTTCCGGACTGGGAACCTTCTCTGGAGGCTCCGGACTGGGGACCTTCTCTGGAGGCTCCGGACTGGGGATCTTCTCTGGAGGCTCCGGACTGGGGACCTTCTCTGGAGGCTCCGGACTGGGAACCTTCTCTGGAGTCTCCGGACTGGGAACCTTCTCTGGAGGCTCCGGACTGGGAACCTTCTCTGGATGCTCCGGACTGGGAACCTTCTCTGGAGGCTCCGGACTGGGAACCTTCTCTGGAGGCTCCGGACTGTCGACGCGCACTGGGACTCTGGTGCGGGGAGCAGGAACGGGCCGTACTGGACTCATGATGCGCACTGGGACTCTGGTGCGGGGAGCAGGAACGGGCCGTACTGGACTCATGACGCCGCACTGGGACTCTGGTGCGGGGAGCAGGAACGGGCCGTACTGGGCTCATGACGTGCACTGGGACTCTGGTGCGGGGAGCAGGAACGGGCCGTACTGGGCTCATGGCGCACACTGGGACTCTGGTGCGGGGAGCAGGAACGGGCCGTGCTGGATCCACGACGGGCACAGGAATCCTGGAGCGTGGAACAGGGACAGGACGTGCTGGATCCACGACGGGCACAGGAATCCTGGAGCGTGGAGCAGGGACAGGACGTGCTGGGTCCACGATGGGCACAGGGATCCTGGAGCGTGGAGCAGGGACAGGACGTGCCTGGTCCACGACGGGCACAGGGATCCTGGAGCGTGGAGCAGGGACAGGACGTGCTGGACTCTCTAAGCGCACAGGGGGCCTGGTGCGCGGAGCCGGAACAGGACGTGCTGGACTCTCTAAGCGCACAGGGGGCCTGTTGCGCGGAGCAGGGACTGGACGTACTGGGCTATCTAAGCCTACAGGACCTGATGCGTGGAGCCGGTACTTCTCTCCCCGGCTGTTCACTCACCCTTGCCTCATGGGTGATGGGAGCTGGAATGTCACGCACTGGGCTGTGGATGTGAACCGGAGACCCTACACGCAGAACCGGTGCAGGATATCTCGGTCCCAGAAGGTGTACTGGAGACCTAGCTCGCAGAGCCGGCACCACTCCTCCAGGTTGCACACTCACCCTAGCCCAACAGATGAGTGGCGCTGGAATTTCGCGCACCGGCCTATGCATGCGCACTGGAGACACCGTGCGCAAAACTACATAGCACGGTGTCTGCTCAGTGCGATGCTCTCCCCAACGCTTCCTCCAGAGAGCACGAGGAGTTGGCTCAGGAGTCCATCCTGAACCAGCCAAACTCCCCATGTGCCCCCCCCCAAAAAAAGGTTTTTGGGGCTGCCTTTCGGGCTTCCTAGCCAGGCGAGTTCTAACAAACTTTTCTCTCTCCAGATCCCATGCTCCATATAAATCCTCATAGTATCGCCGCTCCGCCGCCGCTGCTTCCAGCTCCTCTCTAGGACGGTGATACTCTCCAGGCTGGGCCCAGGGTCCCCCTCTAAACAATTCCTCCTCCCAGTTCCAGTACTCCCGGTTCTCTCGCTGCTTGGTCCTTTTGTGGTGGGTTATTCTGTCACGATCTCCGTGAGGGACAGACCAAGGTGGAGCGAGGTATCCAGTATACATTCTTTATTAAAGCAACGTAACTGGCAAAACAATAAACAAAACGAACGAAGATCGTAACAGTGACCATAACAAGTGACCTAACAAAGCTATGCACAAACAATAACCCACAAAATACTAGTGAAAACCCCAAACATATATATGGTTCCCAATTAGAGGTAACGACACACAGCTGCCTCTAATTGGGAACCATTACCCCAACATAGAAACACAACACCTAGAACAGAAAAAACCCTACACCAAAACAAAACTAAACACGCCAGCCTGTCAAAATCAGGCCTGTACGTGACAGACATTGCTCAGTGATTTAAATTGGTCCTATCACTCAAAGTCAAAAACCTTTATTTAACAAACATCAACATTGGCAGAATGTACATTTATATTAACATCCAGTATAATTATCCTATAATTCTACTATTAACTTTCTTTTCCCGATTATAGTAGAGATCAGTATCTTAATCCATTCTTAATCTAAATTACTATAATTTTATGTAGTGTTTAGACCTCTACAATCAACCTGATACCCCAAAACAAACATTTTTAGACAAGTCTAAATCAATTTTGGGCACAGTTATATAACCCATCGGGAGAAAACCCAACAATCCAGCAGACCTAATCTGGTGAGATTTGTATCAAAACAGAACAGAACAAACAACACAAACAATAGAACAATACACTCCTTCACATATCACTCAATACACTCCTACATATCATTCAAGGTGTGTAAACTTCAATCCAAAACCTCAGAGTACTGTTACCTCCCCCATTTTGACACATGACTCCCAATGTGAGTAATGTGTAAAAAAACAAACACTACTACTGGTCAAAAAATAAAACAAAATAATTTAAAACAACGAAATCGAATTAGAATCACTACCCTTAAGAACGCCATAAAGAAAATAATTGTACCCATAGGGTCATAGTAAAATAGACTTAAGACAGCCTACCCTTAGTTAAAGGCAATGACCTCTCCTTCTTCCAGTTGGTTCAAATCACAAATATGTCTAAGAACTATAAACTTCATCATAATTATCAATATTACAAATTACCTTCAAATCAGTATTACAAATTACCTTAAATTCATTATCCAAATGGCTTTCCAGTGAGGGTGATCAAATCACACTGGAAAGTCAGGACAGAGGTCAGCGGTCATACAAACCCTTCAAATAAGTGTTGCTTACTATATTAGACTAATTAATGAAAAACAGTCAAACATTTCATACATGTCATATCCCAGGTTTCCAGTACATTTCTTTATCAAAAGAATTCACGTGTTTAATTAAACTCAGATAATAAAAACGTATTTAGCATGTGCTACCCTTAGCCACGGCAACATGTATCTCGCCACCGAGTCTAACAATTCACTCCCATATTATATTATATGAGTGGTCTCTCTTTTCCATAACCATATCAAATTATCCTGGTATCGTTACTATACCAATATCCAACAACCTATGTAATAGCTGTTTTCGCCTTAGATTGTTCCTGTTACCCCTCTAAAAGTAATACTTTTTCCTTTCTCAAATGCAGTCAATTTCTCAGCGTAAGGAATTAGGCATTTAATATAAATATATATCATATATTTGTTTGAGACGTGATCGAGTACTGTCGGGGACTTCCATCAGTCCCAGAAGGAAGAATCCTACTCAAAACACATCAGATAGTGTTTCATTTAGTGAAATCAACACCTAAAATAAAGAATAAATAAACCCGTTACCCCTTTCCAGTATTCTAATCATTTCAACCTGTTGCAGTAATTTAGTAAAAATATAAACCTGTTGTTTAACTTCTAGGGGGCAGTATTTTGAAGTTCGGATGAAAAACGTGCCCAAAGTAAACTGCCTGTTACTCAGGCCCAGAAGCTAGGATATGCATATAGCTTTGGATAGAAAATACTCTGAAGTTTCTAAAACTGTTAAAATAATGGCTGTGAGTATAACATAACTGATATGGCAGGCAGATACCCGAGCAAAATCCATCCGGGATGTCTGAATCACTCCGTAACAGGTTAACAAATCTAGAAACTTTAAAAAGTTGGTGCTGTCTCATCAGCGTAATAGTCAAACTAACTGTCGCCCACTCTTAGCAATGATGTGGGCGTCCCCAAGGGTCAATACTCTTCAGCCTGTACATTAATGATCTGCTTTCTGTCTGTACTGGGTCTGAAGTTCAAATGCATGCAGATGATACAGTGATATATGTGCATGCAAAGAGAAAACAACAAGCTGCACAAGAACTCACTACTGTAATGGTCCAGGTTACAAAGTGACTCAGTGACTCATGTTTGCATCTCAATGTGAAAAAAACTGTATGCATGTTCCTCACAAAGAGGGCAACTGATGCTGCTGAGCCACATGTCTATGTGTCAGGGGAAAAGCTCCAGGTGGTATCCAATTTTAAGTACCTTGGCATCATACTTGATTCCAACCTCTCTTTTAAAAAGCAGGTGATAAGGGTAACTCAAATAATCAAATTCTACCTAGCTAATTTCTGATATATATAAATAACATTCGCTAAAGGCCAATCAGACTAGTGAAAATAATCCCTAGCTGTGTATTGTCACTTTCCATGTGAAAAACTGAAAAAGCGTGTGCGAGCAAGGAGGCCTACAAACCTGACTCGGTTACACCAGCTCTGTCAGGAGGAATGGTCCAAAATTCACCCAACTTATTGTGGGAAGCTTGTGGAAGTCTACCCGAAACATTTGACCCAAGTTAAACAATTTAAAGGCAATGCTACCAAATACTAATTTAGTGTATGTAACATCTGACCCACTGGGAATGTGATGAAAGAAATAAAAGCTGAGATAAATCATTCTCTCTACTATTATTCTGACATTTCACATTCTTAAAATAAAGTGGTGATCCTAACTGACCTAAGACAGGGAATTTTTACTAGGATTAAATATCAGGATTTGTGAAAAGCTGAGTTTAAATGTATTTGGCTAAGGTGTATGTACATTTCCGACTTCAACTGTATATAGTGTGTGCAATTAACCTCTACGGGCTAGGGGGCAGTGTTCGGAAGTTCGGACAGTCCGACGTGCCCAAAGTAAACTGCCTGTTACTCAGGCCCAGAAGCTAGGATATGCAATTGGTAGTATTGGATAGAAAACACTCTGAAGTTTCTAAAACTGTTAAAATCTGTGAGTCTGTGAGTATGACAGAACTGATATGGTAGGCAAAAACCAGAGGAAAATCCATCTGGAAAATGTTTTTTTTTTGATGTCACAGTTTTTCCATTGACTTGCTATTGACTAAAGAGGGAATTAGCTCCAAGATTGCAGTTCCTATGGCTTCCACTAGATGTCAACAGTCTCTAGACATGGTTAAAGTGCTTGTTTTTTGAAAAACGATCAAGAAATAGAAGTTCTTCCAAGTGGCTGTTGAAACGGACATTACTGTTTTCCGCGTGTAAATGGGTGCGCGCTCCTCGTTATTTTTTTTCTCCTTATTGAACAGACTATTTTCCTTCTGAAGTATGATCATTTATTTAGATATTTGACAACCTGAGGATTAATTAGAAACATCGTTTTGACTTGTTTTGATTAACTTTACCGGTACTTTTGGGATTTCTTTGTCTGCATGTTGAACGACTGGATTACAGAACTCCATGGCGCCAACTAAACTGACTTTTTGGGATATAAAGGACTTTACCGAACAAAACTACCATTCTTTGTGTTCCAGGGACCTGTGGGATTGCAAACAGAAGAAGATCTTCAAAGGTAAGTGATTTGTTTTATCGCTATATTTGATTTTGTAACGCCTGTGCTGGTTAATATGTTGTTGTGGGGCTCTGTCCTCAGATAATCGAATGTTCTTCTTTTGTCGTAAAGCCTATTGTAAATCCAACAATGTGGTTCGATTAC
Organism: Brachymystax lenok tsinlingensis; assembly: GCA_030435695.1. Lineage (NCBI taxonomy): Eukaryota > Metazoa > Chordata > Actinopteri > Salmoniformes > Salmonidae > Brachymystax > Brachymystax lenok. Next base: position 21,023,263 of record CM059797.1, on the reverse strand, counting down.
CAAGATTCTATGCTTTTGAATGGTGTACAACACTTGTATTTTCATGAATAATTAATATTACTATTTTTGTAATTTGAATTTGGCGCTCTGCATTTCACCGGATGTTGTCGTAGGTGGTCCCAAACAAATTAAGTTTGGAATGTACTGAGTGCAGGGAAAGCGATCACATGTTGCAGGCATTGATAAGGGGAGAGAGCCATGGATTAGTGATGAAGGGGGTTGAGGTTAGGTCAAGTCACGTTGGGAGAAAGAAAAGTTTATGGCCCGTATTATTTAGTGTCCTGCAGAGCAGTAAATATACAATGTATGTTCAGATGTGTAGGAGGAGACAGGCTAGGAGGAAGGGTTAAATATCATTGCTTGTTTGAAAATATTTTTGTCTAATGCAGCTGTATTGATCCTCTGGGAAGAATTAACTTGGTTAAGCTTTCATAGAGTCCGTTGAGTTTTTACTCTGAAAATTAGAACCTAACAATGTGCACTGTCCCTGTAACAATAAAAATAAACTCAAACTGCAATCCACTTTAATGACCGGACATTGTACCACATAATGGAAACCGATTATAATGTTAGAATACATTAACTTCCTGCTCAAATTCACTAGTGTTACCTAAACTATAAAACCCAGCAATAGTAATCAGAAATGATCACAGAACGTTTCCAATTCAACTATTCAGACCTCTACTGCAAATGTCCCACTAAATCCCTTACTGCCCATTATAGCCCAGGGAGGACGACTCGCTTTCACCAGCTCTTGTATTCTTACCAGTAGGAAAAAACTATATATAACCCATTCTCAACAACATTCAGCGCTTACCTCTATCATAAGGTTAAAAACAAACTTAACAACTTTCTCTTCTCTTTCGGCTTCACACTTATAAAATGTCCAAGACTTTAAAAGTAACATGTTGTGCGCAAAATTAATAAAATACATCAGTCAATCCATAAGAAGAAAAACACATTTTGGTGGGCACAATACTACAGCCACAACTTCAATTATAGCCTAGTTTTATCATGCAATACTTAATACACATGTTTAGTTATCAATTATGATAAAGGGCACAGCTCTATCACTATTACCTAGCCGCTATTATTAGAATTAATTTGATTTAGGTAACAGTTATTTAACTTCTTGGGCATGGGTGCATGAGGTGACCGTTTTGGAGAGCCTGGCGTGCCCAAAGTAAAATGCCTCCCATTTAGGCCCAGAAAATAGGATATGCATATATTTAGTACCATTGGATAGGAAATACTCTGAATTTTCCAAAACTGTTAACCATTTGTCTGTGAGTGAATCAGAACGCATATAGCAGGCAAAACCCTGAGGAATTTCTGTCCTGGAAAAAGTGATTTTGACACATTGCTCATTTGGGAACCCCTCCCTATTGAAAATGACCATATATAGGCATATGAATGCAGTACACGTCGCTTCCTTATGATGTCAACAGCCTCGAGATGGTGTTTTCCTCCATTTTGGATGAATTTAGAGCAGAGAAGAAGACCAAACAATGAAGTCCTCTCTTTCTGAGAATAGTACCCGTGGCGCGCGCACGAGAAGTCACGGAGTGTCTTTTTTATCGTCGTTATCGATCAGTTGATATTCGGCTTATTTATAATAGTAAATATACGTAAAAGTGTTCCTAAGGATACATTTAAAACTATGTTTGATTGTTCTTGGACAAGTTTATAGGTATAAAATGAACGAGTTCGCGCCGCGTTTCAATGGACTAGTGGAGGCTGTCGTTTTTGATTATAACGCGCGAACCAAATGGAGGATTTATGGATAAAATACGTTACTTTTTCTAACAAAAGAACCATGGATTGTCTTCGTTGGACACTTAGGATGACCTCAGCAGAAGTTCTTCAACAGGTAATTGATTTGTTTTCGCTGTGAAATGTGTTATGTGTGTGCCATGATGGCTAATCGATACATGGCTATTGGAAAAATATGTGAGGTGCTACTCTCAAACAATGAAATGTGCTGCTTTCGCCGTAAAGCCTTTTTGAAATCTGACAACGCTGTGATATGGGTTACAGGTTTAAAACAATTACAGGTGCACCTTACTATCTTATACTATATCATAAATGGTCTTAACTAGTTCACATTATCAAGGCACAAGGCGAGACCCAAATTCAGACACAGGAGGCAGATGATTGAAGTCTTACAATGTTTATTAATCCAAAGGGTTAGGCAAGAGAATGGTCGTGGACAGGAAAAAAGGTAAAAACCAGATCAGTCTAGGACGTACAGAGTGGCAGACAGGCTCGTGGTCAAGGCAGGCAAAATGGTCAGGCTGGCGGGTACAAAGTCCAGAAACAGGCAAGGGTCAAAACCGGGAGGACTAGAAAAAAGAGAATGCAAAAAGCAGGAGAACGGGAAAAACACTGGTTGACTTGGAAACATACAAGACGAACTGGCACAGAGACAGGAAACGCAGGGATAAATTCACATGGGAAAATAAGCGACACCTGAAGGGGGTGGAGACAATAACAGGAACAGGTGAAACAGATCAGGGCGTGACACACACAGATTCTAGTTTTCATCCAGTTCACACAGATTTTGGATATTTTAACGTTAAATGGCCAAAACGAGTTCACACAGATTCTAGACATTTAAGCTAAATGACCAAACTCAGGGCATATCTGGCTAGCACATTTAAAATAATTGGAATTCACCACTTCTGAGCATTAGACGTTCACACAGACACTTTTCAGAATGAGGTCCTTCTTCCAATAGGGTTTCACCAGGTACCGTGCTTCACACAGAACCCACAGTCACCCTGGCCCCTCACCCCTACAGACCGCAACAATCCCCACTGTGAACAATTCAGTGTCAGGACGGCTCTACTTCGCCCACAACCGACCAATGATAGGTGTCTTTGAGTCGACTAACTCTCAGATCATCCTCCTCTGACTCTGCCCTGTTAATGCCTGCAAGGTGCCCCCCTCATACAGGAATACACACTCAGAGCCTACGTAACAGAGGCTTTTCTTAAAAACTCGACTTTGCGTGTTGCACTCACCTCTTTCTTTTTAAAATTTTTAAACAAAGTTTTAGATGTGGTATCCACTCGGCTCGCTGCTTCTCAGATCATGGGTGGGTCCATCTGCTCCGTTCCCGAAGGGTGGTCTTCCTGAGATCCCAAGTATGAGGGAGCCCTCATGCACGATTTACCCAGGTCGTCAGGAGCGGTCACCAAGTGAAGATACACATCCCATCCTCGTCGCCAAATGTGGTGGTTCGCGATCGCGATCGACCGGTTGGTGACCACTGCTCTAGAAAGTTGAGTGAAATTCAATCTCGTGCTTTTCTTTGTGGGCTGGTATTTGTGCACTGCAGTCTGGGGGAGCTGTGCAGCAGTTTAGAGGGAACATTGTTCTCAACCCCCCACGAAAGAAAAAAAAAGTTTGAGAGAACCAATCAAAGCTCATGACATTTATGTGGGAATACTGGATTTACAACAGACTCCTGTCTCCAGACCAGTGTATCACAGCTCTCCCACTCTGTGTATCACGTTAGTTGCGTCAGCCAGGCTAACCTCACCCCAAATCTAATGACACAACCTTAAAATCTGTACATTTAAATGTTATATAAACAAATAACCTTCAATTCATTACATTTTCATCTCTCATCAAAATGAAGACCTTTTTTTACCCCACTACAATTCCCCACTAGGGTTTGCGACCACAACTATGAATACCACTGCATTTATGAATTACTGGCCAACAGTGGCAAGAGGTGACATCCCAAAAACACAAAAACTATACAACACATACAGTAAATGGCTTCTAGCCTCCCATGCATATGTTACTTTCTGTCCCTAACACTGAAACTAAAACTGAAACGAAATAGTACAGTATAAATACAAAATAGAAATGTCTATATTAAACTTAAACTAAATAAAAATAAGTAAATCAGATCTGAAAACAAATTGAAACTTTATTGAATGTCAAAAAAATTAAATATAAAAACACAAAAATATAATAACCTTGGCACGCACGCACACACACACCCAGGCCGAGTGGGGAAAGGACCTCTCATCTGTGTAAATGAAAAGCCAATCACCATTTACACAGCCAGCTTTCACACCCATGCACACACAGACGCGAGCACACACACACACAATGTAAACCTACACTCTTGGATACTTTATTGCAGACCTACAAAGTATTCAGACCCTTTGACTTTTACCACATTTTGTTACATTACAGCCTTATTCTAAAATTGATTAAATCGTTTTTTCCCCCTCATCAATGTACACACAATACTTCATAATAACAAAACAAACAGAGTTTTTTCAATACTTTACATAAGTATTCAGACCCTTTACTCAGTCCTTGATTGAAACACCTTTGGCAGCGATTACAGCCTCAAGTCTTCTTGGGTATGACGATACAAGCTTGGCACACCTGTATTTGGGGAGTTTCTCCCATTCTTCTCTGCTGTTCCTCTGAAAATCTGTCATGTTGGATGGGGAGCATCGTCACTGCACAGCTATTTTCAGGTCTATCCAGAGATGTTCGATCGGGTTCAAGTCCGGGCTCTGGCTGGGCCACGCAAGGACATTCAGAAACTTGTCCCGAAGCCACTCCTGCGTTGTCTTGGTTGTGTGCTTAGGGTCATTGTCCTGTTAGGAGGTGAACCTTCGCCCCAGTCTGAGGTCCTAAGTGCTCTGGAGCAGGATTTCATCAAAGATCTCTCTGTACTCTGCACCGTTCATCTTACCCTCAATCCTGAATAGTCTCCTAGTCCCTGCCGCTGAAAAACATCCCCTTAGCATGATGCTGCCATCACCATGCTTCACCGTAGTGATGGTGCCAGGTTTCCTCCAGATTTGACATTTAGGCCAAAGAGTTCAATCTTCGTTTCATCAGACCAGAGAATTTTGTTTCTCATGGTCTGAGAGTCCTTTTGATGCCTTTTGGCAAACTCCAAGCGGGCTGTCATGTGCCATTTCCTTCGGAGTGGGTTCCGTCAGGCCACTTTAAAGGCCTGATTGGTGGAGTGCTGCAGAGATGGTTGTCCTTCTGGAAGGTTCTCCCATCTCCACAGAGGAATTCTGGGGCTCTGACAAAGGGACAATCTGGTTCTTGGTCACCTCCCTGACCAAGGCCCTTCTCCCCAGATTGTTCAGTTTGGCCGGGTAGTCAGCTCTAGAAAGAGTCTTGTTGGTTACAAACTTCTTCCATTTAAGAATGATGGGGATGTTCTTGGGGACCTTCAATGCTGCAGAAATGTTTTGGTACCCTTCCCCAGATCTACGGACAACTCCTTCAACCTCATGGCTTTATTTTTGCTCTGACATGCACTGTCAACTGTGGGACCTTATATAGACAGGTGTGTGCCTTTCGAAATCATGTCCAGTCAATTGAATTTACCCTAGGTGGACTCCAATCAAATTGTAGAAACATCTTAAGGATGATTCATGGAAACAGGATGCACCTGGGCTCAAATTCAGGTCTCATAGCAAAGGGTCTGAATACTTATGTAAATAAGGTATTCCTGTTTTAATGTTGAATTAATTTGCAAAAGTTTATAAAAACCTGTTTTCACTTTGTTATTATGGGGAATTGTGTGTAGATTGCTGAGAATACAGAGCGTAGGGGTTGGTAATCTTATCTAGTTGCGCCGTGATTGGCTAATTTTTCTGTCACTCATAGGGACACTACATCACCGCAAAATCGACAGGGAGAGCTAGAAAGTTCAAGTCCCCTTCCAAGAAGGCTCAAGGTTATTGGCCACAGATAAAATGACATCAAATCACATTATATCTACCATAGCTTTGATTGGACTGATGTCAACATCACACTTTCAAAATCTTAGCTAGCAAGCTAGACAAGCAATCATCATAATGAATCACTTCGACAATCTACTGGCAAATAATTTTCAATCCTTGTCATATTAAGAGAAATTATAGATAAAACATATCGGTGCTCATCGGCCATTGGACATAAACATTACACAACAAGTTTGAAATCGCAATTTCAACAGTGGGTGGTTTGGAAGGGATCAGTGGCTAACTGCAAGCGTTGCAAAGCAATCACTATTTTGCTTCCCCTGCTATTCGGTGGAGAGGGTGTGTGGTCCCAGTTTGAGTTTAAAGGTCTCTTTCCCAAGCTAAAAAGGATAAACATTCACACGCACCACTATGGGCCAGAAAAGGTTGAATACATTGGCCATGCTGTCAATCCAGCATGACTTCTGCCGTGTTCAAAACAACTGGAAACTCGGAACTGGGAATTCTCAGACTTCAGTGAGTTCAAGACAACTGGGAACTCGGACAAAAACGAACTCCGACTGCGAAAATACGTTTTGAATGGACATTCAACTCAGAATTTCATGTCAGGAAATCGGGCCTCTTTCTAGAGCCCACAAGACGGACTGCCGAGCCACCTTCCTGTTCAAGTGAGCACAGCACAACGGTGAGTCCAAAAATGGCTTGTATGCTGCTGCATAAATGAAGTAATATGCCAGGGAGATATGTATACTGTAGCTAAGAAAGTAATATTAAGTGTATGTTGTGTAGTAAACTGTTAGTAGCCCGTGTGCCTCACCCTAATAATTTGGTCCCTTGCCCCCTCATAATTTAGCCTACTGTTCTGACTTGGTGGTGCACATGTAGCCTATAGCCTGTTTTAGAGAAATGTCAACATCAAATATAGTAAGAGTTGTTGCCTCTTATACACTCATCGTTCCCATATGCCATAGTGTGTACATCTCAATTGTCAGTAGAAACCACATTTGTTTAAGCAAGTCAGCCATATCAGTTATGTTTTTTTCAAAGGCAGATAATGAAGCTGAATGAACTGTTTTGCTGTCAGACAAGGCTCCACTGATAGCCAGGTGTAGCAGTGGTAAGATTTCACTCCATGGTGCAGAAAAGAAAGCTCTGCTGTTAGGACAGCTTTATGTAGGCCATAACAGTTTGTGGGTACCGTTTGTCACCATTATAGTGCAATTCATGCATTGTTTAGTGTTGTGTTTAGGCTTTGCTGGCATGCATCTAAAATATTTGTGGGGGGGAGTTTGCCCCACCAAGATTTACATGCTAAAATCGCCACTGTACATGGCTAAGTTTGTCTGACAGCTATGGAGACTCATCAGCCAAATGTAGTCATACCTACAGTACAGCAGGCACATAACCAGATAGGTTGACATTAATCTCCATCATGTTAATCAAATATCATTAGACACAGTTAATGCTAGTACACGTGTGCCGGCTGATTACTATTTATACTAATCACTTTGCTTCCAATCTAGTATTCATGTAAAACACTGGTCCGCATGCCTGTAGTGATGCTGACAAATGGGAATGGAATTGAATGGAAATAGAGGCCAGAGCAGGAGATGTCAGACAAAAAATACGCTTCACCCCAGGCTACATTAGCCCTGAATGAAGGCTTCTAAACCCTTCACTGCGCTCTGACAGGACCAGATAAGGCCATATTGGGAAGGGTAGATGCAGGAAGTCAGTTATTAAACAAGGCATTTTAATGCAATCCAGTGATATTGTACTTTGTAGAGATAGGCCTAATAACAGATACTCACACAATCACATTCTGATCGAAAGTTTGCACACTCTGATGGGTAGTTCGGTATGTGATGGGTAAACCAATGTCTGAAGCATGTTGTTTGCATGAATACAGTTTTACAGGTTGATGTGAACCCATCTGGTCTCTGCTCCATCACCCTCTCCACCACTGCATGTCTCAACTCTTCAGATCAGTAAGCAGAGGTACATTCGACTGGGATGTGGACCGGACAGGACTTAAGGCTCTATTCAATCCGTACCGCGGAATTACAGTGTTACAGCGTGACTGAAATTTTATGGCAATGTTCCTGCATTAGCGTAGACTGCATTCATGGTAAATGCTGCATTGGCTCAATCAGAAATTGCCTATAAATATCTATTGCGCAATCTGTAGGGCTTCAGCGATACAGATTGAATAGAGCCTTTACACTCTACTCTGAGTAGTAACATCAAATTGATTATCCTGCTTTGATCTCATTCACGACCTGATCTTTAAATAGCAGGAGGGCCCCGCTGTGTCAGCACAACAGACCCGGTAAACAAGTCCCTCCCGTAGTGCTGCTCGCACCGAAGCAGCCCCATCAGCACTAAATTGTAAACAGCAAATTATCCGGGCACCAACAAAACCCGGCGGAGTCATTCTCAGATTGGATTGTTCCCACTGCCAGCCCAAGAGGCTAGGGCCTTTATGGACAGGAAATGAAAAGAGCTGGGCTGAATGCATTTGAAAAGGAGAACTTTATTTACAATACATAAGGGGCTGGCTGCTGGCCAACTGCTAAGCTCTTGCTTAGTTTACACCATTTATCAACAAGCCACCTCAACTTGGCTTTTCTTTCTCATTAACAAGCAATGCAGAGCCACAGGAACTGCTTGTCAATACACTGAGTGTACAAAACATGAAGAACACCTGCTCTTTCAATAAAATAGACTGACCAGGTGAATCTAGACAAAAGCTATGATCCTTTATTGATGCCACTTGTTAAATCCACTTCAATCAGTGTAGATGGATTTTTAAGCCTTGAGATAATTGAGACATATATTGTGAATGTGTGCCATTCAGAGTGTGAATGGGCAAGACAAAATATTTAAGTGCCTTTGAATGTGATATAATAGTAGGTGCCAGCCGTACCTGTTTGTGTCAGCAATTGCAATGCTGCTGGGCCTAAAACTTTCCCATGTGTATCAAGAATGGTTCACCACCCTAAGGTGGTGGTGGGGGGGGGTTCTTAATGTTTGGTAGATATTGAAGTAGCATAACCCTTGAAGAAACACTAAAAACATCTTAATCAATGATTTCATATTTTTTACATGTGATAAGAACACACAGAGGATCACCTGTGACATTCTGAAGCACAAAAAAAGGGCCACTAGATATGTTATGATAGATTACATAAAATCCTTGAAAGATACCAAAATTCTGGTAGTTTACTGGTAAACTTAGAAAGTTTCCAGTAATATTCCCTCCCTTTGCAACCCTAGATGTGATTCACTGTGCACTGCAAATACTAGTATTCTGTATTACATAGAAGGATTCCTTATTATATATAAGGCTTGATTATTGAATCTCCTTAATGCCAGGCTTCCTTCTCAAGTGTAGAGATTAACTGTGGAATCAAAGCACACCTCATTATCAGCCACAGCATGTAGCATGCTTCCAAAGCCTATCAGCACCGCTCCCTCTCTCTCTCTCTCTCTGTCTAGTAACAAGACTTGGGTCTGAGTGAACCTGGGTCTAAAACAGTTTTTTATAGAATATAATATAACGTCCCTCTGTAGGTTCTTCTCAGTCCATCCTCTCAGGCCTCCAAAGTACCCATGTACAGTATCTCTGATCTTTTCACTGTAGGCTGCATCCTTTTAGCCCATATCTCTCCCCCCGTTCTCTCCCCTCTCTCTGGGTGTCTCATTAAAGGCGCTCTATCTAATGAGATTTAGGTCCTGGGGATTAATGGTGTGGCTAATTGATAGACACAGCCGGGGAGGATTAAAACCCTTCCATTCCCCTGCCGCTTTTTGGGGCCTCAGCTGATTAATTGAAATCACAGGTATGGACACAAATATACGTTGTTACCCAGCAGAGTATTCCTCCCACTCTTTGCTTTGCAATGTACATAATGCTAGAGCCGTGAGGGAGAATGGTCCTTGACGTTCACATTAAAACACTGAGGTCATCACCTTCAGTCAATCAATCAACTTCAAGGAAAGGGTCGTCTCTGTGTCTATTCCTTCTCCTTGCCCTCCAACACAGAGAAAAGATTTAGGTCTGGATTCAACCCGTATCGCGGGAGATCCTTGCTAAAATGTTAAGGTAATTCCTGATTGATCAGTCATATGTAGTTAACGGATTTACTAACGGATGAAGTTATTTCTGATTTCGTGCTTCTGGCAGAAGCAATCAGGCCTGAATGTTACGGGCATGGGTAGGGTTCAGGATTAAAATTCATGCCGATGCAAAGCTCAAGAAGGTTAGAGTGAAGCCCAATGATGGTTGAACATGGACAAGTCAGTTGCAACATTTTTAAAACAGGTCTCATTTATTTTCTTAAGCACATATCCAGTATCTAGATGAATGAAGAAAATTATTCAGATACACTTAATAATAGAACAACTATCAGCAGACATGGCTGTTTAACCCTTCCACAGTCCCAAGTCCAGAGGCCGACAGAAAGGCGTCCGTCAAAGACACAAGAGAAGAGGGAGGGCTGCATTTGACATGTAAAAAAAACTGGATTATAACAAAGCTTTCGTAATTCTTAAACCCCCCCCCTCCCAAAAAAATAGAAAAAGATAAACTGAAACAAACGTACAGCATCTTGACCAAAATGAGAAAAGAAACACACGCACACATTGAAAATAGCTGGTCCAAAACGTCTTTCGGCCCATTGAAGAGCTAGAGCAGCAACCTTTTTTGAAAGGAATACTTCAAAAATAGGTATCTTACAGCATTTTCTTTTTTGAATGTCTTTTTACAGAGTATATTCACATTCTCACCACATAAGAACAAGCGTGTTAAGTAAAACATAAAAAATTAAATAATTCATGCATCTCTCAATAATTTTGTTGACCTAAAAATGGGAATGTTCAAGGCCAGAAAAATCCTTCTAATGCTTCTTTATCAGTGCATTCTTTTCAAGCCATTTCAAGTCTTACTGTGTTATACTATCTCACTATTCAGATCATGCCTACAAAAGCTTTACAGTGTGGAAAGCAACACAAAACCGTACAGGGCAGGCAAGCGTCTGAACGTATAGGCTCCTGGACTCATGAGTTCACAGAGGAAAGGCAGGCATTCTCTGTTTGTTAGAAACCCCCCACATTTATAAAAACAGACACACATACACACATCCAATGTCAGTGTGTTGTGTTGACCGGATGATGGTTGGGTAAGTCTTCGATCAGCCCAGTGATGTATCAGGTCTCACTGACAGAGGGTTGCTTTAGTAGTACGCTCCAAAAGGAGTTTAACTGATCTTAACCTACAGCCAGCCCTCGTTGTGTGGTTCTCTCGTCTGTGTCGCTGCTGGGTACAGTAGTTCTTTCGACACCAGAGAGCAGAGGAGAGGGATTCATATGAAGGTTGGGGGGGCGGAGGTTACAAGGGAGTGTGCCACTCGAAACTACTCCAATGGCAACCAACCCTGAGATAGCAGGAGTCCGATACAAAACACACCACAAAAGGCACTTTATAAAATGACAGTGCTTCTGTTCTAAGGAAATTCAAGTTGAGAGAGAGAAAGAGTGTCTTTCTGTACATTGTGTTCAGCGTTAAACCAAAAGGAGACAAGTTTGCATGTTCCTTTTCATCATCCAAGCCAAACGAGCGTCAGCACTCCTGTCTCTCAGAAGTGTCTCGCATCCCCAGATAGCTCGACGTCCAGTAGAGTGAGCAACAAAACACACGAAAAACTTGCCACTAAAAAAATCAGAATAGAGTAGCAGCAGAACCTGGTGAGGTCACAGGCCGTCTTCTAGAACACTCTCTTAGGTTCCGTCCTCTCCTCACTGGTCTACTATGGGAATATCTCATGTGGTACTGCTTGGGCCCTGCCTGTGGTTTCGAGGAGTATCTGACCCCAATCCCTCTCCCTGGACCCCCTCCGTACCCCACCCACACCCCTCTCTCAGTCGTCGTCTCCCCCGCCGTAGAGGTCTGCCAGCTTCTTGAAGCGGGGGCCCCAGTCGTTGAGGTAGTCATAGTCCTGGTCTCCTGAGCTGGAGGAGTTGAGGGAGCTGACAGAGCCGGCCGTGGACCCACTGCCCTCGTAGTCAAACACCAGCAGGGAGTCATAGGGCGGGGCTGTGGGGTCGTTGTCCGCCGCCCTCAGACCCTGAGAGAGAGAGACAGAGAGGGTTAGTTAACACTGAGGAGAGAAAGGCAATAGTGATTATACTGATGGCATGCTTGTTGTTAAGTTTGGTATGAACTGCGCTGTTACTGTGATTGTTTTGAACTGTGGTGCTACTGTGATTGTTATGAACTGTGGTGCTACTGTGATTGTTATGAACTGTGGTGCTACTGTGATTGTTATGAACTGTGGTGCTACTGTGATTGTTATGAACTGTGGTGCTACTGTGATTGTTATGAACTGTGGTGCTACTGTGATTGTTATGAACTGTGGTGCTACTGTGATTGTTATGAACTGTGGTGCTACTGTGATTGTTATGAACTGTGGTGATACTGTGATTGTTATGAACTGTGCTGTTATGAACTATGCTGTTACTGTGATTGCTCTTTAGTATAGAAACTCAAACATTAGAATATTTATAGTCTTTTGAGATAAATTACGTCTGATATCTAATAGTTAACGTACGTCGTTTATGAAGTCTCCGATGTCTCCAGGGTGGGGCAGGCTGTGTCTGACGGGGTACTGGGACTCAGCGATGATGGGCCTCTCGTCCACCCTGCGCACCCCCACTGGTTTACTGATTATGTGCTCCACAGACTCAGGCTGCTGCAGCTGGCTCAGGTCATAGTCCTGCAACACAGAAGGAGGAGAGACTCCGTGTAAGAATGACTGAGGGAGTGTCTGAGTGCAATCACAGTTATTAAATATGCCATCTTCATCATCATTATCGTTGTCGTCATCATCATCATCATCACCACCATCATCTTTATGGCTGTGTTGTTAGATGAAGCCTTGTGCATGTGTAATGTGTATAACACTGACCTGGTCCTCTTCTCCTCCTCCCTCCTCGTCGTACTTCAGGATGTTGTCTCTGACGTCGTCCTCTGGGTCGATCAGCAGGGGCTTGGACTGACGCTCCTTCTCCCTGCGCTTCATCCACATCACAAACACCAGCACCAGGACTGCAACATACAACACACACCACAACACAACACACCAGGAGTTACACAACACCCCAGATAGAGGAGTGAACAGGGATACAGTGGGGAAAAAAAGTATTTAGTCAGCCACCAATTGTGCAAGTTCTCTCACTTAAAAAGATGAGAGGCCTGTAATTTTCATCATAGGTACACTTCAACTATGACAGACAAAATGAGGAAAAAAATCCAGAAAATCACATTGTAGGATTTTATGAATTTATTTGCAAATTATGGTGGAAAATAAGTATTTGGTCAATAACAAAAGTTTAGCTCAATACTTTGTTATATACCCTTTGTTGACAATGACAGAAGTCAAACGTTTTCTGTAAGTCTTCACAAGGTTTTCACACACTGTTGCTGGTATTTTGGCCCATTCCACCATGCAGATCTCCTCTAGAGCAGTGATGTTTTGGGGCTGTCGCTGGGCAACACGGACTTTCAAAGATTTTCTATGGGGTTGAGATCTGGAGACTGGCTAGGCCACTCCAGGACCTTGAAATGCTTCTACGGCCACTCCTTCGTTCGGGCGGTGTGTTTGGGATCGTTGTCATGCTGAAAGACCCAGCCACGCTTTCATCTTCAATGCCCTTGCTGATGGAAGGAGGTTTTCACTCAAAATCTCACGATACATGGCCCCATTCATTCTTTCCTTTACACGGATCAGTCGCCCTGGTCCCTTTGCAGAAAAACAGCCCCAAAGCATGATGTTTCCACCCCCATGCTTCACAGTAGGTATGGTGTTCTTTGGATGCAACTCAGCATTCTTTGTCCTCCAAACACGACGAGTTGAGTTTTTACCAAAAAGTTATATTTTGGTTTCATCTGACATTCTCCCAATCCTCATCTGGATCATCCAAATGCTCTCTAGCAAACTTTAGACGGGCCTGAACATGTACTGGCTTAAGCAGGGGGACACGCCTGGCACTGCAGGATTTGAGTCCTGGCGGCGAGTGTGTTACTGATGGTAGGCTTTGTTACTTTGGTCCCAGCTCTCTGCAGGTCATTCACTAGGTCCCCTGTGGTTCTGGGATTTTTGCTCACCGTTCTTGTGATCATTTTGACCCCACGGGGTGAGATCTTGTGTGGAGCCCCAGATCGAGGAAGATTATCAGTGGTCTTGTATGTCTTCCATTTCCTAATAATTGCTCCCACAGTTGATTTCTTCAAACCAAGCTGCTTACCTATTGCAGATTCAGTCTTCCCAACCTGGTGCAGGTCTACAATTTTGTTTCTGGTGTCCTTTGACAGCTCTTTGGTCTTGGCCATAGTGGAGTTTGGAGTGTGACTGTTTGAGGTTGTGGACAGGTGTCTTTTATACTGATAACAAGTTCAAACAGGTGCCATTAATACAGGTAACGAGTGGAGGACAGAGGAGCCTCTTAAAGAAGAAGTTACAGGTCTGTGAGAGCCAGAAATCTTGCTTGTTTGTATGTGACCAAATACTTATTTTCCACCATAATTTGCAAATAAATTCATAAACAATCCTACAATGTGATTTTCTGGATTTTCTTTCCTCATTTTGTCTGTCATAGTTGAAGTGTACCTATGATGAAAATTACAGGCCTCTCTCATCTTTTTAAGTGAGAGAACTTGCACAATTGGTGGCTGACTAAATACTTTTTTTCCCCACTGTATATCAGAGGTGGTGTGTGTAATGTACATGATGTACAGTACCTTGTAGTATGTTTATACAGACAATGACTCCTACAGCACAGGCGTGTGTGTGTGTGTGTGTGTGTGTTTATAAGTGTGTATTATACTCACTAAGCAGTATGATGATACAGATGAGTATGGCTATGATGGCTCCGGTCCCCAGTCCGGCGGCAGCCACAGCTCCGGTGGTAGTACAGTCTCCGTTGTCATCACACGGACACACCTTGACCTTTATAATGGACCTGTTAGAGAGGGGCGGGTTCCCAGAGTCCGACACAATGATGGGAACATCATACACCTCCGCATCCAGGTAGGGAATCCTCAGTCTCAGCTGGGCATAGTCACCTGCACATAGTCACACAGACACAATGTCCAGTCACCGTTTGAAACATATAGCAGTGGTGTAGAAATAAACAGTTGACCACTCCAGAGTTTTACTGTAGTCATCTGTGGCCATGTGAGCAGTACTGGCAGAGATACAGTACATGCAAATACATACAGAATAATGCACAGGTAGTCACTGTAGCTAAATAAACACGCAGGCAGGCACACACCTGCAGCACAATATTTCCAATCAAACTAAAATCAAACTAAAACAACAGTATCAACAACTGCCAACAGAAATGGTGTTATACATCAATTTGTACAGATGACATCTTGTCTATCAGGGCAGAGAGATGAATGGATGTGATCTGTCACAAAGCACACAAGTCATACGTCAACATGAGACAGAGCCATTTACTCTCTGGGAGAATAGTGACATATAAGAGCTCCTTTATACCACAGCCCATCAGCCTGAGACCACACCATGTCATCTGTCACACAGAAGCAAACACACAGGGAGCCAGCATCCACACACACCCATCAGACTTAGACAATATAAATCAACAGCATTTACATTTGAACATTTTAGTCATTTAGCAGATGCTCTTTTCAAGAGCGACTTACAGCTAGTGCATTCATCTTAAGATAGATAGGTGGGACAACCACATATGATGGGTCTCCCGAGTGCCACAGCGGTCTAAGGCACTGCATCTCAGTGCTAGAGGCATCACTACAGACACCCTGGTTCGATTTCAGGCTGTATCACAACAGGCCAAGAATAGACTGACGAGTTTCAGAAGAAAGTTATTTGTTTCTGGCCATTTTGAGCCTGTAATCGAACCCACAAATGCTGATGCTCCAGATACTCAACTAGTCTAAAGAAGACCAGTTTTATTGCTTCTTTAATCAGAAAAACAGTTTTCAGCTGTGCTAACATAATTGCAAGTAGAGAAGTTGGACTGCAGAATTTGAACTATGACACACTACACCTCTAGTGGAGATCCCATGTCTTACCGCTGATCCGGGAGACGGTCCAGTTGCGTCGGACGCTGGGTGGGTAGGAGGGTAGCTCGAACACAAAGGGCCCCACATGGGGGTCAGCATCGGCATCGGAGGCTGTGATGTTGACCTTGGAGCGGGGATTGGCGCGCTCACACACCTGGGCCTCCTTGGGCATCATCACCGGAGCATTGTCATTCACATCTATCAGATGAATCTGCAGAGTACCTGTTCCACTGGCCGGGGAGAACCTGACGGGGTAAGGAAGAAGGGGAGAAAAGAAGAGAGAGAGAGACAAACGTAATCAATTCGAGGACGATAGAAACGTCATGCATATATACAGCATAGCCACAGGAATTAGGGATGCCCACCCCAAAACATCTTCCCGCTGCCATATGTTATACAGTGTCTAAAAATCACTTGAGGTAAATTGAATTTCATCTGGAGGGGAGAAATATAATGAAAATAGAAGAGAGCAAAGGGACAGAGGGAGGGGAGATGAGGGAGAAACAGAGAAAGAGAAAAATGAGGGAGCTGAGAGAATATTGAGAGAGGGTTTGAGAGTGACTGAAGAATACAGCATGCATTTGTTCTAAAAGCGCCTAGTGATGACAGCCATAACAAATGAAACCGCACATAAATATTTCACTCTGCGTGAGTCTGGAGCTCAGCACTCTCAGAGGACACATGAAACGACTATACTGGAAAGCACCACATATCTCCCTTACACAGGGACTGTTGTTAAAATGCACTGAGGAGAAACACAACCTAACCTACAATATCCTATGACAACAAACACACCCTAACCTACAGTCTGTGACAAACAGACTACTATAACTTTGTATAGCCAACTGATTACCATGGAGTATTTAAGCAATAAGGCCCGCGTTGGGTCGTGCCTAAGAACAGCCCTTAGCCGTGGTATATTGACCATATATCACAAACCCCCCGAGGTGCCTTATTGCTATTATAAACTGTTTACCAACGTAATTAGAGCAGTAAAAGAAATGTGGTATACAGTCTGATATACCATGGCTGTCAGCCAATCAGCATTCAGGGCTCGAACCACCCAGTTTATAATATCTGCTAAGTAACTGATGCTGCACTGTCTGCATGAATGGAGTTCACCCAAGCTCATCACACTGAGGAGATCCATGTCTGTTTTCTATTACAAAGTAACGCAGTGCATGAGCTACAGATACTTTATGTAAAGGTCTATTGCCTCAGCACAGCAGAGCACACCATTGACTGCTTGTCTGTTATGATTGGGTCGGCGCTTTGTTGAGCTCCTTCCTTAGTGGAGCAGAATGAATAAAAGCAAAATTCTATTAAAGTGGAATATATCCCCATGTAGACTGGTGTTTGGAATCAATACGCAATCAACAGCTTGTTTGCCTAAATTCTGTGCACTCGAGGGCAGCACACCTCATTCCCTCAAACCAATCCTTAATATCGCTGTGGTACAACACCACCTGTGCCCTCTCTCTCAAACACAGAGAGTAAGCACCTCTATTTGTAATGGGGCGATTGGTTTTAGAGTACTTCACCAATCGCTACAGCAGCTTCGACAGCACTCACCTGTGGCACATTTAGACAGATATTTGACTCCTCTCCACAGTACACAAGGGATGCATTTAGCAGGCAACACACACACTGATGCAGTACGCACGCACGCACACACACACACACACACACACACACACACACACACACACACACACACACACACACACACACACACACACACACACACACACACACACACACACACACACACACACACACACACAGAATTACCACATGCACACACACTCACTTACCAGACTTACCATTGTCGGCAGCCAGGAAGGTGGCCTCATAGATGTTGTTCCTGACGTACATAGACTCCCTGTCCAGCACAGCCATGGTGGTGATCTGACCATTGGTCCTGTTGATCCTCAGCCAGTTAGCTGGGTCAGACAGCTTGGAGTACCTGCAGACACAGTAGAAACTATTACAACATATCTAATCCCATAGTGATAATGCCTTAATATATCCTTCAGTACAAATGGAAGTAGAATTGATACCCTGTATCTAATCTTAACTTTTCCTGTAGTCCACGATCAGCTCCTTTGTCTTGCTCACATTGAGGGAGAGGTTGTTGTCTTGGCACCACACTGCCAGTTCTCTGACCTCCTCCCTATAGGCCGTCTCATCGTTGTTGGTGATCAGGCCTACCACTGTTGTGTCGTCAGCAAACTTAATGATGGTGTTGGAGTCGTGTTTGGCCACACAGTCGTGGGTGAACAGGGAATACAAGAGGGGACTAAGTACACACCCCTGAGGGGCCCCAGTGTTAAGGATCAGCGTGGCAGACGTGTTGTTGCCTACTCTTACCACCTGGGGGCGGCCCGTCACGAAGTCCAGGATCCAGTTGCAGAGGGAGGTGTTCAGTCCCAGAGTCCTTAGCTTAGTGATGAGCTTCGTGGGCACTATGGTGTTGAACGCTGAGCCTTAGTCGATAAACAGCATTCTCACATAGGTGTTCCTTCGGTCCAGGTGAGAAAGGGCGGTGGAGAGTGCGATTGAGATTGCGTCATTAGGAAGCTGTATGGTATTCTTGCAGCTTGGTTTTGCCAAGCAAAGCTGACCACTAACAAGAGTAAACTGATGCAAATGAAGAGCAATTTGCACAAACTAATGAGTATGTAAGTGGATATATTAATTAGAGGTACAGGAGCTTACTTTCATGCAGGTAACACTGCCACATGAATTCAAAAGTATAGTCCTATATTTGTCTCCATAAATCAATGTAAATCAATGTGTTGACTCTATTAAAAGGTGTTTGTCACAGTGTGGAGAGATGGAGAGATACACTACATGACAAAAAGTATGTGGACAGCCTCTCGTCGAACAGCTCATTCCAAAAGCATGGGCATTAATATGGAGTTGGTCCCCCCTTTGCTGCTATAAGAGCCTCCGCTCTTCTGGGAAGACTTTCCACTAGATGCTGGAACATTGCTGTGGGGACAGCACAAGAGCATTAGTGAGGTCGGGAACTGATGTTGGGTGATTAGGCCTGGTTCGCAGTCAGCGTTCTAATTCATCCCAAAGGTGTTTGATGGGGTTGACGTCAGGGCTGTGTGCAGGCCGGTCAAGTTCTTCCACACCTATCTCGACAAACCATTTCTGTATGGACCTCGCTTTGTGATCGATGGAATTGTCATGCTGAAACAGGAAATGGCCTTCCTCAAACTATTGCCACAAAGTTGGACGCTGATTGCTGTAGCGTTAAGATTTGCTTTCACTGGAACTAAGGGGCCTAGCCTGAACCATGAAATATAGCCCCAGACCATTATTCCTCATCCATCAAACTTTACAGTTGTCACTATGCATTCGGGCAGGTAGCGTTGTCCTGGCATCCGCCAAACCCAGATTCGTCCGTCTGACTGCCAGATGGTGAAGCGTGATTCATCAGTCCAGATAACGTGTTTCCACTGCTCCAGATTCCAATGGTGGCGAGCTTTAAACCACTCCAGCCGACGCTTGGCATTGCCCATGGTGATCTTAGGCTTGTGTGCGGCTGCTCAACCATGGAAACCCATTTCATGAAGCTCCCGACTAACAGTTTTTGTGTTGACGTTGCTTCCAGAGGCAGTTTTGAACTCGGTAGTAAGTGTGACAACCAAGGACAGACGATTTTTACACTTCAGCACTTGGGGGTCCCGTTCTATGAGCTTCTGTGGCCAATCACTTTGTGGTCGTTGTTGCTCATAGACGTTTCCACAATAACAGCACATACAGTTGACCGGGGTAGCTCTAGCAGGGCAGAGATTCTGTGGCATCCTACAGTATGACAATGCCACGTTGAAAGTAACTGAGCTCTTCAGTAAGGCCATTCTACTGCAAATGTTTGTCTATGGAGATTGCATGGCGGTGTGCTCAATTTTATACACCTGTCAGCAACGGGTGTGGCTGAAATAGCCGAATCCACTAATTTGATGGGGTGTCCTCATACTTTGTATATACAGTGTAAATATAGAGAGTGGTATAGAGAGATCAGATGCCTGGTGGGAGGAGGTTTGATGCTGCTGCTGATGATGAGTCTAATTAGAGAACACGCTGGAGGATGACACAGGTTAGCAAGTGCCAACGTGTGGGAGATTATGGCAGCTAGGCAGCTAAATCTATCTCCCGCTAATGAAACACACTCTGCCACATTTAGACTCCTGCTACCATGGAAATCCTGCACTCCAAGGGATGTGGGGAGATAAAGACAGATAGATACATATCAATGTTTCGATTTGGTGTTCCTTCATGGGACATCAACAACAGAATAGAAGGCAAAATAACAGGAACATGAGAGTTAGAGAGAGTCATGCCAACAGACTTGGATGTCAGTTTGGATTTGGTGTCCCTTGTCAGGTGAAACAGAGGTCTGTAGCACCCCAGGGGCACTCAAGCGCCTCTCTGACACCCAGCTGGCAGAGGCTGGCACAGGGAGGAGGACACACAGCTGGTGGGGAGGATCTATGATCTATCCACGCATGCCACTACTTCCCTCCAGCCTGAAAGTGAAATCAGCTGGCAAATCAGGCCCTGTCCAACTCTTTCTTCTCCTCTCTCCTCTTCCTTCCCCTCTAGATGAGCAAGAACGAAGGGAGGAGGAGGCATGGGGAAGGAGAAAGGAAGAGGAGTCTCTTCTGGTGCACACACACTGTAGATCCTCACGACATCTGTCGGGCAAGGTCACTAAAGTGAATCAGCCAGTGGAGATTAGGCTGTCCAAACATGAACTGCCTGTCTGCTGCCACGACATCTCTGGAGAAGACGGGAGCGCTGACTTCTCATCAATAAAGGAGAAAAAAATTGACTGAGAAAGTGAAAGGATTGAGTTAGAGAGAGGGAGGCGAGAGAAGAAGAGGAGTTCTGTGGCTCTCAGAAGACAAAATAACAGTGAAAGAGTAAGTTTGCATGAGTGAGTCCATTTATGAGAAGAACTGGTGTTTTTAGAGTTTATTTGTTTGCCTGCACCGCATCAATTCTCTAACATTTCCAGACAGCCTCTGTGTACCGGTGTTAGGCTGAATTTGGAGTGGAATTGATTGGTGCTGAATCTGGGGATGGAGTGGCTGGAGTTGCTCAGTGACCTTTGACCTGGTGAGTATGTGGGAGTTCTCTCCAGGGAGGCCCACTGGGTCGATTTAGAGACAGCACCATGCCCCAGTGCCACCCCACTCAGGGAGTATGGCCCCGGATGCAAGCAATAGAGGGATCGATGAGGAGAGAGATGGAGAGAAACAGGGGTAGAGAAAGAAAGTGTGGCTGGACACACAGTCCAGCTCATTACGATTGAACCTTTTATCCCTTGTCGCTAGGCAACAGGAAATCATTGGACCTTGGTCTTGGGAGCGGTTCAGTTAGGAAAGTCACAGAAGGCAGTGTTTCAGCCTCACGAGAGAGCAAATCTATGCAAAATACCATCAGCATCTATTCTAAAACAGTGAACATTCAGTACCTGACAGTTTGCTGGATGAAGAGGTCAGGGTCTTGGGCAGCAAACACGGTGAGTGTGGTGCCTGCAGGGACACCCTCCTCAAAACGGATGGACTTGGGGTTGGTGGGGAAGACAGGGGATTCGTTGACGTCCTGTACGGAGATGGTGACCCCCGCTGAAGACTGGAGAGAAGACTGGATCCCACTGGCCAGGGGGGCCTTGTTAGAGACTATCACAGTCAGCATGAAGGCCCTGTTCTGCTCGTAGTCCACCGGCTGGCCGAAGAGAAGGGTGGGGGAGAAAGATAGGTAGGGAGGGAGGTTGAGAGTGAGAGAAGGCAAAGATATATCAAATAAAAACTCAAATGCACCCATATCAATATGGAACCAAAGCACTTGGAGTTGTTTATGTAACACAGTAAATGAATCCCCTACCTTGACCACAGTGACCATGCCGTTGTTGTTGACAGGGTTGGTGCGGATGAGGAAGTGACCCTGGGGGTCTCCGCTGGCGATGCGGTACTGGGCAGCCCAGTTAGGGCTGTGGGGCTGATCCCTGTCAATCACTGTCAGGTTGGCCACCACCACATTCACCCTGTTCTCTGGGACCTCCCCCGAAAACTACAGACAGAGAGAGGGTGTGAGAGAGGGAGTAAGTGAGATATTTGTGTGAATTTGGATATAGACACACTGTTTTCATTATAGCCATTCCGTTCCTTATACTGCTGAATGTCTATGTGGAAATATTTATTTAAACCAATGGATTTGTTCAATGAAGTGTTTATACATTTACATTTAATTCTGCACATTTACCAATTAAGCAGATAAATAAGTACTGTAATTAAATAGATTGCATGGACCATCTTTTGGTAACACTCTTCATCATATTCCAATCTAAAACTATTCAGTCTCACTAAATGATAGAGGAAACTCAGCAGAAACAGCATACACAGAAACCTACTGTACAGGAATCTAGTCCAACCAACATTGCAAAGTTACATTCTGCAGCAGTCTCTTTAATAATCAAGAAACACAGACACACAACACATACTGTACACACACACACACAGCTGTCATTGTCAGACAATAATCTGTGTTTCCTCTTGTGATGCGATAACTGGTTTATGGGGTGTGTCTGCCAGCTGCTGTTCCATCTAATGACTTCATCGTGGCGCTGTGGCTGCATCCAAACCCCCCTCCCCCTCCTCCTTGCCCCCTGTCCCCCGCAGCATCGCCACTCCACTAAGCACAGAAAATATGTAATATGCACATTATCTGTGGTGTGTGGGCTCCTCTATTTCATTTTCATCCCGAGCTTCAACACAGACAGGAAAAAAACTTTCCAAGCTTGTCTGACAGCGTTGGGAGAGAGAGGGGGGAGAGACAGAATGAGATGTGGTTTTAAAAACCTTATGCAACTGTTCTAACTGGATAATGGGCTCTGGGAAGATGTCCTCACCCTTGAAAGTAACAGGTGGTCTGTCTGATAAGCAGCCAGAGACAAACAGATCCTGAAGGGAATCTCCACTGGTTACTAGTTAGGGAACTGGAGCTCCCAACATGGGTTCATAAAGGCAAGAGGATAATGGTGCATAGTTAAATCAGACTGCTTTTGTAAACTCCAATTCAGGTTGAATTGGAATGGAATCCATCTAGTTCAAAATTGAATAGACCCCAACCACTGAACTGCTTTTAACCACATAATTGGAGACTGAATTGAGAATAACTGAATAATATAATAATTGAGCCTGGAAAAGGAGAACCCTGCTGTTTCAGAGTGTACGACTGCATTATGTTTCCCCTTTCTCACAAGAGGATCAGCAACTCAACATTAATCTATGGGCTCGTTTAATGTTCTCAATAGAAGCATAGTCTTGGTTGAAAACAACAACAGGAACAAAAAAGCAATAATGTTAGCAAGAATTGTGAATAACAATGCCCTTAAAAACAACTCTTGAAATTCCCTCTGAGTAGAACGGTGCACAGTTAAATCTGTTTTAATGGTTATTATATCCTCATTGTGATGGTAAAGGAGCCCTAGGCATTGGCAACACCAACACACTTAATTTCTGTCTTTTTCACGTCACACAAGTGCCACATGCAGTGGCACGTCTACTATCACTAATAGTCAATGACGCCTCTTGTGCCAACAATCATGCCACTAACTGTCCTTCAGTAATAAGTTTCAGTAAAACTAGTCTGTTAGACACAGAGGTTCTACAGGTAAACCAGGAATAGCTTGAAAACAAGGCATACTGGAATCTATCTGGCTGGGATTTGAAAATATGAACCTACAGACCACAGCTCCAAACACTCACCATTATGGATGTGAATTGAAAACGTCAACAGGATTATAGAGTTTAGTTTGAGTGTAATGCACTTCATTAGATCACACCACCATAACACTAGGAGAGAGAGATTATACAGTCGCTGAATGCAGCCTAATGAGTTGTGGCAAGTACTATTGTCTTTTTGTTTTCCCATAATGATGAACATCACACTCATATTCATGCCCATGTTCTGAAATGAATAAAACATTTGTCTTTTTTCAAATTAGAAGCAATATATCTGCTTGGTTTATGCCCCCGCAAGCAATTTTACTTAATTAGTGTGCTTATGTTTTCTCTCCATCTCCCATTGAGAGATGCACATTATTTCCTGTGTCTGTCATACACAAATAATTACTGAACTGCTCCAAGTGGAGTTTGCTGTGTGGGAAGAGAAGAAAAGGGGTTGACAAACAAAGCAACAGAGAATCTTCAAGAAAAATGGAGTGTGTTTGTTTCTGTCTGTGTATGTGTGTGCCGCGAGTAAAGCTGTGTGTGTGTCATACACAGCAGTACGACAGTAAGACAGCTGTCTCTATGACTAACATGTCCTCTCCTGTCCCCACTCCTCTTCTCTTCCTCCTTCTCCTGTCCTCTGCAGTCTGCACCAACATAGCCACTGTCCCTCCACAACAGAGGCCCATCCATCTGTTACTGTTGGAACACACAGTTTGACACTTGTGTTCCAAACCATGTGTTCTAAACCATGTTGTCAAAGGTTGTTTCTTTCTCCTTCTTTGTCATCCTGGTTTGTTTGCTATTATAATGTGTTATCTCTCTTGCAATGCCACGTGGTTCTAAACACTGTGAGGCAGTGAGGATACTCAACACTCTCTCCACCCAACACCATGTCTGATACACCAGTGGCCCTACAACAGCATACAGAGGCTGAGTTGTGGAGAGAGTAGTGGAGAGGAGAGGAGTGTGGCAAGGCAGTACATGTGTGTGTGCCTGTGGAGGTTTGAGTGTTCCCCTGTGAGAGGGGAGTGAGAGAGACAGGACAGAGTGGTCCGAGGCGAGGCGTTGTTCAGTGGGCTAGTCTCTAACAGCTGGGGCCTCTTATCAGAGCATCCGGCTGGAACTACGCTGCTGCCTGCCTGGCACACTCCTCTCTCTGCAGATGGATGGACACACAGACAGAAAGAGGAGAGAGAGAGGGAGAAAGAGAGAGAAAGAGAAACCAACGAAGGGAGAGAGAATACTCCTCCCTTTTGATGCACGCATACATGCATGCAGACGCGCACACACACACAAACACAAACGCACAGGCACACACACAATACAGAAGACAGGCTGCCTCCAGTGCGGATGTGTATGGGACTGGGGCCAGACGCCTGCAGGCAAACCACCTGAAGAGCGAGGGCTCCTTCCATCACCAAATAAAATGCCTATGATCATTCTCTATCCTCCCTCCCTCCCTTTCTGTCCCTCCATGTTGCTCCGAACCACTCCTCCTTTACTTCAGCAGCTCCCTCTTTCTCTCTTTCCCTTTGGCCCCTTTCTTCTCCCTATTTTTAGACCTGTTTATCTCTCCACATGTCTCTGTCCCTCTCATCTGTACAGCTCTCTACCCTCCTGTCTAAGAGCCATGACCTTTTGTAATCTAAGATAGCATCAGACACATGGACTGCATCTACAGCAGAGTTGGGGCACTGCCCTGTTGAATATCCATCAGCTG
The DNA here is from genome assembly GCA_030435695.1 of Brachymystax lenok tsinlingensis. NCBI lineage: Eukaryota > Metazoa > Chordata > Actinopteri > Salmoniformes > Salmonidae > Brachymystax > Brachymystax lenok. Next base: position 20,997,946 of record CM059797.1, on the reverse strand, counting down.
ATGTTATCCTGTCATGAAGACAGATGTGTGGCCCTACAGTAGAGGTTAGTTCTGGGGTGGACAGGAGACTCACCGTCCTGGCGGTCAGCTCGGGAGGGTTGTCGTTGATGTCGGTCACAGAGATGAGGGCGGTGGCCGTGTTGGACAGGCCAAAGTTCAGGTTCCCCTCCATGTCCGTGGCCTGTACGATGATGATGTACTGGGACACTTTCTGGAAAGACACATCAGATCAAGTGGGTGAATGAATGAATAATCTTTCAGAGTATGTGGGGGCTGTGACTGCACTGTCACACCCCCTCGTCTCACATAAAAGCATAGATTCACACAAACACTTTGCACCATTGCAGCATAGAAGAGGAGTATCACATTAGCAGCTCTGACACAGCACCCCTGCCAGCATTGATGGCTCTGAGCCTGACACACACACACACACACACACACACACACACACACACACACACACACACACACACACACACTCACACGAGAGTAAAAGCTTAGGAAGTGAGGGAGCTATGAGCGAGAGTGAAAGGCTCATCCATTACGGTGTACAAGCCCTGCTTTCAACTCTCTGAGCAGCTCTGATCATCACTCATTCTAATGGAGGTGCCGGCACTTTAAGAAGAACAACTGTGCTGTAGATATTATAGAGAGTGAATGGACATTATTTAGCCCAGTTAGAGAGAATAGCTAGAGGCAGTGCTACAGTACCGACCGCCATTGAAAGAACAGTCAATCATGACGTCTGACAGTAGAGAAGACACAGCACACAGAGTCACTGTTCTCTCCTCTCTTTTTTGTAATTCTCTGTCACACACACACACAGATGCACACACTCAAAAACAAAACTCATTCACACTTTTCACACCTGTCCATGGTGCTGAAGGTTCACTGTCTATCAGTGCAGCGATAGTGTCTCCCTCTCTCGCTCTCCAGTCTCCCCTGTTCTCTCCCTGTAAGCCTCTCAGAGACGCCACTCTCATTAATCCATTTGGCTAAACCCCCTATGGTGCTGGTGTGGAGACTGGACGTCAAGGACAGGTCAGTCAGTGTGAAGAGGAGAGGAGAGGGAAGCCCATCCTAGCCTGCTGCGTCCACCCTTCCACCATTCAGCAGCCCTGCTATCTGCTATCACTGGGACAGTTCTGCACTGTTGAGAGCACAGCCTATAACAGCTCTGGGGTCAGGACTTGAATCCCAGAAGCATTGATGGTGGAACCCATGGGGCCATCTAGTGAACCCTGATGGATGTCAGTAAAACGCTGGGGAAAAATCAATTCTCTCTCTCTCTTTGCTCAGGGAGCAGTGTGTTTAATAGTCAGGTCAGGTGATCCAGAGAGGCTTTTTAAAGCACTTAAACTCGCCCAGACTCATTTAAAGTTCTGCAGAGTCATTAGGACTCGCTCCACATGTTAACCTGAACTAGACCAGCTCTGTGAATGAAAACTCAATATGGGCTGCTCTTTATTACAGTCATAATGAAATATCAATACCATCTCTTCTCATAGTGCACTGCAGTATAGACCCTTTACACTCTGTCCAAACTGCCTCACTGTGATTAAGCCACATCAGGGTATCAGAAGTCCTAGATAGCTGCTGTCCAGTGGGTATCCTGACTCTGATCAGGGAAAGGTGAGTTAAGCCTAACAGCAGGTGGCACTCTCACACAGTAGGGAAAATGGGGCATGCTGTCCTGCAGCACTTTGTTCATCACCTGAGAGTTGATAGAAGTTGATCTAAGCACACACGTATGCAAACACACTCGCAAGGCACACCGACACACATCCTCTACCTCCCGTCAGTTTGGCTGCCCAACAAGCCAGAAAAAGTGGTCTCTAAAGACTCCTATAGATCTGCTGAACAGAAGTCTGTTAGATTAAAGAGTCCACCTCAGAAAGGAAATAAGCCTTCTTCTTCCACCAAGCAGAACAACAGCAGTGCTTTTCCCACGGGCCTAAGCCCTTGGACTTTAATGGGAAGTGTTGAAAGGCATCTAGGGCCATAAGAATAGAGCACTGCTGGAAACTGAGGTAAAATTAGATCCCTTTTACAGGTACTGAATGAGGCCGTTTTTTACCAGAGACTGCAGAAAGAGCAAAAGGCTACAGGCTATCAGAACTCAATGGCCAGCATTTCAGAACTCAATGGCCAGCATGGTTGTCCAATGGTCACTGTTCGGAGTTAAAGAAAAACTGAGTTTTTTTCTCAAATCTTTGTTGAAAAAATGGCCAGCCCAAATGGGGACGTGACTGACATTGCCAACGAAAATGTAAGGTAAAAATTTTACTAGCATAACATTAATGGAGAATGAGTGGTGTGTGTTTGAGCTGTGTGTGTTTGAGCAGTGTGTGTTAGACGGGGTAGACTGAACATTTGAGAAAGAGAAAGCAAGCGTGAATGAGCACTGCACCAGCACTTTCCGTATTTGTTCTGTGGTTTGTGTTCCGGCCTGTCAGTCTGGTACTGACCACAGTGGTTACTCTGTCACTAACAATCTCCATCAAACAGCCACTGACTCACATTTAACCCAGAGAGACTCCTTCCCATTCACTGCAGCTCTCTGAGGAAGATGGAGCACAGAGCTCCTGCTAAATACACTGTATTAAACACAAAGGCACATGGACATACAATACACATTTACACCTTGACCAATATGATCCACTCATGACACATGAAATACAGTCACACACAAACCTTTAAAGAAACATCCATATACAAATTTGCCACCAGATATGCCAAACAGAGTATGGCTAACTTTTCTCCAGAAGGAGCCCCTAGTGCTGAACCACTTCCCAATGTTGAGAGAGTGATACGTATAGAAACCCTAAGCCCCTGTAGTTGCCCAGAGCCATGCATGGTCCCCTGCCAGGCCTCCTTCCTCCCCCCATGGTGACAGTGTGTAGGCACTCCACCACAGTGTTCGATCAATGCCCTAATCAGGCAGAGCAGAGCTGACACTCTCCAAACTGGAGCCGACACGAGTCAGCCACACAGATCAGCATCGTGCCCAGCCAGGCCCCAGAGAGGCTGCAGTAGCCTGGGGGAATGAAAAGCAACAGCACTGCCACTCCAGCCAGGGCCAGGGAGCACAGAGACACCCCAGCCCAGTTGTGGCACACAGGGGCCAAGGCCACCTGAAAACAGCACGACTGTCTCACACTTAGAAGCTCTGACACCCAGCAGGCTACCTCACATTGTACTCTACCAGTTACAATCAGCTGCACTCAGGACCAGGGGCCTCATTTAAAACCATTGCATACATGTCACACAAAATATCTGCATGTGCCATTTATGAAAAGAATACGTACCTCTGTGTTTTTTTGCCCACGCTACAGACAGCTATATTGGTCCACTAATACAGGACTTGTAGAAGCCCAATGCACTACTTTTGTGAAAATAGAATAAAAATTAATAAAAACATTGTTTAGTTTGAAAAAGTCACTGCAAAATATCAAACCATTCTGCCCACACCTCATAGCAGCAGGAAGTAGTGGTGTGGGCAGAATGGTTTGATATTTTGCAGTGACTTTTTCAAATGAAACATGCATGCTGCCTATAGCAAGTGCCGTCCACACATTCTGCAAGATTGATTGTATATTGGAAACCATTAAAAAGTAGGCTACAGTCCACACTTGTATGCAAAGGACCAATTATTGTTTACAATGTTGTTTATCAATAGATTATTGGGTAAAATGTCCTGACTTGGTATAGGCTCTGAAATGAAATAGGTTTATGATGCTGGACTCCTATCCCACAGCAATACTGCAGCCTACCCATGCTGTCAAATATTTTACATAAGCTATCGGTCTATTTAATGTGTTGGCAGAATGTTTTTTAAAAAATGCAGTAATTCATGCTGTATTTGGCAAAGGACTGACCGTTTCTGAAAGAGAAAACAATGGCAAATTGTTGTGGACCTGTCAGCAGAATGTTTGAATCAACAATTTTTGGCATAGACTTTTCCCCCAACCTAAATATGCTGGATTATCTGCAAATTCTAAAACATTGTCTAGGCTACTCAAAATAAATAAGTAGCATACATAGCATCAACTGTCAAATTCTTCTGTAGGCTATAAACCACACTGCCTATGGGATCACATACATCAAAACTTTAAATACATAGTCTACCTATTTACATAGACCCAATTAAATGAGAGATGCAGATGGTCATTTGTTGTATGGCTACAGGAATATGAACCCATCACGGCTAGAAAAGGTGAGGAATTTATTTAAATCAATGGAATTGTCTGTATATTTCCAATCACTTATATTATACTTGTATATATATATATATATATATATATATATATATATATATATATATATATATATATATATATTATATTTTCTCTTTAAATGTATTTTCTAAATGTACTTTCCTTTATTATTTTCCCCTAACCCTACCATGCCTCCCATAACTGGAGTAAAGTAATGAACAACTACACTTACAGTGCCTTCGGAAAGTATTCAGAAACCAAAATGTTGTTACGTTACAGCCTTATTCTAAAATGTATTAAATAAATATAAAAAAGTCAATCTACACACAATACCCCATTATGACAGAGCGAAAACAGGTTTTTAGAAATGTATGCAAAAAACAAAAAAATAAATACCTTATTTACACAAGTATTCAAACCCTTTGCTATGAGACTCGAAATTTAGCTCAAGTGCATCCTGTTTTCATTGATCATCCTTGAGATGTTTATACCACTTGATTGGAGTCCACCTGTGGTAAATTCAATTGAATGGACATGATTTGGACAGGCACACGCCTGCCTATATAAGGTCCCACAGTTGACAGTGCATGTCAGAGCAAAAACCATGCCATGAGGTCAAAGGAATTGTCCGTAGAGCTCAAAGACAGGATTGTGTCGAGGCACAGATCTGGGAAGGGTACCAAAACATTTATGCAGCATTGAAGGTCCCAAAGAACACAGTGGTCTCCAGCATTCTTAAATAGAAGAAATTTGGAACCACCAAGACTCATCCTAGGGCTGGCCGCCCGGTCAAACTGAGCAATCGTGGAGAAGTGCCTTGGTCAGGGAGGTGACCAAGAACCCGATGGTCACTCTGACAGAGCTCTAGAGTTCCTCTAAAGAGATGGGAGAATCTTCCAGAAGGACAACCATCTCTATAGCACTCCACCAATCAGGCCTTTACGGTATAGTGGCCTGACGGAAGCTACTCCTCAGTAAAAAGTCACATTACAGCCCGCTTGGACTTTGCCAAAAGGCACCTAAAGACTCTCAGACCATGAGAAGCAAGATTCTCTGGTCTGACAAAACCAAGATTGAACTCTTTGGCCTGAATTCCAAGCGTCTCGTCTGGGGGAAACCTGGCAACATCCCTACGGTGAAGCATGGTGGTGGCAGCATCATGGAACTGGGAGACTAGTCAGGATCGAGGCGAAGATGAACAGAGCAAAGTACAGAGAGATCCTTAATGAAAAGCTGCTAAGAGCACTCAGGACCTCAGACTGGGGGCAAAAGTTCACCTTCCAACAGGACAATGACCCTGAGCACACTGCCAAAACAAAGCAGGAGTGGCTTCGGGACAAGTCGCTGAATGTCCTTTAATGGCCCAGCCAGATCCCTGACTTGATCCCAATTGAACATCTTTGGAAAGACCTGAATATAGCTGTGCAGCAACGCACACCAGAGCTTGAGGATCTGCAGGGAAGAATGGGAAACTCTCCCATACAGGTGTGCCAAGCTTTTATCATCATACCCAAGAAGACTTGAGGCTGTAATCGCTGCCAAAGGTGCTTTAACAAAGTACTGAGTAAAGGGTCTGAATACTTATGTAAATGTGATATCAGTTTTCTTTTTTATAAATAAGCAGAAATGTCTAAATACCTGTTTTTCTTTGTCATTATGGGGTATTGTGTGTAGAGGTAAATGTTGCAATTCTTCAGCCATTCCTGAACCGGCGACCAAAAACAAGCTACATATGACAGTACCAAAACAAATGATCTAATGATTCTGTTTCTTCGCAGCAAAATCTGCAGAGCTGAGATGGTTGTATCCCCATATATATATATATATATATATATATATATATATATAAATAACATTCTATTGGTTGCAGGAATTTTGTATAAAAATGTCAATTGAAAACTAAGTTTTGAATCCAGCGTTGTTTGGTGTATCAGTTCATAAACATGGAATCGGTACATTGAAAATCTCTTCAACTATTTTGCAATCTATATGGCAGAGCTGTCCATTTTTTGGTCCTGAAATGAAACTGGTATACTTTTTTATTTATCACAATTTTCTTTGTCAAAGTAACAGATACAGTAATCTCGGTTAACCCAGAACTAAAGTCTTGCGTAATTGGTCAGATGCTCGATGAAGTTCTGGGTCCATGCATGTCATTAAGAGAAGAGATGGAACGAGGATTGGAACCGGAATGAAGAGCTCTATCCTCTCTATTTGCAAGTTAAGGGCATGTCTATGGGCCAAATGTCCACTCCGCTTCTGAAATTTGAAAGATGCTAACACTTGTGAAATCATGATTTGTCCAAATAACCAGTGCCGAAAAAGAATCGGAACTGAGTGGATAGTTGACAATGCAGTGGGAAGCGAAAGGACGAGGGTGATCCACGGCTCTGTAATGGCGGAAGCAGAAAAACTTTGAATCTGTTGGTGCAAGTGAAAAAATGGAGTGTAATACTGTTACATCTAAGAATGAAGCTAAAAGTTCTAAAGCTGTAAATTAAGATAAGCCTCAGTATGATAACGCCTCATTGCTTGTTGGAGTGCGATTCATGAACAAGGATGTTTTTTTGGGGAAACCCGCTTGCAGTCACAAAGATGGTGAAGGATGCATTGGGAGAAGTGGAGTCAGTCAGAGTGACCAGGAGTGGTATGATGTTGATTTCATGGTTGTCAAAAAAAGAAAATAGAAAGCATTGTGGCTCTGCAAATTACTGACGCATGAAGTGGTAAATTATGATTATCGGAGTAGGGAACCGATAAAAGGTGTCATATCAGGTGTCTCGGTAGATATTGAGGCTTCATGGTTTAAGATGAACATGCCAGGAATAGTTGATTCACATAGCTTAACCCTCAATTTGAATGGTAAAAAGGAAGAAAGTCTTTCTGTATTATTGATGATTGATGAAGAATTTCTCCCGACCCATATAAAGCTGGGATATATGAGATATGCGGTGTGAGCTTATGTACAAAAGTTGCTTTCAATGTCATAAATGTAAAAAAGTTTGGCCACGGGTCAAGTGTTTGCAAACGGAATATCATTGTTGAAGAGTCTAAGGATGCACTGTGTTGCAATTGGGATGGGGATCAAATTCCAGAGTTCTCTGAGTGCCCTGTTGGGTGAAGGAGGTCAAAGTAGAAAGGATCAGGGCTGTCGAGAAGATCTCCTATGCGAGTAGAGATGATGAAGCCTTTGTAGTGGATGCCCAGCAGCCTGTGGATGTCAGATTTGTTTGCGTTTATTGTGCAAGTGATTCATTTTACAGGACAAACAAACAAAAAAAGAAACTTGAAATCATTGTGAGAAAAAAAATCGTAATGGAAACGTACCAAGCAAGGAGGCAGTAATTGCTGTCTAGGGTCAAAGGTCATGTCAGAGCAGAGGTCAGGGTCAATATGAATAAAAAAATAACTTGTTAGTTAGACAACAGAACCACATTTCCAGTGATCTGCCTACAACTAATTTGGCTTGACAATTTAAAAACGTTAAAGCCATTTCTCTCAGTTCCACTCAATTTTCAGTTACTGCTCTTTTGCTTGGCAGAGTAGCTTCTAAATGTACAGTAGCTCTATTTCTCAGGCAGAGAAAGAGGGTCCCAGAAACAGCTTAGCCCTGCTTGTTAACCCGTGTGCTGAAACATGCAGTGATACGCGATGGCATGGGAGAGGTGAGGTCAGGGGTGCAGTGAGTGGGAGGGTAATTGGCATTCAGGAGTGATCAGGGCTGGGTGATACTGAAGTGCCCTTCATGTTCCCCTGCTCTCCTCCACGCTGAAGAGGCTCCCTCACCCCTTAATTAACACATGAATATTCCAATTAGACACCAGTGCTACTGATGAAGAGGATTAACTGCTACAAAACTGTGTGTGTGCGTGTGTACGTACTGGTGTGCTGGTGTGCACATGCATACCTGTCTGTTAATGCCTGAGAGTGTGTTTACAGTATGTGTGTGACCTTGAGTGTAGGTGGGTGAACACCCAGGTGTCCCAGTTTTATGGGGAGGATCAGTGGGAGAGAGGCAAGTAGGATTGTGCTGCTGCTCTCCCTAGATTAAGGGGGTTGGCTCCCATTCATTCAGCTGTGGGAGAGACCAGGGACCAGGGAAACAGGCCCTGCATTAACTGCAGACTGCTTTCCACTGTCAAGACTATACTATTTAACATGTATACTTGAATGAGTGAAGGGCATGCACACATACATAAGGAACTTGCATGAAATTGGGTTTGTTTCTTTTCCTGAATATTCCCCACAAATCAGATATTAAGCAACTAAACCTGGCAGCCATACCAGTCTTTTGTTTTCCATAGAGGTCAAATCGGTCTGCGTTCTAAAGGATGGTCAGGTTGGAGTTATTGCCTAGTGGGACTATTGGGAAATCTCTGAATATAAATGTTATGAGACAGACTCGTGGTGCCAGAGCTCAAATGTTTAGACACTTGTACTTTTATGGCTTTGGTTAAGTCATAAGACCAAGCGATGAGTATCAAATAATATCATAATGATACAGTTGTATTTTGCCCTGTATGTCAGGCCACAGAGTTTTAGGAGTGAGAGTCTGAAATAATGTGAGGGACTGTGAGAGACATACTGCAGGGTGTTAAAAGCGTGAGTCTGAGATAATGTGAGGGACTGTGAGAGACAGACGGCAGGGTGTTAGGAGCGTGAGTCTGAGATAATGTGAGGGACTGTGAGAGAGACTGCAGGGTGTTAGGCGCATGAGTCTGAGATAATGTGAGGGACTGTGAGAGACAGACTGCAGGGCGTACACTCGGCGTATACATCACTGACAAACTGAAATGGTCCAGCCACACAGACAGCGTGGTGAAGAAGGCGCAACAGGGGGAAACTACCTGCCCTCCAGGACACCTACACCACCCGATGTCACAGGGAGCAACTGCCTGTTCACCCCGTTATCATCCAGAACGCGAGGTCAGTACAGGTGCATCAAAGCAGGGACCGAGAGACTGAAAAAGACCTTCTATCTCAAGGCCATCAGACTATTAAGTGGCTGCTGCCAACATACTGTCTCAAATCTCTAGCCACTTTAATAATTCAAAATTGGATGTAATAAATGTATCACTAGTCACTTTAAACAATGCCACTTTATGTAATGTTTACATACCCTACATTCCTCATCTCATATGTATGTATATACTGTACTCTATACCATCTACTGCATCTTGCCTATGCCGTTCGGGCCATCGCTCATCCATATATTTATATGTACATATTCTTATTCATTCATTTACACTTGTGCATATAACCTAGTTGTTGTGAAATTGTTAGATTACTTGTTAGATATTACTGCATGGCCGGAACTAGAAGCACAAGCATTTCGCTACACTCGCATTAACATCTGCTAACCATGTGTATGTGACCAATAAAATTTGATTTGATTTGGGTGAGAACAGCTTCTCATAAAAGACTCTGCCGGCAGCCTGCTGATGCATTATGGGATAAACAGAGTTGACCCTCCGTGATCTCACTCATTAGCGATCTAAGAAGGAGTGGGATAGGGAGGGGCACACACCTGCAGGGGTAGGGTAGAGTATAAATCAGTTGAAATCCATTCCCATGAACCCCTCCAGGAGGGCCAGAACGTGTTGGTATTTTATAGTCATTAATGGTGCTGTTTGCAGGGTTGGGGTCAATTCCATTTCAACTCCTGTCAACTGAATCGGACATGAACAGACTCTAAACATTAATAATATCATTCAGTTCCTGAACAGACTGGAATATAGATAGGAATTGACCCCCACCCTGTCTGACTATTTTACTCAAAATGGTTAAGGTTTAGTCTAGGGAGGGAGGGAATCGTGAGTTATTTATTAAGTGCAAAAGGTGACTGACTGGTGTACAGGGGTGGTGATCTATAGGAGGTGACTGACTGGGGTACAGGGGTGGTGAACTATAGGAATGAGAACACCATCCACTGTCAGACTATAGCTAACACCAACAACATACACTGTGGATGTGCAGTAACAGGCTGACATGAAACTGATCCAACAGGAAGTCAATGCCCCTTCATCCTCCCTGCTCCCCTGACAGACAGTGTGACCTTGTTTCGCTACTGACCTCCCTGTCCAGGCCAGCAGCCATGGTGAAGATGTCTCCCGTCTCACTGTTGATGGTGAACATGTTGGGGATGGGCATGTGGGGGGTCTGGGACAGGATCCGGTAGCGCACCATCCCATTGGCTGTGGTGTCGTCATCTGAGTCATTGGCAGTCACTTGCATCACCAACGTGCCTGCCAACAGAGAAGAGAAACAGCCAGCAACAGTTAGAGGAAAACACTGTGAATCCCTCAGTGAAGGAAACACCTCCTACTGGCAAAGATCAGTCATACAAACACCAAGAGATTTAACATACGTGCCCCATTCTCATACACCCATATGAAAACAATATACATTTCAATATATTTAACTTAACGTAAAATGTATTTCAAATATATCTACATACATTAGCATCTTTGCTGAAATGCATGTAATGCATTTACAGGGTGACCAAAGTGGTTCCTAATTCGGCATATGACATAGTTCGGCCCTTCAGAGGATACTTAAATGACTCTTTACATATTGATCAATGGAGATATTTTAACATTCTGTCATAAAGAGTACATGTTCGATAAAAAAAAAAATCCCATCTCAAAAGGTTAAAATACATTTTAAAAATGACTATAGTAAATGCCTATCTTCAGCTTACGCCTGTATGTACTTTGTTACCAAAGGTTGGGCTTGTACACTGCCAGTTCTGGAGTCTTAAAGGGAAACTTCACTATTTCTACTTCATATTCATCCTCTCCAGCACCACCCCAACATCAACATACAGTGGGGGAAAAAAGTATTTAGTCAGCCACCAATTGTGCAAGTTCTCTCACTTAAAAAGATGAGAGAGGCCTGTAATTTTCATCATAGGTACACTTCAACTATGACAGACAAAATGAGGAAAAGAAATCCAGAAAATCACATTGTAGGATTTTTTATGAATTTATTTGCAAATTATGGTGGAAAATAAGTATTTGGTCAATAACAAAAGTTTATCTCAATACTTTGTTATATACCCTTTGTTGGCAATGACAGAGGTCAAATGTTTTCTGTAAGTCTTCACAAGGTTTTCACACACTGTTGCTGGTATTTTGGCCCATTCCTCCATGCAGATCTCCTCTAGAGCAGTGATGTTTTGGGGCTGTCGCTGGGCAACACAGACTTTCAACTCCCTCCAAAGATTTTCTATGGGGTTGAGATCTGGAGACTGGCTAGGCCACTCCAGGACCTTGAAATGCTTCTTCTGAAGCCACTCCTTAGATTGCCAGGCGGTGTGTTTGGGATCATTGTCATGCTGAAAGACCCAGCCACGTTTCATCTTCAATGCCCTTGCTGATGGAAGGTTTTCACTCAAAATCTCACGATACATGGCCCCATTCATTCTTTCCTTTACACGGATCAGTCGTCCTGGTCCCTTTGCAGAAAAACAGCCCCAAAGCATGTTTCCACCCCATGCTTCACAGTAGGTATGGTGTTCTTTGGATGCAACTCAGCATTCTTTGTCCTCCAAACACGACGAGTTGAGTTTTTACCAAAAAGTTCTGTTTTGGTTTCATCTGACATTCTCCCAATCCTCATCTGGATCATCCAAATGCTCTCTAGCAAACTTTAGACGGGCCTGAACATGTACTGGCTTAAGCAGGGGGACACGTCTGGCACTGCAGGATTTGAGTCCCTGGCGGCGTAGTGTGTTACTGATGGTAGGCTTTGTTACTTTGGTCCCAGCTCTCTGCAGCTCTTTTTGCTCACCGTTCTTGTGATCATTTTGACCCCACGGGGTGAGATCTTGCGTGGAGCCCCAGATCGAGGAAGATTATCAGTGGTCTTGTATGTCTTCCATTTCCTAATAATTGCTCCCACAGTTGATTTCTTCAAACCAAGCTGCTTACCTATTGCAGATTCAGTCTTCCCAACCTGGTGCAGGTCTACAATTTGGTTTCTGGTGTCCTTTGACAGCTCTTTGGTCTTGGCCATAGTGGAGTTTGGAGTGTGACTGTTTGAGGTTGTGGACAGGTGTCTTTTATACTGATAACAAGTTCAAACAGGTGCCATTAATACAGGTAATGAGTGGAGGACAGAGGAGCCTCTTAAAGAAGAAGTTACAGGTCTGTGAGAGCCAGAAATCTTGCTTGTTTGTATGTGACCAAATACTTATTTTCCACCATAATTTGCAAATAAATTCATAAAAAATCCTACAATGTGATTTTCTGGATTTTCTTTCCTCATTTTGTCTGTCATAGTTGAAGTGTACCTATGATGAAAATTACAGGCCTCTCTCATCTTTTTAAGTGAGAGAACTTGCACAATTGGTGGCTGACTAAATACTTTTTTGCCCCACTGTATGTGAAAATGGTGTTCTTCTATGTTTTGTAATAAAAAAGGAGGAGAAAGAGAAGTGTTTCCAATGACATTATCAACCAATTAGTAGACAATTATTAGTCAATGCCTACTCACAACTGGTCAAAATCACACGATGATGTCATTGGAAACACATCTTTATCTTTACTACAAAACATTGAAAAGTGCCATTTTCACATATGGTGATGTTGGGGGGTGGTACTGGAGATTATGAATACGAAGTTGAAATACTTTCCTTTAATGATACTGACATACAGCGCATTCGGAAAGTATTCATACTCCTTGACTTTTTCCACATTTTGTTACGTTACAGCCTTATTTTAAAATGGTTAAAATCGTTTTTTCCCCCTCATCAATCTACACACAATACCCCATGGTTAAAAAGCAAAAACAGGTTTTTAGAAATTTTTGCAAATGTATTAAAAATAAAAAACTGAAATATCACATTTACATAAGTATTCAGACCCTTTACTCAGTACTTTGTTAAAGCACCTTTGGCAACGATTACAGCCACGAGTCTTCTTGGGTATGATGCTACAAGCTTAGCACACCTGTATTTGGGGAGTTTTTCCCATTCTTCTCTGCAGATCCTCTCAAGCTCTGAGGTCCTGAGCACCTTTAGGTGCCTTTTGGCAAACTACAAGCGTCTGACACGTGCCTTTTACTAAGGAGTGGCTTCCGTCTGGATACTTTACCATGAAGGCCTGATTGATGGAATGCTGCAGAGATGGTTGTCCTTCTGGAAGGTTCTCCCATTTCCACAGAGGAACTCTGGAGCTCTGTCAGAGTTACCATCGGGTTCTTGGTCACCTCCCTGACCAAGGCCCTTCTCCCCTGATTTCTCACTTTGGCCAGGAAGCCAGCTCTAGAAAAAGTTTTGGCGGTTCCAAACTTCTTCCATTTAAGAATGATGGAGGCCACTGTGTTCTTGGGGACCTTCAATGCTACAGAAATGTTTTGGTACTCTTCCCCAGATCTGTGCTTCGACACAATCCTGTCTCAGAGCTTTACAAACAATTCTTTCGACCTCATGGCTTGGTTTTTGCTCTGACATGCACTGTCAACTGTGGGACCTTATATAGGCAGGTGTGTGCCTTTCCAATTAATGTCTAATATTTTGAATTTACCCCAGGTGGACTCCAATCAAGTTGTAGAAACATCTCAAGGACGATCAATGGAAACAGATGAACCTGAGCTCAATTTTGAGTCTAATAGCAAAGGGTCTGAATACTTATGTAAATATGATATTTCTGTTTTTAATTTTTAAGACCTTTGCAAAAAAATGTGGAAAATGTGGAAAAGGTCAAGGGGTCGAAATACTTACCGAATGCACTGTAAGTCAGGTGAATAAAGAGCTCAATTGTTAAGACAGTCAGCAATTCATTACAATAGGAGTTGGCCAATGTTTCAAATTTGCCATACATTTTAATGTAATCATATATTTCTTGCAAGTACAATCAAATGTAATATATTTCACAAGGCATTTCCAAATACATTTCTAAATATATTTAACAAAACATATCAATAAATATATTCTAAAATACATACATTAAACAATGTATTTTATAATGCATTTTGAAATACATTAAATACATTTTCCGATGTATTTAACATATATTAAGATATACATTTTACATACATTCTAAAAACATTCTGTAATATATATATATATATATATATATATATATATATAATTTTTTTAAATACAACACATTTCCTAAATAATTTATACCTTATGTTTTGTAAGGTATGGGTGCACACACAACCTGAAAATACACAACACACACACACCAAATTTAATTTCAAGCCCATTCCCTGCATCTATGTCCTCAGTGAAGGGAAACCTTCCGATCAGGGGCTCCTGGGGGAAAATAAGTAGACAATACAAACTCATCCCATCCCTGTATATAGTAGGCTGTCTGGCAGGCAGGTTGAAGTTCCCTCCTATAGAGTCCATTTAGTAATGAGCAGCACTGGCTCTTCCGCCATTTCCACCATCCATTACTTCAGCCTTCAGCGGCACAGCTGCCCTTAATGCTCCGATGAGCTCTCGCTATTTGTCTTGGAATCATGGGTAAAAACAAAGCCATTTAAGGCTGAAGGTGGGGGTGGTGTGTGTGTGTGTGTGTGCTGAAGGTGGGGGTGGTGTGTGTGTGTGTGTGTGTGTGTGTGTGTGTGTGTGTGTGTGTGTGTGTGTGTGTGTGTGTGTGTGTGTGTGTGTGTGTGTGTGTGTGTGTGTGTGTGTGTGTGTGTGTGTGTGTGTGTGTGTAGACGTGGAGGGGATGTGGGGTGAAAGGGCTGTGTCCAAATCCCCCCGAGCAGAATTATTGATTTGTAAAAGCTTGTCAGCCAGGCTCACAAATGTGACCAGGCAATTAGGAGCACTCTGTGCAGGAAAAGGGAGAGATCACCTCGTTCCTCTCCCCAGCTCAGGGAAAATGTCACTCTCCATCAGGCGGCCATTTAAAGGCTGCTACTGCTGCTAAAGCTGCTGCTGCACCAGGAGGAGAGCTAGGCTCCTGTCAGCTTAGGGGGATAGAGAGGCAGAGACAGAGAGACGCAGGAGCACACACACACTAGGGTTGTTATACTGTATAAGGAGGTAGAAACAAAGAGGAGAGACAGGGGGAGAGACGAAGAGGAGAAGAGACAGATAAGCATATACAGAGAGATATAGGGATGCATAGACAGAGACCGAGAGAAGTGCAGGAAGAGAGAAAGAGATAAGCAAAGAGGGATAGAGAGATAAAAGAAAGAGAAAGAAAAACCATTGGAGCTAATCCAAGGTCACTTTTGCTGTAGATCAGCTGCAAAACTAAGCACAGGGACAGTATTAGATAGGATTAGGTAGTGTAAATATGTTGAATTTTAGACAGGAAGGAGAAGAGACACATGATGGGTTCTCACAGCTACAGGTGTCTGTTCTGTTGGCTCTCATAATTGGGTAGAGATAGCACCATCATTCCCGTTACAGCCAGCATCGACGGGATAATTGTAGCTGAGAATTCTATTTCAAACTTCATTAAGTTTCAAAGCAGGATGTCACTTTTCCCAAGGAGAGAAAAAAACAGAGACAAAAAAACAGAGAGAGAGAGAGAGGAGAGCATCAATATTTGAACAAACTTTCAGGCCGAAGGAGGAAAAAATAAGTGATGTAGAGAATCGTATGTAAACTCTGACATCTTTAATTTCAATAAGATGGATTCCTTAATAAGCTTAAAGAGTGCTCTTTGTCTAAGAGTGTGGCCATGCCTGAAAGGGTTAACCTCTTAGCCCGTTTAATTCCTCTTTAATTTGAAAACTAATTCCAAATCCTAATTGCTTACCGCCAAAACCGCTGGGGCTGAAAATTCCACTGGTGGCAGGCAGGCAGGGAAGGCATGTTGGCCATTTGGTCACATGGGAGAGAGAGCGAGGGAGTTGAGACCACTGTTGGGCTCCATCAACTTCCTAAACATTACTGAGCTTGAGGTTAACACCTGCCTTCCAATTACAGAAAGAGAGAGAGAGAGTGAGAGAGAGAGTGGAGGAGAGACAAGGGGGCAGCATGAGATAGAGATGGACACAAGCACAGATGCAGAAAGATACCATGGCAAGAAATTGCCAGTGATGGAAAGGGAAAGGGACAGAGAATACAGAGGAAATTACACTAAAATGGGTTGGCAAAAAAAAGAAGGGAAAAGACAAGAAAAGGAGGGTAAGAGGAAGATATTACCAGGCATTAGAGGGGGCCAGGAAAGTAGAGTACAAGAGTGATTTGGGGAGGCAGTAGTAAGTGAATGAGTGAGTGGGGAAGGGCAGGGTAGGAGGAGAGGTATAAGGCCGAGGAGGAGATGTGAGAGGGAGAGGGATGTGGCAGTCACAGAGTGATAAAGGTGACACAAAGCATCGTGGTCCCACAGAGCTGGCTCTAATGGCACTGCTGGCCTTCCCAGGGCTGATACCAGAATACATTGCAGCTCCACCACCATCATACACTACCCTGGCAAGCCCAGGAGGGGCCAATAAAAACCAGCCACCAGAAAATGACCTCCAAATCTGACCGCATTCACACCTAAATGCATGGGCAGTCAGAACATTCTAACTGCCCAACTGCAATGTCTCTTCACAACTTTCCATGCTGAGGAAATATTAGAGTACAGTACAGTACAGACTTGAGGGAGAAGAATCTCTTTATATCTCTGGTGTAAATAAAGTTCCTAAGGAAGCAAAACATGTTTACGATATCCATGCCAGGTGTGTGTTTGTGAATGAAAAACTGCAGAATTTGTAACCAACCAGAGCACTCACTGGTGTCTGAAGCTACTTTCCATCTCCATCTCTGGGTGACCCTTCCTGCTAAATGCACTCTCAGCTCTGAGACTCCATCTATTTGGTCTTAACTGTAACAGTGTCTCCTCTGTGAACAATCACCCAGGTAAACGTGCTCTCCTGCACTCAGCGCAGAACAGTAGTCGGTCACACACTCTGGGTCCATTACACTGCTTGAAACATCCATGCGTTCCTCCATCTCTCCTCTCCTGTGTACAGATGCTAAAGCCTAATTAGCCCCCCAGACCAAGAGGCGGTGGAAACTCTCTCAAGTCTTTCTCCGACTGTTAGCAAACTCTTTAGGACAGAAAGAGCCCTCCCTCAGATTACAAATTGAGTGTGTGATAAAGCACACAGCTTTTCCAGTTGTGGAAAAAGTACCCAATTGTCATACTTGAGTAAAAGTAAAGATATTTGAATAGAAAATGACTCAAGTAAAAGTGAAAGTCACCCAGTAAAACACTGCTTAAGTAAAAGTCTAAAAGTATTTTGTTTAAAATATACTGAAGTATCAAAAGTAAATGTCATTGCTAAATGTATAAATATTCTAATTCCTTAATCAGCCTTTCTTAAAGTATGGTCGTCGCGGACCTGTTAATGGTGGGTTGCGACGTGTCAGAGTAAATGTATAACTATTTAATTAATTACTGGAATTGATTTGGCCAAGTTCATCTGCGCTCTCTGTTCAGTGTGTTTAGCAGCGTTCTCTGCTCAGTTCAGCTACGCGAGTGTGAGGGAGATGTTTAATGCTTTGCGGTTTACCTGATCTTTTTTTCTACAGTTTTCTTGAAATTCACTTCGCGACAGACACGATGTAGCGCAACGTTCAGCAGCAGATGATGTGCTGTCAGCCACTGACTTGTCATTCCCACTCGCCATCACTCACCGCTGACATCAAATGGACTCATGCTAGACACAAGTTCTGACTTGAGCTCAATCGTCATGAAACGCGTACAGCGATGAGTTTCTCTCTCTTTCATACAAACTTATAACGAGGAGCGCCCACATTGTGTTTTGTGCGGGGAAGTGCTTAGTAATGAGTCTCTCAAAACTAACAAATTATTAAAACGACACGTCCTGACCAAACATCCACAGGATGATGGTAAACCCAGGAAGTTCTTTCAGAACAGAGCAGAATGCTTCAGGAAACAATGCTTCAGGAAACAATTTGTATTCTTAACTGGAATAAACTGATTGAAGCAAGATGCTTTTTGAGGCCAACACACTCACACAGTTCTGGGTTGCTCATCTACAGCAGGAAGCGTTCTTCTGCCTGACTGAGAAAGCAGTAGATGTTCTGATCCAGTTTGGCACCACATTCCTATGCGAGTCAAGGTTCTCAACTCTGACGTACTTTAAAAAAAACAAGTACAGAACAGTTTCAAGGCTGAGCATTACCTCAGTGTTGCACTGTCAAAACAACGGAGCCCAGAATAGACATGCTTGTTGAAAACAAAACCAGACAGACATCTCTCATTAGGACTGTGTGTGTGTGTTTTCTTGTCTACATCTGTGTGATGTGATCAATCAGTTTATTCCAGTTCAGAATAAAAAATATGAATTGTATTTTAACAGCAACAGTTCCAACCTAGACATTCTTTCAACAATAATTTCTACAGTAAGATGTACAGTAGGCCTGATCATTTTCATATGTACTGTTACTTAGGGTTGCACTGTCAAAAATCCTGTGTGTCTGTTCTGTTATTCATCTGTGTGATGTGATGAATCAGTTTATTCCAGTTCAGAAGGAAAATAATTTATTGTATTTTAACAGCAACAGTTCCAACCTAGACAGATATGTAAGAGTGTTTTTAATGGGGGAAAATAAACATTAATAGCTATTTATATGGATATTTAATGTCATTATTAATTGCTTTTGTCTATATTGCATTTATTTTAGGCATAAAGGCAATGAAATGTACCGATATCTATGTATAGTTGCATATTTCCTTAAGCTTGGGTCCCAGGAAAACACAGAATTTCTAATTTGGTCCCAGGCTGGAAAAGTTTGAGAGCCCCTGCTTTATATAAAGGAAACCAGGCGGCACCATTTTCTTGTTTTTTAAGTTTATGGAAAGCCAGTGACACACTCCAACAATCAAGCCATAAATTACAAACAAAACATGTGTTTAGTGAGTCTGCCAGATCAGAGGCTGTAGGGATGACCAGGGATGTTCTCTTGATAAGTGTGTGAATTATACAATTTTCCTGTCCTGACAAAATGTAATGAGTACTTTTGGGTGGCAGGTGAAATGTATGGAGTAAAAAGTACATAATTTTCTTTAGGAATGTAGTTAAGTAAAAGTAAAAGTAGTCAAAAATATAAATAGTAAACTAAAGTACAGATACCCCCAAAAAACTACTTAAATAGTACTTTCAAGTATTTTGACTTAAGTACTTTACACCTCTGCTCATTTCAGAGTGTCTCAAGTTTCAACAAAATTGAGAACTCTTTTTTTCATCCCCGACTATAGCATTTTGGTGTTTTTCCGCCAAATTTCTCTGATCTTCTATGCCTGAAGAGAAAGTGGTGGTGGTGTTTTTTCCCCCATAGACAAGGTTTCACCAATGTCAGTGTAACTTATCAATTTAAAATAACCATCCAATAACTTGTAGAGCTCATGCGGTAAGTGCCCAGCAAACTCGTAGAACACCCTGGTGATGACACATGGATGAATACACACCACTGATCATTTTCCCCCATCTGAATCACAATAACAATTGGATTAGATCTAATTGGATTACTAATTATGTAGTGTAATTGCCTGATTACTTACATGTAAGACTGATCAAATTCAATGACATGCTTGTATCTGTGTCTTCCGATGGGTGTACGTCTGTGGTGGCAAACGTGCCATTTTAAACCCAGTTTCACTGATGGATTGATTTGACACACAATGCTGCATCTGGTGATAGCGATAAGGGCAACTCCCCGCAGGTCTGCCTCTTTTAATGGTTTTATATAGCAGCCATAGTAGATGGAGGATCAGCTGTAATGCTTCAGAGGCATTTTGATATTAGAGTCTTCTAGTCTTATAGACATGTCTCTTTCAGAGCTGAACACATCCCGTCCCCCTTCGCTCTAAGCAGTTAGAAAAACATTCTGTCTGATGGAACCAAAAGACTAACGGGAGGACCATTCTCATTACCAGCCTAAAGAGAGCAGCTTAAAGTTTAAGTGATTAGTTGTATAAAATAGTGCTGAACTTCTTTATGTTTTAAATGGTCCAGAAAAGTACAACCATCCCACAGAACATACACCAGTTACGAAAAACGGCCCAACTCTAATTTTCTTATTTAGCCAATTAGGCAACCATAACTCAGCGGCATGACTCTCTAACTTAAAACGAATCCTTGCATGCAAGAAGGAAATAGATAAAGGGAAAGAGAAAAGCTCCCTGGTCTTTGTAAAAATACTTGTCAGTGTGTTAACTCCAACATACAATAGAGGGACATTGTGTTTGTATTCCACAAAACAGACTACTAGATATATACAGTACCAGTCAAAAGTTTAGACGCACCTATTATTTTTTACATTGTAGAATAATAGTGAAGACATAAAAACTATGAAATAACACATATGGAATCATTTAGTAACCAAAAAAGTGTTAAACAAAACAAAATATATTTTATATGTGAGATTCTTCAAAGTAGCCACCCTTTGCCTTGACAGCTTTGCACACTTTTAGCATTCTCTCAACCAGCTTCACCTGGAATGCTTTTTCAAAAGTCTTTAAGGAGTTCCCACATATGCTGAGCACTTGTTGGCTGATTTTCCACCACTCTGCGGTCCAACTCATCCCAAAGCATCTCATTTGGGTTGAAGTCGGGTGATTGTGGAGGCCAGGTCATCTGATGCATGACTCCATCATCCATCGGTCAAATAACCCTTACACAGCATGGAGCCTGGTGGTGTGTTTTAGGTCATTGTCCTGTTGAAAAACAAATGACTCACTAAACGCAAACCAGATGGAATGGCGTATCGCTGCAGAATGCTGTGGTAGCCTTGCTGGTGTGCCTTTAATTCTAAATAAATCACAGACAGTGTCACCAGCAAAGCAGCCCAACACCATCACACCTTCTCCTCCATGCTTCACGGTGGGAACTACACATGCGGAGATCATCCGTTCACCTACTCTGCGTGCACAAAGACACAGCGGTTAGAACCAAAAATCTCAAATTTGGACTCATCTGACCAAAGGAGAGATTTCCATCGGTCTAATGTTGTTTATTCATGTTTCTTGGCCCAAGTAAGTCTCTTCTTCTTATTGGTGTCCTTTAGTAGTGGTTTCTCTGAACAGTCTCCTCTGAACAGTTGAGATGTGTCTGTTACTTGAACACTGTGAAGCATTTCTATGGGCTGCAATCTGAGGTGCAGTTAACTCTAATTAATTTATCCTCTATAGCAGAGGTCTTTCTTTCCTGTGGCGGTCCTCATGAGAGCCATGAGAGCCAGTTTCATCATAGCGCTTGATGGTTTTTGCGATTGCACTTGAAGAAACTTTCAATGTTCTTGAAATTTTCTGGATTGAGTGACCTTCATGTCTGAAAGTAATGTTGTACTGTTGTTTCTCTTTGCTTATTTGAGCTGTTCTTGACATATTATGGACTTGGTCTTTTACAATAAAAATTAAGAATATGCGTATATATATATATATATACAGTGAGGGAAAAAAGTATTTGATCCTCTGCTGATTTTGTACGTTTGCCCACTGACAAAGAAATGATCAGTCTATAATTTTAATGGTAGGTTTATTTGAACAGTGAGAGACAGAATAACAACAAAAAAATCCAGAAAAACGCATGTGAAAAATGTTATAAATTGATTTGCATTTTAATGAGGGAAATAAGTATTTGACCACTCTGCAAAACATGACAGTACTTGGTGGCAAAACCCTTGTTGGCAATCACAGAGGTCAGACGTTTCTTGTAGTTGGCCACCAGGTTTGCACACATCTCAGAAGGGATTTTGTCCCACTCCTCTTTGCAGATCTTCTCCAAGTCATTAAGGTTTCGAGGCTGATGTTTGGCAACTCGAACCTTCAGCTCCCTCCACAGATTTTCTATGGGATTAAGGTCTGGAGACTGGCTAGGCCACTCCAGGACCTTAATGTGCTTCTTCTTGAGCCACTCCTTTGTTGCCTTGGCCGTGTGTTTGGGTCATTGTCATGCTGGAATACCCATCCACGACCCATTTTCAATGCCCTGGCTGAGGGAAGGAGGTTCTCACCCAAGATTTGACGGTACATGGCCCCGTCCATCGTCCCTTTGATGCTGTGAAGTTGTCCTGTCCCCTTAGCAGAAAAACACCCCCAAAGCATAATGTTTCCACCTCCATGTTTGACGGTGTGGATGGTGTTCTTGGGGTCATAGGCAGCATTCCTCCTCCTCCAAACACGGCGAGTTGAGTTGATGCCAAAGAGCTCCATTTTGGTCTCATCTGACCACAACACTTTCACCCAGATGTCCTCTGAATCATTCAGATGTTCATTGGCAAACTTCAGACGGGCATGTATATGTGCTTTCTTGAGCAGGGGGACCTTGCGGGCGCTGCAGGATTTCAGTCCTTCACGGCGTAGTGTGTAACCAATTGTTTTCTTGGTGACTATGGTCCCAGCTGCCTTTAAATCATTGACAAGATCCTCCCGTGTAGTTCTGGGCTGATTCCTCACCGTTCTCATGATCATTGCAACTCCACGAGGTGAGATCTTGCATGGAGCCCCAGGCCGAGGGAGATTGACAGTTCTTTTGTGTTTCTTCCATTTGCGAATAATCGCACCAACTGTTGTCACCTTCTCACCAAGCTGCTTGGCGATGGTCTTGTAGCCCATTCCAGCCTTGTGTAGGTCTACAATCTTGTCCCTGACATCCTTGGAGAGCTCTTTGGTCTTGGCCATGGTGGAGAGTTTGGAATCTGATTAATTGATTGCTTCTGTGGACAGGTGTCTTTTATACAGGTAACAAGCTGAGATTAGGAGCACTCCCTTTCTGATTGAGAGGGGGTCAAATACTTATTTCCCTCATTAAAATGCAAATCATTTTCTAACATTTTTCACATGCGTTTTTCTGGATTTCGTTGTTGTTATTCTGTCTCTCACTGTTCAAATAAACCTACCATTAAAATTATAGACTGATCATTTCTTTGTCAGTGGGCAAACGTACAAAATCAGCAGGGGATCAAATACTTTTTTCCCTCACTGTATATATATATATATATATATATATATATATATATATATATATAGAGAGAGAGAGAGAGAGAGAGAGAGAGAGAGAGAGAGAGAGAGAATTTCAGAATAATAAGCTAATTAGTTGTGACCTACATTTTGTTCAATACAATTGACAGTGTTGTAACCCCAACACACTCTGTCTTTGTTTTTACAAGAGCGTAGCAGTCAGTTGAAAATACAGACATTGTTAATACGTTTGGTTCTCCTCGCTAATTAGCAGGTCTAGAACAGAGAACAGACCCACGCTCCACTGAGGAGAGACTATTGCAATGTGTGTGTTGTGTGTGTGTGTACTCTTTCTCTCTCTCGGTCTCTCACTTGCGTTGTTTATAAATTCTCCTGACATTAAGCTTGGCAGTAGAACATTGTCTGAACACAACGTAGATAAACATCTGGTGTCTGAACACAACGTAGATAAACATCTGGCCTTCATCTCTGACTGGTAAAACAAGTGTTCCTCCAACCATGACATGGTCTTCTTTCCACCTTTAGAATCATCATGCCTCCGTTCATATACTTGAAATACTTTAAATAAAATACACTATTTACAGTCCTAGTTTATGTACCTGGCTTTGAGCCTTCAGCCACAGAGCCATTGTAGACCTGGTTCTGGAACTCTGGCCGGTTGTCATTCATGTCGATGACGTAGATGTATAGGTCTATGGGGCTTTCCACCTTGTTCCCATTCATGTCCACAGCATGGGCCCGCAGCTGCAAACAAAACAACAAAACAAAAAAAACATATGAGCATTGTATAAATCATGTAAATGCCACAGTAACTTTGATGCTAACTAAATAAGCATTGATCGACATAAAACATCAAAGGAGACATTGACATAAACGTAACAGGACACATTGTAAATACAGGCTGGACTTCATCCTGTAACTGCAATGGTAACGTTGAGGCTAATTAGTGATTGACATGAAACATCAAAAGAGACATATTGACAAACATAACAGCAATTAATCCTGTAACTGCAATTAATCCTGTCATTTCAGATCTCTTCAACAAGTGTGTCTAATGTAATTGCATACTAGAGTGTCCAGGAAAATCCACTAACTCCGACCATTGAATTCCAGCCATGCACAGCTTAGTTTCAAAACAACCTTGATTCTGACTGTTGGTTGTGAGAGAGGTATATTTATTGGAAGCTCCAAAATTGAAGCAATAATGCCAGTCTTTTATTTCGCATGACAGAGAGTTGGAGTACCTGTGTTGATAATTGCCAATAAGAAAAAGACATTCTAACATGTTGTGTCCAAACACAGCCCAGCTAGCGTATAATGATCTGAGAACCATACGTTTCTTAGAGCTTGGTGAGAGAGTGGTTGTCCTATGGTTATTTTGCATACAACCTACCGACAACGTTTTGGGAATGGTTCTACAGGGGGAATTTCAATACTTCAGCATAACGTTTTTTGCAGGTTTCTTCATGGTCCTATTTAAAGTCCTGTTCTCTGAACATTAAGAAAACTTTCCATAAAACCATAAGAAAATATTAGTAATGTTCAAAGAGCCTCTCAATTTTCGCCTAAAATGACATACCCAAATCTAACTGCCTGTAGCTCAGAACCTGAAGTTTGTGTAAATGTGAAACTAACATAGGATAATATAACACATTAGATCTGGTAAAAGATAATACAAAGATACAATACAATACATTTTTTTTATCATATTTGAAATGCAAGAGAAAGGGCACAATGTATTATTCAAGTTTAGGTGCAATTTATATTTTGGCCACTAGATGGAAGAAGTGTATGTGTAAAGTTTTGCACTGATCCAATGAACCATTGCATTTCTGTTCAAAATGTTATATCAACTCTGCACAAATATGCCTAATTTGGTTATTAATACATTTTCAAGTTCATAACTGTGCACTCTCCTCAAACAATAGCATGGTATTCTTTCACTGTAAAAGTTACTGTAATTTGGACAGTGCAGTTAGATTAACTAGAATTTAAACTTTCTGCCCATATCAGATATGTCTATGTCCTGGGAAATTCTCTTGTTACTTACAACCTCATGCTAAGCACATTAGCGCGCACGTTAGCTCAACCGTCCCGCGGGTTGGACACCGATCCTGTAGTGGTTAAAAACATATACATTCCGAGCATTAAAAAAACTCTCTATCCTCTGTCTTGTTAAGTGTCTTCAGGTTGTTGGCCGTGCCCACTAATTGACCACACCTGATCTTAGTGAGTGCTTGTTTTCTTTCAAATGGAGTCTGATTGAATAGCCAAAAATAAACTGCTTTGTATGAGTAAAAAAAAACAAAACATGGAATGCTAGCTCCATTATGGTGGCACAGTGGATAGAATGGATAGAAAACAGCAGAGCATAGGTTTGAATCTCACTGACGCCATGCCGCAATAAAAAATACATGTGTTTGCATGATTAATGCCTAAGCAAATTAATTAATGTTTGTCCTATCTGTGCTTGGAGTTTAAAACAGTTAACCTAAGCTAGCAGTGTTATTAAAAGTCTTATTGAAACATGTTCTCAAACAACCGATAATTTGAATTCTCAAAACACAAAAGAAACTCCCAGGGAACATTTCAGGGAACCAAAGAAAAATATTCTCAGAACCTCACTGCAACCTAAAAATGTAAGTTTCCAGAAGATGCAAAATTTTCACCTATGTCCTCAGATCGTTTTTTTTAATGGTTAGGAAACTTATGGCTTCGTTCCCAGAACCAATGGGAAACCAAAAACATACGTTCCCAAAACTTCGAAAGGAGATACAGGCTAGGGTATGTGCTGCTCAGCTCACACGCCGACAGAGATGGTCGCCTCGCTTTGCGTGAAGTATTTTGTTTTTTTATGTATTATATCTTACACTGTTACCCCAGCGGATCCTCTGTTTGGACCACCACCGGATCAGATCCCAGTAGGCGACCCAAAACAACGGCACCACAGAAGGGGCAGATGGAGCGGTCGTCTGGTCAGGCTCCGTAGACGGGCACATCACTCACCGCTCCCGAGTATACTACTCGCCAATGTTCAGTCAGTTTCACGGAAACATTTTCACGGAAACATGGTTCACTCGGGCTATGTTATCAGAGTCGGTACAGCCACCCGGTTTCTTCACGCATCGCGCCGACAGAAACAAACATCTCTCTGGTAAAAAGAAGGGCGGGGGTGTATGCCTTGTGATTAACGAGTCGTGGTGTGATCATAACAACATACAGGAACTCAAGTCCTTTTGTTCACCTGACCTAGAATTCCTTACAATCAAATGCTGACCGCATTATCTACCAAGAGAATTCTCTTAGATTATAATCACAGCCGTGTATATCCCCCACAAGCACCTCGACGGCCCTGAAAGAACTTAATTGGATGTAAACTGGAAACCACATATCCTGAGGCTGCATTTATTGTAGCTGAGGATTTTAAAAAAGCTAATATGAAAACAAGGCTCCTTAAATGTTATCAGCATATCGAACGCGTGACCCGGGCTGGCAGCATTCTGGATCATTGCTACTCTAGCTTCCGCAATGCATACAAAGCCCTCCCTCGCCCTCCTTTCGGCAAATCTGACCACAACTTAATTTTGTTGCTCCCAGCCTATAGACAGAAACTAAAACAGGAAATGCCCGTGCTCAGATTTGTTCAATGCTGGTTCGACCAATCTAATTCCACGCTTCAAGATTGCTTCGATCACGTGGACTGGGATATGTTCCGGATAGCCTCAGACAACAACATTGATGTATACGCTGATTCGGTGAGCGAGTTTATTAGCAAGTGCATCGGTGATGTTTTACCCACGGTGACTATTAAAACCTTGGATTGATGGCAGCATTCGCGCAAAACTGAAAGCGCGAACCACTGCTTTTAATCATGGCAAGGCAACCGGAAACACGACTGAATACAAACAGTGTAGCTATTCCCTCCGCAAGGCAATCAAACAAGCCAGGCGTCAGTATAGAGACCAAGTAGAGTCGCAATTCAACGGCTCAGACACAAGATGTATGTGGCAGGGTCTACAGTCTATCACAGATTACAAAATGAAAACCAGGACACTGGCGTCTTGCTCCCAAACTAAAAAACTTCTTTGCTCGCTTTGAGGACAATACAGTGCCACTGACACGGCCCGCTACCAAAACCTGCAGGCTCTCCTTCACCGCAGCCAACGTGAGTAAAACACTTAGACGTGTTAACCCTCGCAAGGCTGCCGACCCAGACGGCATCCCTAGCCGCGTCCTCAGAGCATGCGCAGACCAGCTGGCTGGTGTATTTACGGACATATTCAATCAAACCCTATCCCAGTCTGTTGTTCCCACATGCTTCAAGAGGGCCACCATTGTTCTTGTTCCCAAGAAAGCTAAGGTAACTGTTTTAAACGACTATCGCCCCATAGCACTCACTTCCATCGTCATGAAGTGCTTTGAGAGACTAGTCAAGGATCATATCACCTCCACCCTACCTGACACCCTAGACCCACTCCAATTTGCTTACCGCCCCAATAGGTCCACAGACGATGCAATCGCAATCAAAATTGCATTGCACACTGCCATAACCAATCTGGACAAGAGGAATACCTATGTAAGAATGCTGTTCATTGATTACAGCTCAGCTTTTAACACCATAGTACCCTCCAAACTCGTCATTAAGCTCGAGACCCTGGGTCTCGACACCCGCCCTATGCAACTGGGACCTGGACTTTCTGACGGGCCATCCCCAGGTGGTGAGGGTAGGAAACAACATCTCTACCCCGCTGATCATCAATACTGGGGCCCCACAAGGGTGGGTTCTCAGCCCTCTCCTGTACTCCCTGTTCACCCATGACTGCGTGGCCATGCACGCCTCCCTCGGAGTGTGGTGTCAGGAAAATAACCTCATACTCAACGTCAACAAAACAAAGTAGATGATCGTGGACTTCAGGAAACAGCAGAGGGAGCATCCCCCTATCCACATCGACGGGACAGTAGTGGAGAAGGTGGAAAGTTCCTCGGCGTACACATCACGGACAAACTGAAATGGTCCACCCACACAGACAGCATGGTGAAGAATGAGCAACAGCGCCTCTTAACCTCAGGAGGCTGAAGAAATTTGGCTTGTCACCGAAAAACACTCACAAACTTTTACAGATGCACAATTGAGAGCATCCTGTCAGGATGTATCACCGCCAGCAACTGCTCCGCCCACAATCGTAAGGCTCTCCAGAGGGTAGTGAGGTCTGCACAACGCATCACCGGGGGCAAACTACCTGCCCTCCAGGACACCTACACCACTCGATGTCACAGGAAGGCCAAAAAGATCATCAAGGACAACAACCACCCAAGCCACTGCCTGTTCACCCCGCTATCATCCAGAACGCGAGGTCAGTACAGGTGCATCAAAGCTGGGACCGAGGGACTGAAAAATAGCTTCTATCTCAAGGCCATCAGACTGTTAAACAGCCATCACTAACTTTGAGTGGCTGCTGCCAACATACTGACTCAAATCTCTTTCCACTTTAATAACAAAAAATTGGATGTAATAAATGTATCACTAGTCACTTTAAACAATGCCACTTTATATAATGTTTACATACCCTACATTACTCATCTCATATGTATATACTGTACTCTATACCATCTACTGCATGTTGCCTAAGCCGAACGGCCATTGCTCATCCATATATTTATAAGTACATATTCTTATTCATTCCTTTACACTTGTGTGTATAGGGTAGTTGTGAAATTGTTAGATTACTTGTTAGATATTACTGCACGGTCGGAACTAGAAGCACAAGCATTTCGCTACACTCACATTAACATCTGCTAACCATGTGTATGTGACAAACACGGATAACACCTATTCTATTCAGCACAACTGGCTTTTGTCTAGCTTTTGTTCTCCCAGGGAAAACGACAATCCTGGTAGGTTTGTGCAACACCACTGATTGGACACAGTGTCTTGTTACTGAGATAAGCAATTCCACAAAAGTTTGTTGTGTTTCACAGTGTGAGAAAACAAGAGATAGGGAGAGAGAGAGAGAGAGAGAGAGAGAGAGAGAGAGAGAGAGAGAGAGAGAGAGAGAGAGAGAGAGAGAATGTGAGGGGGCGGAGGGGGAGGGAAAGAGAGATGGAAGGAACCTGTCTCGTGTAATTCCAGTAGAGACAGATACACAGAGAGAACCAGTGGGAGACCCTAACATGCTGACCACACCGCTTGCGCACGTTGCAAAATAAATGTACACATACATGGTATTCAATCAACTAGCATCTGCGTAGCCAGGCACTAAAATATAACTTGTTTCTATTTTTGATGCTTGGTGCGTTACAAGTCCCGCCTCTCTCATCTCCTCATTGGTTTTTAGGAGCATATACCAACATAGGTGACTGAAAGATTAAATTAGTTCCACACTCCAGTCCAGTTGGTGGTGGTAATGCACCTTAAAGTTGGTTGCCAATCTTCATATAAAGTCAGAAGAAGGAGACTGAAGGAGGAGAAATTACTAGAAACTAACTAGATTGACCCTTTTATATGTGGTTTAATTGTTGGAACAGAGGACCTTGTACATTTCAGGTAAAATAACAACCCAATGTTTATATCCCAGGACAAATTAGCTTGCAACAGCAAGCTAGCTAAATGGCCATGATTGTTTCATGCATTTTGACCTGTCCCCATGGACAAAATCAACATGCGCGCGATGGAGCATGAGGACACACGCACGTGCCCGGTCTAGTCAACATGTGAGAGGAAGGAGTGACAACCCCCTGTCTGAATACCCATGTTGACTAATGATGTCTCACAGCTCTAGATACCATTATATTTGAAAGGCAAAGAACACCATCATTGTCTCTCCCAATAGCTCTTTAAAAAATAAAGCCATGAAAACCCAGATCGAGATGGAGAGACTTGTGTTGGAGGTTGTCTTTCTCATACACCTTCACAGTCATGTGGGCAGTGGACCCTTTTATTACAGCAAGTACAACATTGACTAACATAATATCTTTACTATTCACAGAAAGAGGCAATGTTCTTTAGAATGTGCCAGAGGGCTGAATGGCAAAGAGGAGCCTCAAGCTACAGCATCGACACCTGCCTTCTTGGAAAAATGATTCATCTTTCTTTGTGTCTGTTCCGCATGGTGTGGAAACACACACACTGACGGATTTCACATTGACTGACTTCTGCTCTCACACATAAGCACATAATTACACACACACACACACACACACACACACACACACACACACACACACACACACACACACACACACACACACACACACACACACACACACGCACACGCACACGCACACACACACACACACACACCGTATAAACACGTCCAAACGCTGTTGCTTCAGCCACTTAATATTCCCCCAGACGATGAGTTTCACTAGGCCAGAGCACAACAAACAAACAAAGAGAGAAACATCAACAAAAAAACAAGCCCAATCTGTTTCCTCAGCTGTGGACTCTGCATGGTGTGTGGGGTAAGGGGGATGGGGGATGACAGAGCCAATGGACATTTGATCCGAGAGCCTGGAGGAGTGTGTGAGGAGTGTGTAAGCAGTGTGTGTGGACTGCTAATGTGTGATTTTGGGCCATCATCAGCATGCTGGAGGGCGGGCCTGAGAAACGCATCGCCAACCACCAGCACCGCCACAGCAACCACTGATGGGGTCTGTCCAATTCCCCCCAGGCACACCCGTCAACATCTTCATCAAAACACACAAATGCACACACACGCGCGCACACACACACTTCTCCTGGCTGGCTCCCAGCTGCTCTCTCCCTATAGCTGTATTTGTGGAGAAAAACAAAACTTCACCCACACGCTAACCGCAGAGTTCCTCTTCCTCTGATGGAAGGCTGTCAAAAACACCAGTCATGTCTTTCGTGTCAAAGAACAGACCAGAACATATGTGACCCATTCCAGGAAGCTAGGCGTATGTCGCACATCACTACTTAACAGGAGAGGCATTTAAACATATACAAACATTTTATTTAAGAAAAAAAAACATTTAAATTGAACCAGACATTGTAGAGTCTTCTGATGACAGTGATGGGGAAGAAACGGCGATCAACAGTACTGTTGTCACAGAAGAAATTGACCAAGTTTGAAATCAGTAGAACGTCCAGTGGAAGAAGAGTATGATTGCAAATGAGGAGGGAGTCGAAAAGAGAACACAGAAGGCTGTTGTATAAAACAGGATTACATCTTCAATCTAAGGGCAACCATGCCATCCATGACAGAGAGGGAGAAGCGTTCATCCATGTATATGGGTAAAAGCTACATTTTCAGATATTATACATTTCTAATTTTGTCTGAAAGTTAAAGTGTACTGTTAGCTAGCTAGCAGATGTTAGCTGGCTGGCTCGCTAGCTAACGCTACGTGTATGATCTGTGTAGTAATATTATTATTATCTCAGAAAGCCACTTACATTGATAGCTATAGCCTATAGCTAGCTAGCTAACATTGAACCTAGTTGGTTAGCTTTAGCTACCTGCAGATTCATGCATGGGACATTGTAGTACTATATGGTTTGGGATTATGGTTAATTGTTTAGACAAAAGACTAAACAAAAGACTCCACTATGCAAGTAACCATTTCACTGTACCATTTATTCCTTCTGCATCCTGTGCCTGTGACAAATACACTTTGATTTGATTTCATATAGTGTGTTTATCAGAGATGGTAATGTGAAGAACAACATGACCTACACCAAAGCCAGATTATGATATAGGCCATGGACTAGATAAGATTTATTTTTACTACTACTTTTTGCTACTACTTTCACCACTTTTAGTATTGAAAGCTTTGGTTGTTTACTACACTACCTTACTCACTCTGTTTAGCACATGGCCTCGTGAATCCTTAAAGAGATTGGGTGGGGCTAAGGCTTAAGAGTGTGTGAACGATGCTGAATGGGTGTAGACAAAGAAGAGCTCTCGAGTAGGTGTACCAAAATATTCACGGGACATTTTCTCAAAGAATTACTTTCCGATTGTTTCTCAACTGCAGTTCATGATATACCATTTTCTAGCTCTGAGTCTCTACTTTAACCAAACTTTACTAAATAACACAGAATCGAAGTGGTGGGTCACATATAAAGTTATCTACGCCAACCATGAGCAGTAAAAGCCAAGAGCAGAGAAGGTTCTTCACAGGTAACTCATAAAGTGAGAGTCTAGTGATATCTATGTCTTACCGGTTGGGTGACTAACACCAGGCTCCTCTCAGGGTCTAACAACAAGTTCCTCCCAGGATCTAACACCAGGCTCTAACACCAGGCTCTAACACCAGGCTCCACTCAGGCTCGAACACGAGGCTCTTCTCAGGCTCAAACACAAGGCTCCTCTCAGGCTCTAATACCAAGCTCCCCTCAGGCTGTAATACCATGCTCCTCTCAGGCTCTAACACCAGGCTCCTCTCAGGCTCTAACACCAGACTCTTAACATCAAGTTCCTCTCAGGCTCTAACATCAGGCTTCACTTAGGCTCAGGGTTGTTCACAGTTGCCAGTCCAGTTCACTGGGCCTTAACGAGCGCCCAATGACCTGACTGACTTATTGATCCCTCCCATGCCAAGAGGTGTAGGAGCAGGTGTACTAACATCCACCAGCTCACAAAGAGACCTGACGCCACTGGGCTAGCCTGGCCAGGTTGCACCTCCACTCCCACCTCCACCAGACGGCAGGCTCTGGAATTGAGTCTGATACTGTAGGATAACTTACAAGCAGGACCTCATCTGGAAATAAATGGACCAGCAGGAACTGCCAGATGGATGAGTCAGGCCAAAGAGAGAGGACTGCCAAGAGCAGGGAGGTCCTTGGACTAGGAGTTCACTGCTAATCTCTTGTATGGAGAATTGTTAAATTAGCTGGTTTCCTAATATAATTTTATTTAACCTTTATTTTATTAGGGAGTCATACTGGGACCAAGGTCTCTTTTACAGATGAGCCCTGAATTACATAAATTACAGAAAATACACGCATCAAAACATGAATACAAAAGGCAAGCAGAAAAAAAAACACGGTCGTAAAAAACAAACACATTCATCAGTAAAAAGGTCCTCAATCAGCTTTCTGAATTGCCCTAAAGGCACCAAAAAAAATACAATTCAAGAACATGTTGAGGATTGTTCTATAGATAAGGTGCAACAAAAACTAAACGCTGATTTACCTAACTGAGTGGAGACCAAAGGAATTTCCAGAGTTAGCCATCCTTGAGTGGTGTGGTAACTCGTAAGTCTAAAGTTTAGTAATTATGTTAAGAACATTGGGACTTTTCGCAAAAGGGCTTTATATATGTATATATACAGTACCAGTCAAAAGTTGACACACCTACTTGTTTTTTTCCCTTATTTTTGTGTACATTTTAATTTTTCTACATTGTAAAATAATAGTGAAGACTTCACAACTATGACATAACAAATATGGAATCATGTAGTAACCAAAAAAGTGTTAAACAAATTCAAATATATTATATATTTAATATTCTTCAAATGAGCCACCCTTTGCCTTGATGACAGCTTTGCACAATCTTGGCATTCTATCAACCAGCTTCATGAGGTACAGTAGTCACCTGGAATGCTTTTCCAACTTGAAAGAGTTCCCACATATGCTGAGCACTCCCTTCACTCATCCCAACTCATCCCAAACCATCTCAATTGGGTTGAGGTCGGGTGATTGTGGAGGCCAGGTCATCTGAGGCAGCATTCCATCAATCCCCTTCCTTTTAGGTTGCAGGCAGGCAGACACACTAAAAAAATTACATTATTTCGAAACTTAAAATAACGGTTCTGTTCTGAAACAGTATGCTGTAGGTCCCTTTTGTTTGTGGTTCTGATTCTGTTCCTCTAAAAATGTAGTTATTTTCCAGTTTTTGATTCTGTTCCCTGAACCGTTTTCAACCCCTGGTTTGTTATGTCTGTCTGGCCTATGCTATGTCTCCCATTTTCTCGCGGCTCATTTTTGTATGTAAAGCAAATATCTGTGAAAATCAGACAAAGAAATATTGAATCTAATCTAAGGAAATATCTAATGTTGTGAGCAAGTCTGAAGTGTGTACAGTAAGTGGCAGATGTATGCTAAATGTAAAGCTGTCAGAGGAGAGGAGGCAGCATGCAGCTGCAGAGTTCATGGGGAACATGTTCCAGTCTGATGGGGGTAAACAGCCAGCTGTAGACAAAGAGAGGGTTGCCCCTGCTGTCATGTGATTCCTAAACACAACACCAAGGCAACACCCAGAACATCGCCTGTTCATTAGCAGTTAAAGACGAACACACTCCTCTCCAAACCGTCTCTCTCTGTGCTGAAAAACCTCCTTCGAGCCTAATTGACAGCTTGAATGCCTGCAGAAATCTGTGCTTTGTCAAGGCAATCTTTCTTTCATTTCAAACTTTTCCCATAACTCAGAAAGGACACTCTGGCCTAAACAAGACAGTGTTGCTAAAGCATACAAAAGGCTGTACTCAGAATCTGAGGCTTCACTCAGTCTCACTGTGTCAGTGTGACAGAATTACGACAGCCATCCTGCACAGACAGATGGACGACAGACACCCAGACAAACAGATAGACAGATAGACAGACACACAACAGATGTGTGGAGCGACTGTAACACCCACTATAACTCACATGGTAGGAGGCCCTCTCCTCTCTGTCCAGGGGTCTGGTGACGAACATCTTGCCGTGCACAGGGTCGATGTTGTACACGTCAATGGGAGGCTGGTCCGCCCCTGCTCCAGTGATGCTGTAGCGGATCCCTTTCTCCAGGTCCTGGTCCGAGCGGATCTGGCAGAGGGAGATATAAACACGATGACATGTTGTATGAGATTCAAAGCATGGCTCAGAAGTGGTAGAGGGCAATAGTGATGCACGGGTTGACTCATAACCCGCGGTTATATCGGCAGGGCGGGTCATGAAATATTGTGTGGATGAAGGGCAGGTGGGTGGCAGGCGGGCTGAATAAAGAGAAAACGCATAAAAAAATCTATGTGCAATTGTGCAATTCATATCTATAGGCTACATTGAGGTTTTTCTTTCATTATTTTTATCTGGCATTAGGCAATGGGTACAAAAAAGCTTTGGGGTAAGTGTCAAAATAATTTTACGGAGGTCCGAGTGTCTGCAGGTTTTCGCTCTATCCTTGTACTTGATTGATGAATTAAGGTCACCAATTAGTAAGGAACTTCCCTCACCTGGTTGTCTAGGTTTTAATGGAAAGTGGACAATTTCAAAACCATCAAGCATTATGATGAAACTAGCTCTCATGAGAACCGCCACAGGAAAGGATGACCCAAAGTTACCTGTGCTGCAGAGGATACGTTCATTAGAGTTAACTGCACCTCAGATTGCAGCCCAAATAAATGCTTCACAGTAATAGACACATCTCAACATCAACTGTTCATAGGAGACTGCGTGAATCAGGCCTTCATGGATGAATTGTTACAAAGAAACCACTACTAAAGGACACCAGTAATAAGAAGAGACTTGCTTGGGCCAAGAAACACGAGCAATGGACATTAGACCAGGGGAAATCTGTCCTTTGGTCGGATGAGTCCAAATTTGAGATTTTTGGTTCTAACCGCCGTGTCTTTGTGAGACGCAGAGTAGGTGAACGGATGATCTCCGCATGTGCGGTTGTTTAACACTTTTTTGGTTACTACATTATTCCATATGTGTTATTTCATAGTTTAGATGTCTTCACTATTATTCTACAATGTAGAAATGGTCAAATTAAAGAAAAACCCTTGAATGAGTAGGTGTGTCCAAACTTTTGACTGGTACTGTATGTGAGGATGGCTGGGAGGTGGTCCATAGGGGGGCCATGCCCCCATCCGTACATTGTGCATTTTTAAACACCTGAAACAGCTTATTCCTGCAAGCTAGATCCATAACTATTATGCTTAATTCTATGTAAAAAATAAACTATATTTTTCTGCATATCTAAGCATATCTATTGATCTCTCTGTATCCTTCTGACTGGGGGTTCTTTTTTTAATTAGGGATAGGCGTCCTGTCAACGGGACAGTTGTAAATCATGCAGCGCCGTGTGTCACGATCGCAGATTTTAGAGAAACAACAAATGTCGGTACATATAAGTGTCTTATATCGGCTGAAAGCTTAAATTCTTGTTAATATAACTGCACTGTCCAATTTACAGTAGCTATTAATGCGAAAAAATGCTCCTAACAACAAAAAAACGTTTTTTTCACCGCGATAGGTTTGATAAATTCACATCTGAAGGTGAAATGTGTACTTACATTCTGAAATCTTGCTCTGATTTATCATCCAAAGGGTCCCAGAGATAACATAAAGTGTCGTTTTGTTAGATAAAATCAATAAAGTATTGAGAAACCTGCTAACCTTGTGCGACAGCAAGCCTTTTCCAAAAATTATAAGAATATGGAGAGTTATGAAGTTATGAAAACTGGGTGTTTTGCAAATGTTGAACTTATATTATGGCTACTAGTACTAGAAAAGCTAAATCAAAGTCCAAATATACAGATTTGATGATATTCTTGCTGAAAAATGTAATGTGAATGTAAATGTCTCCTTCACGATTTGCCCAAATGTACCTGGGTGACTTCACACTAAATGTCATGTAGTTTGCTCATACTTCAAGTTATCGGTCTGAAACTTTGCACAAACACATACCATCTTGTGGACACCATCGGAATTACAACCAGAGTGATGGTGGTAGAAAAAAGGTTGTTTTTTTCTTTGTATTTTCTTCTACCAGATCTATTGTGTTATATTGTCCTACATTCAATTCACATTTCCACAAACTCCAAAGCGTTTCCTACAAAATGGTACCATGAATATGCATATCCTTGCTTCAGGGCCTGAGCTACAGGCAGTTAAATTTGGATATGTCATTTTAGGCGAAAAATGGAAAAAAAAGGGGTCTATCCCTAAGAAGAACCTACATATGCTTCTCTGCGTCTCTACTAAAATCTGGGTAAAAGATTGAAAGGAATGTGTCGTACACAGTACATTTAATTATTGCTTGCTTTTCTGATTTCTACGAACCTTGCCAGCAGGCATGCCAGCTAAGATAGTTAGACAAGCTAGCTACTCTAACTTGATTGATAGCTAGTAGTTAGTTATGAAGTTGGGAGATTGGGAACCTATCTGGGCAAGCTAAAGCCAACTTAATAAAATTGCTAAGTGTCTAGTAGTATTACAGAGAAAAAACAAACAAATCTAATAGGGCACGTGCCCCTGTGCCCCCAATGGGCATGACACCTCTGGTCAGAGTTTAATTCTATAAGAGAAAAGCTGTTAAATGGAGATTTGAAAAGAGAAGCGAGGGCCAGAACAATAATATTTGGGAAAGATTTGGGGAAGTGGTAAAAGAGCATGATAACAGTGCCGGCTGTGCATACTACCCTGCATCCCACTGCCGACTTGCCTCTGAAGCTAATGCAGGATTGGTCCTGGTCGATCCCTGGATGGGAGACCAGCTGCTGCTGGAAGGTTTTGGAAGTGGTGTTGGAAGGCCATGTAGGGGGCATTCTTCCCTCTGGTCTAAGGAGATACCAATGCCCCAGAGCAGTGAAGGGGACATTGCCCTGAGTAAGGTGCCATCTTTCGGATGGGACGTTAAACGGGTGTCCTGACTCTCCGGTGTCCTGGATAAATTCCCAATCTGGCCACCTAATCATCCCCAGTTTCCAATTGGCTCATTCATCCCCTTTCCTCCCCGTAACTCTTCCCCAGGTCGTTGCTGTAAAAGAGTACACTATATATGCGATAGTATGTGGACACCCCTATGAGTGGATTCGGCTATTTCAGCCACACCCGTTGCTGAAAGGTGTATAAAATCGAGCAAACAAGCCATGCAATCTACATAGACAAACATTCGCAGCAGAAATGGCCTCACTGAAAGCTCAGTGACTTTCAACGTGGCACCGTCATAGAATACCACCTTTCCAACAAGTCAGTTCATCAAATGTCTGCCCTGCTAGAGCTGACCCGGTCAACTGTAAGTGCTGTTATTGTGAAGTGGAAACGTCTAGGAGCAACAACAGCTTAGCCGCGAAGTGGTAGGCCCTTAAGCTCACAGACCGGGACCGCCGAGTGCTGAAACGCGTAACGCATAAAAATCATCTGTCCTCGGTTGCAACAATCACTACCAAGTTCCAAACTGCATTTGGAAGCATCGTCAGCACAATAACTGTTTGTAGGGAGCTTCATGAAATGGGTTTCCACGGCAGAGCAACTGCACACAAATCAAATCAAATTGTATTGGTCACATACACGTGTTTAGCAGATGTTATTGCGGGTGTGGCGAAATGCTTGTTTTTCTAGCTCCAACAGGAGAGTAATATCTAACAAATAATATCTAACAATTCCACAACAATACACACAATACACACAAATCTAAAGTAAAGGAACGGAATTAGGAATATAGAAATATTTGTATGAGCAATATCAGAGCGACATAGACAGTAGAATAGAATACAATACACATTATTAAAGTGGCTAATGATTTCAAGTCTATGTATATAGGGCAGCAGCCTCTAATGTGCTAGTGATAGCTATTAAACAGTCTGATGGATTTGAGATAGAATCTGTTTTTCAGTCTCTCTGTCCCAGCTTTCATGCACCTGTATTGACCTTGCCTTCTGGATGATAGCAGCGTGAACAGGCAGTTTCTCAAGTGGTTGTTGTCCTTAATTATCTTTTTGGCCTTCTTGTAACATCGGGTGCTGTAGGTGTCCTGGAGGGCAGGTAGTTTTCCCCCGGTGATGCGTTGGGCTGACCACAACACCCTCTGGAGAGCCCTGCTGTTGTGGGCGGTGCAGTTTCCGTACCAGGATGCTCTCAATTCTGCATCTGTAAAAGTTTGTGAGGGTTTTAGGTGCCAAGACAAATTTCTTCAGCCTCCTGAGGTGTGAAGAGACGCTGTTGTGCCTTCTTCGCCACACTGTCTGTGTGGGTGGACCATTTCAGTTTGTCAGTGATGTGTATGCCGAGGTACTTGAAGCTTTCCGCCTTCTCCACTGCACTCCTGTGGATAGGGGGGTGTTCCATCTGCTGTTTCCTGAAGTCCACCATCAGCTCCTTTCTTTTGTTGACATTGGATGTTATTTTCTTCACATCACACTCCCAGGGCCCTCAC
Source organism: Brachymystax lenok tsinlingensis (assembly GCA_030435695.1). Lineage (NCBI taxonomy): Eukaryota > Metazoa > Chordata > Actinopteri > Salmoniformes > Salmonidae > Brachymystax > Brachymystax lenok. The sequence continues at coordinate 20,958,721 of CM059797.1, read as the reverse complement.
CTCCTCCCTGTAGACTGTCTCATCATTGTTGGTAATCAGGCCTACTACTGTTGTGTCGTCTGCAAACTTGATGATTGCGATGGAGATGTGCGTGGCCACGCAGTCATGGGTGAACAGGGAGTACAGGAGGGGGCTGATCACGCACCCTTGTGGGGCCCCAGTGTTGAGGATCAGTGAAATGGAGGTGTTGTTTCCTACCTTCATCACCTGAGGGCGGCCAGTCAGGAAGTCCAGGACCCAGTTCAGACCCAGGGCCTCGAGCTTAATGATGAGCTTGGAGGGTACTATGCTGTTCATTAGGCTATAGTCAATGAACAGCATTCTTACATAGGTATACCTCTTGTCCAGATGGGATAGGGCAGTGTGCAGTGCGATGGTGATTGTATTGTATTGTATTTTGATTGCAATTGCATCGTCTGTGGATCTATAGGGGCGGTAAGCAAATTGAAGTGGGTCTAGGATGTCAGGTAAGGTAGAGGTGATTATCCTTGACTAGTCTCTCACAGCACTTCATGATGACAGAAGTGAGTGCTTTAGGGTGATAGTCATTTAGTTCAGTTACCTTTGCTTTCTTGGGTACAGGAACAATGGTGGTATTCTTGAAGCATGTGGGGACAGCAGACTTGGACAGGGAGAGATTAAATATGTCTGTAAACACTCCATCCAGCTGGACTGCACATGCTCTGAGGACGTGGCTAGGGATCCCGTCTGGGCCGGCAGCCTTGCGAGGGTTAACACGCTTAAAAGTCTTACTCACGTTGGCCATGGAGAAGGAGAACTCACAGTCGTTAGTAGCGGGCCGCTTTGGTGGCACTGTGTTATCCTCAAAGTGGGCAAAGAAGGTATTTAGCTTGTCTGGAAGCAAGACGTCGGTATCCTGGTTTTCCCTTTGTAGTCTGTGATTGTCTCGTGTCTGAGCCATTGAATTGTGACTTCTCTTTGTCTCCGTACTGACGTTTTGCCTGTTTGATTGCCTTATGGAGGGAATAACTACACTTGTTGTATTCGGCCATATTCCCAGTCACCTTGCCATGGTTAAATGCGATGGTTCTCGCTTTCAGTTTTGCGCGAATGCTGCCATATATCCACTGTTTCTGGTTAGAGTAGGTTTTAATAGTCACAGTGGGTTCAACATCTCCTATACACTTCCTGACAAACTCAGTCCCCGTATCAGTGCATTCGTCAATGTTATTCTCGGAGGCTACCCGGAACATATCACAGTCCCGTGATCAAAACAATTTTGAAGCGTGGATTTCCGATTGTTCAGACCAGCGTTGAAAAGTCCTTAGCACGGGTACTTCCTGTTTGAGTTTTCTGCCTAAGGGAAGAGCAAAATGGGAAGGGAAGAGCAAAATGGCCTTGTAGCCATCCCGGAAGTTGGAGTAGCAGTGGTCGAGTGTTTTAGCAGCGCAAGTACTATAGTCAATGTGTTGATAGAACTTCGGATGCGTTTTCCTCAAATAATAATAATAAAAATATCCCCAGCTACAATAAATGTGGCCTCAGGATATGTGGTTTCCAGTTTGCATAACGTCCAGTGAAGTTCTTTGAGGGCCGTCGTGGTATCGGCATCGTGGTATCAGCTATCGGCTATACACAGCTGTAACCATAACCGAAGGAATTCTCTTGGGAGCACCTTTGAACACCTTTGGGATGAATTGGAACGCTGACTTCGAGCCAGGCCTAATCGCCCAACATCAGTGTCTGACCTCATTAATGCACTTGTGGCTGAATGGAAGCACGTCCCCACAGCAATGTTTCAACATCTAGTGGAAAGCCTTCCCAGAATAGTGGAGGCTGTTATACTAGCGAATGGTGGACCAACTCCATATTAATGCCCATGATTTTGGAAGGAGATGTTCGACGAGGAGGGAGTCCACATACTTTTGGTAATGTAGTGTATGTTCTCAGTCAATTTACCTGGTAAAATAAGGGTAAATAAATAAAATGTTATGTGCAATGATTGTGAGGCGCTATACAAATTAGACAGTCACAACACTGGGACTTCAAATATGGCACGTCAAGGGAACTGTACTGTTCAGATGGGTTAAATGGAATAGTACTTGAAATCTGAACACTGAATTTAGGCTAGGTCTATAACTTCTCACATATACTTATATAATATTAACTCCTGCAGAATTAAGCATTTCTTGCATTGAAACGCTACACAAAATGAAATGTTATACTCTAGATCAATAGTGGAGAAATATTATTTATTTCTTTCAGCAGTTAGTCTGTAAAGGTGCTATCTTTATCAGCATCATAAAAGCTGCTAGTATTTCAATCACATAACATATGCATCCAAGCCAAACTGAAATCTTATCAGAACCATGTTGGGTCATATGCAATACATGTCTTTGCATCGTGAGAGAATAGATGAAAGAGAAAACTTTACCGATGTTAAAGCATTTATTCTATAAATGTATGACATTATTCATCTGAGCAAGGGTTTATTTAGTCTTCTAGGGCAAATAATGACAGAACAAATAGTCTACCAAAAACATATCTCTACAGCCTCTGATTGTACAGCACATTTCTATATTTGCGGGTTAGGATTGGGTGCAGGCCTCAGATTTTCACTTCATCACATATAGTTGGGCGGTTGTGGATGTGTTATTAGCAATTGCGGGAGGGTGAACAACAGCTGATGTTATTTTGACTTATTCAACAGTTTAGATTGAATGAGAGACCCAAGGCCCCAAGGTTGTGCATACAGATTCAAGTGAGTCATAATCTAAAACTGTCAGGAGCGCTTGACAGGGAATATGATGGAATATATGATACTAAAGAAGATGTACCATGAGGCATTGCTGCAGTTATCAGCCTAATACTACATTACAAAGAGAGGTTATATGAGGACTGAGCTCAAAGGAAGGGTTACTAAATGAGTGCATGCTAAAGTGGTGAGCTTGTACAGAGAAATGTGCCTGCTTGTGTTAATAGGTTTTAACAGTAGAGGTTTAGCAGCAGGTGAGATGGTATATTAAAGATTAGGAAAACCATTTAATCTACTTTTAAGTGGTGAAAAGTGTAGAACATTTGTTGTAGAACACATGTTCTAATGTTTCAGGGTTTTTCTCTAAATGTTCTAATGTTTCAGGGCTTTTCTCTAAATGTTCTAATGTTTCAGTGTTTTTCCGTTTAGAGAATGTTTTTTGTTTTCTCAAAAGGGGATTGAACCATCTCCACGGTTACAAGTCGGGAGGACTAATCACACACTCAAATGGAAAAAAAGAAATCCCCTCTCTCCCTCCTATGCAATTTTCCTGGTCTGTGGGGCTGGAGATCATGCGTGAAAATGAAATTACTTCATCCGTCGACTGGCAACTGGCTTTTACATAAAACATTTCTGTTTGAACATGATACCCTTCTCTTAATTTCATACACATCCCTCCCACACTCACTCACTACCTGCCAGAGCAATCTCTTTTCCATGACATTCCACTGTCGTCTTTCCCATTTGCTCAATCATTTCAAACAGGCATAATGGCTAATTAAGAAGTGTTGTGTGCAATACTTCATCTTTCTGAGATCAGGTGTGGGCAAAAGGTCATTTTATCGAAGCTGTATAAATCAAAGCACTCAGGCAGATCTGATCAGTGTGACTGACTGACCGTAATCACTGTTCTGTGATGATTACTCTCTCTATCTAATCAGACGTATTCCCCTCCACCCACAGACCCACATCTCTATTCACACTGACTGGGTATGTGGCTACGCAACACTGGAATTTTAATCTCAAACTCTGAATGTGTTTCAGAGTGAGGATATGTAGGAGAACAGACACATACTGCTTCCTTTAAATAATATCACCTCCATCAAGAGGTGAGCAATGTACGGAGGCTCTATTTATCCTTCCCTATCCATACAAGTGAAATTCCTGTATAACACACATTCTAGTTGCAGAAAAGTACAGAATTCTTTAACAGTGTTGGCATGGCTACATTTTTCCCCCTGTGTACACATGAGGCAGCTCTGTAGGTACCCATGTCTGTGTGTACTGAAGTGTTTGACAGGTAAGGGTTTCGCTCTGTGGGCTCTAACGCTTGGATCAAAAGGACTATTTCAGTTGAATAATTCAGGCCGCCATGTGAAAAATACACAAATGAAATTTCCACCTACCATGGATCCACATCCACAGATTCCACACCTAGGCGTGCAGTGCGCTCTCTTCATGGGAACATCAAATTTACACTATGTGCCGATGATATGTTGGCTTAATAGCAGCAAGGGGAGGGAAGCTTTCAGATGTAACGTGGCCTTGGCTTCTAGCTGCTTAGACTTTCACTTTAAGGCCACCTGAGACTAGATGCCACATGTCTCTTAACGAACACTTCATATCGATAAATTGAATAAATGAAGAGGCACGGAGTCCTGGGACTCCCCTGAGTGATGACTGCTCAGTTGAGTTGTTTGAATGGAGTGCTAATGATGAAAGGTGGCTTTTCTATCCTTACCTCTTTCCCTCTGTCTCTCTTGCTCTCTTTCTCCCTCGGTTTATCCTAATAGGAGAAAAAATAGATGGGATAGACTAGAGGATGTAAAAGCACAGGCTGCTTCTATGTCTGCCAGAACAGACCAGACATCTGATAGGTGACCCATTTGTAGTTCTTTCAGAGGGATTTATGAAACCTGTGGAGATATGAGGAATCAGATGAGAAATTAGCGTTCTGTTTAACTCTCCAGGGAGGGAGAGAGTGACAGAGGCACCAAAACACAGACAGAATCTAAATGAATACCTTTCCATTTATTTAGCTCTGCTGTGTCTCTAATTAGTTTACTAGTGGGAACTTTGTTTCAGTCTGTCCAATACTCCATTTAATTGGTTCAACTGTTTTTGATTGTCCCTGTTTACACTGATAGGGACTAATTAGATGTTTAGTTGAAGTTAGTCATCTTATTTATTTCAACATGGGATTTTTGTCAACCTCAAATTATTTCACAAGAACCCATAAATACATCAATGAACAATAGAAAAGGCTGAGAATATATATTCAGTAATGGATGTACTTTCAAGATGGACTGTAGGAGTTTGTTCCTCACACGGGGCAGCAACGTTTTTAGAACATATCAGAAACGTACAGTAGGAAAATAAGTGGATTAACTTCTCTGCAGACATGGTTGAGAGTAGTAAAGCAATTTCATTTAGACAAAGGTCAAACTGTTGAGTTGGCCGGCATACGACCCCAGACTCATCCCTGCAACTCAGGATAACAGATTTAAACAGTGGACGCAGAGAGGCCTCACATCATGTTGCATAATTACAAGAAAAGGATATATGAAGAGTTTCTAGGACCCTCTGTAAAAGCATGGCTTGGATAAACAATATTTATAGCTGTACCTGCAGGTTCAAAATTACTTTTAAAAATAAGTAAAAGTGATTAACCTGCAAGCACCTCTGAAATTGATACAAGTATTCACTAATGCATAGTGAATATATATATAGATACAGCTGAAGTTGGAAGTTTACATACTCCTTAGCCAAATACATTTAAACTCAGTTTTTCACAATTCCTGACATTTAATCCTAGTAAAAATTCCCTGTTTTAGGTCAGTTAATCAAATCAAATCAAAGTTTATTTGTCACGTGTGCCAAATACAACAGGTGTAGACCTTACAGTGAAATGCTTACTTACAGGCTCTAACCAATAGTGCAAAAAAAGGTATTAGGTGAACAATAGGTAAGAAAATAAATAAAAACAACAGTAAAAAAAGACAGGCTATATACAGTAGCGAGGCTATATACAGTAGCTAGGCTATAAAAGTAGCGAGGCTACATACAGACACCGGTTAGTCAGGCTGATTGAGGTAGTATGTACATGTAGCTATGGTTAAAGTGACTATACATATATGATGAACAGAGAGTAGCAGTAGCGTAAAAAAGGGGTTGGCGGATGGTGGGTGGCGGGACACAATGCAAATACATAGCCCGGTTAGCCAATGTGCGGGAGCACTGGTTGGTTGGCCCAATTGAGGTAGTATGTACATGAATGTATAGTTAAAGTGACTATGCATATATGATAAACAGAGAGTAGCAGCAGCGTAAAAAGAGGGGGCACACAACACAACACAAAAAGTCCAGATAGCCATTTGATTACCTGTTCAGGAGTCTTATGGCTTGGGGGTAAAAACTGTTGAGAAGCCTTTTTGTCCTAGACTTGGCACTCCGGTACTGCTTGCCATGAGGTAGTAGAGAGAACAGTCTATGACTGGGGTGGCTGGGGTCTTTGACAATTTTTAGGGCCTTCCTCTGACACCGCCTGGTGTAGTTGTCCTGGATGGCAGGCAGCTAGTGATGTACTGGGCCGTACGCACTACTCTCTGTAGTGCCTTTCGTTCAGAGGCCGAGCAATTGCCATACCAGGCAGTGATGCAACCAGTCAGGATGCTCTCAATGTTGCAGCTGTAGAACCTTTTGAGGATCTCAGGACCCATGCCAAATCTTTTTAGTTTCCTGAGGGGGAATAGGCTTCGTCGTGCCCTCTTCACGACTGTCTTGAAGCTCTCAACCTGCTCCACTACAGCCCCGTCGATGAGAATGCTCGGTCCTCTTTTTCCTGTAGTCCACAATCATCTCCTTAGTCTTGGTTACGTTGAGGGAGAGGTTGTTATTCTGGCACCACCCGGCCAGGTCTCTGACCTCCCTATAGGCTGTCTCGTCGTTGATGGTGATCAGGCCTACCACTGTTGTGTTGTCTGCAAACTTAATGATGGTGTTGGAGTCGTGCCTGGCCATGCAGTCGTGGGTGAACAGGGAGTACAGGAGGGGATGTGTGTTGCTACCTACACTCACCCCATGGGGGCGGCCCGTCAGGAAGTCCAGGATCCAGTTGGAGAGGGAGGTGTTAAGTCCCAGGATCCTTAGCTTAGTGATGGGCTTTGAGGGTACTACGGTGTTGAACCCTGAGCTGTAGTCAATGAATAGCATTCTGACATTCCTTTTGTCCAGGTGGGAAAGGGCAGTGTGGAGTGCAATAGAGATTGCATCATCTGTAGATCTGTTTGGGTGGTATGCAAATTGGAGTGGGTCTAGAGTTTCTGGGATAATGGTGATGATGTGGGCCATTACCAACCTTTCAAAGTACTTCATGGCTACGGACTTGAGTGCTATGGGTCTGTAGTCATTTAGGCAGGTTGCTTTTGTGTTCTTGGGCACAGGGACTATGGTGGTCTGCTTGAAGCATGTTGGTATTACAGACTCAATCAGGGACATGTTGAAAATGTCAGTGAAGACACCTGCCAGTTGGTCAGCACATGCCCGGAGCACACGTCCTGGTAATTCGTCTGGCCCTGCAGCCTTGTGTATGTTGACCTGTTACTCACGTTGGCTACGGAGAGCGTGATCACACAGTCGCCTGGAACAGCTGATGCTCTCATGCATGCCTCAGTGTTGCTTGCCTCGAAGCGAGCATAGACGTGATTTAGCTCGTCTGGTAGGCTCGTGTCACTGGGCAGCTCACGGCTGTGCTTCCCTTTGTAGTCTGTAACAGTTTGCAAGCCCTGCCACATTGACAAGCGTCGGAGCCGGTGTAGTATGATTCAATCTTAGCCCTGTATTGACGCTTTGCCTGTTTGATGGTTCGTCGCAGGGCATAGCAGGATTTCTTGTAAGCTTCCGTGTTAGAGTCCCGCAACTTGAAAGCGGCAGCTCTACCCTTTAGCTCAGTGCGAATGTTGCCTGTAATCCATGGCTTCTGGTTGGGGTATGTACGTACAGTCACCGTGGGGACGACGTCGTCGATGCACTTATTGATGAAGCCAGTGACTGATGTGGTGTAGTCCTCAATGCCATCGGAGGAATCCCGGAACATGTTCCGGTCTGTGATTGCAAAACAGTCCTGTAGTTTAGCATCTGCTTCATCTGACCACTTTTTTGAAGACCGAGTCACAGGTGCTTCCTGCTTTCATTTTTGCTTGTAAGCAGGAATCAGAAGGATAGAGTTGTCGTCGGATTTACCAAATGGAGGGCGAGGGAGAGCTTTGTACGTGTCTCTGTGTGTGGAGTACAGGAGATCTAGAATTTGTTTCCCTCTGGATGCACATTTAACATGTTGATAGAAATTTGGTAGAACTGATTTAAGTTACCCTGCATTAAAGTCTCCGGCCTCTAGGAGTGCCGCCTCTGGGTGAGTGGTTTCCTGTTTGCTTATTTCCTTATACAGCTGACTGAGTGCGGTCTTAGAGCCAGCATCTGTCTCTGGTGGTAAATAAACAGCCAAGAAATGTATAGCTGAAAACTCTCTAGGCAAGTAGTGTGGCCTGCAATTTGTCACAATATACTAGGATCACCACTTTATTTTAAGAATGTGAAATGTCAGAATAATAGTAGAGAGAATGATTTATTTCAGCTTTTATTTCTTTCATCACATTTCCAGTGGGTCAGAAGTTTACATACACTCAATTTGTATTTGATAGCATTGCCTTTAAATTGTTTAACTTGGGTCAAACGTTTCGGGTAGCTTTCCACAAGCTTCCCACATTAAGTTGGGTGAATTTTGGCCCATTCCTCCTGACAGAGCTGGTGTAACTGAGTCAGGTTTGTAGGCCTCCTTGCTCGCACATGCTTTTTCAGTTCTGCCCACAAATTGTCTACAGGATTGAGGTCAGGGCTTTGTGATGGCCACTCCAATACCTTTACTTTGTTGTCCTTAAAACTTCACAAGCTCCAGCAGCAAAGGTGACTGTTTTGGAGAGCCTGGCGTGCCCAAAGTAAAATGCCTCCCATTTAGGCCCAGAAAATGGGATATGCATATATTTAGTACCATTGGATAGGAAACACTCTGAATTTTCCAAAACTGTTAACCATTTGTCTGTGGGTCAATCAGAACGCATTTGGCAGGCAAAACCCTGAGGAATCTCTGTCCTGAAAAAGTCATTTTGACACATTGCTCATTTTGAGCCCCTCCCTATCCAAAATGACCATATATAGGCATGTTAACGCAGTGCACGTCGCTTCCTTTATGATGTCATCAACCACGAGACGGTGTTTTACTCCATCTTGGGGAATTTCGCCATTGATAAACAGCTTGGAACGAGAGACCACGTTATGAAAACTCTTCAGAGTGCTGCGGCATGAGACGGCGCCATTGTGCCTTATTTATCGCTTTTTAGCGCTCAGTTTATATTCGCTGATTTATAATTGTACATATACGTAAAAGGGTTCCTAAGGATACATTTAAAACTATGTTTGATTGTTTTGGACAAGTTTATAGGTAACATTTGAACGAGTTGGCGCCAAGTTTCAAAAGAGTAATGGAGGCTGTCGCTTGCATGAACCAAATGGAGGATTTATGGATAAAAGACGCATTTTTTCTAACAAAAGAACCATGGATTGTCTTCAGTGGACACTTAAGAAGACCTCAGCAGAAGTTCTTCAACAGGTAATTACTTTGTTTTCGCTGTGAAATGTGTTATGTGTGCCATGATTGCTAATCGATACATGGCTATTGGAAAATATGTGAGGTGCTACCTCAAACAAATGAATGTGCTGCTTTCGCCGTAAAGCCTTTTTGAAATCTGACAACGCTGTGATATTGCCTAGAAACAGAGCTTTTGATGAGTATGGAACACTTGTATATACCTGGATGTTTAATAATTCAATTTTCGGATTTTAAATCTGGCGCTACAGGTTTTAGCTGGTAGTGTCGGGATGATCCCGCTAGCGACCCACTGGTATTTGAGTCGTTTTAAGCCATTTTGCCACTTTGGAAGTATGCTTGGGGTCATTGTCCATTTGGAAGACCTATTTGAGAACAAGCTTAACTTCCTGACTGATGTCTTGAGATGTTGCTTCAATATATACACATCATTTTCCTACCTCATGATGCCATCTATTTTGTGAAGTGCACCAGTCCCTCCTGCAACAAAGCACCCCCACAACATGATGCTGCCACCCCCGTGCTTCTCGGTTGGGATGGTGTTCTTTGGCTTGCAAGCCTCCCCCTTTTTCCTCCAAACATAACGATGGTCATTATGGCCAAACAGTTCTATTTTTGTTTCATCAGACCAGAGGACATTTCACCAAAAAGTATGATCTTTGTCCCCATGTGCAGTTGCAAAGCGTAGTTTGGCTTTTTTATGGCGGTTTTGGAACAGTGGCTTCTTCCTTGCTGAGCGGCCTTTCAGGTTATGTCAATATAGGACTTGTTTTACTGTGGATATAGATACTTTTGTACCTGTTTCCTCCAGCATCTTCACAAGGTCCTTTGCTGTTGTTCTGGGATTGATTTGCACTTTTCGCACCAAAGTACGTTCATCTCTAGGAGACAGAACGCATCTCCTTCCTGAGCGGTATGACGGCGGCGTGGTCCCATGGTGTTTATACTTGCATACTATTGTTTATACAGATGAACGTGGTACCTTCAGGCGTTTGGAAATTGCTCCCAAGGATGAACCAGTGGAGGTCTACCATTTGTGGAGGTCTTGGCGGATTTATTTTGATTTCCCCATGATGTCAAGCAAAGAGGTACTGAGTTAGAAGGTAGGCCTTGAAATACATCCACAGGTACACCTCCAATTGACTCAAATTATGTAAATTAGCCTAACAGAAGCTTCTAAAGCCATGACATAATTTTCTGGAATATTCCAAGCTGTTTAAAGGCACAGTCAACTTAGTGTATGTAAACTTCTGACCCACTGGAATTGTGATACAGTGAATTATAAGTGAAATAACCTGTCTGTAAACAATTGTTGGACAAATTACTTGTGTCATGCACAAAGTAGATGTCCTGACCGACTTGCCAAAACTATAGTTTATTAACAAGAAATTTGTGGAGTAGTTGAAAAATGAGTTTTAATGACTTCAACCTAAGTGTATGTAAACGTCTTCAACTGTATATACACTATCATTCAAAAGTTTGGGGTGACTTAGAAATGTCATTTGTTTTGTCCATTCAAATAACATCAAATTGATCAGAAATACAGTGTAGACATTGGTAATGTTGTAAATGACTATTGTAGCTGGAAACGGCAGATTTTTTATGGAATATCTACATAGGCGTAAAGAGGCCCATTATCAGCAACCATCACTCCTGTGGCACGTTGTGTTAGCTCATCTGTAACGAGTTCGCTGAGAGTTGGGAAGCAAGTACAGGGAGCGAGTGTATTAATAAATGTACAAAACAATAAACACCAAACACAAACAACGCTCCGACATGAAACAGAGTCAATAACACCTGAGGAAGAACCAAGGGGAGTGACAGATATAGGGAAGATAATCAAGGAGGTGATGGAGTCCAGATGAGTGTTATGAGGCGCAGGTGCGCGAGACGATGGTGACAGGTGTGCGGGATAATTAGCAGCCTGATGACCTAGAGGCCGGAAAGGGAGTATACGTGACATAATCCAAGTTTATAATTTTAGAAGGCTAATTGATCATTAGAAAACCCTTTTGCAATTATGTTAGCACAGCTGAAAAAAGTTGTTCTAATTAAAGAAGCAATAAAATTGGCCTTCTTTAGACTAGTTGAGTATCTGGAGCATCAGACTGGTGTTTTGCGGGTACTATTTAATGAAGCTGCCAGTTGAGGACTTGTGAGGCGTCTGTTTCTCAAACTAGACAATCTAATGTACATGTCCTCTTGCTCAGTTGTGCACCAGGGCCTCCCACTCCTCTTTCTATTCTGGTTAGAGCCAGTTTGCGCTGTTCTGTGAAGGGAGTAGTGCACAGCGTTGTACGAGATCTTCACTTTCTTGGCAATTTCTCGCATGGAATAGCCCTAATTTCTCAGAACAAGAATAGACTGACGAGTTTCAGAAGAAAGTACTTTGTTTCTAGCCTGTTTGAGCCTGCAATCGAACCCACAAATGCTGATGCTCTAGATACTCAACTAGTCTAAAGAAGGGTTTTCTAATGATCAATTAGCTTTTTAAAATTATAAACTTGGATTAGCTAACACAACGTGCCATTGGAACACAGGAGTGATGGTTGCTGATAATGGGCCTCTGTACGCCTATGTAGATATTCCATTAAAAATCAGCAGTTTCCAGCTACAATAGTAATTTACAACAATGTCTAAACTGTATTTCTGATCAATTTGATGTTATTTTAAATGGACAAAAAATTTCAAAGTGACCCCAAACCTTTGAATGGTAGTGTATATACATGGGTATCCTAACCTCAAAGAAACACTCTACAAACTATATAAAACAGAAATGGGAAGATGAACCTAACATTGAAATAACTGATGAAACATTGTTCAATTGTAAAAAAATACATAAAAAAGATGGACTGCATGAGTAGGAGTTTTTCCTATTGTCGCTTTGTTTCCAGGAATCCATTATTGCTATAGTGAGTTGCAGTCACCTAAGGGATCATTGGGTTACAGTGTCCTACAGGCTAACGTCATACAATAATGAGAATCTGAGGTTCACACACTTTGATAGCCTTTTTTTATGTCTCACACATTTACAGTAAATGGTTGAAGGCCAGGCTGTATTCCTTCATTCTATGACATCTCCCTCCTTTCGTTTATTATTTTTTATGGGCTCCATCACCTTGTCTCCTCCCAGTGCAGTTCTCAGACACCAGATCTGGGTGAGGGAGTCAAGTGGTATACAAGGCAGATACAGACTCTTTCAACATGACTAGTCACTTCAACTAGCTAAGTGCATAGATACAATGTTCTACAGTGTAAATAGAGGAGATAGTTGTAACCATTACTGGCTTACATTTCATTAAATAGTCACTACTTTATACAACTCTACTTTTTTTTAAAGACTACTCTGAGGTAGCACCTCAACAGTAAGGTTAAATAGTCAGAGGGAGAGGAAACAGTGGTGTTATTATGTCCACAATGACTCAACAGCCCTGAGACGTTGGTGGCAGTGCGTTGCATTGGATAGTAAGAGGAAGTGATGACATACAGACCGATTGGGCGCTGCCAGCCACCCAGGAGACAGGAGATGACTAAGCCTTCTGGGAAACTCTCTTTCACGCTGCAGCCGTCACAACTGTCACCCCTAATTAAGAGCTCTCTGCAAATCTCTGCATGGCTTTAATGGGAATGATATGACACCACCATTTCTTCTCACTGTCTGACTGGAGAACTAACTCTATCCCCCCCTTTTGCCCCTTATTCTCTCTCCTCATTTCTGACTCTCTGAGTGTCTCCCTCATTTTCTCCGTCTCTTAGACGCACACACGCATGCACACACAAACCAATGTAGAGTACTTAATTAGGAATAGAGTGAGTCAACAGTCAGAATAAAGTAAAGAATGAGAGTACTGTTCAGAGGCTTTCCTTTAGGGGGCGCTACATATACTAATACAGGGCAGTGACCAGGATGGATACTGTCTCATAGTGGTGTCTAGAGTCTTGTCTAGAGTCTAGATGATTGAAGTGTTATTCAAAGACAGTATAGTTCACAATAAAAATGAAATCCCAGAGAAGCACAGGAATCCCTGTATAATCTGTTTTGTGCAAAGCCCTTTGATTTTGATGATGCATCCTTTTTTCATTCAGTACCTGTGGTCCTTTTGTTCAACATCATGGAAATGGCAAAAGTACATGCTTTATTTTGACTTCCCCTTAAATTTCTGTTTTGTGTTGCTTTGATCTTTCCTGCTGTATGCCTGTCTGTCTTCAAAGAGCTGACAGAACAGATATCCCCTGGTTTTAATGATATATAAATTCAGATGCTAGCGTAGGGCATTTATTACAAACACAGTGACAGAGAGAGGGGGAGAGAGAGGGAGGAGAGAGAGAGAGCGCGAGAGAGAGAGAAAGAGAGAGACTGAACAGACTGAAATAAAAAACACAATTAGGGGTATTCCAAGCTCAAGTTGTGCCAGCCTTCCACTTCTCCCTCCTCATACAAAATAAAATAGCAACCTTACGTGCAAAAAATTCAGTTCAGTGAAACCGGAAAATGAATTGTGGAGATCTTTTGAAAATAGTTACAGTGGAGGTCTGTCTCAATAAGAAGCTGCAGAGAGCTCAGGTTTAATATTTCTCAATTGAGAGCCACTGACAGCCAGTCACACACAGTTATCCCTGATCCCGTAAAGAACAGCTGCGTCTGCGCGGCTCTGCACACAGGGTACTCCATTATGGATCCGAAGCTGAATAGGAAATGAACAAAACACCGTGCCAGGGTACTGAAATATGGATTTTGGTTTCTGCTCTCGCTCTGCGTCACCCACTCTCCTCTCTCTCCTCTGTTCTTTCTGTCCCTTGCTCACTCTTTCGCTCTCTCTACACCTCTCTGCCCCTTGCTCCCTCCCTCCCTCAACATGTAACACAAACATCAATATACATGAGCAGTAGTAGCCACTAGGTATTTCTGGGCTGCTATTGACATTCAGACATTCTACTCTATTCTACTCCACAAATGATGCCCCATTGAGCTAAATCTTGCAGCAACTTGGCCTAATCCTTTACTGCAATAATTAACCAAATGTCCATGACATTATCTCAGTAAAAAGTTTGAATGATATGTGAAAGATATGTGAGGACAAGATGCACAGGCCTTCAATACTGGAATATTTTCTTTATGTGATCAATTTCTCTCCCTTAAGTAACCGGGAGAGAAAACAACTTCAGAGAAAATCTGCTGGGGCACATCTCCGACCTCATATCACATAAACAGGCTGCATTTTACTGCAGTTTTACAGCGCCAGGAGCACATTCACAATACAAATCACCTTCACATTAAAGATGCCTTCAGAGAGACTTCATGTCTTCACCTAGAGGCTCTGAGCCTGAGAGTAACCTTGTTGCAATCGGTGGGCAACAGATACAGTAGGAAGGTCTTGACATATGTATTTCTCAGCTTGGCTTTCTCTGAAATATTCCACAAATTGGTGGTTTGACCATGGTAATGCTCACACACTGAAGCACACACACACACTCTTAAAATTAAAATTAAATAATTTAGCAGATAAGTTGACTGAGAACACATTCTAATTTACAGAAACTACCTGGGGAATAGTTACAGGGTAGAATAATGAGCCAATTGGAAATTAGGGATGATCAGGTGGCCATGAGGGTCAGATTGGGAATTAAGCCAGGACACCGGGGTTAACACCCCTACTCTTACAATAAGTGCCATGGGATCTTTATTGACCACAGATAGTCAGGACACCCATTTAACATCCCATCTGAAAGACAACACCCTACACAGGGCAATGTCCCCTATCACTGCCCTGGGATATATTTTTTAGACTAGAGAAAGGAGTGGTTCCTACTGGCCATCCAACACCACTTCCAGAAGTATCTAGTCCCCCATCCAGGGACTGACCAGGACCAAACCTGCTTAGCTTCAGAGGCAAGCCAGGAGTGGGGTGTAGGGTTGTATGCTGCTGGCAACAAACACACGCACACACACTTCCTGTTGAATGCGGAACGAGGGAAGCTCGATTTGTTGTTTTGGAAAGTTGAAAGTCTCTGAAAAAGTGTTCTATTGAACAAGTTTGGTTACTACCTAGCTACATTTTGAGTTTGGATCCCACAATGTGGTTGGCATCAGTTGCTGGGACCGCTGCTATCTGTCCAGGGATCCTGCTGACCAAGGGTCTGATGAGCTGCTTGGCGTAGTAGGTAACCTAGCCTATCAAGCCTATCAAGCTTGCAGGGTTTTCTTGAGGCCTTGAACACAGCCTGTGATGTGGTTAGCCCTTGTGGCTGGGACTGTGGATTGTCCCGGGCTTGTGGCTGTCTAGATCCCTGCTGTTTGTTGCTGTTTTCATCTTCCCTGGGATCTGCCCTGTCTGGAACTGTGAGGAGTAACAGCGTAGCCTATGTTGCTACCATGACAAAGACCAAAGCCGGTGAGAGTACCGTTGAGGATAGTGGTGACTCTCTATCATAGGTGAAGGGTCTTTTAAACAAACAAAAAGAGTTGTAGAAGCAGTTGTTACAACAATAAATAAATGTGAATCCATGATAATAATGACGGAGAAATCAGATTATCTCGAGGGAAAATCAAGGCGGAACAACATTTTTGTGAACGGAATTGCAGAATCTCCACATGAGCCCTGGACGGAGTCTGAGGACAAAGTGATGGAAATTATCTCGGAGAAACAGAAGATGGACCACAGGAAGATTGAGAAACTGGAAGGAGTAGGTGTGTCCAAACTTTTGACTGGTACTGTATATTCAGAGCCATATCCCTGTAATGGTTAGAGAAAATCTCATGTCGGCTGTTATTGAAGTGTTGTGGTTAGAGGTTTTCCTGCCTCATCTAAAGCCTATTATTTTATGGTTTTGCTATAGGCCACCAAGTGCTAACAGTCAGTTTCTAGATAATGTGTGTGAAATGCTTGATAGTGTATGTGATGTAAACAGAGGTCTACTTTCTTGGGGAACACAATATTGACTGGTTTTCATCAAGCTGTCCGCTCAAGAGGAAGCTTCTCACTGTAACCAGTACCTGTAATCTGGTTCAGGTTATTAATCAACTAAGCAGGGTGTTTACAAATACTACAGGAACGAGATCCTCTACATGTATTGATCATATTTTTATGAATACTGTAGAACTTTGTTCTAAAGCTGTATCCGTACCCATTGGATGCAGTGATCACAATATAGTGGCTATATCCAGGAAAGTCAAAGTTCCAAAAACCTCGGACTAAAATAGCATTTAAGAGATCATACAAAATATGTTGCTGTGACTCTTATTTGGATGACGTTAAACATATTTGTTGGTCTGATGTGATTAATAAGGAGTGATGTGGTTGATGAATTTATGAAATTACTTCTTTCAATTATTGATAAACATGCACCTGTTAAGACACTGACTGTTAGAACTGTTAAGGCTCCATGGATTGATGAATTGAATTTAAAAACTGTATGGTTGAAGAAAGGAGGGTGAACAAAGAAACTGAATTATGAAGCCAAGATCTATGATATAAAGAATGATGGAAAGAAAATTTGGAGTACTTTAAATGAAATTATGGGCAGAAAGACAAATTCAACTTAATCTTTCATTGAATCAGATGGCTTATTTATCTCAAAACCATGTGATGTTGACAATTATTTTAATGATTACTTAATTGGCAAAGTGGGAAAACTTAGGCAGGAAATGCCAACAACGAACAATGAGCCAAATAGGAGAACCCTTTTTGGTTCCAGGTAGAACTATAGAACTATTTTGGGTCCCATGTAGAACCTTCTGTGTAAAGGGTTCTACATGGAACTCAAAAAGGTTCTACCTGGAACCAAAACTGAGAGAGTTCTTCTATGGGGACAACCGTAGAACCCTTTTTTTCTAAGTGTAGTTAAGCTGCAGCTGGTCCAGAACAGAGCAGCACGTCTTGCTCTTCATTGTAATCAGAGGGCTAATATAAACACTATGCATACCAGTCTCTCTTGGCTAAGAGTTGAGGAGAGACTGGCTGCATCACTTCTTATTTTTATAAGAAACAATAATGTGTCAAATTTCTATTCGTTTGCATACTCAACTTACACACAGCTCTGGCACACACACTTACCACACCAGACATGCCACCAGGGGTCTTTTTACAGTCCTCAAATCCAGAACAAATTCAAGAAAGCGTTAAGTATTATATAGAGCCATTATTGCACGGAACTCCCTTCCATCTCATCTTGCTCAAATGAACAGCAAACCTGGTTTAAAAAAAACTGATAAAATAACACCTCATGGCACAACGCCTCTCTCCTATTTCACCTAGATATTTAGTGTGTATCTATTGGTACAGTATGTAGGCCATATGTGCGGTTTGTAAATGTATGTAGTTCTGTCCTTGAGCTGTTCTTGTCTATTAATGTTCTTTATTATGTAATGATTCATGTTTTGTCTGGACGGTTGAACCCAGGAAGAGTAGCTGCTTCTTTCGGAACAGCTAATGGGGATCCTAATAAAATACACATTTCACACAGACGCACGCACGCACACACGCACACACGCACACACACACACACACACACACACACACACACACACACACACACACACACACACACACACACACACACACACACACACACACACACACACACACACACACACACACAGCATTACCCAGATGGAGGTGGAGGTGCAGAATGTGGGGTGGCGGGGAGGGAAGACGGGATAATTAGAAAGAGTACAAATATTAATGGAAGTTAAAGACAGACTAACAAACCCAATTACTACATTAGCCGGCCAACTTAGATGAGAGCTCTGAGAAACCAGCAGGGAGGACTTTGTTGAAATAGACCAGCAGTCTCCATGCATTAACAATGGAATGAATTCCCCTGCTGTCCCCAAACAGGAAAAATAGAGCAGATACAGCCATAAATTCTGCCTGCAGACTGCAGTATAAAACCAGCCACATTCCCCTGCTCTCCAGGCTGAATGGACGAGACAGAGACCAACACTCCTTTTTTCCCCGCCTCATAAAGACGGAGGGCCCTGGAGACAGGAGACTCGGGGGAGGAGTGGGGGGAGTGGGAGGAGGAGGGGTTTGTACTGCTGCTGCATTTTTCTTCCACCGGTGCTTGCTAACCTGCCTCCTTTCTAATGCCCAATCCATTTCGACTACTCAATATGCTTCCTCTTGTCCAGCCCATCCCTGGGAGACCTGCAGAATGCACCAGCACTCCTACACCGGCCAATCACCAACACCCTGAGGCTATATTAGGGCCTTATTGGCAAGCTGTGGGCAACCAACGCCTGGCCAATCAGGTGGAGCCAAGAGCTGAATGGATTTTCTGTTTGGCTGTGGGAGGTGCGAGGCCTGCCAATGAGGGCTCAGGAGTGGCATTGTGTGTCTCTGAGGGAGGCTGCCAGAGGGGTCAGGCTTGAGGACTGCAGACTGACAGTTATTTTGTGAGGTGCAGAGCATAGCATGGTCTCCCGAGTGGCACAGCGGTCTAAGGCACTGCATCTCAGTGCTAGAGGCATCACTACAGACCCTGGTTTGATTCCAGGCTCTATCACAACCAGCCATGATTGGGAGTCCCGTAGAGCGGCGCACAATTGGCCCATCAACGTCCGGGCTAGGGTTTGGTCGGGGTAGGCCGTCATTGTAAATAATAATTTGTTCTTAACTGACTTGCCTAGTTAAATAATGGTTAAATAAAATGAAATAGCTGCGGGAAGTAGGGGTGCTAAGGGTTCTGCAGCATCCCTTAAAAAATGTTAAAACATGTAAAAATATATTTTTAACAAAAGTAGTGCACTGGGCCTTTAATAGTCCTGTATTAGCGGACTGATATAGGCATCTGCAGCATGGGCAAAGCCCCCTCGTTAAGAAAAGAAATTGCATCACCCCCACCCCCAAACTACTTTTTGCGGCTAAGGGGCAGAGCTCTATGTCAGTCAGTGGATGGATTGCCTTTGTACAGCTAGGCCAGCTACTGGGATGCTGCAGACACAGGCAGACACAAGCACTTAGTACAAACACACACATGCAAGCACGAAAGCGCACATCCTATACAGCTTTCCTAATACATTTTAGTGTACATTTTAGTATAAAAACTAGTGGGTATCACAGAGAAATGCTAGACTAAAATAACTGGAATATGAATGTATTAATGAACCAATTCAGTGTTTCTACCTAGTTCCATAAACAGTGGTGTATTACCATGCCATAGAGATGGTTCTCTCCCACACATACAGCAACTTTTATTGGTTTATTGAGTCAAGTGCAATTAATTAATTTAATTTAGGATTTCATTATACCTAGGGAGACTAACTTATTAAAAACTTGTGCTTCATCTCGAGCATAGAAAGTTGGCTGCAAACCTGTTCTGACAAGTAACCGCCCGCTTCTGTAGGTGTAATCACAATATTTTGTTTTAGTTGAAAACTGTATGCCTCCTGCATTAAATTTACATAAAATCCCACCAAATGAGGGGCCTCCAGCCATTGTGTGACTCAAGCAGAAGAGTTTAGGGACAACTTGATAACTCCATCATAACACCTACCCAGAGGTGTCGTCTCGTATTATGCATAATTAGTTTCCTTTGGTAAAGGAAAAAAAAATGCCTGGTCTGATTGGTGTCTGCCTCACCTCAGGATCGTCCTTGACGTGGAGAAATACATGTAATGACTTTCCAAAGCACACAGTGTAGATTACAGTTCTCTTCAGAGTGGGCGTAACGCCCTCACATATCAGGACTTCAATCAAAGGCCCTCTCATTCCATTCCTCTGCTTTGCCCAAGGACTGGGTTTTTATAATTGATCGCCTTTATCACCCCTTGTTTTATAATTATTTAGTTATTTCTGGTGTGTGTTTGACTGGGAGTCAGTGGTGAGGACGGAGAGGAGCAGAGAGGCTCCCCGTTTGGACTGGTTTCAATTAGATGTGGCATTGGGTCCAGTCTTAGGTGCTGGAGAAGTTGAGATGAGACTGCTACAAATGGCCTGAAACTAATGCTGCATCATCTTACCTCTGTCAAGAGCAATACTTTATTGGACAGTGAATGGCATGGGGAAAATATTGCATTTTACCACAATGGTAAATTATTGCCATCAAAGCGACACTACTTGAGATTGCTCATGAGGGTTTTGCACTTCACAATAAAACCTCCCTGAAGTGGAATGTTGGTGCTAGTTTCACTGTAATCATTTCACTTCTGTTCATAAGGGAAGGGGGTCTACTCAATGTGTCATGCAGTGATATCCCTTATAAACGGATCTAATAAACCTTCCCTGGACCAACACACCACTGGAGCAGCAGCTAGACTAGCAGCTAGACTGTCCAGGACTTTCAGAACTGCCTAGGAGAGAATAAGAGAGAGAGAGAGAGAGAGAGAGAGAGAGAGAGAGAGAGAGGTGTGTGATGTGTGTGAGGATACTCAGGATATGGCCGGACATCTCTGGGTGGAGCAGTAAAATCACATTGTTGAAGTGGATATTAGAGTCTCCCAGCCAGCCACAATGCAGAACAGATCACAATCAATAACACAGGCACATTTACCTCCTGCTGCACCATATTACTTGTGTTGATGGAAGCATACATTTTCTCCATCTGTTCAACTAAATTAAACCGAATCCAAGGCCAATCTGGCAATCCCTCATTTCTCAGATGAAAATGGGTAATTACTCTCAAAAGGGTAGCCCTTTCCTGCAGTCAATGACCAAAAGCGCTCTCATTGGCCTCATGGGTGGAATGTTATTTATATTTTTCATAATTTCAAAATGATTCAACATATGTCAAGCGGTTATGTTATATTTCAGTCTTCTATATCTGACATGGTACAGGTCTTCTTTTTAAGCCCATAACCATGTGTGTGAAGTGTATACTTTCGTTTCAAAGTAGATTTGTTTAAGACTACCAAGAAACACTCTGTGTGACTCTGATTTAGCCTACTGTGAACCCTGGTGAACCTGGCTGCGTGTGGAGCTGTCCAACATCATAAAGATGCTGGAGAGATAGAGTCAGAGATTTTCCACAGCTCTGGAGGAATCAGTGTGCTGTGAGTGTGATGCTGTAACCACAGGGGTTGTTCTCGGCCACCTCCAAGACAAGAGAGATAAAGAACTAAATCCCTCTGCTCTCTTCACTGGCCAGCTGTCACAATGGAACAGCCCAGTCAAGCCATGTTGCAGAGAGAAATGAGGATAGAATACCTCACGGGGCCATGGACGTGATGCACATCCCCCATGGCTAAGGAACAGGGCTCTCTTTCACTACTGCTAGAGGTTGTGGCCGACACACACACACACACACACACACACACACACACACACACACACACACACACACACACACACACACACACACACACACACAAAGGAACACCTGGGGTGTCAGTAAACCCAACCAACCAAGCTGAACATGAGGTAAAGGGATGAAAGGCTGTCCATTCTTCTCTAGCAGGGTGGTACAATACAACCACAATCCTGCAGTCTGTGTTTGTTTGTGTGAGTGTTTTTTTTTGCTTTGGTGGAAAATCTGCCCTGCTTGCCGACTCGTTGGTTAAAGGCGATTTCAGTAATCCGGGAGTGTAAGCCGCATGGTACAAATGGGCGTGAGAGAGCTCTGTGGTGGCCCAGAGAAAGCTGTCTCTGGCCTGGACGTCTGGTGGACTGATAACAGGCTGCACAGTTTACAGGAGCATCCTGGAACCATGGGGCTGATAGACAGAGCTGCCATAGCATGACAACAGGAAAGGAGCTTGCTTGTCATGTCACTTCAAAAACAGAAAATAACAAATCCCTGTTGTCCAGTGAGCTAGTTTAAACAACTCCTGCATGCCTGCATACACACACATACAAGCAACTGAAAGTGTGCTAAATACTCCTGAATTCATTGAACAACTGTTCAAGCAGAGCTGTGTTTGTGTCCATCTCTGTATCTGTCCTCTTGTCTGTTTGTCTGGGTATATGTCTTTGTAGAGTCCTAAGGCATACCAGACAAATCACTTGGCATCACCACTTAAATCGGAGAGAAGTGTCCCTATCTTTACCTGCTGAAGGCTCTTGATAGAAAATACCTGAGTAGTTTTCTGTTTAGCCCTTCATAGTGAGTAGCTAGGTTTCCATCCAAATGGAGACAGATTTTCATGCGAATATTCTAAAATCTGCATAAAATTGACTTGTTGCAGATAAAAGGCTGTGCGCGATGACCAGTAGTGCACATAAAAATACATTTTGTGGTTAAATTCCTATGTACCGAAAATTATAATTTCTTTAAATGGGTTTCCATCACATTTTCAACTGATGGTTTTGTCAGAAAAATGTTTTGTTCTATAGCGAATGTGCTCACTCTGGTATTGGCACCTGCGCTCTACCCAACAGCTCACAGATACAGTGTAGGTATAGCCTACAGTACATGATGAGATTATTATGGACAAAATAGTGAGATTATTTTTATTTGTCAAACGGCAGCCAATCATCGATCATCATGTCACCAAAATAAAACCCTCAGTATTTATTGGAAAGGAGCATCAAACTCATCTCCTTGCACTTTCACCACCCTGTGAAGTTCATCATAACTTATTTCATCTGTAGCCATCTGTCCAACTGCATTCCCGATTCATAGTGGGAGGACCACACAACATTTCATTGCGTGACTCCAAGTTCCAATATTATGGTTATTATATCAATATTTGCGCATAAAAGCGTTTCCACCTCAATTTCTTGCATAATACATAATACAATCCGACATGTACTCTATGGATGCCAAGGGAAGCCAGGCTTCCCCAAAATATTGACCAAGAAAAAAATCAAAAACAGAAAATAATGTATCTTTCGTCTCTGTGTTTCATCATTTTCCTTAAATTCACAAGAGGCTGAATGTATTTCAACGGAGAAAGCATTCGAGCGAGCGAAGCAATGCCCAACTGTCTCTGCATGTGTAGGACATCTATCTGATGCGGTCTGGCCCAAAAGAGTATGACATTGTTGCCACCTGTAGCATTGAGTGCAACGAAAGCCAGCGAGCATTTGGCCTCCCTTGATAAAAAAAGTATAAAATAACAGCCAATCGGTGTTGAGCTAAACTGAGTGAGCTCAACTGTAACTGTGAATGGTCCTGGCGCACCAAAAAAAAAGTGCAAAGGGAAGCCAGTTTGGATTTGGAGTCACTCCTATCAAATCGCATCGAGAGCATACGTCATTGACAGAAACAACTTGAATTGTTGCATCTTGTTGTGTTGTTGTCCTCCAGTGACAAGATAGCTAGCTAAAATTGGCCCTTTCCTGAATTAGCCATGGATGGAGATGGGGACTTGTGGTTTTACTTAATTCTCCATATTGGCCAATGATTATAACGGTGATTCTGATCCAGCCATAAATTCATACTTTGTGCCCCTGGCCTGAGAGGATGGATGTTCAATATGTAGCTAGATGTAGAAGGCTAATGTTAACTAGCTAACGTTGCCCATGAAAGGAAGTTAGGCTAGCGAGCAAACATTTTAGCCAGGTAGCCTAGGACAACAAAAAATAAAAGCGTGTACTGTATGACCGTTTCGTCAACAATGAAGAGAGGAGGATGGTATTGGCGTTTCTCTACAAGTCAACATGTTTTTTCTACTTTCATGAACGAGCATGCACACACATACACAAACAGAAATCAGAAACATGGACAGCAACATCATATTTAGCTTACGTTGATTGGAATAAATTGTTTTTGGTATCTTTTCATTGTCACTGTATTAGATTAAACATAGGTGATTTGATGATGTTGAAATGTTGAAGTTGAAATGGTGCTGGAATAGTGGAGGCAGCCCTGTTTTCTTTGCGACTTGCAGTAACTCTCCGTGGTTGTAAATCAATAGGTGTTTAGTGGTCCGGAAATTTAGGAAACATTAACTTGCTTGACCATGCTGTAGGCCATGTAGCTGTTTGTTACATGCAATATGCTTTGTGTACTTCACAGAGGTTGCTCTCTGGTTTTGTGATGAAACAAAGGTGTGGTTGAATTTATTCTGCCAAAGTGTCTTCTCATTGTCTCGGCCTTAGGCATATATATTACGGTGTCAAGGCATATGAACTAACAGGTTATAGAGCAAACAACACAATTATCACAACACATATGTTGTAATATGGCTATTTTTTCTGGATTCCCCAGTGATTTTACCCACGCACCGCTATTGAGTGAACCTCCAACAGACGTGGGTTGTCTGGCTTGAAGATGTCTTTGGAATATGTTTTGGGCTCAAATGAAAGTAAAAAGACAACTTCAGAAAAGGTGTATGATGGGCAGTAGCAAAAGAGCAAGATTGGGTTATTGTTATCAGAATTGATGATGAACTTATTTCTAATTTACAACAAAAAGACAACTTGGACTTAAATGGTTATTGATAAGTGTAATAACTGTCACGCACTCTGACAAGCATTTGTGGGAAGGGTCCTCTGGAGTTTTCAGGCACATTGATTGGTGGGATGACCCAGTCCCGCTTCTGTCGTCTCAGTCCATTGGCAGAGGAGCTTTTTTGATGTTTCCGTGGAAACTTGATAACCCTGGGATTAGAGTCCCAGGCCCTTGCAATCATATCCTCCACTCCAATCTGAAAGGAGAAGAAATCAACACATTATTGACCTACAGCATTCCAACAATTAATTGAGAGCCAACCAAACAATGTAAAGTCTCACACTGAATGATGAGACATGAGAGGTCAATATAAAGGAGTGCAGTGACACTGAATTGTTTGTTCATCTTCTAAAAGTGTGGAACATACAGGTGACTAATCCATCATAAAGATCAAACTTGACAGATGATAAGAAACAGAAAAAAACGATGCTTCTTTCAGTTAATACAACAATTCAAATATAATCCACACTTTCCAGCCATCACCTATCATGTATTTCGCAAATCACCTAAAAGGACCAAGCCTTGGCATACATTCCAGGCATTAGTCTTGCAGACAGGTTACCAATGACCTATGAACAGTCCTCAGAGGTTGACTTCTATGTCTTTATCCAGCAAAAAGCCTTCTGACAGAGTCACAGAGCTATGCTGCTCCATGTGATGCACTCTGTGACATATCCCACTGAAAGGGACCTTACTCCAAATGATGAAATATCACTTCAATAACAGCGAGATCAGAATGTTAGGACCATCAGCGATCCTGCAGTGTGTGATATAATAGCATGATTCACTGGTCTTATAAGCAAAGACTAGTTTCCCAGAGCATGTAAGGGGAATATACTGTTAGACAAAAGGGGAGGTGAATAAAATACAAAAACTGGAAACATAAAACTGTTTTTAATGACAGTTTTACACCTTGCCTTCTTTCCCTAATCTTACGTGTTTTATCCCCTCATGTTAATAAAAGGTTCACTGTACACGGGTGTAAACTCATTGTAAATCTGGCCCTATGCGTTTGAGAAGGTGTACTGTGTATACATTGGTAGAGCTATGTGAAGTGTATATATGGTATCTACAGTATCTAGTGAGGATTGTTGTGTCCTCATGTCTGATATGGTGTTTGTGTAATCCAGTGATCCTGCTGTTTCTTCTGCTCCCCACACACAGATACATGCATGCTGCTGTGACTTGAAGCCAAGCGGGAATCCTTCTGTCAAATCTGCTCAGAGGACACACATGAACCCTTGCAAAGCTCGGACACACACACACACACACACACACACACACACACACACACACACACACACACACACACACACACACACACACACACACACACACACACACACACACACACACACACACACACACACACACACACACACACACACACACACACACACACACACACAACTCAAACACTGGCAGGCAGGTCAACCTGTCAATACACATGCAGTTTGTCAGACAGAGAGACAGACGCATGCTAAACCAGAGCAAACATACTGTATATTCCCCCCCTTTGTTTTAATTCTTCATGGTTTAGTGGATTTGACTACAGGGCTTACAGCAGGCCTCCTGATAGTAGCAGGTAGCCAGACAGGAGAGAGGGGAGAGGGGAGAGAGGGGGAAGGACCAGATGTGGTGCCCTGATAAGATTCAGCTCCACTCAACCACAACACTCCCAGTTACCAGCACAGGGGCAGGGGGGCGAGATGGGAGTGTGCCAGTCCTTTCATGGGTGGTAGGTGGAATTAGTGTGTGTGTGTGCGTGTGTGTGTGTTGGTGTTTGACATAGACAAAGAGAAGGAGAAAGGGGGAAGAAAAGACAGAAAATGCCAAAGTGAGATCCTAGAATATATTTATAGAAGGCAGAGGGTGGAGTAGCTGGAGAAAAAGTCTATATGGAAACATGCTGATAGGTGAGGATGAGTAAGGATGGTACCCATGATGCTCCAAGGCTTCCCTGTCTCTGCATAGACCCCCTGTTTCTACCTCATGTGTTAACTCTGTCCGTATCGGCAGCCCCAGCTATCTATTGAATAACACACACAGCGCTGCTGCTCTCCATCATTATCAGCGCCTCAGCCTGCTGGGGAATGTGGGACATCAGGACCGCTGATAATGTGGTCGATGCATCCGATCGGCGTTGCATTGGCAAACTCCCACATTCCTCAAAATACAGTGCCAGGCAGACACAACAGAGCAGAGAGGACCTCTTTATTCAGAGTCTGTCTATGGATGATACCACTGCAGCAGGGCCACGTTACTCACACTCCAAACAGCATGGCAAATGACAGGCCTGTGAAGCTGGCACGATGACAAACATCACCACAATAACAAAAGAAAAAGGGGAAACTGGAACAGGCTTTTTCTGCTGTGAGAAAGGTATGTTGGGGATAATAATAATAGTTTGGTAGGTGCTTAAATTTGACCAATTTCACAAATGTGTATTAATATGCAATTTGAAATGTGTTTTTTTGCATATCCCAACTTTCTCTGAGACCCTCAGAGAGTGGGGTCACAGCCAGGGTCTGCCATGATCAACAGTGACCCTGTAGCAATTATGGTTAAGTGCCTTGCTCAAGTGTACTTAACCATAACTGCTCAGGGAATTGAACAAGTAACTTTTACGGTTACTGGCCCACTGCTCTAACCACTAGGCTACCTGCTGCCTGTGTGTACGCAAGCATGCATGTGTATGTGTGTGAATGTGTGTGAGCAAGCAGGAATCAGTGAGTGTGAAATCAGTCCCAGAACTGCCCGGAGATCCCCAGGCCCAGAGCTAGAGGGCAGGCCAGATGGCTGCTCTCTCCTCCCAGACAGGCTGCATGTCACTGGGCCATCAGTCAGTCCCGCAGCCCTGGAGCTGACATCTGGAGGTTATCGTTCTGAAGAGCAGGAGGCAACACTAAACAGGGACTTTCAATTACACAATATCAAGTATGTGCTAGTTTCCCATCCTCCATTCACTGTTGATCTCGAGACATGTAATTTAATGTTTTCTATTTCTCCATTAGCCTTCCACACTGATTATCATTGATGAGAGCTGATCAGAGCGGTGATCTGTGGTGAACAGGATGTGAGGGTAGGAAAATCAAGAGAAGAGAAGTATCTCAAATCTCACATCTTACTGAATCAAGTACATTTTAGGAAGCTGTTGTGACTATTGATGCATTCCTCTTATGGATGTAGAACTTGGCTGCAATCACAGCATAGACTAGCCATCATGACCTCACTGCCATATCCTCTACTGCCTCCTCACGGACCAGTTAAGACTCTCGGTCCTAAACTCCTCCCCACTATGGCTCTTTGCTCTAATCTAACACAAACAGTTAGTCTGGGGAAGGGGGAAATGAATGCAAATCAAATAAGTGCTAACACTTTTTGGACCATCAGGTCTTACAGAGTACTGGTGCATAACTGCATGAAAAGGCAGGCCAGAGCATCATGAAATCAGCTGGGGGTATATGCAAATTGAGTCAGTAGACTGGCACCATGGTGTGAGTACTGTACATAACCTGCATTGAGGGACTTCACAGCCAGAATGACACTACTAACACCTCAGACTTAAACAGGAGGCATCCTATGATCATATTCAAATATATAAATGTACATCCAATACAAATAGATAAGCTATAATGCACACACCAACACATACACCAAGTACTATGCACAGTTCATCTAGGAAGAGGTCAATCGAGCTAACAATTAATAGAACATAATAATAGAGGAGTCCATTGAGTCCCTGTACACGTCTGCTCTAAAAGTAATGCATGCAATGCATGCACTTACCTCGTATGGAGTTGTCTGTCTTTTAATAACCTAATATCTGTAGGATGGTTTAGCAACGTTTAAATTGTACTGTTGTGGTGACATGTTTCGGTGTGTAGTGGTCATAGGTAATCTGATTATTTTCCCCACTCCCTTTCAGCACTCTTGACTCAGAGTAGCTCAAATGACACAGCAACTCTGTCACAGCATTTCACACATTTCAAGGTCTGTGTGTCTTCAAAACATTTCTGTGTTGCAGTCAATACTTTTATGGTAAAAGATATGATGTTGCACACCCCAAAACATTTTTATAGAGGTGCTGACTAACAAAGAGTAAACTATTAAAAAGAAAGTCACTCTCTAATTATGCTCACAAACATTTAATGGTTTATTATATAGTATACCCATGAACTGTTTGGGAGCATAATTTGGGAGCATAATTAATCAGCTGTATAGTGCTAAGGCAAAAAAAACAAAGCGTGCACCCAGGACCGAGTTTGGGAAACCATGTTCTATGCCACATCAGCATGTCCTCTGAGCCCGTTTGTCATTGTGGGTCACACTGGAGGGAACACTACTGTACCAGTGTGAAGGACAGTCTCTCTCTCTCTTTCTCTCTCTCTACCCTATATGAACCATTCACCAAGCTTTTCCTGGAATTATTGTCTGTATGACCCAGTACAGTGGCTAACCGACATAAAATGGGCTATGTGTTTAGGGCTGTAAAGGGTTAAAAGATGTGTTTCACGACTTCTGCCGAAGTCGGTGCCTCTCCTTGTTCGGGTGGTGTTCGGCGGTCGACGTCACCGGTCTTCTAGCCATCACCGATCCACTTTTCAGTTTCCATTTGTTTTGTGTTCCCACACACCTGGTTGTCATTCCCTCATTTACTTGTCATGTATTTAACCCTCTGGTTTCCCCCATGTCTGTGTGTGCGATTGTTTGTAGTCAGTGGCACGTTCCGGCTGGTTTGCGCTGGATTTGTTTGTTCATCTCCGAATCTCTGCGTCAGGGGTACATTCGGTCCTCCACTTCACCCGCCTCCTCAAGTTTCTTTTTTGTGAAGAAGGAGGAGGGAGGTCTGCGTCCATGTATTGACTATCGAGGTCTCAACCAGATCACTGTGAGGTACAGTTACCCGCTACCTCTCATAGCCAGTGCGATTAAGTCAATGCGCGGGGCGTGCTCCATCAGTCTTTGTAGACGAGATTTTTAGGCATATGCACGGGCAGGGTGTAGTGGTGTATATTGATGACATTCTGATATAATCCACTTCACACGCCGAGCACGTGTCCCTGGTGTGCAGGGTGCTTGGTCGACTGTACGTCAAGACGGAGAAATGCCTGTTTTTCCAACAGTCTGTCTCCTTCCTAGGGTACCGCATTTCCACCTCAGGGGTGGAGATGGAGAGTGACAGCATTTCAGCCGTGCGTAACTGGCCGACTCCCCCCACGGTAAAGGAGGTGCAGCGGTTTCTAGGGTTTGCCAATTACTACCGGAGGTTTATCCGGAGTTTTGGTCAGGTAGCGGCTCCCATTACCTCACTGCTGAAAGGGGGACCGGTGCGGTTGGTCGACTGAGGCGGACAGGGCTTTTGGTCACCTGAGGGCTCTGTTTACCTCGGCTCCCGTGCTGGCTCATCTGGATCCCTCTTGGCGTTCATTGTGGAGGTGGACGCGTCCGAGGCTGGGATAGGAGCCGTGCTCTCTCAGCGCTCGGGTACGCCACCGAAGCTCAGCCCCTGTGCCTTCTTCTCGAAGAAGCTCAGCCCTCCGCGGGCGGTCACTATGTGTCCTCCTGCTTGGTGTGCGCCCAGTGTAAGACTCCTAGGCATCTGCCCAGAGGTAAGCTAAACCCCTTACCCGTTCCACAACGGCCTTGGTCGCACCTGTTGGTGGATTTTCTTACTGATCTTCCTCCCTCACAGGGTAACGCCACGATCCTGGTCGTTGTGGATCGCTTCTCGAAGTCCTACCGTCTCCTCCCTCTGCCCGGTCTCCCTACAGCCCTACAGACTGCGGAGGCTTTGTTCACACACGTCTTCCAGCACTACGGGGTGCCTGAAGATATAGTGTCTGATCGGGGTCCCGAGTACACTTCGAGGGTCTGAAAGGCGTTCATGGAACGTCTGGGGGTCTCGATCAGCCTTACCTTGGGTTTTCACCCCGAGAGTAACGGGCAGGTGGAGAGAGTGAACCAGGATGTGGGTAGGTTTCTACCCAGGTCGTATTGCCAGGACCGTCCGGGGGAGTGGGCGGCGTTCGTGCCCTGGGCAGAGATGGCTCAAAACTCGCTTCGCCACTCCTCCACTAACCTCTCCCCCTTCCAGTGTGTATTGGGGTACCAGCCGGTTCTGGCGCCTTGGCATCAGAGTCAGACCGAGGCTCCTG
The DNA here is from genome assembly GCA_030435695.1 of Brachymystax lenok tsinlingensis. NCBI lineage: Eukaryota > Metazoa > Chordata > Actinopteri > Salmoniformes > Salmonidae > Brachymystax > Brachymystax lenok. The sequence goes on along the minus strand of CM059797.1, from coordinate 20,927,856 downwards.
CGGTGGACGACTGGTTCAAGCGCGCGGAGGAGACATGGGACGCCGCTCATGTTCACCTTCAGCGGGCCGTGCTGCGCCAGAAAATCAGCGCAGACCGTCACCGCAGTGAGGCCCCCGATGTTCGAACCGGGGGACCGGGTCTGGCTCTCGACCCGAAACCTGCCGGAAGCTGGGCCCGCGGTTTGTGGGCCATTTAAAGTCCTGAGGAGATTGAACGAGGTCAGTTACCGGTTAAAGCTCCCCCCCGATTACCGTATTAACCCCTCGTTCCATGTGTCTCTCCTCAGGCCGGTGGTGGCTGGTCCGCTCCAGGAGTCTGAGGTGCAGGAGGTCCCTCCGCCCCCTCTGGACATCGAGGGGGCCCTGGCGTATTCAGTCCGCTCCATATTGGATTCGAGGCGTCAGAAGAGGGGCCTTCAGTACCTCGTGGAGTGGGAGGGGTACGGTCCGGAGGAGAGATGCTGGGTTCCGTCTATGCTGCGGGAGTTCCACCGTCTCCGTACCCATCGCCCTGCGCCTCGCCCTCCGGGTTGACGCACTGCTGGAGCCGCGCGTCAAGGGGTGGGGGGGTACTGTCAAGACTTCCGCTGAAGTCGGTGCCTCTCCTTGTTCGGGTGGTGTTCGGCGGTCGACGTCACCGGTCTTCTAGCCATCACCGATCCACTTTTTATTTTCCATTTGTTTTGTCTTGTTTCCCCACACACCTGGTTGTCATTCCCTCATTTACTTGTCATGTATTTAACCCTCTGGTTTCCCCCATGACTGTGTGTGTGATTGTTTGTAGTCAGTGACACGTTCCGGCTGGTTTGCGCTGGATTTGTTTGTTCATTGTGTTTTGTGCTGCTGCACTTTATTTCTGTAGGCATTTAATTGTTGTGACGCTATTGGCGTTCAGTGACTTTATTCTGTGCCACAGTAAAGTGCTTTCGCTCACTCATTTCTGCTCTCCTGCGCCTGACTCTCACGCACCAACTACACACACGCTTATGACAATGTGGAGCAGTTAGAAGGAGCAGGAGTCTGAACATCTGCTGTAGGACTTTTTTGTTGCTGAATTTTTTGTTTGTTTCTTAAGCAGAGTTGGAGAAATATCTTATCTGGAATTATACATTTCCATTATTTAGTTTTTCATGGCTATACATTTAATTTTAATGAAACAATTCAATTTACTTTTGACAACTTTTCTACAGGGCATAACAGCAATCTTCCAGTTCGGAATCACCTGCTGACTGAAATGACACACCACTGCCTGTTTGTACCAGAAATAAAAGTGTCTGGAAGGTACCTAGTTGTAAGGGCTTGCAACAAAAATTGATCAATTTAAAACATGTTACTGGTTTTCAAATTTTCCTTCGATAACTATAACATGTGTTGTTCTATTATTGAATCTCTTTGTTGCTCTCACAATGTGGGAACATATTTCCATAGTGCTGCTACAATGTCACCTGGCTTCCCCTTGCCTCCCTCCGACAGACTGGAACATTAGCTTAATCAATGTCAATTATTGCATGCCCTTCATTATTGTGCTATGAGGAGTTGGCAGAATTTTAATCCCAGCTCTGCAACTGCTTTACACCATTCTTGGACGTTGTCTATGATTAAAAACATGACCTGGAGTAAGCATTAAGCCTCAGGCTACTCAACATCTTATATCTGAAAAGCAAATAATACAGTAGGTTGTTCCCTGAGAAATGTATTCCTGTTAATGATATTGAAAAGCAGAACCTGAAATAATGTGGTTTTATATAATGTACTTGAGGATCATTGAAAACTGATCTTACCTGAGAGGTAGTTAGAGGTTTTGAAGTGTATAAATATGTGTTTCCATGCAAATGTACAACTGAGATACAGTACAGTCTGTCAGTAGCAAGTAGTGTCAGTGTGTATACATGAGGAAAACTTTAGGTATGTGTGTGTTTAACTGCATTGTAAATTATTGTGTATATATGTTTACCTGACTCACAGGGACAGAGGGCTGGTGTCCAACCAAGGCCAGCTTGACCGTGGTCTCCCAGATGTGAGGGTCATGACCTCCGCGGGCGGTCACCATGAACTGGATCGGTTCTGACAGGTTGGCCACCTCCTGCTCCGTGTACACCGAGCCGTCAGGATGCACACTGAAGTTAGGGTCACTGCTCTCAAAGCCCACCGCCTTACTATGCTGACAGTCCTCAAACTTCACTAGAGAGAGAGAGAGAGAGGGGGAGGGGGCGCAGTGGTAAGATTTAGGGGATGAGGTGACACATCTGGTGACATGTAACTGTTGTGAAATACTGGCATAGCTTTTCCACCTAAAGAAATATCTCTCCTCATCCTGTCTTCAGAGGTGAAGACAACTTTGAATCGCCACTCAAACCAAAATAGATGCAAGAAAGACATCTGTATTTCCTTGCGTTTTCAAGGGGAGGCGGGGCTACATGGAAGCTATGTCACATTAATGCAATAGACTGTGAAGCTCTTTATCATTCTCAATCAAGTTTCCCGTTCAACATTCTGCCACGAAACACAGAACACAATCTTAAATTACTTTTCGGGTCTTCCACCTGAATGGAGAATGAGAGAACGAGAGAGCATTGTAAGGAACTTTCTAGTCATACACTTTCCTTCCTTCCCTGCCAGAGGCCTAGGTGTATGAGGAGGGTAGCATTGTGGGTGTCTGTGGTCTTTCTGCCTCACAGATGAGATTTGGGTTTGAAGGTGATCACGCACCCTTCATGATCAGAGCTGACAGGCAGAGAGATAAAGAGAGAGAGAGAGAGAGAGAGAGAGAGAGAGAGAGAGAGAGAGAGAGAGAGAGAGAGAGAGAGAGAGAGAGAGAGAGAGAGAGAGAGAGAGAGAGAGAGAGAGAGAGAGAGAGAGAGAGAGAGAGAGAGAGAGAGAGAGAGAGAGAGAGAGAGAGAGAGAGAGAGAGAGAGAGAGAGAGAGAGAGAGAGAGAGAGAGAGAGAGAGAGAGAGAGAGAGAGAGAGAGAGAGAGAGATGGGTGGGGGCCTGGCCTGATTACTCACAACCAGTCACAATTGATTAGATGCTGCACAGGTACTCTACATCTCAACATAGGAACCCACGACCCAATACATAAGTGCTCAGATACTCTACATCATTCACTCAAACATCAGTATTTTCTCTGCGCAAAGTCAGATTGTCTGTCAATCCCCAATCTCTTTCCAGATTATTGGGGATTTTCATTCTCCTCAATGGATGGGGAGAGTATTGGTGCGGAGCACTTTGAAATGGATGCTGCAATGACAGATGACATCAAGCTGTCATCTCAACCAATATGAAATCTGAGGGGAAAATCCAAAGCTGTGCCGACTGAGTAATAATTAAAGATTTTATACATGAATGTTTTAAAACGGTACTTTCAATTTAGATTTAAGAATTTCAGCCAAAACAATTTGACATCAATGTCAAGTCCCTTTACTTTTCAACATCTTGTTGCTGCCAAGTCACGAGAACTACCCCAATTGGTAGTTACAGTCTTATCCCATCACTGCAACTCCCACACGGACTCGGGAGAGGCGAAGGTCGAGAGCAACCCAGCCAAGCCACACTGCTTCTTGACACAATGCCCGCCTAACCCAGAAGCCAGCCGCACCAATGTGTCAGAGGAAACATCATACACCTGGTGACCGTGTCAGCGTGCATTGCACCTAGCCCGTCACAGGAGTCGCTAGTGCACGATGGGACAAGAACATCCCTGCCGGCCAAACCCTCCCCTAACCCGGACGACGCTGAGCCAATTGTGCGCCACCCCATTGGTCTCCTGGTCGTGACCGGTTGCAACAGAGCCTGGACTCGAATCAGGATCTCTAGTGGCACAGCAATGCAGTGCCTTAGACCACTGCGCCTCTCAGGAGGCCATGTGTTGAAACATTCTGCTACCACCAAGTGTCCCATCAGTCAGGTGTTGAAGTAGAAACAGTGAGTCATGTAGGCAGTGGCTTGTCAGAGATGGAGGGTATGTAAACATTCTCTCCTGTACATGTACCACTGAACGTCTAGGCATCTATAGTTAGAAGATGGAGCCATCACTGACACCTGAGGGATGCTTCCAGAGCACAGGCCAGTTTAGTGGAGCCCAGAGAGAGACGAGAAGCAGAATCCAGGGCTGATTAGACGAACCCAGAGAGAGATGAGAAGCAGAACTCAGGGCTGATTGGTAGAGGGCCAGAAAGGGATGGGGTGCAGCACTCAGGTCTGTTCAGTGAATTTGTTAATTTTTATTAGGATCCCCATTAGCTAACGCCGTAACGTTAGCTAATCTTCCTGGGGTCCAACACCTATTAATAAGACATTACAAACATTGACAAATGAAGACTTTACAAACATTTAACAAGCAGACTGCTGTGAGAATGCTTTTCATTGACGACAGCTCAGCATTCAACACCAAAGTGCCCTTAAAGCTCATCACTAAGCTAAGGACCCTGGGACTAAACACCTCCCTCTGCAACTGGATCCTGGACTTCTTGACGGGCCACCCCCAGGTGGTAAGTGTAGGTAACAACACATCCGCCACACTGATCCTCAACTCAGGGGCCCCTCAGGGGTGCGTGCTCAGTCCCCTCCTGTACTCCCTGTTCACTCATGACTGCATGGCCAGGCACGACTCCAACACCATCATCAAGTTTGCAGATGACACAACAGTGGTAGGCCTGATCACCAACAACGTGGAGCAGATCTGCAGTGGAGCAGATTGAGAGCTTCTGTGTTCCTTGGTGTCCACATCACCAACAAACTAACATGGTCCAAGCACACCAAAACAGTCGTGAAGAGAGCACGACAAAGCCTATTCCCCCTCAGGAGACTGAAAAGATTTTGCATGGGTCCTCAGATCCTCAAAAGGTTATACAGCTGCAACATCGAGAGCATCCTGACTGGTTGCATCACTGCCTGGTATGGCAACTGCTCGGCCTCCGACCGCAAGGCACTACAGATGGTAGTGCATACGGCCCAGTATTTCACTGGGGCCAAGCTTCATGCCATCCAGGACCTCCATACCAGACGGTGTCAGAGGAAGGCCCTACAAATTGTCAAAGACTCCAGCCACCCTAGTCATGGACTGTTCTCTCTGCTACCAATTGGCAAGCGATACCGGAGTGCCAAGTCTAGGTCCAAAAGGCTTCTTAACAGCTTCTACCCCCAAGCCATAAGACTCCTAAACAGCTAATCAAAGGGCTACCCAGACACCTTTTTTAATCTGCTGCTACTCTCTGTTTATTATCTATGCATAGTCATTTTAACTCTACCTACATGTACATATTACCTCCATTACCTCGACTAACCGGTGCCCCGGCACATTGACTCTGTACCGGTACCCCATGTATATAGCCTTGCTTGTTATTTTACTGCTACTGTTTAATTATTTGTTACTTTTATTTTCAATTTTTTTCTTAATACTTTTTTTTCTTAACTTCTTAAAGGATTGTTGGTTAAGGGATTGTAAGTAAGCATTTCACTAAGGTCTACACCTGTTGTATTCAAATACAAATGTGACAAATACAATTTGATTTAATTTGATTTAGACAATACAGACAATTAAAATACCTGACAGGAAAAACATTTTACATTCAGTTGATGCTTTTTATTTCCTGTCCAGTCATATGGTCTATCGCATTAGATGTTCTGTAGATTTAAGACGATTTGTCTTTGGCTTGGATTGTCTTAGTTTGGTATTCTTGCAGTCAATTTGCAGTCAAATGATTTGTAATTATGTTCCAGCCCCCCAACAATCCGCCCAAGAAAAAAATGTATGATACCTGACCTACACCTTCACAATAAATCCATTATTTATTTTAGACAGGTCTAAAGAAGGATGATATGAAGAAAAAGTTGTCTATTTCAGAAGGACAGAATTGCATACTCTGAGTTGTCCTTATGTTAGGTCCTGATCTGGCTATACCAAATGGCTGTGGGCTACACTAGTTAATTTAGCAGACAAGATTTGCTTAGAATTACGTGGCATTATTTTACATCATTTTATAGTATGAAGAATTCAACTGGACAAAGCTGAATAAAATATAAATAATATTTTCTCCAAACGTTTTGAGGGTGCACACATGTGGCTATCCTGTGTTGAGTGGTTAACAAAGAAATAGGTACTCCTATTTGCTTAATTTAGAGTTATTAATGTAACTTTAGTTGTTATACAAATGTTGGGCTAAATGTTTAGATTTTTAATACATTGTAAGGCTGCGTGATAACACTCTAATGAAAAAAAGTCACTTGTAAGGCATGAGTTCTGCTTTGTTTTTTTGCACAGGCTGTACACAACTCATCAGTCTCTCATTCACAATTTGACAAGCACTTGATAATGCCTCGAATTTCACAGCGGCATCCCCTTTGTGTGGCCGTAATGCTCCCTAAACAAATCCATGCCTTTTGTGGCCAGTGGCCATTGTGCCCTTGGGTCTGCGTTGCACACTCTGAAGCATCTATCATTCACATGGCTCTCCATCACGTGATCAGCGCTTTCTCACAAGCTGCAAGTGAATTCAGACACATCGGGGACGCCACTGCGCGTGTCCTTATCCAATTACGACGTGCATATTGAAGATACTGGAAGAATTGTCCACATTTACTTTTTTGTCAGCCAACAAGATGAGTAGGCCTAATGAACAGCAAAATCACTGGCCTATGTCAGGGGTTCTTAAACTTTTTCAGCCTGGGACCCAAATGAGAAATTCTATGTTTTCCTGGGACAGTGAGACATTTGTTTTCAACAGGACAATGACCTAAAACACACCTCCAGGCTGTGCAACGGTTATTTGACCAAGAAGGAGAGTGATGGAGTCATGCATCAGATGACCTGGCCTCCACAATCACCCAACCTCAACCCAATTGAGATGCTTTGGGATGAGTTGGACTGCAGAGTAATGGAAAAGCAGCCAACAAGTTCTCAGCATATGTGTCAGGGTCGGTGTGTGTAGCTGGTGCATAAAGTCAGGTGCAGGAGAGCAGAAATAAGCGAACAACGTAGTTTACTCCGTAAGCACAAAGTAAACAATATACAGCCGTGTCCAAAATAACGGTAATACAAATGACCATAGGCGAATATACCAGTACGAAAGTACCGACAAATAACAATAACGCACACAAACATGGGGGAACGAGAGGGTTAAATACATGAACAAGTCATTTGGGAATGAAAACCAGGTGTGTGGAAAACAAAGACAAAACAAATGGAAAATTAAAAGTAGATTGGCGATGGCAAGAAGACCGGTGACGTCGACTGCCGAACGCCGCCCGAACAAGGAGAGGGACCGACTTCGGCGAAAGTCGTGACAATATGTGGGAACTCCTTCAAGACTCCTTCAAGCTGTCACATACTTTGTTTTGTTTAACACTTTTTTGGTTACTAAATTATTCCATATGTGTTATTTCATAGTTTTGATGTCTTCACTATTATTCTACAATGTAAAAAATAGTAAAAAATAAAATAAATATATATGAATGAGTAGGAGGGTCCAAACTTTTGACTGATACTGTATATATCTAGTAGTCTGTTTTGTGGAATACAAACACAATGTCCCTCTATTGTATGTTGGAGTTAACACACTGACAAGTATTTTTACAAAGACCAGAGAGCTTTTCTCTTTCCCTTTATCTATTTCCTTCTTGCATGCAAGGATTCGTTTTAAGTTAGAGTCATGCCGCTGAGTTATGGTTGCCTAATTGGCTAAATAAGAAAATTAAAGTTGGGACTTTTTCTAAACTGGTGTATGTTCTGTGGGATGGTTGTACTTTTCTGGACCATGTAAAACATAAAGAAGTTCAGCACAATTTCATCCAACTAACCACTTAAACTTTAAGCTTCTATCTTTAGGCTGGTAATGAGAATGGTCCTCCCGTTAGTCTTTTGGTTCCATCAGACAGAATGTTTTTCTAACTGCTTAGAGCGAAGGGGGACGGGATGTGTTCAGCTCTGAAAGAGACATGTCTATAAGACTAGAAGACTCTAATATCAAAATGCCTCTGAAGCATTACAGCTGATCCTCCATCTACTATGGCTGCTATATAAAACCATTAAAAGAGGCAGACCTGCGGGGAGTTGCCCTTATCGCTGTCGCCAGATGCAACATTGTGTGTCAAATCAATCCATCAGTGAAACTGGGTTTAAAATGGCACGCTTGCCACCACAGACGTACACCCATTGGAAGACACAGATACAAGCATGTCATTGAATTTGATCAGTCTTACATGTAAGTCATCAGGCAATTACACTACATAATTAGTAATCCAACTAGAACTAATCCAATTGTTATTGTGATTCAGATGGGGGAAAATGATCAGTGGTGTGTATTCATCCATGTGTCATCACCAGGGTGTTCTACGAGTTTGCTGGGCACTTACCGCATGAGCTTTACAAGTTATTGGATGGTTATTTTAAATTGATAAGTTACACTGACATTGGTGAAACCTTGTCTATGGGGAAAAAACACCACCACCACTTTCTCTTCATGCATAGGAGATCAGAGAAATTTGGCGGACAAACACCAAAATGCTATAGTCGGGGATGAAAAAAGAGTTCTCAATTTTGTTGAAACTTGAGACACTCTGAAATTAGGTGTAAAGTACTACTTAATAAGTTTTTTGGGGGTATCTGTACTTTACTTTACTATTTATATTTTTGACTACTTTTACTTCACTACATTCCTAAAGAAAATTATGTACTTTTTACTCCATACATTTCACCTGCCACCCAAAAGTACTCATTTCATTTTGTCAGGACAAGAAAATTGTGTAATTCACACACTTATCAAGAGAACATCCCTGGTCATCCCTACAGCCTCTGATCTGGCGGACTCACTAAACACATGCTTCGTTTGTAAATGATGTATTGATTGTTGGAGTGGGCTTTCCGTGAACTTAAAAAACAAGAAAATGGTGCCGCCTGGCTTGCTTTATATAAAGCAGGGGCTCTTAAACTTTTCCAGCCTGGGACCAAATTAGAAATTCTGTGTTTTCTTGGGACCCAAGCTTAGGAAAATATGCAACTATACATAAATATTGGTACATTTCATTGCCCTTATGCCTAAAAATATAGACAAAAAAAATAACAAGGAAATACCCATAGATATCTAACATACCTGTCTAGGTTGGAACTGTTGCTGTTAAAATACATCTTTTTTTTATTCTGAACTGGAATAAACTGATTGATCACATCACACAGATGTAGACCAGCACACACACACATACACACAGTCCTAATAACAGGTGTGTGGCTGGTTTAAGTTTTCAACAAGCATGTCTATTCTGGGCTCAGTTTTTGACAGTGCAACACAGAGGTCATGCTCAGCATTGACACTTGAGAACCCTGGCTTGCATAGGTATGTGGTGCCAAACTGAATCAGAACATCTACTGCTTTCTCAGTCAGGCAGGAGACTGCTTCCTGCTGCAGATGAGCAATCCAGAACTGTGTGAGTGTTTGCCTCAAAAAGCATATTGCTTCAATCAGTTTATTCCAGTTCAGAATAAAAATGATTACTTGTAACAGCAACAGTTCCAACCTAGACTTGTTTTCAACAATAATTTCTACAGTAAAATGTATAGTAGGCCTGATCATTTTTCATCTTCATCTGTACTGTTTCTTAGGGTTGCACTATCAGTAGCTAGTTAGCTTGCTTTGGCTAACGTTAGCTATTAGCTGTGTAACGTTTAAAGGCCAGGGGATATTTTGAAAGAGAAAGTCACATCTATTACCATGGGAGATAGTACTCCCTTCTTTCTGCTTAACATCACTTGTTATAAAATGACAACAATAACTTGTTAGTTGACTTACTTTTCTACTTTCGAAGCAGTTTCCTGAAGCATTCTGCCCTGTTCTGAAATAACTCCCTGGGTTTACCGTCATGTACAGTAGTGCCTCGATGTTTGGTCAGCACGTGTCGTTTTATTAATTTGTTCATTTTGAGAGACTCATTACTAAGCACTTTCCCACACAAAACACATTGTGGGCGCTCATCGTTATTTCTCAAAGTTTGTACGAAAGAGAGAAAAGTCATCATTGTATTTGCATTTTATGACGATTGAGCTCAGTCAGAACTTGTGGCTATCATGAGTCCATTTCATGACAGCGGTATGGAATAACAAGTCAGTGGCTCTGCAGCGTGTGGGTCGCGGAGTGACGTTCAAGAAAACTGCAGAAAAAATATCTGGTAAACTGTGAAGCACATGGGCATCTCCCGCTACCTCTCCCACTCGCGCAGCTGCAAACTAGAGCAGAGACTGCTGCTAAGCAGAGAGCGCACTGAACGGAGAGCGCAGTTCCACTTGGCCAAATAAATTCCAGTAATTCATGAAATAATTATACATTTACGTCGCAACCCACCATTAACAGGTCTGCGACCCAAAACATACTTTAAGAAATGCTGGTGAAAATGATCATCCCCAAACTTGAAACTGCACATGCTGCTTATGTATGCGAGTTAGTCTCTACACCCCTAAAACTAATTATTATGCTTAATTTTAAGAAGTTATTTGGCCACTTTAGCTGTGATACAAAAGCCTATGGGCTAGGCTACATAAGGTACGCGACTATTGATTAAAAACATTCGCAAAAAAAAAGGTGGTATAGGCTAAAATTGTCAACCATTAACCTTGTCTTTACATATACTAAATAATATATGTGTGAAATTTGTTTTGATTTAGAATGGACCATTATCATGCACCTGTATCGAAACAGGGGCAGCGGGAAAAAAATCTATGCACTTAAATAGGGAATGGAGGACGCTTTTCCCGTGGTTCATTTTCATGCCAGCCAGGTAGGCTATACTCCAGTTGTAAAGATAAGCAATGTGCTTAATATTAAGAAAGTTGTGAAATAAATATAGTAGGATTAGCCTATAGAAAGCGGATCCTCCTCTTTTTGATAGAGGCCCTCACTCTGTTTATAGAAATGTTGCGCAACATGGGCTCATGGGCTCTCATGAATTGTTTGATTAGATTTTAGATTACATTTGCATTGATGCCAGAGTGATTAGAGGGACAATAGAGTGCTGAGTACCAGGCAGTTAGCAAGTTTGGTAAGCTACTAATGACCATCAGCAGCATCAGAGCTTGGAGAAGACTAATTACCTTGAATAAATGGTCACATGAAATTGGACTGCCTTCATGACTGCTGGTGTGGCGATAATACGGTCACCGCAAAACAGCCCTAGGTATGACCAATCTGTAGCTCTTTGTCTGAGGTGTGAATGCTGCTAAAGCAACTAATGAAACACCCCCAGAAAAGACTTGCTCACAAACACACACACAGCCTCAATCCCCTTCTTCTGTTTAAAAAGGCTGTGCACTGATCTTATCTCTCAGTCACACTCCTGCTGCTGATAACAAGAAAAATTGATTTCATAAATCACCCTGGGAACAAATCGTCTATGAGCTGGGGAGATGCCATTTTTCAAAATCCACCCTGAAGAATTTTGCACAACAATCTTTTTATCAAGCCATCTTTGCAATTTATCGCCCAGCTTCCTGTCACAAGATGCACCAAACAACAGACTAATAAAGCATGAGATCTTTTCAACAACTGCGGCACACATCGCACAAATTAGGTTGCTCTTTTGCCCGGAGAGTAATTGTACGTGTAATGGAGGTATGGCAAACATCATTTTGACAATGTGTGCATAAATCTTACAGTAACAGACAAACACAATCCAATCTAGCTTCTCTATGCTGGGATGAAGCTCTGCATAGCACAGCAAGTCTCTGCCATGTGGAGAGATAGATTCATATCCAACCAATGAATGATTAACTGTTCACTTCTTCACTATTTTTAAGTTTCAGATGTAAGATCAATAATGAGCCAACTGTCACACAGTTTGCAGTATCCCTCAGACAGAGAAACAGCATGGTTCTATGACCAAAACAACCAGTCTGTGCCACCAAAGAGCAGGCTGTATTGTGCCAATGGCTCCAATTTGCTTAAACAGAACAGGCTAATTGTTGTCATTTAAGCAGGTCTCCTGCGGCATGTCCTGGGAGGGTCGCTGTAGGAGTGTGTGTTCTGAGGCTGTGTGTGTGTCCTGCAGCTGTGTGTGTGTCTTTGTGTGTATCTGTGTAAGTGTGTGTTAGCATAAGAAAGGCGCAGGGTTCTGAGGGCATGTCTTTACCAGTGGCCCTGTGTCCCCGTGACAGCGGGTTGGTTGGCATGAGAACACGCGTGGACTAGGCGATGGCGCAATGGCGTGTCGTTGTGACAGGCAAGCTTTGATTGTCTCTGTGGCCACTGGACCAATTCTCTGCCCAAATGATGACATGCCAGGGAGGGTGTGGGGCAGTGGGGGGGAGCCCCGCCATGTTTACTGACACATCCAGCTAGCAGGAAAATGCTACAAATACCATCCAGTTAGCAGGAAAATGCAACAAATACCATTCATTCAACTGTGATGGAAATAATCCATGTACAGTGTAACATATCTGTAATACAGTCAGATACTTAAGCAATAAGGTTCAAGGGGCTGTGGTATATGGCCAATACACCACGGCTAAGGGCGGTTCTTAGGCACGACGAAACGCATTGATAAGCTGGTTACCAAAGTAATTAGAACAGAAAAACTTTTTTTTTGTCATACCCGTGGTGTACCGCGGCTTTCAGCCAATCAGCACCCAAGAGCCAAACTACCCAGTTTATAATTAAGTGATAATGCCCGAGAAGCCGGTGTTTGGAGGATATATTGGCACGGGTGTTGTTAGTCCCAAGATGAAGTCGAGGGCTGGCAAATCATGCCAATATTTACTTCAAACACCAGCTTCGAGGGCATTATCACTTTTATACAACGTTTATACAACGGGTTACCAACATATTAAAATTATGATTGACATATTTTAATTTAAAATGTTATTTTGATGAATTCATTCAAACTATTTCATCCTTCCACAAGATATAGTCCCAAAACAAATCTAGGGTTGCTCTCCAAGCCGGCTGGTCGTTCGTTCTATTGGTTCGGTTGCCAGAGACACCACCCAGCTGCTCAGTCTTTTTGTTCTGTATCTATGGACGAGACCCAGTCGTTTGTTCTGAATGTTCCATTACCATACTGTCTGGCAACATTTTATCCCTTGCTTGCTTGCTAGCTAGCTAGCTAACTATGGCTAACTTACAGTCACGTCAAACAGCGCAGAAAGAATAACAACAGTAGCTGCATTTGTTTAACTTCTTAGGGAGCGACAGCAGAGGTGACGGTTTTGGAGAGTCTGGCGTGCCCAAAGTAAAATGCCTGCCACTCAGGCTCAGAAAATAGGATATGCACATAATTGGTACTATTGGATAGGAAACACTCTGAAGTTTCTAAAAGTGTTAACATAATGTCTGTGAGTATAACAGAACTGATATAGCAGGCGAAAACCCGAGGAAAATCCATCCAAAAATGCAGTTTCTGGTGACCTTTGCTCTGTTTGACACTCTCCCCATTAACTTCAAGGCAATCCAGCTCCTGGATTGCAGTACCTATGGCTTCCACTAGATGTCAACAGTCTATATACAAAGACTGGGAGTGAATGGAGTAAGAGGAACGGATAGGAACAGGAAATGGTAAGGGGACCTGAAATGTCAACAAGTTTTCTCGGGCGCGAGTCTGGGTGCGTGCCCCACTTTATTTTACTTATATAACGTTTAGGTGACCATCCGAGTGAAATATTATCGCAAATATTCTTAAAAGGATAGCTAAGGATGCATTATTTGGTATTTGATTTGTTTAGGAAAAGTTTATAGGTATATTTGAACGCGTTCTATTCACGTTTCAATGGGCGATTCGACGTTGGATTGTCTGAACATAACGTGCCAACCAAACGGAGATTTATGGATATAATAAATGACTTTTTCTAAAAAAAGAACCATTGGATGTCTTCGTTGGACACTTGGGAAGCCCTCAGCGGAAGTTCTTCGAAAGGTAAGGGATTTGGAAATGTGCTCTTTAGGACACTGTTGTTCCAAGGAACTAGCCAACAACACAGCTAACACAATAACTTCAAACTGAAGCGAGAAAGACTGCAATCTAGCTGCACTTCGTTTCGTTTGACCTTTTTTAAACTGAAATTTGTTTGTACACTACCGGTCAAAAGTTTTAGAACACCTACTCATTCAAGGGTTTTTCTTTATTTTTAGTATGTTCTACATTGTATAATAATAGTGAAGACATCAAAACTATGAAATAACACATATGGAATCATGTAGTAACCAAAAAAGTGTTAAACAAATCAATCTTTTTCATATTTTAGATTCTTCAAAATAGCCACCCTTTGCCTTGATGACAGCTTTGCACACTCTTGGAATTCTCTCAACCAGCTTCATGAGGTAATCACCTGGAATGCATTTCAATTAACAAGTGTGCCTTCTTAAAAGTTCATTTGTGGAATTTCTTTCCTTCTTAATGCGTTTGACCCAATCAGTTGTGTTGTGTCATAGTAGGGGGGTATACAGAAGATAGCCTTATTTGGTAAAATACCAAGTCCATATTATGGCAAGAACAGCTCAAATAAGCAAAGAGAAATGACAGTCCATCATTACTTTAAGACATGAAGGTCAGTCAATACGAAACATTTCAAGAACTTTTCAAGTTTCTTCAAGTGCAGTCGCAAAAACCATCAAGCATTATGATGAAACTGCCTCTCATGAGGACCGGCACAGGAATGGAAGACCCAGAGATACCTCTGCTGCAGAGGATAAGTTCATTAGAGTTACCAGCCTCAGAAATTGCAGCCCAAATAAATGCTTCACAAATTTCAAGTAACAGACACATGTCAACATCAACTGTTCAGAGGAGGCTGTGTGGAACAGGCCTTCATGGTCGAATTGCTGCACAGAAACCACTACTAAAAGACATCAATAAGAAGGAGAGACTTGCTTGGGCCAAGAAACACAAGAAATTGACATTAGACCGCTGGAAATTTGTCCTTTGGTCTGGAGTCCAAATTGGAGATGTTTGGTTCCAACCGTCGTGCCTTTGTGTGACGCGGTGTAGGTGAACGGATAATCTCTGCATGTGTATTTCGCACCTTAAAGCATGGAGGAGGAGGTGTTATGGTGTGGGGGTGCTTTGCTGGTGACACTGTCTGTGATTTATTTAGAATTCAAGGCACACTTAACCAGCATGGCTACCACAGCATTCATCCCATCTGGTTTGGGCTTAGTGGGACTATAATTTGTTTTTCAACAGGACAATGACCCAACACACCTCCAGGCTGTGTCAGGGCTATTTTACCAAGGAGAGTGATGGAGTGCTGCATCAGATGACCTGGCCTCCACAATCCCCCGACCTCAACCAAATTGAGATGGTTTGGGATGAGTCGGACCGCAGAGTGAAGGAAAAGCAAGACTGTTGGAAAGCCATTACAGGTGAAGCTGGTTGAGAGAATGCCAAGAGTGTGCAAAGCTGTCTTCAAGGCAAATTGTGGCTTTTGGAAGAATCTCAAATATAAAATATATTTAGATTTGTTTAACACTTTTTTTGATTACTGCATGATTCCATATGTGTTATTTCATAGTTTTTATGTCTTCATTATTATTCTAAAATGTAGACTATCAAAATAAAGAAAGTCGCACACTACATATATACTCTCCCAACAGTTTAATGGGTATTTACCAATGTTTCGGCATCACTGTGCCTTCCTCAGGGTAATGTCATAAATATTTGAACCAGGTTATATAGACAAACAGTGCAATTAGTGTAATCAATGACAGTGGTGAGGGGGTGTGTCGTATTGATAAAGTTAATTACAATTAATTAGTGACACTGTTAACCTCTTCCAGCTAGGGTCCCATTTTCCAAATTTTCGCCTGTCTGACGTGCCCAAAGTTAAATGCCTACCACTCATGGCCAGAAACTAGGATATTTACATATTTAGTACTATTGGATAGGAAACACTCTGAAGTTTATAAAACCATTAAGATATAGTCTGTGGCTATTCCAGAACAGATTTAGCAGGCAAAAACCAGAGAGATTTCTGTCCGGAATTTATTTTTCTGTTGCTCTCCTCTCATTTTGAAGCCCATGTAATATTTTTCTATGGGGAATAGGACCGAGGTTGCAGTACTTATGGCTTCCACTAGATGTCAACAGTCTCTGGAAAGGGTATGGAGGAAAAGCTCTGACCAGATCCTTAGAGAGAGAGAATTACTACGGGTAGGGAGAAAGGTAAACAGACGCGTGCTCGTTCACGAGAACGGAACGCGCCAGCACCAACTTTCTTTTCGTCTTAACGTTTCACTTACCGTTCTTGTAAAATATGATCGCTATTATTCATAAAAGAATACATAAGGATGCATTATTAATGATATTTGATTTGTTTGTGAAAAGATGAGAGGTATAATTTGAACGCGATCCCTTCACTGTAAAACGGGCGAGTAGACTGACAATGCTTGGTGGAGTAGCTGAACGTAACGTGCCAAAAACAACGGATATTTATGGATATAATTATTTACTTTTTCTAACAAAAGAACCATGGATTATCTTGTTTGGACACTTGGGAAGACCTCAGAAGAAGTTATTTGAAAGGTAAGCGATTTATATTAGCTGTGATATGGATATTTTGAGAACCGAGCTGGATATGAATTTATGCTAATGTGGAAAATATGTGAGGTACTAGCCTCAAACAATCAAATGTAGTGCTTTCGCCGTAAAGCCTTTTTAAAATCTGACAACGCAGTGATATTGCCAAGAAGCAGAGCTTTTGATGGCTATGCAACACTATGCAACACTTGTATATCAAGTTAAATATTACGAATATGTATTACGAATATGTATTTTGAATTTGGCGCGTTATGTTTGCTCTGAAAACGATCCCGCTAAAGGGATCGGCGCGCTAAGAGGTTAAAAAAGATGATATAGTATATGGCATATTAGATATATTATTCTATTGTTATCATATAGAAACATAATGGAATATTGTACATCATATTGGCATTAACATACATTGTCTCATTCAATTTCACAATTTTGTATTCCATTTATGTTACATATAATAATGGTTCAACCTTGATATAAAACGAACATCATCAACAGGGGGAACATATTAGATATATACTTAATAATCTGTAAAAATAATTATTTTAAATATATAAGACTGTTGTTCTTATGAAGGGCCTGAGATCAAAATCAATATTCAGACCATTAGGGGTCAGTGTTTTTAGATAGAATATCCAGTAGGCCTCTCTTTGTAGTAGTAGGATCTCAATGTTACCTCCTCTTCTCGGTAGAGCAACATGCTCAATGCCTGTGTATCTCAGGGAGGAGACAGGATGGTTAGCCTTAACAAAGTGAGCTGCTACTGGATAGTCAATGTTCTTACACCTGATTGAGCTGCGGTGTTCAGCTATGCGCTGCTTTAATTGTCTTAATTGTAAGGTTTATACAAATCTCCGCTGTTGAAAACTAAATGTTACTGTAAAATAAATAATGTAATGTCTAGATGCTTTTTATAGTGTAGATCAAGTTTATAACTTCCCTGCCTGGGCTGATGAGACAGTGGATTGCGCAGTCAGATGGAACAGAGTAAATATACATTTTTGTATAAAACAAATACAAAATATACCCCTTTTTCATGAAATCCAATTGGTATTTACAGATTTGTCCCATCGCTGCAACTCCCATATGGACTTGGGAGAGGCGAAGGTCAAGAGCTGTGTGTCCTCCGAAACACAACCCAGTCAAGCCGCACTGCTTCTTGACATAACAAATACACCTCTGCTGTTTCAGGATCAGGATCTCAGCGATCACTGCCTCATTGCCTGCATCCGCTACGGGTCCGCGGTCATACGACCACCCCTCATCACTGTCAAACGCTCCCTAAAACAATTCTGCGAGCAGGCTTTTCTAATCGACCTGGCCCGGGTATCCTGGAATGATATAGACCTCATCCAGTCAGTCGAGGATGCCTGGTCGTTCTTCAAAAGTAATTTCCTCACCATCTTAAATAAGCATGCCCCTTTCAAAAAACTTTGAACTAAGAACAGATATAGCCCTTGGTTCACTCCAGGCCTGACTGCCCTCGACCACCTCAAAAACATCCTGTGGCGGACTGCAATAGCATCGAATAGTCCCCGCAATATGCAACTTTTCAGGGAAGTCAGGAACCAATACACGCAGTCAGTCAGGAAAGCCAAGGCTAGCTTTTTCAAACAAAAATTTGCATGCTGTAGCTCTAACTCCAAAAAGTTTTGGGACACTGTAAAGTCCATGGAGAACAATAGCACCTCCTCCCAGCTGCCCACTGCACTGAGGCTAGGTAACACTGTCACCACCAATAAATCCACGATAATCGAGAATTTCAATAAGCATTTCTCTATGGCTGGCCATGCTTTCCTCCTGGCTACCCCAACCCCAACCAACAGCTCCGCACCCCCCGCAGCTACTTGCCCAAGCCTACCCCTGCTTCTCCATTACCCAAATTCTGAAACAGCTTCAAAACCTAGACCTGTACAAATCAGCTGGGCTAGACAATCTGGACCCTCTCTTTCTAAAATTATACGCCGCCATTGTTGCAACCCCTATTACCAGTCTGTTCAACCTCACTTTCATATCATCCGAGATCCCTAAAGATTGGAAAGCTGCCGTGGTCATCCCCCTCTTCAAAGGGGGAGACACTCTAGACCCAAACTGTTATAGACCTAAATCCATCCTGCCCTGCCTTTCCAAACTCTTCAAAAGCCAAGTTAATAAACAGATCACTGACCATTTATAATCCCACCGTACCTTCTCCACTGTGCAATCTGGTTTCCGAGCTGGTCAGGGGTGCACCTCAGCCACGCTCAAGGTACTAAACGATATCATAACCGCCATCGATAAAATATTGTACTGTGCAGCCGTCTTCATCGACCTGGCCAAGGCTTTCGACTCTGTCAATCACCTCATTCTTATCGGCAGACTCAACAGCCTTGGTTTCTCAAATTAATGCCTCGCCTGGTTCACCAACTACTTCTCAAACAGAGTTCAGATGTGTCAAATCGGAGGACCTGTTGTCCTCTGGCAGTCTCTATGGGGGTACCACAGGGTTCAATTCTCGGGCCAACTCTTTTCTCTGTATATATCAACTATGTCGCTCTTGCTGCGGGTGATTCCCTGATCCACCTTTACGCAGACGACACCATTCTGTATACATCTGGCCCTTCTTTGGACACTGTGTTAACAAACCTCCAAACGAGCTTCAATGCCATACAACACTCCTTCCGTGGCCTCCAACTGCTCTTATACACTAATAAAACTAAATGCATGCTTTTCAACCGTTCGCTGCCCGCACCCTCCCGCCCGAATAGCACCACTACTCTGGACGGTTCTGACTTAGAATATGTGGACAACTACAAATACCTAGGTGTCTGGCTAGACTGTAAACTCTCCTTCCAAACTCATATTAAACATCTCTTTTCAAAATTAAATCTAGAATCAGCTTCCTATTTCGCAAAGAAAAGTAAAACTGACTATCCTACCGATCCTCGACTTCGGCGATGTCATTTACACACTACTCAGCAAATTGGATGCAGTCTATCACAGTGCCATCTGTTTGTCACCAAAGCCCCATATACCACCCACCACTGCAACCTGTATGCTCTAATCGGCTGGCCCTCCCTACATATTCATCGCCAGACCCACTGGCTCCAGGTCATCTATAAGTCTTTGCTAGGTAAAGCTCCGCCTTATCTCAGTTCACTGGTCATGATAACAACACCCACCCATAGTACGCGCTCCAGCAGGTATATCTCACTGGTCATCCCCAAAGCCAACACCTCCTTTGGCCGCCTTTCCTTCCAGTTCTCTGCTGCCAATGACTGGAACGAAATGCAAAAATCGCTGAAGCTGGAGAGTTATATTTCCCTCACTAACTTTAAACATCAGCTATCTGAGAAGCTAACCGATTGCTGCAGCTGTACATAGCCCATCTGTAAATAGCCCACTCAATCTACCTACCTCATCCCCATATTGTTTTTATTTACTTTTGTGCTCTTTTGCACACCAGTATTTCTACTTGCACATCATCATCTGCTTATCTATCACTCCAGTGTTAATTTGCTAAATTGTAATTACCTCGCTACTATGGCCTATTTATTGCCTTACCTCCTCACGCCATTTGCACACACTGTATATAGACTTTCCTTTTTTTCTATTGTGTTATTGACTGTACACTTGTTTATTCCATGTGTAACTCTGTGTTGTTGTTTGTGTCGCACTGCTTTGCTTTATCTTGGCCAGGTCGCAGTTGTAAATGAGAACTTGTTCTCAACTAGCCTACCTGGTTAAATAAAGGTTAAATATATATTTTTTAAATAACGCCCGCTTAACCCGGAAGCCAGCTGCACCAATGTGTCGGAGGAAACACCGTACACCTGGTGACTGTGTCAGCGTGCATTGGGTCCGGGCCCGCCACAGGAGTCGTTAGTGCGCGATGGGACAAGAACATCCCTGCCGGCCAAACCCTCCTCTAACCCGGACGACGCTGGGCCAATTGTGTGCCGCCACATGGGTCTCCCGGTTGTGGCCGGCTGCGACAGAGCCTTGACACGAACCAGGATCTCTAGTGGCACAGCTAGCACTGCGATGCAGTAAATAGACATTTTAACGTCATAGATTAAGCCGGTGGTAACTTGTGGAAGAGACACCGGCTGGAATGCGCTTTTTACCAATCAGGATTAGACCCACCCATTGTATAAAATGGAATAACCACCAATGCACCATTGGCTATAATGCCATCATGGAGATAGCACTGCTTTACTAATGCTGTGGTAATAAAAACTGGGATAAGAGGATGATGAGCGAGAAAAAGAAAAAGTGAGCTAGAGAGAGAATGAGTGGGAGAGAGAGGAGGGGAGATAGAGTTGGCGCATAAGAGAAACGTAAAGGCGTCTGTGGCTAGCCTAGCCAAGGGTCAGGGCTGTTCCTATCTAACTGTATGATATGTACAGTACAGTCTGTGTCTGAGGGCGAAGGGCATCGCCATGGTTACTGCCCCGCTAAGCCCCTGTAGGCATCAGGATGTATGTCCACGTCTCCACCAGTCACCTCACACTTGACAGGCTCCACCTGCTCTGATTGCATTGCCCAGGTTGATGTTTGTGTGTGTGTGTGTGTATATAGAGGTTCATTGGGTTTGTGCCAAATTATAACCCATGGGCACAGTACAGCATGTACATGTGTGTTTGTTTCTCTGCATGTGTGTGTGTGTGTGCCATTACCTACTGCAGACTTGGATGTTTGGCAGGGTATAAATGGAGGGCTGGTGCTGCGGGGGCAGTGTCATTCCTCTCTGCTGCTCTCAGTGTGTATGTACCGGAACAGAACATTCTGTCTGGCAGCCTGAGTGGCCAGCGCATCACAAAGGCAGGGCAAGACAGAGGGCACAGGCAGCTGTGACCTCCAACCCCCTGTTTTTTTAAGCGCATTGTGTTATATTCATGTCTGAAATGTGCTATATAAATACAGCCTGATTTGATTTATCCCCTCCCTCGCTCTTTTCTCTTATCATATTCCTATTTCCTTGCCACATCTCCCTTTCCTCCCCCTGGGTGTCTCTATCTCCTACATCTTTAACCCCACATCCCTCTATCCTCCTTTTCCCCACTGACTGACTGTCACTGCCTCTCAGACACGCCTTAATGCAAACAGGCTAATAGAACAAAGGCAGCAGTCTCCACAAACAGCAGCTACAGTCTGCCTGCCTGGACCGATGTGTAACTCCACAAAGGCCATGTTAGATTCTCTCTTCACAGTTCACACCCAACCGCTAACAGACAGGGCCTTTTTCATCTCAATGTACTAGAGGGAATCTTATCCATACATATGTAACAGTATTCTACACATGTGTCCCAGTCTCTCAGATGTTAGATGTTAAACCAGGGTCACAGAAGAGCAGGGTGAGACCAACGTGATGCTGCGGCAGTATGGCTATGAATGCGGCAGTATGGCTATGAATGAGCCAGACGGTAGCCCCAGGTTACAGCCCTAGTTGAGCCAACCATGACATGTTCTGGTGTCTAAAGGGTAATGAGAAGGCTAGAGAAAAGCATCAGATCAAGCCTTGGGTTTCTTTGTAAAGTCTGTGTTTATCCCAGTGGTGGAGCGGCGCTAAGTAAACATTGTGTCTGCCACCCCACCGCTTTCTTCAACCTAACAGGCCAATCAGCGCATCCCCCTCAATTAGCAAATAACATTGTTTCACTGGGGCTGAGAGCAGAGGAGAACAACACAGAGTCTGGTGTCACAATGTGACCACTATAACATTAGTGTGTTTAGTTGAACTGGGAGGGCAGAGTTACAGGTTAACACCACACGGCTTATACAGCTATCTGTCCTTCTATTCGTCGCTGTGTTTGTTGCCAGAGTTGGTGCATCCTGAAGAATGATTCTCATGAAATTATCTTTCTTTAAACCTTTGCCTTCATTCTACAGTTGAATACATCTGAATCTACGTTGTGCAGAATGATGCTGTCGTTGTATTGTGCTACAGGGGGAATGCTGCTGTTTTGAGACACTCGTTTATAGTATTTAAAGGAGATGTATGTGATAGCTTGTGTGGGTATAGGTCCCTATGTGTGTGGGAGAAAGAGCTGTCTACTTGCATTAGTATGCGTCAGTGCTCATGTTTCACCCCAGCAGCGTGTGGTTGTTATCTGTGATCGGGGCACATACAGAAAGAACAAGGGCTTGTCACATCGTTAGTGTGCTGTCACACCAGTAGCCACCCCCATCCCCCCATCCTCCCCTTCTCCAGGTATGAGAGCGGTCCCATAACCAGGCCTTCCTGTCAACAGCACCTCTTAATAGGAATGTAATGTAGAAAACAAAAACAGAAAGTTTAAAGCATCTGACCGAGATCATATCCCATAATTGCTCACAGCCATCTTGGACAATATCAGAGAGCATCCTGTCGGGCTGTATCACCGCCTGGTACGGCAACTGCTCTGCCCACAACCGTAAGGCTCTCCAGAGGGTAGTGAGGACTGCACAGCGCATCACCGGGGGTAAACTACCTGCCCTCCAGGACACCTACACCACCCGATGTCACAGAAAGGCCAAAAAGATCATCAAGGACAACAACCACCCGAGCCACTGCCTGTTCACCCCGCTATCATCCAGAAGGCGAGGTCAGTACAGGTGCATCAAAGCTGGGACCGAGAGACTAAAAAACAGCTTCTACCTCAAGGCCATGAGACTGTTAAACAGCCATCACTAACATTGAGTGGCTGCTGCCAACATACTGACTTAAATCTCTAGCCACTTTAAACATAGGAATTGGATGTAACAAATGTATCACTAGCCACTTTAAACAATTTTGTATATAATGTTTACGTATCCGACATACTCATATCAAATGTATACACTGTACTCTAAACCATCTACTGTATCTTGTCTATGCCGTTCGGCCATCGACCCAAATCTCTAGCCACTTTAATAATTATAATTGGATGAAATAATGTATCACTAGCCACTTTAAACAATGCCATTTATATAATGTTTACATATCCTACATTACTCATCTCATATATATGTGTATATATTGTACTCCATACCATCTACTGCATCTTGCCTTTGCCGGTCAGCCATCGCTCATCCATATATTTATATGTACATACTCGTATTCATTCCTTTACACTTGTGTGTATAACCTAGTTGTTGTGAAATTGTTAGATTACTTGTTAGATACTACTGCATGGTCGGAACTAGAAGCACAAGCATTTCGCTGCACTCGCATTAACATCTGCTAACCATGTGTATGTGACAAATAAAATTTGATTTGATTTGATATCAACATACAGCTGGCTGGCTATACGATGTACCGGCAGGATAGAACAGAGGCGTCTGGTAAGACAAGGGGCAGCGGTCTATATATTTTTGTAAACAACAGCTGGTGCACGATATCTAAGGAAGTCTCGAGCTATTGCTCGCCTGAGGTAGAGTTTCTCATGATAAGCTGCAGACCACATTACATACCTAGAGAGTTTTCATCTATAGTCTTTGTAGCTGTTTACATACCACCACAGTCAGAGGCTGGTACTAAGATAGCATTGAATGAGCTGAATTCCGCCATAAGCAAACAAGAAAACGTTCACCCAGAGGCTGCACCCTCGATCCACTCCAATTTGCATACCGCCCAAACAGATCTACAGATGATGCAATCACTATTGCACTCCACACTGCGCTTTCCCACCTGGACAAAAGGAACACCTATGTGAGAATGCTATTCATTGACTACAGCTCAGCGTTCAACACCATAGTGCCCTCAAAGCTAATCAATAAGCTAAGGACCCTGGGACTAAACACCTCCCTCTGCAACTGGATCTTGGACTTCCTGATGGGCTGCCCTCAGGTGGTAAGGGTAGGTAACAACACATCCACCATTCTGATCCTCAACACAGGAGGATCAGCATGTCCACATCACCAACAAACTAACATGGTCCAAGCACACCATGACCAAGACGGAAAATATTTGGCATGGGTCCTCAGATCCTCAAAAGGTTCTACAGCTGCACCATCAAGAGCATCCTGACTGGTTGCATCACTGCCTGGTATGGCAACTGCTCGGCCTCCGACCGCAAGGCACTACAGAGGGTAGTGCGAATGGCCTAGTACATCACTGGGGCCAAGCTTCCTGCCATACAGGACCTCTATACCAGGCGGTGTCAGAGGAAGACCCTAAAAATGGTCAAAGACTCCAGCCACCCTAGTCATAGACTGTTCTCCCCCCCCCACACCACTGCCACTCTCTGTTGTCATCTATGCATAGTCACTTTAATTAACTCTACCTACATGTACATACTAACCGGTGCGCCCGCACATTGACTCTGTACCGGCACCCCATTGTATATATTGTTATTTTTTACTGCTGCTCTTTAATTACTTGTTACTTGTATCTCTTATTCTTATCTGTATTGTTTTTAAACTGCACTGTCGGTTAGGGGCTCGTAAGTAAGCATTTCACTGTAAGGTCTACACCTGTTGTATTCGGCGCATGTGACTAATAACATTTGATTTGATTTGATTGTCCAATCAAACATTGTTATCCATGTTGGCAAGATTCCAGAGTGTTCTCTGTTTTATGAAGGCACCAAAGCCATTATGTCACCATTCTGAGTGTCAGGAGTGACACAGTGCCTGAGAAGCCTTCATGATGGGCTGGTGGACATAGACGACGTTATGAATCAAAGTGTGTCCCAGCAGAGCTTGTTCAGTCTGTGCTGCTGGCCAATCAGGAGGTGTTTTCACTGGGCATGTTTAGTCTGTGTTGCTGGCCTATCAGGAGGTGTTTTCACTGGGCATGTTCAGTCTGTGCTGCTGGCCTATCAGGAGGTGTTTTCACTGGGCCTGTGGGGATAGTGGTAAAGCTTTACAGATCTACAGTCTCCTATCTTATCTCTGCATTAGAGCCTCTTCTGGGTACAGCTGAAGAAAGAGAGGGAAGAAGGGAGATAAAGAATGAGAGTGGGAACAAGGCAGAGCGGATGCAATTAAAAGACTGGGTCACAGATCACAGTGCGAAGCGTGAGTGTGATTAATGCACCTCCATTCAGCCCAGGGAGTTTTCTCTGTGTGTGTTTGTGTTTTTGTATTTCTGTGTGTGTGTTGTCTTTTATGAGCCATCAGCAGCTAGGGTGTGTGTCTCTTGGGTCCCAAACACACGCTATCTATCAGGTGCCTTACTGACATCATCAAAGGTTATGCTAAGAGCTAGTGATGACCCACACCCACACATCTACCTCTGGACCAACATCAAGCACTCGAAAATTTATCTTGAACCTTACCCCAACTTGCTGAAAATACAGACACGTTTATCGAACACATTCTGTGGTATTTATGGTCAAATTAAGGGAAAAGTAGTTGCTCTATGATTCAATCAGCCGGAAGGGATTCTTGGGAAAATATATGCACAGTATCAGTTTTTATTTGTTGTTACTAAGTCCCTAATGAACAAGATGACAATATTAACCTCCACCCACCCGATCCTACGTTCATGAATGATCTCAACTCAAACTGTTAAACCCGTGAGACTCGTATACTGTAGTTCTCAGATCCGACTGAACATCGTGACTAAGAATTAACACTAGATGTAACTGAACGCTGTTTCACAAACTTCTTCCCTAATTTAAGTCTGTACCAAGTATATCTGGCATTGTATTTCAACACCCTTAGATATGCATTTGGGCAGTAACCAACGCCAAGAGCTGCCCTGATTGGACTGAGAGGTATCTTAAGAGATGATTTCCCCTCTGACACAGCGCATACTGGACAAACATATCAACTGATATTTTATTATTTTCATCTGGCTCCCACTCAGCAGACGTTGGCTCCAAGGCTTCCCCTTCGATCCAGCAGCACAGTGAAGGCCCTGCTTTATCAGAGCAATATCTTCAAGGAGACGCAGAACAGAAGTGCCTCAAGGCTACACACTGTTAGTTATCTCAGTACAATATAATCATTTCACATAGCCTTCAGCTACATGCTATGATCACAGCTGGAGCAATTTACAAAGAGCTACGTATATGCCAGGAACAGACTGGGGGGAGTGATTAGGGGATACAGAGAGGGGACATGAGAGACATTTTCAGACACACAACAATACAGTTGATTGTCATCTGGTTTCTCAAATGATTGCCTCGCATGGTTCACCAACTACTTCTCCGATAGAGTTCAGTGTGTCAAATCAGAGGGCCTGTTCTTCGGGCCTCTGGCAGTCTCCATGGTGGTGCCACAGGGTTCAATTCTTGGGCCGACTCTCTTCTCTGTATACATCAATGATGTCGCTCTTGCTGCAGGTGAGTCTCTGATCCACCTCTACGCAGACGACACCATTCTGTATACTTCTGGCCCCTCTTTGGACACTGTGTTAACTACCCTCCAGACGAGCTTCAATGCCATACAACTCTCCTTCCGTGGCCTCCAACTGCTCTTAAACACAAGTAAAACTAAATGCATGCTCTTCAACCGATCGCTGCCCGCACCTGTCCGCCATCCAGCATCACTACTCTGGACGGTTCTGTCTTAGATTATGTGGACAACTACAAATATCTAGGTGTCTGGTTAGACTGTAAACTCTCCTTCCAGACTCACATCAAACATCTCCAATCTAAAATTAAATCTAGAATTGTCTTCCTATTTCGCAACAAAGCATCTTTCACTCATGCTGCCAAACATACTCTCGTAAAACTTCGGTGATGTCATTTACAAAATAGCCTCCAATACTCTACTCAACAAATTGGATGCAGTCTATCACAGTGCCATCCGTTTGTCACCAAAGCCCCATACACCACCCACCACTGCGACTTGTACGCTCTCGTTGGCTGGCCCTCGCTTTACACTCGTCACCATACCCACTGGCTCCAGGTCATCTACAAGTCCCTGCTAGGTAAAGTCCCGCCTTATCTCTGCTCGCTGGTCACCATAGCAGCACCAACCCGTAGCATGCGCTCCAGCAGGTATATCTCTCTGGTCACCCCCAAAGCCAATTCCTCCTTTGGCCGACTCTCCTTCCAGTTCTCTGCTGCCAATGACTGGAACAAACTACACAAATCTCTGAAACTCACCAGCTTTAAGCTCCAGCTGTCAGAGCAGTTCACAGACCCCTGCACCTGTACAGTGAGGAAAAAAAGTATTTGATCCCCTGCTGATTTTTTGTATGTTTGCCCACTGACAAAGAAATGATCAGTCTATAATTTTAATGGTAGGTTTATTTGAACAGTGAGAGACAGAATAACAACAAAAGAATCCAGAAAAACGCATGTGAAAAATGTTATAAATTGATTTGCATTTTAATGAGGGAAATAAGTATTTGACCCTCTCAATCAGAAAGATTTCTGGCTCCCAGGTGTCTTTTATACAGGTAACGAGCTGAGATTAGGAGCACACTCTTAAAGGGAGTGCTCCTAATCTCAGTTTGTTACCTGTATAAAAGACACCTGTCCACAGAAGCAATCAATCAATCAGATTCCAAACTCTCCACCATTGTCAAGACCAAAGAGCTCTCCAATGATGTCAGGGACAAGATTGTAGACCTACACAAGACTGGAATGGGCTACAAGACCATCGCCAAGCAGCTTGGTGAGAAGGTGACAACAGTTGGTGCAATTAATCACAAATGGAAGAAATACAAAAGAACTGTCAATCTCCCTCGGCCTAGGGCTCCATGCAAGATCTCACCTCGTGGAGTTGCAATGATCATGAGAACGGTGAGGAATCAGCCCAGAACTACACGGGAGGATCCTGTCAATGATCTCAAGGCAGCTGGGACCATAGTAACCAAGAAAACAATTGGTAACACACTACGCCGTGAAGAACTGAAATCCTGCAGCGCCCGCAAGGTCCCCCTGCTCAAGAAAGCACATATACATGCCCGTCTGAAGTTTGCCAATGAACATCTGAATGATTCAGAGGACAACTGGGCGAAAGTGTTGTGGTCAGATGAGACCAAAATGGAGCTCTTTGGCATCAACTCAACTCGCCGTGTTTGGAGGAGGAGGAATGCTGCCTATGACCCCAAGAACACCATCCCCACCGTCAAACATGTAGGTGGAAACATTATGCTTTGGGGGTGTTTTTCTGCTAAGGGGACAGGACAACTTCACCGCATCAAAGGGACGATGGACAGGGCCATATACCGTCAAATCTTGGGTGAGAACCTCCTTCCCTCAGCCAGGGCATTGAAAATGGGTCATGGATGGGTATTCCAGCATGACAATGACCCAAAACACACGGCCAAGGCAACAAAGGAGTGGCTCAAAAAGAAGCACCCTAAGGACCTGGAGTGGCCTAGCCAGTCTCCAGACCTTAATCCCATAGAAAATCTGTGGAGGGAGCTGAAGGTTCGAGTTGCCAAATGTCAGCCTCGAAACCTTAATGACTTGGAGAAGATCTGCGAAGAGGAGTTGGACAAAATCCCTCCTGAGATGTGTGCAAACCTGGTGGCCAACTACAAGAAACGTCTGACCTCTGTGATTGCCAACAAGGGTTTTGCCACCAAGTACTAAGTCATGTTTTGCAGAGGGGTCAAATGCTTTCCCTCATTAAAATGCAAATCAATTTATAAAAAATTTCACATGCGTTTTTCTGGATCTTTTTGTTGTTATTCTGTCTCTCACTGTTCAAATAAACCTACCATTACAATTATAGACTGATCATTTCTTTGTCAGTGGGCAAACGTAAAAAATCAGCAGGGGATCAAATACTTTTTTCCCTCACTGTATATAGCCCATCTGTAAATAGCCCAACCAACTACCTCATCCCCTACCGTATTTATATATTTATCTTGTTCCTTTGCACCCCAGTTTTTCTACATTGCACATTCATCTACTGCACATCTACCATTCCAGTGTTTAAATGCTATATTGTAATTACTTTGCCACCATGGCCTATTTATTGCCTTACCTTCCTTATCTTACCTCATTTGCACACATTGTATATAGATTTGTTTTTCTACTGTATTATTGACTGTATGTTTGTTTTACTCCATGTGTAACTCTGTGTTGTTGTATGTGTCGACCTGCTTTGCTTTATCTTGGCCAGGTTGCAGTTGTTAATGAGAACTTGTTCTCAACTTGCCTACCTGGTTAAATAAAGGTGAAATATAAATAAAAAAATAAATCTGTAGTGCAAACAGCCACCAATGCAATGATGGCCCATTTATAAACATAACATACAGATACATTGTACAAATAAGTACAGTCAACATTTAACTTTCCATATTGGCTATAAAGATGTAGGACAATGTGCATGAAGGAAGGCATCAGCATATACTAGTAGGTATATATAGTGTTATAGTCCTCCTCCAGTGGCTATATTTAGTCAGTTCTGATTACCCTGGAGGCAGGCCTGGCTTAATAAATGTTAGAAGACGACAAATTGTCTCTTCTCCCTCCCTAAGGGGAAGTGGAAATTTCCTCAGAAGGTAATCAGGTTTTAATTTTATCTGCCTATCTCTTCCATTCTCTCTCTCTCTCTCTCTCTCCCTCTCTTACTTCCTCTCTCACTTCCTCTCTTACTTCCTCTCTCTCTCTAATTCTCATTTTACTCTCCCTCTCTTACTTACTCTACATCCATCTCTGCCGTTGTGCTTCATACTCTCTACCCCTCCTTCTCCATAAAACCCAACAGCCTTTTTTCTGTCTCTGATTAAAGTATTTCCAGACATCCCTGGTGATTGTGTAGCTGCTGTGTTCAGCGTTTTGATTTTGTACAATTAGCCTAATTAGCATTACAAATGCACACTTAGACAGAAACAAAATTGTATTCCTTGAAGAACACATTAAAATGCAAGCCAAATAATGTAGAGGAAATAAATAACCAATGAATCATGAGGATGTGTCCAACTGCAGTGGTG
The DNA here is from genome assembly GCA_030435695.1 of Brachymystax lenok tsinlingensis. Lineage (NCBI taxonomy): Eukaryota > Metazoa > Chordata > Actinopteri > Salmoniformes > Salmonidae > Brachymystax > Brachymystax lenok. The sequence continues at coordinate 20,897,566 of CM059797.1, read as the reverse complement.
CATAACTCATTTAAAATCTAGGAACAATAACAACATATAGGTACCGTATATTGAACATGAGTGCAATAGTAGATTGGGTGGGACTAGGATATGTCCTTAGAAAAGCTAACCCCTAATGCATTGAGGAGAATGAAAATCCCCTATAATCTGAAAAGAGATTGGGGATTGACAGCCAATCTGACTTTACGCAGAGAAAATACTGATGTGTGCATGAATGATGTAGAATATCTGAGCACTTATGTACTAGGTAGTGGATTCCTATTTTGAGATGTAGATTACCTGTGCAGAATCTGATCAATAGTGACTGGTCTCTCTCTCTCTCTCTGACCAGATCATGTCTCCTTAAACCAGTGATTAAATTTAAGACAGATCTCCTTCATTATCCCTCACTCATCCATTACGCTCTAATCCTCCACCCTGGTTCCCCTGGGCAACCCATAGACATGGGCCAACTATTAGTCTGAAAACCCTGGCTCTGGACTGCAGGAGGAGAGACAGTCATTTGTATTCTGCCTTCAAGGAGATCAAGGCAATCTGAAGAAGTCACGCACAGCAAATGGACTACTCATGTTTGACATCTATCTATAATTGCCCCCATTTATTTTATTTTGTCTTGAGGATGTAACTGATGTTATTGCATCAAAAGGATTGATGTATCAATTTGCATTCTGTCACTCTCCCCCAGTGGAAGTGCATCGGATCTGTGGAGGAAAGTGACACTTAAAATAAATGTAATAGTAATTGTTTTCTGCGATTCACACATAATTTTGTCATCTGGAGTTCCCGTCTAGATGCTCACAATAAAGGTCACCCTATTGATTTATCATATCAGTGTAACTCTTCTCATTATTATCCTGATGATCCTGCTAAATGTGCTCAGCAGCAGTCTGTAAACGGTCACACAAATAGGTTTGATTTTCCCCCAGGGTGGCTAGTCTACAGACAGCCATTACAGTACATCTGATTATGTAGGCACCACAAATATACAGAGACAATATGAACAAAGATTGTCAGAATCGGTTGTAGATGTTGCCATAATAAGGATAATTGCACTCTAAAGAGAGGTATTTAGCTGGTAAGCTTTGTGTTGAAGTAAAAGTAGGAATCGATGCTGACTGATCTTCACCCTATGAGAAGGTATTTGAAATTCAGAGCCAGCCCCGTTTAGGCTACATTAAAGCAAAGAAACACAAGCAGTCATGCAGGCATTTACGTGCACACACATAACACCCAAGAAAGCAATACAGATTATGGTCTAAATCTGAACTCATCAGCTGCAGTGGCTTGCGAGTCTGCATACCCACATCCATACCCACACATGCAGTCAACTGATCTGTGCAATCAATCTATTTGTGCAGTTACATTTCCTTAACTAAATGCATTATATCAGTAGCCAGGGCCGGGCCTAGCCTTTTGGAGGCCCTAAGCGAGATTTGATTTGGGGGCATCCCCACCTCGTTGGCAAAACATTTTACCAGCCCCGGTGGGGAGAAAAATGTATGTTTTAAAGTTAATTTACTGCAATTCCACACATTTTAACATTTTCAACGTTTTCTAAGAAGGAAAACAAGTAGGCAGCCAGTATGTTGCAATTACAGTGAGGGAAAAAAGTAGTTGATCCCCTGCTGATTTTGTACATTTGCCCACTGACAAAGAAATGATCAGTCTATAATTTTAATGGTAGGTTTATTTGAACAGTGAGAGACAGAATAACGCATGTGAAAAATGTTATAAATTGATTTGCATTTTAATGAGGGAAATAAGTATTTGACCCCTCTGCAAAACATGACTTAGTACTTGGTGGCAAAACCCTTGTTGGCATTCACAGAGGTCAGATGTTTATTGTAGTTGGCCACCAGGTTTGCACACATCTCAGGAGGGATTTTGTCCCACTCCTCTTTGCAGATCTTCTCCAAGTCATTAAGGTTTCGAAGCTGACGTTTGGAAACCCGAACCTTCAGCTCCCTCCACAGATTGTCTATGGGATTAAGGTCTGGAGACTGGCTAGGCCACTCCAGGACCTTAATGTGCTTTTTCTTGAGCTACTCCTTTGTTGCCTTGGCCGTGTGTTTTGGGTCATAGTCATGCTGGAATTCCCCACCACGACCCATTTTCAATGCCCTGGCTGAGGGAAGGAGATTCTCACCCAAGATTTGACGGTACATGGCCCCGTCCATCGTCCCTTTGATGCGGTGAAGTTGTCCTGTCCCCTTAGCAGAAAAACACATAATGTTTCCACCTCCATGTTTGACGGTGGGGATGGTGTTCTTGGGGTCATAGGCAGCATTCCTCCTCCTCCAAACACGGCGAGTTGAGTTGATGCCAAAGAGCTCCATTTTAGTCTCATCTGACCACAACACTTGTACCCAGTTGTCCTCTGAATCATTCAGATGTTCATTGGCAAACTTCAGACGGGCATGTATATGTGCTTTCTTGAGCAGGGGGACCTTGCGGGCTCTTTGGTCTTGGCCATGGTGGAGAGTTTGGAATCTGATTGATTGCTTCTGTGGACAGGTGTCTTTTATACAGGTAACAAGCTGAGATTAGGAGCACTCCCTTTAAGAGTGTGCTCCTAATCTCAGCTCGTTACCTGTATAAAAGACACCTGGGAGCCAGAAATCGTTCTGATTGAGAGGGGGTCAAATACTTATTTCCCTCATTAAAATGCAAATCATTTTATAAAATTTTTAACATGTGTTTTTCAGATTAAATTTTTTTTAGTCTGTCTCTCACTGTTCAAATAAACCTACCATTAAAATTATAGACTGATAATTTCTTTGTCAGTGGGCAAACGTACAAAATCAGCAGGGGATCAAATACTTTTTTCCCTCACTGTACCTTTAGTGAACTATTAACAGAATACAGTTACAAAATAATACATAATGGAGCAGTAAGTCTGCAAAGATATCATCAAGGCAAAGGGTGGCTACTTTGAAGAATCTAAAATCTAAAATATATTTTGATTTGTTTAACACTTTTTTGGGTTACTACATGATACCATATGTGTTATTTCATAGTTCTGATGTCTTCACTACTATTCTACAATGTAGAAAATAGTACAAATAAAGAACAACTTTTGACTGGTACTGTAAATATTGAACAAAAATATAAACACAACATATAACAATTTCAAAGATGTTACTGAGTTACAGTTCATGTAAGTAAATCAGTCAGTTGAAAATAAATTCATTAGGCCCTAATCTATGGATTTCACATGACTGGGAATACAGATATGCATCTGTTGATCACAGATACCTTTAAAAAAAGGTAGGGGCATGGATCAGAAAACCAGTCAGTATCTGGTATGACTATCATTTGCCTCATGCAGCGCGACACCTCTCCTTCGCATAGAGTTGATCAGGCTGTTGATTGTGGCCTGTGGAATATTGTCCCACTCTTCTTAAATGGCTGTGAGAAGTTGCTTGATGTTGTCAGGAACTGGAACACACTGTCATACACGTTGATCGAGAACATCACAAACATGCTCAATGGGTGACATGTCTGGTGAGTATGCATGCCATGGAAGAACTGGGACATTTTCAGCTTCCAGGAATTGTGTACAGATCCTTGCCACACGGGGCCGTGCATTATCATGCTAAAACATGAGGTGATTGCAGCGGATGAATGGCACGACAATGGGCCTCAGGATCTCTGCTTTCATTGTCACCAGCACAAGGTACACCTGTGAAAATTATCATGCTGTTGAATCAGCTTCTTGATATGCCACACCTGTCAGGTGGATTGATTATCTTGGCAAAGGGGATGTAAACACAACAATTTTAAGAAATAAGCTTTTTGTGCATATGGACAATATCTGGAATATTTTATTTCAGCTCATCAAACATGGGACCAACACTTTACCAACACTTTGTTTTGTTTATATTTTTTGTTCAGTGTATTAAATCATTTTTTTTATATAAAGTGCATACAGAAAGTATTCAGGCCCCTTGACTTTTCCCAGTCAGCCTTATTCTAAAATTGATTCAATAATTTTTTCGCTCATCAATCTATACACAATCTTGTATAGTGACGAAGCGAAAACAGGCTTTTAGAAATGTTTGCAAATGTATTAAAAAATACCTTAATTAAGTATTCAAACTCTTTGCTATGAGAATCGAAATTGAGCTCAGTTGCATCGTGAGGTGCATCCTCAGGTGATCATCCGTGAGATGTTTCTACAACTTGATTGGAGTCCACCTGTGGGAAATCCAAATGATTGGACAATATTTGGACATGCACACATCTATCTATAAAAGGTCCCACAGTTGACAGTGCATGTCAAAACAAAAACCAAGCCATGAGGTCGATGGAATTGTCCGTACAGCTCCGAGACAGGATTGTGTTTAGGCACAAGGGTACCAAAACATTTCTGCAGCATTGAAGGTCCCCAAGAACACAGTGGCCTCCATCATTCTTAAATGGAAGAAGTTTGTAACAACCAAGACTCTTCCTAGAGCTGTCCGCCCAGCCAATCTGAGCAATCAGGGGGAGAAGAGCCTTGGTCAGGGAGGTGACCAAGATCCCGACAGAGCTCCATAGTGCCCCTGTGGAGATGGGAGAACGTTCCAGAAGGACAACCATCTCTGCAGCGCTCCACCAAATCAGGTCTTTATGGTAGAGTGGCCAGACGGAAGCCATTCCTCAGTAAAAGGCACATGACAGCCCACTTGGAGTTTGCCAAAAGGCACCTATAGGACTCTCAGACCATGAGAAACAAGATTTTCTGGTCTGATGAAATCAAGATTGAACTCTTTGGCAAGAATGCCAAGTGTCATGTCTGGAGGAAACCAGGCACCACTCATCACCTGGCCAATACCATCCCTACACTGAAGCATGGTGGTGGCAGCATCATGCTCTGGGGATGTTTATCAGCAGCAGGGACTGGGACACTAGTCAAGACTAAGGGAAAGTGAGCAAAGTACAGAGAACTGAGCAAAGTACAGAGAGATCCTTGAGGGAAACCTGCTCCAGAGCGCTCAGGACCTCAGACTGGGGCGAAGGTTCACCTTGCAACAGGACAACCACCCTAAGCACACAGCCAAGCAACGCTGGAGTGGCTTTGGGACAAGTCTCTGAAATTCCTTGAGTGGCCCAGCCAGAACCTGGACTTGAACCCGATCAAAACATCTCTGGAGAGACCTGAAAATAGCTATGCAGCAACGCCCCCATTCAACCTGACAGAGCTTGAGAGGATCAGTGGAAAAGAAATGGGAGAAAATCCCCAAATACAGTTGTGCCAAGCTTGTAGCGTCATTTCCAAGAAGACTTAAGGCTGTAATCTCTGCCAAAGATGCTTCAATAAAGTACTGAGGTTCTGGATTTTCCGGGGGGGTTTATACATTTGAAGAAAATTATAAAAACTAGTTTTTATATTGTCATTATGGGGTATTGTGTGTAGATTGATGAGGGGGAAAAAAGTATATAGTCCCTTTTGGAATAAGGCTGTAAAGTAACAAAATGTGGAAAAAGAGAAGGGGTCTGAATACTTTCCGAATGCACTTTATGTATTCTTTTCTGTATTTGTTTGTGTGGAAATTGATCCGCTTGTCTAAATGGAAAGAGCTATGTGTGTACAATGTCACATCCAGGTACAATCAATGTAACAACATACAGGTAACTGCCAAAATAAAGGACACACCAACTTTTGTACCCCCTTTTTCGTGATTACAATCTTGCCAAGTAAAGCCCCCCCGGCCAAACCCTCCCCTAACCCGGATGATGCTGGGCAAATTGTGCTCCGCCCTATGGGACTCCCAGGCACAGCCGGTAATGTAGTGAGGCCGCAACACTGCCATGCAGTGCCTTAGACCGCTGCCCCACTCGGGAGGCCCAACTTAAAGTGTCTTAAAAGGGCATTGGGCCTCCATTCTATAATTTGGTGTTTTGTTGATTGTGGTGGAAAACGCTGTCTCCGGTGCCGCTCCAGAATCAATTGTGTTGAGATCTGGTGACTGAGACGGACATGGCATTTACATCGTTTTTATGCTCCTCAAACCATTCAGTGACCACTCGTGCCCTGTGGATGGGGGCATTGTCATCCTATCGGGGCATAGCAATGGTAGCCAAAATAATGGCCAAAATAATGGCCTGCCCAGCATCTTTATACATGACCCTAAGCATGATTGGATGTTAATTGCTTAATCAAAGCCCCCCCCTTTCAATATACTTTGTGTCCCTCATTTACGCAAGTGTTTCTGTTATTTTGGCAGTGAAAATTGTCAAAATATTTGTAGTTGGTAAGTAGACATGGGGTGTCAGCTGGATAAAGACAGCATTGATGTGATGGAAAGATAATTCTAAGAACATTAAATAGTCATATACTGTTTTCTCTTGGAACTAGTTGACTGTCTCAACTACCCTGAAACATCCCCAATCTGTGTCTGTATAAGCAGATATTTGATCATGTAAACTCAAACTTTAATCAGAACATTTAGTCACACAAAGTACTGGACGAAGCAAAAAAAATCTGCATTTCTTTTGACATCAATTTACTTTGAAGTCAGTGAGGACCGTTCCAGAAAATCTAATACCTTGCTTTTTACTTCTCTTCTTTAGAGCGTTTGATCTCACCCTCTGACGAACATTGAGATGATGTTAAGATCACAGAGATAATGAAAGAAGGATTTCGACAAGGCCCTCTTCTAAATTCATTTTGTGTATCGAGTGAAGTTGTAACCTAAAATTAAAGTCAAAATAAATGATTAAAGAGATCAATGCAAAGCTACACTGCTCTTTTAACATAGCTGTTCAGAATTCATGAGCCATCTCAGACCACATAGAATTAAAACCATAGAACTCAACCCTTGTAGTGTATTTAATATGTAACTGACAGCATAGTCTTTTATTCCTATGTATGTCTTTATTATGCATATCATGGCTATGGAGGCAAACCAATTTTCCTGTGACATTAATAGAGTATAGCTACATGATAATGCCCGAGAATCTGGTGTTTGGAGGATATTAGCTTGAGTGTTGTTAGGCCTGAGACAAAGTGCCAAAATACAGTTGAAGTCGGAAGTTTACATACAACTTAGGTTGGAGTCATTAAAACTCGCTTTTCAACCACTCCACACATTTCTTGTTAACAAACTGTAGTTTTGGCAAGTCAGTTAGGACATATACTTTGTGCATGACAAAAGTAATTTTTCCAACAATTGTTTACAGACAGATTATTTAACTTATAATTCACTATATCACAATTCCAGTTGGTCAGAAGTTTACATACACTAAGTTGACTGTGCCTTTAAACAGCTTGGAAAATTCCAGAAAATGATGTCATGGCTTTAGAAGCTTCTGATAGGCTAATTGACATTATTTGAGTCAATTGTGTCAATTGTACCTGTGGATGTATTTCAAGGGCTACCTTCAAACTCAATGCCTCTTTGCTTGACATCATGGGAAAATCTAAAGAAATCAGCCAAGACCTTTGTAGACCTCCACAAGTCTGGTTCATCCTTGGGAGCAATTTCCAAACGCCTGAAGGTACCACGTTCATCTGTACAAACAATAGTACGCAAGTATAAACACCATGGGACCACGCAGCCGTCATACAGCTCAGGAAGGAGATGCGTTCTGTCTCCTAGAGATGAATGTACTTTGGTGCGAAAAGTGCAAATGAATCCCCAAAAAACAGCAAAGAACCTTGTGAAGATGCTGGAGGAAACAGGTACAAAAGCATCTATATCCACAGTAAAACGAGTCCTATATCGACATAACCTGAAAGGCCGCTCAGCAAGGAAGAAGCCACTGCTCCAAAACCGTCATAAAAAAGCCAGACTACGGTTTGCAACTGCACATGGGGACAAAGATCATGCTTTTTGGAGAAATGTCCTCTGGTCTGAAACAAAAATAGAACTGTTTGGCCATAATGACCATTGTTATGTTTGGAGGAAAAAGGAGGCTTGCAAGCCAAAGAACACCATCCCAACCGTGAAGCACGGGGGTGGCAGCATCATGTTGTGGGGGGTGCTTTGCTGCAGGAGGGACTGGTGTACTTCACTAAATAGATGGCATCATGAGGAATTACAATTATGTGGATATAATGAAGCAACATCTCAAGACATTAGTCAGGAAGTTAAAGCTTGGTCGCAAATAGGTCTTCCAAATGGACAATGACCCCAAGCAAACTTCCAAATTTGTGGCAAAATGGCTTAAGGACAACAAAGTCAAGGTATTGGAGTGGCCATCACAAAGCCCTGACCTCAATCCTATAGAACATTTGTGGGCAGAACTGAAAAAGCGTGTGAGCAAGGAGGCCTACAAACCTGACTCAGTTACACCAGCTCTGTCAGGAGGAATGGGCCAATATTCACCCAACTTATTGTGGGAAGCTTGTGGAAGGCTACCCGAAATGTTTGACCCAATTAAACAATTTAAAGGCAATGCTACCAAATACTAATTGTGATGAAAGAAATAAAAGCTGAAATAAATCATTCTCTCTACTATTATTCTGACATTTCACATTCTTAAAATAAAGTGGTGATCCTTGCTGACCAAAGAAAGGGAATTTTTACTAGGATTAAACGTCAGGAATTGTGAAAAACTGAGTTTAAATGTATTTGGCTAAGATGTATGCAAACTTACGACATTAAGTATTTTTGTTTATGTATCTATTGACCCAACCCAGTCGTTCGTTCTAAATGTTCTACTGTCATACTGGCTAGCAACGTTCTTATCCCTTGCTTGCTAGCTAGCCAACTACGGCTAACTTACAGTCACATCAAACAGTGCAGCCAGAATAACAACAAAGTAGCAGCATTTGCATTTGTTTAAGCTGTTTTCTAGTGACATTTATCTCCTACATTTCCTGGCTTGGCTGATGAGACAGTGGCATGCACAGTCAAATGGAACAGAGTAAATAGGCATTTTAACGTCATATATTTAACCGGTGGCAACGTGTGGAATAGACACCGGCTGGAATGCGGTTCTAACCAATCATCATTCAGGATTAGACTCACTCGTTGTATAATATTATACAATCATTCCTTACCCTCTAAACCCGTTTCCCCTTCCCTCCCATGACTCACCCCACCTCCCAGACTAACATCATAGTGATCTGATGCAGTCCTGTGTGCCGTTGTGTGTGTGTGCCCCCTCAGTGCTCTGCAGTGAGCCTTATTGTCTTCTACAAATGCACAGGCTCACTAGGAGGGGCCGGCCTCCTCTGGTAATTATCTACTGCCTGGGAATAGAAGGCTTGTCTCCCTGGGCTATGGCGCCAAAACCATTATTCTTATCGCCACTGGACAACTTACCGCAGTATGGAAAACCCTTCAAAGGTCAAATGTGTGTCTTTGAGTGCAGGGTAACTCCGCCTCTCTCTCTCTGTGTGGATATTTCTGTATTTCTCATTAACTGATAATAGATCACTCTTCTTGACCTTGTGTATATATTGGGTGATGTCAAAAGAATCAGGTCAAGTGTGGAATGGTATGATTGTTATGCTATTATCTGGCCAATACTGATGTTTGCTACATATTCATGAATTTAGAATGCTCATTACTCAGGTTCATGGCTCTAATATCAACTGCACTCAGAACCATTACCAAAACTACTGCCGTAAGCTGCAAGAACAAATACGAACATACAGTATCGAGCATGCAATAGTCAACAGTCTGGCTCAGCTCCATCTACAGTATGTCCCATGTAAAATGGCTATGCATAAATCTTTCTCCTGCATGGGGCCGAAAGGTAGATGAGGACATAGAGTACAGTATGAGGGATGGTGCCAACAATTCCCCCAGGCCATGTCGCCGTGGCATTGCATTTATCCAGCCACACAGGCCCGGTGCACAGCCTTTTGGCTATGTCAGCAAGGAAAGAAAAGTTCAAAATTAAGGCAATGCAGAGTATTCAGAACTCCTATCCAGAACGTTCCTTTTCCTCCAGACGTTCCACCTGATCACCTGAACTCACAAATTGAGCTTCCAGGGGAAACAATCCATTCGAATCCAATGATATGTTGATTAAGGTGGCATCATTGTGGATGGCTCCAGTGAAAGCATGCACATCAAACACTGTGGTCCCATAAGGACTCTACATTTCTATTTTAGAGATTCACAACAAGTAGTTTTCATACATCCTTGCCAGTCACTCATTGGTTTTATTTATCAGTCGAACATACCTGTTCACCAAGTTTGAAATTGGATGCAAAAAGGTCAACACAAAAATCTGAATGAGATGGCAGGACTTTATGGCAGGACTATCTGGCAGGACTTTATGGCAGGACTATATGGCAAAAATATATGGCAGGACTATCTGGCAGGACTATATGGCAGGACCAGGGTGGCCTATACTTTATAAAAGAGATTTAAAGGCATTGCCCATTTTTCTTAAAACCAGAATCCAATACAGAAATAGAGCAATAAACCCTCATAAAATGTTAGTGTGTGACAACATAAACAGTAGCATTATCCTCCTCAACTTTGTCAAACTTAACTTTTACTCCCCCACCGTGTAAGAAAATATTATTATTTCCTGCCATAACTATAGTACTTGTGTGTTCGCCAATAACCGGGTACAGAAATCCATTAGGCACAATTGCTGTGCTGGCATGGTTACTGTGTGGAGGCTAAGCAAATTCCTGCTTGTATGAGACAAAATATTGTCAAATGTAAAGAGACAAAATAATACCACCCCTTACAAGTTGGGGATCAATATAACAAGCATGGCCTGTCTCGGGTTACACACAATTCCCTCCTCTGTCATCTCTTATTCCCACAGGAGAATCTGAAAAGGATATTAGATATCTGCTATCATATGCAATCTAGTTTTAATCCAATTCTTATTTGATCTAAATCCTGTTTGTAAATCTCTTTTTAGACCTCCAGAGGTCAACAAACAGACAGTTTTAAACCACAAAAATTTTGTGAAAGGACCTGACCACTCTTTCTAAACCAGACAATATAAAAGTTGATAAAACTGGAACCAGAGCACAGTATAGCAGCACACAGTAGAATGACGAGGCATCATTATCCAGTGTGCTCAAGAGAATAATGCAAATTCAAGATGAGTATTTCCTTTCAAAAAAAATTGGTAGGAAATGTCAAGCTGACTGTCATTAAAGACGCGTAACATTTTTATTCCATCATTTAAGGCAGCAATTCCATCTCTCCAAACAGAGGCCCTAATCTATCTCCCTTTTCAATAGACAGAAGAAAGACAGATTAACTCCATTCCTCTTTGACTTTACTGAATAAAGAAAACAATACATTTCTCATTTAACTGTAATCCTGTGCCAGGGCTCTGTGGCAGGAATAATACTATTGGGAGGAGAGATGGAAAGATGCAATGGCTTTGGATATGAATTCAGGAGGCAGCCTCCATATTTGCTAATCTTTTTCATTTTCTTTTTAAAAAGTGCAGCAGTTGAGCAAGAGAGGAAGAAGGGAGGGAGAAGGAGAGGAATAGAGAAAGAGAGAGATACACATAAGAGACATGATGGAGTGACAGACAGAGAGAGTGAGAAAAAGGGAAAGCAGAAAAAAGGAAGAGAGAAATGAAAGACAGAATAAGGTTTACAGCTACAAAATATCAGAGTCAATATGGGAAAGGGGGGATACCTAGTCAGTTGGCCAACTGAATGTATTCAACTGAAATGTGTCAGGGCAAAGGTCCAAAATGAGGTGGCTGCAGAGAAGTGAGGCTTCAAAGTCAGTACAGTTTAAAGCACAGCGCATCAGAGTCAGCCTAGTGGATGAAATGCACACTGACACATGCAGACATTGTGTTGTTAACTGCATATATCACAGGGCATGCAGGGCACAGGGAATGGAGGCGAGGCATCCATACCATCACCTCCTTCATAACTTCTTGTGCATCATGGGAAACGGAGTCCATGAGGAAGTTTACACACAGAGTGTGGATCATCTTTCAGTCTCTTCTTGCTAGGAATTCAGTTTTTCCATAAATTAATTTGACCCAGGTGTAAGGATTGACCCAGAGGTGTAGGACAGCGAGAGTGAGAAGGAGGCAGCTAGTACAGAGCCATATACAGTGAAGGCTGAGGTCAGGGATGTGTGTCTCGTGTCTACAGGAGCAGCAGCAACGGAGAACAAAGTGAACCCCTGGAGCTCTTCCAGTGAGACCTTAAACAAAGAATTGTCAGAATGCAGGAGAGAGCTGTCAGAGCCAGGCCCCAATCCTTTAAACGATGTGCCTCAAACTCGTGTCTCCCTCACCCCCCTCACTGCAAGGCTATGAATTACTGTGTCAACTCCTCAAAGTCTCCACACTCTCTCCCCTTCTCGCTGATGCCCTCAACCAGATATAGAGATGATAGAAATTTTAAGTCCAGCTTTATCTTTTGTAAACAAGGAAGAGAAATCCCTTGTAACTTGTGTTTACCTAGGATTTTTCAACATCCTTGACGCATACCATAGGGAGGGGAGGAGGTTGCAAGGATAAAAACAAGAGAACAGCATGAAAGAGAGATACTGTATAGGGAAATTGGAATTGACCTGACGTGCTCGAGCACAATTTCTTCTCTTTATTCTGAGGTGTTAGACTCATAAAAATGCAGGTTCCTATGATGAAAACAGCGGACGTGACATTTTGACTGAGGTGGAAAACAGACACGTATCCATAGCTTCCATGCGTGCTGTAGTTGCAGAGGTGACGAGGGTAGTGAATACAATACACAGCATTAGATGATTCTCAGAATAGAGAAACAAGAACTGCCAGGAAATGTCAGCATGGGGTATGGATGCATTTGATATTTTCACAAATAAATCAAGAAACCAGTTTATTCCAACATTATGTAGTAGTTTTCAGTTGTCCTCAGAGATGATAACTGTTGGGAGACACATACCATTACCTAAAATCATTGAGGATAAAAGAGTTCGGGGAAAAGGTGAATTTTGTATTTGTTTATACATACAGAACATCCGTGTACATCCAAATGTCCTCTAACTACTACCAGGGCCGGTCCTGGTCAATCTGCTGCCCTAGGCAAAAACAGAAAAATTGCTAGAATAGTCCCAGTTAGGGCTGTGGCGGTCACAAAATTTCATCAGCCAGTGATTGTCAAACAAATAACTGTCAGTCTCACGGTAATTGACCATTAATTAACATAAACACATTTAGCATCTCCTGGCTTCCACACATAGCCTACAAGCCACTGATGCAGACATTTGGAACATCTACATTTAAAAAAGTCTAATAAATCCATGAAATATAGCGTTTAACTTCACAATAAATCCATTATTTATTTTAGACAGGTCTAATGAAGCATGATATGAAGAAAATGTATTTTCAGAAGAACAGAATAGCATACTCTGAGTTGTCCTTATGTTAGGTCTTGATCTGGCTATGCCAAATGGCTGTGCGCTACATTAGTTCATTTAGCAGACAAGATTTGCTTAGAATTCCGTGGCATTATTTTATAGTATGAAGAATACAATTAAACAAAGCTGAATAATATAGAAAAAATATTTTCTCCAAACGATTTGAGGGAGTGCTTACAGGCAGCTATTCTGTGTTGAGTCGTTAACAAAGAAATAGGTACTCCTTTATGCTTAACTTCTTAGGGAGCGGCAGCAGACATGACGGTTTTGGAGAGTCTGGCGTGCCCAAAGTAAAATGCCTGCCACTCAGGCCCAGACAATAGGATATGCACATAATTAGTACTATTGGATAGGAAACACTCTGAAGTTTCTAAAAGTGTTAACATAATGTATGTGAGTATAACAGAACTGATATAGGAAAATCCATCCGGATTTGCAGTTTGTTTTGTACATGAGGCTGCCTATTCATTTGTATTTTAACTAGGACTGAGACTGCAGTACCTATGGCTTCCACTAGATGTCAACAGTCTTTATACAAAGTCTGGAAGCTGTAGCAGTAAGCAGAACGGATAGGAAGAGGAAGTAGTCAGGGGACCACTTTTGTTTACAATGTTTGACGGGCGCGGGATTGTGAACATGCACCACTTTATTTTCCTTTCCTATTGTTCACGTTATCGTCCGGTTGAAATATTAAAGTAAATATACATAAAATGATACTTAAGGATACATTAAAAATGATGTTTGATTTGTTTGTAGAAAGTTTATAGGTATAATTTGAACGTGTTCTCTTCACGGTTCAATGGGCGACTCAACTGTGGATTTTCTGATCATAACGCGCCAACCAAACTGATATTTATGGATATAATAAATGACTTTTTCTAACAAAAGAACCATTGGATGTCTTCGTTGGACACTTGGGAAGCCCTCAGCAGAAGTTCTTCGAAAGGTAAGTGATATTCTTTAGCTCTTATATGGGTTTTGTGTGACCCGCGCTGGATATGAATTTATGCTAATGTTGAAAATATGTGGGGTGCTATCCTCAAACAATCAAATGTTGTGCTTTCGCCGTAAAGCCTTTTTGAAATCTGACAACGCTGTGATATTGCCAAGAGGCAGAGCTTTTGATGACTATGCAACACTTGTATATTGATGAATGTTTAATAATTCAACTTTTGGATTTTGAATTTGGCGCGCTCCAGCAGGTATATTTCACTGGTCATCCCCAAAGCCAACTCCGACTTTGGCCGCCTTTCCTTCCAGTTCTCTGCTGCCAATGACTGCAACGAATTACAAAAATCACTGAAGCTGTAATCTTAAATCTCCCTTACTAACTTTAAGCATCAGCTGTCAGAGCAGCTTACTGATCATTGCACCTGTACACAGCCCATCTGTAAGTAGCCCACCCAACTACCTCATCCCCATATTGTTATTTATTTTTTTTGCCCGTTTGCACCCCAGTATCTCTACCTGCACGTTCATCTTCTGCACATCTATCACTCCAGTGTTTAATTGCTAAATTGTAATTATTTCGCCACTGTGGCCTATTTATTGCCTTACCTCCATAATCTTACTACATTTACACACACTGTATATAGATTTTTCTATTGTGTTATTGACTGTTTGTTTATCCCATGTGTAACTCTGTGTTGTTTGTGTCGCACTGCTTTGCTTTATCTTGGCCAGGTCGCTGTTTTAAATGAGAACTTGTTCTTAACTGGCCGACCTGGTTAAATAAAGGTGGAATAAAAAAAAAAAAAGATTGAATCCCCGAGCTGACAAGGTAAAAATCTGTCGTTCTGCTCCTGAATAAGGCAGTTAACCCACTGTTCCTAGGCCATCATTGTAAATAATTTGTAAATAATTTGTTCTTAACTGACTTGCCTAGTTAAATACAAAAATAAATTTAAATGAACTATTAGGCTATTTCTTCACATCATAAGTGCAATAGGCTATAAGCGCGAATGTTCCATTATCATTAGTGACCACAAATGTGATTATGCATGTGATGCTTTTATTATAAAGGTGCATTTTTATGATGAAATGATCTTCCCCAAACTTGAAACTCATACGCTGCTTATGTATGCCAGTTAACCTCTTAGCGCGCCGATCCCTTTAGCGGGATCGTTTTCAGAGAAACAAACATAGCGCCAAATTCAAAATACATATTCGTAATACATATTCGTAATATTTAACTGATATACAAGTGTTGCATAGTGTTGCATAGCCATCAAAAGCTCTGCTTCTTGGCAATATCACTGCGTTGTCAGATTTTAAAAAGGCTTTACGGCGAAAGCACTACATTTGATTGTTTGAGGCTAGTACCTCACATATTTTCCACATTAGCATAAATTCATATCCAGCTCGGTTCTCAAAATATCCATATCACAGCTAATATAAATCGCTTTACCTTTCAAATAACTTCTTCTGAGGTCTTCCCAAGTGTCCAAACAAGATAATCCATGGTTCTTTTGTTAGAAAAAGTAAATAATTATATCCATAAATATCCGTTGTTTTTGGCACGTTACGTTCAGCTACTCCACCAAGCATTGTCAGTCTACTCGCCCGCTTTACAGTGAAGGGATGGCGTTCAAATTATACCTCTCATCTTTTTCACAAACAAATCAAATATCATTAATAATGCATCCTTATGTATTCTTTTATGAATAATAGCGATCATATTTACAAGAACGGTAAGTGAAGCGTTAAAAGACAAAAGAAAGTTGGTCGCTGGCGCGTTCACGCTTCTCGTGAACGTGCACGCCTGTTTACCTTTTGCCCTACCGGTAGTAATTCTCTCTCAAGGATCTGGTCAGAGCTTTTTCCTCCATACCCTTTCCAGAGACTGTTGACATCTAGTGGAAGCCATAAGTACTGCAACCTCGGTCCTATTCCCCATAGAAAAATATTACATGGGCTTCAAAATGAGAGGAGAGCAACAGAAAAATAAATTCCGGACAGAAATCTCTCTGGTTTTTGCCTGCTAAATCTGTTCTGGAATAGCTACAGACTATATCTTAATGGTTTTATAAACTTCAGAGTGTTTCCTATCCAATAGTACTAAATATGTAAATATCCTAGTTTCTGGCCATGAGTGGTAGGCATTTAACTTTGGGCACGTCAGACAGGCGAAAATTTGGAAAATGGGACCCTAGCTGGAAGAGGTTAAGCTCTACACCCCTTGTAAAGCGGATGAATGTGCTTAATTTTAAGAAGTTATTTTGCCACTTGTGATACAAAACTTCAATATATATTGGCTAGGCTACATGAGGTGTGCGACTATGATTAGAAAAAGTTGCAAAACAAAGGCATTGTTTCATATGCTGAGCATCATTCACAAGTTCTAATATATAATTCACAAGTGATAGGTTA
The DNA here is from genome assembly GCA_030435695.1 of Brachymystax lenok tsinlingensis. Classification (NCBI taxonomy): domain Eukaryota; kingdom Metazoa; phylum Chordata; class Actinopteri; order Salmoniformes; family Salmonidae; genus Brachymystax; species Brachymystax lenok. The sequence goes on along the minus strand of CM059797.1, from coordinate 20,880,914 downwards.
ATATTGTCACCCATCAGACTATTCTTGATTTAATCTTGTCTTTACATATGTGACTCACCACCTGGATTTGGTCTTATGTAGCAACATTTGAAATTGTGTTTTTTACATTGGATAAAATTAGAGACTCAGAGCTACAAAATAGTATATCATACACTACATTTTTGAGGAACAATGGGAAAGTAGTTCTGCTTTGAAAGTTGATAAATGTGTAAACTCACTTTTGAGAAAATGGCTTTTGAATGTTTTGGTATCTAGTGAAGAGCTCTTCTTTGTCTACAGTACACCCATTCAGCATCGTTCACACCCTCTTAAGCTTTAGCCCCACCCATCTCGTTTTGGTATTGGAACATTCAGACCGCACACTTGACACTCTGGCCGATGATTTATTTACCTCTGGATAACATGAAAACAGCCTTACCAGCTCTGCTGGCAACAATTCCATTATGTTTTTTTTGCCGACGTTAACTGACACTGGCCATATTCAACGGGTGTTGTACAATTTAGCTTAATACATGTAGCTAGCTAGCTAGGTAAACAATTAACCTAGCTAGGTAAACAACATGTAAGATCACACACACGTCACGTAACGTTAGCTAACGAGCCAGCCAGCTAACGTTAGCTAGTTAAACAACAATGAACAAAGTGCCAAATCATGTCGTTACTATTCTGCATGAATCTGCTGGGAGCTAACCAACCAGATTCAATGTCAGCAAGCTAGCATTAGCCTCTAACTAGCAAAGCAAATGGTTCTGGGATACGAATAATAACATCATACACGTAATGTTAGCTAGGGAGCCAGCCAGCTAATGTTAGCAACATAAACCTAAATTGAAACTGATAATTGTGCATGACTTCAGTATTGCTTACTAAAACTGCTGTTACACTCAGGTTTTTTATTTTATTTTTAATTATGATTATTTTGCTCTTACTATAGTACTGTAGCTCACTCCTGACCAGTCACGTTGTACAGCGCTTGAGTGACACAACAGTCTAAGACACTACAGCTGTGTTGCTACAGATGCTGGTTCAATACCCGTGCAGGCCTCGACTGGGAGACCAATGAGATGACTGTAGGTTTTTGGTTTCTCTCCCTCTAAAAACAGAAATAAATAATTCTAAATAACAAACTGGCTTTATTTTAAAATTAGTAACAATGTCTCACCCCATGTTCAAGAATTCTCGCTCAATTTACGTTATTGAAAATTAAAAAATTTCCAAAATATTGTTATTTTTTAAACAAAGCGATTATTATTATTAATTTAGAATGATATAAAAGCCCCTTGGATATTCTCACGGATATATTATTAACCCTGTTATTAGCAGGACAATATAAATTGGTCATATTGGTCATGGCTCCCGAGTGGCGCACAATGGGATTGCCTTGCAGTTCTCCAGCTGTATCCACTGAAAGCGAGCGAGGTTCAAGGCACGAGGGCAGGGGGCATGGGATGGACCACAGAGCCGCGCATAGAAGACAGACCTAGCCCATGGGGAAGGGAGGAGGAGGAAGGGGGAGGGGGACCCCCACCCCGCCACACTGGGTAGCACAGAGCAACACTGTGGGCATTGCACTAATTAATAATGGCGCTAACTAGGGAAACGTTCCCGCTGTTCTTAGTGCCAGTCTGCACGTTCAAACTTAAACAACGTAATGAATAATGGTATCTTTATGCTTTCGTTAATGAAATAATGATGAAAATACTCTTTAAAAATGCCTACGTTTATTTAGTTATGGATCCATAACAAATTACTATTGGAATCAATATCACTGAATTATAGAAATGTCCTCCATTCCTCTATATAAAAATTTGGCGGAGAGTCACGTCATATTTTTCTATATACTGTAGACCTACCGTAGGCGACATGAGTCTCACTAGTGTTGAGTAATGTGCTATTAAAAGTGGTTTAGGTCTTATTTATTTAAAGAGCATATTGAAGTTAGAACCAATAGGATTTGAAGCAATAGCCTACAACTATTTTAGCACCGTTTTGCGCTGCTCTGAGACAAGCATGGGGACAGGTTGATAGATCAATTACATTTTTATTTTGACTGACTCTCCGTTTGGGTATTGGTTAGACCAGTACTATAGAATACTCCTGACCGTCACGTTGTACAGCGCCATATTTTCCATTCCATCCTAACGGAAACCCAGAGGGTTTTTCGTTTCTCTTGGAATAGAAACATCATAATATTAATCAAATTAATCCCAAACTCTAAAAGTAATTGGAAAGGTAGATACAAATTATTTGTGACATTGTGGTTACAATAAAGAATGTAAACAAGATGTAAACAAGATGCTGTGTTTTTATTTACAGTAGTTATGGACAGCTGGTGGCACTTTGAAAACAGGTTTTCAAACACTTGTAGCCCGATTTGCAGGACAGTAGACTCTTTATAGCCCGGCTACTGTAGGTGTGAACATCCCACTACCTGCAAAAAAATGACATTGCGACCAAAGAGAACAGACAAAATTGACATTGTTTTCATCAAGCAAGCTTCTTTCTATGGTGCTACCCATTCCAGGGTTAGGACCATAACCACGAAATGACCCGGAGCTGAGAGGATCACCAAAACTAAAGGTGCATGTATATAGCCTATCAATGTGTAGGCATACTGTGTAATAAAATCAATAATTAAGTAAAGGTTAAATATATATATATTTTTTTAATGATCGTGTACTAAAAATGTGAATGTGTTTTTGCAGAGCATACAATCATGCCGACAGCCATCCGTGGAGATCAGTGGACAAAGGGCTGGACAACGGCCGCACCGAAAAACTCATGATTGCCAAGAAAGCGGTTTGTTTTGCTAGATTCTTAAAATGTGTATGCAGCATTTGTGTTGGAGTCACTTTTCATTTTCAATTGATCTATCGTTTCTATCATAGGCCACTGTAATCAATGGGGGCTCAGAGAGGTACCATTCTGCTCATCTGATGAAGGTGCACATGGATCAGATTCAAACTTTGAAGACAGAGATTGAGTCATTGAAGGCAGACCAGCAGAAAGAGAAACATTATAGGAGGGCAGAGATACGGGCGTCATGTCAGGCACACCTGTGAGCTCTGGAACTCCACCTCCGACAGGCAGAGTCAACATACAGTTGATGTCGGAAGTTTACATACACCTTAGCCAAATACATTTTAACTCAGTTTAATCTGTGATAAGAACATTGCTAGCCAGTATGACAATAGAACATTTCGAACGAACGACTGGGTTGGGTCAATAGATACAGAACAAAAATACTTAATGTCCCTGGCAAACGAACCGATAGAACGAACGACCAGCCGGCTTGGGTAGCAACCCTAGATTTGTGTTGGGACTATATCTTGTGGAAGGGTTAAATAGTATGAATAAATTCATCAAAATATATTTTTTTATTTGAATATGTAAATCATAATTTGTAAATGTTGGTAACCCGTTGTATAAAATTGATAATGCACTCGAAGCCGGTGTTTGGAGCATACAGTTGAAGTCGGAAGTTTGCATACACCTTAGCCAAATACATTTAAACTCAGTTTTTCACAACTCCTGACATTTAAATGTAGTAAAAATGCACTGTCTTAGGTCAGTAAGGATCACCACTTCATTTTAAGAATGTGAAATGTCATAATAATAGTAGAGAGAATAATTTATTACAGCTTTTATTTCGTTCATCATATTCTCAGTGGGCCAGAAGTTCAAATACACTCAATTAGTATTTGGTAGCATTGCCTTTAAATTGTTTAACTTGGGTCAAACGTTTTGGGTAGCCTTCCACAAGCTTCCCACAATAAGTTGGGTTAATTTTGGCCTATTACTCCTGACAGAGCTGGTGTAACTGAGTCAGGTTTGTAGGCTTCCTTGCTCGCACACACTTTTTCAGTTCTGCCCACAAATGTTCTATGGATTTGAGGTCAGGGCTTTGTGATGGCCACTCCAATACCTTGCCTTTGTTGTCCTTAACCCTCGCAAGGCTGCCGGCCCAGATGGCATCCCTGGCAGCATCCTCAGAGCATACGCAGACCAGCTGGCTGGTGTGTTTACGGACATATTCAATCAATCTTTATCCCAGTCTGCTGTTCCCACATGCTTCAAGAGGGCCACCATTGTTCCTGTTCCCAAGAAAGCTAAGGTAACTGAGCTAAATGACTATCGCCTGCAGCACTCACTTCCGTCATCATGAAGTGCTTTGAGAAACTAGTCAAGGATCATATCACCTCCATCCTACCAGACACCCTAGACCCACTCCAATTTGCTTCCCAATAGGTCCACATACGACGCAACCCTGGGTCTCAACCCCGCCCTGTGCAACTGGATCCTGGACTTCCTGACGGGCCACCCCCAGGTGGTGAGGGTAGGAAACAACATCTCCACCCCGCTGATCCTCAACACTGGGGCCCCACAACAGTGCGTTCTCAGCCCTCTCCTGTACTCCCTGTTCACCCATGACTGCGTGGCCATGCACACCTCCAACTCAATCATCAAGTTTGCAGACGACACTACAGTGGTAGGCTTGATTACCAACAACGACGAGACGGCCTACAGGGAGGAGATGAGGGCCCTCGGAGTGTGGTGTCAAGAAAATAACCTCTCACTCAACGTCAACAAAACAAAGGAGATGATCGTGGACTTCAGGAAACAGCAGAGGGAGCAACCCCCTATCCACATCGACGGGACAGTAGTGGAGAAGGTGGAAGTATTTAAGTTCCTCGGCGTACACATCACGGACAAACTGAAATGGTCCACCCACACAGACAGCATGGTGAAGAAGGCGCAACTGCGCCTCTTCAACCTCAGGAGGCTAAAGAAATTTGGCATATCACCAAAAACACTCACAAACTTCTACAGATGCACAATCGAGAGCATCCTTTTGGGCTGTATCACCGCCTGGTATGGCAACTGCTCCGCCCACAACCGTAAGGCTCTCCAGAGGGTAGTGAGGTCCGCACAACGCATAACCGAGGGTAAACTACCTGCCCTCCATTACACCTACAGCACCCGATGTCACAGGAAGGCCAAAAAGATCATCAAGGACAACAACCACCCGAGCCACTGCCTGTTCACCCCTCTATCATCGAGAAGGCGAGGTCAGTACAGGTGCATCAAAGCTGGGACCGAGAGACTGAAAAACAGCTTCTATCTCAAGGCTATCAGACTGTTAAACAGCCATCACTAACATTGAGTGGCTGCTGCCAACATACATACTGACTCAAACTCTAGCCACTATAATAATAAAAAATTGGATGTAATAAATGTATCACTAGCCACTTGATATAATGTTTACATATCCTACATTACTCATGTCATATGTATATACTGTACTCTATACCATCTACTGCATCTTGCCTATGCCGTTCGGCCATCGCTCATCCATATATTTATATGTACATACTCGTATTCATTCCTTTACACTTGTGTGTATAACCTAGTTGTTGTGAAATTGTTAGATTACTTGTTAGATACTACTGCATGGTCGGAACTAGAAGCACAAGCATTTCACTGCACTCGCATTAACATCTGCTAACCATGTGTATGTGACAAAAACATTTTGATTTGATGATTTGATTTGATTTACAGAATGCAGGGCATGCGTTATTTCATAGCTCTGATGTCTTCACTATTACTCTACAATGTAGAAAATAGTAAAAATAAAGAAAAATCCTGGACTGACTAGGTATGTCCAAACTTTTGACTGGTACTTGCTTAATTTATTTGATTAATATTATGTTTTTTCTATTGCATGAAAAACCCTCTGGGTTTCTGTTAGAATGGAACGGAGAATATGGCGCTGTACAATGTGATTCCATATGTGTTATTTAATAGTTGTGATGTCTTCACAACATAGTTGTGATGTCTACTACAGAATTAGACATTACTCAACACTAGTGAGACTAATTTTGCCTATGGTATGCCTACAGTATACCGAAGAAAAAATAAATTCAATGATGTGACTCTCCTCCATTAATTACATTAAGAAGATTGGAAGACTAAATTAATATCTTGGTCCTTTTCTGGTGGGTTATTCTGTCTCTGTCACGATCTTCTAAAGGGAAGGACCAAGACGCAGCGATGCTTCCAGTATACATCTTTTATTAAACGAAACTGGGAAAATAATAAACGAATGAACGAAGATTGTAAACAGACATAGACTAAACACTTACGCTATGTATCAAACAAACAATAACCCACAAAACCCCTCTGAAAACTACAAACATATATATGGTTCCCAATTAGAGGTAATGACACTCAGCTACCTCTAATTGGGAACCATTTATTCAACATAGAAATAGAACACCTAGAACAGAAAAACCCTACACCAAAAATGAAACAAAAACATGCCAGCCTGTAAAACTCAGGCCTGGACGTGACAGTCCCCCCCCCCCAAAGGCGCGGACTCCGACCACGGCAAAAGTCTAATGGGGGGTCTTCGGGTGGGCCTTTCAGTCTTAGGTGGCGGTTCCGGTGCCGGCTGTGCTGGCCCGAGGTCACGCACCGGAGGCCCTGGGCTAGAAGCAGGAACGGGCCGTATTGGACTCTCTATGCGCACTGGGACTCTGGTGCGGGGAGCAGGAACGGGCCGTGTAGGACTCACGATGCGCACTGGGACTCTGGTGCGAGGAGCAGGAATGGGCCGTATTGAACTCTCTATGCGCACTGGGACTCTGGTGCGGGGAGCAGGAACAGGCCGTATTGGACTCTCTATGCGCACTGGGGGCGTGGTGCGCGGAGCAGGGACAGGACGTGCTGGGCTCTCTATGCCCACAGGGGGCCTGGTGCGCGGAGCAGGGACAGGACGTGCTGGGCTCTCTATGCGCACAGGGGGCCTGGTGCGCGGAGCAGGGACAGGACGTGCTGGGTCCACGACTCGCACAGGGATCCTGGAGCGTGGAACAGGGACAGGACGTGCTGGGTCCACGACTCGCACAAGGATCCTGGAGCGTGGAACAGGGACAGGACGTGCTGGGCTCTTTAAGCGTACAGGGGGCTTGGTGCGCAGAGCCGGCACCACTCTTCCAGGCAGCACACTCACCCTAGCATGACAGATGAGTGGAGCTGGAATGTCGCGTACCGGGCTGTGGATACGCACCGGAGACACTGCACGCAGAACCGGTGCAGGATATCTCGGTCCAAGGAGGTGCACGGGAGACTTAGCGCGCAGAGCCGGCACCACTCTTCCAGGCAGCACACTCGCCCTAGCCTGACAGATGAGTGGAGCTGGAATGTCGTGTACCGGGCTGTGGATACGCACCGAGACACTGCACGCAGAACCGGTGCAGGATATCCTGGTCCAAGAAGGTGCACGGGAGACTTCGCGCAGAGCCGGCACCACTCTTCTAGGCTGCACACTCACCCTAGCCTTACAGATGAGTGGAGCTGGAATGTCGCAAGACCGGCCTATGAATGCGCACTGGAGACACCGCGGCGCAATACTGCATAGCACGGCGTCTTACCAGTGCGACGCTCCCTCCAATGCTCCCTCCAAAGAGCACGAGGAGTTGGCTCAGGAGTCCACCCTGAACCGGCCAACCTCACCGTGCGCCCCTCCCAAAAAGATTTTTGGGGCTGCCTCTCGGGTTTTCTAGCCAGGCGTGTTCCAGCATATCTCTCCTTATTATCGCTCCGCTCTGCCCTCGCTGCTTCCATCTCCTCCTTGGGGCGACGATGCTCCGCAGTCTTCTCCCAGGGTCCCTTTCCAGCCAATATCTCCTCACATGTCCAGGATCCCTTTCCAGCCAATATATCCTCCCATGTCCAGGACGCCTTGTTCTCTCGCTGCTTGGTCCTTTTCTGGTGGGTTATTCTGTCACGATCTTCTAAAGGGACGGACCAAGACGCAGCGATGCTTCCAGTATACATCTTTTATTAAACGAAACTGGGAAAATAATAAACGAATGAACGAAGATCGTAAACAGACATAGACTGAACACTTACGCTATGTGTCAAACAAACAATAACCCACAAAACCTCTCTGAAAACTACAAACATATATATGGTTCCCAATTAGAGGTAACAACACTCAGCTGCCTCTAATTGGGAACCATTTACCCAACATAGAAATAGAACACCTAGAACAGAAAAACCCTACACCAAAAACGAAACAAAAACACGCCAGCCTGTAAAACTCAGGCCTGGACGTGACATAATCACTTTGTTTATTTCGTTTTCATTTAACCTAGAGTGAGCGAGAAAAAGGCATTTCTTGAACATGGGGTGAGACATTCTCACTAATTTGTAAATAAAGTCAGTACAACGTGACGTCGGGAGTAGGCTGTACAGGATTCGAGGATTCTAAATTGTTTGCCTTCATTAGACATTACTTAACACTAGTGAGACTCATTTCGCCTATGGTAGGCCTACAGTATATCGGAAAAAACATTTTCAATGACGTGACTCTCTGCCAATAATTACATTTAGAGGATTGGAGGACTCTAAATGTATATCTAAGGGGCAGTTTCCTGAAACGGTTCACATATACTAAATGTGTGGTAATATCGTGGTAATATGGACACCGCAACAGCCCTAGTCCCAGTAAGCAAAATGTTGAATATAGGTCTAAAATAAATACAATCCAGATGTTGAAGTTAGGTTCAATTTAGGTTCTGAATGAAAGGTGAAAATACTTCATTTATAGACATCTATGTCAAGGCTGGTCCAGACTGGAAAAAATCTGAACCAAACATGATTGGTTCAGGTTTGGTCTGGACTGGACCAAAAAACCAAAGTCCGAGAACGTGGAAATCAAGGCCTGTCCAGACTGCACCAAAGAAATATGGCCAAAAGGCATCAGCATTGGTCCGTGCTTACTGAGGTATAGCCTACAGTGTTGCCTGAAATTGCATTTTAGGAATGCCAATCTATGTGGTAACCCTGCCGTTTGTAAAACACCAAAAAAAGACATCCAAAAGACATCAGCGTCAGTCCATGCTTACTACCATGTCGGCCCGCAATAGAATTTTAAGAATGCTCATTCATGTTGTAGGCCCACCATATTTAAAACAGTTCATTGCATTGGCTTTATTAGTCCTGAATCGAGTGACTAATCAATTTGTCTATTTAAACTCTGAATATCAGCTACCCTACTTTATCAGGAGGAGTTCTTCTGAGCCTATTTGCAATTTGTTTACACAGCAGGAAATGCAGAAGTATTTTCTTTTTCACTTGATCCAAACTTGAAACGACTGATCATGACAATTTAGCCCACAGGATGAAACTCCTGGACAGCGGTTGTGAGTATCCTGATTGTCCATAGGATATGTTGTCTGACCAATCGGAATCCATGCTTCAAGATTGCATTGATCACACGGACTGGGATATGATGTATACACTGACGTATACACTGACACGGGGACTGAGTTCATTAGGAAGTGTATAGGGGATGTTGTTTCCACTGTGACTATTAAAACACACCCAAATCAAAAATCGTGGATAGATGGCAACATTCACACAAAATTAAAAGAGCGAACCACCGCATTTAACCACGGCAAGGTGACTGGGAATATGGTCGAACACAAATATTGCAGATATGCTCTCCGTAAGGCAATCAAACAGGCAAAACTTAATCCAGAGACAATTCAACAGCTCATACACGAGACGTATGTGGCAGGGACTACAGACAATCATGGATTACAAATGGAAAATCAGCCACATCGCGGACACAAACGCTCCTTGACTAGCTAAACACTTTCTTCACTCGCTTTGAGGATAACACAGTGCCACAGATGCGGCCCGCTCCCAAGGACTGTGGGCTCTCGTTCTCCATGGTCGCTGTGAGTAAGACATTTAAGCGTGTTAACCCTCGCAAGGCTGCCGGCCCGGACGGAATCCCTTGCCGCGTCCTCAGAGCATGCGCAGACCAGCTGTGTAACGCCCAACGTAGGAGTTGAGAAGCAGGTACAGAAAGTGAACCATTTAATATAGATCGACATGCAACGGAACAAGAACAGCGTCTGGACATAAACACGACATAACAAACAATGCTACTACAGGGAACAACACAGAGGAGCAGACATATATGCAGCAGCAATAAACAAACTGAGGGAGTCCAGGTGAGTCCAATGAGCGCAGCTGCACGCAATGATGGAAGGGGGAGCGGGAGCAGGCGTGACAGTACCCCCCCTCTATGGGCGCTGGACAAACCGGCTAAGGCGTAGAAGCTTGACAACCTGGCTGAGGCTTGACTGCTTGACCATCACACTGCGGCGTAGAAGCCCCATGGGCCAGCTGAAGCATTGCATGGGATGGGAACCTGCCGAGCCAGAGTATTCTTCAACAAGCTTCCCACAATAAGTTGGGTGAATTTTGGCCCATTCCTCCTGACAGAGCTGCTGTAACTGAGTCAGGTTTGTAGGCCATCTTGCTCGCACACACTTTTTCAGTTCTGCCCGCAAAATGTTCTATAGGATTGAGGTCAGGGCTTTGTGATGGCCAATCCAATACCTTGACTTTGTTGTCCTTAAGCCATTTGCAACCAAGACCCATTTGCGACCAAGCTTTAACTTCCTGACTGCTGTCTTGAGATGTTGCTTCAATATATACACATAATTTTCCTCCTCATGATGCCATCTATTTTGTGAAGTGCACGAGTCCCTCCTGCAGCAAAGCACCCCCACAACATGATGCTGCCACCCCCGTGCTTCACGGTTGGGAGGGTGTTCTTCGGCTTGCAAGCCTCCCCATTTTTCCTTCAAACATAACGACGGTCATTATGACCAAACAGTTCAATCTTTGTTTCATCAGACCAGAGGACATTTCTCCAAAAAGTACGATCTTTGTCCATATGTGCAGTTGCAAACCGTAGTCTGGCTTTTTTATGGCGGTTTTGGAGCAGTGGCTTCTTCCTTGCTGAGAGGCCTTTCAGGTTATGTCGATATAGGACTCTTTTTACTGTGGATGTAGATACTTTTGTACCTGTTTTCTGCAGCATCTTCACAAGGTCCTTTGCTGTTCTGGGATTGATTTGCACTCTTGTTTGGACACTTGGGAAGCCCTCAGCAGAAGTCCTTTGAAAGGTAAGCGATTTATATTAGCTGTGATATGGACATTTTGAGAACCGAGCTGGATATTAATTTATGCTAATGTGGAAAATATGTGAGGTGCTAGCCTCAAACAATCAAATGTAGTGCTTTCGCCGTAAAGCCTTTTTGAAATCTGACAACGCAGTGATATTGCCAAGAAGCATAGCTTTTGATGGCTATGCAACACTTGTATATCGAAGAATGTTAAATATTACGGATTTTCATTTTGAATTTGCCGCGTTATGTTTGCTCTGAAAACGATCCCGCTAGCGGGATCCGTGCGCAAAGAGGTTAACAAACAAATCACTGACCATTTACAATTCCACCGCACTTTCTCTGCTGTACAATCCTGTTTCCGAGCTGGTCGCGGGTGCACCTCAGCCACGCTCAAGGTACTAAACGATATCATAACCGCCATCGATAAAAGACACTGTGCAGCCGTCTTCATTGACCTGGCCAAGGCTTTCGACTCTGTCAATCACTGCATTCTTATCGGCAGACTCAAAAGCCTTGGTTTCTCAAATGACTGCCTCGCCTGGTTCACCAACTACTTCTCAGATAGAGTTCAGTGTGTCAAATCGGAGGGCCTGTTGTCCGTACCTCTGGCAGTTTCTATGGGGTTACCACAGGGTTCAACTCTCGGGCCAACTCTTTTTTTAACCTTTATTTTACTAGGCAAGTCAGTTAAGAACAAATTCTTATTTTCAATTACAGCCTAGGAACAGTGAGTTAACTGCCTGTTCAGGGGCAGAACGACAGATTTGTACCTTGTGAGCTCGGGGAATTGAACTTGCAACCTTTCGGTTACAGCTGGCTTTCGGTTACAGCTGGCTGATTACAGCACCCTACTCCCGACACTACCCGGTGAAATGTAAGGCGCCAAATTCAAAATCCAAAAGTTGAATTATTAAACATTCATCAATATACAAGTGTTGCATAGTCATCAAAAGCTCTGCTTCTTGGCAATATCACAGCGTTGTCAGATTTCAAAAAGGCTTTACGGCAAAAGCACTACATTTGATTGTTTGAGGGTAGCAATTTCAATATTTTTCCATTACCATAAAATCATAAACCATGCGGTTAACACAAAACACATTTCACAGTGAAAAAAATAAATTACCTTTTGAAGAACTTCTCCTGAGGGCTTCCCAAGTGTCCAACGAAGACAATCCATGGTTCTTTTGTTAGAAAAAGTAATGTATTATATCCATAAATCTCCGTTTGGTTGGCGCGTTATAATGAGAAAATACAGCGTCCACTCGTCCATTGAACCGTGAAGAGAACTCGTTCAAACTATACCTATAAACTTGTCCAAGAACAATCAAACATCATTGATAATGTATCCTTAGGAACACTTTTATGTATATATAGTATAATATTTCAACCGGAATATAAACTGGGCGACAAGAAAGGAAAAAACCACAGAGCGTGCAAGCCGGGAACGCGCGTTCTCTTCTATTGACTTCTGTGAGACCACTTCCTAATTCCTCTTCTTCTGCCATCTAAAGCAACTAAACAGAATCAAAACACTGTCTCGAGACTGTTGACATCCAGAGGAAGCAATAGGTACTGCATTCATATGCCCTTATATGGTTCCAAATGAGGCAATGTGTCAAAATCACTTTTTCGAGGACAGAAATTCCACTCAGGCCCAGAAACTAGGATATGCACATAATTTGTACTATTGGATAGGAAACACTCTGAAGTTAAAAACACTCTGTTAAAATATTGTCTGTGAGTATAACAGAACTGATATAGCAGGCGAACACCCGAGGAATATCTGTCCTGGAAAAAGTGTTTTTGACACATTGCCTCATTTTGAACCCCTCCCTATTGAAAACAGCCATATTTGGGAGTAAGATTGCAGTACCTATTGCTTCCACTGGATGTCAACAGTCTCTAGACAGTGTTTGATGATGTTAGGTTGCTCTGGATGGTAATAGAAGAAGAATTTCGAACTAGTCATCGGATGTAAACAGAAGAGGATGCGCGTTTTTTTCCTTTCCTATCGTCCAGTTTATAATCCGGTTGAAATATTATAGTAAATATACATAAAAGTGTTCCTAAGGATACATTATCAATGATTGATTGTTCTTGGACAAGTGTATAGGTATAATGTGAACGCGTTCTCTTCACGGTTCAATGGGCGACTCAACGGTGGATTTTATGATCATAACGCGCCAACCAAATGGAGATTTATGGATATAATAAATGACTTTTTCTAACAAAAGAACCATTGGATGTCTTCGTTGGACACTTGAGAAGCCCTCAGCAGAAGTTCTTTGAAAGGTAAGGGATTTTATATTAGCGATTTTATGCGTTTTATGAGACCCGCTTTGGTTATGGATTCATGCTAATGCATAAAATATGAGAGGGGCTATCCTCAAACAATCAAATGTTGTGCTTTCGCCGTAAATCCTTTTTGAAATCTGACAATGCTGTGATATTGCCAAGAAAGAATAAGAGCTTTTGATGACTATGCAACACTTGTATATTGATGAATGTTTAACTTCTCTGGGAGCAGTGCATGAGGTGACCGTTTTGGAGAGCCTGGCGTGCCCAAAGTAAAATGCCTCCCATTTAGGCCCAGAAAATAGGATATGCATATATTTAGTACCATTGGATAGGAAACACTCTGAATATCCCAAAACTGTTAACCATTTGTCTGTGAGTGAATCAGAACGCATATAACAGGCAAAGGCAAAACCCTGAGGAATCTCTGTCCTGGAAAAAGGGATTTTGACACATTGCTCATTTGGGAACCCCTCCCTATTGAAAATGACCATATATAGGCATATGAATGCAGTACACGTCGCTTCCTTATGATGTCAACAGCCTCGAGACGGTGTTTCCCTCCATTTTGGATGAATTTAGACCATAGAAAAACAGAAACAATGAAGACCCCTCGTTCTGAGAAAAGTGCCCGTGGCGCGCGCACGAGAAGTCACGGAGTGTCTTTAGTAGCCTCGTTATTGATCAGTTTATATTCCGGTTGATTTATAATAGTAAATATACGTAAAAGTGTTCCTAAGGATACATTTAAAACTATGTTTGATTGTTCTTGGACAAGTTTATAGGTATAATTTGAACGAGTTCGCGCCCGCGTTTCATGGACTAGTGGAGGCTGTCGTTTCTGATTATAACGCGCAAACCAAATGGAGGATTTATGGATAAAAGACGTTACTTTTCTAACAAAAAAACCATGGATTGTCTTCGTTGGACACTTAGGATGACCTCAGCAGAAGTTCTTCAACAGGTAATTGATTTGTTTTCGCTGTGAAATGTGTTATGTGTGTGCCATGATGGCTAATCGATACATGGCTATTGGAAAATATGTGAGGTGCTAGCCTCAAACAAATGAATGTGCTGCTTTCGCAGTAAAGCCTTTTTGAAATCTGACAACGCTGTGATATTGCCAAGAAACAGATCTTTTGATGAGTATGGAACACTTGTATATTGGTGGATGTTTAATAATTCAACTTTCGGATTTTGAATTTGGCGCTTTACATTGTCGCTGGTAGTGTCGGGATGAGCCCGCTAGCGACCCACTGCTCCTTGACTCGTTAATAATTCAACTTTTGGATTTTGAATTTGGCGCCTTACATTTCACCGGGTAGTGTCGGGAGTGTGGCGCCCCACTGCTCCCTAAGTAGTTTTTAACAAACCTCCAAAAGAGCTTCAATGCCATACAACTCTCCTTCCGTGGCCTCCAACTGCTCTTAAATGCAAGTAAAACTAAATGCATGCTCTTCAACCGATCGCTTCCCGCACCTGCCCGCCCGACTTGCATCACTACTCTGGACAGTTCTCACTTAGAATATGTGGACAACTACAAATACCTAGGTGTATGGCTAGACTGCAAACTCTCTTTCCAGTCTCATACTAAGCATAACCAATCCAAAATTAAATCTAGAATCGGCTTCTTATTTCACAACAAAGCCTCCTTCACTCACGCTGCCAAACATACCCTTGTAAAACTGACTATCCTACTGATCCTCGACTTTGGTGATGTCATTTACAAAATAGCCTACAACACTTTACTCAGAAAACTGGATGCATTCTATCACAGTGCCATCAGTTTTTATCACCAAAGCCCCATATACCACCCACCACTGCGACCTGTATACTCTCGTCGGCTGGCCCTCACTACATATTCGTTGGCAGACCCACTGGCTCCAGGTCATCTATAAGTCGATCCTAGGTAAACCTTCGCCTTATCTCAGCTCACTGGTCACCATAACAACACCCACCCGTAGCACGCGCTCCAGCAGGTATATCTCACTGGTCATCTCCAAAGCCAACGCCCTCTTTGACCGCCTTTCCTTGCAGTTCTCTGCTGCCATTGACTGGAACGAATTGCAAAAATCACTGAAGTTGGAGACTTATATCTCCCTCACTAACTTTAAGCATCAGCTATCTGAGCAGCTCACCTATCGCTACAGTTGTACACAGCCCACCTGTAAATAGCCCATCCAACTACCTACCTCATCCCCGTATATTTTTTTATTCCATTTTTTTTGCTCTTTTACACACCAGTATTTCTACTTGCACATCATCATCTGCACATCTATCACTCCAGTGTTAATTTGCTGAATTGTAATTACTTTGCTACTATGGCCTATTTATTGCCTTACCTCCTTACTCCATTTGCACACACTGTATATAGATTTTTCTATTGTTATTGACTGTACTTTTGTTTATCCCATGTGTAACTCTGTGTTGTTTTTTGTCACACTGCTTTGCTTTATCTTGGCCAGGTCGCAGTTGTACATGAGAACTTGTTCTCAACTGGCCTACCTGGTTAAATAAATGTGAAATAAAAAAAGAATTATAAAAAAAATTATGGGGAGAGCCACGCGATATGCTCTTCTTCCCTGTTATTGACTTTTATAGCGTAAGCCAGTGTAGACCGCATGAATAAATAACATATGAATGGGATTCTGTGCTATAATACATCAGGATCCAGGGGATTTGAGGAAATAATCTACTTGCACAATATTGGCAACACACTGAGCTTCATCTCCTAGCCCGTCTCCCCGGGTACACATCTTATTTACATGGTTTAGGCATGTAAATTGAATTGGCCTGTGAATTCATATAGTACAGTACAGTAGAGTAGATCAGACCAAGGCTTTGTATGGCCTATTGGAATCACAAAATATATCAGAGCGATAGATGATGTTGTTTATCCTGAAAATTAGATGGTGACCTTGTAACCTCTGCGTCTAAAGTTGAAATCAACTGGCATAATGTAAATGGGGCCAGGGATGTAGTCAGACACACAGACGGCTGTTGACCTCTGCTAAGCAAAGTAAAGGAAATAGTGTATTGAGGAGAATTGTAAAATGGAGGTTGTGTCTGTGATATGGGCCTGTATGATACAAAGCATTAATGTTGACTCATTGAGAGCATATGGCTATGAAATGGTTCTAATTCAAAAGGAATCAAAACCACTGAACATTTTGGAGAGCTGCGTGCTCACTCACCTCAGGGTTGGTAAACACTTACGTTAAATCATACTGGCACATTATCCAGAGATACTAGTGCAATGCTGGAGATTTTTCTTCACCCAAATTCAATGAATAAGCACACAAATGTAATTCTAACTAAAATACCCGTAAATGCCAATGCCAAAATGCTGCAGGGCCTTTGGAGACAGCAGCTTTCCCCTCAGACATATGGACATCCAGGTCTGCGAAATGTTCCTCTAATGTGTACAAATGTCAGTGTCCCTTTTCTCCCACTGTTGCTTTTTCTCCAGCGTAACCTTATAAAAAGTAATAACGTGACCTTAAGAGGAGAGAGACAATAGGGCCAGGGATGGGGGGCGGAGATGGAGACGCTGCCTGCCTGCCACCCTGCTTTTCATTCCCCCTGACAGGGTGGAGGGATGACGGCATGTATAATTTACTGACAAGTGGCTCTCCTCTGAGACATCACTGTCAGTTAACAGGTCAGAGATATAAATGTGAGAAACTATCAGGGGCCTGTTGTGGCACATTACAGTGTTTTGGGAGACAGAGAGAACAAGAAAGACAGAATGAGAATGGAGGGACAGAGAGAGAGAGGAAAAAATGTAAGGAATGAAGAAGAGGAGAGATAAAAAGAATGAGAATGGATAGAAAATGGGAAATAATGAGAAAGACACATGAGGGTGTTAAAGATAAACAACATGGAGTGCTCCTCCAGCTCTAACAGGTTTTAATATACAGTACAGAGACCATCACTAGTCCTTACAATGTATCTGCACTGTCACACTTGATCCAAGAGGGGATTGAATGTCTCTATTGTAACCAAGAAGCTTGATCTAGCCACTTAGCTAGCCAGTTAGCAAACAAAATTCATAGCTAGAGCCCCGAGCTGGATATAATGTATTTGACACATCTTAGATTTCTTATAGTCATACTTATAGTTATAAGAAGTGGCGTAGCAGGCAGTCCTCTATCCCCCGTTACAATAGACTGCCAAAGGAGTTCTGTTAATTCATTCAGGCTGTAACACAACAAATGTGGAATATGTCAAGTGGTTTGAATACTGTCTGAAGCCACTGTATATATACTATATAAGAATACATTTTTAAAAAGTTATTAAAGTAGAAATTACCAGTTACAATAGATTGTCATGGATGTTCTGTTAATTATAAAAATTATGGAAGATTCCAGTAACCCTACTTGAGACTTGGGGAGCTGTGCACAGCTGTCATACAGGAAATGTTTGAAGTGGTTCCTCTCCACTGTAAGTCAATTTTTTAAATCAATGAATCAAACCCTACAATACATCTCTACAATGAGAGGCATACTGTAGTTGGATAGGTCCCTGATGCTTTGCTATTCCAAATGGGCAATCACTGAGCTGTCATTCAAAATGCACCTACGCATGCACACACACCTGGAACACAGTGACCTGGTTCTGCCACCCCTTGTGTGTCTCTCTCTCTCTCTCTCTCTCTCTCTCTCTCTAGTATGGTACGTTTACATGTCCTAGTATGGTACGTTTACACGTCCTATTGCATCTCCTACTGCTCCGATGAGCTGGAGATTAGCCAAATGCTACAGCAGCTAATTGGGAGATAATGCTAATGATCTCATCAATGAGAGTTCGAAATTACACACTGAGTTTGGGGTTAGAAACACACCCAGAGCTTAGAGATATTTGTGGACCCAAAGGTATGAATGAAGAGTTGACTGAACATGTGACAGAGCACATAATGTCCTTTACAAGTTTATGTGTGTGTTTGCGTGTGTGTGTCTGTGCATTTGTGTGTGCATGGATGTGCATATGTGTTGAGTGTGTGCGACTTTGTGTGAATGTGTGTGTGCATGTGTAGTTTTTTGTCTACATAGTCTCAGTGCTGTGTGTAAGAGCTGTATATGGCTGATTGAATCCCTGTGCATGCTGTTGTTCTAATGAGTGTCTCAGGAGATGGCAGCTGCATGTCAATCCATCCCTTTACTAGACCCAGAGCAATGCTTCCACTCTGAGCATAATTAGTTCATACATTAACATGGCTAATGGCAACAACCGCTGAATAATGAGGCTAAGTGACATCATTGCATGGAATTACAATACATGTCAACTCATAATTCTATGTCAACGCAAACAGTACAAGAAACCAGGTGGATGAGTTGTCTCCTATCATCTTAATTAAAGTTCATAATCTTTAATTAGCATGGGATACATTTCTCAAACAGTAAGTAGTTAAAAGCAATCACACTGGTATACTGTACATTATGAGTGCAGTACAGGAATGTAACCTACACCATTGCATTGGACCTAATACAATCTACATTCTGGTTACAGACTTGACAGCAGTCCAAGCCTTGGAATGCTGATGTCATTGTGTGTACTCTGATGCTTGTTCAATAAATCAAGGCTGCCTGCGATACAGCAGTGGCCATTCAGTCAGTGTGAGCCTCTAGAGACGGTCATTTGCCGTTTGACTAATCAGATCTTCGAAGGCTGGGACTCTTGTTTATGTTTGTTAGGGTGTGCTATATTTCCTGCTTCAGACAAACACCGAATCATTTATCACCTCCTCCCTGGAAAAGACACCTGTCGCCACATGGCAAAAAACAGAGGAGAGAAAAGGCCTTAGGGAAAATTATCTATGAGCTTAGCATGCCACCTTTTTCAATAGAGGGATATGTACCTGGTAAATCGTAACTGTAACCCACTCTACCATCCTGCAAAAGCTTTGACCAGCCAATCCTGTAACGGTAACTTCTACCTGGGCTGTCAGGGCCACTTAGAATAGAGAAGGGTTCGGGACCACCTCTGGCTCCGTACAATTGGTCT
This sequence comes from Brachymystax lenok tsinlingensis, assembly GCA_030435695.1. Lineage (NCBI taxonomy): Eukaryota > Metazoa > Chordata > Actinopteri > Salmoniformes > Salmonidae > Brachymystax > Brachymystax lenok. The sequence continues at coordinate 20,861,622 of CM059797.1, read as the reverse complement.
CAAAATGTCTAATTTGGTGTGTTTAACTTCTTAGGGCTAGGGGGCGGTATTTTGAAGTTTGGATGAAAAACGTTCCCAAAGTAAACTGCCTGTTACTCAGGCCCGAAAGCTAGGATATGCATATAATTAGTAGCTTTGGATAGACAACACTCTGATGTTTCTAAAACTGTTCAGATAATGTATGTGAGTATAACAGAACTGATATGGCAGGCAAAAACCCGAGCAAAATCCATCCGGGATGTCTGAATCAGTCATGTCACACTGTTTTCAATTGGCATGCTATTCAATGCTGTTTGACTTTTTTCAGTGAACTTTATGGGTACTTTTGGGATATTGTTTGTCTGCATGGATGAAAGCCTTTGGGCAGGTGGATTACTGAACAAAACGCGCCAACCAAACGGAGCTATATGGATATCGAACATTTTGTAACCTGGACGCTTATTGTGTAACCTGGACGCTTTGATATGCCATCAGAGGAAGATTATCAAAGGTAAGCGATTTATTTTATGCTATTTTTTAGTTTTGTGACACCTCTGCTGGTTTTGTTATTATGCTAATTGAGTTGCTGTCCTTGCTGTCCTCAGACAATCAAATGTTCTGCTTTCGCCGTAAAGCCTTTTTGAAATCTGACAATGCTGTTAGATTAACAAGAGTCTAAGCTTTTGAAGGGTGTGCAGCATTTGTATTTACATGAATGTTTGAAATGAGTATTTTTGTAATTTGAATTTGGCGCTCTGCATTTCACCTGATGTTGTCAAAATCGATCCCGTTCACGGGATTGGATCCATAACAGGTTAAGGACAGACAACTCTCTACCTCTGTAATAAGATTGCGCCATACTGGATGGCTGCCGTTCTGCAAGCTCCGACCCAACTTTTCTATTTTGTGATATATTTTCTCATCCACTATCATTTCGTTCGACAATAACTTTTGAACATCAGATTGGCAGTTACTTACCTTCAACTTCGATTCATCTGCCCTGGGCCCTTTCTGTAAATAATTCGGACCCAAATTTTGGGGTACCAAAAAGGAAACGCTGATGTTACAGAGGCAAGAGAGGGGGGATACTGGCGAGATTAACGCAAAGGGAGAACCGGCCACCTCTTCCCTCCATTCTACTGGCCAGTTAATTGATAATAAGATGGATGACAACCGATCACGGATTTGCGACCAACAGGTCTCTCAAAACTGCAATATTCCCTGCTTCTGAAACATAACTCTCGGACAAGATACCATGGCTATCCAACTCAATGGATTCTCCATTCACCATGCCAACAGGACAGTGGAGTTGGGGAAATCGACAGGGGAGGTGTTTGCCTCTTCATCAATATAAACTGGTGTGCTGACATTGTTCACACGTCTTGGAATACCTGATGCTCAAATGTCAACCCTTTTACCTCCCAAGGGAGTTTTCAGCTGTTCTTGGGACTGTTGTATACAGTCCACATCAGGACAAGAAGAACAAACTGGCACTTAACGAACTGTACGAGGTTATAACCAATCAGGATTGGAAAAAAATCATCAACATAGGGAATTTTGTCTTTAGTCTTTTTTTGGTGAAATGTTTTGCTGATTTCATGTTGAATTCACATAAGTTTTTGGTCATAAGAGACGGTGGCAGAAAAGAGGTTCTGGATATCAGAACAGTGATTACTCACCTCAATGTTTTCTTTAACGAGTCGGACACGAAGGGTTTACTGCTGCTCCTGGAACAGGCCTCAAAATGCCCGTCATTTGCATGAAGAGGAGATGCCGATACTGGGGACACAGATCCGGGTGCCTTGTAAGAATTTGTTGGTGAGTGGGTAGCCCGCCTCTACCATCCATCCTGTTGGCCAACGTGCATTAATTGGAGAATAAACTGGATGAGCTGCGTTCGAGACCATCCTACCAAAGGGACATTAACCTCTACGGGCTAGGGGGCAGTGTTCGGAAGTACGGAGAGTCTGACGTGCCCAAAGTAAACTGCCTGTTACTCAGGCCCAGAGGCTACGATATGCATATTGGATAGTAAACACTCTAAAGTTTCTAAAACTGTTAAAATAATATCTGTGAGTATAACCTAACTGATATGGCAGGTGAAAACCCTAAGCCAAGGACTCTGGGATTAAACACCTCCCTCAGGATCCTGGACTTCCTGACAGGCCGGCCCCAGGTGGTAAGGGTAGGCAACAACACATCTGCCATGCTGATCCTCAACACGGTGGCCCCTCAGGGGTGCGTACCTTAGTCTCCTCCTGCACTCCCTATTCACCCACGACTGCGTGGCCAAGCATGACTCCAACATCATCATTAAGTTTGCCGGAAACACAACAGTGGTAGGCCTGATCACCGACAGCAATGAGACAGAGACCTGGCAGTGGAGCTCATCGAAGACTACAGGAAAAGGAAGTCCAGGCACGTCCCATCCACATCGATGGGCTATAGAGGAGCAGGCTGAGAGCTTCAAGTTCCTTGGTCTCTACATCACCAACAAACTAACATGGTCCAAACAAACGAAGACAGTCATGAAGAGGGCACGATAAATGTCTATTCCCCCTCAGGAGACTAAAAGATTTGGCATGGGTCCTCAGATCTTCAAAAACTGGTTACATCACCGCCTGGTATAGCAACTGCTCAGCATTCGACCACAAGGTGCTACAGAGGGTAGTGCGTACGGCTCAGTACATCACTGGGGCCAAGCTTCCTACCATACAGGACCTCTAGGTGGTGTCAGAGGAAGGCCCTAAAAATGGTCAAAGACCCCAGCCACCCTAGTCATAGACTGTTCTCTCTGCTACCACACGGCAAGCGGTACCGGGAGCGCCAAGTCTAGGTCCAAAAGGCTCCTTAACCTGTTACAGCTAGGGTCCCCATTTTCCGAATTTTCGCCTGTCTGACGTGCCCAAAGTTAAATGCCCGCCACTCAGGGCCAGAAACTAGGATATTCACATAATTAGTACTATTGGATAGGAAACACTCTGAAGTGTCTAAAACCATTAAGATATAGTCTGTGGGTATACCAGAACAGATATAGCAGGCAAAAACCCGAGAAATTTCTGTCCAGAATTCCTTTTTCTGTTGCCCTCCTCTCACTTTGAAGGCCTGGTAATATAAATCAATGGGGAATAGGACACAGGTTGCAGTACCTATGGCTTCCACTGGATGTCAACAGTCTCTGGAAAGTGTCTGGAGGAAATAGCCCTGAGCAGATCCTTATAGAAGAAGAAAGACTACAGGAAGGGAAAAATGTAAACAACCGTGCACGTTCACGAGAACGTGAACGCGCCCAGCTTTCTTTTCCTTTTATAACGTTTCAGTTACCATCCGTGTAAAATATGATCGCTATTATTCATAAAAGAATACATAAGGATGCATTATTAATGATATTTGATTTGTTTGTGAAAAGATGAGAGGTATAACTTGAACGCGATCCCTTCACTGTAAAACGGGCGAGTAGACTGACAATGCTTGGTGGAGTAGCTGAACATAACGTGCCAACAAAACTGAGATTCATGGATATAATGAATTACTTTTTCTAACAAAAGAACCATGGATTCTCTTGTTTGGACACTTGGGAAACCATCAGCAGAAGTTATTTGAAAGGTAAGCGATTTATATTAGCTGTGATATGGACATTTTGAGAACCGAGCTGGATATGAATTTATGCTAATGAGGAATATATGTGAGGTACTAGCCTCAAACAATCAAATGTGGTGCTTTCGCCGTAAAGCCTTTTTAAAATCTGACAATGCAGTGATATTGCCAAGAAGCAGAGCTTTTGATGGCTATGCAACACTTGTATATCGAAGGATGTTAAATATTACAACATTTTATTTTGAATTTGCCGCGTTATGTTTGCTCTGAAATCCGTGCGCAGAGAGGTTAACAGCTTCTACCCCAAGCCATAAGACTGCTGAATATCCAGACTAAGTGCATTGACCCCCACCCTTTTATGTTGTTTTTTTGTTACGCTGCTGCTACTTGCTGTTTATTATCTATGCACAGTCACTTTACCACTACCTACATGTACAGTTGAAGTCGGAAGTTTACTTAGGTTGGAGTCATTAAAACTCGTTTTTCAACCACTCCACAAATTTCTTGAAAACAAACTACAATTTTGGCAAGTCGGTTAGGACATCTACTTAATTTTAAGTAATTTTCCAACAATTGTTTACAGACAGATTATTTCATTTATAATTCACTGTATCACAATTCCAGGGGATCAGAAGTTTACATACACTAAGTTGACTGAAAATTACAGAAAATTATGTCATGGCTTTAGAAGCTTCTGATAGGCTAATTGACATCATTTGAGTCAATTGGAGGTGTACCTGTGGATGTATTTCAAGGCACACCTTCAAACTCAGTGCCTCTTTGCTTGACATCATGGGAAAATCTAAAGAAATCAGCCAAAAATTGTAGACCTCCACAAGTCTGGTTCATCCTTGGGAGCAATTTCCAAACGCCTGAAGGTACCACGTTCATCTGTATAAATAATAGTACACAAGTATAAACACCATGGGACCACGCAGCCGTCATACCGCTCAGGAAGGAGACGTGTTCTGTCTCCTAGAGGTGAATGTACTTTGGTGCGAAAAGTGCAAATCAATCCCAGAACAACAGCAAAGGACCTTGTGAAGATGCTGGAGGAAACAGGTACAAAAGTATCTATATCCACAGTAACATGAGTCCTATATCAACATAACCTGAAAGGCTGCTCAGCAAGGAAGAAGACACTGCTCCAAAACTGCCATAAAAAAAGCCAGACTACGGTTTGCAACTGCACATTTGGACAAAGATCGTACTTTTTAGAGAAATGTCCTCTGGTATGATGAAACGAAAATAGAACTGTTTGGCCATAATGACCATTGTTATGTTTGGAGGAAAAATGGGGAGGCTTGCAAGCCGAAGAACACCATCCGAACTGTGGTAGCATCATGTTGCGGGGGTGCTTTGCTGCAGGAGGGACTGGTGCACTTCACAAAATAGATATAATCATGGCGAGGGAAAATTATGTGGATATATTGAAGCACCATCTCATTACATCAGTCAGGAAGTTAAAGCTGGGTCGCAAATGGGTCTTCCAAATGGACAATGACCCCAAGCATACTTCCAATGGTGTGGCAAAATGGCTCAAGGACAACAAAGTCAAGGTATTGGAGTGGCCACCACAAAGCCCTGACCTCAATTCCCTGGAAATGTTGCGGGCAGAACTGAAAAAGCGTGTTGCAGCAAGGAGGCCTACAAACCTGACCCAGTAACACCAGCTCTGTCAGGAGGAATGGGCCAAAATTTACCCAACTTATTGTGGGAAGCTTGTGGAAAGTAACCCAAAACATTTGACCAAGTTAAACAATTTAAAGGCAATTCTACCAAATACTAATTGAGTGTATGTAAACTTCTGACCCACTGGGAATGTGATGAAAGAAATAAAAGCTGAAATAAATCATTCTCTCTATTATTATTCTGACATTTCACATTCTTAAAATAAAGTGGTGATCCTAACTGACCTAAAACAGGGAATTTTACTAGGATTAAATGTCAGAAATAGTGAAAAACTGAGTATAAATGTATTTGGCTAAGGTGTATGTAAACTTCCAACTTCAACTGTACATATTACCTCAATTACCTCAACTAACCTGTACCTCCAGACATTGATTCGGTACCGTTACCCCCTGTATATAGCCTCGTTATTGTTATTTTATTGTGTTACTATTTTAAAAACTTTAGTTTATTTAGTAAATATTTTATTTTCTCTTATTTTTCTTAAAACTGCATTGTTGGTTAAGGGCTTTTATTTAAGCATTACACGGTAAGGTCTACACCTGTTGTATTTGGCGCGTGTGATAAATAGAATTTTGGTTTGATTTGAACTTAACCAAAAGTAAATCAAAACTAGATGTTGAACTGACGTCTGTGCCTAGTGGTTAGAGTGAAGCTGGGGTAAATACTTTATTGCTGATTTCCCTATTTCCTCATGGATATAAAGCAGCCATTTAGGCCACCAGTCAAGAAAGGAATTATGGGTTTAATCAAAGGGAAGATATTCATCTTGAGCTATTTGTGATTAAACGTAAAGGTTAGCAATTTCCTTATTAACCACAGTTCTGCTGAATAAGGGCCCTTGGGGTTCATTATACTGTATGTTCTTTAAAATTCATGACATTGAGGAGAGTGAACACAGAGCAGACGTCAGGCTGCCAGGAGCACCGCAGCACTGTACTGTTTACAGTAACTGGGCTCTGCTAGCTCTTACCCATCATACACTAGGGTGGGGGCCGATTACTGTGTTTACGCCCTCTGAAGTTGGAGAGACGCTCCACTGGGAAATCTTTTCTCCTCTGACTCCCTATCTGGAAGGAGGATAATAAGGAGTTCTGCCAAGCACTTTTAAATACACACACACATGCACGAATGCACACACATACATGAATGCACACACACGCACATGTACAGGGGGGCTAAGAACAAACAGACACGGTCAATGGACTGCGGGTTAACTTTTGCACCACTTCAAAGCGTAAAGGTTGAGCAGAGAGCTCTGTTTCCCATAATGAAGTAGAGACACTTAATCTAGTAGTAACGCCTGGCTTCCCTTGAGGAGCTGTGAGGAATTTGGGAGGTGAGGACAGGTCCTCAATATACACACAGCCTATCTCCCTTGCACCACTGATAAAGATACACCACACAGGGGGGTTGAATGAAAGGGGAAGCAAATTGCCATTGATTTCTAATGGAGGACTTTCCAGATCACCATGGGTCTGTCTGGGCCATGGCTCAGCCTTGGTCTATCACTCAAGGACACGATAGAAGATAGCATCGACCATACCTTTCTCTCCACCAGAGACATGAGGGACCAACACACAGACCACAAAGACTGGAGAGCAGAGGAGCCTCCTCACATCTCATGGGGACCATCTCCCAGGAGGGTATGTATCTGTAACACTCAACCAGAGACGGTATAGATAGTAACCTAATGTACTGGCTGAACTCAGTAACAGTATGACTGGGAGGAGCCACACTGTTCCATGCTGGGATATTCCCTGAAAACGGGGGGAGTGGTAGGTAGACTCACAAGTACTGTACTCTAGATGCTTCCAGTTCTCAGAAAAATATATTTGTGTGCGTGGGCTGTAGTTTGCAAAAAAAGGCAATAAGCTAAAATGATGGTGGTTCAATCTAATTCTACCTTAAAGGGATAGTGCGAGACTTGGGCAATTAACCCCTTTATCTACATACCCAGAGTCAGATGAACTTATGGACAACAATTGTATGTCTCTGCGTCCAGTATGCCGGTGGTTAATTAAAGGTAGTTTCGCGAGCCACTGCTAACTAGCATTGCGCAATGACTGGAAGTTTACAGGAAAAACTAATGCTAGCTGTTCCGGTACTTCCAGTCATTGCGCTAAGGCTAGTTGGCATTGGCTCACGAAACTTCCTCTAACTTGCTTCATACTGGACACCACTCAAGCTATAAATGGATGTCCCAAAACGCACCGCAATGCTGCCACTGTACTTTACTGTTGACTGATTATGTTTAAATATTAAGAGAGTAAAAACACTGTTCGAAGGCCTTCTATGCTCAGCATGGTGACTGTTTGTATCATTCACAGCAGCAGAGCAACAGAGGTTAGCACATGAGAAACACAGACATACAGCGTAGCACAGAGTGCCATGTGTGATCGTTCCTGCACTACTCAGACAGCCATTAAACATGCATGGAAACACTGAGGCATGTAAGTGTCTAAGCAGGTTCTCCTCTCACTATCTCCTGCTCCTGTGAAAGCCCTTCTGACAGAGAGAGAGGAGGTGAGGCACACTACACAATGAACGGCTACAGCGTTGCGTGACTCCGTGTGTTATCCAGTATCATCAACCACTTCACACTTAGCAACACATTTTTAGCCTTAACACACACACTCTGACAGCTACACTTCACATGGCGCTGGCCATCCTCCTCACCTAGTGGGGTAGGAAACACTTCTTCTTCAAGATGTCAGGACGGAGAAACAGAATGGCTACAATTGCTCTCTCTGTTCTGGCCTTAGTTTGACCATTAACTGCTGTAGGCTTCAAACTCAGAGAATGTAGTTACCCAAGTGGCGATTAAGGTAGACCTATCTATACTGTATCTTACTACAGCTAGATCTTGTTATAGATTTTATGGCTATGACTAAATGTTTGTACATCTAAGAATATTCCATTCTTAAAATGTATGCAATAGAGATAGGGTTATAAGACCAAATGGTAGTCCAATTAATGTGTGTGTCTAGAAATGAAGTTTGTGGAAGGGGAACAGGCTGGTATGACTTCCTTTAGGGAGTATCTGAGAGAACAAAGAATTCTTTGATTCTACCAGACACATGCGAGAGGCTCCTGTCCTTGAAGACAGGAGGGATAGTTAAAGAGCCGCCCAAGTTTGACTTATGTTGCAAAGATTGTGATAAGGAATGAATGGGTACTGTGGGAAGACACTATTTTCTTGGAAAGGGTGGGGAAAATGGTGGGGCCTTTGTATCTTTGTATTTCAACATTGTACCATATAAAAGACTATGTACACCTTTTAGAGCTCAGAGCTCTCCTGAATTAAACAATTTACACTTGACCATTGTATACTGGGCTTCTGTCTGTCTTATTTCAACCAGTATCTTACAAATACTGGGTAACAGACAGAGTTTGTTTAATTGAAGTTCAGTTTGTGAACATTGAGAACAAAATTTCTATAACAGATCTCTTATGTCATAATTTTCATTCCCCATAAAAACTGGACAAGTGACCCTCTGATCACCATGACAACATCCCCAATGACAACATCCCCCTACAGCTGGTCGTGAAGCTAATATTGCAGGCTATGTAATACAGAGTAACATACGTCACCCTGGGTATGAGTGTCAGCTGGTCTAATAAACAGGGGCAGTAAGGGGGTCAGGATGATGTACCGTGGAGGTCCTTCCTCTAAAAGCAGCAGTGTATCAGAACCAAACACAGCATGGCCAACACTACACACCAGCTCTCTGTTTAAGAGCTTGGCCCTGCCACTCCTGGCTGCCCTGGCACACACCCCTCTACCTGCAGCGTGCCCACTTTGCCAGGGGCAAGTCTGTCCTGGGCAGCTCATAAATGACTAATGCAACTACATTAACATCTGGAGGTAGGCCAGGCGGGAGGAGAGGAAGGGGGTCTGCTTGCCTAATAAAACAGCAGTTGATTAATGTTGGATTCCTCCTGCATCATTCCACTACTATTACAGAACACGCCAAGAGAGGAAGGGGGTGAAAGAATGTTCGGGAACTGGGTTTGACGAAAAATAATTATGCAGCCTCTGTGATTAAAATCCTTCAGGATCTATTGACGCACCCGTGTGTCAATCTAAGTAACATCATAAAACAATCCCTATAAAAATAAGACTGTTTATGCTAGAGATATGTTTTGCATTGGCTGCGTCTCAATCCACCGCATCCACCTATGTCGGCCTCCCGCATCTGCGGTGTAAGGTAGCCGAGCTACAGCGGTGTTTGTCAGACCATGAGACATCCCGGAAATCGTTCTTCTCACGAAAATGTCTGTAGCGTCCGAACAGTTTGGCCTCACTATGGAAAGGGGAGACTCTCATGAGCACAATGGTGTTCTCCATTTTGCTCTACATCCCCCAGTGTCACGGGACTCGTCTGAAGGTAACCCATACAAATGAATTGAAGTATAGTGGTAGTTTTGTGCCCAACAATAAGTGGTTAAATATGTGTCCAAAAAACAAAAATATTTCCTGAGCTTTCTTCTATCTCCTAGATAATGGACATACACTTCAAAATCCTATTCCTTATGAGTACATTTTTTCCATTTATGAATGTGGTATTCAATGTGTTTCTATGGGCTATAGTAGTAATGGCCAATTTCTATATTTTATCAAATAATTGTTTTAGACTTTTAGAAGTTATTAAGGAGAGGTCGAAAATTCAGGGCACTCAACTCCTGCTTGACATCCAAAACAATTACAGAGACTATATGAGGACTAGAGGGTTCTTCTTTAATTGCAAGACAATGAGGTAGAAGGCCATGTATACCTGACATAATGTATAGTAACCATCCTGCCAAATTACAGGTTCTTATCAGGGGTGCTTTTTTCCTGATCTTGACAGTGGAACAAAAAAAGTGGAGTGCTCTGTAATCTGTGTCCATCTTCAGTACAGATGGTCTTATTCAATTAAATTCAGAACACAAAAAAACACATCTCAGCTAGCACATAACGCTCTGAGAACCATATGTTTCTTAGAGCTTGGTTAGAGTGTGGTTGTCCGTTGGTTATTTTGCATACAACCTTCTCACAATGTTCTGGGAATGGTGTAGGATACCCAGCTAGCACATAATGAAAACCATATGTTTATTTGGAGGGAATTTCAGTACTTTAGCATAATGCTTCCTACAGGTTTCCTCATGATTCTATTTAAAGTAATGTTCTCAGAATGTCCAGAGAATGTTTAGAAACAATGTTTTCTGCAAGTTTCTTCATAGTTTTATTTAAAATCATGTTGTCAGAACATTGAGAAAACTTTCCATAAAAAAACACAAGAAAACATGAGTAACTTTCAAAGAACACTAAGAATGTTATTTAAAAACATATGCTTTTCGTTTTCAGTGTCAACAAAACTCTCTCTATCCTCTATATCATTAAGTTTGTTCAGGTGTGTTGGCCATGCCCACAAATTGGCCAGACCTGACCTTAATGAGTGTTTGTTTCACTTGAAATTAGGTATAGTTGAATAGACTAAAATAAACAACTTTGTGTGATTAAGACATGCTAGCTCCATCCTGGTGGCGCCGTGAACTAATTACATGGATAGAAAACAGAAGATCATGGGTTCAAATCTCACTGATGCCATGCCACAATAAAAACAAAATATGTTTGCATGATTAATGCCTAAGCAAATACATTTACTTGTGTCCTATCTGTGCAAAAGGACATCAAAACCGGTAACCTAAGATAGCAGTGTTATTAAAAGATTCAGTGAAAGTTTTAAAGAAGTTATTCAAAAACCTCCAAAAACCTGTAATTTTTGTTCTCATAACCTTAATAAAACCTCACAGGAAAACGTTCAGGGAACAATTGTAAAACATTCTCAGAATCTCCCTTCAACCTAAAAATGAACGTTCCCAGAACAGACAAATGTTCACTTCCATTCACAGAACATTTGAAAAACATTCTGTTTTAGCGGTCAGGAAACTTATGGCTTCGTTCCCAGTTCCAATGGGAATCCAAAAACGTACATTTCCACAACTTCTAAGAAACCCAATTGTGCTAGCTGGGATAGATTCAACCACTTGGTGCACAGGTTGATGTTGTTGTAATGAGTCTTGTCCTGGAGGCAGAACTGAGTGATGTCCCGTTTGATTTGAAGACTTTTTGGCTGTGCCAGCTAGTGACCACTCCATAGATTTGTCTCCAGAACAAGATTCATGAAGAAAAAAACGCATTTGGTGCAGGTAGTATAATTCAGGGAATGTGATGATCATCAAACTCATAAGGCTCATCTCTATAATCAGATTGGAGCTCTGGCCTCATTATATCACCATAATGTTCCTAATGTGTGTCTGGGCATATGGTAACCAGCTGCCTGCCTGTTAAATACACTGCAGTAGTGAGACTGCCTTCAGAGATGAGGAGTGATAATCAGATTGTAAGACAGAAAATGGCGATAATTCAGGCAGAATGCTGTGGCTGCTAGTTGTTGCTTGACAGGGGAGAGAAAGGTAGAGTTGGACTGAGGTGAGACGAATACTGTTTCACTGTTCCTCAGGCTTCACAGGAGAAGAATTAAGATGCAGGGTGTTTTTCTGGAATCAACAGGATGTGCAGTGACTGAAGCCAGCAGCATTTCACAAGACTGCTTCTATTTTTAACATGGTAATATTTAACAAATGTTGTTCACATTATTATAATTCTACATCTATTTTGGTGACAAAGCCTTCAAGATTAAGTAAAACAGAGCAGTAACTGAGAATCCATGTTTTTTTATGTAGCTCTGAGACTCACACTGCTCTACATATTTGCTTCAGAATGGAAACATTATGTATTAAAATGATGTATTAGTGCAGCCAGTAGGAGTTTAACTGATATTAATGTGCCAATTTAGGGTCAATGTGATATTAGAAACAGGGGTTGGAAACGGTTCAGGGAACAGAACTGAAAACCAGAAAGGAATCAGAACCAGGAACAAAAGTGATCTATTCTGTTCTGGAACAGAACCATTATTTTATTAGCGTGGGAACTAGATAATAACGCTATTATATGTTCCGGGCATTTTTTTCAAGTCCGACAAAAAACTCAACCAAGTGCCTATGCAAAGTCTTTACTCTATCACTCAGAAATGTATTCCAGTGTCTGCTTGCCAGCTAAAAATCTTTTCCAATGTGTGTGCTTGTGTAACTTTTTTATTTGAGAACAAACCTTTTCAATGTTAGTTAAGGATACTATAGTTATCATGTTTCACATTGGATTTATTAACTACAAAAAGGAAAGACCTATTTTTATTTAAATTCTGGTGTCGCTCTGCACACAAAGACATTCAAAGTTCCTTTATAGAAGCTACTCCTCCGTAGGTATACTTTTGTGGGCCTGCTCCATAGCAAGCTGCTCTATCCACACTGATTGGTGAAGTTATTTAATGATGAGCTAAATGTAAAAAAAGTAATTTCAGAGGTTTCAAAATGAACAGAAAGGAACAATATAAACTGATACTTTTTTGGGATTCGAACCGGTTCAGAACATTATTTTTCTGGTCGGAACAGTGGAACGAAAATAAAACAAATAATGGTTCTGTTCAGAACAAAACGAATGGAAAATAATTTTGGTTCCAACCCCTGATTAGAACATAGCGGGAGGGCTCCAGTCGAGACAAGAAATAGTTCTCTGACTAAGAAAAACTCAGTGGCTTCTGACAGCTGGGACCCTGACATGCACTGCATAAAATCAGAACTCACTGTAATCTCATATAAATTACAGATTACACAAACATTAACAGCAGATTACGGTGCACACACACACACACACACACACACACAGTCCAACACCTCCGTAGCATACGGCAGAGCAGTAATCTGTGAGTATAGGGAACACACGCTGAGCAGAAGTTTTGATTGACAGGCAAAGCGTTCCCACTGCAACACCCATTTGACAGACAAAAGCGTTGAAAAGCAAGAGAATTTAAAGCAAAGCAGAGAAATCACCTCAGAACGTTAAACATGAAAGCAAACTTGGAGGATTGTGCATGCCTCTGACAAGCCGGAGTGTCGAGGTGAAGTGTGGTTAAAATAAGCTTTTCAAATGAGGGAACTTATTCCCCTTTTGTTAGTGAACCTCGATGCCGATCATGAGCCAGCCTCTAGCAGGGCCTACCTCACATGAGTGGCAGGTCCCAAACAGGCCGTAATTCCACACCCAATCTAGGGAAACTACACAGTTTTAAAGCTCTGCGCTCCGTTGCTCTGCTCTGCTGTGGTGGGAAAAGAGGGTAATAAAAAAGGGGGTTCTTTTTGTTCTAGAGACGAGCAGGAGTGGAAAGGGTGTAATTTAACTGTTCGGGAGCTACAAGGAGCGATTGGCTTTAATAATGGCTTCTACACTCTAATTTGTGTAGGGATTTGCCTGGACGAGGCCTGTCTCAGTGGGCCCTTAATGCTACAGTGCCTTTCAAATGATTCAGCAGCCCAGACCGGGAGGAGAGAGGGGAGACGTGTCTAGAACAGAAAAAAGGAGAAGGAAGAGTGGAGGACAGGATGAGAGGGAGATCGGTCCACAGTGGTAGGTAAAAGGGAGAAGGGAGGAAAGTAAAGGTGTTAACATTGAGTTTTGTCCCACCCTTTCCCCTCATAATATTGTCATTTCCTACCAATTACTCCAAGAGCAGGGAAAAATTAGTTATGATAACTTCCCACTGGGCACAAACTGGTTGAATCAGTGTTGCTTCAATGTAATTGGTCAACATAGTGACGTGGAATCTATGTGTGAAATACATTTGAAAAAAGTAATGAACTGTTATTTTGATGGTGAAATTTCAACAACAAGATTATGTCATCATCGAAAGCAAATTTCAACATAGACAAACCTTGCATAGAATATGTTGAATTTGTACCTTTAAAACAACGTCAGATCTTTAACGTTATATCCACTTTACTGGAGAATTGGTCTATCCACAGCTACCTTTCGGTATCTCATTCAGGGCTTTAACCAAGCCCAGCCTTGCTTAGCTATGATATTTGTCACTGACTATTACTAATGTGCTATCGTGAGAATGATTGTTGAGAGATCTCCACTTAAAAACTTAATAGATTCACTGTTACTATCGAAATCATTCCAAAGTTAAGGTTTAACAGTGCAAATGAAATGTCACCATACTTTATCACTCATACAGTGCTTTCAAAAAGTATTCACAACCCTTGACATTTTCAACATTTTGTTGTGTTACGGCCTGAATTAAAATTTATTCATTTGAGATTTTGTGTCACTGGCATACACACAACACCCCATAATGTAAAAGTGGAATTTTATTTTTAGAAATGTGTACAAATAAAAAACTATGTAAAGCTGATATGTCTTGAGTCAATAAATATTCAACCTATTTGTTATGGCAGCATAAATAAGTTCAGGAGTAAAAATTGGCTTAACAAGTTACATAATAAGTTGCATGGACTCACTCTTGTTTGCATTAATAGTGTTTAACTTCTTAGGGAGCGGCTAGTAAAAATGTAAAATGCATGCCACTCAGGCCCGGAAAATAGGATATGCACATAATTAGTACTATTGGATAGGAAACACTCTGAAGTTTCTAAGAGTGTTAAAATAATGTATGTGAGTATAACAGAATTGATATTGCAGGCGAAAACCAGAGGAAAATCCTTTCGGATTTGCATTTTTTTTTGTAAATGAGCATCTTCTCTATTGTGCTTATTGCATACAACTTTATGTAGGACTGAGACTGCAGTACCTATGGCTTCCACTAGATGTCTATATACAAAGTCTGGGAATTCTATGAGTGACCAGAACAGATAGGAACAGGAAATTGTCAGGCAACCACTTTTGTAAACAAGGTTTGACGTGCGCGAGATTGTGAACGCGCACCACTTTATTTTTCTTTCCTATCGTTCACGTTATCGTCCGGTTGAAATATTACAGCAAATATACCCAAAAGGATACCTAAGGATACATTAAAAATGATGTTTGATTTGTTTGTAGAAAGTGTATAGCACCCCACCACTCCGTAGGTAGTTAACAATGATTTTTGAATAACTACCTCATCTCTGTCTGTACCCCACACATACAATTCTCGGGACATTGAGCAATATCCCTTTGAGCATGGTGAAGTTATTAATTACACTTTGGATGGTGCATCAATACACCCTAACTCAGTTGCCGGAAAGGAAGGAAACCGCGCAGGAATTTCACAGTGAGGCCAATGGTGATTTTAAAACAGTTACAGAGTGGCTGTGATAGGAGAAAACTGAGGATGGATCAACAATATTGTAGTTACTCCAAAATGCTAACATAAATGACAGGGCAAAAAGAAGGAAGCCTGTACAGAATACAAAACATGCATCCTGTTTACAATAAAAGTAAAACTGCAAATAAATAAATAAACAAATAAAGTAAAACTGCAAAAAATGTGGCAAAGAAATTCATTTTATGTCCTGAATGCAAAGCGTTATGTTTGGGGCAAATCCAACACAGCACCTCACTGAGTACCACTTCATATTTTCAGGCATGGTGGTGGCTGCATCATGGGTATGCTTGTCATCCGCAAGGACTAGGGACTTTTACAGGATGAAGAGAAACGGAATAGAGCTAAGCACAGGCAAAATCCTAGAGGAAAACATGTTTCATTCTGCTTTCCAACAGATGCTGGGAGACAAATTCACCTTTCAGCAGGACAATAACCAAAAACACAAGGCCAAATATACACTGGAGTTGCTTTCTGCAACTTAGTACAGAAACATGGTTATTTTAATAAGACCAAATAAACGATACAAAACAACACGAGAATAAATGGGCACAAAATACCCGTAGCGCACCAGTAACATGACGTAAAACAAACTAACAATACAAACAATTCCGGACAAGGACATGTGGGAAACAGAGGGCTAAATACACAACATGTAATGAATGGAATTGAAACCAGGTGTGTGGGAAGACAAGACAAAACAAATGGAAAAATGAAAAATGGATCGATAAAAAGACCGGTGACGCCGCCAGCCGCCCGAACAAGAAGAGGCACCACTTCGTGACAGTACCCCCCCCCTTGACACGCGGCTCCAGCAGCGCGCCGACACCGGCCTCGGGGACGACCCGGAGGGCGAAGCGCTCGGGTACGCTATCAAAGGGCAGGCTGAGGGGCAGGTTTTGGGTCGAGATCCAGACCCGGTCCCCCGGTGTAAACACCAGGGTCTCACTGCGGTGGCGATCTGCATTCTCCTTTTGGCGCATAACCGCCTGCTGAAGGTGAACACGGACAGACTCCCATGTCTTCTCCGCGCGCCTGAACCAGTCGTCCACCGCAGGAACCTCAGTCTGACCCTGATGCCAAGGCGCCAGGACCGGCTGGTGCCCTAGTACATCGCTATTGGACTGATTGCTTCCGGTGTGAGAACGCTAGGCGCACCTGTGCTGCCTCTTCACGCTGGTACCTGTTTGTTTGCTGTTGTCACGTCTGTATTTTGGATATGTTTTTTCTTGGAATCAATCTTCTTGGATTACTCACTGGACTATTCTACACCATCGAAACACTTCCTGGAGTATGCACTGGACTATTTACATGCTTAAATAGTTTTTGGATAACTGACCTGGCTGTTTTCGTGATCCTGTCACACAGTTCGGCTACGAGCCCTCTCCATTCCTATCCTCATATCCCTCGCGACATCTGGTACTGTGAGTTTCCCCTCTCTTTATCATTTTGTGGTGTCAATCCTTGCTATGGTTGGGTAGCCTTCCCTTCTGTGGATTGTGTGGATTTTGGGTCTGATACGGTTTCTGGCTAACGTAGTTTAAACCGATAAATTGTTGTTGCAGGTCACGTTGGACATCACCGGTCATGTCGTCACATATCCATTTGCAGGCTTTGTTTTTGGTCTTTTTTGGTTTGTGCTGTCTTTGAATGACGTGAATCAAATTAGTTTCCCGAGATGGCTCTACAATTCTCTGCAGCTCATCTCAGAACATTTAAAGGATCGTCCCGATTGGCTCCGGACACCTATAAATGGTGTGAACAACTTGGAGTTTTACGCCGACCGCTTATATACATCGATCACGGAAGAAACCGAATTATCACCACTCGTCCTCCAATAATATTCCGGTTGTCTCTACCAACACCCGCAAGGCCGGGCACAACCCAGCTTGAAAATCGATCCATTAACTTTGGAAATCTAAGATCATTGCGCTCTGATCCGGACCTCCGAACTTGCAGAGGCTCATCTTCAGACCTGCGATGTGCGCTGTTGAACACCCGCTCTCTAACTACTAAAGCATCAGTATTGAATGACATAATCACTGACACAAATCTGGAAATGCTGCTTCTGACTGAAACCTGGCAGGTGCCTAACGACCTTTTCAACCTGAACCTCTTAACTCCGCCTGGGTACATCTACTTCTCTCAGCCGCGTCTTCATCGTAGAGGTGGAGGCCTGGCTGTAGTTTGCCGTGAGACTATTAAAATTTCCAAGATAGAGTTTCATGACGTTACAGCATTTGAATATCTCGCACTGAAAATGACTGGCCAAACGTCACTGGCTGTAATCTTAATCTACCGACCTCCAAAATGTCCCTCTGATTTTTCTCTGAGATTAGTGCGTTACTCACTCCTGTCTGTGGTAACTATCCATCTGTTATTCTGCTTGGTGATTTTAACATACATGAAAACACTGCACATTGCAATGAATTGATGGCTGTACTGGACTGTTTCAACCTAACCCAACATGTAACTTTTGCTACTCACTCCAGGGGTCATATACTGGATCTCATATGTACATCTGGCTTAAATAATATTCTTGTTAGCAGCTCTGATTTTGCTTTTTCAGATCACAAATTCATAAGCTTCAGTTGTAGTTTTCCTATATCTATATCACCACTGAAGAAAATGCTGACCTATCGTAAAATCAATTCTGTGAATCCATCTTCTTTTTCTGCTTTAATAAGGGATTCTTCTTTGTCAGAATGTCTACTATTAAATTGTCCATCAGAAATCTGCTGTATATACAATAATGTCTTGTCTCAAATACTTGAGAGGCAGGCTCCTGTCATAACTAGACTGGTTCCATCTACTCGTGCCTCACCATGGTTCACTCCTGAACTACTAACGATAAAAACCGAGGGTCGCGCCTAGAAAGACTATACAGGAAAACTGGACTTGTTGTCCACTCTTTGGCTTTTAAAGAACACTTGCTTAAGTACCGTACAGCCCTTAACGATGCAAGATCCTCTTATTTCACCTCTACCATTAGAAATTCAAAGTGCAGGCCCAAATCACTCTTTGCAATGGTTAGCAAACTCACAAATCCACCACAACATGTTATGTCGGGCTCTGTGGGGCTTGTAAATAGCTTTACAATTTTTCTCGGACAAATTAAAGTCAATCACTGCATCCATCGCCAAAAACACTCCTCATCCAAGTGACTCAAATGTTCACTTAATAATAGCTGATTTTACTCATTCTACAAACTCTCTCTCTGCTTTCACTCTAACTACTCCAACTGCTATAAGTGATCTAATTGTGAAGTCAAATTCCACATCCTGCCAACTTGATCCTACACCTACTGTTTTGCTTAAGTTGTGTGTCCCTGAGGTTGCACCCTTCATAACACATATGATTAACTGTAGTTTGGCGTCCGGCGTGGTTCCTGCAGATTTAAAAATGGCTGCGGTGACGCCCATTCTTAAAAAATCAGGCCTAGACCACCTAAACATGGAAAATTACAGACCAATATCCAACTTACCATTCTTAAGCAAAGTCCTTGAAAGGGTTGTTGCTTCGCAATTGCGATCACATTTGGATATAAACGGTCTTTTTGAACCTTTTCAGTCTGGATTTCGCCCAGGTCATAGCACTGAAACTGCTCTTCTCCGGGTGGTTAACGACATTCTTTTGTCCATGGATGCAGGGCTGATAAACATCCTGATGCTTCTTGATTTAAGCGCTGCTTTTGACACAGTCTGCCATGAAATACTTATCTCTAGGCTTTCTGACATTGGTATCACTGGCTCTGCTCTTCCTTGGCTCATCTCCTACATTAGCGACAGAAAGTATTATATCACTATACAAGGGTTTAGATCTGCCACTGCTTCACTTACACAGGGTGTCCCTCAAGGTTCGGTTCTTGGCCCACTATTATTCATCATCTACATATATCCACTCGGTGATATCATACGCAGGCACGGACTTCAGTTCCATTGCTATGCTGATGATATTCAAATCTACCTCACCACCAGCTCTGATAGGTTATCTTTGCCTGACTCACTCACTGAATGTATCAGGGACATCAAGAAATGGATGTCCCTGAATTTCCTTAAACTGAATGATAATAAAACTGAGATATTATTGATTGGTCCTGCTGCCTCAGCCAAAAGGATTGATCAGTCCTTTGATGTTGATGGAATCCACGTTAAGCCTTCGTCATTGATTCGTAACCTTGGTGTCTTATTCGATTCAACTCTATCTTTTGGCTCTCACATTTCTTCTCTTGTTAAAAACTCTTTTTTCCATCTTCGTAATATTGCTCGTCTCCGATCTTCTCTCACTTTAGCTGATGCTGAAACTCTAATTCATGCATTAATCACTTCACGCTTGGACTATTGCAATGCCTTACTTCTTGGTCTTCCCAAAAAACTTATTGCAAGATTACAGTATGTTCAAAACTCAGCAGCAAGAGTTCTCACCTCCACTAGGCGCTCTGCTCACATCACTCCTCTGCTTCATGACCTTCACTGGCTACCTGTGGCATCACGTATCCACTTTAAGGTATTGCTTCTAACTTTTAAAGCATTAAATGGTCTTGCTCCCCAATATCTCTCTGATTTACTCTATCCTTACCTCCCTGCTCGGTCCCTTAGATCAGCTGAACTTGGTTTGTTGACCGTCCCTCGTTTCCGGTTGTCCACTGTAGGTGGGAGGTCATTTGGTGTTAATGCTCCTAAATTATGGAATTCACTACCTCTTACACTACGCAATACCTCATCCGTGGGTGCATTCAAGATCCAGTTGAAGACATATCTGTTTGACATGCATTTTGGGTAGTGTGTATCCTATGTGACTGCGATGTATGTGTGTGTGTTCTGAATGTATTGTAATGTGCAATGTAAAGCGACCTTGAGCTATGGAAAGGCGCTATATAAATAAAACTCATTCTTCTTCTTCTTCTTCTACACACTGGAAGGGAGATGGTGGAGGAGTGGTGAAGCAAGTTCTGTGCCATCTCAGCCCAGGGCACGAACGCCGCCCACTCCCCCAGCCTGTCCTTGCAATAGGACTGCAGAAACCTGCCCACATTCTGGTTAATTCTCTCCACCTGCCCATTACTCTTGGAGTGAAAACCTGAAGTAAGGCTGATCGAGACCCCCAGACGCTCCATGAACGCCTTCCAGACTCTAGACGTGAACTGGGGACCCCGATCAGACACTATATCCTCAGGCACCCCGTAGTGCCGGAAGACGTGTGTAAACAAGGCCTCCGCAGTCTGTAGGGCCGTAGGGAGACCAGGCAGAGGGAGGAGACGACAGGACTTAGAGAAACGACCAGGATCGCGGTGTTACCCTGTGAGAGTGGAAGATCAGTCAGAAAATCAACCGACAGGTGCGACCAAGGCCGCTGTGGAACGGGTAAGGGGTGTAGCTTACCTTTGGGCAGGTGCCTAGGAGACTTACACTGGGCGCACACCGAGCAGGAGGAAACATAAATCCTCACGTCCTTAGCCAAGGTAGGCCACCAGTACCTCCCTCTCAAACAGCGCACTGTCCGACCGATCCCAGGATGACCAGAGGAGGGTGACGTGTGGGCCCAATAGATCTTCCGGTCACGAACAGCAGACGGAACGCACAGACGCCCAGCGGGACACTGGACGGGAGCGGGCTCTGCACGTAGCGCCTGCTCTAAGTCCGTGTCCAGCTCCCACACTACCGGCGCCACCAGGCAGGAGGCGGGGAGTATGGGAGTGGGATCCATGGGCTGCTCCTCTGTGTCATACAGCCGGGACAATGCGTCTGCTTTCACATTCTGGGAGCCTGGTCTGTATGAAAGGGTAAACACAAAACGGGTGAAAAACATGGCCCACCTTGCCTGACGAGGGTTCAGTCTCCTCGCTGCCCGGATGTACTCCAGATTGCGGTGGTCAGTCCAGATGAGAAAAAGGTGTTTAGCCCCCTCAAGCCAATGTCTCCACGCCTTCAAGGCCTTGACGACAGCCAACAGCTCCCGGTCCCCCACGTCATAGTTCCGCTCCGCCGGGCTGAGCTTCTTGAAAAAAGAAGGCACAGGGGCGGAGCTTGGCGCACTGAGCGCTGAGAGAGCACAGCTCCTATCCCAGCCTCGGACGCGTCCACCTCCACTATGAACGCCAAAGAGGGATCCGGATGGGCCAGCACGGGAGCCGAGGTAAACAGAGCCCTCAGGTGACTAAAAGCCCTGTCCGCCTCAGCCGACCACTGCAAATGCACCGGCCCCCCCTTCAGCAGTGAGGTAATGGGAGCCGCTACCTGACCAAAACCTTGGATAAACCTCCGGTAGTAGTTGGCAAACCCTAAAAACCGCTGCACCTCCTTTACCGTGGTTGGAGTCGGCCAATTACTCACGGCTGATATGCGGTCACTCTCCATCTCCACCCCTGAGATGGAAATGCGATACCCTAGGAAGGAGATGGACTGCTGGAAAAACAAGCATTTCTCAGCCTTGACGTACAAGTTATGGTCCAACAGGCAACCAAGCACCCTGCACACCAGAGACACATGCTCGGCGCGTGTAGCGGAGTATATCAGAATGTCGTCAATATACACCACTACACCCTGCCCGTACAGGTCCCTGAAGATCTCGTCTACAAAGCATTGGAAGACTGATGGAGCATTCATTAACCCGTACGGCATGACGAGGTACTCATAATGCTCTGAGGTGGTACTAGACACTCGTCTCCCTCCCGGATACGCACCAGGTTGTAAGCGCTCCTGAGATCTAGTTTGGTGAAGAAGCGCGCCCAGTGCATTGACTCAATCGCTGTGCCTATTAGGGGCAGTGGGTAACTATACCTCACAGTGATCTGGATCAGACCCCGATAGTCAATACACGGGCGCAGACCTCCCTCCTTCTTCACAAAAAAGAAACTCGAGGAAACGGGTGAAATAGAGGACCGAATGTACCCCTGATGCAGGGATTCGGAGACATATGTTTCCATAGCCTCCGTCTCCGCCTGTGAGAGGGGATACACGTGACTCCTGGGAAGTGCAGCATCTGCCAGGAGATTTATCACACAATCGCCCCGTCGATTGGGTGGTAATTGAGTCGCCTTCTTTTTAGAGAAGGCGAGAGCCAAATCGGCATATTCAGGGGGAAAGCGCACGGTGGAGACCTGGTCTGAACTTTCCACCGTGGTAGCACCAACGGAAACCCCTAAACACCTCCCCGAGCACTACCGCGACCACTCCGTGAAAGCCCTCTGTGGCCAAGAAACAGTGGGGTCATGACAAACTAACCAGGGTAGGCCTAGCACCACGGGAAACACAGGAGTCAATAAGAAAGAGACTAATTCTCTCCTTGCATCACCATGCCCAGAGGAGCGGTGGCCTCCCTTATCAAACCTGACCCTAATGGTCGACTATCTAAGGCGTGAGCAAGGAAGGGCACATCCCACGGAAACAATGGGGATCCCTAAACTATGAGCGAATGATCTATCTATAAAATTCCCAGCCGCGCCTGAATCGACCTCTGCGGCCACAGTGCACGAGATGGAACCCCCTCCGGTCTCCCTGAGCACCATCCCTCCTAGCTCCATGGTATCGGAGATTATAATGCGCGAACCAAATGGAGGATTTATGGATAAAATACATTACTTTTTCTAACAACAGAACCATGGATTGTCTTTGTTGGACACTTAGGATGACCTCAGCAGAAGTTCTTCAACAGGTAATTGATTTGTTTTCGCTGTGAAATGTATTATGTGTGTGCCGTGATGGCTAATCGATTCATGGCTATGGGAAAAATATGTGAGGTGCTAGCCTCAAACAATCAAATGTGCTGCTTTCGCCGTAAAGCCTTTTTGAAATCTGACAACGCTGTGATATTGCCAGGAAACAGAGCTTTTGATGAGTATGGAACCCTTGTATATTGGTGGATGTTTAATAATTCAACTTTTGGATTTTGAATTTGGCGCCTTACATTTTACCTGGTAGTGTCGGGAGCAGCCCGCTAGCGCCCCAGTGATCCCTGAGAAGTTAATAGCCTATTAACCTGCATACAAGTTAAAGACATACTCTGGATGTGTCAATGCGTAGCAGATTTCTCTTACCTGTTTTTATCAATGACCTGACACTCGCTTTAAACAAAGCATGCATGTCCATTTTAGGGCTGACCCCAAATAGTCGACTGGTCGATTGTTTGGTTGCTAGGCTATTGGTCGACTGAGATTGTTGAAGCGAGCAGTAACAAATATATATATATATATACAGTGGGGAGAACAAGTATTTGATACACTGCCGATTTTGCAGGTTTTCCCACTTACAAAGCATGTAGAAGTCTGTCATTTTTATCATAGGTACTCTTCAACTGTGAGTGACGGAATCTAAAAAATCCAGAAAATCACATTGTATGATTTTGAAGTCATTAATTTGCATTTTATTGCATGACATAAGTATTTGATACATCAGAAAAGCAGAACTTAATATTTGGTACAGAAACCTTTGTTTGCAATTACAGAGAGCATGCGTTTCCTGTAGTTCTTTACCAGGTTTGCACACACTGCAGCAGGGATTTTGGCCCACTCCTCCATACAGACCTTCTCCAGATCCTTCAGGTTTCGGGGCTGTCGCTGGGCAATACGGACTTTCAGCTCCCTCCATAGATTTTCTATTGGGTTCAGGTCTGGAGACTGACTAGGCCACTCCAGGACCTTGAGATGCTTCTTATGGAGCCACTCCTTAGTTGCCCTGGCTGTGTGTTTCGGGTCGTTGTCATGCTGGAAGACCCAGCCACGACCCATCCTCTTACTGAGGGAAGGAGGTTGTTGGCCAAGATCTCGCGATACATGGCCCCATCCATCCTCCCCTCAATACGGTGCAGTCGTCCTGTCCCCTTTGCAGAAAAGCATCCCAAAGAATGATGTTTCCACCTCCATGCTTCACATGCTTCATTGACCAGGTCCTGCCGTGTAGTTCTGGGCTGATCCCTCATCTTCCTCATGATCATTGATGCCCCACGAGGTGAGATCTTGCATGGTGCCCCAGACCGAGGGAGATTGACCGTCATCTTGAACTTCTTCCATTTTCTAATAATTGCGCCAACAGTTGTTGCCTTCTCACCAAGCTGCTTGCCTATTGTCCTGTAGCCCATCCCAGTCTACAATTTTATCCCTGATGTCCTTACACAGCTCTCTGGTCTTGGCCATTGTGGAGAGGTTGGAGTCTGTTTGATTGAGTGTGTGGACAGGTGTCTTTTATACAGGTAACGAGTTCAAACTGGTGCAGTTAATACAGGTAATGAGTGGAGAACAGGAGGGCTTCTTAAAGAAAAACTAACAGGTCTGTGAGAGCTGGAATTCTTACTGGTTGGTAGGTGATCAAATACTTATGTCATGCAATAAAATGCAAATTAATTATTTAAAAATCATACAATGTGATTTTCTGGATTTGTAAGTAGGAAAACCTGCAAAATCGGCAGTGTATCAAATACTTGTTCTCCCCACTGTATATGCGCCCATCTCAGTGAACTAATCCATTGCGGAGGCCTAGACTAAAAGCCAATTTATGCTTGATTCAAAATGTGGTCGGAGGCTCCGTATGGAGGGTGTGACGCAATTGCAGAGCCTCCAGAGGCATGCAGATGTCGAACTCGGTTCCACATCGCTATGCGCCTCCCAAATTTTCTAACAGTTCGGAGGGCTCTGTATATCTTCGCATTGCCATGATACATTCTGTATAAACACAAACTCACTTACTTGACAACAGCTCTGCACTGCTCTGCAAAGCGCAATAAGTATGAATGCCCTGACTTCTGCTGAGGCCATTTCACCATGCTGCATGGCCCATGCAGACATCGGATTGACCATGTGCCAAGATGCACAATGCACTTCTCTCTCCAGAATGCGCTCTCTTCGCAAATCTGTGCACATTCATTGTTTCACAACTTCATTGTGTGAATTGTTTGCGATTGATTGTTAGTGTATATCAACTACCTTTTAAATATATCACCAGCAGTACATTTACTGTTCATTTCTATAATTTCTAATCTACAATGTTGGTTACATTGGTTACGGTCATTTATTTTAATGCATTCAATATTATTCCTGTTCTCATTGTCGGAGTGGTTGGTTGCAGAGTGCACATCCTATGTTACATTTGTGAGAAACAAGTTTTGGTTGATTTAATTCCAGACCTGTGGAGCTTCTCAAAGTAATGTTTTCTTTACCTCAAACAGAAAGCAAACAAAGTCAGTTTTTACATCCATTGAGAATAACAACAGTTCCTCAATGTATTTGAAAAATCTTTCCAGCTCTCTCTCCTTCGATAACCACTCACTGTGAAATGGAAACATGTCATGCTCTGATCCAGTGGAAACCTCATGAAATAGGTTTCTTATCAGTGCTTGATTTGGACTGAAATAGGTTCCAGTACTCATTTTGGGTGCTGGTACTGTTTATATTTAGGTGCAGGAGCTCCACAATACATTTGAGCTAATATTCTATAAGAGGAACAGCAGCTCAAGCAGTAGAAGATTTGAGGTGCTGGTACTCAGCTCAGGTGAGCTCCTGCCCAAGTTAAGCACTGCTTCTCATCCCTTGCGCAAAAAGCCTACAGCTGTGTCTGTCCCAAGCTCACTGGGAAACAGAGGGACCAGAATGTTTTATACAATGTTGCAAGTTCTCTAGTGCAAGCTTGGGCCTGAACCAAGTTATTAAAAACTTAAAACAACCATTTAATTTAACCTTTATTTAACTAGGCAACGCTGGGCCAATTGTGTGCCGCCCTATGGGACTCCCAATCACGGCCGATTGTGATTCAGTCTGGATAGTTGACACAATATTTCAAGTTCTTTGCAGACAGGCCATGTGTAGCCAATCTGATTTATAGGATATTTATTTTTAAATCAGGATATTTTCTACCTGCAGGCTGCAATGTTTGTATTTGTTGGCTTTATATAGGCTAGTTTTACATAGTTGGCAATATAAGTTACTTTTTAGGTTTGTATCATTTTCATTTAGATTGAAATAGAATTTTGATTAAACACATGACAATGATTTTGAGAAATGAATACGTTATTATAAATGATATTAAACTGTTTCATGGAAATGTGCACCATAACTGGCACACAGATCAGTAGAAATAGTAAAATAAATTGGCATTCCACATGAGAAAGGCTGCAGACTCCTTGTGTAGCCTATTACTGGCAACTTCAGGAGACCAGAAGGAACGGGAGGAGAATAGTTGGGTCAGGTTATGTTTTTTTTCTTCAGATTGTAAATGAAAGATATTGCTATATGCAGTGTAAGCTCCAGGTAAATGTTGCAAGTCTTCAGCTATTCCTGGACCTGTGACCAAAAACGAGCTACATATGGACAGTACCAAAATAAATGATCTAACGACTGGGAGCAGAACTGGGAAGGCTGTATCCCCCATATATATATACAGTTGAAGTTGTAAGTTTACATACACCTGAAACAAATATATTTAAACTCAGTTTTTCACAATTCCTGACATTTAATCCTAGTAAAACTGCCCTGTCTTAGGTCAGTTAAGATCGCCACTTTATTTTAAGAATGTGAAATGTCAGAATAATAATAGAGAAAATTATTTATTTCAGCTTTCATTGGTTGAAAAACGAGTTTTAATGACTCCAACCTAAGTGTATGTAAACTTCCGAATTCAACTGTATGTGTAACTGATTGATGCACACACAACATGTTAATGTTTTTAAATGAACAGAACCACTCAAAAGTTTGGACACACCTACTCATTCAAGGGTTTTTCTATATTTTTTATATTTTCTACCTTTTAGAATAATAGTGAAGACATCAATACAATGAAATAACACATAAGGAATCATGTAGTAACCCAAAAAGTGTTACTACCAGCATTCACTTGGGCTGCAATTTCTAAGGCTGGTAAATCTAATGAACTTATCCTCTGCAGCAGAGGTAACTCTGGGTCTTCCTTTCCTGTGGCGGTCCTCATGAGAGCCAGTTTCATCATAGCGCTTGATGGTTTTTGCGACTGCACTTGAAGAAACGTTCAAAGTTCTTGAAATTTTCCAGAGTGACTGACCTTCATGTCTTAAAGTAATGATGGACTGTCATTTCTCTTTGTTTATTTGAGCTGTTCTTGCCGTAATATGGACTTGGTCTTTTACCAAATAGGGCTATCTTCTGTATACCAGCCCTACCTTGTCACAACATAACTGATTGGCTCAAACGCATTGAGAAGGAAAGAAATTCCACAAATTAACTTTTAACAAGGCACACCTGTTAATTGAAATGCATTCCAGGTGACTCTCTCATGAAGCTGGTTGATAGAATGCCAAGAGTGTGCAAAGCTGTCATCAAGGCTAAGGGTGGCTACTTTGAAGAATCTCACATATAAAATATATTTTGATTTGTTTAAAAAAATTGGTGGAGAGGTTGGTTACTAAATGATTCCATATGTGCTATTTCATAGTTTTGATGTCTTCACGATCATTATATAATGTAGAAAATAGTAAAAATAAACACAACCCCTGGAATGAGTAGGTGTGTCCAAACGTTTGATTGGTACTGTATGTAAATTGCTAAGTATTTTGTCTGTAATGTATTTTTCGTAATGTCTAGGATCCCAGTAAGATTAACTGTCACCATTAGTGTCGGCTAATGTGGATCTTAATAAATCAAATCAATCAATTTACCTCAATTACCCACGAAATTCCTAGTTTCAAAGCAACTGTTTTCTGGCAGCTGTGCAGTACAATTTTCCCTATATTTCCCCCCACATGGGCTAGCCCCCTAGCATTTCGAGTCCTAGTGAATGAGCTTCAACCCGTTGCCATTTGGGTGACAGTAGTAAGACGCCCACACAGTACAGCGAGTTAGAGAGAGATACTGTAGCGCTCAATGACGTGGTGCACATATCTGCACATTTGTGATGAAGTACACAATGTTCGGGGACCAATTTTGGCTCGTGAGCGCTACTTTCAGAACTACTGGCTAAAAAGTATACAAAAGTTCTAGAGAATCCTTTTAACAAATTATATGTTGGATTCACATCTCCAACTCCCCCAAAATAATTTGATTAAGCCAGTGGCTCAGATGGAACTATCCAAGCAGATAGATCTCCTTTAAATGTTGATATTTAAATTTTGTCAACCAAAAATAACTCAATATGACTTTTGTAAAACAAACCAAAGTATCATTCAACATTAATATGATTAAAACATTCATGGTTACTGTAGCTATACATTTCTTTTTATGTAATCATATAGAGTGTGCATGTTAAAGATAGCATGCATAGGTTGTCGCAGGTATGTGGAGATCTTCACAATTGCTGTAATAATCTGTTGGGAATCTCAAACGGCATTGATCACTTGCACCATGTAGTTTTAATGTAAATCCAGGTAATTTGGTCCTGCTGTTGATGAAGCACAGTGATAACACATTAATCAGTTCTATAAATAAATAAAAATATCTAATCTTGTTTTTCCATTTGAACTTTGCTGTGCTTTAAATGGTTGAAATCATAATGATAGACATTTGGGTGACAACTAAAGTGGGTGAGTGGGCGAAAATACTGTACGTTGTAATCTCATTGATCAATGCCTCAACCAAATATTACCCAATTATCCATGTTGAAATTACATGTGTGACAGTGTGCCCCAATGGGTTCACACTGTGAATTCTTTCTCCTAAAATACTCTCTACTCTAATTATTGGTTAAAATAGTGGGCTATATTGATCTATAAATCAAATCAAAGTTTATTTGTCACGTGCGCCGAATACAACAGGTGTAGACCTTAGAGTGAAATGCATGCTTACTTACACAAAAGAGTGGTGGTGGGGGGCACAATGCAAATAGTCCAGGTAGCCATTTGATTACCTGTTCAGGAGTCTTATGGCTTGGGGGTAAAAACTGTTGAGAAGCCTTTTTGTCCGGTACCGCTTGCCATGCGGTAGTAGAGAGAACAGTCTATGACTGGGGTGGCTGGGGTCTTTGACAATTTTTAGGGCCTTCCTCTTACACCGCCTGGTGTAGAGAGAAATGCCTACAAAGCAGGAAACAAACAAGCTCGATAATGACAGTCTGTTTGTGTGGAAAGCACCTACTTCCAGCCCAATTTAAATTGTAACCCTGTACTCCCTAACTTTAATTTAAACATACTGTCAAAACTCCAGCCATAGGCTCTTCAGAGGCCTAAGATATGGTGGTGAAAATGCCAGAAACACAGTGGATATTCCTATTGCTCTATATTCATGTCAATATAAAAGCAATTTCCCCTCATTAGTGGAGTGACTCTTCTTTGTTGAGTTTTATAGTTTATAGTGGAGTTCTCTAAAATGGAGGCGGAAGAAATGGCAGCAGTTTTATGGGCACCCAACCAATTGTGCTATTATGTGTTTTTTTTTCGCGTTATATGTAACTTATTTTGTACATAATGTTTCTGCAACTGTATCTTACGGCAAAAAATAGCTTCTGGATATCAGGACAGTGATCACTCACCTCGGATTAGACAAAGGTGTTTTCTTCAACAAGCAGGACGCACAGGACATTCTCCGAACACCCGATAAGGCCGACATCCCCGTTATTGGCAAGAGAAAGAGACGCAGGTACAGAGGACACAGAGCGGGATGCCTCGTACGGTTCCGCAGATGGCGGGTGGGAAAGCTGCCGTTACCATCAATATTACTCGCCAACGTGCAATCATTGGACAATAAATTAGACGAGGTACAATTCAATCGTACTACACCGGCTCCGACGTTCATTTTATGTGGCAGGGCTTGCAAACCATTACAGACAACAAAGGGAAGCACAGCCGCGAGCTGCCCAGTGACACGAGCCTACCAGACGAGCTAAATCACTTCTATGCTCGCTTCAAGGCAAGCAACACTGAGGCATGCATGAGAGCATCAGCTGTTCCAGATGACTGTGTGATCACGCTCTCCGTAGCCGACGTGAGTAAAACAGGTCAACATTCACAAGGCTGCGGTGCCAGACGGATTTCCAGGACGTGTGCTCCGGGCATGTGCTGACCAACTGGCAGGTGTCTTCACTGTCCCTGATTGAGTCTGTAATACCAACATGGTTCAAGCAGACCACCATAGTCCCTGTGCCCAAGAACACGAAGGCAACCTGCCTAAATGACTACAGACCCGTAGCACTGTTGGAGTCGCGCCTAGCCATGCAGTCGTGGGTGAACAGGGAGTACAGGAGGGGACTGAGCAAGCACCCCTGCGTCCAGTGTTGAGGATCAGCGTGGCAGATGTGTTGCTACCTACTCTCAACACCTGGGGTCAGCCCGTCAGGAAGTCCAGGATCCAGTTGCAGAGGGAGGTGTTTAGTCCCAGGATCCTTAGCTTAGAGATGAGCTTTGAAGGTACTATGGTGTTGAACACTGAGCTGTAGTCAATGAAAAGCATTCTCACATAGGTGTTCCTTTTGTCCAGGTGGGAAAGGGCAGAGTGGAGTGCAATAGAGATTGCATCATCTGTGGATCTGTTTGGGTGGTATTCAAATTGGAGTGGGTCTAGGGTTTCTGGGATAATGGTGTTGATGTTAGCCATTACCAGCCTTTCAAAGCACTTCATGGCTACGGACGTGAGTGCTACGGGTCTGTAGTCATTTAGGCAGGTTGCCTTCGTGTTCTTGGGCACAGGGACTATGGTGGTCTGCTTGAACCATGTTGGTATTACAGACTCAATCAGGGACAGTGAAGACACCTGCCAGTTGGTCAGCACATGCCCGGAGCACACGTCCTGGTAATCCGTCTGGCACCGCAGCCTTGTGAATGTTGACCTGTTTTACTCACGTCGGCTACGGAGAGCGTGATCACACAGTCATCTGGAACAGCTGATGCTCTCATGCATGCCTCAGTGTTGCTTGCCTTGAAGCGAGCATAGAAGTGATTTAGCTCGTCTGGTAGGCTCGTGTCACTGGGCAGCTCGCGGCTGTGCTTCCCTTTGTTGTCTGTAATGGTTTGCAAGCCCTGCCACATAAAATGAACGTCGGAGCCGGTGTAGTACGATTGAATTGTACCTCGTCTAATTTATTGTCCAATGATTGCACGTTGGCGAGTAATATTGATGGTAACGGCAGCTTTCCCACCCGCCATCTGCGGAACCGTACGAGGCATCCCGCTCTGTGTCCTCTGTACCTGCGTCTCTTTCTCTTGCCAATAACGGGGATGTCGGCCTTATCGGGTGTTCGGAGAATGTCCTGTGCGTCCTGCTTGTTGAAGAAAACACCTTTGTCTAATCCGAGGTGAGTGATCACTGTCCTGATATCCAGAAGCTATTTTTGCCGTAAGATACAGTTGCAGAAACATTATGTACAAAATAAGTTACATATAACGCGAAAAAAACCCACATAATAGCACAATTGGTTGGGTGCCCATAAAACTGCTGCCATTTCTTCCGCCTCCATTTTAGAGAACTCCACTATAAACTATAAAACTCAACAAAGAAGAGTCACTCCACTAATGAGGGGAAATTGCTTTTATATTGACATGAATATAGAGCAATAGGAATATCCACTGTGTTTCTGGTGTGTGTATTTTTTGAACCCAGACACAAATCCACATGGCTGAGAACGCCCTAGTCCTTCCGGTCTCCTGTCCTCTCTCATCTGAATCACCAAAAGGGGGTTATTCACTGATCAAGCTTCTCTGGGTCCTGTTTGATGTATCCAGCCCGCTGGGAGGTTGAAGCTTGCAGCCATTAGGCTTTCTCCTCTGTGTCTCACTTCTCTTTGAGTCTCCCTGTCTTTGTAAATGGACTGATAGTACATCTGGTCCCTATTCAGGGAGGACCCACAACTGAGAGCTGAAGTTTAAGCTATGGGATCAAGTTGTTGCTGCCGCTTTTCTCTAAGATATGCTTTCTATTGTCTCAATGCTTTTTTTGTGACTGATGGATGGAAATCCGGTATGGCATTTTCACCACCATATCTTAGGCCTCTGAAGAGCCTATGGCTGGAGTTTTGACAGTATGTTTAAATTAAAGTTAGGGAGTACAGGGTTACAATTTAAATTGGGCTGGAAGTAGGTGCTTTCCACACAAACAGACTGTCATTATCGAGCTTGTTTGTTTCCTGCTTTGTAGGCATTTCTCTTTGCAAATTCCAAGCCGAACCATCTGCCATACGTCCTGAGTGACTTCACTTCAATTGCTCTCTGTGACTGTCTTCAGGAGCTCCAAACCTAGCTGAGAAAAACACTTTTAATTGGCTTTGAGAGGAAAGAGGGGCAGAAGGCCTACCAATCCGCCACATTTCAGAGAAAGCCAGAGCAAAAGATCAAGCAACATATCTTCAGCTTAGGTGGCGAGTGCCAAAAGCAAACCCACACAAATCCACAAACAGTGTGAGATATGTTGCAAGATGATCAAACCAAAAGAGAAGAAAATGTACTTACATTATCAAGCGTCATTAAAGTGTGCATGTGGAACATTTACACAACAAAGCGTGTTAAAAACAGCAACAGGCACTCTCTGGGCGGAGGGGTCCAGGTAAATCAACCTCAGTGCTCATACACCATATTTCAACCTACTCTGTCAATATCACTGAGCTGTGAATTCCCCCCACACTGTAGTCTGCTCTGGAGCTCTAGAGCTAGATACAGTACTGTCATATCACTTGATAGCTGTATTAGAGATCCACCAACCTACGTTTCATAGCAGGACCCTGGAGCTAGTCCACTCCAGCAGGCAATTAAGCAATTTCAGCAGGCCACTTGGAAAGTAGAGCAGCACCACAATAAGGCTGACAGAAATGGCCTTCCTGACACATGAAAGTAAAGCAGGGCCATGGGTTTTCTTTCTTCAGTGCCTGGGCTCCTGGACATTGTGTTGTTGTTCAGTGGGTCTGGAGACATTAACTTCTGTTGTTGCAGTTGGTTTGACAACATTTCTCAGCCCATTAGCTGCTCTTTCAGCCCAAACCTCTACTCAAAGCTACAGTGAGAGCAGCACTTTCAAGGCAACACTAGATATTTCTGTTGAGGAGCTGATGAAAGAGATAGTTTCTGTGGATTCAAATGATTTCACATTACTCTCAAGGATAGAAACAGAATTAATCAGGGAGCCTGGAGGAAAATATCCTTTAATCTCGACACAATACTGTTCCGATCTGAGAATGGATAGTTTATGTATTGCATTAGCCCTGTGAAAGGATATTTGCGGTGGTCAATTTCACATGCATTCCTCTCCTAATAAAAATAAATGACTAAAGAATGTCTGATGTATCTCAATATACTGTATGACCTTTATAATTGAATATGAAGCATTCAGAGAACATAAAGGGACTGAGATGGGAATAAATGTAGCCTCTCTGTTGTTTTGTTTTGCACTAAGCAATATATGGCTCCATGTTCTATGTGTTTACTGAGGTTTTTTGCTCCCCCCATTCGGTACTGACAGAGTTAATGCAGTTTCCAGTGCAGATGATGGGGCTGAACAATTTGCTTGGCTGCCAGAAAAAATATGATCAATCCGGAGATTACAGATAAAGGCACTAAAACCAGCCAGGCTCAGCATTTTCACAATTACACCTAGGACTCCTGCCTCAGGTACAGCCAATTAAGCAGAGAGAGAAAGTTCCCAGCCACTTGACAATGAGTAGGGTGTCCACCCACTCTGCCCATGGTGGGTGAAAATGCGCTTTGATGATGACATTTCACTTCCTTATGTTTTAAAATACATTTTACCAAGACCGATGATTCTTAATGTTTTGAATCGTTCAGTGGGGCCTTTCGGTAACGTATCATTAACATTATATCCAAAAAGTCAGATTTCATAACCTAATACAGCCGGTAATAAACACAGAGCTCTGTTGACAGAGCAGTGCGGCTTAAATACAAAGGTACCAAATACTAATTGAGTGTATGTAAACTTCTGACCCACTGGGAATGTGATGAAAGAAATAAAAGCTGAAATAAACTATTATTCTGACATTTTAACTGACCTAAGACAAGGGATTTCTACTAGGATTAAATGTCAGGAATTGTGAAAAACTGAGTTTAAATGTATTTGGCTAAGGTGCATGTAAACTTCTGACTTCAACTGTATATAAATATATATATTTACCCAAATATATTGGGGATTGGAAATTATGCAGACAATTACATTGATGGAAGCTACAATCTATCCGCAATATTTAAGATGATCCACCCCCCTCAGTAGTGACATGTCGTCACTTTTCTTTTTTAAATGGTCCCACCCATTGCAAGTCAAAATCTGATTGGTTCATTGTCACTCCAAAATTCTGCTCTAAATCAGTTAAATGGCAAAAAAATGTACTCCCTTTTCATTGTATCCAATTGGTTGTTACATTCTAGTCTCATCAATGCGACTCCCCGTACAAACTCGGAAGATGCAAAGGTCGAGAGCCATGCGTCCTCTGAAACACAAACCAACCAAGCCGCACTGCTTCTTGACACAATGCCCACTTAACCCGGAAGCCAGCCACACCAATGTGTCAGAGTCTCCCAGTCACGGCAGAGCTTTGACTCAAACCGAGAATCTATAGTGGCACAGCTAGCACTGTGATGCAGTGCCTTAGACCACTGTGCCACTCTGGAGGCAGATAAATTTGTCTACACATCACCAAAGAATATACTGATTGGATAATTTTTTCTATTCAGTATTAACCCCTTCTCTTTCCAACACAAACTGAAGAGATTAAATCAGAACATGTGTACAATTATTGTAAAGATTAAATAGAAATTAAAATGAAATGTTATAAACAATATATACATTTTTATAAATCCCTAGTCCTGACGGTTCCCCACTGTGTTACAGCCACCCCCCTCCCTCTTCACCCGTCCTCACCGAGGCCATTCCAGCCTCCTATTCTGGCATGCCAGATAGCACCCTCATTGTAGGGTGTCCAATCAAAAATGCATATTTTGTTCAATGGGTAAAACAATGGTCCAAATGTCATGCCTCTATCATAATCCTCTCAAAATGTATTTGATTTTTTTACCCCTGTAGGATGGTAAAAATTAGGGCTACTAAATCAATGGAGGCAGGAAAATAAATCAGGAAAATATAATTACGTCAGCTAGGCTGGATGCTGTGCGAAAATTTAGGCTACCGGACAGACTTACCATTAAACTCCTCATCATTCTTCTCAAATCCGGAGGGCATAAAACAATATAGGGGTAAGATAGATATTGATTTTGAGACATGAAATGTAGTATCTTCATATTTTTGTATATGCTGTTCATATTAATGTGAAGTTCCTGTTCTTTTTCAAAGACCTCCCAAGAACAAGCTTATCTCTGTGAAATGTCAACGGACCACTGAGTGTACTGTACCCCAAGCTTTTTATTTGTACACTTGTACATTTAATTCAGCTCGTGTCATGCTAATTTTGCTATTTGCGACCAGCGGAAACAACTTGGAAGACGACGACCACAAAATGTAAAATCCTCAAATCATCTTCCGATTAACTACTTAGGGAGTGATGGGGCGCTATGCAAGGCGCCAAATTCAAAATCCAAAAGTTGAATTATTAAACATTCATCAATATACAAGTGTTGCATAGTCATCAAAAGCTCTGCTTCTTGGCAATATCACAGCGTTGTCAGGTTTCAAAAAGGCTTTACGGCGAAAGCACTACATTTGATTGTTTGAGGGTAGCACCTCCAATATTTTCCATTAGCATAAATTCATAAACCATCGCGGTTCACACAAAACACATTTCACAGCGAAAACAAATTCTTTACCTTTTGAAGAACTTCTGCTGAGGGCTTCCCAAGTGTCCAACGAAGACATCCAATGGTTCTTTTGTTAGAAAAAGTCATTTATTATATCCATAAATCTCTGTTTGGTTGGCGCATTATGTTCATAAAATAGTGTCCACTCGCCCATTGAACCGTGAAGAGAACGCGTTCAACCTATACCTATACACTTGTCCAAGAACAATCAAACATCATTGATAATGTATCCTTAGGAACACTTGTGTATATTTACTATAATATTTCAACCGGATTATATACTGGACGATAGGAAAGGAAAAAACCACAGCGCGCGCGAGCCCGTGAACGCGCATCCTCTTCTGTTTACATCCGATGACCACTTCGAAATTCTTCTTCTATTACCATCCAGAGCAACTAAACATCATCAAACACTGTCTAGAGACTGTTGACATCCAGTGGAAGCAATAGGTACTGCAATCTTACTCCCATATATGGTCATTTTCAATAGGGAGGGGTTCAAAATGAGGCAATGTGTCAAAAACACTTTTTCCAGGACAGAAAATCCTCGGGGTTTTCGTCTGCTAAAACACATTTCACAGCAAAAACAAATCAATTACCTGTTGAAGAACTTCTGCTGATGGCTTCCAAAGTGTCCAACGAAGACAATCCATGGTTCTTTTGTTAGAAAAAGTCATAAATCTCAGTTTGGTTTGCGCGTTATAATCAGAAACTACAGCCTCCACTCCTCCATTGAAATGTGACGAGAACTCGTTCAACTTAAACCTATAAACTTGTCCAAGAACAATCAAAAATCATTTTAAATGTATCCTTAGGAACACTTTTACGTATATTTACTATAATAATTCAACCGGAATATAAACTGGGCTATAAGAACGGAAAAAAACACAGAGCGTGCCTTCTCGGGAGAGCGCGTTCTCTTCTGTTGACTTCAAAGGGGACACTTCTCTTCTTCTCTGCTCTTCTTCTCTGCTCTAATGGCATCCAAAAAAATATCTGAACACTGTCTCGAGACTGTTGACATCTAGAGGAAGCGATAGGTACTGCATTCATATGCCCTTATATGGGCATTTTCATAAGGGAGGGGTTCCAAATGAGGCACTCTGTCAAAACCACTTTTTCCAGGACAGAAATTCCTCTGGGTTTCGCCTGCCATATCCGTTCTGTTTTACTCACAGACAAATGGTTAACACTCTTAGAAAATTCAGAGTGTTTCCTATCCAATGGTACTAAATATGTGCATATCCTATTTTCTGGGCCTGAATGGGAGGCATTTTACTTTGGGCACGCCAGGGTCTCCAAAACGGTCACCTCGTGCGCTTCTGCCTAAGAAGTTAAATTGTTTAACTTGGGTCAAACGTTTCAGGTGGCCTTCCACAAGCTTCCTACAATAAGTTCGGTGAATTTTGGCCCATTCCTCCTGTCAGAGCTGGTGTAACTGAGTCAGGTTTGTAGGCCTCCTTGCTGCAACACGCTTTTTCAGTTCTGCCCACAAATGTTCTATGGGATTGAGGTCAGGGCTTTGTGATGGCCACTCCAATACCTTGACTGTTGTCCTTAAGCCATTTTGCCACAACTTTGGAAGTATGCTTGGGGTCAATGTCCATTTGGAAGACCCATTTGAAACCAAGCTTTAACTTCCTGACTGTTGTCTTGAGATGTTGCTTCAATATATCCACATCATTTTCCTACCTCATGATGCCATCTATTTTGTGAAGTGCACCAGTCCCTCCTGCATATTGACCATTGTTATGTTTGGAGGAAAAAGGGGGAGGCTTGCAAGCCGAAGAACACTATCCCAACCGTGAAGAACGGGGGTGGCAGCATCCTGTTGTGGGGGTGCTTTGCTTCATCTGTAAAAAGGACAAAAGTCCCAGTTGCAGTGAGTTTTTTGTTTAAGACGAGAGTTCTAGAAGATAGTGAGTTAAAAAACAAAAAGAAAAGATAGGATAGGATCTTCTAACACTGTTTGATTTACGTGTAGTAGCAGTATCAATATGGAGAGAGGTTGGTTTATGCCCTATGGGGAGAGGGCGCGATGAGAGATGATGTGGGTTAATAATAATAGTGATATTTGAGGAAGTACTGGAATAGGATATAAAGTCCTGTCCATATTCTCCAGTAATAAATTTGCAGACGCTATGGTATCGGTTCTAATACAAGGTATTAAGTGTCATGATCAATTAATTATTATCCGGGGAAGTGTGTAGTGCTATCTTAGAAAATAGTTAATAAAAGGTGTGTATTATAGACGGGAGTGAAGAAATCTAAAATACCCTTGTCACGCCCTGGCCATAGAGAGGCCTCGGGGTTCTCTATGGTGTTTTAGGTCAGGACGTGATTAAGGGGGGTTTTCTAGTTGATTTATTTCTATGTTGGTGTTGAGTATGGTTCCCAATTAGAGGCAGCTGTTATTCGTTACCTCTAATTGTGGATCATACTTAGTGTCTTCTGTTCCCACCTGCATTTGTGGGATATTGTTTTGTGCTAGTGCCTGTGAGCGCTACGTTATTGTCCGATCAGTTATTTCTTTGTTGTTTTTGTATGTTTCACATTTAATAAATGTGTGGAACTCCATGCACGCTGCGCCTTGGTCCATTTATGTAAAAGACGATCGTGACAACCCTGAACACCGTCGGGAGAGTTTAGGGAATAATAACTATTGATATGGCGACAAACAGACCCGTTTCTCCCTGTAAGATAGAGCTAGCAGATTTTAATAAAGCCATGGAGTCTCTGAAAGAAGCGCACAAACTTTCAACCAATTCGGCTGGAATATGGGAAATGTTTTGCAAATGAGATAAAAACATTTTCATGCTGACGTTGAATTCAAATCAAATAAAGAATACAGGGAGGCAAATATGACTTGGCACAAGGACATAAAACCAGAATCAAAAGCTCAATATACCAGCGGTTTGATGTCAGCATTGTATCAACATAAAATGCATCACGATAAACCCAGAATAAGTACCAGTACGCTACTACCGAAGGACTGGGAACGGGAGAGTATTGATAGAATTTGCACTTCTGCTTTGATGGCAGGTTTGAACCCTGTGATCAAAATGGTAATTGAGGGGGTAGTAGATTTAATTCAAGATGAAGCTTTGAGAGTGGAATATAACTCCGCTAACCTCGCAGACGTGCGAGGGGTAAATTGGGCCATAGAAAAAAGAACTAACTATAGTTTCAATGGCCAAGATGAGACAAAGAAACGTAGCGGAAAAGCATCAAAGCGTAGGGAGACAGAGTCCTGTTTTAGGTGTGGGGCTATTGGTCATTGGAAAAGGGACTGTAAAGTGGGTATGGAGCCTGCTGTATTTTGAGAAAATGCTGCCTGGCAAGCGTTAGCATCATTTTCAAAAGCGCAACAACAAATCCTCCGGAAAGTAGCGGGAATGGAACTTTCACCTAGAGGTATACAGTGAGGGAAAAAAGTATTTGAAAGAGCTCTCCAAGGATGTCAGGGACAAGATTGTAGACCTACACAAGGCTAGAATGGGCTACAAGACCATCGCCAAGCAGCTTGGTGAGAAGGTGACAACAGTTGGTGCGATTATTCGCAAATGGAAGAAACACAAAAGAACTGTCAATCTCCCTCGGCCTGGGGCTCCATGCAAGATCTCACCATGTGGAGTTGCAATGATCATGAGAACGGTGAGGAATCAGCCCAGAACTACACGGGAGGATCTTGTCAATGATCTCAAGGCAGCTGGGACCATAGTCACCAAGAAAACAATTGGTAACACACTACGCCGTGAAGGACTGAAATCCTGCAGCGCCCGCAAGGTCCCCCTGCTCAAGAAAGCACATATACATGGCCGTCTGAAGTTTGCCAATGAACATCTGAATGATTCAGAGGACAACTGGGTGAAAGTCTTGTGGTCAGATGAGACCAAAATTGAGCTCTTTGGCATCAACTCAACTCGCCGTGTCTGGAGGAGGAGGAATGCTGCCTATGACCCCAAGAACACCATCCCCACCGTCAAACATGGAGGTGGAAACATTGTGCTTTGGGGGGTGTTTTTCTGCTAAGGGGACAGGACAACTTCACCGCATCAAAGGGACGATGGACGGGGCCGTGTACCGTCAAATCTTGGGTGAGAACCTCCTTCCCTCAGCCAGGGCATTGAAAATGATTCGTGGATGGGTATTCCAGCATGACAATGACCCAAAACACACGGCCAAGGCAACAAAGGAGTGGCTCAAGAAGAAGCACATTAATGTCCTGGAGGGGCCCAGCCAGTCTCCAGACCTTAATCCCATAGAAAATCTGTGGAGGGAGCTGAAGGTTCGAGTTGCCAAACGTCAGCCTCGAAACCTTAATGACTTGGAGAAGATCTGCAAAGAGGAGTGGGACAAAGTCCCTCCTGAGATGTGTGCAAACCTGGTGGCCAACTACAAGAAAGGTCTGACCTCTGTGATTGCCAACAAGGGTTTTGCCACCAAGTACTAAGTCATGTTTTGCAGAAGGGTCAAATACTTATTTCCCTCATTAAAATGCAAATCAATTCATAACATTTTGTTGTTAGTCTGTCTCTCACTGTTCAAATAAACCTACCATTAAAATGATAGACTGATCATTTCTTTGTCAGTGGGCAAACATACAAAATCAGCAGGGGATCAAATACTTTTTTCCTTCACTGTATAGTCTCTGTTCGATGGATAGATGGTTCATAGAGATTACAGTTTCTATATAAAGGAAGACGTATGAGATAATGTTTCACCTAACTTTTTATTAGAGGCCAGGGATTAAATATTGCGGATTCTTTACAATGAGAACTTGGCTAAATTTTCCACAGGAAAACGTATTTTGTTTTTAAGATTCTAAGCGAAATACCAGGGGAATGGATTCTAAAGGTAAAACTTTTAAATTATATGGCCAAACACTCCTTGCAAACTCAGAACGCCTTGGAGTTTTTTTTTATCATGAGACATTCTTTGTGGTTATAATTTGAAACATTTTACGTTTGATGTCATCTTATTCTGGAATAGCATTCTAGAATGGACGAAAGGGTGGAGGGGTAACAAGGAATTAGTATAGGGGTTACCGAACTTAAATTTTTTTAATGTGGTGTGGTGGTTATGGAGAATCATGGGGAAAAGGAGACCAGTGAATCGTTAGACTCGGTGGAGAGATACTGTCGCCGTGTTGTGGGATTTATTGGATGGGGTCTTTTCAATTCAGTTAAATTGGGTATGCAGGAGGATGGAAATGTCTTGAAGAGGTAGTTAAATGGTTTCCGAAGGACAGGGAAAGAAAGGGAGAGAGGAAACATTTTAATGGTGTCGAAAGCCCTGTATACTTAAAAAGTCCTAATGAGGAATGATCAACCTCATTAGAAATTTACGGAACAAGGGGATTTAATTATAACACTATTCTCTATCCAAATTGTACCGTTACGTTAGGAGATTGTTATTATTTCCGTATGGAGTTATAAAGAGTTGTAATTCTAAGTTGATTAGGTATTCGAATTTGTTTATTTTTGATTTAACATGTTGTTGTTTTTTAATCACGTGTTTGAAAGGGGAAAATTACCAGTTCCCTGAGGTCCTGGTCTTTGGGTACTAATACACTGGTACTGTGTTCAGTCAGCATATAGAAAGGAAAATATATGATAATAAGGGATGACAGTTACATCAATTGGATTGTGATATATGTACTGCTGATTTCATGTTGTGTTTTTGTTTTGATACAGATTTGGGATCCTGGAGTGGAAATCCTGCGAGGAGTTAGGGTGCTAACTTCATGACCTGGTAACTCTTCCAAGAGGTCGCCAGTAGAATAAGGGAGTATGGACTAACTTAGAAAGTGGTTTTAGCAGTAACAGTATGTTATGCTTTTTGCCATAAACCAGGGCCGGGGTGCTGAGAGCACGTGTGGAGTGAGCGTGGAGAGAGAGAACAAGCTCAGGTGAGAGACTCGTGTACGTGGGAGAAACGGAAGTATCTCCTTGGATATTAAAATCGGGACATTATCAAGGGCCATGAAATGTGACAGGCAAAAGTTACATGTGCCGTTGGGAAAATGAACTGTAAACGATATCTGAAGAAGGAACGCTAGAATGATAAGTGCGGGGGTGAAGGAAAGGGGGGAGGGGTATACGCCCTGCTAACTATTTAGACTAAGAATGCATTGAGATACTGATCTTTCTTTACCAGGCCACTCGTGACAGGAAAACAGGGACAAAGTGGGGCTGTAATGAGAAGAGTTATGACCGGCAATAAATGTATGTTCTAACGGGGATGATGTGTGCTAAATTGAGAGGCTGAAATTCGAGTCATAGA
Organism: Brachymystax lenok tsinlingensis; assembly: GCA_030435695.1. Lineage (NCBI taxonomy): Eukaryota > Metazoa > Chordata > Actinopteri > Salmoniformes > Salmonidae > Brachymystax > Brachymystax lenok. The sequence goes on along the minus strand of CM059797.1, from coordinate 20,819,236 downwards.
CTCAAAACAAGCACTAAGGTCAGTCATTCTAAATTTGGGTTGGATAATTTATAACATGTTTTAGTTGTGATTGGGATACAGCGAGAGAGAATTGCTAAAGCACGTTGAGGGGTGGGGGGGGGCTGCTAACATTTATTTGGCCGAGAGAGTCTCCAGAAACGTATTTCTAAGTGTCATCCTGAGCAGAGGTGGTTTGTTAGGGGAATAACTGTATGATAGCTTGGGACAACCATGAAAGTTTTTCGTTCTCTTTTGTTTTACACTGTATTCAGAATGTTTATGTTACATCGCATCAATGGGTGGCGCTAAGTTATTAAACATGTACTTTGTTTCTCTTTTCTTTTCAAGCCAATATGTTTTTAGGTTTCGTGGAACATAAGGGTGTTCATTGTTCCAGAGGAGGGAATGATGTATTATGACTAACTGATTTGAGAATGTGTTAGTATGTTTATTACTGTAGAAAATGCATTAAGAGTAGTGACTAGTGTGTTATGGGTTAGATGTAATAATAGAGGAGTATCATTCCCAGAGACTGTATATTGTTACAGGAGATAGCTCATAGAAGAGGGAGGACAGCTAACTGTAACAATATGGGGATTTAGTTGAACATTACACATACCTAGATCATGGTGAGAGTAGAAGAGATAGTGGTGGCATTTCAGACACTATGGTAAACTTTCAGGACACCTGTGACTCAGTTTTGTAACTGGAGCAGTACTAGTACCGAAGGATGCTATCTTGATAGCATGGAATTGGACTACTGCGCAAATGAGGGGTATTGTGAGACTATAGTCATGGGCCATGTTCGAAGTAGCAATGGTTACTTTAGTAGCATTGTTGGGCTATCAGTTTATGACGACTAATGTCACATGGATTGGTAACTGGTAACTGGGGGACCGATGGGAGGACAGGGGATGCGGTTATTCAAATGTCACAAATTATGTTGTCAGGAAATGACCCATGTGTTGCAGTGTGTATATCAGGTGAAAGCAGAGATATAACCAAGGAATTTTGGTTCCTTGGCTGAATTTTGGAGATTGAGTGTACATCAAGAGACACCAGGCGGGGGTGTTGGGACAGCGTTGGTTTGGGACACAGGCTACTCCGTACAGTACCTGCAGCGGTAAAGATCGTAATTTCTCTCCTTGGGGGGTGCATAGTTCTCACATGAAGTGAGGTCCAGCTGCATAATGGGTGAGTGAAGACACCATGACAGAGGAAGCGGAGCGAGAGAGAGAGACTAGAGTCCACTGTAAGACATACAGATGGGTTGGGTCTGGGAGCTACTTTAACTTCTCAGGGATCACTGGGGCGCTAGCGGGCTCCTCCCGACACTACCAGGTAAAATGTAAGGCGCCAAATTCAAAATCCAAAAGTTGAATTATTAAACATCCACCAATATACAAGTGTTCCATACTTATCAAAAGCTCTGTTTCTTGGCAATATCACAGCGTTGTCAGATTTCAAAAGGGCTTTACGGCGAAAGCAGCACATTTGATTGTTTGAGAGTAGCACCTCACATATTTTTCCCATAGCCATGAATCGATTAGCCATCATGGCACACACATAACACATTTCACAGCGAAAACAAATCAATTACCTGTTGAAGAACTTCTGCTGAGGTCATCCTAAGTGTCCAACGAAGACAATCCATGGTTCTTTTGTTAGAAAAAATTATGTATTTTATCCATAAATCCTCCATTTGGTTCGCGCGTTATAATCAGAAACGACAGCTTCCACTCCTCCATTGAAACGTGACGCGAACTCGTTCATCTTATACCTATAAACTTGTCCAAGAACAATCAAACATAGTTTTAAATGTATCCGTAGGAACACTTTTACGTATATTCACTATTATAAATCAACCGGAATATAAACTGATCGATAAGGACGGTAAAAAAGACACTGCGTGACTTCTCGGGAGCGCGCGTTCCATTCTGTTTACATGAAAGAGTGACTTCCTTGTTTGCTCTTCTTCTCTGGTCTTATTAATCCAAAATGAAAAAAATACACTGTCTCGAGACTGTTGACATCTAAAGGAAGCGATGGGTACTGCATTCATATGCCCTTATATGGTCATTTTCATGAGGGAGGGGTGCCCAAATGAGCAATGTGTCAAAATCACTTTTTCCAGGACAGAAATTCCTCGGGGTTTCGCCTGCTATATGCGTTCTCTTTTACTCACAGACAAATGGTTAACAGTTTTGGAAAATTCAGAGTGTTTCCTATCCAATGATACCAAATATCTGCATATCCTATTTTCTGGGCCTGAATGGGAGGCATTTTACTTTGGGCACGCCAGGCACGCCAGGCTCTCCAAAACCGACCCCTCAGCTGCCACTCCCTAACAAGTTAAACATCATAGTTGGGTTGGGGTTAGCTGATTTATTGGTTAATGCATCATATGATAGAGGATAGAGGGGTAATTCTACTCTGAACAAAATTGTATTGATGTGAAAGCATATACAGTGCTGAGTTACCTCAAGAGGATGTAACGTGGATTAGGGATACGCACTTGCATATCAGGTGACGTGCCTATCAGGTGAAATGGAGGAGATGGGGAAGAAAGTGAAAATAACATGACTTGGGAACACCTCTCGGAACCTGGGGCCTAAAGGGGAAGACTGGGCGAAAGCATGAGGAAGATTTTAGATCTTTAATTTTTGTGGAACCCAGCAGGAAAGTATCCTGGAGGCATAGAGTCAGGTGAAGAGAAAGTGGGAATTGTCATGGTCTCCGACTTTGGTTTTCATGCATATATAATTATGCATAGCTTATCACATCATGAATAATGTTATGTTTTGTGTGTATTTTTGTTGCTTTCCAAGTCTTGTGCTATTACTCTCTTAGGAACCAGAAGGGGGAAGTGGGGAAACTAAAAGCTGCTCCATCTGACATAGAACGAGACAGCAGATTCAGCTGGAATGGCATTTTGTTGTGTGATTATAGATGGAAATAATAGTACAGAGGCCTGTACTAGTCTCTGAATTTGTAAACCTCGCGGTAAATGTTTGTTCATTGTTTGTTCCATTTTTTAGTTTGTTTAATTCATGTTTTACAATCATTTTTAGTTTTTTTTTTACTCATGTTTTATTATCATTGTTTATCCATTTATAAGTAATTTCCAAGTTTATATAAATTGAACATTAGGATTTTATTGTTCAAGAGAAGGGACTGTTGGATTCGACATTTTGAACATTGACATATTAAAGACATGATAGATCAGACGCATAGTATATTATGGAGTGAGATCTGTAGACAGATAGAGTGACTGTGGAATGTGCTGGGTGAACGGGAGGAGATCAAAGGATTGCTATAGGGGGAGGCAGATGGACATCTGTGGACTAGGTGAAGGAGGGGTTGAGGTCAGGAGGTGAGGTCAGATCACCTGAAGGGAGTAATAAGGGTTTAGTATCCTGTTACCCTTTTCTTGTAGAACCATGAGATGTAAGGATTGGAGAGAAGGAGGAGTGTCTCGAGTGGGATATATATACCTGTGATGGTGAGAAATGTTTGGTTGCCTGAATTACAGCTTTAACCTCTTAGCGCGCCGATCCCTTTAGCGGGATCGTTTTCAGAGCAAACATAACGCGCCAAATTCAAAATACATATTCGTAATACATATTCGTAATATTTAACTTCGATATACAAGTGTTGCATAGTGTTGCATAGCCATCAAAAGCTCTGCTTCTTGGCAATATCACTGCGTTGTCAGATTTTAAAAAGGCTTTACGGCGAAAGCACTACATTTGATTGTTTGAGGCTAGTACCTCACATATTTTCCACATTAGCATAAATTCATATCCAGCTCGGTTCTCAAAATATCCATATCACAGCTAATATAAATCGCTTACCTTTCAAATAACTTCTTCTGAGGTCTTCCCAAGTGTCCAAACAAGATAATCCATGGTTCTTTTGTTAGAAAAAGTAAATAATTATATCCATAAATATCCGTTGTTTTTGGCACGTTACGTTCAGCTACTCCACCAAGCATTGTCAGTCTACTCGCCCGTTTTACAGTGAAGGATCGCGTTCAAATTATACCTCTCATCTTTTCACAAACAAATCAAATATCATTAATAATGCATCCTTATGTATTCTTTTATGAATAATAGCGATCATATTTTACAAGAACGGTAAGTGAAACGTTAAAAGCGAAAAAGAAAGTTGGTCGCGCTGGGCGCGTTCACGTTCGTGAGCGTGCACGTCTGTTTACCTTTTTCCCTACCCGTAGTAATTCTCTCTCTCTAAGGATCTGGTCAGAGCTTTTCCTCCATACCCTTTCCAGAGACTGTTGACATCTAGTGGAAGCCATAAGTACTGCAACCTCGGTCCTATTCCCCATAGAAAAATATTACATGGGCTTCAAAATGAGAGAGAGAGCAACAAAAAATAAATTCCGGACAGAAATCTCTCTGGTTTTGCCTGCTAAATCTGTTCTGGAATAGCCACAGACTATATCTTAATGGTTTTATAAACTTCAGAGTGTTTCCTATCCAATAGTACTAAATATGTAAATATCCTAGTTTCTGGCCATGAGTGGTAGGCATTTAACTTTGGGCACGTCAGACAGGCGAAAATTTGGAAAATGGGACCCTAGCTGGAAGAGGTTAAAGACCCTTCGGGAAGAATTAAACTTGGTTACGCTTCTGTAGAGTCCGTGAGTTATTTACTCTGAATAATAAGAACCTAACAATGGCTACCAACATAGAGGATTGGAAGATTCTAAATTAAAACCAAAAGCCGCCTCATGCGTCTCCTGGTGGTGGCCGGCATGGGTATCTGTAGCAACGCATTTTGTATTGCAATGCAGTGCCACTGGGGAGGCCTGTCCACAAAGTATCAAAATACAGAGAGATGTTGGGAAAGGTATATTGTCCTGCTAATAGCCCATAATGGGCTATTATAATACTGTACACGGTATCCAGGTCAGGATAACCAAAACATTTATTTTTTAAAGACTATCAGAAAGAATGTTGGTACTTTATTTTGATCCAAAGCCATGAATGAGTGAGTCACTAGGCTTTATGTAGGTGCAGTGCAGGGCTATATGACTGTGCCATCAACTTGATAATATATAACGATATTTTGGAGGTTATTAATAATAATATTTAACTTAGAACCTAACTTAGAAATACATTTGACAATAGAATTCTCCCCATGCCCTCCAGCTAGGCTCCAGCTACCTGCTAGAACAGCGGGACCGTTGTCCCTAGTCAGTGCCATTATTAGTGCAATGCCCCTGAAAGTGTTGCTCTGAGTTAGGTCTGTCTTCTATGCGTGGCTCTGCGGCCCATCCCGTGCCCCCTACCCTCATGCCTTTAACCTCGCACGATTTCAGTGGATACAGCTGGAGAACTGCAAGCAATCCCATTGTGCGTCACTCGGGAGCCATGACCAATATGGCCAAAATATATTGTCCTGCTAATAACAGGGTTATCTGTGAGAATATCCAAGAAAAACAAAAAACTAAAGCCAGTTTGTTATTTAGAATTATTTACTTCTGTTTTTAGAGGGAGAGAAACAAAAAACCTACAGTCATCTCATGGGTCTCCCAGTCAAGGCCAACACAGGTATTGAACTAGCATATGTAGCAACACAGCTTGCACTGCTACAGTGGTTCCTCCTTTAACCTCTTGGGGATAATTAAGGAGCGCTGGGCGCTAGCGCCCCGTTCCCGACACTACCCGGTGAAATGTAAGGCGCCAAATTCAAAATCCAAAAGTTGAATTATTAAATATTCATCAATATACAAGTGTTGCATAGTCATTGAAAGCTCTGATTCTTGTCAATATCACAGCGTTGTCAGATTTCAAAAAGGCTTTACGGCGAAAGCACAACATTTGATTGTTTGAGGATAGCACCTCTCCTATTTTCCACATTAGCATAAATTAAAATCCAGCGCGGGTCACACAAAACCCATATAAGAGCTAAAATAAATCACTTACCTTTCGAAGAACTTCTGATGAGGGTATCCCAAGTGTCCAACAAAGACATCCAATGGTTCTTTTGTTAGAAAAAGTCATTTATTATATCCATAAATCTCTGTTTGGTTGGCGTGTTATGTTCAGAAAATCCACCGCAGAGTCGCCCATTGACCCGTGAAGAGAACGCGTTCAAACTATACCTATCAACTTTGTCCAAACAAATGAAACATCATTTTTAATGTATCCTTAGGTACACTTTTATGTATATTTACTATAATATTTCAACCGGATTATAGCATGAACGATAGGAAAGGAAAAAAACACAGAGCGCGCGAGACCGTGAAAGAGCAAGTCATTCTACTGAGTTCCAGTGTCCACGTCTAAGTTCTTCTTCTATTGCTTCTAATTCAACCTAACGTCATCAAACCCTGTCTAAAGACTGCTGATATCCAGTGGAAGCCATAGGTACTGCAGTCTAAGTCTTACTTAACATTGAATCCAACAGGAGAAAAAGGTCACTGCAAACCCGGGTGGATTTTCCTCGGGTTTTCACCTGCTATATCAGTTCTGTTATACTCACAGACATTCTTTTAACGGGTTTAGAAACTTCAGAGTGTTTTCCATCCAATAGTACTAATTATGTGCATATCCTAGTTTCTGGGCCTGAGTGGCAGGCATTTGACTTTGGGCACGCCAGACTCTCCAAAACCGACACCACTGCTGCTGATCCCTAAGTAGCTGTGATATGGGTTTTGTGTGAACCGCGATGGATATTAATTTATGCTAATGTGGAAAATATGTGGGGTGCTATCCTCAAACAATCAAATGTTGTGGTTTCGCCGTAAAGCCTTTTTGCAATCTGACAACGCTGTGATATTGCCAAGAATCAGAGCTTTTGATGACTATGCAACACTTGTATATTGATGAATGTTTAATAATTCAACTTTTGGATTTTGAATTTGGCGCCTTACATTTCACCGGGTAGTGTCGGGAGTGGCCCACTATTTTTTATCTTCATTTTAGAAACGAAATGTGGTTATTTGTTTATTAGGCTACTGTGCTCTGGTATTCTCCGCTCTGGTACACTCTGACGAGAGTGCTCTGAAATCCGTCTAGGCTAGACACATTACATTTTTAACAACATTCTTTTCTGATAAAAACGAGTTATGCACCGCGTTGGAGCCCAGTTTCATAATATGACCATATTTCCCAGCTGCTTGCTGTCGTTTTGAAGTAATCGAGAAAAAACAGACCTTATTTTTGTGCATTATTCACCCTGCCAGCTCCTATTAGTTCTACTGTGCACCGTGGCACCAACTCGCCTTCCGAACGTTCTATTCCCAGCTTATTGTTCAACGTCACAATGTCTACTTCGCTATTGTTGGCAATGAGACCTGATCACGTTGTTTTATAGTTAAAATGTAAACAACATAAATAATATTGGAACTCTGTGGTCTTCCCATTGTTTCCTATGAGGGAAATATAGGCATGCCTGTCTATTTCGCCAAATATATCGCAATGTGTATATTTAGATTTTTTTCAAGTCGGACACCATTTTAATCATGCAAATCTCCTCTTTCTAATTATGTAAGCCTGGGCAGCTATATCAATTGTCATCAAATGCTAGACCCAAAATACTTTTTTGTCCTTGGAACGCTGAGCTCCCCCCCATTATTTTCCTATGGAAAGGCATGCCAGTCTATTTCGCCAAATATCTCACTGTGTATATTTTGTTTTATTCAAGTCAGGTGTAACCGGTGTGAAATGGCTAGCTAGTTAGCAGGGTGCGCGCTAATAGCATTTCAATCGGTGACATCACTCGCTCTAAACCTTGAAGTAGTTGTTCCCCTTGCTAAGCAAGGGACGCGGATTTTGTGGAGCGATGGGCAACGATGGGTAATGATGCTTCGAGGGCGGCTGTTGCTGATGTGTGCAGAGGGTCCATGGTTCGAGCCCAGGTAGGGGCGAGGAGAGGGAGGGAAACAAATCTGTTACACGGTCACCATTTTGATCAGGAGAATCTCCTCTTTGTAATTATGTAAGTCTGGGAAGCGAGCTCGTTTGACATCGATCGCTAGTCAAGAAATTGATTTTATTTTTTTCCATACTTTTTCATTACGCAGCCATAAGCACAGTTGACAACATTGAGTTACCAATGTTTAGTTTCTACACAAGTAGTTTTTTTCCAGTTTCGTACGATGACCAGATTGTAGTGGCAAAATAAAAAGGGATACATTTTTTATGGAATTCTAAGCATCACTCCAGTCAAAACAGGCTCTGCGAACATTCGATTCCATTAATTCGCTATGGGCTCGCGCCAGCGTTCATAAGCCGTTTTTCAGCCTTGGGTGAATTTTGACTCGTTGTATTGTCCAGCCTATAGATAGCCAGAGCGAATTTACGAAAGCACCCAAATGACCATTGAGAAAGCACAACAACTATACAATATAGCTAAGCGAAGAATGACGAGAATAATCAAGTCAATAAACGTTGGGTAGTTAGATAGCAGATCGGCTACATACTGTAGCTAGCTACACATCCATAGGCATACAGTTATTTTTATCCTCCACTACACAATAAGAAAGTAAATAGTTAGTTATGTTACTTCAGCTGTATTGCAAGGCAAGCTTACACAATTGTACATTCAATTTGCAGTAAATGCTTTAGCTAGCTAGATTCTTTACATAAACTGTTTCACAAGACGAGGAGGAGTCCCCTAAAACATTAAAGCATTAGACCTCTCACTAAAGGCAAACACAAGTTATACTTAAATCTGTATTGATTCTCTAGCAAATTAGTAAGAATGTCTCGCCCCATGTTCAAGAATGGCCTTTTTCCCAAAATATCTTTATTTTTTAAACAAGCCATTGAAAGTTGGTTGCAATTTCAGTTTAATCCACCAGAAAAGACAGAACAAATAATACAACAAATATTGTGGTTAAACTCAAATATAAAATGTTTAAAAAAGGTATAATCTTTGTAAATAATATCATAAATAGGACTGGTGGAGTTATGTCGCTCATGCCGCTAACACTAATATATGGAGATGTCAGTTCTACCCAAAATTACAACCAACTATTTGCAGCATTACCGCAAAAATGGAAGAGGCAAGTGGAAGGGCGCTAAAGTAAGGAACTTGTCTGATGGCCCTGCATTAAGAACAAAATTGGGTAAAGAAAATTGTGATAAATACAAATATATACCAGTTTAATTTAAGGACCAATAAATGGACAGCTGTGCCATATAGATTGCAAAATAGTTTGGAAGAGATTTTCGATGTACCGATTCCATGGCACATGGTTTATGAATTGACACGCAAAACGGCACCAGATTCAAAACTTCAAATTGTTCTATTTAAATTATTATACAAAATTCTTGCAACCAATAGAATGCTATATATACAGTGGGGCAAAAAGTATTTAGTCAGCCACCAATTGTGCAAGTTCTCTCACTTAAAAAGATGAGAGAGGCCTGTAATGTTCATCATAGGTACACTTCAACTATGACAGACAAAATGAGGAAAAAAATCCAGAAAATTACATTGTAGGATTTTTAATGAATTTATTTGCAAATTATGGTGGAAAATAAGTATTTGGTCACATACAAACAAGCAAGATTTCTGGCTCTCACAGACCTGTAACTTCTTCTTTAAGAGGCTCCTCTGTCCTCCACTCGTTACCTGTACTAATGGCACCTGTTTGAACTTGTTATCAGTATAAAAGACACCTGTCCACAACCTCAAACAGTCACACTCCAAACTCCACTATGGCCAAGACCAAAGAGCTGTCAAAGGACACCAGAAACAAAATTGTAGACCTGCACCAGGTTGGGAAGACTGAATCTGCAATAGGTAAGCAGCTTGGTTTGAAGAAATCAACTGTGGGAGCAATTATTAGGAAATGGAAGACATACAAGACCACTGATAATCTTCCTCGATCTGGGGCTCCACGCAAGATCTCACTCCTTGGGGTCAAAATGATCACAAGAACGGTGAGCAAAAATCCCAGAACCACACGGGGGGACCTAGTGAATGACCTGCAGAGAGCTGGGACCAAAGTAACAAAGCCTACCATCAGTAACACACTACGCCGCCAGGGACTCAAATCCTGCAGTGCCAGACGTGTCCCCCTGCTTAAGCCAGTACATGTTCAGGCCTGTCTGAAGTTTGCTAGAGAGCATTTGGATGATCCAGATGAGGATTGGGAGAATGTCATATGGTCAGATGAAACCAAAATAGAACTTTTTGGTAAAAACTCAACTCGTCGTGTTTGGAGGACAAAGAATGCTGAGTTGCATCCAAAGAACACCATACCTACTGTGAAGCATGGGGGTGGAAACATCATGCTTTGGGGCTGTTTTTCTGCAAAGGGACCAGGACGACTGATCCGTGTAAAGGAAAGAATGAATGGGGCCATGTATTGTGAGATTTTGAGTGAAAACCTCCTTCCATCAGCAAGGGCATTGAAGATGAAACGTGGCTGGGTCTTTCAGCATGACAATGATCCCAAACACACCGCCTGGGCAACGAAGGAGTGGCTTCAGAAGAAGCATTTCAAGGTCCTGGAGTGGCCTAGCCAGTCTCCAGATCTCAACCCCATAGAAAATCTTTGGAGGGAGTTGAAAGTCCGTGTTGCCCAGTGACAGCCCCAAAACATCACTGCTCTAGAGGAGATCTGCATGGAGGAATGGGCCAAAATACCAGCAACAGTGTGTGAAAACCTTGTGAAGACTTACAGAAAACGTTTGACCTCTGTCATTGCCAACAAAGGGTATATAACAAAGTATTGAGATAAACTTTTGTTATTGACCAAATACTTATTTTCCACCATAATTTGCAAATAAATAAATTAAAAATCCTACAATGTGATTTTCTGGATTTCTTTTTCTCATTTCGTCTGTCATAGTTGAAGTGTACCTATGATGAAAATTACAGGCCTCTCTCATCTTTTTAAGTTGGAGAACTTTTGGTGGCTGACTAAATACTTTTTTGCCCCACTGTATACAGTTGAAGTCGGAAGTTTACATACACTTAGGTTGGAGTCATTAACTACTTAGGGAGTGGTGGGGCGCTAGCATAAATTCATAAACCATCGCGGTTCACACAAAACACATTTCACAGCGAAAAACAAATTCTTTACCTTTTGAAGAACTTCTGCTGAGGGCTTCCCAAGTGTCCAACGAAGACATCCAATGGTTCTTTTGTTAGAAAAAGTCATTTATTATATCCATAAATCTCTGTTTGGTTGGCGCATTATGTTCATAAAATACAGTGTCCTCTCGCCCATTGAACCGTGAAGAGGACGCGTTCAACCTATACCTATACACTTGTCCAAGAACAATCAAACATCATTGCTAATGTATCCTTAGGAACACTTATGTATATTTACTATAATATTTCAACCAGATTATAAACTGGACGATAGGAAAGGAAAAAACCACAGCGCGCACGAGCCCGTGAACGCGCATCCTCTTCTGTTTACATCCGATGACCACTTCGAAATTCTTCTTCTATTACCATCCAGAGCAACTAAACATCATCAAACACTGTCTAGAGACTGTTGACATCCAGTGGAAGCAATAGGTACTGCAATATTACTCCCATATATGTCTGTTTTCAATAGGGAGGGGTTCAAAATGAGGCAATGTGTCAAAATACCTCAGGTTTTCGGCTGTTATATCAGTTATGTTATACTCACAGACAATATTTTAACACTCTTAGAAACTTCAGAGTGTTTTCTATCCAATAGTACTAATTATGTGCATATCCTATTTTCTGGGCCTGAGTGGGAGGCATTTTACTTTGGGCACGTCAGACTCTCCAAAACCGTCACCTCGGGAGCCGCTCCCTAAGAAGTTAATGTTCAATCATTTCTACCCTCCAAATTCATATTCATGATATAAATAGGCCCTTTAAATTTTGTCTGGCTTGCCATTCCAAATCAAATCGAATATTTTTTGCTTCTTTAATAAAAAATACAGGTTGCTAGGTGTAGGCAAAACAATTAGAAAATAGGTAAACTGATATGACTAAAAAGTTCATCAGGGTTATTTGTCCACAAATAGACAGGTATTTTGCTTTCCATGGGAGCAAGATCTTATCCACTTTTGCTAACTTCTATTAAAGTGTTTTGGAGTGAGATAATTTCTTTCTTTCGGGATATGTATACCAAGTATGTCCACATCCCTTTCAGACCATTTTTATTGGTAAATTAAACGGTAACTTAAAATGTGTATTTTTTTGTGATCCAATACGTAATATAATAAACTTATGATAATTTGGTTTTGATCCAGAGAGTATCTAGATCCTCTATAAGGCTGTGGAGGGATTCTAATTGTGGATTTAAAAGAAAACTTTAATCGTCAGCGTACAATGACACCTTTGTTTTAAGCCCTGGATTTCTAATCCCTTAATATTATTGTTGGATCTGATTTTAAAAGCTAACATTCCGATGGCATTAATAAATAGATATGCCGAAAGTGGACAACCTTGTTTTACTCCTCTTGACAGTTTAAAACTTTCCGAGATGGAGCCATTATTGACTATTTTACACCTAGGGTTACTATACATAACTTTAACCCATTTTATAAGAGATTCTCCAAAATTGAAATATTCCATGCATATATATAAACTCAAAGGCCTTTTCAAAGTCAACTATGAATAGCAGGCCTGGTTTCCCAGATATTTCATAGTGTTCTATTGTTTCCAGTACTTGTTTTATATTATCTCCAATGTATCATCCATGTAAAAAAAACAGTCTGATTAATAATATCTGACAAAACCTTTTTAATTCTATGTGCTAAGCATTTAGCTATAATTTTTGCATCACAACACTGAAGTGTAAGAGGCTTCCATTTTCTTTATGGACTGGGTCTTTATATTTACCACTTGCTAGAGTTAATTAATTCAGAATAGCAGCCAATACAGTAGGTGGCGCTGATAAACGAATATGTTGTAGTCTGCCATTAAACCTTGAAGAAGAAGATGATGAAGAAGATGATGAAGAAAAAGACGAAGAAGACAAAGCAGACGAAGAAGAAGAATCGCAAGAGAAAATAATCTGTGTCGCAAGCTAACACTAGTAATGTTAGCTAGCTTGTGTTGTAGTAGTGTGACAAAGTTAGCTAGCTTGTGTTGTAGTAGTGTGACAAAGTTAGCTAGCTTGTGTTGTAGTAGTGTGACAAAGTTAGCTAGCTTGTGTTGTAGTAGTGTGACAAAGTTAGCTAGCTTGTGTTGTAGTAGTGTTACAATGGCGACAGGCAGCTGCAGCAGATGTTATCATGTTCAAGGTGGATGTGGTTGCTAATTTGTTAGCATCATCCTTTTCAAACTTAGTTTTCAAATTATCATAATCTTGTGTGGCACTCTTTTTTGTTGCAGCTTGTTTGCTGTTAGCTACCTCTGAAAATAATGACTGTGAAACATTGTTACATTTAAACTTTAGATCACGGGTTAGTGTGATGAACGTGATAAAATATATTTGCAATGGGAAGGAATAGCTGGTTTGTTAATTTCATTTTCTATATGAAATAGTTGTACTTTTGTATTGGTATTATTTGATGGGGCCTACTGGAGTGAATGGGCTGCTTATTCTCTAACATTTTTGAGCCATGTCTGTGTTTGACCAAAATTGTCTCTTCTTCAGCGCCATGGAGTGCACAGGTATTACGGTCGCTGTCCTTTCAGCACCATGAGCCTGTCACCTTTGATGTGACACTGTTGTTGTCGCTATTGGTGATAGTGTGATATTGGGATAGTGGCTGCCATAAGTTGTGTAAACTGTGCTTTATTTTATGCTGTGTCATGTTGTGTCCATGCCTGTTATGTCTCTGTTTGTGCGGGAGCCCAAAACACGGCCAGGCCTGTTTGATTCATTCAAAATGTCATCAAAAAGTATTGTTCCTCCTTCACTAGAACTTGAATGGTCCGACTACAGAAGATATAATGTCGGACACATTAAGTGATGCTATGTTTTCTGTTATTTTCAAAAAAAAATGTTTGATACAACGTATTGGAAGATTTGTTGTCTCTCTGAAGGCCTAGGTCCTATAGTCACTGACACTGACACATTCAATCAAGCGTACCACTCACATTCATTCACACCCAGTCAGAAGTGTGTGGTAGACTATGTGCTTTAGTCAGTATAGATAGTGATAAGCTGGGTCGCTCTCTTCCTCTCCCCCCGCTGCCTCCTAGCAGCAGTGTACAAAGGGACAAGGGCACAGAGACCTTGGCTTATCTCCTCTCACTCTTTCACCTGCCTTTCACTCCTTCCCTTTTATGACTTATTTCACACCTCTCTCCCTCTGAAATACAGTATCATTCAAATTATTTGATAGGTGATAGGTGACGGAAAGGCAAGAGAGAAATCGTGCCCTATTCCCTCTGTCTTCCTCCCCCTCTCAGAGATCACATAGCTGCTCTCTCTGCTCTGTCCTTCTATGGACAATGTGGAGATGAAATAAAGCCCATTATAATTAGTTGTATAAAGACAAAGAGACAGTGGGCAGGAGATCCAGCAGGCTGCTGTAAAGATGAAATCATTAGAGACAAAGGGGGCCAATTGGCTAAATAGGGCAGAGTGAATATTTCCTGTACACCGTGCTTGACTTGGGCCGGAGCTGTCCGGAGCGGCATACCAGCACCTCCAATTTTTGGGGAACTGTGCAGCTCTATAAAACAAAGTAGCTTATTGCCGGTCTGGCTTCTCACACAGCATCAAAAAAAGATTGATCAAAGCGGAATGAAGGCGGGATCTGTAGTCATAGTTATGGAGAGTTGACATTTATATGCTGATTCCGATGAATGGGTGCCTGTAGACTTTGAGTTTAAGAATGTGCACATTGAGAATGTGCCATGCCTGAATGAGCAAGTTGTCAAATGAGGGTTCTTATGGTCATGAAAATGTAATGTTCAGGAAGTTCATGTTAAGTTCATGTTACGTTTACATACTGCAAATTCAAATTTTCATAATATTAGTTTTTACACATTCTTCCATAATATTAAGCTGATTTACAAAATATAAGGTATACCATCTCAAGCTATACTGCACCACCTTATTGTATCCCAACAATGGGATTTACATAGGCTTTTAGGGAACTCATAAAAATCTGTCAGTGATATTGAAGCGATATTGTTCGACCTTAGAATATGACAACTGCAACAGAACAGATTAACAGGATTGATACCTACTAAACTATGATTCCAGTCTTCTGATCCGCTGGATCATACCTCAATAACCCAGCAGTTTTTAAAGAAAACAACCCAACTAAGCAACACACCTCCTGCAAACCAGCAGTTGGGTAAAGCAAACAACCCAAAATTTTTTAGAGTGTACTGGGTGTGCAGGCTTTTGTTCAAGCTCCGCTCTAACAGCACATTGTAGTCTAAACATCAGCTACTCAACAGAACCTTGATAAGCAGACTGTGTGTTTCAGTGCTGGATCAAAAGCCTGCACACCCAGTAGCTCTCCAGATGGATGGTTGACCATGTGTTGTATACAGTAGCCTAACAGTGCAGTTATTATACTTTATGGGGGGTTAAGTGCCTTTATTAATGGCACAACGGCAGGAGATAGCAGGCCTAAATGGGATCAGAGACCAACAGCCTTCTAGTGTCAATACCACATTTACATTGAGACGCCACCAAATATTGGTCATAGAAATTTGGTTAGAAGTCATGGAAAAGCCATGAAAATCCATCTGTCAAAATGTATATGAACCCTTAACAGTGAATAATCAGAGATCTCTGTAGCTTAATGTTATTTGTGAATTGCTGTGAACAAAGTCAAATGAACCGACTTGAAAAAAGACAACTCCTGCACCTCTTTCATCCCAAGTAAAGCACTGCCTGTACATGCAAGGAAAATATGCCAAATTCAAACTCTGATTGGCCACATGGGTCCAGCGCCACTGTTTTGGTAATTACATTTGGTTTATGTTTTCAAAATTGATGTAACATGAAATGTGATGAAGAGGAAAATGGCTTCCTGCTGATGCAAATGATGTTCTGTGCTCATGGCATCAAACTCCCCCCGAGACAAACATCTGAAAACAGCTCTTTGCACATCCACAAAAACATCTCCAATCTGGCGCAGTCAAATCAGCCATATCTAAATCAGGGAAACGTGCCTCTGCAGTACTTACCACGTTCACTCGATAGGCTGGTGTCTGTCAGGGAAAGAGAAGAGAGAGAGATGATGGGAGAGAGAGAATACAACAATTAGAACAACAACATGCTAGCTATCAAGCTGCCATACAAACTTGTGTCATTCTTGAACAACAGAGAGTGGTTAAGGAAACAGAAACAACAGACAAATCACAGATCACACAGAATGGAAACCAGAACCAACAAAGACACATCCTGCTTAGTAAGTTGCTGAGCAGTCATCTATCATGATGAAAGAAAAATACGTCCACACACTGTCATCCTCTTAAAAGAAAGCACACACTCTTGAAGTTTAGGTGACATAAAAACATGGAGCTATTGACTCACTTCAAATAAAGAGCGCAATGTGCATACAGTTGAAGTCGGAGGTTTACATTCACTTAGGTTGGAGTCATTAAAACCCGTTTTTCAACCAATCCACACATTTCTTGTTAACAAACTATAGTTTTGGCAAGTCGGTTAGGACATCTACTTTGTGCATAACACAAGTAGATTTTCCAACAATTGTTTACAGACAGATTATTTCACTTATAATTCACTGTGTCACAATTCCAGTGGGTCAGACGTTTACATACACTAAGTTGACTGTGCCTTTAAACAGCTTGGAAAACTCCAGAAAATTATGTCATGGCTTTAGAAGGTACCACGTTCATCTGTACAAACAATAGTATGCAAGTATAAACACCATGGGACCATGCAGCCATCATACCGCTCAGGAAGGAGACGCGATCTATCTCTTAGAGATGAACGTACTTTGGTGCGAAAAGTGCAAATCAACAGCAAAGGACCTTGTGAAGATGCTGGAGGAAACAGGTACAAAAGTATCTATATCCACAGTAAAACGAGTCCAATATCGACATAACCTGAAAGGCCGCTCAACAAGAAAGACACTGCTCCAAAACCACTATAAAAAAGCCAGACTACAGTTTGCAACTGCACATGGGGACAAAGATCATACTTTTTGGAGAAATGTCCTTTGGTCTGATGAAACAAAAATAGAACTGTTTGGCCATAATGACCATCGTTATATTTGGAGGAAAAAGGGGGAGGCTTACAAGCCGAAGAACACCATCCCAACCGTGAAGCACGGGGGTGGCAGCATCATGTTGTGGGGGTGCTTTAGTGCAGGAGGGACTGGTGCACTTCACAAAATAGATGGCATCATGAGGAAGGAAAATAGTGTGGTTATATTGAAGCAACATCTCAAGACATCAGTCAGTAAGTTAAAGCTTGGTCGCAAATGGGTCTTCCAAATGGACAATGACCCCAAGCATACTTCCAAAGTTGTGGCAAAATGGCTTAAGGACAACAAAGTCAAGGTATTGGAGTGGCCATCACAAAGACCTCAATCCTATAGAAAATGTGTGGGCTGAACTGAAAAAGCGTGTGCGAGCAAGGAGGCCTTACAAACCTGACTCAGTTACACCAGCTCTGTCAGGAGGAATGGGCCAAAATGCACCCAACTCTTTGTGGGAAGCTTGTGGAAGGCTATCCAAAATGTTTGACCCAATTAAACAATTTAAAGACAATGCTACCAAATACTAATTGAGTGTATGTAAACCTCTGACCCACTGGGAATGTGATGAAAGAAATAAAAGCTGAAATTAATAACTCACTCTACTATTATTCTGACATTTCACATTTTTAAATTAAGTGGTGATCCTAACTGACCTAAGACAGGGATTAAATGGATTAAATGTCAGGAATTGTGAAAAACTGAGTTTAAATATATTTGGCTAAGGTGTATGTAAACTTCCGACTTCAACTGTACATTCTGGTATGTTGTGTACTGCACACACTGCAATTCAACTGGAACAGTTTTCCTTACACTCCTTTTTCTTAACATTGCCTTGAGCAATCCATCAACTGGAATAGACCCCAGTTGTTGTGATGTCTATAATGCGATATTGGCCTCGCAATGAAACGCAGTGAATTCCACGACACGCTACATTTATGTACATCTTTAGGTCTTTATTTAGGTAAAAATAAAGACCTAAAGATCCAGCCGGACGAGAAGAGAAGCAGCCAGCTGTTTGTGTTCTAGACAGTTTCTCTCTGTGCCTTCTGCCACTCTGATGCCCTTGAACGGAGAAGCTGCACACAGATTTGATGAGAGACAATTTCCATGAATGCTGTTTTGCATTCATTGACCTCATTTCAGTGTCGGGCGTCTGGAGCGCTGACAACACCCCCTGCCAGTCCACCCCTGCTCACCAATGTGACCCTTAAATTGCTGTTTAATCACAGCAAAACACTTTGTAGCACAATTGCAGAACACTAGTAACTGAGACTGGCATGAATGCAGAATCTAAACGTGTCCCAAAGAGAGAGAAGGTTGCCATGCTGAGGGGAAAACATGGTCAATAGTGTACTGTACTGTGTCTCTCTATGCTTGGTTTATTAGGCTGTTTATAAATACAATACTTTTTTAGAGCATCTATTGACTTACTCGTGGTGCAGAGTTAGCATCAAATAATGAAATGCATTAACAAAATTAGCGTCCTAGCAACATTTGAGTCATTTAGCAGACACGCATATCCAGAGCCACTACAATTAATGCATTCATCTTAAGATAGCTAGGTGGAACAACCACATCTCACAGTCGTAGTAAGTACAGTTGAAGTCGGAAGTTTACAAACACCGTAGCCAAATTTAAACACAGCTTTTCCCAATTCCTGACATTTAATCCTTGTAAAAATTCCCCGTTTTAGCAGTAAAAATCACCACTTTATTTTAAGAATGTGAAATGTCAGAATGAGAGTAGAGAGAATGATTTATTTCAGCTTCTATTTATTTCATCACATTCCCAGTGGGTCAGAAGTTTACATACAATCAATTAGTATTTGGTAGCATTGCCTTTAATGTATATTTACTATAATGTTTCAACCGGATTATAAACTGGACGATAGGAAAGGAAAAAACCACAGCGCGCGAGCCCGTGAACGCGCATCCTCTTCTGTTTACATCTGGTGACCACTTCGAAATTCTTCTTCTATTACCATCCAGAGCAACTAAACATCATCAAACACTGTCTAGAGACTGTTGACATCCAGTGGAAGCAATAGGTACTGCAATCTTACTCCCATATCAGGTCATTTTCAATAGGGAGGGGTTCACAATGAGGCAATGTGTCAAAACCACTTTTTCCAGGACAGAAATTCCTCGGGTTTTCGCCTGCTATATCCGTTCTGTTATACTGACAGACAATATTTTAACACTCTTAGAAACTTCAGAGTGTGTCCTATCCAATAGTACTAATTGTGTGCATATCCTATTTTCTGGGCCTGAGTGGGAGGCATTTTACTTTGGGCACGCCAGACTCTCCAAAACCGTCACCTCGGGAGCCGCTCCCTAAGAAGTTAAGCCATTTTGCCACAACTTTGGAAGTATGGAAGACTGATATATTGAGATGTTGCTTCCATATATATATAAAAAAATCCTTCCTCATGATGCCATCTCTTTAGTGAAGTGCACCAGTCCCTCCTGCAGCAAAGCACCCCCCACAACATGATGCTGCCACCCCCGTGCTTCACTCACGGTTGGGATGGTGTTCTTCGGCTTGCAAGCCTCCCCCTTTTCCTCCAAACATAACGATGGTCATTATGGCCAAACAGTTCTATTTATGTTTCATCAGACCAGAGGACATTTCTCCAAAAAGTACAATCTTTGTCCCCATGTGCAGTTGCAAACCGTAGTCTGTCTTTTTTATGGCGGTTTAGGAGCAGTGGCTTCTTCCTTGCTGAGCAGCCTTTCAGGTTATGTCGATATAGGACTCGTTTTACTGTGGATATAGATACTTTTGTACCTGTTTCCTCCAGCTTCTTCACAAGGTCCTTTGCTGTTGTTCTGGGATTGATTTGCATCTTTCGCACCAAAGTACGTTCATCTCTAAGAGACAGAACGCGTCTCCTTCCTGAGCGGTTCCATGTTTTTTATACTTGCGTACTATTGTTTGTACAGATGAACATGGTACCTTTAGGCGTTTGGAAATTGCTCCCAAGGATGAACCAGACTTGTGGAGTTCTGAATTTTTTTCTGAGGTCTTGGCTGATTTCTTTTGATTCTTCCATTATGTCAGGCAAAGAGGCACTGAGTTTGAAGGTAGGCCTTGAAATATTTCCACAGGTACACCTTAAAATGCAAATCAGTTTATAACATTTTTCACATGCGTTTTTCTGGATTTTTTTGTTGTTATTCTGTCTCTCACTGTTCAAATAAA
Source organism: Brachymystax lenok tsinlingensis (assembly GCA_030435695.1). Taxonomy (NCBI): domain Eukaryota; kingdom Metazoa; phylum Chordata; class Actinopteri; order Salmoniformes; family Salmonidae; genus Brachymystax; species Brachymystax lenok. The sequence goes on along the minus strand of CM059797.1, from coordinate 20,798,924 downwards.
CCTACCATTAAAATTATAGACTGATCATTTCTTTGTCAGTGGGCAAACGTGCAAATTCAGCAGGGGATCAAATACTTTTTTCCCTCACTGTATATGAACTGTAACTCAGTAATATCTTTTAAATTGTTGCATGTTGCATTTATATTTGTGTTCAGTATATAATAGACTTATATGTTTTCAAAGAACAGCCCTTTCTTTGGCCCAGAAATAATTTTCTGGAATTTTCCAGGCTGTTTAACTATTTAGGGAGTGGCAGCCGAGGTGTCGGTTTTGGAGAGTCTGGCGTGCCAAAAGTAAAATACCTGCCACAAAGGCCCAGAAACTAGGATATGCACATAATTAGTACTATTGGATAGGAATCACTCTGAAGTTTCTAAAACCGTTAAAATAATGTCTGTGAGTATAACAGAACTGATATAGCAGGCGAAAACCCAACGAAAATCCAGCCGGATTTGCATTTTTTTTTGTTGACCTTTTTCTCCTGGCTGCCTATTGTATTCAACGTTATCTAGGACACAGACTGCAGTACCTATGGCTTCCACTGGATGTCAACAGTCTTTAGACAGGGTTTGATGTCGTTAGGTTGAATTAGAAGCGAATAGAAGAAGAACTTAGACGTGGACCCCGGAACTCAATAGAATGACATGCGCGTTCACGGTCTCGTGCGCTCTGTGTTTTTTTCCTTTCCTATCGTTCAGGCTATAATCCGGTTGAAATATTATAGTAAATATACATAAAAGGATACCTAAGGATACATTAAAAATTATGTTTGATTTGTTTGGACAAAGTTGATAGGTATAATTTGAACGGGTTGTCTTCACGGTTCAATGGGCGACTCGACGGTGGATTTTCTGAACATAACGCGCCAACCAAACAGAGATTTATGGATATAATAAATGACTTTTTCTAACAAAATAACCATTGGATGTCTTCATTGGACACTTGGGATGCCCTCAGCAGAAGTTCTTCGAAAGGTAAGTGATTTATTTTAGCTCTTATATGGGTTTTGTGAGACCCATGCTGGTTATGAATTTATGCTAATGCATAAATATGTGGGGTGCTATCCTCAAACAATCAAATGTTGTGCTTTTGCAGTAAAGCTTTTTTGAAATCTGACAACGCTGTGATATTGCCAAGAATCAGAGCTTTTGATGACTATGCAACACTTGGATTTTGAATTTGGCGCCTTACATTTGATCGGTTAGTGTCGGGAGCGGCCCGCTAGCGCGCCGTTTATCCCTTTAAAGGCACAGTCAACTTAGTGTATGTAAACTTCTGACTCACTGGACTTGTGATACAGTGAATTATAAGTGAAATAATCTGTCTGTAAACAATTGTTTGAAAAATGACTTGTGTCATGCACAAAGTAGATGTCCTAACCGACTTGCCAAAACTATAGTTTGTTAACGAGAAATGTGTGGAGTAGTTGAAAAACACGTTTTAATGACTCCAACCTAAGTGTATGGAAACCTCCGACTTCAACTGTACATTTTTCCTCAATAATGAAATTATCAGCATAGTCAGTGCTAGTAGGAAAAGACAAGCGCCGTTTTTTTTTTGGGGGCTGAGCAACTTGTGTATAGCAACTTGTGTATTTTGTACAACCAAGTAAATAGTATTTTTGTAGAACCAAATAAACAACAAACATCCAAACAAACTACAAACCCGTCGATTTCTAGGCCCTAAGCATTTTGTAATGTGTCCCGCCTCTCTCTTCTAGCGCATGCAAAGGCATCTCTATCCACCCCCTACATAACTCCGAGCACCTTTTCAATAATTCATCTCCCTCTGTTAAGGATTCAGCCTGTGCTGCACTTGCCAGTATCCCCACAAATTGGCAGGCAGCCTCATATTTGGCATACCCGCAGCAGCCTCTTGTCGCTCTCTCTCCTCTGTAGGCCTTGTAGCCGTCCCCTTGAGAAGACTCAAGCTGACTGTCCTGCTCCCAGTCTCCCAGGGCTGCCTGTCTTGTATTCAAGCCTCCCACTGAGGGGCTGGGCCCTCTTCCACAGCCTATTAACAGGTTATAGACTGGAACATTATAGATCATTTAACAGTGTGTGATTTGACAGTTAATATATTGAGCATTAACATTTACCACAGGGCTTCATAAGGGCTTCAGACGGGCAGCCAATAGTTCTGTCCCCTCATCATCATGTGTCCTGTTCCTGTGTTTGGTCTCCTACCGCCAAGTTCTGATGTCTGGCCACAGCTTGGCACTCACCGTAAGTCTCATCCCCTGTCTCACACATCCCCCACCACCACCTTTATCCTTTATATGCATTGACGGCCTGACCCTGACTAACCTATGCTCCTGAGTCCCCGGAATTGTAATCAATGTACAATTGATAGAATGTATAATGTATGGATTGAAAATACTAGTCTCACAGTACAGTAGGGTATTGATGAATCACTGTATTGCATTGAGCTGTGGTCACAATGCATTACCTACTAGAGGTGTTACAGAGAGATGTGCTGCTGGGATAAAATAAGTCACAGGAAGGGATGATGCATACTTCCTCTCATTACAACTCCAGGGAAGAAGGTCAGAGCTATTCATTTCCTCCATCAATTAGAGAAACACACCTTTGTGCCTCTGAAAGCCCATTACATCCACATTTGCTGTGTGATTTCCTGTCTGTGTGTGGTTGGTCAGAGAGGTTGATTGCTGCCCAGAGACTTGGGCAGAGTGAATGTGCCCGACATTAATATTACATGTGTACTGAGGATGCAAGCACCATTCAGTTCTCACTAAAGAGTGAGGAACTCTGCTCTGCTGTAGCTTAATTGAAAGCTTGATTGACATCTCACTGACACAGAAGTTTACAGGTAATCTGCTTCAGTGTAAGTCTCTGCACACCATACAGCAGCTTCAGTGTAAATCTCTGCACACCATACAGCAGATGGAAGCTACCACCTGACGCCCTGTGTCAGTGCTTGTGTGTGTGTGTGCATGTGTGTGTGAGAGAGAGTGTATGTGTGTGTGTGTGTGTGTGTGTGTGTGTTTGTGTGTGTGTGTGTGTGTGTGTGTGTGTGTGTGTGCAAGTGCGTGTGAGAGAGTTGCATATGTGTGTGTGTTGTAGTAGTGTGTTTGTCCTCATTTCCTCATCTACTTATTTATTCCTAATGCAATACTACAATTAAATTAAATATTGGACTAATTGCACTTCAGCACGTGCACTTTAACAGCCTTATCTTGACATATATATTATGCATTTTTACTTATCCTACTTGCTTGTAAATATCTTTAGATATTTTTATGCTGTTGTTTCTTAATATGTGATTTTGTCTATATACATTGTGATTGCTGCAAAATAAACTCTCGTCATTGAGGACATTAAAGTTTTCTCAATCTGAATCATGCATAACTGTCACGTTCAGGCCTGATATTATTAGGCTGGAGTGTTTTGTTTCGTTTTGGTGTAGGTTTTTTTTGTTCTAGGTGTTGTATTTCTATGTTGGGGTAATGGTTCCCAATTAGAGGCAGCTGAGTGTCGTTACCTCTAATTGGGAACCATATATATGTTTGGGGTTTTCTATTTGGTTTTGTGGGTTATTGTTTTGAGCATAGCTTCATTGTGTGTATTAGTATATGTTAATGTTGTGATCTTCGTTCTGTTTATTGTTTTGCCCAGTTACTTGAGTTTCGTTGCATAAAATAAAGCATGTATACTGGATGCCTCGCTGCGCCTTGGTCTGTCATTTCCGAAGATCGTGACAGAATAACCCACCTTAAGAAGACCAAGCAGCGAGAGACTCGGGAGATCAGGACTTGGGAGGAGGAATTGTTTAGGGACGGACCCTGGACTCAACCAGGAGAGTATCGTCGGCCAAGAGAGGAGCTGGAAGCAGCGGCGGCGGAGCGGCGCAGGTGTGAGAAGCTATACGGAGCATGGGATCCGGAGAGAGGAGAGTTTATTAGACCTCGCCTGGCACGGAAGCCTGAAAGGCAGCCCCAAAAAACTTTTTTGGGGGGGCACACGGGGAGTTTTGCCGATTCAGGGTGGACTCCTGAGCCAACTCCTCGTGCTCTCTGGAGGGAGCTTTGGAGGGAGCGTCGCACTGGTAAGACGCCGTTCTATGCAGTTTTGCACACGGTGTCTCCAGTGCGCATTCATAGGCCGGTGCGAGAGATACCAGCTCCACTCATCTGTCAGGGGAGGGTGAGTGTGCAGCCTGGAAGGGTGGTGCCTGCTCAGCGCTCCTGGTCTCCGGTGCGCCTCCTTGGACCAGGATATCCTGCACCGGTTCTGCGTGCAGAATCTCCGGTGCGTGTCCAGAGCCCGGTGCGTGAGATTCCAGCGCCACTCATCTGTCAGGGGAGGGTGAGTGTGCTACCTGGAAGAGTGGTGCCGGCTCTGCACGCTAGGTCTCCAGTACACCTTCTGGGACTGAGATATCCTGCACCGGTTCTGTGTGTGGGGTCTCCGGTTCGCATCCACAGCCCAGTACGTGCTGTTCTGGTTCCGCGCTTCAGGATCCCTGTGCCCGTCGTGGACTCAGCACGTCCTGTCCCTGCTCCACGCTCCAGGATTCCTGTGCCCGTAGTGGACCCAGCACGTTCTGTCCCTGTTCCACATTCCAGGATTCCTGTTCTACGCTCCAGGATCCCTGTGCCCGTCGTGGACCCAGAACGTCCTGTCCCTGCTCCACGCTCCAGGATCCCTGTGCCCGTCGTGGACCCAGCACGTCCTGTCCCTGTTCCACGCTCCAGGATCCCTGTGCCCGTCGTGGACCCAGCACGTCCTGTCCCTGCTCCACGCTCCAGGATCCCTGTGGCCGTCGTGGACTCAGCACGTCCTGTCCCTGCTCCACGCTCCAGGATCCCTGTGCCCGTCGTGGACTCAGCACGTCCTGTCCCTGCTCCACGCTCCAGGATCTCTGTGCCCGTCGTGGACCCAGCACGTCCTGTTCCGGCTCCCCGCACCAGAGTGCCAGTGCGCTTAGTGAGCCCAGTACTGCCGGTTCCTGCTCCCCGCACCAGAGTGTGCGTCTTGAGCCCAGCACGGTCCGTTCCTGCTCCCCGCACCAGAGTACCAGTGTGCGTCCTGAGCCCAGCACGGCCGGTTCCTGCTCCCCGCACCAGAGTGCCTGTGCGTTTATTGAGCCCAGTACGGCCGGTTCCTGCTCCCCGCACCAGAGTGCCAGTGCGCATAATGAGCCCAGTACGGCCGGTTCCTGCTCCCCGCAACAGAGTGCCAGTGCGCTTACGTGAGCCCAGTACGGCCGGTTCCTGCGACCTGCACCGGGGTGCCAGTGCGCGTAATGAGCCCAGTACGGCCGGTTCCTGCTCCCCGCACCAGAGTGCCAGTGCGTTTAGTGAGCCCAGCACGGTTCGTTCCTGCTCCCCGCACCAGAGGGCCAGTGCGCGTCCCCTGTCCGGGACCTCCAGAGAAGGTCCCCTGTCCGGGACCGCCAGAGAGGGTCCCCAGTCCGGGACCGCCAGAGAGGGTCCCCAGTCCGGCTAATTGCCCAGGGCCTCCGGTGCGTGACATCAAGCCAGCACGGCCGGCACCGGAGCCGCCACCTGGGACCAAAAGACCCACCCGAAGACCCCCCCATGGACTTTTGGCGCGGTCGGAGTCCGCGCCTTTGGGGGGGGGTACTGTCACGTTCAGGCCTGATATTATTAGGCTGGAGTGTTTAGTTTCGTTTTGGTGTAGTTTTTTTTTTGTTCTAGGTGTTGTATTTCTATGTTGGGGTAATGGTTCCCAATTAGAGGCAGCTGAGTGTCGTTACCTCTAATTGGGAACCATATACAGTGGGGCAAAAAAGTATTTAGTCAGCCACCAATTGTGCAAGTTCTCTCACTTAAAAATATGAGAGAGGCCTGTAATGTTCATCATAGGTACACTTCAACTATGACAGACAAAATGAGGAAAAAAAATCCAGAAAATCACATTGTAGGATTTTTAATGAATTTATTTGCAAATTATGGTGGAAAATAAGTATTTGGTCACATACAAACAAGCAAGATTTCTGGCTCTCACAGACCTGTAACTTCTTCTTTAAGAGGCTCCTCTGTCCTCCACTCGTTACCTGTATTAATGGCACCTGTTTGAACTTGTTATCAGTATAAAAGACACCTGTCCACAACCTCAAACAGTCACACTCCAAACTCCACTATGGCCAAGACCAAAGAGCTGTCAAAGGACACCAGAAACAAAATTGTAGACCTGCACCAGGTTGGGAAGACTGAATCTGCAATAGGTAAGCAGCTTGGTTTGAAGAAATCAACTGTGGGAGCAATTATTAGGAAATGGAAGACATACAAGACCACTGATAATCTTCCTCGATCTGGGGCTCCACGCAAGATCTCACCCGTGGGGTCAAAATGATCACAAGAACGGTGAGCAAAAATCCCAGAACCACACGGGGACCTAGTGAATGACCTGCAGAGAGCTGGGACCAAAGTAACAAAGCCTACCATCAGTAACACACTACGCCGCCAGGGACTCAAATCCTGCAGTGCCAGACGTGTCCCCTGCTTAAGCCAGTACATGTTCAGGCCCGTCTGAAGTTTGCTAGAGAGCATTTGGATGATCCAGATGAGGATTGGGAGAATGTCAGATGAAACCAAAATAGAACTTTTTGGTAAAAACTCAAATCGTCGTGTTTGGAGGACAAAGAATGCTGAGTTGCATCCAAAGAACACCATACCTACTGTGAAGCATGGGGGTGGAAACATCATGCTTTGGGGCTGTTTTTCTGCAAAGGGACCAGGACGACTGATCCGTGTAAAGGAAAGAATGAATGGGGCCATGTATCGTGAGATTTTGAGTGAAAACCTTCCATCAGCAAGGGCATTGAAGATGAAACGTGGCTGGGTCTTTCAGCATGACAATGATCCCAAACACACCGCCCGGGCAACGAAGGAGTGGCTTCGTAAGAAGCATTTCAAGGTCCAGATCTCAACCCCATAGAAAATCTTTGGAGGGAGTTGAAAGTCCGTGTTGCCCAGCGACAGCCCCAAAACATCACTGCTCTAGAGGAGATCTGCATGGAGGAATGGGCCAAAATACCAGCAACAGTGTGTGAAAACCTTGTGAAGACTTACAGAAAACGTTTGACCTCTGTCATTGCCAACAAAGGGTATATAACAAAGTATTGAGATAAACTTTTGTTATTGACCAAATACTTATTTTCCACCATAATTTGCAAATAAATAAATTAAAAATCCTACAATGTGATTTTCTGGATTTATTTTTCTCATTTCGTCTGTCAGTAGTTGAAGTGTACCTATGATGAAAATTACATGCCTCTCTCATCTTTTTAAGTTGGAGAACTTGCACAATTGGTGGCTGACTAAATACTTTTTTGCCCCACTGTATATGTTTGGGGTTTCCTATTTGGTTTTGTGGGTTATTGTTTTGAGCATAGCTTCATTGTGTGGTCTGACACTGTTGGTCTGTCATTTCCGAAGATCGTGACAATAACAAATCTGGGTTTGACAATAACCCTTCAAAAGCTAGTATTGCCTAATTGCCGGAGAGTGTTCAGCTAATAAATAATGCATTTAAAAATCGAATCTAATTTAGCAAATTAATATGTCTAGAAAACAATTGATCAGAGACCAAAAGTGTATTTACAAACAATCAATTATTCATAAAGTGAATGCTGGATAAGTGGTCTCCTTCCCGGGTGAGATGCTGCCATAATTGGAGTGGGACTATAGGAGAGTGTGCGTTTGTGCGTGTGTTTGTGTGCATGTGTGTGTTCAGTCCCCATGCTCCCAACTCCCCCCAAACAAGAAGAGCAACAAAGAGTCAGCTCATTACTGCCTAATGAGTTGTCTGATTAATACGGAAAATAAAAGCATTATTATAGAGCGCTGTATGTTTATTTAGTTTAATTATTGTACTAAAGTGACTGAATAGAAGCACAATGGGGTGAAACATTTACATGCATTCTAATATGGTAATAAGGCCCTAGAGGAGCAAATCAGGGCTATCAAGTACAGTGAAGACTTCTTACATAGGAAACAACAGGCCTAAATGTGTTGATGTGTGGTTGTTGATGTGCAGATATGTATCTGTTTACAATATGTACTCAGCACACGACATGTAATCTAGCCATTCTAAACCTTTCTGATGATGGGTTATGTAATGAGTGATCTCTGAGAGAGCCATTCTAAACCTTTCTGATGATGGGTTATGTAATGAGTGATCTCTGAGCGAGCCATTCTAAACCTCTCTGATGATGAGTTATGTACTGAGTGATCTCTGAAACAGAATCCATTGTTATTGTGGAATAAACTCCAAGACTGTTGAAGCTGGAGAGGGATGGTCTTATCTCTCTCTCGCTCTCTCTCTGTCTGTTTTTCTCTTCCCATCTCTGTTCTTGTTCTCTCTCTCTCTCCATCTCATATGCTGTCAGTCACCAGAATATGGAGGCTGTTGTGAGCACAGTGGTGGAACCTAGCCTGTGCTCAGTTTACAATATTTCATAACACAGATAATAATGCTCTTCAGGGGGCCACAGCGATAAACATAACTCCCAAAATAATCACGTCCATGCACCAGAGTTGAACAGCTCTTTTACAATGTCCTACCAAAGTGCCCATGCTGCCGCAGCATCACAGGCGGTAATGTTTCTCTGACAGACTGACTGGCCACAAAGCAGATAGAAAATGAGTAAAAACAGTATATGCCTCACTGTGAATCTACAAAGTTAAACATGGTTATGTCTGTTTGCAACAAAAATGAACATGCGTGCACACACACACACACACACACACACGCACACACACACATAAACAAACTGTTCTGCGTGGACCCCAGGAAGAGTATCTGCAGCTTTTGCAACAGCTAATGGGGATCCTAATAAAATACACCAAAAATACCAATACCAAACTGCATCATCTCTCCATCTCTTCGTTACATAAGCTGTTGTGGAGATAAAAAAAAGAAGACAACAGATTGTGAGGGTAATTCAATTTCCTACAGCAATGCTGGCTTCCAAATGGTCTCCATCAGTGAGCCAATCAGCAGCTGATTCAGTGATTTCCCCAGCTGGGCTTCCTCTTAGACAGGAAGCCAGAGAATCTCAGGCTCAGAGACAGAGACACAATGACAGGTCTGCTGGATCACTGGTTCAGCACCAATGGATTGAATTGCATTTATATAGGATTTTACAGTAGACAATAAGGACAGGACTCTGTCATTTGAGTAGCTGTGACACCCATGAATATTTGAGGATATGCATTATGACATGAGTTCATGCACGGGCTTACATTTGTCCATTCATGACTAGGCCTATGTTTGCATATTTATTATCATGTTTGCATAGAGATAAATGTCCATACAACTTTAAAGTGAAAGCTATGATATGTCGTATAGCTTCTAAAGAGATGGCGCCGAAGGAGATGTCTTCCGTTTTACGATTCCGTAACCAATTGGGCTATTGTGTGTGTTTTTTCACGTTATTTGTAACTTATTTTGTACTTAATGTTTCTGCCACCGTGTCTTATGACCGAAAAGAGCATCTAGATATCAGGACAGTGATTACTCACCCCGTACTGGAGGAATACTTTTTCTTCAATGAGTTAGACGATAAAGATTTACTTCAGACGCCCGACAAGGCCCTCATCCCCGTTATTTGCAAGAGAAAGTTCCGGGTGCCTTGTAAGGATCCGTCCCCGAGAGGGTAATCTACCTTTACCATCGGTCCTGTCAATATACCACCACAAACCGATTCTGGCACTAAGGCCGCATTCAATGAGCTGTATACGGCCATAAGCAAACAGGAAAACACTTTAATGAGGACATTAATGAGGGGAAACTCAAAACTCTAGACCACCTTTACTCCACACACAGAGATGCGTACAACGCTCTCGCTCACCCTCCATTTGGCAAATCTGACCATAATTCTATACTCCTGATTCCTGCTTACAAGCTAAAACTAAAGCAGGAAGCACCAGTGACTCAGTCAATAAGAAAGTGGTCAGATGAAGCAGATGCTAAGCTAAAAGACTGTTTTGCTGGCACAGACTGGAATATGTTCCGGGATTCTTCCGATGGCAGGAGTACACCACATCAGTCATTGGCTTCATCAATAAGTGCATCGATGACATCGTCCCCACTGAGACCGTACGTACATACCCCAACCAGAAGCCATGGATTACAGGCAACATCCGCACTGAGCTAAAGGGTAGAACTGCCGCTTTCAAAGAGCAGGACTCTAACCCAGAAGCTCATAAGAAATCCTACTTTGCCCTTCAACGAACCATCGAACAGGCAAAGCGTCAATGCAAGACTAAGATTGAATCGTACTACACCAGCTCCGACGCTCGTCGGATGTGGCAGGGCTTGCAAACTATTACAGACTACAATGTGAAGCACAGCCGCGAGCTGCCCAGTGACACGAGCCTACCAGACGAGCTAAATTACTTCTATGCTCGCTTCGAGGCAAATAACACTGAAGCATGTATGAGAGCATCAGCTGTTCCGGACAACTGTGTGATCACGCTCTCCGTAGCCGATGTGAGTAAGACCTTTAACTTCTTTGGGAGCAGCGCACAAGGTGACCGTTTTGGTAAGTAAAATGCCTCCCATTCAGGCCCAGAAAATAGGATATGCACATATAGTACCATTGGATAGGAAACACTCTGAATGTTATAAAAGTGTTAACATTTTGTCTGTGAGTATAACAGAACGGATATGGCAGGCGTAAACCCAAGGAATTTCTGTCCTGGAAAAAGTGGTTTTGACAGATTGCCTCATTTAGAACCCCTCCCTTATGAAAATGCCCATATAAGGGCATATGAATGCAGTACCTATCGCTTCCTCTGGATGTCAACAGTCTCGAGAAAGTGTTCTGATTCATTTTATATGCTTTTAGAGCAGAGAAGAAGACGAATAAGGAAGTGTCCACGCAGATGTCAATACAGGTAAATGCGCGCTCCCGGCTGGCACGTTCTTTGTTTTTTTCCTTTCTTATCACCCAGTTTATATTCCGGTTGAAATATTATACTATTTATACAGAAAAGTGTTTCTAAGGATACATTTACAATTATGTTTGATTCTTCTTGGACAAGTTTATAGGTATAAGTTGAACGAGTTCTCTTCACGTTTCAATGGAGGAGTCGACGTTCTATTTTCTCATTATAACGCGCCAACCAAACAGAGATTTATGGATATAATACATTACTTTTTCTAACAAAAGAACCATGGATTGTCTTCGTTGGACACTTGGGAAGCCCTCAGCAGAAGTTCTTCAAAAGGTAATTGATTTGTTTTTGCTGTGAAATGTGTTATGTGTGAACCGTGATGGCTTATGAATAAATGGTAATGGGAAAAATATGTTAGGTGCTACCCTCAAACAATCAAATGTGGTGCTTTCGCCGTAAAGCCTTTTTGAAATCTGACAACGCTGTGATATTGCCAAGAAGCAGAGCTAGCGCCCCCCCGCGCTAGCGCCCCATCGCTCCCTAAGAAGTTAAGAGTGTGCTCCTAATCTAAGCTCAGTACCTGTATAAAAGACACCTGGGAGCCAGAAATCTTTCTGATTGAGTGGGGGTCAAATACTTATTTCCCTCATTAAAATGCAAATCAATTTATACACTTTTTCACATGCATTTTTCTGGATGTTTTTGTTGTTATTCTGTCTCTCATTGTTCAAATAAACCTACAATTAAAATTATAGACTGATCATTTCTTTGTCAGTGGGCAAACATTCCCAACCGCTCCCTAAGAAGTTAAACAGGTCAACATTCACAAGGCCACAGGGCCAGAATGACTACCAGGACGTGCACTCCGAGTATGCGCTGACCAACTGGCAAGTGTCTTCACTGACATTTTCAACCTCTCCCTGACTGAGTCTGTAATACCAACAGGTTTCAAGTAGACCACCATAGTCCCTGTGCCCAAGAACACTAAGGTAACCTGCCTAAATGACTGCCGACCCATAGCACTCACGTCTGTAGCCATGAAGTGCCTATGTGAGAATGCTTTTCATTGACTACAGCACCGCGTTGCTAAGGACTCTGGACTAAACACCTCCCTCTGCAACTGGATCCTGGACTTCCTGACGGTCCGCCCCCAGTTGGTAACGGTAGGTAACACATCCGCCACGCTGATCCTCAACACGGGGGCCCCTCAGGGATGCGTGCTCAGTCCCCTCCTGTACTCCCTGTTCACTCATGACTGCATGGCCAGGCACGACTCCAACACTATCATAAAGCTTGCCAATGACACAACAGTGGTAGGCCTGATCACCAACAACAATGAGACAGCCTACAGGGAGGAGGTCAGAGACCTGGCCGTGTGGTGCCAGGACAACAACCTCTCCCTCAACGTGATCAAGACAAAGGAGATGATTGTGGGGCTGCAGTAGAGCAGGTTGAGAGCTTCACGTTCCTTGGTGTCCACATAACCAACAAACTCTCATGGTCCAAACACACTAAGACAGTAAGAAAGAGGGCACGACAAAGCCTATTCCCCCTCAGGAGACTGAAAAGATTTGGCATAGGTCCTCAGATTCACAAAAGGTTCTACAGCTGCACCATCGAGAGCATCCTGACTGGTTGCATCACTGCCTGGTATGGCAACTGCTCAGCCTCCGACCGCAAGGCACTACAGAGGGTAGTGCGTACGGCCCAGTACATTACCGGAGCCAAGCTTCCTGCCATCCAGGAACTCTATACCAGGCGGTGTCAGAGGAAAGCCCTAAAAACTTTCAAAGACTCCAGCCACCCTAGTCATGGACTGTTCGCTCTGCTACCGCAAGGCAAGCGGCACGGCAATAACTCTACCAACGTATGTACATATTACCTAAATTATCTTGACTAACCGGTGCCCCCGCACATTGACTCTGTACCTGTACCCACTGTATATAGCCTCGCTATTGTTGTTTTACTGCTGGTGTTTATTTGTTACTTTTATTTTCAATTTTTTACTTATCTATTATTATTTTTTTACTTCTTAAAGCATTGTTGGTTAAGGGCTCGTAATTAAGCATTTCACTGTAAGGTCTACACCTGTTGTATTCGGCGCATGTGACAAATAAAAGGTGATTTGATTTTCTCCGCAGACACCAGACCACACTCACGCCAATGCACAGTGCACACCCCTAATACACAGCAAACACAGTGAGAGAGCAGATCGTGTTAGAGTCCCAGATGTGATTAACTCATCCTGACAAAGCCAGATGTTTTGTTAAAATGCAGAGAACCCAAAGTGGAGCTCAGGGAGGGGGGGAGACACGCACTCCCAGCTTGCCCCTCCGGCTCCAGGCAGCCAAGTGTTCATCCATAAACATCCCACATCACTGAAGGCAGAGTGGGGAGACCAGGGAGAGGTAAAGAGAACATATGTCTAGGCCAATGTCTCCCATCGCAGCTCACTCAACAGAGGGAGGATGTCAACAAAGAGGGTTAGTGGAATGCCCACTGTCGAGTCAACGCTTCTCCCACAACACAAGCATGCTCAGTCTGAGGCATGTTGCTCTGCTTGGTAATATGGATTGTCATTTGAAATTATTTCACTATTCAATTAATATCATACGTTTTTATCTGGAGAGTCGAAATTCATAAAAAAAATATATATATATATGAATTATGCAAAATGGCCAATATACCACGTGGTATATTGGTCATATACGACAAACTCGAGGTGCTTTATTGCTATTATAAACTGTCTATCAACGTAATTAGAGCAGTAAAAAATAAATGTTTTTTCATACTCGATATACCACGGCTGTCAGCCAATCAGCATTCAGGGCTTGAACCACCCAGTTTATAATGTTACTTTTTGCAGTAGCCTAGGCTAACAGCAACAGTGAAAGAGAAGTCTGTTTGCCATCATAGAACTGATTCTGTTTCAAAAAGTTTCTGGTGAGTGTTTTAGGTCCATTGCCGCGGGAAGTAGGGGTGCTGAGGGTGCTGCAGCACCCCTGATAAAAAAATAACCCCCGTCGACAGCACCCCCCGCCCCAAAATATCCTCTAGCGGCCATGGTGAGGTCTTGAGGACCATCGGTTGGTGTGCGCCTGTAGGCTAATCACTATTTGAAGTGGGGTAAATAGCATACTGTCGTCAGGGCTGTTGGGAGGGCATGATTGTAAACTGCCTTTTAGTGTAAAACGCAACCCATAACCCATAGCACGAGATAGAAAATTAGCTTAAGAATAAAGCAATTACCTTGTGCAGCCTCAGAAGTGTAGGCTACACTCTCTTTTAGCAGAGACACCGTAATGAGTAGTATATCAAATAAAATAAAATAACATGCACCGAATACAACAGGTGTAGACCTTACAGTGAAATGCTTACTACAAGCCCTTAACCAACAATGCAGTTTTAAGAAAAATACCTAAATAATAAAAAATAAAGTAACAAATAATTAAAGAGCAGCAGTAAAATAGCAATAGGGAGACTATATACAGGGGGTACGGGTACAGAGTCAATGTGCGTGGGCACCGGTTCGTCGAGGTAATTGAGGTAATATACACGTTATTAAAATGAGTTATGCATAGATAATAGATAATAGATAATAACAGAGAGTAGTAGCAGCGTAAAAGGGGGAACAATGGAAGTAGTCTGGGTAGCCATTTGATTAGATGTTCAGTAGTCTTATGGCTTGGGAGTAGAAGCTGTTTAGAAGCCTCTTGGACCTAGACTTGGCGCTCCAGTACTGCTTGCCGTGCGGTAGCAGAGAGAACAGTCCATGACTAGGGTGGCTGGAGTCTTTGACAATTTTTAGGGCCTCCCCTGACACCGCCTGGTATAGAAGTCCTGGATGGCAGGAAGCTTGGCCCCAGTAATGTACTGGGCCGTACGCACTACCCTCTGTAGTGCCTTGCGGTCGGAGGCCGAGAAGTTGCCATACCAGGCAGTGATGCAACCAGTCAGGATGCTCTGGATGGTGCAGCTGTAGAACCTTTTGTGAATCTGAGGACCCATACCAGATCTTTTCAGTTTCCTGAGGGGGAATAGGTTTTATAGTTCAAACAGTTAGCCTACTAGATGACATCTTGTTCATATCATTGTCAGAATCATCGTCTCATTCAGACTGGCTGTCATTAGCTGTGGTGTTGGTGGTGATGATGATGACAGCGCTGATGACTCAGTGACGTTGTGAGTCTAAAACACTTCCTCTCTATGTTAATATTGCACAGCCTCAGGGCTCAAAGAGACCCTCTCTCTTTGTGTTGCCCTCTTTCTCTCTCTCAATTTGCTCTTTCTATTACTCTATTTTCTCTCTCACTCTGTCTTCCTCTCACTCTCCACACTAATTTAATTTCTCACCAGCTCATATTAAATAGATGTCTGTCATTAAAGCTGGTGGAGGGGTAAGAGGTAAAAGGAGGGAGGTCCCCTGGTCACACCACAGGCAGGGAGGGACAGAGTGAGGCAGAGAGAAGAACAAGCAAGGATGGAGGGAACTAGAGAGGGAGGACGCAGAGGGATGTCTAGTAGACAGTGAGAGAGCACACTCCTCCCATCCTCTCTCCATCTGAGGGAATACTCCACCGTCTCTCCTCCTCCACACTTCCTCTGCAGATAAACAAGGCCAATGCCAGGGTGAGGCAGACCTGATCGATCACTCAGAAAATGTGTGTGTAAATGTGTGTGCGCGCGCGCCGTGCGGCGTGCATGTGTATATATTTCTTAGGCAGCGGCTCCCGAGGTGACGGTTTTGAAGAGTCTGGCGTGCCCAAAGTAAAATGCTTGCCACTCAGGCTCAGAAAATAGGATATGCACATAATTAGTACTATTGGATGGGAAACACTCTGAGGTTTCCAAAAGTGTTAACATAATGTCTGTGAGTGTAACAGAACTCATTTGGCAGGCAAAACCAGAGATTCCATCCGGAAATGTCATTCTGGTGGCTTATGGCTCACTTTGAGACAGTGCCTATTGAAAACTCTTTATATCAGAACACTGAATGTAGTACCTATTGCTTCCACTGGATGTCAGCAGTATAAATAAAAAGTTTCATAGCAATCGGAACTAATGTGTTCAATAGGTAGGGGTTTTGGTGAGAGGAGCTCTATTTCGGTTGCACGTTTTTGGGCGCATGTTTGGCTGAGCGGTCCACTTTATTTGACTTATATAATGTTTAGGTGACCATCCAAGTGAAAGATTATCACTTTTATTCATAAAAGATAAGCTAAGGATGCATTTTAATTGTTTTTTGTTTTGTTGAGGAAAAGTTTATAGGTTTAGTTGAACGCGTTCTCTTCACGTTGGATTTTCTGAACACAAGGCGCCAACCAAACTGAGATTTATGGATATAATAAATTACTTTTTCTAACCAAATACCCATGGATTGTCTTCGTTGGACACTTAGGAAGCCCTCTGCAGAGGTTCTAGCGCCCCACCACTGATTAAGAAGGTGTATATGTATGGGTGTGTTTGAGAGAGAGAGATAGGGAGAGAGTGAAATAGAGAGAAATTAGCTGTTGGTGTGGGAGAGGAGAAAAGCATCTCTATGCCTGAGGTGTTTTGCATCTGGCATCAAGTGTCAACAGATCCTAGTCCCTATTTCTTTTCCAGCCCACTGGGTGCAGCTATCCCCACAAAGACCACAGTGACAACAAAGACAGTCTCAACAGCACACAGTGCACAACCAGCTCTGGTCTATTCAAGATCTGAACAGGAGTGATCTCCTACTCCCCATGGGCTCCATTCAAAACCAGCAAATGAGTACTGTGTCAAACCACCAGGGACTAATCTCAGCAGCAAAGCAGTAATATCCACCCACCATGTGTCTATTAGAGGAGCTAAGGGCTGCCATTAATCCCCAAGGTGTCCATTCCTGATCGTGCCATGGGAATTCTCCCCTCCACTGGGGCTGATCTAACCTGCCACGCTCCTTTATCAATCTCTCGGTATCCATTAGCATGGAAGTGTGTCTAGAAGAAACTGTACAGTTAACTGATGGGATTTAGTCACGTAGATAGAAGTTTCACAGTCAGTATGTTTAACTGAAAGGGTGCTCGTCTGTGACTCCTCAGTGATATATTTACATAGAAGCCAATCTCTACTAAAAATAACCCATGCATGTAGAGATAATGTTTAAAATGTCCTGACATTTCTTCTTGTGGCAATACTTTGATGTTGGCTAAGAGAACTATCCACCACTGATTATGTGCAGATGTCCATGTGAGTGAAGATGGCCCGAGATACTGTATAATATAATGAATATAACTTCCGTTGGGTTGTTTAATAAACAACTAAGTTTATTACCCAGTTTTGCTCTCCTGCGTCTGACTTCTCTGCAACCAGTTACGCAACCCCTACAACCCTAACAATGGGAGTCGTTGTCCCAAAGGGGGAATTCAGGTGATCTGCTTATATTCTATATTCTAGTGTGGACAGATTTTGACAGGAGTGGACCCTCTCACTTTGCCTCTTCCTCTCTGAGATGGCATCCATACCCTTTTGAAAATGTTGAATTCAACATATTATTTTTCCAAACTGGTGCTTTAATTGAGCAAATCATCGGTCGTGATTCCTTCCTGACTCCTTCTACCTCTGTCTGACCTGGAGCCCTCGTTGAGCCAGGCAGCTGATTGGCTCCCTATAGACTCTGTTCTCACGCAGACTCTGTTCTAATGAGGAGTGCTGTGTTGTGCTGAGGGCTTCCCTCCATGTGGACCAATGAGAGACCACAGCAAGAGCAGGCTGGGCTTGGGAGGGTTGATATTACTCGAAGTACAGAGGAAGGACCTCATGCCCCTTTCAGATCCTTCATTGATTTCTTCAGTCACACACCCAGAGACCATCTCTGGTAACACTTATTAAAGGAAAATGGAAGCAACAAAGGCAATGGGGGAGATTAGAGAACAATAAAAAGATGACATAGGAGGTGATGGGCTCAACACTTTGTAAAGACCTTGTGAAGGTCAGAGAGGGCTGTCAAATCATCAAAGACATGAAATGAGAACAGAAAGCAAAGCACACTCCTCTTTGGAAGCCAGCTGCTACTGTTCCCTACTCTAATAAAATAAAATACAATTGTATTGGTCACATCCATATATTTAGCTGTTGTTATAGCAGGTGTAGCAAAATGCTTGTGTTTCTAGCTCCAAAAGTGCAGTAGTATCTAACAACTCACAACAATACACACCAATCTAAAAGGAAAAAAATGGAATTAAAAAATATATAAATATTAGGATGAGCCATGTCGGAATGGCAATGACTAAAATACAGTAGAATACAGTATATACATATGAAATGAGTAAAGCAGTATGTAAACATTATTAAAGTGACTAGTGTTCCATTATTAATGTGACCAGTGATTCCATGTCTATGTACATAGAGCAGCAGCCTCTAAGGTGCAGGGTTGAGTAACCGTGTGGTAGCCAGCTAGTGATGGCTATTTAACAGTCTGATAGCCTTGAGATAGAAGCTGTTTTTCAGTCTCTTGGTCCCAGCTTTGATGCATCTGTACTGATCTTGCCTTCTGTATGATAGTGGGGTGAACAGGCCATGGCTCAGGTGGTTGATGTCCTTGATGATCTTTCTGGCCTTCCTGTGACATCTGGTGCTGTAGGTGTCCTGGAGGGCAGGCATTGTCCTCCCGGTGATTCGTTCGGCAGACCGCACCACCCTCTGGAGAGCCCTGCGGTTGCGGGCAGTGCAGTTGCCATACCAGGCGGTGATACAGCCCAACAGGATTTTCAATTGTGCATCTGTAAAAGTCTGTGAGGGTAGTAGGGGCCAAGCAGAATTTCCTCAGCCTGCTGAGTTGCGCTGTTGCGGCTTCTTCACCACACTGTCTGTGTGGATGGACCATTTCAGATTGTCAGTGACAATTTCACCTTCTCCACTGCAGTCCCATCGATGTGGATAGGGGTGTGCTCCCTATGCTGTCTCCTGAAGTCCACGATTAGCTCCATTGTTTTGTTGACGTTGAGGGAGAGGTTACCACTATTGTCATTGTTGGTAATCAGGCCTACTACTGTTGTGCCGTCTGCAAACTTGATTGAATTGGAGGCGGACGTGTACAGGAGGGGGCTGTGCGCACACCCTTGTGGGGCCCCTGTGTTGAGGATCAGTGTAGTGGAGGTGTCAGGAAGTCCAGGACCCAGTTAGGAAGTCCAGGACCCAGTTGCACAAGATGGGGTTCAGACGTAGGGCCCGGAGCTTAATGATGAGCTTGGAGGGTACTATGGTGTTGAAGGCTGAGCTATAGTCAATTAACAGCATTCTTACATAGGTATTCCTCTTGTCCAGATGGAATAGGGCAGTGTGCAGAGCGATGGTGATGGCATCGTCTGTGGATCTATTGGGGTGGTATGTAAATTGAAGTGGGTCTAGGGTGTCAGGTAAGGTGGAGGTGATATGATCCTTAACTAGCCTCTCAAAGCACTTGATGATGACAGAAGTGAGTGCTACGGGGCGATAGTAATTTACTTCAGATACCTTTGCTTTCTTGGGCACAGGAACAATTGTGGACATCTTGAAGCAGCTGGGGACAGCAGACTGGGATAGGGAGAGATTGACTATGTCCGTAAAAACTCTAGCCAGCTGGTCTGCACATGCTCTGAGGACGAGGCTAGGGATTGCGAGGGTTAACACGCTTACTCATGTTGGCCATGGAGAACAAGAGTCCACAGTCCTTTGGAGCGGGCCGTGTCGGTGGCACTGTGTTATCCTCAAAGCGGGCGAAGGTGTTTAGCGTGTCCGGGAGTAAGACGTCAGTGTCCCCGACGTGTCTGGTTTTCCCTTTGTAATCCGTGATTGTCTGTAGACCCTGCCACATACGTCTCATGTCTCAGCCATTGAATTGCGAATCCACTTTGTCTCTGTACTGATGTTTTGCCTGTTTGATTAACTTACAGGGGGGAATAGCCACACTGTTTGTATTCAACCATATTCCCAGTCACCTTGCCGTGGTTAAATGTGGTACGCGCTTCAGTTTTGCACGAATGCTGTCATGTATTCACATTTTTGGGTTTGGGTAGGTTTTAATAGTCACAGTGGGAACAACATCCTCTATACACTTCCTGATCAACTCAGTCACCGTGTCCGTGTATACGTCAATGTTATTCTCAGAGGCAACCCAGAACATATCCCAGTCCGTGTGATCAAAACAGTCTTGAAGCATGGATTCTGATTGGTTAGACCAGCGTTGAATTGACCTTAGCACGGGTACTTCCTGTTTGAGTTTCTGCCTATAGAGAGGGAGGAGCAGGATGGAGTCGTGATCTGATTTGCATAAGGGAGGGCAAGAGAGGGCCTTGTAGCCATCCCAGGAAGAGGGAGTAACAATGGTTGAGAGCTTTTCATGTGGGAGTACTACAGGCAATCTGTTGATAAAAATTTGGTAGCTTTTTTCTCAAATTTGCTTTGTTAAAATCCCCAGCTACAATAAATGCGGCCTTGACGGCCATCATGGTATCGTCTTGAGGGGGAATATACACGGCTGTAAATATAACCGAAGATAATTACTGTGGGAGGTAATACAGTCGGCATTTGATTGTGAGGTATTGTAGGTCGGGTGAACAAAAGGACTTGAGTTTCTGTACATTACCACAATCACACCATGAGTAGTTAATCATGAAACATACACCACCGCCTTTCTTCTTCCCGGAGAGTTCTTATTGCTGTCTGCGTGATGTACTGAGAACCCAGCTGGCTGTATGCACAGGGACAGTATATCCGGAGAGAGCCATGACTCCGTGAAACAGAGTATGTTACAATCCCTGATGTCTCTCTGGAAGGAGATCCTTGCCCTGAGCTCATCTACTTTATTGTCCAGAGACTGAACATTAGCGAGTAATGTACTCGGAAGCGGTGGATAGTGTGCACGCCTCCTGAATCGGACTAGAAGTCCACTCCAAATACCTCTTCTTCGCCGGTGGTGTCTTGGAGCAGCCTCTGGGATAAGTTAAATTGCCCTGGGGGGTAGGAACAAAGGATTCAATTCGGGAAAGTCGTATTTCTGGTCGTAATGCTAGTGAATTAGCACTGCTCTGATATCCAAAAGTTATTTCCGGCTGTATTTAATAACACAAAAAGCATTCAGGGATAATAATAATGTAAGAAATAACACACAAAAAAAACGAAATACTGCAAAGTTGCTTAGGAGCTAGAAGCAGAGCTGCCATGTCTGTTGGCGTCATCTTCCATTCCATAAGGGAGATGTTTGTTTGGGGTAATCAAGTATCCCTAAAGTACAAGAACATGAGATCAGAAGAAAATAGTGGAGAGGAGAGAGGTGTATTTGAGAGGAGAGGAGTGGAAAAGTGTGGATTGTGTGTTGAGGGGGTGGTGGGCAGCTAGGAGAGTGGCAGTCCATGGACATCACCTGGCTGAAAGGGGATGGCACTTGTGGCTGTTAAGTGAGTGTCATTGCTCTGGGAAAAACACTTTGGCTACCCCTGTCTGTCTCGCTCTCCAACCCTCTCCCCCTCATCTCCCACTTTCCCTGTCACTACAGTAGCTCTCTCCCCCTATCTCTCCAGTGTTCTCTATATTGTATGAGGCTTCTCTTCCTCTTGCTCTGAAATGTTTCATATGCTCTCATTTACAGGTTTATGAGATGACAATTGACTCAAACAAGGAAAACAATAAAACAAGGAAAACAATTACATCTAGTAAAGCCTGGGTAACGAGCTGATGGTGATTCTGCACATAATATAGTGAGATCTGTCTGGATAACCCCTGTTTCCATAAAACCACCATCTGTGACTTAAATAGTTAGGTAATTCTTCGGAAAAAAGAAAAGGGATGTGAAATCTCAATACAACCCTGTGTTATTACCATCCAACTACACTGATGGAGCCTGGGAAACACACTGACAGACACAAGTATCTCATTCAGGACATCACACAATGTATAAATGTGGCGCTCAGATATTTCTTATCATGATATTTATAGATTTTAAAGTACGATGAATTGGTATTAATAAGCTTCCTTAGAGAAGTACATTTTCCTTCAAGTTAGTTTAACACAGATCAGATAATTATTTTATTGTGATTGGTGTAAAAAGAAATGAATTACATTTGGACAGACAAGTGTATATTTTTCCTAGAACACCCGCATCATGGGTGCTAGCAGCACACAGCAATATGTATCAGCAGCAAGTGCAGGACCAAATAAGCAAGGCAAACAAAGCCCAACACATCTAATAACACCCAGGTTTATTTGCCAGTTATGCCAGTTCTAATTTCCATCAGTTTTGACAAGCCCATTAAATGAATCTGGCCAAAAATAAACATGTTTGTGCTGAACTGATGTGACAGGCTGTGATCACACCTCCCAATGTTGGGGAGAGATAGGGACAGCTTTTAATTAAAAAAGGACCTCAGATGCACAACTGAATGGACTACATAAACAGCCCATTCCGCTCCAGCAAACAAACTGTACAGCCGCAACACATATTACCATTTATTAAAACCATGACACCAGACACAGCACACAACTGCTGGTAATGACCATAAATATAGAACTAAACATATTTATTATGTAGCCTACTGTATCTTTGGATAGCAGGGATTACAGTCTTACATGTAATGCTAATGCCATTTTGATCCATATGAAAACAGAGATAGTTCAAAGCCATGGTAAACATTCTACATTGTTGTTGTTGTGGTGTTGCTGGATTTCCCTCATCCACTCACACTGTTCGTTCTGAAATTCATAGTTTTCATGTTGAGCATGAAAATCTACAAATAAAAACCTGCCACTAAACACAGAGTCAATCCCAGCTTGGTCCCAGAACTATGTTATCTTAAACAGGTCCTAAGATAAACTCGTAAGATAGGAGAACATATTTTTGAATCCTCAGAGGGCTGCACATGACAGATTACCTGTACAGGAGCAATATCACCACTCCAGCGCTCTGCTTTGATGGGAGGCACGGACATATTTTGTCTCAGAATGAAATCTTTATCGCTGTGCACTGTTGTCTGCAGGAAGGTCAGAAAGACCCCCGCCTCATTACATTGCCAATTTTTTTCCAGTTTCCATGGTGATCACAGAGTCCAAACTTCGATGTCATCCCTGTCACACAGAGCGACAGCATATGAGCTATCATCACGATCTCTCTCTTTTCCCCTGCTTTTTTTCATTCTTTTCTCTCAATCCCACCATACAATCTCTCTATTTTCATGTGTTCTGTAGCATTTTCCTACACTATAAGCCTGGGTTAAGCTGGAACCATGTTTGGTGGAACCTAAGTGAAATCAAAATGAGTGCATCTGAAGTGCATATTTCCTCAAAAGGTTGGATCCTTCTTGGAGACGTGCCAAACTCTGAGGCAATTCAACAACAAGATTTCACTGATTAATTATTAACTGTGTAATGAATATGTTGTGATTATGCAAACACTGTGCTGGGGGTCTCTATTATTTTCACATAGGACCTCTTATGTGTGCAAAAATACACAAACATCTTATAATCTGGCATGAACAGAAAGTGTCATGATGTTTTCATCATATGTCAAACAAATGCCTTCAAAAAGTAGGCTACCTGCGCATGTTCATCCACTCCAAAATAATTCAAGCATTCCAACAGTGCAATGTGCACTCGCACCATTTGATGAATGGAAAGAGACATCTGTTACAAAAGTGTAATGCCATTTGGAGACTGTCATTGGGTCTACACTCTTGTAGCCTAAATTAATTGATGTGTCTTGCTGACAAAATTACCTTTTTTGTAGAAAGAAAAGATGGGACACCTGAAAAAGGGTTGAGATACGGGATGTTCTCGGGATGACAAGTGCAGCCATATGGGAAGAATATGGGTTAAACTATGACAAAGGGCTGGGGCTGTTCGTTTAATAAGCTTTAATTTTAATATTTACCACTGTAACAGTACAAATAGTCTTTTAATCAAATAGGAGAATGGTTATTCAGAGTTTGACTTTGTTGCATTTAGGGGGACTTATGTCTCATTCAGTGTGTCTAAACCCCCCTGGGCCCCCTGTAATTTGCCCTCTGGTGCTAGGCCTGGACGGCACCGCTCTGACCACTCTGCTCTGCTCTGCAGCCTAATGGTGTTCTGAGAAGTTCATGGGGCTCCGTTTCATTTCTTCATATTCCAGGAGTGTTAACAGAAGGAATGTTTTACCTGGAAAACAGAGGAAAAATGTAGCTGGTCCTTAGGCAAATGTTCAACAACAACAAAAAAATCCCTCATGATCTGAAAACATGTCTGACTGTGCTAGATGCTGGAAAGGATAGCATCTCACTCATTAAAGTGGAAATCCTTAGTTAAAACAATAACAAAGCATTCCCGACCCTGTTTCTGTAAAAAGCTAAGAGATGGGGCAAGAGACAGAATTATGAATGCAAGGAATGACCATCCATGTCACGTCCAGGCCTGGGTTAGCAGGCTGGCGTGTTTAGTTTGTGTTTTGTTTAGGAGGGTTTTTTGTTCTAGGTGAGATATTTCTATGTTGGGTTGATGGTTCCCAATTAGAGGCAGCTGATTGTCGTTACCTCTAATTTTGAACCATATATATGTTTGTGCTTTTCACTGGGGTTTTGTGGGTCATTAATTATATTTAGTATGTTGTCTTTGTAGTATGTGTGTGTCTGTTTTTGAGCCACGCCGAAAGTTACGATCTTTGTTTGTTTGTTTGTTTGTTTGTTTGTTTGTTTATTGTTTTGTCAGTTATATACGCAATAAAAGTATGTACACTGGAAACCTCGCTGCATCTTGGTCTGTCCGTGACAATCCATGATATCCAAATTATACTTTTAACCATATTTTGAGGGTGTATAGTGTGTGTTTACATTTACTTTGTTTACAAACATTAAGGTAAAAAGCATATATTTTGGGTTCTGATGGGGTACGACAGTTGAACTATGCTCATGAGGCATTGATAAATTATATTTTTTAAGAATCAATGGATACATCTAATTTATTTATAAGTCAAAAAATGTAGAACGATTGCTCCTTTAAATTAATGTAAACATGTACTTCTAAGTTATCTCTTCCTTCTTGTACACTAACATACTATACATCAGAAACCAAGTTTAAAATGCAGTCAAGCCCAAGAATAGTGCCAAGACTAATCACTCTCATTTCTAAATTCCTATTGTGACAGTCTGAATTTGAGGAGGGAGGGCTTGTTACACTGTTACTAACCTGCAATTACAACCGCTTACCTCTTACACAATAAACTGAATGAGTATGGCATGAAGAACACTGTCTGGCCCTTCCCTGCCATCTGCCCTATGGGAACTGTTTTGCGATTGCATTCGCAGATAGACTGTGCATTCATTCAACAGTCCGCTTTTTGCTTTCAGGCCACCCCGTTCAACAGCTTTTATTTCACCTTTATTTAACCAGGTAATCTAGTTGAGAACAAGTTCTCATTTACAACTGCGACCTGACCAAGATAAAGCAAAGCAGTGCGACACAAACAACAACACAGAGTTACACATGGAATAAACAAGCGTACAGTCAATAACACAATGGGAAAAAAAGAAAGTCTATATACAGTGTGTGCTAATGGCGTGAGGAGGTAAGGCAATAAATAGGCCATAATAGCGAGGTAATTACAATTTAGCAAATTAACACTGGAGTGATAGATGAGCAGATGATGATGTGCAAGTAGAAATACTGGTGTGCAAAAGAACAGAAAAGTAAATAAAAACAATATGGGGATGAGGTAGGTAGATTGGTTGGGCTATTTACAGATGGGCTATGTACAGCTGCAGCGATCGGTTAGCTGCTCAGATAGCTGATGTTTAATGTTAGTGAGGGAAATATAAGTCTCCAGCTTCAGCGATTTTTGCAATTCGTTCCAGTCACTGGCAGCAGAGAACTGGAAGGAAAGGCGGCCAAAGGACGTGATAGCTTTGGGGATGACCAGTGAGATATACCTGCTAGAGCGCGTGCTACGGGTGGGTGTTGTTATCGTGACCAGTGAGCTGAGATAAGGCAGAGCTTTACCTAGCATCGACTTATAGATGACCTGGAGCCAGTTGGTCTGGCGACGAATATATAGCGAGGGCCAGCCGACTAGAGCATACAGGTCGCAGTGGTGGGTGGTATAAGGGGCTTTGGTAACAAAACGGATGGCACTGTGATAGACTGCATCCAGTTTGCTGAGCAGAGTATTGGAAGCTATTTTGTAAATGACATCATCGAAGTCGAGGATCGGTAGGATAGTAAGTTTTACGAGGGTATGTTTGGCAGCGTGAGTGAAGGAGGCTTTGTTGCGAAATAGGAAGCCGATTCTAGATTTAATTTTGGAATGGACTTAGATTGTTTAATATGAGTCTGGAAGGAGAGTTTACAGTCTAGCCAGACACCTAGGTATTTGTAGTTGTCCACATAATCTAAGTTAGAACTGTCCAGAGTAGTGATACTAGTCGGGCGGGCGCGGACAGCGAATGGTTGATCTCTTGAATACAAGAGATCAATAGGGATAAATGAATTACCATGGTGCCAAATGGAGATTCTGCCTCTGAGTAGCTGTGGAGCTGAAATTATCCTAAAAACAAACAGTAAGCACACGGCGAGGTATCAACACCAGAGTTACTGCAAGTAATCCCAAACATGCTTGAGTGGCCATACCATATTAAGCAGCCCTGAGATGGTTTGCTTTGACTGTATGTAAAAGCACAGCAGGGCTGGGATGCATGGTCGTCATCATTAAAATGCACCAGCACTTGGACATCAATTGACATAATGAGATGCCAGTGGTCCAAACTGAGTCATTCCTTTCTAATGGGAATGTAACTCACAGTATGTCACGATAAGAGATTCTTACAGTAGAGAGAGAGAGAGGGAGGGAGAGAGAGAGAGAAAAGAGAGAGCCTCTCCCTTCCCCTTTTCCATCAGCTGCTGAGGCCCATACTTATAGAACATCTGCTTTATATATATGGTGAGGCCGGCCTGCCGGACTGCCTAGGGGCTACATTTACCACAACACTAATATCATACAGACAACCAATTCATTCCTAAAAAGTACAATAAAAGAGAAACTAGCCCCACCACTACCAGCACCCTCGCACTTGCTTACCCTTTCCTACTAACACAAGCAATAATCCAAGCTGTTGTTTTGTTTCCATCACATTTTCCATTAAAACTGACATTTTATCTAAATCAAGCCCTTGGGGCTGTAACTCAAACACGAGCAGAGGAGGTGTTGGGGGATGTATGTTTTTAAGTGCGGGGGGGTGTAAGTTAGTGTGTGTTTGTGTGAGCTTGCATGTGTGTGTGCCTCCGCCCTGAGTCTTCTCGTGGTGATCAGGGAGAGTGTTATTATTTGTAGCCATCAGTGAGACATCAAACCAATTACAAATGTAAGATCTTAATTTGACCTGCAATACCCGTCAAAAGTTTGGACACACCTACTCATTCCAGGTTTTTTCTTTAGTTTTACTCTTTTCTTCTTGTAGAATAATAGTGAAGACATCAAAACTATGAAATAACACACATGGAATCATGTAGTAACCAAAAAAGTGTTTAACAAATCAAACTGGTTGATAGAAAACTCTTGGCATTCTCTCAACCAGCTTCAAGAGGTAGTCACCTGGAATGCATTTCAATTAACAGGTGTGCCTTGTTAAAAGTTAATTTGTGGAATTTATTTCTTTTTTAATGCATTTGAGCCAATCATTTGTGTTGTGACAAAGTAGGGGTGATATACCGAAGATAGCCCTATTTGGTAAAAGACCAAGTACATATTATGGCAAGAACAGCTCAAATGATCAAAGAGAAATGACAGTTCATCATTACTTTAAAACATGATGGTCAGTCAATCTGGAAAATTTCAATTACTTTTAAAGTTTCTTTAAGTGCATTCTCAAAAACCATCAAGTGCTATGATGAAGCTGGCTCCCATTAGGACCGCCACAGGAAAGGAAGACCCAGAGTTACCTTGCATCCCAAATAAATGCTTCAAAGAGTTCAAGTAACAGACATATCTCAACATCAACTGTTCAGGGGAGACTGTGTGAATCAGGCCTTCATTGTTGAATTTCTGCAAAGAAACCACTACTAAAGGACACCAATAATAAGAAGAGACTTGTTGTTTTGCTTGGGCCAAAAAACACAAGAAATGGACATTAGACTGGTCTGAGGAGTCTGAATTTAAGATTTTTGGTTCCAACCGTTGTGTCTTTGCAGAGTAGATGAACGGATGATCTGTGTGGTTCCCACTGTGAAGCATGGAGAAGGAGGTGTGATGGTGTGGGGGTGATGTCTGTGATTATTTAGAATTCAAGGCACACTTAACAAGCATGGCTACCACAGAATACTGCAGCAACACGCCATCCCATCACATTTGCGCTTAGTGCGACTATCATTTGTTTTTAAACATGACAATGACCCAACACACTTCCAGGCTGTGTAAGGGCTATTTGACCAAGAACAAGAATGATGGAGTGCTGCATCAGATGACCTGCCCTCCACAATCACCAGACCTCAAGCCAATTGAGATAGTTTGGGATGAGTTGAACCGCAGAGTGAAGGAAAAGTGCTCAGCATATGTGGGAACCGGTTCAAGACAGAGGAAAAACATTCCAGGTGAAGCTGGTTGAGAGAATGCCAATACGTGTGCAAAGCTGTCATCAAGGCAAAGGGTGGCTACTTTAAATAAGCTTAAAAATTTAATATATTTAGATTTCTTTAACACTTTTTTGGTTACTACATAATTCCGTATGTGTTATTTCATAGTTTTGATGTCTTTAATATTATTCTACAATTCCACTGGGAATGTGATGAAAGAAATAAAAGCTGAAATAAATCACTCTCAACTATTATTCTGACATTTCAAATTCTTAAAATAAAGTGGTGATCCTAACTGACCTAAGACAGGGGATTTTTACTAGGGTTAAATGTCAGGAATTGTGAAAAACTGAGTTTAAATGTATTTGGCTAACGTGTATGTAAACTTCCGACTTCAACTCTAGCTGGTCAAAAGTAGGCTATAAAAGTCCAATACTGTTAATATAACCTTGAGTTAATGTACAGTGAGGGAAAAAAGTATTTGATCCCCTGATGATTTTCTACGTTTGCCCACTGACAAAGAAACGATCAGTCTATAATTTTAATGGTAGGTTTATTTGAACAGTGAGAGGCAGAACAACAACAAAAAAATCCAGAAAAACGCATGTGAAAAATGTTATAAATTGATTTGCATTTTAATGAGGGAAATAAGAATTTGACCCCTCTGCGAAACATGACTTAGTAATTGGTGGCAAACCCCTTGTTGGCAATACCAGAGGTCAGACGTTTCTTGTAGTTGGCAACCAGGTTTGCACACATCTCAGGAGGGATTTTGTCCCACTCCTCTTTGCAGATCATCTCCAAGTCATTAAGGTTTCGAGGCTGACGTTTGGCAACTCGAACCTTCAGCTCCCTTCACAGATTTTCTATGGGATTAAGGTCTGGAGACTGGCTAGGCCACTCCAGGACCTTAATGTGCTTCTTCTTGAGCCACTCCTTTGTTACCTTGGCCATGTGTTTTGGGTCATTGTCATGCTGGAATACCCATCCACGACCCATTTTCAATGCCCTGGCTGAGGGAAAGAGGTTCTCACTCAAGATTTGACGGTACATGGCCCCGTCCATCGTCCCTTTGATGCGGAGAAGTTGTCCTGTCCCCTTAGCAGAAAAACACCCCCAAAGCATAATGCTTCCACCTCCATGTTTGACGGTGTGGATGATGTTCTTGGGGTCATAGGCAGAATTCCTCCTCCTCCAAACACGGCGAGTTGAGTTGATGTCAAAGAGCTCCATTTTGGTCTCATCTGACCACAACACTTTCACCCAGTTGTCCTCTGAATCATTCAGATGTTCAATGGCAAACTTCAGACGGGCATGTATATGTGCATTCTTGAGCAGGGGGACCATGCGGGCGCTGCAGGATTTCAGTCCTTCACGGCATAGTGTGTTACCAATTGTTTTCTTGGTGACTATGGTCCCAGCTGCCTTGAGATCATTGACAAGATCCTCCCGTGTAGTTCTGGGCTGATTCCTTACCGTTCTCATGATCATTGCAACTCCACGAGGTGAGATCTTGCATGGAGCCCCAGGCCGAGGGAGATTGACAGTTATTTTGTGTTTCTTCCATTTGCAAATAATCGCACCAACTGTTGTCACCTTCTCACCAAGCTGCTTGGCAATGGTCTTGTAGCCCATTCCAGCCTTGTGTAGGTCTACAATCTTGTCCCTGACATCCTTGGAGAGCTCTTTGGTCTTGGCCATGGTGGAGAGTTTGGAATCTGATTGATTGATTGCTTCTGTGGACAGGTGTCTTTTATACAGGTAATACACTGAGATTAGTAGCACTCCCTTTAAGAGTGTGCTCCTAATCTAAGCTCGTTGCCTGTATAAAAGACACCTGGGAGCCAGAAATCTTTCTGATTGAGTGGGGGTCAAATACTTATTTCCCTCATTAAAATGCAAATCAATTTATAACATTTTTCACGTGCGTTTTTTCTGGATGTTTTTGTTGTTTCTCAGATTTCAAATAAACCCACCATTAAAATTATAGACTGATAATTTCTTTGTCAGTGGGCAAACGTACAATATCAGCAGGGGATCAAATACTTTTTTCCCTCACTGTAGGTTTTCAATGAATTTATGTAAATCACAAAGCTCATCTGCATTTCCTGTGGTGCAGGAAAATTCTCAGCAACAAAAGCGTGATCAAATTAACTACTTAGGGAGTGTCGGCGCGCAAAATCCAAAAGTTGAATTATTAAACATTCATCAATATACAAGTGTTGCATAGTCATCAAAAGCTCTGCTTCTTGGCAAAATCACAGCGTTGTCAGATTTCAAAAAGGCTTTACGGCATATATATATTATATATATATTATATTATATATATTATATAATATTTAAGCATTAGCATAAATTCATATCCAGCGCGGGTCACACAAAACCCATATAAGAGCTAAAAAAATATCACTTAACTTTTGAAGAACTTCTGCTGAGGGCTTCCCAAGTGTCCAACGAAGACATCCAATGGTTCTTTTGTTAGAAAAAGTAATGTTATGATCAGAAAATCCACCGTTGAGTCGCCCATTGAACCGTGAAGAGAACGCATTCAAATATACCTATAAACTTTCTACAAACAAATCAAACATAATTTTTTATGTATCCTTATGTATCCTTTTATGTATATTTACTGTAATATTTCAACCGGACGATAACGTGAACAATAGGAAAGGAAAATAAAGTGGTGCGCACTCAGAATCTTGCGCCCGTCAAACGTTGTTGACAAAAGTGGTCGCTTCACTACTTCCTCTTCCTATCTGTTCTAATTAGTGCTACAGCCTCCAGACTCTGTATAAAGTCTGCTGACATCTAGTGGAAGCCATAGGTACTGCAGTCTCAGTCCTAGTTAAAATACAAATGAATAGGCAGCCTGGAGAAGAAGGTCAAGTACAAAAAAAACTGCAAATCCGGGTGGATTTTCCTCGGGTTTTTGCCAGCTATATCAGTTCTGTTATACTCACATACATTATTTATTTAACACTCACATACATTATTTATTTTACATTATTTTACACTTTCAGAAACTTCAGAGTGTTTCCTATCCAATAGTACTAATTATGTGCATATCCTATTTTCTGGGCCTGAGTGGCAGGCATTTTACTTTGGGCACGCCAGACCCTCCAAAACCGTCACCTCTGCTGCCACTCCCTATGAAGTTAAGGTCCTACATCTGTATGTGTGTCTATGTTCACTGTGGTTATTAAAGTACAGCACAGTCATTTATGTCAGAGAACATCAACCTCAGAACTACTCTGTCTCTTTCTAGTTCTCTGTCTCTCGGTCTCTGATACACACTTGCACCCCCATGGACAGACACACACACATAAACACCCACCCACCCACACAACTAGACATGCACACAATGGACACACCCACACACACACACACACACACACAAGCCCATGTACACGCACACACACGCACACGCACGCACACTTAGCACACACACACACACACACACACACACACACGGACACCCCACACGCGCACACATACACACGCACACACACAGTGTATTCCTGCAGTTAAGACAGTGTTATGTTCAGCTTCCAATGACAGCATTAATGAATAAAAAAACGTGATATTGTCTCATTAAAAGCATAATGATTATTCCTAGAGCTTGGGCAACCTCAGGCTAATACATGATGAGAGATCTAAAGCTGTCTCTGTTCTGCTACCAGTGCATATGAATCATTGTTCACTTGTCACCTTGTCAACAGAGGGACTGTTTTTAGAGAGGAATTATCCTTTTAAATTGTGGGAACAGGATTGAGACGGTTGTTTTTTTTGAGTTGCTTTCTCTGCAGAACATCATGCAACTTTCATTAAACAAGGACACCTCCATCTCTGAGTCTATGTTCGTCTGGGTTCATGTGTGGTTGATGGGAGTATTGACAATTATCTTGGGAGGGAAATTAAAAAGCCAACAGGGCTTTACAGAGTGTTTACACGTCTGCTGTGACCTTTACCATATCTCTTAATGAGATTTCCATCGATTCACTTTCGCTAAGAAATAAATCAATCGGCATTGGCAACTCTATAAAAAATATACACCACGCTCCTCAATGCACCATGTTCACCCTGAACCTGGCATTGGCAGGTAATGAGACACCAACACCCTATAAAGCAGTCTGCTTGTTGTTAGGAGACATGAGTGAGATGAGATGCAGGGTAGGGTGGGGAGGGAGACAGAAGCTAGTAGCAATGCGTAGATACCGTGTGATGGTGAAGTCTTACATCTTGCTCATCTCAATATCTGCGGTGCTCATCGTGGCAACATCATTTCGTTGAGTCTACCTTTAAAGCAATGTTCTGCATGTGGAGAGATGGAGGATAAAGGGAAACAATAAGAGTGGAAGGCTCAGGAGGCATGAGACTGTGGAGAGGGCTCTTTTTAAAGCCTTGATCCAATAAGGGAGATGTCAGTAATGTTCAGAAATGACAGGATGTGAAATATTCTATGTTCCGCATCAATTACCTCCCACTGGGGCAAAGGGGGGGAGGGGTTAAAGGAGGATGTGGTGAAGAGGGCGTAGGGGGTTGTTATGGGGTCCATGGGTCCATGGGGCGGATCGCTGGGCATATATTGACTCAGAACTCAAAGTGACACATGGATGAGTCGGAGAGAAAAGAGAGAGAGAGATTAGACGTGTGTGATTAGACAGACAGAAGGACGTTTTGAGAGGTAAATGAGCAGGAGCTCAGCAATTAGGTGTCAACTTCACTGATTGAGGATGACAGGAGAGCAAGGTACACACACATGCAAATAACAGAGCGGACACTTTGTTTCATTTACTGGGTTTATAAATTGGATCTGATAAGCAATTAATTGTCTAATTGGCCATTGGAGAGCTTGTCATTTACCCGGAGTCTCTTTCGCTACGGTGGGCGGAAGAGTGGAGAACACTGGCAATAAGACACTGACAGTGCTGTGTCATTGGAAACACATTACAAAACAACACTCTTAGAAAAAATTGTTCCAAAAGGGTTCATTGGCTGTCCCCATAGAACCCTTTTTGGTTCCAGGTAGAACTATTTTGGGTTCCATGTAGAGCCCTCTGTGGAAAGGGTTTTACATGGAACCAAAAAGGGTTCTTCAAAGGGTTCTCCTACGGAGACAGAGGAAGAACCCTTTTAGGTTCTAGATAACCCCTTTTTTTCCTAAGAGTGTACTCTGTATGGAAAAGTAGGTAATAGGCTGAGTATGAGATGATGAGAATAGACGTTGTTATTAGACATCAAAGTTAAAACTAAAAATCTAAGGGAATAGGGATTAACACAAAGAGTAGGAGGATACACCCTTGTAAACAAGAACAGAACAATGTTTTATGGTCAACAGGTTAACAAAGCAGGGAAGTACGCATCATATTATTTGTGGATACTGGGCAACAGGTACTGTAGCCTAGTGGTTAAGAGCATTGGACCAGTAACCAAAAAGTCACTGTCGATGTGCAAGGCACTTAACCCTAATTTCTCCTGTATGTCGCTCTGGATAAATGTGTCTACAAAATGACAAAAATTGAAATCCTCTCTCACTCAAATCAGATGGAGACTGAGGAGTGTCTCTGGGGATGTCATACAACACTGGACTTGAGGTGTCTAATCTGAGTGTTCTGTGTTTGGTTCCTCTCTACCTCCGCTGAGCTGTCAGTCAATCACCACATAATATGGAGATAATCAAATGAGATTCTTCCGGTTTGCAGTGAGACGTCAGACACATAAAGAACATGATGGATGGATCAGAATAGCACACAGGCCGAGGGGGACTGAGCCATGCATTCACTGGGAGTGATTCTTAATGGAATTGACCCTGTAATAACCTCACCTCCCTCTTTCGCTCCTATTATTCTCTCCAACTCCATGCCTCAACACACACCCAAGAACAAGGCTTTTGTGAAAAGAGGTCTGTTCTGTACACCAGACTGCCGCTGCTGCAATGTTTGCCTCCATACTGTATTTCAATGAGTCAGCAAAATTGTAAATGCAGCAATTCATTATTAATCCAGTCCCAGGCGCGAATCCAACTGAGCCAAATGCTTTCCTCTCTTTCACGGTGGCACCATCAGGAAATCACTCTCTTTTTAATTAGTTACGTAGAGCCCCCACACATGTGATCTCCTCTCCTTCTGTTCACCCTACACAGGGGGCTGGCTGCGAGCTGTAGGTCAGTAAGGGGGGAACGGGTAGGTACTCTACTTTATTTGGGCTTTAATCAGTGAGGGTTTGGGCCTGAAGATAATTAAGATCAACATCTAGCAGTGCTTGCAATCAGCACTCCCTAATTAATGTTTAATGAAGTAGGGTTGTTTTACATTTCAAACACATTATAAAGTGTGAATAAACACACACACACGGATTGGCTGGATGTAAGTGTGGGTGTGCAGTTTGTGTGTTACTGTGCTGTAATGTCTTAATGGACTTAATTTTCCAAGAAAACAACATCATCTGTCCCAGCCACTGGCGGTTCTGGAGGGGGCAGTGCCCCTGTGACAACAATTTTGGACCCCCTTGTGGCCCCCCTAAATGTGGAGTATGAAATAATTTTTGCATAACTAATTTTTGCTATCGTTCTTTTTTTACATCCGTTATTAGACAGTGGCAACGTGGAACAATAATTAAACCCACACATTTACTAGAGGGACATGGTCTTTTGCCTACTAATGCCTGCAATGAAGTGAAGAAAACGATATGACAACAATAACGTCTAATGAAACTGGCCCCTCTAACAGTACAACTGGCCCCAGCTTGGCTGTTAGCTAACTAGCCATTTCACACCGGCTACACGAGCATTCTGACCTCACAACGGCAATCAAGTACCCAAGCTAACTGGTTAATGTTGGCTAGCTTGCTAGATATTTCCAGACACAAATGAAAGAAAATCTCACTCTGACCATTTTACTCGCCCTAGCAGAGCTGGTTAGAGTGTTTTCATGATATCCAGAGCATTGGTGACTAACTGTGCTGCTGGCAACAATTTAATTACACTTTTTTGCCAACATTTACTGACACCGGCCATATTCAACAGGTGTTGAGCGTTTGTAAATTCATCAGTTATTCTGCGCTCTGACGAGAGTGCTCTGAGTATATATTTTATTTATTTTTATTCAACCTTTATTTGACTAGGCAAGTTAGATAAGAACAAATTATTTTTAATGACGGCCTACTGGGGAACAGTGGGTTAACTGCCTTGTTCAGGGGCAGAACGACATATTCAATCCAGCAACCTTACGGTTACTGGCCCAACGCTCTAGACTACCTGCCGCCTCAAATATAGCCAGAGTAAATTTACAAACGCACTCTAAGTGTGTTTAGGTGTGTTGGCCGCGCCCACTAAATGGTCACACCTGGTCTTAATTAGTGCTTGTTTCCTTTGAAACTGGGTCTGTTTGAATAAATTAAATGTAATAGCTTTGTATGAGTTTAAAGTACATAGCATGCTAGCTCCATCATGGTGGCACAGTGGACTAATTTCATTGACACCGTGCCACAATAATAAATAAATGTGCTTGCATGATTAATGCCTAAGCTAGCAGTGTTATTAAAAGTCCTATTAAAACATGTATTCAGTAACATGTATTAAAAGTATTCAGACCCCTTGACTTTTCCCCACATTTTGTTACGTTACAGCCTTATTCTAAAAAGTATTAAATAAAAAAAAATCCTCATCAATCTAAACACAATACACCTTAATGACAAAGCAAAAACAGTTTTTTAGAAATGTTTGCAAATGTATTACAAATAAAGGACAGAAATACCGTATTTATATAAGTATTCAGACCCTTTGTTATGAGACTGAGGATGATCAGTGTTTCCATTGATCATCCTTGAGATGTTTCTACAACTTGATTCGAGTCCACCTGCGGTAATTTCAATTGATTGGACATAATTTGGAAAGGCACACACCTGTCTATATATGTCAGAGCAAAAACCAAGCCATGAGGTCGAAGGAATTGTCTGTAGATGAAACCAAGATTGAAACCTGGCACAATCCCTACAGTAAAGCATGGTGGTGGCAGCATCATGCTGTAGGGTGTTTTTCAGCGGCAGGGACTAAGACAAGTCAGCATTGAAGGAAAGATGAACGGAGCAAAGTACAGAGATATACTGTACTTGATAAATATAAAATATATGGGTGAACAGTCACAAAGCGGCTAAGATGCAATAGATTTCTGCATAAATGTGTCATTAAATGTTATCTGATCTTCATCTTAGTCACAACAACAACTATAACAACACAGTGTGCTAAAACTAATAACACAAATTATTGTATTTTTCGTGTCTATATTGAATACATCATTTAAACATTCACAGTGTAGGTTGGAAAAAGTATGTGAAACCTT
This sequence comes from Brachymystax lenok tsinlingensis, assembly GCA_030435695.1. Lineage (NCBI taxonomy): Eukaryota > Metazoa > Chordata > Actinopteri > Salmoniformes > Salmonidae > Brachymystax > Brachymystax lenok. The sequence continues at coordinate 20,762,168 of CM059797.1, read as the reverse complement.
AGGCTAGTGTTCATGGGAGGACACCACGGAATAAGGCACTGCTGTCCAAAAAAACATTGCTGCACATCTGAAGTTCGCAAAAGAGCACCTGGATGTTCCACAGCGCTTCTGGCAAAATATTCTGTGGACAGATTAAACTAAAGTGGAGTTGTTTTGAAGGAACACACAACACTATGTGTGGAGGAAAAAAGGCACAGCACACCAACATCAAAACCACACCAACTGTAAAGTATGGTGGAGGGAGCATCATGGTTTGAGGCTGCTTTGCTGCCTCAGGGCCTGGACGGCTTGCTATCATAATCAAGACATTTTGCAGGAGAATGTAAGGCTATCTGTCCGCCAATTGAAGCTCAACAGAAGTTGGGTGATGCAACAGGACAACGACCCAAAACACAGAAGTAAATCAACAACAGAATGGTGTCAACAGAAGAAAATACGCCTTCTGGAGTGGCCCAGTCCTGACCTCAACCCGATTTAAAATGCTGTGGCATGACCTCGAGAGCATTTTTTCAGCCTCCTGAGGTTGAAGAGGCGCTATTGTGACTTCTTCATCACACTGTCTGTGTGTGTGGACCATTTTAATTTGTCGGTGATATGTACACCGAGGAACTTAAAACTTTCCACCTTCTCCACTGCTGTCCCGTCGATGTGGATAGGGGGGTGCTCCCTTTGCTGTTTTCTGAAGTACACAATCATCTCTTTTGTTTTGCTGACATTGAGTGAGAGGTTACTTTCCTAACACCACACTCTGAGGGCCCTCACCAAGATGGAGTCTTGGTCAGATTTGCCAAAAGGAGGGCAGGGGAAGGCCTTGTATATATCCAGGAAGTTAGAGTAGCAATGGTCGAGCGTGTTACTCGCTTGTGTACTGCAATCTGGAGAGACCTGCAAATAGCTGTACAGCGACGCTCCCCATCCAACCTTACAAAGCTTGAGAGGATCTTCAGAGAAGATTGGGAGAAACTCCCCAAATATAGCTGTGCCAAGCTTGTAGCGTCATACCCAAGAAGACTTGAGGCTGTAATCGCTGCCAAAGGTGCTTCAACAAAGTACAGAGTAAAGGGTGTGAATACTTATTTAAATGTGATATTTCAGATTTTTCTTTTTTATATATTTGCAATAATTTCTAAATACCTGTTTTTGCTTTGTCTTTTTGGGGTATTGTTTGTAGATTGATGAGGGGGTAAAAACAATTTAATACATATTACAATAAGGCTGCAATGTAACAAAATGTGAAAAAAGTCAAGGGGTCTGAATACTTTACAAATGCACTGTAATTACCTTCAAATAAAACCTCCCAGGAAAACTTTCAGGGTACCATAGTAAAACATTAGCAACCTAAAAATGAAGGCTCCCTGAACAGGCAAAATGTTCACTTCTGGTCTCAGAAAAAATCTGTTTTACCGGTCAGGAAACTTATGGCTTCATTCCAAGAACCTATTGGAAGCCAAAAAAGTACGTTCTCACAACTTCCAAGGAACCAAATGTGCTAGTGTTAGGTTTTCGCGTGGGTTCAACTGAGATAGGAACGATAATAAACCTGAACTTGGTTAAAATAATTGTTTAATTCAAAAGTTAATAAATGGCAAATACAATTTCCGTATATATGGGTTCACTGTAACATCACACAGGACGGAACAAAGAACTCCCCTTCCGCTGAAAACATGGGTATATGTTCTGACAGAGTTAGTTCCTGCTTCGTAAGCTGGCCTATCAGAACAGTGGCTAGGCGTGGTTTAGACTTGCCTGGCCAATCGTTGTCACACAGGCTGGTCCCAGCCTCTTGGCGCTTTTTCTTGATTTATCTTCATTCTTGGCATCTCAGTACTTTTCCACCAGACAGGGTCTTGTGATAAAGACCCCACCCCCCCCACTTAACCACAAGTCAGCAATTTTCTCAAGATGTCCGCACAGGGGTTACACATACACAAGTCCTTACAGAATAACCCCCAATATGATTATTAGCAATTAGCAATTGTCAATACTATCATGGTAAAAAATACTATTATGGTATAAAAATGTCAGATCCCCACACTAGCTGGGGTATTTTCACATAAATGTAAACGTGAATATTCCCATAGATTGAAATCCAAGGTTACAGTTTAGAGTTGTTATAGTATCACACTGTCAATTATTTGCAAATATATACTTTTTTATGTATTTCAAATCGTACATCCTGTCAAAAGGAAGATTGAAATGACCCTCTTGTGAAGTGCAGAACAAATTCTCTATAGCCTCTGTCAAAACGCTAAAGAATAGGACAGACCCAGCCAGGGAACACCATGTCCATGACAACCATCACTCTTGGGAGAGAGGGGCTGTGCTCTGCCTTGCAGTGAGTTTGGCTACATCCCTTTTAATGTATTTCAGTCATGAGTAAAGCCATACTACTACTACAGCAACACACACACATATGCACGCACGCACGCACTCTCACTCACTCACACACTCTCACTGACTCACTCACACACACACACACACACACACACACACACACACACACACACACACACACACACACACACACACAACACACACACACACTATAGAGCACCCATGTTGCTTCAGTTTCCATTTGAACAGATTATTGTAATATTCTCTCACAGAGGGCTGAGAGACAAACAGGTGTGCTGCCTCTATCTCCTCAAGTTGTTGAGTGTGATATAAAAGAATATCCATGAATGCAGTGAGACATGGATGGCTGGAGTGAAATCCTTAAATACGTGTTGTGTGAGTGTACAGTAATAACATAGTCTGACTGCTGATGATGTGGCACACCATTTGGGATTTGAGGTGTTCCATCTGGCATTAACCCTATCAGCACGACTCGCTCATGCATCACAAAGTCACACAGCTTCACTTTCTTATTTTTTATTTTCTTTTACATTTTTGTTCTCCCTTTAAACCCCATTGTTGATTCAGAGAAGCCTGCCTGAGCACCACCAAGTGCTTTTTCCTCTCTGTCTCTCTCTCTCTTCATTTATTTTATTTTTTCCACTTCTCCCAGACATCTGAGCCAACAATCAATGCCATTTCATTCTGGTGAAGGAACAAATGGAATTCCAGCAGAGAGAGCGTAGCAGTGGGCAGTGAACAAAGCCTTTCAGTGACGCTGCTCGCTCCCTGTGCTCCAACAATGAATTCTACTGCCACTGCTTCTGCTGCTAGTACTACTACCACTAATATTAATTATTCTATACTAATAGTGACAACTAGGCTAGTATAATATGCTTGATGGGTATATTGTACCTGCATGCACTTGGGATATTTAGATCAAGCAAAGAACACAGTATGTTACTGTAATTTACTGGATGTTTTCATATGACTAAAGAGGTGATTAGTGTTAAGCACTTTACAAACGCAAAAGTCTACACGAGGGCAACAGTTGGCGGTAACCATAGCAAATAAATAAACAAACATTATCGACGTGCGAAAAGTGAATCACTATAACACCATAAGCATGCATAAAACGTGACTCTGACACTAACGTATACTGATAGTGTTAGCCAGCTAGAGTGGGCAAGTTAGCTGGTCCTGCTGTTGGACGTATGTGCTGACGTATAGACAGGTTGGTTGTTTATCAACAAAACATGTGTGTTTGCATCTATGGGGCAAAACAGATGGGTTGGCTTAGAATATTGACAACATCTAAACTATATTTAGTCTACAAATGGTGATTGAAAACAAATACATTTGCACAATCAGCGTGTGGGGTGCGGTGTGAAGTGAAGATCGACTACACACCGCGCCCATCAAGTAGTGCCATACTAGTCCTAGCTAGCTTGTTATTTCCCTCGCCGTAACGTTAACAGAACTATGGGAAAGCAATGCTTGGCATGAGGGGGCAAAGGACACTGTGTTCCGGTGTCCCCTAGCTAGCAGCCTCCTTCTTCTTCGGTGTGTTTTTTCGGCAGTTGACATCCAACGTTATCGGTGCATTACCGCGACTTACTGTGCTGGTGTGGGCCAGAGTCAGCGCTAACAGCCTCAATGGCAGTGAGCATGGTATGTAGTGACATGTATTGGGTGCGGCATGTAGTAACTACAGTCCGCACATAAGAAATTATTTTATTTTCGTTGCCTCGGCTGAGCAGCTTCCACGGGCATGAGCACCGGCGCCACTCTGCCTGGATCGAATTTCGGCTCCCACCTTCGTTGAAAATATATGGGCCACCCCGCTCGCCGCTTTCTGTCTGCAAGCGACTTTATAGCCGTGCTTCTGCATTCTCTAATGACCACTAGTAGCTGCTGCTGCTGTTGCTGATGTTGTCTGTCCCACTCAATGTGATTGAATGGCCAATGCCTCTGCCAGGCCTTCAGAATTTGAAAAAATATGAATGGGTAGCAAGCTACCTCTCAGCTTCACAGCACAGGGAGAGGTGTTTAATAAAAATCTGATAGAGACATGCCAGTGAGGAAGGAAACTAAATGGAAAAGAAGGCTTGAAAGAACATATCAGCCCTTCAAATATAGCAGCACTGACAGGAAACAGTGCACATGTGTGCTAAGTATAAGACATGTTGAATATAGAAGCAGTACAGTACCCAATGTATATGCTGTTTTGAATGAGTACTGCTTTCTTACCTGGACAGCTTTACCCACCATACATAAATTGGTCTGTCATATGTAGCATTGTTGGAAAGGTGACAACTGCCAGAGAATATTTGTTTGTTTAGTTTTCCAATTCATACATATCGCCATGAACATTAATAGAAATAGATTGTACCCACGATCCATGCTGTGGCTAATCAAAGACCCATAGCACTGTGCTGTATCCCCCACTCGCCCACCCCCTGGACTCGCTAGCTATCAGCTGCACGTGTTTGCCTCAGGCATAGCTCTGCCTAGCCGTGACCAGCTACGGCCTTCCCCCTAGGCAAGGGAGATGGAGTGAGAGAGAGAGAGAGACAGAGAGACAGAGATAGACACACGACTGACCAAAAGACAAACTCTATTTTCCTACACTCTTACAAATGTTCTTTGTCCGTATTCCAGGCCTGTCCTTGAGGACGTGAAAGGACTAGATTGGTAAGATTGACATACCCCTTTGGGCTGAGGGCGGGCCTTGCCTTCCCGGCATCTCGGGGTGGGTGGACGCGAGTGCACCCACTGATGGGAGTGGCCATTTGTATTGTCTGTGTATTGTTGTTGTTAAAAAACATTATATAATAATTCCTACCACATTACACATTTAGTAATGACAGAAAGACGCACAGTAAAACTTGTGTATGACTTAATACAATGATTGACATAGCCACGCACGCACGCACACACACACACACACACACACACACACACACACACACACACACACACACACACACACACACACACACACACACACACACACACACACACACAGCTATGGTGTGTGCTATATTGGTATATTGGAGGTTAGAAGATGCCTGATATAACTGAACAGGCACAGAAAGCCCAGCTTTGAAGACTACTTGTTATTATAATGATGATCATAATAATAACAATAAGAAGACGATAAATAAAAAGGAGGGTTATTATTATTATTATTATAAATTTAATTTTTCAGACAATTTGGAACAGTGTAAACAACAATATATAAAGTATAAGTAATACCAGAGGCTGTTCTAACAAAAAAAGTGTCAAGCTTTTAGAATTAAATAGCAGCTTCTGTACAGACAATTACTTCGAACATGTGAACTGAAAAACAGTGATTACAAAGACACAAACAGGTGATGTTTATGAAAATGTTCTGAGGTCTAACTCAGCAAAGATCAAATACAGACGAATTTGTGAAATTGTTTATCCGACATGTTGTGTTGCGTTAGGCTTGGTGCTCATGGAATCAGTAGACAATTAAACAAACACTCAAAACAGGCAACACAAGAAGGATCTGTCTTATTTCAGTAGATATATATGGATAAAGCTAGGCACATTTAACAGTTAGGCTATTATTTATAGACCTTACTAAGTTGGGGTTTCCACTCTCCTCACTTTTCTTAGACAATTATGGCAAGGGCTGTTTTCTGGTCTCCTAACCACTGCTGCCTCCACCGCATTGTTCTCAGTACCGAAGACGTGGATGTCGATTGAGGCAGCCCCCCGCACCTCTCTGATTCAGAGGGGTTGGGTTAAATGCAGAAGACACATTTCAGTTGAAGGCATTCGGTTGTACAACTGACTAATAATGGTGACTTTGACTTTTGACTTTGACAATATGCTGGTTAACTCTGCTACTATGCACATGGCAACATGGTCAGGAAAAGGTGCCAATTCAACAGCGCACTGATGTTTCAGAACCGTGGACAGTGATGCACCATTGTCCTTAACCATATACAATTTCAGTAGCACATACCTTAGAGTGAGGGACTGTGCCATCCCCATGGCCTCCACAAGGGATTAGTCCACTCAGACAGGCGCGAATCAGGCAGGTGTCTTGTACACCATTCATCTTTTTTTTTTTTTTTTACTACTACTGCTCGACTAAAGAAAGCTTGGTCGACCAACAGCCTATCAACCAAACAATCGACCAGTCAACTAAATAGGCCAGTCCTCTAGGGATGACCCCTTATTTTCATCTCCCCAACCGTTTATTAGATGTAGTCGACACAGCGGGAGGTGTGAGGAAAAAAATTGTGTGGCCATAACTAATGAAAAACATAACTTAATAGAGTAAAACGGATTGTGCATAGGATGGTAGACATAATTCTGTCCTCCCTGGGGGAATGGAACACTCTGCAGAACACCACTCTCTCTGTATGCCCAGCCAATATTAACACACATTACACAACCACACGCTTACAGCATCAAGGTGATAACAAGCTGTTCTGTTCCTTTGCCATTTGATTACTGGAATACATTTCTAATAGCTTAGAATACGTTTTCTGACAAATGCAGATTCAGCCTCAATGGAAAACAACACTGACACTGTCCATGATACAGTAATAGGAGTAGTGCAGAAAAGCAGAGAACCACAGTCATTGTGTACTAAGTTCTCTACACAGTCACATTGCACTGGGTTCCATTCTGTACCACTTCTAATTAATGGGTGCTTTTAATTAATGAGTGCTTTTAATGATGCACATGTCTAATATTTGCATAACACTGTATATTACAATGGTGAAGGACTAATTTGTTACTTGATTTAAATGAATTACATTCGGTAAGTTGATTAAGTCACCATCCTTTTGCAGGTTGCATTAAACACAATCAACAAGATAATTGTTTAATTACATTTGCTTTAACAAAATGTACATAGTATATTGGCAATACATTATGCCGGCTTGAGAAGAATACATTGCACTTGAGGTCAGAGAGGACCAAAGGCAGATGTTACTGCTACTAAGCATTCTGCATCTCTGAAACATTTCTAGATTGTTTCTTCAAATGCATTCTAACGTATTATACATGTTTAATGGGATAGTGAATCTTTGAAGACATGACAAATAGTAAATAAACATAATGTATGTTTACAACAAATCAATTGCATTGTTGCAGAAAAGCATTAAAAAATGTTTTTGGTGTCATGTCACACATACAGTGAGCTTCAAAAGTATTGGGACAGTGACAAATGTTTTGGATCTGTACTCCAGCACTTTAGATATGAAATGATACAATGATGATGAGGTTAAAGTGCAGACTGTCAGCTTTAATTTGAAGGTATTTTCAACCATGTCGGTTGAACTGTTTAGAAATTACAGCCCTTTTTGCAGATGGTCCTCTAAAATGGGGGGACTAAAAGTATTGGGACAAATTCACTTATATGTGTATTAAAGTAGTCAAAAGTTTAGTATTTGGTCCCATATTCTTAGCATGTAATGATTACATCAAGCTTGTGACTCTACAAACGTGTTGGATGTGTTGCTGTTTGTTTTGGTTATGTTTCAGATTATTTTGTACACAATAGAAATGAGTGGTAAATAATGTATTGTGTCATTTTGGAGTCACTTTTATTGTAAATAAGAATAGAATATGTTTCTAAACACTTCTACATTGTGGATGCTATCATGATTACAGATAACCCTATCATGAATAATGAGTGAGAAGTTACAGATGCACACATATCATACCCCCAAGACATGCTAACCTCTCACTATTACAATAACAGTGGAGGTTAGCATTTTTGGGGGATATGATATTTATGTCTCTAACTTGCTCACTCATCATTACTCACAATTAATTCAGGGTTATCTGTAATCATGGTAGCATCCACCTTAATGTAGAGATGTTTATATGTTCAATTTTTATTTACAATAAGAGTGACTCCAAAATGACACAATACATTATTTACCATTAATTTCTATTGGGCACAAAATAATCTGAACACAACCAAAACAAACAGCAAATGCATCCAAAACGTTTGTAGAGTCACAAGCTTGACGTAATCAAGGTCACTGTCCCAATACTTTTGGAGCTCTCTGTATTTATGGTAAGACTCTATGAAATGTGTGTAAGCCCCCTTGTATCTACACTTCAGTGTCAGACATGAAAACACAGAAACATACAGCATTGTTTGCTGCCTGAAGGCTGGATTTACAGAGCTCTTTCTCTCTCTGTTTGTCTCACACACACACACACACACACACACACACACACACACACACACACACACACACACACACACACACACACACACACACACACACACACACACACACACACACACACACACACACACACACACAGAGGGTCCATACTATCTAGCTAATTTTCCCCCAACATCGGACACCTCATAATTACGGACACTCTCTAGTGGTTGGAGGATTAAATAACCTCGAACTCAACATTTAAATGGCCTGGAAAATAACGCTACGTTTTGCGACTAAAGACACCCTTCTAGCTACAGTAGCTGACCACCGATTTTCATTGCAGTTTATGCAAGTAAAAAAAAAGTAATATATACACATTTTGTGTGACACGCTGTATATTGTAAAATTCGATTGCGCGCGACAGACCACACATAATTTAACTAACTTTTTACCTAAATTATTCATACTCATGTATATATGTTAGTATTAAACTGTTATCTACTTCTCAAAACATAAGATTCATCTGTAAAACAAATAATGAGACATTATTTGGTTACAGCACTGAAGAAGATGTTGGTGTAGAACCATTTTTAAGAGTCTACAGGAGGGCACACCGGTCTACGCAATGAAAAGTTGACAGGGAAGTCATTTTTTTTACTGGAAGGCTAGCCAACTAGTCAGCTATCTAGTAAACACTTTGGATACGAGGTTGGTGTCCCTTTTTTGAACAAAATGAAACGGATATATCTTGTAATTTAACAAAATAGTAAGGTGGCCAATAACTGGGGACCGTATGCCAATAATCTTGGACATATATAAACCGCTTATCAAAAAGCTGATAGTAGTAGTATTTCCACTGAAATGTCAAACATTCTAATTGCTAACCCGTTAGCTGACATTTTTATGACACCAATAATCACAATACATTGATGGCTTGATCACAAGATCCCACTGTTGAAGGTAATATATTTCTTAAACGCTGTTGAATATGCCGATAATACGGGGTGCTACGCTAAATTAGTACTTGAATGGCACCTTAAAATGTCCCTAACCATCCTTCCCTTAATGCAAACATTCTCTTAATAACTCAATTGCTATTTTATACTCAGTATTGAACCACATCCCCAGCCTTCCACGGTTCTGTAAAACAGTGGCGCTGACATTAAGGGAGATGGATTTTCTCTCAATCCGCTTAAGACATCAGACGCTGAGTGACTTTATTTCATTTTTTAAAGAAGCATTTTAATACAGCTCCTTTCATGTGTGAGTGCCTTCCAACTGTTAAAGATCCTGAGTGAAGAGACCAGTTAGGCTCAGACGTCATTGGAGGACGACAATGAGTCACTCTCCAGTCATCAGGACTAAATTGTTCTCTGCTCCGCTCTCTGAGTCTACATCACAGTAGATCACCACCCAAGGGTACAGTACAGTCCCTTTCATGGTGCTAGCTGGTAGACTAGAATAACACAGTATTTGAGTAGTGTGGGTAATGTTGGTAAAGTGCTTCAAACAGCACAGTATGCAAGTTCATGAGAGATACTCTCCATTCCAGAACCTTATCTGTGGACACAACATTATGTTCCAGAACTACAATTTTGTATTAAACTAATTACATCACCCTGAGACTTCAGAATCCAAGGGTGTCACTCAACTCAATTCAAGGGGATTTATTGGAATGGGAAATATATGTTTACATTGCCAAAGCAAGTGAAATGGATAAGCAAAAGTGAAATAAACTATAAAAAGTGAACAGTAAATATTACACTCACACTCTCCAACTGTGTTTAAAGGGAAAAGTGAGAGGCAGAGAGAGAGAGAGAGAGAGAGAGAGAGAGAGAGAGAGAGAGAGAGAGAGAGAGAACAACTGTAAATACCACCCATTATTATCTGTTTATTTATCCCCCACTATTCGCTCTACAACTATACAGTCATGGCCAAAAGTTTTGAGAATGACATAAATATTAATTTCCACAAAGTTTGCTGCTTCAGTGTCTTTAGATATTTTTGTCAAGATGTTACTATGGAATACTGAAGTATAATTATAAGCATTTCATAAGTGTCAAAGGTTTTTATTGACAATTACATGAAGTTAATGCAAAGAGTCAATATTTGCAGTGTTGACCCATCTTTTTCAAGACCTCTGCAATCCGCCCTGGCATGCTGTCAATTAACTTCTGGGCCACATCCTGACTGATGGCAGCCCATTCTTGCATAATTAATGCTTGGAGTTTGTGGGTTTTTGTTTGTCTACCTCTTGAGGATTGACCACAAGTTCTCAATGGGATTAAGGTCTGGGAGGTTCCTGGCCATGGACCCAAAATATCGATGTTTTGTTCCCAGAGCCACTTAGTTATCACTTTTGCCTTATGGCAAGGTGCTCCATCATGCTGGAAAAGGCATTGTTCGTCACCAAACTGTTCCTGGATGGTTGGGAGAAGTTGCTCTCGGAGGATGTGTTGGTACCATTCTTTATTTATGGCTGTGTTCTTAGGCAAAATTGTGAGTGAGCCCACTCCCTTGGCTGAGAAGCAACCCCACACATGAATGGCCTCAGGATGCTTTACTGTTGGCATCACACAGGACTGATGGTAGCACTCGCCTTGTCTTCTCCGGACAAGCTTTTTATCCAGATGCCCCAAACAATCGTAAAGGGGATATATCAGAGAAAATGACTTTACCCCAGTCCTCAACAGTCCAATTATTGTACCTTTTGCAGAATATCAGTCTGTCCCATATGTTTTTCCTGGAGAGAAGTGGCTTCATTGCTGACACCAGGCCATCCTCCAAAAGTCTTCGCCTCACTGTGGGTGCAGATGCACTCACACCTGCCTGCTGCCATTCTTGAGCAAGCTCCTCTGTACTGGTGGTTCCCCGATCCCGCAGCTGAATCAACTTTAGGAGACGGTCCTGGCACTTGCTGGACTTTCTTGGCACCCTGAAGCCTTCTTCACAACAATTGAATGCTTTCCTTGAAGTTCTTGATGATCCAATAAATGGTTGATATACAGTGAGGGAAAAAAGTATTTGATCCCCTGCTGATTTTGTATGTTTGCCCACTGACAGAAAAATCCAGAAAAACGCATGTGAAAAATGTTTTAATGAGGGAAATAAGTATTTGACCCCTCTGCAAAACATGACTTAGTACTTGGTGGCAAAACCCTTGTTGGCAATCACAGAGGTCAGACGTTTCTTGTAGTTGGCCACCAGGTTTGTACACATCTCAGGAGGGATTTTGTCCAACTCCTCTTTGCAGATCTTCTCCAAGTCATTAAGGTTTCGAGGCTGACGTTTGGCAACTCGAACCTTCAGCTCCCTCCACAGATTTTCTATGGGATTAAGGTCTGGAGGTTGGCTAGGCCACTCCAGGACCTTAATGTGCTTCTTCTTGAGCCACTCCTTTGTTGCCTTGGCCGTGTGTTTTGGGTCATTGTGATGCTGGAATACCCATCCACGACCCATTTTCAATGCCCTGGCTGAGGGAAGGAGGTTCTCACCCAAGATTTGACGGTATATGGCCCTGTCCATCATCCCTTTGATGCGGTGAAGGTGTCCTGTCCCCTTAGCAGAAAAACACCCCCAAAGCATAATGTTTCCACCTCCATGTTTGACGGTGGGGATGGTGTTCTTTGGGTCATAGGCAGCATTCCTCCTCCTCCAAACACGGTGAGTTGAGTTGATGTCAAAGAGCTCAATTTTGGTCTCATCCGACCACACTTTCACCCAGTTGTCCTCTGAATCATTCAGATGTTCATTGGCAACTTCAGACGGGCATGTATATGTGCTTTCTTTAGCAGGGGGACCATGCGGGCGCTGCAGGATTTCAGTCCTTCACGGCGTAGTGTGTTACCAATTGTTTTCTTGGTGACTATGGTCCCAGCTGCCTTGAGATCATTGACAAGATCCTCCCGTGTAGTTCTGGGCTGATTCCTCACCGTTCTCATGATCATTGCAACTCCACAAGGTGAGATCTTGCATGGAGCCCCAGGCTGAGGGAGATTGACAGTTATTTTGTGTTTCTTCCATTTGCGAATAATCACACCAACTGTTGTCACCTTCTCACCAAGCTGGTTGGCGATGGTCTTGTAGCCCATTCCAGCCTTGTGTAGGTCTACAATCTTGTCCCTGACATCCTTGGAGAGCTCTTTGGTCTTGGCCATGGTGGAGAGTTTGGAATCTGATTGATTGATTGCTTCTGTGGACAGGTGTCTTTTATACAGGTAACAAGCTGAGATTAGGAGCACTCCCTTTAAGAGTGTGTTCCTAATCTCAGCTCGTTACCTGTATAAAAGACACCTGGGAGCCAGAAATCTTTCTGATTGAGAGGGGGTCAAATACTTATTTCCCTCATTAAAATGCAAATCAATTTATAACATTTTTCACATGCGTTTTTCTGGATTTTTTTGTTGTTCTGTCTCTCACTGTTCAAATAAACCTACCATTAAAATTATAGACTAATCAATTCCTTGTCAGTGGGCAAACGTACAAAATCAGCAGGGGATCAAATACTTTTTTCCCTCACTGTAGGTGCAATCTTACTGGCAGCAATATCCTTGCCTGTGAAGCCCTTTTTGTGCAAAGCAATGATGACGGCACATGTTTCCTTGCAGGAAACCATGGTTGACAGAGGAAGAACAATGATTCCAAGCACCACCCTCCTTTTGAAGCTTCCAGTCTGTTATTCGAACTCAATCAGCATGACAGAGTGATCTCCAGCCTTGTCCTCGTCATACTCACACCTGTGTTAACGAGACAATCACTGACATGATGTCATCTGGTCCTTTTGTGGCAGGGCTGAAACGCAGTGGGAATATTTGGGGGGGATTCAGTTCATTTGAAGACAAAGGGGGACTTTGCAATGCATCTGATCACTCTTCATGACATTCTGGAATATATGCAAATTGCCATCATACAAACCGAGGCAGCAGACTTTGTGAAAATTAATATTTGTGTCATTCTCAAAACTTTTGACCATGACATTACACATTGCTAAAACTGTATGTACATAGCTGATAATATAACACTTGAAATGTGTATCTTTTTTAAACCTTTTTGAGTGCAATTTGTACTGTTAATTTCTAATTGTTTTTTGTTGATGTTAATGTTTTGTTGATGTTATGTTGATTTTAATTTGTTTCTTCTCACTTTTGTTTGTATATTTCACTTGCTTTGGCAATGTAAACATATGTTTTCCATGCCAATAAAGCCCCTTTGAATTTAATTGAGAGAGACTGAGACTTCAGAATCCAAGCGTGTCACTCTCCAACTGTGTTTAAAGGGAAAAGAGAGAGAGAGGGAGAGAGAGAGAAAGCGAGAGAATGAGTTGAAGGCCAGTGGCGGAGCAGTCAGACGGAAGTGAATGTTCTGTGTGTTATCACTGTGAGTGGTGGACTTCCTCTACTGCCCTGATAACAGGGTCTCTACCTGCTCTGGCAGAATGGGGATTTAATTTGTGTCAACACAACTCGTAAAGAAAAGTCATGTAACGTACTCACAGGTCAAAGGTTGTGCATCCTCTGTGTTATCTCAAATGGCTTTCCTGCTACAGTATAGGCTACACCTCTGTAGTGCATCACCTCAGATGCATAACGCTGCATGAAGATCAGGAAGCTACAGAGTGTGGTCAGGGCCACATCTAGAGAAAACTAAAGCATAGAGGTTTGGGAGAGAAGGATGAAGATGAAGATAATTACCTGTCATGAGGAGCGTGAACAGCAGGACCGGAGAACATGGAAAGAAAAAGAGAGAAAACAATCATTAGAAAGTGAAATATAGACCTATCAAAAATAAGTAAATAAATAAAACTACATGTTAATTAGCATATTTTTGAGGTTTGTGTGGTTTCTCCACCGGCTGGTGGATTTCCGTGAAACAGGGTGGGATTTCTAAGCGAGTGATATATGACCAAGACCTTTCACAACTCCCCTAGCCTTCAATCAGTAGAGTGACGCGTAAGTAATCTGTATGGCTTACCCATAGCATAGTTGACCATACTCAATATTGCCCAGCCAAAGAAGATCCAACAAACATGGCATAGGAAAAAGGTTGAATACACCTTACAACATTTACACTCTTGATAGAATGAAAGCACAGAACGGAAAGGGTATAGGACATCAAATAATGTAAGAGAACAGATAATCACACAAATAGATTGGAAATCTTATAAATGAGAAATGCCAATACCCCATGTGACTGCTGCATGCTGAGGCAGGAAGTGTGCAGTGTTAGCGTGTGATTGGCTGCAGTGGGGGGTCTGCCAGAGCCAAGCAGCATTGCAGTTGGTCTCATGTCATAAATCATTGTACCTGCTCCTCCAGATTGGTTTAAATCGGGCCTCTCTTTGGGGGCTGCCTGCACCCCATGGCTTATTAAAGATCCACACTGAGAGGCTGCAGGAGAGGAGACACAGGCCTGCTATTCATCAGGCAGGCTTAGCACAGACACCATACAGAAACCTTTTTACATTCATACTGGCCATCAACTTATCTTTATAATCTGTATAATGTCACATAACAGTGGACATTTATGACACAATACTGCTTCTATTGGAAGGATATGGGAAAGATGATTATAATAAGACAAAATCTTAGCTTTTCTGGATACATCAGAAGTATATTTTTTTAAACAACTGTTTGCTTCTACACTAGGGGTGGCCAATCATTTTGGCTCGAGGTCCACATCAGGATCATAAAATTCAGCGGAGGGCCGCACAGATTTTTTGGGGGACCGATTTATTCATCGAAAACTATTTGTGGGCCAAAGAAGGGCTGTTCCTTGAAAACATATAAGTCTATTATATACTGTTAACAAATATAAACGCAACATGCAACAATTTAAAAGACATTACTGAGTTACAGTTCATATAAGGAAATCAATCAATAGAAAAACAGTTGTCGGAAGTTTACATACACTTAGGTTGGAGTCATTAAAACTCGTTTTTTCAACCATTCCACAAATTTCTTGTTAACTTCTTAGGGAGCGGCAGCTGAGGTGTCGGTTTTGGAGAGTCTGGCGTGCCCAAAGTAAAAGGCCTGCCACTCAGGCCCAGAAACTAGGATATGCACATAATTCGTACTATTGGATAGGAAACACTCTGAAGTTTCTAAGAGTGTTAAAATATTGTTGTGAGTATAACAGAACTGATATAGCAGGCGAAAACCCGAGGAATTTCTGTCCTGGAAAAAGTGTTTTTGACACATTGCCTCATTTTGAACCCCTCCCTATTGAAAACAACCATATATGGGAGTAAGATTGCAGTACCTATTGCTTCCACTGGATGTCAACAGTCTCTAGACAGTGTTTGATGATGTTAGGTTGCTCTGGATGGTAATAGAAGAAGAATTTCGAACTAGTCATCGGATGTAAACAGAAGAGGATGCGCATTCACGGGCTCGCGCGCGCTGTGTTTTTTTCCTTTCCTATCGTCCAGTTTATAATCCGGTTGAAATATTATAGTAAATATACATAAAAGTGTTCCTAAGGATACATTATCAATGATGTTTGATTGTTCTTGGACAAGTGTATAGGTATAGGTTGAACACATTCTCTTCACGGTTCAATGGGCGAGTGAACGCTGTATTTTATGAACATAACGCGCCAACCAAACTGAGATTTATGAATATAATAAATGACTTTTTCTAACAAAAGAACCATTGGATATCTTCGTTGGACACTTGGGAAGCCCTCAGCAGAAGTTCTACGAAAGGTAAGGGATTTTATATTAGCGATTTTATGCGTTTTATGAGACCCGCTTTGGTTATGGATTTATGCTAATGTATAAAATATGAGAGGGGCTATCCTCAAACAATCAAATGTTGTGCTTTCGCCGTAAAGCCTTTTTGAAATCTGACAACGCTGTGATATTGCCAAGAAGCAGAGCTTTTGATGACTATGCAACACTTGTATATTGATGAATGTTTAATAATTCAACTTTTGGATTTTGAATTTGGCGCCTTACATTTCACCGGGTAGTGTCAGGAGTGGGGCGCTAGCACCCCACTGCTCCCTAAGTAGTTAACAAACTATAGTTTTGGCAAGCATGACACAAGTAATTTTTCCAACATTTGTTTACAGACAGATTATTTCACTTATAATTCACTGTATCACAATTCCAGTGGGTCAGAAGTTTACATACACTAAGTTGACTGTGCCTTAAAACAGCTTGGAAAACTCCAGAAAATGATGTCATGGCTTTAGAAGCTTCTGATAGGCTAATTGACATCATTTGAGTCAATTGGAGGTGTACCTGTGGATGTATTTCAAGGCCTACCTTCAAACATGATGCTTGACATCATGGGAGAATCTAAAGAAATCAGTCAAGACCTCAGAAGAATTATTGTCGACCTCCACAAGTCTGGTTCATCCTTGAGAGCAGTTTCCAAACACCTGAAGGTACCACGTTCATCTGTACAAACAATATTACGCAAGTATAAACACCACGGGACCACGCAGCCGTCATACCGCTCAGGAAGGAGACGCGTTCTGTCTCCTAGAGATGAACGTGCTTTGGTGTGAAAAGTGCAAATAAATACCAGAACAACAGCAAAGGACCTTGTGAAGAGGCTGGAGGAAACAGGTACAAAAGTATCTATATCCACAGTAAAATGAGTCCTATATCGACATAACTTCAAAGGCCGCTAAGCAAGGAAGAAGCCACTGCTCCAAAACTGCCATAAAAAAGCCAGACTATGATTTGCAACTGCACATGGGGACGAAGATCGTACTTTTTGAAGAAATGTCCTCTGGTCTGATGAAACAAAAATAGAACTGTTTGGCCATAATGACCATCGTTATGATGGAGGGAAAAGGGGGAGGCAACAAGTAGAGTAACAACATACCAAAAACAAAACATGCAGAAACTAAATAAACATCTTTCTCATATATACAAACAATGCGTTCTAGCCACCTTGATAATAGAACCAGCTGTATTGTTAACTTAAGAGCCAACTCTTCCATGTGAGGCTGACATACAGTAGCTCTGTGCACTCTACCTTCCATGGAAAACATGCTAAAACTCACTGCACAACATGCATTTTCTTTGAAGAAGCACAATCAATGTACAGTGAGGGAAAAAAAGTATTTGATCCCCTGCTGATTTTGTACGTTTGCCCACTGACAAAGAAACGATCAGTCTATAATTTTAATGGTAGGTTTATTTGAACAGTGAGAGACAGAACAACAACAAAAAAATCCAGAAAAACGCATGTGAAAAATGTTATAAATTGATTTGCATTTTAATGAGGGAAATAAGTATTTGACCCCTCTGCAAAACATGACTTAGTAATTGGTGGCAAAACCCTTGTTGGCAATACCAGAGGTCAGACGTTTCTTGTAGTTGGCAACCAGGTTTGCACACATCTCAGGTGGGATTTTGTCCCACTCCTCTTCGCAGATCTTCTCCAAGTCATTAAGGTTTTGAGGCTGACGATTGGCAACTCGAACCTTCAGCTCCCTCCACAGATTTTCTATGGGATTAAGGTCTGGAGACTGGCTAGGCCACTCCAGGACCTTAATGTGCTTCTTCTTGAGCCACTCCTTTGTTGCCTTGGCCATGTGTTTTGGGTCATTGTCATGCTGGAATACCCATCCACGACCCATTTTCAATGCCCTGGCTGAGGGAAGGAGGTTCTCCCTCAAGATTTGACGGTACATGGCCCCGTCCATCGTCCCTTTGATGCGGTTAAGTTGTCCTGTCCCCTTAGCAGAAAAACACCCGCAAAGCATAATGTTTTCACCTCCATGTTTGATGGTGGGGATAGGCAGCATTCCTCCTCCTCCAAACACGGCAAGTTGAGTTGATGCCAAAGAGATCCATTTTGGTCTCATCTGACCACAACACTTTCACCCAGATGTCCTCTGAATCATTCAGATGTTAATTGGCAAACTTTAGACGGGCATGTATATGTGCTTTCTTGAGCAGGGGGACCATGCGGGCGCTGCAGGATTTCAGTCCTTCACGGCGTAGTGTGTTACCAATTGTTTTCTTGGTGACTATGGTCCCAGCTGCCTTGAGATCATTGACAAGATCCCCCCGTGTAGTTCTGGGCTGATTCCTCACCGTTCTCATGATTATTGCAACTCCACGAGGTGAGATCTTGCATGGAGCCCCAGGCCGAAGGTGATGGACAGTTATTTTGTGTTACTTCCATTTGCGAATAATCGCACCAACTGTTGTCACCTTCTCACCAAGCTGCTTGGCGATGGTCTTGTAGCCCATTCCAGCCTTGTGTAGGTCTACAATCTTGTCCCTGACATCCTTGGAGAGCTCTTTGGTCTTGGCCATGGTGGAGAGTTTGGAATCTGATTGATTGATTGCTTCTGTGGACAGGTGTCTTTTATACAGGTAACAAACAGATTAGAGCACTCCCTTTAAGAGTGTGCTCCTAATCTCAGCTCGTTACCTGTATAAAAGGCACCTGGGAGCCAGAAATCTTTCTGATTGAGAGGGGGTCAAATACTTATTTCCCTCATTAAAATGCAAATCAATTTATAACATTTTTCACATGCGTTTTTCTGGATTTTTGTTGTTGTTGTTCTGTCTCTCACTGTTCAAATAAACCTACCATTAAAATTATAGACTAATCAATTCCTTGTCAGTGGGCAAACGTACAAAATCAGCAGGGGATCAAATACTTTTTTCCCTCACTGTACACAAACCAAGAACGAAAATGTTGGTAAGCAATTACTGAGGAAATAAATGTTCCTTGTGTAACTGGGAGGAACTAAGTTCAGTATTGAAGAAACTTTGGGAGTAACAATAGTTAAGGAATCTAAATTCAAACCTGAGTCTTCTCAAATAAGGGCTCTTTTATCAGATCAGTACAGTGGGTGTTGTGAGAAGCATCCATTCACACTGGCCACGTCAAGGCAGACACCTCCTGAGGTCTTCTGAAGAAAAGCCCCCTCCACTCTCTGTTGTTGCTAAGTTCAGCCATGTACCATTTCCCCATACAGACTTCTCCTCAGTGCTTAGAGGGGAAAGAGAGGCCTGGCCTCAATTGGAATCAGAACAAAATCTCTTTCAAAAGGCTGGAAACTAGCAATAGTGTGTCAAATCAGAGAGTACATCTCTAACTAAAAATAGGGCTAATTTCAGCCCATCTTTCTCCCATCCTTAAATGTATTGTAATTCCCCTCAGACTGCGGTGGGATAATTACCGACATGAAAAGCCATAAAGCTAGATGGGGTTGAATAGATACAAGAACAGCTCTTTCCTTTTTATTGGTGGTGAAATCCAATAGTCTTAAATATCTGATAGTGGATCATGTAGTGCGTCTTATCGGCTGAGGCGCTGACATAAGCATTATATAAACAGTGGCAGCTTTATATCACTGACAGACAGGTAGGCAGCAGCCTCAGAATAATTCTGTCCTGTCAGCAGCAGCTATAGCACAGGCCTGTACAGCACACTGCTGCACTACCTCTGCCTCAGCTCAGAGAGGGCCAGCTCAAAATCCAAGATGGCGTAGCAGTCAGACGTCTTTTGTCCTCGTCTTGTCCCGTGTATATATCTTTTTATATATTTTCTTTGCATATCTTTTTATATTTTTTTCCTAAAACTCAACTTCAAAACACTCTCCTGCAACCCGCCTCACCCAATGTGGTGCGGATCTGTTTTTCTTAGTATTATCCACCTCGAATCCGGAATCCCCCAACAGAAGCTAGCCAGAGGCTAGCCAGCTCACTAGCTACTAGATAACTTTAGTATTTAGCTAACCACTTCTAGCGGTCATCAGCTAACCTTTAGCTCGGAAAGCTCTCGCCAGTTCGTACAACGCAACTCAAACCAGAGCATACCGGACCTATTTTCTCTCCATATCCCCGGATTCCTACCGCAAGCTCTGGACATTTTCACCTGGATCTTGCAGCTAGCTAGCTGCTATCCGAGTTACTATTGGCTGACGTCGGTCCCGGAGCAAGCCCCATTTAGCCCGGAGTTAGCCCATGCAAGGCCCATCTTCCGGCTAGCTGAAGAGTTCCATCAGCCACTCCTGGGCTACAACACCTATATGGACACGTTTTACTGCCGGTGCGGAGCCCCACCGGGCCTTCATGACTGGACTACCGACGTTATCTGCCCGAGGGGGTTATTCAACTGGCCCCTCCGTCGCGACGTCACCTAACGCCCATCTGCTGACTGTGTCCCGCTAACGTTAGCTGTCTAGAGCATATCAGCTGCTAGCTAAATAGGTCCATCGGACAATTTCTTGGGCCACTATACCTATTTTGCCAATTGGACTGGTCCCCTTTACCACACGGAACCCCACTAATCCATCACGACTGGTCTACCGACGGAAACGCACGAGGAGGCTATAAACAGACTTCCTCCGTCTTCTGCTAGCTTGTTAGCCGGCCCGCTAGCCTTCTGCTAGCTTGCTACCCCCGGCCCAGCTAGCTGTCTGAATCACCGTGTCCCCAACCAGCCTCACTACTCACTGGACACTTATGATCATTTGGCTAAGCATGCCTCTCCTCAATGTCAATATGCCTTGTCCATTGCTGTTCTGGTTAGTGTTAATTGTCTTATTTCACTGTAGAGCCTCTAGCCCTGCTCAATATACCTTATCCAACCCTTCAGTTCCACCACCCACACATGCGATGACATCACCTGGTTTAAATGATGTTTCTAGAGACAATATCTCTCCCATCATCACTCAATGCCTAGGTTTACCTCCACTGTATTCACATCCTACCATAACTTTGTCTGTACATTATGCCTAGAATCTATTTTATCGCCCCCAGAAACCTGCTCCTTTTACTCTCTGTTCCGGACATCCTAGACGACCAGTCCTTATAGCCTTTAGCCGTACCCTTATCCTACTCCTCCTCTGTTCCTCTGGTGATATAGAGGTTAATCCAGGTCCTGCAGTGCCTAGCTCCACTCCTATTCCCCAGGCGCTCTCATTTGTTGACTTCTGTAACCGTAAAAGCCTTGGTTTCATGCATGTTAACATTAGAAGCCTCCTCCCTAAGATTGTTTTATTCACTGCTCTAGCACACTCTGCCAACCCGGATGTCCTAGCCGTGTCTGAATCCTGGCTTAGGAAGACCACCAAAAACCCTGAAATCTCCATCCCTAACTGCAACATTTTCAGACAAGATAGAACGGCCAAAGGGGGTGGTGTTGCAATCTACTGCAAAGATAGCCTGCAGAGTTCTGTCTTACTATCCAGGTCTTTACCCAAACAATTTGAACTTCTACTAATAAAAATCCATCTTTCTAGAAACAAGTCTCTCACCGTTGCCACTTGCTATAGACCACCCTCTGCCCCCAGCTGTGCTCTGGACACCATATGTGAACTGATTGCCCCCCATCTATCTTCAGAGCTCGTGCTGCTAGGTGACCTAAACTGGGACATGCTTAACACCCCGGCCATCCTACAATCTAAACTTGATGCTCTCAACCTCACACAAATTATCAATGAACCTACCAGGTAAACACGGGCACCCTCATAGATATCATCCTAACTAACTTGCCCTCCAAATACACCTCTGCTGTTTTCAAACAAGATCTCAGCGATCATTGCCTGCATCCGTAATGGGTCTGCGGTCAAACGACCTCCCCTCCTCACTGTCAAACGCTCCCTAAAACACTTCAGCGAGCAGGCCTTCCTAATCGACCAGGCCCGGGTATCCTGGAAGGATATTGACCTCATCCCGTCAGTAGAGGATGCCTGGTTATTCTTTAAAAGTGCCTTCCTCACCATCTTAAATAAGCATGCCCCACTCAAGAAATGTAGAACCAGGAACAGATATAGCCTATTTCGCAACAAAGCATCCTTCACTCATGCTGCCAAACATACCCTCGTAAAACAGACAATCCTACCGATCCTTGACTTCGGCGATGTCATTTACAAAATAGCCTCCAACACTCTACTCAACAACTTGGATGCAGTCTATCACAGTGCCATCCATTTTGTCACCAAGGCCCCATATACTACCCACCACTGCGACCTGTACGCTCTCGTTGGCTGGCCCTCGCTTCATACTCGTCGCCAAACCCACTGGCTCCAGGTCATCTACAAGTCCCTGCTAGGTAAAGCCCTGCCTTATCTCAGCTCGCTGGTCACCATAGCAGCACCCACCCGTAGCACGGGCTCCAGCAGGTATATCTCACTGGTCACCCCCCAAAGCCAATTCCTACTTTGGCAGCCTTTCCTTCCAGTTCTCTGCTGCCAACGACTGAAACGAATTTCAAAAATCACTGAAGCTGGAGACTCCTATCTCCCTCACTAACTTTAAGCATCAGCTGGCAGAGCAGCTCACAGATCATTGCATCTGTACATAGCCCATCTGTAAATAGCCGGAAATGGCAGATTTTTTATGGAATATCTACAGAGGCGTACAGAGGCCCATTATCAGCAACCATCACTCCTGTGTTCCAGTGGCACATTGTGTTAGCTAATCCAAGTTTATCATTTTAAAGTCTAATTGATTATTAGAAAACCCTTTTGCAATTATGTTAGCACAGCTGAAAACTGTTGTGCTAACTAAAGAAGCATTAAAACTGTCCTTCTTTAGACTAGCTGAGTATCTGGAGCATCAGCATTTGTGGGTTAAATTACAGGCTCAAAATGGCCAGAAACCAAGAACTTTCTTCTCAAACTCATCAGTCTATTCTTGTTCTGAGAAATGAAGGCTATTCCATGCGAGAAATTGCCAAGATACTGAAGATCTCGTTCCATGATCTCGTGTACTACTCCCTTCACAGAACAGCGGAAACTGGCTCTAACCAGATTAGAAAGAGGAGTGGGAGGCCCCGGTGCACAACTGAGTAAGAGGACAAGTACATTAGAGTGTCTAGTTTGAGAAACAGACGCCTCACAAGTCCTCAACTGGCAGCTTCATTAAATAGTACCCGCAAAACACCAGTCTCAACGTCAACAGTGAAGAGGCGACTCCGGGATGCTGGCCTTCTAGGCAGAGTTCCTCTGTCCAGTGTGTGTGTTCTTTTGCCCATCTTAATCTTTTATTTTTATTGGCCATTCTGAGATATGGCTTTTTCTTTGCAACTCTGCCTAGAAGGCCAGCATCCCAGAGTCGCCTCTTCACTGTTGACGTTGAGACTGGTGTTTTGTGGGTACTATTTAATGAAGCTGCCAGTTGAGGACTTGTGAGGCGTCTGTTTCTAAAACTAGATAATGGGTCTCTGTACGCCTATGTAGATATTCCATTAAAAATCAACTGTTTCCAGCTACAATAGTCATTTACAACATTAACAATGTCTACACTGTATTTCTGATCAATTTGATGTTATTTTAATGGACAAAAAAATATTTTTCTTCAAACACAAGGACATTTCTAAGTGACCCCAAACTTGTGAACTGTAGTGTATGTATTTTTGTGTGCTGAGTCGTCCCCTCCTAAACTGCAGTGGCTGATAAACACATCAATGTGGCAGGAATAGCCTGGACATCATTGAAAGCCCAGCTCAGGTGCTGCTCTGCCTCACAGCGTAAAGTTCACGCTGGGCCGGGGACATTGAAGTCGTCCACTGGACAGGTGACGAGGCACAGTGATAAGCCCTGTGGGAAGGGCATGTTGTGTTGTCAGAGATAATGTGTTCAAAAGGTACCACAAAGGTCAAAGACAGACATGCATGCACATACTGTACGTATATGGCTAAGTGCACAGTGGCATAAACACACAAACACAAAAACAGGGACATGCATAGCCAGTTATCATCATCTGCACATCTATCACTCCAGTGTTAATGCTAAATTGCAATTATTTCACCACTATGGCCAATTTACTGTCTTACCTCCCTAATCTTACTACATTTGCACACACTGTATATAGATTTTTCTATTGTGTTATTGACTGTACATTTGTTTATCAGGTAGTGGGCAGGAGGTAGCCTAGCGGTTAGAGAGTGGGCCAGCAACTGGAGTGTTGCCGGTTTGAATCCCGGGTCCCATGGTGAAAAATCTGGCGGGAAGTGAGCTGGCAATCGGAGCGTTGCTGGTATCAAATCCTAGATAACATTGCCTGCCGTTTTGCCCTTGAGCAAGGCACTCTCTCTCACACACACACACAACAGCACCTAGTGTGGCAGCCCCCCTTTGCACCTTCCCCAAAACCTGTATGTGATGTGTATGTATGTGTGTCTTTTCAATTGACCAATAAAGTGATCTATATCTTGGAGGAATAAGTAAACAAAGCATATTGCATTTTTCAATAAAAGCTTTATATGCAGCTATGCACTGATTTAACGTAGCATGCCAATCTGCGTTTTCAATTAAAGTGTGTGGGCATGATACAGGCAGTGTG
This sequence comes from Brachymystax lenok tsinlingensis, assembly GCA_030435695.1. Classification (NCBI taxonomy): domain Eukaryota; kingdom Metazoa; phylum Chordata; class Actinopteri; order Salmoniformes; family Salmonidae; genus Brachymystax; species Brachymystax lenok. The sequence continues at coordinate 20,737,397 of CM059797.1, read as the reverse complement.
CCTCCTCCACCTGACAGCTTTTTAATTATGGCTGTTCTGTATCGGAGCTATCGCTCTCAGGTAATGGCAGACCTGTCAAAGTCTCAGCTCTGATGATACAGCACACCCTCAGCACAGACAATGAGATGTGTCTGAATACACATAGACTTCAACCACTCACAATTCTGCGACCTCTAACCCTGGTGAAACCACTAGGGATTCAGAGACAATGCTGTTAATTGTTGTAATTACACATTTATAAAGGATAAGTTGAGATTAATTTCCCTCGAAATGATGTAAAGTTCATCCTTTACATGAAGGTGATCTTCATCAAAGTCAAAGTCATTATTAGTCAGTTGTACAACCAAATGCCTTCAACTGAAATGTGTCTTCCACATTTAACCCAACCCCTCTGAATCAGAGAGGTGCGGGGGGCTGCCTTCATCAACATCCACGTCTTCGGCGCCCGGGGAACAGTGGGTTAACTGCCTTGTTCAGGGGCAGAACGACTGATTTTTACCTTGTCAGCTCGGGGATTCGAACTTGCAACCCTCCGGCTACAAGTCCAACGCTCTAACCACTAGGGTACCTGCATGGTATGGGATCCCAGGGTGTTTTCTTCACTGGACCGGTCTATGAATTCCATGTACTGTATATATTTCTTGCTATAATTTGAAGTGCTATGACACATACTGTGAGTTAGAAAGGATCACACCATGCTGTCTGTTCTGACTGAAGTGTTCCGAAAAGGATGACACATCTGTCAACCAACTCCTCTGGGTAAATACCACTTTGGTTTATTTCCTCTCCCAATGCCAGCCCTATTAAACAGACTGTTCAGTATTGGCTACATTTCCTCATTTGGCTGAATGTCTCCCCTGCTCCCAGACTGCAGCTAGCTCCAACTCCACAGAGCCCCAGCAGCAGTGGTAGTGGGGGGCACCGGCTGCATCTGATTCTACTCACACGGTCTATCAGAGTGGGGTTAGCTACAGCTAGTGCAGCAGCAGGCTAACAGCAGGAGTCCTGCTGGTTAAGATGAATGAATCCACACACACACACACATAAATACACACTATAAGATTTCAACAGGATCCTGGCTAGTTCTGCTCCAGCGTTTTACTTTCCTTTGGCTGCTTCCAAATAGATATTCTGATGGTATACTATACTCTCTACTACGTAGAGAAAAATGTAGCAAGGGGATAAAAGAAACATGACAAATCTATGAGAGTCGGGCCTGCTTGTCCCGGTGGAATCAGAAGCACTTTAAAGCGTTGAGCAGAAGTGGTGATTCTCCCAGCCGGGCAATTTGAGAACAATCAGAGTGAATTGTCTGGGTGCTCCCTCCAGTGAGGCAGGGATGACTGTGCCATTGTTCATGTCAGCAGCACTAACACACTAACATGGTGCTCTCCTGAGAGAGGAGCGATAGCCAGTATAATTCTAACAGAGTACATCGGGTCTCAAGACACAGGGACTTAGAGCACACCTCCTACAGTGCCAGTCACAGATGCCCAATTAACCAGCACTGTTTAAACTTTTTAATGTCACCGGTACAGAGACCCTGCTGAGAACAGTTCTGTATTAACCAGACCAACTGCCTCATCGCCAACCCCAAGGCTTAAAATGCAGTGTGAGGTAAAGGCCATGGGAAATATCACTGGCTTCAGGAAGCTCCTCTCCCCTCCTTATCACCCAGCCTCTCCCTAGCCCCTAGCCGTCCACCAGCCTGGGTACTGGGCAGACCATTTGAGTCTGTCAAGCTGTGTTTAACTTGAACAGGTATCCGTATGCACAGCAGGGGCTACCTCATTTCATCCATGAATGGACGGGCAGATGGGGAGAGTCCCGAGGCAGAAAAGGGGAGAGGAGATGGGGATGGGTGTGTCAGGGGGTGTGCTTGCCCCCTCCCGGCCTCCGCTCTTCCCTGGGTAAATTCTAGCCAGGGAGAGGGGAGCCTGCAGGTCAGGAGGAGAGGTTGGAGATTGGCCTTTGATTTAAATTTAGACAGGGAAGACTGAGTTAAACGAACATGTAAAGCCTTAGGCAGGCGGCGAGAAATTTACATGAGCACATGCATACATTTGGATCTCTCTCTCTCTCTCTCTCTCTCTCTCTCTCTCTCTCTCTCTCTCTCAAACGAGGATAGAAAGAGAGACAGATAAAATAAATGTATTAATCAAAATCTAACATTTACATCTGTAATTACACGGTATAAACCTTTCCTATTGTTGGATCACAACACTTACCTTCACATCAATTATCACTTGTATGTACCCTGAGACAATGGTGTTGCACCTTGAGACAATGGTCTGATGGGCCAATTAAAATCCCTAACACTTCATTGTTTAACATTTGAGTGCAGAAGAAAACCTCCCCCGACAGTTTTTTTTTCTTCTCATCAGGACCAAAAAGAAATAAATGCTGTCTCTTTCCATAGAAAGTGTCCCTTCAATTAGTGACACCTGTAAATGTACAGTAGGTCTACTATTGTTCTATTTTGGATTATGACTGTTTAACCAAAATGCACCTCTGATTAATGCATATGTCGCATCCAACCCACTGAACGTACATCAAACTACACCAAACATTGAGAAAAATGTGTCAATCACCATGGCTACACGTGACATTTCTTTCCTGATAGGCTGTAATTGGTGATTTCCCCTCTGCTACAGTAAAGCAAGTCCATTCTATCCATCTGGAGCAGACATCAACATGACAGCCACTTAAACTGTAACCTATTTTCCCTCCATTGGGGAGGCTGAAGGCAGGTCAGAGCAGGTGATAAGTCTTTCTGCTCTGTCTCATTCTCTTTTCATTTTTCTGCCTGTGTGCACTTCATATTTACTGACCTTCTAAGTCTGTCCCTTTAGGCCTAAAACTACACTTTAGAGAAGGAGGAGGATGGTTACAGTCAAACTCAGGCAGGCCATGGGTGATCTTCAGTCACCAATCAACTCTTCTCCATTGGAGAATCGAAGAGGCAGGCCTAGATGTTGGTCAAAGATGAGAGAATGCTTGCCATGGTTGTCAAATGTACATTATTATTCTGCTCTGTTAGTCAATTAACTTGGACATTTTCAGTGTAGAGCATAATTTGGTCTTTTTGATAAGCTGCCTTGACTGAAGAGAGTTTTTACTGCACAGTGGTTTAATGGTTCAACTTCTTATGGTTCAATAGGAAGGAAGGATGAAAAGAGTGTCCCAATGTAACAGTCCTTTACTCCTCTCTGACAGAGATATCTACATACGGCAAAATTATTTCAGTACTTATTCTTTGTAGAGACACATAGGCAGTTGTTCCGATTGGAGACATGCTAGCTGCTAAACTCTAGTCTCTCTCAGGCCGCTAGGGAAGACATTGGTCCTTTAGCAGCTCTTCACTTTCCATCTCTCTCCCTTTGAAGGGAAGATTTGACTGTTAATGACACTGACATGCAGGGACAGGAACAGCCATTAAATACATGGTTGTGATAGGCCCAGGAGAAAGAGAGAGGCATGATGGGAAGCTGAACAAATAGATGAAGTGAGAGCCATCCAGGTCAGATATCTCAAAGCTGCTCCTACGCATTGAAACCATGCAGACGTGATCTGCATCTCAAATAGAGGAATAAGAATTTAGACTTTCTCTGACACTACATGGCACTTCAAAGAAAAAGAAAAATAATAGGTGCTGATAAATAGATTGGGTAAGGTATGAAGTTTCAATGGGGCAATTTTCAACTGTAGATAGAGTAGCATGCCTTTTCAAAGCTGAATTTCTGCAGCTGATTGAGTTTGAAATGTAGTTGCTCCATTGGATTATTAGACATGACAGGCATTTATAATATGTAATTAACGCTGTGATTTTAATGGGAACATGACAGATATTAAATTGGTTTCAGATATTCGTCCTGCACCTGCTGGGGATGCCTGTCAAAATATTTTTTTGTTCCTAATTAAAAGCAATGACAAATGAATCACGAAGCATCATCATCAAATCCTATTTCCACTGAATTCAGTTACCATTTGAAAAATAAAACTTTAAACATGAAGCGAGCAGAGAACAGTACAGCATAACATTCTGTCTCTAAGCCATAGAGGGGTGGTAGTATCTTTATTACATAACTCAACAGGTCAATATAAATCGCATGATTATGTGATACAGTGAAAACCAGTCAGTGATGTAAACTTGAAATAAACACTTCCTCCAAAACAACTGAAAGCCTACCTGTTCTCAATGTTAAACACACCCACTCTCTTAATGATGCCTCTGGATACCTACTGTAACTTTTGCATTCATGTTAAGTTTGAACAGACTGTCCCAAGCCCAAACATATGGTGAAAAAGTATCAATGGCTTTAACTCTTTAGGCATCATCAGCAGTGGTGACGGTTTTGGAGAGTCTGGCGTGCCCAAAGTAAAATGCCTGCCACTCAGGCCCAGAAACTAGGATATGCACATAATTAGTACTATTGGATAGGGAACACTCTGAACTGTTAGAATAATGTCTGTGAGTATAACAGAACTGATATAGCAGGCAAAAACCCGAGAAACATCTGTCCAGAATATTTTTGTTTTGTGACATTTCCTCAGTTTGATAGGCTTCCTATTGAAATCCATGTAAAATAGCTCCCAGATTGCACTACCTATGGCTTCCACTAGATGTCAACAGTCTTTAGACAGTGTTTGAAGGCTTTATCATTGAACAGAACCGAACAGAAGAAGAAATAGTGAAAGCACCATGGATGTCAATAACTTTTTGTGGGCACGAGACCGTGAGCGCGCCCCACCTTATTTTCCTTTTATATCGTTTAGGATATCATCCGTGTAAAATATAATTGTTAATATTCATAAAAGGATACCTTAAGGATGCATTATAAATTATGTTTGATTTGGGCAAAGTTGATAGGTATAATTTGAACACTTTCTCTTCACTGTACAACGGGCGACTCGACGGTGGATTTTCTGAACATAACGCACCAACCAAACGGAGATTTATGGATATAATAATGGACTTTTTCTAACAAAAGAACCATGGATTCTCTTGTCTGGACACTTGGGATGCCCTCAGCAGAAGTTCTTCGAAAGGTAAGTGATTTATTTTAGCTCTTATATGGGTTTTGAGTGACCCGCGCTGGATATGCATAAATATGAGAGGTGCTATCCTCAAACTATCAAATGTTGTGCTATCGCCATAAAGCCTTTTTGAAATCTGACAATGCTGTGATATTGCCAAGAATCAGAGCTTTTGATGACTATGCAACACTTCTATATTGATTTCACCGGGTAGTGTCGGGATTGGGACGCTAGCGCCCCAATGATCCCTAAGTGGTTTTAACAAACCTTTCCAGTAAAAACTGGGTCTGTTTTTCTAGCATGGCGAGCGGAAAACAATCCGCCAGCAGACTCTAATGAATGCATTTCGAGATGTATATGGTACAGTCAACATTACAATGTCCCAGCAGAAAGATCACTATTGGGGACACATAATAACTATATTATAGTTCCTTAGTTCCACTCACTATTTGGATGAATCCCTCCATTTCTATACTCTAGCATAAGCAGCAGAGGTGATCGGAGTGGTTTAAAGTCATGGACACCATCAGCATCTCCCTCCCTCCCCTCTATTTCTTTCTTCTTTCCCACTCTCTTTCTCTAGCTCACTCTCTCTATTTTGTAATTCCAAGGCTGCAGCTCTGACATTTTAGGGCATTGTCCCAGGGCTTAGACAGTCTCCTCTGTCTCCCTGCTATAAATACAGACTGACAGAGTGTAAAACAGCCAATAAAAGCCAACAATTAGCAAACCCATTTCCCTTAGGGCCCAGGAGGACTCAGAAGTACTCAAGCCTATCCACCGGATATCTGCAGTACTGCAGCTGTGTGTGCAATGTGTATGCTTTACAGACATACAGTGCTGAGAAAAAGTATTTTCCCCCTTTCAAATTGTCTCGACTTTTTCATATTTTGATACTGAATGCTATCAGATCTTCAACCAAAACCTATTATTAGATAAAAGGAACCTGGGCAAACAAATAACACAACAATTACATACTTTTTTCATTTTTTTCATAAACAAAGTTATACAACATCCAATGCCCCTGTGTAAAAAAAGTAATTTGACTCAATAACTGGATGTGCAACCTTTAGCTGCAATGACTCCAACCAAATGCTTACTGTAGTTTTTTTAGTCTCTCACATTGCTGTGGAGGATTTTTTCCCCACTTTTCCATGCAGAACTGCTGTAACTCAGCGACACGTGGGTTTTCAAGCATGAACTGCTCGTTTCAAGTTCTGCCTCAACATCTCAATTGCGATTAGGTCTGGACTTTGACTAGGCCATTCCAAAACTTCAAATTTGTTGTAGACTTGATTGTGTATTTTGGATCATTGTCTTGCTGCATGACCCAGCTGTGCTAAAGCTTCAGCTCACAGACAGATGGCCTGACATTCTCCTGTAGAATTCTCTGATACAGAGCAGAGTTCATGGTTCCCTCTATGGTCCTGAGGCAACAAAGCATCCTCAAACCATCACACTACCACCACTATGCTCGACTGTTGGTATGAGGTTCTTAACTTGTTAGGGAGTGTCAGCTGAGGGGTCGGTTTTGGAGAGCCTGGCGTGCCCAAAGTAAAATGGCTCTCATTCAGGCCCAGAAAATAGGATATGCAAATAATTAGTACCATTGGATAGGAAACACTCTGAATTTTCCAACACTGTTAACCATTTGTCTGTGAGTAAAACAGAACGCGTCCCTAAGGATACATTTAAAACTATGTTTGATTGTTCTTGGACAAGTTTATAGGTATAAGATGAACGAGTTTGCGTCACGTTTCAATGGACTAGTGGAGGCTGTCGTTTCTGATTATAACGCGTGAACCAAATGGAGGATTTATGGATAAAATACATTACTTTTTCTAACAAAAGAACCATGGATTGTCTTCGTTGGACACTTAGGATGACCTCAGCAGAAGTTCTTCAACAGGTAATTGATTTGTTTTCGCTGTGAAATGTGTTATGTGTGTGCCATGATGGCTAATCGATACATGGCTATGGGAAAAATATGTGAGGTGCTACCCTCAAACAATCAAATGTGCTGCTTTCGCCGTAAAGACTTTTTGAAATCTGACAACGCTGTGATATTGCCAAGAAAAATAGCTTTTGATGAGTATGGAACACTTGTATATTGGTGGATGTTTAATAATTCAACTTTGGGATTTTGAATTTGGCACTTTACATTTCACCTGGTAGTGTCGGGAGCAGCCCGCTAGCGCCCCAGCAATCCCTGAGAAGTTAATGTGGAATACAGTGTTTGGTTTTTGCCAGGCATAATGTGATTGGAGTCGTCCAAAAAGTCATACTTATGAATCATCTGTCCATAGAACATTCTTACAAGAATCTTGATGGTCATCCAGGTGCTTCCAGGAGCTTTTTGGCAAACCTGAGTCAACTTTTTGGACAACATGAGTCCCATTATGCCTGGCAAAAAACCATACACTGCATTCCACAGTAAGAACCTCATACCAACGGTGTGATGGTTTCGAAATGCTTTGCTGCCTCAGGATCTGGACTACTTGCCTTAGAGAATTCTAAAGGAGAATGTCAGGTCATCCGTCTGTCAGCTGAAGCTGAAGCTGAAGCGCAGCTGGGTCATGTAGCAAGACAATAATCCAAAACACACAATCAAGTCTACATGAAAATGGCTAAAAAGCAACAAATATCAAGTTTTGGAATGGCCTAGTCAGTCCAGACCTAATCCCAATTGAGATGTTGTGGCAGGACTTGAAACGAGTAGTTCATGCTTGAAAACCCACAAATGTTGCTGAGTTAAAGCAGTTCTGCATGCAAGAGTGGGCCAAAATTCCTCCACAGGGATGTGAGAGACTGATCAACAAGGTCAAAGTGCAGGGAAATTTGTATAAATATGAAAACAAAAGTTCATAGGAGGATATAGACAATTTCCTTTTATAAATGAACCATAGAAAATGTATATGAATAGAAACATTACCCCAGGTGAATGGTTGGAGGCCATCAATAATCTACAAAATTGGAAATCTTATGATAATGATGGATTCCCAGTGAAATTTTACAGACATTATGTTACTTATGCTTACAGCAACTCTAGAGAAAAATGTACTTCCCCAGTCACTATGTTGGGCTACAATCACCTACTTAAAAATACATAAAATTATCCATTGTCATGCGGATCCATTCGCCCAGTATCACTCTTGAATGTGGATTACAAAATCATTATTGGCTTTTCGCATAGAAACAGTAATACAATTTTTTTATTCACTCCGACCAAACAGTTATTATATGAAACAGGATGTCTTCAGACATCAAGAACTTGAAAGCTACAAAAGTGGCAGTATGAATAGATGCTGAAAAAGCATTCAATACGGTGGATTGGACATATTTGGTGGCTGTATCAAAAAAGTTTGGTTTTGGTCCGGTATTTATTTCCTAGGATGAGTTATTCTACAAACAACCCAAAGCATCCATACGAACAAAGGGACAGATCTCTGAATCATTTCAGTTATCAAGAGAGACAGGGATGCCCTTTGTTTAATTATTTATTATCTTTAGCCACAGAAACCCTAGCATCAATAATTACAACTCATGGCTCAATCCGGGGCATTGAGATGGATGGAGATGTGATACCACTGTATGGAAATTACATTGTACTTTATTTATCTGAAACACATCATTCTCTGTCATTTATTTTACTACTGTCGGACACATATGGTGCTGTATCAGGATTCAAACAGAATTGGGAGAATAATCCCATTTTCTAATTAGGACTTCTCAAGCTTAGAAAGTACATTTAAGTGGAAATGGACAAAGACAAATATGAAATGCCTGAGTGTACTGACACCATGCAATCTGGAGGCAAATAAAATCAATTATTTTCCTTTAATAGATCAGATTGAATCTGATACAGAGTGATAGAGATCTCTTCCTATTTCTATGTTAGGTAGTGTCAACACAATCAAAATGAATATACAGTGGGGAAAAAAAGTATTTAGTCAGCCACCAATTGTGCAAGTTCTCTCACTGTAATTTTCATCATAGGTACACTTCAACTATGACAGACGAAATGAGGAAAAAAAATCCAGAAAATCACATTGTAGGATTTTTAATGAATTTATTTGCAAATTATGGTGGAAAATAAGTATTTGGTCACATACAAACAAGCAAGATTTCTGGCTCTCACAGACCTGTAACTTCTTCTTTAAGAGGCTCCTCTGTCCTCCACTCATTACCTGTATTAATGGCACCTGTTTGAACTTGTTATCAGTATAAAAGACACCTGTCCACAACCTCAAACAGTCACACTCCAAACTCCACTATGGCCAAGACCAAAGAGCTGTCAAAGGACACCAGAAACAAAATTGTAGACCTGCACCAGGTTGGGAAGACTGAATCTGCAATAGGTAAGCAGCTTGGTTTGAAGAAATCAACTGTGGGAGCAATTATTAGGAAATGGAAGACATACAAGACCACTGATAATCTTCCTCGATCTGGGGCTCCACGCAAGATCTCACCCCGTGGGGTCAAAATGATCACAAGAACGGTGAGCAAAAATCCCAGAACCACACGGGGACCTAGTGAATGACCTGCAGAGAGCTGGGACCAAAGTAACAAAGCCTACCATCAGTAACACACTACGCCGCCAGGGACTCAAATCCTGCAGTGCCAGACGTGTCCCCCTGCTTAAGCCAGTACATGTTCAGGCCTGTCTAAAGTTTGCTAGAGAGCATTTGGATGATCCAGATGAGGATTGGGAGAATGTCAGATGAAACCAAAATAGAACTTTTTGGTAAAAACTCAAATCGTCGTGTTTGGAGGACAAAGAATGCTGAGTTGCATCCAAAGAACACCATACCTACTGTGAAGCATGGGGGTGGAAACATCATGCTTTGGGGCTGTTTTTCTGCAAAGGGACCAGGACGACTGATCCGTGTAAAGGAAAGAATGAATGGGGCCATGTATCGTGAGATTTTGAGTGAAAACCTCCTTCCATCAGCAAGGGCATTGAAGATGAAACGTGGCTGGGTCTTTCAGCATGACAATGATCCCAAACACACCGCCCGGGCAACGAAGGAGAGGCTTCGTAAGAAGCATTTCAAGGTCCTGGAGTGGCCTAGCCAGTCTCCAGATCTCAACCCCATAGAAAATCTTTGAAAGTCCGTGTTGCCCAGCGACAGCCCCAAAACATCACTGCTCTAGAGGAGATCTGCATGGAGGAATGGGCCAAAATACCAGCAACAGTGTGTGAAAACCTTGTGAAGACTTACAGAAAACGCTTGACCTCTGTCATTGCCAACAAAGGGTATATAACAAAGTATTGAGATAAACTTTTGTTATTGACCAAATACTTATTTTCCACCATAATATGCAAATAAATTCATAAAAAATCCTACAATGTGATTTTCTGGATTTCATTCCCTCATTTTGTCTGTCATAGTTGAAGTGTACCTATGATGAAAATTACAGGCCTCTCTCATCTTTTTAAGTGAGAGAACTTGCACAATTGGTGGCTGACTAAATACTTTTTTTCCCCACTGTATTACCAAGGTTGATGTATTTACTCCAGGCCCTGACAGTTGAAATTACATTTTTTTTTCATAAGAGTAAAATAAACGTTACAATTACCATAATATGTCACAACTCTGTTGGAGATGCAAAAAGCACAAAGGAACCCTGTTACTTATGGTGTGGTACTGTAATAAACTGACACCATTTTGGGATAATGTATGCTATCTCATTTCATTGTGTCCAGGAATTTATATCCATCCATCTCTATGATTATGTCTGTTGGGAAATGTAAATATTGGTGATCAATATCAGAGAACATTTTATAGTCTAGGTCTAATTGCTGCAACAACAACAAAAAGTATAGCCATTATTGGAAAGCCTCGTCTTCACCTTCAACAATAAACTGGAGGACTGAACTATTTTGTATATTATAAAAGTCAACAAAAAACTAAATTGTTTGACGAAATTTGGAAACCATATGTTGATCACTTTGGGGAATGTGTTGTATAATGGGCATTTCATTTTTGTCTTTTTGTGTTTGTGTTGTTTGTGGGGTGCTGTGGAAAAACAAAACAAAAATGTAATTCAATAACAACATGCCCAACGATTGAACAAAGCAGTAGCTGAGTTTACAGTATCTGTCTTAAACAAGTGCTACTCTTTGCGACATAGGCTAATATGCTTTCTTGTGCGTTTTGGTATCAAGTATCGTGATGGTATCGTGATACTAAACATGGTATTGCTATCGAAGTAAAAATCATGGTATCGTGACAATACTAATTTTCACAGGGCAGACATGGTATTTCATCCGCTCCACTGGCTGTCTAATGCATAAACATGTCAGTGAAAATATAGGTACGTTTCTGGTTTGTTCCTCCTGAATTGTGTGAGTTAGCAGCTCTGTAAAAAAACACAAAATTCGACATAAAAAATGCCTTTGTCCAAGCAGAGGTAAGACTCCAAATATTATACGTAATTTCAGACCCAAATTGGAGTCTTAACAATCCAATTGTCAAAATGAACACCCAATTTACAAAACGACGCTTCTGAACGATCAAAATGGAAGACATACTGTATCATTACCCAGACATGTGTTTCCTTATTAGATGAAGCACTTCAGAGGAGAAACCCTTCTAAAATCAGTCCAACTAGCATGATCCTTAACTTCACAAGTACCAGCAGCAGAGGTGACTGTTTTGGAGAGCCTGGCGTGCCCAAAGTAAAATGCCTCCCATTTAGGCCGAGAAAATGGGATATGCATATATTTAGTACCATTGGATAGGAAACACTCTGAATTTTCCAAAACTGTTAACCATTTGTCTGTGGGTCAGAACGCATATAGCAGGCAAAACCCTGAGGAATCTCTGTCCTGGAAAAAGTCATTTTGACACATTGCTCATTTTGGAACCCCTCCCTATTGAAAATGACCATATATAGGCATATGAATGCTGTGCAGGTCGCTTCCTTATGATGTCACCAGCCTCTGGATGGTGTTTTCCTCCATTTTGGGTGAGTAATCCCAGAGAAAACGAGGAAACCATGAGGTCCACTCTTTATGAGAACTGTTCACATTGCGCGCGCACGAGAAGTCACGGAGCGTCTGTTTTATCGTCGTTATTGATCAGTTTATATTCCGGCTGATTTATAATAGTAAATATACGTAAAAGTGTTCCTAAGGATACATTTAAAACTATGTTTGATTGTTTTTGGACAAGTTTATAGGTATAATTTGAACGAGTTGGCGCCGCGTTTCAAAGGAGGAGTGGAGGCTGTCGTTTCTGATTATAATGCGCGAACCAAATGGAGGATTTATGGATAAAAGACGTTACTTTTTCTAACAAAAGAACCATGGATTGTCTTCGTTGGACACTTAGGATGACCTCAGCAGAAGTTCTTCAACAGGTAATTGATTTGTTTTCGCTGTGAAATGTGTTATGTGTGTGCCATGATGGCTAATCGATACATGGCTATTGGAAAATATGTGAGGTGCTAGCCTCAAACAAATGAATGTGCTGCTTTCGCCGTAAAGCCTTTTTGAAATCTGACAACGCTGTGATATTGCCAAGAAACAGAGCTTTTGATGAGTATGGAACACTTGTATATTGCTGGATGTTTAATAATTCAACTTTCAGCGCTTTAGATTTTCGCTGGTAGTGTCGGGATGAGCCCGCTAGCGACCCACTGGTACTTGAGAAGTTAAAGACAACCAATCAGAATACAAGGAGAATACCCCCCTCAAGGGAGCATTGCATCCATTTCCTCTCTGTAGGGTTCATCGCAGTGGGCCATGGATTGTCAAAAACAATTACCTATTCTGGTCTCTCTCAGTGCTACTCTTAATTTGAACAGATAAGCATCTCCTTGCATATTAGCACTGAGGCCCAGCGGTCTGCCTGCTCCCCAGAGATAATGGACTAGTCTAGCAAACAGCATTTGTCAGGCACAGCCACTTATCTTTCGCTGTGGACGACATACTGAGCGAGGCTAATAATAGCCAAGCACCAGCTAGCAGTTAGCAGGCCACGGACCCCAGCACTCCAACTGGCCAATCAATAGTCATTTACTTTCACTCCATTTCTGAAGAATGGCTTGGAGAAAAAAGTTAGCCTTCATGAGCCTTTTCTTGTGGTTCAGGTTTGATGGAAGAGTTTTGTAATGCCCTCTGTTCGGTATCCATTGAAATGTTATTCCAGTTGTAAACTGGGCCAACCTTGGATGTCAAATGGGCATATTGTTGGACAGATTTCAATACCCTGATCTATTACTGAAACTTGTCTTACAACCAAAAACGAGAATTACTTACTTTGGTATTATTTCAGCGTGTATTGAATACAGGTTTGCAGGAGCAAAATGAGAGAAGATTGAATCAAGGAGCGAGGGGATATATTATAAATGTACCATTACCTCTCCTAATCTGATGCCTGTTTGTTTACTGTGCTTGGCCTCCAGGGGTGTAATATTCTGAAAACAAATGTCTGTTTCTAATTCAGGTAATTTATTCTCATTCTGTCTCTCCCTTCCCCTATGCCACAGGGGCAGCAGGCCAGGAGTGGATAACCAGAATGGATGGCTGGAGCATGAAGGTAGCCTGGATGTGCTGTTTTCTAAATAAAGGACATGTAGAGAGAGAAAGAGAGACAGGGAGAGAGAAAAGAGAGACAAATCAAATCAAAATCAAATCAAATCAAGAGAGAGACAAGGAGAGTGACAAGGAGAGAGATGGCATAGAGTGAGAGTGAGAAAGAGAGAGAAATGGAGAGAGACAAGGAGAGAGAGAGAAAGAGAGAGAGAGGCCCTGAGTCTAACTGAGGAAGAGAGGCGGCGAAGAGAATACTACTGAAGGAGTGAAGGACAGGAAAAACAAGAGGGATGGAGTGGGAAGAGTGAGAGAGGGAGAAGGAATAGGAGTGGGAAGAGTGAGAGAGGGAGAAGGAATAGTAGCTGAGAGGGAGAGGAAGCGTGAAGACAATGAGAAAGAGTGAAAGAGGTAGAGACTGAGTGAGGAGGCCTTCTGAAGACGACTGTGTGATTAATACCTGCTCGTCGTCGCCACTGAACCAGCACACGGCCAGTAATAGTGTTCATTTGGCTTACAGTGAGGAGCCAGAGGGTGACGTATTGCCGTGGTTGACCAGAGTTCAGAACGCTAATTAAATCGCTCATTAGCAGCACAAAAAATTGCCTAATTCGAAAAGCCAGCATTATTCCTCCAGCAAATAGGTAAGTAACACAGATACAATTACACAGCGCCAATGACTTCAGGGTAGAAGAAATAGGTTCCCACTGTAATGGCAACGTGAAATAATCCAGAGTACCTTCCAGTTGCAGTAGAACATAACAAGCCAATGTACACCACGGTATCTTAAATGCTCATTGGCATTTAGGGCAATCCAGGTCAGAGCAATCCAAGCTATACATTTGTTTAATCCTCACAATTGATACATTTTCACTTGATCAGTATTGTATGACTATGCCCAGCTGAAACTGAAAGAGACACTAAAAAAACACAAGATACCGAGATGAACAACAATGAAAACAGAAGTGATGACTGCAGATTGACTTGCTAAACAAAAGTGCATTGACAACTGAGATGAAAGACGAAGTATGAACTGTCTGCAGGTGCACACTGCATCTCTCTGAGGATCCCTAAATCCACTGCACTACTACACTGCACTCAAACTGACTGCGTAACATTTCCTTGGAGTGCTATACTACTTAGGGAGCAGTGGGGCGCTAGCAGCCCTGCCACAAAAGGACCAGCTGACATCATGTCAGTGATTCTCTCGTTAACTACTTAGGGAGTGGTGGGGCGCTAGCCCACTCCCGACACTACCCGGTGAAATGTAAGGCGCCAAATTCAAAATCCAAAAGTTGAATTATTAAACATTCATCAATATACAAGTGTTGCATAGTCATCAAAAGCTCTGATTCTTGGCAATATCACAGCATTGTCAGATTTCAAAAAGGCTTTACGGCGAAAGCACAACATTTGATTGTTTGAGGATAGCCCCTCTCATATTTTATGCATTAGCATAAATCCATAACCAAAGCGGGTCTCATAAAACGCATAAAATCGCTAATATAAAATCCCTGAGGGCTTCCCAAGTGTCCAACGAAGACATCCAATGGTTCTTTTGTTAGAAAAAGTCATTTATTATATTCATAAATCTCAGTTTGGTTGGCGCGTTATGTTCATAAAATACAGCGTTCACTCGCCCATTGAACCGTGAAGAGAACGTGTTCAACCTATACCTATACACTTGTCCAAGAACAATCAAACATCATTGATAATGTATCCTTAGGAACACTTTTATGTATATTTACTATAATATTTCAACCGGATTATAAACTGGACGATAGGAAAGGAAAAAAACAGCGCGTGCGAGCCCGTGAATGCGCATCCTCTTCTGTTTACATCCGATGACTAGTTCGAAATTCTTCTTCTAGTACCATCCAGAGCAACCTAACATCATCAAACACTGTCTAGAGACTGTTGACATCCAGTGGAAGCAATAGGTACTGCAATCTTACTCCCATATATGGTTGTTTTCAATAGGGAGGGGTTCAAAATGAGGCAATGTGTCAAAAACACTTTTTCCAGGACAGAAATTCCTCGGGTTTTCGCCTGCTATATCAGTTCTGTTATACTCACAACAATATTTTAACACTCTTAGAAACTTCAGAGTGTTTCCTATCCAATAGTACGAATTATGTGCATATCCTAGTTTCTGGGCCTAAGTGGCAGGCCTTTTACTAAGGGCACGCCAGACTCTCCAAAACCGACAGCTCAGCTGCCGCTCCCTTAGAAGTTAAGAAAACCCATTTGCCAAATCTGGAGATATCAAATGCAACGGAGCTGATCTCATAGGACCTCTGAGCTACGACAAAGCAGAGTAGATGTCCCACGAACCAACCCTTCCTTTAACAGCTTCTGGGTTTGCACTGTGCTTACTTTGCATCACCCTGCATAATAGTCTTACAGTAGGCCTAAATGCAGACTCAGATCATGCAAAGAGGATTGTGCATATAGCTGTAGGTGTAATATTCTTGTTAGAACCAAGTAAAAAACATTTTTTTTGTTTTATTTTACTAGGCAAGTCAGTTAAGAACAAATTCTTATTTTCAATGACGGCCTAGGAACAGTGGGTTAACTGCCTGTTCAGGGGCAGAATGACAGATTTGTACCTTGTCAGCTCAGGGAATTGGTTAATAGTCCAACGCTCTAACCACTAGGCTACACTGCCGCCCCATTTAGTTTATTTGTTATAATTAATTGGTATTAGATTTAAAAGGTGATTGAATTGCTCCCGAATTGTAATGTTGTTAATGCATTTATTTTGAAGAAATATTTCTTTAAATGTATAAGTGAATAAATTGGTTTACTTTTAAGTTTAAGTTTTGACCAATAAGGTCGCTTGTTAAGCTGTGGCCAATGGGAGAGTTGACCTGGTTAACAGAAGGCCTGGGAAAAAAAAGAGAGGTAGAGAGACGTTGAGAAAGCATGGACATTACATTATGACTGTTGGTGAAGAAAAATTATAAAAGAAGATGATAAAAATAGAACAAAACCCATACCTACCAAGTTTTGAAGGGAAATACAGATTTTATTTTATAAGAGAGTTGTTATAATTTTGTAAAGAAAGACTTAGTAAAGACTGAAGCTACCGTCTCATTGTGGAGGTATTTGACAGCCTTGAGGTTAGCCTAGCATCGTGTGAATTGCTTGGGAAAGACTAACAAGTTCATGTTCCCATTGGATATCGGTTACTGCTAAAGAGTACTGTCTGCATTGATAGCTGTGATTGCTGTGGACCTTGTGAGGAAACCTGCACAGAACTGCCATACTTCGCTGAGGGAATATCTACAAGTAGTGAGTAACCACAACGGTGGGGTGCTTCGGGAAGTTATGCGTGTCGTCATTTCTTCTGAGCTCCAATGCTCGCCAACGGGTTAAGCAAGCTTGAAATAATTTGGACATGGGTTGTGCATGACTTATTGGGGTTTATTATTTGTATTTCTTTTGATGTGGTGCATGGAAAATGTAGTAATACACATATTGAACCTTATGTATTTTGCCTTGGTGGAGTCATTTACTGTTTCAATTTAATTTAATGCATGGGAAAGCTTATCCTGATACAATAACAAAAATCTATAATCATTCCATCTGAAGTTAATACACTAATTGTCATCACCCTAGATAGTTTACAATAGGGATTCTTATTGGAGATGTCCTTCTCACCTAACATCCCATGCGGTTGAGATATTCTATGTAAGGTAATATCGCGAGAGTCAAATTCGAGCCAGGTGAGAGGGTTACATAGGCCTTTATGTACTTTACATAGATGTATTTGCAGTGTGTTTAACTATTTAGGGAGCGGCAGCTGAGGTGTCGGTTTTGGAGAGTCTGGCGTGCCCAAAGTAAAATACCTGCCACTCAGGCCCAGAAACTAGGATATGCACATAATTAGAACTATTGGATAGGAAACACTCTGAAGTTTCTAAAACCGTTAAAACAATGTCTGTGAGTATAACACAACCGATATAGCAGGCAAAAACCAGAGGAAAATCCATCCGGATTTGCAGTTTTTCTTTCAGATGACCTTATTCTCCTGGCTGCCTATGGGATTCAATGTTATCTAGGACTTAGACTGCAGTACATATGGCTTCCACTGGATGTCAACAGTCTTTAGACATGACGTTAGGTTGAATTAGAAGCCAATAGAAGAAGAATTTAGAAGTGGACCCCGGAACTCAATAGAATGACATGCGTGTTCACGGTCTCGCACGCTCTGTGGTTTTTTCCTTTCCTATCGTTCCTAGCACGCCGTTTATCCCTAAGAGGTTATTGTGGACATCAGTGGAGGCTCCTCAGAGGAGGAAGGGGAGGACCATGCTCCTCATTGGATTTCATAAACATTGTAAAACATTGAAAAAGTTATCCTTTTTAGATAAAACTATAGTAAATAAACTCAGCAAGAAAATAAATGTCCTCTCACTGTCAACTGCGTTTATTTTCATTAAACTTAACATGTGTAAATATTTGTATGAACATAACAAGATTCAACAACTGAGACATAAACTGAACAAGTTCCACGGACATGTGACTAACAGAATAGGAATAATGTGTCCCTGAACAAAGGGGGGGTCAAAATCTAAAGTAACAGTCAGTATCTGCTGTGGCCACCAGCTGCATTAAGTACTGCAGTGGTTCTCCTCCTCATGGACTGCACCAGACTTGCCAGTTCTTTCTGTGAGATGTTACCCAACTCTTCCACCAAGGCACCTGTAAGTTGTCACCCTTCGATCCAACAGGTCCCAGACGTGCTCAATGGGATTTAGATCACTGACATTCCTGTCTTCCAGGAAATCACGCATAGAACGAGCAGTATGGCTGGTGGCATTGTCATGCTGGAGGGTCATGTCAGGATGAGCCTGACATGACCCTATAGTGCGGTCTCAGGCGTCTCACAGTACGGGCGTTGCAATTTATTGCCCTGGCCACATGTTCAGTCCTCATGCCTCCTTGCAGCATGTTAAGGCACGTTCATGCAGATGAGCAGGGACCCTGGGAATCTTTCTTTTGGTGTTTTTCAGAGTCAGTAGAAAGGCCTCTTTAGTGTCCTACATTTTCATAACTGTGACCTTAATTGCCTACCGTCTGTAAGCTGTTAGTGTCTTGACGACCGTTCCACAGGTGCATGTTCATTAACTGTTTATGGTTAATTGAACAAGCATGGGAAACAGTGTTCAACCCGTTTACAATGAAGATCTGTGAAGTTATTTGTATTTTTACTAATTATCTTTGAAAGACAGGGTCCTTAAAAAAGGATGTTTCTTTTTTTGCTGAATTTATATTCACGTCACCAAATAACTGATTAAAACACACTGTTTTGCAATGAAGGTCTACAGTAGCCTCAAAAGCACTCTGTAGGGTAGCACCATGGTGTATCTGGAGGACAGCTAGCTTCCGTCCTCCTCTTGGTACATTGACTTTAATACAAAACCTAGGAGGCTCTTGGTTCTCAACCCCTTCCACAGACTTCCACAGTAATTATGACAACTTCCGGAGGACATACTCCGACCTGTAAGAGCTCTTGCAGCATGAACTGACATGTTGTCCACCCAAACAAAGGATCAGAGAAGGACTGCAATATAGTAGCGGGATTACTTAACGCATTTGTTCTATTAGCTATATTGACTAGGACGTTACTTTAGCTAATATGGGGACAACAATGCAGGCTGTGTGTACCGGTTATGACATGGTTTGGCTTGTAAAGTTTTTTGCCTGGTCACATACAGCTGATGTATTGTTCATTGAAGTCCACAAACGGAGAGAAAATATGTCAGGGAATACAACATGGCTGCTATGAAAGTGAACTGTGTTTATGCATGATCAGGGTTGTATTCATTCCGCCGATTCTGTTGAAAAACGTTTCTTAAACGGAAACAAAAGAAACAGGGATAAAATACCTGAATTTGTCAAACAGAAACTCTCATTTGCAACCGTCGGACTAATGATTACACCCTAGATAAGCTAGATGCAGGCAAGAGTGTGCAAGGCGGTATTGAATGTGTCACTGTCTGTCCATGTGTCACTGTCTGTCATCTGAAATTTGTATCTCGACCTGTGTGCACCTACGTTGTATACATTCATTCATAGGCTAAGTTGTAGCAACCTCATGAAGGGTATAGGTAAAATTAGAGTATCATGTAGTAGCCTAAACCTATCGATGTTACATTGAACTGGGTGAATAGAATATGAATGACAGTTATCCAATATGCTGTAATAGAAATAAGGCCATGCTCATAGAAAACAAAAAAATCGTCCTCCCTCATCTTAAGCGGCACTGACCGCCACTTGTGTACATGCAATATGTTACTGCATTGCATACATTAAAAACTGTACTGTATGTTAAGGCTATTTATTCAATGTGATTCGGGAATCTTCTGTGGGCTACACTGAGAGGGAGATTTTGAAAATATGTTCCAAGCAACAACAATAGGAATTAGCATTTCAATAGTTCCACATGTTCCTAACACGTCTACTTCAAACAATTTCCTTGCTAGTTATTCTTTAAAATCCTTCTCTCTGCTCGAAAATACTTGTCCAAAATAGCATGGTAAGTATACTGAAACAAATAACAGGCTCACATTAATTGATACACCAATAATATGCAAAAACTTTTCAACACAGAGAAACATGAACACACACCCACACACACCAAGTACAGCTGGCGGGAAAAGACTTCTGTACCTGCATTTCATCCCGCCCTGAGGGGCATTTTCCTTCCCTCTGTGTAAGCAAAACTGACATCCTTTATAAAAGATTTATGAAGTGAAGATGCAAACGATAGAGCATTAATTCCCACAGGAGCAGCCACTTCCATCTGTGAAGAATCACCTGTTCTTAGGTGGTTTTAAGAGATTGTTCCCAGTCTGTGCACAGACTGGGCCAGGTGGAGTGGATAGCAGGCTGATTATAATGCTTTTTGAGTTAACCGCTTCCTACTTGTAGCATGGAGCACGATGAATAATATTGAGCTGGAATGACAGGATGATCTCATGAAGTTCTCTCTGCCTGTTTGTATGTCTTTGCCGTGTGAGTGGCTTTGGCGTTCGTTAAACACATGGCCAGTGGCTACTGAAAAGTAATTGATAAAATGCTCTTTGATGTTTAGGAGTTAGAGAGAGAATAATTCATCTATTTCACCTAGGTAAGCGCAGCCCTGGGATCAGACTCAACTTTAAAGATGCTTTGAGAGGGGTTTCAAAGGAATGCTAGCAACAAGTAAAAAATAATGCTATCAATAAGTTCACGGCAGACAAAGAATCATCGAAATGACATTGACAGTGTGAGTAATCCTGAGTGTGATGGTGGAGGAGTCAGAGTGTGAAGGATGAGAATGGTAAAGGGAACAGATCAGGACCACCAGGCAGCAGTTAGAGCCATGCGGAGGCTGCACCAGGAGACTAGAGGGACTAGCCGAGCCAAGAGGCTAAAACGATTTGCAATATCAACGGGATCTCCAGTGAAAGATGAGCGCAGAGGAAACCTCTTACATTAAGTCCCACAGACTCACAACAAGATTACTGCTGCATGATCCTTTCCCACAGTCACACATCTGTACCCTTGACTGGCCTGCACTATGTAGGTGCATGGCCTCTATATTACCCAATGAGTAATATGCTGGTGTGTGGGTTTATGTGTGTCTGTATGTGCTTGAGAAAGAGAGATAAATAAATAAACAGAGTTGCCTTGACTGTGGAGCCCTGCTCCTGGAGAGCCTCATTCAGTCATGTCTCCAAGAGCAGAGAGAGGGACTGAAATAATGGGGGGTTTGTGTTTACTGGGACCCTACCTCACCCCTCCTCAAACCCGCCTCACTCACTCACTCTCCCAGCCTCCAGAGAACCTCATAAAATTCTACCATCCTCCCAGGAGACAAACGCGCCCAGGTTCCAATAGGGGTCATACCTGTTGCATTTGTAAATGTTTGTATTCATCGCTATAAAACACAACACTCACCATGATTCACCATCCACCCTTCTGTGCTCTCAGCTGAAACAAAGCTCACAACTGTCTCCAAGGACAACAGGCTGATATATGGGGCAAACTTTTGTCTAGTTAGACACAGGCAAGCCAGGGGGTGCTAAACTGTTGACCTCATTTGCGTGCGACATCACAGAACTACTTAGACCACCATTCGGTTTATTTGATTACCTTTAGAAAGATAATACTTCATAAACAGATTATTGTTCTGAGAATGTCATAAACATTGATCTGAATACAACGCAGTTACCTGTCATTTGGTTCTAAATGGCCGGTTTCAAATGGTAAGAGGCTTGAGGAACTTAAAATGTAACAAACAGACAGTGAGAATCTTACATTTTTTTTTACTAATCTATCTTTAGGGTAGAAAGAATTATCACATTACCGTATGAGCTGCCATTATCATGTTCGACCATCGACTGAATCGCTCTCTCAGGTGAACTCTCAGGTGAAAATGAAACGAGTGTCATTACCGAGTTATCCCATTGAAAAGCCATCAGACGAGGAGAGGTGGGAGGCATTACCTCTCCGTTAATTGCTCTGTTGAACTCTGACCTATAGGTTTCCGTTAAAGAACTCACAGTCGTCCAACGTCAGTCTGAAGTAAAATGAAAGGCAATTGCATTAATAATGATCTCTCATCTGTCATAATGTCTCCTTCCTTTTGCTCATCCTCTTCTCCTGACCTCACCTCTCCCCCTCATACGTCTAAAACCTCTCTAAATCATCCCCCTCTCCTCCCACTTCTAATCTTACTCTTCTTACTACTACTTAGGGTTGCAAAGGGAGGGTATATTACTGGAAAGTTTACCAGTAAACTACCAGAATTTTCGGTATCTTTCTAGGATTTTATGTAATCTATCACAATACATCTAGTGGCAATTTTTGGCACTTCAGATTTGTACAGGTGTCTAATTATCTCTGTCCCGCCATGTGGTCTTATCTCATGTAGAATATGTGAAATAATATAAACATTCTCCTAAATATAAATCATAAACTTAGTAAATACCATTGGTGTTTAATATGAGGATTTCAGTACGAAATATCCTTTATATATCTTTTTACACTTTCATTTATTTTGCTATGTCAGTATGAATTTGCTTTAAATGTTTTGGCATCAAACTGGTGGCAGTTGTGGAAAAAAGTCAATAGTTGGAAGAGTTGCAGAGGTACTTCAAAATAATACAATTGTTGATTAGATTATTTTGTCATTAATTAGGCTATTTTCTCTTAAACCATATGGTCTATCTACTAGAAACTCATGGACAATATGAACACATATGAAAACTATAGAAACTACTGTTCAAAAGTTTGGGGTCACTTAAAAATGTCCTTGTTTTTGAAAGAAAAGCACATTTTTTGTCCATTATAATAACATAAAATTGATCAGAAATACAGGGTGGACATTGTAAATGACTATTGTAGCTGGAAACGGCAGATTTTTTATGGAATATCTACATAGGCGTAGAGGCCCATTATCAGCAACCATCACTCCTGTGTTCCAATGGCACGTTGTATTAGCTAATCCAAGTTTTAAAAGGCTAATTGATCATTAGAAAACCTCTTCACTGCCTCTTCACTGTTGACGTTGAGACTGGTGTTTTGCGGGTACTATTTCATGAAGCTGCCAGTTGAGGACTTGTGAGGCGTCTGTTTCTCAAACTAGACACTCATGTACTTGCCCTCTTGCTCAGTTGTGCACCGGGGCCTCCCACTCCTCTTTCTATTCTGGTTAGAGCCAGTTTGCGCTGTTCTGTGAAGGTACACAGCGTTGTACCAGATCTTCAGGTTCTTGGCAACTTCTCGCATGGAAGAAGTTAGCCTTAATTTCTCAGAACAAGAATAGACTGACGAGTTTCAGAAGAAAGGTCTTTTAGCCATTTTGAGTAATTGAACCCACAAATGCTGATGCTCCAGATACTTAACTCGTTTAAAGGTCAGTTTTATTGCTTCTTTAATCAGGACAACAGTTTTCAGCTGTGCTACTTAATTGCAAAGGGTTTTCTAATGATCAATTACACAATGTGCCATTGGAACACAGGAGTGATGGTTACTGATAATGGGCCTCTGTACGCCTATGGAGATATTCCATTAAATAATCTGCTGTTTCCAGCTACAATAGTCATTTACAACATTAACAATGTCTACACTGTATTTCTGATAAATGTTATGTTATTTTTAATGGACAGAAAATGTGCTTATCTTTCAAAAACAAGGACATTTCTAAGTGACCCCAAACTCTTGAACAGTAGTGAATGAATACATTTTTTGTATTTTTTGCATTTTTTGTTGAAGATTCTGGTAACTTTGGTAAACTACCAGTAGCTTTGCAACCCTACTGAACCTTCTACTCTCATTTTAACGTTCCTTACCTCTCCTAATCCTTCTCCTAATCATCTTCCTCTTTCCTGTACCTCTAATCTTCCTCTTCTTACTCCTAACCCCTGTCCTTCCGTACCTCTTTCCTACCTCTCTGTATTTGACAGGAGCCCAGAGACAGAGAGGTTATAGCAGAGAGTAATAGCAGCCGTGGTGAGTAATGGCTAAGCTAATGAAACACAGTCTCTGAGGCTTATCTCTCATTCTCTCTTCCTCACCAGCTGCTGACTCAACAGCTCTGGCCACCAATCCCTCTCTCTCTTTGCCTGCCTTCCTGACTCCCCTCCCAGGGCCCACCCTAAAGTGCTGCACTTCTTCACAAATATCAAATTAAAGGTGTCGCCCATGCATCAGAGGTTCATTTCAGTGAGAAACACACACAGACAGACAAAGGGTCAGTAAGGGCAGCCAAAGGATATGTAAGAGCCATCTCTAGATTTGGCCAAGAGAGAAATCGATCTATATCCAGTTGCAATTCCTTTCCAGATCTCTTTCTCTCAATCTCAAATTCTCTCAATCTGATTGCCATACTCTAAATTGGTAAATCATCTTACCCAAAAGCAATTTAAAAGTATAACTCATGCTCCTTTAGTCTGTCTTTTGAAAAAGGAGAGGCATTGTGTGGTGAGGAGTCCATTCACCTAGCGGTGCATAAGGGGGACAGGTGCTGTTGGGTAATTATAAACACAGCAAGCTATTAATTATCTTCTCTACTATCAACTGTTAATTCATGTAAACCCCCTGCAAATGGCACTGTGGCACCATTACACACACATGCATGCACGCACACAAACACACACAATACACAACCTATTAAAAGAGAGAGTGGCATTAAGAGTTAGAGTGGAATCAACTAACCGCAGTGCAAAGAACCCCCATGGCTCAGCTACTCTACCTCTCCAATCTTAATCCCTTCTGCAGCTAATGACAGAAAGGCTAGTTACTACAGAGGGCAATAACCTGCGCAGAGCTTTCACACAAAGCCTTACCTCAAGAGCCTAATTTAATCTACTGTTATCAACTAAACCACCAGTGGTACACACCATAGGACCTAATGGGGCTTTAAATGCAAAACTGATTTAAGGAGAGTTCTATCTGTGAAAAGGGGACTGAATATTGTTAATGTTCCATCCCTGTCTGTGACTTATCTCTTAACACTCCTCTTTTCAGGGGGTGGTCATCCCTTTTTTCACTCTGTCTTGTTCCACGCCGCGGAGCGTAATTTCTCTATCCCTCTAGCTCACCTCTCAGCACAATCGGGCCTGAAAGCTATGAGTGCACTGGAACGGAGGATAATTGATTTGATGGAAAATCCCTGGTATGTTTTTTATGTGTTGTGTGGTAGTGTTTCTTGCAGCGTTTTGCTTCATCTCCACAGTGCAGAGAGAGCGGTGGCTGAAAGGAGAGAAATTAGTGGAGTGAGCTAAGCCAGCCATAAACATGTTG
Source organism: Brachymystax lenok tsinlingensis (assembly GCA_030435695.1). Lineage (NCBI taxonomy): Eukaryota > Metazoa > Chordata > Actinopteri > Salmoniformes > Salmonidae > Brachymystax > Brachymystax lenok. Next base: position 20,712,022 of record CM059797.1, on the reverse strand, counting down.
GAATAACGTAGTTGAGAGGATGACTGGGTTAAGGAGACTCAGTAGAGCCCATCTCTCTGTTGGTCTGTCTCTGTCAGTCCACTGATATCATCACCTGGTCCCACAGATCCACTCTGAATGGAGGGATACCAACCTAATCATGCCAAACAGCAGCCTTAACACTTTTATAAAGGCACATAAATAGGCTGTAAATCGGATTAGGGTGGAAGAACTCTTTCCTTGGTGATAACACATCGGGGATATGGTGAACATTGTGTGTGCAACAGTAAAGAGACACTGTGTGAAGAGAATACTGATACCTGAAAGAAGATACATTTCATATTTGCAGAGAAAGAGAGAGAAATACAGAGAGAGACAGAGACAGACAGACAGACAAAGAGAGAGATACTAAATACACGCAGACATTCATTTAGCCAAGGAAGTGGCTGTGTCTGCGTCTGATTGTCCTCTGCAGGTAGACAGGGAGCCAATAGAGCCATCTTGTGCACCACACACTTCTCAAAAGGACCCCCATAGGTCAATGAGAAAGAAACCCTGCATGGCCTCTGTCTGACTCAGTCTCGGCCCTGTCTTTGTAGCTATGAAAGGTATTATACTAACAGAAAGGGATACAATGAGATACGGTATGTGGGCAGACTGGACAGAAAATCATGATGTGTCAGACCAACTATGACTGACATATTATATGCAATACTAGGAGAGAACATAAGGTTGGAGCCAGCAGGGGATCTGTATACAGATATGACCCATTTTGTCGCAGGAGGAAAATAATCCTGCAGCAGGAGGATTTTAATAAATATTTCAAATGTGTATTCACTGCCAGGGAGCAGCTGGAAGCAGTTTTTGTAGGCTATACAACGCAGTACCGTACCTAGGGGGCTATGGTTTGGGGAAGGCTCTGCAAACCATCTGACCTCATACCATCAAATATCATCAAGTATTGTCAATGCTTTCTAGAGCATTGTGAAATGCGGTAGTGCAGTGGTCTGCGCAGTACGCTTTGGCTCTGAGCATCACAAGTTCGCTGAGCAATCATTTTGACCCTTTCTATGAATGGAAACTAATGTCTAATGTTGTTGTAGCATTCTGTTATTATTTAACCAATCTGTTGAGTGTGAAAAATCCAGCAGCGTTGCAGTGATACACTCAAACTCAAGGCTGCACCCATACCCCGTTCAAAGGCACTATTTTGTCTTGCCCATTCACCCTCTGAATGCCCACATACACAATCCATCCATGTCTCAATTGTCTCAAGGCTTAAAAATCCTTCTTTAACCTGTCTCCTCCCCTTCATCTAGACTGAATGAAGTGGATTTAACAGGTGAAATCAATAAGGGAGCATAGCTTTTACCTGTATTAATCTGGTCAGTCTATGTCATGGAAAGAGCAGACGTACCTAATATTTGGTACAATCAGTAATTTTGAGTAAATGTTCAAATGTGTATTGGTTTTCTTGTATCTGTGCATGAGTCCTTAAAACATTGAATCTATTTCTATCTATCACCAGGATATGGTGATTATCCTTGTGGTGTCCTTTTTATCCACGCCAAACTTGGTGCAAAACCACGCCCACCAGAAACCTAGCAACATTCAAAGCCACACTGATTGGTCCGAGTTCAGTTGTTCCCTGTGATAAGTAAAGGCAAGCGAGAGAAGGAAAAACGCTAGAGATGGAATCCCCACCACAACAAAACATTCCCATCCATAACGTGCATTTTTCAGAATTTGGATATGAAGTTGCATTAAACTGTGTAGCTTTTTAGTGAGTGATTGCAGCCAGCCTGACTGACCAGATGGATAGCATCGACATGATGGATAGTTGCATTGTTTTTGGAGATAATTAAGCTGTGAATTATATCAAGTGTTATCGCTCTTACAACGCCGATTGGGCTGAAGCTGTCTAGTAGTGTGCGTTGTCTAGCGTTAGCTTAGTGTGGTTATCTAAGTGTAACACAAAAATGACTATTGAGATACTTAGCTACATGACATTTGGTCTAGTTGCCAACTAAAAGAGATGCTGCATAGCGAGCTCTAGCTGAATCTCAATTGATTCACTATTACTGACAATCATGTAATGTTAGCTGTCTACAGAGTCACTTGTTGCTTGCCTTTAGTTTAGCTCATTACAAAAGAGGCTGCGAAATTGCGCATCTCCCGTGGTTCGAGGCATGGCAGGCATGAGCAAACTCATAACTCCCCATTCACGGGGATTCCCTCTCGTCCGAACTCTGACCAATCAGTACGGCTTTGATTGTTGCTAGATTACACGTGGGCGTGGTTTGGCACCAAGTTTGGCATGGATAAAAAGGACACCTCCCGGTGGCTAGGAGGTTCACAACAAGTGATTTACATATGTTTATTTAACCTTTATTTAACTAGGCAGGTCAGTTAAGAACAAATTCTTATTTACAATGACAACCTACCAAAAGGCAAAAGGCCTCCTGCGGGGAAGGGGGCTGGGATTAAAAATAAAAATATATAAATATAGAACAAAAAACAAGAGAGACAACACTACATAAAGAGAGACCTAAGACATGGCTTCAGTATTCTGTAAGGACCGACGCTGGAGAAGAGAAGCAGGTACGGTGAGTAGAACATTTCATATGGAACAAACATCAAACAGGACAGAGACATTTAATATGGAACAGACATCAAACAGGACAGAGACATTTAATATGGAACAGACATCAAACAGGACAGAGACAGCGTCAGAACCGGGTATGCAAAGGCAAACTAACTTTAACCTGAAGCAGGGAACAGAGCTTGGGAACAGACAGATATAGGGGAGGTAATGACCCAGGTGATCGAGCCAAGGTGAGTCCAATAATTGCTGATGCGCGTGACGGGGAAGGCAGGTGGGCGTACTGATGGTGGCAGGAGTGAGTAATGCTGTGGAGCCTGGCGCCTTCGAGCGCCAGGGAGGGGGAGCGGGAGCAGGCGTGACAGTATGAATGAAAACGAATGTTGGTGTAGCCTACTGACTGTTATTATTTTATTTGTTTCTTATTTATGTTATCCAAAATTGTCTGGTATGGTCATTTCTTATCATGATTGGGGTAAAATAACACTGGACTGTCCATATTTCAAATGTGTAATTACATCAAGTCAATTTAGGTATTTGTGCCAGAAGGGCGTGGGCCAGAATCAAACCCACGTCAACACTGTATGCCTATTTGTGAGCACTGAAGGAAGCAACCCTAACCTCTAGGCCACCACCCCAGGCCACGATTGAACTCAATTTTGAGTTCATTCATAACCTTAGGATACACTAGACACGTACTGTATGTCGTAGCCTAGTGGAGACCAATATCTATCTTGTGTTATTAAGCTATATAAAACAATGGTTGTTGATGTGTATGACTGCATTTCAGATATTTGTTTTACATTTGAATGTTGCGGTAATAGGACCTAGGCCTAGCATGTCCTCTGGGTTCTCTATGGTGTGTTAGGTCAGGGCGTGACTAGGGGTGTCTAGGGTTGTCTATGTTTTGGTTTTGTGTGGTTCCCAATTAGAGGCTGCTGTTTTTCGTTGCCTCTAATTGGGATACCTATTTAGTTTGGTTCTTTCCCACCTGTGTTTGTGGGTTATTGTTTTGAGTTAGTGCATTTGTTTGTGCGTTACGTAAGTTCTGATCTGTTGTTCTTGTACGTTTCACAGTTATAACTAAATATGTGGAACGCAATGCACGCTCCCCACAATCGACCTGAGGTGCGTGTCGTCAGTCCGGTGGGACCTACGCCGGCTCCACGCACCAGGATGCCAGTGCGCCTCCCCAGCCCGGTACGTCCAGTGCCAGCTCCCTGCACTCGCCCTGAGGTGCGTGTCGTCAGTCCTGTCTTTGTAGTTTATTGTTTTGAGTTAGTGCATTTGTTTGTGCGCTACGTAAGTTCCGATCTGTTGTTCTTTATTGTTTTTGTACGTTTCACAGTTATAAATAAATATGTGGAATGCCATGCACGCTGCGCCTTGGTCCATCCTTTTACAAGATCGTGACATAGCGTTTGAGCGAGCAAGAGAGAACATCATTTTATAGCATGCCCTGATCCCAATGACTCAACTGCCCCTGCATCGAGAGAAAGAGAACTGCTCACGAGACTAATTTGAATTTCCTGATGCATCAGGAACATTCTCAACAACAAAAGAGTGATCAACTACTCTAAACTTTATTCTTTCAAATGGTTGACATTTTGTAAAGTCCAGAGATGGATGGTTGTGCCCATGAAGTGGAACAGCAGAGCAAACTCCATTTGATAATCAACTGATTTGTGGCGAGGGAAGTCGGAGACACGGAGCAGATTTTAGTGTACATAGCTTAGCTGTGAATACTTTCACTGAATAAGGAACGCTATACTGAATGCCGAGCTCCACGGGAGAGGCGGCAAATTGATGGCCTCCTGCTCCGAGCCCGTCTGGGACAGGCCATTGTTGTGTGCATGCTCCAATTCCAGAGTGACAGGCGAATTCCGCTCACTCATTAACGCTCCAAGTGGGAGACAAGCGGTGCTGGAATTACATTCATTCACTCAGTGGCCGACATACCCAGGCTGATGTGAAGCGATTCCTTTTTTTAGCAAAAATAACCCAGAGAAAGAGCACAACTCAAATCCAATTAAAGTGTAATGATTTAGAGTTGCAGTTACCCAATATATTCTGTCTCTGTGCACAGTGTAATTGCGATTCCATACATAGCAGTAGTGTGCTGATGTGATGCTTCTAGCTGAGGTAGAGGTCAATATGAGAAATAGATAGCATCAACATCTGCAGTGAGGGTCCTGAGAATTACTGATGCAGTTGAAGCAAATCACAACCCATGCCAGTTAAGCCATAATTGACACACTGTGTGGCTTAACTGCCAGATTCCTAGGCAATATAGGAGGGAAAACACTGCTCCAAGCAGATTAAATCATAAACAAACAATAGCACTGTATAGCAGTTAAAATAAGGAAACTTAAATATAACATACTACAGTACCGAAGGAGCATAATGCAAACCCAACTGTTGACCGGGATGAATCTATTAAACCACTTTCACTATAACGTGTTTATTCTAAATATCTAAACGGAGGCCAGTGGGGAACAATACATAGTAATGCAGAGAGGGAGAGAGGAGAGGAAGAAAGGAGAGGTCGAGGGAGAGAGACAGATGGAGGGAGAGAGCAGTCATGACAAGCCCAGTGCTCTCAGAGGAGGGAGCAGTAATCCGCAGCAATATGCTGTAGCACACAGCTAATGAGGACCGGCCATACATACACATCCCTTTGATGCTACCATGAATTCTCTCACAGCACAGAGGGGCTCTGGAGCTATGGTGCACCATGTCCTGTGAGAGAAATTCTATAGGAAGAGAGGCTGCAGATTTTATAAGATTTGCAAAAATGAAGCAATCAACCATCACCAAGAATGGTGATATTAACTTCCCATTTCCTTTGTTACCTTCACTAGTCTATATCTCTGTTTCCTTTAACTCAGAAGCCCTCTCAATCACCATCACATAGTACATTTCTCTTCCACTCACTTGTTTCCCTACAATCTCTACTATACTCTACCTCTGTCTTTCCTTCTAACGTCACTTTACCAGGTGAATAGATTGTTTTAATTACAGTCAAAACAAACATGATAACTTCTGTTCACAGGGAGGCCACTGTACTCCCTTCACTCATTAATCGTTTTATAAAAGGTCATTTTAGGTTTGGCAACCCCAATCCTGTCGCCTAACACAATTGCTTTTTCAAAACTAAACAAACAATTACTCACTATTAATTCCACTCTAATTTCTTGTGACTCCTCCTCCCTTTCGTCAATTCTATAAATCTATATCAGAATAAGACCAAATAAAATGTCTCACAAGATTAAAAACCCCTAGGGTTTTCCTGAGTCGGCGAGGAGTGTTTGGTCGTGCCAAAGAACATATTGTTCCTACTTGATCACGTGTAATGTGCTTTGTGACTTCCCGTAATCGAAACCCCCAAATATGTTATCGTTTGTTTCCCTGGTTGTACTTTCCCATATGATGCCTTGTGACCCTGCTCTGCCAAATAGTTTACTAATGTGGTGATGTCTGGCATATGAGTTTCTTTGTCTTTTTACGGCAATAAAAATGTACACCCTTTAGCGATTACTTAAACGCAGCGTGCTACAAAGTTGGACTATTTGTAAACATAATTTGTGCTCTCACCCATATATACAGCCAATTTTAATATGTTACCTAATATCCACTGTCTTTGATTCTCACAAGGATTATTCAACCCCAAAATCGGCTTTAGATTCTGCTTGTTTCCCCACTAAATATAGTACTTTTCCTGTCGTAAATTTAACCAATTTTGAACACTATTGCCCTGCTAAACTCACTTTTCCAATGACCAATGGCCCCACACCTAAAACAGGGTGACTTTCACTGTAACCATATTAACCACACGCACGGCTGCAAAGTGAGTGGAATTGGATTCCATTCTCAAAACCTCCTTTACTATTTCATCCCAATGAAAAATGTTGGCCCACTACCCCCGCAACATCCATTTTGATAACAGGTTTCCAACCTGCCATCAAAGCATACGTACACACTTTATCAACATACTCACATACCCCATCTGTGTTCGAATACCCATACCAACATACTGTTTACTACATACAGTGAGGAAAAAAAGTATTTGATCCCCTGCTGATTTTGTATGTTTGCCCACTGACAAAGAAATGATCAGTCTATAATTTTAATGGTAGGTTTATTTGAACAGTGGGAAATAAGTATTTGACCCCCTCTCAATCAGAAAGATTTCTGGCTCCCAGGTGTCTTTTATACAGGTAACGAGCTGAGATTAGGAGCACACTCTTAAAGGGAGTGCTCCTAATCTCAGTTTGTTACCTGTATAAAAGACACCTGTCCACAGAAGCAATCAATCAATCAGATTCCAAACTCTCCACCATGGCCAAGACCAAAGAGCTCTCCAAGGATGTCAGGGACAAGATTGTAGACCTACACAAGGCTGGAATGGGCTACAAGACCATCGCCAAGCAGCTTGGTGAGAAGGTGACAACAGTTAGGTGCGATTATTCGCAAATGGAAGAAACACAAAAAAACTGTCAATCACCTTCGGCCTGGGGCTCCATGCAAGATCTCACCTCGTGGAGTTGCAATGATCATGAGAACGATGAGGAATCAGCCCAGAACTACACGGGAGGATCTTGTCAATGATCTCAAGGCAGCTGGGACCATAGTCACCAAGAAAACAATTGGTAACACACTACGCCGTGAAGGACTGAAATCCTGCAGCGCCCGCATGGTCCCCCTGCTCAAGAAAGCACATATACATGCCCGTCTGAAGTTTGCCAATTAACATCTGAATGATTCAGAGGACATCTGGGTGAAAGTGTTGTGGTCAGATGAGACCAAAATGGATCTCTTTGGCATCAACATTATGCTTTGGGGGTGTTTTTCTGCTAAGGGGACAGGACAACTTCACCGCATCAAAGGGACGATGGACGGGGCCATGTACCGTCAAATCTTGGGTGAGAACCTCCTTCCCTCAGCCAGGGCATTGAAAATGGGTGGTGGATGGGTATTCCAGCATGACAATGACCCAAAACATACGGCCAAGGCAACAAAGGAGTGGCTCAAGAAGAAGCACATTAATGTCCTGGAGTGGCCTAGCCAGTCTCCAGACCTTAATCCCATAGAAAATCTGTGGAGGGAGCTGAAGGTTCGAGTTGCCAAACGTCAGCCTCAACCTTAATGACTTGGAGAAGATCTGCAAAGAGGAGTGGGACAAAATCCCTCCTGAGATGTGTGCAAACCTGGTGGCCAACTACAAGAAACATCTGACCTCTGTGATTGCCAACAAGGGTTTTGCCACCAAGTACTAAGTCATGTTTTGCAAAGGGGTCAAATACTTATTTCCCTCATTAAAATGCAATTGCATTTATAACATTTTTCACATGCGATTTTCTGGAATTTTTTTTTTTTCTGTCTCTCACTGTTCAAATAAACCTACCATTAAAATTATAGACTGATCATTTCTTTGTCAGTGGGCAAACGTACAAAATCAGCAGGGGATCAAATACTTTTTTCCCTCACTGTACTTAATGAGTATATACTACATACTATATACTATTAGTTAATTTTAGTATACGGTAAAAATGAACGGTAACCTTTCAGTTGAGATTCTCATGTCTACCGGAAGTTGATGCTGTTGCTATGCAGCCTCTTGCTAGTTTGTTAGCATAACAAATGACTAGTTAGACATTTTACGACTTCGGGTGTTTTTACATTCAGACTGTTCAGAGTGCACTCTGCCCGCTCTGTCCAAGGAGCAGGATTGATCAGAGCGTTCTGACCTCCAACGCCAGTCAAGCACCCAAGCCAACTGGCTAAAGTTGGCTAGCTTGCTAGCTACTTCCAGACACAAATAAGAGAACACCTTACTCTGCCCATTTTACTCACACTAGCAGAGCTGATTAGGCTTTTTTCATGATATCCAAAGCGTTGGTGACTAACTGTGCTGCTGGCAACAATTTAATTACGTTTTTCCCCCCAACGTTTATTGACACCGGCCATATTCAACGGGTGTTGAGTGTTAGTAAATTCAACGGTTATTCTGGTACCTGGTACATTCAGACGAGAGTGCTCTGAAATCGGAGCAGATAGCCAGAGCGAATTTACGAAGCACCCGCTTTAACGATGTCCATTGAGAACTCACAACGACTTTACCATTTAGCTAAGCTAAGATGAAGTGAATAATAAAGTCAATAAACGTTGGGTAGTTAGATAGCATATAGTTAATATACTGGCAAGTTCAACTTATTAGTAGCCAACTAACGTTAGGTAGCTAGCTAACATATATTCCCGGTACATACTGCTGTAATCATATGCTATGCTGTTAAAAAGGATAGTGTAACTAGCAAATCGGCAGCCAACATAACTTACAATGTAACTTATTTGAAAAGTATTGACTTTATAACATTGCTCAACATTTTAACATTTGTCATAAATAATAAAATCAATGAATTTGTATCTTAAGACCAATAAGGATACTACATACTCAATTTACTTCAAATAGTACGGTTAGTGTGGTTATGCAGAGTAAATCTACTAATCTTGATTTTATCGATTTTGATTTTCTGTTGATAGAACGCCAACATCAAAAGGAAGAGACTGCAGATTCTTTCAAACAACAATTTAATAAGATTTGCAAAGATTAAGCATCACCAAGAACGGTTCAGAGTTGAAAGCTTAAAAAACATTGTTGGGTCTCTGCTTTTATAGAGAAAGTACAACCTATTCTGTGTACGTGGCAGTTTAGCAGATGTGGAAACAGGGGAGGAACATAGTGTAAAAGGTGATTGGTTTGTCGGTGCAGATTAAGATAGGCCAAGGTTGATAGCACGAGGACTCAACCATATAACTGTGTTTTGTTACAGTTCACACTCTAATGTGCTAATTAATTCTGACTGCAACATTCTAACAATGCAAAAATTATAATTTGATTGTGTTTATGAAGGTCTTAGTTAACTTTACAATATAAAAAAAATACTTTGGTACTATTTTTATTTTATTTTTAACAATACAAAACGACAGCTTACCTACCCAGACCCACCTGCTCACACCCCCATCTCCCGCATCACTCTCTGCCACATGGCCTCAAACGGCACCATTTTGTTTCTCTCTGTCGCCCATGTACATTCAACATTTAGATAATTAAGGATTTCCAGTTTTAAGTATCCATTTTTTAAAGATGATTAACGAGAAAAGTATCATGCAAACCATTAGGTATCTCACTGCACCGGTCATATACAATGTCCTGAAATATGCTTCTGACATCCAACTTTCTAACTCAGCCCATAACTTTTGGAATTTATTGCATTCCCAGAAGGCATGGATTATTGAGTCATTGTTAGTTTTACACTTCAGACATGACTCTGCCGTTGTGCTGTAGATTTTGTATAATACATTCTATACATTAGTTTATACTGGATTAAGCATACATTTTAGTTAACTGTAATTTTGTTAGTTATGTTCCAACATTCCCTCCACCTTGTGACAATATTAGTTTTTAAGGCTAGGTTCCAATAGTTTCTTCTTTTTTTTTTTTTTTAAGAGATTGTCATTTGGATAGGCTCTTTGCAAAGTTTTGTATATCTTACCTATCATATGAATATCCTTTTCTGACTCAAACAGGATTCCCTCCAAAATATTTCAAATCTAAATTTCGTGATATGAAACTTTTAAGTTGCATATATTTGAAAATATCTACACTGGTCAGAATATTTGTTTTCTTTAAATAACACAATAGCATTTTCTATAGTTTATGTTACTGTTGGCCATATGTAAAAATAAAAGAAATGCTAAAAATACACACATTCAAGTGTTCAAACAATTCTATTCGTGGGAGTGCCTTTGTTACAACTATGAAACAGAAATATGTGTTGGAATGTGGGAACAGTAAAAATACCGCAACCGCCAAGCGGCACGGTCAGCAAAATGCAAGGTCAAATGATGAAAACATCAGTAGCCTAATAATCATTATAAGTGCCAAGTGTGCTTGATAAATAGTGAAAATCTGCACAAAAGTAATACTGGCATTATAATGAATATGTCAATAAGACAACAAAAACAACATTTACAATTATTGTCACCGCGTGATTACATGGTGTGCGTCTTCACACAATGGCATCAGTTGGAGCATGTCCATGTCACATAAATAACGAAACCTGGGGAGTGTATTACTGATGTTCTTTTGTGCTTGAGATGTAGGGCCTTCTCTCTCAATGATTACATTTTGTGCGGATAATAGGCCCATAGCATTGTCACCAGCTTGTTCTGGTGCCATTCCTTCCCCTCTCCTGTCTTATCGTTTAATTTGGTGGTAGCGGGGGCACTAGCTTTGGGACACAACATCGGGAGTCTGTGTATTGGTTTGACTCCCTGGGCTGTGCATCGTTCTGGTGGCTCTACGTACCAGATGTAAAGTGAAGTGAACCGCACCTTATTTCTGCTAAGTAGACAGTGGGAGATTTCGTGGTAGAAAGTCTTCTGTGAAGTGCATGATCTAATAACATCATGATGTCTAACTCAGGAGGAATATGGTGTGGTTCAGACAAAAGTTGGATTTAGACGTTTATTTGATAGCCAGGGACACATCTCACTTCACATCTGATAAGTAGAGTTCCTAGAGATTATACATATGCCTTTGTTGACAGGAAAGTTTTTTTTGTGGTAGGGTTATTTTGTTGTGGGGTTATTTTGAGTCGCCAGCCACCAGAACAATGCACAGCTCAGGGAGCCCAACATATATACAGACTCCCAATGTTGTATCACAAAGCTACGTGGGCACCTGCTCACTGCACACCGTTCTGGCTTTTTTGTGCTTAATCCTTGGAGGCTGAGGCTCAGAATTAGAAGAATAATCATCAGAGATGTCATGATTAATTTCTTCCCCATCATCTGAGTTGTTTTCATTCAGATTTTGTAGCAACATAACGCAGCATGTGCATTCATACGTCTTCTTGCCATTTAAGGAAAACAATTTAACAAATAACATGGCCTCCTAAAACTGGTTATCATTCCAGTTCTGTTTGTAGTATTAAGATTCTAAAAATGACAGTGTGTTATATAGACTAATTTCAGGAAAAGTCAAGGACAGAGGGGGACATGACTGTAAAAATGTCAGAGTAATATATATTTTTTTATTTATGAACATTCCAATTGACTGCTTTAGCGGTTCTAGTGTTAAGCCTCCTTGAAGCTAAAACAAGCCAACTGAGCCCATCTGAGATCAATCACAGGCCCAAGCATGATGGAGAGGGCTGTCATCACAGGCTGCTGTGGCCTTGACTCAATAAAACAAATAAAACTAACAGGCAGAAACAACGCATGGAGGGCCTCCAAAGCCTAGACATTAGACCACACTGCAGAGCATGAGAGAGAGGAAAAACAGTGAGAGAAAGTCAGAGAGATAGAGACAGAGGCAGACAGAGATATAAAGAGAAGCATGAGAGATTGGGAGGAAAGCCAAAGAGACACAGCACTACTCTGTTGTCTGAGTAAGTTAACTTTACGGAGATCCTCTCTCCTCTCTCCCCACTCGTCTCCTGGTGAGCCCCTGCTGGTGAGCCCCTTCCTGGGGTCCAAACAAAAAAACTATATAATACACCCATACCAAAACTTACTGCAACTCCTTGTTAAGGGTTTCATTGACTTCATTAGCTGTGGTTGCTGGCACGTATATGGTTGAATCATCAGCATACATGGACACACCGGCTATATTTAATGCCAGTGGCAGTTCATTGGTAAAAACAGAAAAGAGTAGAGGGCCTAGAGAGCTGCCCTGCGGTACACCACACCCTACATGTTTGACATTAGAGAAAATTCCATTAATGAAACCCCTCTGAGTCCTATTAGATAGATAGCTCTGAATCCACGATATGGCAGAGGTTGAAAATCCATAAAACATATGTTTTCTCAACAGGTTATGGTCAATAATATCAAAAGGCTGCACTAACATCAAACTACAGCTCCCAGAATCTTCTTATTATCAATTTCTTTCAAACAATAATAATTAATTTCAGTCAGTGCAGTACATGTTAAGTGTCCTTCTCTATAAGCATGTTGAGAGTCTGTTGTCAATTTGTTTACAGAGAAATAGCTTTGTATTTGGTCAAACACAATTATTTCCAACAGTTTTCTAAGAGATGGCAACAAGCTGATAGGTCTGCTGTTAGAACCAGTGAAGGCCGCTTTACCACTCTTGGGGAGCTAAATTACTTTGGCTTCGCTCCAGGCCTGAGAACAAACACCTTCCTCTAGACTCAGATTAAAGATATGACAGATAGGAGTTGCCATAGAGTAAGCTATCATCCTCAGTTGCTTTCCATCTAATGCCAGGAGGTTTGTCATTATTGATCGATAACAACAATTTTTCCACCTTTCCCACAATATTTTTAAATAATTCAAACTTGCACTGCTTTTCTTTCATTATTTGTTTCTTAATACGTTAATATGATAGCTCACTGTTCGTTGTTTGCCCACTTTGCTAATGACGTAGTCATTCAAATAATTGGAAACATCAAGTGGTTTTGTGATGAATAAGCTGGATGAAAGAATGAAAGACTGAATTGAATTTGTCTTTCTGCCCATAATTTAATTTAAAGTACTCAAGTTTTTTTTCAATCATTCTTTATATAATTGATCTCAGCTTCATAATACCATTTCTTCTTCTTTTTATTGAGCTCAGTGACATCATTTCTCAATTTGCGTTAACTCTGCCAGTCAGATGTGCAGCCAGACTTACTAGCCACTCCTTTTTCCCCCATCTTTTTCAACCAAACATATTTTAAATTCCTCGTCAATCCACGGAGCCTTAACAGTTCTAACAGTCAGTTTCTTAACTTCTTAGGGAGCGGCAGCAGAGGTGATGGAGAGTCTGGGGTGCCCAAAGTAAAATGCCTGCCACTCAGGCCCAGAAAATAGGATATGCACATAATAGTACTATTGGATAGGAAACAATCTGGAGTTTCTAAAAGTGTTAAAATAATGTATGTGAGTATAACAGAACTGATATAGCTGGCGAAAACCCTAGCACTAAGTAGAACGGATAGGAAGAGGAAGTAGTGAAGGGACCACTTTTGTCAACAACATTTGACGGGCGCGAGATTGTGAGCGCGCCCCACTTTATTTTCATTTCCTATTGTTCACGTTATTGTCCGGTTGAAATATTACAATAAATATACATAAAAGGATACCTAAGGATACATTAAAAATGATGTTTGATTTGTTTGTAGAAAGTTTATAGGCATAATTTGAACGTGTTCTCTTCACGGTTCTTTGGGCGACTCAACGGTGGATTTTCTGATCATAACGCGCCAACCAAACTGAGATTTATGGATATAATAAATGACTTTTTCTAACAAAAGAACCATTGGATGTCTTCGTTGGACACTTGGGAAGCCCTCAGCAGAAGTTCTTCGAGAGGTAAGTGATATTTTTTAGCTCTTATATGGGTTTTGTGTGACCCGTGCTGGATATGAATTTTTGCTAATGTGGAAAATATATGAGGTGCTATCCTCAAACAATGAAATGTTGTGCTTTCGCCGTAAAGCCTTTTTGAAATCTGACAACGCTGTGATATTGCCAAGAAGCAGAGCTTTTGATGACTATGCAACACTTGTATATTGATGAATGTTTAATAATTCAACTTTTGGATTTTGAATTTGGCGCCTTACATTTCACGGGGTAGTGTCGGGAGCGGCCCGCTAGCTCGCGCGTGTTTATCAATAATTTGCAAAAGCAATTTCATAAATTTATCAAGTGCAGCGTCTGCATGCTCCTTATTAATCACATCAGACAAATATATTTGACATCATCCACATAGGAGTTACAGCAAAATATTTTGTATGATCTCTTATATACTATTTTAGGCCCAGCTTTCGGAACTTTGGCTTTCCTGGCTATAGCCACTATATTGTGATCACTGCATCCAATCGGTATGGATAGAGCTTTAGAACAACGTTTTACAGTATTATTCAAATGTGATCAATACATGTGGATGATCTTGTTCCTGTAGTTTTTGTAAACACACTGGTAGGTTCCTCTTGAGCAGACAGATTAATGAAAACCATTCAATATTGAGGTCCCCAACAAAGTAGACCTCTCTGTTTACATCACATACACTATCAAGCCTTTCACACACATTATTTAGATACTGACTATTAGCATTTGGTTGCCTATAACAACACCCCAAAAGAATAGGCTTTAGATGAGGCAAGTGAACCTGCAACCACAGTACTTCAATAACAGTTGACATGAGATCTTCTCTAAACAGGGATATGGCTCTGAATATGTATAGCAACACCTCCCACATAAGCATTCCTATTTCTTCTACAGATGTTATATCCTTGTATTGCTGCTGCTGTATGAAAGGAATTACCTAAGTGAGTCTCAGAAATGGCTAATGTATGAATGTCATCTGATGTTAGCAAGCTATTGATTTCATGAACCTTATTTCTAAGGCTGCATAAATTAACATGGGCTATTTTCATTCCTTTCCTGGGTAGCGTCTCAGAGAAAGACAAACTCAGCAAAAAAAGAAACGTCCTCTCACTGTCAACTGCGTTAATTTTCAGCAAACTTAACATGTGTAAATATTTGTATGAACATAACAAGATTCAACAACTGAGACATCAAAAGTAACAGTCAGTATCTGGTGTGGCCACCAGCTGCATTAACCTCTTCCAGCTAGGGTCCCATTTTCCGAATTTTCGCCTGTCTGACGTGCCCAAAGTTAAATGCCTGCCACTCATGGCCAGAAACTAGGATATTCACATAATTAGTACTATTGGATAGGAAACACTCTGAAGTTTATAAAACCATTAAGATATAGTCTGTGGGTATACCAGAACAGATATAGCAGGCAAAAACCAGAGAAATGTCTGTCCGGAATTTCTTTTTCTGTTCCCTTCCTCTCACTTTGAAGCCCATGTAATATAAATCTATGGGGAATAGGACACAGGTTGCAGTACCTATGGCTTCCACTGGATGTCAACAGTCTCTGGAAAGTGTCTGGAGGAAAAAGCTCTGAGCGGATCCTTATAGAAGAAGAATTACTACCGGAAGGGCAAAAAGGTAAACAAACGTGCACGTTCACGAGAACGTGAGCGCTTCAGCTTTCTTTTAGTCTTTTTAACGTTTCAGTTACCGTTCGTGTAAAATATGATCGCTATTATTCATAAAAGAATACATAAGGATGCATTATTAATGATATTTGATTTGTTTGTGAAAAGATGAGAGGTATAACTTGAACGCAATCCCTTCACTGTAAAACGGGCGAGTAGACTGACAATGCTTGGTGGAGTAGCTGAACATAACGTGCCAACAAAACGGATATTTATGGATATAATGAATTACTTTTTCTAACAAAAGAACCAAGGATTCTCTTGTTTGGACACTTGGGAAGACCTCAGAAGACGTTATTTGAAAGGTAAGCGATTTATATTAGCTGTGATATGGACATTTTGAGAACTGAGCTGGATATGAATTTATGCTAATGTGGAAAATATGTGAGGTACTAGCCTCAAACAATCAAATGTAGTGCTTTCGCCGTAAAGCCTTTTTAAAATCTGACAACGCAGTGATATTGCCAAGAAGCAGAGCTTTTGAAGGCTATGCAACACTATGCGACACTTGTATATCGAAGGATGTTAAATATTACAAATTTGTATTTTGAATTTGCCACGTTATGTTTGCTCTGAAAACGCAAAGAGGTGAAGTACTGCAGTGCATCTCCTCATGGACTGCACCAAATTTGCCAGTTCTTGCTGTGAAATTCTACCCCACACTTCCACCAAGGCACCTGCAAGTTTCCGGACATTTCTGGGGGGAATGGCCCTAGCCCTCCGATCCAACAGGTCACAGACGTGCTCAAAGGGATTGAGATCCGAGCTCTACGCTGGCCATGGCAGAAATCTGACATTCCTGTCTTGCAGGTAATCACGCACAGAACGAGCAGTATGGCTGGTGGCATTGTCATGCTGGAGGGTCATGTCAGGATGAGAACTGCAGGAAGGGTACCACATGAGGGAGGAGGATGTCTTCCCTGTAACGCACAGCGATTGAGATTGCCTGCAATGACAACAAGCACAGTACGATGATGCTGTGGCACAACGCCCCAGACCATGACGGACCCTCAAATCGATCCTGCTCCAGAGTACAGGCCTCGGTGTAACGCTCATTCCTTCGATGATAAACGCGAATCCGACCATCACCCCTGGATGAGACAAAACCGCGACTGGTCAGTGAAGAGCACTTTTTGCCAGTCCTATCTGGTCCAGCAACGGTGGGTTTGTGCCCATAGGCAACGTTGTTGCCGGTGATGTCTGGTGAGGACCTGCCTTACAACAGGCCTACAAGCCCTCAGTCCAGCCTCTCTCAGCCTATTGCGGACAGTCTGAGCACTGATGCAGGGATTGTGCGTTCCTGGTGTAACTCGGGCAGTTGTTGCGATCCTGTACCTGTCCCGCAGGTGTGATGTTCGGTTGTACCGATCCTGTGCCACTGCGAGGACGATCAGCTGTCCATCCTGTCTCCCTGTAGCGCTGTCTTAGGCGTCTCACAGTACTGACATTGAATTTAATGCCCTGGCTACATCTGCAGTCCTCATGCCTCCTTGCAGCATGCCTAAGGCACGTTCACGCAGATGAGCAGGGACCCTGGGCATCTTTCTTTTGGTGTTTTTCAGAGTCAGTAGAAGGGCCTCTTTAGGGTCCTAAATTTACATAACTGTGACCTTAATTGCCTACTGTCTGTAAGCTGGTAGTGTCTTAATGACCGTTCCACAAGTGCATGTTCATTAATTGTTCATGGTTCATGAAACAAGCATGATAAACAGTGTTTAAACCCTTTACAATGAAGATCTGTGAAGTTATTTAGATTTTTACGAATTATCTTTGAAAGACAGGGTCCTGAAAAAGGGACATTTCTTTTTTTGCTGAGTTTAGTATGGAAAATAACCAACAGAGCAAGAAAAAACAAACCATTAATCAGTTGGTGTGTGTCAGTGTGTGTGTGCTCTAGGGTTAAAGGTATGAACCCATAGGCTTGGCTCTCTCATCCCTTCCAGGCTTTTGGGAGGGAGGGTGGACAATGAGCCTATCATAGCTAATGTAAGCAATTTTCCCACACGCTCTTGCAGCTTTCATGGCCGGGATAAGTTATGTTATCTTCTGGCGCACAGCTTCAGAAAAGTCCTATTTGATTAAGATGTGTAACGGGTCTCGGTGATGCAGGTACAGCGGAGTCAGGCGCAGGACAACAAAGATGACTATTCATAAACTTTACTCAATAAGATAACAATACACGTAGTGATATACAATCACACGAAACAACGGACCAAGATTTACAACTAATAATCACGCACAAAAACATGGGGGAAACAGAGGGTTAAATAAGTAACATGTAATTATGGGAATGAAAACCAGGTGTGTAAAAAATGAAGACAAAACCAACGGAAAATGAAAGATGGATCGGTGGCGGTTAGAAGACTGGTGACGTCGACCGCCGAACGCCGCCCGAACAAGGAGAGGGACCAACTTCGGCGGAAGTCGTGACAAAGATGTACGTTCCTCTCAAGTTCTTGTCTCTTTCCAGAACATCGACCTTGTCCTTGAACTAGTTAAATAAAGGTTAAATAAAAAATAAATAAAAAAACTTTAGGAACTTGACCAATATCGGCCTTCAGTTTCTCAATATCATTTCCCTCACTTTGTCCTCAGACTCTGTCCATGCCCATGTCGTGTGGAGATTCTGCATTTCCGTCCACAACAATGTTGTTCCGCCTTGATTGTCCCTTGAGATTCTCCATAATTGTTATAATGTATTCGCAAACAGAAATGATGTCCTCACTCAATGACTTACAGATTACTGTCATCTTGCCATTTTCCTGTTTAAACTCATGGAGCTGACCCCGGGAGAACTGCAAACTGTTCTTCAGGTCCTGGACCTCTCTGGTCAAGCTGTCCATTATTTTATTAGTTGACTCCACCAGTATTTGGACACAACACTTGAAGCTATTTTGTTGTTGTAACAACCACTTGTAGAAATATTTGTGTCAGTTTAAAAGATCTTTCACCTGTGACAGAGAGACACCACTGTCCTCAACGGTACTCCCACCAGCTTTGGTGTTTGTCATGGTAGCAAAGTAGGTTACGATGTTACTCCTCACAGTTCTAGACAGGGCAGGTCGCAGGGAAGATGACAGCAGCAAACAGCAGGGATCTAGACAGTCACAATCCCGGGACAATCCGAGGTCCCAGCCACAAGGGCTAACTGTGTTGCGGGCTGCGTTTAAGCCTTCAAGGAAACCAAGCTAGCTTGATAGGCATCTAAGAGTGGCAGCTAGAAAAGCTGCTACGCCAAGCAGCTCATCAGACCAGTGATGCCAACCACGTCCGGGATCCAAAATTAAAAAGTAGCTAGCAAGTAACAAAACTTTTTCATTAGAACACTTTTTCAGAGACTTTCAAAACTTTCCAAAACAACAAACCGAGCTCTCCCTCGTTCCATGTGATAACTGTGTAAAGCCATGTGATAACTGTGTTGGGCCATGTGATAACTGTGTAGGGCCATGTGATAACTGTGTTGGGTCATGTGATAACTGTGTTGGGCCATGTGATAACTATGGGGGCATGTGGGAACCACCCTTTCCCTCACCTCTCCTCATACAGTACAGTACTCATCACCAAGCCATGCCAGAGCTGAGGCCTCCTTCCTTCTCCACATAGCCTCGAGAACATATTACACGCTCCTGTCAGCACTTAACCTTCCCATCCACTTCAAAAGCCATCCAGGTGCTCCCTGCTTTGAGACAGAGCCCCTGAGGGAGTCAGTGCTGGAACACACCCTGCATTCATCAGAGATCTGTACAGGGCCAGGGGGCCAAGCAGCCAAGTGAACAACTTCCCATGGTTTCATTTTACCTTATGCACTACAATATATGGAGGCGGTGATGGATGGAAAATGCCTGGTTTACCGAGGTGGGTGAAGAAAGGGTAAATGTTTGTGACACATAAGCTGTTAAAAGCTGAAAAACCCACGTAAAACATGTCTCTAGTTGGTACCAGTCAAACACCCGGTTTGTTCAGCTCCAGACAAAGTGAAGTGAACCCAGAGCATCTGTGGTTCTCGGTCTTTCATGTGGGTGGGCATCCTTAATTTCTGACCTGAGACACGTTCTCACTAAGATACTCCTATTGCTTAAATCATGTGTATTTTCCTCAATCGGGATTGGGAATTCCAGTTTCTTTTTATTTGACCTCTGGTTTAAGGATGTAAACCAGAGGTCCAAATGTTTGGATTAACATTTTCCTTGCCTGGAATATAGTGTTGAGGATCTGTGTGTGGTGTTGTAAATTTTCCATTCAGATGAGAATTGTACAAATACAGAACCAATATCCATTATCAGTCAGACTAGACTGAATAAGTACACAATAATATTTGCCTTCTTGAGCTGATGTGTGTGCAATCAAATGAGTTTAGGAAGAGAATACAAAAATGCATATGTGGAAAACGCCATGCGGTACTACTGCCATCTAAAACCCAGAGCTGCTCCCCAGGCCATAACTCATAAATAATAATAGAATAGAGAAGGTTGGTGGCAGTATTTACAGAGACAACCTGTATAACCCAGCACAGTAATAACACTTAATGTGCATTTATTACCCCTCCAGGTTCCATTCATTTGCAGATGGAAGTCTGCTACCAAACGCTCATATTCCCCCAGTTTTATCACACACCCATAGCTCCCTTATGGCACTTTCATTAGATATTTTGTCATTCACCCCCTGAACCACACCTCGTTGTCATGTCACTCACCATCATGCATGAACCAGAGGCTAAAGTATAACTGCAAATTACAAAACAAATGGAAATGGTTTGACTGGAAATTGTAAGCCATTCTGGTTATAATGGGAGGGATTATTTATCAAATCCATCATAGAGACCATGATTTGGTTAACACGTCTGTTCTTCGCTCTAGTAAGGTAGGGCTCCATAACAAGGGTGATATGCGGAATGTACACTACCGGTCAAAAGTTTTAGAACACCTACTCATTCAAGGGTTTTTCTATAATTTTACTATTTTCTACATTGTAGAATAATAGTGAAGACATCAACACTATGAAATAACACATATGGAATCATGTAGTAACCAAAAAAGTGTTAAACAAATCTTGATGACAGATTTGCACACTCTTGGCCACCAATAATAAGAAGAGACTTACTTGGGCCAAGAAACATGAGCAATGGACATTTGACTGGGGGAAATGTGTCCTTTGGTCTGGAGTCCAAATTGGAAAGGTTCCAACCACTGTGTCTTTGTGAAACGCGATGTGGGTGAACGGATGATCTCCGCATGTGTATTTCCCACTGTGTAGCATGAAGGAGGAGGTGTTATGGTGTGGGGGTGCTTTGCTGGTGACACTGTCTGTGATTTATTTAGAATTCAAGGCACACTTAAAAAGCATGGCTACCACAGCATTCTGCAGCGATACGCCATCCAATCTGGTTTGTGCTTAGTGGGACTATAATTCGTTTTTCAACAGGACAATGACCCAACACACCTCCAGGCTGTGTAACGGCTATTTTACCAAGAAGGAGAGTGATGGAGTGCTGCATGAGATGACCTGGCCTCCACAATCCCCCAACCTCAACCAAATTGAGATGGTTTGGGATGAGTCAGACTGCAGAGTAAAGGAAAAGCTGCCAACAAGTGCTCAGCATATGTGGGAACTCCTTCAAGTCAGTTGAAAAAGCATTCCAGGTGAAGCTGGTTGAGAAAATGCCAAGAGTGTGCAAAGCTGTCATAATTTCTTTTTTATAATTCACACCACTACTGAAAAATGCACAAACATGTCAGGAATAAAATCACAGCATTGACAAAGAAACACACAAATCATGTCTGTGCCAAAAGTAACTTGACTTGATACAATACTTTATGTAATTCTCAAACACCCTTAAACATTTCACATGCACAGTTTACCTTTAAAGAAATGTTCACGGTTTTGACAGCCACTGCAGTATTGAGGTGGTGAGATACAATGCATTGAGTAAAATAATTAGCATGTGATAAAAAAAGCCTTCATGAGTACACAGAGCCATACTCTCAGCAATCTGCCTGGGATAGTCCTAGTTGGTATTAAATAGAACATTGTGGGGAAAACAACCTGTGGTTACCTTGGTTACCCCATTGGCTCACAACAAAAACTTGACCTTTTCAAAACACAATTTTGTTCTTGACTGCTTGTTTCAGTCAATTACAAAACTACATTTTAGAAATGTACAACATGTCTAGAGATTACTTTCAACATTTCTTGCTCACAAGTGTTCTCATTACTTAAAATAACGTAATATTGTAGGGCTTCCCTCATGCCCCTTTTGATGACTGCACTAACGTTAGCTATGTGAGTAAGTGCTAGCTAGCTACCAACCAGAACATTAAGCTAGCCAAGACCAACAACAAACAAACAAACGGACTATAATGCTACAAGTAATGAGTGGAGTTACAAACAGACAATACTACACAAGTTAAATGTCTTATCTGTGACGAAATGTGTTCAACTATACAGTATATACAGTACAGTTAATCCATTTTAAATTCAAGCTGTAACACAGCAAAATGTGGTAAAAGGGGTGTGAATACTTTCTGAAGGCACTACTACGTGTAGCCTACTTGGACACCTGGACCCACAAATTCCCACTCTTCCACACTGAATAGCCCGAAATCACAGGGCTCTTCATGCAGGCTCTATTTCCCTACATGGGAGCATTGCAAACCATAAGTCGGGAATTTTGACCAGGTTACATGCACATTGAACAACACAGCAGCTTTTCTTTTCCAATGGGGGTCAATGGGAAAGAATGTTTAATTTCCCCAATTTTTGGGTGTGGTCGAGGGGAAATCCTTCTTATGACATCAATACCGACTAGGAGTATCCTAAAACATAATTTACAGCACAATGTTCTTCATCTGAAAGGACGGACGGCTCATCTGCAGTGCATCGTCGTATCACGGGCTGGCAGGGGAGCAAAACCTCCCCTATCTTATTCATCCCATTTTCCCACAGCCAGCACACCACAAATGCAGTCGCACACACAGTGATACGACCTCGGTGCATCATGCACAGGTTCCACTCTGCACAATGTCATCAACTACAACTGCCTTTTGCTTTCATTGGTTATTTAAGCAATAAGGCCCGAGGGGATGTGGTATATGGCCAATATACCACGGCTAAGTGCTGTTCTTCTGCACAACGCAACGCCGAGTGCCTGGATACAGCCCTTAGCCGTGGTATATTGGCCATATACCACAAAACCCAGAGGTACAGTGGGGCAAAAAAGTATTTAGTCAGCCACCAATTGTGCAAGTTCTCTCACTTAAAAAGATGAGAGAGGCCTGTAATTTTCATCATAGGTACACTTCAACTATGACAGACAAAAGGAGGAAAAAAAAAATCCAGAAAATCACATTGTAGGATTTTTTATGAATTTATTTGCAAATTATGGTGGAAAATAAGTATTTGGTCAATAACAAAAGTTTATCTCAATACTTTGTTATATACCCTTTGTTGGCAATGACAGAGGTCAAACGTTTTCTGTAAGTCTTCACAAGGTTTTCACACACTGTTGCTGGTATTTTGGCCCATTCCTCCATGCAGATCTCCTCTAGAGCAGTGATGTTTTGGGGCTGTCGCTGAGCAACACGGACTTTCAACTCCCTCCAAAGATTTTCTATGGGGTTGAGATCTGGAGACTGGCTAGGCCACTCCAGGACCTTGAAATGCTTCTTACAAGCCACTCCTTCGTTGCCGGGCGGTGTGTTTGGGATCATTGTCATGCTGAAAGACCCAGCCACGTTTCATCTTCAATGCCCTTGCTGATGGAAGGAGGTTTTCACTCAAAATCTCACGATACATGGCCCCATTCATTCTTTCCTTTACACGGATCAGTCGTCCTGGTCCCTTTGCAGAAAAACAGCCCCAAAGCATGATGTTTCCACCCCCATGCTTCACAGTAGGTATGGTGTTCTTTGGATGCAACTCAGCATTCTTTGTCCTCCAAACACGACGATTTGAGTTTTTACCAAAAAGCTATTTTGGTTTCATCTGACCATATGACATTCTCCCAATCCTCATCTGGATCATCCAAATGCTCTCTAGCAAACTTCAGACGGGCCTGAACATGTACTGGCTTAAGCAGGGGGACACGTCTGGCACTGCAGGATTTGAGTCCCTGGCGGCGTAGTGTGTTACTGATGGTAGGCTTTGTTACTTTGGTCCCAGCTCTCTGCAGGTCATTCACTAGGTCCCCCCCGTTCTTGTGATCATTTTGACCCCACGGGGGTGAGATCTTGCGTGGAGCCCCAGATCGAGGAAGATTATCAGTGGTCTTGTATGTCTTCCATTTCCTAATAATTGCTCCCACAGTTGATTTCTTCAAACCAAGCTGCTTACCTATTGCAGATTCAGTCTTCCCAACCTGGTGCAGGTCTACAATTTGGTTTCTGGTGTCCTTTGACAGCTCTTTGGTCTTGGCCATAGTGGAGTTTGGAGTGTGACTGTTTGAGGTTGTGGACAGGTGTCTTTTATACTGATAACAAGTTCAAACAGGTGCCATTAATACAGGTAACAAGTGGAGGACAGAGGAGCCTCTTAAAGAAGAAGTTACAGGTCTGTGAGAGCCAGAAATCTTGCTTGTTTGTATGTGACCAAATACTTATTTTCCACCATAATTTGCAAATAAATTCATTAAAAATCCTACAATGTGATTTTCTGGATTTTTTTCCTCCTTTTGTCTGTCATAGTTGAAGTGTACCTATGATGAAAATTACAGGCCTCTCTCATCTTTTTAAGTGAGAGAACTTGCACAATTGGTGGCTGACTAAATACTTTTTTGCCCCACTGTACCTTATTGCTATTATAAACTGGTTACAAATGTAATTAGAACAGTAAAAATGTATGTTTTGTCAAACCCGTGGTATACGGTGTCATATACCATGGCTTTCAGCCAATCAGCATTCAGGGCTCGAACCAACCAGTTTATAAATGCTCATAACATAAAAGTTAATACCGGAATGAATTCACACAGTGTAAAACCTCAAAATAAAATGGTCTAGTCTGAGATTGATATACAGTACTAAACTCTTATCACCCGTCAGTGGGGAATAGCATTTGAATTCAGAGGACTGCCAGTTTGATTCCAAGGTTTTCAATTTAAAAATAATAGTCTAAACCTGACATGCTTATGAAAATACTCAGCAATTTAAGTAAATGTGCTACAAATTCAAGAAATGCAATGTAGATTTGCCAGTTCAGTGGTTGAGTGTGCTGAGTAGGTAAATAAATAATCCTGGTAAATAATAAATAAATAATACATATAAATTAATGTTGCCTTGCTTCCAGCCTTGAGTGTGTTTATAATTCAGATTGTGAGGTCAACGCATCTTTGAGTTGTGTGTTTGAGCTACAATAGGAAGGATTTCTCAGAAGAAAAAAAAACATTTCATAACAAATCTGCATGAAAACATGATAGAAAAGAAGAGCAGACATATTTTTCCCCATGCTCACTGAACACCAGATAGTCTACAGAGAGTGAAAATAAGTTCACACACAGCCACAGGCTGCCAGATCCACAGAGAGAGAGACCGGAGAGGACTGCAAATTGGATCTAAAAGTCTTGCAAGGGAAAAGAAAGGACCAAAATAAAATCAGAGGATGAGAGGGGGCCCAAGGGCCTGGAGAGGAGAGGAGAGGAGAGAGAGCTCAAGGCCAGTGATCCGTGTGACCCCATCCTGATGATGCCTTCCTTTATAGCATTACACCAACAAATGGAATGATCTCTCCTGTATAGGCCAACACAGCCCTGTGACTCACAGTCTACTGCCTACATGTGTGTGTGTGCGCGTTGGTGTGTGTGGGTGCGTGCATGCATGTGTGTGTTTGGGAGGAGAGCTGGAATGTGGGTGTAGGCGTGGGCACACAAACAGGTATCCTATGGTGGGGGCCAATTAAACGAAAGGCTCTCAAACTGTAAAATGTTCAGATATATCAGCGTGACAGTACATGTAAAAAGCCTTAGAATTTGGAGGAATATTTGAATATCACACTATAAATTTGGATAATTTTCACACACATGAACAAGAATAACCATGGGTTATAGCATCTTGAGAGGGGAACATCTGCATAGCTAGAGGAAAGACAGACTGACAATACTGTTCAGCACATAGCAGCTGTGATCACGGAACACATTCACTTCCCATGTGAACTTCATGAATCAATTCAGTGTTGTGATAAAAATATAACAATTGCAACCAAACTCTGGCAAATAGCCTGTTTTTTTGTGATTTAATAATTCACTGAGGCAATTTATTACATGGAAAATATACACAGAGTACAAAACATTAAGAACACCTTCCTTTTTCCCTCAGAACCGCCTCAATTCTTCAGGGCATGGACTCTACAAGGTGTTGAAAGCATTTCACAGGGATGCTGGCCCATGTTGACTCCAATAGTTCACAAGGTTGTGTCAAGTTGGCTAGATGTCCTTTCCGTGGTGGGCCATTCTTGATACACATGGGAAACTGTTGAGTGTGAAAACCAAGCATCTACTACCCCGTTCAAAGGCACTTATTTTGTCTTGCCCATTCACCCTCTGAAAGGCTCACACACACAATCCATGCCTCAATTTTCTCAAAGCTTAAAAATCATTTTTTAACCTGTCTCCTCCCCTTCATCTACACTGATTGATGTGGATTTAACAAGTGATTTTTATTTTTACTATTTTCCACATTATTGAACAACAGTGAAGACATCAGAACTATGAAATAACACGTATGGAATCAGTGTTAAACAAATCAAAATATATTTTATATTCTTCAAAGTAGCCACCTTTTGCCTTGATGACAGCTTTGCACACTCTTGGCATTCTCTCAACCAGCTTCACCTGGAATGATTTTCCAACAGTATTGAAGGAGTTCCCACATATGCTGAGCACTTGTTGGTTGCTCTTCCTTCACTCTGCGGTCTGACTCATCCCAATCTCAATTGGGTTGTGGTCTGGGGATTGTGGAGGCCAGGTCATCTCATGCAGCACTCCATCACGCTCCTTCTCAGTCAAATAGCCCTTAGACAGCCTGGAGGTGTGTTGGGTCATTGTCCTGTTGAAAAACAAATTATAGTCACACTAAGCACAAACCAGATAGGATGGCGTATCGCTGCAGACATTCACAGAAGTAGCAACAGCATAACAGGGCTCCCGAGTGGAGCAGAGATCTAAGGCACTGCATCTCAGTGCTATAGGTGTCACTACAGACACCCTGGTTCGATTCCAGGCTGTATCACAACCGGCCGTTATTGGGAGTTCCAGAGGGCGGCGCACAATTGGCCCAGCGTCGTCCGGGGTTTGGCCGGTGTAGGCCGTCAATGTAAATAAGAATTTGTTCTTAACTGACTTGCCTAGTTAAATAAAGGTTAAATAAAAAAAATATATATAACACAAACATCCAAACCGGAAAATGTAGGCTACATTAGTCCTAGCGCTAACTGAGGAAAGATTGACGTAACACAAGAGGTCATATAACTCTCGGCTGACAGAAATCATAATATGAATTACAGTTGAAGTCAGAAGTTTACAAACACCTTAGCAAAATACATTTAAAGTTTTTCACAATTTGTGACATTTAATTCTAGTAACAGTTAGGATCACCACTTTATTTTAAGAATGTGAAATGTCAGAAGGTAGAGAGAATGAGAATTATTTATTTCATCTTTTATTTCTTTCATCACATTCCCAGTGGGTCAGAAGTGTACATACACTCAATTAGTATATGGTAGCATTGCCTTTAAATTGTTTACCTTGGATCAAACGTTACAGGTAGCCTTCCACAAGCTTCCCACAAAGCCCTGACAGAGCTGGTGTAACTGAGTCATGTTTATAGGCCTCCTTGCTCGCACACGCTTTGTCAGTTCTGCCCACACATTTTTAATACGATTGAGGTCAGGGCTTTGTGATGGCCACTCCAATACCTTGACTTTGTTGTCCTTAAGCCATGACTTTGGAAGTATGCTTGGGGTCATTGTCCATTTGGAAGACCCATTTGCGACCATGCTTTAACTTCCTGACTGATGTCTTGAGAGGTTGCTTCCTAATGATGCCATCTATTTTGTGAAGTGCACCAGTCCCTCCTGCAGCAAAGCACCCCTACAACATGATGCTGCCATCCCCGTGTTTCACGGTTAGAATGGTGTTCTTCGGCTTGCAAGCCTCCCCCTTTTTCCTCCAAACATAACGGATGGTCATTATGGCCAAACAGTTCTATTTTTGTTTCATCAGACCAGAGGACATTATCCAAAAAGTACGATCTTTGTCCCCATGTGCAGTTGCAAAGTCTGGCTTTTTTATGGCGGTTTTGGAGCAGTGGCTTCTTCCTTGCTTAGCGACCTTTCAGGTTATGTCGATATAGGACTCGTTTTACTGTGGATATAGATACTTTTGTACCCGTTTCCTCCAGCATATTCACAAGGTCCTTTGCTGTTGCTCTGGGATTGATATGCACTTTTCGCACCAGAATACGTTCATCTCTAGGAGACAGAACGTGTCTCCTTACCTGAGCGGTATGACGGCTGCGTGGTCCCATGGTGTTTATACTTGCATACTATTGTTTGTACAGATAAACATGGTACCTTCAGGCATTTGGAAATTGCTCCCAAGGATGAACCAGACTTGTGGAGGTCTACAATTTTTTTCTGAAGTCTTGGCTGATTTCTTTAGATGTTCCCATGATGTCAAGCAAAGAGGCTGAGTTTGAAGGTAGGCCTTGAAATAAATCCACAGGTACACCTCCAATTGACTTAAAATGATGTCAATTAGCCTATCAGAGGCTTCTAAAGCCATGAAATCATTTTCTTTAATTTTCCAAGCTGTTTACAGGCACAGTCAATTTAGTGCATGTAAACTTCTGACCCACTGGAATTGTGATACAGTGCATTATAAGCGAAATAATCTGTCTGTAAACAATTGTTGGAAAAATTACTTGTGTCATGCACAAAGTAGATGTCCTCACCGACTTGCCAACACTATAGTTTGTTAACGAGAAATTTGTGGAGTGGTTGAAAAACTAGTTTTAATAACACCAACCTAAGTGTATGTAAACTTCCGACTTCAATTGTACCTATTAGCAATTACTATTTACAATTCATCACATCACGGGTGAGCTCACCATTGATCTAAATAATTGAGTAAAACACTTTCTAAAAATGTAAACGATGCATAGTTTGTGCGTGCCACCATTTTTGTTTTTTTTGTTTTTTTGCATCAACCAAATATAAGAAGAGAAGACAATATGAGTTTAGTCTGTTTGCAGTATGCATGTGGAAGGGGGTGTGTCATATACCATCATTCACTTCCCTTCATTCCCTTCTGGAAGTTTACTCGAAAGATAAGTGAACCATCCCGTCACCTCATATTGTGATAACATCTTTGGTCTGACAGATGTTTACATGACACCCAGAATGCATTGTATAATGTCAACAAACATGGCGCCACACATAGCTGGCAAATAGCTTAGCATTACCGCATCATAATCAGAA
This sequence comes from Brachymystax lenok tsinlingensis, assembly GCA_030435695.1. Lineage (NCBI taxonomy): Eukaryota > Metazoa > Chordata > Actinopteri > Salmoniformes > Salmonidae > Brachymystax > Brachymystax lenok. The sequence continues at coordinate 20,682,901 of CM059797.1, read as the reverse complement.
CAACCTTCAAAAAAAGTATTTTACACTAAAATCTATGCAAGAATCGGAATGCATTATTTGTTACAAGTACATGAAAACATGTTAATAAAACTGTAAACTGTAAACACATTATGCTCTATAGCTGGGGAAGTGCTTGGGCTCTCCTGCTATAGGGCTCTCCTCGAAGAGAGAAGTTTGTCCGGCTCAGCAAAGCTGCAAACATAAATTGTCCACAACAGTTGTGAATTACTTTCAAACTGTTGTTAGGAAATAACAGTTGTTAGAAAATTATTTGAAATTGTCAAGTTGAAACTGTCCTGTTGTGTAACAATCACATTTTGGAACAGTGAGTGCATTCTGAAATCACGCGCATAAAAAAAAAAAAAAAACTCACGCCGGGGAGACCGTTAGAGATATTTGGAACTCCCACATGAAAAGTTTAACTACTTAGGGAGCAGTGAACGCTCCGAGAAATGTAAGGCGCCAAATTCAAAATCCAAAAGTTTAATTATTAAACATTCATCAATATACAAGTGTTGCATAGTCATCAAAAGCTCTGCTTCTTGGCAATATCACAGCGTTGTCAGATTTCAAAAAGGCTTTACGGCGAAAGCACAACATTTGATTGTTTGAGGATAGCACCTACAATATTTAGCCATTAGCATAAATTAATAAACCACCGCGGTTCACACAAAACACATTTCACAGCGAAAACAAACCCTTACCTTTTGAAGAACTTCTGCTGAGGGCTTCCCAAGTGTCCAACGAAGACATCCAATGGTTCTTTTGTTAGAAAAAGTCATTTATTATATCCATAAATCTCTGTTTGGTTGGCGTGTTATGTTCAGAAAATCCAACGTCGAATCGCCCATTGAAACGTGAAGAGAACGCATTCAAATATACCTATAATCTTTTCCTAAACAAATCAAATACCAGTTATAATGCATCCTTAGCTATCCTTTTATGAATATTGGTGATAATATTTCACTCGGATGGTCATCTAAACGTTATATAAGTAAAATAAAGTAGGGCGTGCACCCAGACTCGCGCCCGAGAAAACTTGTTGACATTTCAGGTCCCCTTACCATTTCCTGTTCCTATCCGTTCTGCTTACTCCATTCACTCCCAGTCTTTGTATATAGACTGTTGGCATCTAGTGGAAGCCATAGGTACTGCAATCCAGGAGCTGGATTGCCTTGAAGTCAATGGGGAGAGTGTCAAACAGAGCAAAGGTCACCAAAACCATTTCCGGATGGATTTTCCTCGGGTTTTCGCCTGCTATATCAGTTCTGTTATACTCACAGACATTATGTTAACACTTTTAGAAACTTCAGAGTGTTTCCTATCCAATAGGACTAATTATGTGCATATCCTATTTTCTGAGCCTGAGTGGCAGGCATTTTATTTTGGGCACGCCAGACTCTCCAAAACCGTCACCTCTGCTGCCGCTCCCTAAGAAGTTAAGTGAAAAAGTCCATTGCGTGCACTACGTCATCACGCACTGATTTTTATCCTCAACAAGTCAATTTTGTGGAAACACACCACTGGTGGGAAATTTCACATAAATCTGTTGCCAATTTGATGGAAACCAAGCTAGAGGCACTATATGATATGAAAATGACTATGTACTTGCCACACACAGAAATGTGAGAACACAGATGCATTCTCTCCTCCTCACATAATAGACAAGCAGCACCTCCAGGCCTGTGAGGCTGTGGAGATGTTTGTGTGGTTGCCAAGATCCTCTTCAGCTCTAGAGTAATTTATTTTACCTTTATTTCAGTTAAGAACAAATTCTTATTTTCAATGACGGCCTAGGAACAGTGGGTTCAGGGTTAGAACGACAGCTTGGGGATTCAATCTTGCAACCTTCCGGTTACTAGTCCAACGCTCTAACCACTAGGCTACCTGCCGCCCCAGTAATGAGGCCCTGACCTTGGCTCATCATGAAGACCCATCAGTTCAAAATAAGTCCAACACAAAAATAAGGTCAATGGATCACAGAATATCTCCACATTATAAATAGCGGACCGGTAGAATAGCAAATTACTGTAACACACACATCAATTTGTGAATCACAATAGTAGAACATAACAAACCCATTAGGTTGTCAAGAAGGAGTAGTTGGTTATTCATATTCAGAACAGGTGAATGCTGCACAACAAGCCTATAAGCCTGAGGGCAGGAGGCATCATTTAACTAGCAAGATAAACTATTTTCTTCATAATGAAATACTAAGACTCCCCATTCCCTCTGGTGAGAATAACAGTTGGTGCATACCAAATCACAAGAATGCTGCCTGAAAGCAGACTTCAACTGGAAACAATATTGCAAACCTGAGCACTAGTGTGTCAATCACTCAGTTTCTCTTCTCTACCATATACAGGTGACATTTCTATATTGTCACTCTCCATTTCAGTACTCAAATACACTACACAACAACTATACCGCTCTTCACCACTGCCCTGTGGTTCAGTAGCTGGAATTATGGTGAAACAAGGACATGACCGCCTGTGGGTATTTTTTCACTGACCAAATAGCAGTTTATGACAATAAGAAGGGTTGTATTCCCAGAGGCAACACAAACCCAGACTGCCCCCTCTCATTGTTGGGTTGCTACACAGAGAGCAAACAGTGCCAGGCCCCTAGCTATCATGGTTATACAATGTCGAGAGTGAGAGAGAGAGGGAGAACGGGAGAGTGAGAAAGAAAGAGGGGGTGAGAGGGAGAGAGGATTGAAGCAGTGCTTGAAGCAGAAAATAAAACCGTATGTGATTCCTCTGAAGATGTGATCGATGCAACCACTGTTTGTCTGTGTTGTAGTGCCAGCACTGTGGAGGGTTGTATTGATTTTCTCCAATATTTCTGTCATGGGGTAGCTACCGTACCCTAGAAACTTGTGTATGTTTGTCTGTGTGTATAACAATTGACAGGATTTACTAAATAAAGACGTGAATGCCAAAAGTCAAACCTAAGAACATTAAAGAAAGCTTCTACCTACCTTCTAGTACATCCAATAAATACATGTACCTCAGTGGGAATGGGGGCATCTTTGGCATGTTAATGATGTTTTTTGGAGGATTTCTGTCTGGCCTTAGCCCATTGCTAGAATCAGCTCATGGGTGTTTGCGGGTAACGGTATTCCTACCAAATGAAAATATGTGACTTGTTTCAGGAAACTAGGCGTATGTCGTGGGTCACTACTTCACAGGAGAGCCATTTGAACGTAAACTTTTCTTTCTCATAAAAATGCATTTTTTTGGCAGAAATGCCTTCTGAAACATGTGAACTTTCATGTGCCTTAATAACAAACTTATATCTGTAAATACGAATAACATTTTTAAATTACGAGCCTAGTTGGTTAACTTCTCTAGGAGCAGCAGCAGAGGTGACTGTTTTGGAGAGCCTGGCGTGCCCAAGGTAAAATGCCTCCCATTCAGGCCCAGAAAATAGGATATGCATATATTTAGTACCATTGGATAGGAAACACTCTGAACTTTCCAAAACTGTCATCCATTTGTCTGTGAGTGAAACAGAACGCATATAGCAGGCAAAACCCCGAGGAATTTCTGTCCTGGAAAAAGTGATTTTGACACATTGCTCATTTGGGAACCCCTCCCTATTGAAAATGACCATATATAGGCATATGAATGCAGTACAGGTCGCTTCCTTGTGATGTCACCAGCCTCGAGATGGTGTTTTCTTCCATTTTGGGTGAGTTATCCCAGAGAAAACGACGAAACCATGAGGACCCCTCTTTATGAAAACTGTTCACATTGCGCTACGAGAAGTCACGTGTCTTATTTATCGTCTTTAGCGTTCAGTTTATATTCCGGCTGATTTATAATAGTAAATATACGTAAAAGTGTTCCTAAGGATACATTTAAAACTATGTTTGATTGTTTTTGGACAAGTTTATAGGTATAAGTTGAACGAGTTCGCGCCGCGTTTCAATGGAGTAGTGGAAGCTGTCGTTTCTGATTATAACGCGCGAACCAAATGGAGGATTTATGGATAAAATACGTTACTTTTTCTAACAAAAGAACCATGGATTGTCTTCATTGGACACTTAGGATGACCTCAGCAGAAGTTCTTCAACAGGTAATTGATTTGTTTTCGCTGTGAAATGTGTTATGTGTTTGCCATGATGGCTAATCGATACATGGCAATTGGAAAATATGTGAGGTGCTAGCCTCAAACAAATGAATGTGCTGCTTTCGCCGTAAAGCCTTTTTGAAATCTGACAACGCTGTGATATTGCCAAGAAACAGAGCTTTTGATGAGTATGGAACACTTGTATATTGGTGGATGTTTAATAATTCAACTTTCGGATTTTGAATTTGGCGCTTTACATTGTCGCTGGTAGTGTCGGGATGAGCCCGCTAGCGACCCACTGCTCCTTGACTCGTTAAACCACACAAATAGACAGCAACCTTCCCATTAGCCATGATTGACTGAGATAATGAGTGGGCTGGACATGCCGAGAAAGGAGTTCAGATTGGTCTGCGATAAAGAAGGCTGTTTATTTGAGCTGGTCAGTCTGTGTTGGTAATCCTGTCGAACACTGCTTTTTTTTATGTATCGTGTAGTGGAGCTGCATGAGTGCTGATCTCCACTTTCTGGAGGATCGAGTTTTGAAATCAGTGGAATTAGAGAATGATAGCTAAAGAGATGGAGAAAACACCTGTCTCAGGATTATCTTCAAACTAAGGGCAACCATGGCAAGGCATCCGTGACAAGGAGACGTGTCCATCGTGCATGATGATGTATACGGGTAAGATAGTCTAGCTAGTTACATTTTCAGATATAACACGTTTCTAATTTTGACAGTAAGTGGTTTCATTTCAAGCTAAAGTGTTCTGTTAGCTAGCTAGCTGACGTTAGCTGGCTGGCTCCTTGCTAACGTTACGTGTATGATGTTATTATTCATATCCCAGAGCCGTTTGCTTGGCTAGTTAAAGCATAATGTTAGCTAGCTGGCTGGCTCGCTAGCTAACGTTACGTGTATGATCTTACATGTTGTTTACCTAGCTAGGTTCATTGTTACCTAGCTAGCTACCTAGCTACATGTCTTAACTTCTTAGGGAAGTTAGCGCCCCACCTGTGACAACCTCCAGTGAAATTGCAGAGCACCAAATTCGAAATAAAAAATCGTAATTTTAAACATTCATGTAAATGCAAGTGTCATACATGATTCAAAAGCTTAGAATCTTGGTAATCTAACAGCGTTGTCAGATTTCAAAAAGGCTTTACAGCGAAAGCATAGCATTTGATTGTCTGAGGACAGCGCCCGCATACTTCCCTCAATTAACATAATTTCATAACCAGCACAGGTGTCACAAAACTCAAAAATAGCGATAAAATAAATCACTTACCTTTGAAGATCTTCCTCTGTTGGCAATCCCAAGGGTCCCAGCTACACAATAAATTGTTGTTTTGTTAGATAAAGTCCCTATTTATATCCCAAAAACTCTGTTTGGTTGGCACGTTTTGTTCAGTAATCCACCTGTTCAAAGGCGTTCAAACATGCAGACAAATAAATCTCAAAAGTACCGGTGAAGTTCGTAGAAACAAGTCAAACAACAATCAATCCTCAGGTACCCTAAAATGTAAATAAACTAAAATTTCAGATGGAATGTACTATGTTCATTACCGGAGATAAATAACGAAGAGCGCGCTCTCAGTCACGCGCACCACAGGAATACCGACCCCAGGATGTACCCCATGAAAAACTACTTCTTGGTCATTTAAAAAAAAAAAAAAAAGCCTGAAACCTTGTCTAAAGATTGTTGACATCTAGTGGAAGCAATAGGTACTGCAATCTGGGAGCTATTCCTTTCAATGTTCTATAGCAAAGCATGGGAAAAGTCAGGGAGCCATTTCCTGGATGGATTTTCCTCAGGTTTTCGCCTGCTATATCAGTTCTGTTATACTCACAGACATTATTCTAACAGTTTTAGAAACGTCAGAGTGTTTTCCATCCAAATCTACCAAATATATGCATATCCTAGCTTCTGGGCCTGGGTAACAGGCAGTTTACTTTGGGCATGCCAGACTCTCCGAACACTGCCCCCCTAGCCCTAACAGGTTAACAAAAGAATCCACTATGCAAGTAACTATTTTGGTTGCGTTCGTAAATTCAGTCTGAGAATGCCAGAGCGCAGAATAACTGATCAATTCACGAATGCACAACACCTGTTGAATATGGCCGGTGTCAGTAAATTGGTAAAACAGCGTAATGAAATTGTTGCCAGCAGAGCTGGTTAGGCTGTGTTCATGTTATCCAGAGGTAAACAAATCATCAGCCAGAACGTCAAGTATGTGCTCTGAACGCTCCGAGAGTGAAACGAGATGGGTGGGGCTAAAGCTTAAGAAGGTGTGAACGATGCTGAATGGGTGTAGACAAAGAAGAGCTCTTCACTAGGTACCAAAACATTCAAAGGCCATTTTCTCAAAAGTGAGTTTACAAGTTAATCAACTTTCAAAGCAGAATTACTTACCCATTGTTCTTCAAAATGCAGTGTATGATATACAGTGTATGATCTACTTTTATCCACATAAGACAGATTTGAGCCGGTCGGTCACATATGTCAAGACGCACCAGCGGATAGGAGCCACAATCAGAAACATCTTACTTTGCAGAGTTGCTGTTTGGTTGTAAGCAACAATATGGAGGGAAATTAGCAGGTGATCACACAGAAGAAGCCCATTTGGAGGACAAAGCTACACAGTATAAAGGGATATTTAACATTGGTACAGTATTCCAAAGGTCCACTGATCCCATGTGTAACCTCTGTGTATGTATTGCATAGTGGGTGAAATGGGTCAGGCAAAGTGTTTTTCAAGTATACAGTGCTTTTGGAAAGTATTCAGACCCTTCGACTTTTTCCACATTTTGTTACGTTACAGCCTTATTCTAAAATGGATTAAATAAAACTATTTCCTCAGCAATCTACACACAATACCGCATAATGACAAAGCGAAAACAGGTTTTTAGATTTTTTTTCAAATGTATTAAAACCATAAATACCATATTGACATAAGTATTCCGATCCTTTGCCATGAGACTCAAAATTGAGTTCAGGTGAATCATGTTTCCATTGTTCATTGTTGAGATGCTTCTACAACATTGGAGTCCACCTGTGGTAAATTCAATTGATTGGACATTATTTGGAAAGGCACACACCTGTCTATATAAGGTCCCACAGTTGACAGTGCATGTCAGAGCAAAAACCAAGTCATGAGGTTGAAGGAATTGTCTGTAGAGCTCTGAGACAGGATCGTGTCGAGGCACAGATCTGGTGAAGGGTACCAAAACATTTCTGCAGCGTTGAAGGTCCCTAAGAACACAAATAGAAAGAAGTTTGGAACCACCAAGACTCTTCCTAGAGCTGGCTGCCGTGCCAAACTGAGAAATCGGGGGAGAAGGGCCTTGGTCAGGGAGGTGATGAAAACATGTTCCAGAGTGCTCAGGACCTCAAACTGGGCCGAAGGTTGACCTTCCAATAGGGTAATAACCCTATGCAAACAAACAAGACAACGCAGGAGTGGCTTCAGGTTAAGCCTCTGAATGTCCTTGAGTGGCCCAGCCAGAGCCCAGACTTGAACCCGATCGAACGTCTCTGGAGAGACTTGAAAATATATATACATATATATATTTTTTTTTTTAGAAATATGTATTTTTTTTACTAGTTTTTGCTTTGTCATTATGGGTATTGTGTGTAGATTGATGAGGAACAAAAATTATTTAATCAATTTTAGAATAAGTCTGTAACCTAACAAAATGTGCAAAAAGTCAAGGGATCTGAATACTTTTCGAAGGCACTGTATACAGTACATCAGTCAGCTATGCTTTATTTGGCTCTCATTTAGTAAAGGAAATAGCTTCACATGGGAGCATGGGCGTCAGTGATAGAATCATGGGGTCGGAACAAGAATGATAAACAAAATGTGACCAATTGGGACATTTTGTTAGTCCCCACAAGGTCAAACGCTATTTCTAGGGGTTTAGGGCTAAGGTTAGAATTTGTGTTATGGTTAGAATTAGGTTTAGGATTACGAGCTAGGGTTAGGGGCTACAGTTATATTCAGAGTTAGGGTTAAGGATAGGTTTTAAGGTTAAGGTTAGGGTTAGGGTTAGGGTACATGTTAGGATTTTGAATGGGACTGAATTGTGTGTCCCCACAAGGTTAGTTGTACAAGAATGTGTGTGTCTGTGTGTGTGTGTAAGATTAGAAATAGAGACAAGAGCAAATAGAGAAAAAATAAATGGTAAAATATGAGAAAATCATTTTGACACTAAAGGCTACTGAAGAACATCTCCTTGCACATTCCATACAATAACAGAGAATGTACAGGTAACTGCCAAAATCAAGGAAACACCAACATAAAGTGTCTTAATAGGGTGTTGGGCCACCACGATCCGCCAGAACAGCTTCAATGCGCCTTGGCATAGATTATTCAAGTGTCTGGAACTCTATTGGAGGGATGTGACACCATTCTTCCACAATAAATTCCATAATTTGGTGTTTTGTTGATGTTGGTGGAAAACTCTGTCCTAGACACTTCTCCAGAATCTCCCATGTATTTAATTGGGTTAACTTAGATGGCCATGGCATATGATTTACATAATTTTCACGCTCATCAAACCATTCAGTGACCACTCCTGCCCTGTGGATGGGGGCATTGTCATGCTAAGGGCGCATAGCCAAATTACGCACTATTTTTTTTAACACATGACTCTAAGCATGATGGGATGGTAATTGCTTAATTTACTCAGGAAAAACACCTGTGTGGAACCACCTGCTTTCAATATAATTTGTATCCCTCATTTACTCAAATGTTTCCATTATTTGGAAAATAGAAAAGCACCCAATGGTTTCTATCTGAATATGGAATGCTGAAAAATGGCATTGTACAAATGTCTGACTATGGAAGGTACACTCGGGGTATACAGTTTAGAGTGGATACAATTTGATATTCTACAAGCTGCTGGAGTCTCTGGGGTGTTTTGGTATTATTCATGTACTATACTAAACAAATATATTAGACATATTGCAAATGATCAGCAACACAAAGCCCCAAACACAAAGCACAAACCTAATGGTACACATCAATGAGCAGAGATGTCCAATAAATAGTTCTCAGGTGTGGGCATCCACATTCCACACCCTGCCTGTAAAGTGTGTGAGCAAATAATACACAGTCTGCTTTAAACATCCAAATAGACAGCAAATGGATGCAATCATATTAAAAAAAATACATAGCTGTGGGAGATTCAATTTTCTTCTTCTTTCTTTGATGGAGGTTGAATTTTGTGGGATTATTTATGGTCCTATTATTCACCCAAATGGTTTATTTTATGCTCCTAAAAGCTCAGTAAGACCACTGGGAGATGAAGGGTATTTCCTTGAACATCAAGGCTGATCTGAATATGTAAGAATGCCAGACAATACCTACAGCTATACTATACTTGTGATATCAACTCATTGAAATTGAATTCTGATTCCAAATTGACGGAGGACTTGACCAAGGGGTAGCATGTAAATACTAAACAGTAATGGACTTACCACTGTGGGACACCTTGTGATACAGGGGGCTGCGGTAGACCTGCAGTTGGCAAGGGAGACAAACTGCGGTCTATCAGATAGATAGGAGTGGAACCCTTGCAAGATGTGTTCCGGAAACTCTAAGAAGCCTCTCCATGCGGTCAGTTAAAATATGGTGACAGACTGTGTCAAATATTGTAGACAGGTCCAGGAGGATGAGGATGGAGATGTTCCCAGCATCAGCAGCACAGAGGAGGTTGTTCAGTACCTTTACTATGCATATCCCGGAAGCCCGAGTGAATGGGTTCGAAAAGTTCATGAGAGGCCATGTGTTGTTGGATTTGTGATGCTACCACCCACTCAAGCAATTTGGCGAGGAAGGGGAGGTTTGAGATAGGACTGTAGTTGGTGAGGGTCCAGGTCCTGTTTCTTCAGTATGGGAGTTATAGCCGCTGTTTTCAAATGAGTAGAAACAAGGCCAGGTGTGAGGGATGCATTTACAATCTTGACCACAAGGGTGTAGAGAACAGGCAGCCATGCCTTAACTAAGGCAGTGCGCAAAACATTAGGAACAACTGCTCTTTACATGAAATAGACTGACCAAGTGAATTCAGGTAAAAGCTATGATCCCTTATTGATGTCACCTGTTAAATCCACTTAAATCAGAGTAGATTAAGGGGGATGGGAGGTTAAAGAAGGGTTTTAAAGCCTTGAGACAATTGAGACATGGATTGTGTATGTGTGCCATTCATAGGGTGAATGGGCAAGACAAAAGATATGAGTGCCTTCGAACAGGGTATGGTAGTAAATGCCAAACACGCCGGTTTGAGTGTGTCAAGAATTGCAACGCTGCTGGGTTTTTCACACTTAACAGTTTCCCATCAAGAATGGTCCACCACCCAAAGGACATCCAGCCAACTTAACACTGTGGGAAGCTGTACAACAAAGCGGTACAACAAGGCTCCACGAAAGAAAAGAAACGATGTAGGAGAGGCAAGCGGTCAAAGAGGGGACCAGGAACACAGGTTGTGGACACGGAGCTACATCAGGAGGCGGTAATTAACCTCTCCAAAAAAGGGCTCACTGACAATCTTGTTTAAGGGCCTCTCTTTTGAACCTACATGTACAGACAAACCATTTGATACGAAAATAGATCTGTTTAAATTCTTTCACAAGATTAAACTTAAGCATGTGTTCTCTCAACACTGTTTCTGGCATAGAAACCCAACAAAGAACTGGTACCAATTTAAGGCCAGAAGCGAATTCTGTCCTATACAGTTTAAGTCAGAAGTTTACATACACCTTAGCCAAATACATTTAAACTCAGTTTTTCACAATTCCTGACATTTAATCATAGAAAGAAATCCATGTCTTATGTCAGTAAGGATCACCACTTTATTTTAAGAATGTGAAATGTCAGAATAATAGTAGAGAGAATGATTTATTTCAGCTTTTATTTCTTTCATCACATTCCCAGTGTGTCAGAAGTTTACATACACTCAATTAGTATTTGGTAGCATTGCCTTTAAATTCTTTAACTTTAGTCAAACTTCTCAGGTAGCCTTCCACAAGCTTCCCACAATAAGTTGAGTGAATTTTGGCCCATTCCTCAAAATCAAATAAAATCTTATTGGTCACATACACATGGTTAGCAGATGTTAATGCGAGTGAAGCGAAATGCTTGTGCTTCTAGGTCCGACCGTGCAGTAATATCTAAAAGTAATCTAACAATTTCACAACAACTACCTTATACACACACAAGTGTAAAGGAATGAATAAGAATATGCACATATAAATATATGGATGAGCGATGGCCGAACAACATAGGCATGATGCAGTAGATGGTATAGAGTACAGTATATACATATGAGAAATGTAGGGTATGTAAACATTATATAAAGTGGCACAGAGATCTGAGTGACGGCTATTTAACTTCTTAGGGAGTGGCTGCATAGGTGACGGTTTTGGAGAGTCTGGCGTGCCCAAAGTAAAATGCCTGCCACTCAGGCCCAGAAAATAGGATATGCACATAATTAGTATTATTGGATAGGAACGACTCTGAAGTTTCTAAGAGTGTTAAAATAATGTATGTGAGTATAACAGAACTGATATAGCAGGCAAAAACCAGAGGAAAATCCATCCGGATTTGCAGTTTTTTTAATAAATGACAATCTTCTCCATTTTGCCTATTGCATACAACGTTATGTAGGACAGACTACAGTACCTATGGCTTCCACTAGATGTCAACAGTCTTTAGACAAAGACTAGGAATTCTAGGAGTGACCAGAACGGATAGGAACAGGAAGAAGTCAGGGGTCCACTTTTTTAAACAAGGTTTGACGTGCACGAGATTGTGAACGCGCACCACTTTATTTTTCTTTCCTATCGTTCACGTTATCGTCCGGTTAAAATATTACACCAAATATACACAAAAGGAAAGCTAAGGATACATTAAAAATGATGCTTGATTTGTTTGTAGAAAGTGAATAGGTATAATTTGAACGTGTTCTCTTCACGGTTCAATGGGCGACTCAACAGTGGATTTTCTGATCATAACGCGCCAATCAAACAGAGATTTATGGATATAATAAATGACTTTTTCTAACAAAAGAACCATTGGATGTCTTCGTTGGACACTTGGGAAGCCCTCAGCAGAAGTTCTTCGAAAGGTAAGGGATTTTATATTAGCGATTTTATGCGTTTTTTGAGACCCGCGTTAGTTATGGATTCATGCTAATGCATAAAATATGAGAGGGGCTATCCTCAAACAATCAAATGTTGTGCTTTCGTCGTCAAGCCTTTTTGAAATCTGACAACGCTGTGATATTGCCAAGAAGCAGAGCTTTTGATGACTATAAAACCCTTGTATATTGATGAATGTTTAACTTCTTAGGAAGCGGTGGGGCGCTAGCACTACATTTGATTGTTTGAGGGTAGCTCCTTCAATATTTTTTTCCATTACCATAAATTCATAAGCCATCACGGTTCACACATAACACAGTTCACAGCGAAAACAAATCAATTACCTTTTTAAGAACTTCTGCTGAGGGCTTCCCAAGTGTCCAACAAAGACAATCCATGGTTCTTTTGTTAGAAAAAGTAATGTATTATATCCATAAATCTCCGTTTGGTTGGTGCGTTATAATGAGTTTATACAGCCTCCACTCGTCCATTAAAACGTGAAGAGAACTCGCTCAACTTATACCTATAAACTTGTCCAAGAACAATCAAACATAATTGTAAATGTATCCTTAGGAACACTTTTATGTATATATAGTATAATATTTCAACCGGAATATAAACTGGGCGATAAGTAAGGAAAAAAAACAGAGCGCGCCAGCCGGGGGAACGCGCATTTTCTTCTATTGACATCTGTGTGGCCACTTCCTTATTCGTCTTCTTCTACAATCTAAAAGCAGCTAAACAGAATCAAAACACTTTCGAGACTGTTGACATCCAGAGGAAGCAATAGGTACTGCATTCATATGCCCTTATATGGGCATTTTCATAAGGGAGGGATTCCAAATGAGGCAATGTGTCAAAACCACTTTTTCCAGGACAGAAATTCCTTGGGTTTTCGCCTGCCATATCCGTTCTGTTATACTCACAGACAAAATGTTAACACTTTTAGAAACTTCGGAGTGTTTCCTATCCAATGGTACTAAATATGTGCATATCCTATGTTCTGGGCCTGAATGGGAGGCCTTTTACTTTGGGCACGTCAGGCTCTCCAAAACCGTCACCTCGTGCGCTGCTCCCAAAGAAGTTACTAATTCAACTTTTGGATTTTGAATTTGGCGCCTTACATTTCACCGGGTAGTGCCCCACTGAGAGGGAGAGCCATGTGGAAGAGAGAGCCATGTGGAAATAAATGTGCTGAAAAACTATGTACAAACTATGAATGAAAAATAATGGAGTTTACGTACAAAGTACAGCCAACTAGTGCAAAAACAGTATTGAGATAGTCAAAACGATACAATATATTGTCAAAAATAATATCCCCATATGTAACTGTATCGATTTTTACCCCCCCGTCACTGGCTTGCATAAAGTATTGATCTAGCAAAGAGAAATCATTGGAGATGATTGTGTCTAAGTTTGCATCAGCCATCTCATATCGCAAAGCCCAGTCATAGTGTAGTGAGCATTATACCAACGAGCTACCTATCTTCCTGAAGCTGCAGATTTACCATAATAACATTGTAAAAAAAAAACACTGTTGAAGAAAAGTCCATTCTTTGTCAATTATGCTTTTAACAGGTAGATAGATCTATGTTCCATTTTGAAGTGTTTTGTATAATTACTGTACTTTCACGGACTCATACTGCTGGAAAGCAAATTACAGCTCGAGGCAACTTCAATTGAATTAACTAATCATTGGCATTAATTAATATGGGAATTGTAAGGGACTTGAAACAGGTTTGCTGTTTGATTGACAAGCTTGTGATTTCTTTCTCCCACGCAAATTCCAGTCAGTCAGTCAGTCAGTCTCTCTCTGTGTGTGTGTGTGTGTGTGTGTGTGTTACGAGCCATGGGATTGACAGCTGGATTACTTGGCTGGTTTGTAATCCTTTAATTTCTGCACTTAAACTAATCACCCTGTGGGTGGAGCAGTACCTCCTCGTCCTGTGGCTAATGTTACTCAGCCACCCCACCACAGACCCCAGGCTGTAGTAGAAGAGTTACTTAACATTACAGATAAACCCAGCTAACGATAGTGCATAACATTCTGAGAACCATATGTTTCTTAGAGCGTGGTGAGAGTGTGGTTGTCCTATGGTTATTTTGTATACAACTTTCTGGTAATGGTGCAGGATAGTTGCATGGTTTTTGGAACATTCTCAGCTCATTGACAAAATAAATAAATAAATAAATAAATATACACATACACACACACACACACACACACAGTTGGTATTTTCATTACTTTAACACAATGTTTCCTAACTTCAACCATGATTACATTTCATTTCAATTTTGGTAATGTTCTACGAATGTTTTACAACTGGTTTGACATTGGGAATGTTTTCAGAGAACGCTAAGAAACAACGTTCTTCTGTGGGAATTACAATATTTCAGCATAACGTTTCCTACTGGTTTCCTCATGGTTCTATTTAAAGTAATGTTCTCAAATTGTTCAAAGAACATTTAGAAACAATGTTCTCCTGTGGGAATTTTCTGCAATTTCTGCAGGTTTCGTCATGGTTCTGTTTAAAGACATGTTCTCAGAACATTAAGACAGCGGTCCTTAAAAAACACAAAACATTAGTAACATTCTAAGAATGTTATAAAGAAAAACATACATTCCGTTCTCAGAGTGAACAAAGCTCTCTCTATCCTCTGTCTTGTTAAGGTGTTGGCCACGCCCCTAATTGGCCACACCTGATCTTAATGTGTGCTTCTTTAACTTGAAATGTGGGATGTTTGAATAGACTAAAATGCCTTGCCACAATAAATAAAAAAAATAGTTTCCATGATTAATGCCTAAGCAAATTAATTTCCATGTGTCCTATCTGTGCGTGGAGTTCAAAACAGCTAACCTAACAGTGTTATTAAAAGTGTTATTGAAACTCAGTGACAGTTTTAAGGAAGTTATTCAAAAACCTCCAAATAACCCTTACATTTCTTTCAAAACATTCTCAACATTTAGAAATTGTTCTCAGAACGTTATTTATTTACCTTCAAATAACTTCCATTTTCATAAAGTTAATAAAACCTCCCCAGTAAAACGCTATCAGAACCTCCCTGCAACCTAAACATTTATGTCCACAGAACAAGTGAAATTGTTGTTTAAAAACCGGTCAGGAAACTTGTGGCTATGTTCCCAGAACCAATGGGAAATCAAAAACGTACGTTCCCACAACTTCCAAGGAACCAAATGTGCTAGCTGGGAAACACATAACAAACACACCAAAACAGACATAACATAAAACACACAAAGACACACACAGTCAGTTATACTGTACACCAACAAACACAGAATACAGTCTGATTGCCAGGATTTGGGAGAACAAACCAAAAAATGAAAGAGGTAAGAGCATAGGAACATAAATACCATGACTAGAGATACAGAAGAACATGGTTGAATGAGATAACAAGAAACTAAACACAGCTAATTCTGTGGCTAGGGACCTCTGTGATGTTCGACTTTAGAGCACACAGTGAAGCCTTTTAATTACGAAGACACAAACCCTGTGGTTACAGAAATAGATGAAGCTTACAGTACACAGTGGCCCTAGAGATGTGTGTAGCTGCGGCTTTGAGGAATACAGGAGTTGGGCGCAGCATGGCGTAAATCACTTTGATTGTACATGTTTTTCAGCTCTTCCAGTGATGGTGACTTGGGATATAAATGTTGGGGAACCTGGGGGTAAAGTGGCAGCACGAGGTTAAAATGCTTCACTATAACTCATTGATGAAGTGAGACGCCACCTAAAGTCCCTGACTCATGAGAGAGGAAGAAAGAGGAAGAGGGAAAGATATGGACGGAATAAGTGTGAGGAGAAGTGAAATGGTCCCAATCCATAAGCAGGGGTGAAAAAAGTGCCCAATTGTCATACTTGAGTAAAAGTAAAGATACCTTAAAAGAAAATGACTCAAGTAAAAGTGAAAGTCACCCAGTAAAATACTACTTGAGTAAAAGTCTAAAAGTATTTGGTTTTAAATATACTTAAGTATCAAAAGTAAAAGTATAAATAATTTCAAATTCCTTATATTAAGCAACCCAGGCGGCACAATATATATATATAATTTTTATTCAGCCAGGGACACTTCAACAGTCAGACATAATTTACAAACAAAGAATGTGTTTAGTTATTCTGCCAGATCAGAGGCAGTAGGGATGACCAGGGATGTTCTCTTGACAAGTGCGTGAATTAGACCATTTTCCTGTCCTGCTAAGAATTCAAAATGTAACGAGTACTTTTAGGTGTCAGGGAAAATGTAAGGAGTTAAAAGTACATTATTTGCTTTAGAAAAGTAGTTGGAGTAAAAGTAAAAGTTGTCAATAATATATAAGTACAGATATAAGTACAGATACCCCAAAAAACTACTTAAGTATTTTTACTTAAGTACTTTACACCACTGTCCATAAGCTCCTTAATGTAACAGCGTCATTCAGACTAACTGCTTCAGACGATGATTATTCATGGTGAGTATTGACGAGGATGATAATGTGCCTATACTAAATGGACGGGCTGACTGACATTATGTAGGAGGGCATATATTTTTCCCATTACTCATTGACTAGATGTAAAAAAGCTACATGAATGTACAGATGCTACCATATCTTAGAATCATAATGTGTTAACATACACAGACAGTATGCACTATGCATCTATAGTACCATAGTGAGTGAGTCAAACTAATGCACACTGGAACATTGTGATGGATGTAGAGAAACGACAAAGCGGGAAAAGCTCTCAGACGCTTCATAAATGAGCAATGTATTGTAGTCCACTGTATTTGTTTTTCGAGAATAAACACAATTTCTGTTTGGCAAAGGAAAACAGCATTTCCTCTTGAATACCAACAAAGCCCACTACTTTGTCATCTTTGTCCCTCCTCCTCCTCTTCCTTTTTTCTTGAGAAGAGGAGGTGAGTGAATGGAGCCACTTTGGGCTGAATCACATCCCTCCTCCCCTAGACGGACCTACAGAACTAATCCACTCCACTCAGTCTACACAGTAATTAAAGCACTACCAGAGGGCTTGTAACCATGGAGGCTGCAGCTGAGAGGTCAGGGTTAACACACTGGCACAATCACGCAGGTAGGTGGGAGGAAGACAAGAAGAAAAGCATGCAGATTTCATTTGTTTTCATATTTAATCTCAAAGCTTGAGAGGATACTCAAGCCATGCAAATAAGTATCATTGAAAGACCACTGCTATAAAAGGTGAATGTGAGCGTAAAACATGTTTTTTCAAGAAGTATCTCACGCAAAAAGCTCCCAGGATACACATTTCACCTTGTATTATGCTAGGTTATGATGGTAGACTTTTAGTACTACTTAATGTGTTGCTCCTATTAATAATTTAAATCATAATCCGCTTAATAATGTAACAAATCTAACTATAGGAAAGATCCAACAAAATAAGATAAGTGAAGGAATCGGCTAAAGTGAGCTAAACCTCACTAACATAGAACCCTGATTTGTATTCAGATGCATGTAAATCCTGGGGCTTAGGGAAGGGGGGAAAACCTTGGTAAATGAACTGGATGATGTCGGTTTACACATACGGTTAAGAGGTGAAACTGAGGTTTCCTACAAGGAAAATCCGTTGTTCTGTAACACAACAAAAGATAGCTCCCTTATCAGGGTCTCGAATCATTAGAGAGCACGAAAATGTAACGCACTAAAGCATATTGATTAAGAGGGTGTCTGATTAAGAAAATATATTGATTAACGATGCAAATTGCATTAACTGAACACAAATGGCTCTCCCTGGAAGAGACCAGGGGTTACATGGGGATTATATGGCTGGGTGCAACTATCATTTTTGGCTCATCTACTAATTGTATATATATCTATTGCATAACCTTCCCCCGGTCTACTGCTGAGGCACAGGGCTTGGAAATGGATTGCAGCAAGAGTCCATGATAAAACAAAGCAACACATTGTTTCTCTTCAGCTAAGGCTCCTAATGAGCTAGCTATATGAATGGAGAGTAGTTGGGTCGAAACATACTCTTAACTCTAATCTGCTTGTAAGCGATGGGAAAACCCAGAGAATAAGGGTTGTAAAGGGAGGGTATATTACTTGAAGCTTTTGATGTTTACTAGTACGCTATCAGAATTTTATGTAATCTATCACAAGACATCAAGTGGCCCTTTTGGGTACTTCAGATTATCACAGGTGTCTTTATTTATACAGTGTATTCGGAAAGTATTCAGACCCCTTCCCTTTTTCAACATTTTGTTATGTTACAGGCTTATTCTAAAATTGATTAAATAATTTTACCTTATCAATCTACACACAATAGCTCATAATGATGAAGTGAAAACAGGTTTTTAGAAATGTGTGCAAAAAAAAATAATAATAATAATAATACTTTATTTACATAAGTATTCAGACCCTTTGATATGAGACTCGAAATTGAGCTCAGGTGCATCCTGTTTCCATTGGTCATCCTTGAGATGTTTCTACAACTTGATTGGAGTCCACCTGGGGTAAATTCAATTGATTGGACATGATTTGGGAAGGCATACACATGTCTATGTAAGGTCACACAGTTGACAGTGAATGTCAGAGCAAAAACCAAGTCATGAGGTCGAAGGAAATGTCCAAAGAGCTCAGAGACAGTAGTGTCGAGGCACAGATACCAAAACATTGCTGTAGCATTGAAGGTCCCAAAAACACAGTGGCCTCCATCATTCTTAAATGGAAGCAGTTTGGAACCACCAAGGTGGTCACTCTGACAGAGCTCTAGAGGTCCTCTGTGTAGATGGGATAACCTTCCAGAAGGACAACCATCTCTGCAGCACTCCACCAATCAGGCCTTTATGGTAGAGTGGCCAGACGGAAGCCACTCCTCAGTAAAAGGCGAATGACAGCCCGCTTGGAGTTTGCCAAAAGGAACCTAAAGTACTCTGACCATGAGAAACAAGATTCTCTGGTCTGATGAAACCAAGATTGAATTATTTGGCCTGAATGCCAAGCATCACGTCTGGAGGAAACCTGGCACCATCCCTACAGTGAAGCGTGGTGGTGGCAACATCATGTTGTGGGATTGTTTTTCAGCTGCAGGGACTGGGAGACTAGTCAGGATCGAGGGAAAGATTAACGGAGCAAAGTACAGAGAGATCCTTGATGAAAACCTTTTCCAGTGCACTCAGGACCTCAGACTGGGGGCGAAGGGTCACCTTCAAGCACACAGCCAAGACAAAGCAAGAGTTTCTTCAGGACAAGTCTCTGAACGTCCTTGAGTGGCCCAGCCAGAGCCCGAACTTGAACCCAATCTAACATCTCTGGAGAGACCTTAAAATAGCTGTGCAGCGACGCTCCCCATCAAACCTGACAGAGCTTGCAAGGATCTGCAGAGATGAATGAGAGAAACTTGTAACGTCATACCCAAGAAGACTCAAGGCTGTAATCGCTGCCAAAGGTGCTTCAACAAAGAACTGAGTAAAGGGTCTGAATACTAATGTAAATGTGATATTTCATTATTTTATATTTTTTTAATACATTTGCAAACATTTCTATAAACCTGTTTTTGCTTTTTCATTACGTGGTATTGTGTGTAGATTGATGAGGATAAAAAAATAAAATAAAAAAACGTTTAGAATCATCTGTCCTCGGTTGCAACACTCACTACCGAGTTCCAAACTGCTTCTGGAATCAACGTCAGCAAAATAACTGTTTCATCGGGAGCTTCATGAAATGGATTTCCATGGCCCGAGCAGCTGCACACAAGCCTAAGATCACCATGCGCAATGCAAAGCGTCAGCTAGAGGGGTGTAAAGCTCGCCGCCATTGGACTCTGGAGCAGTGGAAACACGTTCTCTGGGGTGATGAATCACGCTTCACCATCTGGCAGTCCGACAAATCTGGGTTTAGGGGATGCCAGGAGAACGCTACCTGCTTGATGGCATAGTGCCAACAGTCAAGTTTGGTGGAGGAAGAATAATGGTCTGGGGCTGTTTTTCCTGGTTCGGGCTAAGCCCCTTAGTTCCAGTGAAGGGAAATCTTAACGCTACAGCATACAACTATGATTCTTTCCTGTTTCAGCATGACAATGCCCCTGTGCACAAAGCAAGGTCCATACAGAAATGGTTTATTGAGATTGGAAGAACTTGACTGGCCTGCACAGAGCCCTGACCTCAACACCCTCCAACACCTTTGGGATGAATTGGAACGCCGACTGCGAGCCAGGCCTAATCTCTCAACATCAGTCCCCAACTTCACTAATGCTCTTGTGGCTAAATGGAAGCAAATCCTCGAAGAAATGTTCTAACATCTAGAGTGGAGGCTGTTATAGCAGCAAAGGAGGGACCAACTCCATATTGATGCCCATGATTTATGAATGAGTTGTTCGACGAGCAGGTGTCTACATACTTCTGGTCATCTCTGGCCCTCTGTGTGGCTTTATCACATGTAAAATATATTAAATAATTAAATGCTATTTAGATTATTTAAAAAATAAATAATTGAATGCCAAAGCGGCAAAACATTATCCTAAATATAAACCATCAACTTAGTAAATACCATTGGTGTTTAATGAGGGTTTGAGCATCAAATATCCTTTATTTTTTACACACTTATTTATTTTTTATATGTCAATATATATTTACTGTTAATGTTTTGGCGCCAAGTTGTGAAAAAAAGTAAATAGTATAAAGAGTTGCAGAGTTAATTGAAAATAATACCATTGTTGATTAGATGCTTTTTTCATTAATTAGGCTATTTTCTCTTGAACCATATGGTCTATCTACTAGAAACTCATGGACAACATGGACACAGATATATGGTTACTGGTAGCTTTGCAACCCTTCAGAGAATAGAGGCTTCAGTATTTTAGAGCAACTACTACCTGCTGAACTGAACAATCGATTCATGTTTTTTTTTTGTTTTTTTATCAACAGAGAAAAAAGGTTGGCAGTCGTACACAGATGAATTTTGAATCTATCATTTGTACACAGATGAATTTTGAATCTATCATTTATACACTACAGAGCGGTGTCGAATTCCATATATGACTATGGTGATTCGCAAGAAGAACCCCACTAGTCACTAACATTTTTGGTATATAGTTCTCATGACAACATCCACTATTTCTGCTGAAAGTTAGCTATCCTTCCAACAACACTTTGCAGTACCTCAACCACTATAGCGGGGGACGACCGACATTAAATGGAAAGCATTTTACTGTACCTTATGTATTTTGGGTGGCTGGGGTAATGGAATGGGCTGGCAGTGGATGTCCTGTTCTAGAGGCTTTGAGGGATATAGGGCCATTCTTCGTGTTGTGTGTGAAGGGAAGAGGAGATAAAGAGAAACGATGTAGCTCATCTTCACTACTTGTATTCTATCAGCTCACCACAGACTCTGTGTCCTGTGTGGAGATGAAAGGCTCTCCGGAGGACAAGAGAGACAGGGAAAATGGCATCCTGCTTATCAAACACCTGAAATCGAAATCCCTTTGCCTGGTTTTGGACATTCTTAAGAGAGCAGCGTTTCCTGACTTGGAGAGAAGCTAGGCGAGGTGTCGGAGGCTCTGTCAAGCAGAGCAGACAGGCTGTTTTAACCAATATATTACTTTATGGGTCAGATATTTTTAAATGTCTGATTGGGATCACGTGTCATTTCACATAAACCACTTCTAAAGTTGTGGGTTGACAGTCAATTTCTGATAGTTGAAGGCATCTGGTTTATGGTAAAGTTAATATAAACACATTTTGCCTAACTCCCAATAACATGAATGAGTTGTAATACTGATATTGTCTATTGACATCTAACAAAGAGTAAATGCAAGAAAAGTCGTCAAACCACCTGCTTATCAACTGCCGGACTGCAAAGAGCAAATATTGAAAGAAAATGAGGGGAGTGATAAAAGCGAAAAAATGAAAGAAGGGTAGAGGTAACATACGTAAAAAAAAAGGGAGGGGTCAAATCCCAATGAAGATACAAAGAAAGAATACATAAAGTTTAGACATCAAAACAAGTCCATTCTGTTTGAAAGGGGATTGAAGTATGTTTTGCAGTTCACAAAGCAAAAGCATCAATGAAAGATGCACTTGTCCACATAACTGACACTTCACTTTTGGTACTGTCACCCTGAAGACCAAGTTGTCATTGTATTATTTCCCTCCTGAACCTCTATGTTGTATACTTTTATTAGGTGCCTGGATTCCATTACTTTAGAGAGAATCAAAAGCATCCCCAAGCAACATTGCTATTCAGTTTAAAGTTACACTATCTTTGATTGACACATTGAGCCATAACAGAAAACAAAAATTTGCACACCCAACTCCCCTGTGGTACAGAAGATAGATTATGTTGCTTTTGGATGGTGGTGGATGGTGAAGGGCGAGGGATGAAACTCATCACAGATGTTTTTTTTTTTTATACGTACTGACAGTGACTTTAAGGGCCACAACCCTGAAGAAACTGCAGTTCAAATCAATTTATTTTGTACTCTGCCCCTCCTCCCTGCCTACGTTCCTAGGTGTCTGTTCCGGCTCTTAGATCGAGGTGATGGTTTACACTGTGATGTGCAATCACCGGAATATCCCTTTTCATGGCCTATCTTGCCACAGCAGGGATCTGGATGGAATGAGCGCCATGCCTCTAGGCTCACTGCCATATAATCTCCAACTCCTCCAATACAAACACAATCAGCTCCACAGAAGCATGTGTTAATTCACTCTGTTAAACTTAGGGCATCCAATAAATGTATGTGACAATAAACAATAAAAGGTATTTAGTGTCACCATAAAACCAATAAAAGCCTGCTTAACTTATAGGGATATATATGGAAGGAGGAGCTGTGACTGGATAATCCCAGCTAGAACAGTACTGTCTTCACTATATTGTTGGGAGAACATAATGATCATCTTTGCATGCATAAACATTTTTATGTAAACTAAACAGACGTGGGTGTACAAGCACCTACCCATTAAGGCCAGCGATGTGAAAAGGCACTGAGGTGGGTGCTAACAAGATAAAAGTACCATTTGTGCCATTAGGCTATTGGCTAACATCCACCCACACTCCCTCCAAACTGTCAATATGAAAAACATAGTCTAACAGCTCTTCCTCCCCACCACCTTAAAGACTGGATGAATGGTTTGGGATTAGAACATGGAAATGGCTGAGGTTAACTGTCCAGCGAACAGCATAGAAGCCAATGTCAGGCGGCACCTGGCTGTGATGCTGGGCCTATCACTACTATAGCTTCAATTGTCCAGCAACCATACAAATGTAGCACCTCAGCCCCTCCCTCTTCTCTGCCTCAGCATTAATTTCCTTGAAGGTTCTAGGTTACATACTGTACACAGAATTGTTAGTATTCCTCTATTTTTCCCTGTTGCCTTGTGCCATGGCGAAAACAAACCCTCAGTCAGGCCAGCCGCGGTACATTAATCATAGCAGGAGGACTTAAGCTCCTCCAGCCGATATCCCTGAGTGGCCAGTAGGGAGGACAGCATGGCACAAAGATTGGTGTTCACAGAGCAACAGAGTGAGAGGATACAGAGGTAATATTGGTATCGAAGCAATGGATGCTGTACAATATAGACCAAATAATCAAAATGATCTAGAACTGGAGTGGTGTATGATTTTTGTTGAAAGGTGCAGGCAGCAGTGTTTCTCTCTCAGAAACACACACACACACACCACACAAACACCAGGGCACTCTATGTCGTACCTGTCCAAATGCATCAGATTCTGTCAACATTGTTTTTGGCATGGGTCACTGTGGACACCTCAGCCAATTTCCAGACAACCCCAAGCCTCCAGGCAAAGTATCTCCCTATTGACAGGATTTGATGTCCTCGTCTGCCTCCTAAATAACCTCTGCAATAATTCAATTGCTTTTGTTTAAAGCAGGTGACATGTCCCAACAAACATTAAAACCATAGCATTGTTTCCACCTAGAAAATAACGTTTCAGTCAACAACAATGATAAATAGCCTGCAGAAAAGATAAGTGTCAGGGGAAAGTGGTGCTCATCTTTCTGTAGTGTTGAGCCACTGTGAAGAGTCATAGGGGATAAGGTCTGTTTAAGAGTACCTTAACCCTGCCCTCATCCCTAAACCCTGCTGAGTTCATAAAGTACTACACCTAACCAGGATGTTTTCATTTAATCAAAGTCAAATGCACTATTCTAAGATGAATATGCAATGCATGCAAATAGAATGATCAATTATACAAGAATGATAAAAGAATCTGCCAGTGAGGTTAGTTACCGCAATTTTATAAGCGACAAACATGAGCCAAGCTCTAAAAAATTGACGTTGCTGGAAAGGAACCTCACACAATAGATGTGATGCGCTGAAAAGAAATGGAGCACATGAAAAGAGAATTGAATTCCTCTCAAAAATAGAGAGAATAAAAGGGAAAATGTATTACATTGAATACAAGGAATAAAATAAAAGCTGTGAGCTTCCAGAAGCAAACACAGAGAGGAGATAGATTTGTGATTTAAATGAGCCTGCTTTGGTAAGTCTGCCGTTTAAGTGATCCTTTATGAAAGGAGAAATACAATGTTTTCAATGGGAACACTTTTATGTTGGCTTGAAAATGCAGTTCATGTGATAAGAATATATTTTTCTATTTTGAAAGAGCCTATTACAAACCTCTTATCAAATCAGACACAATTATCATGTAGATTCAAAACACAGTGTAAATTCCATCCAACTGTAACTGCATCAACACACAAATCTTTGTTCTGCGTTGTTCTACCACAGAGTGTGCACTGACCTTCTTAAGTCATGATGGAATACCGCATACCATAATATATTTCCCCCCACACACACGCTCAATCACCCTCTGGTTGGGATGTATCTCCGGAGAAGAGGGGGAAACACCAGTCAATAAATGAGATCCAGGGCCTCCACAGCCACAGTGCTTACCTTTGAGAATGCTCTGGCCTCGCAGTAGATCCCTCGAGACAAACACTGTGTAGAAGCTCTCAGAGAAGCCTGGTCTGCATGGGGGTGCAGGTTGGCCTGCCTTGGTCCCCTGGGGAGAAAAAAGACAGCCTATAAGCATTGGAAAATTGACTTGTGGCCAGAGGGTCACAGGCTGATCTTGCAGGCTTTGAGACTGATATTGAACCTTCGACAGACAGACTAGAGACTGATGTTGCTGACTTGCTTCAGTCCACCGCTTGCTGTTTAAATGGATGACAACATTTACAATGGAATCACAAACACCAGATACCAGTGGGTTCATTGGTCACCTTTTTAAAGTGTTGTATATGATAATGATGATGATGGGCAACACAAAAATACTCAGATTATGTTTATAGTCTCAATACTGTATAGTAAAAATAGACAATCTATTCAAAATGTCACATTTGTTTATTCTACCACAAAAACAAAGATGCTATCCAGGAGACAAATTAATGTTTACTTCAGGCATGAGTAGGCCATTTCAGAAAAAAAAATCATAAGTTTTTCAATTTCAATGAAATCAAATGATGAACTAACATGCCAGCAATAGGCTAGTGGTGAGTTAATCAAAGGGAATATGGCAGTCCGTAAACGTGCATGACGTTCTAAGCCTCCTATAGGCTACTATACAATTCATGAAACCAAAGGCTTCGGCATGCTCTGCAATGCTATAACTCACTAATAGGCTACTGCAGTTCAGTAGGCTAAAGTAAATGATTAGAAAAGGGACTCAAAATGAATAGTTGGTTGGTTTATTCAGGCACCTGTCATTCAACAGGAATGTTGCTTTTTTTGTGACCAAACCCGAAATGAGTGGTGACTACAAAATCATTTTGAAGTATCGTCTGAAATTATCATGACATTATACGCTATTTAAACGCATCATGTTACTTTAGGGAAAAGTCTCTGACCACAATTCAGCGCCACATGCACAGCGCTGCAAAGCTCGTGCATGCCAAGCAGGCACAGCAGTGCAGTAGGCTACTTCCACCGTATTTCAAAAATAAATGTATCTTACCCAAGATGCGCCCATAAGTAAGGTGCACGTCAGTATAACAACCGATACAAAATTCATCTTTGCCAGAGCGCTGTAAGATCAAGGGACAGCGTTTTGACCGACTCGCCTTCCTCGAATAAATGGTATTAATTCCCGGAGCTCTCAGATGCAAAGTTGTGAGTGCAATAAGACGCTATGTGTGAGAAATTGTTCCGACTTGTCTAGCGCAAAACTGCCGCTGAGAGGAGAGCGATGCTGATGCTGCTCTGTGCCAAGAAGCCAGTGCACTTATTGTGTGCCAACGTCACTAGAACCCCTCCTACTGCACAGAAGGCACTGTAGGCTATTGTCACTGTAAAAGCTTGACCATTTTCTCTTTTGATTAATTATAACTTGATTCGTTTATAGGCAAGTTGAATGCTACATATTTACAAGGACAAGATGTCCATGTACTGTGTAACAAAGAAAAGTGTTTCGTAAAAGGCTATATTATTTTTGAGCTATGGTCATTCTTACTTGAAACTGGCACACTTTGAGTGAAGCCGTCGACCCTTATACTTTCATGTGTCCATCACCACGTGGGAGTCTGTTTCACACCTCAGTTACCTCTTATTCTCATGATCTATAGTGAGACTTGCATTTAAAAAAATTGTGACGTTTTTATACCAGTAGTACAAACCACTGCAGTACAGAATTGTGCATTAATATAATCATACTCAGTCTCTCAAAACAGCATGGGTCACCTTGCCATTTGACGTTTTGCAATGTTTCTGAAATGTTTGGTTTAGAATGAGCTGGCCATAGAGATCCTATTCGATTCCTACATTTTCTTAATCCTTAATTCTATAGTGCAGGCATATGAATATAGGCTACTGAATATTCCAGAGACAACTGTTTGTAGAAAGACTGAATTGTAGGGTAAACACTCCTTTTCTAAAAACAACATTTCATTAAATAATTTGTGTAAACTGTAGCCACTTATTTCCCTTCCTAGTTTGTTTGCCTAAGGATGACCGTCATCCATATACCTAGTATTTACCAAACTGAGCTTTTTTTGTGTCTGCAATTGGATGCATTGTTCTTAAGGGGAGGGGTATAGGTACCCTGTGGGCAGGGTCAATAAATACTCAGAACACTAACCTTAAAGAATTACAAACAATGGACAGAAAACGAGCCACAACAGATGTCACTGGGAGGTTCACCCAGGTTTTGCTAAATCCTCCGTCCTCTCCTCACCTCTTTTTGAAAAAGGTAAAAGGTAATGTGGAAACAAATGCGCTTCTATGAAACAAAACTGTCCTTGTCAACTAGTCATCAGGCAAATTATCTTTACAGAGGAGGAATCAAAAAATATTAGCAAAGTGGTCAAAATACATTTCTCTAGTGGTGGCAGACATTTTATATATAAAACGATGTGCCATATCGTTTTTAAACATGTAAGTTTTCTCTTCTGATAAAAACAACAGCTGATTTCAAGGGGGTGTGGCAGATAAAGCTCTTCTGCAAAGGACAGGTAGGATACACGACTATCCTCAACGAAAAGTGTCTATCGAGGGGGGGAGGACACTCTTCCGTTCACCTACTAACAAATTGACACTCCTTAACCACTTATTGGTTTCCAGGTCACGGAGGAGTCAAGTTGAAAGTTTTTTTTCCCAAAAGAGAATCTCCCCATCTTTCCCTCCTCATTTCTCCAGGAAATGCATCACCATTTTAAAGTCACATAAACAATTAATTCAAACAGACCAATAGGAGAGCATATGCAGTTAACATGATTACAGTAATTACTATATTAAGGGCACCTCCATCCTGTAACAAACCACCACAGTAATATGTAAACTGTATTTCCATAGACATGCCAATCTACAAGGCTAATTATATTGACCATTGAATCACAAATGGTTGTGGCCTAAAATGTTAAAATGCAGATTATTCTATAAAATACAGATTTTTCTTTTCCATCATTATTGAGATTTATTAGATGTGGAGAGCTCTTATTACTCGATGTGATAATGGTATTATGTTTTCTGAATGCATTTCTCATTCTTAACCCTACCTTTTCTCTATTTTCTCTTGTCTCCATTCCTAACCTGACGTAAATAGTGTATCCTTTCACCCATGCATCCTCTCTCCTTACTCTACCAGGAAAAAGCTGTAGCCTACTGCTCTTCCTTATCAGTCTTCACTCTCCACAGAAAGAGTGTGTAGCTGCAACAAACCACCTCTCACTTCACTTTCATTTCTGTTAGATATTTGTTGTGATTGCTGTAGCGTAAGACATTGATACCGAAAATACCACGTCTCGTCAAAATCAACCTGTACAATCTCCCTCCAAATAAATTAATAGGCTGTGAATGTGGATCTAAGGAATAGACAATGCTGTAGTGCTGTCAGAAAGTATCCACATTCTGTTGTGTTACAGCCTGAATTTAAAATTGATTACATTTAGATTTTTTTGCAACTGGCATACACACAATACCCCATAATGTCAACATGGAATTGTGTAATACTGCAAAAAATGTGACAAAGCATTTAACTTGTCCTGAATATAAAGTGTTATATTTGGGGCAAATCCAATACAACACATGACTGAGTAGCACTCCATATTTTCAATCTTAGTGGTGGCTGCATCATGTTATAGGTATGCTTGTAATTGTTAAGGACTGGGTAGTTGTTCAGGATGAAAAATAATCCTAGAGGAAAATCCTGACTCAGTCTACTTTCCATCAGACACTGGGAGACTAATTCACCTTTCAGCAGGACAATAACCTATAACACAAGGCCACATCTACACTGGAGTTGAATTTTGAAAAGAATAATGGGGAAATGGTGTACAGTGAGGGAAAAAAATATTTGATCCCCTGCTGATTTTGTACGTTTGCCCACTGACAAAGAAATGATCAGTCTATAATTTTAATGGTAGGTTTATTTGAAAAGTGAGAGACAGAATAACAACAAAAACATCCAGAAATGTGAAAAATGTTATAAATTGATTTGCATTTTAATGAGGGAAATAAGTATTTGACCCCCTCTCAATCAGAAAGATTTCTGGCTCCCAGGTGTCTTTTATACAGGTAACGAGCTGAGATTAGGAGCACACTCTTAAAGGGAGTGCTCCTAATCTCAGTTTGTTACCTGTATAAAAGACACCTGTCCATAGAAGCAATCAATCATTCAGATTCCAAACTCTCCACCATGGCCAAGACCAAAGAGCTCTCCAAGGATGTCAGGGACAAGATTGTAGACCTACACAAGGCTGGAATGGGCTACAAGACCATCGCCATGCAGCTTGGTGAGAAGGTGACAACAGTTGGTGCGATTATTCACAAATGGAAGAAACACAAAAGAACTGTCAATCTCTCTCGGCCTGTGGCTCTATGCAAGATCTCACCTCATGGAGTTACAATGATCATGAGAACGGTGAGGAATCAGCCCAGAACTACACGGGAGGATCTTGTCAATGATCTCAAGGCAGCTGGGACCATAGTCACCAAGAAAACAATTGGTAACACACTACACCGTAAAGGACTAAAATCCTGCAGCGCCCGCAAGGTCCCCCTGCTCAAGAAAGCACATATACATGCCCGTCTGAAGTTTGCCAATGAACATCTGAATGATTCAGAGGACAACTGGGTGAAAGTGTTGTGGTCAGATGAGACCAAAATGGAGCTCTTTGGCATCAACTCAACTCGCTGTGTTTGGAGGAGGAGGAATGCTGCCTATGACCACAAGAACACCATCCCCACCATCAAACATGGAGGTGGAAACATTATGCTTTGGGGGTGTTTTTCTGCTAAGGGGACAGGACAACTTCACTACATCAAAGGGACGATGGACAGGGCCATGTACCGTCAAATCTTGGATGAGAACCTCCTTCCCTCAGCCAGGGCATTGAAAATGTGTCGTGGATGGGTATTCCAGCATGCCAAAGACCCAAAACACACGGCCAAGGCAACAAAGGAGGGCTCAAGAAGAAGCACATTAAGGTCCTGGAGTGGCCTAGCCAGTCTCCAAACCTTAATCCCATAGAAAATCTGTGGAGGGAGCTGAAGGTTCGAGTTGCCAAACGTCAGCCTCGAAACCTTAATGACTTGGAGAAGATCTGCAGAGGAGTGGGACAAAATCCCTCCTGAGATGTGTGCAAACCTGGTGGCCAACTACAAGAAACGTCTGACCTCTGATTGCCAACAAGGGTTTTGCCACCAAGTACTAAGTCATGTTTTGCAGAGGGGTCAAATACTTATTTCCCTCATTAAAATGCTAATCAATTTATAACATTTTTCACATGCGTTTTTCTGGATTTTGTTGTTGTTATTCTGTCACTCACTGTTCAAATAAACCTACCATTAAAATTATAGACTGATCATTTCTGTCAGTGGGCAAACGTACAAAATCAGCAGGGGATCAAATACTTTTTTCCCTCACTGTACAATCTAGGTGTGGAAAGCGCTTAGAGATTTACCTAGAAAGACACACAGCTGTAATCTCTGCCAGAGGTGCTTCTACAAATAATTGACTCAGGTAATTGACTCATGTGAATACTTATGTAAATGAGATATTTCTGTATTTAATTTTCTATAAATTGCAAACATTTCTAAAAACGTGTTTTAACTTTGTCATTATAGGGTATTGTGTGTAGATTTCTGAGAAAAAAAAATATTTAATCAATTTTGAATTCAGGCTGTAACACAACATGGAATAAGTCAAGGGGTATGAATACTTTCTGAAGGCACTGTATCCTTCATAGTATTATTGAGACTCATAACATAACACTGGAGACTATAGAAGGTGTTGCCAAGCTGAGTCTTAGCTCGGTCCACATTTTAATAATGCTGACATTTCGTAAAGCCTCGGTTGGGTGCCTGGATTTCCATATCCAAGAGGTCGTGACAATTTAATCCCATCAAAAGGTATATGACAGTGCATCTGCGTCAATCATTGCAGACCAGTTTCTGGCCCTGACACTGCCATTCACTTTGATCCTTTATTTATGTTATCAATGAGCATCCCAAAATGTGTCAAAAATGTCCTCCAGTAATTTTGTCCCTTGGATATGTAAGTATAATGATAATCTGCTGTTTGCATAGCTAGCAAAACTGTAGTTGCACCTGGTCTTTATGTTAAAACAAACAAGTTAAAACCATACGTTTATGGCTGTCTAGTTGGAGGGGGTTTTGGTCCCATATATTATTCCATGTCTCTACAGGGCATTGTGACTGTGTTTTCATTATGCCCAGCCAGGCCTGGCAGGAAGGCTGCTCAATAACCGTTGAAGGGCTTAAAATCCACTGGCTTGTTCTTTAAACAATGATTTTAATAAGTAATGTCCCCTCATAGTTTCCCTGCTTACACTTCCTGGACAGAACAGGACTGTTGACAGGAAACAATACTTTGTGCCATGGGACTGAGAGAATGTTTATTTTTAAAGCAAATTAACTGCAATCATACACATTTTGTCATGGCTTATGCCTTGTTCTTATGCTATCTGAGTGACTCAAACATTACAACAAAATCAATGGGGGCACCACGCCATGACATTTTGGGAATTTCAGATTCTCCCTGACTGTCTAGTTTTTATTTTGGTGATTGTTACTTCTCAAAGTGTCACACCCTGATCAGTATCACCTACCCTCGGTTTGGTCTCCACCCCCTCCAGGTGTCGCTTGTTTTCCCCAGTGTATTTACTCTGGTGTTTCCTGTCTCTCTGTGTCAGTTTGTCTTGTATGCTTCCAAGTCAACCAGCGTTTCCCCGTTCTCCTGCTTTTTGCATTCTCCTTTTTCTAGTCCTCCCGGTTTTAACCCTTGCCTGTTTCTGGACTTTGTACCCGCCTGCCTGACCATTCTGCCTGCCTTGACCACGAGCCTGTCTGCCACTCTGTACCTCCTAGACTCTGATCTGGTTTTGATCTCTTTGCCTGTCCATAACCATTCTCTTGCCTACCCCTTTGGATTAATAAGACTCCAACCATCTGCCTCCTGTCTGCATTTGGGTCTCGCCTTGTGCCTTGATAGAAAGATGGTCTTAATAATATTATCTTTTGTACTTTATATCTGGTTTTAGTTTACATTGAAAATGTTTTACAATCCCAGATTTTTTTTTTGGTGCTATGAGGAAGCCTTTTGAAGCTGTCACAAGTGTAGAAAGGAGGAGGCAGTCGCAGGTTTATTACTACTGAGTTTATAAAAGAGTGACGAAACCCAAAGTGCAAAATAATAAAGGAAATAAATGTCTTCCTCTGAGACGCTACCCAGGAAAGGGCTGGAAATAGCCCATGTTAATATATACAGCCTTAGAAATAAGGTTCATGAAATCAATAGCTTGCTAACATCAGATGACATTCATACATGAGCCATTTCTGAGACGCAGGTAATTCATTTGATACAGCAGCAGCAATACAAGGATATAACATCTGTAGAAGAAACAGGAATGCTTATGGGGGAGGTGTTTCTATACATATTCAGAGCCATATCCCTGTTTAGAGAAGATCTCATGTCAACTGTTATTGAAGTACTGTGGTTGCAGGTTCACTTGCCTCATCTACAGCCTATTCTTTTGGGGTGTTGCTATAGGCAACCAAGTGCTAATAGTCAGTATCTAAATAATGTGTGTGAAATGCTTGATAGTGTATGTGATGTAAACAGAGAGGTCTACTTTGTTGGGGACCTGAATATTGAATGGATTTCATAAATCTGTCCGTTCAAGAGGAACCTACCAGTGTGTTTACAAAAACTACAGGAACAAGATCATCCACATGTATTGATCACATTTGAAAAATACTGTAAAACTTTGTTCTAAAGCTGTATCCATACCGATTGGATGCAGTGATCACAATATAGTGGCTATAGCCAGGAAAGCCAAAGTTCCAACAGCTGGTCCTAGAATAGTGTATAAGTGTATAATATTTTACTATAACTCCTTTGTGGATGATGTCAAATATATTTGTTGGTTTGTTGCGTTAATAAGAAGCATGCAGATGCTGCACTTGATGAATTTATGAAATTGCTTCTTCCAATTATTGATAACCATGCACCTGAGGCTAGGCGTCCCCCTAGCCGGACAACTTCCGGTGAAACTGGAGGGTGTGCAATTCAAATAAATAATCATAAAAATTATGGATATTAAACATGTACATACACACGTGTCTTATATCGGTTAAAAGATTAACAAGAATGTAACTGTACTGTCCGATTTACAGTAGGCTTTACAGCGAAAGCATGCCATGCGATTGTTTGAGGACGGCGCCAAACATTCAAAATATTTTTCCACCGGCACAGGTTTCATAAATTCACAAATAGCGATTAAATATTCACTTACTTGTTGAAAATCTTCCTCTGATTTGTCATCCACTACAACATGTAGTGTCGTTTTGTTAGATAAAATCCTTCTTTATAGACCAAAGTCTGTTAAGTTGGCACCATCGATTTGAGTAATCCACTCATTCAACATGCAGAGAAAGGAATCCAAAAAAGCTAACGCTAAACTTTGTTAAAACAAGTCAACAAGTTTCTATTGACTCCTCAGATACCCTAAAATGTAATTAAACTATAATATTTCATACGGAAAGAAGTATGTTCAATAGGAAAACGATTCTTAGCAGGTGACCTCTTCGTCGTGCACACATACACAAATTTCGAAGTCTGTGTCCCTGTGGTAAAACTAATTTCTTACTAGTTTTGAAAGAAACAAGCCTGAAACCTTGAACAAAGACTATTGACACCCAGTGGAAGCCATAGGAATTGCATTCTGGGAGCTAGATTACATTTTTTATATGTTCCATTGGAAGAGCATGGGCACTCAAAAAAAAACAATTTCCGGTTGGTTTTTTCTTTGGATTTTCTCTATTTCTACAAACTTCAGAGTGTTTTCTTTCCAATGGTACCAATTATATGCATATCCTGGCTTCAGGGCCTGAGCAACAGGCAGTTTACTTTGGGCACGTCAGTCAGGCGGAAATTGAGAAAAATAGACCCTGGCCTGAAGAGAAACTAACTGTTAGAACTGTTAAGGCTCCATTGGTTGATGAGGAATTGAGATTAGTAGGAGAGATTCCTCTCAGGAAAACAAGCAACATTTACAATGACCGACAAAGCCAAATGACAGAGGGAGTATATATACAGTGATAGAGTGGGGATTGGAACCAGGTGTGTTTAAAGATAAATCGTATCGAGGCTCCTGGCGCACAGGAGCCTCGATCGGATTCCAGTGCCAGGGCCAGCTGATAGCCTAGAACACACTGAAAGGGTGTGAGGTGAGGTTGTCTGTGACCCCCAGTCATTCCATGAAGGCCTTCCAGTGTCAGGGTATACTCACAGACACTATTTATACTCACAGACACTATTTTAACACTCTTAGAAACTTCAGTGTTTCCTATCCAATAGTACTAATTATGTGCATATCCTATTTTCTGGGCCTGAGTGGGAGGCATTTTACTTTAGGCACGCCAGACTCTCCAAAACCACCACCTCGGGAGCCGCTCCCTAAGAAGTTAAACAGTCTCTCCAGTTTATTTCTGCGGCCAAAAATGCTTGATTTTGCGGCAGCTTTTCTGAAATTTTGCGATACATTTTTTAAAAATGTAATATAAAGCAATGAAAGTCATATGTGCTCAGTTTTAGGACGATTTTAAGCAGAATACACAATACAAAAACAATTAGAAACATCTAAAGTGCTAAATTCTGTTTATTTTCCGGAACAAACAGCTCTGTCATAATTTAATCACACACCTCACCTATCCTCTCCATCAGGCTTGGGGCTTGCTATCAACACGAGATGCACCTCTTTCTCTTAAAAAAAACAAATAGATTCAAAGCTTATCAATCACTTTCAATTTGATGATCGATATTTCTTTCTAATAAGTTGTCTTCAAAATTCTTGACATTGTGATTTTTTCTGAAAGGGTCGTAAGGGAGATAAAGAACAGAACACGTAAAGATAGAGTTGTGGTTGATTATTATTCCAATTCTAATTGTGCTTTCGTGATCCGTATTAAGGTTTACATTTTCACCCACCTTGATTCTTTCAGCTTGTGCCACAGTCTTCCCTGCTACCACTTTAGTCATGGTGATCTGCCACTGCTAAGGGAACTGTTCTGACATTCTCATATGCTCTGCTGATTCGAAGTGACTGTTGATTGTCAACTTTCTCTAGTTTACAAAAACATTTGGAAATAGTTTCGCACGTTATCTGTTATTTTTGTTGGCAAATGAGATTGATTTCTGTTCATTGTACTGCCTGTCAACAATCAACAATCACCGATCATCTTCGCACGTGAATACGCTGACAGGCCAGGGGGAAAGAAAATGTTGAGACGTTGTTGTTTTCCACGGTAACAGTGCAGTAATTGGTCAAAATTACAAACCCGCTTTTGATTGGACCCTTTTATGCCCTAAAAGTGCGGGAATTTATCAAATTTGCGAGCTCTCGCATAATATGTGCTGATTGGTTGATTTTGCATTGATTTATGCGATCGCAGAATCGCGGAATCCTGGAGGGACGGATTAAAGCACGATTTATATTAAAGCGGGACGAACCTCAAAGTGCTAAATAATAAAGTACTCAAGAAATAGTTGGAGAGATTCCTCTCAGGAAAACAAGCAACATTTACAATGACTAACAAAGCCAAATGACAGAGGGAGTATAAATACAGTGATAGAGTGGGGATTGGAACCAGGTGTGTGTAATGATGACGAGACAAGTCCGGGGTTGATGACTGAAGGGCATTTGCCAGCAGCAGGTTCGGCAGCAGCTAGAAGGCCGGTGACGCTGAACGCCTGAGCTGGACAGGAGGGGGAGCCAAAGCGAAGGCTGGTGTGACAGAAGCAGTTGAATTCAAGACTTGACTACCCTTGTGTCAACTATACCCATTTCAAAAAGAAGATGTGATGTGGTATGCAGTGGTGAAAAAGTACTCAATTCTCATACTTGAGTAAAAGTAAAGATACTTTAATAGAAAATGACTCAATTAAAAGTGAAAGCCACCCAGTAAAATACAACTTGAGTAAAGTAAAATAAAAAAGTATTTGGTTTTAAATATACTTAAGTATTTAAAGTAAATGTAGTTGCTAAAATATTCTTAAGTATTAAAACAATTTTCTAGTTTTTTTTAATTACGGATAGCCAGGGTCACATTCCAACAATCAGACATCATTTTTAAAACATGGCATTTGTGTTTAGTTAGTCCACCAGATGAGAGGCAGTAGGGATGACCAGGGATGTTCTCTTGATAAGAGTGTGAGTTGGATAATTTTCTGTCCTGCTAAGCATTTAAAATGTACTTTTGGGTGTCAAGGAAAATGTTTGAAAAACGTAAAAAGTACAGAACTTTCTTTAGGAATGTAGAGAAGTAAAAGTTGTCAAAAATATAAATAGTAAAGTAAATAGTAAAGTAAAGGTAGTACTTAAGAAGTACTTTAAAGTATTTTCACTTAAATACTTTACGCCACTGGTAGTATGTAAAGAATATGAAGCAATGTTTATGACCCCTTTCAAACAACCCCTTGTTTACCAACTCATTAGCAGGTGTAACTCTTGGTGCGGCGGTCTAAGGCACTGCATCTCAGTGCAAGAGGTGTCACTACAGTCTCTGGTTCAATTCCATGCTGTATCACATCCGGCCGTGATTGGGAGTCCCATAAGGCGGCACACAATTGGCCCAGCGTCGTCCGGGGTAGGCTGACATTGTAAAAATAATTTGTTCTTAACTGACTTGCCTAGTTAAATAATGTCTACATTTAACTAACCCTTTTATATGGGTAACTGGCAAATTGGGAGGGGTGGGGTGTGGGGGTGTTGTTAAAACCATGAATGGGAGACCAAAGTGTAGCTGTAGATAGATCAATTCTCCAGTAGGAGATGCCCAGACACTTATCTCTTCTTCTGATGCACTCATTGATTGTTGAGAGATCACTTCAAAACTAAATAGATACATTGTTTCTTTCAAAGTCATTCCAAAGGGTAGGTTTAACAGAGCAAATTAAATGTTACCATCCTTTATCACTCATATCATCAGTGACGCTATAGGTAATAGCCAAAATAATAAATGTAAATGAGGGATACAAAGTATTTTGAAAGCAGGGGGATTCCACACTGTGTGGTTCCTGAGTTTATTAACCTCAACGGGATTGGTGTCCCTATACCGGGACGACCGGGACGGTTGAGCTAACGTGCGCTAATGTGATTAGCATGACAGTTGTAAGTAATAGCAAACGCTTAAATTATTGGTAATCTAACTGCACTGTCCAATTTACAATAGCTATTACAGTGAAAAAATACCATGCTATTGTTTGAGGAGAGTGCCTTGTCACAACAACAAAAAATGTATCACTGCAACTGGTTTGATACATTCACCTCTGAAGGTAAATAATGTACTTACATACAGTAATCTTGCTCTGAGTTGTCATCCTGAGGGTCCCAGAGATAAAATATAGCATAGCTTTGTTTGATAAAATCAATTACTATATTCAAATGTCGGAACTGGGTTCTACAGTTTGAACCCCTGCTGTCTCTTATACAGAAATCCAGCCTAAAACCCCAAAGAGCAAGCAATGCAGATGGAGAAGCACAGTGGCTAGGAGAAACTACCTAGAAAGGCAGGAACCTAGGAAGAAACCTAGAGAGGAACCAGGCCCTGAGGGGGTAGCCAGTCCTCTTATGGCTGTGCCAGGGGGAAATTATAAAAGGCCAGACTGTTCTTCAATATGTTAAAATGTTCATAGACGACCAGCAGGGTCAAATAAGAATCACAGGTCAGCACCTCAGGAGTAAATGTCAGTTGGCTTTTCAAGGCAGATCATTCATGGGTCAACACAGCAGGTGCGGTAGAGAGAGAGAGGGAGAGAGCGAGAGAGAGAGAAAAAAAGCGAGAGGGAGAGGGAGGGGAGGGTAGGGAAGGGTAGAGGGTAGAACCATACATGATATAACATTTTTTTAGTTTTAACCATTTGAGGCTATACAGTGTTTCTTTTCAACTACATTGTTTACAAACATTGGAGTAAAACAAGCTTATATGTTGGGTTAAAATGAGGTATGACTGTTGATCTAAGAGCCTCTTTATACTACACTACTTAGACGACACAAACTAGGTCCAAGAGATGCTTGTGTAGTGTAAAGAGATGGATCTAGATTCATATCTAGACATCTAGGGGCAGCAGGTGGTTAGAGCATTAGGCCAGTAACCAAAAGGTTGTTGGATCAAATCCCCAACCTGACAAAGTAAAGAATGCTGTTGTTCTTTCCCAGGGAAGACTGTCATTGTAAATAAGAATTTGTTCTTTACTGACTTGCCTTGTTAAATAAAATGTAAAAATTGTTTACGAGATGTCTCCCACGGAGACACCTACACCACATACCCCCCTCAAAGTGGTATCGCGTAAAGACAATTGCTCTCCCATACCACATGTCTCTGCAAGAATTACCTTGAAGTGAAAATAATTTCAGCATTAGTTGTGAAAGTTGTGCCCCTTTTTTGCTGTGCTACATCATCCAATCATCCATTTCATATGATATGTTACATCAGGCAAATTATTATTATTAATATTATTGTTATTAATACAATTTTTGGGAACATTCCTATGATATGTTACAAATTCAATTCGTACAATATGTTATGAATTTGCTGTCCTTAAGATCCCGGACTGCATCTTTAATACCAGTGGAAGGCATTTTTGGTCTGTAAGACAAATAAAAAATGTAAGGCTTTTAAAGTTTCCAGAAATGTGCACTGGTGTGGATGCCAGGATTCCCCAAAAAGTGGACCATGAAAAAAAATCTAAACATATAAAATTATGTATATTTTGTCTCTCTGTGTTTCATAATTTTCCTTCAATTCACAAGAGACTGAATGTATCTCCCCAGAAAAAGTATCAGAGCGAGCAAAATAGTGCCCCTCTGTCTCTGAATGTGTAGCCCATCTTTCTGATGCTGTCTGGTCAAAAAGATGATGTACTGTATATTGTTGCTGCCCGTAGCATTGAATGCAAGGGAAGCCAGCGAGTATTTGGCCTCCCTTGATAAAAATAAATAAATAAATACAATAATAGCCATTTAGGGTTGAGCTAAACTGAGTGAGCTCAACTGTGAATGGTCCTGGGGCACAAAAAAAAAGGGAAGGGAAGCCAGTTTGGATTTGACTTCATACCAATCACATCAAGCCAAACGTCATTTGACAGAAAAAAAAACGTGCAATCTTCGGTGGCTAGCTATCTAGCTAAAATTGTTCCTTTCCTAAATTAGCCATGGACAGAGATAGGAATTTGGACTTGTGGTTTTGCTTAGATGTAGTAGGCTAAAGTTAACTAGCTGGCTAATCATTGCCCATGAAAGGAAGTTAGACTAGCGAGCAAGCATTTTTGCCAGGTAGCCTAGGACAACAAAAACGAAAAGTGTGTACTGTACTGTATGACAGAGTCATAGACCGTTTCGGAAACATGAAAGAGAGGAGGATGGCATTGGCATTTCTCTACACGCAGGGTGAGTCATTATGTTTTTTCTACTTATGTACGCACGTACACACACAGAGAGAGAGAGAGAGAGGAGAGAGAGAGAGAGAGAGAGAGAGAGAGAGAGAGAGAGAGAGAGAGAGAGAGAGAGAGAGAGAGAGAGAGAGAGAGAGAGAGATCAGTATCATGGACAGCCTCATGATATTTACTATAGATTTCTTTGATTGGACTAAATTATTTTTGGAATATTTTAGATGTCACTGTATTAGGTGATTTAATGATGTTGATGTTCTGCTATTAGATGAAGCACAGTGATAACACAATCTGTTGTATAAATAATTCAAATATCTGACATTGTATTCCCATTTGAATTTTGCTGTAATTTTAAATGGTTGAAACCACAGTGATAACACATTGGAAATTCAACAAACTTTTGGCTGTCTTTCTGAATGCTTGAATATAGGTTGTATTCTCATTGATCATTGTCTCAACCGAATATTACCCATTTATCCACATAGAAATTATGTGGTGTGCCAAGTGGGATGGCATTACATAAGACCAAATGAAGAGCTCTTCACATGGACCATTCAGGACCTGTAGTAGACCCTCCTGTCCAATCTATCTCCTTTGACTGCCACCAGAGAGAAACCGCTTTGTCTGCTCCATTCATCATGGTGAGATTTGAAGTCACATGCACTAATGTAGTCCCTCCATCAATAAACACGAGTGGGAGCATTACACGTGGGGAAGCTTCTCTGACATTCTTGATATGTAAATCGTTTTTTAATCTGATATGGTTTGAATTTGATCTTCCAATTCCGAACAATATTCTGTCCATTTGTCTCAGAGCCATAGAAATATGAATACCTTCAATCAAAAGCTAAACTGACAATGCTGAGTTTATGGCAGTCATTTTAAGGGGATTGTGTTCATTCTCATCAATTTACCCTTATATGATTTACATATTCCCCGAGATATTTATATCTAAGCCGAGATCACCTTTCTATCTACATTAAATTCATATGTTTTCACATTTCGCCACTTTTCATGTTTTATGTTCTCCAGTCCATAATTGTGGAATATCACAGGACACTCCCTCTGGTATATCCTTTCATCTCACATGGGAAGCAAAAGCAACATCACAGGCAGTTCGCTATTCAGCTAATGACTGCCTCATTCTCTGCCTAAAGATTTACTGTAAATGGAAACGTTAACGACAGACCAGGGATCTGTTCTCCCATTATTTACACAGACAGGACCACAGCTTCCTCTTATCTTATTGGTGTGCTGTTGATGGTATCCTGAGTGGAGCTGCGGTCTAAGGCACTGCATCTCAGTGCGTGAGGTGTCACTGCAGACATCCTGGTTTGAATCCAAGCTGCATCACAACCGGCTGTGATTGGGAGTCCCATATAGCAGAAAATAATTGGCCCAAATTGGCGCAAATGCAAATAGTCTGGGTAGCCATTTGACTAAATGTGCAGGAGTCTTATGGCTTGGGGGTAGAAGCTGTTTAGAAGCCTCTTGGACCTAGACTAACAAATTCACCTTTCAGCAGGACAGCAACCTAAAACAAAAGGCCAAATATACACTGGAGTTGCTTACCAAGAGGACATTGAACGTTCCTTAGTGGCCTAGCTACAGTTTTGATTGATTCACACAATTTCATTTGACAAACGTTTGAATTTGTCTTCCATTTTAGGACACATTAGTTTGTGTAGATTGTTGAAAAAAGTGACAATTCAATCCATTTTAATCCCAGTTTGTAACACAACAAAATATGGAAGAAGGAAAGGGTGTGAATGCTTTCTGACTGCACGGTATGCAGAGGAGCACCACAATCCATAATTACTGTTTACGACTGAACATCTTGTCAAGCACTCCCTCAAAACAGCAACTGTTCACATTCGAATCCCAATAATTGGAATGTGTTTCCCTCCGTTTTCTCCTTGAGTAACCATTGTCTTTCTCTTCTCTTCTCTTCTCTTCTCTTCTCTTCTCTTCTATTCTCTTCTCTCACTCCTCTTCTTTTTATCATCTGTTTATCTACTTCATATTGTTAATCTTACCACCTGTTTATCTCTGTTTTGTGGCCAGCCTTATTTCCTACTCCCCTAACTTGAATCCCCCCACCCACTTTGCTGTGCCAGCACTTACTATATAGTGAAATAGCTAAAAGGGGGAAACACGGCCCCAGATGAGAGCAGTCAATATTTCAGATCTATATCTGGAAGGAGACACAGAGGGCAGACTGAATTCAAATAGGGTAAGATGTATGACACACATACACATATATAGTTTTGACAGTCTTGCCAATGGGAAATACTGCAGGATGTTCAGGGGCTAGGAATCCATTCATTTTAAGATTTGCAAAGTGAACACAGTGGCCAAGATGATAAACGCTAGCACTATGGAGACAAAATTGAATGTGAGGACAACAATAAAAGTG
This sequence comes from Brachymystax lenok tsinlingensis, assembly GCA_030435695.1. Lineage (NCBI taxonomy): Eukaryota > Metazoa > Chordata > Actinopteri > Salmoniformes > Salmonidae > Brachymystax > Brachymystax lenok. The sequence goes on along the minus strand of CM059797.1, from coordinate 20,640,879 downwards.
TGCCTACATTAGCATAAATCGAATTGTTTGACTTCACATCTTTAAATGTGTTGTGTGCACCCCCGTGTAGCCTAGATTGCATTGAACATGTGAACACTATTACGTGTGAATAATATCAGTTTTGCTCTGTGATTAGGTTTGGCCTGTAATTATACAGTATCCGTTTCAAAGGTGTGTTGTAATGAATGCGGTTCTGGATGAAAAGGGTCTTCCCTGCTTTGCTGCCAAGACCTATTCTCTCCCTGAACTCGACCAGCCATTCAGCCCATGTACGCCTGAGATTACTATGACTTTTTTATATTGAATTCCATGGCCCACATAATACCTCTGCAATCAGTTCACATTTCTAACCATAGCCTTCTCAGGAACATCTGCTTTCACACAACCTCATGTGAATAGATACTCTATACAGGGCTTAAATATTAGTAGCATAGAATGATGTAGCGTGATCAATTCCACTCTGTGAATAGGAAAAATATGTGCACTCTGGAGGAGATGTTTGGACCAAAGAAGGCCCATTTGTTGGTCTGCTACAGCAAAGAACCAATCTACACACAATACCCCATAATGACAAAGCAAATATTTGCTAATTTATTAAATATAAAAAACTGAAATGTAACATTTACATAGTAAGTATTCAGGCCCTCTACTCAGTACTGTGATGAAGCACATGTGGCAGCGATTACAGCATCAAGTCTTCTTAGGTATGAGGCTACAAGCTTGGCACATTTGGGGAGTTTCTCCCATTCTTCACTGCAGATCCTCTCATGCTCTGTCCGGTTGGATGGGGAGCGTTGCTGAACACAGCTATTTTCAGGTCTCTCTAGAGATGTTAGATCGGTTTCAAGTCCGGGCTCTGGCTGGGCCACTCAAGGACGTTCAGAGACTTGTCCCAGAGCCACTCCTGCATTGTCTTGGCTGTGTGCTTAGGGTCATTTTGATGACCTCTTACAAGGCAACAACCATCGATAAGTCTTGAAAATAAAAAGGTAAACAGTAAGTGCTGACTAAGGTCAGTATCCAGGTATGAACATATTTTGGTTCAAAACATTTGGAGCTTGGTGTTAGACTGTGTACTGTACGCCTACACCATACTGTACATGTATGACCATCCGACCGTTTCCAATAACAACATTACAATACAACATTATATAGTTATAAAACTCAATTTCAGCACCAACCGCGAGGCCCTGGGTGAGGTGGTAACTGTTGGCTGTTTGAGCAGTGTTTGATCTCTGCAGAGACATTCTCTTGGCTCCTCTGTCGGGCCTCTACAGTTGGGCACAGAGTCGTTTCATTCCGGTTGCCTGCATTTGTTTGTATAATGCCACGCTTGGCTTTCGCAAAGACATAATTAAATCAAGCCTAATCCACTATTTATGCATTCTGCCTCTGAATTATTCACACTGCAGTTTTGTACATTATTGCATTTTTGTAGAGTCAGTAAGAAGTTGTGAGGCTGCCGTTATTGAACAGAACCCCCCTCAAGATGACATATTTTATTCATTAATATAGCCCCATACAAGAGTACACAATGCATTAATGTAAATGCTGTGTTTGCATTTTTGTTTAAACAACTAGGAATTCATATAATTCAAACATCAATTGCATAATGAGTACAATTACAGTATCCTGCCTCCAGAGAGCGTATTACAATACATTTTTATGAAAAGTTTAAAGAACATAACATTCTTTAGAAATGACTATTAAAACACACACATGCACAGAAGCTCGCTCTCTCTCTCTCACACACACACACACACACACACACACACACACACACACACACACACACACACACACACACACACACACACACACACACACACACACACACACACACACACACACACACACACACACACACACACACACACACACACACACACACACACACACATGGCCTTGTTCAGTGCAACCTGTCCTCCCTCGCTAGACCAATCCCCAAATGCCCTGAAGGCTTCTGTAAGGCTTCTCAGGCCTCACTATTCATACCAAAGAACAAGAGGACCATCACAAGAAATGCAATGTTATTCATTTATTTTCAGGAAAGTCTGCATAAATGGAATGACTACTGTACATGCACACTCATATGTTCAACGTCCTCTCAAGGGGCTTCTATTAAGTATAAATTCCACTGACATTTGCCTCCCATAAACGTTACAGTAAATTGTGTGTGAAATACATTGGATCCGTAGCCGCGCTAGCTATTTCCTCCATGTGACTTGGAGACACTGTGAAGTGGAAACTGACAGAGAGGTTAATTAAGTGGAGTAGATTCTGACGTTACAGTTCAAATGAAAATAAAATGATATCAACAGTCATCCATCACAGTCAGGGGCTCTATGCACCAGTCATGCAATCATTGTATATTGAAAGTGCAGTCAAAAGGTCAGGGAGATACAGGCGGCTCCTGGTCCTAATCCCCCACCTTCTGTATGGAGTGCATCCCGCAGACACAGATCATTATTTATGTCCCACAGTCATGGCTACCCTGAGATAAAAGCTGACCTATTACCTAATGATTTCTTCTGGGTGTTTGGGTGTAGAAGACAGTCTTATGCACAGAGAGGATTCTGTTGCTCTGTTGTGTTGAAATATGTGCAGAGAATATTGGAACGGTGCACAACGATATATCACATTATCTAATCAGTGTTAGATTAAAGAATTGGATCATGGGTGAAATTGCTTTGTTCATAATATCTTTCTTGTCTATTAAGAGGGAATGTGTTTGTTTATTTTTTTTTTTATGAATCACTGGATAATATGACTATTTGTGACAAAAGATCTCAATCCAATATGCTTGTGTTATTGGTAACTTGACATTCCTCTTGTGTAATAACCAATACAACTCAACTCCATTACTGTGCAATAATAATTTAACTACTCAGTGACTATGTAACAGCATGTAAATACAACAGTAATAACAGTGTTTCTATTCCCCTATAAGAACACATGTTAATATGCAGGGTGGGATCAAGAGAAGTGATTTAATATGACAAACTGTAAATTGTTATAATACAGTATTCCCTCAAACTTCATTCTATTGGAGTCATACTGATGTCAGAAAGAAATGTAAGTTTTAGGTTAATGCTCAGAGAGAAAGGGGAGAATCTCACTGCACTGTAACAGAAAAGGCTCTGCAGAGAAGCAATAAAAAAAAAATGGAGGATCAAACTTGTTTGAGACAGCCGCAGTCTGTAGTCTATGGTATGGTGCTCATAACTTATTTCCCATTTTAAAAGAGAACTGGGACCCATTTGGTGAGATTTGTTTAATAATTCAGCATGGCCTTAAACCGATTCACTTCAAGTGCCCAGATGGTATTTTTATTAGGCAAGTGCTCGGTACTCAAGTGGAATAATTTACTTGCGTTCCAAAACTGGCAGAGTACCTCCAAGCCACAGAATTTACTGAGCAGAGAATCAGTCAGTCCCTGCTTTGGGGTAGTAATTCAGAAAAACAATAATTTTCATGAATATTATTGTGTTTGTTCTGTGGGGTGAGACTGGCAGCTCTGTAGGCCTGTGTTTGAGCCATTAGATCATCGTGGGCACAGAGAGGCTGACAGGGAGGTGGTACACTGGGGTTCCATAACACTGAGAATGTCAGACTCTCGGTACTTGCTCATCAAGACGGTGGTGAGGATCTAGAAAATTAGAGCCTAATAAACCTTTCACACACAGACCAAAATCCCACTAATTTACTATGCCTGCATTTTTATAGGGGGTAGGGGGTAAACAACATGGAAAAATAAAAGCCACCTAAAGACCTAGTCATGATTCCTGCATTTTCACAGACCCTGTAACCAACATACAGGTATCAGGTCTGTAGGAATGGTTCTCTGTATTTTTGCAGGTAACTTCTTTAACACTTCCATTGTTTAACACCTCCCTAATTTGAACTGCAAACAGCCCCCATTATTTAACCAAGCCCAAACCAGCTTATCTTTGATATTTGTTAAATAAAGGTTAAATAAAAAATTATATAATAAGAAGAATTTGTCACTGACTATTACCAATGTGCTATCGTGATAGCTATCGCATTTCAAGAAACAAGCGAAATGATTGTAAAAAGGATGGGCTGTATGAATGGCTCTGACTCGTCATAAGCATATCAACACTGGATGTCTATTCTATTAGACCTCTTGAAAGGATTGTATGGCCAACAGAATATTACAGGATAAGCACACTATCTACCATATTACCTAAATGCTATAGGCTACTCATACAGTATATACGGAAGAAGGGGGAGTCCATGGGTTGCCATGTGGTATGCACCATATGGTATTTGCCATGACCAGTTGCTAATTTTGTGGTGTGTATGTGCGTGTTTGTGACTGTGTGTGTTTGTTTACAGTAACAGAAACGGGGACCGAGAAAGTGGTGTGTGTGTGTGTTAGGCAGATTGGAGGGCTGTCCTGGATGGCGGTACAGTAGGGTGCAATGTTGGAGCTGTAAGAGGAGAGTGAAAGCTCATTACCCCGGCCTGCTGAGGGCTGCTCAGTGCAGCCGGAGCTGGTCCTCTTCAAGGCTGTGCTGGCCTGACCCTCTGTCAGGTGTTTATGGAGACATCACTTCATTAGCTGTGGACTGTGCTGGACGCACATAAGGGCCCACCATCTGCTCCCCAATCTTGTCCAATGTTAAATATTCTCCCAGAGGGGAACTGAGAGAGAGAGAGAGAGAGAGAGAGAGAGAGAGAGAGAGAGAGAGAGAGAGAGAGAGAGAGAGAGAGAGAGGTGTAGAGTGAATATGAGCATGCATCACAGGAGGAAAGAGGGAGTTAGTGAGGAGTGCAAGAAAAGAAAGGAAGATTGTATTTGTTTGGAAGCTTGAGATTGTGCACCTGTATTGACCACAGCCTGAAAGGGATTGATAAAAAAAAAAAATGCATCAACATATTTAAGTTAACAAAATAGCTTTTCTGTATTCATATTGCAATTTGCAAACAAGAGTGCTTTACTGAAAGGTTACTGTAAATGTTCAAAAACCGTTTGGGTGTGTATGTGCATGAATATGTGTGTGTGTGTGTGTGTATGTGGGGGTGTGTGTGTGTGTGTGTGTGTGTGTGTGTGTGTGTGTGTGTGTGTGTGTGTGTGTGTGTGTGTGTGTGTGTGTGTGTGTGTGTGTGTGTGTGTGTGTGTGTGTGTGTGCGCGTGCATGAGTCAGTATGTGGGTGTGTATTTGTGTTAGATCACCCTCACCTTCTGATGGCTTCTAAGTACAGCAGCAAAAAACAAAGATCCCCTCTTTATTTTTCCCATCACTTAAGAGTAATGGGGAAAAAATTCAAAGGTGACCAATGTTTTCCTGCTGTCGCACTAATGTGTTTAATGAATTAGACCAGCAGAGAACATCATCCTTAGTTTAAAAAGCTGTGCATTTTTAATGGTAATGTTTGGGCATAAACAAGCATTAGAGCCAACAGTCTGCACCTCCTTCAAGTTAGTAAATGAGAGGTGCTCAGATCCTTAATGCATCTGATGACACCCAAACACACAGGTCAGCTCAGAGATGAGGGTATTCGTTAACTCGGCTAATTGCATTCACAGGCGCTGATGAGTAGTGCCATTAGCGAGGCCACGATCCCTCCCAGGAGTTGTAATGCAGAGATGCAATTAAAACATGGCACAAACATCAAACTCAGTATTTTCCCAGTGTCACGTCCTGTTTTGGAGAAAGTGATGCATTAGAAGAGATAAGAGGGGGCAATGATATGTCCATTAAGGAGACGCTTTGTCTGTGAAAGATGGCAATATGACCAAAGTATAGTTTTCGAAACAGATACATCTCTGAAATGACAATGGAAAAAAGCTAAGTATGTGTTTCTTCCCTCTAGAGATGTGCCAGGCCAAGAGCTGGAGTGCATCCATCACATTCATGGCTGTATGAATGTCCCTGCTAACGGCACACCATTGTACAGCCTGAGCCAGCAAGATACTTTCATCATGTCCTGTACTGAAAAGATCACATATAGATGGCCATTATGCTTCAGGGGTGAGAGAGATCAAACAGCAAATTAAGTCTTATTTAGGGTCATTTAACTGTCTCTCTCGGACACAAAAGGACATAGGTGTTTTTTTCCCAGGGACCTCGCCTCATCTTGTCCCGGGTCCACTAGTGCCATGCATTCTAATCTCAGAATTTTTTCTGTCATTTTAGCCCTCATTAGAAAGACTTACTTGGCAACAGTCTAATCACTAATGACGTGTGCATGTAGAGGTATTTATGGCATATTTCCTCCCTCTCATCTTCAGCTGATCTTCCCGACCAATCTCCATTTACATGAAAAGCAATTACAGTGAGGCAGCGGAGAGTGTCTCATTCCAGAGCAGAAACAATGAAATGCACAGGAATGTAGCCTAGCGCTCTGAAAGGTAGAAATTGAATGGAGGCATGCTGAGGCACAGCAGCACTGTATGATGTCTAAGCGATTGTCAGCTTTTTTTTTAACACCTTATCACAGCCTTTTCATACACTGGCCACTTGCTGTGGGTATTCTTTTACAAATTAAAGCTATGGTGTTGTTTTTTATAGTAGTAACTTTTAGTTGGGTGCCAAAATTACCCTGTCTGATTCTGATCAAAAGAGAATAAATAATTATTTTCTTTTCAGTTGGAAGTGAAGTAGGTGATGTTGAAATTAAATGAAACAATCTAACAAGAACATTTTGGAAACCTCATGAGATCTCACCAAAGGAGAAAATGACACTACATTTTCCTGAATTCAAAGCATGCACTATTGAGTTAATTCAGAGGCCATTCAACACAGAAAACAAAAGATAATGTTTGAGTTATTACGGAGTTTGGATCTATAAATACATATTCAATCACTATGCACACACAAGCACGCACACCACACGCACACACAAAAAACCAAGAGACATTGTTTTTTTCAGTATGTGAATAAAACATCCCAATGTAAGTCAATATCTGACATAATCCAAAACAAACTCCAATGGAATATGAAGGGAGAGGCAGAGGCGGGGGTTAAGGTCAGAGAGCAGAATGGAGGAAATTAGTAGAGACAGCCAGGGCTCTCTGAGGTGAGCCTGTGACACTGCCTGGCCACCTGTCAGCTTGGGTTGGCTGCCTGTCAGCCAGCACAAGAGATGGGACAGGAAAGAAATGGAGCTGCAGTTAGGGATGCAGGCTGAGGATGGGGCTAGGGATGGGTGGCGAAGCTGGGGCTGAGGATGGGACTGGGGGAGACCAGCAATCAGAGACCAGGAGGTAAAACAATTTGGGCCAGGTAACATTTTAAATCAATTCTCATGATCAATAATAATCACAGCATGTACTCTAATGAGCACACCTGCCTGTTACTACCAGAATTAAAGTGATGATGATGATGGTCTAGCCTGGGATGTCTGTCAGATATCCAGTACATCCATGTTGAAGCCCACCAGTGCTCCTAAAAAGGCAGCTTGGTTGGGGAACGTATAGGGGAAACTTGAAAAGCTAAATTCTGCTGGTATCTTTCATGATTCAAAGTTCAGGGGTCTGGTTTCTCTTCAGAGATAATGCAGAACATAAATATTGAGAGAAGGAATGACATGGGGCACGGGAAAAGGTAATTGGCCACTCTTGCTCCACCCCATTCTCATTGGGTCAGAGCACTGTCAGTCTGGCTCAGATTGAAGAGGAAAAGTGTGTTCGTTCTGGTTTGCTCGTTGAACTGAAAAATAATCTTGTCCGCTCCATCAGCCGGTGCTGATCCGGCACCCCTGGCAGCCTAAAACGAACGTAGAAAAACAGTACAAAGTCTGTGCTTCTGTCATTAGAAGGAAAACTTTTCTGTATGCTGACAGTCGGGAGCAACATTCAACGACACGTGTCAGTCTTTTGTTCATGGCATGGAATGCTCACACAAAATTATTATATATATATATATTATATATGCTCACACTAAATTATATATATATATATATACACACACACACACAGTACATTTGGAAAGTATTCAGCCACCTTGACTTTTTCCACATTTTGTTACGTTAAAGCCTTATTCTAAAATGGATGAAGTAAACATTTTTCCTCATCAATCTACACACAATACCCCATAATGTTTTTGAATTTTTTCCTTATTTCAATATGTATTCAGACCCTTGCTATATGACTCGAAATTGAGCTCAGGTGTATCCTGTTTCCATTGATCATCCTTGAGATGTTTCTACTTGATTGGAGTCCACCTGTGGTAAATTCAATTGATGGTGATTTGGAAAGCCAAACTCCACGGTGTCCCCCTCCCAGAGTGCAAAAAACCTTGGAATGACCCTGGACAACACCCTGTCGTTCTCTGTAAATATAAAAGCAGTGACTCGCTTCTGCAGGTTCATGCTCTACAACATCCGTAGAGTACGACCTTTCCTCACACAGGAAGCAGTGCAGGTCCTATTCCAGGCACTTCTCATCGCCTGTTTAGACTACTGCAACTCTCTGTTGGATGGGCTCCCCGCATGTGCCATCAAACCCCTGCAACTAATCCACAATGCCACAGCCTTCCTGTTCAACCTTCCTAAGTTATCCCATGTCACCCCGCTCCTCCGCACACTCCACTGGCTTCCGTTCGAAGCTTGCATCATCTTCAAGACCCCGGTGCTTGCCTACATAGCAGCAACGGGAACTGCACCTCCTACCTTCGGGCTGTGCTCAAACTCTACATCACAACCCAAGTACTCCGTTCCGCCACCTCTGGTCTCTTGGCCCTCCCACCCCTACAGGAGGGCAGCTTCCACTCAACCCAGTCAAAGCTATTCTCTGTCCTGGCACCCCAATTGTGGAACAAGCTACCCCTTAAAGTCAGGACAGCAGAGTCCCTGCCCATCTTTTGAAAACGTCTGAACCTCTACCTCTTTGAAGAGTATCTTAAATATCTCCCCCCAGACTGACATTGTGCTTCACAAGTAATACAACAAAGTATATATTACCAGTGTGATCATATACATACATTTTTTTATATAATCCATTCAAAATGGTCTGAGAAGAAATTGGCAGGGCAATTCAAGCATAGCCAATATGCTGTTATAATGTATTGTACCTATAGCCTACTGCACACACCTCATTACTACAGAGCTGTTTTTAATTGGTTAATGTATCATAGGCTTACATTTTTTAAAGTCATGTTTAAAACAAATCTGAGCGGTAGATCTCAGCTTGCATTTTGACTCAGAAAATGAAATTGACTCAGAAAGGTTGGTGACAAAAAATGCCCCTTCGATAATAATTTCGAATCCTCCAATCCTCTAAATGTAATTATTTGCGGAGAGTCAAGTCAATTAAAAAAATATTTTTAGATATACTGTAGGTCTACCGTAGGCGACATGAGTCTCACTAGTGTTGAGTAATGTGCTGTTAAAAGTGTTGTAGGTCTTATTTATTTTTATTTTACCTTTATTTTACTACATAAAGGTCTACTTACTCTGCTGGCGTCTTGACCCAGTTTATGCCCTCATTTGCAATGCAAACCATAACGAATTACTATGGGAATAAATGGAAGAGGCAAGTGGAAGGGGGGAAAAGTAAAGAACCTCTATCGGCCCTGAAGATCATTTGAAAACATGTTTTCACAAGGGCTATTAGCAGGACTAAAGACACGATGTGGTCCCAAAAACACCTCTCTGACATAGGGTCCAGCATACCTCTTGATGTTTATAGGGCTCGGACCGACAATGGCTGCTTTATATAATTAACATTTCATTATTTATAGATTGTTCCATATTTTCTCATTGTTTCTGTGGTCAAAAAATTCAATTAACGTTTAAAATAAATTATTTAAGAGTCCTGTTTAAGTAGTATTGTAGTATTTTGATGAATTCTGCAAACAATGTTTCTAGGATGGGCTATTTGCAGGACAATAGACTTTATTCAGATTACAACCGCTCACTTTCGGTTATTTGAAAACAAAAATCATCTCCAAAATTTTTAAACAAGGACTTGAAAATGAGATTGCGAACTCTGCAAACAACTTTTCCAGTCCAAGAATGAGAATGGTAAATGACTGTAATTAATACATTCGTTCAATACATTGGAATACGAAAGAAGCCATCCATTATGGGCTATTGGCAGGACAATAGACTCTTGCCAAGAAGGAAGGTAGGGGGCGAATTGTATCGTTACAGATGAATGTTTTCAGTTAATGCCAAACAAGTTAGATCGGGTTTAAATCAGGAGACCTACATGTAGAGAGGAAAAAAAATTATTGTAGATATACTGTAGGCCTACCGCAGGTGTTGTAGGTATTTTATTTATTTATTTTGGTGCTACAGTCCCTGGCTGGACAACAGGCTGAACAGAAAAAAACGCATGGTTCCACAGAATACCAATTGGGATGGATCCTGAGGCAAATGTGGCTTCTTCATCAACATCTTTATGCTTTCGTTAATAAAATAATGATGCTATTACTCTCGCCAGCTTTGATAATAATTTGTTCTTAATTGACTTACCTAGTTAAATAAATGCAATTTTGAAATGTGTTTTGTTTTGTAAATATTAATTCACATTTGCGGTGCCACTAAATAAAAAATGAATTATTTAAATCAATATTGTCAATATTTTTATTATTATTATTAAAATACCCAAGTGTGGTCAACTATTTCAGCACCGTTTCACGCTGCCCTGAGAAAAGCAAGACTACTTAATAAACATATAAAATATATATTAACCCTGCATTATATTTGTAAATAAGTCCTTTAGAATCCTCTAAATTTAATTAGATCTACTACAGTACAAGGAAATGTTATTGATCTGCCAGTATTTTCATTTAGAGACTCAGGTAAAGAAATGTGTATGTAGAGGCGTAACTTTCTTAACCAGTTCTCTTACCATTTTGTACAGTTGTGTGATTAGCCTACCAGTTGGAGTAACTGCAATGTTAATTCTCTTGAGAGGAATTTTGCTATTCACTATCACAATATTAAAAACGTTCAAATGTATTCATGAATTAAATCGCTTTAGCCGATACATATATAACCGTAGAAAACGGTTGCAGGTCGGAAGGCTGGGCCGGGAGGGTCGGGAGGGTGGCTTCGGCTCTCGCCCAAGCTTGTATCCCCACATCTCCATGTCGCCTAGGTTGCGCCCGACCGTCTCCATCCACCCTTTACCTGTTAGGCACGGTCACATGGTGCACCCCCAATATCAAGGTGCACATGGGCCTATTTATATAATGAATATGAATTCGGAGGGCAGAAATTATTTAATAGTAAAGCATTTGAGTTTCAAGAATTGTGTGTGTTCAATTATTTGTGACATTGTGGCGTTTAAAGCATATTGAAGATAGAAGCAATAGGATTTGAAGCAAGCATGGTGACTGGTCTTGATAAATCAATGAGATTTATATTTTCACTGAATCTGGTTATTGGTTAGACTACAATTAGGGTGTGGAAATGTTATGCTCCTAGTACTGTAGCCTACTCCTGACTGGTCACATTGTACAGCGGCATATTTTCCTAACGGAAACCCTGAGGGTTTCGTTTTTTGTTTTTTTCTTGGAATAGAAACACCATAATATGAATCAAATTAATTATTGTAAGTTTCTTAAAATCAATCCCATATACTATATTCTTACAACTTTTTATTCTCTAATACAGCCAATATTGAAGGTAAATGTCAAATGCTTCTCAAAGATGCCCTCTGGTGGTCAAACTAGCACTAACTAGCATTAATAACAACAATGGCTGACAATTAAATAACGTGCCATAAAATTCTGCGGCAGCCCGCAAGGTGTGCCCGCAATATGACGCAACTTTTACAGGAAGAACCACTGTAAGTACAACAAATACAACCACTCTGTCGTCATTGCAGATCCATCTGGAGTTGTGGAAGAAGAAGAAGCTCAAAAGGGTTTTATTACTGACCTGAATTGGTTCTATCTGGAATTTTTTTCAGAGGGTTCTGCTTTAGTGACAAAAGGGTTCTATTCACCTGTGCATTATTAGTATGTGTTCATGAAATAAGGCCCTGTTTGAAGATCTCTACAATGAATAGCAGTCTCTTTTGGGAGTCTCTTTTTTTTGTTGCAAGGTGACATTCATTTACTGCATTTCTTTACAATTAAAACATTATCACCTTGGATGCTGTAGCTTAATTCACCTATGTCTACAAACACAGCCTATTAGCTATAAAATTGTAAATTCTAAGTCGCTCTGGTAAGCAAATCCAGTGTATATTTGGTTATTTTCAGTCCTGTAAAGCAGACTGAACCAGGTTTTCCTCTAGGATTTTGTCTGTGCTTAGCTCTATTCGGTTTATTTTTTATCTTGTTGTTGATCCATCCTTAGTTTTTGCCTATCACAGCAATTAAAAAATCTGTAACTGTTTTAAATTCGCCATTGGCCTCAAAGTGAAATCTCCGGCAACTGAGTTAGGAAGGACACTTGTATCTTTGTAGTGACTGGGTGTATTGATACACCATCTATAGTGTAATTCATAACTTCACCATTCTCAAAGGGATAATCAATGTCTGTTTTTTTTTACCCATTGACCAATAGGTGCCCTTCTTTGTGAGGCATTAGAAAACCTCCCTTTTTTTGTGGTTGAATCTGTGTTTGAAATTCACTGCTCGTCTAAGGGACCTTACAGATAATTGTATGTGTCGGGTACAGAGATGAGGTAGTCATTCAAAAATCATGTTCTTTTTTTCACTCATAGGTAGTTATGGACCAGCATGTATCTAACTGGAATATTATCCCTGTGTTCATTTTCAAATAGATTTTTTGAATAGATAAGGGACAGATAAAAAAAATAATCTCAATACAATGCAACTAAGTTTAAGCCAATTTTCAGCACGATTTTTTTTACAATTTGCAGATTTCGCATGGCCCTGGTGCTTGGTCTCCCCTCTGCACCCCCAACAGCTTAAAAACGCCCCTGTTGCTAACACAGCATCCCTCCCACTACCTTGAGAGAAGGGTTGAGTTCAGAGCTCCTTGACTAGAAGGTGAGGTAGGGAACACCCTGTCAGGGTTCTAAAGCACCACAGCCTGACAGCATTGCAGGCTGCGGAGAAGGTAGACAGCTTCTCCACAGACACCCCTCACACACTCACACACGATCCCAGAGCATCTACACCTGATTTATAATGTGTGAACTGGGGGGAGGAGGGAAAGGGGGAACTTAGCAGGGAAAGAGAGATGTCAGAGGAACGCGTACAACACACACTTGACAAGCTGGAAGTTCAGATCCGGTCTACATCTTACAAGCTTAGCACAGGGGTGAACATCTCATTTCAACCGATTCAGCAAACACAACACTGTTGTGCAGAATAGTGTTGAGTTACAGTAGAAAAGGCCTACAAGGCATGTTCTCTGAATACACAAGCAGTAAACATGCAAGTCATTGACTAAATATTTCAATATTCTGTCATCTTCATAATACCACATTCAATATTTAAACTTTAAAATTCTGAGCAGGGTTTCCTGCATTCCTGTATGTTCTCTACAATAATACACATTTCAAAAATGTTTTGCCCCATATAAGACACAATGGAATTCATAGAGAAAGTAATTGTCTAAAGCTCATTTTAAACTGGGTGGTTTGTGTCCTGAATGCTGACTGGCTGACAGCCGTGTTAAATCAGAACGTATACCACGGGTATGACAAAACATTTATTTTTACTGCTCTACTTACGTTGGTAACCAGTTTATAATAGCAATAAGGCACCTCGAGGGTTCGTGGTATATGGCCAATATACCACGACTAAGGGCTGTATCCAGGCACTCCACGTTGTTTTGTGCCTAAGAACAGCCCTTAGCTGTGGTATATTGGTCACAAACCACAACCCTTTGGGCCTTATTGCTTAATTAAGACACAAGCCATTCTATGTAACTGTGATCCCTTTATAGGAATATGTTGAGGACAGGCCCACCAATATGAATGAGGCTGTGATCAAATGCAATCACTGTTATGTGGGGATTGATGACACCCAATTACACTGAACAAAAATATAAATGCAACATGCAATAATTTCATAGATTTTACTGAGTTACAGTTTATATAAATGAAATCAAATTGTATTAGTCACATGCGCCGAATACAACAGGTGTAGACCTTACAGTGAAATACTTACTTACGAGCCTCTAACCGACAGTGCAGTTAAAAAAAACATGGATAAGAATAAGAGATAAAAGTAACAAGTAATCAAAGAGGAGCAGTAAAAAATAACAATATATACAGGGGTGTGTCGGTACAGAGTCAATGTGACTAGATGTTCAGGAGTCTTATGGCTTGGGGGTAGAATCTGTTTGTAAGCCTCTTGGACCTAGACTTGGCGCTCTGGTACGGCTTGCCGTGTGATAGAGAGAACAGTCTATGACTAGGGTGGCTGGAGTCTGACAATTTTCAGGGCCTTCCTCTGACACCGCATGGTATAGAGGTCCTGGATGGCAGGAAGCTTGGCCCAGTGATGTACTGGGCCGTTCGCATTACCCTCTGTAGTGCCTTGCAGTTGGAGGCCGAGCAGTTGCCATACCAGGAAGTGATGCAACCAGTCAGAATGCTCTCGATGGTGCAGCTGTAGAACCTTTTGAGGATCTGAGGACCCATGCCAAATCTTTTCAGTCTCCTGAGGGGGAATAGGTTTTGTCGTGCCCGCTTCACGACTGTCATGGTGTGCTTTGACCATGTTAGTTTGTTGGTGGAACTTGAAGCTCTCAACCTGCTCCACGGCAGCCCCGTCGATGAGAATGGGGGCGTCCTCGGTCCTCTTTTTCCTGTGGTCCACAATCATCTCCTTTGTCTTGATCACGTTGAGGGAGAGGTTGTTGTCTTGGCACCACACGGCCAGGTCTCTGACCTCCTCCCTATAGGCTGTCTCGTTGTTGTCTGTGATCAGGCCTGTCATCTGCAAATTTAATGATGGTTTGTTGTCCGTAGCTTATGCCTGCCTATACCATATCCCCACCGCCACCATGGGGCACTCTGTTCACAATGTTGACATCAGCAAACTACTCGCCCACACGACGCAACACACGCCATCTGCCTAGTACAGTTGAAACCGGGATTCATCCGTGAAGAGCACACTTTTCCAGCTTGCCAGCGCCATCGAAGGTGAGCCTTTGCCCACTGAAGTTTGGTGAGGACTACAAGCACGTAGATGAGCTTCCCTGAGACGGTTTCTGACAGTTTGTGCAGTACTTATTCGGTTGTGCAAACCCACAGTTTCATCAAATGTCCGGGTCTCAGAGAAGCTTAATGTGGAGGTCCTAGGCTGGCATGGTCACACGTGGTCTGCGGTTGTGAGGCCGGTTGGACGTACTGCCAAATTCTCTAAAACGACGTTGGAGGTGGCTTATGGTAGAGAAATTAACGTTAAATTCTCTGGCAACAGATCCTGCAGTCGGCATGCCAATTGCACGCTCCCTCAAAACTTGACACATCTGTGGCATTGTGTTGTGTGGCCATAATTGTCCCCAGCACAAAGTGCCCCTGTTTAACGATCATGCTGTTTAACCAGCTTCTTGATATGCCACACCTGTCAGATGGATGGATTATCTTGGCAAATGAGAAATGCTCACTAACAGGGATGTAAACAAATGTGTGCACAACATTTCATAGAAATCAGCTTTTTGTGTGTATGGAACATTTCTGGGATCTTTTATTTCAGCTTATGAAACATGGGACCAACACTTTACATATTGCTTTTATATTTTTGTTCAGTGCATCTCCCATGCAGTACTTTAACCCCCCAGAGACAATATGGAAATCGTTTTCAGACGGTGGAATAAAACCCCCTCGTTTCTGAATGCCTCTTCCTGTTAAACATGGATAATCAAATAGACGAGATGAATATGTATCTGCCATGTGAGCTGACCTAGCTGATGTTCACCCTCTCTCTGTCAGCACTACAATAGATTGTTAATGGGCAGTGAGTTATGGCAATAATAACCATGCCTCCTTATAATGAGGTAATCAATTTGATATTCTGTCAATTGGCTCGGATTAATGCATAATCTTCGTTCCCTATAGGGTGCAGCATAATTGAAGGTTTCTGCGATTATTGACTTGTGTTGAGTAAACATCTGTTTGGTAATATTTTTTGCTGAGCACACTCATTAATTATGATTGGGTGCGATTAACAGAGTGCACATTCAGAGCAAAATATTGGAATTCAGTTTGTTCTCTGTGTACCACTGACAAATGAGGCACCCATTTTCCCTTAACATCCATATTGATTATGTCTCGTTTCAACCTTCCTCCGACTGGAACTGTGACTAGATAGTATAAACACTGCTTCAGTAGCTACCACTGCAGTAGTGCAATACATGGCAAACAGTAGTACAATACTAATACACAAATAATCTCAGGAAAAAAAAGTAAAGAAAAAAGAAGAAACAGGAGATTAAGAAATATCAGAATGAGCAGTCAGAGTCCGGTATATAAATATGTGGTGTGTAAAGACAGTATGGACAATATACTATAAAAGTTGGTAAAAGGTATGTAGAGCAGTAGTTATATACAGTAGGATGAGCTATGTTGAGAATACAGCATGTACATATAAAGTGAGTAATCAATTAGTACATTTATCAGAGGTAAAATAAAACTTAAACAGAATAATGTTGAAGGACTGCTAATCTTATCTGTTTCTAACTACAAAAACAATTTCAGAACAACAAACATTATGTAAACATTATTAAAGTGACCAGAGTTCAATGACTCTCTGTACATACTGCAGGGCAGCAGTCTCTAAGGTGCAGGGTAGAGTACCTGGTGGTAATCAGCTAGTGACAGTGTCTAAGGTGCAGGGCAGAATGACTGTTTAACAGTCTGATGGTCTGGAAATAGTTTTTCAGTCCCTTTGTCCCAGCTTTGATGCACCTTTACTGTCTCTGCCTGCTAGATGGTAGCAGGGTGAACAGGCTGAGGTTCAGGTGGCTGAGGTGGTTAGAGTGTTTGGCCAGTAACCAAAAGGTTGCTAGATCGACTCCCTGAGCTGACAAGGTAGAAATCTGTATTTCTGCCCCTGAACAAGGCAGTTAACCCACTGTTCCTAGGCTGTCAATGTAAATAAGAATTTGTTCTTAGCTGACTTGCCTAGTTAAATAAAGGTACAAAAGTGACACGATTAAATTAATAATATATTAATTAAGTAGTAATCTGAGGCACCACGGTAAATGTTGTTTAACGAGTCACTACCTCACGACTGAACTCAAAAGTTACTACCTCACGACTAAACTCTAAACTATTACATCAGTCACAGTCAATTCATTAATTCTTATTTACCTTATCAGTCTCATTCTGAATGTTGCAAAATTCTTGGATATCTGCACGAACCCTAGCATAAATGATGAATCAGCGATATACAAATGTGTCTTATTATTTATTTACTAACTAACTAAATATTCATACAGCAATACACACATACACAATATAGTTAACTTCTTTGGGAGCAGCGCACGAAGTGACCGTTTTGGAGACCCTGGCGTGCCCAAAGTAAAATGCCTCCCATTCAAGCCCAGAAAATAGGATATGCACATATTTAGTACCATTGGATAGGAAACACTCTGAAATTCTAAAAGTGTTAACATTTTGTCTGTGAGTAAAACAGAACGGATATGGCAGGCGAAACCCCGAGGAATTTCTGTCCTGGAAAAAGTGGTTTTGACAGAGTGCCTCATTGGGAACCCCTCCCTTATGAAAATGCCCATATAAGGGCATATGAATGCAGTACCTATCGCTTCCTCTGGATGTCAACAGTCTCGAGAAAGTGTTCAGATTTTTTTTAGATGCTTTAGAGCAGAGAAGAAGAGGAATAAGGAAGTGCCCCCACAGATGTCCTTACAAGAAAACGCGTTCTTGGTTGTTCTTGGACAAGTTTATAGGTATAAGTTGAACGAGTTCTCTTCACGTTTCAATGGATGATTGGAGGCTGTATGTTCTCATTCTAACGCGCCAACCAAACGGAGATTTATGGATATTACTTTTTCTAACAAAAAAAACATGGATTGTCTTCGTTGGACACTTGGGAAGCCCTCAGCAGAAGTTCTTCAACAGGTAATTGATTTGTTTTCGCTGTGAAATGTGTTATCTGTGAACCGTGGAGGCTTATGAAATTATGGTAATGGCAAAAATTAGGTGCTACCCTCAAACAATCAAATGTGGTGCTTTCGCCGTAAAGCCTTTTTGAAATCTGACAATGCTGTGATATTGCCAAGAAGAAGAGCTTTTGATGACTATGAAACACTTGTATATTGATGCATGTTTAATAATTCAACTTTTGGATTTTGAATTTGGCGCCTTGCATTTCACCTGGCAGTGTCCCCACCGCTCCCTAAGAAGTTAATGGTTACTAATACAATGCAATGGAAGGTCTCTAGTGAACTAAACTGATATGACGGCTTGTTACACAAAACGGCAGATTCAAAAGAGAGGGAAAGGGAGAGACAAAGGAATTCCACTATCGTACATACAGCTGATAACTATGCTCGTAGAAATGTGAATACATGAACGGCCGCTCATTCGAAAGAATTGCAGTATACATATTTAGGTGTGTATGTCTTTGATGTCTCTCTGTTGAAAACACTCGATCCATCTACGGGGAGTAATTTGACAGAAGGTCTCTGGTTGTGTAAGTCTCTGGTTGTCCACCAGAGGTCACCATGTCTTTTGTAGCCGTAGCTTATCTGTCTCAAAGTGTCTGTTAGACCGGTTCTTCCAGAGGAAGGGTTCGTTAGAATGGATCTTTCAAAGTACCACCTGGTGGTTCTCGGTCGAGTTTACTAGACAAATGTACTTAGACAGCTGCAGACTGAATGTTCCTGTGTAGACTTCTTCGAGAGAGAGTTTCAGAGTTTCTAACCATTTCGTAACTTTCAGCTCATGCTGTCGGTCACGCTGGTCTAATGTTGAGTCTAACCATTTTACACGTCCGGCTTACCGTCTTTGTACTGGTCTCAATGGTTGGTTATCAAGGGTACAGCTAGAACCATTTTACACGCCCGTAGCAACCCGGCAATGTACTGGTCTCTAGAGATTTAAATTCCTACCATTTCAACGTGTAGCCACGCTCCACGTTTTCCTGATCTGACATGAATTTTGTCACAAGTCCTTTTATAAACTCTAGCAAAAGGGCGGTTCGATTACGTTTGGGTATGATGTCTGTGCTCACGTAGGCGTGGTTACTGAGTGGAGTAAACTTTTATATGAAAAACAATTCTCATTTAGAAGGGTAACATCACATTTCATCTTCTCACAAATAGTTATATTTTTACTCATATAAGTTACACAACATTTACAGTTGAAGTCGGAAGCTTTCATACACTTAGGTTGAAGTCACCAAAACTCATTTTTCAACCACTCCACAAATTTCTTGTTAACAAACTACAGTTTTGGCAAGTCAGTTAGGACATCTACTTTGTGCATCTACTTTCAACAATTGTTTACAGACAGATTATTTCACTTATAACTCACTGTATCACAATTCCAGTGAATCAGAAGTTTACATACACTAAGTTAACTGTGCCTTTAAACAGCTTGGAAAATTCCAAAAAACAATGTCATGGCTTTAAAAGCTTCTGATAGGCTAATTAACATAATTTGAGTCAATTGTAGGTGTACCTGTGGATTTATTTCAAGGCCTACCTTCAAAGTCAGCACCTCTTTGCTTGACATCATGGGAAAATCAAAAGAAATCAGCCAAGACACCAAAGTTGTAGACTTCCTTTCATCCTTGGGAGCAATATAAACATCATGGGACCACACAGCCATCATACCGCTCAGGAAGGAGATGCGTTCTGTCTCCTAGAGATGAACGTACTTTGGTGCGAAAAGTGCAAATCAATCCCAGAACAAGAGCAAAGGACCTTGTGAAGATACTGGAGGAAACAGGTACAAAAATATTTATATCCACAGTAAAACAACGAGTCCTATATCGACATAACCTGAAAGGCCGCTCAGCAAGGAAGAAGCCACTGCTCCACAACCCCATAAAAAAGCCAGACTACGGTTTGCAATTGCACGTGGGGACAAAGATTGTACAAAAATAGAACTGTTTGGCCATAATGACCATTGTTATGTTTGGAGGAAAAAGGGGGAGGCTTGCAAGCCGAAGAACACCATCCCAACCGTGAAGCACGGGGGGTGGCAGCATCATGTGTGGGTGCTTTGCTGCAGGAGGGACTGGTGCACTTCACAAAATAGATGGCATCATGAGGAAGAAACATTTTTGGATATATTGAAGCAACATCTCAAGACATCAGTCAGGAAGTTAAAGCTTGGTCGCAAATGGGTCTTCCAAATGGACAATGACCACAAGCATACTTCCAAAGTTGTAGCAAAATGGCTTAAGGACAACAAAGTGTTGGAGTGGTCATCACAAAGCCCTGACCTCAATCCTATAGAAAATCTGTGGGCATAACTGAAAAAGCGTGTGCGAGCAAGGAGGCCTACAAACCTGACTCCGTTACACCAGCTCTGTCAGGAGGAATGGGCCAAAATTCACCCAACTTATTGTGGGAAGCTTGTGGAAGGCTACCCCAAAACGTTTGACCCAAATTAAACAATTTAAAGGCAATGCTGCGAAATACTAACTGAGTGTTTTGTAAACTTCTGACCCACTGGGAATGTGATGAAAGAAATAAAAGCTTAAATAAATCATTCTCTCTACTATTATTCTGACATTTCACATTCTTAAAATAAAGTGGTGATCATAACTTATCTAAAACAGGGATTATTTACTAGGATTAAATGTCAGGAATTGTGAAAAACTGAGTTTCAATGTATTTGGCTAACGTGTATGTACATTTCCGACTTCAACTGTAGCTGTAAACTAGGAAATGTACATTTTCAGAGATACAGTTATGTTGTTCTACCGTCTTTAATGACATCACCAAATCGTATTGATTTCGATAGGATTGTTCTTTAAATACCCACAGACCATTCCAAATGTTTGGATTACAGAAATATTGTTTCATTATCTTATCTTGGATATCACTGTATTACAACATCTCTCTCTGTTCTAACAAATCTATTTTTTACTTCCATTTCTGCAGAGTAGGAGAGAGAGTTCCTGCAGGTATTTATGACCGTCATAAAACGACCAACTTCACCCCTCTCCCCCTCTGCGGGAAAGAGAGTGCGCTGTAGAGTGGACCCACTGTATCCTGATCCTTCGGATCCTCACAGGAGAGTCATGACAGAAGAAAGTATTGAAATGTCTGTTCTATATGCAGGAGATATAAGAAATCTCAGGAAATATTGTAGTTTTGTGGACACGTATTTAAACCCCTTTATTTGTTGACACAGAACTACCTCCATACTTCCATTCTAACAGAGAACAACATTGTGTTCGTGAGAATCTCATCTTTAATCTTTTTGGTCATATTAGTTTGTAGGCCAAACCACTTGGGCGCTACAGACGTTTTTGTGAGAAAACTGATTTCCTGACAAACACCTCTGTAGCTCGGCCACTGTCCACCGCAGATGCAGAAGGTGAATGTGGTGGATTGAGACGCAGCCCAGATATCTCTCGCTAAAACTGACAGATTTTATTACTTAGATTGATGCACAGGTCTTAAGTATTTTTTAACAAGCTGTGCTGCCTCTATCCTGACTGTAAACACAGCTGCAGCAGCAGCACTCTGCATGTCTGAGCAGGACTGTAGAGGTTATTTACTATCTGAGACTAACATGTTCTGTGGGAATGAATATTCCTGAAAGACTGAGAGGTAGGGAGGGAGGGAGGGAAAGAGGAAGAGAGAGAGAGCGGGGGAGTTATATTGATCAGAGGTTTAGAGAATTCTCTGTCTGAATTTCATGATATTTATGATGACAAGAATTCAAACTGCTGTCTACAATTGAATTGCCCTGCTGTCCAATCAATATGCTTTGCAAATGAAATTATACTGAAGAGAAAGGGGCATAAGGCCTTTATTAACATGATGTGCTCAAATTGTATCACGATCCTACTCTATCTTTGAAAGCATTCTGTTAGAAGTTTGTAGCCAGAAGCAGTCATTCAATTGGGACCACTACCTCCTTGAGTCCAAGATGGCTGACCGTTGTTTTCAAAGTAATCTACTCATGTTCGCATACACTGTTATGTGGTGGTAGCCATGTGCTTTACAGAACCAATAAAGCCTGCACACTTGCACTGGAGCAGCGTGAGCAGTGACGATGTCATCAGGTCATCCAGAAACAAGACAGACATTGGATGAATATTAAATGTTAATAACTTTAGCTGTGAGTGATGGAAAAAAAATAGACCTTGAAGACAATTACTAATAATTCAAGGGATATTTTTGTCACAAAGGTTATAACGAGTGTCTTTTTAGTAATTTTCAAATTGGACTTCTCTATTGGACCGTCTATGGGAATTGTCTTTTTGGGCTCGCCGTCAGCTAAACTGCAATAACAAAAGTGTCTCTTTGATAACGAAAATTGTATTTTTTTGAATTTTCTAATTGCACTTCTCTTTTTGGGCTCGCTGTCAGCTAAAATGCAATAATGAAAGTGTCCTCGGAGCACAGTGGAAGGCGTGCTTCTAGACGGGAACCCTGGGTGCTTGTTTTGGGCGCACAAACCATTTGTTTGTTGATCCATTTGTTTGTTGATCCTTTGTTGATCCTGATTTTTCCTGTAATCTAGAGCCATAATCATTATGCCTAATTATATGTACAAATAATATGTATATCTAAGCATACCTCTTTACCTGTTCAATTGTCATTTTAATGAGGGTGTTATTCTGACTTGAATCACTGCAGTATATTGAGAATCACACATCTCAATATACTGCACTAACACGCCTACAATATTACATCCAAATTACAACATATGGGATCATAACACACATCATCAATAAAGGCACATATCATGGCATCATAAATAATACACAAATATCATGATATTATCATTAGGTGCCAGATTACATTTAAACAATGTATTTCTCTGCATATCTAAGCATACCTCTAAAGTCTAGAAACCTTGCTAGCAGGCATGCCAGCTAAAATAGTTAGACAAGCTACTCCAACTTGATTAACAGCCTGAAATGGCTTGGTGGCTACACTATATACAAAAGTATGTGGACACCCTTTCAAACTGGTGGATTCAGCTCAAATCGACCACACAGCCATGCAATCTCCATATACAAAAATTGGCTGTAGAATGGCCTTACTGAAGAGCTCAGTGACTTTCAACGTGACACCAACATAGGATGCCAACAAGTCAGTTGGTTGAATTTCTGACCTGCTAGAGCTGCCCCCGGCAACTGTAAGTGCTGTTATTGTGAAGTGGAAACGTCTAGGAGCAACAACGGCTCAGCTGCGAAGTGGTAAGCCACACAAGCTCACAGAACGGGACCACAAGTGCTAAAAAATCATCTGTTCTCCGTTGTAACACTCACTAACGAGTTCCGAACTTCCTCTGGAAGCAATGTCAGCACAATAACTGTTCGTCAGGAGTTTCATGAAATGGGTTTCCATGGCCGAGCAGCCACATACGAGCCTAAGATCACCATGCGCAATTCCAATCGTAGGCTGAAGTTGTGTAAAGCTTGCCGCCATTGGACTCTGGAGCAGTGGAAATGAATCAATCTTCACCATCTGGCAGTCCAACGGACAAATCTGGGTTTGGCAGATGCCAGGAGAACGCTACCTGCCCAATGCATAGTGCCAACTGTAAAGTTTGGTGGAGGAGGAATAATGGTCTGAGGCTGTTTGTCATGGTTCAGGCTAGGCCCCTTAGTTCCAGTGATGGGAAACCTTGACATTCTACACCAGGGATCATCAACAGGATTCAGCCGCGGGCCTATTTTTTGCTGAGCGGATGGTCGGCGGGCCGGAACATATTAATTTGTATATGATCACGTGTCTCTCTATTATACGTGGGAATATTTGTGAACATATGTCTTACATTAAAATCACTTGGAGCTGATTTCCTGGTGTATTTACAATATTTAATGTTCAACCACTTAAAAAAAATTGCTCTGAAAACAAGGGCCGCCATTTGGGGAACCCTGTTCCAGACGATTCTGTGCTTCCAACTTTGTGGCAACAATTTGGGGAAGGCCCTTTTCTGTTTCAGCATGACAATGCCCCTGTGCGCAAAGCGAGGTTCATACAGAAATGGTTTGTCAAGATCGGTGTGGGAGAACTTGACTGGCCTGCACAGAGCCCTGACCTCAACCCTATCCAACACCTTTGGGATGAATTGGAACACCGACTGTGAGCCATGCCTAATCGCCAAACATCTCACTGATGTTCTTGTGCCTGAATGGAAGCAAGTCCTCGCAGCAATGTTTCAACATCTAGTGGAAAGCCTTCCCATGAGAGTGGAGGCTTTTATAACAGCAAAAGGGGGACGAACAAATAACCATGATTACCCATATTAATATCCATGATTTTGGAATGAGATGTTCGACGAGCAGGTGTCCACATACTTTTGGTCATGTAGTGTAGTTATGAGGTTGGGAGATTGGGAACCTATCTAGCAGGCTAGCTAAAGCTAACTTCAATTCACTTTTTTAAATATTCATCGAGAAGGAATCAATAGGCTACATAGCTTGATTAAATTAATTTACAAACATACCTCCTGCGAGTTCTGCCCATCAACGGCAGCTAAAATCTGATCAAATGCTATATGTGTCATTCTACATGATCTCTCCTCCTTGAAAGACGATACTGGGGGGGGGGTACTCTTTGACTGATCCAGTCAGTGTGCCCCTTCTGCAAAATACTGCTGACATATATTTATTATAAATAATAATAATAAAATGTGGGCCTAAAAATTAAGTTTAGCAACAAGTAATATCTGAGGGGGCACATGCCCTACTGCCCCCTATGGGCATGACGACTCTTGTTACCATTACAAGGTGCACATGTTTTGGTAGTAAGATTTTGATCTATATATTAGAACTTACCTTTGATTTCTCATAACTGAAAAGGTGAAATATCATGATTGTTCCTTCTACCGTGCTCGGGTAGGGGGCGTGTAAATCAGAGGTGTGTTCGGGAGCGCCAATTATCCTGTGGTTTGGTTTTTGCTATTGTTGGCTAATCTCATGGGAGAGATTAAAGGTTACCCCGGGTTATTTACTGTGTTAGGCATGGTTTAACACTATTATTGAAGTGTGTATTTATGGTCTTTGTATGCCAGCATTACCTGAATACGTTGATGTGGATGTAATATCTCTATATAGATATTACCTTTACTGATGCAGAATGGTTTATTCCAAGGTGAGCCCTTGATGGAAACATCTGCCATTCCATGTTGTGTTGTGTTGCGGACAGACGTGTTGCTACCTTGAGGTCGCTGACAAGAATTATTGAGGCCTGGGTCTTGCAATTGTTTTGTAAATAGTTTGTACATGCTGTACATAAGTTTACTGCATATTATTTTACATTCCTTACTACTGTCCACTGCTACAACTAGTATGCCTCCTCACTGAAGATTCCACAGTCAAGAGTGCCTTCCTCATGCATTCCCACAGGTAGGGCAAATGGTTATGGTATTCTTGTGGCTCTGCCTCAGTGTTGATCTGGTGAATAGCAGAACACAGGAGACTGAGGTTGAATGGTGCATGTATGCACGTTGGTTATTGTTATAGATTTTATGTTTTGATGACTAAATGTTTGTACTTAATACTAAGAACATTCCATTCTGAAAATGTATGCAATAGAGATAGGGTTACAAGACAAATGGCAGTCCAATTAATATGTGTGTGTGTCTAGATATTAACTTGGTGTGCAGAAGTATGACTTAATTTAGGGGGTGTCTGGGAAAACAAAGAACTATTTGATTCTACCAGACACATGTGAGAGGCCCGTCCTTGAGAAGAACTCCCAAGTTTGACTTATGTGCAAAGATTGGGATAAGGAATGAATGGGTACTGTGGGAAGACACTTCACAGTCAAACATGCCAGTACATTTGCAGGACTGTATGCATACTATGTACTGGTTTGAAAATCACAACAGCTATCACTAGAACATTGATTCATCTGGCTGTGCTCCACAAGGTTTGTCATAAACCAAGGACAATAATATTGATGTAGCAACACAAACCATTCAATTCACCTTTTGACTCCTATTTACAACTATTCATTTTCTGACTCAGAAATCATAACTTGAGAACCCAGACAGACCAAAACTAACTATACAAAGATGTTTTGTCCAACAATACATTGCCATTGTCCTCTCAGGTCAAAGGTATGGTAAAGGCAAAGTGTCTGCCATGGCATGGTAGGCAGTTAAATTAACATCATAACAGAGGCTGGCTTTTGTAGCTGTTGGAGCTACATTAAACTATTCTTACATTTCTTGAATAATGCATCCTGTCTCTCAGGTCTTTTGCAGCCCCCAAAAGCTCTGGACAACCAATCTTTTATTTACAGACACACAGAGGGTTTACCACTGAGTCTTACAGTACATACCATGTGTTCAAGCTGCCCTTGTGAAAACAGTTATGTATGAAAAAGTAATTTTTCCAAAGTTCCAAACAGTCATGGAAAATGTTATTTTAACTTTCTACCAATATGACAGTCAGGGAGGTATACAAAGTCTCTACAAGAGAAGACATCATCTTCAGTCACACGCTTCATGTGAACAAAGATTGAACAAACATTGTACAAGAACAGAATTTAAACAAATTAACCACAGGGATAGAAATGTGGTTTGATAAGAAGCCTTGTCATCTTCACTCACTGAGCTAATTGATAAAAACACTGACAGCTGTCAATTATCTTCACATCCTCCAGATCAGACCGTTTTGCTTTGGAGACACTAAGAGCAATGCTATCAATATTCATATCAGATCAAAATTAATGCATGGACTTCTCAGCCTTGAAGAATTAGAATATTGAGCAGCCTTCCATAATTTCCTTCCTGGGGCTGGCTCTTGAGATGAAAGGTAAGAGAAGGGCTTTGCGTGGCCTGGTCAACTGATTTTAAATTG
The DNA here is from genome assembly GCA_030435695.1 of Brachymystax lenok tsinlingensis. Lineage (NCBI taxonomy): Eukaryota > Metazoa > Chordata > Actinopteri > Salmoniformes > Salmonidae > Brachymystax > Brachymystax lenok. The sequence goes on along the minus strand of CM059797.1, from coordinate 20,613,997 downwards.
TTGATATATGCATCCCTTTGAAAATCAAATTCATTACTCTCAAGAGGGCCTCCTTTGATATTTTTTTCTATTTGTCACCATGAGCTGAAGCTTCGACCACATTATGTGTAAGATGGGGCAACATTGACTATTACTTACCATTTTTTCCTTCTTATTTGATTACAACGGGCAGTAAGGACAGAACATCACAGTATTGATGCAGAAAGTACAAACACTCCATAAACAAGGTTAAATATGTATTTTTTTGTAACAGATGTCAGTGACATTGTTTGATGATAGTTGTTCAGTTACATGACGCTGACATTTTACAATACAAAACATACACATACAAACAACAACTTACAGATGCACACAAACATCCACAACATCACCCCTGGTCAGACCCAACTGCTCCCACCCCCATCTCCAGTGCCTGCATCACTCTCCGCCACATGGCCTCAAACTGCACCATTTTGTTTCTCTCCGTCGTCCACACACATTCAACATTTAGATAATAAAGCATTTGACCGTTCCACTGTGTTAACGATGGAGGATTGGTTGATTTCTAGTTTTTAAGCATATCTTTTTTCAAGATGATTGACGAGAAAAGTATCGTCCAACCCATCAGGTATCTCACTGAACCTTCATATGCGGCAATGACCGAAAGTTTGCTAGATCGAATCCCTAAGCTGACAAGGTAAAACTCTGTTGTTCTGCTCCTGAACAAGGCAGTTAACCCACTGTTCGTAGGCTGTCATTGTAAATAAGATTTTTTTCTTAACTGACTTGCCTAGTTAAAATAAATATGCCAGGTCTTGAAATATGCAGACAGATTAAAAGTACATTTACATTGCAGTACTTCTGACAGCCAGCTTTCTAACACAGACATCTTGCAATGTAGGTTTAGGGTTGCATGAGAATTTGTTGAATCAGACCAGGGAGAACATATCACAGAGAAACTGAAGCCCAAATATGACACTGCTACTGAGGTACATCTGTACATGCTTCCAAATAAACTGTAAACCAATCATCTCATCATGCTGCATCACTATTATGTCGGTCTGGCATTCTGTGCCACTGAGTTATCCTCTTCTTACAGAGGTGCAAGACTGAGAGTCTGTTCCATCCTCTCCTTGGACAGTCTCTCTGGCAATAGAAGAATATGCCAACCGACCCTCTCATCCCAACATAAAGCCTGGGATCTGGACACTGTGATTTTCTTAATGACCATCCCCACCGGGCAGGCGGTGGGGCGGTGGAGGAAGGGAGAGTGATTGTCAGCCAGGGCACTTGGCCAGAGGAGGCCTAGCTGAGTGTTGGTCCAGATAATTAACGGAGCCCGTCTCCCCCTTAAAAAAAAAGCTTCCTGAGGTGGACTGGGCCTGGCCACGCAGTCCTGTGGTCACTCTCCCAGATGGACTGTGCGTGCCTCTATACATGTGAACAGTCTTCAGAGAGGTCAAATGGAGGCCTCACTCCCCCGGGCCCCTGGGGACAGCGAGAGACTGAGCCAGACAACCTGCAATCCCTCCTGGAATCTACAACACTGGCCTATTCTGAGACAACAGACCATCAAGCAATGTCTCTGGTGGTAAACAGTCTGTGAATTTGTTTCTAAGAGCTGGTTTTACCCAGAGACCAGATGCACAGAATCTCCCACCAGGACATTACCAGATCTATCCCCCCAGTGTCTCACGTCAAAATATGCAGGCTTCTGAGCTCGGGGCCTGGCAAATCAGTCCCCATGGCCCATCATCTCCATAGGCTTTGGATTCCCTATTTTGGACACATTGCTACAGCTTAAGGATCAGACGCTTTCTTTCAATTTTCCCCTAAAATGACATACCCAAATCTGAAGCAAGGATATGCATATTCTTGATACCATTTGAAAGGAAACACTTTTAAGTTTGTGGAAATGTGAAATTAATGTAGGAGAATATAACACATTAGATCTGGTAAAAGATAATACAAAGAAATGATTTAGACTTTGGACATTAGATGGCAGCAGTGTATGTGCAAAGTTTTAGACTGATCCAATGTACCATTGCATTTCTGTTCAAAATGTTGTATCAAGACTGCCCAAATGTGCATAATTGGTTTATTAATACATTTTCAAGTTCATAAATGTGCACTCTCCTCAAACAATAGGATGGTATTCTTTCACTGTAATAGCTACTGTAAATTGAACAGTGCAGTTAGATTAACAATAATGTAAGCTTTCTGCCCATTTAAGATATGTCTATGTCCTGGGATTTTTCTTGTTACTTACAACCTCATGCTAATCACATTAGCCTATGTTAGCTCAACTGTCTCGCAGGGGGGACACCGATCCCATAGAAGTTAAGGGCTTAGGAACCAAGCAATGTTCACTCAAATTTTGTTGTCACTGAGCAAATTTCATGTCTGCTGAGTGCAAACTTGAACGTTGTGAAAATTCTGTGTAACTTCTGGTGCACGTTTACTGTGAACACTAAGGCTGTACCCACTTTAAGTTAGTTTTAACAGTGGTCAGATAGCCTACTGTGGCTATTTCATCAGAATGTAGGCCTACCAGAGTGGCCTACTATCAAAAACATTTTAACATGGAAATAGCTGTTATATTGTTCAGCCTACAGTATTAGCCATTGTGTGGTGTTCAATGTAGGCCTACATTCCATGTGATTTTTGGGGAAAAAAACATGCAGGGCTTGACATTAATCGAGTGGCCACTTGCTAATGTGTTTGATCACTCGAATATGCAGGAATGAGCATTGAGACGATGTGCACTTGACGTCCCAAACATAGCAATATTCCATACATTTAAATCCATTTACGAGCTTACCACAAGCCGTCTCACTTAACAACTATATTCTGTTCTCGAGAGCAACAAATCACCTCACTCTTACCACATAACACGAAAGAACAAGCCAACTCAGATTATTAGTATTGACATTTACATACAGTAACTAGCTAACTTTTTATAACATTTGTAATAGTGTTTATATATATATGTATATATATTTTTTTTTTACAAAATCAATATGATCACATTATTTCTAAATCATAATTGTAATGAATTCCATTTAGTTTCTAGATGATTAATCAATCAACTAAATGTGTGTGTGAAGTCAGGTATTCTGTTAATTAAATGTGTTGTTTATTCCCCATCTCTTATTTCAGGCAGGTTGCATTGTCTCGCACAGGAGGCTGAATGTCTGCGTTCCGATCCTGAGGCTCTACGGTGACGCAGAGGGGTGCCTCAGTCCATGGTTGGGGAAAGCACCTGAAGGTCTTGATCTTCATATACTGGCTAGCCCACAGCCTTTCCTATAGGGTAGTAGCCAGCACTTTCAGTGTCCCAAAACCAACCGTATGCCGAATAGTTCAAAAGATTAGACGAAAGATCAGGAACAATCTGAAGAAGACCATCAAAGCGATGTGTTCAACAACGCATTTGGGTCATCAATGGTTGCCACATATGCATCAAGTCACTAGCACTGGAAAAGCAGGACTACTTAAATTACAAACAGCTCTACTCCATCCAGATGCAGGTGAGATACTTGGGTGATATTATCAAAATGAATCTGATTCTACAATATTGAACCTATTTGGTCAGACTTAACCCTCCCCACCATGTTTCACAGGCCATCTGTGATGTAACGGGGAGGTACCTGGACATCTTTGTTGGCTATGCAGGGTTGGTCCACGACACCAGAGTTCTGAAAAACAGTTCCTTCTGCCAGACCGTCAGCTACCCACCACCTGGCTTCTTCTTGTTAGGGGATGGTGGCTATCCATACCAGGAGAGTTATGTCCAACTCATTACCTCGTTCAGGCAACCTACCCAGGGAAGGATCCAGGAGCAGTTCAATGCCATACATACGAGGGCTCGCAATATGGTGGAGCAATCCTATGGGTGGATGAAGGCAAGATAGCCTTGGAGGGGAAAGTCCCCTTCTGGCCTGAGGGGGTGGCAGCATGTGCATTCCTGCACAATGTGTGTCTCACATATGGGGAAATCTTTTAGCCTGAGGTTGAGGAGGCTGCTGTCATGGGTCCCCCACCACCACCCGACACACTCCAGCAGGGTGAGAAGCGGTGCGTACATCCACAAGAGACTTCTCTCCCATCCCTATCTCCTCCCTCTCCCTCTTTGTAAATAGATATCGTGGATTTTTTTTAAATACGTTTTTTTTGTTGTAATCTTTTCTACCTACACTATTCAGAGTGTTATTTACCAATGATCAGTTAATTGTTATTTTATTATAAAAAATCTGTTAATTGTTATTTTATCACCTGAGTGTTTATCAGCAATCAGTTCCTTGTCATTTTATCACATTCTTTTAACCTTAGTGTTCATCAATAATCAGTTACTTTTCAATTGTTTGTGCAGTACTTGATTGGTAGGTGCAACCTGTCTTATTTTCTTGTGTGTTGATATCACTTGATCTCATCTCTACATCGCGCATGCCTTAATGACAAGCTGATGTCATGAAAACCAGGTGCCCTAAATATGCATTGAAGTTTTTGATAAAGACATCACTTTTGCCCATACTCTGATTACAGTGATACATGAGAAAAAATGTAAACGTGTTTTAATATACATTAGATCTACCATTTTAGAGTGCATCCTAATTTCATTAATGTTCATTTATCATTAACTTTTTGACTGCCAAACTTGTTACACTGTTTGATTTGTTAGAAAAACAAACTAAATGTGTGTGCACAACTCTTTTCAATAGTGTATGATTTACCAACACCTCCACAATGCTTGACGCAATCGATCAATATGTTTCTGAACCGTTGATCTCAATATGACTGAGGACATCTAGTGGTCCAAGGAAGATACCTTGAAAATATTTGACACGAGACCAAAGTTGATTTAGTAGGCTATATTTTATTTAATTAATTTAATCACAATTAATTTAATAAATCCTCTCAACATCTCTCGTTATATATATATATTCTCCTCCCTCCATGCCTCCTCCTTAAAATCATCTAATAGGACATTGCTGCTCTGCCTCTTTCTTGGCCCTGCTCTTCCCTGGCTGGTCCCTCAACGGTCTCTTGGCTGGTCTCCTGGCTGGCCTGCTCTGCATCTGAAGCCACAGCAGACGACGTGGTCTCTTTCCTGGGAGTTTAGGAGAGGCCTAATAGAGGCCGATCGCCTCATGCACTGCCTGGAAGAATGCCACGTCGCTGCTGTGACCTTGCGGAATCTGTCCCTGACCCTGTGCCTTGCATTATCAGTTCCTGTAAGCAATGAAGCATATACACAATCCTGTTACACAATCATTTATCGCATTACTGTCCTTTACTAGACCTGCTTATTTATTCAATGTAATGTTACTATTGAACAACAAATGGGGAAAAATAACCTAAGTTTGGGAGTAGTTTCTGTCATGTGGTTTCAGACTCTTATGGGGCCAAAGTAACTGTGATAAACACATTTTTTTATGGAATAGAGGTGGATCAATCAACCTGACACTGACAGCTAATTAATGTTTGCTTGTACTTCCTCTTTAATTTCTCCCATTTCATGCTCACCTGCTTGCCAGACACCAGCCACATTTATTTTATTAGGTCCCGAGAAGGATATTTTAAGATATTGAAAACAAGACGTGTACAATCAACGAACAACAGTGGCGAACCCATTAAGATTATTACTAGATGGCTAGCTAGCTAGTAGGCATAACTTACTCAAATCCCCCAAATTACTAAAATGCTATTGAGAACAAATTGTTTTTATTATTTTGTTAGCTAGCTAGCTAGCTATATAAGATATTGCTAGATGACTACTACAACTAATGTTACCCAGCTTACGTTATGTAGCTAGCTAGCTAACGTTATGCCACCAAGCTAGCTAGCTAACAGCAAACCAGAGCTAACGTGAACGTAGCAGGCTAGCTACCTACCAAGGTAGCAAGCTAAATAGTTTGCAGTCAATAGCTCATAGAAAGGTCTTGTTGTGGTAATGCATATTTCACAAACTCCATTTAGAGAACATTTTGAGTAAAACTACAGTCATAAAACTATGCTAAGCATAGGATGCCCAATCGATAAAGAGGCTTCACAAAGTGCGCAGCGCCCGATGACTCGACAACTATCATTTCAGATTGACTCGATTGACTTGTGAACGTGCATACTGTGTGATTGAGTGCTCGAAGTGCTCATAGTGTTTGTTTTGAGATTCAGCAAGAGATTCCAAAGAGAACTGCAGGAAGGTAGTGGCTCTAAAGTGAATGTGCGTGGGGTGAGAACTAAAATAATGAATATGTCAAAGGTTGAAAAATTGTAATATACTGTATAACAGGGACAAGACTACAACAGGAGAAAGAGGGATCGGTGAAACAGCGTGATACATATAACACCAACATGGTAGATTCTGGTCAAAGTTAATGACCGTGGCTGGTTTTAAAGAATAATTTGTTCTTAACACCAGTCTCACAACCAGCAGTCAGCATGGCACAGATAAAAGTCACAGTTATCATAGGGAAAATAACAGAAGGCTCCACTTCCGCCTTAATAATCTTCATTGCTCTAGCTACATTGTCACTGGAGAGAAGATGACCACAAAGATACAGCAAATGAATGAAAATCCCAGGAAGTGATGTCACAAGTGATAAGCATTTAAAATTACACAATCTCACAAAGGCCACAGCAATTGTGCTTGGTCTTTTAAAAATGACTTTCTCTCTCTCTCTTTGTCCCTGCTCTCTTACCATAGCATCCCTTATCTACAATAATAATTAAACCCATGAGGGAGTACTTTATTATGGACATATAAACCTTTTTAAAATGGAATTAAAGATGTTATCCCTTTCATTGTAATAATGAATGGATTTGAAGAGAGTTGAACCTCTTACTGTCTGGCTCACTGAGTTGAAAAGAAACAAGTTTTCCTCAGATAGTTAAGCTTGTCATTTGACTTGTTGCTCGCAGTAACTTTGGTATCTCGGCAATGACTGACTCTATGAAACCTCTCTCCCAAAGAATGACAGGGAATTCACTTGCTTTTTATGCATTAGAAGAGTGTTCTCTGTGGGAGCATTCACTTTGAACACAGCAGAATGTTCAGAATATTCAGAGTAGGAAAGAATAACTAGGCTTGTGCTTGATTGAGAAGTTTTAACATATTATTTTGGATTTGGATAATCGCCCGTCGTAATACTCATTCCTAAATATATAATACAGCTCATTATTTTTTTTACTAGGCAAGCCAGTTAAGAACAAATTCTTATTTTCAATGACAGGCTAGGAACAGTGGGTTAACTTCCTGTTCAGGGGCAGAACGACAGATTTGTACCTTGTCAGCTCGGGGATTTTAACTTGCAACCTTTCGGTTACTAGTCCCACGCTCTAACCACTAGGCTACTCTGCCGCCCCTCATGAAGCCCTGGTACATTCTGCGACTGAGTGTGCAATTCCAGCTCTCTGTTTTTTCACTCCACCGTTTTTACATAGATCTCACATATTAAGAGCTCTTCATACGGTTCCATTATTCCCATCCGGTCATGCTAACCTCTAGCTAAACTTGCTAGGTGCTCTCTTCCATTACCCTCTCCCATCATTAATAACGCAGAACTCAGCTCTGACTAGCAGCAATACTACCATGGGAATGGGAGCTGTGTTACAGCGATCACCAATATCTCATTAATGGGCAAAGAGGTAAGCTCAAGTGTTCTTACTGAGTGGGTTAAAAAATGTGTGGGTGTCACTTATATCACCTTTTAGACTATAATGAAGCAGTGAAAATGTCCGTAATTCTTTATGACTTGTTGGAGTTTGGGTTCGGTGAAATAGACTAATGATATTTGTGATTTGAAGATGGAAAGGATGCGGTACAGGCCCTACATTTCATATCATATAGTATGTTTAATAAACCCACAGGTTTTGACAGTGCTCGTACACAATTGGATCAGGCTTGTGGAATACCAAAACTTCCAATTAGGCCTACTGTACAGTACTTGGAGTGAATGATGAATAGAGATAAAAAAAGGGGCAAATCAAAGACACACTCATCTCTTAATTCTATTGACTACTGAAATGCTCATGTAAGATCTGATAGGAAACAATCTTTTCCACTTCCCTGCGCAGCTGGTGCCTTATCCTTCATGAACCGTTAAGGTAATTTGCACTGTCAGCCAACTCCTGGCCCCACATTTCCCCAACATTAACTGCACGATTAAAATCTCATTCCAGCTGTAATTCTGCAGTTAAGCACCTTTACCTCTCCCATGTTAGATCCTCCTAATCCTTCTCCTGACGTATGTGTTCACTCTTCTGAAATCATTCCAACTGATGCACAGAATGTTTTAATTAATGAAAGTATTTTCAGGTGATAAGATATCCTAATATGAGTCCAGCCAGCTGATTTATAGATAGATCATCATTATCTCCCAGTAACAGGCTTTATCCAATGGAATCTCAACAGCATCTAAACAGTGCAGTATGTATTTCAAAGTATAGTTTACTGAAGCATCCAAGGTTAAAAAGTATTCCATAAGCACACAACAGAAGAGTAATCCTGTTCACTGAGAGGACTGAAACACATTGTTCGCCAAACCACTATCAGTGATGTTGTTTTTGCCACCTAGCCACATTACAATGAAGATGTTAGATATCTCACATGGTGCCGGAACCCTATTATAATTTTACTTTAATCACCACTATTAATAGGACTGATGAGAATGGGAGAGGTGGTAATAATTACATCAGTTGGGACTAATTTGGTTAGACTGGGATGGAGGGAGGAAGAAATGAGGCATGGGTCAGTCACTGATGTGCTGTACCTGTTCACCTCTCCACTCAGCGAAGGAACTGAAATCAAATATTAATGCCAAACATCCTGCACCTTTTCTTACTTTAAACACTGTCTTAGAACAGATGCTTTTCACTCTTTTCTGATTTATAATGAATTTAGTTAGGACTCTGTGACACGCATTCTCTAAGCCAGAGTTTGATCTACAAACTTTCTTGAATTGAAAAGAAGGGCCAAAGGATCTAAAGCGCCTTAAGGGTAAGCGCCTACAGTAAAATGTCCCTGCAGACCAAGCTATCAATACTTTCAACTTTCTCCACCATTTGATATGTTGTTTATTGTAAGTCTGGAACATTGCTGGAACTCTCCCTTGTATCTATGCACTCACACTGGACAGTGTGAAGTGTATCGTATCATCAAAAGAGCCTGGGATTGTGACTGTGACCTTGAGAAACACAATGTATCTTATTTCTCCTTCCCTGTCAAGGGCTGGGGGTCGATCACTGAGAAGATGTGAGGTGGGGGGATGGGTTGCTTTGGTAACAAGCATTTAGAGAGTCAAACGGAATGAGGAAATAGATTTATGGGTCCAACAGAACATTGCTTCTCCATTCTTTTGATATCCAGGAGATATATTTTTTTACGCAAACTCTGCCTTCGCAGTATACATCCCTCATATAGTCTGGGTACCACATGCTCACTCCACTTATCTGTAATAAATCACAGTGTTCAAAAGAGGAAGAACTACTATCACATGAAATGTCACTTTTACCCTTAAATGAAGAAAGTGGAATAGGATAATGGACTAGCGACAACTGGCTTACTTCCATACTTCATCACTGTTCAAGCTCCATTCCACTAGGCCTACTCTCTATCGGAAGTTTCAGTTACAAACAGTTTGGCCACTTCAGTGACTTTGCTAACAGTTAGCAAATAAATACGTAATGAAATGGGAACTTCAGCAATCATCAGACATTGCTTTGCTTAATGCTTAATGACAAAAGCCGTGTTTGAAAATGAAAAGGTGTGAATGTGCCATCTATGATCACATTTGCACTGACCTTTATGATAAAAAAATTGTAATTAAATATGCATTATTTCAAACCTTTCAGATTAAGCTTCGGGAAGCAGAAAGATTTGGAAAATGTCAAATTGTCTCAGTTCCCAGTAATGCATGATAAATCGGCACACATAATTTGTACCATTTCAAAATGCACATTTGATGTGCCTGAAATGATCCTTTTCCATGTTTGATGTGCACATGAGATGAAAGTTTGTTTATCCATATACAGATATCACTAATCAGTGTGGGTTATTAGCTTTTCTAATTGCAGAATGTTCCTAATTAAGTATTGCAGCAGTAACAAGATTAAAATGATTAAATATACCTCTTCAATTAAGAGCACGAAGGACCTATAAATCCATCCTTTATTTATTGATCATATTACCTTTCTAAGAGATCTTGGGGAAAACTTGGTGTACAGGTTTACAGAACTCTCAGATATGGAAAATAGTAGGGATGGATGCTGTTCCCATATTACACAGGCATGTTGCCTCTGCTGAGAAACCTCACTGGAAGTGTGAGATAAAATAAATGGGTAGAAAAATAAATAAATAAAAGAAGAAATGCATAATAAAAATAGACAGCAGATAAAGCTAATCAGAGGCGCAAAGGATAAATTAAATTCCCTCTCATCCTGTCTGTGGCACGGCAGGGTTATTAGTGATTAAAAAACGCCTCTCCCTCTCCCCTTCTCTTTCCCTCTCTCTCTTCCCCCAGACTGACTGTCAGCAGCTTTCAAACGAACCACTATCTCTATGGAACGCTGCTACAAACACACTGCTTAAGCTCCTCTGATATTTGATTTAGTTTTTTCTAACATTTTTTTTAAACAAAATTTGCATTTTGGCAAAGATGCTTGAAATGTGGCATTTTAAAGATGCTTCTTGTATAAGTACAGAGGGCCCACCTGAGGCTTGGGTCTTCTAACTGTTATCCATACAAAAAATAAGGCAAAATAATGGTCTATTTATTTTTTATCGCTTTTACCAGTTGGTGTGAAGGTGAAAGATTGAACCTGACTTCAGGGTACCGTATAAAAGAGTTAAGAGAGGAACTGCTTGTAGCGTGCACAATGTCAGAAATAAAATCAACTCAAAATGTGATTTTACATTGAGAGTGTGTGATTGTGTGTGTGTGTTTGTGTGTGTGTGGAGTGTGGGGGTATAACAAAATCACACTTGCAAATCCAATGCTTCTGAAAATTACATTTCATTGTGCGTGTGATTGCACAATGAAATGTAATTTTCAGAAGCATTGGATTTGCTTTAATCACCTCATGTGTAGTCACACCAACCACATTGTAAAAATAAACCATAATTACAATGTATGTGGTTACAGTTTGTAATTATTATGCACTGTTGTCGCGACACATCATCTAAAAATGGGACATTAAAAACATGTCTGTCAAGGAACAGATGGATAAATGTGGTACAGAAAACCCACCACTAAATGATAGATTTCAACATCAGTACTGAAGCAATTGGATCCATGTTGACCTTGGAAATTCAAGTAATGTCATTATCTTTGATACAACATTGAAGATGAAAAGATGGCATGATTACAATCAATACATCTATTATTTTGTTGTTGTGTCAACAAATGTCCTGTACTGTTAGATTTGATAATGAAAAAAATAGATATTTCATCATACAGCACAAATGACATCAGATATAACACAAATATTTATCAGCATATGAAATATCGATTAATTTCACGCTTTCCACAAATCAACAGGGGCGGCAGGTAGCCTAGTGGTTAGAGCGTTGGACTTGTAACCGGAGGGCTGCAAGTTCAAATCCCCGAGCTGACAAGGTAAAAATCTGTCGTTCTGCCCCTGAACAAGGCAGTTAACCCACTGTTCCCGGGCGCGAAGGCGTGGATGTCGATTAAAGGCAGCCCCCCGCACCTCTCTGATTCAGAGGGGTTGGGTTAAATGCGGAAGACACATTTCGGTTGAAGGCATTCGGTTGTACAACTGACTAATAATGGTGACTTTGACTGAACATGTTAATTAGGGAGCAGCAGCTGAGGGGTCGGTTTTGGAGAGCCTGGCGTGCCCAAAGTAAAATGCCTCCCATTTAGGCCCAGAAAATAGGATATGCATATATTTAGTACCATTGGATAGGAAACACTCTGAATTTTCCAAAACTGTTAACCATTTGTCTGTGAGTCAATCAGAACGCATATAGCAGGCAAAACCCTGAGGAATCTCTGTCCTGGAAAAAGTGATTTTGACACATTGCTCATTTGGGAACCCCTCCCTATTGAAAATGACCATATATAGGCATATGAATGCAGTACACGTTGCTTCCTTATGATGTCAACAGCCTCGAGACGGTGTTTCCCTCCATTTTGGATGAATTTAGACCATAGAAAAACAGCAAACAATGAAGACCCCTCTTTCTGAAAAAAGTTCCCGTGGCGCGCGCACGAGAAGTCACAGAGTGTCTGTTTTATCGTCGTTATTGATCAGTTTATATTCCAGCTGATTTATAATAGTAAATATACGTAAAAGTGTTCCTAAGGATACATTTAAAACTATGTTTGATTGTTCTTGGACAAGTTTATAGGTATAATTTGAACGAGTTCGCGCCGCGTTTCAATGGAGTAGTGGAAGCTGTCGTTTCTGATTATAACGCGTGAACCAAATGGAGGATTTATGGATAAACTACGTTACTTTTTCTAACAAAAGAACCATGGATTGTCTTCGTTGGACACTTAGGATGACCTCAGCAGAAGTTCTTCAACAGGTAATTGATTTGTTTTCGCTGTGAAATGTGTTATGTGTGTGCCATGATGGCTAATCGATACATGGCTATTGGAAAAATATGTGAGGTGCTAGCCTCAAACAATGAAATGTGCTGCTTTCGCCGTAAAGCCTTTTTGAAATCTGACAACGCTGTGATATTGCCAAGAAACAGAGCTTTTGATGAGTATGGAACACTTGTATATTGGTGGATGTTTAATAGTTCAACTTTAGAATTTTGAATTTGGCGCTTTAGATTTTCCCTGGTAGTGTCGGGACGAGCCCGCTAGCGACCCAGCAATCCCTGAGAAGTTTTAAGACTGTGATATGCTACGGTGCTATGGACTATTGATGTACTGAATGTTGACTGCTCTGCAATACATTTACAAAAGAGTTGAGCATGTTGATTGATTCATAATTGATTTGATACCAGAGCAACTTAGCCATAGGGAAAAAGAGAGAATAAGAGAGCACTCTGGGAGTTATAGAAGGTTATTATCGTACCACCATAACAATCATTTTGAGATAGACACAGAGATGATGGAATAGAGAGGGAAACAGAGAGAGAAAAAGTGAAAATGCAAAGAGGTTTGATGGTTGATGGAGAGAGAGAGAATCCCTTACTGCTGTTTTTCAGCAGTGCCCCACCCCCCTACAGACACACCCTTAGATGATGCTGTATGTAAGATAGGGATCAGAGCCGTAGCAATCTTTGCTCCTACAGTGGAAGCCATAGAGTCTACCCGTCATGTCGTGTCTTCGTAGATGAAGCGCCACCTCACTCCCATCGCTCTCTACACCCGTCTCTTCTGAAGATGCCTTTACACCAGATTAACTAGATTTGTGTTTTTGCGTTCCAGGCAATTAAATGTGTGTGTGTGTTTCCCGGGTTAAACGGGATCAGCAGAAGTAATTACTGATATCCATCACTCTGCAACCCGATGTGTGTTGTTCAAGTAAACACGTCCATCTGGCAGTCAACACCCAGGGCTGGGTGGCTGGAGCATCTTAGCTTCCATTTACTCAATTTAATGTACTTAATTAATTATTCACTATTTTTGTACTGACATTTGCTTGTTCATACTTACAGGTAACATAATTTTCCTTTGCATATGTGCTGCTCCAGCAATATTTTCACATTTTCTATAATGGTTGTGCTGTAAGGGCAGTCATATTGGCCCGTCAATTACAGTGCCTTCAGAAAGTATTCACACCCCTTTACTTTTTCAACATTTTGTTGTGTTACAGCCTGAATTCAAAATGGATTAAATAAATAAAAAATCTCCCATCCACACACAATATCCCGTAATGACAAAGTAAACATTTTTTAGCAAATTGTTTGAAAATGAAATACAGAAATATCTCATTTACATTAGTATTCACACCCCTGAGTCAATACATGTTAGAGTCACCTTTGGCAATTATTACAGTTGAGAGTCTTTCTGGGTAAGTCTCTAAGCGCTTTGCACACCTGGATTGTACACTATTTGCACAAACTCTGTCAAGTTGGTTGTTGATCATTGCTAGACAGCCATTTTCAAGTCTTGCCATAGATTTTCAAGCCGATTTAAGTAAAAACTGTAACTAAGCCACTCAAGAATATTCAACCTCATCTTGGTAAGCAACTCCAGTGTATATTTGGCCTTGTGTTTTAGGTTATTGTCCTGCTGAAAGGTGAATTTGCCTCCCTGTGTCAGAAAGCAGACTGAACCAAGTTTTCCTCTAAGATTTTGAATGTGCTTCGATTTATTCAGTTTCTTTTTGTCCCCCAAAAACTTCATAGTCCTTGCCGATGACAAGCATGCTCGAAAATATGCAGAGTGGTACTCAGTGATGTGTTGTGTTGGATTTGTCCCAAAGATAACGCTTTGTATTCAGGACATGAAGTTCATTTCTTTGCCATATACTTTTTGCAGTTTTACTTTAGTGCCTTATTGCTAACAGGATGCATGTTTTGGAATATTTGTATTCTGTACAGGCTTCCTTCTTTTCACTCTGTCATTTAGGTTAGTATTGTGGAGTAACTACATTGTTGTTGATCGACCCTCAGTTTTCTCCTATCACAGCCATTAAACTCTATAACTGTTTTAAAGTCACCATTGGCCTCATGGTGAAATCCCTGAGCGGTTTCCTTCATCTCCAGCAACTGAGTCAGGAAGGATGCCTGTATTTTTGTAGGGACATGGTGTATTGATACACCATCCAAAGTGTAATTAATAACTTCACTATGCTCTAAAGGGATATTCAATTTCAGCTTTTTTTTGTTGACCGATCTACCAATAGGTGCCCTTCTTTGCGAGGCATTGGAAAACTTCCCTGGTCTTTGTGGTTGAACATGTTTGAAATTCACTGCACGACTGAGGGACCTTACAGATAATTGTTCATGTGGGGTAAAGAGATGAGGTAGTCATTTAAAAATCATGTTAGACACTATTATTGCACACAGCGTGAGTCCATGTAACTTAGTATTTGACTTGTTAAGCACATTTTTACTCCTGGACTTATTTAGGCTTGCCATAACAAAGGGGTTGAATACCTATTGTCTCAAGACATTTCATCTTTTCATTTGTAAAAATTTCTAAAAACATAATTCCACATGATTGGGTATTGTGTGTAGGCCAGTGACACAACATCTCAATTCAATCAATTTTAAATGCAGGTTTTAACACAGCAAAATGTGGAAAAAGTCGAGTGGTGTGAATACTTTCTGAAGGCATTGTATCTAAAACGCTCAACTTTGCAGCCTACACATTTCCAGTGTTTTCATCTAAGCCAAGAGGTGCCATTGTGATTAACTTTATCCTACTCATCACTATTTATCTAATTTAGTGGGGGGTAGTGCGCTACATTTTTAAGTCTTCTACTGTATAGATAGCACAGTATAAAGAGGAATGTTCGGAATTACCTTTTACCCTCTGCACTTTAAAGGTTAAGCTGTCAGTGTCTAGATATAAGCACACCACACAGAAACAATCTTTGTCTGCTCTATATTGTTTTGAAATACAGTGTGCCAATGTTATTGGTCGATATGGCAGTAAATGAGACCTTGGTGCGCTGTAAATGCGTGGGGAGATGAACGGTGTGTGCGGAGGGTAGATAAGCGCAGACTTTTGACACCTTTCACTGCCAGTCTACGACTCCTCCCTAAGCCAAGCCTTAACTTTAATGAGTTGGAAATGGACTTCTGGGCCACCCTTATAAAACAGACACAGCTGGAGGTTAAGAGGAAAATTACCAGTGCATTTCCTTCCACAACAACCCAGGATGGATATGCATTGTGGAGAGATACTCCCCTCATGTTTATGTAGTCAACATTTGATTCCGGAGAGAGATCAGAAACTTCTTTATCTGCCTCTTCTCTGGGGCTGCTCTGGGGGCAGGACCTAGAGGTTATGTCTGTCTGCACTACAACTATGGTGACTCCTTCACATTAAATCTTTATCTACCCAATATGTAAGTACTATTTTGGGCTGTTGATTCTCACCTCTTCAAGTTTGAATTGCTGTACTGATTTGACTGTAGTATACTGTTACATATACTAATCTGAGCCCAGCATGTTGCCATGTCCACTTGCATTTCCCATCGGTCTAGGCTCAGATGGATAACACTTTAAATGGGGGGGGGGAACCACTAAAGGAGTTCAAGTCTAATTCCTCAGTCTGCCTGTGAGGTGGCGTAGTCTTTAGAATAGCAAATTATCTAACAAAATCAGCATGTAGAAGTGGATCACTGTTTAATATGAGAACAATGTCTGTTCTTGCTGTGACCCACTGCCTCTTTTAATAGACTAGTGAAGTCCTCCATTGAGCACCAGGCTGCAATTTTGAACCACATCAGCTAAGGTCAGCTCATTTAAATGGAATATTCAGTATGTACAGTATATAACCTTACTTGTGAGAGGGTAATGTCAGCTCAGGTTTAATATGGTAATAAGCTTTACAGTCCCATTTCTAGTACTGACATTATATGTTGGGTAATTGGTATGCTGGCATTGATGTGGTATGAATACTGAGAGAGAGGTGGAGGGTCAGCCAACCCAGAGTTAGCATAGACTGAGAAGTATGGCGATATTACATTGCTGTGGAAATCGGACAGTGCACATTATGTAAAGGGAGTCAAGAAAGGTTGGAGGGCTCTATTCAAATGACTTTACCTGAGAGGAAATTCTGTCTTTATATTTGTCAACTTAATCATTCCTATCACGGTCATACTTGTGTAGTGGTATAATGACACATTTTCATGACTGCTCTTAATTCTTCACTAGTAAAAGCGAGACTGTGGTGTGCTGATTATCATAAATGCCACGGCCATCCTAAATGTCTTTAATCCATCACCAAAAATGCTGAGATAACAAGTTTAGACCCACATATAAACAAAACACCTGCCAAAGGTGAGAGATAAAAAATCTCCCTATCATTGATAATGATATGGGGCCATTTAGAAGCCCTGAATAGACAGACAGCTCTGGCCATGAGTGAATGAACATTCTTTAAACATTGTTGAACTCTGGAGAGTAATTCATTGCTAGGACAAGCTGTCGGTTGGGAAGACAAATGTGTGTGCATAATGCTTCAGAACATTAGCGGATGAGTTCCAAGGTATAACCTCCTCTTTATTTAATGTACTCCTCACAGATGGATTGATACTGTGGGACGCAGATCGGCACAATGAATATTTGCTTATAACTCATGGAAAATAATAACCAGTGATCCATCACCCCTGTCAACTCCTGGCACCAAAGTCAAAAACCAAACCAAACTGTTGCCGTAGCCTACAACAAAATATGTGGGCCTTAAGCTGGAATCAAAGTTCACTTCTTTGTCTGCTTTGTTCTAGTTGGAATTGAGGATTTTTTGTTCACTGTGAAAGAAGATGGCATCATTTCTTATGAAAGTACTGACATATAATGTGATCATCATCACACCACCACATCTCTCTTCACCTCCCGGCTAGCTGCTAGGCAGAAATGTGTCTCAGCAGAATGTCGCTGTATTCGTGACAAGTCATGTGGCCAGAGCAGTGCTCTGGGTCAAATGTAGACAGTGTCTCTATAACTCTGTCGGAGACAGACAGCGATCATGACAGGCCTAATGGCCAGGCCTAATGGTGCAATGGGCTCCAATTACAGCCGCCTCTGACAGCTACACTCTACAACCAGTTCACCTGCTGTCCAAGGAGCACATCCAACATGCAACAGTGAGCAGGGCCATGCACAGACCTTTGGAGGGGCAGGTGCTCAAAGTGAACCCCATAGGCCTTTATTTTCTGCAGAATCACACTCTTCCCACTTTAAGCAAGTTTATAGCCTGCTGCTCAAAGAAAGGGCAAATAGGGGTGGGCTATCAGCTGATAATAGTAAATGTAGATTATGTAAATTAGTTAGCTATGCTGTTGAAACAGATCTAACTGGTCTTTCCCTGTGATTGGAGTTCGTTCTGCTGCTGACATCTGCCTCTTAGGTCTACTAACAAAGAGTCGAATTGAATCCTTCCCTGTTCCTGGCCGTGAGATGACACATGCAACTCAAAGGGGAGCCCTATTACACTGCTGTTCAGCGTGCACATGCTCGTGTGTGGGGGCAGAGTAGCAGGGGAGGGGGAATTTTCCAAGAAAAATGAGAAATTAGCTGGTTTGATGGCCAATTCATTGAAATAACAGTAGAGAAAATAGACTAAAAGTGAAATAAAAATTTAATAATAAAAAAAAAATATGCCATCAATCTGAAAGGGCACTTTTCTCATAGGAGTACAAAATGGCAGATGGTGACTAACCTTAAGAGGAGACCGCTAGCAAAAAGGCATATCTTGGGAATTATGCCAGGGAACAATGGATCACTGCACACAATTAAAGAGACCCACTGTATATAGAGGGACAATGTGGGTCTTAACCATCAGTGCTGTAAATGGACCATAGGGATCATACTGTACTGTATTGTGGTGAAGATGCTCACCACTATAGGGTAAGAAAGCAAGGGAAATACAGAGAGAGGGAGTGATGAAGCAAGAGAGATAGAGAGAGAGAGATGTTTTAACATCAGTTAATAAGTGAATAATGACAAGTAAGAAGTGAGTGTGAACTCCTGGATTCCTCTGTCACCACAGTAATACAACAGGAAAAACTCACAACTCAGTTGAACTTCACAATTCAGTTACTTCGAGCTGCTCCTGAGGAGATGCCTTCAACCATCCATCTCCTTCATCTTATGTGCCTGTTTATTTCATTCTCTCTCTCCAACTCTTTCAAAAGTAATCTAAATGGAAGAAAATCACGTTCACAATTCCAGTAGCAGAAAGATCCCTCATCCAGAACACTGCTTGTAATGAATTTTTTAACAACTCGTAAAATTAACACGGTTTGCACCATTGCTTCTGGCTGTCCCAGCCGTCTCTAGCAAACAAGCAGTTACTGTGGTAACTGAACGCGGCACAAGGAGAATGAAAAATAAAATCACCCTTGGCAACCAGACACTGTCACTGAACGTAACGGTTTTATGCACCATTTAAAAGCCTCAGAGAGTTGTGGATGTCAGGTTAGTCTCTACTGTGGAAACTAAAGTCAAACAGGAGGGGATGTTAGCATGACTTAGGTGGCCCTAGAAACCGGTTTAGAATTTAAGACTCACTTGCAGATAGATCCAAGTAATTTTCTTTTCCAACTCAATTGAAGGCAAATCTATTTGACTGTAGTGTGTTGTAAATTCTCTGTCATTACTACACAAACTGGTGAATATGTTTCACTCTCCAAGCAATCAAAGAAGAAACTCTGCTATGTTCAAAAGAGCCCCTCTAGGATAATTTGTGGAACAACATACGCCTATTGGAAGTCAGCCACTTTCAATATTTAATTAACATCAGTGTTATTTGCCAGAGACAAAGGCAAAACCCATCAAAAAAATGTATAGTTGGAGAGTTTTGTGTTTGTTTGACTTTTATAGCTATCGGTGTATCTACTCCCTATGTTACAACCTTATACTGACATATTTAGAGACCAGCACAATAATTATTGTCAAAAATAGAATAATACTCAAGGTATTTACATGATGGACAATGTTATAGTCAATGTTTCCCATGAATTGTTCATGGTTTTATATGAAAAGAAAGCACTGTAGTCTTCATTATTGAGGGTGAAGATCATTCTAAATCAGATGATTAAGCAGTATCATAGGCCTAAGTGACAGAGAACTCAAAGTGTCTTAACCTGTTAATCCAAATGTGGTTGTGTTGTTTGATGCAAGAAACCACTTTACAAAATAAAATACATCATTCCCATACCATTATTACAGAGGAATCCGACATATTACGTTACCCTCTGCCTATTGGCAACTTAGCTATTCAAGCCTGTCTCAAAAAACAACACTGCCCCTTTAAGACAAAAAAAATATTTTTACCTGACTCGCTTTCAAAGATGTCTGGAAATGCACAGCTTTTGTGCTCTTGTAGTAAGTAATCAATCCCCCATTTCTGATTACAATTATCTTTAACCTCTTGGGGATAATTAAGGAGCAGTGGGTCGCTGTCACGTCCTGGCCTGGGATTAGCCGGCTGGCTATCATTTGTGTTTAGGTCAGGAGGGGTTGTTTCTATGTATTGTATTTCTATGTTTGGATTTGATGGTTCCCAATTAGAGGCAGCTGATTGTCGTTACCTGTAATTGGGAACCATATATATGTTTGTTCTTTTCACCACTTTGGTTGTGGGTTATTGAATGTATGTATGTCAGTTAGACTGTGTGTCTGTGTTGGCCACACAGTTATAGGTCGATCGTTGTGTTTCTTTATTTTGGTTCATTACTTCTTTGTACGTTCCACTTACTATTATTATTAAACATGTGGAATAGCAATCGCGCTGCATTTTGGTCTGATCCTTCCGATGGTTGTGACAGTCACTAGCGCCCCATCCTCGACAACATCTGGAAAAATGCAGAGAGCCAAATTCAAACAAATATAGTAATATATAACATTTATGAAAATACAAGTGTTGCACACAGTTCAAAAGCTTAGAATCTTGGCAATCTTACAGCGTTGTCAGATTTCAAAAAGGCTTTACGGCGAAAGTATAACATTTGATTGTGGAAGCTAGTGGAAGCCATAGGTACTGCAACCTGGGAACTGGAATCCAGCATTTCCTATAGCAAGTCAATGGCAAAATAGGCACCTCACAGAATCACATTTTCCCGGATGGATTTTCCTCTCCTGCCAAATCAGTTATGTTAGACTCACAGACATTATTTTGACAGTTTTAGAAACTTCAGAGTGTTTTCTATCCAATACTACTAATTATGTGCATATCCTATTTTCTGGGCCTGAGTGGCAGGCATTTTACTTTGGGCACGCCAGACTCTCCAAAACCGTCAACTGAGTTTACCCAGATTTGCTCTCCTGCGCCTGACTTCTCTGCAAACCAGTTACGCATCCGCTACAAGAGCAGCCTTGTAACTTTGCCCTCCCTATGATCCTCATCACTGCACACCTCTGCTGCCTTGCTTTTGGCTTCTCTCCATACTCAACCTCCGGACACTGGTTGGCATTCAAACCAAAACAGCTAACCAGCTAATGTTAGTTAGTTAGCCAAGCAAATTACTTGCTAGCTTCAGTCTTAACGCTGTGGTGGATTCTGCTTATATTAATTAGCTATATTAATTGTTCATTCTTAAAACATAAAGATTGTTGGTCAAAAATATTTACAAAATGTACAGGGTCTCTCTGCTTAGACTGCTGCTAGTGCGCAATTGTCTACTCCCTCATGGGTTTTAAGAGATCAGGCCTTTTATTAAGCTGTGATGTGTTTCTGATCTATTCTCACTTGACTCAAGGTAACCTCTATCACTCGTGTAAATGCAGACCCTTAGGTAAGATGCAGTTGTTGCTTGATCTGAAGAAAAAACCTCTGACAATGCTGTCCTGAAAATACACTACTGTTAAACCAGCAAACAGGTTCAAAAACAGAAGCTATTATTTCCCTGTGGAATAGGCAGACTCCCCCAAGAATAAAACTTTGACGAACATTTGGGAAATACAGTTATAAATAGTATCAAACATAGTGCTTAGCAGCAGACATTCATATGCATGAGTTTGGAAACACCTGGATTCCACTTTCTTCATGCTTTGTAATGCTGTGTAAATGTGGATTGCATCATAAGATTGGAAGTGACCATGGCTCCACCAGGCATTGATTAGCTGTCAGTCATAGCTAACAGCACTGATGGGAGCTTTATTACTCCCCTTAATGAACAATGTTTTATTAATGACATTTTAATAAGATTACCTTTATCTCGAAAGCCATCAATCTTTGCCCTCTACACTGACTTAGTGTGATCAGTCATTACACTGTGAATAGATTTTTTCTCTCTCCGAAACATGGCCATGCATGCTACATTTGCCAGTGGTCTGACACCACTCACCAGAAGGTTCCATTTGATCTACAGATTGTCTGATTCTGCCTGAATTTCTGGTCCACCAAAAGCCAATATTTTTGTGTTTGTTTAGGATACCATACACAGTACATTGTATATTGAGTAATGTGTATGAGATGAGAAGATCTCCATGGACTGTCCCTTGTGAAATAGTCAGACAAGGACCGTGATGTCAGAATACGTATGTTTGATTGGTCTTGAATCCTAAAGCTATGGAGCTTATATGTTTTGAGTTAGCTCTGAACCATAGAGCTTTTGGTGTGTTTCTCTTGATGTAAGAGGTTAGAAATCCACATCCCGGCATTCCTAACCATCTCAGAGCCCATGTCGTAGGCCATTACCACTCTGGGCTAGGGTATGTGTGTAGCTGTTCTTCTGAGCTTTCCGTCTGGATCCATTTGAACCATGTTACAGTAGCACAGTGGGGGCGGTGGGGGGATGTGGAGAATGATACAGAGGTAAAACCATTTGAAGCAATGACAGCCCCCTCTCCCTCTTCATCAATCATGACACCAGCAGAGCTCAGGCCAAACTTTTTAACAAGCGACATCCCCGCTACCAATAAAAAACACACTTCCCCCTAAGGCAGCTCACAGGGCAGCGCTGGTGGTATATATTAGCCATAACTTATTTTTAAAGGCTGGATTTATATACCCCGGAGTGGGGATATATGACAACCCTGTTGGCATTAATTATTCCAAAACAATTTGATAGATCTGATTATTAATTCTGGGACATGAGCACACTTACAGCAGAGACTGCTTGTGAAGGTTGGATTTATCATGTTGACATTTGGTTAGATGATGCTCTACTTCTCTTTTTCAATGCAGTTGTTCAGGGCTCTGTCCTTCAGGGGTTTTTCCCTTGGAAGAGACAAAATACAAAAATGCCCTTTTTGTCTCTTTCCCCTCTTTTTCAATGAGAGAAAAGATTGTGTTACTAAGAGATCACAGCCTTGCTCACAAATGTACACACACACACACTGCCTGTCAGTGATCGTGAGACACAGTGTGCAGTCTCTGCTCGTGGAACATGCACGATGTAGCATGCAAATGAAAGGTCAGGCCCATCAGCATCCATCTCTAATTCAAACAGCAGATTCTCTACCCATGTGAAACCAGCCAAAGTTGGGAGGGAAGAAAGGCATTCATGACAGTTTTTTTCCAATCACTTTGCCACATTTTTCAGATGTAAGTGGTATATTTTCAAAACTCTGCAAAACTCTAAACTTATAACACTTGTAATGCCCCTATCTTATGTTCAGAACCTTTGATTCTGCATTCACTGGGCTTTCACACATCTTTCACCTCTGAGTCGTTCATGCTAAAGTGTTCCGTGAAATACCATGAGAACATTTATTTTACTCACCAATAAATCAGATAATGATAGTTAAAATGACTAAAGGGTAAGCCAATCATAGAATAAAATTGCAAAAAATACAAGCTACAAATTTCTAAATTGTTATTTTTTAAGTGCTGAATAGAAAGAATAGTAGATGGTAAATATAATTTCCACCGCGGGACTTACCTAGCGTCACGGCTTCATTGCTCCAGACCACCATAAGGGGGAGTTAGAGCACTCATTATACATTTGGGTCCTGAGGTTTTTATATGACCAATCATATCGAGTGGTTCCAATAACGAATTCTAACGCGAGCCACCCTTGCCTTGTGGCGTTCTTCAACAAAGATGGCTGACAAAACATCACGGTGGAACCAGATGTAAGTTGTTATAACGTCCTAACAAGTCAAGCAAAAAATGTACAATTGAGAGGAATATGTTAGTTAATGTAGAGACAAATGTTTGTGCAAATTTTTTGGTCATAAAGTTAATCTATGAAAATCGCTATTTAGCATTTAGTGTTAGGAGAATTAATTTGTAATTCGTGTTGTTTAATGTTTTAGGGACTCCTGAGAAAACCAGCAAACCAGGCTGTCGTCTTGTGAAACAGTGAATGTAAAGAATCTAGCTAGCTAAATCATTTACTACAAATTGAATGTACAGTTGTGTAAGCTTGCCTTGCAATGCAGCTAAAGTAACATAGCTAGCTAACTATTTACTTGCTTTTTATGTAGTGGAGGATAAAAATAACTGTATGCCTATGGATGTGTAGCTAGCTACAGTATGTAGCCGATCTGTGTATGGACCCTAAAACGTTAGGTTCTGAACTAAAATTCATACCAATCTATGAACCTCAGCTATCATAGTTGGTGTATCAACTTCAAGTCTGAATGGCATTAATGAAGCCTATGGATGGAGTAGAATATAATAACTTTATTGTGCCAAGGATGCAAGTCCTATATACACATGTACTGCAGTTATTACCACACAGGAGATTCCCACATTGTAGCCTGTACATACTGATCATGTACTCTTCCTTGGCAAATAAAGGTGCGGTTCAGGTATGAATCTCTGAGACATTATTTTTCAGTCATATCAAACTCCATTAGTTGAATGTTCCTGCGTCTGCATGTACAGTTGAAGTCGGAAGTTTACATACACCTTAGCCAAATACATTTGAACTCAGTTCCCTGACATTTAATCCTAGTAAAAAGTCCCTGTCTTAGGTCAGTAAGGATCACCACTTTATTTAAGAATGTGAAATATCAGAATAATAATAGAGAGAATGATTTATTTCTGCTTTCATCACATTCCCAGTGGGTTTACTTACACTCAATTCGTATTTGGTAGCATTGCCTTTAAATTGTTTAACTTGGGTCAAACATTTCGGGTAGCCTTCCACAAGCTTCCCACAATAAGTTGGGTGAATTTTGGCCCATTCCTCCTGACAGAGCTGGTGTAACTGAGTCAGGTTTGTAGGCCTCGTTACTCGCACACACTTTTTCAGTTCTGCCCAGGTCAGGGCTTTGTGATGGCCACTCCAATACCTTGACTTTGTTGTCCTTAAGCAATTTTTCTACAACTTTGGAAGTATGCTTAGGGTCATTGTCCATTTGGAAGAGCCATTTGCGACCAAGCTTTAACTTCCTGACTGATGTCTTGAGATGTTGCCACACAATTTTCCTTCCTCATGACTCCATCTATTTTGTGAAGTGCACCAGTCCCTCCTGCAGCAAAGCACCCCCACAACATGATGCTGCCATTCCCGTGTTTCACAGTTGGGATGGTGTTCTTCGGCTTGCAAGCCTCCCCCTTTTTCCTCCAAACATAATGATGGCCATTATGGCCAAACAGTTCTATTTTTGTTCCATCAGACCAGAGGACATTTCTCCAAAAAATACAATCTTTGTCCCCATGTGCAGTTGCAAACCGTAGTCTGGCTTTTTATGGCGGTTTTGGAGCAGTGGCTTCTTCCTTGCTGAACGGCTTTCAGGTTATGTCGATATAGGGCTCGTTTTACTGTGGATATAGATACTTTTGTACCTGTTTCCTCCAGCATCTTCACAAGGTCCTTTGCTGTTGTTCTGCGATTGATTTGCACTTTTTGCACCAAAGTATGTTTATCTCTAGGAGACAGAACAAGTCTCCTTCCTGAGCAGTATGACGGCTGCGTGGTCCCATGGTGTTTATACTTGCGTCCTATTGTTTGTACAGATGAACGTGGTACCTTCAGGTGTTTGGAAATTTCTACCAAGGATGAACCAGACTTGTGGAGGTCTAAAAAAAAAATTCTGTGGTCTTGGCTGATTTATTTTGATTTTCCCATGTCAAGCAAAGAGGCACTGAGTTTGAAGGTAGGCCTTGAAATACATCCACAGGTACACCTCCAATTGACTCAAATTATGTCAATCAGAAGCTTCTAAAGCCATGACATCATTTTCTGGAATTTTCCAAGCTGTTTAAAGGCACAGTCAACTTAGTGTATGTAAACTTCTGACCTACTGGAATTGTAATACAGTGAATTATAGATCTTCTTAGGGCTAGGCGTCCCGATAGCGGGGCAACTTCCGATGAAACTGGAGGGTGCGCAATTCAAATAAATAATCATACAAATTATGGATATTAAACATTTATGTACATACAAATGTCTTATATCGGTTGAAAGCTTAAATTCTTGTTAGTCTAATTGCACTGTCCGATTTACAGTAGCCATTACAGTGAATGCATGCCATGCGAGCAATTGTTTGAGGACGGTGCCACACATCAAAATATTTTCCACCGGCACAGGTTTCATAAATTCACAAATAGCGATGAAATATTCACTTACTTTTTGAAAATCTTCCTCTGATTTGTCATCCTAAGGGTCCCAGCTATAACATGTAGAGTCATTTTGCTAGATAAAATCCTTCTTTATATCCCAAAAAGTCTGTTTAGTTGGTGCCATCGATTTGAGTAACCCTCGTTCAACATGCAGAGAAAGGAATCCAAAAAATCTACCACTAACCTTTGTTAAAACAAGTCAAAATACCTTTCTATTGACTCCTCAGATACCCTAAAATGTAATCAAAGTATAATATTTCATACGGAAGAACTATGTTCAATAGGAAACCAATATTAGCAGGTGCGTCTTGTCTTCATCGTGCGCGCATACACAAATTTCCAACAGTGTGTCCCAGTACTAAAACTCATATTTATTACTCGTTTTATAAGAAACAAGCCTGAAACCTTGAACACAGAGTGCTGACACCCTGTGGAAGCCAAATGAATTGCATACTGGGAGCTAGATTGAATTTCCCTATACTTTCCATTGTAAGAGCATGGGCTCCCCCCCCCCCAAAAAATGTCTGGTTGGTTTGTCTTTGGATTTTCTTCTACCATATCTATTGTGTTATAGTCTTCTACATTATTTTAACATTTCTACAAACTTCAAAGTTTTTTCTTTCCAATGGTACCAATTATATGCATATCCTGGCTTCAGGGCCTGAGCAACAGGCAGTTTACTTTGGGCATGTCAGTCAGGCGGAAATTGAGAAAAAAGGACCCTAGCCCTAACAAGGTGAAATAATCTGTCTGTAAACAATTGTTGGAAAAATGACTTGTGTCATACACAAAGTAGATGTCCTAACCGACTTGCCAAAACTATAGTTTGTTAACAAGACATTTGTGGAGTGGTTGAAAAACAAGTTTTAATGACTCCAACCTAAGTGTATGTAAACTTCCGACTTCAACTGTATGTATTACAATTATACACTTCAACAGTGTTTACCACTCCTGCTCCTGGGACATCAATGATTACACATTGTAACTATGCAATAGACTAGAAACATGATTGATTTGTAATTCATATATACAGAAAAAACGATGCATATCTATCTCCCTTCATCTGCATTAATCTGAGGACACAGGACAGTATTTCAATGAGATACTTAATTTCAACCAGTGGAGAATGCGAAACACTTTATTGAAAGAAGTTCATCATCCAGGGGTTATAAATACATAAATGCATTATAATTATGATAATTGTAATATTATAAATGCAAGTTCAATCTGTACTTCAATGCACATACGGTGTGCATTATAAAACGAGGAAGAAAGACGAGGTGGGGAGAGAGGTGTAGAAGACAGAAAGGGAAAGTGGTAAGAACAGCGACAGACAGCATATGGTTCATGAATTACAGTGCTACCCTAATATTCTCTCAGTTCATCACAATTGCGGTGTCTCCTAACCAGCCTTGGGCCCCCAGGTGGCCCGAAGGTTATCTTAAAGGCGGGTGAGGTGGCGATGACTGGACTGGCATCCTCTCTCACATCAAAACATACCTGCAGACGAGTGACAAATGGATAGATAGAGACAGCATGATTAAGCCTTATTTTTTTTATTCTAACACGGTCTGTCATCTTAAATCAGGAGGTGAAATGCAAATCTGACCTTGGATCATTAACTCTGGTACTACTACATCTTTGTCTGTATTTCAATGTAAAGCATCTCTTTAATAATAATTCTTGTTGACCTGACAAAGTGACATCTCACCTATGATCATCCTGTGCCCTCTGTGTCAGCCAGTTCAGATGCGGGAAGGGTTCACCAAAACAGCCGATGTAACCTAGAGGATTTAGGGAGAAGGGGGAGAGGGATGAAGTGAAGAAGAGAGACTGTTATTGTGTGTATGTGGTCTCACCTGATGTCCACAATAAGTGGCTACAGAGTACTTTATGCTGAAAAAACAGACACATGAGGACAAACAATAGAAGATAATGTCAATAGAAGATACTGTATGTGACGCAGACACCTATCAGAGTGTACCTGAAACATTTAAATATAGAGGGCTATCTGTCTCACCACTTGGTTATTGCAAGGCTAACCCCCAGGGAAATCAGGACTTGGTAGCCACAGATAGTCCAGTGAAAATGGCTGTGTTTATGTGGTGTAAATCTGAAAATTATCAGCTGACATCATATAGGTTTTTTAATTAATGCATGTGAGACAGATTCCATGTACAACAAGACAGGCAGAGATGGAAAAAAATAACACATAACAGTTTAAATACCTCTGGTTATGGACACTTTTGCCAGAAATAAAGCTTCCACGGCCTGTTCCTCTGACAGTTTTCGACCCCTTGGTCAGCTCGCTCTCTGAAAGTAAAGAAAACAGCTTATTTTTGGTAGATATGAAAACAATGACTGAGATATGACCGTTCAATCTAAAGCAGCAAATGTCATTTTTAGGATACGTCAATGCAGCCCAGTGCTGCTTACTTGAGATGCCGTCTTCGTAGGGGTCCGCTTTGACTTCCTTTGTGTCTGAAAAATGTTGCTTTCAGAACAATTATTTTTGATTGAAAATAAAAAAGGTTTTGCTCTCGACAAAAAGACACATAGCATATAACAATTTGCCTGTGAATAACCACACCTTCATACAAACGTGCTACTGTATGCAGAATTCTTGACGCACAACCGAAGATGCTGCCATATCCTGCCAGCACGCCCACAAGCGTGCCACTCAGGAGCAGAATGATGATGCGTGGAAGAGGGAAAGAAATGAAATGGGAACAGACTTTTTTTGCAAGTTGGGGAGGAGGGCTAATAGCTGAACAATAGATTTCAACCTTTACTAAAGAATAGTCTAATAGCCGACCTAGGTGTGAACCGCCACCCTCGAAGCATCATTAACCATCGCTCCACAAAATCCGCGTCCCTTGCAGAGCAAGGGAAACAACTACTTCAAGGTCTCAGAGCGAGTGATGTCACCGATCGAAACTGTATTAGCGAGCACCCCGCTAACTAGCTAGCCATTTCACACCGGTTACACCCGACTTGAAAAAAATCTAAATATACGCATTGCGAGATATTTGGGGAAATAGACAGACATGCCTATATTTACCTCATAGGAAACAATGGGAAGACCGCAGAGTTCCAATATTATTTTTGTTGTTTACATTTTGTTGTTTACATTTAAACTATAAAACACTGTGAGCAGGTCTCATTGCCAACAATAGCGAAGCAGGCATTGTGACATTGAACAATAAACTGGGAATAGAACGTTCGGAAGGCGAGTTGGTGGGTCATGCATGTGACAGACCAATACCTCACAAGGCTTCTTCTCTAAGCTGAGACCTTGAAACTGAGATATCTTTCATTCACAAAACAAGGGTCTGGGCATACTGCCAAATTGCAGATACTGATAGTGTTGGTTCGTTCAATCAGCCACTTGCATGAACACAGAAAATGGTTATTAGAAAAGCACAAACATAGAACACAGAGACGTATAAATAGAAAAGCACCAACATAAAACATTTCCATCACAACATGTAACTTTGACAAATGCTTTTCTTCCTGGCTGTATCAATAAAGTGGAACTGACAGCGTTTTAACTACTTTGCAGATATGAAACAAATAGACAATCATAATATCAGTAAAAATATATAAAATTCCCAGTTTATGCTAAAAAACGTTAAAATAAGAGGTTAAAAAAAATCTATTTTATCAACATTTTATGACGTACGCTAAGGCATTGTTGGCAGAATAGATGGATGCAGTTCAATGCATGATGCAATATCATTCACAAGTCAGTCATAATGTGGGTAATATGCTAGAATATCTATTTATGTAGCAAATTAGCTAGCAAACTAGCAAACTTTAGGTGCTTGGTTGCTTGGTTAAGACAAGCATGCATTGTTGGCAGGCAAGCTGCAGAAGGACGAGTAGGCTACAATTCCCCATCATTTATCGGCGTCATTTTGACGGCCAACTAGCTAAAAAAGTTTGAGAAGGTTTATTTAATGTTCCTTTGGAAGATTTTAGCTCATCTTTCACTGACTAGCATTAGTTGTTGATATTTTTATTGTTGATGTGCATAACTGAGGGAGCAATAGCCTACCTTTTCATGGTTGTTTGATCAATAGGACTGTAACATTCTCAAATGTAAGAGGAGTCCCAAGTGGTATTGACATATTTTCAGAAATCCATTCATGTGTATTTTGTGTATTTTGGCGAATGCATTCTAATGATCTAAAGTTGCACTGTTGCAACTGCCAGTAAACACACCGTCCAGTTCAAAGTGAATGATGGCAGGCATGTGTTGTAAATAAAGGAATACTGTAGCTCTGATTCGCTATGGCACACCTGTGGATGAGACAGATGTTTTTATTAGGTTTAATTTACTGCAGTGTCTACTAATTGTCCAAATGCACGGCCACTTTCCCACTCTATATTGCTATAGAATGTTCACAAATGCCTTAGTATGTAATTCCCAAACATTCTAAGAATTTATAAAAATGGAAAATGACCATATCTAAGTGCACACTTGTCAGATTTTTTTTTAAGTGTAATTTTCTTTCTTCTGCTAAAATGCTGTCAGTTCCACTTTAAAATGAGTCAGAAAACACCTCTCAGCCAGTCCCATGAGGATGTTGTCGGCATTGAACCACCATGCGTTCAAATTTCATATCACTCTGCTTAGAACTGAGTCCTATTTGCTTGATGGGATGAAGGAACGGTAATGTCCTCGCAGGTTATTCATATGTGTATTTGTCTGCAGATATGCATCCATAAAGAATCACACAAATGCACATACAGTAATATGACTGAGAGAGGCCGACACAACCAAATAGTCGGTTGTTTGCTTCCTCTTTGAAATAGGTTCTTGCAGCCTTATAATAGACATGTTGTAGCAAACCTTGACAAAGCCTTGACAGAACTGGTATTGCACAATATCTTTACCATATTCTGTGAAAATACAGTACCAGACAAAATTTTGGACACACTTACTCATTCAAGGATTTTTCTTTATTTTTTACTGTCCTTCCTTATGTACACCTGTCATTGGACTCTCCTGGACTCCATCACATTGTTGACTGCCCCATCTATATCTGTCTGTTCCTCAGTTTTGTTCCGTGTCAGCATTATTATCATAATGTCGATTTGTTTCCCACGTCCAGACGCTGTTCTTATTTTGTTTGATGTCTGTTTTCCATTAAATGTTCACTCCCTGTACTTGCTTCTCGTCTCCAGCGTCGGTCCTTACAGATGCAGCACTCCATCACTCGCTTTATTGGTCAAATAGCCCTTACACAGCCTGGAGGTGTGTTGGGTCATTGTCCTGTTGAAAAACAAATGATAGTCCCACTAAGCGCAAACCAGATGGGATGGCGTTTCGCTGCAGAATGCTGTTGTAGCCATGCTGGTTAAATGTGCCATGAATTCTAAATAGATCACCGACAGTGTCACTAGCAAAGCACCATCACACCTCCTCCTCCATGCTTCACGGTAAGAACCCCAAATGCGGAGATCATCCGTTTACCTACTCTGTGTCTCACAAAGACACGGCGGTTGGAACCAAACATCTCAAATTTGGACTGATCAGACCAAAGGACAGATTTCCATCTGTCTAATGTTCATTGCTCGTGTTTTTTGACCCAAGCAAGTTTCTTCTTCTTATTGGCGTCCATCAGTATTGGTTTCTTTGCAGCAATTCGACCATGAAGGCCGGATTGACGCAGTTTCCTCTGAACAGTTGACATTGAGATGTGTCTGTTACTAGAACTCTGTGAAGCATTTATGTGGGCTGCAATTTCTGAGGTTGGTAACTCTAAGGAACTTATCCTCTGCAGCAGAGGTAACTCTGGGTCTTGCTTTCCTGTGGCGGTCCTCATGAGAGATAGTTTCATCATAGCGCTTGATGGTTTTTGCGACTGCACTTGAAGAAACTTTCAAAGTTCTAGAAATTTTCCGGATTGACTGACCTTCATGTCTTAAAGTATTGATGGACTGTCGTTTCTCTTTGCTTATTTGAGCTGTTCTTGACATAATATGGACTCGTTTTTTTTACCTGTATACCACTCTTACATTGTCACAACACAACTGATTGGCTCAAACGCATTAAGAAGGAAAGAGATTACACCAATTATCTTTTAACAAGGCAGACCTGTTAATTGAAATGCATTCCAGGTGACTACCTCATGAAGCTCGTTGAGAGAATGCCAAAAGTGTGCCAAGAGTGTGCATAGCTGTCAAAGGCAGCTACTTTGAAGATTCTCAAATATCAAATATATTTTGATTTGTTTTAAACTTTTTTGGTTACTACGTTTTTCCATGTGTTATTTCATAGTCTTGATGTATTCGCTATTATCCTACAATGTAGAAAATAGTAAAAATAAAGAAAAGCCCATGAATGAGTGGATGTGTATCTGCATCTTTGAGGGAAAGCGCTGTGAAAGAAGATAACCGCTAGAATTCTTTAAAAATACTAACTTTGGCATGCATTTATTAGTCAAAGTCAAGGAGCGATTTAGCCGCTCATTGTGTCCCACATGAGCAGATTTGTCATACTCTGAGAGTTTGCTTTCCGAGTAATGGGCCATAATATTCCATTCTCCAGCTCCTCTTCTCCGCGTCGCGCCGTCCTAAAGGTCTTAATGACCCTCGAAGGTGACTCGCTAGATAAGTGCACTTACACTGGAAACAAGGGTGCTGCCAATTTGAACCCAAGTTTCCCTCCATCTCCTGTATCTCCCAGAGGGTCAGCCTGTTTGTGACTTCATTAGCTGGGTTCTAAAAGAGGAAATTAACGTGCCCAGCTAACACCTCCCAGAGCACATACCTTACCAGTCAGAAGTTTGAAACCACCTACTTATTCAAGGGTTTTGTTGTAGAATAATAGTGAAGACATCAAAACTATGAAATAACACATATGGAATCATGTAGTAACCAAAAAAGTGTTAAACAAATCATAATAGATTTTAAATTCTTCAATGTAGCCACCCTGTGCTTTGACAGCTTTGCACACTTTTGGCATTCTCTCAACCAGCTTCACCCGGAATGCTTTTCGAACAGTCTTGAAGGAGTTCCCACATATGCTGAGCACTTGTTGGCTGGTTTTCCTTCACTCTGCGGTCCAACTCATCCCAAACCATCTCAATTGGGTTGAGGTCGGGTGGTTGTGGAGGCCAGGTCATCTGATATAGCACTCCATCACTCTCCTTCTTGGACAAATAACCCGTACACAGCCTGGAGGTGTGTTGCGTCATTGTCCTGTTGAAAAACAAATGATAGTCCCACTATGCGCAAACCAGATGGGATGGCGTATCGCTGCAGAATGCTGTGGTAGCCATGCTGGTGAAGTGTGCCTTGTCATTATTCTACAATGTGGAATATAGTACAAATAAAGAAAAACCCATGAATGAGTAGGTGTGTCTAAACTTTTTGACTGGTACTGTGTAAGGACCAGAAACAAAGTTTGTCCATTGATGAGTAGAAATAAAGTTACTGTGGAATGTGACTGAAGTTCACAGGGATTTGTGCTTCTTCGTACGTTTTGTAAATGTGAATGTAACTAGATCTCTCCTCATAACACACCTCTTAACACCTCCCTCCCTCCCTCCCTCTATTTTTCTCACTCACTCACCCACTCCCCCCCTCCTTCTCTCTCTATCTCTCTCCATATCTCTTTCTCTCTCTCATTGTGTTTTTTTCTGTACAGTTTGTTTTGAAAGACCCGTTGTATGAAGATGTCTGTGTCTGTCACTTGTCAGCCAGGTGTGAGTAATGGGTGTGACTAATGCTAGTTGACATCTACCACTCAGGTCCTTCCCTGCCATAAGTCCCCCTGCCACCCCTCAGGTGCACCGGTGCGCTCTCAGTAATCACACACTTGCTCAGTTCTTCCCCCTCCTCAAGCAGCCAAACAACAGACTCCACACTCCTCTAGCTAACCCAGTTGTGCCACCTCACCGCCGCCACACACTGTGGTGCCATTGGAGTGCAGAGAGAGAGTGTGGGCTGGATACACTCACCTTCAGAGCTCTGGGTCAAGTGGTAAGAATTACAATCGAACACTTTCCAAAGTGTGTGGGAATTTGCGCAACTCAAATAGAATGTTCAATCTCATTCATGAAATTGCCTGCAATTGATATGACATTGTTTGCCTTGTATCAAAACATTTTACCTCTCAATTTCTCAGCAAAGTTGACCTATACGCTCAAGAGAAAGCATTGACAAGAGACATGCTCTTATATGGTGCGGGAAAGAAAAACAAGATGTACGAGTACATTGGAAAGAAGAGAGGATAAAAGTTTCCAGGATGTCAGTGTTGGCTTTAGATAAGAGGGAGAAGTCTGGCTGAATCTCATAACTTTTTAGTGCTGTGCGATAAACCAAAATGTCTGGTTATTTTCTGTTTTTTAAATAACTAATTGACAGATGTCAGTTCAATTATTTGAGTTCCATTTCATTCCGTTTTTTTCTGTGAGCCCAATGCGCATTTTCTCAATGCAGTTTCTCTAGAAGTAAATCATTATACCTACTGAAGAGCGGCTTCTACGGAGGAACTTTGAATGTCTTTGCACTTCTTTGAACTTCTAAAAGTTGGCTTAACGTTGGAGCAGAGCTAACTAGCTAGCTAAGAGCAGCACCAGAATTAAAAACACGTCCTATCTTTTTGTAGTTAATAAATCCAATGTGAATCGCAATAACTATTGTATCCATTCTACTCTAATGAAAAATCACAACTCTGAATCACGACTTGTAACGTCAGTAGGCTACAATAGCTTTTGCTTCGGAGGCGGAGGGGCAGGTTGCCTACACACGCACACACACTGGAATAAGTTCCTGGGTGACTTGTTGCGTTGTTTTAATTCTATTAACCAGTTCCAATGATTTTAATATAATGTTTCTGTTCCAGAACAGTATACAACAGATCACTTTCGTTCCCGGTTCTGATTCTCTTCCTCAGGTTTCAGTTTTCTTTTGGTACCATCATGGGACTTTTATTAATAGTTTTATTCTGTGTGTTACAGCATTCAACCCACATAATGCATAGCGCATATAACGTAAAAAAATCGGTCAGCACTATTACTTTTTCCTTTAGATCTGCCCCTGGAGCCAACTGAATCATTCTGAGAGACTGGACATGGTCTTCAATTTAGGGGGAAGTGATCCTTGGGCCCTATCTGATTTTGATGTAGTTTTGAGTCTAAACTTTACAGACACATGATCTGTATACCTGTTTGTGCTGTATGCTGTGTTACCAGTCACATTATGTTAATGTGAAGTTTACCACTGGAGGGGTAGCATGTCTGTGTTGCTAACATAACCCATCCAGAACAATATTTACCATTGATCCAAGAAGTGTTTAAACCGTAAAACATTGGTTGAAGGCAGAGAGTAGTTGTTCCTTTTCAACCAATGTATAGGCTTTAGGGTCTCAAAGTCAACTTATGTCAGGTTTCTTACAAAGATATGACTCCAGTCAGTGCTTATCATGTTTATCATAAAAGTTGTTTTTCAATTAAACAATATACCTATGATCTCCATGTATAGAAAATAACAACATAAGCCTCAGGTCATGGCGTAATATCAATCAATAAAGTTGTCTAAAGTAGTTAGGTTTGTTTTCCAGAGAGCCATTTGAAACGATGCAGGTGGATGTGTTTATTGTCAGAGTAGCCAGAGGCTCAGTCTGTCTGCCTCCAGGTTATTAGTGGAAGTTTGGCAGCATACATCCTTCTGCTGGAGTTACCATAAATTGCCTCTGAAATGGTTGGAGTGGATTTCGATAAGAGTTTTGTCCAAAACCGTACAGGTAGTTAAGTATGTGTGGGTTTATGGAGTTGAGCTGTTTTGGAAATATCCTCTGCTCATGTAGGCCTATGCCTCATATTGTTCTATCTGTGGGTTGTATTGATTGTAAGGTAACCATGTAAAAACAACTGCATCTACAGAACATGTGTCATGGATGAAAGGATAAAGAGAGTTAGCTTGAATAACCAAGACTGACCATATTGGGTTTCAGTAGGGTGTTGATGACAGGGGATCTCTTGGCAGGTCGATATTGAGAGAGTACTGTAGTAGTCCAAGCACGGTTTGGTGTTCAGAGCTATAGGCCTCAATGTTAACCAGAGTGACAAGGAATATCTGTCCAACATATTACAATTATTATATTAATGTTCTCCCTTACCTGCCTACCCACCTGTTACCTATTCTTAGCACCACCGGACTCGCTAACCAAAATACAGGGGGTGGTCCGCCCAGGTCTTACCTAGTGTGCATAGACAGAGTAAATACTACGAGTATATGTATGCCCGCAGGCCTCTTACCTAAACACTCCAAAGGTGCCTTCCCCCCTGGGAACAAATGAAACAGAAGTCACCAAACTCAGTGAACAATTTGAATAAACCAAAAACACTAGGTACTATGGCAAACACAAACCTCTGCAGGAGCAGCTACAAAATACTTTCAACAACTTTACACACCAACAACCAACACAGCACATACAAAAAAGCTCTCTTCACTAATAAAGGAACACTGGCTTTTCAAGCAGCAGAAGGAGTCGGTAATTGTAGACAGCTGTATCCCCTGACGAGAGGGCGGGGTCAGGGGGCCGACCAATCAGCTGCTTGGAATCCAGGAAGCCATCCTGAAACACACACATACAAACACATACAAACCCACAACAACACAGAAACTGGGGAACGTAACAGCTTATTTCTCTCACATTTTGTGCACAAATTTGTTTACATCCCTGTTAGTGAGCATTTCTCATTTGTCAATATTATCCATCCACCTGATAGGTGTGGCATATCAAGAAACTGATGAAACAGCATGATCATTACACAGGTGCACCTTGTGAAGGGGACAATAAAATGTCACTCTAAAATGTGCAGTTTTGTCACACAACACAATGCCACAGATATTTCTAGTTTTGAGGATGTGTGCAATTGGTATGCTGACTGCAGGAATGTCCACCACAGCTATTGCCAGAGATTTGAATGTTAATTTCTCTACCATAAGCCACCTCCATCGTCATTTTAGAGAATTTGGCAGTGCGTCCAACCGGCCCTCCAGCCCAGGACCTCCATATCCGGTTTCTTCACCTAAAGAATCCTCTGAGACCAGCCACTTGGACAGCTAATGAAACTGTGGGTTTGTACATCCAAAGGATTTCTGCACAGACTGTCAGAAACCGTTTCAGGGAAGCTCATCTGCGTGCTTGTCGTCCTCGCCAGGGTATTGACCTGACTGCAATTCGGCGTTGTAACCGAAATGCTCACCTTCGATGGCCACTGGCATGCTGGAGAAGTGTGCTCTTCACGGATTAATCTCTGTTTCAACTGTACCGGGCAGATGGCAGACAGCATGTACAGCGTCGTGTCAGTGAGCGGTTTGCTGATGTCAACGTTGTGAAAAGAGTGCCTCATGGTAGTGGTGGGTTTAAGGTATAGACAGGCATAAGCTGCGGACAACGAACACAATTGCATTTTAGCAATGGCAATTTGAATGCACAGAGATACCGTGACGAGACCCTGAGGCCCATTATTGTGCCTTTCATCTGCCGCCATCACCTCCTGTTTCACCATGATAATGCACGGCCCCATGTCGCAAGGATCTGTACACAATTCCTGGAAGCTGAAAATGCCCAAATTTCTCCATGGCCTGCATATTCACCAGACCTGTCAGCCATTGAGCATGTTTGGGATGCTCTGGATCAACGTGTATGACAGCGTGTTCCAATTCCCACCAATATACAGCAACTTCGCATAGCCATCTAGAGGAGTGGGACAACATTCCATAGGCCACAAACAACAGCCTGATCAACTCTATGCAAAGGAGTGTCGCTGACTGGTTTTCTGATCCACACCTCTACTTTTATTTCGGTATCTGTGACCAACAGATGCATATCTGTATTCCCAGTCATGTGAAATCCATAGATTAGGGCCTAATGAATTTGTTTCAGTTGACTGAAATTTGTTTCAGTTGACTGACTGTAAAATCTTTGAAATTGTTACCTGTTGCTTTTATATTTATGTTGATTGGTTGATACATTTTATGCTACAGAAATATAAATAGCATGCATTTTTCTAAACTAATCCAGTCTGTTAGTAGTTGGACTTATTGCACCCGTTACTGAGATGGTTGTTCCAGTTTAGATGATTGAGGTAGTCTCAGTAATCACTCTTCCCTACCCTGGTAGTCATTCTGAATCAAGCTTGCAGGTGATAAAAAATTCCACTTGTTGGAAATCCTAACTCTGGCTGGATTCCAATAGGAATTAAACATCACATTGCAAGCCAGCATAATGTGACTTGCATGCCTGATGTGGCCTATGTTACATATACACAAACATTTCTCTCAAATCTTGTGCACAAATTTGTTTACATCCCTATTAGCTAGCCCCCGTGATATGCAACTTTTCAGGGAAGTTAGAAACCAATATACACAGGCTGGTAGGAAAGCTAAGGCTAGCTTTTTCAAACAGAAATTTGAATCCTGTAGCACAAACTCAAAAAAGTTCTGGGACACTGTAAAGTCCATGGAGAATATAAGCACCTCCTCCCAGCTGCCCACTGCACTGAGGCTAGGAAACACTGTCACCACCGATAAATCAACTATAATTGAGAATTTCAATAAGCGTTTTTCTACGGCTGGCCATGCTTTCCACCTGGCTACCCCTACCCCGGTCAACAGCCCACACCCCCTACAGCAACTCGCCCAAGCCTCCCACATTTCTCCTTCACCCAAATCCAGATAGCTGATGTTCTGAAAGAGCTGCAAAATCTGGACCCCTACAAATCAGCCGGGCTAGACAATCTGGACCCTCTCTTTCTAAAATGATCTGCCGAAATTGTTGCAACCCCTATTACCAGCCTGTTCAACCTCTCTTTCGTATCGTCTGAGATCCCCAAAGATTGGAAAGCTGCCGTGAGTCATCCCCCTCCTCAAAGGGGGAGACACTCTAGACCCAAACTGCTACAGACCTATATCTATCCTACCCTGCCTTTCTAAGGTCTTCGAAAGCGAAGTTAACAAACAGATCACCAACCATTTCGAATCCGACCGTACTTTCTCCGCTATGCAATCTGGTTTCCGAGCTGGTCATGGGTGCACCTCAGCCACGCTCAAGGTCCTAAACGATATCATAACCGCCATCGATAAGAGGCAATACTGTGCAGCCGTATTCATCGACTTGGCCAAGGCTTTCGACTCTGTCAATCACCACATTCTTATCGGCAGACTCAACAGCCTTGTTTTCTCAAATGACTGCCTCTCTTGGTTCACCAACTACTTCTCTGATAGAGTTAAGTGTGTCAAATCGAAGGACCTGTTGTCTGGACCTCTGGCAGTCTCTATGGAGGTGCCAAAGGGTTCAGTTCTCGGGCCGACTCTCTTCTCTGTATACATCAATGATGTTGCTCTTGCTGCTGGTGATTCTCTGATCCACCTCTACGCAGACGACACCATTCTGTATACTTCTGGCCCTTCTTTGGACACTGTGTTAACTACCCTCCAGACGAGCTTCAATGCCATACAACTCTCCTTCCGTGGCCTCCAACTGCTCTTAAATGCAAGTAAAACTAAATGCATGCTCTTCAACCGATCGCTGCCCGCACCCGCCCGCCCGTCCAGCATCACTACTCTGGACGGTTCTGACATAGAAAATGTGGACAACTACAAACACCTAGGTGTCTGGTTAGACTGTAAACTCTCCTTCCAGTTAAATCTAGAATCGGCTTCATATTTCGCAACAAAGCATCCTTCACTCATGCTGCCAAACATACCCTCGTAAAACTGACTATCCTACCGATCCTCGACTTCGACGATGTCGTTTACAAAATAGCCTCCAAAACTCTACTCAACAAATTGGATGCAGTCTATCACAGTGCCATCCGTTTTGTCACCAAAGCCCCATATACTACCCACCACTGCGACCTGTACGCTCTCGTTGGCTGGCCCCCGCTTCATACTCGTCGCCAACCCACTGGCTCCAGGTAAAGCCCCGACTTACCTCAGCTCACTGGTTCTCAACTAGCCTACCTGGTTAAATAAAGGTGAAATAAAACATGTATAAATAGTGAGCATTTCTCATTTGCCAAGATAATCCATCCACCTGTCTTGTGTCGTATCAAGAAACTGATTAAACAGCATGATCAATGCATGATCATTACTAATGCAGAAGAATACATTTCTGAGTGCATTGAATTGAGGTTCACTGGCATAAAAACTCAGCAAAGAACGAAACGTCCCCTTTTCAGGATCCTGTATTTCAAAGATAATTCGTAAAAATCCAAATAACTTCACAGATCTTCATTGTAAAGGGTTTAAACACTGTTTCCCATGCTTGTTCATTGAACCTTAAACAATTAATGAACATGCACCTGTGGAACGGTCATTAAGACACTAACAGCTTACAGATGTTAGGCAATTAAGGTCACAGTTATGAAAACTTAGGACACTAAAGAGGCCTTTCTACTGACTCTGAAAAACACCAAAAGAAAGATTCCCAGGGTGCCTGCTCATCTGCGTGAACGTGCCTTCAGCATGCTGCAAGCCGGCATGAGGACTGCAGATGTGGCCAGGGCAATAAATTGCAATATCCATACTGTGAGACGCCTAAGACAGCGCTACAAGGAGACAGGACAGACAGCTGATCGTCCTCGCAGTGGCAGACCAAGTGTAACAACACCTGCACAGGATCGGTGCTTCCAAACACACCTGCGGGACAGGTACAGGATGGCAACAACAACTGCCCGAGTTACACCAGGAACGCACAATCCCTGCATCAGTGCTCAGACTGTCCTCAATAGGCTGAGAGAGGCTGGACTGAGGGCTTGTAGGTCTGTTGTAAGGCAGGTCCTTACCAGACATCACCGGCAACAACGTTGCCTATGGGCACAAACCCACCGTCGCTGGACCAGACAGGACTGGCAAAAAGTGCTCTTCACTGACGAGTCGCGGATTTGTCTCACCAGGGGTGATGGTCGGATTCACGTTTATCGTGAGCAGAGCAGGATCGATTTGAAGGTGGAGGGTACGTCATGGTCTGGGGCGTTGTGTCACAGCATCATCGGACTGAGTCATTGCAGGCAATCTCAATGCTGTGCGTTACAGGGAAGACATCCTCCTCCCTCATGTGGTACCCTTCCTGCAGTCTCATCCTGACATGACCCTCCAGCATGACAATGCCACCAGCCGCACTGCTCGTTCTG
The DNA here is from genome assembly GCA_030435695.1 of Brachymystax lenok tsinlingensis. Taxonomy (NCBI): domain Eukaryota; kingdom Metazoa; phylum Chordata; class Actinopteri; order Salmoniformes; family Salmonidae; genus Brachymystax; species Brachymystax lenok. The sequence continues at coordinate 20,572,740 of CM059797.1, read as the reverse complement.
TGCATGATTTCCTGCAAGACAGGAGTGTCAGTGTTCTGCCATGGCCAGCAAAGGGCCCGGATCTCGATCCCATTGAGCACGCCTGTTGTATCGGAGGGTGAGGGCTAGGGCCATTCCCCCCAGAAATGTCTGGGAACTTGCAGGTGCCTTGGTGGAAGAGTGGGGTAACATCTCACAGCAAGAACTGGCAAATCTGGTGCAGTACTTAATGCAGCTGGTGGCCAGACCAGATACTGACTGTTACTTTTGATTTTTACCCCCCTTTGTTCAGGGACACATTATTCAATTTCTGTTAGTCACATGTCTGTGGAACTTGTTCAGTTTATGTCTCAGTTGTTGAATCTTGTTATGTTCATACAAATATTTACACATGTTAAGTTTTCTGAAAATAAACGCAGTTGACAGTGAGAGGATGTTTCTTTTTTTTCTGAGTTTAGTACGCTTTATGGATGGCCTTAAACTGCAGTAATTTATGTCTGATATAATATAAACATAACTGGGCATTCAAACATATCTGTTTATCCATTCATCATCATCATTAGCCTCTACCAGGTTTTCCTCACATTTTTGTTTCACATGTTTTGTGTCTTTGGGAAAAGCCTCTACCAACTCTTGATACAGTTTGTAAATCAACTTTGGAGATTTGTCAGACTGACTTAAAATAGCATCTGGGTTGTCCAGTGTTTGCTGCACAGACAGAATTAAAATCACATCACCAGACCATCACAGAGTGGTCTTCCCAGGCTGCCTGACCCTGCTGAGACCCTTGTCACCTTCTGATCCTCCTAAGATGAGGCATGACAAAGAATTACCTTGGTGTACATTTATACATTATTTTATCCAAGAATAGAATCAATGGTTCAATAATTGTTCACAGATCCCACACTGTAGCTTTAAGCTTTAAGATGCTGTCCTGTAGGTACTGTAGGTCTATCCATCAATTCAAGATGGAACTTAGTATCATTCACTGATATTGTTAATATATGGCAAAATTCACCTCCGCTCCGTAGACTGGTCTTCCCTGGCTGTCTGACCCTGCTGGGACCCCTGTCACCATCTATCTGATTCAGCTAAGCCATGTTGAGCATAGTACTGTATACTGAGGGCTGCATTCCCACTGGATGCCTGCCAGAGATCATTGCAGACAGACGATTTTGGGATGAAAATATTACACTTTTGTTGTCCCACAGATTATTTGGAAACAGTCCTCTTTCTGCTTTGAATGTGGTAGCCTACCTGTTGTATTAAAAACACATATTTGTTGGCACTATTCACACACTCAGAATTCGCTGCTTCAACTTCAGTAGCCTAGCTACCTCTCCTAGTTTGGTTCAAGTGTGCCTAGTATGTGTGGTCTCATTGAAATCGAGTAGGCTGCCTACATGGATGGAGAATCACGTGGCAGTTAACTTAAATATGAAATTAACTTATATATGACTAGACTGTAGTTTACTACAGTGTCTATAAATAAATATTGATAATAATAAAATGTAATCATCATTGAAAAGGAAAAGGCACAATGCACACATAGGTCAGGCTATGGTGAGTGAGCTTTGCACCTTTTCATTTTCAAAAAGTATTGATTACCCATTTATTTCTGTCTACCTGCAAATAATATCCTATAGGTCTATGCAAAACGTAGCTAGTGTTGCTGTCATCATTCTTGCTGCTTCAAGTTCAGTAGCCATACCTGCGCAATCATACCTGCGCAAGCCTAAAATAATATCGCTAAAATAATTGCGGTAATGAGGTTGCTTTTGGGACCAGTTCTTGCGGTAGCATGTGGGAGTCAGACAGAAAGCCAGCAGGTATGAAAAGTTGCTGGTGCAGGCAGGAGCGGGATGAAGAAATCGATCCATGGCAGACCTCTACTGTGCACCATTACAGTGACGCCTGTAAAGTTAAAGCTGTTTATTACTGTGTCAGTGTGAAAAGTAGGGAAATAGCTAGGGAAACTGACAGATCAATAATGTTACATTGCCATACTGACTAATAAAAACTCTCATTGCACTGAAAAAATTTCACAATATCAATTGTAATGGCATTTTATGTTTTTGCTTTTTTTATAACTAATTTCTGTGTTTTATTAATGTGCTGTTCCAATTTCTGTGTTCATGCAAGTGGTTGACTGAACGAATCCTCACTTTCAGTAGCTGCAATTTGGCAGTAAGCCCAGACCTTTTGAGAATGAGAACGAAAGATATCTCAGTTTCAAGGTCTCAGCTTAGAGAGAAGAAGCCTCGTCAGGTATTGGTCTGTCACATGTTATGAACCAGTATTGGTCGGTCACATGAATGAAACAAAACGGTAATGATTAATTAATTATGATAAATCATGCAAATATAAGTTGTTTGTGTATAGCTGTATATAAGACATCTGCTGGGATTGCCCAGGGACAGCTCCTGATTGACATGTGTACTATGGTGCATTGAGTTGGTTGGAATCTCTCCAGGGTGCTGACAATAAACAATAATTCATTTAAGATTGACTTCGAGTGTCCCCGTGTAAGAATTTCCATGACACAATCTTCAATCGTTTGTCTGATAGTTTCATCATTTGATTCAGGTCTAGTGTGATTGAGTCAAAAATAATAGCTAAAGTTTGCCAACTTTTGGCCAGGTCTCTCTCTAACTGTACATCAAATGGCAAAAGTTAATTTATTTCTGTTGAAATGGGAAAAAACAATGGCAACAAAACATGTCCATACAAACGGCAGCTGTTACATAGTAATAATAGCCACATATCGCCATCTGACAGACAGCTAGAGGCTGGCTGTGGTAGCTATTAGCTAGTGTAGCTAATCAATTCACCTCAGTCGAGAGGGGATGAAACATTAGCTAATGTTGCAAGTCAGTTACAATACTAGCTCAGCACTGTGAATAAACACTAGTTTAGTTTTTTTCTGTTAAGTTAAACAGCAGTTACCTTGCCAGCTACATCTGTCAAATAAAGAGTAGCCAGTTTCTTCTCTGCTTGCTTTTACAACTCAGTGAAAGAGCACAACACATACACACTGAACTATGCTCAACTCTATGCTCAACCCAGCCTTCCAGAAGCTTTGCCTTCACTTAGTCAGCCCGTTCTGTCCTAAATCCAGCCGGTTGAACACTCGAAAGAGCCTATCCGACCACTCTGAGGTGTCCGCATGGTCCCAAAGCACACCGTTGTCGCATTTTATATCACATTGTAATGATAAAACTGTGGGAGACAAAAATTCAATTTCAGAATGTGAGGGGGACATGACCCCCCCGTCCCCAGTGAAAGTTGGGTGCCTGACTATTGGATCCAGGCACAATTGTCTTCACGGTCATAACGAATGAGACATCAAAATATTCTGGACATTCCTAAGGGACACCTTTTTTCAAGCACTTGGGCGTTTGTTGCATCATATGTGCCATCACAACAGCTGTTCGACACTTGAATGTAATTCGGAAAATTCCTTCCTAGATCAGATGATGATGTGTGAAATGATCATGGAGTAACTAATCAGCTAGACACCAAATGCACATTCAACAAGTATTTTGCATAATTTTATTGAAGAACTACATTATTGACAGTATTGATTTAGCGTTTAAGTATCAAGGTAAGGTGAATATTTTGGTTAGAAGCATTAGACTTTGCAATCACATTTATTATTTTGGATTTGTGTGCTGTTTTCTCCCCATAACATAAGAAGACATGAAATGTTACGTGTTGTTACACTGCATTTCTGAGATCTCTACACAAAAGAAATGACAGCTACTGTAGATCCAGGATTTCAATGTCTAATTTAACCGATTCATGCTTAATATATGATATAACAACAATTTACACTGCCTTAAATGCAAGGACAGAAAAGTAATGTTTTATGTCACACGATTTTGGACAAAACTGCCAAGACACCAACCATGATAAAGAGTTTGTTTTTAAGGTTACCTTGGAGGATGTACCGGTGGTGGCTCTGGGAGAAGAATCAATGTGACCAATGTGACCAAACAAAATGTTCCTCTGCTGAAAAGGGTCTCTAGTAATGTCCACATTGACTGTCATGTCCACATTGACTGTCATGTCTTTGAGTGAGTCTGTGATTTACAGAGACTAAAAGGTGTGCGCCTGTGTTTATTTCGTAATAACCTTGGAATGGTATACAAAAAAAATGCTAATAACTTCATGCCATTTAGGTCGTTCTTGAATTTGAGCATGGCATTTTTAAATTTTTTTATTTAAATGTAAATATGGTAACTTAATTATAGCTTTTTTTAAATACCATTATAATAACATTGTGACACCAGAGTAATAACACCAATGATGGTAACACCAATGAGAATGTTTAGGTAAATGAGGATTTTCTGAATTTGAGTCCGCACATGCTCACAGCTGACAAGGTACACATCTGTCGTTCTGCCCCTGAACAGGCAGTTAACCCACTGTTCCTAGGCTGTCATTGAAAATAAGAATTTGTTCTTAACTGACTTGCCTAGTAAAATTTTAAAAAAGAGAATTAAAAAGGAAAATATTTGGTTCCAGATTAATGAATTAATCTGAAGATCTGTTCTGTAAATCCAACCATGCATCCATATCTTCTGCTACTGTCACTGCTCTTGCTAATTCAATTAAAAGAGTTGGACGATTGACACACATGTAAATTCCTCTGGCTGTCTTCGTTAGCAAGCAGAAAATTCAACAATTGTCTCAGAAGGCTTAATTTTCTACCTCATGTTGGCCAACATTGCTGTCATTTACTGTCCTAGGATTAGTGTGTGTGCGTGTGTGTGTGTGAGTGTGAATGTGAGTGAGTGAAGCTGCTGAAATAGGGTTTTACTGTTTGTAGGTTTTCCCACGCTCTGGACAACTCAGCTTGATAAACACATACATGCATTGTTAAGAGAATAGATGTTACCCTCTCCATTCTCCATAACAACTTCCCACTGTCCATGTACCCAACAAGAATATAAACACAGCATTGTCTCTTTCGCTCCTCCTGCTGTCTGTGCACATTGAAGGTTATTAACTGCCGTTAAAGTATATTATATAGAGGCCTTTCCCTGATTGATTTACTTTCTGTCAATAATTCACAATAACATAAAGATTTGAGAATGTTGATGTTACACGAATTGACTTAAAACAGTTTCGTCTGTTTCAAGCACACGTAGTGGGTAGTTCAATAATCTCTGTTTGTGACAGAGACAGGAGGAGAGAAAGTTGAGAAGCAGGAAGGAATTTTGTGACAGCAACATCTCTCTTATAAGTATGTGGAGATATGAACTCTGGTTGGCTCTGACGTTCCCTGGATCAATAGTAATTCAGTGGAGCCGGAGGGAAGAGAGGTAATTATCTGGAGGTTCTCAGGTATAATTGAACAGATGTGTGTTAAACTACCGGTAGGCTGGTTCAGCATCGAAATGCCAATGGTAATGTCTTAAACGCACTCTGAAACAGTTTAGCAGAGGAGAGACTGGTGAAAGATTCTCATTCCTCCACAGTCTGTCGTGAAATACAAATTGGTGGAAGCAACATGTTATACACTGTATAGTCCCTGGTGTCTTCCCCTAGAGATTTAAATCAGATAATTAGACTTTTGACCTTTCAAAACACTAGCACACAAGTCAGACTTCTACATCTTCACAACTTAAGGCCAGGCACCACAGGCTGAAATGACATTTTTGCATCTACTGTACCTATCAATTTTATGATTATTACATTTTTTATGTAAAAAACTTGATAAATGTATATACTGTTGTCGTCAACATTTTAATGAATTTTAAACACTTTAAAATGGTCTATATTTATTAACTTACTTCGAAGAGAGGAAGGGGAGGACGATCCGAATCAGTGAATTTCAGAAAATTTTTAATAGTGAAACATCCTTCTTATATAAAACGATACAAAATATATTCACGTCACTAGCTAGCACTGCAGTGCATAAAATGTAGTGAGTAGTTGACTCAAAGAGAAAGAAAGACAAATTAATTTCTTCAAAAATGTATGAGAAGCAGCTGAGAGAGCGAGACTTAACTATATTTTGTTGTATTTCTTTCACTTCCACTTACTTTGCTAGCAAATACAGCTAGCTAATTTAGCCTACTCAAACACAGAGGAATGCTATTTATGTTTATGTCCAAGTCAAGGTAAGCTTTCAGTTGTATTAATTTATTGCCACCTGGGCCCGCCGGAGTAACTGCTAAACTGCTTGCTTTACACTGTGCTGCGTGATTGTAGCGGATTTACTAACTTGTTAGTTCTAGTAGCTATGTTGACTATGATGTTAGCTAATATATATTTGGGCTCCAGAGTGGCGCAGCAGTCTAAGGCACTGCATCTCAGTGTCACTATAGTACCTGGTTTGAATTCAGGCTGTATCACATTCAGCCGTGATTGGGCGGTGCACAATTGGCCCAGCGTCGTCGGGTTTGGCTGAATTTGTTCTTAACTGACTAAACAGATAACCTAGAACAGGTTATCACCAAAAACGAAACCTAAACACGCCAGCCTAAAACTCTGGCCTGGACGTGACACTCATAAACATCTTAAATGGCACCGACCGCCACTGGTCTAACTAGACATTTGTTGTTTGGTAGTCGAAATTCAGTGTACTTGTCCTTAACTGCCATTCTCGAAAGTTAGACTCTTCCCACATGCCAACTCAATTTTGTCAGCTTGAGAAGCATCTGCATTCACCAAATTGTGTGTGGTTATCCTTAGATATATTCTCCAGACTTGCCCAGAGGAAATTATGTTATTCTATATAGATAGGATAGTCTGTGGAAAAATGTGCCAAAAATGCATTTTGTCTTTAGTATTTTACAGCTAGAAAGATGAAAAATGTATTCATCCACAATCTGCTCTGGAGTGTCTTGACAAAATGAAACTAAAATATTTAGTGTCCACAAAAAAATTTAAAAGTTGATTGTGATATGATTAAGGGAAACAAAATTATCCTATGAGGGTGTGGTGCCTGGCCTTAAGAGTTTGGTTGAGCCTAATTTAGAGCCTATTCTGAATTTAAATAGCACAATCTTGTTATACATTATCCATATATTGAGTGTGCTCAGTCTGTACCAGTCTGTCTCTGAACCTGTCACTGCTCTCGTCTGTGTGGGCCCCTATAGCCATAATCCGCTCCTGGTGATAAGGAGATTGCATGGCCTGCGTGGCAAGTGGCATCTTCCCTCCATCACCTCCCTCATTTCCTTCCTTTAAAGAGGACACATCAGGATGCACTGGCCCCGGGCATATACTGTACCTCCACTCTAACTCTATCTTCACCACACTCTCCCTCTCTCTGCTCTCTCTCTCTCCATTCCATTCTTTGAGGACGGTTGCTTGGGAGATCTGCCAGTCTGCAGGGCCTTTTCTCAATTGGGTTTACTCAACTCCTGCGTTCTCTCTCATCTGTCCTCTCTGGCCTCCTTTTGAAAAAGGTCAAAGGTAATCGAGGAGAGGAGGTGAGGAAAGGGAAAGTGAATGGAAATGTGCTTGTATGAAATTACACTGTCCTTCTCCAATCGTGCGTCATCAGGCAAATTAAGTTTAAGGGGTGGAATCCCAAAATAATCGTATAAGGTGATATAAGGACATTTTTATAGATGAAGGATAAGTAGCAAAGCATCCCGCTAGCGGGACAACTTCCGGTGAAACTGGAGGGCGCGCAATCCAAATAAATAATCATAAAAATTATGGATATTAAACATTAAGCTGAAAGCTTAGATTCTTGTTAATCTAACTGCACTGTCCGATTTACAGTAGCTATTACAGCGAAAACATGCCATGTGATTGTTTGAGGACGGCGCCCCACATCAAAATATTTTTCCACCGGCACAGGTTTCATAAATTCACAAATAGCGATTAAATATTCACTAACTTCCTCTGTGTTGTCCTCCTGTCTTTCTCTGATTTGTCATCCAAAGGGTCACAGCTATAACACGTAGTGGTGTTTTAGATAAAATCCTTATTTATATCCCAAAAGGTCTGTTTAGTTGGGGCCATCGATTTGAGTAATCCACTCGTTCAACATGTAGAGAAAGGAGTCCGTAAATCTACCCCTAAGTCAAAATATGCTTCTATTTACTCCTCAGATACCCTAAAATATAATCAAACTATAATATGTCTTACGGAAAGAAGTATGTTCAACAGAAAACCGATTTTAGTAGGTGTGTACTGTCTTCATGGCGTGCGGAAACACACATTTCCAAGACTGTGTCCCTGTACTAAAACTCCTATTTCGTATTTGTTTCTGAAGTTACAAGCCTGAAACCTTGAACATAGACTGCTGACACCCTGTGGAAGCCATAGGAATTGCATACAGGGAGCTCATTGTCAATATGACCTTTTACTTGCCTTTCTAAGAGGATGGTCTCTCTCAAAAAAAAAGATCTGGTTGGTTTTTCTTTGGATTTTCTCCTACCATATCTATTGTGTTATATTCTACTACATTATTTTAACATTTATACAAAGTTCAAAGCGTTTTCTTTCCAATGGTACCAATTATATGCATATCCTGGCTTCAGGGCCTGAGCAACAGGCAGTTTACTTTGGGCACGTCATTCAGGCGGAAATTGAGAAAAAGAACGGGCCTAGCCCTAAGAAGTTAAAGATGGAACGAGGCAGAGACGAGCTCCAGCACTTTCTTGGTCCAGAGAGGAGTAAGATAGAAATTAGGATAAAAGCAGGCCTACTAACCCTAACCTTAGATTCATGTCCAAACCCCGGTTCAACCCTAATCTCTCCAAAAGGGCTCCCCCACCCCTGGTTATTAGAGGGCAGGTAATCATAGTAGTAGAAGACTGCATCTTCTCTCTTTAGTGGTAAGTCCATCAGAAGCAGTATGCAGGATGAGGATGAATGGTATGACCTTGACATAACATCCCAATAAAATGAATCCTATAAATGCCACATTTACTTCATAATGGCACCTGATATGAATTCATATATATATATTTTTTAAATTGACTTGTCTCAGTAGATTCCCAGTCAGTTTGTATTCATGGGTTGTAATTTGGAGAGTAATTAGTGGCTCATTACTCAGAGAAGACACTGTGCTGCGGGCCCTCTTAACTTTACCCTATCACACTCCTTTCAGTACAGAGTCACATTTTTGTGAAGGCAGCCAGCTGGTAACCCATACAGTATGCCTTTGCCTCTTCGCCTAGTAAAATGACTCAGAAGTACGCCCCAGTCAAAATGCAATTACACCTTGTGCCGCGTTGTGTGTACTCAAAGAGCCACACTACTTTAAATGCACGGCAGCTCTATCAGCCCACTCTCTCTGCTTTCAGTGCTGACATCATTTATGGTCCTTTCCCACATTACCTGTCATTATTGCACACTCTCCTCTGCGCTTTCATATGTCATATCCTGTCCTCCACTTGTTGTAATTATGTGCAGTTTGATTTAAAGGCCACAAGATTATTTTTTACCCTGAGAAAATTGTTTGTAGGCTACTTATCAAGCAGAGAAGAAAGACTCATAATCTGAGCATGTCATTATTAGAGGACATGTGAGCTCCCATTTTTCATCTTCTGTCATGCTAATTACACAGGGGATAATTTAGGATGCATGCTGTTGAGGACCTGTGAAGAAAGCCTTGACCGAACTCTACAAAGCAATCAGGGAATTCATGCGTCAATCTCATAAAAAATCACATTACATCATACTGTCTTGAGGAATGGGACTTGAGGTCCTATGGAGAAGGTGAATCCAGAGAATAACTATGGTCAATATGGGTGTGTGTCTGAACAGGGGGTGGTGGCGGGGTGTGGATCTGGTTGATCTGGAACTCCTTTGACCTCTCTTCTCACAACCACAAAATCTTCTAAACTGCTGCAATTTGGGTCATCCTGAGATTGAGTGACAGCTTTAAAAGCCTTCAGGGAGAAGGGGGGCAGAGAGAGAGAGTGAAGAATAAGAAATAAGAAAAGGTTATCTGGAAGATGTGTGAAAGCCTTGTATCTGGCTAGTAAGAAGAGACATTTGACTTACTCGGTCTCCATGTCATGTAGAAATTCTAGGAAAGAAGATGAGAGGGAGAAGAGAGGTAATCTGACCTTGATCTACTATATTCATCATCCATCAATCTACCTTTTCCATGTTCCAATCCCAAATGACTCATTATTCTCTAAAGACAGAGATACTTTACCATGTTTAGTTCTGGCTAAAACATATGCATTCGATTAATGCTTTCTGGGAGATGTTTTTCGTGGTTTCCTCATTGCTTCATCGGATTGTTCATCTCACTAATGACCCTATGTAGAGTTGCAGCAGAGAGAAAAAAAATCTGGAAGATAAAAAAATATCTAACCTTTTCGTGTCTCAAGCACTGTAAATTAATGACCCTGTGTTTTCCATGGGTGCACCGCATGGGAGCTTTTGACAGCATGACTTGTCTTCATTGATTTCTCTTCCTCTCCTTTTAAGACAAACAAACAAATGGCATAGAAACATCATCAAGCATAATTTATTTGTTTGAAATGGGCATGGTAAAAACAGAAACCGAAAGATAAAACTGATTACAATACATTACTGCTGTTTCACTTCACTAACTGTTCAATACTTACTGCTGTTCAACGATATCAAAGGTTTCACACTGAATTGAGTTTCCATTGAAGATATTAATATTTTCTTGACAAAATATGGAAAATTATGGTGACAATTAAATAAACTCTCACAAAACCAGTGCTTTACAAGGCTTAGGCAGGCAGATCACTAATAAGGTTCATCAGAGCTTAATGGCCTTCCAGCCTTCCCCTCATTATAACACAATATAATAAAGATGAGACACCAGCGAGCTGGGCCTCATTAGGCCTATGGGCAGGAAACTCACCAGGGCCATGACCCCTCCATTCTTACACCACTTACCCCCTTGCTCTGGCTTCTATATTGTCTGTCAACCAACCACAAACCTTTATGTTCCAATTGTAGTTTATTGTAGGTTATACAATAAGTTGTATTTTTACATCATGATTTGTGGTTTTACGTGTGTGTTTATTATACATGTAAAATGTTTTCTGAGAGCTTGACTTGGCAAAAATCTGTACAATTATTTTGGAAAATAACTTTTAAATGTGAGATCATGTAAAATTGCTTGACATTCTTCCAATACATTATTTCAATGTGACTGAAACAGGGCTGTAAGGACACCGGACCTCTGTAATTCTTTCAAAAACAAATATATATAAATACTGTAGTACCAGTCAAATGTTTTGACAGACGTACTCATTCAAGGCTTTTACTTTATTTTTACTATTTTCTACATTGTAGAATAATAGTGAAGACATCAAAGCTATGAAATAACACATGGAATCATGTGGTTTGTTTAACAAATCTAAATATATTTTAGATTTTAGATTCTTCAATGTAGCCACCCTTTGCCTTCTTGGCAGCTTTGCACACTTTTGGCATTCTCTCAACCAGCATCACCTGGAATGCTTTTTCCACATTTTGTTAGGTTAAAGCCTTATTCTAAAATTGATTAAATCGTTTTTTCCCCTCCTCAATCTATACACAATACTCCATAAAGATACATCAAATCCAGGTTTGTAGACATTTTCGCGAAGCACCTTTGGCAGCAATTACAGCCTCGAGTCTTCTTGGATATGACGCTACAAGTTTGGCACACCTGTCTTTGGGAAGTTTCTCCCATTCTTCTTTGCAGATCCTCTCGCTCTGTCAGGTTGGATGGGCAGTGTCGCTGCACAGCTATTTTCAGGTCCCTCCAGAGATGTTTGATCAGGTTTAAGTCCGGGCTTTGGCTGGGCCACCCAAGGACATTCAGAGACTTATCCCGAAGCCACTCCTGTGTTGTCTTGGCTGTGTGCATAGGGTCGTTGTTCTGTTGGAAGGTGAACCTTCTCCCCAGTCTGAGGTCCTGAGCGCTCTGGAGCAGGTTTTCATCAAGGATCTCTCTGTACTTTGCTCCGTTCATCTTTGCATCGATCCGGACTAGTCTCCCAGTCCCTGCTGCTGAAAAACATCCTCACAGCATGATAGTGCCACCACCATGCTTCACCGTAGGGATGGTGCCAGGTTTCCTCCAGACGTGATGCTTGGCATTCAGGCCAAAGAGTTCCATCTTGAGGGGCCTCTCGAGTGGCGCAGCAGTCTAAGGCTTCGTTACTACAGATCCTGGTTCAATACCAGGCTGTTTATCTCAGCCGGTCATGACCGGGAGACCCATTAGGCAACGCACAATTGGCAAAAGCGTCGTCCAGGTTAGGGGAGGTTTTGGCCAGCTGGGATGTCCTTGTCCCATCACGCTCTAGCGACTTCTGTGGCGGGCCGGGCGCATGCATGCTGACACGGTCACCAGGGCTACGGTGTTTCGCTTGACACATTGGCTTCCGGGTTAAGCATGCATTGTGTTAATCAGTGAGGCTTGGCGGGATTGTGTTTCGGACGCACGGCTCTCGACCTTCGCCTCTCCCAGGTCCATACGAGAGTTGCAGTGATGGGACAAGATAGTAACTACCAATTGGATATGATGAAATTGCGGAGAAAAAAGGGGTAAAAAAAAATGTAATAAAGAAAAGAGTTGGATCTCGGTTTCATCAGACCAGAGAATCTTGTTTCTCGTGGTCTGAGAGTCTTTAGGTGCCTTTTGGGAAACTCCAAGCGGGCTGTCATGTACTGAGGAGTGGCTTCCGTCTGGCCACTCTACCACAAAGCCATGATTAGTAGAGTGCTGCAGAGATGGTTGTCCTTCTGAAAGGTTCTCCCATCTCCACAGAGGAACTCTAGAGCTCTGTCAGAGTAACCATCGGGTTTTTGGTCACCTCCCTGACCAAGGCCCTTCTCCCTCGATTGCTCAGTTTGGCCAGGCAGCCAGCTCTAAGAAGAGTCTTGGTGGTTCCAAACTTCTTCCATTTAAGAATGATGTTCTTGGGGAATTTCAATGCTGCAGACACAATCCTGTCTCGAAGCTCTACGACCATTTCCTTTGACCTCATGGCTTGGACATGCACTGTCAACTGTGGGACCTTATATAGACAGGTGTGTGCCTTTCCAAATCATGTCTAATTAATTGAATTTACCACAAATGGACTCCAATCAAGTTGTAGAAGCATCTCAAGGATGATCAATGGAAACAGGACATACCTGAGTTAAATTTAGAGTCTCATAGAAAAGGGTCTGAAAATAATGTATTTCCGTTTTAAAAAATATATATTTGATTTGTCATTATGGGGTTTTGTGTGTAGATTGCTGAGAATTTTTTAAAATTCAATTTCAGAATAAGGCTGTAATGTAACAAAATGTGGAAAAAGTCAAGAGGTCTGAATACTTTCAGAAGGCACTTGTTAACTGGTTTTCCTTCACTCTGCGGTCCAACTCATCCCAAACCATCTCAATTGGGTTGAGGTCGGGTGATTGTGGAGGCCAGGTCATCTGATGCAGCACTCCATCACTCTCCTTCTTGGTCAAATAGCCCTTACACAGCCTGGAGGTGTGTTGGGTCATTGTCTACAGGCTACAGAGGTAAAGAGGGAGTTTACCCAAAAGGGCTTTGTAGATGAACACATGCTATAGTTATACCATATATGTTGCTATATCGTGGCGAGAGTAAATAGGGTCGTGCTTAGGTTTGCAATACTGACAACAGGTTTGTACAAACATGTCGATTATGTATTTTGTGTAAAATATGTAAATATCTGTAGCCTACTCCCCTACTGAAAAAAGAACATGAAATCGCATTTATACTTACTTAGGCACGGAGTGCAATAGTTCAAACAGTTTTGTGTACAACATGAAGTTCGTAGGAAATAACAGTTATGCTTAATAGCCTACAAAGGGAATGCAATAGTTCGAACAGTTTTGTGTACATCATGAAGTTTGTAGGCTACACCAGTGACCAGACAAAGGCGATCAAAGAGGGGGAATCGGCAACAGAGCACTGAGCACTCGGCTTAATTAAAAAAGATACTGCACATGCACATCAGCGGTGTAGAGTACTTAAGTAAAAATACTTTAAAGTACTACTTAAGTAGTTTATTTGTATCTGTACTTTACTTTACTATTTACATTTTTGACAACTTTTACTTTTACATTCCTAAAGAAAATAATGTACTTTTTACTCCATTAATCTTCCATGACACTCAAAAGTACTCGTTACATTTTGAAATCTTAGAAGGACAGGACAAGGGTTCAATTCACTGACTTATCAAGAGAACATCCCTGGTCATCCCTACTGCCTCTGATCTAGCGGACTCACTAAACACAAATCCGTCATTTGTAAATGATGTCAAAGTGTTGGAGTGTGCCCCTGGCTAGCCATAAATAAATAAAAAACTAGAAAATGGTGCCGTCTGGGTTGCTTAATATAAGGAATTTGAAATGATTTCAACTTTGACTTTCTATACTTAAGTATATTTTGCAATTGCATTTACTTTTGATACTTAGGTATATTTATAACTCAATACTTTTAGACTTTTACTCAAGAAGTATTTTACTGGATGACTTTCACTTTTACTTGAGTCCTTTTCTATTAAGGTATCTTTACTTTTACTCAAGCAAATTTGGATACAGAAGCTCCCTGTCCGTAGGCGCTCCGTTCTGCTAATCAACTGGATTAAGGCCACAATAAGTAAACTCACATGGCTGATCCTAAATTAGTTGATAAGAGTGGGTAGTAGTCAGGGCTGTGCCTGTAGCCTCTGTTGTGACACATAGCTCTCAACCTCGCAGCAGATGACCCAATGCCCCCCCTCCCCTTTCCCTTAACAAAATTAATTCCTGTATGTTGTATTGTCATTGTTTCCTGTTTCCAGTTAGTCTTGCTCTCAGGATGCCATCGATTACTAAAAGACCACACTCAATTTATTATTATTCAGTTTTTTTTCTCCTCCTCTGTAGTTCAAAATAAGAGGCTTTTGATAACCACTGAAGCCAATTAGTGTCCAAACAGATGTGTCACTCCATGAGCTAAGCTTTGCCTCAGGGGTCGAGCGACTAAATCTAATCTCCTCAACAAAATAAAATGTTCATCATCAGGGCTCCATACCTGTTCACCTGCTCTCAGCCCACAGGAGGCCAGCAACTTTGGCTAATCTCACATTTACCATCCTCAGAAATATAGTCACACAATATGAGAGGACTCTGGAGAATTTACTGCATAGGCAGTTTGTTTGCTGAAGAAAAAAAAGAGTGGCTGAAAAAGGCACTGAGTGTAAAAATGACACTCAATATGCAATATCAATATGCAATATCAATATGAAATATCAATATGAAATATCAATATGAAATATCAATATGCATTTGAGCCTCTTTCTTATGTCTCGGCCTATAAACATTAGGTTCTCTGTGTCAAAATCTGTTTTTTTATGTGCTATAAATTCCCTCATTTCAACCTGATTTCATGTGTTTTCAGAGAATGGGAGAGGAGATACTGTACAAACGCAGGGTACTAATATACCTGAGGCCAAAGTGAAACTTTACACTTGAAAGTGAACCACATTACTTATGCAGTAGGTAAGCCAGCCTCTCTTTGAAGAATCACAAACATTCATATTCTCCATTCAATCCCCAAAATACAGATAAGATCAATTATTAATTTGTAAATTTTATTTAACTTCAGAGCAAATATGAAACAGGCATTAGTGTTGAGAAAATGTTCTCAAAGTAACCCACATAAAGTAAATCAAAATGAAATCAAATGTTATTTGTCACATGCTTCATAAACAACAGGTTTAGACTAACAGTGAAATGCTTACGGGCCCAGCAATGCAAAGAAAGAAATAAAGAGAAATAATAGAAAAATAATAACACAAGGAACAAACACACAATGAGTAAAGATAACTTGACTATACTGTATACACAGGGTACCAGTACCAGGTTGATGTGCAAGGGTATGAGGTAATTGAGATAGATATGCGCATATCAAATCAAATCAAATTTTATTTGTCATATACATACAAATGGTTAACAGATGTTGATGCGAGTGTAGCGAAATGCTTGTGCTTCTAGTTCCGACAGTGCAGTAATATCTAACAAGTAATCTAACAAATTCACAACAACTACCTTATACACACACAAATGTAAAGGGATGTAATAAGAATATGTACATATAAATATATGAATGAGCGATGGCCGTGCGGCATAGGCAAGATGCAATAGATGGTATGAAATACAGTATGCACATATGAGATGAGTAATGTAGGATATGTAAACATTATTAAAGTGGCCTTATTTAAAGTGACTAGTGATACCTTTATTAAATCAATTTATTAAAGTGGCCAGTGATTTGGGTCTGTATGTTGGCAGCAGCCTCTCTATGTTAGTGATGGCTGTTTAACAGTCCGATGGCCTTGAGATAGAGGTAGGGATAAAGTGACTAGTCAACAGCATAGATGATAAACAGTAGCAGCAGTGTATGTGATGAGTCAAAAGAGTTAGTGCAAAAAAGGCAGTCACCCACCATTTGACAAGAAGAAGCTGAAGAATCTCTAAGGCTCTAAGACGTTCAGGCACACACACCCTAAATATTGATTGGTCAAGACAATAAATAGTCCAACATAATAGTTTGTTGAGTGCTTGGCTTATTTTCTTTGCTTGGCTTACTTCCATTTCTTCCATTTTATTGGTTTTGCTGCTTGGCAGATGAGTAATCACTTTGGTAACCATGACGGCGGTGAAACGAGAGTTTCATGTGCTACAGTTGTTTCCCTAGGCACAAGGTTGTTAAAAAAATATATATAATCTTAAAGGTAATACGCATTATGCTGAGCCTGACACAGGATGTGTTATGGGTATTTTCTAATATAGAGCTAACAAGTAACGCCATAAGGGGACACTGTCACGGATCCCTCCGGTACTACTGCTCATTCCGTTCACCAGCTCCGGAGGTCTACGTCACTGGCCTTCTAGGCGTCACTGAACTGGATTCATTACCACCAACCCCGGACTGTCTTGTCTCATTACGCACACCTGGTTCCCATTCCCCCTGATTAGCATGTTATATACAGTGGGGCAAAAAAGTATTTAGTCAGCCACCAATTGTGCAAGTTCTCTCACTTAAAAAGATGAGAGAGGCCTGTAATTTTCATCATAGGTACACTTCAACTATGACAGACAAAATGAGGAAAAAAATCCAGAAAATCACATTGTAGGATTTTTAATGAATTTATTTGCAAATTATGGTGGAAAATAAGTATTTGGTCACATACAAACAAGCAAGATTTCTGGCTCTCACAGACCTGTAACTTCTTCTTTAAGAGGCTCCTCTGTCCTCCACTCGTTACCTGTATTAATGGCACCTGTTTGAACTTGTTATCAGTATAAAAGACACCTGTCCACAACCTCAAACAGTCACACTCCAAACTCCACTATGGCCAAGACCAAAGAGCTGTCAAAAGACACCAGAAACAAAATTGTAGACCTGCACCAGGTTGGGAAGACTGAATCTGCAATAGGTAAGCAGCTTGGTTTGAATAAATCAACTGTGGGAGCAATTATTAGGAAATACAAGACCACTGATAATCTTCCTCGATCTGGGGCTCCACGCAAGATCTCACCCCGTGGGGTCAAAATGATCACAAGAACGGTGAGCAAAAATCCCAGAACCACACGGGGGGACCTAGTGAATGACCTGCAGAGAGCTGGGACCAAAGTAACAAAGCCTACCATCAGTAACACACTACGCCGCCAGGGACTCAAATCCTGCAGTGCCAGACGTGTCCCCCTGCTTAAGCCAGTACATGTTCAGGCCCGTCTGAAGTTTGCTAGAGAGCATTTGGATGATCCAGATGAGGATTGGGAGAATGTCATATGGTCAGATGAAACCAAAATAGAACTTTTTGGTAAAAACTCAACTCGTCGTGTTTGGAGGACAAAGAATGCTGAGTTGCATCCAAAGAACACCATACCTACTGTGAAGCATGGGGGTGGAAACATCATGCTTTGGGGCTGTTTTTCTGCAAAGGGACCAGGACGACTGATCCGTGTAAAGGAAAGAATGAATGGGGCCATGTATCGTGAGATTTTGAGTGAAAACCTCCTTCCATCAGCAAGGGCATTGAAGATGAAACGTGGCTGGGTCTTTCAGCATGACAATGATCCCAAATACACCGCCCGGGCAACGAAGGAGTGGCCGTAAGAAGCCTTTCAAGGTCCTGGAGTGGCCTAGCCAGTCTCCAGATCTCAACCCCATAGAAAATCTTTGGAGGGAGTTGAAAGTCCGTGTTGCCCAGCGACAGCCCCAAAACATCACTGCTCTAGAGGAGATCTGCATGGAGGAATGGGCCAAAATACCAGCAACAGTGTGTGAAAACCTTGTGAAGACTTACAGAAAACGTTTGACCTCTGTCATTGCCAACAAAGGGTATATAACAAAGTATTGAGATAAACTTTTGTTATTGACCAAATACTTATTTTCCACCATAATTTGCAAATAAATTCATTAAAAATCCTACAATGTGATTTTCTGGATTTTTTTTCCTCCTTTTGTCTGTCATAGTTGAAGTGTACCTATGATGAAAATTACAGGCCTCTCTCATCTTTTTAAGTGAGAGAACTTGCACAATTGGTGGCTGACTAAATACTTTTTTCCCCACTGTATATGTGCCCTCTGTTCCTCATTGTCCTTGTCGATTATTGTCCCCATGTCTGTTGGTCTTGTGCTCTGTTGTATCGGCTTTCGTGCTACTTGTTATTGTGCACTTGTTATTACGGGGCTCATCCCGTGTATGATTTAGAGGTTTACACCTCGCTCTTTTGTTTGGGTTACATCCCTGTGTTATATATATACACGTATTTGTTTTGAGATTCGTCCCTGTCATTTTCATGACATACTTATTTTGCGTGGAGTAATAAAAAACCCTATTACGTATTTCTGCGCCTGTGTTCCTATCATTATACAGCGTGACAGACACTAATTGCACACTAAATCAAAGCAAAAGGAATCCATTAAGTTTATTGAAATTCCTTGATTAATGGAAACTCTCAACTAATTTAGTTTGGAGTATTTTAATTCTTAATTCAAGTCAAACTTAATATTCACTGATGTTGTTTTGAAATTAGCAGAAGAACCATTACACTAATTAGAGTTCCCAGTGTTTATGTTTTAAAGAAAATCTTCATTCACCTCTTAAAGGAAATCAGTGAATCATTTGAGGGAGAAAACACATTATGATAAACTGTAGGAGGAGTCATTTGCATGTCGCTTCCATGGGCTACAATTACAATCCTATTTGGTCACAATCCTGCATGGTGTGGTTGCATTATCAGAATGGTTAGTTAACTCTCTCTCCTATGTAAAAAGCTATCTGGCTCCTATGTAAAAGGATATGAACGATACAATGATTAGGAACACAATACGTGATTACACATGAGTACAGTGATATAAGCACATTGTTCTCTAAGTATGAGTTGTAGAGTTAGTAATTTTTCCACAATGGCTCTGTTAATTTTTATGTAGCTAAAATGTAATGGGTTATTTAATGTATGCAAACCATTGGTGGGTGGTGGTGAGATAACCGTGTCTGAAGGGTGCAACTAAATACCTCTGATGGAAGTTTGCAGATAGAGTGACACAGTTGGCCGTAACAAGGCTATTTCAAACGGCAAGACAGTTCATTTTCTCCGTAAATGTTTAGTTCCGCAAGTAATCTCTGACACATCAATTGTATTTTAGCCGGATCTTCCCAGGGCTAAAGTGAAGTCCTTCCTCTGCAATGTTAAATTACCTCTGAAACAATTTGATTATGATGTTCTACTGACAGACATATTTATCATGGGAGTGGTGCTGTGTAATGGATATGAGCACATCTCCGGCGACAGGGAGAAAGGGGGTATAAGGAGGTGGGAGAGTATGATAGACTTAAAGGCTCTAAGGTCCTGGTAACTAATCTATTTAGAGTGTATGGTGCATGGTAATAATTGACTGATCATCAACTCTTTCACATACATGGAGCCTAGAAGCAAACTGGAATGGTGCCATTGAAACATATGTACTTGCAGGACAATAACCTCTGGAAAAAGTTTGCCAATTCATTACATAAAGTTGCCATAAGGAGCAGTCATTATTCCACTTGTGATACAAAATTACAATTTTAGTACAGTAATTACAGCTTTGGGTTTACCAACAGTTTAGCTGGGGACCCCACAAGCACCCCACAATTCCCCCCTTCCTGTATGTGAGGTTGATTGGTCTTGTTAAGGTTCAAGCCATTCTTGTCTTGCCAATTCTCTCTCTCCTTTTCCGATCTGCTGTAGTATTGACAAACCTCTACTCAGCTTTGTCAGACTAGATTGACTAGCGTGCAGCAGGTGTTGACTTCTCTCAGCAGACACAGAGCCAAGACACCCAGGGCTGGATGTGACATTGCTGAACAACTAGGAGGCTGATACAAATTAAAGCTTTCAAATGTCACTGTGGGGCCTAAACTCCTCCGTATTCAACCCATCCTCTCTACTCTTCTTTCTCATTCCTGTTAAATCAGCAACCTCTACAGCAGGGATGGGCAACAGGCCTCTTTTGTAGGCCCGCTGATAAATTTCCAAATACTAGGAACTCAGTCAGGGTCTCAACAATTGTTGAGAGACCCCAACAAAATGTAGCTTGGGGCCCCCAAAAGGCTAGGGCAGGCTCTGAGTGCATGTGTGGGTATGGATGTATCAATACAGACAAAGAAAAGAAACAGGTCTCCTCCAGGAGACTCTTCCGGGTTACCACCTTCTGGGCTCCGGGTAATGCTGTCCTCTCTGGGGTAGAACACCGAGCCCTTGGTTCTAGCAGACCGTAAGGACATATATCTAGTAGCAACCTCTCACTACCTCCTGGCAGCTTTATGGGCCCGTATGGCTGGTGAGCAATCAGCCCCTTGATTACTCACCAGCCTCAATCCGCCCCAATTAGTCCTGGCTGGAGGAACCGTTGAGACCTGGCACATCCAGCAGAGAGAGCCACCTCTGTGTGATGTAGACTCTTGTCTGTCACCAGGCCTCGACGATTCTCCGCCTAGTGGCTTGTCCTTGGAACGCCTTATAGAGAAGCGTTGAATGGACAAGAACCACCTGGTGACTCGATCGTTCGTGTCCTTTCCACTGGACATCCAGACCAGGGGAGCATGGTCTGTGACCAGGGTGAAGTGGGTGCCCAACAGGTAATACTTAAGAGTGTCTAGCTCCCACTTCACAGCTACACACTCTTTCTCAACAATCGAATACTTATTTTCTCGGGGTATCAACTTCCGGCTTACTTACAGTTGAAGTCGGAAGTTTAAATACACCTTAGCCAAATGCATTTAAACACAGTATTTCCCAATTCCTGACATTTTATCCTAGTAAAAATTCCCTGTCTTAGGTCAGTAAGAATCACCACTTTATTTTAAGAATGTTTAATGTCATAATGATAGTAGAGAGAATAATTTATTTCAGCTTTTATTTCTTTCATCACATTCTCAGTGGGTCAGAAGTTTACATACACTCAATGAGTATTTGGTAGCATTGCCTTTAAATTGTTTAACTTGGGACAAACGTTTCGGGAAGCCTTCCACAAGCTTCCCACAATAAGTTTGGTGAATTTTGGCCTATTACTCCTGACAGAGCTGGTGAACTGAGTCAGGTTTGTAGGCCTCCTTTCTCGCACACGCTTTTTCAGTTCTGCCCACAAATTTTCTATAGGATTGAGGTCAAGGCTTTGTGATGGCCTTAAGCCATTTTGCCACAACTTTGGAAGTATTGTCCATTTGGAAGACCCATTTGCGATCAAGCTTTAACTTCCTGACTGATGTCTTAGATGTTGCTTCAATATATCCAAAATTGTTTCTTCCTCATGATGCCATCTATTTTGTGAAGTGCACCAGTCCCTACTGCAGCAAAGCACCCCCCAAAATCCTACTTTCGGCACCGACAGAGATGGCAGCCTCGCTTCATATTCTCAGGAAGCTATGCAGTATTTTGTTTTTTCATGTATTACTTCTTACATTGTTACCCCGGGAAATCTTAAGTTTTATTACATACAGCCGGGGGGAACTATTGGATATATGAGCAACGTCAACTTACCAACATTACGACCAGGAATACGACTTTCCCGAAGCGGATCCCCTGTTTGGTCCACCAACCAGGACAATAAACTGGATCCCAGCCGCTGACCCAAAACAACGGTGGCGCAAGAGAAGGGGTAGACGGGGCAGTGTTCTGGTCATGCTCTGTAGACGGGCACATCGCACACCGCTCCCCGAGTACACTACTTGCCAATGTCCAGTCTCTGGACATCAAGGTAGATGAAATCCGAGCAAGGGTTGCCTTCCAGAGAGACATCAGCGACTGCAACGTTCTTTGCTTCACGGAAACATGGCTCACTCAGGACACGTTATCAGAGTCGGTACAGCCACATGGTTTCTTCACGCATCGCGCTGATAGAAACAAATATCTATCTGGTAAGAAGAAGGGCGGGGGTGTGTGCCTTATGATTAACGAGTCGTGGTGTGATCATAACAACATACAGGAACGCAAGTCCTTATGTTCACCTGACATAGAATTCCTTACAATCAAATGCTGACAGCATTATCTACCAAGAGAATTCTCCTCGATTATAATCACAGTCGCATATATCCCCCCTCAAGCTGACACATCGACGGCACTGAAGGAAATGTATTGGACTCTATGTAAACTGAAAACCACATACCCTGAGGCTGCATTTATTGTGGCTGGGGATTAAAACAAGGCTAATCTGAAAACAAGGCTCCCTAAATTTTTTCAGCATATATCGAATGTGCGACCCCGGCAGGCAAAATCATGGATCATTGTTATTCTAACTTCCGCGACGCATACAAGGCCATTCTCCGCCCTCCTTTCGGCAAGTCTGGCCATGACTCCATTTTGTTGCTCCCAGCCAATAGACAGAAACTAAAACAGGAAATGCCCGTTTCCAGGTCTGTTCAACGCTGGTCCGACCAATCTGATTCATCGCTTCAAGATAGCTTCGAGCACGTGGACTGGGATATGATCCGGATAGCATCAGACAACAACATTTATGTATACGCTGATTCGGTGAGCGAGTTTATTAGCAAGTGCATCTGTGATGTTGTACCCATAGCAACTATTAAAACCTTCCTCAACCAGAAACCGTGGATTGATGGCAGCATTCGCGCAAAACTGAAAGCGCGAACCACTGCTTTTAACCAGGGTAAGGCGACCGGAAACATGACTGAATACAAACAGTGTAACTATTCCCTCCGCAAAGCAATCAAACAAGCTAAGCGTCAGTATAGAGACAAAGTAGAGTCACAATCCCGTCGCGGACCACGATGTCCTGCTCCCAGACAAACTAAACAACTTCTTTGCTCGCTTTGAGGACAATACAGTGCCACCGACACGGCCTGCTACCAAAACCTGTTGGCTCACCTTCACCACAGCCAACGTGAGTAAAACATTTAAGCGTGTTAACCCTCGCAAGACTGCCGGCCCAGATGGCATCCTTGGCCGTGTCCTCAGAGCATGCGCAGACCAGCTGGCTGGTGTGTTTACGGACATATTTAATCCATCCTTATCCCGGTCTGCTGTTCCCACATGCTTCAAGAGGGCCACCATTGTTCCTGTTTGCAAGAAAGCTAAGGTAACTGAGCTAAATGACTATCACCCCGTAGCACTCACTTCTGTAATCATGAAGTGCTTTGAGAGACTAGTCAAGGATCATATCACCTCCATCCTACCAGACACCCTAGACCCACTCCAATTTGCTTACCGTCCCAATAGGTCTACAGATGACGCAATCGCGCCCTAACCCATCTTGACAAGAGGAATACCTATGTAAGAATGCTCTTCATTGACTACAGCTCAGCATTTAACACCATAGTACCCTCCAAACTCATCATTAAGCTCGAGACCCTAGGTCTCGACCCAGCCCTGTGCAACTGGGTCCTGGACTTCCTGACGGGCCGGCCCCAGGTGGTGAGGGTAGGAAACAACATCTCCACCCTGCTGATCCTCAACACTGGGGCCCCACAAGGGTGCGTTCTCAGCCCTCTCCTGTACTCCCTGTTCACCCATGACTGCGTAGCCAAGCACGCCTCCAACTATATCATCAAGTTTGCTGACAACACTACAGTGGTAGGCTTGATTACCAACAACGACGAGACGGTCTACAGGGAGGAGGTGAGGGCCCTCGGAGTGTGGTGTCAGGAAAATAACCTCTCACTCAACATCTACAAAACAAAGGAGATGATCGTGGACTTCAGGAAACAGCAGCGGGAGCACCCCCCTATCCACATTGACGGGATAGTAGTGGAGAAGGTGGAAAGTTTTAAGTTCCATCACGGACAAACTGAAATGGTCCACCCACACAGACAGCGTGGTGAGGAAGGAGCAACAGTGCCTCTTCAACCTCAGGAGGCTGAAGAAATTTGTCTTGTCACCAAAAACACTCACAAACGTCTACAGATGCACAATCAAAAGCATCCTGTCAGGCTGTATCACTGCCTGGTACGGCAACTGCTCCCCCCACATCCGTAAGGCTCTCCAGAGGGTAGTGAGGTCTGCACAACGCATCACCGGGGGTAAACTACCTGCCCTCCAGGACACTTACACCACCCGATGTCACAGGAAGGCCAAAAAGATCATCAAGGACAACAACCACCCGAGCCACTGCCTGTTCACCCCGCTATCATCCAGAAGGTGAGGTCAGTACAGGTGTATCAAAGCTGGGACAGAGAGACTGAAAAACAGTTTCTATCTCAAGGCCATCAGACTGTTAAACAGCCATCACTAACATTGAGTGGCTGCTGCCAACATACTGACTTAAATCTCTAGCCACTTAAAATAATTGAAAATTGGATGTAACAAATGTATCACTAGCCACTTATTTTTTTTTTATATAATGTTTACATATTCAACATTACTCATCTCATATGTATATACTGTACTCTATACCATCTACTGAATCTTGCCTATGTCGTTCGGCCATCGACACAAATCTCTAGCCACTTGAATAATTAAAAATTGGATGTAATAAATGTATCACTAGCCACTTTAAACGATGCCACTTATATAATGTTTACATATCCTACATTACTCATCTCATATGTATATACTGTACTCTATACCATCTACTGCATCTTGCCTATGTTGGTCAGCCATCGCTCATCCACATATTTATATGTACATACTCGTATTCATTCCTTTACACTTGTGTGTATAAGGTAGTTGTCGTGAAATTTTTAGATTACTTGTTAGATACTATTGCATGGTCGGAAATAGAAGCACAAGCATTTCGCTACACTCATTAACATCTGCTAACCATGTGTATGTCACAAATAAAATTTGATTTGACAACATGATGCTGCCACCCCCGTGCTTCACAGTTGGGATGGTGTTCTTCGGCTTGGAAGAATCCCTCTTTCTCCTCCAAACATAACAATGGTCATTATGGCCAAACAGTTCTATTTTTGTTTTATCAGACCAGAGGACATTTCTCCAAAAAGTACGATCTTTGTACCCATGTGCAGTTGTAAACCGTCTCTTGTATGGACACTTGGGAAGCCCTCAGAAGAAGTTATTTGAAAGGTAAGTGATTTATATTAGCTGTGATATGGACATTTTGAGAACCGAGCTGGATATGAATTTATGCTAATGTGGAAAATATGTGAGGTACTAGCCTCAAACAATCAAATGTGGTGCTTTCGCCGTAAATCCTTTTTTTGACAACGCAGTGATATTGCCAAGAAGCAGAGCTTTTGATGGCTATGCAACACTTGTATATCGAAGAATGTTAGATATTACGAATTTCTATTTCGAATTTGCCGCGTTGTTTGCTCTGAAAACGATCCCGCTAAAGGGATCCGTGCGCAAAGAGGTTTTAATGGCGGTATTGGAGCAGTGGCTTCTTCCTTGCTGAGTGGCCTTTCAGGTTATGTCGATATAGAACTTGTTTTACTGTGGATATAGATACATTTGTACCTGTTTCCTCCAGAAAACACCTGTTTCCTTTGCTGTTGTTCTGGTATTGATTTGCACTTTTTGCACCAAAGTACGTTCCTCTCTAGGAGAGAGAACGCGTCTCCTTCCTGAGCGGTATGACGGCTGCGTGGTCCCATGGTGTTTATACTTGCATACTATTGTTTGTACAGATGAACATGGTACCTTCAGGAGTTTGGAAATTGCTCCCAAGGATGAACCAGACTTGTAGAGGTCTAAAAAAAAAATCCTGAGGTCTTGGCTGATTTATTTTGATTTTCCCATGATGTCAAGCAAAGAGTTTGAAGGTAGGCCTTGAAATACATCCACAGGTGCACCTCCAATTGACTCAAAATTTGTCAATTAGCCAAACAGAAGCTTCTAAAGCCAAGCTGTTTAACTACTTAGGGAGCAGTGGGGCGCTCAGCTAACTTCTGCTGAGTGCTTCCCAAGTGTCCAATGAAGACATCCAATGGTTCTTTTGTTAGAAAAAGTCATTTATTATATCCATAACTCACCGTTGAGTCGCCCATTGAACCGTGAAGAGAACACATTCAAATTATACCTATACACTTTCTACAAACAAATCAAACATCATTTATAATGTATCCTTACGTATCCTTTTGTGTATATTTGCTGTAATATTTCAACCGGACGATAACGTGAACGATAGGAAAGAGAAATAAAGTGGTGCGCGTTCACAATCTCGCACGCGTCAAACCTTGTTTACACAAGTGGTCCTGTGACTTCTTCCTGTCCCTATCCGTTCTGGTCACTCTTAGAATTCCCAGTCTTTGTCTAAAGACTGTTGACATCTAGTGGAAGCCATAGATACTGCAGTCTCAGTCCTACATAAGATTGTATGCAATAGGCACAATGGAGAAGATGGGCATTTACAAAAAAAACTGCAAACCCGGATGGATTGTCCTCGGGTTTCTGCCTGCTATATCAGTTCTGTTATACTCACATACATGATTTTCACACTCTTAGAAACTGCAGAGTGTTTCCTATCCAATAGTACTAATTATGTGCATATCCTATGTTCTGGGCCTGAGTGGCAGGCATTTTACTTTGGGCATGCCAGACTCTCCAAAACCGTCACCTATACAGCTAAGAAGTTAACAAGAAATTTGGCAGCTGAAAAACGAGTTTTAATGACACCAACCTAAGTGTATGTAAACTTCTGACTTCAACTGTAGCTCCCTGTTCGGTGTTGAGGTCTCCGGACAGGAACGGGGCCAGCAGACTCGCCCACATCCTTCCTGGAGTGCTCTCCGTTCAAACGTGCAGAATTAGGTCTCGATGTCGTCATCCTCCGTTACCTTGATTAAAAACTGATTGGGATTCGATTCGGGTCTGTGTTTCACCTCGCAGCTTCCTGACTTCCTCAAGCAGGTGGACATTCTGTAGACGCTGTTCTTCCTGGGTTCGTTCCTGAAAGTCCTGTTGCACTTGTTGGGCCCGAACAAACTGCGCTATCAACTCATCCATGCTGATACTGAGCAAATGCCAACACTGGTCTGACCACGTTGTCAAATGCCTGCATTCTCCACCACTTGTGGCAGACCAGGGGGTTTGATCTAGACGTTTACACAGATCAGACACAAGTTTGATACCTTCGTTTTAAGGGTGTTTATTTAAAACAATAAAGAAAAATAAAAGAAACAGGTCTCCTCCAGGAGACCTCTTCCCGGGTTACCACCTTCTGGGCTCTGGGATACCACCTTCTTCTCCTCTGGGATACCACCTTCTGGGCTCTGGGATACCACCTTCTTCTCCTCTGGGATAGAACACAGAGCCCTTTGATTCTAGCAGACCGCAAGGACGTCTATCCGGTAGCAACCTCTCACTACCTCCAACCCTGCCGTGTGCTGCCATCCTGGCAGCTTTATGGGCCAAGTATGGCTGGTGAGCAATCAGCCCATTGATTACTCACAAGCCTCAATCAGCCCCCAGTTAGCCCCCACAAGTCTCCCCCTGGTGGCTTGTCCGCGGTACCCCACAATATGTTTTTACGTTGTAGAAGTGTCTGTAAAATGTCAAGAAACAAACTGAAAAATTCACCAAAATGTTTAAGGTCGTACCTTTCGACTCCATAGGCAAATGTGTGACTCCGGTTGCAAACTAAGGCAGTACTACCTTTGCTTGGCCCTGACACAGACATTTCACTTTTGACAAGTGCCTCTGTTGAATTGACAGGACACTGCAAGTCAGTTGATTCTTCTCTGCCTGGCCTGACCAGGGAAAGGTCTTGTCTGTTGACTTGCATACAAAGCTGAAATCACCACTGAGCACAAAACGAACCGATTCTGCTGATTGTTTTAGGGAATAGGTATTGTAATACAATAGTAAAGGGTAAAGGAAAAACTGAAGTAAATATATTGTACATCACCATAGAATGTTTAAAAACAAACCAATAAGCCAAGAGATGAAAAATCCCATAACTACCAGCTAAGCTGCCATCAGTTAGAGGTTAAAACTCCAAAATGATGGCATCTTAGCTGGTGTATTTGGGGATTTTCATCTCTCTGAAATGTTGAAATGTTTACAAAAGCGCTTTGACGTTTTAGTGGTGCAGATTTTACTGCCAATTTTTTGTGGAACCTTTTTGCATGGACGAGTAAACAGGCAGCTGCCTTTGATGCATAATCAATTAGTCATCGTTCATTCCAGCATTTATACTCAGCCCTTTCACATGTCCAGGATCGATACAAAAATTATTATTTTACCTAATTGTTCTCGAAATGCACTAATATAATCACAAATAAGATAACTTAAATGAAATTCTTATATAGGATTGGACTCTGTCCAACTATGTTCAGCTACCACCACACCCGTCTGCCTGCAGACTACTGTAGTTGTCCCACAGGAGCACTGATGTTGGTTGAATCACTGATGCCAAGTGTCCTTTAATAAAACATAGAGGTCCCCCAAGCTCCTTCACATGGAACACGTCTTATACGTCTTCTCCTAATCTTCGTGGACCTCAGTGATAATCTGGTGAGTGCCAATCTTCATGAGTATGTGGGTTGCCAAATTATATATTCATAAAAAAGGAACCCTGAATGAATACAGAATTGGAGAATCTCTCCATCTAATGAGTGTATTCATGATTCATTACAAGTTATGATACATAGTTATGATACATTAGTTACGATGAATTTCTAAAATGCTAGTGAAACATAACATCTTAAGTTGGAAATCCTCTTACATGTTTTCATGTTGTTTTCTTAATAAATCCTCATCATTCATCTGTTATTAAAGAGAGATGACAATAAACAATACTTTCATTCAGAAAAATTATTTGGGCACTAAGCATGCACTTCCACATTCGAACCCACAAATATTAAAACAACCAATAAAAATTTCACAAACACACTTTATTATTATCACCCTGAAACCTCCTCATGTTTTTCAAAACTAATCAAAGACCTTGTACTACGCACAACACTTCAATCTATTCACTCCATTAATTTCGAACCTTGAGATCAGCCATTTTCGAATAAAAGGTATTCATAATATGATAATCAAGTAGCTACATTCACATTAAGACAAATGTTTATATTGTCGTAAATGGTATGGAAATTGCATATCTGTGTATAAAAATATACCACAGTATAACATAATATAATTTTGAACATATTACATAAGCAATCAAATTAACTGAGAATTACAACTACAACCAGTTTGATGAGTTCAATTGTGTATATGTATAAGTGTCCATTCCTGTCTATAAGGAGGTTCTCATTATATCTAATTGCTGCTGACATTAATGTTGTGACAGTTTTGTGAGTGCTCTGTCAATACTGAGGCATACAGTAAATAACATATCTGTTAAGAGGCTTCTCACAGTAGAAATATTTCCCTCATCTACTAATGAGTTATTGCTGTATGTTTGTGAAATTCTATAATGACATTTGAGTGTATGCCATAAAGTGAGCCTGCGATTGCCTTTATTATCAGTACAGTGTTATCAGAGGTATACACCTGCATGTTACTGACTAGTGACTTTCACAAACATATTACACAGGCCATTGCTTTATAAGCATTTATCAATTAATGACATCCATAAATGAACACAAAAGCTTTAATTTCAAACAAAACCTTACGCCTAAAATATCGTACTTAAAATTAAAGTTCTGCCAAAATAACAATATTACAGAATATATGCTAAAATTGAATTTATGAATAGATTTCTTATTTTTAATCTTCTTTTCATTGTGTCCTTTGTTTCCCTGCATCTTGCTCCCTCTCTGTAGTTGCAGGCAGAGTGCTGACATGGCAACTGCCCCAGATTTGGTTTCCCAGTGCAGCAGTGTGATCAATAGATTGGGATTCATTGGGACCTGTGAACAGTACTGTGAAAATGCTTCCATATGGAGTTCACAGAATTGCCTGTCCAGGAGAAAATCTATCAATTAAGTCCAACAGAAAATGTACAAGAGATTGATTAAACAAGCAAAAATGGGCCCTTCCAGCACCATCACGGGTCATATGTGCGCCATACTCTATTTTCCAGAGTCAATAGACAAGGGTGGTGGCAGGATTGTGCAGTCAATCTTGTGAAGGTCCTTGGAGGGAATGTGTTACATTGTGTGCCTCAGCGCATAGCCTAGTTGTGTGCATTCAAGTATGTCTGTGTGTGAACCCAAAAATCTGAGGTTGCACAAGTTTGTGAGTATGGCTGGGAGGTGTCGCAGAGGGGGGCTAGGCCCCACGTCTGTAAATTTGAGAATTTATCATTTTTCATACACCTGAAACAGCCTTTTCCTGTAATCTAGAGCCATAAACATTATTCTTAATTCAATGTAAATGTAGATGTTTATACACTGTAGAAAAAATGTAAACACAACATGCAACAATTTCAAAGATTTTACTCAGTTACAGTTAATATAAGGAAATCAGTCAATAGAAATACATAAATTAGGCCCTAATCTATGAATTTCACATGACTGAGAATACAAATATGCATCCATTGGTCACACATACCTTAAAAAAAAGGTAGGGGCGTGGATCTGAAAACCAGTCAGTATCTGGTGTGACCACCATTTGCCTCATGCAGTCTCTTCAATGGCTGTGTCCGAAGTTGCTGGATATTAGCAGGTACTGGAACACGCTGTCGTACACTTTGATTCAGAGCATGCTTAATATGTGACATGTCTGGTGCCTGCCCATACCATAACCCCACCGCCACCATGAGGCACTCTGTTAACAACGTTGAAATCACCAAACCGCTCGCCCACACAACACCATACACAACTGTTGTAATCTGCCCCGGTGCAGTTGAAACCGGGATTCATCCGTGAAGAGCACACTTCTCCAGCTATTTGAATAATCTCAAATATAAATTAGATTTAGATTTGTTTAACAGTCTTTTGGTTACTACATGATTCCATATGTGTTATTTCATAGTTTTGATGTCTTCACTATTATTCTACAATGTAGAAAATAGTAAAAAATGAAGAAAAACCCTTGAATGAGTAGGTGTTCTAAAACATTTGACTGGTAGTGTATATATTTTATTATATGTATACATGTTTTATACAGTACAAATCTGAGGGGGCACATGCCCCCTATGGACATGACGCCTCGTGTGCGTTTGTTTGTTTATGTGTGTGAGTGAGTGAGTGTGCGTGCGTGCATGCATGTGCATGTTTGCGTGTGTTGCATGTTTGCATGCCCCCCATATTTGGGAAAATAACAGATTCACATCCTTCAATTTGTACATTAGCATACACATACACTAAATTTCTCATGATTTCAACAACTGTTGCGTTGAAAAAAGGGCAACAACATGAGTAATTTCATATCTCATATGAGTTATCAGACTGCTGAAAAATATCTCACATTATTCATGAAGAGATGATGGAGCTGAGACTGCGGTAGGCCCTGGGAGGCAGTGTTCCACACAAATTGGGAGAAGTTACTTAATCGAATTAAAAGGCTGTCTCGTTAACAAGCCCCCTCCCCCAAGCAGTGGCCCTGTGACTTATGGGCTTTGGTCTGGGGAGAGTTGAGTCACTGAAAGGATGCATGTGTGACAATGAGAGTGTTAATGATGCACGGCAGAGATGCAAAGTATACAATTACCGAACAAAGAGCATCTCTGCTATTAGTGGAGGCACGGAAAACAGATGAAACGTGTAAGAATGTTTTTGAATGCACTTTCCCTCCAAAGTTCAACGCTGACCCTGGAATAGACTAAATAATAAGAATATGTAGAACATTTTGTTAGATGAGTGGATGAGAATGAGCGTTAAGTGGTTTATGCACTGATGTTTACTGTATGCATTTGTTCATTGTCGGCTACATGCTTCACATTGGTTGAAATTAGCAAGCTTGTCTTTTGTTAGGAGTGGGTGGGAAAAGAATACAACTCATGTAAAAGCACTGAATGAAAAGTTTCCCCTCTTCTCACACAGCGCCCTAGGCTTCAGAGGGGCTGGTCCAGAGGGACTGGTTCTGATGTGTGATCAGGCTCTGGTGGTTCTGCCTAGAATCTCCCCTCTGAGGGAAATAATATAAGGTGTCTCTCAGGTTGCACTGATGTATTTAGAAGGGATTATAGCTTTCCATGCCGCGATCTCATTACTGTACTGTGGGCCTGGCTACCACATAAACTGTAACGTGAGTTACTGTCTGTCTCCTAACACTTCCAATCCAGCCCATGTACCGTAAACTACATTTGCACATGTGCACCCCTACTGTGTGCTTTGGCTTTCTAACCCAGAGGCTAAGATCAATGTCCCTGTAATGACAGAGGCCTGTGAAAGGATAGATCTCCAGGCTCTAACTCTGCTCTTACTTTTGTCGGACTGGCTCGTTCAGTAATTAGTCCAAAGGGCGCTCATTGTGGGAGATGACTGTGGAGGGCCTAGTCTGAAACTCAGCTGGGAAAGATTCAGCGGTGTGAAAAGGTCGGCGGATTACAGGGGTTAGAGTTAGAGCATGAAAGGAGCATCCTTCCTGTGTTTACTGTGCTCTTTGTGGCTGTAAGAAGGGCCACAACATGTGTACAGATTTACTGAGAGTATTTGGTACAGTAGCTTGAGATGAAAGACATTCTAACTGTCACACCTACATAGGTATATGTAAAGTTTTGACAATGATTATCTTATCTTCTACTGCCATCTGATAAGACATTGCAGACCGCTCAGCAGGATGAGAGAATACTACAACCATAGAAATAGAATGGGCGTCACCATTCAAGTCAATGATGGTATAACTGGTGGACTGGCGGCCATTGTGAGTACGGTCATTTTGTTATCATTAAGAATGTATTGTGTTAGCGTGAAGTGGAAACATATTCATATGAATAGATTTGTTATGCCTCCTCTATATAGGCCTTCAAGACCAACCAGCTCTCACAGTCTCACGTCAGAATTAGACGTTCATGTTTCTCAAACTTAAATGTCGAAGTGTTTAAGGTTAAGTTTAGGCATTAACTCCAAATTCTTAAGGTTATGCATTAACTCAGAATGGTTAAGGTAAGTGTTACGGTTTGGGATAGGTTTAAAACAAAAATATAAAAAACCACTTTCTATCGCTGGATTCAAACTTGCAACCTCTGGAATCAGAGGCAGATCCTATACGCAGTGAGATGGCCCGGCGTGCTATTAAGTGTATAATCTGCGACTTGTTCGTAGTTGTCACCGGAAAAAGTCAGACGGATAACTTAATTTGTGAAAAATGTATTGAACTTGATGCAGCTAAAGAAAGGA
Source organism: Brachymystax lenok tsinlingensis (assembly GCA_030435695.1). Classification (NCBI taxonomy): domain Eukaryota; kingdom Metazoa; phylum Chordata; class Actinopteri; order Salmoniformes; family Salmonidae; genus Brachymystax; species Brachymystax lenok. The sequence goes on along the minus strand of CM059797.1, from coordinate 20,539,162 downwards.
TTATTACTCTTCATGAAGAAATAAAAAATTTGACCAAATGCCTTGAACTGAATAAGGATTACATGAGACTATCGGTATCTTTAAATACTTCCTATCAAAACATCTAAAAGGATCATAATGGGATCTACCTGGTCTATGATCAAGTTCCGCCACTGCACCCCTCTACTAGCTTGAACCAGAAAATGGCTGCTTATTGTTCGAAGCCAGGTGAGCGTAAATGGATGCGTGTCGGAACCAGAAAGAAGAAGAATCATTCTCGGCGCGCCTGCCTTCTTCCTTCGCGTCCGGATTTAAGACTTTCAAATCACTTTGAGTCCCTGTACCAGCTGTGTTCTGCCGGGGACTTGGGTGTTCCCTCCAGCAACCTCTCCCTATCCTAGTCATATCAACTGTTTTGCACAGCCTGGGCCACTTCGGCCCGTGCTCTGGATCAGAGCTCTGTTCCTTTGGCTGTTGTGGCCTGCACACAGCCGGCGTCTCAGCAGCCCTCTTCTCAGGTGAGTTCTGTGGCTCTGGCCTCGCAATCAGCTTCGAGACACGGCACAGGCCGGATCATTTCGGCTATTGTGATAGGGAGTTCGATGATGAGGCATATATCTGTACATGGGGCAAAGCATTTGTGTTTTCCTGGGGCAAAAGTTCAGGATATCACCAGGTTGCTTCTCGAGGTTGATATCCCGGGGGATGATATTGTCATGGATCATGTTGAGTCGAATGACATTATAAAGGGCAGCTCAGAACAGCTGAAGATGGATTTTAAAGAACTGATTGGGTCACTACTTGACACTAACAAACACCCCATAATATCTGGCCCTCTGCCCTCCCTATATCATGGCTTGAAAGATTTAGCAGACTTTTAGCCCTCCATAACGAGCTACGAGACTATTTCAGCTCTTTTCAACATTAATTGACAATTTTGATACCTTCAGGAAACAAAGCTTGTATTATAAGGAGGATGGGATCCACCCAAATCATTTGGGTTTCCCGATCCTTTCACAGCATTATAAGGCTGTGTTGAGACATTGATTTATCAACTACCCGAGCTCAGCTCATTTAATTGTTTTATTTTATTTCACCAGGTAGGCCAGTGGAGAACAAGTTCTTATTTACAACTGCGACCTGGCCAAGATAAAGTATAGCAGTGCGACAAAAAACAACACAGAGTTAAACAAACAAACGTACAGTCAATAACACAACATAAAATAAAAATAGAAAGATCTATGTACAGTGTGTGCAAATGTAGAAGAGTAGGGAGGTAGGCAATAAATAGACCATAGAGGCGAAAATAATTACAATTTAGAATTAATACTGGAGTGATATATGTGCAGATGATGATGTGCAAGTAGAGATACTGGGGTGCAAAAGAGCAAGAGGGTAAGTAATAATATGGGGATGAGGTAGTCGGGTGTGCTATTTACAGATTGTCTGTGTACAGGTACAGTGATCGGTAAGCTGCTCTGACAGCTGATGCTTAAAGTTAGAGAGGGAGATATAAAACTCCAGCTTCAGAGATTTCTGCAATTCGTTCCAGACTTTGGCTGTAGAGAACTGGAAAGAGAAGCAGCCAAAGGAAGTGTTGGCTTTGGGGATGACCAGCGCAATATACCTGCTGGAGCGCATGCTACGGGTGGGTGTTGCTATGGTGACCAGTGATCTGAGATACGGCGGGGGTTTACCTAGCTAAGACTTATAGATGACCTGGAGCCAGTGGGTTTGGCGACAAATATGTAGTGAGGGCCAGCAAACGAGAGCATAGAGGTCACAGTGGTGGGTAGTATATGGGGCTTTGGTGATAAAACGGAGGCACTGTGATAGATTACATCCATGTTGCTGAGTAGAGTGTTGGGGGCTATTTTGTAAATGGCATCGCCAAAGTCAAGGATCGGTAGGATAGTCAGTTTTACGAGCGTATGTTTGGCGGCATGAGTGAAGGAGGCTTTATTGCGAAATAGGAACCTGATTCTAGATTTAATTTCGGATTGGAGATGCTTAATGTGAGTCTGGAAGGAGAGTTTACAGTCTAACCAGACACCTAGGTATTTGTAGTTGTCCACATATTCTAGGTAAGAACCGTCCAGAGTAGTGATGCTAGTCAGGCGGGAGGGTGCGGGCAGCAAATCGGTTAAAGAGCATGCACTTAGTTTTACTAGCATTTAAAAGCAGTTGGAGGCCACGGAAGGAGTGTTGTATGGCGTTGAAGCGCGTCTGGAGGTTAGTTAACATAGTGTCCAAAGAAGGGCCAGAAGTATAAAGGATGGTTTTGTCTGCGTAGAAGTGGATCAGAGAATCACCAGCGACATCATTGATGTATTCAGAGGAAAGAGTCGGCCTGAGAATTGAACCCTGTGGCACCCCCATAGAGACTGCCAGAGGTCCGGACAACAGGTCCTCCGATTTGACACACTGAACTCTGTCTGACAAGTAGTTGGTGAATCATGTGAGGCAGTCATTTGACAAACCAAGGCTGTTGAGTCTGCCGATAAGAATGTGGTGATTGACAGTCGAAAGCCTTGGCCAGGTCGACGAATAAGGCTTCACAGTATTGTCTCTTATCAATGGCGGTTATGATATCGTTTAGGATCTTGAGTGTGGCTGAGGTGCACCCATGACCAGCTCGGAAACCAGATTGCATAGCAGAGAAGGTACGGTGGGATTCGAAATAGACTCAGGAGATGATTGTGGACTACAGGAAAAGGAGGACCGAGCACGCCCCCATTCTCATCGATGGGGCTGTAGTGGAGCAGGTTGAGAGCTCCTTGGTGGTTGAAGTTCAAGCTAGAACAAGCTAGAATGGTCCAAACACACCAAGACAGTCGTGAAGAGGGCACGACAAAGCCTATTCCACCTCAGGAGACTAAAAAGATTTGGCATGGGTCCTGAGATCCTCAAAAGGTTCTACAGCTGCAACATCGAGAGCATCCTGACTGGTTGCATCACTGCATGTTACGGCAATTGCTCCGCCTCTGACCGCAAGGCACTACAGAGGGTAGTGCGTACGGCCCAGTACATCACTGGGGCTAAGCTGCCTGCCATCCTGGACCTCTACACCAGGCGGTGTTAGAGGAAGGCCCTAAAAATTGTCAAAGACCCTAGCCACCCCAGTCATAGACTGTTCTCTCTACTACCGCATGGCAAGCGGTACCGGAGTGCCAAGTCTAGGACAAAAAGGCTTCTCAACAGTTTTAACCCCCAAGCCATAAGACTCCTGAACAGGTAATCAAATGGCTATCTGGACTTTTTGCATTGTGCCCCCCGCTGCTGCTCTCTGTTTATCATATATGCATAGTCACTTTAACTATACTTTCATGTACATACGACCTCAATTGGACCGACCAGCCAGTGCTCCCGCACATTGGCTAACTGGGCTATCTATCTGCATTGTGTCCCACCACCCGCCAATCCCTTTTTTACGCTACTGCTACTCTCTGTTCATCATATATGCATAGTCACTTTAACCATAACTACATGTACATATACCACCTCAATCAGCCTGATTAACCGTTGTCTGTATGTAGCCTCGCTACCTTTATAGCCTCACTACCTTTACAGCCTCGCTACTGTATATAGCCTCGGAAAAAAGTATTTGATCCTCTGCTGATTTTGTATGTTTGCCCACTGACAAAGAAATGATCAGTCTATAATTTTAGTGGTAGTTTTATTTGAACAGTGAGAGACAGAATAACAACAAAAAAATCCCCCAAAATGCATGTGAAAAATGTTATAAATTGATTTGCATTTTAATGAGGGAAATAAGTATTTGCAGGTTTCTCTGCAAAACATGACTTAGTACTTGGTGGCAAACCCCTTGTTGGCAATCACAGAGGTCAGACGTTTCTTGTAGTTGGCCACCAGGTTTGCACACATCTCAGGAGGGATTTTGTCCCACTCCTCTTTGCAGATCTTCTCCAAGTCATTAAGGTTTTGAGGCTGACGTTTGGCAACTCGAACCTTCAGATCCCTCCACAGATTTTCTATGGGATTAAGGTCTGGAGACTGGCTAGGCCACTCCAGGACCTTAATGTGCTTCTTATTGAGCCACTCCTTTGTTGCCTTGGCCGTGTGTTTTGGGTCATTGTCATGCTGGAATACCCATCCACGACCCATTTTCAATGCCCTGGCTGAGGGAAGGAGGTTCTCATCCAAGATTTGACGGTACATGGCCCTGTCCATCGTCCCTTTGATGCGGTGAAGTTGTTCTGTCCCCTTAGCAGAAAAACACCCCCAAAGCATAATGTTTCCACCTCCATGTTTGACGGTGTGGATGGTGTTCTTGGGGTCATAGGCAGCATTCCTCCTCCTCCAAACACGGCGAGTTGAGTTGATGCCAAAGAGCTCCATTTTGGTCTCATCTGACCACAACACTTTCACCCAGTTGTCCTGGGTGAAAGTGTTAATGTTAATTGGCAAACTTCAGACGGGCATGTATATGTGCTTTCTTTAGCAGGGGGGCCTTGCAGCGCTGCAGGATTTCAGTCCTTCACGGCGTAGTGTGTTACCAATTGTTTTCTTGGTGACTATGGGATCAGCTGCCTTGAGATCATTGACAAGATCCTCCCGTGTAGTTCTGGGCTGATTCCTCACCATTCTCATGATCATTGCAACTCCAGGAGGTGAGATCTTGCATGGAGCCCCAGGCCGAGGGAGATTGAAAGTTTTTTTGTGTTTCTTCCATTTGCGAATAATCGCACAAACTGTTGTCACCTTCTCGCCAAGCTGCTTGGCGATGGTCTTGTAGCCCATTCCAGCCTTGTGTAGGTCTACAATCTTGTCCCTGACATCCTTGGAGAGCTCTTTGGTCTTGGCCATGGTGGAGAGTTTGGAATCTGATTGATTGATTGCTTCTGTGGACAGATGTCTTTTATACAGGTAACGAGCTGAGATTAGGAGCACTTAAAGGGAGTGCTCCTAATCTCAGTTTGTTACCTGTATAAAAGACACCTGGGAGCCAGAAATCTTTCTGATTGAGAGGGGGTCAAATACTTATTTCCCAAATTAAAATGCAATTCAATTTATAACATTTTTCACATGCGTTTTTCTGGATTTCTTTGTTGTTATTCTGTCTCTCACTGTTCAAATACACCTACCATTAAAATTATAGACAGATCATTTTTTTGTCAGTGGGCAAACGTACAAAATCAGCAGGGGATCAAATACTTTTTTCCCTCACTGTATATACTGTTGTTTTTATTTCTTTACTTACCTATTGTTCACCTAATACCTTTTTTGCACTATTGGTTAGAGCCTGTAAGTAAGCATTTCACTGTAAGGTCTACACCTGTTGTATTCAGCGCACGTGACAAATAAACTTTGATTTGATTTGAAATGGTCGGTGATCTGTTTGTTAACTTTGCTTTCGAAGACCTTAGAAAGGCAGGGTAGGATAGATATAGGTCTGTAACAGTTTGGGTCTAGAGTGTCTCCCCCTTTGAAGAGGGGATGACCATGACAGCTTTCAATCTTTGGGGATCTCAGACGATGCGAAAGAGAGGTTGAATTGGCTAGTAATAGGGGTTGCAACAATTGCAGCGGATAATTTTAGAAAGAGAGGGTCCAGATTGTCTAGCCCAGCTGATTTGTAGGGGTCCAGATTTTGCAAATCTTTCAGAACATCAGCTATCTGGATTTGGGTGAAGGAGAAATGGGGTTGGTTTGGGCAAGTTGCTGTGGGGGGTGCAGGGATGTTGACCGGGGTAGGAGTAGCCAGGTGGAAAGCATGGCCAGCCATAGAAAAATGCTTATTGAAATTCTCAATTATCATGGATTTATCGGTGGTGACAGTATGTCCTAGCCTCAGTGCAGTGGACAGCTGGAAGGAGGCGCTCTTATTCTCCATGGACTTTACAGTTTTCTAGAACTTTTTGGAGTTTGTGCTTTCCTAACTGCCTAACTGGTTCCTAACTTCCCTGAAAAGTTGTATATCGTGGGGACTATTCGATGCTAATGCAGTACGCCACAGGATGTAATGAGGTGCAACCAGACGGTGCACTTGATGTTGTCTATCAACAATGACAAGCCACCGGGGTCTGACAACTTGGAGAATAATAGCAGATAATATTGCCACTCATATTTGCAATATCTTCAATTTAAGTCATTCTACAAAGTGTGTGCCCTCAGGCCTGGAGGGAAGCAAAAGTTATTCCCCTATCTAAGGATAGTAAAGCCCCCTTTACTGGCTCAAATAGCCGACCAATCAGCCTGTTACCAACCCTTTGTAAACATTGGGAAAAATTGTGTTTGATCAGGTACAATGCAATTTTACAGTAAACAAATTGACAACAGACTTTCAGCACGCTTATAGGGAAGGACATTCAACAAACACAGCACTTACACAAATGACTGATGATTGGCTGAGAGAAATTGACAATAAAAAGATTGTGGGGGCTGTTTTGTTAGACTTCAGTGTGGCTTTTGCCATTATCGATCATACTCTGTTGCTGGAAAAACGTATGTGTTAAGGCTTTACACCCCCTGCTATATTGTGGATAAAGAGTTACCTGTGGAACCGAACACAGAGTGTGTTCTTTAATGGAAGCCTCTCCAACAAAATCCAGGTAGAATCAGGAATTCCCCAGGGCAGCTGTCTAGTCCTCCTACTTTTTTCAATCTTTACTAACGACATGCCACTGGCTTTGAGTACAGACAGTGTGTCTATGTATGCGGATGACTCAACACTATACACGTCAGCTACCACAGCAACTGAAATGACTGGAACACTTAAGAACGAGCTGCAGTTAGTTTCAGAATGGGTGGCAAGGAATAAGTTAGTACTAAATATTTAAAAAACTAAAAGCATAGTATTTGGGACAAATCATTCACTAAACCCTAAACCTCAAATAAATATTGTAATGAATAATGTGGTCATTGAGCACATTGAGGTGACTAAACTGCTTGGAGTAACCTTGGATTGTAAACTGTCATGGTCAAAACATACTGATACAACAGTAGCTAGGATGGGGAGAAGTCTGTCCATAATAAAGCGCTATTCTGCATTTTTAACAGAACTATCAACAAGGCAGGGCAGCACGACTGGCCCTTGGATGTACACAGAGAGCTAACATTAATACTATGCATCTCTCCTGGCTCAAAGTGGAGGAGTGATTGACTTCATCCTTGCTTGTATTTGTGAGAGGTATTGACATGTAGAATGTCTGTTTGCACTACTGTCACACAACTCAGACACCCATGCATACCCCACAAGACATGCCACCGGACTGTGAAGCAACACAAACAAAGGCACAGACACATGCATACACACACACAATAACATACAATACACACTAACACATGGGTTTTGTGTTGTGGATACGTGGTAGTAGAATAGGAACCGGAGGGCACACACTTAATATGTTGTGAAATCTGTTGTGAATATATTGTAATGTTTAAAAAAATGTACAACTGCCTTAATTTTGCTGGACCCCAGGAAGAATTTTTCAAAATCAATAAAAGTCAATGAGTTTTAAATCCCTTTGTTATGGCAAGCCTAAACAAGTTCAGGTGTAATAATTTGCTTAACAAGTCTCATAATAAGTTAGATGGACTCACTGTGTGCAATGATAGTGTTTAACATTATTTTTTTAATGACTACCTCATCCCTGCACCCCACACATAAAATGATCTGTAAGTTCCCTCAGTCGAGCAGTGAATTTCAAACACAGATTCAATCACAAAGACCAGGGAGGTTTTCCAATACCTCGCAAAGAAAGACACCTATTGGTAGATATGTTAAAAAAAGCAGACTGCATATCCCTTTGAGCATGGTAAAGTTATTTATTACACTTCGGATAGTGCATTAATTCACCCAGTCACTACAAAGATACAGGTGTCCTTCCTAACTCAGTTGCCGGAGAGGAAGGAAATCGCTCAGGGATTTCACCATGAGGCATATGGCAACTTTAAAACAGTTACAGAGTTTAATGGCTGTGATAGGAGAAAACGGAGGATGGATCAACATTGTAGTTATTCCACAATACTAACCTAATTGGCAGAGTGAAAAGAAGGAAGCCTGTACATAAGAAAAATATTGTAAAACATGCATCCTGTTTGCAACAATACTACAAAAAAATGTGGCAAAGCAATTAACTTTTTGTCCTGAATACATAGTGTTATGTTTGGGGCAAATCCAATACAACACATAACTGAGTACCACTCTCCATATTTTCAAGCATAGTGGTGGCTGCATCATGTGATGGGTATGCTTCATTAAGGACTTTTTCAGGATAAAACATTTATGGAATGGAGCTAAATCCTAGAAAACCTGGTTCAGACTTCTTTCCACCAGACACGGGGCAATGAATTCAGCAGGACAATAACCTAAAACACAACCTATACTGGAGTTGCTTACCAATAAGACAGTGAATGTTCCGGAGTGGCTGAATTACAGTTGACTTAAATCTACTTGGAAATGTATTGTAAGACCTGAAAATGGTTGTCTAGCAATGATCAACAACCAATTTTACAGACCTTGAATATTTTTTTAAAGAATAACGGACAAATGTTTCACAATCCAGGTGTGGAACGCTCTAAGAGACTTACCCAGAAAGACTCAACTGTAATTGCTGCAAAAAGGTGCTTCTACAAAATATTGACTTGGGTGTGATTTAATTTTCATAAAATCTGCAAAGATTTAGAAAAACTTGTTTTCGCTTTGTCATTATGGGGTATTGTGTGTTGATGGGTGATAACAAATCTATTTAATACATTTTTAATGCTGGCTGTAACACAACAAAATGTGGAATAAGTCAAGGAGTATGAATACTTTTTGAAGGTACTGTACTTGAAGGTAACAGCGCTCACTGTTGCCACCCCCAGTGGCCGTTTTCCACGTCATCTCCCAACGTCCTCAGACATGCATGGACATTGAATACTGACTTGTATCACGGGTGACCTGGCTGATCAAGACATGGGACTGAACCATCTCCACTTTAGCCTACTCCAGGTCTGTTGGGAATTCAACTGCTTTCAATTTCTAGAAAGCCTCAAGAAAAGGTTTTCTGTTAGTTCTTCCCATCCTTACAGCTTTAAAATCTCAGTCGCCCCATTTCTCTGTTTGAGTAAATGAATTCCCCCCTGATAGGCAGGGCGAGATCTGAGCACAGCGTTCGAGGCCCTTTAATCTGAGCGATCCATCCGGGAGGCTCTCCCGTGCCTCAGCGCTCTCTGTTCAAACACAACACTTCCTAACAATCCGAAAGGGATTACAGGAGGGGCAGTTCTCTCTCTCTCTCTCTGTTTCTCCAAGGGGAGACCTTCTCTGTTGGAAGGAAAACCCTGTGTGCACTTTCCAAGGACTGAATCAAACCTCCCATAGTACAATATACATTTTCTTCCACCAAAATAAATCAAATTTGCAAGTGTGTCTGTTTTAATGCAATCTAAAACATGTTTGTATCGGTTACCTGTACAGTACATTGTATCGTGCATGTTTTTGCCATTACATTTTACAGATTGTGTGTGAAATGTGCAATCATGCTAACCAACAGATAATGTACAGAGCACAAAACATTTAGATTTTGTCATTTTGATAAATGCAATCATAACAAACACAGAAAAACAAGACAGCACCAGTGTGGCACATAACTAGAAATCCATCATCTGTGAAATTACGGATTCAGAGACATCTGAACCATCTCAATGAGACAAGCAGGGAAAACTGTCTCTGAATAAATCACTTCTCCGCTGATGCACAAACTGCAAAGAGGCCTATGTTTAGGCTACCTGTTTATGTGTGTGATGCACTATACAGTGCCTTCCCCTAAAAAAAATTTTTTAGCACCCCTTTAGGTATAAAATAATTATTCTGCTATTAGCCCATAGAAACACATTGAACAGATTCATACAGGGAAAAAACATATAGTTCAAAAAGAAAGGAAGTTTGTTTTGAAGTGTCTGTCCTATATCTGAGAGATATAAGAAAGATCCAGAAATGATTTAGTTCAGCATGGAATCATTCATCATTCCCTGCTTGGGCAGTGGAGAGCCGTAAAGTCCCTAAGTCTGCAAGTCACAATGGGGTTACAGAGAGAAAAGCCTGCAATAAGCTAAAGCTGTGGCTTGCATTCTGCTCCACTGTGGGAAATATAGAATCTGATCAAATCAAATAGCTGTTCTATCCCATTTTTAAACGCTATTGAAACTAAAGCCCAGCTGTATCAACTAGCCTGTTATTAATTACCATGTTATTGCCTCAATGACACAGTACCACCAACCACTCCTCTCACTTTGATAGTCTCCCAGATATAGTGAATCCCCTGATAAAAACACAAGTTATTTTGAATGTGAGAACAAAGCTATGGGGGGGTGAGACTGAGGTGAGTGTAACAGTGAAATATCAGTGAAATATCCTATAGGTCTGATGCAGGGACACCTCCTGGGCTGTGAATTCTTTATTTAAATCACCTCTCCGAGAGTTCTATACCTCCACTGAGCCAGAACTGCTCCAGGCATGACACATTTCAACACAAGGGGTGGAGGAGCGGGGGGTGGTGGGGGGGTGGGGTTCACTTCAGAAAGCAAGACTGAGTGTACAGTATATGTTTAAGTATAAAATACCAAAGGGTCTATCACAATTCTTTGCTAAAGATTAATTTCCAAGTATGTATTATTATCATATTTCAACATAATGTATACTCAGCAATCATCTTAACTTGTGGAATTTGAAATTGGGCAGTTGGTTTCACTGCTATGAATGCAAAGTGTAACAAGCACAAGCTATAAGATCCATGATGCATCCAGCTGCACAGCCAATCGGAACAAAGGATCATCCAATGTGAAGTCACATCCACACATTTTAATTCGCGGCAGATGCTGTGGGCATCTGTGTCGACAAAATACCTTTTACCAGACTGATAAAGAGTGCAACCCACAAAGCACCCGAGTATCAGATGTTTTCTGACATTTAGTCATCTATTTAAATGTTCTGTATTTTATCAAATGTTTTGACAATAACATGCCACCTGCAAGCCAACTGTGAAGCTTTAAATAGCATAAACAAAGCTATCAAATAGGTCACAGAATTATAGTTTATAAGTGTGTTCTATATTTTTCACTGTTTGCCATGTTTTTAGTAATTTGGCTTGTTAGTGGAAAACAGTGAAACTGGAGCTTTCTTTTTTCTGCAGGTAGGAAGGCTCCACTAGGATGTTGAGTGATGGTGTCTTATTGGTAGATCTTTGATTCAGATGTCTCTGGGATTTGTGGTAGGGGAGAAAACAAGAAAACTGAAAGACTAGTTTAATGCTGACGTGAATGGCATTGCAGAGATGGAAAATCCATTATTAGACACATAGCTGGGTGGTTTCATGAAGAAGAAGTTTATGTTTCTTGTTCATAGAGTATTGGCCCTGCCTGTCAGTTGTGAGTCATTTGTTGTGTTATTCATGTACTGACATGACACTGAGCCTTTGTGTGGTGTTTTATAACAAGACAACTACTTTATTGTTCATTTTTTATTTAACTAGGCAAGTCAGGTAAGAACAAGTTCTTATTTACAATGACGCCCTACCAGGGAACAGTGGGTTAACTGCCTTGTTAGGGGCAGAACGACAGATACAAAAATACATGTTTTTACCTTGTCAGCTCGGGGATTCGATCCAGCAACCGTTTTGGTTACTGGACTAACGCTCTAACCACTAGGCTACCTGCCGCCCCAGACCATTTGAGTAACTGTCCTGTTATAAAACACAACGATAAAGTAGTACTTTTTTCAAATCCAATCAGTTTTCCACGTTGATTCAAATTCAACACATTAAATTGTTCTGTTGAAATGATGTGGAAAAAACGTTGATTCAACCAATTTTAACCCAGTGGGATGATCCAATATATCTCTGAATAGTAATCTCAAAGAATAAATTGGTCAACTACTTAGGTTATTATTCCTTAGCAAACTCTGTCTCTGTTCGATCTTAGCTGTCAATCTCTCATCATTTTGTTTTAGTATGAAAACATTTAATATTAGCCTTGGTAACAAACTTCTGTCTATATGTTTTTTCTCCAAGTGAAGTAATTGATGCATTATATGCTAATACAGACGAGCACTCTGTGGGTACAGTGTACGCAGTCGCATCTGGCATAACAAATAGATGCAGATAGGCAGAGAGCTTTGATGATTAATGCCAAGCAGTGTTGTTGTTGATGTTGTTGATGTAAACTTCTTCTTCCTGCTCAGCAGAGCAGGCAGGAAGCGGACACCAGAATGTAAATATCATTTCATATCTGTGGGGGAACAAGCTATGCAAGGGGCTGGAGACCTGGTGTTGTATTCTAATCAGTCTCTGTGGCTGTTCTGAATAATCTTATCAGTTATTAATCTGGACATTCAATTATTAATGAAACCTTGATTGAGTTCTGATTGATATCAAAAGCGGGAAACATCAATAGTACACTATATAAGTAATATCTTGTTTAAAATGGAAATAACATATTATTTCCTAAACCTAAACTTGCACTACAGGAACTAGCTACTGTGGTTAAAGTTGTGACACCAGAGGCAGTATGTGTGGACATGCCTATACTAAAGCCAGTTAGCCACATTGGACAGGGCAAGACACGTGTGAGCAAGTGAGAGAAAGACAAGGAAATGCCATTGTTATTGGTCAGCAGTGTACTGTAAGTGATTGGAGAGTGCACTGTATTAATGTACACATCTATTTCATAGCAAAATGTACCTCTTTTCTAGTTCCATTTTTTTTTATATTTAGTGGATTGTGGCATTTAAATGAGTGTGAAAGGACGATGTGACATCAGTAGTGACATTGTTTGTCTTTGTTGTCACCCCCCTTATTCCCAAAGTGCTATTGCTATTGAGCATTGGCCTGTGAAAAACAAAGCCATCATAGCGTAGCAGAGCAGCGACTACAGCCGGGATGAATAGGGAGCCTGACAGTTTACAGTGAGAGGCTGGAGAGAGAGAGAGATAAATGGAATGAAACATAACTGCAATATGCTGAATAATTTAGTGCACAGTCCCCAGTAAAGATCTGACTACTCCCTCGTTTAAAAAGATTAACAGAGTCGACAAATCACTCTGCTGTCAATCCTTTTCAACTTTTCTGTGAACTAAAACTATGAACAATTCGTATTTCATTTCTCCCACTGCAGTTACTATTTAGGGGGGTCCCCCTCTCCTCATCCCTCTGCTTTCTTTTTAAAAAAAATGCATCTGTTATCCTTGGGAATGAGTGCCTGTGGAATAATGAATGTTATCTCTGTGAGCTGTCCTTATCTCTCTCATTCAAATTCTGCCAGAGCAGCAAGTGTTGAAACATATTTATTTAAGGAACATCATTTGTACTGGCCTCAGAACTACATAATGATAAAACATAGTGCTCATGATCATGTAATACAGAGAGGTGAATCCGACTTTGTCAGCGTTGAGTTCATTAGGACAAAGCTCAGTCACCTCCTCTGTTGTGAAGATACTAAACTCAAACAGTGCTACTGTTTGTTCATCGTTGACCAAAATCTAACAAAGATAGCATCCAAACACTTCCTTTATTAATCCAGACACAACAAATATGGAATAGGAATGACACTGACAATACATGGCCATCCCTATTTGTGTTTGTTTATCCTGTACACTTGCAGTATGCACCCCACCACTATATTCTGGTTTTCATTTAGACCTTTCCCAAACCCTCCTGTTGTCTTAATTATGAGCAACCTCCCCTCTCTACCCACAGTAACACGTTGGTCTGCTTCACCCATTTCCCTACATATGATCCTCCAACTCTGCGATGCATTATTACCTTGATGAGGCTTATGCCGGTTTTTCATGACACCCCTGTAATTATAATACCTACTATACTGTATATAGGAAGAAAAAAATATGTATATTATCTTTTACCAGATCTACTGTAATGTGTTATATTCTCCTACATTAATTTCACATTTCCACAAACTTCAAAGTGTTTCCTTTCAAACGGTATCAAGAATATGCATATCCTTGCTTAAGGTCCTGAGCTACAGGCAGTTAGATTTGGGTATGTCATTTTAGGCGAAAATTGAAAAAAAGATCCTTATTAATCTCCCACAGGACAGCTGCCCTCCATTGGCCACACAAACATGCAAGGCCAAAGCTGAAAGTTTCCCTCATAACAATATTCATGATACGGTTGTTGTTTATGATTCTTTCCCTCCATCTTTTCCCATTCTCTGCAGTGATGTGAGACGTGGGGCTGCTGTGCTGAATTCTGTGTGCTGAGGCTGGCTAATTGCGGAGCAGTGGACCTGAGGAGGTGAGGGATATACAGCAAGCCCTCTCATTATACCTCCTCAGCGTGTGTCCATGTATGCTCTCTCACAGGATAGAGGAATGCGTACAGAATGATTTGCTTGGAAGCCTTGTTTTTATCCCTGCTCATCAGCAGCAGTAGAGACACGTCCTGTACAATTGTAAAGGGTAAGGGGGATACCTAGTCAGTTGTCCAACTGAATGTATTCAACTGAAATGTGTCTTCCGCATTTAACCCAACCCATTAAGTCTGTATACAGTTGTAGGATCTTCATTTGACCAGTTTCTCACAGCAGGAAAATATTCAGGAAATGTGTATTATTGTATGAATTATAAATGTACATTTTTGTAGGGGTTGATACATTTGTTCGTTAGGGCAAATCAAATCAGACATTTTATAAGTGAAAATTACAACATTTAGAAGCCTTTTTAAACTTCCTGCATCAAACTGTCAGTTCAAGCTCTTTATTAAATGTAATGTCCAATTGAAAATAACTTTAGAACACAATAAGTAAAAATGACAATCAATTTAAAGGGACAACAGGGTGATCAAACTAAGATCCTACACCTGTAGCTCATATGTTCCATTATCTGAAATGTTTTGTTAATGTTCAGAACATTCAGAGTAAATATTTAAATGAATGCTTTTAGTAAATTAATGGAATACCTGTTTCTATTCACATAGTATATTTGTTATTATTTTACAGAAAATTAGCACTGTTCAAACAGTTAATAACAAAATACTAATTCCAAAATGTCCTAAATTGCTATAATGAAAAAAAAATGGTTCCATGGGATAGAATATTATGACACAGCAATTGGTGATATTATTGCTTTGGATAAGTCAACTCAGTTGCAGTTTGAGATTATTCCTCTCATTCAATTTCTCAATCAACAAAATATCTGTGTCACAGCTTATGCACAATGGGCACATTGTTTACAGAGTAATTCTTACTCTCTTTGGAGAACTTAATTGAATTCCTTACAATTAGCCAAACCCAAGTGATATTTTTGAGTGATTGAAAAGCTGCGTCTGATTGAAGGAGACGTCCTCCCAGTAAAAACATTATGGCATGCTGCTATACAGAAACACCAAATTGTCTGGAAATTAAAACTAATGAGCAATTAGCCCACCAATGAACTTGTGCTAACATCTGTTTTTTCCCAGCTCTCCTCTCTTCCTGAATCCTAATGTTTTTAATTTAATCAGTCTGAATAAGTACGAGTCAACATTTATTTGGAGTTCTTTAATATTTCAGGTTTTCTCGTTGCTTCATAAAGAGCCTGATTGCAATTAGATAAGACGTCTTTCACTGATGTTGTATGACTGGGTTTAGTAAATAAACAGTAACTCATACTGTATATAGGTAACTATGAGAATTATAGGTTGAGGTGAAATAAAGACTGAAATCCACAGATCACAATACACAGTCTGAGTCATCTATAATATCAATAATTCATAGATATTTAACAAATAACCAACTGAGCATGTTTCTGAGCCACATCCAAACGCATACGTACTTTGAAGCCTCTTGGCCAAGCCATCAATGTAGTGAGAAAATATTCCAAGTTGACTTGCCTGGTTATAGAAAGGTTGTATAAATTACATAATCAGTTGGACATAAAATATGTTGTAATATCCCGTTATGGAGTTTGTCTACTTAATAAATACTTAAGTATGTGTAAACAAGGCATGCATTGTGTAAGCAGCAAATGGATATTCCTCCATAAACAAAGCATTACCGTTCTCATTGGCTCAATTTGTTTGTGTTTTCATGGAGTATATTTGCATGCTGCCTCTTTAACATGACTCTGCCCTCAAAAGTCTAACCCTAAGAAAGAATCATGGTGCACTCTAGTTGAACCTCTGTTTCCCATTCCCTCTCATTAAATCCCCAATATTGCCCAGTTCTATAAAATCCTTCAATGTAGAGCAGGCGTCACAGGGCTGACTGTGGAGAACAGGGTTCTCTGTAATCACAAAGTGAATAAAAAATAAAAAATAAACATTTCACCTTTATTTAAACAGGTAGGCAAGTTGAGAACAAGTTCTGATTTACAACTGCGACTTAAAAAAAAAAGTTTATATACAGTGAGGGAAAATTAGGTAAGGGAGGTAGGGCAATAAATAGGCCATGGTGGCGAGGTAATTACAATATAGCAATTAAACACTGGAATGGTAGATGTGCAGAAGTTGAATGTGCAAGTAGAGATACTGGGGTGCAAAGGAGCAAGATAAATAAATACAGTATGGGGATGAGGTAGTAGGATGGGCTGTTTACAGATGGGCTATGTGCAGGTGCAGAGATCTGTGAGATGCACTAAAAGCTGGTGCTTAAAGCTAGTGAGGGAAATATGAGTTTCCAGCTTCAGTGATTTTTGTAGTTCGTTCCAGTCATTGGCAGCAGAGAACTGGAAGGAAAGGCGGCCAAAGGAGGAATTGACTGGTGACCAGTGAGACATACCTACTGGAGCGCGTGCTACGGGTGGGTGTTGCTATGGTGACCAGTGAGCTGAGATACGGCGGGGCTATACCTAGCAAATACTTGTAGATGACCTGGAGCCAGTGGGTTTGGCGACGAGTATGAAGCGAGGGCCAGCCAACGAGAGCGTACAGGTCTCAGTGGTGGGTAGAATATGGGGCTTTGGTGACCAAACAGATGGCACTGTAATAGACTGCATCCAATTTGTTGAATAGAGTGTTGGAGGCTATTTTATAAATGACATCGGTAGGATGGTCAGTTTTACGAGGGTATGTTCGGCAGCATGCGTGAAGGATGCTTTGTTGCGAAATAGGAAGCCGATTCTAGATTTAATTTTGGATTGGAGATGCTTAATGAGTCTGGAATGAGAGTTTACAGTCTAACCAGACACCTAGGTATTTGTAGTTGTCCACATATTCTAAGTCAGAACCGTCCAGAGTAGTGATGCTGGACGGGCGGTTAGGTGCGGGCAGTGATCGGTTGAAGAGAACGCATATAGTTTTACTTGCATTTAAGAGCAGTTGGAGGCCACGGAAAGAGAGTTGTATGGCATTGAAGCTCGTCTGGAGGTTAGTTAACACAGTGTCCAAAGAAGGGCCAGATGTATACAGAATGGTGTCGTCTGCGTAGAGGTGGATCAGTGAATCACCAGCAGCAAGAGCGACATCATTGATATATACAGAGAAGAGAGTCTGTCCGAGAATTGAACCCTGTGGCACCCCCATAGCGACTGCCAGAGGTCCGGACAAGAGGCCCTCCGATTTGACACACTGAAATCTATCTGGCAAGTAGTTGGTGAATCAGGCGAGGCAATCATTTGAGAAACCAAGGCAGTTGAGTCTGCTGATAAGAATGTGGTGATTGACAGAGTCTAAAGCCTTGGCCAGGTTGATGAATACGGCTGCACAGTAATGTCTCTCATCGATGGTGGTTATGATATCGTTTAGGACCTTGAGTGTGGCTGAGGTGCACCCATGACCAGCTCTGAAACCAGATTGCATAGTGAAGAAGGTACGGTGGGATTCAAAATGGTCGGTAATCTGTTTGTTAACTTGGCTTTCGAAGACCTTAGAAAGGCAGGGTAGGATAGATATACAGTGAGGGAAAAAAGTATTTGATCCCCTGCTGATTTTGTACGTTTGACCACTGACAAAGAAATGATCATTCTATAATTTTAATGGTAAGTTTATTTGAACAGTGAGAGACAAAATAACAACAAAGAAATCCAGAAAAACGCAATCTTTGTTGGCAATCACAGAGGTCAGACGTTTCTTGTAGTTGGCCACCAGGTTTGCACACATCTCAGGAGGGATTTTGTCCCACTCCTCTTTGCAGATCTTCTCCAAGTCATTAAGGTTTCGAGGCTGACGTTTGGCAACTTGAACCTTCAGCTCCCTCCACAAATATTCTATGGGATTAAGGTCTGGAGACTGGCTAGGCCACTCCAGGACCTTAATGTGCTTCTTCTTGAGCCACTCCTTTGTTGCCTTGGCCGTGTGTTTTGGGTCATTGTCATGCTGGAATACCCATCCACGACCCATTTTCAATGCCCTGGCTGAGGGAAGGAGGTTCTCACCCTAGATTTGACGGTACATGGCCCTGTCCATCGTCCTTTTGATGCAGTAAGGTTGTCCTGTCCCCTTAGCAGAAAAACACCCCCAAAGCATAATGTTTCCCCCTCATGTTTGACGGTGGGGATGGTGTTCTTGGGGTCATAGGCAGCATTCCTCCTCCAAACACGGCGAGTTGAGTTGATGCCAAAGAGCTCCATTTTGGTCTCATCTGACCACAACACTTTCACCCAGTTGTCCTCTGAATCATTCAGATGTTCATTGGCAAACTTCAGATGGCCATGTATATGTGCTTTCTTGAGCAGGGGGACCTTGCGGGCGGTGCTGGATTTCAGTCCTTCACGGCGTAGTGTGTTACCAATTGTTTTCTTGGTGACTATGGTCCCAGCTGCCTTGAGATCATTGACAAGATCCTCCCGTGTAGTTCTGGGCTGATTCCTCACCGTTCTCATGATCATTACAACTCCACGAGGTGAGATCTTGCATGGAGCCCCAGGCCGAGGAGGATTGACAGTTCTTTTGTGTTTCTTCCATTTGCAAATAATCGCACCAACTGTTGTCACCTTCTCACCAAGCTGCTTGGCAATGGTCTTGTAGCCCATTCCAGCCTTGTGTAGGTCTACAATCTTGTCTCTGACATCCTTGGAGAGCTCTTTGGTCTTGGCCATGGTGGAGAGTTTGGAATCTGATTGATTGATTGCTTCTGTGGACAGGTGTCTTTTATACAGGTAACAAACTGAGATTAGGAGCACTCCCTTTAAGAGTGTGCTCCTAATCTCAGCTCGTTACCTGTATAAAAGACACCTGGGAGCCAGAAATCTTTCTGATTGAGAGGGTCAAATACTTATTTCCCTCATTAAAATGCAAATCAATTTATAACATTTTTCACATGCGTTTTTCTGGATTTTTTGTTGTTATTCTGTCTCTCTCTATTCAAATAAACCTACCATTAAAATTATAGACTGATCATTTCTTTGTCAGTGGGCAAACGTACAAAATCAGCAGGGGATCAAATACTTTTTCCCCCTCACTGTAGGTCTGTAGCAGTTTGAGTCTAGAGTGTCTCCCCCTTTGAAGAAGCTTTCCAATCTTTGGGAATCTCAGACGAAAGAGAGGTTGAACAGGCTAGTAATAGGGGTTGCAACAATTTCGGAAGATAATTTTAGAAAGAGAGGGTCCAGGTTGTCTAGCCCGGCTGATTTGTAGGGGTCCAGATTTTGCAGCTCTGTCAGAACATCAGCTATCTGGATTTGGGTGAAGGAGAAATGGGGTTGGTTTGGGCAAGTTGCTGTGGGGGGTGCAGGGATGTTGACCGGGGTAGGAGTAGGCAGGTGGAAAGCATGGCCAGCCGTAGAAAAATGCTTTTTGAAGTTCTCAATTATAGTGGATTTGTCGGTGGTGACAGTATTTCCTAGCCTCAGTGCAGTGGGCAGCTGGGAGGAGGTGCTCTTGTTCTCCATGGACTTTACAGTGTCCCAGAACATTTTTGAGTTTGTGCTACAGGATGCAAATTTCTGCTTGAAAAAGCTAGCCTTTGCTTTCCTAACTGCTTCATCAGTCTGCCATCAAGTTAGTTTTCAAACTTGTACAAATGCATATTTATTGTAACAAAGGCAATTGGGTGCTGATACACAGCCTATACATCATTACCACCACACTCCAAAATGGTCCAGAAGACAGTGGATCCTATTGGTCCTATTTATCCATGTTTACACCTGGTGCTATCATGTGTCCACATTCTGATTGTGCCCATATTTTTTGACAGATGTAGACATTTAAAAGACACATTGTGATCTGATTGTGATCAGATCTTATAAGTGTAAACAGACAAAATCAGGACAAGATCAGAACAAAGTACGCATGTTAGAGGCAGCTATAAAAGGGGCTGAGACTGCAGGAAATATCAAAGCAAACAACTCAATATTTAACACTCTGATTCTATTGCTATTGTATCAAAGGACTGTTTTGTGTCTTGCTTGTTATTTTTTTATAGCACAGTAGATCTGGAGTGGCTTAAAGAGAAGGTGCTTAATGGATTGTATTGCTTGATTTGACAGAGATAGCCTGCAGGGTTCTGTCTTACTATCCAGGTCTGTGCCCAAACAGTTCGAGCTTCTACTTTTAACCCTTTCATGCGTGAGTTCCAAATATCTCTAATGGTCGCCCCAGCATGAGTTATTTTATGCACGTGATGATGTTATGACGTTCTCTCCATAATATAATGTGATTGTTATTCAACAATACATTTAATCCGCGCTGCCCTCAAAAAAAGGAATTTAGCCTGTTTTTATTTATAGGCTGTTTCAACTTCCAATGATTTTCTAAAAAAGTTTTTATTTTCTAAGAGCAGTTTGAATTGAGCTGTGTTCCGCCTCCTCGTTCATTCACAAAAAAATAGTCATTTTTACTTTTGCGGACAATTACATTTTTGTGACATTTCTGACCCGGACAAAATTCCCCAAGCACTTCCTAATTGTTTGTGCAGTTCAAGTCTGCAGACAGTTTCTCATCGGAACGATCTGCATACGTGTTCACATTTTCCTTCTTTTGCCAGCATCGCAGTCATTGTTGTTTTCGTTACTAATAATAACTTTGGAAATGTGTGCGTTTCTATCAAAGTAAGTGCCTTATTACGTTGTAATAGTTTCAGTATGTCGTGTTATGTCGTTTCTATTGGAGCTCACTGTATTTATGGAGCATAATATATTTGTATACTCCTTATAACCGCGGACACGTGAGGTAACGTTACTCATTTCATAAACTTTATGGTGTTATATTCAATCTTGCTTAGATATCTAGCTACATTCTTCTATCAGCTCTGTAAAACAATGCTAGTTGCGTCAGAAAAGTATTAGCTTATGTTGTATTTTGAAGGTACCCTGGCCTTATGCCTCCCAAGTGGCGCAGCGGTCTATGGCACTGCATCAGTGCTAGGCATCACTACAGACACCCTGGTTTGAATCCAGGTTGTATCACAACCGGCTGTGATTGGGAGTCCCATAGGGCGGCACACAATTGGCCCAATTTTGTCAATGCAGTATTCTATTTTTATAGCAGTGTTTTATTATGTTACTTATTTGTGATATTGTTTTATTTCTATATCCTGATATTGTATTCTAATGAATAAGTCCTCTTTATTCTATACTTTCAGACACCACGCCAATATCATAACTGGAACTGGACATCTTTCGAGCTGAAGATTGAGGCCAGCCTATGTATGCTAGTATACATTCCTTAACAGCTTTACTGGATGAAAACACAGCAAGAAAACACATATGCCAATATGTAATAGTCGTCAATTTTACTGCAGTATTGGTGGTGGTTGGTTCAACAACAACTTGTTTTACTAGAGGAAAAAAAACGGAATATGCATAACCCATATTTAATATTCATGCAGTGACTGAACAACAACTGCACCTCTAAAGGCATAGTATCATGGCAGGTCACCTGTCAAGCCACCTGTCAGGTCAGTCAGTCACTTATTGCTGCAGATGTGCTCAATAGTGCTTGAGCGTATGATACTCCTCAAAGCATGGTGAAACACATTGATGTGTATCACAAGCTAAACACATGTATTTTGTCAACTTCCTCTGCTTACTTCTCCTGGTGCCAGACAGGCAGACTTTGCAGTGCCTCCGTGTGTGGCTACCTTGAGCAGCAGTTTGAGGGACTTTGCAGGGAAAATGCCGTGCAGTGAGGCGTAGGGGATTGTCCGCAGCAGGGCGACCCCCAATGGATGGGCGCCGAGGGGTGTGGTGCTCCTCCAGCAGCTCTCTCATGAGGTTCTCTCTATACTTTTGGTAGGTAATTACTTTACCTATGAGGGAGTGGGGAGGATGAGGAAAGTTATAGGATGATGAGGCAGTGGGTAGGTGGGTGAGATATTGTCACTATAATTGCATAATGTATTTGTATGTGAACTGTACATCCAATTACAAAAATACCTTGTTCAGTAATCATCTCACCTGTTAGTTGGCGGTGAACTATGCTGCCGTTGAGGATAGCAGTGTCGATCAGATGGAAAAATATCTTCTTATACCACTTGGTCGTTTTCCGAGCGCATTCCACAAAGCTGTTTATCATGTCCGCCTTATCCACTGCCCCCATTTTGAGCTTATAGTCAAGCACACAGTCTGGTTTGATCTCTCTCTCTCCTGTCAGGTGGTCCACCTTCCCTGTGGCTGACACGGTTGCTGTATGGACAGTGGAGAGGACATGGACGTCTCGTTTGTCATGCCACTTTAATGCCAGCTGTTGACCGTTCTCCTTGAACTCCACCTCCCCTCTCTGCATCTTCCTGCAGCCAAATGCCGGCATCCCCTTCCTGTTCGACCTGACTGTGCCACAGGCCCCTGTGCTGTTGGAGAGCAGATGCTGGAAGAGTGTGGGACTGCTGTACCAATTGTCCACGTACAAAGTGTGTCCCTTGCCGAGATGAGGAGCCAGCATGGTCATCACCACGGACCCGGACACCCCAAGCCCCTCATAATGTTTGATGTCAGTGGTGGACCCTGTGTAAACTATAATGTCCTGGACAAATCCCGTCTTCACGTCGCACATGACAAAGAACTTGACCCCAAACCTGTGCCTTTTGGAGGGAATATATTGACGGAACGCCAGCCTACCTTTCCATAACATCAGGGACTCATCAATGCATAGGTCCTTGTATGGCACAAAGACCCGACCAAATGCTGATGTTAGGCTGATAAGAACATTTCTTATTTTGTGTAACGGGTCACTTAGGATGGCAGTAGCATTGTTGACAACATGCAGGCATCGCAGCAGAGCTAGGAAGCGATCTTGGGAAAAGAGGGTGGCAAAGAAGGGGGTTGCTTAGTATTCTCTTAGGGAGTTCTTCTTTACTATCCCCATGAGGATGAATGTCACCAGAAAAGTATACATTTCACTAATTGTGGTTGTCAACCATTTAGCAAGTTTCCCCCTCACTCCTGGCTCTCTCTTCTCCTGTAGCTCCAAGGCATAGCAATTGGTCTCCTCTACTATGTTTCCCACCAGCTCTTCTGTCAGAAACAACTTGAAGCACTCTGCCTCAGTTGGAAATGGCAAGGGGCGTTGCACTCCAGACTGGGACTCATCAAAGCAAACAGCAGGGCCAGGAGGGATGAAATGACTGGCGGCCTTCCAGCTAACACAGAACTCCTGTACTTCATCCACTGTCGATCTGCCTCCATCACCACCAGCATCTTCAAAGGGACCTGGTACTTCGTCAGTGGACAAGGAAACCTCAGATTCAGGGTTCTCAATGGCTACAAGGTTGGGGGGCAGCTCCTCACTGTCACTGTCAGAATCATATTCCTGACTTTCATACTCAGACTCATTGTCAGAATTTTTAAGAAATCTCGAGAATTTCCACATTTGTGAGTGGTCTCCTTTTGAAAAACATTGCTAATGCTACAGCTTAGCTCACTAGCTACATACATAAACAACAACACTGAGTGGCTCAGAGTGGGAGTGAGAGGTTACGTTGAGCACGCGACACTTGTATCAATAAATCACTATCAGAAAATGTTTTGTGTGGTAATTATTTATATATTCACTGTTTTATTCACGTTTTCAATTACAGGTGACAAATCATGCATTCCGATTCTTGCATAGATTGTAATGGGCACATATTCTGTGTGTAAAATATTTCAGCTGTGTAGCCATGTTTGTTGACATACAATGCATTCTGGGTTTCACGTAATAGTCTGACCAAAGATGTTATAGCAAAATGAGGTAAGGGTTCACTCATTTTTTGAGGACTTCCGGAAATGAATGGTGGGATGTGAACTATAGTAGACGACACATCCCTTCAACGTGCATACTATAAACAGACCAAAGTCATCTTGCCTTCTCTTATTATCTTTGGTTTCTGTGAGGAAAAAGCATGGCTGTGCACTGAAACTCGTTTACTTTCGAAGTCTAAAGTGTTTTACCTAATTATTTCGGTCAATGGTGAGCTCACCTGTGATGTGATTAATTATACACAGTAATTGCTATTAACTAATTCATATTGTAGTTTATGTCAGCCGAGAGTTAGAAAATATGACCACTTGTGTTGCGTCAATCTTTCCTCAGTGCGAGGACAAATGTAGCCTACCTTTTTCCGATTAGGGTGATTGTGTTATGCTGTAGCTACTTCTGTGAACATTGAATCCAAAAATAAACTGCTCACATTCTAGACATAACTTTGTAAGGACTGTGTTTGTGTAAATAGTTTCTGAAAAAAGTGTGGCCAGCTCAATTGTTGATTGTTGTCATTCGAAACTGGCATTTTAAATAAACATTCTAAACGAACGTTCTAATCACAAGGATGAGATCGTACACTTGAGGGACCACTGTAGAACGATCACAGATATAAGATGGTACGTGTGAAAGGGTTAAAAATCCACCTTTCCAGAAATAAGTCTTTCACTGTTGCCGCTTGTTACAGACCCCCCTCAGCCCCCAGCTGCACCCCGGACACCATATGTGAATTAATTGCCCCCCATTTATCTTCAGAGTTTGTACTGTTAGATGACCTAAACTGGGATATGCTTAACACCCCGGCCGTCCTACAATCTAAGCTAGATGCCCTCAATCTCACCCAAATGATCATGGAACCTACCAGGTACAACCCCAAATCCGTAAACTCAGGCACCCTCATAGATATCATCCTGAACAACCTGCCCTCTAAATACACCTCTGCTGTCTTCAATCAGGATCTCAGCGATCACTGCCTCATTGCCTGGGTCCATAATGGGTCCGCGGTCCAACGACCACCCCTCATCAGTCAAACGCTCCCTAAAACACTATAGCGAGCAGGCTTTTCTAATCGACCTGGCCCGGGTATCCTGGAAAGATACTGACCTCATTCCGTCAGTAGAGAATGCCTGGTTATTCTTTAAAAGTGCTTTCCTCACCATCTAAAATAAGCATGCCCCATTCCAAAAATGTAGAACCAGCAACAGATATAGCCCTTGGTTCACTCCAGACCTGACTGCCCTTGACCAGCACAAAAACATCCAGTGGCGTAGAGCATTAGCATCGAATATCCCCCGTGATATGCAACTTTTCAGGGAAGTTAGGAACCAATATACACAGGCAGTTAGGAAAGCGAAGGCTAGCTTTTTCAAACAGAAATTTGCATCCTGTAGCACAAACTCCAGAAAGTGTTGAGACACTGTAACGTCCATTGAGAATAAGAGCACCTCCTCCCAGCTGTCCACTGCACTGAGGCTAGGAAACATTGTCACCACCGATAAATGTACGATTATCGAGAATTTCAATAAGCATTTTTCTACGGCTGGCCTCGCTTTCCACCTGGCTACCCGAACCCCGGTCAACAGCTCTGCACCCCCCCACAGCAACTTGCCCAAGCCTCCCCCATTTCTCCTTCACCCAAATCCAGATAGCTGATGTTCTGAAAGAGTTGCAAAATCTGGACCCCTACAAATCAGCTGGGCTAGACAATCTGGACCCTCTCTTTCTAAAATGATCCGCCGCAATTGTTGCAACCCCTATTACGAGCCTGTTCAACCTCTCTTTCGTATCGTTTGAGATCCCCAAAGATTGGAAAGCTGCCGCGGTCATCCCCCTCTTCAAAGGGGGAGACACTCTAGACCCAAACTGTTACAGACCTATATCTATCCTACCCTGCCTTTCTAACGTCTTCGAAAGCGAAGTTAACAAACAGATCACCGACCATTTCGAATCCCACCGTACCTTCTCCGCTATGCAATCTGGTTTCCGAGCTGGTCATGAATGCACCTCAAGGTCCTAAACGATATCATAATCGCCATCGACAAAAGACAATACTGTGCAGCCGTATTCATTGACCTGGCCAAGGCTTTCGACTCAGTCAATCACCACATTCTTATCAGCAGACTCAACAGCCTTGGTTTCTCAAATGACTGCCTCGCCTGGTTCACCAACTACTTCTCAGATAGAGTTCAGTGTGTCAAATTGGAGGGCCTGTTGTCCAGACCTCTGGCAGTCTCTATGGGGGTGCCACAGGGTTCAATTCTCGGACAGACTCTCTTCTCTGTATACATCGATGATGTCGCTCTTGCGGCTGGTGATTCTCTGATCCACCTCTACGCAGATGACACCATTCTGTATACTTCTGGCCCTTCTTCGGACACTGTGTTAACTAACCTTCAGACGAGCTTCAATGCCATACCAACTCTCCTTATGTGGCCTCCAACTGCTCTTAAATGCAAGTAAAACTAAATGCATGCTCTTCAACCGATCACTGCCCGCACCTGCACGCCACCCAGCATCACTACTCTGGACGGTTCTGACTTATATGTGGACAACTACAAATACCTAGGTGTCTGGTTAGACTGTAAACTCTCCTTCCAGACTCATTAAGCATCTCCAATCCAAAATTAAATCTAGAATCAGCTTCCTATTTCGCAACAAAGCATTCTTCACTCATGCTGCCAAACATACCCTCGTAAAACGGACTATTCTACCGATCCTTGACTTCGGCGATGTCATTTACAAAATAGCCTCCAATACTCTACTCAGCAAATTGGATGCAGTCTATTACAGTGCCATCCGTTTCATCACCAAAGCCCCATATTCTACCCACCACTGTGACCTGTATGCACTCGTTGGCTGGCCCTCACTTCATATTCGTCGCCTAACCCACTGGCTCAAGGTCATCTATAAGTCCTTGCTAGGTAAAGCCCCGCCTTATCTCAGCTCACTGGTCACCATAGCAACACCCACCCATAGCATGCACTCCAGCAGGTATATTTCACTGGTCTCCCCCAAAGCCAATTCCTCCTTTTTCCTCCTTCCGCCTTTCCTTCCAGTTCTCTGCTGCCAATGACTGGAACAAATTGCAGAAATCACTGAAGCTGGAGACTCTTATCTCCCTCACTAAATTTAAGCATCAGCTATCAGAGCAGCTTACAGATCATTGCACCTGTACATAGCCCATCTGTAAATAGCCCATCCAACTACCTCATCCCCATATTGTTATTTATATGTTGTTTTTTTCTCCTTTGCACCCCAGTATCTCTATTTGCACAGTCATCTTCTGCACATCTATCACTCCAGTGTTAACTTGCGAAATTGTAATCATTTCGCCACTACGGCCTATTTATTGCCTTACCTCCCTAATCTTACTTTATTTACATACACTGTATATAGACATTTCTATTGTGTTATTGAATGTACGTTTGTTTATTCCATGTGTAACT
The DNA here is from genome assembly GCA_030435695.1 of Brachymystax lenok tsinlingensis. NCBI lineage: Eukaryota > Metazoa > Chordata > Actinopteri > Salmoniformes > Salmonidae > Brachymystax > Brachymystax lenok. The sequence continues at coordinate 20,511,690 of CM059797.1, read as the reverse complement.
CTGTGTTGTTGTTTGTGTAACACTGCTTTGCTTTTTTCTTGGCCAGGTCACAGTTGTAAATGAGAACTTGTTCTCAACTGGCTTACCTAGTTAAATAAAGGTGAAATAAATAAAATAAAACATTCTTGGGAACAGAATAATGGTATGATGTGATGTGCACCAGAGACGGAGTAATCAGCCCCACATAAGGTGTTGAAGGCAATGGTGTATTATAAGAAGAACACACCATGCAGTGGCAAATCTGACATGAAACCTAGTCATCCAATAATGATCAGTGTGATCTCTCTGACTCTCACTCACTGGACCCAAAGCAAACAGTGACGGGATACTCAGTAACAACCAATCACACAATAATAAAACAAGCACACAGTCTTCATGCAAAGTTGTGTCTTTGAGTAATGTAAAGACACTCATTACCATGTTGTTCTTTCCATTACCCTTTTGTTCTTTTAAGGCATTTGTTCACTGGCCATCCCTTTGAACTAACAGTCATGAATGTGAGGAGGCACCAGATGCATAAAATAAAATGTTATTTGTTACATGCTTCATAGACAACATGTATAGACTAACAGTGAATGGCTTACTTATGGGTCCTTTTCCAACAATGCAGAGTTAAATATAAGATACAAATTTGAATAAAAGATAGAAATAGTGACACAAGGAATAAAAAGTTTAACACATAACTGACAATTTACCAGATCACTGACAGTTTAACAGGTAACTGACTAAATAATAGAAACACTTAAGTAAATGAGGGATACAAAGTATATTGAAAGCAGGTGCTTCCACACAGTTGTGGTTCCTGAGGTAATTAAGCAATTAACATCCCATCATGCTTAGGATCGTGTATAAAAAGGCAGGCCATGATTTTGGCCATTACTTTGGCTACCATGGCTATTCCCCCATAGGATGACAGTGCCCCCATCCACAAGGCATGAGTTGTCACTGAATGGTTTGATGTGCATGAAAACGATGTTAACCATATGCCGTGGCTGTCTCAGTCACCAGATCTCAACCCGATTGAACACTTATGGGAGATTCTGGAGCGGCTCCTGAGACAGCGTTTTCCACCACCATAGACAAAACACCAAATTATGTAATTTCTCGTGGAAGAACGGTATCCCTCCAATAGAGTTCCAGATGTGTAGAATCTATGCCAGGGTGCACTGAAGCTGTTCTGGCTCAGGGTGGCCCAACTCCCTATTAAGACACTTTATGTTGGTGTTTCCTTGATTTTAGGCAGTTACCTGTATCTGCAATATTAACTGAGTCAATATGTAAATGAGCTAATTGCTTTCACAGTTACAAAACACTTCTCTTGTTATGCCACATACAGATGCAGATATATTGATCTTCCTTTCTCATCGTGTAGCCTGGCATATTCTGTATGTTTGCAAATATCTCCCTAAATTGGTGTTAAATAAATAAATAATAGGGATTGATTCAGAGGCACTCTGAAAGCTTGACTGAATTGTAAATCTTTAACTCCAGTTAATGTATTAATGAATGACATTGTCTTGTACCCATGCACATCTAATGATCAGCAGCGACCTTTCACTGTGTATTTATTACTGTTGCAGTTATTGTCTGCTCCAAACAATCATATTACTGGAAATTAATTAAGTTGTATAATTTTGGTGTTAAAAGTTTGTAATTGCACACTCAATTGTAACATGTCATGCAATCACCATAACACGCCTATAATCATGAAATTACAGTAACAATACACACTTGGGTTTAGCGCCACGGTCAGTGCCTGGACGCATTAGTAACAACAGAGTTATACCCTCTAGGGTCAAAGGTCCACATTTCACACTTTATTTCATTCACTATGTTATATCTCAGAGCTTCAGGAAAAACCAACAGGAATTGGAGGGGAGTGGAAAGTGGGGGATCCCATTGGGAACTAGATTAAAGCATCTCTGTTGATGTAGTGTTACCTGTATTGCTCTGTAAGATTTGTGTAGAATAATTTACTTCAACCTACATCTCCACGGTACAGAACATTTCAGAACGCAGCATTGTACCATTGACAGACATAATCTTGATCTTCAGACCAATGTTGCCCTCTAGTGTTAGAAATATGAACAAGCAAAGTTAATTTGGTATCTAGGCCTAGACTCAATAGAGCCCCACAGTGGAGGTGTCATAATACCCATAAAACCTAACCTTTCAAACAGGGAAATGGTTCCAATCATTTTTCCACCATTCATTTTTCCCATAGGGAATTTTAGAAACACTTCAAATAAGGACTGTGTTTCATGTAGGCTTACCCTGGCATGAAGTTTTGATAACCATGTAAATCTCTCTCGGACAAGGTGACTTTTATCAATATATTCAGCTCTATTTACTCTCAGATTCGAAAATGCTAATTAGCATCAAAGTAGACATCATGCAAGACTACAAATCCCTGCAAGCTCCTGCACGTCATGTCTAGCTGACACGTTTGCTAACAGGTACTGTGTCATTTTAAAACTTGACAAGACAGTTAAAATCAAATCAAATGTTATGTCACATGCGCCGAATACAACAGGTGTAGATCTTACCGTGAAATGCTTAGTTACAAGCCCTTAACCAACAATGCCATTCAAGAAATGGAGTTAAAAAAATATTTACTAAATAAACTAAAGTTTTAAAAATATGATTTAAAAAAAGTAACACAAAATAACAATAACGAGGCTGTATACAGGGGTACAGGTTAGTCGAGGTAATTTGGACATAGGCACAGTAGGGGTAAAGTGACTATGCATAGATAATAAACACAGAGTAGCAGCAGTATAAAAACAAGTAGGGGGTCAATGTAAATAGTCCGGGTGGCCATTAGATTAATTGTTCACCAGTCTTATGGCTTGGGGCTAGAAACTGATAAGGAGCCTTTTTGTCCTCGACTTGGCACTCCGGTACCGCTTGCTGTGCAGTAGTAGAGAGAACAGTCTATGACTTGGGTGACTGGAGGCTTTGACAATTTTGTGGGCCTTCCTCTGACACCGCCTAGAATATAGGTCCTGGATGGCAGGAAGCTTGACCCCAGTGATGTACTGGTCCGTACGCATTACCCTCTGTAATGCGTACGGTCAGATGCAGAGCAGTTGCCATACCAGGCGGTGATGCAACCGGTCAGGATGCTCTCGATGGTGCAGCTGTAGATCTTTTTGAGGATCTGGGGACCAATGCCAAATCTTTTCAGTCTCCTGAGTGGGAAAATGTGTTGTCGTGCCCTCTTCACGACTGTCTTGATGTGTTTGGACCTTGAGTTCGTTGGTGATGTGGACACAAAGGAACTTGAAACTCTCCACTACAGCTCCGTCGATGATAATGGGGGCCTGTTTGGCCTGCCTTTTCCTGTAGTCCACAATCAGCTCCTTTGTCTTTCTCATATTGAGGGAGAGGTTCCATGTTTCTGACCTCCTCCCTATAGGCTCAGTCATCAGCAAACTTAATGATGGTGTTGGAGTCATGTTTGGCCACGCAGTCGTGGGTGAACAGGGAGTACAGGACTAAGCACGCACCCCTGAGGGGCCCCAGTGTTGAGGATCAGTGTGGCAGATGTGTTGTTGCCTACCCTTACGACCTGGGGACGGCCCATCAGGAAGTCCAAGATCCAGTTGCAGAGGGAGGTGTTTAGTCCCAGGGTCGTTAGCTTAGTGAAGAGCTTTGTGGGCACTATGTTGATAAACTCTGAGCTGTAGTCAATGAACAGCATTCTCACATAGGTGTTCCTTTTATTCAGGTGGGAAAGGGCAATGTGGAGTGCGATTGAGTTTGCGTCATCTGTGGAGGCGATATGCGAATTGGAGTGGGTCTAAGTTTTCCGGGATGATGGTGTTGATGTGAGCCATGACCAGCCTTTCAAAGCACTTCATGGCTCCTGACATGAGTGCTACGAGACAGTAATCATTTAAGCAGAGGCAGTTATCATTTAGGCTGGTTAACTTCGCTTTCTTGGTTACAGGGACTATGGTAGTCTGCTTGAAACATGTAGGTATTACAGACTCGGTCAGGGAGAGGTTGAAAATGTAATTGAAGACACTTGCCAGTTGGTCTGCTTTGAGTACACGTCCTGGTAATCGGTCTGGCCCCGCGGCTTTGTGAATGTTGACCTGTTTAAAGGTTTTGCTCACATCGGCCAAAGAGAGCGTGATCACACAGTCGTCTGGAACAGATGGTGCTCTCAGTGTTGCTTGCCTTGAAGCGAGCATAAAAGGCATTTAGCTTGTCTGGTAGGCTCGCATCACTGAGCAGCTCGCGGCTGGGTTTCCCTTTGTAGTCAACAGAATTGTCAATTGAAAGAAATTTAGCGAATTTATTAATTACTAAATGTAGCTAACATTCAGTGGTGGAAAAAGTACACAATTGTCATACTTGAGTAAAAGTAAAGATACCTTAATAGAAAATGACTCAAGTAAAATTGAAAGTCCCCCAGTAAAATACTACTTGAGTAAAAGTCTAAAAGTATTGGGTTTTAAATATACTTCGGTATCAAAAGCAAATTGAATTGCTCAAATATTCTTAAGTATCAAAAGTAACAGTATGAATAATTTCTGATTCCTTATATTAAGCAACGCAGACTGCACCATTTTCTTGTTTTTTAAATTTACGGATAGCCAGGGGCACACTCCAACACTTAGACATCATTTACAAATGAAGCATTTGTGTTTAGTGAGTCCGCTATATCAGAGGCAGAAGGGATGACCGGGGATGTTCTCTTGATAACTGTGTGAATTGGACCCTTGTTCTGTCCTGTAAACATTCAAAATGTAACGAGTACTTTCAAGTGTCAAGGAAAATGTATGGCGTAAAAAGTATATTATTTTCTTTAGGAATGTAGTGAAGTATAGTGAAAAGATGTAAAAAAAAAAAAAAGATAAATAGTAAAGTAAAGTACAGATACACAAAATAAAACTTAAGTAGTACTTTAAAGTATTTTTACTTAAGTACTTTACACCACTGCTAACATTAGATAGTTAATCCAGATATTCTTACCTTTGCCTTAATTAGGTAGTCTCGTCCAGATCATCATGTCAATTGTAGTTCTTTATGATAACCACATTAGCAGCTAATTTGCATTTTATTTGGGGGCTGAATACAGGCAAATATATTGATAAAAGTCACCTTGCCCTAGAGAGATTTACACGGTTATCACAACGTAAGCCTACACCAAACTCAGACCTTATTTTAAGTGTTTCTAACATCTCTTATGAATAGTGTGAACATTACTGGAAACATTTACTTGTTTGACCACTAGGTTTTATGGGTATTAGACTCATACTCTACAAGCTCTAATGTTAAGGCAGCCTCATACATAGGTTCGGTTTGCTCCTAGCTATACTCGGATAGGCGAAGCGACCGTCTGTGCGCTCATACTCCCTAAAGCAGCCTTTCTTAAAGTATGGGTTGCGACGGAACTGTTAATATTGGGTCGGAGTAAATTTATAATTATTTAATTAATTGCTGGAATTGATTTGGCCAAGTGCAACTGCGCACACTGTTTAGCAGCGGTATCTCAGCTCAGTTTGGCAGCAGCGCGAGTGGGAGGATGATGCCTCTATGTGCTTCGCCGTTTAACAGGATCTTTATCTGCAGTTGTCTTGAAGATCACTCCGCGACCCTCACGCTGCAGCTCTGTTGTTCAGCAGCAGATGATGTGCTGTCAGCCACTGACTTGTCATTCCCACTCGCCATCGCCTACAGCTGTCATCAAATGGACTCAAACTAGCCACAAGTTCTGACTTGAGCTCAATCGTCAGAAACGCAAATACAGCGATGAGTTTCTCTCTTGGTTTTGTATAAACTTTGAGAAATAACGAGGATCGCCCGCAATGTGTTTTTTTGCGGGGAAGTGCTTAGTAATGACTCTCAAAACGAACAAATTAAAACGACAAGTCCCGACCAAACATCCACAGGCTGACGGTAAACTCAGGGAGTTCTTTCAGAACAGGGCAGAATGCTTCGACAGTGGAAAAGTAAGTCAGCTAGCAAGGCATTGTTGTCATTTTATAACAGGTGATGATTAGCAGAAATAAGGGAGCACCATCTCTCATAGAAGTAGATCTGAGTTTCTCTTTCAAACAATCACCTCGTACTCAGCTAATAGCTAACGTTACCTAAAGCAAGCTAGCTAGCTAGATGCAACCCTAAGTAACATTAAGTTACAGATGAAGATGAAAAATTCAAGCCTACTATACATTTTACTGTAGAAATTATTGTTGAAAACAAGTCTAGGTGGGAACTGTTGCAGCTAAAATACAAGTAATCTTTTTTATTTTAAATAAAATGATTTAACACATCACACAGATGTAGACCATAACATATACACGCACAGCTGATAAGATACATCAAGAGTAGGTCATATTTAGATTTTTTTTTAAATTAAATGATAGTTCATTGTAGGTGGTTTTTGACAAAAGGCTTTCTCTGCCCCCTGCATTCAAAGGGAACAGAGTTACCCTCAAAGCTTCATACCAGGTGAGCCTAAAAAAAGCCCCACAGTATAGGAGAGGAGCTTATCGAACCCTGCCTGAGGGATGTCTGTGTATCTCTTTTGGGTGAGGAGGCAGCAAAAAAAGTGGACTCAGTCCCACTTTCCAATGACACAGTGGGCAAAATAATAAAATATATGTCAGTTGACATACAAGCATCTGTGATAGAAAAAAGGAAACAGCACAATAAATTATTTTTTCAATTAGATGAGTTAGTAGATGTGGCTGGAATTCCACAGTTGATGGTATATGCAAGAAACGTATTCGGTGATGATATCCAGGAGGAATTTATTTTCTGTGACCATCTACAAACAACAACAAGGGGAGGGGACATTTTTAGGGTGGTAGAGACTCATTTGAAAGACTTACAAATTGACTGGGAATTTTTGGGGGGATTTGCACCGATGGTGCAAGATGCATGACTGGGTGCAACTCCGGATTCAAAGCTCATGTCTGCAGAGTGGTGCCCAGCGTGAAACTGACACATTGTATTCTGCACAGGGAGTCTTTGGCCAGCAAAGCATTACAACCTGACCTAGGGGCTGTTTTCGTAAAGGTGGTGAATCTGATCAAGAAGAGGCCTCTTCAAACAAGGCTGTTCAGAGAGCTTTGGAAGGAGATGAGAGCAGACCATGAGCACCCGCTCTTTCATTGTGAGGTTAGGTGGTTGTCCAGGAGGAGGGTCCTGGAGAGGCTGTGGGAACTGAGAGAGGAGGTTCTGGCCTATCTGGAGAAAGAGGACAGCGACCTTGCCGACCTCTTCCGTGACAAACTGGTTGGCAAGGCTGGCTTACCTGGTTGACATTTTCAGAACACAAGCCTCCAGAGCAAGGAATCAACCATTTTGGAGCTTGAAGATGGCATCAGAGGATTCACTGCATGCCTGGCATTGTGGCAGTCACAGCTGAAGGCTGGAGCATATGGCATGTTCCCTGTTCTGTCAGCTCACATGCAGCAGATAGATTTCCCCCTTATGTGAAGCTGTGAAGAAGGGTATGGCTGAGCACATGGCCAGCCTGCAGCAGAACTTTGACCGGTACTTTCCTAACCCACAAGGATCTCAAAAACTTCAATGGGTGAGGTATCCCTTTCAAGCAGTGTCCTCATCAGACCTAGGAATAATTCTGCCAGAGATGGAGGCCTTAGTGACACTACAAGCAAGCAATGGCAGCAAGATGCTTTTTAACACACTCACACAGTTCTTAGTTGCTCATCTACATCAGGAAGCGGTCTCCTGCCTGGCTGAGAAAGCAGTAGATGTTCTGGTCCAGTTTAGCACCACATACCTATGCGAGTCAGGGTTCTCAACTCTGGCATACTTAAAAAACAAGTACAGAAACAGACTCAATGCTGAAAATGACCTCAGGGTTTCACTGTCAAAAACTGAGCCCAGAATAGACCTGCTTGTTAAAAACTTTAACCAGCCACACACCTGTCATTAAGACTGTGTGTATGTGTGTGTGTGCTGGTCTACATCTGTGTGATGTGATAAATCAGTTTATTCCAGTTCAGAATACAAATTATTTATTGTATTTTAACAGCAACAGTTCCAACCTATACTTTTTTTCAACAATAATTTATACAGTAAGATGTACAGTAGGCCTGATTATTTTTTATCTGTACTGTTACTTAGGGTTGCACTATCAAACATTGAGCCTGTGTGTGTGTGTGTATGTTCTGTTCACAGGAGGTTGGTGGCACCTTAATTGGGGAGGACCGGCTCATGGTAATGGCTGGAGCAGAATTTTATCAAACACATGGTTTCCAGGTGTTTGATGTCATTCCATTTGCTCCGTTCCAGCCATTTTTTATGAACCTTCCTCCCCTCAGCAGCCTCCTGTGGTTCTGTTATATCTCTGTGTGATGTGATCAGTCAGTTTATTCCAGTTCAGAATTAAGTTACTGTATTTTAACAGTTCCAACCTAGCAGCAGTTCCAACCTAGACAGATATGTATTAATGGGGAAAAATAAACATTAAAAGATATTTATGGGTATTTCATTGTTTTTAGTTTTTTCTATATTGCATTTGTTTTATGCATAAGGGCAATGAAATGTACCGATATTTACGTATAGTTGCATGTTTTTATCAGCTTGGGTCCCAGGAAAACACAGAATTTCAAATTTGGGTCCCAGGCTGAAAAGGTTTAAGAACCCCTGCCCTAAACACATTTGCTTGAAAAACTATGAAAAAATAGACAATATAACTGTTGTTTGTCCTTCTTGAGACACTGTAGCAAAAACATAGCCAGAAACACTTCTTCAAGAATCAAAAAATTGGTCCTTAGTTTTGATGTTTTTGCAGAGAATGACTATCTAATGTGGCGTACAGCAGGTTAGCCACCAGGGGGAGACTCGCCGAACCCTGATGACAGACGGAATCTACATCACAAGGCGATGGCTCCCTCTGCTGGATGTGCCAGGTCTCGACGGGCTCTTTAGCCAGAACTAATTGGGGATGATTGTAGTTGGTGAGTAATCAAGGGGCTGATTGCTCACCAGCTGGACGAGTTCCATAAAGCTGCCAGAATGGCAGCACACGAGGAAGGGGGCTGGGGGAAGAGAGGTTATTCCTGTGTAGTTGTGCTCAGTACCAGAGATAAGGGAGGGAGCTCAGTTTTATTCCCCACAGGATACAGCTAGACCCCGGAGCCCAGAATCAAATCAAATCTTATTTGTCACATACACATGGTTAGCAGATGTTAATGCGAGTGTAGCGAAATGCTTGTGATTCAAGTTCCGACAGTGCAGTAATATCTAACAAGTAATCTAACAATCCCCAACAACTACCTAATACACACAAATCTAAAGGGGTGAATGAGAATATGTACATGTAAGTATATGGATGAGCGATGGCCGAGCAGCATAGGCAAGGTGCAATATATGGTATAAAATACAGTATATACATGTGATATGAGTAATGTAAGATATGTAAACATTAATAAAGTGCCATTATTTAGAGTTTCATTGTATAAAGTGACTAGTGATCCATTTATTAAAGTGGCCAGTGATTGGGTCTCAATGTAGGCAGCAGCCTCTGAGTTAGTGATTGCTGTGATACAGCCCGACAGGATGCTCTCGATTGTGCATCTGTAAAAGTTTGTCAGGGTTTTGTGTGACAAGACAAATTTATTCAGCCTCCTGAGGTTCATCACACTGTCTGTGTGGGTGGACCATTTCAGTTTGTCTGTGATGTTGTACCCCGAGAAACTTAACTTTCCACCTGTCACTTCGATGTGGATAGGGGGATGCTCCCTCTGCTGTTTCCTGAAGTCCACGATCATCTCCTTTGTTTTGTTGATGTTGAGTGAGAGGTTGTTTTCCTGACACAACAGTGCCCTCAACTCCTCCCTGTAGGCTGTCTTGTCGTTGTTGGTAATCAAGCCCACTACTGTTGTGTCGTCTGCAAACTTGATGATTGAGTTGGAAGCGTGCATGGCTACACATTCGTGGGTGAACAGGTAGTACAGGAGGGGCTGAGCACGCATCCTTATGATGTTTCCTACCTTCACCACTTGGAGGCGGCCCGTCAAAGTCCAGGACCCAATTGCACAGGGCAGAGTTGAGACCCAGGGCCTCCAGCTCAGTGTTGCCAACATAGCGACTTTGTCGCTATATCTAGCGAGTATTCAGACCCCTCTAGCGACACATTTTCAAAACAGCGACTAGCAAAAAATCTAGTGACTTTTTCTGGTATTATTGGAGACTTTTGGAGGCTGACGTGAAAGCACATATCGTTCTTACTCTTCTCAACGAGAGAGCCCCACCCCATCCCAAAGCACTCATAGCAGTCAGAGCAGGAGATGTTCACCCCTCCGCGTCCAGACTGCAAATGAATCGCGCATGCGGGAACGCTGGCTGATTACGCCCTGGCTTACATTCAGGGCGAGATGTAAAATATTCTTTGTCTAAAATAAATCACTGCACAAAAATAAATCACTGCATTTGACTCACACAGCCTCAGTCACTTACTCACCTTGTCCACTGTGTGTGTGCCTCTCTGTGACATAAGCTAAACATCTAGCTGGCTAGCTCATCATGTCTCAATCTAAACTGTACACTCAAAAATACAGAAAGGAGTGGGAATCAAACCCTGAATTCAAAGGCTGGTTGAAGCCGTTTATTGGAGATGATACACGGGCATACTGCCTGTATTGTAAGGCTTATTTCTACGCCAAACTTAGTGATGTAAAAAAACACATGACAACTCAAAAACATACTCAAAGTGAGTAAATATGTTTAGAGCTACAAATGAACTTCCTTCCTCTCTCCTACAGCGTCCATCACAATTGCATGCACATAGCCAATTATGCAAATTAGGTGATGACGTCATTTAGCGACTTTTAGGACAGCCAATAGCTAGTTTCCTTACTGAGGAGTTGGCAACACTGCTCCAGCTTGATGATGAGCTTGGAGGGTACTATGGTGTTGAATGCTGAGCTGTAGTCAATGAACAGCATTCTTACATAGGTATTCCTTTTGTCCAGATGGGATAGTGCAGTGTGATGGCGTAAGTGTTGTCTGTGGACCCGTTGGGGCGGTATGCAAACTGAAGTGGGTCAAGGGTGGCCGGTAAGGTGGAGGTGATATGATCCTTGACTCGTCTCTCAAAGCACTTCATGATAACAGAAGTGAGTGCTACGGGGCGGTATTCATTGCCTTCTTGGGTACAGGAACAATGGTAGCCATCTTGAAGCATGTGGGGACAACAGACTGGGATAGGGAGCGATTGAATATGTCCGTACACACCAGCCAGCTGGTCTATGCGTGCTCTGAGGACATGGCTAGGGATGCCGTCTGGGCCAGCAGCCTAGCGAAGGTTAGCACATTTAAATGTTTTACTCAAATCAGCCATGGAGAAGGAAAGGGGGCAGTCCTTGTTAGCGGGCCGCGACAGTGGGTGGCACTGTATTATCCTCAAAGCGGGCAATGATGGTGTTTGTTTGTCTGGAAGCGTGACGTCGGTGTCTGTGAAAGCGTGACGACGGTCTCCTGGAGGAGGTCTCCTGGAGGAGACCTATTGTTTTCTCTTCCTTTGTTATTTAAATAAACACCCTTGAAACCAAGCTAATCCAACTCTGTCCATGTCTGATCTGTGTAAACGTCTTGACCAAACCCCCTGGTCTGCAACACTAGCTAAGTTGTTGGTGCAGTATACTGTATCTCAAGTGAAAAAATCTTTCCTTGAATACCAACAAACACTTCATGTTCCCACTCCAACTGGGAGTAGTACTGTTGACCAATCACTAACGAAGGGGCACAGACTTCGGGGAGGCACAGAAATTGTGTGCACGAACAGCCGGGGGAAGAAATTACGAAGATCAAAATTTACCAAAACATCACAAAATGTTGTCATAATATATGTGCAAACTGTTTCGACTGGGAAGCATACGGTAAGCTTTAGCTTTAACTGGCGATACCCGACACCCGCATACTGTAGCTGATGTTTTGGCGGTGTCAGAGGTTTAACTGCATTGGAGCTGTCAAATCGGTGAGCAGCTGCTCTTGATCATTGCCACAAAACCACACCCATCCCAGTCGCGGAAGTTCAGAATGAGAAAGTGTAGGCTATATAGAAATAATTGAAATCATTAAATGAAATCATCAAATTGAAATCATTAAATTAAATAATTAGGATTTCTATGATTTATGATTTTTATTCTGATCTCCATTAGCTGTTGAAGAAGCAGCAGCGATTCTTCCTGCGGTCCACACAAAACATAGAACATGACTAAAAACAGAACACTAATGGACAAGAACAGTAACACAAAAAAAACACTACGACTAAATAATAATAGGACTAAGCAGCCTAATCGAGGTGTAGATTACATCTCACATTCCAGCCAATGGCAATGTCCGGTTTAGGTATAATGCCAGGAGCCATGTAACAGCTCTATCACAGTTCCACCTCCAACACCACCAAAACAACAGCTATGCGGATATTGGCTAAAGAGGATCTGATTTAATAGAGCCCTTAAAGACTGCTGCCACTAGAGGCCCTGTGATCATCTCATGAATCTGCACTAGTTGGAGCAGAAACTACAGCCATTTGTTTTGAAGAAAGGGATCTTATCAACATACTTAATATGTGTAGTGGCAGTTATTTTTGTTAAAATGTAGTTGGTTTAGTTGGCCAGAGATGCAAGAGAGTCAATACAGAAATTATCACAGTCAATACTTTTCACATCTCAGCTTCCTCCCACTGTTCCTCTCCAGCACGTTTTCCACTGCAGAGAGCTGGGGATGGACACAATACCAAGGGAATCAGTCTAAGCCGAGAGTGCAAATCAGTTGATGATAACAGACTGGAAGTAAGCTAAAGGTCACAGGTGACATCATAGAGGAATGTCTGAAACGTTGGCCCACCTCTCTCTCTCTCTCTCTCTCTCTCTCTCTCTCTCTCCCTCATTAGTGTTTCCTATCCTCATGATGTAGTCTATACCTAGAGTTCCAAAACTATGGGGATGAAATGTACAGATGGTGATAAGTGTATTCATACAAATCGTAAAGATTTGTCGTAAAATCGTAAGAGCTATTGCTTAATAAGAAAATGATTGCAGGTCTGGGGCGCATAAGTTTTCCTCTTGTATGGAAAACATTTCCTCCATCATAATGCCCATATTTTAAACATTTGTGCATTCGTCAAGAAATCATATACTACAAGCAGTGAGCTTCTTTAAAGAAAGAAAGTGTGACAATGTAGTACATTTTATTTAATAACTTTGTATATTTATTTTTTATTTAACCTTTATTTAACTAGGCAAGTCAGTTAAGAACAAATTGTAATTTACAAACCCGGACGACGCTGGGCCAATTGTGCGCCGCCCTATGGGACTCCCAATCACGTCCGGATGTGATACAGCCTGGAATCGAACCAGGGACTGTAGTGAAGCCTCTTGCACTGAGATGCAGTGCCTTAGACCGCTGCGGCAATCTATACCTGAATAAATAATATATTTATCTGTGTCATAGAAAGCAATGCAATTAAAAAACATAATGCAGAATAGGATATCTGTGAAAGCTACATATTGACTGGAAAACATTTGACAAACTACATGGTCAAAAGAATGTGGACACCTGTTCGTCAAACATCTCATTCCAAATCATGGGCATTAATACGGAGTTGGTCTCACCGTTGCATCTATAACAGCCTCTACTCTTCTAGAAAGGCTTTCCACTAGATGTTGAAACATTGCTGCGGGGACTTGCTTCCATTCAGCCACAAGAGTATTAGTGGGGTTGGGCACTGATGTTGGGCGATTAGGCCTGGCTCACAGTCGACATTCTAATTCATCCCAAAGGTGTTCAATGAGGTTGAGGTCAGGGCTCTGTGCAGGCCAGTCCAGTTCTTCCACACCGATCTCGACAAACCATTTCTGTATGGACCTTGCTTTGTGCACGGGGGCATTGTCATACTGAAACAGGAAAGGGCCTTCCCCAAACTGTTGCCACAAAGTTGGAAGCACATAATTGTCTAGAATATCATTGTATGCTGAAGCATTAAGATTTCCCTTCATTGGAACTAAGGGGCCTAGCCCGAACCATGAAAAACAGCCCCAAACCATTATTCCACCAAACTTTACAGTTGTCATTATGCATTGGTTAATTAATTTGATTTATATTATGGTGTTTCTATTATGAGAAAAACGAAACTGTACAACGTGATTTCGGCAGTACAGTACTGGGCTATTTAGCTAAAGAAACCCTGTGTTGTGCGGGCAGGGCACGTGGGAGACCGGGGTTCAATTCCCCAACGGGGAGGAAAGATTATGCTATCCTTGTCAATAAGAATTTGTTCTTAACTGACTTCCTGATGTGCCGGCCCCAGGTGGTGAGGGTAGGAAACAACATCTCCACCCCGCTGATCCTCAACACTGGGGCCCCACAAGGGTGCGTTCTCAGCCCTCTCCTGTCCTCCCTGTTCACCCATGACTGCGTGGCCCAGCACGCCTCCAACTCAATCATCAAGTTTGCAGACGACACAACAGTGGTAGGCTTGATTACCAACAATGACGAGACGGCCTACAGGGAGGAGGTGAGGGCCCTCGGAGTGTGGTGTCAGGAAAATAACCTCTCACTCAACGTCAACCAAACAAAGGAGATGATCGTGGACTTCAGGAAGCAGCAGAGGGTGCACCCCCCTATCCACATCGATGGGACAGTAGTGGAGAAGGCGTACACATCACGGACAAACTGAAATGGTCCACCCACACAGACTGCGTGGTGAAGAAGGCGCAACAGTGCCTCTTCAACCTCAGGAAATTTGGCTTGTCACCAAAAACACTCATAAAAAACTTCTACAGATGCACAATCGAGAGCATCCTGTCGGGCTGTATCACCGCCTAGTACGGCAACTGCTCCGCCCACAACCGTAAGGCTCTCCAGAGGGTAGTGAGGTCTGTACAACCCATCACCGGTGGTAAACTACCTGCCCTCCAGGACACCTACACCACCCGATGTCACAGGAAGGCCAAAAAGATCATCAAGGACAACAACCACCCGAGCCACTGCCTGTTCACCCCGCTATCATCCAGAAGGCGAGGTCAGTACAGGTGCATCAAAGCTGGGACCGAGAGACTGAAAAACTGCTTCTATCTCAAGGACATCAGACTGTTAAACAGCCATCACTAACATTGAGTGGCTGCTGCCAACATACTGACTCAAATCTCTAGCCACTTTAAATAATTTAAAATTGGATGTAACAAATGTATCACTAGCCACTTTAAACAATGCTTTATATAATGTTTACATATCCGACATTACTCATCTCATATGTATATACTGTACTCTATACCATCTACTGCACCTTGCCTATGCCCTTCGGCCACCGACTCAAATCTCTAGCCACTTTAATAATAAAAAATTGGATGTAATAAATGTATCACTAGCCACTTTAAACGATGCCACTTTATATAATGTTTACATATCCTACATTACTCATCTCATATGTATATACTGTACTCTATACCATCTACTGCATCTTGCCTATGCCGGTCGGTCATCGCTCATCCATATATTGATATGTTCATTCCTTTACACTTGTGTGTATAAGGTAGTTGTTGTGAAAATTGTTAGATTACTTGTTAGATACTACTGCATGGTCGGAACTAGAAGCACAAGCATTTCGCTACACTCGCATTAACATCTGCTAACCATGTGTATGTGACAAATAAAATTTGATTTAATGTCTTCACTATTATTCTACAATGTAGAAAATAGTAACTAATTAAGAAAAATCCTGGAATAAGTAGGTGTGTCCAAACTTTTGACTGGTACTTGCTTAATTAATTTGATTAATGTTATGGTGTTTCTATTTCAAGAAAAATGAAAAACCATCTGGGTTTATATGGAAAATATGGCGCTGTACAACGTGACGGTCAGCAATACAGTACTAGGCTATTTAGCTAAAGAATCCCTGTGTCATGCAGGAAGGGCACGCGGGAGACTGGGGTTCAATTCCCCAACGGAGAGGAAGGAGGAGGCTGTCCTTGTAAATAAGAATGTGTTCTTAACTGATTCCACATGTGTTATTTCATAGTTGTGATGTCTTCACTATTATTCTACAATATAAAGAGTGCTCTAATTCCCCCTTGCGGTGGTCTGGAGCAGTGAAGCCGTGACGCTGTGTACCTCTAAGTCCCGCTGTGTAAGTTTACAAACTTTTAAAAGAGGAACCACTGTATGAGCTTCAACACTGCAGTCCCTTTCTGTGAGCTTGTGTGGCCTACCACTTCGCGGCTGAACCGTTGTTGCTACTAGATGTTTCCACTTCACAATAACAGCACTTACAGTTGACCATTGCAGCTCTAGCAAGGCAGACATTTGACAAACTGACTTGTTGGAAAGGTGGCATCCTATTACGGTGCCACGTTGAAAGTCACTGAGCTCTTCAGTAAGGCCATTCTACTGCCAATGTTTGTCTATGGGGATTGCATGGCTGTATGCTCGATTTTATACACCTGTCAGAAACAGGTGTGGCTGAAATAGCTGAATCCACTTATTTGAAGGGATGTCCACATACTTTGTATATATAGTGTAGAAGCACAACCTAAAATCTTTAAATGTGACCTTTTTGGAAAAGCATACACAATTTGTTCCACCTGCAGAGAATCAGAGTAACATCTCTGGCTGCAGTGTAGATAAGAACAAAGGCCACTTTAGTCCAGAGTGAGTCCCAACAATCCAAGTAGCTATACTGACTTTCTCCGTGTGTGAGGGCTGCTCATCCCCAGGAAAAGGGCATCGCTACTGGGGAAGGACTGGATTGAGGTGCCCCTGGAGCTGCAGGTGGCTCCATCCACCCTGTAGGAGATGGAGTTGTAGAAGACGGGGTTGCTGTGGCAGCCTGAGTGCTCACAGTGGGCCGGAGAGGGGCTGTCACAGTCACCCAGCCTGAAGCACATACAGGAGCAGAGGGCGCTGATGCGGGACTCAGGATGCTTAGCAGAGTCCCTGCCCCCAGGGGTCTCCCTACGCTCCTCAGATGGAGAGGGGATGAGATTGGTACGACTGGTGCCTCCCTCCATGGGCAGGGAGAGGTTACAGCGGCTACTGTTCCCATTCTCAGCTCCAAACTGTTCTATCCCATCAGCTCTGTCCCGCACTGATGCTTCCACATCTGCCTCCACCTCCCCACCCCCTGTCCTCTTAGGCGCTGCTGGCTTTTGCTCCTCCCCCTCCAGGCTCCTGGTTCCCTCCTCTGTGCTGTAGGTGAGGAAGCGTAGCACCACCAGGTTCAGGAAAGCCCCGATCACTGCCAGCCCCACCAGGATGTACATGAAGCTAAAGGCCACATAGGGAGTCCTCCTCTGGAGGGCCTCCTTCTTCTGCAGGGCCACAAAGTCCCCGAAGCCGATGGTGGTGAGCGTGATGAAACAGTAGTAGTAGGCATTGAAGAAGGTCCAGCCCTCAAAGTGGGAGAAGGCTGCTGCCCCAACACAGAGGGTGCTCATGCAGGACAGGAGGCCCACCAGCACCATGTTCCCCATGGACACATTAGTCTTCCGTAAGCCCATGCATCGCTTGAGCCTGCAGAGGAGGTAGCGGACGAACGTGTTGATCCTTTCCCCCATGCTCTGGAACATGACCAGTGTCAGAGGGATACCCAGAACTGCATAGAACATGCAGAATACCTTTCCAGCATCAGTGCTTGGAGCAGCGTGACCATAACCTACAGAACAGAATCATATCAAAGTTCTAGACACATCATATGTGTATATTAACACACACAAACAACACACACACAGTAAATATTTTAAATAAACCAAAGAGCAGTAGTCTCTTTAACACAATCCCCATAACTGCATTATCATAACTGCCAGTTTCACTAATAATTTAAACAGGAGTTCAGCTTCAGCACCATGGTAAGCGCAAATAAGAGTAGAGGAAATTTTCAAACAGATGTGTTGTATGGATGATTCATGTATGGATGATTTCACTTGCAGAGCAAAGAAACCACTAAAACAAAGAGTCCAAGACTTGCTTGGAAAATATTTATAAAAGGCATAGCAAAATGAGTTACCTATCGTTGTGATGACGGTGATAGCAAAGTAAAAGGATCCCGCGAATTTCCACTGTCTCCCCGCGCGATGGGGCTCCGACTGTAGAACCACTCTCTCGATCTCCCGGTAGTCGTCATCGGTAAATCCGTACTTCTTCTTCAGCTCATTGCGTTTCTGTTGCAGGATCTTCTTCCTCGAGTTCTCGGTCTCTGATTCGAGGGCATCGAACACTGCGGCTCCCACAAGCAGATAGGATAGCATACACAGGATGAGAGAAAGGGGCCGAATGTTCTGCGCCTTCATCCTCACACCGAGCGAACTCGAGTGGGCACTGAGAGGTGGGAGGGTGTGTGTTAAGGAAGAGAGACAGCAGGTGTGCGCGCAAGTTATGTCATGCAAGCCTTGACCAACACAGCCTTGCTAATTATAGGAAGAACAGATCCTACACCTGTTTTACTGCTTGTTGGTATTATCTTAGGCTACTTGAAGAATAGGCTAGGCCCTACAGGTGATTAAACAGGCAAAAAATAATAATTCTGTGTCATTTTCCTCTATTTGAACAACGCGCACATGGCCACATTCACCCCATTCACATAACAGTTATGGGGCCTGGCCTACATAGTTGATTGATATAACTCATCAGTGTCCTAGACCTATATAGTGTTACGGTGTAGGTAATTGAACCTGTCGTATTTTTTACACAGGCACTGCACGCACTTTCCATAGGCTTTGGGGTATGTGTTCTCATTACAGTATGCGTTCCGGTGTGCATGCATTGCTTATAGTCTGAATGACCAAATGTAAGATTTACTGGTGTTCACCCGAGTCTTTAATGATAATGCTCTCTCACACATTGGAACGAAAGCACGTTGCTCTGGCAAGACACGTTTATCACCAAGACCGGTCAAATGACAGTTTATGGATAGGGCCAGACTAGGAGAATTTCCTGACCTGGACCTGGCTAGCCAAACAGTTTTTTCATGGTACACACTGGATTAAACCTCAGCTCTAATGATGGCCGCTAGCTCAGACAGTTTTTACAACTAATGGCGAAGTAGGACACACTTGGACTTTTTTGTCTCTAGCCTTTTTGATCATCTAGCCATTTGCTCTCATCCATCATTAACCGATCCAACTTCTTATGTAAGCCCGATGTAGATCATTTCAAATAAACATTTATTTTAATCTAAATGGGTTAAATAAACTGGTGGCCTTGACCAAAAGTCATACCCCACTGTGTGCAGAAAGCTGGACCTGTCCATGGTGCTGAACACTGGTTCATAATCAGTGAGAGACAGTCAATTGGATGGCTTCAGTTGGTGAAAGAGACTACTGTTCTTTTGGTTCTTTGGAGCGAGAGGGGGGCACTGTAGAAACAGCTGGCCTTTTCAAAATCGACTCTCTTGATTACTTTGCTTTGCGAAGCATACGTGTGAAGTATTCACAAAACGCTTGGGTAATGTATTACTCTGACTAATGAAGCATGGGCTGGTGATGGAGTTGACCTTTATGAAGCACACTTAGTACCAGAGGGATCAATAGAGCCTTTATCATTAACTAAATCAGAGAGAGAGAGAGAAAGAGAGAGAGAGAGAGAGAATAAAGGTAGCTAACCATGTGAGTATTTTATGACCCCCAAAGCATCAAGTCTTAAATTGCTCTCAAATCCTCAAAGACTAGGACATGAGGTACATTTACATGGGTCTGATTAGACACAGAGACCAGTGATAAAAATGTGAATTGGTAATTTTGTAACAAGTTTATTATTATTGAATAGATTTTGTGCATACCAGGTTAAATTTCCATATTGAATGATATTAATATAAACATCATGAATAATAGAGCTAAAGAATCATTGCTAAAGGCTGTATCGTGTGTGTGTGTGTGTGTGTGTGTGTGTGTGTGTGTGTGTGAGAGAGAGAGAGAGAGAGAGAGAGAGAGAGAGAGAGAGACGGAGCAAAGAGGGAGAGGGAGAACGAGAGAGAGGGAGAGTCCCTCTAAATTCTGAAGGTTTATTACCTCTTCTCCACCAAGAGCATGATCATCTCTGTTATTACAATCTACATGTATTGTTTGTATCCTTTCAAGCCTATTCAAGGCTATTATGTCCAATATGAAGTACAGTAAATAACACATTGTGCTTTACTCAGTGCCAACAAAATCCATTACCACCCAGATGGTAAGAGTGCAGAGAGTGAGAATGGCTCTGTTTTCTCTACTGAAAAAAAGGATAAGAACAATCATTACTATTTCAATGGATTATGTCCCTGAAAGATAAGTTAATAGCCAATGTCCAAAGTCCTTTCCAGTCCATGTGGCGTCAATATGCATGGTTATTACGGCAGATCAGTTATGCAACTACAGCTTTAAAGTTAGACACAAATAATGCCATCAAACAAAGGTTTTTGAAGTTTCACAAGAAGAATATGCATTGAGAAATATATTGGCTTGTGATTCTATATAAAAACAGAAAATTATCTTTGAGCATTAGTCGCCAACCCTTCTAATGGCTTTGTGGCTGCTGATGCCTAAGGAGTAATATAATGTTTTATCTGATTTGCTGAGCTCCTATCACGCTCTCCCCTACAGAATGGCTCGGCTTGACTCAGCCTCTAAGCTAACCTCTCACAGGAAGACATTAAGACCAGGATATCAAGCACCAGGCCAGTCATCTGCCAATGTTCCATCCCTCGATGGAAGATGAGACATGATATAACCAAGAACATGATGCTATCTTTACACTGATAACAGAGACTACTAAATGTCAGCATAGACAATTATTAAGATAGAAGTCAGAGCACAGCAGCAGAACTGATGCATTGTTTGTTGAGTGTACCGAGACTTGCATGCTCACATAATACAACGTTTATGCTGAATTATTAAGAATAAAGTGGGATGCGTAAGATGTAGGGGTTTGGATGATGGTAAAAAGTACCCACTGCCTTTTTATATCCGAATCCAGATCACTGTTAATGGAGGATTTCAGCTGTCTCCTTGTGCTAATGTCAAAGGGACTGGCTCTTGTCCCCAGAGGGATACAAAGGTGTCAAGGAAGGACACTGACTTGAACTTTACAGCTAATGTGAGTAGTGCTTTGAGGCTTATTAACCAAAAGGGCAGAATGACAGACCTTTGATTCCTCTGGGACAGCACCTTTAGGGAGGCCTGGTGGACCTTTCAATCCTCTGGGACAGCACCTTTAGGGAGGGCTGATGACTGACCAGGTATGACTGTGACCAAGTATTCAACAACAAAAAATCACACCACAAAAAATATTTATCTGGTCTATTATGAATAGACATGAAATAAGCAGTGAATATGGGATGTAGGTTATATTGTAAATGATATTAATTAATATTATAGTTTTTAATATGCCCCATTTCTTTCCTTGGGGACTGCAGGTGGAATTTAGATAGAATTCGTAAAATACAAGTGCCCTATACAGTCAGCCCTTGAACTCCACAACTCCCTACCAGTGCAACTGCAAGCTGCCTGTGCAGATGCCCTGAGTCATGGCTGCTAATTGTTACTTATCATTGGAGTGCCTGTCCTATGATACTATGAGAGGAAGGGTGGGGAAGGCTATGGCTGAAATTAGAACAGTGTTTTGTAGGATATTTGGCAATAACAAGGAACATGGATGTGATCAGTCAAAGGGTTTCATCATGTCAATATTAGCCTACTTAAAGTCAGAATTCACAATATTCTCGTGAAAAGATTCACAAGTCTATTGAAACCAATAATAACTAACCAACCACACAATCAATTCTATAATTCAAATAAAACATAAATGTCCTGTAAACATGCAACTCATTGAATTTAAATCTCACTCTAAATTGTGTTCTTTTGATTTTGGCAACAATTCAGCATTCCCTCTTTAATCTTGTCTCTTGTAAATGTACATTTCCTCCACAAATAGCCTCACCAAAGGACTGTCTGTGCGTGGCCTATAATGAACCATGGATGGATCTGGAGCCAGAGGGAGTCTCTCTGTACCCAGGCCTACCTGCTGCCTGCCAGCCAACCAGAAGGCGTTTTAGGCTCTGATGTTGCCTGGAGAAGATGTACTGTAGGTGATGTTAACCTGGCTCAGGTCTGCAGCTGGTTGCCCTGGAAACCAGGGTAAAGGTCTTACTATATGAGATGAGACTTGTGTAAAGATGAAAGGGGGTCATATGATCTGGCTATTTAAAAAAAAAAGATGAAATACATTTAACTGTACTACAGTATTTGTAGGCCTGCTGATAATTTAGGACTAAGGTTAACTCTTGTATCATGTACACCTCTGTTTAATGTCTATGCAGACCATGTCAACAGAATGACGTAGGGGAAACAACACCAGGTTTTGTTATCATTACATACTTATAGTGGGAGAAGGCGGCTGGATGTGTACACCGGTGAAAGTGTGGACTAACTCAAATTATTTTAAATATACTACCATAATGACATCTTTTCACTTGTCTGTTGTTAAGTAACTTAGATGGCCTATAGATGGAGCTAATGTTCAACACAGAGCAATAATCATGTACAGTACCAGTCAAAGGTCAAATCAAATAAAATTTTATTTGTCACATACACATGGTTAGCAGATGCGAGTGTAGCGAAATGCTTGTGCTTCTAGTTCCGACCATGCAGTAGTATCTAACAAGTAATCTAACAAATTCACAACAACTACCTTATACACACAAGAGTACAGGAATGAATACGAGTATGTACATATAAATATATGGATGAGCGATGGCTGACCGGCATAGGCAAGATTCAGTAGATGGTATGGAGTACAGTATATACACATATATATATGAGATGAGTAATGTAGGATATGTAAACATTATATAAATGGCATTGTTTAAAGTGGCTAGTGATACATTATTTCATCCAATTATAATTATTAAAGTGGCTAGAGATTTGGGTCGATGGCCGAACGGCAGGTTTGGAAACACCTACTCATTACAGGGTTTTTCTTTATTTTTACTATTTTCGAAATTGTAGAATAATAGTGAAGACATCAAAACTATGAAATAACACATGTAATCATGTAGTAACCAAAAAAAGTGTTGAACAAATCAAAATATAGTTTATATTTGAGATTCTTCAAAGTAGCCACCCTTTGCCTTGGTGACTACTTTGCACACTCTTGGCATTCTCTCAACCAGCTTCATGAGGTAGTCACCTGGAATTCATTTCAATTAACAGGAGTGCCTTGTTAAAAGTTAATTTATGGAATTTATTTCCTTCTTAATGCCTTTGAGCCAATCCGTTGTGGTAGAGGTGGTATACAGAAGATAGCACTATTTGGTAAAAGGGGAAAGTCAGTTGTACAACTGAATGCCTTCAACTGAAATGTGTCTTCCACATTTAACCCAACCCCTCTGAATCAGAGAGGTGCAGGGGGCTGCCTTAATTGACATTCACATCTTCAGCGCCCGGAGAACAGTGGGTTAACTGCCTTGTTCAGGGGCAGAATGACAGATTTTTAACTTGTCAGCTCAGGGATTTGACCTTGCAACCTTCCGGTTACAAGTCCAACTCTAACCACTAGGCTACCTGCCGACCTAGTCCATATTATGGCAAGAGTAGGTGAACAGATTATCTCCGCATGTGTGGTTCCCACCGTGAAGCACGGAGGAGGATGTGTGAGGGTGTGGAGGTGCTTTGCGGGTGAAACTATCTGTGATTTATTTAGAATTCAAGGCATACTTATTAACCAGCATGGCTACCACAGCATTCTGCAGCAATATGCCATCCCATCTGGTTTGCTCTTAATGGGACTATTTGTTTTTCAACAGGACAAGTACCCAAAACACACCAGGCTGTGAAAGGGCTATTTGACCAAGAAGGAGATTACCTGGCATGGTTTGGGATGAGTTGGACCTCAGAGTGAAGGAACAGCAGCCAACAAGTGCTCAGCATGTGTGGGAACTCCTTCAAGACAGTTGGAAAAGTATTCCAGGTGAAGCTGTTTGAGAGATTGCCAAGCGTGTGCAAAGCTGTCATCAAGGCAAAGAATGAAGAAGAATCTCAAATATAAACTATATTTTGATTTGTTTAACACTTTTTTGGTTACTACATGATTCCATGTGTTATTTCATAGTTTTGATGTCTTCACTATTATTCTACAATGTAGAAAATAGTACAAATAAAGAATAACCCTGTAATGAGTAGGTGTATACTTTTGACTGGTACTGTAGGTGGTAGGCCTACAATATGGCCCATCAAAGGCATTCATTTTGTCTGAAAATGTTAGGCCTATAATAGAAGGTGAAAACAGGAGAAAAACAAATCAGGTCTGGTAAAATAGTTCTAACTGTTAGGTATGTTTCACTTTACAAAAAGCTTGGCTTACATGACTGCAGCGCCTGTCTGTCTCCTGTGAGTTATTCAACCAATCCCATATGACTCAGTGTGCTGGATTGGCTGGTGTTTATGACTTCTTGCAAAAGCTGGTGGAGAAACCTGGTTTGAGGGAAATTCAAATGGTTTGTGATGTTTTTTTGTGTCCCTCCAGGCTGGGTGGATATACATGACATAGTAAAAAAGTTAGACTGTAGGTGCCGTTTAAGATTAGGGAGGACAATGTTTTTTTATGAGCATGGCCTTATGTCTATACATCATATTGGATGACTGTCATTCATATTCCATTCACCCAGCTCAATGTAACATCGATAGGTTTATGCTACTACATGATCCTGGAATTTGCCCTATACCCATCATGAGGTTGCTACAACCTAGCCTACAAATGAAAGTTTAAACGTAGAGAGACAAATTGGAGTAATCAAGGTGACAAACAGTGACACATTCAATACCGCCTTGCACACTCTTGCCTGCATCTAGCAGGTTGGGGTGTAGTCATTAGTCCAAATAGTTGCAAAACAAAACAAGAGTTTCTATTGGACTAATTCAGGTAGTTCCCGCCCCCATTTCGTTCCATTTGCTTCCGTTTAAGAAACGTTGTGCAACAGAATCGACAGAATGAATGCACCCCTGATCACTCGCAAACACAGTTCACTTTCATAGAAGCCACATACAGCATAATAACTTTGCCCGTTGTATAATTCCTTCTGTCAGGTACGCGCTCTCCTCCTCTATGTTAGTTAACATCTCAACCAAATGTAAATCAGAACTAGATGATGTCTGTGCCTAGTGGAAAATTAACAAACTAAAAGTAACGCGTTAGTATACCCACAATACAATCCATGTGTACAATCACGCAGTACAGTATACAGCAAGCAGTTTAGCAGTTAAATCAATGAATAAAACCGAAAGCTTACCTTGAATTGGAAGTTGCAGTATTGGATATCCTTAGCCAGCTAGCTAACATAAATAGCATTCCTCTCTGCTTGAGTCAGGTTGTTGAGTAGGCTAAATTAGCTTTATTAGCTAAGTAAGTGAAAGGAAAGGTAACTAAGAAGATAACAATACACAGAAATCTCTCTTTCTGTGCTGCTTCTCATTAATTGTTGAAGAAATTAACTCACCACACATCTTTTGATGCTGAGAATTTTCCTGCGTAGCAGGAAATGCAAACTTGTAGTGTGCTCATTGTTTAAAAAGGCTTCTAAAGTTTGAAATGTACACTTTAAAATGTCAGACTTGATTTGCCCAAACAAAAAATTTATCAACCCCTACAAAGACATGTCAATTAATTATAATCCACATAATAATTCATATTTCCTGTTGCTACAGGATTATTTTCCTTCTGTAGCAAACGGGCTCACTGCAGTGCTAGCTAGCTGTATCTGGTGTTTTCAGTACTGTCGTGTCTTTGGCATCATTAAAAGTGAAGACTTATTTTATCAAATCAATTCTCTGTAATTATTATTACGTGCTTAAACTAATCATGTAAATGTAATTAACTAGGAAGTCGGGGCACCAAGGAAAATCTTCAGATTACAAAGTTATAATTTTCCTAATATAACTCTTCAAATATTTTAATATCTGATTAATTAGTCTTCTTGTTAATTAATTATTTTTCACCTCATGTTAGTCTCATTCCAAACATCGTAAATTGTTGGTTATCTGCACGAACCCAGCCTTTACTATGAATCATCCATACATCAATTGGCTTAATCATTTATTTACTAACTAACTAAATAATCACAGAAATGCATAAACAAACAAACAGTAGATATGGTTACAAGGAAATGATAGGGGAGGTTCTCTAGTGGGCTAAGCCGATATGACGGCTTGGAGGACAAAGGGAAGTGGGTGTGGACTGAAGATCAGTATTCTGTGGTTAGAATGGATAATTCAGAGTACCATTCAGAAATGTCATAGAATAGCTGTTTCGGCAGTTGTCGGTATTCGCAATCTCAGGTTTACATAATTTTTAGCTGCAGACTAGTAATTAGTATCTAAGATTTGCTCTTATTCTGTCGGATCGATAGTCTCAGAGTTTAACCAACCGTGTATCCAATGCTCCACGTGGTATGGTTAGGAATTCAATAACTATTCGCAATCACAGCTCACGCTGTGGGTTTGCTCAGTCTTGGTATTCAAACCTGTGCCACCTCAGCTGACACCGAGGTATGCGTGGTCTGAAGAGGATTTCCTCAGGAGGGGGTTTTATTCGTAACAGTAGAAAAGGCGGTTCTATGACGCCAGATCATGCCTGTGCTCACAGGGGCGGGCAAATGACTTAGTTAAACTTTAAAGGGAATACAATTCTCTCACATTAAAGGTTTAACATCACATTACATCATTTCACAAATAGTTTCATCTTTACTCATTCATTTTATATAATAATTAGATGCAAACCTCATAATTGAGAAATGTACACATTCAGAGATATAGTTATGTGTGATTCCTGTCCTCTCTGAGATCACCAAATGAAACACACTCGTCATACCCATCCCTTAAGTGTCCACAGACCCTTCCCACCTTCTCACAAGTGGACATTTTGTTTCAAATTCCCATTTTGGGGATTTAGGAGTTCGCCACGTGAAATTCTTTGTTCTCTCTGTGTCTCTCTCTCTCTGCATGACCAGGGGGAGAGAGTCTCCGCCAGGAATTTATGGCCTGAGATAACAGAACCTGGGTGTAGGGGAGAGTGATAGAGAGAGAGGGGGATGCCACAATCTATACCCGGAAAGGGCCACGTCATGACAGTACTATATTTATTAATTGATCCTTTGATTGGCTGAACAACATGTCAGTTCATACTGTAAGAGCTCTGATAGGTTGGAGGATGTCCTCCGGAAGTCATAATTACTGTGTTAGACTATGGAAGGGGGCTAGAACCATGTGCATCCCAGGTTTTATATTGAAGTCAATGTACCCAGAGGAGGACGGAAAATAGCTGTCCTCCAGCTACACCATTGTGCTACCCTAAAGGGTGCTGTTAAGAATACATTCATTGCAAAACAGTGTGTTTTAATCAGTTATTTGGGGACATATTTGGTACAGTTTTATCTAAAAAGGAAAACTTTTTTAATGTTTCAATGTTTTTATTTTTATAAAATCCACTGCAGTAGAGATATTATCCGAATCCGAATGCAAGATATTGTGTTGGCTCTCGTAATTTACTTCATCATTAAACTAATCTTTGTTAACTTTTAGAAAATGTTGAATAGGCTACAGCCTATATTATCTTGTTATTACTGAAAATCACGCCAGAATTAGTGTGCTTCCAATTACAACATAATCCAGATAGAATCAGCAATTCCCCAGGGCAGCTGTCTAGGCCCCTTACTTTTTTCAGTCTTTACTAATGACATGCCAGTGTGTCTATGTATGCAGATGAGTCAACACTATACACATCATTATTTGGGTGGCAGGTAGCCTAGTGGTTAGAGCATTGGACTAGTAACTGAAAGGTTGCAAGATCGAATCCCCGAGCTAAAAGCATTGTATTTGGGACAAATCATTCACTAAACCCTAATCCTCAACTAAATATTGTAATAAATAATTTGGAAATTGAGCAAGTTGAGGTGACTAAACTGCTTGGAGTAACCCTGGATTGTAAACAGTCATGGTCAAAACATATTGATACAACAGTAGCTAAAATGGGGAGAAGTCTGTCCATAATAAAGTGTTCCTCTGCTTCTTAACAGCACTATCAACAAGGCAGGTCCTACAGACCCTAGTTTTGTCGCACCTGGATTACTGTTCAGTCGTGTGGCCAGGTGCCACAAAGAAGGACTTTGTTATGAGCAATTGGCTCATAATAGGGCAGCACGGCTGGCCCTTGGATGTACACAGAGAGCTAACATTAAATGTCAATCTTTCCTAGCTCAAAGTGAAGGAGAGATTGACTTCATCACTACTTGTATTTGTGAGAGGTATTGACATGTTGAATGCACCGAGCTGTCTGTTTGAACTACTGGCACACAGCTCCGACACCCATGCATGCCCCACAAGACATGCCACTAGAGGTCTCTTCACAGCCCCCAAGTCCAGAAAAGAATATGGGAGGTGCACAGTATTATATAGACTAAAGCCATGACTGCATGGAACTCCACATATTCCACATCAAGTTGCTCATGAAAGCAGTAAAATTTGATTTAAAAAAACAGATAAAAATACACCTTATGGAACAGCGGGGACTGTGTTGAGACACAAACACAGGCACACATGCATACACACACACAATAACATGCACAATATACACATACGTAAACCATGG
Source organism: Brachymystax lenok tsinlingensis (assembly GCA_030435695.1). Taxonomy (NCBI): domain Eukaryota; kingdom Metazoa; phylum Chordata; class Actinopteri; order Salmoniformes; family Salmonidae; genus Brachymystax; species Brachymystax lenok. The sequence goes on along the minus strand of CM059797.1, from coordinate 20,483,088 downwards.
AAACCCATTTCATGAAGCTACCGACGAACAGTTATTGTGCTGACGTTGCTTCCAGAGGCAGTATGTAAGTCGTTAGTGTTGCAACCGAGGACATGCGATTTTTACGTGCTATGCACTTCAGCACTCGCCGGTCCCGTTCTGTGAGCTAGTGTGGCCTACCACTTAGTGGCTGAACAGTTGTTGCTACTAGACCTTTCCACTTCACAATAACAGCACTTACAGTTGACCGGGGCAGCTCTAGCAGGGCAGAAATGTTACGAACTGACTTGTTGGAAAGTTAGCATCCTGTGACGGTGCCGTGTTGAAAGTCAATGAGCTCTTCAGTAAGGCCATTCTTCTGCCAATGATTGTCTATGGAGATTGCATGGCTGTGTGCTCGATTTTATACACCTGTCAGCCAAGGGGGTGGCTGAAATATCCACTAATTTGAAGGGGTGTCCACAAACTTTGTATTTATAGTGTATATCATGCCAAGTGATCCTGACAGTCCAGAATCCCTTCCCAGAGAAATGGGAAGTCCATCATCCTTTTCCACTGAAGGAGTGTGAAGTCAAGAATCCCTTCCCAGTGGAGAAGAGAAGTTCCAGAATTCCTTCCCAGTGGAAAAGAGGGGTGTCCAGAAGCCCTTTCCACTGAAGGAGTGGGAAGTCCAGAATCCCTTCTAAGTGGAGGATCAGGGGACATGGGAGGATCCTCCAAACGAAGAAACTAGTCGTGAAAGAAGCCCCTAACATGTACGTAACGTATGCGGGCCCCTGTCCCCTTTTAGTGATATTTCAGCAGATGAGTTGGTTCTGTTTTTCTGTGCTCCGTTATTTACTTAACAAATAAGGAACACTCAAAATGTGCACTTATAAATCATAACAATTTTTATCAAAATACAGCTGTAGACGGAAGTCAAAGATCAAACATCACACATACAACGGATGTCTCTCCTGAGTTCTGCAAAATAGGAAAAGTTCCAAGTTATTTTATTAAGTCCGAAGTCCATCCCTAGTGATGTCACTGCATACGTCATTACCTTCTACTCATCAGACCAAAGCCCATGCATGCACAGCTATACAAACTTGCAAGAGAGATACAACAGCTCCAATGTTTTCTAAGGGCTCAGCAGTAAATGTCCACTCCCCCAAGTTGATTTATAGAGGTATGTCTGACTAGACTCTTATCTCGTTTACTCCCCTTCAGGGTTCTGTGATTATCTTTGAAGTGCTTTCTCACAGCCCCATGCAATTATTCACACATCTCTCAGACTGTTTATTTATAAGAGGCAGAGACCAGAAAAGACTGTGGAACAATATTAAACTTTTATAATGAATATATATATTGTTAATCTGTAGGGGTCTTATAACCCTTCCCCTTTTATTAATACAACATAAGCATAATCAATTATTATAATACATCAAACATTTGGTGCAGCCCCTATCATGAACCCAATTTGACCCCATCAGTTATAAGGGCACAGGGTGAGACCCAGATGCAGACACGGGAGGCAGATGGTTCGAGTCTCTGATATTTATTAGTATACAAGGGGCAGGTAAGGGAATGGTCGTGGACAGGCTAAAAGATCATAACAAGCTCAGTCCAGGAGGTACAGAGTGGCAGGCAGGCAGGCTCGAGGTCAGGGCAGGCAGTATGGTCAGGCAGCCGGGTTCAGAGTCAAGGCAGGCAAGGGTCAAAACCAGGAGGACTAGCTAAAACAGAGAAAATGAAACAAGCAGGCGCACGGAGTAACACGCTGGTTGATTTGACAAAACAAGACGAACTGGCACAGACAGACAGAAGACACAGGTATAAATACCCAGGGGAAGATGGGTGACACCTGGAGTGGATGGAGACAAGCACAAGGACAGGTGAAACAGATCAGGGTGTGACAATAGTGTATTAAAGGTGTCAAAAGTATTTGGTCCCAGATTCCTAGCACACAATGACTACATGAAGCTTGTGATTCTACAAATGTGTTGGATGCATTTGCTTTTTGTTTTGGTTGTGTTAGGGGATTATGTTTTTCTCATTAGGAACTGAATAGTCATTTTGGAATCACTTTTGGAATCACATTGTAAGTAAAAATAGATGTTTCTTAATAGGTCTACATTAAAGGGGGGCTGAACTTCCTGATTTAGCCTCAGTTTCAATTCTCCTCATTAGGAAATGTGACTGAGAATGTGATTTGGGGTGGGTGCCTCTTGTGTGTGTGTTCGAACGTGGGAAGGGTTTGTACTTTCACTCTGCCAAAACAGTACACAGTTACAGTCACTCACCCTTCTAGATAACTTGAAACAGTCTAACCAGGTATTGTGTCTAGACTAGATGGCAAACTAGCCAACTTTTTTCGCTAATTAGCTTCAGCCGGCAGATGTGCATAGCATAGCAAAATTTGTTTGACTTTTGATAGTCTGTCTATAGGTCTACTTAAGGACCGTCAAAAAATTACACAATGTAAAAATAACTATTTTCATGTTGCACATATTTTAGTTGTGCCATTAAATACTTTCAACATTTGTAAATTATTTCTAAAATATATAGTTGGTTTGAGGTTAAGTCATTAAAATGTGGCGTTATTGACATTAAAAAATGGTCCCTAACTAGCCCCATAGGGATATCTAATGTCAAACCAAATTGACCATCGGCATTTCGATTGGGTTGTGTGCAGCTGTGCTCTGAACTGATGAGTGCTTGGGTGCTGCCAGCTGTGGGCAGGATTGAAATAAACCCAACGAAAGATTGTCTATAATATTGACAAGATAGACATGACCGCTCTAACAATGGAAATGCATGTTCTCAAAGATGGAAGGCGGGTGGTAAGAGGCGAGATCAGGTTGGACCATTCTAGCCAATGAGAGGGAGGATACCCGTGTGAACAACAGGCCATAGAGATAGAGTACTCATCTTTGTATCTGTGCTCTTATAGTGTCTGTGACAGTATTGGCAGCGCCATTGAGGCTATCTCCATTTTAAAGTAGCACACTTTCTTCTTCTTTATTGGATGATTGCGCCCAACTCATAGGAATCCCCACCCAGTTGACAACTATATATGCTTGAAGCCAGGATTGGCGTCAATTCTATTTAAATTACAGTCAATTCAAAAAGTGAATCAAAATCCAATTCAAATCTAAATTGTTCCTAATTAAAAAGCATTGAAGAGAATTGGAATTTTAGTGTACTTCCTGAAATGACTGGAATTTAAATGGAACCCAACACTGGTGGAAGCACTCAATGGCAATGTCCACGCTAAAACTGGTTTATGATGAGTCCTCTATCTATCTCTATGACAACAGGCACAACTCTGATATAAAGTCGTTTTTTTCAGTCGTTTTTTTTCAAAAGTTTAATCCCCAGGGCTTAGACTTTAAAAGGTTAGTACCAAAAGTAGAAGACAACTATCACACTGTACTCTCTGAGAACTGGATTTGCCTAACCCTGCTCTAGACACAAGTGTGGATTTGAAAAAACAAGATGTGTAATCAATATGGTGAAAATGACATGATGGAGCTATTGTAACACTACCATATATGTAATAGAAATTGGTTTAGACACACAATTTAGTTTTGGTTTAGACACACAATTTAGAATTCAGTCTAGAATTCACACAATCTTATTCCTCTATCTTGTTCCAGGTGGTGTGTCTTTTATCCCACAGGGGGAAGGGGTGTGTGTTTGGGACAGATGGGGTAAGGGTGCTCTGCTCCCTCAAACGCCCCTTCTTTAGAGAGCAATGCCCAACTCTGGCAGGAAAACCCAAACAGTTCTTCATCCAGGCCTGCAAAGGGACCAGCTACCAGGTAGAGACAGTAATTAACTCCTCAGTACAGAGGGAGGTGCAGGGAAAGGGGCGTTACGAAGCAGACGGTGGCACCATTGAGTCCATCCCCGCAGAAGCTGATTTCCTGGTCGGCATGGCAACAGTGGACAATCGCAGGTCATTCAGGCACACTCGGGAAGGTACTATCTACATCCACTGTGCAAACAGCTGGGGAAGAGAGGGGAGGAGCTGTTGACCAAAGGGGAGAGTGGTGTCAGGTATATTACCTGTGTGCAGTGTTGTGATGTGTATTTTGTTTTTCTATGCAGTGAGAAGGACATGCAGTCAGTGTTGTCACTTGTGAATGGTGAGGTCAGAAAAAAAGTATTTGACGGCCGCAAACAGTCTGAGTTTGATTCTGCCCTCTGCAAAACACTCTAAGCAGTCATTCTAAGGGAACCTGGTGAGAAAATGTTATTGGATGCATTTGTTTCAAAGTTGTTGTTTTTGTGGGTGGTTCAGTGGCGACCAAGTCTAAGGGTAGAGCTAGAAAATTCAAGCCCATTGGGTGCTGCCATAGAGTTACATTAGAAGTGCCCATCCAAGAAGGCTCAAGGTCATTGGCGACAGATAAAATGACGTCAAATCACGTTATACAGTGGGGGAAAAAAGTATTTAGTCAGCCACCAATTGTGCAAGTTCTCTCACTTAAAAAGATGAGAGAGGCATGTAATTTTCATCATAGGTACACTTCAACTATGACAGACAAAATGAGGAAAAAAAATCCAGAAAATCACATTGTAGGATTTTTTATGAATTTATTTGCAAATTATGGTGGAAAATAAGTATTTGGTAAATAACAAAAGTTTATCTCAATACTTTGTTATATACCCTTTGTTGGCAATGACAGAGGTCAAATGTTTTCTGTAAGTCTTCACAAGGTTTTCACACACTGTTGCTGGTATTTTGGCCCATTCCTCCATGCAGATCTCCTCTAGAGCAGTGATGTTTTGGGGCTGTCGCTGGGCAACACGGACTTTCAAAGATTTTCTATGGGGTTGAGATCTGGAGACTGGCTAGGCCACTCCAGGACCTTGAAATGCTTCTTCTGAAGCCACTCCTTCGTTGCCCGGGCGGTGTGTTTGGGATCATTGTCATGCTGAAAGACCCAGCCACGTTTCATCTTCAATGCCCTTGCTGATGGAAGGAAGTTTTCACTCAAAATCTCACGATACATGGCCCCATTCATTCTTTCCTTTACACGGATCAGTCGTCCTGGTCCCTTTGCAGAAAAACAGCCCCAAAGCATGATGTTTCCACCCCCATGCTTCACAGTAGGTATGGTGTTCTTTGGATGCAACTCATCATTCTTTGTCCTCCAAACACGACGAGTTGAGTTTTTACCAAAAAGTTCTATTTTGGTTTCATCTGACATTCTCCCAATCCTCATCTGGATCATCCAAATGCTCTCTCTCTAACTTTAGACGGGCCTGAACATGTACTGGCTTAAGCAGGGGGACACGTCTGGCACTGCAGGATTTGAGTCCCTGGCGGCGTAGTGTGTTACTGATGGTAGGCTTTGTTACTTTGGTCCCAGCTCTCTGCAGGTCATTCACTAGGTACCCCCGTGTGGTTCTAGGATTTTGACCCCACGGGGTGAGATCTTGCGTGGAGCCCCAGATCGAGGAAGATTATCAGTGGTCTTGTATGTCTTCCATTTCCTAATAATTGCTCCCACAGTTGATTTCTTCAAACCAAGCTGCTTACCTATTGCAGATTCAGTCTTCCCAACCTGGTGCAGGTCTACAATTTTGTTTCTGGTGTCCTTTGACAGCTCTTTGGTCTTGGCCATAGTGGAGTTTGGAGTGTGACTGTTTGAGGTTGTGGACAGGTGTCTTTTATACTGATAACAAGTTCAAACAGGTGCCATTAATACAGATAATGAGTGGAGGACAGAGGAGCCTCTTAAAGAAGAAGTTACAGGTCTGTGAGAGCCAGAATTCTTGCTTGTTTGTATGTGACCAAATACTTATTTTCCACCATAATTTGCAAATAAATTCATAAAAAAATCCTACAATGTGATTTTCTGGATTTGTTTTCCTCATTTTGTCTGTCATAGTTGAAGTGTACCTATGATGAAAATTACAGGCCTCTCTCATCTTTTTAAGTGAGAGAACTTGCACAATTGGTGGCTGACTAAATACTTTTTCCCCACTGTATCTACAGTAGCTTTGATTGGACTGATCAACATACTTTCAAAATCTTAGCTAGCAGTCATCATGAATCAAGTCGACAATCTACTGGCAAATCCTTTTTAATCCTTGTCATATGAAGAGAAATAATGAAGAGAAATGTTTGATAAAATGTATCGGTGCTCATCGGCCATTGGACATAAACATTACACAACAAGTTGGAAATTGCAAATTCAACAATGAGTGGTTTGGAAGGAATCAGTGGCTAACTGCAAGCATTGCAAAGCAATCATTAGCCTGATATTCAGTGGAGTGGCTGTGTGGTCCCAAGTATAAATTAAGGGTCTCTATTCCTAGTTTAAAATTATAAACTTCAAAATATAATCTTGTTTTACTCCAATGTTTGTAAACAAAGTAAATGTAAACAGACATGGTTAAAACTAGAATGTTTATATAATGGACAGCTCATCCATAGCGCTGTCTGTGAATTTGAAAGTGGTTACATTTTTCCATCCCCATCCCTCAGCTTTTTACCGAAACAGGGGTGGGGAGAGCGCTTTGCTATTGTTTCTACTGCTACCCCATTAGGAATTTTCCTTTTTGTATTTACTCAGTACACCAGTCGGTCAACAAGGCCGACTGGTGTCCTTATATACTACTATGTTGATAAACAGGTTTATAGAGGGACATTCATCAATATTTAACCATTATTAGATGTCATTTAGTAAACGTTGCTTTTGTATGGCATCACTGGATGTCACATGTTGAGGAGTTGTATTGAGTCGATAGGCAGGAATACTGATTATAGCCTAACTTTCTTACCTTCATATAAATGTAGGGCATTAATGGATATGGCTCATAAAGTTTGCTAGAGTAAGTGTATGTCAGTGGTAGAATGGTAGCCAGCCTATGAAGCTAGTGAAACAGTTCCCTTCCAAGTTTTTGTTTAACTTTACATACTGAGCTCAGACTCGTGGGCCTATCAGTATTGTTCAGGTCAGGTGTTTCCAGTATCATACAGGTTTAACAGTGTTTTCAGTCATACAGGTTTAACAGTGTTTTCAGTCATACAGGTTTAACAGTTTCAGGAATGCGGCAAGGGATATGCAAAGTCCTCATTCTCTTCACAAAATCTCTGATATGAATCCTGTACTGTTGAAATTCAGGCATATAACTAAGAAATGTCCCTATTCTGAATTTGCATTGCATCTTATTTTCAGGATGATAGGTATATGCCTAATTTACAGTTCTACCTTGGACAGAGGGCCTCCTCCCCTGATGGTAATCTACAGTGCCTAAGTATTCAGACCCCTTGACTTTTTCCAAATTTTGTTAGGTTACAGCCATATTCTAAAATGGGTTAAATAAATAAAGATCCTCTGAAATATATACACAGTACCCCATAATGACAAAGCGAAAACAGAAATACCTTATTTACATAAGTATTCAGACCCTTTGCTTCTGAGACTCGAAATTGAGCTCAGGTGCATCCTGTTTCCATTGATCGTCCTTGAGATGTTTCTACGACTTGATTGGAGTCCACCTGTGGTAAATTAAATTGATTGGACATGATTTAGAAAGGAACACACCTGTCTAAATAAGGTCCCACAGTTGACAGTACATGTCAGAGCAAAAACCAAGCCATGAGGTTGAAGGAATTGTCCGTATAGCTATAGAAGTTTGGAACCACCAAGACTCTTCCTGGAGCTGGCCGCCCGACCAAGCTGAGCAATTGAGGGAGAAGGGCCTTGGTCAGCGAGGTGAACAAGAACCCAATGGTCACTCTGACAGAGCTCTAGAGTTCCTCTGTGGAGACGGGAGAACCTTCCAGAAGGACAACCATCTCTGCAGCACTCCACCAATCTGGCCTTTATGGTAGAGTGGCCAGACGGAAACCATTACTCAGTAAAAGGCACATGACAGCCTGCTTGGAGTTTGCCAAAAAGGCACATAAAGACTCTCATACCATGATAAACAAGATTCTCTGGTCTGATGAAACCAAGATTGAACTCTTTGGCCTGAATGCCAAGCGTCACTTCTGGAGGAAACCTGGCACCATCCCTACGGGGAAGAATGGTGGTGGCAGCATCATGCTGTGGGAATGTTTTTCAGAGGCACGGACTGGGAGACTAGTCAGGATTGAGGGAAAGATGAACAGAGCAAAGTACAGAGATAAAACCTTGCTCCAGAGCGCTCCGGACCTCAGACTGGGGCGAAGGTTCCCCTTCCAACAGGACAATGACCCTAAGCACACAGCCAAGACAACGCATGAATGGCTTCGGGACAAGTCTCTGAATGTCGTTGAGTGGCCAGCCAGAGTCCAGACTTGAACCCGATCTAACATCTCTGGAGAGACCTGAAAATAGCTGTGCAGCAACGCTCCCCATCCAACTTGACAGTGCTTCAGAGGATCTGCAGAGGATAGATACAGGTGTGCCAAGCTTGTAGCGTCATACTCAAGGCTGTAATTGCTAAGTAAAGGGTCTGAATAGTTATGTAAATGTCATATTTTCGTTTTTATATAATGCATTTGAAAAATGGCCTAAAAACATTTTTTTTCTTTGTCATTATGTGGTATTGTGTGTAGATTAAGGAGAATTATTATTTTTTTAATTAATTTTAGAAAAGGCTGTACGGCAACACTCCCCATCCAACCTGACAGAGCTTGAGAGGATCTGCAGAGAAGAATGGGAGAAACTCCCCAAATACAGGTGTGCCAAGCTTGTAGTGTCATACCCAAGAAGACTCTAGGCTGTTGTCACTGCCAAATGTGCTTCAACAAAGTACTGAGTAAAGGGTCTGAATACTTATGTAAATGTAATATTTCCGTTTTTTTTTATTTTATAAATTAGCATACATTTATTAAATCCTGCTTTTGCTTTGGTCATTATTGGGTATTGTGTGTGGATTGACGAGGGACAAAAACAATGTAATCAATTTTAGAATAAGTCTGTAACCTACCAAGATGTGGAAAAAGTCAAGGGGTCTGAATACTTTCTGAAGGCACAGTATACTGTCTATTGAATGCTGTGTAGATTTGACAAAACTCCAAGACATGGGCATTTGTAACTGTAACCATTTCTCTGATAAGGTATCTACATTGAGGACTTTCACAATAACTGGTATGGGAAATATTCAAAACTGGAAAGAGTTCACTCATACATCCAATGGTCAGTTTCCTTAAAATGTATATGGGCTTTTAATAACTTTTAAATAATTTGTTATTTTAAATAATTCAATTCTTTAAAACATATATTTTTTAAACAAACATTTGATTTAGGTTGTTACCTCTTCAAGAACGAGGAATGAATTATCAAGCCAAGGAACTCACCAAGAAGGAAATTGAGGTACATTATAGCATAGGCAAAAAATGTGGTTGTTTCTTTGAGGAAAGAAAGTGTTCTCTACATTTACATAAGTCATATCTTTTGACTGGGGGCCAAAAAAAAATATGAAAATATATTGTGTCCATTATTGTCCTGACTGGCAATTCGCTTCCTTCTCGGGCTTTTCTTGGAGATGAAACTACGAAGAAGAGGCTGGTCAAGTTGTACAAGCTCATGCTGGACTTCTACGGCATACAGCTGTCAAATGACACAACAGGGGAAGTGCGACTTGCTAATAACTGGCGTGACAGATTTGACGACATGGACAGGTTAGCAAGTTCTATATTTGGTCATTTAACTGTTATTATTTTCTAATCCTTGTAGCCGTCTAAGGCACTGCATCTCAGTGCAAGAGGTGTCACTACAGTCCCTGGTTCGAATCCAGACTGAATCACATCCGGCCGTGATTGGGAGTAGGGCCATAGGGCGGCGCACAATTGGCCCAGCGTCATCCGGGTTTGGCCGGGGTAGGCCGTCAATTGTAAGTAAGAATTTGTTCTTAACTGGCTTGCCTAGTTAAATTAAGGTAAAAAAATATATATATTTTTAAATACTACAATTTCAGTTTTAAAATGAATATTCTGTGAAAAACAGTGCTGAGGTTAACAGTACCCTTGTATTTTTGTTGTTCTTGTGTTTTCGTTCATGGTAGAAACACACACAACAACCTATGTATCACCCGCATCCTGAAGTGCCTGGGCACTCTGGGGTTCCCCCACTACCAGGCCCCACTGGTCTGCTTCTTCCTGGAGGAAACTCTTGTCGAAGGCAAGCTGAACAATGTGAAGGAGACTGTGCTCAACTACTTCATTTTCGCTGTCATTGATCAGCAAGAACGCAAGGAATTAGTTGAGTATGCCTACAAGCTCTATGAGGTCAAACATCAGTTTGTGTCGTGCCCAAAGAAGATCAATATTATCAGTATATTTAAGAAAGGGACATTCCTGCATAATAAAAACCCAATTGATCTGAAACCAGATCTGAAACAGAATGGCATATACTCAGATGACAGTGATGACAACACTACCAGTCATCAGTCTGTCTCACTACGTTAACAAGAGTAAGCCAACGGATAGGAGTGTAATGGGAAATTAGGTTAGTGACTTAGGGACGCAAAACAGTGCATGATAACGTGCGTGGTCTTGCGACTAGTTACACTTAGAGAAACAAAGGCACCAGTCAGGCCTCAAACTACTGGAAGGAATCAAAACACCAGTGCTGATTCATCCTCTGAGTGTCTACCATTTATGCAAAATGATACTGCTCAGTCCAGTTATGGAGCTTTTGGTAACGGGAGCTCTTTAACTATCCACCTACTCTAGCGCCCCACTACTGATTCTCTGAAAATAATAGCTGCAGCTATTAAGCAATCAGAATGTGGACCTAGCGGTGTAGTTTCAGAGGCAATTACTGATGATCCGAGAAAGAGAGCTAGACACAAGCAAACAGAGCATAACCTTAAACTTAGAAGAGTTTCAGAGGGAAACACTAATAAAGATGATGTTGATGATAGAAACAATAAGGGAGCTGCAGATAAGCAAGAAGAGAGTGAATCAAGCAGAGAGGTTTCAGAGGACAATGTTAGCACGTCCAGTGAAAGCTAATTGAGTAAGAAACCTGAAGAGGAACTGCCATACCCAGCAAAGGAAAAGTTACTCCAGGGAAATATTGAGTGTTTGAGATAATGTGAAGACTGATTAGAGTATTCACCCATGTCCTGTACTAATGAAGGGAGAAAGAACAAGTATGACATTAATTATTTTAATTTCCTTTCATCAAATCAATTCAAGTTTAAAGTTATGCAATTTCACTTTTGGTTTCTGATAACATGTATAGTGTATCAGTTGGTATCAGTTGGTAACTGTGTTTTTCAAAACAATATAAGTTATGTTTATTACTCTTCAAATCCACAATGATTTTAATGTTAGCGATTGATTCTGTAATGGCATGTTTTTGGTATAGGGGGGTTTCTTATATGGATTTTGGAGTCGATTTACACGAAATAAGTCTATGCTATGGTCAAGTCAGTTTTTAATGGTGATGCTTGCCTTTAAGGTATTTGAAATACTTTCTACTGCTTAAAATATTTTAAACGCCTTTAGTGCCTAAACATATGTAACACCAGGGGTGCCTAATGATTTGCATGCATATTAGAAATGTAAGGACCAACACTGGAGAAGAGAAGCAGGTACGGGGAGTAGAACATTTAATATGGAACAGCCATCAAACAGGACAGAGACAGTGTCAGAAAGACAAAGACAAACAAACATGAATCCTGAAGCAGGGAATAGCGCTTGGGAACAGTCAGATATAGGGGAGGTAATGAAACAGGTGATTGAGTCCAGGTGAGTCCAATAATCGCTGATACGCGTGACGGGGGAAGGCAGGTGTGCGTACTGATGGTGGCAGAAGTGCGTAATGCTGGGGATCCTGGCGCTTTCGAGCTCCAGGGAGATGGAGCAGGAGCAGGCGTGACAAGAAATTAAATGTGAATTTACTTATTTTTTTATGTTTCAATGACAACTGCAATTAGCAATACTATAGATACCAGGGTTGGGGTCAATTCCATTTTAATTCCAGTCAATTCGAGAAGTACACTGAAATTTAAATTATTTTCAATGCTTATAAATTAGTAAAATGTGGATTTGGAATTGAAATTTGGTTTACTTCTGAATTACAGTACCTGGAATTGAAATGGAATTGACCCCAACCTGATAGATACAACCAATCAGTGCTTTACTGCTGAACATATAATCGCATACTGTTTCCAATGACTTCAGACTATAGCAATCAATGTGTTTATGTCACGACTTCAGCCGAAGTCGGTCTCTCTTGTTCGGGCGGCGTTCGGCGGTCGACGCCCCTGGTCTTCTAGCCATCGCCAATCTACTTTTCATGTTCCATTTGTTTTGTCTTGTTTTACACACCTGGTTTCAATTCCCCAATTATATGTTCATTATTTAACCCTCTGTTTTTCCCATGTTTGTTGTGTGTGATTGTTTTGTGTTTTTTTTGGTCCGTATTGTGGGCTTGGTTATTTCTTATTGTAATGAGTATGTGTTTTAAGTAAAATTACTTGTGGTACTCATCTCTGCTGTCCTGTGCCTGACTCCTCTGCACCAGCTACACCCAGACCTTTCACAGTTTACCAAATTCTCACAATATGGCTTATTATTCCTCTACTTTTTTAATTGTGATTAAAAACATACCAGTATGTACACAAATACATTCATATTTACGTACCAAGGAAGGTGAGGTAGTTAATCAGTTACTTCCATGTGATTCTTAGAAAAGGTACTTTGACAGAAGATAGGTACACATAATATATAAATGACATGGTATCATAAACTCAGTTGAATATAAATGACCTTGGAATCAGTTTCTTCAAATGTGACAAAAATCATAAAATATGAAGTGGCAAAATGACTACAAAGATGTTCAGACCTTTCAACTACAAGAGCATTGTATTTTCAAATCCTTAATTCCCAAAACATCTATTTGCATACTGTTATGATGCGGAGGCCTTCATTCACCTATAAACAGATAGCAGAGAACGATGCACTTCCAGTCACTCACTCTTTTATATTAACCATTTTATTCCAATGATGTACTAAGTGCCTTGCAAATAATTGATGTAAAAATAAATCTACATGAAATTATTTGCTTGATCACTTTTTACTGCAGCTTTCTGCCCCCCTCATTGTAGAACCTTTGACCAAAATGTTTTATTTAACAATTGCTGCTGCTTGTCACGTGTGCTCCCTCTCCGGCCTCTAGGTCACCAGGCTGCTCGTTATGGTGCACACCAGTCACTATTGTTACGCGCACCTGCGCATCATCAGACTCACCTGGACCATCACCTCCCTGATTACCTTCCCTATATATGTTACCTAGGTGTCTGGTTAGACTGTACCTAGGTGTCTGGTTAGACTGTAAACTCTCCTTCCAGACTCACATTAGGCATCTCCAATCCAAAGTTAAATCTAGAATCGGCTTCCAATTTCGCAACAAAGCATCCTTCACTCATGCTGCCAAACATATCATCGTAAAACTGACTATCCTACCGATCCTTGACTTCGATGTCATTTACAAAATAGCCTCCAACACTCTACTCAGCAAATTGGATGTAGTCTATCACAGTGCCATCTGTTTTGTCACCAAAGCCCCATATACTACCCACCACTGGCTCCAGGTCATCTATAATTCTATGCTAGGTAAATCCCCGCCTTATCTCAGCTCACTGGTCACCATAGCAACACCCACCCGTAACACACGCTCCAGCAGGTATATTTCACTGGTCACCCCCAAAGCCAACACTTCCTTTGGCCGCCTTTCCTTCCAGTTCTCTGCTGCCAATGACTGGAAGGAATTGCAAAAATCACTGAAGCTGGAGTCTTATATCTCCCTCTCTAACTTTAAGCATCAGCTGTCTGAGGTGCTTACTGATCACTGTACCTGTACACAGCCAATCTGTAAATAGCACACCCAACTACCTCATTGTTACTTATCCTCTTGCTCTTTTGCACCCCAGTATCTCTATATGCACATCATCATCTGCACATCTATCACTTCAGTGTTAATGCTAAATTGTAATTATTTCACCTATATGGCCTATTTATTGCCTTTACCTCCCTACTCCTTACATTTGCACACACTGTACATAGATTTTTCTGGTGTGTTATTGACTGTACGTTTGTTTATGTGTAACTCTGTGTTGTTGATTTTGTCACACTGCTTTGCTTTATCTTGGCCAGGTCGCAGTTGTAAATGAGAACTTGTTCTCAACTGGCCTACCTGGTTAAATAAAGGTGAAATATGTCACTCCCTTTGGTTCCTTCCCCAGGCGTTATTGTTTCTGTTCTAGTGTCATGTCTGTGCATTGTTTGTGGTTTCTTATTTTGTATTATACCACGTTTAATTATTAAAACACTCACTCCCTGAACTTGCTTCCCGACTCTTAGGGCACACGTTACACTGCTATACCTAAGATCTAAAAGGCGGCGCATGTCCTCCCCCTTCACGAAGGTGGGGATCCTCCTGACCTAGATAACCTTCCTGCCAGCTCTTGATTATGGTGACATTTATTAGAAGGCATCAGTCTCTACTCTAAAACCCTTGGATGCAGTGTTCCATATGGCGCTTCGCTTTATCACGTGACAGGTTTGAATACTTATTACTGCATCCTTTATCAGAAGGTTGGTTGGACCTTTCTAAATTCACTTTATTTCTTCCTTTTTGTTTACAAAGCTCTGCTGCACAAGCTTCCAAAATATCTCACTTCTCTGTTAAAGTTATTGAGAATTTCCAGACCATGTGTGTCAATTATTTATTTCAGAAGGAGCCAGCAAAACTAATGCTCTCTATACGTACGTTCGGACTCAGAGGGTTTTTGCCCCACACACACACTGATCCAATAAAAATGTCATTCTACAACATTGTTTTGTTTTAAATGTGACGCGTCCAATCAGATAATACATATCTTCTTCTGACAGCTAGCTTGATTGACAGCTAACAACGCAGATGTGTTGTGCAGGCATTGCACATGTGGCTAGTTAGCTGTCATTTAAGTAGGCTAGCTGTCAGTAAAATCATGGACAACTTTTTAAAACGTGCAGCTCCCTCTTTATCTACTGCTCCTTCCAATGTCAACAAGGCAGACAACCCTGTTCCTGTCAAGATAAGAAAATATGACCCACGACTTCAAATATGGTTTTACACATATAGAAGACAGGCAGGTTGAGTGTAGACTGCTGTGCATCCTATGCAACGAGCTGTTAGCTAATGAGAGCATGAAACCCTCCAAAATGAAAAGGCATCTGGACACCAAGCATCCAAGCCACAAAGATAAGACAGCTGACATTTTTTTTAAAGTAAATATCTGGAGGTGTCACTAGGTATACGCGGTACAAGAAAAGGCACTTCGCAGATCATACCTTGTAGCCCAGCGTATTGCTAAGTGCAAAAAAGCTCACACCAGCACAGAGGATCTCATACTCCCTGCTGCAAATTATATGTGCACTGAAATCTTGGGAGAGTCAGTTGCCAACAAACTTAAAACCATACCACTATCCAATGACACCATGAGGAGGAGAATCCAGGACACGTCTGAGGACATAACGCGCCAGACATCAGAGCGCATCAGTGCAAATGGCCATTACGCACTGCAACTTGATGAATCCACAGGTTCGGGTGGCTAACCATGTAATTCTAATGGTCTATGTCAGACACATCTGGGATAATAACTTCGAGGAGCAGTTCCTTTTTAGTGCTGATTTGTCCACCACCACCACCACTGCAGAGGCTGTCTTTAACACAATGGATATGTACTTGGGCTCCGTGGGACTGGCCTGGAATGGGTGCATCGGTGACCACTGATGGGGCAGCTGTCATGAAGGGAAACCACTCCGGAGTAGTAAAGTGGATCCTGGAGAGAGCACCGAGTGCGACGTGGAACCACTGCTCCTACACAGGGAGGCATTGGCAGCAAAGGACATGGTACCTGAGCTCCACGCCACTCTTCAGGATATGATCAAGTGTGTCAACTATATCAAAAACAGTTCCAAGAAAAATAGGTGTTTCCAGGCCTTCTAGAGGGATATGGGGAGCGAGCACCAGCAGTCCGCTGGCTTTCCAGGGGTAAAATGTTGGGTCGCTTTTATAAGCTTTGAGTGGAGATTGCTGCGTTTCTTTCAGAAAACAAGTCACCTCTGGCTGAACATGTCGATTGTGAAGAATGTCGGATATTTTTTATCATCTCAATTCGCTCAATGTGTCAGAACAGGGACAGGAGCACAATCGATTTGAACAGAGGGACAAAGTGGATGCCTTCAAGATGAAGCTCATAGTTTGGGCATATCATGTTTAAAAAGGGAGGATTGACATGTTTCCAAATGCTGATTTCAGCGACACTGAAAAAAACGTTAAACAGGATCTTGTTAAGCTGCAGGGAAAGTTTTGCACTACTTCTCAGAGGAGAACAGGAGACAAGACGACTGGATACCGGACCCCTTTCGAGAGGTAATGGTAAACGTCACTTTGCCAAGCAACGAAGATGAGCGGATGGCGGAGCTGTCATTTGATCAGGGACTGAGCATGCGCTTCCCGGAAATGACACTGACAAAGTTCTGGTGCAGCGTAGTGGGAGAATATCTTGCTCTCGCCTGTCATGCAATCAGAATCATGCTACCATTCAGTATAAATAAATAGGTCAATGAGTTATTGTTCAGTATGTTCATTATTTTTGTTAATTAATTCATATTACATTTCATTGAACTCTTTCATAACGTACACCTTTAAAAACTTTTGAAAGTTGTGAAACTATCACATGCTAATTGATGATTACGAAATCATAATCGTTGTTTTCTTCTATTTTAAACAGTGGTATGTGTTACTGTTCATTAACATTATTGGACTGGTTTTGATGCCATGTTCTGAGTCTGATCATTTATTACACCCCACTCCTGAACTGGTCGCCTAATTAAATGGCTTATTCTCTTGAATTGATAATACATGTTTTCTCAGTTAAAATGGCTGTGTAATGACGTTCTTTAATACCATAATAGTAGCCCATTGAGACAGAGTCTATTTTGCAAGTGAAGCCTGCCCAAGAAGGCAAATGCAATACAACATTACAAAATGTAATCATCAACAGTCCATAATATTGGGTCGCGACTCAATTGTCATTGTCAATGTTGTGTCCCCAGGCAAAACCAGCTGAGAACCACTGGGGTATGACATAGATAGAAGAAACGAAAGTAAAACTATATTATTCGAATCCGAATACAAGATGTCGTAGTGGCTCTCTTGATTTCCTTAATCATAAAACTAATCTTTGTCAACCTTTAGATAATTTTGAATAGGCTACAGCCTAGGGTCTACGTTATCTCATTGGCTGCGAGAAGCAGTAAATGGTTTGCTAAACAGAGACGACAACTATGATGTGTTTCGGGATTGAACGGTGGTGGTTTATTATAGCCGCCCTTTGCCTGGTTCCAATTCTCGTCTGCATAACCTGGAGATTGGCGTTTACATTTTTATGCGTTTGGCAGGACGCAAGTGATCTTGTCGTAGAATCCCTTAACGGAGAAGTGGGGAGTTCGGAAACCCTTGTCAGTGAATTGGAGAGTCTAGAATCCCTGCTCAGTGAAGGAGTGGAGGCGCCGGTTCTCAGGTCATATGATGTTGAAGATACCGACGAGTTCTACTGCGAGTACGACTCGACATGGGACGATCCTCCAAGCAAAGAAACGAGTTGTGAAAGAAGTCCCAAACATGTACGTATTCAAAGAAATTTAGATTTTGAGTGTAGTTACCCTTTAATTCAACTGTGCAGGCACCTATCACTGTTGTTTGGTTAGCAGTGTTTCTGCAGTGCACATGAGATCGAGTTTTCAAAACAAATGGCCACTGGATTGATGCAAATAATCATTTAAATAAGAAGGTTTTTGGAAAAGCCTTTCCATCTATCAGAAAACGGTTAAGCCTATTATTAGCATCGCTATATTTTTACTGTTACATAATTGTTTGAAACCTGGACATTTTACCTTATATTATGAGGCATACAGTGGTGTAGTGCCACCACATTGACTCGGTACCCCATATACAGCCTCGTTATTGTTATTTTATTGTTACTTTTTTTTAAACTTTTGTTTATTTAGTAAATATTTTCTTAGGTATATTTTATTAAACCTGAATTGTTAGTTAAGGGCTTGTAAAGTAAGCATTTCACTGTAAGGTCTACACTTGTTGTATTCGGCGCACGTGACAAATCAAATTTGATTTGATTTTATCAGTATGAATTTTCCAAAATAGTTTTAGCAGCTCAGTGTATTCTCAAATTGAAAAATGTGAGACAGTGCTGATCCCCTGCGCTCCGGCAGCACTACAACCCTGGAGGCAAGTCTTACCTTACTTCAAAGTAGCCTATAGCCAAAATCCCTTCATAGAAATTGTCTTTCATTGTCTAGCAGCCAAAGGCATTATACTAATCATATTAGCAACTCATGATAGTTGTTGCATCTTTAGATCTCCCCTCTTTCTAAATTTCGAATGGATATTTCCATCTCTGTCCATGAAACCACCGGTGCGCATTTTAGAACTGTGTTTTCCTGAAATTTGTATTTTGGAAGATTTGCTAGTAGGCCTACTGCCTGGGCACATTGCTGCACTTAAAATGTGAGAAATAATACTTTATAAACATTTTTAAAGCAAAACATTCTGATTTGTTCCATTAGCCTTATTAATTGATACAGCTTATACTTCTAATACACAACTTTGATATGCATCTTTGATACACTTCGAATGCCTGCAAATGCCTGCAGAGCATTTTAAGACTTCTGAAGATTATCAATCAATCATTACTGTCCTTTGTACCACTTCACATTGCTTACCATTTTCCCTGTTGTATTTCCTCAGTACACCGGTCTGTCAACAAGGCAACGAGTAAGTATTTTTTCATTTCTATAGTAGCTACTACACTGAGAAACAGGTTTATTGTGGGACAACAATCAATATTTAACCATTATTAGATGCTATTTAATAAACGTTGCACTTGTATGGCAACATTGCATCTCACATGTTAAGGAGTTTTATTGAATAATTAGAAAGGGAAACTGAATAACCTCTTTCATAACTTCAGATATACAGTGCATTCGGAAGGTATTCAGACCCCTTGACTTTTTCCCCGTTGTATTAACTTTACAGCCTTATTCTAAAATGGATTACATGAATCTTTTTCCTCATCTCATCATCTACACACAATACCCCATAATGACAAAGCGAAAACTGTTTTTTTGAAAACGTTGGAAATGTATAAAAAAATAAAAGAGATACTTATTTACATAAGTATTCAGACCCTTTGCTATGAGACTTTCCATTGATATACCTTGAGATGTTTCTACAACTTGATTAGAGTCAACCTGTGGTAAATTCAATGATTGGACATGATTTGGAAAGGCACACACCTGTATATATATAAGGTCCCACAGTTGACAGTGCATGTCAGAGCAAAAATCAAGCCATGAGGTGAAAGGAATTGTCCGTATAGCTGAGAGACAGGATTGTGTCGAGGCACAGATCTGGGGGAAGGGTACCAAACAATGTCTGCAGCATTGAAGGTTGCCCAAGAACACAGTGGCCTCCAATCATTCTTAAATGGAAGAATGTTTGGAAACACCTAGACCTTTTCTAGAGCTGGCGCGCCAGGCCAAACGGAGAAATCGGGGGAGGGCCTTGATCAGGGGAGGTGACCAAGAACCCGATGGTCACTCTGACAGAGCTCCAGAGTTCCTCTGTGGAGATGGGAGAACCTTCCAGAAGGACAACCATCTCTGCAGCACTCCACCATTCAGGCCTTTATGGTAGAGTGGCCAGATGGAAGCCACTCCTCAGTAAAAGGCACTTAAAACAGCCCACTTGGAGTTTTGCCAAAATGCACCTAAAGGAAACTCAGACCACGAGGAATAAGATTCTTTGGTCTGATGAAACCAAGTTTGAACTCTTTGGCCTGAATGCCAGGCGTCACGTCTGGAGGAAACCAGGCACCACTCATCACCTGGCCAATACCATCCCTACGGTGAAGCATGGTGGTGGCAGCATCATGCTGTGGAGATGTTTTTCAGCGGCAGGGACTGGGAGACTAGTCAGGATCGAGGCAAAGATGAACAGAGCAATGTACTCCAGAGGGCCCAGGACCTCAGACTGGGGCGAGGGTTCACCTTCCAACAGGACAACGACCCTAAGCACACAGCCAAGACAACGCAGGAGTGGCTTCGGGACAAGTCTCTGAATGTCCTTGAGTGGCCCAGCCAGAGCCCGGACTTGAACCCGATCTAACATGTCTGGAGACACCTGAAAGTAGCTGTGCAGCGATGCTCCCCATCCAACCTGACAGAGCTTGAGAGGATCTGCAGAGAAGAATGGGAAAAACTCCCCAAATGCAGGTGTGACAAGCTATATAGCAGCTATAAAGCGTCAAAACCAAAAAGACTCAAGGCTGTAATCGCTGCCAAAGGTGCTTCAACAACGTACTTAGTAAGTGGTCTGAATACTTATGTAAATTGAATATTTCCGGGGGTTTGTATAAATGTGCAAACATTTCTAAAAACCTGTTTTTGCTTTGTCATTATGGGGTATTGTGTTTAGATTGATGAGGGGTGACTATTTAATCAATTTTAGAATAAGGCTGCAACGTAACAATATGTGGAAAAAGCTAGTGAAACAGTTCCCTTCCAAGTTTTTGTTGCACTTTACATATTGAGCCTATCAGTATTGTTCAGGTCAAGTGTTTTCAGTATCTGCCATTTTCTGAATGTGAATGTGTTTTCAGTCAAACAGGTTTAACAATTTCAGGAATGCAGCAAGGGATATGCAAAAGTACAGATGTGATTATCCAGTAAGTCATCATTCTCTTCACAAAATTTCACACATTTATGCCATTTATGTAGTCCTCCAGTTAATCTGTTGTTATGTTTTTGTTCTTGTATTTTCTCAGGACCTACGCGGGCAACAACAAGTAAGCATGTTCTGATTTCTTTAAAGGCCCAGTGCTGTCAAAAATGTGATTTGTTTCCTGGGTGTTATCTATATTTCCACACTGAGGTTGGAATAATACTGTGAAATTGTGAAAATGATGATAATGCCCTATTAGTGTAAGAGTTGTTTTTAATGACCGCCTGAAATTTCAGCCTGTTTTGGTGGGATGGAGTTTTGGCCTGCCTGGTGACAGTTTTCAGTTTTCCTCTCCCACTCAGACCTCTCCTAGACAGTCCTAGCACAATTATTGCTTGAGAAATTTCTCTTGCTAAGAAGCAATTTTTGTTTATTTTTACAATTTTAATTGGAGCAAACAAAATCACAGAAACAGCTGCGTTAGGCCTTTAAGTAATACATGGAGAATCAGTATATTTTGGGTCATCATTTGACAGGACATTTTCTCTGATGTTAATCCTGTACTGTTGAAATACAGGCATCTAACTAAGAAATGTCACCATTTCTGAATGTGCATTGCATCTTCTTTTCAGGATGATAGGTATATGCCTAATTTACAGTTCTACCTTGGACAGAGGGCCTCCTCCCCTGATGGTAATCTATACTGTTTATTGAATGCTGTGTAGATTTGACAAGACTCCAAGACATGGGCATTTGTAACTGTAACCTTTTCTCTGATAAGGTATCTACATTGAGGACTTTCACAATAACTGGTATGGGAATTATTCGAAACTGGAAAGAGTTCACTCATACATCCAATGGTCAGTTTCCTTAACATTTATATGGGCTTTTAATAACTTTTAAATAATTTGTTATTTTAAATAATTCAATTCTTTAAAACATGTATTTTTTAAACAAACATTTGATTTAGGTTGTTCCCTCTTCAAGAACGAGGAATGAATTATCAAGCCAAGGAACTCACCAAGAAGGAAATTGAGGTACATTATAGCATAGGCAAAAAATGTGGTTGTTTCTTTGAGGACAGAAAGTGTTCTCTACATACTGCATTTACATAAGTCATATCTATTAACTGGGGGGCTTAGAAATTTATGAAAATATATTGTGTCCATTATTGTCCTGACTGACAATCCGCTTCCTTCTCAGGCTTTTCTTGGAGAGGAAACTGCAAAGAAGAGGCTGGTCAAGTCCTACAAGCTCATGCTGGACTTCTACGGCATACAGCTGTCAAACGACACAACAGGGGAAGTGCAACGTGCTAATAATTGGCGCGACAGATTTGACAACATGGACAGGTTAGCCAGTTCTTAATTTGGTAGTTATTTGTTATTATTTTATAGTTCTTCCAATACTATGATTTCAGTTTTAAAATGAACCTTCTGTGAAGAACAGTGCTGAGACAGTACCCTTGTATTTTTGTTGGTCTTGTGTTTTTGTCTATGGTAGAAACACACACAACAACCTGCGCATCACCCGCATCCTGAAGTGCCTGGGCACTCTGGGATTCCCCCACTACCAGGCCCCACTTGGTCCGCTTCTTCCTGGAGGAAACTCTTGTCAAAGGCAAGCTGTATCATGTGAAGGAGAGTGTGCTCAACTACTTCATATTCGCTGTTCGTGATAAGCAACAACGCAGGGAATTAGTTAAGTATGCCTACAAGAACTATGAGCCCAAACATGAGTTTGTGTGGTGCCCAAAGAAAATCCAGAATATTTTCTCAAACAGAGAAGCAGTCTCAAATAATATTCAACTAAAGGCAGGCCAGTCCCAGCATGGTGACTACTCAGATGACTACTCTGTTCCTCGCGAAGATATTGTGAACACAGTCACAAGCCACGGAACCTCAGGTGAAGGTATATCAGAAATGACTTGTGTCAATGCTCCAAAGCAGTATGGGGCTACTGGTTTTACAAAGCACTCTAATACTGCCCATGGAAATGAAAAGAATCGCCTCCCCACCAAAGATGTGCAAAATATTCAGGGAGATAAGACAACAGGGATTAGACATCATATAGATTCAGAGGGCAAGAAGAGTACGCATTCAGTGAATGAGCCAACTATCGAAAAGGTTTCACAGAGTCGGTTAAATACCAAAGACTCAGCAAATGAGCCCCACCATGAAGAGGTATCCTCGAGCCAGGTTATGACCAATAAGGGTCCAGCCACAGGGACACATCCTAAAGAGGAATCCCTGAGCAAGGTTATGACCAATGAGGGTCCAGCCACTGGGCCACCTCCTAAAGAGGAATCACTGAGCCAGGTTATGACCAATGAGGTTCTAGCCACAGGGCCACCTCCTAAAGAGGAATCCCTGAGCCAGGTTATGACCAATGAGGGTCCAGCCACTGGGCCACCTCCTAAAGAGGAATCACTGAGCCAGGTTATGACCAATGAGGTTCTAGCCACAGGGCCACCTCCTAAAGAGGAATCCCCGAGCCAGGTTCTGACCAATGTGGGTCCAGCTACAGGGCCATCTCCTAAAGAGCAATCCCCGAGCCAGGTTATGACCAATGAGCGTCCAGCCACATGGCCACCTCCTAAAGAGGAATCCCCAAGCCAGGTTATGACCAATAAGGGTCCAGCCACAGAGCCACATCCTAAAGAGTTATCCCCAAGACGGATTAAGTCCAAATCCCGTCCAAAGCCAATTCCGATTGCAGGAAACTGCCCATCCAAAAAGCGGAAATAATTAAACAGTAAAACACCAAATAAGACTCCCATTGCTACCCAAGAGAAGACAGGTTATGTGGATATATAACAGGCTAAGGCCGGGTTTTATGTAACAGTGAATATTCTCAGAAGAGGAGTATTCATACAAATTCTGTACAGCTAAGTTGAGACAGTGGAGAAACTAGATAAAAAGGAGGAGAGAAAAATGTCATAGAAATGGATATTAAACAAGTATTAAACAAGGAATAGGACATTATGAATTGTCATCTATTATATATACTTATCGTGTGGGTACAACAACAAAAAACTATCTTAACCATTCAATATAAAAAAAATTAATGACTAGATTGGTAGGACTGTGTGATCTGGTGGTCAGTCATTGTTTTTGATGATCATTCTTGCTTGCCTTTGGAAGTGATATCATACTTCTACTGCTTAAATTATGCTACTTGCCTTAAAAGTACACACCTGCTTTTTTAGACTTGTGATTACATTTTGTATGTATAAACTGAACTGATCTGAAATAAAAAAGTATATTTTGAGCTTTTATGAGGTGAGGTGTAAGTCAGACATATTCCTGTTCTCAATATTTAGGAGGTATTTGAATCCTCTAAAAATATTTAGGAAAATGTAATAGGTATAATGTAATGTACTCTGTTCACTATTCTTTAAGTCAATCATAGAAGTCTCATGTCCAATCTACATTGCTTTTGTTTGTCTGTTTACATGACTACATTACAACTGCCTTTGGTTACAAGTTCTTTGACTTTGTTGTGTTTATATCCATGACAGTGTTTGGTATACTTATCTGTTGCCAGGTGTATTTTAAATAGTAAAATAAAATAAAATCACACTAAATCTTGACCTGATTCACATATGTGGATGCAAATTTTGCATTGGAGGTGACTCAACTGGTTGAGACTTACATAGATGGCTTGCTATCTGGCTGCTCCTCACAACAAGGTTCAGTACAATTGTCCTGAAGTAGTTCACCCTGACATTGATTTACATGCAACTCAAATCAATAAAGAAGTGATCAAAAGACAATACCCATTACTGACAAAGAGAAATGTAGTCAAAGTAGGTTTAATTGACCAAGTTGAATCAAAATCAGGACATGTTTAAATTGTCAACTGTAATTAACAATACTATAGATACAACCATTCATACTGTTCAATGACTTCAGGCTATAGCAATCAAGGTGTTTCCTCAATTCTCAACTCATCCATTCTAGATATATGGCTTATAATTTCTCTACTTAGAAACATTTGATTAAAAACATACCAGTATATATACAAATACATTCATATTTACATTACAAGGAAGGGAGTAAATCAGTTACTTTCATGTGATTCTTGTACTGTGTGAAGGTACTTTGACAGGAGAAAGGTAGATGTAATATATAAATTACATGGTATCATAAAGTCAGTTGAATTTAAATGACCTCAAAATGAGTTTCTTCAAATGTGACAAATTCATAAAATATGATGTGGCAAAAGGAATTAAAAAATGGTTAGACCTCTACAAGAACTACAAGAGCATTTTACCATAAGATCCTTTGTCATGTTGAAAAACATTCCTAATAACATCTATTTACATTTACAGTTGAAAGTCACAGGGTGATTGGGTTACTACAGAGAAAAGTTGTCCACAAAAGTAAGACATTATGATGTGCTTTAATCACTTTCCACCTCTGCAGGTTTATCATTCTCCGGGACATCAGATTTGTTTATTTATTTTTTCTCTTCTATCTTTTCTTTGCTCTGACTCCTGTCCTGGCTGTCTCTGTCTTTGTCCCTCTCTCTATCCCTCTCCCCGTTTCCGTCCCGGTCTCTGCTCCAGGATCTGTCCCTTCTCCTGTCTCTGTCATGATCCCGCTGCCTACTAGAGTATTTGTAGGCCTTCTGATAATTTAGGACTAAGGTTACCTCTTGTATCATGTCCACATCTGTTTAATGCTGTCTCTGCAGTCCATGTCAACAGAATGACGTAGAGGAAACATCACCAGGCTGTGTTATCATTAAATACTTATAGTGGTAGAAGGTGGCTGGATATGTACCCCGTTGAAAGTGCGGACTAACTCAAATTATTTTGAAAATACTGTCATAATGACATCTTTTCACTTTTCTGTTGAAAAGTAGCTTAGGACTATAGATGGAGCTGATGTTCAACACAGAGCAATAATCATGTAGGTGGTAGGCCTACAATATGGCCCATCAAAGGCATAATAATGTTTTTTGAAAATGTTAGGCCTACAATTTAAGTGAGGGGGAAACAGGAGAAAACCAGATCAAGTCTGGTAAAATAGTTCCAACTGTTAGGTATGTTACACTTTACAAATAGCTAGTCTTACATGACTCCAGTGAGTCATTTGACCAAACCCATATCAACAAAAAGGTTTAATGGGTTCGCACTCAAAAAGATGTTGCATTAAGCTTACTTCATTATTCTATTTTTCTTAACTATTTTAATTGTATCAAGGATAGCGTACCAAACTCATATCACTCAGCAGTAAACTGGATTGGCTGGTATTTATTACTTCTTGTAAACGCTGGTGGAGGCACATGACGTAGTAAAACACAGAAGTGAAACTGTACAGACATTCTCCGAATCCGAATGCAAGATATTGTGTTGGCTCTCGTGGTTTAGTCAATCATAAACCAATCTTTGTTAACCTTTAGAACATTTTCAATAGGCTACAGAGTACATTATTTTGTTATTAGGGCAAGGGCGCGGCAGAGTTAGTGGGTGTCCAATGATAATAGAAAGAAAGCTGGCCCGAGCAGTAAGTAGTAAAATGGTTTACTAAATTGAGACAACTTTTTAGGATGCGTAGCAGGATTGAACGGTTGTGTCCATTTTTCCTAGTTCCAGTTCTCTCCTACTTACCCTGGAGATCGATCATAGAAAATTGTTTTGCTTGGTTTTTGGAACGCACAGGGAGATGTATCTTGCCAAATGATCCTGACAGTCCAGAATCTCTTTTTTTATGAAGGAGCGGGGAGTCCAGAATCCCTTCCTATTCAATAAGTGGAGAGTCTAGAACCCCTTCCCAGTGAAGGAGTGGGGTCCAGAATCCCTTTCCCAGTGGAGCAGGGGGAAGTCCAGAATCCCTTTTTAGTGAAGAAGTGGAGAGTCCAGAATCCCTTCCCAGTGGAGCAGTGGAGAGTCCAGAATCCCTTCCCAGTGGAGCAGTGGGGAGGCCAGAATCCCTTGGAGCTTCGGGTTCTTAGGTCAGCAAGGTCATATGATGTTGAAGACACGGATGAGTACTACTGCGAGTACGACTCGACATGGGAGGATCCTCCAAGCAAAGAAACCAGTCGTAAAAAGTCCCAACATGTACAGTGAGGGGAAAAAAGTATTTGATCCCCTGCTGATTTTGTACGTTTGCCCACTGACAAAGAAATTATCAGTCTATCATTTTAATGGTAGGTTTATTTGAACAGTGAGAGACAGAATAACAACAAAAAAATCCAGAAAAACACATGTGAAAAATGTTATAAATTGATTTTCATTTTAATGAGGGAAATAAGTATTTGACCCCTCTGCAAAACATGACTTAGTACTTGGTGGCAAAACCCTTGTTGGCAATCACAGAGGTCAGACGTTTCTTGCAGTTGGCCACCAGGTTAGCACACATCTCAGGAGGGATTTTGTCCCACTCCTCTTTGCAGATCTTCTCCAAGTCATTAAGGTTTCGAGGCTGACGTTTGGCAACTCGAACCTTCAGACCCCTCCACAGATTTTCTATGGGATTAAGGTCTGGAGACTGGCTAGGCCACTCCAGGACCTTAATGTGCTTCTTCTTGAGCCACTCCTTTGTTGCCTTGGCCATGTGTTTTGGGTCATTGTCATGCTGGAATACCCATCCACGACCCATTTTCAATGCCCTGGCTGAGGGAAGGAGGTTCTCACCTAAGATTTGACGGTACATGGCCCCGTCCATCGTCCCTTTGGTGCGGTGAAGTTGTCCTGTCCTCTTAGCAGAAAAACACCCCCAAAGCATAATGTTTCCACCTCCATGTTTGACGGTGGGGATGGTGTTCTTGGGGTCATGGGCAGCATTCCTCCTCCTCCAAACACGGCGAGTTGAGTTGATGCCAAAGAGCTCCATTTTGGTCTCATCTGACCTCAACACTTTCACCCAGTTGTCCTCTGAATCATTCAGATGTTCATTGGCAAACTTCAGACGGGCATGTATATGTGCTTTCTTGAGCAGGGGGACCTTGCGGGCGCTGCAGGATTTCAGTCCTTCACGGCGTAGTGTGTTACCAATTGTTTTCTTGGTGATTATGGTCCCAGCTGCCTTGAGATCATTGACAAGATCCTCCCGTGTAGTTCTGGGCTGATTCCTCACCACTCTCATGATCATTGCAACTCCACGAGGTGAGATCTTGCATGGAGCCCCAGGCCGAGGGAGATTGACAGTTCTTTTGTGTTTCTTCCATTTGCGAATAATCACACAAACTGTTGTCACCTTCTCACCAAGCTGATGGTGATGGTCTTGTAGCCCATTCCATCCTTGTGTAGGTCTACAATCTTGTCCCTGACATCCTTGGAGAGCTCTTTGGTCTTGGCCATGGTGGAGAGTTTGGAATCTGATTGATTGATTGCTTCTGTGGACAGGTGTCTTTTATACAGGTAACAAATTGAGATTAGGAGCACTCCCTTTAAGAGTGTGCTCCTAATCTCAGCTCATTACCTGTATAAAAGACACCTGGGAGCCAGAAATCTTTCTGATTGAGAGGGGGTCAAATAATTATTTCCCTCATTAAAATGCAAATCAATTTACAACATTTTTCATATGCGTTTTTCTGGATTTTTTTGTTGTTATTCTGTCTCTCACTGTTCAAATAAACCTACCATTAAAATTATAGACTGATCATTTCTTTGTCAGTGGGCAAACGTACAAAATCAGCAAGGGGATCAAATACTTTTTTCCCTCACTGTATGTATTCACCACCTTTGCTATGAAGCCCCTAAATAAGATCTGGTGCAACAAATTACCTTCAGAAGTCACATAATTAATTAGATTGCACACAGGTGGACTTTATTTAAGTGTCACATGATCTCAGTATATATACACACCTGTTCTGAAAGGCCCCAGAGTCTGCAAACCCAATAAGCAAGGGGTACCATGACTTAAATATTGCTGTATACCAGCATGAACCCATCCAATTTGAAGGAGCTGGAGCAATTTTGCCTTGAAGAATGGGCAAAAATTCCAGTGGCTAAATGTGCCAAGCTTATAGAGACATACCCCAAGAGACTTGCAGCTGTAATTGCTGTAAAAGGTGGCTCTACAAAGTATTGACTTTGGGGGGGTGAATAGTTATGCACGCTCAAGTTTTCTGTTTTTTTTGTGTTATTTTCTTGTATGTTTCACAATAAAAAATATTTGCATCTTCAAAGTGGTAGGCCTGTTGTGTAAATCAAATGATACAAACCTCCCAAAAATCAGTTTGTAAGGCAACAAAATAGGAAAAATGCCAAGGTGGGTGAATACTTTCGCATGGCACTTTAATATTAGACATTGCGCACCATTGATAAAAAGACACACACTCCCACCCCTAGTCTTACCAGATGTAGCTTTTTCTCTGTTTTGACGGTGCATGGAAAATCCCGCCAGCTCTATTTTGTCTTTGTCGTCGTTCAGCCACAACTCGGTGAAACATAAGATATTACAGTTTTTAATGTCCCGTTGGTAGGATAATTGTAATCGTAAGTCATCAATTTTATTTTCCAATGAATGCATGTTAGCAAGTAGCATGGATGGCAGTGGGAGTTTACTCGCTCGCCAACGAATTATCCAAAGGCAGCCCGACCTGCGCCCTCTTTTCCTCAGTATTTTCTTCACGCAAATGACGGGGATTTGGGCCTGTTTCCGGGAAAGCAGTATATCTTTCTCGTCGGACTCGTTAAAGAAAAAAGCTTCTTCCAGTTCGTGGTGAGTAATCGCTGTTCTGATGTCCAGAAGTTATTTTCAGTCATAAGAGACGGTAGCAGCAACATTATGTACAAAATAAGTTACAAGTGAGTTCAAGGTGTCTGGGGTGTTGATGTTAGCCATTACAAAGCATTTCATGGCTACAGATGTGAGTGCTACGGGGCGATAGTTATTTTGACAGGTTTCCTTGGTGTTCTTGGACACAGGGACTATGGTGGTCTGCTTGAAACATGTATGTATTACAGACTGGGTCAGGGAGAGGTTAAAAAAT
Source organism: Brachymystax lenok tsinlingensis (assembly GCA_030435695.1). NCBI lineage: Eukaryota > Metazoa > Chordata > Actinopteri > Salmoniformes > Salmonidae > Brachymystax > Brachymystax lenok. Next base: position 20,453,431 of record CM059797.1, on the reverse strand, counting down.
GTCAGTGAAGAATACACTTGCCAACTGGTCAGTGAATATTCTGAGTTTGTGTCCTGGTATTCCATCAGGCCCCGTATTCTTGCGAATATTAACCTGTTTAAAGGTCTTACACAAATTGCCTACAGACAGCAAGATCACACAATCATCCGGAACAGCTGGTGCTCTGATGAATGGTTCAGTTTTATTTTATTTTTTTAAATTTGGGGGTAGATCAGCTTGAATATTGCAGATAGGTTGTGGCTTCCATTGATGTAATTGTCTGCATCATTTCCAATACCCCATATATGTTTTATTTATAAACAGTTGAAGTCGGAAGTTTACATACACTTAGGTTGGAGTCATTAAAACTTGTTTTTCAACCACTCCACAAATTTCTTTTTAACAAACTATGGTTTTGGCAAGTCGGTTAGGACATCTACTTTGTGCATGACACAAGTCATTTTTCCAACAACTGTTTACAGACAGATTATTTCACTTATAATTCACTGTATCACAATTCCAGTGGGTCAGATGTTTATATACACTAAGTTGACTGTGCCTTTAAACAGCTTGAAAAACCCCAGAAAATGATGTCATGGCTTTTGAAGCTTCTGAAAGGCTTCTGAAAGGCTAATTGACATTATTTGAGTCAATTGGAGGTGCACTTGTGGATGTATTTCAAGGCCTACCTTCAAACTCAGTACCTCTTTGCTTGACATCATGGGAAAATCAAAAGAAAGCCAAGACTTTAGAAAAAAGTTGTAGACCTCCACAAGTCTTGTTTATCCTTGGGAGCAATTTCCAAATGCCTGAAGGTACCACGTTCATCTGTACAAACAATAGTACGCAAGTATAAACACCATGGGACCACGCAGCCGTCATTCCCCTCAGGAAGGAGACGCGTTCAGTTTCCTAGAGATGAAGATGAACGTACTTTGGTGCGAAAAGTGCAAATCAATCCCAGAACAACAGCAAAGGACCTTGTGAAGATGCTGGAGGAAACCGGTACAAAAGTATCTATATCCACAGTAAAACGAGTCCTATATCGACATAACCTGAAAGGCCGCTCAGCAAGGAAGAAGCCACCGCTCCAAAAAAGCCAGACTACGGTTTGCAACTGCACATGGGGACAAAGATCGTACTTTTTGGAGAAATGTCCTCTGGTCTAATGAAACATAAATAGAACTGTTTGGCCATAATGACCATTGTTATGTTTGGAGGAAAAAGGGGGAGGCTTGCAAGCCGAAGAACACCATCCCAACCGTGAAGCACGGGGGTAGGCAGCATCATGTTGTGGGAGTGCTTTGCTGCAGGAGGGACTGGTGTAATTCCCAAAATAGATGGCATCATGAGGAGTGAAAATTATGTAGATATATTTAAGCAACATCTCAAGACATCAGTCAGCATTACAAGCATTTCATACGTGTCAAAGGATTTTATTGACAATTACATGAAGTTGATGCAAAGAGTCAATATTTGCAGTGTTGACCCTTCTTTTTCAAGACCTCTGCAATCCGCCCTGGCATGCTGTCAATTAACTTCTGGGCCACACCCTGACTGATGGCTGCCCATTCTTGCATAATCAATGCTTGGATTTTGTCCGAATTTGTGGGTTTCTGTTTGTCCACCCGCCTCTTGAGGATTGACCACAAGTTCTCAATGGGATTAAGGTCTAGGGAGTTTCCTGGCCATGGACCCAAAATATCGATGTTTTGTTCCCCGAGCCACTTAGTTATCACTTTTGCCTTATGGCAAGGTGCTCCATCATGCTGGAAAATACATTGTTCGTCACCAAACTGTTCCTGGATGGTTGGGAGAAGTTGCTCTCGGAGGATGTGTTGGTACCATTCTTTATTCATGGCTGTGTTCTTAGGCAAAATTGTGAGTGAGCCCACTCCCTTGGCTGTGAAGCAACCCCACACATGAATGGTCTCAGGATGCTTTACTGTTGGCATGACACAGGACTGATGGTAGCACTCACCTTGTCTTCTCCGGACAAGCTTTTTTCTGGATGCCCCAAACAATCGGAAAGGGGATTCATCAAGAGAAAATGACTTTACCCCAGTCCTCAGCAGTCCAATCCCTGTACCTTTTGCAGAATATCAGTCTGTCCCTGATGTTTTACCTGGAGGGAAGTGGCTTCTTTGCTGCCCTTCTTGACACCAGGCCATCCTCCAAAAGTCTTCACCTCATTGTGCGTGCAGATGCACTCACACCTGCCTGCTACCATTCCTGGGCAAGCTCTGCACTGGTGGTGCCTCAATCCCACAGCTGAATCAACTTTAGGATACGGTCCTGGCGCTTGCTGGACTCTCTTGGGCGCCCTGAAGCTTTCTTCACAACAATTGAACCGCTCTCCTTGAAGTTCTTGATGATCCGATAAATTGCTGATTTCGGAGCAATCTTGCTGGCAGCAATATCCTTGCCTGTGAAGCCCTTTTTGTGCAAAGCAATGATGACGGCACGTGTTTCCTTGCAGGTAACCATGGTTGACAGAGGAAGAACAATGATTCCAAGCACCACCCTCATTTTGAAGCTTCCAGTCTGTTATTCAAACTTAATCAGCATGACAGAGTGATCTCCAGCCTTGTCCTCGTCAACACTCACACCTGTGTTAACGAGAGAATCACTGACATGATGTCAGCTGGTCCTTTTGTGGCAGGGCTGAAATGCAGTGGAAATGTTTTTGGGGGATTCAGTTCATTTGCATGGCAAAGAGGGACTTTGCAATTAATTTCAATTCATCTGATCACTCTTCATGACATTCTGGAGTATATGCAAAATGCCATCAATAAAAACAGAAAAATGATTTAATGGTGCGGTCTGGTTTTCTTAATATAAGGAATTTGAAAGCATTTATTATATATTTTTTCAATTACATTTACTTTTGATACTTGAGTATATTTAAAACCAAATACTTTTAGAATTTTACTCAAGTAGTATTTTACTAATTTGACTTTCACTTGAGTCATTTTCTATTAAGGTATCTTTACCTTTACTCAAGTATGACAATTGGGTACTATATTCACCACTGCTTAGTGTAGGTATAAATATCATAACCATTTAACAGTATATAAAAAAACTACTGCTCATTTTGTTATATAGATATATATTTCATTACCGGTAACTATCTTGGTAGAACTGTGTGATCTGGGCCCGGTTTCCCGAACCATCTTAAGGCTGAGGTCATCCTTCGTAGGACCATCATTAAATCTCAGAGCTGTTTCCCAAAACCATTGTTATTAATTAACGTTGCACTTGAAAACAGTTGTAATCTAACGCCTGCCTCAGACCACCCATAAAACAGCTAAGTGCGTCACTAGATACAGAGATCTCCACTAAACATAGAAACAAAAGGTTTATCCGTCAATTTCAGAACAAAGTTGAATACAAATACAACGTTGCCAATGTTTTTGCAATTAACACACAAGCAACGTATAAAAAGAGCGATGCCTTTCTTTCGATCCTAACAGTATCGACACATGCTCCAAAGACCACTAGCGAACGTTCTTTCTGTAAACGTTCTTACTGCATGGTGTTTTAGGAAACGTGTGATGCATCTTTGGCCGTTGTAGGCAAGATGTATCATTAAAACACTTGTAAACATAAATTCCATCGCTATCGGGCAAACAGGCCCTGGCCAGTCACTGTTTTTAATGATCATTCTTGCTTGCCTTTTTGGAGGGTAACTTCACCACTTTTCAACCTCATTTTCATTATCTCCACCACAATACCAGTGTCAACATATGTAAAAATAAAAATAAAAAGGCTCATTTCTAAGTTTTGTAGAAAAAAATATTAAGCTATCCGATGCTACCTGATTTTCAAACACTATGACATTTGCGGTGACGTAGGGAGTAAGAAAATACCCCCCCTTGGGCTGGAAACTACGCAGGTTTTTCAAATCACTTGTTTACTTTTAATCCTACCCTGTAAGTCAGAAGCCTTTTCTAAGGACCTTTTTTTTAACCACATACCATAGAAATGCACTGTTTTCACATATGTATATGTAACAGTATAGCTTCCGTCCCTCTCCTCGCCCCTACCTGGGCTCGAATCAGCACACAACAACTGACACCCACGAAGCATTGTTACCCATCGCTCCACAAAAGCTGCGGCCCTTGCAGAGCAAGGGGTACAACTACTTCAAAGTCTCAGAGCGAGTGACGTCACCGATTGAAACGCTGTTAGCGCGCACCCCGCTAGCTAACTAGCTATTTCACATCAGTTACATAAACACTGGTTTGATGCTGGAGATAAGGTTGAAAAGTGTCAGAATTGCCCTTTAAGAGATATCACATACATTCTACTGTTTAAAATAGGCTGCATGTGCCTTAAAGTATGTGCCTGCCATTTTAGAATTGTGAATGATGTAAAAACTGAGCCGATATGTTCTAAATCTCTCTTTTCAGCCTCTGAGGTGAGGTGTAAGTCAGACATCTTCCGGTTCTCAATATTCTGGAAGAATTATACTGGCATCCAGTATAATAGGCATAATAGGCATAATGTACACTTCTCTGTTCACTATTCTCTAAGTCAATCATTGGCCAATCTACATTGCTTTTGTTTGTCTGATTACATGACAACTGCTTTTGGTTACATGCCTCCAAATCACACATGTGCATCCCAATGTTGCATTGGATCGGACTCAATTTGGTGAGTAGCAGGTAGCAAGCCAAGGCTCTGGGCAATTGTCCTGAAGTGGCTGTACCGGGCATTGATTTATACATGCAACTCAAATCTATAAAATAATCTGTTAGTCTCGGTAGTGATCAAAAGACACTACCCATTAATGACAAAAGAGAAATGTAGTCAAAGTAGGTTTAATTGGCCAAGTTTAAACAAAATCAGGACATTTCAACTGTCAACTGTAATTAGCAATACTATAGATACAACCATTCAGTGCTTGACTGATGAACATACAAGCACACACTGTCCAATGACGTTAGACTATAGCAATCAATGTGTTTCCTCAATTCTCACATTATCCATTCTAGATATATGGCTTATAATTTCTCTACTTAGAAAAATGTGATTAAAAACATACCAGTATATATACAAATACATTCATATTTACATTACAAGGAAGGGAGTAAATCAGTTACTTTCATGTGATTCTTGTACTGTGTGAAGGTACTTTGACAGGAGAAAGGTAGATGTAATATATAAATTACATGGTATCATACTTAAGACCAAAAAATGAGTTTCTTTAAACGTGTTAAAATGTATAAAATATGAAATGGCAAAAGGAATACAAAAATGTTTAGATCTTTCAACTACAAGAGCATTCACAATAACGTCTATTTAAATGTACAGTTATGATGCTGAAAGTGAAAGTTACGGGGTGATTGAGCTACTACAGAGAAAAGTGGTCCACAGACGTAAGACATTATGATGTGTTTTTATCACTTTCCACTTCTGCAGGTTTATCATTCTCCTTTGGGACATAAGATTTGTTTGATTCTTTTTTTTCTTTGCTCTTGCTCCTGTCCCGGCGATCTCGGTCTTTGTCCCTTTCTCGGTCCCGTGCTCTGTCTCTGTCTTTTTCTCTCCTGTCAGGCTCTCTCTCCCTGCCTCTGTCCCGGTCTCTGCTCCTAGTCCTGTCTCTTTTCCTTTCTCTGTCTCGGTCTCTGTTCCTGGCTCTCTCTCGGTCATAGTCTCTCCTGTCAGGCTCTCTCCCCCTAACTCTGTCCCTTTCTCGGTCACGGTCTCTCTCCCTGTCCTTCCTCTTGTCTCCCTCTGGGAGCCTGTGCCCGTCTCCCTCTGGGAGCCTGTGCCCGTCTCCCTCTGGGAGCCTGTGCCCGTCTCCCTCTGGAACCCTGTGCCGCTCTCCCTCTGGAACCCTGTGCCGCTCTCCCTCTGGAACCCTGTGCCGCTCTCCCTCTGGAACCCTGTGCCGCTCTCCCTCTGGAACCCTGTGCCGCTCTCCCTCTGGAACCCTGTGCCGCTCTCCCTCTGGAACCCTGTGCCGCTCTCCCGCCCTCCCTCTGCTGCGGTCTCTCTCCCGGCTGCGTTCCCTCTCTCCTCGGTCTCTCTCCCTGCCTCTGTCCCTCTCCCGACTCCAGCGCTTGGCCTGGCTCCTGTCCCATGGCCTGGCCCCGTGGGGCCCCTCACGGTCCCTCTCCCTCCTGCGGTCCTCAGACAGATCCCTCTGCCTTTCCGACAACCCAGAAGAAATTGGCTCCCGGTCTTTGTGTCCACCCTCAAACCGACTGGCCCCGTCTCCACCGTGGGGCTCTGAGCCCTCTCTGGTGGAGCTGCTCCTTCTCATGTCAGGTGAGTGTCGTCGCCAGTGGTCATCCCTGTGGGACTCTGGGCTGTGGCCCCCCATGCGGTTTGGTAGAGGTATGGGGCCCTCTGGGGGGGTCGGGAGCAGTGGACCACTGTGGCGGGTTGGTCTTAAGTCTACTGGATTGTCAAGGCGAAACCGATCAGGTCCTCCGAAATGCTGAGGTGGGCCCCCCAAGTGGTCTTGAGGGTGTCTCTGGTCATCATAAGATCCCCTGTGTGGTGGTGGGGAGGGTGCTCTAGAGCCCCGAAACTTGTTAGGTGGATGGAAACACTGTTCGCCCACATCGCCACTGGGAGGCGGGCCTCTCCGCCCCTCATACTGGTTGTGTGGAGGTCCTCTGTAAGAGGGGCCTGGTGGGGGAGCCTGGTTGTCTTTGTACATGTGTGGAGGGGTCTGACCCTGGTGATGGTCCATGCCCTGCTGGTAGGAACCAACACTGGCATTGTTGTACTGGTCTACAGGGGCTCTTGGTCGGTCGATCATGGGGGCTTGGGACCCATGATCCCCAAAATGAGAAGACGGCAGTCCGGGGAAGTGGGATGGAGGGGGTCCTCTGTTGTCAAAGTGGCTTGGGGGAGGCCCTGTGAAGGGAGGAGGGGGGCCTCTGGTTCCAGGGAAGTTGAATGGAGGAGGGGGTCCAGTGAACCTTGGTGGAGCTAAACCATTTTGCCCATCAAAAGTAGGAGGTGGGGGAAGGCCATGACCCTCCATGAACTGGCCTGGAGGTGGGCCTTGCTGCCCCATGTGCTGGGGAGCCAGGGAACCCATGGGGGCATTGAACATCTGGGGAGGTGGAGCTCTATGGCCCATCGGCTGGAATGGAGGGGGTCCTCTGGGTTGCATCATGGTCTGGAGTGGAGGTCCAAGGGGTGCCTCATACTGCTGCTGAGAGCCACCCCACTGGTTCTGATAGGGAGGGTAAGCAGCAGGTGTTGGCCCATACTGAGAGTACTGAGACTGGTCCCTCTCCACTTGCATGGGTGAAGGAACCGGTGTGGGTGGAGGTCTCTGCATAGGTAGAGAGCCTGACAAGGAAGGAATACTCTGCATGGGTGGTGGCCCAAGCATTGGAAGTGGACCCTGCATCGGTGGGGGTCCAAGGTGGGGTGGGAAGGTGGCTGTTGGGGGAATGTCAGGAGGAGCTCCATAGTCCATGTAGCCTGATGTTTCCATGTGTAACATGTGGGAGGATTGGGTGTCCACCAGGGTGGAGCTATCCTGGGTGACATTCTGAGACAGTACATGAATTGTTGGTGAAGCTGAGGAGTTGTTGTTTGTGGACATCTTGAAGTAGCCAGAGGACGTAGAGTCTTGACTGTTCTGCTCAAAATTAGAGATCTCCCCTGTTTTTAAAATGCTGGCTGCATTTGGCCAAATACTGTATTTGTCAAAGTCACTCTTGGTTGGGTCGACTTCCTCCGATTCCACAGATCGTTTCTCCACGTAATTTACCTCCATATCAGGTTCTACACGCTCACCTAACAGGGGAATGGACTCTTCTGTTGTGTCTGATTCCAGGAAGGGAAGAGATTCTGTTATAACCTCTTCTTGGGACAGTGGTGTTTGTGGTGGTTGCGTGGTGGCTGTGACAGGGGCAGGAAGAGGTGTCTCTTCTTTTTCTATCGAGTCTGAGGTTAACCTCCTGGGGTCCCTGCTCGGCCTGGGGTCCCTGCTCTGCCTTGGGTCCCTTCTCTGGTTAATCAAAGCAGCGGCAGCAGAGGAGGATTTCACCAACTCATCAACCTTTTTTCCCAGCTGCAGGAGATGACTGTTGGCCAGTAGGGATGGCTGTGAGATCAAGCTGTCAATGACTGAGAACGAGGCAGCTGATGTCCCTGTGGTTGACCCTGGTTGGCGGATGGATTCCTCCTGCTCCTCAAGCTGACGTTTCTGCTCCTCAATCTGTTTGTTGAGATCCTCCAGCATTTTCTGCTGTTCGGTCAGACCTCCAGGTGCGGCCCTGGCTTGACCAGGGACATCAGTCCTGACCTCCTCAAAGATGGTGTCATCCTCCGGATCATAGGCCACATCATCCAGATTCGTAGCCTCTGGCTGCTTGATGACCTCAGGTTCTTTAACTAACTTCTGGGGTGCTCCATAGCCCATACCTGGGTCATACTCCTCCTCTGGGTCATATGGTCGGTCATCCTCATCCTCCTCCACCTGCTTCTCCTTAGAAATCTGTCCAAACTGCTGAACGATGGGATCAAGCAGAGTAGCAGGGCTGGCTGAGACGTCAACAGCACCATGCTCAGAAGGGGACATGGAGGCCTCAGAGTCATGCATCTGGTTCCCAAACAAAGTCTTCAGGATGGTCTGAAGGGGGGTGGCATTGGTAGCAGAGGACGCAGCAGCGATGGAGGAAGGTGACTCTCTGCCTGTAGCAGGGGCTTTGACAGAGGACAGGAAGGACAGCACTGATGAGGCTGCCATGGAGGTGGATGAGGTCTCTGAGGAGCTGAGAGGGGGAGGTGTACCTGGGGGGGATGTGTTGAAGGGAAGATCTTGGGTGTACCGCAAGGCTTTCTCTGCTTTCACTTCAGCCTTGATGGCTGAGGTTGGTTTTGGAAAGCCAGTGTCATCTAGGTCTCTGATTTGGGTCATAGAACGCTTCTCTTCAGTCTCCAAGGAGGTTACAGCACGCTTCTTGTCCTTCTGGCAGATCACCAAGCCGAGGAGGAGGTTAGGGCGTGCTGGCTCAAGACCTACAAGACAGAAAGGTAAAACAATGAAAATTTAAAAAAACATTCTAGAACATATGTATCCACTCACATACTTGTATACTGCATATCTCAACTAGATTCAAGAAACATTTCCAGAGACACAGATCTGTTTGAAATGAAACAATAGCTTATTTCAAACACCCCCTGATATGACAGCAACAGAGGATTTCAAAGACAGGGAATCCCATTATGAATGTGATTTTTTTTTTTGCACACCATAACCAAAAAAGATCACAAAAAACTGTTGATTTAAAGTCACAAACTGTGGTCTTCACTTTCCATTTTGAATTGTTCAAACAATCAATAGCATGAGCAAACAATGCCACCTGTATAAATCAGGTAAAAGTATAACCATTACATTATAATATGAATGTGTCAAAAGAATACAAAACAAGAATTGTAAGCCACAGACAACCTTTATAAAAGTACTAAGAATCATCACACTGCTGAGCAGTCAAACTCCCCATCATACATTGAGAAATGTGACCGTATATGCACTGCATTAGACTACATGTTCCTGTTTGATCAAACAACCTCATCACCCTTCAAAGTTACACCTAAACACTCACCAGTTTCAAAACGCTTTTCATCTTGCTAGATTGTCATTAGTATGCATTCTCATCAAGTCACTTGTAAATAAGTGGACATTTCCACATATTCTTTACGATGCCATATAAAAAAGACAATATACTTGTACAGTGCATTCCACTCAGCGTACGTTTTTAATGACACATACCAACCCAACCTCTGCTGACAAACTAAATGGATGTGTGTTTCTTGATTCTTAAATTCAGTCTGACAAGTGGTAGAAAGCCATAGATTATTCTCGTCCTTAATCTTCTTTAAAACAGCAACATGAGTGGGCCAATCTCTGTCCAAGGCTCACTGAGCTGGACCTCTCTCAGGATAACTTACCATGGCTCCCCAGGCATTCAGTTTGTGGTATGGGATGGGCTAGGTGCAGATCAGGTGCTGCCGCTTCAGTTATGACATGTAAGTACTGGAGATCCACTAACGCAGTACACTAAGTTGCAGTGTAGAACACTTAATGTAACATACTGTGGCAGATGTTATTTTCAGAAACGTCATTACCCAAAAACTTTTCACTGGAGTATCTACAGTGCAGAATAAAAGGTGAGCCTTAAAAACAACAGGCTGAGACTGACATCTAAGGTGGCACCAACCTGTGATGCACAACATCCTTTATTTAAGACAGACGTGTGATACAAGATAATATACACAAAGTACACAGAGCGCACAGCAAAAGTACAGAGGGATGTTCATGGAGGAAGGCAACAACAAAAGCACATGATCGCCCCCTACAGTGTATATCATAAATCAACTTCATGAAACAAGCTCTCATTTCACACAGAAGAAAACTAACTAAACCCTGAAGATACTTACCACTCAGAAAAAAACTATAGACTGACATCATTACTAACTTGTCTTCAGGTATATTGACACATCATATTGGAACCAGTGTGTGGGTTATCAGAGGCCTCTGTGTCTCCCTGCAGATGCTTACCTGGCCCATCAAAGGGTAACAGTTTGGAGGGCAGAGGGTCCTTGGAGCTCAGGGGGATGAGGTACAGGTCTTTGATGCGGCGGTTGTTGTTGGCGACCACTCCAAAGCGCTTCCTGCTACTGAAATAAGAGAAGAGAGAGACATAGGCCACCTCCTCTTCCTCTGTGGCTGGATGGAACCGGATCAGACACAGCTCCTGTGGACAGGGCAAACACAAAGAGAGAGGTGTGACCTTAGGGTCCTCAACCAGGAAGTAGGTGATGTATAAATACCTCATGGTGGACAGCTTTACCTTGGACAGAGACGTTTTTAGTTTCCCCACATAGTCCCACACAGTGCTGGGGGAGATTCGGCCTCCGATGTGGATGGTGTCAGGCAGATCCTGTACAGGATTAACAATGTCACCTTTGTGTTGAACTCTGATGACATTATTACCACATCTATTCACAACCAGATCAAACAAGTAATAGATGTATTCTGGTCAAAATTGAGTTCAAGTTTCACTATGATTAAAATATAACAGCTGTCATGTTGTCAGTCTCTGAGTTATTAGTTCTACAATGTGTTTTTTCTTAGCTCACGTAAAAAAAAACTACAACTACCATTGACCTAAGTTTTTTTCAAACAAATTAATAACCAACCTCTTTCAGGTGCTCAAAGGTTCCTGAGACCAGGTATGCTTTAGTGACAAACTTAGCCACAGTGTGCATGTTGACGAATCCTTTCCACATCATCTCCTGACTATGGAGGAAGATGGCGGTCTCACCCTCAGGAGGAGGCTCTGACGAGGCAGCTTTCTGCATGACGGACCTGGGGATGGAGGGTGGAGGAGCCGGGGGCATGGGGAGGGGCCCCTTGGGCACCACCTCCATCACTACAACCGGAGCGGGCTCTGCTGGGATAGGTCTTGAATAGGACTCTGTTGGAATGGGTCTTGAATAAGTATCTGTTGAGATTGGTGCCACCATGGAGGTGTCTGGGGCTGAGAGGGTGACCGTCACTCCAGAGCTGTGTCTTGCCATGCGGGGATCTCTGCGGGTGATGCTGACAGAGGAGACGGCTGGTACCGTGACAGGGGCTGGGGTCTGGGGTGGAGGTAACATGATGCTTGCATCCTCATGGTAGGGCAGGGGCTCAGGGACTGGCGTCTCACTGCCGGGATAATTGACCGGAGCACCTTCACCTGAGGAGGACCTGGGCAAGCGTCTCACCTCTTGCCTCACCTCGGGCTTCTTGGAGAGTTTGGCCTTCTTGGCTGCTGGTTCATCGTCAGACTTCTGGCCTGGAAGAGACAGAGGCTACGTAAACCTTCAAATCCACTAAGTGAAGCATGGAGTAATAGGAATTAAGATATTTCCTCCGATCTTTGTGGGACATATGCCACCGTTTCTTGCATACCATCAAAACACGTCACCACATTCTTTTCATTCATTTTTACCTGTACAGATTTTGCAGTTGAGGTCAAAGAGGTGGGCCCTGTGTTCGGCCGTGGTGTCCCGCATCATGCTGAAGATATCTGGCAGGGCACTGCCACTCTTCACCCCGGCCTGAACTGAGCCAGAGAAGGGAGTGGAGCCAGCTTCCTCTTGTTCCTGAACACAATGGAAAAGGAGACCAGAGAGATTCTCAAAATAGCACATAAAACCATAGCCAAATTTGATGAGGACCTGAATACCAAAATTATTCTGAGCAACCATTTGTTGTATGGCAATAAAGTTCTGATACATGAATCATTAGATCAACTGTAAAACGATAGCTACATTTATGCACAGTGGGTGTGATTTGAGTGATGAAAGAGTGCGGGGCGGATGGCAATGAGCTTCAGTAGGACAAAAGGGACAGTTTAAAGAACGATAGAACAGGTTGGCAAGATAATTCAACTGTAAAACCACAATATGTTACCGAAATGTTAGCCACCCAGCATAGCATGGTTCCAGTCTTATGCAGGGAAAATGAAGATGAAAGAAAACCACCACTTACTGCAGCAGATGCCATGCGAGGAGATGGGGAGGTGCCAGAGATACATACATCTCCATCAGACATTGGAGGAGCGTCCTCCATGTCCACATCAGGGGGCCAGCATCCTGCCTATGGCTCGATTTGGACTGCCCTGTCTGGGATCTAGGGCTGGGAGCCTATGGGATACAATGTAGGTCATCAACTTAGTGTCTATAGCAATATATGGGAATATAAGGGTAATGAAATGGTCTCTTTAGTAGTGATATTTAGTTGCACAATCAATTAATTACCAATTATTGCTCTGTTCATAGAATTATCGGTTTCCATTATCATGTTCTCGTACCTCAGTGGTGTCAGGCTTCCTCCACTCTGAGATCTCTTTGGAGAGCAGCTCATCTGCACTCAGCCTCACCAGCCTGAAGGGGCTGACCTCTCCCCAGACCACCCTGTAGAAAAGGCCCTGAGACAAGCACAACACACGGTCATTCACATAATTCTATGTCTGGTAGGCTGCACATCTGGGTTGAAGAGAACATCAATTAATCTGCTGAATATTGGAAGTTAAATCCAATTCATGACTCACGGTCAATTCATGTTGTAAGTGAATATACCCACATACCAACAACGTATTACTATAATATAGAAAGACAGTTTGTCATTAAAATGGCTTTCCAACATTCAGCATATTTGGTTTAGCCTACACAACTTATCGCTTGACTAGTCTCTTCTGCAGACACAAAAGAGCCCAAGTCAGTTTTTCTGTGGACTGACCTTGTTTTTGGGGTCCTTCAGGTTGAACATGAGGCCCCTGTACTTGTTCTTGTACTTGCTGTCTGTGCACAAGCAGAGGTTGAACATCTCTTTCTCAATGTTGACAGCCAGTTTTCCCACCTCGTTCTCAGACATATTCAAATCATCACTGTCACTCACCCTAGTGGGAAAATGAGAAACAACTCACATTTTTTAGGTAAAAAATAAATAAATATTTCAGGCAAATCTATTTCCCATTGGTCTACAACAATCTCATTATCTTAGAAATATAAACATTCAGATGAATGACCTTAGGTAGCATGAAGTTCACAAAACAATACAAAATATTCTCTCCAATAGACTTATGGGGTACACACCTCTTGTATAGGATGTCTGTGAGCGAGCGGCGGATGTTCTGTCTCATTTGGTTGTTGGGCGGAGCCGTCGGGCACATCATGGAAGGTGCTAAAGTGGCTGGCTCAGGGCGTCGGGAGGAGGGGGCTGGGGATGGTGAGGACGGGATTCTGGACGGACTACGGCCTAAGGAGTCTCTCTGCTGGGGCTGGGCCTGCTTCTTAGGGATGGTAAAGCTGGACTTGCCGACCCTCAGGGCCCCTGTGACGTGATGTCGTGGGGTGTCTATAGAGCCAGGGGCAGAAGGGGTCAGGACAGCAGGTGGTGGTGGTGGTTTCTTGGATTTGGTTGTTTTGCTAGGAGGGGGATATGGTTGTTTCTTTGGTGCCTTAGCACTGCTGCCTGGAGTTGCTGGTTTACTGCGTCTGGTGTATATCTTTAATACTTTGGGGCCAGGAGACTTCTTTCCTCCTTTGAGCGGCGCTGTGGAAGCAAGAGACTTCTTCTCAGGAGGGGTTGGTTCCTTCCCACTCTGGTCCTCTTCGCTCTCCTTTTCAGGGGCTGCGGAGGATAAAACAACTTACTTTAAACCTAAGTAGAAACAGTATGTGAACCATCATAAACATAATGTCAAGTAAATAGAATTCAGAATTTGGGACATGTAGGAATATTCAACGTGATCTTGGGGTGGTGTAAGATATCCCTACTTAGATTCACATAATGACTGCATCTGTCCAGAATGCATTCAAAAAACACAAAATATTGGTGATTTGAAGACAGGACCTCCTCTCTTTGTTGGATATAGAAATAAATACCTTGACATTAGAAACACAAAATAAACCTGGTTAAATACATCTTTCCACACACTGATAAGGCCAACAATATGCACACATACAACAATGGGTTGATTAAATATAAAAACAGAAAGTTTGAACTTAGAAACCTCCATTATTCTCCGGCAAAAAAGTATCGCCATTGTGTTGGCGTTGCAATTTCAATCCTCTTAACATTAGTTGAAATGGTGGTAATCCTTTTTATGAAGAATGTCAGCAAGACTCAACACTTCAGTATTATCAGAAAGGATGAGCTGACTAAATCCTCACAGGCCTGACTGTGTACTAAGTAACAGCGCTCTCTGATATGAATGGTGCCTGCATAACCAACATTTTACATCCGTTCCTGAGCTACAGCACTGGACCCCAATCAACAACCCATTAGATAATAACAGATACTAGATATGTGTCCTAAGAACCCCTGTCTAGAAAGTCACTGGGTACAGGGATTTCCCCACAAAACTAACATTCCAGTGGTTTCTCCCTTCGTCTGGTCTTTGAAGATCCCACCAGTTGACCCACTATCAAGTGGCCCAAAAAACAACCAATGCTTCCCAAACGTTCAACTGAACTTGGAACTTACCATGTCAAGGAAAAGAATGTCTGAACATTATATATCTTCATACTACCCACAAAAATAAGATATGTTCACCACTGAAAGTGGAGCTGTGAAGCTAGCAAAGCTAGCAAACAAAACAGTGTAGTGATGTCCTAACACCATCTACCTTCAGGGGTACATGCATTTAATGAGAATTCAATAGACTCAATATGCGTTGTCAACAAAAATTTACCTCAACAATTCAATAAAAACTATTCAAGATCAATGCAACATCTTCCACAGACATGGGTTGTGCATACTAGCTCAAATTACATTTGTATGACCATGTCAAAATATGTACATTTATATTAGTTTTAGCTTTGTTAAAGCACATTAAGCTTTTCTGCCATGTCTGTGTTGCTCATTACCAAAGTATGATAATTTGGGATGTACATGCAAAACGGCAATACCCGAGCGCCATCAAGAGAAAATGGGAGACAATTTCAAGTTGACTGATTTGTACCAAAAAATATAGATCTCGTTGTCAAACAATCAAAATGTCATAATCAGAACTTGTATGTCTGCAAAATAAGATATTACAGATCAGAGGATATAGACATGCGAGCAGGTTGAGTGAATCACATATGACATCACTCACAGTCGAGAGTAACAGACAGCTGGTATTATGGTGGATAAGCTGATTCCTGAGAGCATGAACTACCAAATACCTTGCGACTGCCCTCACTCCAAAAATCCACAACCTGTAATAACTGCCTTCATAAGTAACCTGGATAAAGCTAGGAACCAAAGCAGAGTTCCTCATAGTGAAAAATATACTAAAATGTCCCTAAATATATCTTTCATATATTTTCATATCAGTAAATCAGAAGTGTGGTATAACTTTTAGGTGACAACAGTCTGCCTCCCTGCTCTTTATGTACAGTTTATGACGACTGTGGTCTTCCACTCTTCTTGTGCAGTCATTCTAATACTTCTGTGCTTCTGTCTTCAGCTGGTCTTGTCTCAGTAGAAGAAACTAGATTTCCTGTCCCAGCTGTTCTCCAGTCTGTACGCTTCAGACTTTCACTTCCTCCTGGCACGGTGTAGATCTGTGGCACATGCTGTCAGAGCAACTGGCCAGGACATCCCCAGTAATCCAAGACCTCTCCCATAATCAATCAAGGCATCCAAAATCTGTCTTAACACCTTTTATTTTATTGCCTGTGTCGCAGAGGGAGTTTGGATGCATGACATTCAATATGAATAATACTGCAAACTATTTTAAAAACCAGCATGTTATTCACAAAACTAATAGTGAATACTTCCTTGCCAGCGCTGAAGGGATTTATGGCTTAATGAAATCAGCAGTGAGCTGAATTTCTGTATAGTCCACTGTATAAATCCAGGGATAAAAAGTCACAGACCTACCTGCTGGAGAGAAGAGGGAGGGACTGCCTTCAGATGAACAGCAGCTTTGGCAAGAGGAGCACGTGGAGATACTCACACGCACCACATGGGTGCCAACACACACACAGCAACCTAGGATTTATATGGATCTACACAAGTAATCCCCAACCATTGCTTTGTTCATGGTTACTGATTTTCTTTTTAACAATAGGGTTTTCAAAATAAGTATTTTAGGATTTACCTTTGTATCCATTAATAGAAATGTGTACTTACCCACTCTACATACCTGACTAAGTAACCATACCCTGGTAACATACTCAGAATACATTTGGGGACCCATTGTCATTACAGTTTTCCCCACAGATATGGGTCATTCATCTAAGCCATTACGTCACCATGATACAACCACATTTATAATGGGAAAACAACGTGGTTTTTCAAAGAACCCGTAATAGATCAATGCATATCATACATTCAACTGGCTCACTTGACAACCCCTATAGTGTGAGAAGATAAACAGTTAAGAGTGGATTATTAAGACCTTCAAAGAGATACATACACGTTTTGTTTAACACTGTTGGTGGTGCTATGGGTGTAGTCTTTTCTGGCGTTACTGCATTGTAATTATGGTCGCTGGACCAGGACGACATGGTGGGTGGCGGTGGATGCTCTTCGTGTGGCTCTTCATCACCATCCTCATCAGCCTCACCGTCAGACTCTTCTTCTGTGGACTTCTTGCTGGTCTTCCTCCCAGTGGTGTAATTCTTCTGGACGGACAGACAGACATTCACTCAAATCAGTAACGGGCACAGGAAGGGTCTCATAGCAAAATATTGAAAGTTATGGTGCTATGTAATGCAGGATGATGCATATTAAAATAAGGAACAAGGTTATTCACATTGTGTGAGCACAAGTTAATTGAATTTCACCTGTGGTGTGTTTGTGCATATGTTCTGCATAGGTTAGGCTCAATAAAATACTTAATGATCAAATTCTGACATCGACCTCAATTCACCTATACATCAAAGCAGATGGACAAAAGCACATCAATATACAATACCAGTCAAAAGTTTGGACACATCAACTCAATCAAGGGTTTCTATTTATTTTTACTATTTTCTACAGTGTAGAATCAAAATTATGAAATAACACATATGGAATCATGTAGTAATCAAAACAAGTGTAAAACAAAATCAAAGTTCTTCAAAGTAGCCACCCTTTGCCTTGATGACAGCTTTGCACACTCTTGGCATTCCGTCAACCAGCTTCATGAGGTAGTCACCTGGAATGCATTTCAGTTAACAGGTGTGCTTTGTAAAAAGCGAGTTTGTGGAATTTCTTTCCTTCTTAATGTGTTTCAGCCAATCAGTTGTGTTGCGTAAAGGTCTGGTTGGTATTCAGAAGATAGCCCTATTTGGTAGAAGACCAAGTCCATATTATGGCAAGAACAGCTAAAATAAGCAAAGAGAAACGACAGTCCATCATTACTTTAAGACATGAAGGCCATAGTTGCAAAAACCATCAAGCGCTTTGATGAAACTGGCTCTTTTGAGGAACACCACAGGAAATGAAGACCCAGAGTTACCTCTGCTGCAGAGGAAAAGATCATTAAAGTTACCAGCCTCAGAAATTGCAGCCCCAAAAAATCTTCAGAGTTCAAGTAACAGACACATCAACTGTTCAGAGGAAACTGCATGAATCAGGTTTTCGTGGTCAAATTGCTGCAAAGAAACCACTACTAAAGGACACCAATAATAAGAAGAGACGTGCTTGGGCCAAAAAACACAAGCAAAGGACATTAGACTGGTGGAAATCGGTCCTTTGGTCTGAGGAGTCAAAATTTTTGATTTTTGGTTACAACCGCCGTGTCTTTGTGAGACGCAGAGTAGGTGAACGGATGATCTCCGCATGTGTATTTCCAACCGTGAAGCATGGAGAAGGAGGTGTGATGGTGCTTTGCTGGTGACACGATCAGTGATTTATTTAGAATTCAAGGCACACTTAACCAGCATGGCTACCACAGCATTCTGCAGCGATATGCCATGCCATCCCATCAGGTTTAGGCTTAGTGGGACTATCATTTGTTTTTCAACAGGACAATGACCCAAAACACACCTCCAGTCTGTGTAAGGGCTATTTGACCAAGGAGAGTGATGCATCAGATGACCTGGCCTCCACAATCACCCAACCTCAACCCAATTGACATGGTTTGGGATGAGTTGGACCGCAGAGTGAAGGAAAAACAGCCAACAAGTGGCCAGCATACGTGGGAACTCTTTCAAGACTGTTGGAAAACCATGTCAGGTGACTACCTCATGAAGTTGGTTGAGAGAATGCCAAGCATGTGCAAAGCTGTCAAGGCAATGGGTGGCTACTTTGAAGAATCTCAAATATAAAATATATTTTGAATTGTTTAACACTTTTTTGGTTACTACATGATTCCATATGTGTTATTTCACAGTTTTGATGTCTTAATTATAATTTCATGTCTTAATTTATAAAATAAAGAAAAACCCTTGAATGAGTAGGTGTCCAAACTTTTGACCGGTACTGTATATACAATTTTAAACTGCTGCCAATTTGTTATGATGGGTAAAAAAAATAGCAACTTAGTAAATCATATGACAGTTGTCTGTAATTTATTAGACACCCCTGAATAGATGAAATAGCAATTGAATAGCAATCAAATGATGGCAAATATATTTCTCCTGGGGCAATGTCGCCCTGCACAAGATGTTCCTCAGACCAGAATTTCATTCTCAAAATTGGTGTACCTTTTTGGCCCGATTTAGAGAACGTATTTCAAAACATTGGACTGTATGAGGCCTATGCTTAATTTGGGCTCCACACAATATATTACTAACCAGTTTCAGTAGGTAAAAATGTAAACATCTTCGGTATCTTATGAACCCCATGTTTACCTTGGGCGTTGCCCTGGTAACAGGTGTTTTCTTCTGTCCCTTGGCATTGTCTTGGTCTTTCTGCTTAGGATCATCTTTCTGCTTGTGCTCGGAGATGGACTTGGCTGCCATGGCTGCGGCGGCATGTCTCAGGATACACTCGCTGCCGCAGTAGACAGAGTCCTTCAGGGCGTTCTTCTCACAGCCTGGCCCGATACATTTGGGCAGATTAGACTCCTCTGCCGCCTGTTGAAAGTCAAACAGGTTACACAGGTGCACAGTGCAACACGGTTGTTCCAAATACAGGTTGTCCTGATACAACTGAAAACGAAAACCTACTTTCACTACAAACAATAAACACATATCAGAGTTTGATATGTTGTCAGTGCTTACACATTGAGTGATTTTATTCAATTATTAGTAATACAATAGAAACCTTCAATCAAGTATTCACACCCATCCCTAATATGGAGCTCTCAGATGTCTTTCAGAAAGCTATTACTGGCATGACAAACTTGAATAGGTTTTTGTTGGGTTCATCCACTGGAGCTATGAGAAAAATAATAGAAAACCTACTGCCTGAAAAATCTTGATCTTCTTTTTTCCACTGGGGTTTGTTGTTTTCTCTATTCTCCCTTTAATCCCCAAGTCATCTCCACCCTTCTCATCTGCACCAGCAGCAGCTGTAGGTGAGGAAGCTGCCACAGAGGGGCTTTGCTCAGCCTTGCGGGACCCAGGGACAGCTGCTTTGGGTTTGCCATTGGGCTTGGCTGTCTGGCTCTTCTTGGTGGTGCAGTTGGGGCAGACGTAGTCCTCCCCGTTCCTCTCCATCAGACGTCCACGAGCCTCAGTGATGCCCACACAGTCTCCATGGAACCACTCCTCACAGCGGTCGCAGCAGATCATGAACCTGGGCGCACACAGAGCACTTAGCAGAGCATAGAGACCACTATGCAAACATTAGCGATGGGAGGGTTACATATTGTGATATAATTTTTGACGATTTATATCACATTGTTTTGACAATAATCGCTATATTTTTACGCTAGTTGGCTGTACCGGCACCAAAACTCCAGTATTTTACCTTCATAGCTTGTTCTCCATCTTTTAAATATGGAGTCAATTTGTTTTGAGCACTTTTATTTCCCTGACTGATCAAAATTTGTTTCTCATGGCTTTCTCTCTGGTCCAGCGACCATGGTGAGTGAGCAATATGAAACATTGAATTGCAGTAAAATAACTATCAAATCGCAATACATATCATATTGGTAGCAAAGTATCATGACAATAGTTTACAAGTCACTCAGGTTAACTAATCACTAACTATTCATCCCCTTGTAGGTGGGAAATTGAGGCTATTTTGATCACAATCTGTAATCCATGAAGGATCAGACAAAGCACTTGTAAGAACTAGAGGCATTATATTTCCAATTGAAATGCAAAACAACATCCAAATGCTTACCTTTTGTTGTGTTTCTGTCGACAGATGCAGTACAATGCATTAGGGTCATATCCTTCAGCGTCGCCCGAGTCACTGGATGATGAGGATGACAGGTATTCATCATCATCCTCATTTTTATCCTCTTCCTCCTTGTCTTTGCGGGTTTTTGCCCCTCCTCTGGACTTGGTGCCTCTCTTGTTTGGGTTGGTGCCCCTACTGGCCTCCTTGGCAGGACTGCTGGACCTGGAGGCATGCCTCCCACTGGTATCTACGGGCTTTTCCTCACGCTCCTCTTTTTCATTTTCCTCCTTCTCGTCCTCCTTCTCATCCTCCTCCTCTTCTTCTTTTTCTGACACTTCTTTCTTCACAGAGTCCTGCTCTGGCTGCGGCTGCACTGTATCCTCCTCCTCTTTCTTTTCAGGGATGATTGTCTTCTTGTCCTCCTTCTCCTCCTGGGGATGGGGCTCTTTGGGTGCATCTCCACTACCCTTCTCCTCATTGTCAGAGCTTCCATCGTCACTGACCGAGCCACCTCTGCAGCTGCCACGGCCTTTAGCCTTCTGAGTTGTCCTCTTCCTGCTCGTCTTCCTCACTGGGGAATCTAGTTTATCCTCCACAGACTTGGCCTCTGTGTTGCCGTCAAAGCTGGCCTCAGAGGCAGTCTCCGCATCTGTATGGGTCTGGGAGGGAGGGTCCCCACCCTCTATGCTGCCAGGTGCACTCCTCCTCCCCACTGTACGCGCTCTCTTGGTGGTGAGCAGGAACTCCTCCAACTTGTCAGTGCGTTTGGCCTGCCTCCCGCTGCGACGCACAGGCCCTATTTGGCCATCCTGGCTCTCAGCAGTCATGTCTCCTGGCATTTCTCTCTTGGCTATGGTGGTCCGGCGGAATCCCCAGGTCCTCTTGAACTCGCTTGTGGTCTTAGCAGATTCCTCTAGCTTTTCCTCAGTAGCATTGTCACCGTGCTCTTGGTCTTCTTTATCTACTCTGTCCTTCTGGACTTTATCGTCCTCTGGGATAGCTGTTGATGGTATAGACACATTAAGGGCCACAAATATTGTGTTTATGTGAAGTAGCAGATTTTGCCAATCAAAAGACTTGATTTACTAAGCTAATTAGGTCTTCAAAGTGTATATAGGAATAGTGAAATCCATTGTGATTCTAGTAATCCTGACCCTACACACTTATCAACACCTTACAAAGAGTAATTACAGAGAATCCAGCAGTGCAGTGCCCATTAAAGTGAGACAAATAAGATGCCCCCCTCATTGACAAGGGAAAGGAAGGTACCTTGAGAGCTGCTATCCATTGGGTCCTGGCTCTGCTCTGGCTCGAGAGCTAGATAGAGCTCAGGGCTCACATTTTCCTCCATAGATGATGGAGTCACTCACTACCTTCAAACAGAACGTCTACGGTTAAGAGAAGAGCACAAGAGACGAGCTTGAGATAGCTACTCTTCAACTCCATTTAACTGAAGAGTGTGGTTGTTTTGGGGAGGGTGGGTGGAGCAGCACTTTGTTAATGTTCAACTACTTTCTTCATATCGATAAACAACCCTTTTCCCAAAATTATCAGAATTTGTTTTTGTCAGCCATTGCTGTCGTCTTTTCATACCACCAACTTTCCTCCTTTCCACAAAATGGCTACAGTAGGCTGGCTGCTGTAGTTAGAATGATAACTCTACCCGTAGTTCAATAGAGAATTTATCCTTGTTAGCCTAGATCCTGTTACACCACAAACCAGGGTAGGATGAAAAAACAGCAGCAGCAGAATTTTATTAAACAAAGTTGAGTATTTTAAAAATTTACACGATTCCTATGGTTTACAAAAGAAATGGAACCACCGTAAATCAAACAAATGAGTGCATGGCATCCGTTCTTTGACAGAATAAAACATGAGCCTACCTGCAACTCTGTAGTGGTAGGGCACTGATAACGTGCTTCTCTGATGAGAAAAGTGCTCCTTTTCCACTCACAGCAGGTTCTGATCAGTACTCATCACAGGTCTGGTACTGGGCTCTTGGACCTGTAGATAAGTCAGAAATCATCCGTTAAGCATTTGAGGGTACGGAAATTGAAACAGTATACAGCCTTGAAAAGCATAATGCATCACAACAGGTTGGCACCCATCCAACTCATAACTTTTTTCAATGTGTGGGACACTTTCAGGAACTTCCCTGAAAATTCCAAATTCAAGATGCTGCCAAAACAGAGGTTGTTCTCTGACAGTTTGTCTATATGAGACCCACTTCCTTTAGTCTCATGATAACACACATTAACAACAATATTTAACTTCATCTAGACCTATTGAAATAAAAGGTCGCAAAATAATAGAATAGTGACTACTGCAAAAAAAGGTTCATTGTGTAGGGTACAGACATAGTCAACTTGTTATAAAATATTTGTCGTAATCAAGACACACCAGTAGATAATCATTCAGCCCCACCTAATTTAATTTAGATTAACAAAAAATGTGTCCCAATCACAACTGATGACTAAACAAACCTAAATCCCACTTTGTAGTTATCATTATCAAAACACAACGAATAGGCCAAAGTTATAAAAAAATGCCTCCTCTTGCATCCGCCCCACCCCCAAACAGTTGGACTGAAAACAGATAACTAAACCTGGACAGGTAGCATTTAGATTAGAATTTATTTTGGAGCCATCCCTTTCTGTAGCATGATAAACAATATCCCTGAGCAAAAGTGCCAAACCACAGATTGCTCAATAAAAGATTCCTAATTGTCCAAATAATTTAAGTTAAAATATTTTAACTATTTGATCAAAGACAGTTTAAGAAAAGGGAATATATTCTCCACAATCAAAGCACCTTGCTATATTTTCAAATAACGTTCAGATCAGTCTGGCCTGACCATTGCACAGGCATGAGGACCTCCAAATAATTTCCACCTCAAACATGTCTGAGAAACTTGTGTAGAACAAAAAGGACCAACCATGTTGAAATTGTATAATGGTGGTGGTGGGAAGAGCATTGATTTTAGAAAACATTCAAAGCATGGACACTATCCTACAACAATGACATGAGTGACTCAAATGTATCATCAATACAGCATGATCGATGAGACAGCCTATAGGGAAGTTAGAGACCTGGCAGTATGGTATGTCCCTCAATGTGGGAAAGGCAAAGGAGCTTATCATGGACTACAGGAGACAGAGGGACAGAGGGCCAAACACGCTCCCATTCACGTTGACGGGGCTGTGGTGGAGCGGGTCGAGAGCGCCAAGTTCCTCGATGTCCACATCACTAAGGACCTATCATGGTCCAAACAAAGCAACAGTCATGAAGAGGGCACAAAGGGGTGGCGATATGGCCTAAAAAAATCTGATCTTGATTATTTTTTTTACTTAAGGGTGATTCACGATATACAGTGCATTCGGAAAGTATTCAGACCTCTTAACTTCTTCCACATTTTGATACGTTACAGCCTTATTCTGAAATTTATTAAATTGTTGTTTGTCTCATCAATCTACACACAATACCCCATAATGACATAGCACAAACAGGTCTTTCGATTTTTTTTAAACTATATAAAACTGAAATATCACATTTACATAAGTATTCAGACCCTTTACTCAATTCTTTGTTGAAGCACCTTTGGCAGCGATTACAGCCTCGAGTCTTCTTAGGTGTGATGCTACAAGCTAGGCACTAGAAGTCGACCGATTAATCGGAATTGTTGGATGCCTATTATGGCCATTACACTGCAGGAAACTGCGTGGCAGGCTGTTACGTGAGTTCAGCTAGCATTAAACTTATCTTATAAAAAAAACAATCAAACTACACATGGTTGATGATATTACTAGGTTAACTAGCTTGTCTTGCGTTGCATATAATCAATTTATCATCGAATCACAGACTACTTCACCAAACGGGGGATGACTTAAATGCGCATTTGCGAAAAAAAGCAATCGTTACACGAATGTATCTAACCATAAACATCAATGCTTTTCTTTAGTATATATATATTTTTAAACCTGCATATTTAGTTAAAAGAAATGAATGTAAGCAGGCAATATTAACTTGGGAAATTGTGTCACTTCTCTTGCGTTCATTGCACGCAGAGTCAGGGTATATGCAAATATTTGGTCCGCCTGGCTCGTTGCGAACTAATTTGCCAGAATTTTACATAATTATGACATAACATTGAAGGTTGTGCAATGTAACAGTAATATTTAGACTTAGGGTTGCCGCCCGTTCGATAAAATACGGAACGGTTCCATATTTCACTGAAAGAATAAACGTTTTGTTCTGACCAACGACTCGTATTAATGCGTTTATTATATTATAATTAAGTCTATGATTTTATATAGCAGTCTGACTGAGCAGTGGTAGGCGGCAGCAGGCTAGTAAGCATTCATTCAAACTTTACTGCGTTTGCCAGCAGCTCTTAGCAATGCTTGATTCACAGCACTGTTTATGACTTCAAGTCTATCAACTCCTGAGATTAGCTGGCAATACTAAAGTGCCTATTAGAACATCCAATAGTCAAAGGTATATGAAATACAAATGGTATAGAGAAATAGTCAACGTGTCATAATTCCTATAACTACAACCTAAAACTTCTTAACTGGAAAAATTGAAGACCTGGGAATATTGAACCACCAGCTTTCATTTGTTCTCATGTCCTGAGCAAGGAACTTAAACGTTAGCTTTTTTACATGGCACATATTGCACTTTTACTTTCTTCTCAAACACTGTGTTTTTGCATTATTTAAACCAAATTGAGCATGTTTCATTATTTATTTGAGACTAAATAGATGTTATGTATTATATTAAGTTGAAATAAAAGTGTTAATTCAGTATTGTTATAATTGTCATTATTACAAAAATATATATAAAATCGGCTTATTAATCGGTATCTGCTTTATTTGGTCCTCCAATAAATCGGTATCGGCGTTGAAAAGAAATCATACAATCGGTCGACCTCTACTTGACACACCTGTATTTGAGAAGTTTCTCAAATTTTTCTCTGCAAATTCCCTCAAGCTCTGTCAGGTTGGATGGGGAGTGTCGCTGCACAGCTATTTTCAGGTGTCTCCAAAGATGTTTGATCGGGTTCAAGGCAGGGCTCTTGCTGGTCACTCATGGATATTCATAGACTTGTCCCAAAGCCACTCCTGTGTTGTCTTGGCTGTGTGCTTAAGGTAGTTGTCCAGTTGGAAGGTGAACATTCGCTCCAGTCTGAGCGCTCTGGAGCAGGTTTTCATCAAGGATCTCTCTGTACTTTGCTCTGTTCATCTTTCCCTTGATCCTAAATAATCTCCCAGTCCCTGCCGCTGAAAATCATCCTCACAGCATGATGCTGCCACCATCATGCTTCACCGTAGGGATGGTGCCAGGTTTCCTACAGACGTGACTCTTGGCATTCAGACCAAAGAGTTCAATCTTGGTTTCATTAGACTAGAGAATCTTGTTTCTCATGGTCTGAGTCCTTTGTTTTGGCAAACTCCCAAGTGGGCTGTCATGTGCCTTTTACTGAGGAGTGGCTTCTGTCTGACCACTCTACCATAAAGGCCTGATTGGTGGAGTGCTGCAGAGATGGTTGTCCTTCTGGAAGGTTCTCCCATCTCCACAGAGGAACTCTGGAGCTCTCTCATAGTGACCATGAGGTTCTTGGTCACCTCCCTGACCAAGGCCCTTCTCCCCTGATTGAACAGTTTGGCCAGGCTGCCAGCTCTATTTAGAGTCTTCGTGGTTCCAAACTTCTTCCATTTAAGAATGATGGAGGCCACTGTCTTCTTAGGGACCTTCAATGCAGCAGAAACCTTTTGGTTTGTGCCTCGACACAATCCTATCTCGTAGCTCTACGGACAATTCCTTCGACCTCATGGCTTGGTTTTTGCTGTTACGTGCACTGTCAACTGTGGGACCTTATATAGACAGGTGTGTGCAATATCAAAACATGTCCAATGAATTGAATTTACAACAGGTGGATTGCAATCAAGTTGTAGAAACATCTCAATGATGATCAATCGAAACAGGATGTGCCAGAGCTCAATTTCGAGTCTCATAGCAAAGGGTCTAAAAACGTATGTAAATAAGGTACCCGTTTCTTATTTTTTTAATAAATTTCAAAACATTTCTTAAAATAACTTTTTGCTCTTTTCATTAATGGGTAGTGTGTAGATTGATAATTGAATCAATTTTAGAAGGTTGTAATGTAATAAAATGTGGAAAACGTCAAGGGGTCTGAATACTTTCAGAATGCACTGTATATTAAAAAAGGTCAATACACTGCTAAATATAAACCTGCCACCATAAGACACACTAATAATTTTATCTAAATAGTTTGACCTGCTTGTTGCAATAAATCACTGATCTGTCTATCAAGTCTGTCTATGAAAATGCCCTTTTCGCTACAAATTTAGCCAGAATCATGCACATCCTCTAATAATGAACAACTTCTTGTAGCAGGCATTATAGAAAATTAACACAGGCCTCAAACAAATCCATCAAGCACAAGCCCGCGTGCTAGTGAGTAGCCAAGATTACTTTCTATTTCAAGTCTAGCCTACTTGGATCTATTTGCTTGCTAACAAAGTAGCACAACTGTGATGAATATACCCTCTAGCCTGTTCACTTTGTTTATATATTGAAATCAAGTGGCCTACCTGGATAAGATGCTTATTTCTCAGAATGAAAATTAGTTGCCAATCCCTTATATAAACGTATTTTAATGCTCATTGCACAATTAGAAAACACAGACTAGACTGCTTGCGTTTACGGTACGTCTGTGGCTAAACTGCTGCTAGCGGTATGTGGTAAAGCCTGGAGCGACAAACTGAGCATTAATTTCCCACAATCATGTTCATTGATACTCTCGTTTTAGTAGTGTCTGCTCTACTCTACATTTTGGGAGTTGAGACGTAAAAAGGGTATCGTTAGAAAGGTTAAGTTGTCGTCTGCTACGGTAAAATAATGTCTCTAAGCGTTTCAGTGTCTATATGATCGATTCTGTTGGACCAAACTTCAAATAGCGAGTTTAAATTGCTTGTTGTCAGAGAATAAATTATATTTCGTCTTGCGAGTAGGCTGGGGGAGGGGCTTGGTGTCTGTGTGGGAAGTTGCGAAGGAGACGGAACCAAAACGACAGAACACTCATAAAAACTGAAAATACGACAAACCTAGTCTAGATTCTAGCGATACCGTCATTTGGAACATCGCCCAGCCCTAGGGCACGACAATGGTTCTTCCCCTTCAAGACGCTTAAAAGTTTCAGCATGGCCCCTCAGATCCTCAAAAAGTTGTACAGCTGCACTATTGAGAGCATCTTGACTGGCTGCATCACCGCTTGTTATGGCAACTGCTCGTCATCTGACCGTAAGGTGCTACAGAGGGTAGTCGTAAGGCCTAGTACATCACTGGGGTCGAACTCACTGCCATCCAGGACCTCTATACAAAGTGTTGTCAGAGGAAGGCCTAAAAAATTGTCAAAGACTCCAGCCACCCAAGTCATACTGTTCTCTCTGCTACCGCTTGACAACCGGTACCGAAAAGGCGCTACCTCTGGGACCAAAAGGCTCATGAACAGCTTCTAACCTCAAGCCACAAGACTGCTAAATAGTTAAACCAAATAGCCATCCGGACTAACTCTTTTTACTCTATACCAACACACTCACACATTTGTCACAGTTACACACTCATCACATACGCTGCTGCAACTGTATTCTGTTGCCTAGTCACTTTACCTCTACATATCTACCTCAATTTCCTGGTACCCCATGTCTATAGCCAAGTTATCGTTACTCATTGTGTATTTATTCCTCATATTACTACTATTGTATCCTGCATTGTTGGGAAGGGCCGTAAGTAAGCATTTCACTGATAGTCTACATCTGTTGTAAACGAAGCATGTGACAATTACAATTTGATAATATCTCAATGAGAAAGGTAATTGGGGATATACAAATGCAGCAAGAAAAGAGAGACAAGACCATTTCTGCAGTTTTGGGGGTTTTCCTGGGATTCAAGTCAGTCATTTATCTCTGAATTGGTGCATTAGTTGACAGAACATCTGCATCATAATCAAAACTTAACTGGGTTGTAAAAACATATTAAACTGACACTATATAAACACTTCAGACCAACAGCTTGACATCAACATTACATTAGCACAGCTCTGGGAATGGCTTTGGTTGTGTAGAAGTTACCTAATACACAAAGTTGTTCAGTTTTAAAATGTGCACCCCATTGTATATTTCAATGGTTGACAAACACACATGCAGGGAAACATTGACATTTACTTTCACATGTTAAGATTCTATATCCCATATCGAACGCATTTCTCATCCCTGATTTACTATTGGGGAGGGTACACCACTGAATATAAATGGTTACTGTACGCCAAGACCATATTGATGGTATTAATGGGCAAATGCAACACAAAATAACCACATTTCTACAACTCAACAATAGATGAAGCACTTGCCAAAAGAATCAGACCCTACCATTACGCTCAGGGTCGAAAAACGTACCTGAATGCAGGGATGGGATATGCCATTGTACTCCAAATTTTACCTTAATCCACACTGCTCCATCGAGAACTTTGAAATACTGCTGGATGTCTGGGATACAATTGCATTTATTCTATTGCCATTTATCCTGTTATCAATAAAATGTACATGTTAATAGTATATTCTGATTACAATTATTATATTTTAATTAAATGCAATATATTAGCTTCCAAAATGTATGTAGGTATATATAGCTGTCTTGATAAAACATTCTGATTGAATGGCTTGTCCTGCACTTTGTAAAAACCCAGAGTGCATATTGGAAAGATATATTGGTTTCTTTCTAAACATAGCAGTGTGAATGCAAAGGGACTCGGCCCACAAAATAGGTGAAGTGAACTGGCAAAATAGTTGAGTTCTCATTCAAAGGCAGAGTTGTAGGCCTATTGGCATTTCTTCCCCTACCTTAAAACATAGCAATTAATTAAATAGCCTCACCCACAAAATGCAAAATAATTGGAAATGTCTGGATTGGAATTTACTGCGAATCAACAGAAGACAAAAATACTAGCAAGAGAACCACGATGCTGGGATGAGAGGGGTGCACCGCGGATTGTTTCCCGATCATGGTTACGACACACGTGAGAAAACCACTCCAAGAGACCCACCCCAATTGGCATGTTGGGGGAAGGGTGGTCAATGCAACATTGTTAGCGAGCTACAATGTTATTCTAAACTAAATCGTGTGGAAGTGACAGTGATCGCATACTAATGCCTGACGTTATTTTGCACTGTGCTAGCTAGATAGCTTTCAGTCCAGGCCTAACAGAACACTGAGAACAATCTAGTTAGATCTTGACAACCGTTGTAGAAACACATCACATGATCGACTTTGTCTTTCGGATCATACAAATTATAATCCCGACCGTCGTACTCGGGTGGCTGGCAAAGAAGTATCTGAATGACACCCGAAGTAACAATTATTGACACGAACCGCTTATCGTGGTATCGTTAACGTAGCAGTAGATCGCAAATGCAACGTCCACTGAGAAATCCGACACGATCGTTAGCTAGATAACGATTAGATTTATGTTGGTTGGCTAAATATTATACGCCACAACTAGCTAGCCAAGTACTTGATGTTTTGAAAATGTACTAGATAAATGCACTGAAGTAGAGAAGCTCGAGAAGGATCGCACACTACTTTAATGTAGCAAACTATGTATCTATCCCCATGCATGGTGACCTCAACATGAATTCATGCCACCAGACAACATGCGTTAATGCACACACAGATAGGGACTCGTTTAAAGCCAAATAATGTAAGCTTACGAACATACAATTAGCGTGATGTATTACCCGCAAATGACATTACAAAACGCGCAACGTTAGCTAGGCCACCACCACGCTTCGCCTGGATGGCTAGCTAGCTTGCTGCTTACAACTAGCGAACGTCGTTAGCGGCTTTCTAGCTAGATACTTTCAAATATAAACAGTATTCAACCGTACTGTATCTAGTAATTGACAAATAATGCCACACAAATATAGTTTGGGTATATAATACGTTGCAATTCGACCCACTTGTAAACATTGACGATATTTTACGTTCTTGCACAGTCTCCGTTTA
Source organism: Brachymystax lenok tsinlingensis (assembly GCA_030435695.1). Lineage (NCBI taxonomy): Eukaryota > Metazoa > Chordata > Actinopteri > Salmoniformes > Salmonidae > Brachymystax > Brachymystax lenok. The sequence continues at coordinate 20,422,626 of CM059797.1, read as the reverse complement.
GTCCTCCATTTTCATTTCGTGTTGGTTGGCTCGCACTAGCTGGCAATGCAGAATGGCGCTGACTGATTGTCAGCTAGAGGAGAGCTATTTTGCTCAGTTGTTACCACAGCGCTAATTCCGGCCAGGAGTGGAAAACCCGATTCTGATGCCAAAACAAACCCCAGGGAAACCAGGGCATTGGTTTAGATTATGCGATCACTGTATTGGTCAATTGCACACAAGGTCTAACCGAAATATTGCTTCTGATTTTAAACCGGGGAGCTGTTGTGGGTGTTTAAACTCAAGGGTACAACGGCAGGCAATGGCATCTAGGATTTGATACCAAGACGCCATTGCAGCTCACTTCCCGTCAGATTATTCTATGCGCACTTGTGCTCTACATCAAAATTCGAGGTCACACACACAGTACAACAATGGTGCCATTAGAGCCATGCTGCCACCTATCTGACGGGAAGTGAGCTGCAATGGCATCTAGGTATCAAACTATACACCTTCTTTGCCCGCTTTGAGGACAATACAGTGCCACTGACGCAGCCTGCTACCAAGGACTGTGGGCTCTCCTCTGTGGCCAACGTGAGTAAGACATTTAAACATGTTAACCCTTGCAAGGCTGCCAGCCCAGACGCATCCCTAGCACATCCTCAGGGCATGCGCAGACCAGCTGGCTGGTGTGTTTACAGACATATTCAATCTCTCCCTATCCCAGTCTGCTGTCCCCACATGCTTCAAGATGGCCACCATTGTTCCTGTACCCAATAATGCAAAGGTAACTGAACTGAATGACTATCGCCCCGTAGCACTCACCTCTGTCATCATGAAGTGCTTTGAGAGACTAGTCAAGAATCATATCACCTCCACCTTACCTGTCACCCTAGACCCACTTCAATTTGCTTACCGCCCCAATAGGTCCACAGACAATGCAATCGCCATCACACTGCCCTATCCTATCTGGGCAAGAGGAATACCTATGTGTAACAGTATAGCTTCCGTCCCTCTCCTCGCCCCTACCTGGGCTCGAACCAGGGACCCTCTGCCCACATCAACAGCAGACACCCTCAAAGCATCGTTACCCATCGCACCACAAAAGCCACGGCCCTTGCAGAGCAAGGGAAACACTACTTCAAGGTCTCAGAGCGAGTGATGTCACCGATTGAAACACTGTTAGCGCGCACCCCGCTAGCTAACTAGCCATTTCACACCGGTTACATATGTACGAATGCTGTTCATTGACAATAGCTCAGCATTCAACACCATAGACCCCTCCAAGTTTATCATTAAGCTTGAGGCCCTGGGTCTCAACCCCGCCCTGTGCAATTGGATCCTGGACCTTCTGACTGACACCCCCCAGGTGGTGAAGGTAGGAAACAACATATCCACTTCGCTGATCATTAACACTGGGGCCCCACAAGGGTGCGTGCTTAGCCGCCTCCTGTACTCCCTGTTCACCCATGACTGCGTGGCCATGCACGCCTCCTAACTAAATCATCAAGTTTGCAGACGACAACATTAGTAGGCTTGATTACCAACAACAATGAGACAGCCTACGGGGAGGAGGTGAGGGCTCTCAGAGTGTGGTGTTAGGAAAACAACCTCTCACTCAACATCATCAAAACAAAGGAGATGATCGTGGACTTCAGTAAACAGCAGAGGGAGCACCCCCCTATCCACATAGAAGGGACAGTAGTGGAGAAGGTGGAACATTTTAAGTTCCTTGGTGTACATATCATGGACAAACTGAAATGGTAGACCCACATAGACAGTGTGGTGAAGAAGGCGCAACAGCACCTCTGCAGCCTCAGGAGGCTGAAGAAATGTTGCTTGTCACCCAAAACCCTCACAAACTTTTACAGATGCACAATTGAGAGCATCCAGTCGGGCTGTATCACCGCCTGTTACGGGAACTGTACCGCTCCACAGCCACAGGGCTCTCCAGAGGGTGGTGTGGTCTGCACAACGCATCACAGGGGGTAAACTACCTGCCCTCCAGGACACCTACATGATGTCAATGTCACAGGAAAGCCAAAAGATCATCAAGGACAACAACCACCCGAGCCACTGCCTGTTCACCCCGCTACCATCCAGAAGGCGAGGTCAGTACAGGTGCATCAAATCTGGGACTGAGAGACTGAAAAACAGCTTCTATCTCAAAGCCATCAGACTGTTAAACAGCCATCACTAACACAGAGAGGCTGCTGCCCACATAGACTTGAAATCATTGGCCACTTTAATAAATGGATCACTAGTCACTTTAATAATGGCACTTTAATAATGTTTACATATCTTGCATTACTCATCTATTGCATCTTGCCTATGCTGCTTTGTCATTGCCCATCCATGTATTTATATATTCTTATTCCATTCCTTTAGTTAGATTTGTGTGTATTAGGTAGTTGTGGAATTGTTAGATATTGCTGCACAGTCGGAACTAGAAGCACAAGCATTTCGCTACACTAGCAATAACATCTGCTAACCATGTGTATGTGACCAATAACATTTTATTTGACATCTTTCACCCCAACTACCATAATAATAATGGTCAAACAGTTTCAGAACATACTTGATTTATTTACAGAATGTAAACAAACAAGACATTAAATACAACAGAGTTGATTTAGTCACTTCTCTATACAGGGAGGAATGATTCCATTACAGTAGATTGTAGTAGGAAAATAGTTTGTGAAAATGACAAATTACATTTCCTCCTCTCAGATGAGTGAATAAGGTGTAGAGCGCTCAAATCTGACACACGAAGACTTGTTCGCTGTAGTCTTATCATTTTCAACCAGATACATTTACGTTTTGGAATTATGTGGCAGACACATTGAAAAATGTAACAGCCTTAAATGTAGTGGTGTATTCCGTTACCTCAAAAAACTAGGCCTATGTTTTCCATAAATATGGTTTATTTCTCAGTGACAACATGCGTATAACACAGAAATATGAATTCAGGACAAATGGCAGCATTATGATGAACACGAGACCCAAGGGAGGAAAGAAAAACATTTAAAAATGGAAAAGCCTTTCTTTAAACCATATCTTAATTCAACAGGCAGTATATTGAACATTATCTCTGCAATAAACTGTAGGCAACATTCTGGTATAAATAAATTAATATACACAATTGTAGAAAAAAAAACTGACATTTGTGTCAACGCTCATCTGAAGCCATGTTCCATTCTTGTCCGTTCACATTGAGTTTGGGCATCTGGGTGATCATTGACCAAATTGTCCAGTACCAAAACTTATTATGCACTCCCAATAAATGTTTATTAATATTACAGATAATAATAGATAAACTTTCTATACATCCTACTCACACACCTACTCCTCAAATTTGGCCATAAAGCTGCTTCTCTATGAGCTTGCAAAGGGAGTGTAATGTAATGTACTGCCTGTTGCTGACAGTGATTGTGAGAACAGGTGGTGCCCTCTAGTGGTTACTTGTCCCACAGTACATTGGACATTCATCTCCTGGAAATACAGTAAGTATACTTGAAATGGATAAGGATGATTGTAGATTTTGGGGAAAGATGAAATTCTGGTCATTAACAAAAAAAGAGCCTTTGGATTACTCCAGAGCAGCAGCTTGAAAAGATAAAGTGTCAATAGTTTTATGTTACAGGTTCAAGTGCAATAACTCAATTGTTGGGGCAAGGGCTCAGTGTTAGGAAAGGCTGACAGTGACATTGTCCTTGCTTTTCTCCACGTTAGAGTCTTTGTCTGTGGGGGCGGATGTCGTTCCTCTGGGAGAGGTTTGACCACTTGTCTGTCCTGAGGCTTTGTTTGGGCCGTCTGCCGTGGACCCTGACTCAGGCTCTTGCTGTGAGGCTGTCGCTACAAAAGAAGAACAGAAATATATAACTATACAATTGTAAGACAATTGATACCTGTAGTCAGATGGATTCAATGTTCTATAACTAATATCAATTCAGCTTTGAATATGGCTGGTGTGTGTGCGTTACCTGATTGTGTGCAGGACTTCATGTGTTCTGGCCAGTGGGCTTGCTGGCAGGGATAGTCACAGTAGCTGGTGTTCCAGCAGCAGTAGAATATGGCCTCCTTCTTGCAGTTGGCACACCACTGCTTCTTCTTGGTCTCATCTACCGCCTGTTGTTTCTCCACCTCCATCTGTTTCTTCACCTCCGCCATCAGTCGCTCCCTCTCCTGCTCCAGACTTTGCCTCATCTCCGCCATGGTTAACTCTGCACATGCACACACATCAGACAATAACATAACCTTTTCTGTTGAATAATGCGATTACTTCTCCTTAGTCAATGACATTCACTGTTATACTGACAGACAGTCCTTGACCCAGATTTGCCAAGGTCATCTGCAGTTTAAGCTAGAGTAATGCAAAGGTCCTTACCTAGATTGTGCTTCATTTCTGCCAGCTCCTGTTGATGAAGCCACTGCAGTTTTTCTATTTCAATTCTCAATCGTCTAATCTGTGTGGGAGAGACAAGGACATACACTCAGACTCCCCAGAGTCATACAGCTAACTATTATAGGCATGGTGGTATTCAGTCCCTCTGAGGGCGACCAGCAGATACCTACCTCTGCTAATGTGTTCCCTGAAGTGTTTTTGGAAAGGTCTGTATACAGCTCAGTCACAGTCCCTTTGATTGTATCCATTATCTGAGGGGAAAAGGAGACCTGAAGCAAAATCTTTTCGGAAGTAAGCTTTATGCAATCTCTTTTAATGCAGACCCATCACACTCTTGAGTACCCAAGAGGCCAATGACTAATCATACCTTAATTAAATTAAAAGACAACAGATAACGAAGACATCTTTAATCTATCTGCCTTATGTAAAATTGTCCCCCAAAAGTGTGCATGCTTCAATAAGCCTTTCTCCAAGCCCCAAACCATAATACTGATAGTGTAGTGTACAGTCTTCAGCTTGCTTACTCTGGCCATCGATCTAAGCCTCGCATACTTACTTTATTAGTGTACTTCGCAATGTCAGCTGCTACGTCTGCTGATGCGGTGAGGATCTGGAAGTCCCCTGCCATGGAGGAGGGGGGGTGGAGGGGCCACTACCTAATCCAGAGGCTGCCATCATGGCCACAGAGGGTGGGGTACTGGTCACCAGGGTAACAGACGACGTGGACGTACTGAGTGGAGGGTCTTTCTGCTGGACAGCTAGAGTAAACATCAAGACTAAATCAGTAAATCAGTGATATGGTTTAGACCCTTCTTTAATGTTGCTGCCCCTATCATCGCCAAGCCGATCTCTGACCATTTTAACCTGTCTCTCCTCTCTGGGGAGGTTACCGTTGCTTGGAAGGCAGCCACGGTTCGTCCTTTATTTAAAGGGGGGAGATCAAGCTGATCCGAACTGTTATAGGCCTATTTCTATTTTGCCCTGTTTATCAAAAGTGTTGGAAAAATTTGTGAATAATCAACTGACTGGCTTTCTTGATGTCTATAGTATTCTCCTGGTATGCAATCTGGTTTCCGCTCAGGTTATGGATGTGTCACTGCAACCTTAAAGGTCCTCAATGATGTCACCAGTGCCCTTGATTCCAATGTTGTGCTGCTATTTCTATTGACTTGCCCAAAGCTTTTGATAACGGCAGACCATTCCATTCTTGTGGGCCAGCTAAGGGGTATTGGTGTCTCTGAGGGGTCTTTGGCCTGGTTTGCTAACTACCTCTCTCAAAGTGTGCAGTGTATAAAGTAAAAAAATCTGCTGTCTCAGCCACTGCCTGTCACCAAGGGAGTACCCCAAGGCTCAATCCTAGGCCCAACGCGCTTCTCAATTTACAACAACATAGCTCAGGCAGTAGGAAGCTCTCTCATCCATTTATATGCAGATGATAGTCTTATACTCAGCTGGCCCCTCCACAAATGTAGTGTTAAACTTTCTAAAACAAAGCTTTATTAGTGTCCAACAAGCTTTCTCTGCCTTTAATAACCCTGCTCTGAACACCTCCAAAACAAAGGTCATGTGATTTGGTAAGAAGAATGCCCCTCTCCCCATAGGTGTGATTACTACCTCTGAGGGTTTAGAGCTAGAGGATGTCACCTCATACAAGTACTTGGGAGTATGGCTAGACGGTACATTGTCCTTCTCTCAGCACATATCAAAGCTGCAGGATAAAGTTAAATCTAAACTTGGTTTCCTCTATCGTAATCGCTCCTCTTTCACCCCAGCTGCCAAACTAACCCTGATTCAGATGACCATCCTACCCATGCTACATTACGGGCAAGTAATTTATAGATCGGCAGGGAAGGGTGCTCTCAAGCGGCTAGATGTTCTTTACCATTTGTTCATCAGATTTGCCACCAATGCTCCTTATAGGACACATCACTGCACTCTATACTCCTCTGTAAACTGGTAATCTCTGTATACCCGTTGCAAGACCTACTGGTTGATGCTTATTTATAAAATCCTCTTAGGCCTCACTCCCCCCTATCTGAGATATCTACTGCAGCCCTCATCCTCCACATACAACACCCGTTCTGCCAGTCACATTCTGTTAAAGTTCCACAAAGCACACACATTCCTGGGTCGCTCGTCTTTTCAGTTTTCTGCAACTAGCGACTGGAACGAGCGGCAACAAACACTCAAACTGGACCGTTTTATCTCAATCATGGACACTCTTACTGACAGTTGTGGCTTCTTTGCGTGATGTATTGTTGTCTCTACCTTCTTGCCCTTAGTGCTATTGTCTGTTCCCAATAATGTTTGTACCATGTTGTGTTGCTACCATGTTGTGTTGCTACCATGTTGTGTTGTCATGTGTTCCTGCCATGCTATGGTGGTGTCTTAGGTCTCTCTTTATGTGGTGTTGTGTTGTCTCTCTTGTCGTGATGTGTGTTTTGCCCCATATTTTATTTATTTTTTATTATTTAAAAAAAAATACCAGCCTCCGTCCCCTCAGGAGGTCTTTTGCCTTTTGGTAGGCAGTCATTGGAAATAAGAATTTGTTCTTAACTGACTTGCCTAGTTAAATAAAGGTTAAATAAATAAAAATAAAACATCACAGCAATGTTTTTTAGGCTTGCAGTTGAACCTCAAATAGTTGTTTTGCTGTGTCCATTTTCTCCGTAGTGTGCTAATTTAATTATCTACTAATACTGTGGCGTACCTTTGACAGATTGCCTGGTCTGGTACCGCGTGCTTTGGGAAGGTTGCTGTGGCAATGATGAAGATGTTGCAGATGCTGGCGTTTGCGGCATTGTCTGTGGCTGGCCTGGTGATGCTGCCTGCAGCTGAGGCGTATCTGGCTGCTGATTCTGTTGCTGCCGCTGCACCTTCTGCATGTGCCACTTCTGGGAGGAAGTCTGGAACTTGTTGGTGGGGTTCCACACCACTGCTCGCTGCACCACCGGGACAGTCTCCCTGGGCAGTAGAGGGCGCTGTTTCTTCACTGCTGTGGTGGCAGAGGAGGATGTGATGGGGGCCATCGGTAGTGTGGCATTGGGGAGTGTGGTGGGGGCGATGGTGGTGGAAGAAGCAGTAGTGAAGGACACCCTGTTTAGAGGGATGGCTAGTGGAGAATGTGATGAATCTTTCATACTGGGGGTTAAGAAATGGGCTGTGTCGTTTTGAGATGGAGTAAGGGAACTTGACAGGGCTTTACCTACAATACAAAGAAAATATTAATTAATAACAGCATCTGTTTTGGTTAAAATATGAAAGCGAGAAAAAAGTTTATCAACTAGTGGTAGAGAACAGGAGGACTCTCACCCTCTGTCTTATTGGCTGGTGGATTTCTGGTGGCGCGTGAATCTTTCCTACACTTCTTCCTGTCTCTGCCCCCCTGGTCCTCCCCCAGGTCAATTACCAGCTCCCTCTCAGAGTCTGAGTCGTCTATTAGAGAGGGCTGCCTAGCCTCCTGCTTCACCTGGGGCTTCTCTCTGGATGCCGGGGACACTGGGGCTGCTTTTGCTTCCTCTTGGGGCTCTTTGTCCGAGTGTACACCCTGCTTCTCTTTATATGAGGATTCAGAGAGAGTAGATGGTGCCCCTGCATCCCCCATGGTTACCGTGGCAGTTGCTGGCCCCTTTGTTTTGACCTCATTTAGGATGGGGGGTAGGGGGTCTTTGGATCCCCTCTTGGAAGGGTCCTTCTCGCCCTTGTCATTGGCCTTTGTGTGTTTGCCTGCCTTAGGTTTCTGTTCCTCGTCGCTGGCGTCACTGTCACTCGATTCTGATTTATCAGAGTCCTCTGAGTCGCTGTGTTCCACTCCCTTATACACGTCCTCAGAGATCTCATCTATACCTGTACACAGCAGAGGGGAAATTGGGGTAAATGTATAACGTCAAAGGTTCTTTTTGTTGTTTTTATACAAATGGACTAACTGAAAACAAAGTAATTGACTGATGCCGCTATATTCATAAGTGGTGCTTTACTAGCGGTGTGGCGAGTTCACTCACCCAGCTGGGCCTTGCAGCTCTCAATGGTTTTGTCCAGGTTGAGCTGGAAACGGCTCCTGATCTGTCTCTTGGGCGAGGTGAGGACTGGTGGGGCCCCCTGCTTTTGCTGCTGTACAGTCTCACTCAACTCCTTTAGGTCCATCTCGGCTTTGCTACGGTCTGACATGCCAGCACACAAGATCACAAACAATTTTATTGACTGGTTGAAATCCGCTCCAATCACTAGACCAAGTAGGAGTGCCTCTACATATGGTTAAGGTTTATGGATATGGTTTTGCTGTCATGAAGCCTTTCCCAGGTGTGCTAAATAAGTGAGCTTTGAAGATGATCGTGGTGTGACCGAGGGCAGGTGTGTGGCAGCTTACCCAGGTTGAGGTTAAGGATGCTCCCTGTGAGAGTTGCTTTCTCCTGCTTGGGGACTAGAGCAGGACCCTGGGAGTGGAATGGTTTAGGGCTGTCATTGGCACCAGAGGCAGGACCAGGTCGAGTGGAAGCAGGTGATGCTGTGGAGAGTGCGCAGATATATCTAGCAATGTTATGCTCTTCTTAGGATCTTAATTTAAGAGGTAGGTTTTTAAAAAAAGAACTTATGGCAATTGTACGTTGAAGAAATCAACATGCCCTGTGTTTACAGTTCTTGATTTATACCGAAAACCAGAGTCTAGGTCACTGTTACAGTATATTCCATATTCCCTTAGGACTCCAGACTGTCAGAGAGGCAGTGTGCAGTGCCTACCTGTGCAGTCCATGGACTCCTCCCCAGCGCTGTAGTGGCTGACTGGGGCTCTAGCCGGGCCCTTGTCTGGTGTATCCTGCTCTCCATCAGAGCCTGTGTGAGCAGAGGAGTTGGTGCTCATGGGCGAGCGGGGCATATCTGTCAGGGAGATCCTCCGGCCTGTACTCCCTCCAACTCCACCCATGCCCCGGCCCCCATCAGACAGCATGCTCCTGGCCAAGGGTATCTTGGGAGATGCAGTCATGTCAAAGTTGAACTTGATCTTCTCCTGCTTCTCGGGCCGGACCGAGCCGGACGAGGGGTTGGCAGGATCCAGCAGCATTTGGTACTGGTTGTCAGGGGTGTAGGGTGTCCGGAAGGGGGCATAGTTGAATACTCCAAACTTCTTTCTCATGTTCTCCACGTAGACCTCCATCTCCTGCATGGCACTGTTGAAGATGCTCTTAGTCTTCTTCACAGAGAAGGGAATCTCCCTGGACATGAGGTAGCAGTTGTTTAAGGGGACCCACGCCCTGAAAGGTGAAGAATAATAATACAATGCAACAGCTGAATAGACACAGAGGATAGAGACAGAGAGCTGTGAAATACCAAATGTACTAATGAGTATAAGTGACATAGTTAAGTACCAAAAGTACCTGTCGTGCTGCCCGAAGAAACGAGCATCCACCTGCCCATCTTTGTCCCGCAGTGCTTTGGCAGGCCAGAATGGAAACCCCTTCAGCTTGGCCCACACGAGAGGGTGAGGATTACTCTGAGCAAAGTAAACAGGAAGACTAGTTATCATACTGAGACCATTATACAGACCACATTCAGTATACACAAGGTACTACAATTCAAATGTATGACTCGTTTAGCACAAGCTTTGAACTCACGCATGGCTCACAGAACCAGTTGTCTCTCTTTTGGCAAGCTGACAGATAGCACTCCGGACAGACCTCAATCTCATTCATCTGAAAGAGAAGAATCATTGTACGTGTAAGAAGAATCTCTTCTGAAGGCCTGAAAGAATCGTTGACCGCATACCCATACGTACCTCATGTTCACAGATTTTCACTATGACTTTAGCTGTGGCAGTGAGCTTATGATTGCCTAAAATAAGAAGGTCACAGTGAGTAATCATTACAAACCAGTTATTGATAACCAGTAAAAATCCATTGCAATCAAAACAGGGACACAGACCTCCATTATAAATTATGCAGTTGTGTAAAATCCATTTCACATCTGCCAAGAAAGCTTCAGTACAGCCATACATTTTCTTTTTTGTATTCTGGAAAAAATAAAATAGAAAAGGTCAGTGATCAACAACTGGTGAGGTTTGGGATTGTAGTTCTAACCCCAAAGAAAGAAGAACAGTACATTTTCTGACCTTCTCCAATGTACCGAGATCCATGGCATGAAATATATACTCTGCGTAGTCCGGATGCTGTTCCAGAGATACTGGCTTCTGGAAGGGTTCCGTCTGAAAAAGAGACAAAAGAGACGTGCACAGTGAATTAACCTTCATATTCCAATTCCAAATAGGCCATACTTAGACCAAATCCTAACTTGAGACACACTCATAGCTAAAACTTTAATGTAAATATATAATTGCAATTAATTAAAGATTTCAATTGCATCTCAATTTAGGATTAAGCCTTCACTGCATGACCTCCACCACCCCAACCCACACACACACTCTACCACCGCAGGACAGACAACAGCAACTAAAAACAGACACAAAACAAAAACACTCCAAACAGGAGGAAAATAACGGGGGAAATATGATTAGGTCTTTTTTAGTGTGTTTGATTGATTACCCAATTAAAAGCCTTTCTCTGCGTGGCGCCTGCATGGGGGGAGTGAGATGACGAGCGTGGTTGGTCCTGAAAAAGAGTAAGAGGGGCAACTGTATCCTCACCACAACACCGCTTTCCAAACTGGACCCTTGGTTCAATGGTTCCTTTGCTCTTTATGTCATTGTAGAGGAGAGGACTGGCTAAAAACAGGCTTGGGTGGTTTAGTGTAGTTAGAGCACCCTTACTTATGGCTTACCATTTTGTAACCAGAACACCAAAGGATACTTCAGACTGAGTATAGGAAATAAGTTCACAGTGTATTGGGGAAGGGGCAATGGACCTCATCACTGATGGAACACAAAATCAGGAGAAAGCATTGAGCAATCTTAAAATCAGACCATATAAACAAGCACACAACCATTCTATTGTGTTTGTGTGAGAGAGTTATGTTCACTCACGTTGGAATTACACTGAGTGTACAAAACATTAGGAACATCTTCCTAATATTGAGTTGCACGCCTCTTTGCCCTCAGAACAGCCTCAGTTCATCGGGGCATGGACTACAAGATGTCAAGTGTTCCACAGGGATGCTGGTCCATGTTGACTTAAATGCTTCCCACAGTTGTGTCAAGTTGGCTAGATGTCCTTTGGGTGGTGGACAATTTTTTCTAAACACGGGAATGTGTTGAGCGTGAAAAACCCAGCAGAGCTGCAGTTCATGTCACACTCAAATCGGTGTGCCTGGCACCTACTACCATACCCTGTTCAAAAACACTTAAATATGATTGGCAGACATACAAAATCCATGTGTCAGTTGTCTCAAGGCTTAAAAATCCTTCTTTGACCTGTCTCCTCCCCTTCATTTACACTGAAGTGGATATTATTTAACAGGTGACATCAATAAGGGATCCTAACTTTCACCTGGATTTACCTGCTCAGTCTATGTCATTGAAAGAGCAGATGTTCCTAAAGTTTTGTACACTCAATGTATATGAATTTTACTAACGCTGATCTCTCTATTCTTCAACAGTTCAATATCTACTGTCAAAACAATTAGTCAATAACAACAGTTAGAAAATGTAGAAATAAGTAGTTCTTCCATGACAATGTGGTGAGGGTAAAAACAGAAGCACAAGCCTTTGGAATATGTGCCCTATCTACAGTTGATTTAGAATGTTACTGATCAGTCTGTTGGAGGAGGGAGGTCAGTGCACTTACACCTGGCTGTTTCATCTTCTGGAGTGAAAACTTTAGCAGGTAAGACAGCTGGTCTATTGTTAGCATCGTCATTGCTTTACTCTGAGTCTCTATGCACTCTGCAACTGTTATTTTCTGAAAGAGAAGAGATAGATCTTTTGTTAGCAAGATGTTAGCTTCAAATGTATATTCCCATTTCAAAGGATATTCCCAGTATCAAGCCTCATTTTACTACCTTGACAACATTTTATACCAACATGATCCGAATTTCTTGTAACTCCAAGATTTTTCTAAACTCTGTAACTTCCATAAAATAGGGATGTCTGTCATCATGGTCCAGCCTCAACCCCCAGCCTCCCATGCATTTTAAAGTTCTAAAGTTGTCTTCCTGGTAGACAACTGGATTTCGGGCCCACCCACAAGTGAGTACCTCACACTCAGGGCAGAACCAGTCACCCTCGGGCTCTGCGGGTAGTTTGAGGCACTTGGCGTGGTATACCCTCGGGCAGAGCTCACAGCAGAGCACCTGGCCCTCGCGATGGCACAGCCAGCAGTAGAAGTCATTCCTGCCGTCCTGCGGCACAACATCAACAGGGTCTGTGGTGAGTGCTGGCTGCTTCACATAGTAAAAGGGACCATGTCTTAGTTCTGACTGAAATGCAGGCAAGAGAAAGAGAACGTTTGGGGTTTCAAAATCAGGTGTGCGATAACATGAGCAGCATAGCAGACATGAAAAAATAAATACAAAATAGCTATTACAAATATGTTTTTCAAAAAAGACAATCTACCTATTAACTGTCCAAAACACAGACTGCTTAGAACCCTGTGTTGCGACATAAGGCATTAAAACATTGATTAATTGACCATTCCTGGTATGAGACTGGAAGAGAATCATTACTGTAGATTACATTACAAATCCTCTTTCAAAGGTCAAGACAATGAAAAGGATCAGTTTGAGAAACCAGCCTTTAGTATCGCTTACTGATTGGATCTGATAAGCAGTCTGTGTTTTGGTCCACACCTTGCATTGAGACAAGCTTTGATCCATGGCTTTTAAGCCCAGGTTGCTATTGTAATTTACCATTTATAAAGATCATAAAAGTGCTAGTCTCAGTGTGAGTCAGCAACAGCCGAAGCATCACCAATCACTTGATTTCAGTAGGCAAAACTTGTAAAACAAGCATGCAAACACATTAATGAAACAATTATTTAGATAATCTTATTACATAGTATTAGGCCATATAGGCTTACTGTAACACTATAAGAAAATATAAACTCATGGTGTCACAAACATAAAATAGTCCCATGGCATACCAAAAGACAACTGGAACAGAAAATGTTATACATCGTTTTTTTCGTAGGATATATTTCAGTGTAACAGAAACCCAGCAGCCTCTGAAAGCACAACAGTGTGAGCACAGAGGAGTAGGGAGGGGGAGATCACACCTGGTCTTTACTGCTGTTGACCGCTCCTGGTTTCTTCTTCTTTTTGACCGGACTGGGGGAGGTCTCAGTTGGGGAGTGACCATTAGATGAGTGAGGGGGGCTTGGAACCTTGCGTTTCTGGGCCGCCCGCTCCACTGACCCAGGGTCCGAAACTGCAGGGAGGGGGTCAAAGGTCAGGCAAGCCAACATGACAGATGTATTATTTCGCAGAATAAAGTGCATGTACTGGCCATAGAACAGAAGATGTGAATTGTTTTCATACAGTACAGAAGATAAAAAACGGTTACCATAGTGATAAGACATGACAGCGATATGAACAGAAGCAGCACATTAGCCTCCATCTTGTACCGTGTGTGATTCAGCTCTGTACCAGACACACACATACAGTAGCCTACACTCAACATGGGAGCAATAAAATAAAGCCTTTCACCATCACCACATACTGCCTGCAGGCATAAATAGGTGATTGAAAGCTGAGCTGTACTGTGTTTCTCACCTTTGGATCGTGTAGAGATCTCCATCCCCTCTAATGCATCCGACTCAGTCTTCACCTCCTCCTCAGCCAAACTGGCAGAGAACAGAGATGCACTATCAAAGCCCTGTTATGACAATACCTACATAAGACTCCCAACATAGATAAATTCATCCAATGCCTTTTTACAGTTTGACTCTCACTATGTTTACACCAGACATTGCTTAATCTACAGTATGTTCAGTAAGCACGTGGTTTTGCAACACCATCTACTAAGTAGCAATCATAAATCACACTGTATAAAAGCATCTGCTGAAATACTTGTGTGTAAATGTAAAACCAAAGTCTCACAAATCTTATTTGTGTGGATCTAGTATCATTTTCAGAGGAAAGACAATCCCGTCTGGCTGTAAAGGTCTGCTTCAAAACTGACTCACTCTCTCGGTCTCACTACAATGGGGTTATTCTTAGAGTGAGAGTCCATTTGGCCTGGAGGCAAACTCTGTCTAAACCAATCCTGACTGGACACAGACACACACTGTTGGCTTTGGTGCAGAGGTATCATAAATCTACAGGCCAGCAAGACTCCCTCTCTTATTTGGAGAAGGAAAATGTCTTGTAAAGCAGTGTTCTAGAGTGTGAAACTGACAGAATGTGATTAGGTTGAAGGTCAACAATCATCTGGCAGTGCATCAGAACAATGTCCCAAGTATTAGATTTGCTTTTATTTTCTTGAGCCACGCATTTCATAACATGGGGTTGAATCCTATCTACACATGAACTCAAACCCATAAATCATGCATTGATGTCAAAAGTGGATATCTCAAATGGACAAATTACACACAGAGACACATCTACTGGAATTGACTGGGCATGGATGTTATGTAACTAACTATTATTAACTAACAGCTAAATGCGTTCTAGTTTCAAAATCAACATGGGGTCGTTCCATATGATTTCAATTACTTTCTGATTGCACCCCTTTTGATTTGAACAAAACCTTCCATACATGTTTGCCCATGGTAGAAAGGGACTATTTGAACCTGAACACTAAAACATTCAGGAGATAGAGGTGCTCAAAGTTTACCCATTCTGCATACCCCATTCTACCATGAGACATCCGTGTCTTCAGTAAAAAAGATAAACAGGTGAGTTTGATATAATTTGAAAGCTCACAAACAGGGTTGGGAAACTATGTTATGATTGAAAAAAAATTAAAAGTTTTAAATAAAAACGGTCATTTTTTTCAGCTTTAGCGTCAATTACCCCAAAACAAACGTATGTGGACACCCCTTCAAATTAGTGGATTTGGCTATTTCAGCCACACCTATTACTGACACGTGTATAAAATCGAGCACACCGCCATGCAATCTCCATAGACAAACATTATCAGTAGAATGGCCCGTACAGAAGTGACTTTAAACGTGGCACCGTTATAGGACGCCACCTTTCCATCAAGTCAGTTCTACAAATTTCTGCCCTGCTAGAGCTGCCCCAGTCAACTATAAGTGCTGTTACTGTGAAGTGGAAACGTCTAGGAGCAACAACTCAGCTGCGAAGTGGTAGGCCACACATGCTCACAGAACGGGACCGCTGAGTGCTGAAGCGCGTAAAAATCCTCTGGAGTGATGAATCATGCTTCACCATCTGGCAATCCGACGGACAAATCTGGGTTTGGCAGATGCCAGGAAAACGCTACCTGCCTGAATGCATAGTGCCAACTTTAAAGTTTGCTGGAGAGGAATAATGGTCTGAGGCTGTTTTTCATGGTTCGGGCTAGGCCCCTTGGTTCCAGTGAAGGGAAATCTTAACGCTACAGCATAAAATGACATTATAGATGATTCTGTGCCTCCAACTTCTTGGCAACAGTTTGGGGAAGGCCATTTCCTGTTTCATCATGACAATTCCCGTGCATAAAGCACGTGTGGAAGAACTTGACTGACCTGCAAAGACCACCTAAACCCCATCAAACACCTTTGGGATGAATTGGAACACTGACTGCGAGCCAGGCCTAATTGCCCAACATCAGTGCCCGACCTCACTAATGCTTGTGGCTAAATGGAAGCAAGTCACCACAGCAACGTTCCAACATCTAATGGAAAGCCTTCCCAGAAGAATGGAGGCTGTTATAGCAGCAAAGGGGGGACCAACTCCATATTAATGGTGATGATTTTGGAATGAGATGTTTGTCCACATACCTTTGGGCATGTAGTGTATGTGGTAGCTTAGACCCTATTTTACATCATCTGAGGTGTTTGTGTTGTAGAGATAATAGAATAGACATTTCCATTCAAGTTGACATTCGACAATGGGTGGACCAGAGGCCATCTTTCTGGTAGTAATTGGAAGTTAAAGTTTAAAATCAATTTAAATGTCAATGGCGTACCAGCTAGATTGTAGGGGTCTGAGGGGATAGATGCACTATTTCTATGGTTGAAATGACACTCACCCTGCATTCAAGAAAATGCTATGTCTCAACCAATGGCGGGCATAACAAGCACTTCAGATTATGTAAAATAGGGTTTTTTCTCATTTTCAAAAATGTGAGTTTGCCTTTTTAGATAAATGATGTTAAAGCTTAAAAAACAATAATTGTTTAAACAGTTTCTTCAAGAAATCATAGAACAGTTTGACAAACCTGTTGGTAATCTAAAAATGATATCAAGCTCAACCGTTCGCATCACCCATGAATCCTGAGCCCACAACTATTGGGCCCCATTACCTACTGAGACAGGTCAAGGCTGAACTGAGGCAAGGGGCAATGGAGAACCATCAGCTCTACAACTGCATGGTGACTACAATGCCATAGTCAATTCCCTCTAAATTGGGACTACCCCAGTCTCATGCGTTTAATATCCCTCAAGTCAAGAGAGAAGCAACTCAAACATTCCTGTTTCATTGTCTTGAACAAACACAGCCCCAGCCCTATGAATACACATCATTTAAATGCACACTTCCTTGAATTTAAAAAGGTAATTTCTTGTGGGAAAGCCACTGCTTGATAAGAAAACGGTCAAACAGGTTTTATGCAGTATCAGCTCAACATGAACATCCTTGTTTTTTCAGACACCAATGTGTCGATCCCCTTGTTTCAGACTTTTTTTTTTACGCCACGGCACAAGCTATTGTCTCACAGCTCAGATGGGTTCCATTTCACCAGATTTTTATTTAGCTCTTGGAGAGAGCAGTATAATTAGAATGCGAGAGTGTAGGATACAAAGACAGCAGCTTCCTGTTAGAGAAGCAAAAGTAGTCCCTTTTCCACCATTTCTTTATCACCCCTCTCTGTCTCTCTCTTCTCCATCTCGGGGGCAGAAAATGACAGAGACAGAGCACTGGCTTTACTGGCCTCCACCTCTGATAAAGGCTTTCAGCACAGACAGAGTCTGCCTCAGCAACATCCACTCCTCCTCCGGTCAGATACGCAGAGCAAGAGACAGTGAAAACACACTACACCAATGCCTACAACACCCTTCTTGTAGTTAAAACATTTCCGAAATACATTATTTTCATTAATATAGTGATATAATCCCTCCCACGCCCTCTCTGACAGAACACCCATGCTTCAATGTAGGAAATTGACAGCATACCTTTTTTTTCTCTTTACGCACAGAATACAGATTCTTCAGCCTTTTTTAATTGTTATTCTTTCTTATTTTTTATTTTTTTGAGGCCGGTGGGGGATGAGACAAAGATTGGTGCAGAATTTTCCAGAAGGGCCTTTCTCTCCCTGCTGCTCTCTCTGCGATTGTCAAT
Organism: Brachymystax lenok tsinlingensis; assembly: GCA_030435695.1. Classification (NCBI taxonomy): domain Eukaryota; kingdom Metazoa; phylum Chordata; class Actinopteri; order Salmoniformes; family Salmonidae; genus Brachymystax; species Brachymystax lenok. The sequence goes on along the minus strand of CM059797.1, from coordinate 20,404,859 downwards.
CTTTAACCTCAGCTGTGGACTGCCGATTGGTTTGAGCGCCACACGGAGGTGCCTGATTGGGCGCCTGGCTCAGAGTGCCACACAGGCTCTCTTCTCCCCTATCTCCTCAGACACAGTGCTGCAATGCAGAGAGGATTTCTCCTCACTATCACAAAACCCCTGGAACCAAGTCCCTCACTCCCTCAAAGCCCATATAGTCCTCACTGGCTGTGTGCATTTTCTAAAACACGGGGGATGCAGTTACACAGGCAGAAAGGGAGCGTATCAGATTCTCTCCATCTCACTCCGAAGCTATGAGGCGGTGTGTGTGGCGTCCATTTTGAAGACATTCCCTTATTGCCTGCCTGCTGAGAACACTGCACACAGCTCCAGTCGAGACGAGCTGCTGTAGAGATCACACACAGCTTACCAGTAGACCGGCTCACAGGAATGCAGGAAGGGCCTTACACTGAGCACAAAGACAGGGCTGAAAATGTCACAGGCCTCAAAATCAAAATGGACGGCTGTGGTTAAGGCTGGAGAACATGCTGCCAACACCCTTTTCTTCCCAGTTCAACGCTTTCCTACTAGCTTTCCTTCTGGACCTTTACAATGTGTCTATACTTGTAACCAACAGTGGTATTGCTAGTACTTATTTTATTCTGCCAGTGCCACTTTTAACCATAATCTCTATTTGTAGTTAAATAAATACTAATGCTGCCATTAAAAATATTTTGATAGACAAAAACAACGATGGTTTAACATGGAGAACAAATCTGAATGACATGAAGGTCGTTAGAAAAGGTAAGAGAACACAGGTGTGGTGAATAAAAGCAAAAGTGGCAGCATGAATTGGTTTTCTTGTTTGGCCCATTATTACAAAGCACAGTCGGTCGTAGCTCTATAAAAGCCTTCTCTCCGGAGGGTTTTTAGCAGTTAGCTTCGCCCAGCGCTGGCCATGTGAACTACAATTCTGATGCCGTATTAGAAACATCAATAATCATCGCTTGCTAATCGGTTTTAGAAGCATACGGCCCTTATCTTTCATATCAGTGATAAAGAATCTTTCAAATAAAAAATATACACTTACTGTAACTAACATTAGCAGATTTTCACAGATCCATACACTGTGTGTGCCTCCAGTTGACTAACTACACTTCCTCCCCAGTTACGCTTATACACAGGTGCACGGTAGATAGCTATTTAGCAAAGGTGGTCACCTCTTGTTTTTTCTGTGAGTTTTCCTTAAACAAGCGTTGTAAAATGGCGATATGGCCGTGTGGGAATAATAATAAAAAGGTGTGTATTAATTTAACCTTTTGTGTTTAGAAAAGTATTTCTCGCTGATATGAAATATAAGTTTCTTTTGTTTCCAAAACAAGTGTTAACTTTTACAGCAAGCGTCAGGTTTTTTAACAAAAGTCCCCCAAGAAGAAGATACATTCATGAATGGGCGCTAAAGGTAGTTAGCGTTTATCAATGGGCTAAATTGGTGGCAGCACCTCAAATCCTCACACCAGACAGGAATGAAGAGATTATGGGCATTACCAAAGACCATTTACAAAAAGGCACTGGATGAAAAGGTTTGATCTCCATTCAATTCATTAAGAAGAACAATTGTACGGTAAAAAGTAATGTGCATTGACTCCGTGAATTAGAGGCAATTGGCGTTACATGCCACACATTCATGAATAATATGATAGTTTGCATGGTTGTTGACAAAACCTCTGCCGACATACAGCATTGGCCTGTGTGTGTGAATTATATGAGATACACTACAGAAAGAAATATTCTTATATCCTTCTTGGGATAATGATATTTTTCTGGCCAAGGCTGTCTGAAACAGCCCTGTTTCCCTTCGTCAGGCTTCACATGATATCACCCAGAGTGCCTAGAGCCAAGGCACAGGAAGGGGAAGCTTTCTGAAATGGCTGCCACTCCACAGCAAAGAGAAAGCAGTGAACTGAAAAAGACCATTAGGCAGATTTTCTCACAAGATACTATACCTTTGAGGAATATAATCAAACATTCAGAGAGATTTTAGTTTGACTAGTTGTTCAATACATTTATTTTGGTTTAAACTCAGACAAATCCTGTTCAATAATTAAACATGCTAAAAGAACAATGCAAGAACTACCTGTAGGTATAAACAGTAGTCTGGAAAAACAGACTGTACAGCCATGAGAATATGCCTTTTTAATAGTTGATCTTGTTTGTCCTCAATAAAGATTACTTTCCTGCTTAAAAGAGCATACGATTAAAAGCAGTGCCCTGCTCTAATACCACTGAGGCCTAAATCATTCTTGCTGTGCTGTCATTTCTGAGCTGTCCCTTTACCATCTGTTAAATTCACTGGGATCCCATCTTGAATGTTACAGCTCTCACCTCCCCACACCTTCCATTTTGACTGTACAGGCCTGTGACACAGTCATAAACCCTTACAACCTGATAGCCAAGCCAAACAGATCAATCCTGTTCCTTATTCCAACAGGGATATATTCCTCTTGCCATGCTATATTCTGTAAAAAGGTAGTAAAACAGGCTGACCCGTATGTGATCAGAGACATATCCAGCAAAGGCAGCCTGCTGTGCTGTACTCTGCTCTCCTGCCAGGCTCCACTACTGTGCTGTGGGGACTAGCAGTCTCTCTTCCCCCTCTCTCCCTAAACAAACCTATATTCCCAAGGCACAGAACATACACAGTAGCTGGTAGCTTATTAAAGTGAAATAATGAAAAGCAAGCTTACCTCTGTGGATGCATGGCTAAAAAACTCAGTGTGTTATGTCAATGCTTATTAAAACATGGAGGACAGCCCTCTGTCCTCACCCTGCTCAGAGCACAGCCACGGCTCTCCAGGCTGGCGGATCGGCTGCTAGGATAGAAACCAAGCTGTGAGTGGCCTGCTCTCACTGGCAGGATGTAAGGCTGCAGCTGATTGGCTGGAGCATTTCCTGACTGCTAATCTTTTGTTCTGCACAGGCAGGCAGGAGAAGCGCTGTTGACAGAAGGAGAAACAAGGCCCAAATCACAAAATGAACCATTTCACAGCACAGAACATCTAATAAAACCACATGGTGCTGTAATCCATGCCTGACCCATCTGTATTACAAGGGCATTTGGTTTTATTTCACAAAATACATCAACAGGTGCATGAATACTGGACAGGCCCAAGGCCACATGTTTCAGAAAAGGCCTGTTTCATAGATCCCACCCTTAAGTTAAAATCCTCCGCAGTGAAAAAGTGTTGCACAAATACATGAGAGCAAACAAACAGTGAGAGACAGTCAGCGAGGTCGATCTGCAACGTTTCCTCCTCTTGTAACTGAGATGAACTTGTCCAAAAGCCAACTGAACATCAACACATTACATAACAGTGCAAACAGAGACTTTTTTTTAGATGACTTACTATTTTTAAGACAGAAGTTAACACCAAGTTCTTATGCGCCATCAAATTCTAATGTGGTCACATACAAATATACTTTTTATGAACAGATAAGTGATGATTTTATCTAATCAAATAAATACATAATTGCAGGAACCTTTTATGTGATGCTATGGGAATTTAACCAATTATGTTTCTTTGACAAGTCTGACTAATCAGGGTTTCAAACCTGTACAGTAGGCCAATACTCCAATGTTATTACTCCACGAACACAATAGTATAATTGTGATTTGTCTTCTTTCCTAAGGGACATTTTCTTTAAAGAAACAGATTAAACTGTGGCCTGTTTTTTTTCTTGACCTTTATTTAACTAGGCAAGTCAGTTAAGAACAAATTCTGATTTACAATGACAGCCTACTCCAGCCAAACCCAGATGACGCTGGGCCAATTGTAAACCTCCCTATGGGACTCCCAATCACGGACAGATGTGATACAGCCGGGATTCAAACCAGGGACTTTAGTGATGCCTCTTGCACTGAGATGCAGTGCCTTAGACCGCTGTGCCACTCGGGAGCCTATAGAAGGAGAAATTCAATTAAATGAAATATGGGGTTAATAAAACATTTTTAAAAGTAGGGTATTCCTCTCTGCAGTTTGACAATGTACAGTAGTCCCTGTAATGCCTATGACATTTTATTTTAGCCCTCATCAGTACACTGAATGGCACATTGCATTTACTGAAACTACACAGGGAACCAGTTTATTAACCGTGAGACATTTTGCTTCTTCCCTTTTGCCTGAATAGACAGCTCCATTGTTGGCACTTTGTAGACCATAGACTGTAAAACATATATATTAATAGGTGTAACCAAGAGCTGCAGTTCTGCCGAACCTGAAAGAGAATAGTGACCTCTTGTGGAGCCAAATGTGAAAAGGCATTGCATGATGTCACCCCTTTCTGACCTCGTAGCGAGTTGCAACAGAAGAATGTAGTTTACATTAAAAGTTATACTTCTTTGAAACGACAAAGGCTATTCACAATTTAGTCAGCTGTATATACACTACCAGTCAAAAGTTTGGACACACCTACTCCTTCAAGGGTTTTTCTTAATTGTAAAAAATGTTTACATTGTAGAATAATAGTGAAGACATCAAAACTATAAAATATCACATATGGAATCATGTAGTAACCAAAGAAAGTGTTCAACAAATCAAAATATATTTAATATTTGAGATTCTTCAAGTCTTGGCATTCTCTCAACCAGCTTCATGAGGTAGTCACCTGGAATGCATTTCAATTAACAGGTGTGCCTTGATAATAGCTAAATAGTGGAATTTCTTTCCTTCCTAACGTGTTTCAGCCAATCAGTTGTGTTGAGACAAGGTAGATGTGGTATACAGAAGATAGCCCTATTTGGTAAAAGATCAAGTCCATATTATTGCAAGAACATCTCAAATTAGCAGTCCATCATTATTTAAAGACATGAAGGTCAGTCAATGCGGAAAATTTCAAGAACTTTTAAAGTTTCTTCAAGTGCAGTCGCAAAATCCATCAAGCACTATGATGAAATTGGCTCTAATGAGGACCTCCACAGGAAAGGAAGACCCAGCGTTACCTCTGCTGCAGAGGATAATTTCATTAGAGTTAACTGCACCTCAGATTGCAGCCCAAATAAATGCTTCACAGAGTTCAAGTAACAGACACATCGCAACATTAACTGTTCGGAGGAGACTGCGTGAATCAGGCCTTCGTGGTCGAATTGCTGCAAAGATATACATGTCCTCTACTAGTAATTTTATTTATAGCGTAAAAAAAGTTTAAATTAAATAGAAGAGATCTACCGCAACGTTACTTTTGTACCTGCCTACGGGGTGGGCGTAACACAGCCTTGGGACTGAAGTAACAGCTGGTGAAAAGTGCACAATACCTGTCTTGCTGTTTTCAACTCTCTCTCTACCGCACCTGCTGTCTCGACCTCTGAATGCTTGGCTATGAAAAGCCAACTGACATTTACTTCTGAGGTACTGACCTGTTGCACCCTCTACAGTCACTGTGATTATTATTTGACCCTGCTGGATGTTTGAACATATTGAAGAACAATCTGGCCTTAAATGACCATGTACTCTTATAATCTCCACAAGGCACAGCCAGAAGAGAACTGGCCACCCCCCCAGAGCCTGGTTCCTCTCTAGGTTTCTTCCTAGGTTCCTGCCTTTCTAGGGAGTTTTTCCTAGCCACCGTGCTTCTACATCTGCATTGCTTGCTGTTTGGGGTTTAAGGCTGGGTTTCTGTATAGCACTTTGTGACATCTGCTTTATAAATATATTTGACAATGTTATCCTTGTCATGCTCGCTCCTCGTGTCTTGATAGAACAAATGTCTTTATTCTCTTCACAAATGGGAAACTCATCATGCTCATCACATTTCCATGGATTGACATAAGGTAATAGACCACCAGAATCATAAAGATATATATAACCTGTTGATAAACGTTTGTGAGAAGCTGATCTAAGGCATAATTCTAATGATGTCATATATAATTTTCAAACATTCAGTCACTTGTTAATACTTTTCTAACATTATAAAAGCAGTATGAACTAGAGGAGATAATGCTTAGGGCTAGGCTCCTTTTTTTCTCAATTTCCGCCTGAATGACATGCCCAAAGTAAACTGCCTGTTGCCCAGGCCCTGAAGCCAGGATATGCATATAATTGGTACCATTGGAAAGAAAACACTTTGAAGTTTGTAGAAATGTTAAAATTGAGAAAATCCAAAGACAACGGGATTTCTTTTTTTTGAGAGAGACCATCCTCTTAGAAAGGCAAGTAAAAGGTCATATTGAAAATTAGCTCCCTGGATGCAATTCCTATGGCTTCCACAGGGTGTCAGCAGTCTATGTTCAAGGTTTCAGGCTTGTATAAGAAATAAGAAATATCAGTTTTAGTACAGGGACACAGTCTTGGAAATTCGTGTTTGCGTGCGCCATGAAGACAGTACACACCTGCTAAAATCGGTTTCCTATTGAACATACTTCTTTCCGTAAGAAATATTATAGCTTGATTACATTTTAGGGTACCTGAGGAGTAGATAGAAATGTATTTTGACTTGTTGAAACAAAGTTTAGGGGTAGATTTTTAGATTCCTTTCTCTGCATGTTGAACGAGTGGATTACTCAAATCGATGGTGCCAACTAAACTGACTTTTGGGGATATAAAGAAGGATTTTATCTAACAAAACGACACTACATGTTATAGCTGGGACCCTTTGGATGACAATTCAGAGGAAGATTTTCAAAAAGTAAGTGAATATTTAATCGTTATTTGTGAATGTATGAAACCTGTGCCGGTGGAAAAATATTTTGATGTGGGGCGCATGGCAGGCGCATGACAATCGCTTGGCAGGTTTTCGCTATAATAGATACTGTACAGTTAGACTAACAAGAATTTAAGCTTTCAGCTGATATGACACTTATACGTACCTAAATGTTTAATAGCCATAATTTTTATGATTATTTATTTGAATTGCGCTCCCTCCAATTTCACTGGAAGTTGTCCAGGTAGCGGGAAGCCTAAGTTAAAAGTTCATCAGTTTACATTTTGTTACTTTCGTCCCACCAATCTCTCCTGTAACTTCCCCAAGGCTAACATCCAAGACTAGCTAGCATGATACTTGAAACTTGTGCTGTCATTTAGTCACTAGATGGGTTAAGAAAATTACATATGTTTGGAACCTTCAACAACTAAACGCAACCAAAGATTATGGATATACAGACAAGATACTTGTCTCTCCGCCCTGACAATGGGAGTTGTTGTCCACAAAGTGGCACTGCGGGCAGTCTAGCTCCGGCCTATCCTTTCTTTGTATTGGTGGATATATCTCATTATTTTAATACTTTTTTGGATATTTGATTAGGGTTGTTGACATCAACCGCCTGTATTCAATTGAGAGATGCTATGCTACTAGCCTCAAGCCATGAATATACATAACCATCTCAAGACAACTCCAATATAAAGTGTTTTTTGTTGTTGCAGGATGTCAGTATACTCTTGTAACAACCGAAGCATTACGAACATTCTATTCAATCAAATAAACCTCATGTAGCAAATAAGCCATAAATGTTTTTCTTGACGAAAATCGACACTCTCATTGACCTCCATACAAAAACTCCTTGCTTGGTGGGTCAAGAGGTAAAGAGAGAGTTGGGCCTCTCTCCTTACCTCTTCCTCTCTAACGCAACTTTACAACCGAAAAACACCCTGTTTTGTTTGACATACATTACTTAAAAACACTTTTTGTTGATAATAACTTTGCGAAAACATGGTCAGACTGGTCTGTTTTCTGCAGGGATGTCATCCTCCACATTAAGAACATGGTGACTTCACTATGTCATTCTAGCTTTTGTGTTTTCTGAGAAAATGGCCGTGTTACTTTTTCCCCTCGTCACTTTTGTCCCAGCTCTCACTACATTTTGACTGGGGAACAGGAGTGGAGAAATATGATTTATATGAATGCAAATGCACAGTTAGATACCATCTGTAGGGGTATATTCATCAGCATCATAGGCTACAATCTGATAGTATTTCAACCACAGCAAATATGCATCCAAGGTGATCTGACATTTTATCAGAACCATGTTGGGTTGTAAACTTCTTTGCTCCATGAAAGAAGCAAATATGACAGAGAATTTGACAGATGTCAACTAGATTGAAGGATTCATTCTATTGATTTATGACATGATTTTGGTGAGCAAGGGTTAATTTAGGAGAGAAGCTGCCTGTATCTAATTATAGACAAGTTAAGAAACAAATAGCCTACCAAAATGTCGGAAATTATAACAGAAACATATCTAAAAAATCCTGCACATCCTGTGAAAAAATCTTTCTGCAGTCTCTGACTACAACGCATTTTCCATATTAACGGGTCGGATGCCAGCCTCGGAATTTCACTTTATCACATAGCCAGCCTACAGTCGGGCGGTTGCGGATGGGTTGTTAGCAAATGTAGTCAGGTGAAAAAACAGCTGACCAGCGTACCACTACTATAATGGTCTATGGCTACGTGTCTGTTAGAAAGCACTCCACTAGATGTCACCCTCCAGCTTGCCTTATAATAGATACTGTATCTTGACAGTTTTGCTATGGACCCCTTCCTGCATTAATAAATCACAACAATCGCATAATGCCTGGGAAAAGCTTTCATGTGTAAAGGACAGAAAAAACATCCAATGCTCTTAAGGAAAAGGAATTAGTTATCAGTTAAGGTATATTATTGATCATTGAAGAGCACTGATTTACCAGTGCATGTTTTTTTTTCAATCACACTGTATGTAGCCTACTATACCAATCTACAATCTACATCTCACCAATCCAACCCTATTGGATATCATCCCATAACTACAGATGAATGGCACACCCTCTAAAAGCAGTTATCAATTTGAGATAAATTGGCCAGGTGACAAGAAGTTCATGTGGAGTTAACTATAAAAGCCGCTTTCTCTGACCTGTCAAGAAAGAAAGCCCAGTGCTATCACAGCATTCAAATCCCCCTTTCCCCGTGCTAGACGAATAACTCACAATATGATGACCATGATCCACTGTATCTCTATATAGACACAGGTCAGGGGTGTAGATACATAGTCATCACCTTTGCTTTATAGCCCATCTGTAAATAGCCCAACCAACTACCTCATTCCCTACCGTATTTATTTATTTATCTTGCTCCTTTGCACCCCAGTATTTCTACTTTGCACATTCATCTACTGCACGTCCACCATTCCAGTGTTTAATTGCTATATTGTAATTACTTCGCCACCATGGCCTATTTATTGCCTTACCTTCCTTATCTTACCTCATTTGCACACATTGTATATAGATTTGTTTTTCTATTGTATTATTGACTGTATGTTTGTTTACTCCATGTGTAACTCTGTGTTGTTGTATGTGTCGAACTGCTTTGCTTTATCTTGGCCAGGTCGCAGTTGTAAATGAGAACTTGTTCTCAACTTGCCTACCTGGTTAAATAAAGGTGAAATAAAATATATATATATGGGAAAAGATTTCTATGTGTGAAAATTTGACATGGATGCTTCTCGAACTTTTCCCCAGTAATAATTCAGTTGAAGAGTTGTATTATTTTCTCTATGGAAAATCTTGGTATATTTAGGGAAATATTGATCATATAGGGATCATTTCCCACTTAATCTACACTGGATGTGTGTCTCCTTGTTGAATTAATATACATGTATTTCAGACTTGTAAGTATTTTCATTACTTCTGTAATTTTATTTCATGATGAAACCTAAAAGCAGACTTACTGTATTCTCACTGAAGTAAAAGGTTTTTGAAAGAACGAAAATTGAAAAAAGAGAAACCCACACAGTAAAATGTCAGGTGAATGTTCTGTTGTTATGTAGGCGACCCACGAGATACGCTCAGCAATCATTAACTTGGCAATGATTAAATACTTGTGTTTGAGTTTCACTGACGAGGGCTCTAGAGCAAACCATCAAACACCTATCATTCTGAAATGTTTATATGACTACCTCTATATCAGGTGGATAAAAAGACACTTCTCAAATTGGTTCTGTCTGGCTCTTGCTCTCTCTCTCCCTCTCGCTCTCTCTATCGCTCTCTCTTTTTTTCTAAGTAAACTCAGTCTTCCTCTTCAGAATAACAAATTAATTCAATATTGAACATTCTCTGCTCTTTTCATGTGTGCTTGCTTTATCTATGCATTTCACAATTCTGTATTATTTAATTAATAAATTGTGCCCGTGTACTGTAATTAGGGCTGTGACGATACCAGCATTGCAATAGTTTTTCCATGGCAAAAATGAAAACACGAAGCAAACCAAACTCTTTGGTCCTTTAAAAACATGCTGTATGTAACATTTTGTGTGCTATAGCTTGGAAAATAAATAAATGTTTCCAACATTACGGTCTGTTTTCCTAAAGAAGTTAAGTATACTTCATGTTTTGTTTCCTTTGCATGATACTAACGAGTATTGTGATACTGGTATCGTCTTGGCCCAAACTGGAATATATCTCTGTTTGTCTTCACCATGATCCTAAAGCCTTGAATCTGAGTACAATTCAAATTAAGTGGGGGAAGTCGATGGGTGAGGAGCAGAGGCACCAGATTGGTTGTTTGCAGGTAAAGCAATCTGCAAATACATTCATTATTAGGGCTATCTCCTGTCCTTACAAACTGTTATCTAATGTCCTTTCATACTGGAAAGGCAGAGTGGGAAGGGGGTTGGGATGTAGCGTCTCACACTCACTGACAGAGGGGGAGGTCAGTTTGTGGTGTGTTGTGGGGAAGGGGGCACAAACAGAGGACCATGGGCCCCCCTTAAGGTCTCTGTGGAATGTAATTGAGGCTCACTCTTTAACACACAAGCACCCAACCAGGAAACAGATGATTCATGATAGCAGTGTTGGCTTTATGGCTGTGGTGATCTCTGTTATAAACACATCATCTCAGTTGAATGCTCTTTATCAAATACAAGTGAACTCCAGTAACATCATTTTATAGGAAAGGATCCATATCAAACTTTCTCTGTCAAGACTAATACATCTGTCGTTCTCAAGTGACAAATAATACTTCAATTTGTGTTTTGAGTTCATGAGCTTAAATATGCATATCAACTGCCTGAAGCAAATAGGCATTTTAGAAGTTAAAATTGGTATACAAGTGGCTGGACTGCATACATCTCTGTGTGCTTGAAACTTGGGACACAGTTGAGGCAATGAACTTCACAGATTTTTTCAACAACACCCCTTTGAAGGCAACATCAAAGAGGCCTTGCATGTAAGTACAACTTTTAAGAGACATTGCCACACTGTATTTCAGGTGGGGTATTTTTTCCAGTATATCATTTTCCTTCTCAATTGTAGACAGATTGAGATAAAATATACCCAGACCAAGGAAACAGCAAGCAATTAGCTAATTACCAAGTGCTACCCAGTCCCCCCCTCCATCTTTAGCCCTGACTCCCTCCCCAACAGTTGAAATTTTACACGGGTGTGCCTGAGAGATCACCATGGAGACAGATTCAGCACTATCTTCCGTGGCTCTTCTCCAGGCAGTTGGGCCTCCTTAGTCCCGTCAGTCTCCCATAGGGCGATTGCACTTCATAGTGTTTGCTACACAATTGCAAATTGTACCCTGACCACCGCTGTTCCCCACTCCCCATGTGGCGTATGGATATTGGCCTGTTCTTGTGTTAGTGAACAGATGGATGACATGCATGAAAGTCTGAGGGTTGTGTGTGAGTGCATACTTGAGCTTGACTGCCAGTCAGTGTGCAATTGTAAGGACTGGTAGTAATACATGCATGACTGAGGAAGCACACATGTTGTATCATGCCTATTATCCTTCTCCATGTTACTGCTCAATCTGAATTCTGTTGATTTTGTATTTTTGGAGAGGATTATATAAAAAGGTAAACTAAACCCCATTAGCTTATGACTTTTTGAAAATGCAAACTTGGGAAAAAGGCAATGGTTTGAGTGTAACAGACAATGTTGAAAAATGTACATCATATGATCTCAGAAAAATATGTAGACTTATGTTACAATTGCAGACCTAAACATTTGATTTGTCAATATCAGTATTTGAGGCATGAGAATTATGGCTATAAACATTTAGAAAATAATTAAATTCAAGAGATTCCTTCTAGGGACTGTCACTTTTTTGTTAATGGAGAATTGCACGTCACTACGTCCACGCTCACATATATCTCCATGAGCTACTTTGGTGAGCTATAAATAAATGCATGTTGATGTATTTCCCCTAATATAATAGCATCAGTATTGCTGCCAGTCTTATCTATTTACTTATTTCTAGTCTACGTGTAGTCCATGTTCAGAAAGAGCCATACGTCTTAATTCTGAAAGAGGAGGAAGACAACTACCCTACCCAGAAGCCCTATCGCTCTGTTGCAAGCTGGCTTCTTGCGCTTTGGGAGGGTTTCCCATTTAAACAAACACAGTGGTGAAGATGGCGGAGAGTTAATAGGGGCAAGAAAGAAACTGGTGAAGCCTACTCAATGAATGCATTGAAGCGGGTGAGTTTTTCCTGCTAGAAGCCGGTGTTTTCTTTTGAGCTTTTCGTTGGTAACACTGATAGGGTTTTAAAACATGTGGCACATTTTCCAGTTGATCTGATTTAGCTTAACGCGTTTCTTGGAATAGGCAGAGGTTTCACCCGTAGCCTACAACCAACCTACCTTGTACTTCTGAGCGTGTCCGTTTATTTTGGAATTGTTGGCAACATGAAGAGTGCTATCTCCCTGATGATGTAAGTCCATATTTGTCTATTGGCTGCTTTAAATATGTGTGCATTCCTCGTGGAGGTTGCATACGGATTTTATGCTCATCTATGTTACGAAGTTTATCCGAGGGGCAAATTGGTAACGTTACATTCAGAAACTATTCCATCTCGACTGTGAGTTAACTCTTCTATTTGTGTAGGCGAGAACGTTACCTGTGGTATTGCAACGGTTCTATTAAAGTTGAAGTAAATATTTTTTTAAGTAACTTACTAGTTTGCCCAAATATTTAGGATGCATTTTGATACTGTCAATTAATAAAAATCGTTAGTTTGATAACATTGGCCTACAGCTGAATCTACTGTCGCCAACTAGCCTAGATTCCGAGGTTCAGTGTAGTTATTACGGTATTAATGGTTACAAGGAATAACCGTTTTCATCAATCTGCTACTTCATAATGATTGTGACAGTTGGCAACATTGTATCAACCTGAACATGGGGTAGCCTAATGGCCAACTACGCTTGAAATGCAGCTAGTGTTTAAATTACAACTAACTTTTATGTTGGACAAAACAGCAACGTAGTGGTGGTAGTAGCCCGGGGCATTTAAAGAATCCGCACATTTGCTGTTATTTATGTTTCACCCGTGCTAGGTTAAGTAGCTATCTATGATCATAACGGAGAAGATAATGACCCGCCATAACGCCGTAGGATTGGATACGTACGTCAGGCCACCCCCTCAACTCTCTCGTAGGCTACATGCAACATTGGTACCGAATATGCTACTTATGATACCATATGTCTCAAGTTCACCTACATTTTAATTTACTGCAGGGCATGGTGAGGAGAATGTTGGTTTTCATTCACGTGTGTGAGAGCGAGAGAGCTCATGTTTAAGCGACACTAGGGTGCACACTCCACCGAGTTTTTGGTTTGAAAAATGGCAACAAAACGAACTACTGATTAGTTTGTATGCTGAGCATTTACTTTCTGAGGCAATAAGGGAGCATTATTCGACAGCTTGCTCATGTATTCTCGACAGACAACGGAGAGTGAGTAATGTCGCTTGAATTTACAGGTCTAGGTGTGCAGCCGTTGCTTGGGGGCAAACCACGTGAATCACAAGCAACCTTGCTGATACGCACACATGTACAGGAGGAGGAGGACCTACTCATCCCGACATGCAAGACTCTCAATACTCCGTCTGGCTTAAGACATTTTTGGGGTAAATTAATTGAATTTGCCCTAGAATAATTATTCATTCAATCACATGCAAGTTTTGGGTGTTATTGAAGATGGATTTTTACCCACCATACATGTGACATGTACATCCTGAGAACTATGGACACACCTACAAATTTGTTGATTCACCTTTCCAACAAGTCAGTATGTCAAATTTATGCCCTGCTAGAGCTGTCCTGGTCAACTGTAAGTGCTGTTATTGTGAAGTGGAAATGTCTAGGAGCAACAACGGCTCAGCTGCGAAGTGGTAGGCCACAAAACAGGACCCCTGAAGCGCGGAGGAAAGAATAAAAAAATGTATTTCTGTCCTCTGTTGCAACACTCACTAACCGAGTTCCAAACTGCCTCCTAGATGCAATGTCAGCACTGTTTCATCTGGAGATTCATGAAATGGGTTTCCATGGCCGAGCAGCCGCACACAAGACTAATCTCACCATGCGCAAGGTCAAGTGTCGGCTGGAGTGGCGTAAAGCTTGCCGTCATTGGACTCTGGAGCGGTGGAAACGTGTTCTCTGGTGTGATTAATCACGCTTCACCATCTGGCAGTCCAACAGACATATGGGTTTGCCAGGAGAATGCAACCTGCCCGACTGCATAATGGCAACTGTCAAGTTTGGTGGAGGAGGAATAATGGTCTGGGGCAGTTTTTATGGTTTGGGCTAGGCCCCTTAGTTCCAGTGAAGGGAAATCTTAATGCTACAGCATACAATGACATTCTAGACAATTCAGCGCTTCCAAGTTTGGGGAAGGCCCTTTCCTGTTTCAGCAGGACAATTCCTGTGCACAAAGCGAAGTCCATTCCAGAAATGGTTTTCGAGATCCGCATGGAAGAACTTGACTAGCCTGCAAAGAGCCCTGACCCCCAACCCCATCAAACACCTTTGGGATGAATTAGAAAGCTGACTGAGCCAGGTCTAATCGCCCAACATCAGTGCCCGACCTTACTAATGCTCTTGTGGCTGAATGGAAGCAAGTCCCCTGTTCCAACATCTAGTGGAATGCCTTCCCAGAAGAGTAGAGGCTGTTAAAGCAGCAAAGGGTGGACCAACTCTATATTAATGCCTGTGATCTTGGAATGAAATGATTGATGAGCAGGTGTTCACATACTTTTGGCCATGTAGTGTATCAGGTAAATGTGTATGTTGGCAGAGCTATGGGCTTGGAGTAAGAATTGAGCTACTGAGCTATCCTGACTAGCGGATTGTCTTCATGGTCTCCTCATTTTGGGATTAGGCCTATTTTATTTGTCATTAATCCTTTTTAATGCGCACCTACATCGTCTCCACCTTCTCCAGCAGTGTATATGTTTGTAGGAAGGGAACAGGGCCGCTGTGGGAAACTACCCAATGAACTGCTGCTGCTACTCAGATTCTTTGCAAATTGAGCCCCCCCTTCTCTTTATCTCTCCCTTTCTTTCTCACACAGGGTGTCAGGCTGCGTTAACAATGAATCAATCTTCTGGGAGAATCTTTGACTGCAGATGGGTTGAAGAAGTGACTTGGATGCATGGCTTTTTCTTTGTCCATTTACTACTGTGTTCTCAATAAGAGATTAACTTCTCTCTTCATCTCATGGGGGTGCAGGAACATCTCTCTGGTGCCAGAGCTTTGTAGCAGATTAACCAATCCATTGATTTCCATGGCATATTGAGTGGATATGGTTACTGTTTGTGCTTTGGCATTTGTCAGCAGTAAGACTAGGGTTTGATGCATACTTAGTCTAATATTTAACTGTCATTATATTGTTTTTGCTCAGACAACTGTTTTCGTCCTTGTCACTTCTGAAACTATTCACTTATTTAAATTCAGGTTGTAGGTATTTTGACTTAAAGCAGAAAGAATGAGTGGGAAATTAAGCAAACGCCTCATCACCTTTTGTGTGGTGGAGAGGTACTTTATGATAACTGCCTCCACTCTCTTTGTCAAGCTGAGTTTCTGCTCCATTGATGTTTGAATAGATTGCTTCGTTTTAGTTTGTGTCAGGGTTGTGCCTGTAAGGGGGAAATGTTAAATAAAAAGGTATTAGGTGGCTTTTGGGGGTCAACAAGTGAAGGTGAGGGTTTGTGTAGAATTCATCTTGTTATTGGGGAGAGAAGAGCAGTGGCTAGGGGAGGGCTCTTGGAGACCCACTGAGCTGAAAGGAAAGCCTGATTGTTTCCCTAATTGAAATTTGATTCCTTGGCCTTTGTACCTTTTTTTTTGTGTGTGGTAGTGAGGAGCTGGGTTTGAAATGAAAGCATAAGTGGTCCGTGTTACCTTGTTATAAGTAGGCCTTTCCCTTGTGGAGTTTTAATGTGAATGATTTCTGTGTGCAATTTTCTTTTTTGGTTTAAATCACACTTGGGCTACGCTAAGTTTACACACATTTTAGTTATTTAGTAGACACACTTATCCAGAGACTTACAGTGAAGTGCATCCACCTTTAGGTAACTAGGTACGACAACCACATCTGTCATAGTAAGTAAAACTGTTATTTTTTTTTTTTTACAGCCTTGAATGTTTTGTTGTTGGAGAGAGCTATAACATTACATTTCCAAGAAGACAAGCCCACATGACAGCTTCAAGGTCATTAATTTGGTGACAGTAAACTGTCTGTGCATGTCAGCATGCACGTGACACATCTGAGGGGAATGAAAGCCCCACGCATACCTGCAACAGGTTAGTTGATTCAACAAAAGCAAAACTCTTCTCCCTTGCCTGAAAGAAAAGAGCCCAAGATATAACTGGAGTGGAGACTTCAGTTCCTGCTGATTTTAAATATTTAGGACTAACTTCTCAGATGGAGTGTTAATGACCGGATGAGTAGGAACTGTAGAGTAACTAAAACGGAGGTTTCCCCTTCAATGGCAGACACCCAACCCTGGTCTCAATCACTTCATGCAGATTGCAGTGTGGCTCCGCTAGTATCACTTCGTATTCATTCATTCCCCTCTCGTTCAACTCTGAGGTAATGCCCAAATACAGGGGTAATTCTGCCATATGTGAGCCTGAGCCATGCACACTTATGAAATGCAAACGCGCAGCCTGAAGTAATCATTGCACCCAATTGCAATTTATAACCACTAAGGCGTTGGAACAGTTAGTACTCTGTAGTCACTGCTGGTTGGATGACAGAGGGAATAGCTTATGAGGAGGGGGGGCACAGATCTCTTTTCCACCAGTCTTTACTTTCGCTCCCTTGGTTGAAGAATGCTCGTTAAACTGGTTCACCTGAACAAGCCAATGGGAGGGTAGCCCTGGTTTTGTTACCATTGTAAAATGTTAGTGAGACTATTTGTGTTTTGTTTAGGGCCCCCTTTTATAAAGTCTGGGGGAAAAAAGAGGAAGAGGGGGAAAAAAAGTTTGGTTTGTGAGATAAATGTTACCAGATGCTTTCTCCGTCAGGCAGGCAGCGAGGAGAGAGCATGTCAGTTCTGGATGAACTTCTCAACTGCTACACGGCCACCTTGCTTTGATTCTGCCCTACCCCACGTTTGCCCTGCCTCTGCCCTGCCACAGCTCGGAGGAGAGTAAAGTCTTCCACCCTGAAGTGAGAGGCCTTTGCTATTCTGTGTCGATCAGCGTGCAGACTGCAGGTTTACTACACTGTTAACACCAAAGCATGATACTAAATTTATTGTAATCTTAAACATTTTCTGCAGCTGAATAGTCTTAATTGACTTGAGTTTGGGGTGTGGTGGTGGGGGGGGGGACTGTTGTGGAATAGACTAACATTCTCTTACCTGTCACTTATACCTGTTTTGCTACCATGATGCTGCGCTGGTTTTATGCGTTAAGGTAACACCCAATCCAAGTGTTGCTTTCCGATACCTGTCAATCCCTGTTTTAAGAGCAGTGCAGCACTGCTGTCATTTTTCACCAGACTCAGCAATGGGGTGACACACAGGAGTAACCCATTTTAAATCTGAATATGGTGTTTTGAGTCTTGGCTCTGCGTTTATGCACCTCAACTGATGGGCACTGCTTTGATAGGTCCCTGTGGTCAGAGTTTAATGTGCAGATGGGAACCCAATTGCAGAAGAATAAGCTCCTGTTTGATCTGATTTTATTTTCTTTCCCATATTGTTACTAGCCTTGCAATTTAAGCTAGTCTTTTCTTGTGTGTAAAAGAGGCACCCAACATTGAGGCTCCACCCTCATGCTTTATATTACCTAATGAAACGCCATTAACATGTAGAGACAACTTTTGACCTGGGTTGAGGTCAGAGGGTATATTTTAAAGTGCCAGCCAAAACAAATGTCCTTTACCGCTTCACTTGTCTAAATGGGTGGTGAAAGCTGAATGTTTCTCCACTGCCTTTTGAAGAACATTCGCTCTGTCACAGTGCATAGGCTTTTACACAGATATTCAGGGGACAATATTCAGAGCCCAGTGTTTGGGTGGTTCTGTGCTAGAACAGAGAACCACCATGGTAGAATGTATATGTTATACTTTTTCACAGTTATATAATTTCTGGTGTTTTGACCTATGAGAGCTGTGATTAGCTGTAAAGGCTTGACCTAACAGATGGAGCACAGCGTGGTGTCATTGAGTCAAAAATAACCACGTTTGGCTTGTCAGAGTAGATGACTGCTCTGCTGGGTGGGGTTATGAGTTGATCTTTGATTCTGAGATGGATTCTGAGTGTTCTAATACCCAACGTAGGGCCCCCCTCCCTCCTTTAAAAAGCTTGGTCCTTCTGACCCCTGTATCCACCCTGTCCTCGTAAGTCATTTAAACACACTTTAATAGTTTTAATCTGAATCTGGGCAACGTGTGGTGGGCCCAGTGCTGGACAGAATGAGGGGAGCGAGAGGGTGAGACTGGCTTGAGTATAACTTGTGGGCTAATTTGGTTTGCGAATTGCGTTCACGTTGACAACTATTATGCTGTACTTTTATTCAGAACTTTGGTGTTTCTCTAATACAATACATTTTGTAAGAACGTCAAATGTCTGACCCAGAATTGCCTTTACCCAGTTCAGCTCCAATGATGACTATTGAGATGGCCTGACAAATGGTCCTATAAATAAATGTATGTTAGGAGAGGTTTTATTCTTTAACCTCCACTTGTGTAGAATTGTGGTTCCCACTCCCAGTGGAGATATCATGGAGAGAAATTGACCTAATTTGATCAAGTTGACCGCTTGCACCTATAAGTATGTGGTGGTGTTAATTTTATTAGCGGAGATTCAGTGTAACTCACAAGTAACCTGATCTAATATTGGTATCTGGGATGAAGACCAATCCTCTTATTTGAAAGCTACTGGTGCTTCTTTCTCTCTGCCTAGCATTTCTGACTATCTGGCCGAGTGTATATTAACAACAACAAAAAATCAGTAAAATAGAAAATGAGTAGTGGTGAGGGAAGAGGGGGGGTAGTGATGAAACTGGCATCAAACCATTTGAGTGGAATTCTTTACAGGGGTCATAGTTCATCTGCTACAGTTGGCTGAGGAAAGGTGAAATTAAAACTATGCTAAACTTTTGACCCTGCAGGAGCTACGCAGGAACGCCCAGCTCTGAGACTTCTCTTCCTGTGTTTACTCCACGGATCCATGGAGGGAGGAGCGAGTGAGGGGGATATGTGCAGAGCTGCCTGCGCTGCGGTCTGAAATGAATGTTGACTTTTCAGCTGAGCAACACCGTGACCACCTCACTGCTTCTGCCTGGTTGGTGGTGGGGGGTGGTATAACAGTGCACTCCTCTCTCCGTAGACATTTTTATTGTTCATATTATTTAACCTCAATTCAAGAGTGGTCTAGATTTAAGGTTGTCTTTTGAAAATAAGGTTAAGTTACTGTGTGTTTCCCTCTCCATAGCCTCTTCAGTAGGAGACTGAGAGGATGCTGATGTGTGATCTTAAAGGCAGAATAGTAGCATTGCAGGCTTGACTCTGTGCTGTCAGATAAGTATCTGGGCATTGATTAATGATCTCATTAGCATAATATTAGCCCTGTGATCATGTTTAGCCATGGTTGGTTTTCTATTCGTTGCTAGATGGTGTGTGTATGGGGGATGGGTAGTAGTTAATAACAACCTAACTAGCCCGTTGAAAGACAGCGGTAGTGCCCTAAGGTAGTTAATATAGGGGATTATGATATTACACTTATGTGGTGTGTGTGTAGTGCGCTCGTGTCCAGTCTCCTTGATGCTCTTTGTCTGTTTTAATGATTGATAGCAGTGAAGAGATGTTCCTGCAGGACTCCTCTTCGTCTCTACCTCTGCTATGTATATATATGTGTGTGTATAACACAGTGAGTGAGATGAATCTGTCTTTGTCTTCACCTCAATTTATATCCCCCTGTTTTTCCTCCACTCTGCCATTTTGTGTGGGGGGGAATGAAAGCAGGGAAATGTGTGCGTTGTTCTGCTTTGGCTCTGGGGATGGAGGGGGAGAGTGCCTTCTCGAGGAGAAGCTGCTGTGCTTTGAATGTCTGCTTCTTTCAGCTTTGAACTACCTGCTCTGCTGTGTGTGTCTCTCTCTCTCTGTCTCTGTCTGTGAATGTCTATTCCCCTGCACTGCAGCCCCAATAATTCACTCTTCAATGTTAATGTGCACCGAATCACACCTCTTCAGACAAACATGCAGAGAAGACACACCTTCACTGTTGGTGCTATGTAGTGGAGTTGTTTAGTTGAATATCCCTTAATCGTTGCAACTCTATGAATAAGCCAATGGAGCCCATTGGAGGTTAATAAACCAATGTGCCTTTTTCTTACTGTATGCTGTAAACGAGGAAGTGCAAGTGTGGCTTTCTTGTCTAGAATCTCTGCCCACCCCTCCCCCTTCCAGTCCTTACCTCCCCCTCTCTGCTCTCTCACTCTGTCAGTATGAAGAATATGAAAGGCTTGTTTTATTATAATGTGAACTGTATCCCATGAGGCTGGGGCTGTTTGAACTCTACTGTGAACTAATGATGGGGGGAAAAATTGATACAGGTACATATCAAGATATTATTTTTGACAATATATCGCAGTATTAGTAAGCTGTAACTGCACCAAAATGTCTATTTTTCTTTATCTTGCAGTCTTTTAAATTGTGAGCCAATTTGTTTACAGCACTGATCAAAACTTTTCTCATGACTCTGTGGTCCCTCTGCAGCTGACGTATATGGTGATAGCAATATGTTTGGAAAATCGCATTATTGAACCGCAATACTTTCTTTTTAGTTTTATTTTACCCCTTTTTTTTCTCCCCAATTTCGTGGTATCAAATTGGTAGTTAGTCTTGTCTCACTGCAACTCCCGTATGGACTCGGGAGAGGCAACGGTTGCGAGCCTTTTCCCCCCCGAAACACAACCCAGCCAAGCCGCACTGCTTCTTGACACAATGCCCACTTAATCCGGAAGCCAGCCACACCAATGTGCCACCCCATGGGTCTCCTGGTCGCGGCCAGCTGCGACAGAGCCTGGACTCCGAACCAGGATCTCTAGTGGCACAGCTAGCACTGTGATGCAATGCCTTCGACCACTGCGCCACTCAGGAGGCCCTCGAGCCGCAATGCTTATAGAATCGCAGTACATAGCGTATTGGCACCTGACTATTGTGAGGTCCCTGGCAAATCCTAGCCCTACTGCAAACCTTAGCTCCTGCTGTTTCCTGTCTGGGGAAGGGGCTGGCATTTCATTTGAGGAGAGAAAAGAGCATTTTTGGATGCCTCTTTGAGGATGTTAAAGCGTGATTTATTTTTTTCTGGCATGGTCTGCAATAGCTGCTTTCTTCCTCCCCACTATCTCCTCCTCCCATCTCACCCATCTGGTTGTGGAAATGGGCAGGAGTGTGGCTATCAACAGCGCTATGAGGCTGGTTTTGATCTGAATAAAAACAGACGCAACATCTTCAAAGATTTTATTTTAAATCAATTAGGCCCTAATCTATGCATGTCACATGACTGGGAATGTATGTATCTGGTGTGACCACCATTTGCCTCATGCAGTGTGACATGGCATTTTGAATAGAGTTGATCAGGCTGTTGATTGTGGCCTGAGGAATGTGTGAAGTTGCTGGATATTGGCGTGAACTTTAACACGCCATCATACACCGATCCAGAGAATCCCAAACATGCTCAATGGGTGACATGTCTGAGTATGCAGGCCATGGAAGAGCTGGGACATTTTCAGCTTCCAGGAATAGGGCTGTGGCGGTCATGAAATGTAATCTGGTGATTGTCAAGCAAATAACTGCTGATATCACAGTAATTAATAAACACGTTTAGCATCCACACTTAACCTACAAGCCACTGATGCAGACCTTTTTGGAACATCTACGTTTAAAAAAAAAAGTCTAAATCCATGTAATATAGCTTACACCACAAGAAATCCATTTATTGATTAGTATACTCTGAATTGTCCTTATGTTAGGCTCTGATATGGCTGTGGGCTACGCTAGCTCATTTAGTAGACAAGATCAGCATTCATGGCATTATTTTATAGTATGAAGAATACAATTTGAACATACAGTAGCTGAATAAAATCTATTTTCTCCTAATGATTTGAGGGTGAGCGCACATGTGGCTATTCTGTGTTGCCTTTTGCATCCAGTGACCAGTGTGCCCTTAGGCTGAATATAATAATTATAATTCCCTTCTCCCGGCTGCATGCGCCGAAGTGCCTCACTCACATGGCTCTCTGATAGCTCAATTCTTATTAGCCAATGCCCATCACGTCATCAGACACATCGGGGACACAACTGTGAGCGTCCTTATCCAATTCTAAAGCGCATATTGAAGATATTGGATCTGTCCACATTTTGTTAGCCAACAAAATGTAGGCATAACAAACAGCAAAAGCACTGGCCTATGTCAATCTACTATTCCCCCATAGTTTAAAAGTTGACATATTCTGTGCAAATACAAAATATTCCAAACAGTCTGGGACAGTTGTGTGTCGCGATAGATCCCAAACTATTACAACCACTAGCCTCAAATGTTTTAAGCAATGAGGCTGACTCAACAGACCAGAGAATTTACCTTCGTGTTGATAAAGGATATTTCTTCACATAAGCGCAGCAATGTGCACACGGCAGTAGGCTATAAGCACAAATGTTCAAAAATGCAGTTAATTAGAGGGAAAACACTTCTCAAAAGTCACTGCAGATGCGACCATGCATGTAATGCTTTTATTATAAAGCTGCATTTTTATGCTAAATTCTTCCCCCAGCTTGAACACTGTGTATTTATATATGCCATTTAAGCTCTTCGCCCGTTGTAAAGCGGATGAATTTTAAGTTATTTGGCCACTTGTTATGATACAAACCTTATCAAAACATATAGGCCTATGGGTTATGCTACATGAGGGGTGTGTGTGTGTGTGACTTTTTTTTTTAAAGTTGCAAAAAAAGGTATGCACTGTTTCTTGCCTTAATGCACACAAGCTGGGCATCATTCACAAGCGATAATGTATAATTCACAAGTGATAGGCTAGTATTGTCACCCATCAGACTATTCTTGATTTAATCTTGTCTTTACATATACTAAATCATGTGTGAAATTTGTTTTGATTTAGAATGGACCCTTACCATGCACCTCAAAATGTGCAGGTGAAAACATGCATGTAATCTATGCACTTAAATAGCGAATGGAGGATTATTTTCCCGTGGTTCATTTTCATGCCAGCCAGGTAGGCTTAACTCCTGTTGTAAAGAGAAGCAATGTGCTTAACATTAGGGAAGTTAAAAAAATATATATAGTAGGCCTAGCCTATAGAAAGCTGATGGGATCCTCCTTTTAATAAAGGCCACCACGGCTATTCTCATGTAATTGAATAGCCTATAGAAATGTTGCGCAACATGAGCTCATGGGCTCTCATGAAGTGTTTTGATTATATTTGCATTGATGTCAGTGATTAGTGACAATAGTGCTGAATATCAGGCACTTAGCTAGTTTGGTTGGCTACTAATGACCATCAGCAGCATCAGAGCTTGGAGAAGCCTAATTAGCGTGACTAAACTGTCACATGGAATTTGACTGCTGTCATGACTCGTGACCGCCGGTGTGACGGTAATACGTTCACAGTAACAGCCCTATCCAGGAATTGTGCACAGATCCTTGCGACATGGGGCCATGCATTATCATTCTGAAACATGAGGTTATGGCAGTGGCTGAATGGTACATCGCTATCTCTGTGCATTCAAAATGCCATCAATAAAATGCAAGTGTGTTCGTTGTCTGTAGCTTATGCCTGCCCATTAGGCTTGGGCAGTATACCATATACCGGGATATTTGTAAAAATCCATGGGATGGTTTATCTTTTTTTTTTTTTTTTTTTATATATACATTTGAACATTGTCACAATACATTTTTGCAAACGATACCATGCGTAGTGTCACGATATCAGGGTGGGGGGTGGTCTAGCATCCTGTTTGCCCCGTCCCTTGGATGCTTGTTCATGTTTTCGAAACGTTCTCCAAAAACCGGTCACTGAAATTCACAAATCTACTCAATACAACATATTGGATCTTCACACTGTTCTGATTATAATCGAGTACTGCTTAGAATGGCAGATTTTGCTCATTTGCAAAGGCCTACCACTGATTTGGCTGGAGGAAGGAATGTACATGCATGTCATTGTCAGTAAGGGGAAAACTCTGCATGAATCCTTT
The DNA here is from genome assembly GCA_030435695.1 of Brachymystax lenok tsinlingensis. Taxonomy (NCBI): domain Eukaryota; kingdom Metazoa; phylum Chordata; class Actinopteri; order Salmoniformes; family Salmonidae; genus Brachymystax; species Brachymystax lenok. Next base: position 20,380,402 of record CM059797.1, on the reverse strand, counting down.
ACTTTTCACTTAACACACACTTGCTCTCTCCCTCTCTCAAACACATTGCTCCCAACTTTTAAAACGTTAGGCACCAAACAGAATTTAAGGAGCACCAGAAAAAAATAAAAATTCATATAGTTTAGGCCTGAGTCCTACCTTTTTTTTTTTTTTTTTTTTTTCAAGCACATCTCATGTGTAGCAGACTCTTTTCCTTTCTTGCAGTGCCAATCAAATATGCCTAAACCAACTGCCAGCTTACCAGGTTGTTAGCGAGCTAGATGACAACATGACTGAACAATGTTGTTTGCGGTCAAACCAATAATTAGCGACATGGTTTGTGAATTGTATCTGAAATGCTTGTGAATCCAGATGGGGGCACGCATCTCGTAATATGGGTCGTACTGTTTAGGCTGGAGTCTAGCTGTTTTCTCTGCTGTAAAGCTGCATGCCTGTCACAAAGCGGTGCTCCATTTTCTCGCATGACTGTGAATTCGCAAAGACTACTCAGACTGGTCTGTGCTCTTGGGTATAACAGGCAATAAAATGATACAATGCATCAACATTGTCCTCTGCACGCTGCTCCAATGTAATGCATCTAACAGAAGACTCGTCTGGGTCTGCATCCCCGGTTGCCATCACGGCTAAATTCTATATTTTAACTGACAGAGGAATAGACACACGTGAAGAGTGGACGGAGAGAAACAGGTGAGTGATGGCTGGTAGGGGATGAGGCTGGCTGATTACAGCTGCCGCACGTGATATGTGCATGAAAATGAAGTGGATATTATTTGACCTGCCCATACAGGAGACTAGAGGCTGTTGCTTCAATTCAACTGAGTTTATAAACAAAACTTGGTAAACATTTTATAACCGGTGCCAGCAAATTCTTTAGATCGGTAGGGCTGAAGTCTATTATCATATGAAACTGTACTACTGTATTCTACAATGTTTGTATCATGATATTTTGTACCGTGGTACTGGTATACCGTGCAACACTACAATTTTCTATTTGTAGCTACTTTTTAAGTAAATAACTGCAGTCAACTTCTGCAATATGTTAGGAGATAAAGAACATTGTTCTTCATTTCACCTGTCACATTATTATGACGTTTATGGTAGTAACCAGTCATGTTTCTTTACAAGCACACAATGAAGAGAGCCCAGAGCTTTCTGAGTCCCTCACTGTTGTGCAGCGTGCTCCAGGTGTTCTAATTACAGTATGCAATTCACAACTGGATATTAAGTTAACTGTCTAAAATGTGGTAAATGCTCTGCAATTGTGCTTTTTTGGTTCGCTTAATAGCTTGTTAGCTAAGTTCTTAGCTTCTTTCAAATCAAGCCTTTTACTTGGTAACAGCAAATAATCCCTTCCTGGATCAAGAGATCAATGAGTAGTATTTTTAGTTACTTGTATAGTTTAGGTCAGAAACTGTACAAAATGTTCGCTATGTGCTCGTTAGCTGAAATAGTTGCATGTTGTGTTAAAATGCTATTTTTTTTTTTTTTTATGTATTAACAGTTTTATATAAGGAAATCTAATGAATTTATTTAAAATTGGCTGATTTACTTATGAACTGTAAAAAATAAGTTCATTAGGTCTTATTTTATGGATTTCATCTATGGACTGGGCAGGAGTGCCACCTTGGGTTGGCCTGAGAGGTGTAGGCCCACCCACTTAGGAGCCAGGCCCAGCCAATCAGAATTAGTTTTTCCCCAGAAAAGGACTTTATTACAGACGGAAATACTCTGTTTAATTAGCTATCCGGGTGGCTAGTCTCAGACGATCCCGCAGGTGAAGAAGCCGGATGTGGAGGTCCTGGGCTGGCGTGGTTGAAATTCTCTATAATGACGTTGGCGGCTTATGTTAGAGAAATGAACATTAAATTCTGGCAACAACTCTGGTGGACGTTCCTGCACTCAGCATGCCAATTGCATGCGCCCTCAACTTGAAACATCTGTGGCATTGTGTTGTGACAATACTGCACATTTTTAGTGGCTTTTTATTGTCCCCAGCACAAGGTGCACCTGTATAAGGATCATACTGTTTTAATCAGCTTCTTGATATTCCACACCTGTCAGGTGGATGGATTATCTTGGCAAAGGAGAAAGGCTCACGAACAGGGATGTATACAAATTTGAGAGAAATAATCATTTTTTCGCATGGAACATTTCTGAAATCTTTTATTTCAGCTCATTAAACATGGGACCAAAACTTTACGTGTGTGTGACGGCTCTTGGGATGGACAGAAGAGGAGAGAGCAGCCAGATCCAACTCCAGACTGTCCTGCTATGAAGTGCAGACAAGGAACAGTTTTCCCCCCATGCTTTTCTTGCGTCAGGGCTTGGCTGGAATTTAGAGCTGCCAGTGTGCTTCATAATAGAGGCTTTCCTAGAGTTTTACAGCTTAACCTTTTAGAAGTCTGCACATGTACACACCCTTGGCATGTCTGCCTTGCTGCACTTTAGTCCCATTGCGCATCGTATTTCTTTGACTTTATCTCAAGTCAGTTTTCTGGCTCACTCTCTGTTTTCATGAGAATTGTATGTATTTTCACAAATGGATGAAACCGTTATGATTCTGTGGTGAACTCCCATTGACTTAACACATTTTGTTTTACAATCTGAATTTTAAATGGATTTCAATTTCGATTTTTGAGTCACTGGACACACACACACACACACACACACACAACCCCATCATCCCAAAGTGAGAGCTCTAAGCGTGCTCCTGAGGTGGTGGTGGGGCTGGTCTTTTGAAGAAAAACAGGAAGTAATTCTGTCCTTGTTTCCTTTTGCACTTGTCCTGAAATCCAGTAGACGCCTTTTTGTTTCTGTAAGACTGGAAGAGAAAGGGAGTATGTCTAGTAGGTGGGTGAGGGGGGGTAGCTATACATGGTTAAAGGCTCCATCTTTCAGCCACTGCTTTCCTATTTGAAGACAAAAGACAGATCCCACTCTTAGGGTGGTATCATCAGTGGGTGATGGCTTGTAGGCTTACTATGTTGTGGTTATGTATACGTTTGCGCGTGACTGAGTGTGGAAGCTGTGGTATGGTAAGTCTTTGTTTTGGGTGGGACATGTTTGTTATTTAGCCTGCATCTCACAGAGCTCAGATTACAGCCTTGATTTCAGGCTCTGCTCGAATGTCCCCGGCTCCTCGCTATTCTGGTCCTGACTGAGGGACACTGCAGCTCTAGAGCTCAGCCCAATGCTCTTCCTCCTCCCCTTACCATACCTCCTTTTCCTTCCCTTTTCTCCCTTCTACTACACCTCCCCCATCAGCTGCCTTCAGCTGTACCTTTTTATCTCAGTTGCTGTAGGAGACCTATTGGAGTTGATCCCATAGGCACACACAGTTGGTGCCACGCTAGCAGTGCCTACTTTCTCGTGTGTCGGCAGGAAGTTGACCTATGAATAATGCAGGTGACCCCTCCAAAGGGGGTAGGGGATGATGTAGAAATTGACTAGGTTACCAAGAAAACGGACAGGGGATAGCTTACCATTGCTTGGTGCTGAGTGTATTAAAGATGCAGATGGAGCGAGAAAGGGACAGATACACTATGTAAAATGTTGATGGGTGGCCACATCCAGGAAGTGATGATGCAGGGGACGATGAGAGGATGCAAACAGGATGCTATCTTGTGTGGTTTCCTGTTTCTTTTTAGAATGAATGTTCCTATGAAATTCTACCAAATATTAAATGTTTTAACAGGAAGTAGAGGAGTCTTTGTTCTATTTTAAATAGTATCAGCCAGCCAATGCGATCGCTCATTACTGTAGTTCTTAGAAGGCGGGACATAGTCCACGTTAAAACATCTCTTATAAAAGCAAGTTTGAGAACAAACCCAAAGTATCCAAATTAACTTGCAGTTCATGTTACGTTACAATTTTCAGTAGCAACATTGGGCTTGGTTATTTTTGTTCACCAACTCTCACCTTTTTATCTTAGTCCTGTCTGACTGGTAGCATCCATTGACCCTTTACTGCTCAGTAGCCTTTTTTTCTTGGTCAGAGTACTTGATATGATTTAGACCTGTGAGTGTACAGTCTTCTCTCATAACAGGCTGTGCTGAGAGATTGAGGTTAGAGACTCTGAATGCATTGGGAGTGGACACAATCAGGTGAAGGTGTGTAAACAAGTACAGTGGAGTCCATGCCATTTACACTGCACCTCAATCTAGTTCAACAAACTTTGTAGGCCTATGCTGTTTTATAAAACCATTAACTGCTTTCGATTCCCATCACTTTTAAACCTGCCCTGTACCTGGAACAAACATCTCTGGGCAAGTTTCACATTGTCAGAAGTGGCTGATTCAGGATAATTTACATAATGCCAGGCTTGTTGTGACGCATTTGTGGTGGGTTGCTGTTCAGCCGAAGACTCTGAAATAGAAAGGGTATATCTAGCTGGAGTACATTTGTTTCCTTCCTCTTCAGAGTATCTGTCTAAGTAAAAGCGAACAACAAATGTTATGACCTAGCTTTCACTTGGATTCACTGTCAGTCTACGATTTCTTATTGATGTCACCTGTTAAATCCGCTTCAATCAGTGTAGCTGAAGGGGAGAAGACCGGTTAAAGGATGTTTAAGCCGTGAGACAATTGGGACATGGCTTGTGTTTGTGTGCCATTCAGAGAATGAATGGGCAAGACAAGATTTAAGTGCCTTTGAACAAGTGTCAAGAACTACAGCGTTGCTGGGTTTTTCACAACAGTTTCCTGTGTATCAAGAATGGTCCACCACCCAAAGGACATCCAGCCAACTTGACACAACTGTGGGAAGCATCGGAGTCAACATGGGCCAGCATCCCTGTGGAACGCTTTCGACACCTTGAGTCAATTCCCCAACAAATTGAGTCTGTTCTGAGGGCAAAAAGGGTGCAACTCAATATTAGGAAGGTGTTCCTAATGTTTTGTGCATGTATGCAAATATACTCAGTTTGATGCCACTGGGCTGCATGGTTGTCAAAATATTTGAGGAAATCAATGTTCGTATGCAGTGGAGACGTGAGACTAGGAGTGTGTCAGGTGGTGCTCTACAGGAGACTACGAGTGTTTCTCAAAAAGCATACTACTGTGCTCCGAGCACGGGTACGAGTCCAAATCAAAGTATGCGAAAAAGCGCACTTCTCAAATGCATACTCCGTTTGTACGTATTTGGAAGCATGCGTCCACAAAGCTTCAACAAAGTCTGCACAGAAATATATGACGCAACCACGTAAAGAAGTATGCAGTGGTGGCCATTGTTTGAGCTGATGCGTGAGAAATAAACCTACTTCGGATTGAAATGTTGCTCATTCACATCGCATACTGTATGTTTTCTGGCTTAAATATTTTAGCTTGATAAGTTAATTAATACATGTTGTGTAGTTTTGGCATTTTTACCTTACTACAATACTCACTGTAGTGTGCGTAGGTCGCAAGCCCAGGTTCCCGAGTGGCGCAGCAGTCTGAGGTGTCACTACAGTCCCTGGTTAGATTCCAGGCTGTATCACATCCGGCCATGATTGGGAGTCCCATAGGGCAGCGTGCAATTGGCCCGGTTTTGGCCGTGGTAGGCCATCATTGTAAATAAGAATTTGTTCTTAACTGACTTGCCTAGTCTTTATTATATTTCTTTTACCTTTAAGTCCGTAGCGCTAACAGGCTAGCAACTTCTGTTAGCTAGCTAGCCAGATATAGCCACAAGTAATTTAGCTAGCTACCCACGAAGAATTGACATCTGCCTTAACTTTAGTTAGAAGTCATTTTTTTGCGATCTGGTTAGCTAGATTATTATGATTCACACATACAGTAGCTAGCTGATAGTTATGAAGTAACTTGTTGCCATTGTCCTGGCTGGAATTAGGTTCATTGAATGGGGGTGCAGGGTGAGGTAATTCAGTAGGGGGGAGTGTAGGGTGAGGTAATTCAGTAGGGGAGAGTGTGAGTGCTTCTCAAATGTTATGTTTTATGTGTTCTCCACATTATCCGATAGAGGACGTTTCTGTGAAGACGATAGACTGAGAATGCACTATGAGTGTGTGGAGCACGGTACTATGTATATTGAGAAACCCCCTAGGCGTGTCAGAGGTGGTGCTCTACACGTCCAAGCCTGCAGTTTTGGGCTGAGGTTGCATAACAGCTCTCATCCGTTCTGCAGTTTTCCACTCAGGAATGATGAGCTCATGCGGTGTGTGTGTGTGTGTACGATTGTGAGAAAGACAGTATGTCTGTGCGTGCCAGTCTGTGCCTGCCTATTTCAGTTTGTCATAGCCTACCTCTTCAGTGCTGGAACGATGAACTTGAATGTTTTTTTCTTTGTGGGGCAGGAAAGGGAAAGAGCAGTGACCTTAGTAGCAGTCTTCCTCTGGTGTGAACCCTGAGGGTGTCAAGGCCCGACCAGGGGAGGAAAGCAAGGGCAGAGTCTACGAAGAAGGGAACAGCAGATGTAGAGGGAGGATTCGGGGTAAGAGAAGTGGACATGAGGGGAAGAGGTGTGTAGTGGAGGCAGGGGCGGCAGTATAGTCTAACCTCAGGACCAACATTTCTATTGTTTTCTGTGAACACAATTCAGCTTGTCCCTGTGCTGTGGTTTATTGACTACTGTACTGCTAGAGGAGTAGAGCAGGCAGCAGCAAGCTGAACGCAGGATGACCCATTTCTCCAGAGGCTTTAAATCACATCATCAGTCCCTCATACTGGAACAGATGAGATTTTGCTCCTATCAAATGCTATGTAGGGAGACTCATATAGCTACTAGCTAACTCCGCTTACTGTCTGAATCTCCTTTGTTAATATTTCAATTCAAAAGAAAAATAGCAGAGGGATTTTGGTAGTTAGTGTATGGAATAATAGTAGTAATTGATAAGGTGCACTAAAGAGACCTAACGCAGTGGGGGGGACTCAGAACGGCTTTCAACTTCATCTTCAAAGTTGTAATAGTAGAATAAACAAGGTGCAATTTAGAAATTGGGTAGTACATCATCATTGCCTACTTTAGCTATTTATAACTTGTCAGAAATGTCCAGATCAACTAAACCATGTCAGCTGTTTTTTAGCCCATAGATTTTGTTGTGATGTTTGAGTCACTCAAATATCACATGAATACACATTAGACATGGCAAAATGTATAGAATTGCAAGAAAACGACCTTTTAAAACCTGTACAAATATTTTTTTTTTCTGCAATGAGGGGTGTGAACAGTTTTTGTCATTAACAGTGCATATGCCCATAGACGTGACGCGCGTGGGATGTTCCCCAATGCTGGAAGGGGGGCCTGAGTAAAAAAAAGGCTGGGAACCCTTGCTCTAACGTGTAAATTGGAGTGGAATGAAGTACAATAAGCCAAGTCAGTAGCACTGGTCACAGGTCAGTCAGTCTTCTTCTCAGATGTGTGTTTACAGTGCATCTGTCTTGTCTCCCCAGGTGCTGATATGCACTGAGGATGAGTGGTGTGGCAGACAACTCCATGGTGCCCATGTGCTCCGAACGGAAACGCAAGATCTCCACCTGTGATGCACCAGGCCTTGGGCGAGTCATTGTTGGGAGCTGTGCCTCCATCTGCATCTCCTTCCTTTCTGTCTCTCTTTTGTGTGAATGTGCCTGTCTTAGTGTGTTTATAAGCAAAGAGTTTTCTTTCCTCCCTAGCCTCTGTGAAATACCCCTTTTCTTGGCTTCAATATCTATTTTTTATTCCCACCGATTTCTGGTCATTATGGAGGGATAGGTGTGGTTGTCATATTTTGACTGTACCCTCCCCCACCCTGCAGGTGTGACAAGCGCAGGAGGGAGCAGGAGAGTAAATACATCGAGGAGCTTGCCGAGCTGATCTCTGCCAACCTCAGCAACATGGTCAGCTTCAACGTGAAGCCAGACAAATGTGCCATCCTCAAGGAAACTGTCCGGCAGATCAGGCAAATCAAAGAGCAAGGTACCAGCTCCCCAATGCGCTCTTTTACTGATACCAATAGTGTGCTCTTAATATCAGCATGTTTTGGATTTTAGCTTAACAAAAAAAGGTAGACGTAGGAGAACATGGTTTGTCATTCATAAATCATTGCTGTAGTATTTGCTAAGTGCATGGTTTTATGATTAGGAGGATGCCCTTGTCAAACTGGGCTGTAGAGACTGTCAGTGATGAATCTTAGGTGGTGGTGGCTGCCTGGCCTGGCTTCTGTTTGTGTTTGGGGGAAATGAACACCTGTAATTGAGTCATAGTGGTGATGGCTCAAGGCCATGGTGCTCCAGGCTCATGTGTCTGTTTGCACTGGAGTGGCAGGCCCAGCCTGGGAGAAGGATGGAGAGCAGGCTGGGGGGGGCTCAAGACAAGGGAGGGTTTCCAGTACCATAAATCACTCTCCCCCCTTTCCCCTTTCCGGATCGATAGTGGTTGGGTCGTGTAAGCAGTATGGTATTAGCTCCACCTAGCCTTCAGGTAAATTATGTGCAGTTTATACCTATGCAATCCATTTGGATTAGACCAGTGAGGGAGGTGAGGTGAGAAGGAAGGAAAGTTATTGGATTGGTATCCACCCCAGGGCCACAGCTGGCTGCTGCTGCTTGGAGCTTTGTACAGCCAAGTTGCCATAGTTACAGGAAGTGAATGGTGAAGGTCCTCTTACCTTTTAACCACCTATCTCTTGCCCTCTTTTTCTCCAATTCCTTTACTCCTGTCTAATTTAGTTCTACTCTTTCCTCTCTTTCCTCACATTAGTGTTTGCCTTGTAACTCTACATAAAGAACCAAAAGCTATTTTTATTCAATCTCTCCCTTCCAAGTGAATCTCTCTCGGAGTCAGAATATGTTGAACACTGAACTATATCATGATTGAATCTAATGGTATTTTTAGAAGTGTATAAACATTGTTAATACTGCCTCCTGGTGGTGGGCAGTCATTTTACAGTGACAAATGGCTGGCTGGATAACTGGTGTCTGTAGGTTAATTTTGATCTCCTGCTAAACTGTTTTGCAGTTATGTTTCTAATTTATCCTCACAATTCCACAATGGATTTCAAGCTGCTTGTTTAGAGTTATGTCCTGCAATATGTTGCACTAAAATAACTGGATTTACCTTATCTAATGTGAAGTGACAGTGGATCCTTGTCCCTCTGCAGGGAAGAGTTCATGCAGCGATGACGACGTCCAGAAAGCAGATGTGTCTTCTACTGGTCAAGGGGTAATTGACAAGGACCATCTGGGACCGCTGCTGCTACAGGTTAGCCTTGTGGATAGGGTGGGGGTCAAAGGGCAGTGGAATTAGGTTTCACCTCCATATGTTGAATCGGTGACATACAAGACTGTGAAGAGCTCTTTTATGTACAGGGGTGGAGCCGGTCACAAACATTAGTATTGATAATTGAATTGTGTGTCAATAACTATCCCCCCCTGTTCTTCCCTCCCCCTCTCTCATCTGCCTCAGGCCCTGGATGGGTTTCTGTTTGTGGTGAACCGGGAGGGAAGTATCGTGTTTGTGTCTGACAATGTGACCCAGTACCTACAGTACAAACAGGAGGAGCTCATTAACACCTCTGTCTACAACATCCTCCATGAGGATGACCGGGAGCAGCTGCACAAGAACCTGCCCAAGAACAACGGTGCGAGACACACACACAGTCCCAATAAAACTTGAACATATGCCATTTCACTTTTATTTAGTGGCACTGCAGAACGGCATTAAAGTAATTGTGTCCCGTTATCTCATCCAGCACCCAATGGTGGGTCATGGGGAGGAGAGGCACTGCGGCAGAAGAGCCACACCTTTAACTGCCGTATGCTGGTGAAATACGGTCACGGACAGAACCATCAGAACCATGGGCAGTCTGAGGGTCCCAACAGGCAGCGCTACGAGACCATGCAGTGCTTCGCCCTGACCCAGCCCCGTGCCATGATGGAGGAAGGAGAAGGTAGTGGGCTAGGGGCAGGACATCCTCCTCAATCATGTGTAACAGTTAAATGTGTTTTCTATTTATGACGCAGACCTGCTGTACTTAATACATTTACAGAAAGTCAATGTGATATGGGACAGAAGTGTTGTAGAGCCTGATCTAGGTTAATTAGAGAATGATTGTGTATACTGACTGGGCTGTGGCTGTGTGTCCAGACCTGCAGTCGTGTATGATCTGTGTGGCCCGTCGCGTCACTGCAGTGGAGAGGACCGAGAGGTTCAGCACCCGCCATGAGCTCTCAGGTGAGACAACTGTAAACTCACTACAGTCACGTGTTTATTCTCAATTCAAATGCTCGCTCCATTCGTTCAATCTGAGTAACCTAACACGCTCTCAAACTGTTGGGATTGTCTATTGATCTGCATATATTGAGTACTGTTTTAGAACATGAATTTGAGTCTGGGACACAGACTACATTTGATCAAAATGAAATAAGAATACAGTTGTGTATGTCATGCCATGTATGTGACCCCTGCCCTGTGGTTGTGTTGTCTGATAGGTAAACTGATAGAGATCGAACAGCAGAGTTCTCTCCACACCACCATGCATCCAGGCTGGGAGGACCTGGTGAGGCGCTGCATGCAGATGTTCCTCCATCGCAGCGAGGGCCAGCCCTGGTCCTACAAACGTCACTACCAGGAGGGTATGTCTCTCTCTGCTATACTCTTCTCTTCTGGCTCCCTGCAATATAACCATGTCTTCTCACTACGTCTCACCTTGATACTGAGCAATAAATGCGCAAGTACAAAGCATCTCTGCTCCTAATTTATACGACTACTATTAGGTGATAAGCATGTTGGTTGGTCAGTCTCATTTTCTGTCTTCATGGTTCTCGCCAGCCTTCCTGCATGGCCGTGCCGAGACGCCATCTTACCGGTTCTCTCTCTCCGACGGCACCCCGGTCACTGCTCAAACAAGGAGTGAACTGTGTCGTAACCACACCTCCAATGAGCCACCCACCTTCCTTTCTACCCACCTGCTACAGAGGTTAGTATGTCAGCTAGGAGCGCTCAGAACCATGGCATCACCATCACCCACTCAGTGTAGAATTTGACTTTTCTTTGTCCAGTTGTAGTAAGTCAGATTGAGGTTTTTACTGTAGAGTAGGTACAGGGTTTTCCACTCCTGACCTCTCATTCTCCTTCTCCCTGTCAGGGAGCAGAATGGCTTCCAAACCAACCAGGGGGGTGTGATGAGGCACCAGGGCATGGGCCTCTCCAACCCCAACACCCAGATGAACATGGCTCCTGGAGGGGGCATGGGTGGCATGAACAGGGGCTTCGGCATGGGGGCAGAGCAGGGGCACATGGGTCAGAGAGGCGGGCCCCCGTATGCAGCAGGCAACAGGATGAACTCGATTAATCAAATGAACCCTTCGACGCATCAAATGAACTCCCAAATGAATTCAATGCACCCAATGAACAATATGAGTCCGATGAATTCCATTAATCAAACAAACTCCATGCATCCAATGAACTCCATGAACCAGATTAATTCTATGAGTCAGATGAAACAGATAAATCGAATGAACCAGAGGAGTCAGATGAGCCTCCCTGGAATGCATCAGCAGCATCTACAGCATCCTCAGCAGCAGCAGGCCCCGTTCCATGGAGCGGGGTACGGCATGGGGGCCATGACTAGCCCCCCCCAGGGCAGTCCAGGTATGAATGCCCCACAGCAGAACATCATGGGCTCCCCTAGAGTAAGGGGGAGCCCCAAAATGTGCGCTAGCCCCTTCTCCCCAGGAGGTACGCACTCTCCCATGAGCTCTGGTCACCCAGGGGGGTCAGGAGTGAGCACTGGCTTCTCCAGCAGCTCCCTAAATGCCCTCCAGGCCATCAGTGAGGGGGTGGGCACCTCTCTACCTGCACTCACCTCTCCCCCCGCACACAAGCCTGACAGCTCCCCAAGCGTCAACTCCACCCAGCAGGGACAAAGCCAGGGGCAGGGCGGGGTCTGTAAACCAGGCAGTTCAGATTCCAAAAGCCTGGTTAGCTCACTGGCCAGTGTAGGGGAGCAGCAGCAACATACCCCCACCACGGAGGGGACCTCAGACAAGCCAGACAGCCAGGCCAACAGGGAGGGCCCAGCCTGGGGAGAAGCCAACCGACGGGGCCCTGACAACAAGGGGGGCCATAAGAAGCTCCTGCAGCTCCTTACCTCCCCTACAGAGGAGCTGGTGCCCCCTAACCCCCAGGCCGGCCCTGGCACCACTCCCATGGGCTCTGAGGCCAAGGAGAGCATGGAGGGTATGCCCAGCCCCCCCTCCACGGGTGTGTCGTCCTCCACTGCTGCAGTGGGACAGCAAGGCCTAGGAGCAGGGGCTGCAGCAGCACACTTTGCCAACCAGTCCCTGCAGGAGAAGCACAAGATACTCCACAAGCTGCTGCAGAATGGCAACACTCCAGATGAGGTGGCCCGCATCACAGCGGAGGCCACGGGAAAGGTCACAGATGGTGGTCCAGAGGCTGGGCCAGGATTGGGGCCAGGGGCGAGGGGGGCCGAGATGAAGCAAGAGCAGCACAGCCCCAAGAAGGAGAAGACCCACGCCCTTCTCCACTACCTCCTCAACAAGGACGACTCCAAAGGGGCAAGGGGTGATGTCAAGCCAAAGCTGGATGAGCTAGAGGGGAGGGGAGCCTCAGGGGTCACAACCTCTGAACCCAACCCCATGGTGGGGAAGGTCAAGACTGAACCACCTGATGAGGTAGGGAGGGATGTTGTGCCGATGGTTAATTCATTTATGTTTATTCAGCAAAGAGCAGCTTGTTAACAGTAACATTTGCTTGTTTTCCTTCCCAGTTGGAAACCCTGGAGACAATTCTTGGAGGCTGCAGGAACTCCAGCTCTGGGTTTTATCCCGAGCCTGACTCCAGAGCAGGAAAAGAAGGGGGAAACCAGCGGGGAAGTGGCCCAGACAGTTTGCATGGTAAACTAGCATGAGTGGATGCTAATTCCGAATAGATAATTTCAGTAGTGCTAATATGTTGCCCATTTTTTTTTTTATTGACTTGTGCAGCAAACCATGTCCTTGGCCTGTACTGACCCTTCCTCTGTGTGTTCCAGATGGGGGGAGAGGAGCCATGTCTGCCCAGCGTGGGCCCCTCCAAAGGGCTCTGTCATTGGATGCTAGGCCCCTGGGTGTTGGTGGTGGAGGCCTGGCAGGGAGGAGGAATGTCCCCTGCCCCACCCTCATCAAACTGGAGAACATGGAGGCCCCTATCCGGCCAGGCATGACCAACGGTTTTCCAGCGCCTGGTGGCATGGGTATGTGTCCACCACAGGGTGGTGCCGCCACAATCAACTTACTCACTTACGTTGGGTTTATTGGTTTCAGCACGTGGATTTGCCCCTTTCCCTCTCAATCTAGTGACCTTTCTGCCCTCTCCTTATTACACTCCATTGACAGCACTGCTGTTCAGTTCTACAATTAATGTATTTAGTTAATGGACGTTAACAAGACTGTGTTCCCTAGGAGGTATAAACAGGGCTATGGGGATGCCACATCGGCCCTCCATGGCAGGGCAATGTGACTGGGGGATGCCAAGGCCCAGTGGCAGTCCTGTTGGGGCACCAGGACACCCCTCGATGGGCCGGCCAGGGATGGACTTAAACTCCAAGGGCATAATGGGAGGCCCCTTGGTCAACCGATCCAATAGTTTACCTGGCAACACCAGGTCTATGCTGAAACATCAACTCATGGAAATTGGTATGTAGTGTGTGTGTGTGGTTAGTGAATATTACATGTAGTTTGGTTGAGTATTTATGGCCATTGTGTATGTATGATTGGATCATGCTGAATTCTACTCTCTCTGTAGCTTCCAATGAGGTGAATATGAGGATGAGTCCCTTCAGTGGGCAGGGTCCTCCACCTCACTCCCCCTCCTGGCCTGACAGTGCCATGGGAATGGACAGACCAGCGACTAACACAAATAGGTGAAAAAACATGAATCATAAACACACACATTTATACACACTCGCGGTCTGCCTCATCGGTTTGCTCTGTCTCCTATTAACCCAAACATAATTAGCACTTGGTCTGGAGTGTGTTGGCTCCTCTGTATACAGTACAACTGGTGCCTGAACTGTACTAATCCCCCTTCCTTGTTGTGTACCAGGCGTCAGTTTGGGAACCCCCTGGATGAGCTCTTGGTTCCGCCCTCCACCAGCCAGGGGCAGAGTGATGAGCTGGCACTGCTGGACCAGCTGGACTCTTTGCTCAACAACACTGATGTTATCGCCCTGGAGGAAATCGACCGGGCCCTGGGCATCCCTGACCTCGTAGGACAGGTACCTTTTTATGAGGACTTCCAGATAACATGGAGCTGAGTCCTCTATTTACTGTGCCTATAAACCATGTGACAAGAATCACACTGTTTATATTGACCATGTCTAACCTCTCTCCCTCCCAGACTCATGGTCCAGAGCAGCAGCCACAGCCAGGTCTGGGGCAGAGGCCCCCATCAGAGCCCTTCGCTGGCCCAGGACCAGACACCTCCATGGGGATGGAGCAGAAGCCCATGTATGGCCAGGGGTACCCAGGACCCCCCTCTATAGGCATGCAGTCAGCCTATGGGGGTAACCCCATGCAGGGCCAGTCCCCTGCTGGTTTCAACCCCATGATGAACCAGATGGGGGGCCAGCCAGGCTCAGGGGGCTTCCCTGGCATGGGGGAGATGGGCCACCCTCGCGCCAACATGAGACCCCGCATGATGAGTGCCATCAAGCCCCTTAGACAGCAGCTGGTGCAGAGGTTACAGGGCCAGCAGGTATGAGCATATGGCACAAATCACGTCAAAGTTGTAGAAAAGGCTACATTTGATTGTGATGTAGAGGCACATGAATGCAGGCAGGTGGATCACCTATATGAATGGCAAATGTGATTGACTTTATTCTCTGCCTCTGTAGATCATGAACCAGACCCGTCAGGGCATGGGCTTCAAGATGGAGAATACACCTACAGGAAGCCCCACATTGCGGCCTGGGATGCAGCCCAGTATGGCGAGTCAGGTAGGTAGTCACACCCCTCCCATGTCATGTTCCATAAAATCAACATCTGGTAGGGCAGACCACCTCTCTCGCACCACACACACACACTGATTTAAACCCATCCTGTTTCCATGTAGTAAATCAAATTATATTGGTCACATGCAGATGTTATTGTGAGTGTAGCGAAATGCTTGTAGTCGTATCAGTGTTTTCCCCTGTCTGCTTGGGCAGCCTGGCTTCCTGAATGCTCAGATGATGGCTCAGCGCAGCAGAGAGATGATGACACTACAGATGAGGAGACAGAGGATGATGATGCTAATGCAGCAGCAACAGCAACAGGCTGCAGCAGGAGGCTTTAGCCCCCCACCTAACATCCCGGCCCCTGCAGGCATGGACAACCCCATGGCAGGACCCCACATGAACCAGCCAGGACAGCAGCAGTTCAACTACGGGGGAAACTATGGTCTGGCCAGGATACATTTCAATTTATTTATTAGCCTTGCAACAACATCTCCATTGGCTATTCTCTAAAATAGAAGGCTCTATACTCTGGTCCCTATTCTCATTCATTCCCTTCTGACAAGGAGTTTGTCTGTTCATAGGGGTTGTAATGTTATCTGTCCTGTTTCTAACTGCTATTTCAAACACCTCATTACAAGTATGCATTGTTAATTTTAAGACCTGGCTGTGCTTACAGGAATGAGCCAGCAGGGGGACCCCTCGTTTGTAGGTGCAGGCAGCAGCCCGCCCAGCAACATGATGCCAGGTCGTGTGGGAGGGCCTCAGAATCCCATGATGCAACACCACCCCCAGAGCGGCCCCATGTACCAGTCAGTAGACATGAAAGGCTGGCCACAGGGTGGAATTCCACGGAACAAGTATGTCTGATACGCTGATTATAATGGAGAAAAAAAACATTACTTTCTGTTCCATCTCGATCTTCTCTACTCTGTTCTTTCTGTGTTTCAGCTCATACCCCCAGCATCATCAGTTCACCCAGCAGGGGAACCCAGGCCAGTTTGGTGGGCCCATGATGATGAATGGCTCCATGGGCGGGCCAGGCCCGGTCAGTGGTGCTGGTGGAGCACAGATGGGCATGAACTCCATGGGAATGGGTCGGATGCCAATGGGACCTGAACAGGTAGATGGTTTGAAATTTGTTAATAAATAAAAATAGTTCAAGGTAAAAACCTTCTGGTAGTGGTTTGATAGCTCAGCCTGAAGTGTGCATTTTTTGTAACATCTGTCCATCCATTTTGTAATTTACAGAAATATTGCTGAAAACGTATGTAATCTATAAGAGCCCTCACCAGGAGGACAGAAAAGACTGCAGTGCCCCACCTATGTGTCTGCAGTGTGGGAGAAGGGATGGCTAGGGGTCACCGGACACAGCCCCAAGATCTTCTCCCTCCACTGTTCTCCGACCTGCACGCGTGGAGGACACTCATTATAAGCCACAGTGAAAACAAACCAACTACACAGTGAGAGACTCTGGAATAAAGATACACCTCATACCTAATGCAGCCTCCCGTTGTAGGCTTCCCCCTCTCTGGGTGGAGTGTGTGTGACTTAGTTCAAGAAGAGGCCCTGCTTTTCTTTCTGTGGCCTGTGGGAGTGTGTCTGCTACACCAGAGGAGGCCGCATCGTATGTGTGCTGGGAAACAGAATCTATTTGATTCAGGATGGGATACGGTACAACTAGCTATGGCTGCACTTTATACCAGAGGGCTTCAATGGAAAAGGATTGTTGCAATATTTCTTAGTCATTACAGCCTTACTAGATTCAATGCATTCACAGCATTGGTTTCTTTTATCCTTTGGAAATGCGCCTCTTAATTTTTTTTAAATACATTTGGGGAGCTGTTAGCACAGGTGATTTCTATATTATGCAGATTCAAGCAATACAACTTTCTTCTATGCTTTAGATGGAAACTGAGTGTCAAACTCATAAGCAAACGGTACTGCAGTATTAATGTCACAATTTCTTCTATGTGAATACAAATTGTAAATATGCTACAAAAGTATGTACATGCTTTTTATAGATCACTTTTTTTGCACAGAGTATGAGACTTGGTCAAATTCTAACTTGTGTATTTGTCTACAAGGTCAATACCGTTTTAGTTTGCAGTTTATTTTAACGTTTTGGACTGAGTGAGGGTTTCCCACTTTCCACTTTGTCATTATCCTCTGAACATGTTTCTTCTAAGTGATAACAGCCATGTGTTTCTTATTAAAGCACCTTTATTTGGATGTGGTGCGTTGACAGTTTGGAGCTTTGAAATTATCAAAAGGTTTGGTGATGGTGGTAATGGAAACAAACACTGGATTGCAGTGAATGAGGAAAGGACAGTCTTTCAAATGAGCAGAGCTTCCTGGCAAGCTGCTGTGTTGGAGTGTGTATGAGTATTCTAGAAAAGATGGGGTGGCGTTATTGACAAGGGACTGTTTATAAAGTAGTTCTTCCTTTCTTTCCTAGCTCTCACTAGTGTTTTATTTCCTTTGACTGTTACTCTTTACTCCAAGAAATCTACCTTAAATCTTGCGCAATCCAAAGATATTTTTCCAGTTCTTTGTATGGTTTTTGACAGTGTTCATTTTTTTATCTATGCGTTGTATATGCAGATAGTAACTGGGTACATATCGTCATATTATGATATTTTACTGATAGCATAGGGGACTGAGTACTGTTGTTCAGAAGCCAGTGGGTAGCTAACAGTAGCAGTAATGTGTGGACGGGTGATTCAGTGACTGGCGAAGCCCTTTGCAGTGGAATGCAACAGAATGAAAGGCATATCAACCTCTTACAGGGTTTTTTTTCTCCCGAAAATAACATTCTGTTTTGTCCAGTTTAATTAGTTAATTGAATTTCTACATAAAGTAATTTCATTAAGTCAAAAACAAAGCATTCACCTGGGTATGTTAATTTTTGTTCATTTTACAGGATGTATATTCCAATGGTTTTTGTCTCGATGTTGATAGAGCCATGCTATCCTGGATCCTTGAGACATCTCTAAGTTGACTTTTTTTTTTTAAATGGTTAAGGTTGGGTAAGGGTTATGGTTAGTGACGTCCCAAGGAACCCAGCTAGCATTAACTGATGTTGATATTGATGTAAATACAAATTTCTATTTAAACACTCATGGCTCCAACAGTTGTCTTTTGTCCACAATTTATTAATCAAGAACAATTGAGTGTTGGCATATGAGGCATGGCTCATCTCTGGATCTTGAGATGGACACTAAGAACTTTTCATAGGGTGGAACAAGCTGGAAAAGACTGCCAAGAACAGAGTGCGATGGACATGAATCTTCAATGGCCTACTCTACCAAAGGATCGATGAGCATATGTAAGTAATGCCTCATTTAGGCTGTGTTTAGATAAGCAGCCCAATCCTGTTATTTTTTTTGTTTCACTATTTGCTTTTTTGATCCTTTAACATCAGATCTTTTTCAGTGCTCATCTGATGGGTCAAAAGACCAACTGGTGAAATAAATTATCAGAATTGGGATGGCATATTAACACGGATGATGTGCACCAAAGGTTTAAATCAGGGTCAAATTGCTTTGTCCTTCTAGTGGCGCAATAATGCCAGAGGGTGGCGCTCTTGACACTGTCCACCTCAATCCTAATACTATTATTACCTATCTGGGAGCCCATGATAATATGTACTGCTTCAATTCGCATTCACTGGCATATTTCACAGGGGCAACCCAGGTATGTGTGTACACTGAACAAAAATATATAAAGTGTTGGTTTCATGAGCTGAAATAGAAGGTCCCAGAAATGTTCCACACACAAAGCATATTTCCTCATTTTGTGCAACAATGTGTTTACAGCCCTGTTAGTGAGCATTTCTCCTTTGCCAAGATAATTCATCCACCTGACAAGTATGACATATCAAGAAGCTGATTAAACAGCATGATCATTACACGGGTCACCTTGTGCTGGGGACAATAAAGGGCCACTAAATGTAGCAGTTTTGTCACGCAACACTGTCACAGATGTGTCAAGTTCTGAGGGAGTGTGCAATTGGCATGCTGACTGCAGAAATGTCCACCAGAGCAGAGCTATTGCCAGATAAAATTGTTCATTTTTCTACCCTAAGCTGCCTCCAATGTAGTTTTAGAGTTTGTCAGTACATACAACCAGCCTCACAACTGCAGACCATGTGTGGGCGTGCGGTTTGCTGATCTCGACGTTGTGAACAGAGTGCCCCGTGGTGGTTATTTGTATGGGCAGGCATAAGCTACGGACGACAAACACAATTGAATTTCATCTATGGTCATTTGAATGTACAGATATACCGTGATGAGATCCTGAGGTGCCATTCATCCCCCACCATCATCGCAAGGATTTGTACACAATTCCTGTCAGCTGAAAATGTCCCAGTTCTTCTATGGCCTGTATACTCACCAGAAATGTCACCCGTTAAGCATGTTTGGGATGCTCTGGATCAACGTGTATGGCCGCATGTTCTAGTTCTGGCCAATTTCCAGCAACTAAGCAAAGCCACTGAAAAGGAGTGGGACAACATTCCACAGGCCACAATCAACAGCCTGATCAACTCTATGCGAAAGAGATGTCACGCTGCATGAGGCAAGTGGTGGTAACACCAGATACTGATTGGTTTTCTGATCCCCGCCCCTACCTTTTTTTTAAGATATCTGTGACCAACAGATGTATATCTATATTCCCAAATTAGGCCCTGATGGATTTTATTTCAATTGACTGATTTTCCTTATATGAACTGTAACTCCGTAAAGAATTTGGAGTGAAATTTGTTTGAACCGTAAAGAGTGTCACCTACATCCCAGTAACATTGCATAGTGGTTGTTTTACACAAATGACAGCTGTGGTCCGATTGCTGCCTTCACTTGATGCCAGTTTATAGCCTGTGAATTAACCATGAACAAGACAGACTGATGTCCTTTTGGGTGGACTGCAGTCTATCAAGTGGGCACATGGGTGCGCTATATTATAAGGTATTCAAAATAAAACACAAACAGGCTACAATACACATGCATGCCTAAAGTATTCAGGAAAGATGCAATATAATCTCAAAATAATGTTGCTGTTTTGTGATTGATGGCATAATTCCTAAAAAAAAATTTGCCTTATCTTTTTGTAATATATTACTGTGTGAGCTAGGCCCCATCTGTAGCCTACAAAAGCTTCCCAGTCAGAACCCACTAGGCACGCACTGGTTCAATAAACGTTGTTTCCACCTCAATTGGAAACACCTAATGAAAGTACGTTGAACCAACATGGAACAGACGTTGAATTGATGTCTGTAGCCTGTAAGAGGGCTCTTAACTTTCCTCTGAAAAAATGTATGATTTGAAAAGTATAGAATATATAACAGTGAGAGTCTCTTTCTTGGTAGAGCACCCCGCCCATCTGCGGCCTGGTTCGTGGATTACTGTTTGTTAATGTTTCAATCAGCTGTGTGTTAAGGAATGTGGAGCTATTTAACCTGAATTTCCCCAGGTGTGCCGAGGCGCCGCTCAGTCTGGGCCCCACCGCCCTCCCCTGCCCTTGGCACAAAGCTATCACACAAACACAATCGGACACTGGCCGTGCCTCGAACGCCGGGGCTGCAGCTGTGCGCATCGCAATGCAGGGAAATGGGAAAACATTGCACCAGTGAGACAGAATAAATCTTATAACGAATTGCCTTTCCAAAAACAGTTTAACCCCTGCACTGCCGAAACAGAAAACGATAGTGTAGAGGATCCTCAACTAAAACACAATTTACATCAGTGTTTTGGCATGTGCCAAATTGCTATTACATTTTTTATGAATAGATGTGTTACTTAATTCCTGATTATACCAAATGCTTTCCTTTAACTTTGCTAATCTGTTTGAAAATTCAGCACATCTTTTATGCTTGTTATCCGTCAAGACCTCGACTCAAGACTTCATGTTATTTATACTATATGTTAACTTGTAATTTGCTGTTGTAGGCCTCGTTAACTGTTAAGTCATTTCAGGAGCTGAGGCAGTTAATTCTGATAGTAAAAAAGTATTTTGAATAGTTGCTGAAGGTGAATGATATTTCTTAAAATAAGACCCCCCTACATTTTACACAAACTGATGTTATTCCAGAATTTAGCCCAGGGAATGTTTGTCTCCCTCATCTCTCCAAGCCTGTGCATCTTATGTGCACATGTAAACACTATAGGAATGTATTATGCCTAACTGAATGTGATGTGGAATGGGAATGATCTGTGACACATACCATAAACACCAAAAGCCATGTTTAAAAAATATTGTCTTGTTTTAATAAAAACATTAAGGTACATTGTATAAAACAAATATTTTTTTCACATAGTGTGACATTGTAATATACAATACAGTTTGTCGCTCAGGAATCTGAGAAAATGTGTTACTTTTCTTTATAAAATGTTGAATTTCTACATGTTTCACAAGAAACTTTATTGAGGAACTACACAACAGGCAAAGCTGTTTGCAGTAACTGCCATGGTCCCCTGGCTAACACAGTCTATTCGGACCCAATCTTCTCTAAGAGATCCGAGATCTCGGAATGGATCGAATGCCTTGAGTGATACTTTCGATGGACATTCAAGAAGTGAGAAACTATTTTCTAGCATGGGAGTTTGCAACTTCCCTACTTGGCTCAAGGTTTGGTCGTGATCAAATGTCACATAATGTAACCTTGTTCATTCATCGTGGTGGTGGTCGCTATGGAATGATGGGGCGATACTGCCGAGAGGTCTAGCGGCACATTATTCTGTCATCCGAACATCCATTCTGAAAAGAGAGAAAATAAAAACGTTGTCAGTGTTTGCAGTGAAATGATTTGCCTACTGAAACGCATGTGAAACTGAACATAACTTTACGCAGTTATAAACAACCAGTTAACGCACAGTTACAGACAATTCGTATTACTTCTTACAGTTAGGTCAGATGGGAGACACTAGGTAGCTCTTGTAAAAACTCATCAAGACGTGTCAGAGTGATATTTACCTCGACAGTGATGCTGGCCAGCTCCGCGTTCAGGGTTGTCAGAGGTGTGCGGGGAACGCTGCACTGCTGACGGTTCTTTTCCGACTCGTCCAGTTCGACCTGCAGGTCCCATATGTAGTCAATGACGTGTTGGAGGATCTCCACCTTGCTGGCCTTCTTGTTGGTAGGCAGAGTGGGGACCAGCTCCTTCAGCTTGCTGTAACAGCTGTTCATGTCCTGCAGAAACACGGTCATCTGCTCGTCCAGCAGCGGGATCTTACATTTGGAGATGGAGAGGCTCTGGTCGGATAGGCACCGCACCATGTCCTTGCCTCCAACCGTGCTCTTCAGTGCGCAGGTAGGTCCGACAACCTTCATATTGGCTGATGCTGTAGTTTCCAAGGATAATAAAAAGATTAGCGAAGGCTCCAAAAGTCTTGTTAGTAGTCTTCTGAATATTGTCTCAGTGTTGTTGACAGTCCTCAACAACGCACGAGTGTACAGCTTTGAATTTATAGTAAACTATTTGGGGGCGCCCCCAAACGTGTCCTGTTTGCAGAGCGAGGGCCAATAGAACGGCCGTTTAAGCGCTAGAAGGACGGTTCAGAAATGCGTTCTTGGCCAATGGGAGCGCGCGCCTGGTTATCGGGATGTACATTATGTTTGAGGGATGCCGTTACAAATTTCTCTTTTTACGGGTGAGATGTGGGAATCCAGCCGTCCATGGTTTAGGGACTCTGCAGATGTAGAGTTCCTGGGGACACTCAAGGGGTGGTGTTGGGTATGTGTGCTGTGTTTGAATGTGTGTGGGATGGGATTGATTGGATGGCTGATGGTAATAACCAAAGCGCCTGAGATTTTTCTTGCCCAATAACCGTTCGAGAGTGCACCACAGATATGACCATGTTATAAAGGTGCCATAAACTAAGACCTACCCAGACTATGGCTCATAACTGGTTTATTACCATTGGGTAGTATATGGTTCAAGTCCATTCAAACAATTTGCTAGATCTATAGGCCTAACACGCACATTCACAATTTAGTGTAGCATTACTTCTTTATTATAAGGGTTTATTTATACATGTCTGTCTTTGGTGCACATTCTCCTGTTAACATAGATGGCAGAGAATCTGTTAAAAGTCAAAGCTTTCTTTATTGGCTACTTACAAACTGCACTTTCTTTTAGCACAGACTTTTTCCTCTCGTGAAGGGAAGTTCCTGTGAGCAACTTCACGAATTCCTTCACATGTTCTCCGTGTGTGCTCAGCCTTGTGTGCACATTGAAATTGCATTGCTCTGAATCTTCCCCCAGATTGTCCAAACAAGCCGAGGCAGACTGGCAGGCGCCAGCGCCGTGACGTCACCCATTCATCCGAGCCTTGACGCCTGTCAGCCTGGCGCCGAGCGGGCGGTCGCTATGGAGACCTCAAACAACAGGCTCTCACTCCCCCCATTCACCTGCATAGCGCGCAAACCCTGAGAACAAACTGGCTGTGGTGATCCTCATTAATTTATCACCTTAAATCACTCTGATGATATTACCGCCCCACGCACCTGCAAACGGCCATTGTTGCCTGTTTACTAGAGAATACTATTTTAGGGAAAGAAAGATAAAGATGGAGAGCTGTAAAGTGAAAGCATGCATTTGTACTGCATTTTTAGCAAATTGATAGGATAAGTTGTGGCAGAATTCCTTAACATGAAAATAGGTCTATATGCAGGAGTCTGTCTCTCTGTGGATGTCTCATCACATGAACACACTAGCAACCAGCAAAATGTCTTATATGAAATATGCAGCATTTCTAAAAGCTAGAATGTCCAAGAAAAAGTGAAAATAACTATAAACTCAATATTTTCTTTATTTCCCCATAGTTTTTCTGGTGATATCGAGGTTATTTTGCTTATGTATATAATTCAAATTGTTTTTAAATATTACAATTTATAAACTAAGCCCATTGTTATAAGGATCCAAATAAGTTACCCATAGGAGTAGGCAACCAGCCTCACAAGCAAAAATGATAACTTAACATGGTTATTACCAGTAATAATAGTTAACGAGGAACCTTTTTTTACTTTCTTATTTTTTTGCCCTCTGTCCCAGGTTGCAGATGACATGGCAGAGGGAGAAAGGGAGGGAGGGCCAGGCAGCCAGAACAATGGGAGTGCGGTGCAGGGATTGTGGGAGAGAATCTAGACTGGAGCCACAGTGTCTGAAGCGCCCCTCCATTCCCCTTATCCAGCTTTTGTTCAGCTGCAAAAGCTATCAGCACTTCCTACTGACACCAACAATAACTCTACACAGCTGGGCCCTTTTCAGCCTGTTTGCAGCACATCAAGGCAATGGAAGAGAGAGGAGAGAGGGAAGAGGCAGAGGAGGGAAAAGAAAAGTGAAACATATTAGCTCCTGATTTTAACTGACAGAATGGCAATGCCTCCCACCATCACCCACCCACCCAAAACCCGCTCTTCCATGGCCAGTCATTCATTGTAGTTAATGCTGGAATGCAAACTGACATGTAAATGCACCAATGAATTTTAATGATGTGTGGTAAAAATTTGATCCCACAGTGTATTTCATCTTTGTACATTGTATTCTGTATGTATCAATGTAAACATGCAATTACAGCATCCATCAAATTACCTGTTGATGGCAGCTGATGACGGAGACACTAGCATCCTTTTTACTTCTTTCTTAAGAACTTTTTGTGATTCTCTGGCACAGCACTCCAGTGGTTTCGCTCCTATCTGACTTATAGACAAGAATCTGTGACACTTGGAAATTATGAACCCAACCCTGCCACAGTCACTCCCGGGGGTCCCACAGGGCTCTGTTCTGCGGCCACTCCTGTTCTCTATATACATGCTGTCACTTGATATACTAATGATGTGGACTAAACTTTCATTTTTATGCTGATGACCCACAAATATATTTGAGAACAAAAGGGGACACTGAGACTGTAACAACCAAACTGATAGAACTGTATAGATGCAACCAAGAGATGAATGCAGTTGAACTTCCTAAAACTTAATTGCAGCGAAACAGAGCTTGTGCCCTTTGACTCTGAGTGCACAGAGTAAGATGAACATTTTCTCAATTTTTCCACCTGTTTAACATTGCTTGCATCAGGTTATTCTTGTCCACTGCGGATGCTGAGAAGCTTGTCCATGCCCTGGTAACATCTCAGCTTGACTACTGTAATGCACAGCTGACAGAAATCACAGTAAGGCCTCTGTCTCGACTCCAGATGATCCAGAACGAAGCTGCCAGGATGCTCTCACAAACGACACCAAAAACTCCCAGCACCCCTGTTTTATTCAACCTCCATTGGCTTCCTGTTCAATACAGGATCACATTTAAAATTTTGCTGCTGACCTTTAAGGCCCTTAAGGGTGATGCACGTAAATACATATGCCAACTTCTAGTGGACTATTCCCCGGCACGCACGCTACAAACATCAGACTCAAACAGCCTGGTCACACCAGCCACAAACCTTTGCAGCATGGCTGACAGGGCCTTCTGACATGTTGCCCCACAGCTCTGGAATGCTCTACACATGTCAAGGAGTCAGCTTCAATTTCCTTGTTTAAAACACAACTAGCGTTTAACCTTTGACCACTTAATCTGCTTAAAGTCTATATTTTGTATTATTAGGCAATGGTTTGAGGTATCGTGATAGTTTCTTTTACTTTTTTATGTATTGTTGCTGAATTTTGTTTGTGTTTTACAAGCAAATTATTTTTTACAATCAAAAAGGCTGGCATGCAACAGTTTGTCACTCAGAAGGAACACTGAGTACAGCACAGCAGTTTGTGCCAGTACAGAAACTCTCCCCCACACAGCTTTGTCATTATACTGTAAATTGTCCCATTTGTAGAGGGGAAGTGTATTGGCTAATACGCCCTCTTTATCGCTACAGAAAGTAGTTCCACAAAAGCAGAGTACAGGAAGTAGTGAGGGGAGAAGTTGGTGATCAGAGGGAAAAGGCCATTCCAGTAATGTTTTAACCATGTTGCTGCTTTTATTATTACCATGGAACAATAGCTACTGCTTAAAGGGCTTCCTGAAACATGGACCTTCTAAAACAGGGTTGTCAAACTAATTCCATGGAGGGCCTAGTGCCTGCTGGTTTTTGTTTTTTCCTTTCATATAAGACCTAGACAACCAGGTGAAGAGAGTTCCTTACTAATTAGTGATCTTAATTCATCAATCAAATACAAGGGAGGAGCGAAAACCCGCACACACTCGGCCCTCCGTGGAATGAGTTTGACACGTTTTCTAACAATAGTTATGGACATCATTGTTGATTGTGGACGTCACGCTTAGCAATAATCATTCAGTCATGTAACATGGCATAATATAGTAGATGTAACATGGCATAATATAGTAGATCATGTAACATGGCATAATATAGTAGAATATTATGCCACACACACACCTTCTCCCTACAGCTGTGAGATTAGTTTACAGTTCCCAGTCTGGCTCTTCCTATTTGGTCGATAATGATCACACCCGTGCAGGTGTGTGGAGAAGAGGGCCGTGATTCATATGGGAGTGGTGCGGTGTCATGTATACAGAATGTGTGATGTGATAGTAGAACGCTGTCATGGTCTTCTCATAGCTGCCCCAATGTCAAATGTATAATGTTGATAGTGATTGAGACACCTTAGGAGCAGGGACAATAATGATGATAATATGGAGTGGGGGGGGCTTAGTGTGTCATTTCTGCTTACTCAATGGGTTTGTTATGATTGGTTCCCTCCTGTTCCCTGTGGTCACTGCTCGTCTCTGCCATGGCCTGCTATGCCCTGCTCTGGCCTGGTCAGCCATGGCGTCCCCCTGGGGAGACTGGCCTCTAATGAGTGCCTGGCCGTGGGGAGTCAGTCACATCCTGTCCGATGACAGGGCAGCTCCTGTTCACAGATGTGTCATCAGCAGAACAGGCTTGCTGCTTTAAGGTCTGGAGGCGTCTGAACAGTTAGTGTGTGTGAGGCTATTTATTTTCCTGAGCTCCACAGGCTTGTCCTGCCCTGAACTGAAATACTCTGAGAAAAGGGCATGTTGCAGGGGGAGGTGGTGTTGCTGAGAAACGGGCATGTTGCAGGGGGAGGTGGTGTTGCTGACCGCTGAGTGGATGAACAAAGTTAGGATGAACAGCAACGTAGCCATGAACTAACAGTCTATTAATTGACATCAACATTGTCAGATCTCTGGATTATAAATGTAACATGTTGTATTCACTGATAGTAAGTGCTGCGGCCATAGGTGTAGAGATCCATCTCACAGTTGTCTAGGACTGTGTCCTTGGCCCTGGCTGCCCTCTCCCTCACACTCAGGGACAGGCACATCTTGGGCACTCTGCATCCAGCAGCAACTTCTGAGCCTACGCGTTCACAGTGGGACCAGCAGACCCCGGCCTAACCCCCTGCCTCCGCCTGGTTCCCACACACACTATCAAAGCCCTTTAATGGCTTCTAATTAGCTCCCCATCTGCTGGTGACGGCGCACTGGTGGCATGCAAAAGCACCCATTGAGAGCATCGGCATTGTGCTCTGGAATTACTTTCCACTCCAGTGGCAATTGTCTGGAGAGAGTTTTAGCCAGGGGGGAGTGTTCTACGGTCAGGGGTTT
Source organism: Brachymystax lenok tsinlingensis (assembly GCA_030435695.1). Taxonomy (NCBI): domain Eukaryota; kingdom Metazoa; phylum Chordata; class Actinopteri; order Salmoniformes; family Salmonidae; genus Brachymystax; species Brachymystax lenok. The sequence continues at coordinate 20,352,911 of CM059797.1, read as the reverse complement.
GGGGTAGGGACAGACAATGGGAGACAGTGTTACGGTGTTACGGCTTGTTGCAAATCTAATAATGCCAGAGTCCCTTCCATCCCTGGACATCCTCTACACTACCCCCCCTTACCTCTCCTTTCGCTCTCACAATTTGGCCTCTCTAAAGTGAATCTAGTACAGCAATGCTCTACATGGAGAAGGTGCTGTTCTGTGTTCCGTTTTGAGTATAGGTAATAATCGTGATAAGGTGTTCCGATCCATTACGACTCTCCAGCTCTACCTCTCCAAAGGGGAAACAATGACTCTACCTCTTTAGAAACTGTGATGTCTTCTAATGAGGCCTAGTCATTAGAAGCTCCTCTAGTGGCCTGCTATGCTATAGGGCCTGTGTTTGGACTACATGGTCCTCACACAGACAGACACAAAGACAGACAAACAAACAGACAGTGGGGCCCAGCCCAGGTTCAGTAGATCCATTAGGGGGAACTAGCTGTTCACAGCAGGGGAGGACTATGGGGAGCAGGGCCCACTGCTGCTGGGCAGCTGTCACCAGCTGCCGAGCAGATGATAGAGGGCAAACTGCTGCTGAAAATCATCAATTCAACCAGCCAGCCTCCTCTGCCTCCCCAGAGCAGAGCCCATCCTCACCTCAGTCTGCCTAGCGCATTGAACTGGACATGGAGAGTTCCCAGTCATCTAGCTTACGAGCATACACACTGGGACCTCATCAAATCTGTTTTAAATTATATGGCAAAGATGTACACTGTTCACAAGTGTGGAGTGTTGTTCAGGAGCATCACGATGTTGAATTAATAATAAGATGGAATGCTTTGTGGTGGAGTATAGGCATGTACTCATAATTGAGAATATTTAACCTTTAAGATAGAGAGCCTTTCTTTCAGATGATGCGTGAGTGCCTGTGTGTAGGCTGTGTGTGTGTGACGAATGGTCAGTCACCTGACCTCTCTCCCTATTACACACACATCCCCACAGCTGCACAGAGGCGTCCAGTCAGCACAGCCAGGGGACATGGGAGCCAAACCCTAAAGATGGAGCCTGGACAGTGGCAGCTGGGGAGCTCACAAAGCCCCATTCAGAGGGCCCAGGGTTGGGGACAATGGCTGGGCCAGGCTGAGCCCTCTCCTCCGCTGTTCCACCCAAAGATTAATACTTCAGATCGGCTTCCCGGTGGCAGGCTCAGCTAAAAGGAGAGCCCTCCTGTTTGTCAGTGGGCATTGTGCAAGTCGCCTGAGAACCAACCTCTTGGATTGGCTTGACAAATGAGCTCCGCCATTGACAGTGAAAAGATTGCCCCACCACTTTTGTTTTGATTGTGGCATGTATATAATCAGGTTATTTGGGTGTTGGTTTTTTGTTTCTCTCCCTTTAGGCACTTGATACTTCTACACTTTCGAAAGGGCAATGATGAGGCTTCCTCTGTTGTTTATTGTTTTGTTTATCTAAGCTATGTTGAATGAACATCACAATCATGATGGTATTGGATGTTGGAATTCATACATCTATTCCATTCATCCTCCATCTTTTTCTGAAGATGCAGTACAGGATCCACAGGTGTGAGCGTGAGTCTCAGTCAACAGACTTACATTGTTATTGCTTTGTATTCTATGCAGGTTTCCCCTTCTACTTGACCTCAACAAAGTGTTAGAAAGAACACCCTCAGTGCGGGAAGCTCAGTAACATAACACAGTGTTCGGTGAAGTGGTGTGATGTGAGGTACCAGGGCACAGTGCCCTATGGAAGGCTCCGCCCTCAGCCTGGGAGTGGAGTGCAGGTGTTTAGCCCCCAGCATAGCAACATTTCAGGTTTGACTAAAAGAACCCCCCCACCTCCCTCCATGTAGGAAACCATAGGTGTCCACTAAACAACCCACACAGTAAGTCACACACCTGTGCTCACAGGAAGTTGGCTAATCTGTTCAGATCAGAACAGTTCATTACACAGTCCTACAAAATATTTCATCAGGAGAACTTGAGGCAAAGAAATGTTGTCGTTGTTAACTATCAAAGCTATGAGATTTGTCTTTTAGAGTTCAACATCTAAACTATGCTTCTAGTGGCATCTCCTTAAGCTTTCTTAAGATTATTTACAACAATAAAAACCAATGTTATAACAGTTTTACATGTGACTCGATAAGTTTGAACGATTTTTTATATTGATACAGTTTGTGAAACACTTTGGTCCTCTAATTGATTACAGTAAAAGATGACTCGTCTGTCCATCTGTCCCCTCTGTCCCTGTGTGTTGGCTCACGATAAAGGAATGTGACCGCCCCATAAACACAGACCCCCCTACAAGCCCCCTAACCCCCTCCCTATTCCCTCAACGTCTAAACTTAAGACACTACTCTGTTTCCCTGTCTCCCCCTCTCCCTCTCCTTTGACTCTCCCCTACTCTTCCCTCTCTCCTTCCTCTACCCTCTTCTAGCTATAGCACCACTCTCACAGTCATGCCGGCAACAGCACCTCAAGGATGCTCTTGTTTCACACGTTGTCTAAGGCACGCTCTGCTAGGACATCACCCTGCTTCTCACCCAGCCAGGGCCCACTTCCAGGAATCCGCTTGTGTGAAACTTAAAGGCAGTAGAAGGTGCCCTAGTTTTAAAGTTCTTTCCCTGGGATTGTTTCAGGGAGTTAACAAAGGGGGATAGAGTGTGTGTCTGGGTTGTACACGCTAGTGTGTGTGTGTGAGTGTGTGTAACAGTGCGTATGTGTGCACGTGAGGGGAGGTGTGTAGGATTATAAAGAGGAAGTGAATGGGAAGTACACACTCAGTGACAGAATGGGAGGGAGACATTCCTTTGGAGGCCCTTCCCCTCCTCCTCCCTCCTCTCCACTCCTCTGTCGCTCGCAGGCCCTGGGAAAATCAAACAGGTGGTTTGGCTCTGGCAGGAAAGCTGGCTGGGCCCAGGATAGGCAGGCAACAGGCTGCTGGGGGCTATCAAAAGCTCTTAGGCCCAGCTTTAGGCTGGCACTCTGAATGGCCCTCCGCTTCATTATCATGTGAATTCTGGGAACTGCCTTGGACCCCCAGTAACACCAGTGAGCTGCCCATATGGAGTTCGCTTGGCAACTAGGGAGCCCCTTGTCTCCTCACCCCTCACACTGCACCCCTCCCTGCGCTACCCTTCTATTCCACCACTCCTGATATCAAAGGAGGACAAGAAGGAGAGAGACACTGAGGGGCCCAGCAGCTCTCCCTGTAACCCCCTGGTGGGCTGGACCACACAGACTAATATTGGACAGGCCTCATCATGGTCGTTTGACGCTGCCTGCTACCCTAGAGGGAACTTGAAGGTAGTGAACCTCTGGGTGGATTTAGCATCCTGATGTATTCTAGTTATAGCTATGTTTGACAGAGACACTGTGAGCCTCCTCTCAGTGTGACAGGGTGTCCAAATCAATGGGAATTTATTTAGCATTTCCCATATCCTATTTTGCGAGAATAAGAGTGTAGTTTGTAACACAACAGGGTCAGTGGAGTGTGCCAACCCAAACCACACAATTTGACCTGTCTCAGCCAGCCATCATTGTTTGTGTGTGACACATTTACAAAACATTGTGCACTGAACATTAACACAATCTGCCTGATGACTCACACTGAATTGTTTTGTTGCTCTATGATCGGAGAAAAAACCCACTGGGCACAGACGTCAATTCAACATCTATTCCACGTTGGTTCAATGTAATTTCACTGAAATTAAATGGAAACAATGTTGATTCAACCAGTGTGTACACAGTGGGAATGTTCGTAGGCGTAGCTGGGCGTTTGGCTGGAGCAATGTGGTTGGGTAGCCAGGCAAAAACACAATCACAAAGTGATCCAATTGAGCTTGAAACAACATGATAAAAGCTATACTTACTCATGTGACTAATCTAACATTGTGATAAATGTAATTTTCCTAGACGATTCCATTATCTATTGTAGTGGAGACATCAGTAACAACATACCATAGGAATTCTCTGCTCTAGAGCCACCTGTGGTTGAAGGGCAGGAAGGAAGTCTCTAAACAGTATGTAACATGTACCACATGATTTCATAATGATGCAGGGAATGTATAATGTTTAATATGCTGAACCTTGTTTGTGTGTGTGTGTGTGTGTGTGTGTGTGTGTGTGTGTGTGTGTGTGTGTGTGTGTGTGTGTGTGTGTGTGTGTGTGTGTGTGTGTGTGTGTGTGTGTGTGTGTGTGTGTGTGTGTGTGTGTGTGTGTGTGTGTGTGTGTGTGTGTGCGCGTGCGTGCGTGCGTGCGTGCGTGCGTGCGTGGCGCACGTGTGTGTAATCTCTTGGCTTAAGTACCCTGCTTGCACCTGTGCTAAATGGGTGGAAAATGCATGGGTGGGGTTTTGGAGAGAAGGGGGGAGTAGGGGAAAGATTTGAGTCTGATCCTAGTTCAGAGGAACTCCCCTGATGACTCATGTTCTTGCACATGGAGCGATTCACTCCCTCTGCAGCAGTGCAGCCACATGCACAATATTATTTCACAACATCTTTCCTGTCCTTGGAAATTCCTCCCCCTCTCCCCGTCCACCGTCTCACCATCCTGGCTTCACTGAAACACCCTGAGTAGGAGCAGCTGCAGGTGTTACGCATGTCCTCTTCCCCTCTTTCGTGGATGTGCCTTTGCTGTGAGAGGCTTTAGTCAGCTAATAAGCTTCTCTATACCACAAAAACGGACAGCCACAAGTATGTGTTGTAATCACCCTGCCCCACCCTGTGTTTAAACACACAGCTTATGACATCCTTAAAGGCCTAGTGCAGTCAATAAAGCTTTTTAACCTGTGTTTTAACCTTTTTTATATATATTTCCACAATATGAGGTTGGAATAATACTGTGAAATTGTGAAAATGATGATAATGACCTTTTAGTGTAAGAGCTGTTTGGAAAGACCGCCTCGAATTTCTGCCCATCGTCAGGTGGTATAAGTTAATAGACCAATAACAACTGGTGGATTTACATATGTAAAATATGTCTTAGTGAGATCTATGTCTCTTTGGCATCATATTTTCTACTTTTCTGTTTACAATAGCCTTGAATGTGGTGTGGCCAAAGCTACATTCCTGCTTCATGTGTGAGTGCAACTATTAGCATACTGTAAATACCATAATATATATACAAACAAAATAAGGATAGCAATTCAAACTATGTAGGAGCTTCTCATCTAAACAATATTTCACATAGTGTTGCGTACTTGATTAATGCGATGATTCACAAATGTGTGGATATTTTAAGCCTTTAATTTTCTATTGGGCTAACAGAGAAAACATGCTGTCCACTGGTATTAAGGTAATTGAGGTAATTCTTGCAGGGACATGGTGTGGTAGAGCCTTTGTCTCAAAGAGGGGGTATGTGGTGTAGATGTCTCCAACACTACCTCCGGAGGTAGTGTGGTAGACATCTCTTAAAGAGATTTGAAACTAGATCCGTCTCTTTACACTACACAAGTATCTCTCTTGGACCTAGTTTGTGTTATCAAAGTAGTGTCGTATAGAGAGGCTCAAAGAAAGTTTTCAAACCTCTCTGCCAATAACAGCTAGTTTTCACGTTACATAGAGTGGCTTTGTGAAAGTATTCACCCCTTGGCATTTTTCCTATTTTGTTGTCTTACAACCTGGAATTAAAATATATTTTTGTATCATTTGATTTACACAACATGCCTACCACTTTGAAGGTGCAAAATATGTTTTATTGTGAAACAAACATGAAATAACACAAAAAAACCCGGAAAACTTGAGAGTGCATAACTATTCACCCCCCCAAAGTCAATACTTTGTAGAGCCACCTTTTGCAGCAATTACAGCTGCAAGTCTCTTGGGGTATGTCTCTATAAGGGGCGGCAGGTAGCCTAGTGGTTAGTGTTGGACTAGTAACTGAAAGGTTGCAAGATCGAATCCCCGAGCTGACAAGGTAAAAATCTGTCGTTCTGCCCCTGAACAAGGCAGTTAACCCACTGTTCCTAGGCCGTCATTGAAAATAAGAATTTGTTATTAACTGACTTGCCTAGTTAAATAAAGGTATAATAAATAAAAAATACGTTTGGCACATCTGTCACGTGAAATAACGGAGGATTCAGTAGCGAGTAAAGTTCAACATTTATTGTAGCAATCCAGGAGAAGAGTAACAGGTTCTGGTGAAGAGATAGTGCAAGGAAGTGTCCGGGTCTTAGCAGCACAGGGACTGAAGGGAAAACCCAATCCTCTGTATAGGTCAGTGTAGCGAAGAGGAATTCCATGACTGTCAATCCAGAACGTGCCCCGCGTAGAATCTGCCACCGGAGAGAGAGCGAACGTAGAGTCCAACATAGAACGGAACCATCGGAGACACAGCACTCAGTCTGGAGAGAAACACACGCACAGGAAAACAAGACAACGAACTGACAAACACAAGACCAAGACAACGAGTATAAATAGGCACAAACAATAAGTGTCAGCTGGCGCTGATAACGAGCAGAGTAGTAATCAGCGGCTACACCCACACTCACACACACACAGAGTGAGCCGGTGAATTCATGAACCGTGACAGTACCCCCCCTCCTAGGAGCGCCTCCTGGCGCTCCCAGAAGGACCTACCTGTTGATTGTAATCATCAATAAGGGAGTGATCCAGAATGTTTCTAGCAGGGACCCAACTTCTCTCCTGGCTGGTAACCCAGACTACATTCGAACGGAGTCAAACCCGTGGCTGACACTGGTAGCGAGTTATGAGCATACTCGACCAATGAGAGTTGCTGACTCCAAGATGAAGGACTCTGGGACACCATACACCGCAATACCCTCTCTAAGTCTTGGTTGGCTCTCTCTGCTTGACCATTGCTTTGGGGATGAAACCTCGAGGATAAACTGACAGTCGCACCCAGCAGTTTACAACACTCCCGCCAGAACTTGGACACAAATTGGGGCCCCCTGTCGGAAACCACGTCCATCGGAAGGCCATGTACCCGAAAGACATGATCCACGACCGCTACCTCTGTCTCCTTGGCAGAAGGCAATTTCAGCAAGGGGATGAAATGAGCCGCCTTCGAGAATCGATCCACCACTGTCAAAATGACAGTCTTTCCCTGAGAGGGTGGGAGGCCCGTGATGAAATCCAGGGCTATATGGGACCAAGGCCTTGAAGGGACAGACAGCGGTTGGAGTAACCCATCTGGGGGCCGATTAGAAGTCTTGCCAGTAGCACAGCACGAACAGGCCAAAACAAAACTCAGACTTAACCAAAAAGCTAGTACGGGTCACTCCTGGGTGACAAGCTACCTTGGAGCAGTGTCCCCAGCGAATGACATCGGACCGCAGCTCCTCCGGCACGAATAACCGACTCGGTGGGCAACCGGACGGAGGTGTTACCCCTTCTAAGGCTGACTTGACCCTCGACTCGATCTCCCAAGTGAGTGTGGAAACAATGAGTCTCTCAGGTAGAATGCACTCGGGAGTAGCTGGGCGTTCAGAACGGTCAAACACGCGAGATAAGGCATCGGGTTTGATGTTCTTAGAGCCCGGGCGGTATGAGAGGGAAAAGTCAAAACGTCCGAAAAACAGAGCCCACCGAGCCTGTCTGGAGTTGAGTCTCTTGGCAGATCTGATGTATTCTAAGTTCTTGTGGTCAGTCCAGACGATAAAGGGTACCCCCGATCCCTCTAACCAATGACGCCATTCCTCCAACGCCAGTTTGACTGCCAACAACTCTCTATTCCCAATGTCATAATTACGTTCGGCAGGTGATAAACGGTGGGAGAAAAAAGCACAAGGATGCATCTTGTCATCCGAGGAGGAGCGCTGGGAGAGAACAGCACCTACCTCTGATGCATCGACCTCCACCACAAACTGACGGGAAGGATCTGGGGCTACAAGAATGGGGGCCGAAAAACAAAGCGACCCTTAAGGTCGGGAAAACGCAGTCTCAGCAGCACCGGACCACCTGAACGTAGTACTGAGGGAGGTCAGGGCCGTCAGAGGAGCGGCCAGCTGGCTGAAATTGCGGATAAACCGTCGGTAGAAGTTGGCGAATCCCAGAAACCTCTGTAGGGCCTTACGAGAATCCGGGCTCGGCCTATCCACCACGGCCTTTACCTTCTCGGGATCCATGCGCATCCCCTCGGACGAGACGATGTGCCATAGGAAGGGAACAGACTGAGCATGAAATTCACACTTCTCAGCCTTGACGAAAAGCCCATTCTCTAACAACCTCTGGAGCACCCGTCTAACGTGCTGAACGTGTTGCTGGAGAGAGGATGAAAAGATCAAAATGTCATCCAGATAGACATAAATAAATTGATCTACCATGTCTTTCAGCACGTCATTGATGAGCGCTTGGAAGACCGCCGGGGAGTTAGACAGACCGAAAGGCATGACTAAATATTCAAAATGACCCTGGGGTGTTGAACGCGGTCTTCCACTCATCCCCCTTCTTAATGCGAACCAGATGTTAAGCATTGCGTAGATCCAATTTTGTGAAGATGGATGCTCCCTGTAACCTCTCGAAGGATGAAGACATCAACGGCAAAGGATAAGTGTTCTGTACCGTGATGTTGTTCAGCCCTCGGTAGTCAATACAAGGTCGCAGAGACCCATCCTTTTTCCCCTCAAAAAAGAACCCCGCCCCTGCTGGAGAAGAATAAGGGCGGATAAACCCGGTTGCTAGAGACTCCGAAATGTATTTCTCCATGGCCTCTCTTTCTGGAGCAGAAAGAGAGTATAGCCTGCCCTTAGGCGGAGACGTACCTGGCCATAACTCAATGGCACAATCGTAGGGACGGTGTGGAGGCAGAGAAGCAGCACGAGACTTACTGAACACTGGGGGCCGAAAAACAAAGCGACCCTTAAGGTCGGGAAAACGCAGTCTCAGCAGCACCGGACCACCTGAACGTAGTACTGAGGGAGGTCAGGGCCGTCAGAGGAGCGGCCAGCTGGCTGAAATTGCGGATAAACCGTCGGTAGAAGTTGGCGAATCCCAGAAACCTCTGTAGGGCCTTACGAGAATCCGGGCTTGGCCTATCCACCACGGCCTTTACCTTCTCGGGATCCATGCGCATCCCCTCGGACGAGACGATGTGCCCTAGGAAGGGAACAGACTGAGCATGAAATTCACACTTCTCAGCCTTGACGAAAAGACGTACCTGGCCGTAACTCAATGGCACAATCGTAGGGACGGTGTGGAGGCAGAGAAGCAGCACGAGACTTACTGAACACCGGGTTTATCCGCCCTTATTCTTCTCCAGCAGGGGCGGGGTTCTTTTTTGAGGGGAACACTTCCTTCAGGTCAAGGTACTCGGTGGGCACGTTAGACAAATTCACCGGCTCCTCCTGCCACACAGAACCAGACACAGACGAACAAGCAGACACAAGACAGGACGCATAACACTCATTACTCCAGGCCAATACTGTACTGCGTCCCCAGTCCACCCTGGGACCATGCTTCACTAGCCAGGGATGGCCTAGTACTATGGGGATGAGCGGAGAGTCCATGAGCAAGAACAATATCTCCTCCAAATGATTACCCGAAGTGATGAGGGTTAGGGGTTTAGTGCAGAGGTGAACGTTCGGGAATTCTTGCCCATTGAGTGATGTAACCGTAATCTGGCGTGTGAGAGGAATGATGGGGATGTGAAGCTTCTGGGCCAGACTCAGGTCCATAAAGTTTCCCTCCGCTCCTGAGTCCAATAATGCTTGACATTGGTGGGAGTGGGTCGCCCATTGCAGTCTTACCGGGAGGAGGGTTGAGGAAGAGGGCTTATCCGTAGAGAGGCCGCCCGATAGTAGCCTCTGGTTTCCCATCGAGCTTGACCTTTTACCGGACAGTCATTAAGAAAATGTCCTGTGCCTCCGCAATACAGGCACAGCCCTCTATTCCTCCGTCGTTGCCTCTCCTCCCGGGAGAGTCGAGCTCCACCCACCTGCATAGGCTCATGATGGAACACGGGACTGACCGTATTGCCGCTGGGTGACGAGTGCCCCTCGAATCTCGCAAAAACCCGGGTCTGATGTGCCCGCTTTTCCAGCCGGCTTAAGCGAGCATCGACCCGTAACGCCAGCTCAATGAGCCCGTCCAGGCTCCTGGGCAGGTTCAGCGCGTAAATCTCCCTCTGTATGCGGTCAGCCAACCCATGCAGGAACATGTCCCACTGCGCCTCCTCATTCCATTGGCACTCTGCTGCCAGGGTCCTAAATTCAATAGAATAGTCCGACACTGGTCTACTCCCCTGATGAAGATCCGCGAGAACGCGGGCCGCCTCGCGTCCTGTTGCCGCACGGTCGAAGACCTGCCTCAGTTCCTCTGAGAGTGCCTGGAATGAAGAGCAGCATTGGTGATGGTTCTCCCACACCGCTGTTCCCCACTGAGCCGCCCGTCCTGTCAACAAGGTTAGTGTAAAAGCCACTTTAGATTGTTCTGAGGCGAACGTCTGTGGCTGGAGCGAAAAAAACAAGGAGCACTTGTTGATAAATGGTCTGCAAAAATTAGGCTCACCCGAATATGCCTCCGGGGTGGGCATACGCGGCTCAGGTTGGTGGTAAGGGGGTATAGGAGCAGGAAGAACAGGCGATGTGGTGGGCGCAGCGGGAACACTTAGATGTTGAAGCTGTTGGGTGAGCTCTGACACCTGCGCTACCAAGGCTTGCACCGCATGACCCGTTGCCTCCATCTGTTCCTCCTGTTGATCCATACGAGACATGCTTCTGGACAGAAATCTCGTTAGCTCCGGTGTACTCGCTGAATCCATGTATGGTCAGTTCGTTCTGTCACGTGAAATAACGGAGGATTCAGTAGCGAGTAAAGTTCAACATTTATTGTAGCAATCCAGGAGAAGAGTAACAGGTTCTGGTGAAGAGATAGTGCAAGGAAGTGTCCAGGTCTTAGCAGCACAGGGACTGAAGGGAAAACCCAATCCTCTGTATAGGTCAGTGTAGCGAAGAGGAATTCCCTGACTGCCAATCCAGAACGTGCCCCGTGTAGAATCTTCCACCGGAGAGAGAGCGAACGTAGAGTCCAACAGAGAACGGAACCATCGGAGACACAGCACTCAGTCGGGAGAGAAACACACGCACAGGAAAACAAGACAACGAACTGACAAACACAAGACCAAGACAACGAGTATAAATAGGCACAAACAATGAGTGTCAGCTGGCGCTGATAACGAGCAGAGTAGTAATCAGCGGCCACACCCACACTCACACACACACATACACACAGAGTGAGCCGGTGAATTCATGAACCGTGACAACATCGAGCCACTAGGATGTTTGCCCATTCTTCAAGTCAAAACTGCTCCAGCTCCTTCAAGTTGGATGGGTTATTTCATTCTTTCAATTCTGACCAGTTTCCCAGTCCCTGCCAATGAAAAACATCGCCACAGCATGATGCTGCCAGCACCATGCTTCACTGTCGGGATGGTGTTCTCGGGGTGATGAGAGGTGTTGGGTTTGTGCCAGACATAGCATTTTCCTTGATGGCCAAAAAGCCCAATTTTAGTCTCATCTGACCAGAGTACCTTCTTCCATATGTTTGGGGAGTCTCCCACATGCCTATTGGCGAACACCAAACGTGTTTGCTTATTTTTTTATTTAAGCAATGTTTTTTTTCTGGCCACTCTTCCATAAAGCCCAGCTCTGTGGAGTATACGGCTTAAAGTGGTCCTATGGACAGACATTCCAATCTCCACTGTGGAGCTTTGCAGCTTCTTCAGGGTTATCTTTGGTCTCTTTGTTGCCTCTCTGATTAATGCCCTCCTTGCCTGGTCTGTGAGTTTTGGTGGGCGGCCCTCTCTTGGCAGGTTTGTTGTGGTGCCATTCTTTCAAATTTCTTTTTATAATGGATTTAATGGTGCTCCGTGGGATGTTCAAAGATTCTGATATTTTTTATAAGCCAACCCTGATCTGTACTTCTCCACAACTTTGTCCCTGACCTGTTTGGAGAGCTCCTTGATCTTTATGGTGCCGCTTGCTTAGTTGTGTTGCAGACTCTGGGGACTTTCAGAACAGGTGTGTATGTATACTGAGATCATGTGACACATAGATTGCACACAGGTGGACTTTATTTAACTAATTATGTGACTTCTGAAGGTAATTGGTTGCACCAGATCTTATTTAGGGGCTTCATAGCAAAGGGGGTGAATACATATGCACGCACCACTTTTCCGTTTCTTTATATTCTTAATTGTTTTAAACAAGTAATGTTTTTAATTTCACTTTACCAATTTGGACTATTTTGTGTATGTCCATGTACATGCAATCCAAATAAAAATAAATTTAAATGAAAAGGTTGTAATGCATTAAAATAGGAAAAACGCCAAAGGGGATGAATACTTTTACAAGGTGCTGTATCCCTCCCATTAGGCTTGTCCAATTAAGCCCCTCACTCAGACCACTTCTAATTGCTAAGAAGCTATTTTTGTTTCTTTTTGACCATTTTAATTGAAAACAATCACAGTAAGGTACTTAATTGTTACCCAGAAATGATAAAAACGGTTACATTGTACCTTTGATACAGTTTTTTTTCAAGCTTTTGGTACAAGTCTGTGGTACATTTTCGCAACTCTTAGTACAAAACTCAAAACAGATATACACAAATAATACATTATTTGATGAAATTGCTTTAGAAAGGGAAACAAGACAGGGTGTCCCCTCTCACCCCTCTTGTTTGTAATGGCAATTGAACAGCTTGAAGAAAGAATTAGACAGGACCAGAACGTAACTGGTATCAGTATAGATAAACATGAATATAAACTAAACTTATTTGCAGACGATCTCCTCATATATCTGACCAATATTGAAAACTCAATGCCCCCTTTGCCAAAAATGTTTTCAGAATTCTTCTAAAATCTCAGGATATAAAATTAACGTGGAAAAACCCTGAAATAATGGCAATAGGAAAGAGAAAAACAATAACTCACGATTTACAGCAATCCTTTAAGCAGACCACAAAAAATATTAAACACTTAATAGGATGATTAACAAGTGACAACAAATACACAGTGCATTCAGAAAGTATTCAGACCCCTTCCCTTTTTCCACATTTTATTACGTTACAGACTTATTTTTAAATGGATTACATATTTTTTTCCTAATCAATCTACACACAATACCCCAAAATGACAAAGCGAAAACAGGTTTTTATAAATTAAAAACAGAAATACCTTATTTACATATGAATTCAGACCTTTTGCTATGAGACTCGAAATTGAACTCAGGTGCATCCTGTTTCCATTGATCATCCTTGAAATGTTTCTACAACTTGATTGGAGCCCAGCTGTGGTAAATTCAATTGATTGGACAAGCCATGAGGTCGAATGAATTGTCCGTAGAGCTCTGAGACAAGATTGTATCGAGGCAGAGATCTGGGGAAGGGTACCAAAACATTTTTGTAGCATTTTAAGGTCCCCAAGAACACAGTGGCCTACATAATTCTTAAATGGAAGAAGTTTGGAACCACCAAGACTCTTCCTAGAGCTGGCCTCCCAGCCAAACTGAGCAATCGGGGGAGAAGGTCCTTGGTCATGGAGGTGACCAAGAACCCGATGGTCACACTGACAGAGCTCCAAAGTTCCTCTGTGGAGATGGGAGAATCTTCCAGAAGGACAAGCATCTCTGCAGCACTCCACCAATCAGGCCTTTATGTTAGAGTGGCCAGACGGAAGCCCCTCCTCAGTAAAAGGCACATGACACCCCGCTTGGAGTTTGCCAAAAGGCACCTAAAGACTCTCAGACCATGAGAAACAAGATTCTCTGGTCTGATGAAACCAAGATAGAACTCTTTGGCCTGAATGCCAAGTGTCACGTCTGGAGAAAATCTGGCATCATCCCTACAGTGAAGCATGGTGGTGGCAGCATAAAGTACAGAGAGATCCTTGATGAAAACCTGCTCCAGAGCGCTTCAGGACCTCAGACTGGGGTGAAGGTTCACTTTTCAACAGGACAATGACCCTAAACACACAGTCAAGACAACGCAGGAGTGGCTTTGGGATAAGTATCTGAATGTCCTTGAGTGGCCCAGCCAGAGCCCGGACTTGAACCCGATCAAACATCTCTGGAGAGACTTGAAAATAGCTGTGCAGCGATGCTCCCCATCCAACCTGACAGAGTTGGAGAGGATCTGCAGAGAAGAATGGGAGAAACTCCCCAAATACAGGTGTCCCAAGCTTGTAGCATCATACCCAAGAAGGCTCGAGGCTGTAATCGCTGCCAAAGGTGCTTCAACAAAGTAGAGTAAAAGGTCTGAATACTTCAGGGTCTGAATATTTAAGTTTTTATTTTTAATACAACAGCTTTTGCTTTGTCGTTATGGGTTATTGTGTGTTGATTAATGAGAAAAAAAATACAATTTAAACCATTTTAGAATAAGTCTAACACAACAAAATGTGGAAAAAGTAAAGGGGTCTGAATACTGCCCGAATGCACTGTATAAAGATTACTTTATTCCATTACTTAACAATATGAAAGCAGATCTAATTAAATGGAACAATGTTCCCAGAAAGGTTACAGGTAGAATAAACCTCTTCAGAATGGCTCCCAAAGTTATTGTATTTATTTTATTTATTTACCAATTACCTCACTGAAGACATTCTTTTTAAAAAAGTATACTCGGTCATAACAGACTTTATATGGTTAAATAAAATTCATAGAATAAGAATAGAAAGTTTTACATATTCCTAAATGTGGTTTTAACTTTCCAGACCTGGAATTGTATGAACTTGATACTTGATAAGGCTTTACTTTCTTACATTTGAGTCATTTAGCAAATACTCTATTCCAAAACAATTAGGGTTAAGTGCCTTGCTCAAGGACATAATGACACATTTGAAACTAGCCAGCTCAGGGATTCGAACGGGCGACCTTTCGGTTACTGGCTCAACACTCTTAACCACCTGGCGCCCACTTGCTTCGTATGGCTAAATGCACTAAAGTGGTACATAATGAAGCTGTGCATGCATCATCCCCAGTCTTTTTACGTGTCTATTTTCAGAACGTGAAAAACGTAATAGTTAAGAACACAAAAAAATATGAAAGAAATTGAAACTTATTCTACAGGTACCAATATCACTCCCTAAAAACACAAACCCTTGGATAGCTTTTCAGAATTCACCGATAAATTGGTCCACTTAAAAACATAAAGGAATAGAAATCGTAAATGACTTGGTAACAAAAAATACATTTATTTACATGAGAGAACTAAAAAGAAAGTTTGCACTGGCCAATGTAAATATTTTCAAATACATGCAACTTAAAAGTTACATGTCACAAAATTTCAATTTGAAATCTTTTGGACATCAGCTCAACCTTCAGGGAATTTTATTTGAGTCAGAAAAGGATGTTCATATGATAGGTAAGATATACAAAACCTTGCAAAGAGCCTATCCAAATGACAATCTCTTAGAAAAAATTGAAACTATTGGACTTAAAAGGAACTGATGTTGGCACAAGATGGAAGGAATGTTGGAGCATAAGTAACAACATTACAGTTAACAAAAATGCATGCTTAATCCAGTAACTAATGTATTGAATTTATTATACAAGAGACAAAATTCACAAATTCTACAGCACAACGCCATGGTCATGTCTTAAGTGTAAAATTAATAATTAAGTGATAATCCCAGAGAAGCCGGTGTTTGGAGGATATATTGGCACGGGTGTTGTTAGGCCCAAGACGAAGTCCTCCAAACAATGGCTTCGAGGGCATTATCACTTTTATACAACGGGTTACCGTCATATTCTAATGATGATTTGCATATTTTCATTAAAAACTATAATTTGATGTATTTATTCATACTATTTAATCCTTCCACAAGATATAGTCCCGACACAAATCTAGGGTTGCTACCCAAGCCGGCTGGTTGTTCGTTCTATCGGTTTGGTTGCCAGACCCAATCTTTTTGTTCTGTATCTATGGGCGCGACCTAGTCGTTTGTTCTAAATGTTCCATTGCCATACTGGCTGGCAACGTTGTTTTCCCTTGCTTACTAGCTAGCCAACCACGACTAATTTACTGTCACGTCAAAAACCACAGGCAGCCAGAATAACAGCAAAATAGCTCCATTTGCATTTGTTTAAGATGTTCTCTAGTGACATTTATTTGGATAAATCCATAACAATGTGCTAATGAGGTGCGATTTCGCTTGGCATAGAAAACTCGTCAGGACACTGTTGTTCAGAGGAACTAGCCAACGACACAGCTGACACAATCACTTCAAACTGAAACTGGAAAGACTGCAAACTAGCTGCACTTTGTTTAGTTTCGTTTGACCTTTTTTTAAATGTACATATCTTTGTATATATCCAGAAAAATTATGCCAGCTGATTCATGATTTCGACTGGCTGAGAAATGCTGCCTGTCTGTCCGTCTCGTCCCGACTCCCTACACGTTCATTACTATGGGACATTGTTGCAAATGTCGGAGAGACAGACAGCAAGATTTATACAAATCTCCGCTGTTGAAAACTAAATGTTAGTCTAAAAGAAATGTAACATAATGTCTAGAGGCTTTTTATAGTGGAGATCAAGTTTATAAATTGCCTGTCTGGGCTGATGAGACAGTGGATTGCGCAGTCAGATGGAACAGAGTAAATAGGTATTTTAAAAATCCTAGATTTAAAATCCTAGATTTAAAAATCCTAGATTTAACTGGTGGTAATTTATGGAATAGACACCGGCTTGAATGCGGTTTTAACCAATCAGCATTCAGGATTAGACCCACCCGTTGTATAATGACTCAATAATCCATGCCGTCTGGGAATGCTCAATAATCCATGCCTTCTGGGAATGCTATGAATTCCAAAAGTTATGGGCAGCAGTAGAAAGTTGGCTGTCAGAAGTATTACAATGTAAACATACTTTTAATCGTGTCTGCATATTTCAAGATGTCATATGGGGTCTAGTGAGATACCCAATAGGCTGGACGATTCTTTTCTTACCATTCAATCTTAAAAAAACATATACTAAAAACGTGGAAATGAATCCACCATTATTAACACAATGGAAAAATCAAATAATTTATTATTGAAACATTGAAATAGCATGGGCAACCAAGACATTTCTGGTGGTACAATTTAAGGCCATGTGGCAAACAATAATGCAGGCACTAGGGATGGGGGTGGAAACATGCGTGTCTGGGTGGAGGAGATTTAGTTGTTGTTTGTGTGTATCTGTAAATTGTTGTTCTGTGTGTTTGTTAGTATTTGGTGTGAGAAAAATAAATACATATTTTTTTTAAAGCAGTTCCCTCTGGGCAAATCAACGCTGTTTCCAAGCCATTTCAACCCCCCAAAATCTATGTGATGACGTTAAATCAACATGGGAAAATTATTGAATTTGCAAAAAGTCATCAGCGTAAGCACATTTGGAATTTTTCTCACCCAACTTTGAACCTAAATCCAATGACATGTTGACATTTTTTTAATTCATTGAATTCACATTAGTTGACTACCAAATGTAAACCAAAACTAGACGTTGAACTAACGTCTGTGCCCAGTGGGTTGTTTAAAAACTACAACAAACAAAATCATACAGTCACTTTTCACCAAACTTAATCAGTGTTTCATCTAGAAATACATGTTTCACATTGCAATATGTTCATTTAAAGTAATTACCTTTCACAATACAATGCTCACATTACTTATAAAATTATTATCTTCTCTTTTGTTAAAATACATTTTACTATTACTTAATTCCACTGCTCTTAATTGATAATCAACGTTTGGTAAACCTATAGATTTTAAACAGGTTTATATACTACAGATTTAAAAATGATGATACATACTCGAATGTCCTACTATGATGATTGTTAAGGTTTTACTTTACAGTAATATCTTTTTTAAATCTGATATTGACAAGGTCAGAGATGTAACATATCACATCAAAGTTTATCAAATCAAATCAAATTGTATTGGTCACATACACATGGTTCGCAGATGTTAATGCAAGTGTAGCGAAATACTTGTGCTTCTATTGCCGACAGTGCAGTAAAATCGAACAAGTAATCTAACAAATTCACAACGGCTACCTTGCACACAAATGTAAAGGGATGAATAAGAATATGTACATACAAATATATTGATGAGCGATGGCCATGCAGCATAGGCAAGATGCAGTAGATGGTATAGAATACAGTATATACATATGAGATGAGTAATGTTGGATATGTAGATATTATTAAAGTGGCGGTATTTAAAGTGACTTGTAATACCTTTATTACATCCATTTATTAAATGTATTAAAGTGGCCAGAGATTTGAGTCTGTATGTTGGCAGCAGCCACTCTATGTTAGTGATGGCTGTTTAACAGTCTGATGGCCTTAAGATAGAAGCTGTTTTTCAGTCTCTCGTTCCCTGCTTTGATGCACCTGTACTGACCTCGCCTTCTGGATGGTAGCGGGGTGAACAGGCAGTGGCTTGGGGGTTGTTGTCCTTGATGATCTTTTTGGCCTTCCTCTGACATCGGGTGCTGTAGGTGTCCTGGAGGGCAGGTAGTTTGCCCCCGGTGATGCGTTGTGCAGACATACACATACACAGATTAGCAGATGTTACAGCAGGTGCAGTGAAATGCTTGTGTTTCTCGCTCCTACAGTGCAGTAATGCAATATCAGTACAATACGATACCAATACTCAGATTATCCAGAAAGTCCAAAACAAGAAAGAAATGCATCCCCTATACAGTAAACATGTATCCAATACGAAGTTGCTGTCGTCTTTTATACAAATACCTAGGTGTTTGGATAGACTGTAAACTCTCCTTCCAGACTCACATTAAGCATCTCCAATCCAAAATTAAATCTAGAATCGGCTTCATATTTCACAAAAAAGCACCCTTCACTCATGCTGCCAAACATACCCTCGTAAAACTGAATATTCTACCGATCCTTGACTTCGGCGATGTCATTTACAAAATAGCCTCCAACACTCTACTCAGTAGACTATTTGGATTTTACAAATAAAAACTCAAATACTCAAATAAAAGTACTTGTTTTGGGCTGTGTATTTGAAAATACTTGTATACACAAAAAAAGTGTTTTAAATACCAGATACTCTAACACGCATGCATTTAAACTCAGTTCTGCTCATAGTAACACATTCTTCAAATGGCTTCACCTTCACTACAACATGGTAACGTCATGTCTCCATGAGGAGGGTTATTCAAATTGCTTTTATTCACAAATTATGATCTCTAATCTAGTGTTTACCAGTAAATGGCATTTTGTTATATGCAAGTCCAAATAGCCTATAGATATTCATATGGAAAATGTTACTTTTCATTCAAGAGAGTAATTTACCAAACCCAGTCCTCCCTCCAAAACAGAAAGAGAATGAGCCTTGAATAGAGAGAGATGAGAGTTGAGTGAGGAAAGAGTGAGTGAGAGATAGAGAGAATGAGAGGGAGAGAGAGAACAGATCCTTTTCTGAGGGGCCTAAAGACATGTATCCCTCAGATGTTGGGTCTTCTTCAGATGCTAATGGAATATGTCTATTCCCAAGCAGACCTTAGCATAACAATACTATAGAAATGAAAGAGCTAAACCTCAGCTTTCATTAGGAAGCCAAAGCTGGTCTTTCTTGTGGACTAATGCCCTTCTCTCTTTGTACAGAGAGTGAAAGCTCTCTGGAACGCGATGGCAAGGTGATCACAGCACTAACTGAAAATTAGATTGAAACAACACATTATCCACCCAAAAATACAACTTTAACTCAAGAAATGACCAAATATAGCATTGTGTAGAAAGGCAATGCCAGATACACTTCCTTTTAGACAGAGATTGTTTCAAATATTATCTGGCTTTTGTTTTTAAAATCTGTGGTGAATTATGTCTATTGGAATGCACAAACCCAACTGTTATGACTGTATGTCTCATTCAGACGCCAAAATTATATCTGAAATTCAGAGCTTGAAGCATTTTTGGAAGACTGACCTTGAGGATTACAATAGAATACTTTTATCAGCTCTGATATGAAGAGTTCATGCTTTTCATTTATTTTGCTTAAAACAGGCGAGCCTTCATTCAGGTTGTGTAGTTGAATGGTGGTAAATATAATTTTATAAATGTTAGTAATCCTGTCTGTCAATTTTCTCCAAATGTTGTTTCAAGTTATTCTCCATGGAATTTTGGGCTATTTATTCATCCTTAAAACTTTGTTTTTTGAGAGGCGGTTTCATAGGCATCTGACTAAGAATATGTGGACAACTACAAATACCTAGGTGTCTGCCTAGACTGTAAACTCTTCTTTCAGACTTGGGGCGGCCTAGTGGTTAGAGTGTTGGACTTGTAACTGAAAGGTTGCAACTTCGAATCCCCGAGCTGACAATGTAAAAATCTGTCGCTCTGCCCTGAACAAGGCAGTTGACCCACTGTTCATTGAAAATAAGAATTTGTTCTTAACTGAATTGCCTAGTTAAATAATGGTAAAAGAAATCACAGTGCCATCTGTTTTGTCACCAAAGCCACATATTCCACCCACCACTGCGACCTGTATGCTCTCGTCGGCTGGCCCTCGCTTCATATTCGTTGCCAGACCCACTGGCTCCAGGTCATCTATAAGTCTTTGCTAGGTAAAGCTCCGTCTTATCTCAACTCACTGGTCACCATAACAACACGCACCCGTAGCACGCGCTCCAGCAGGTATATCTCACTGGTCATCCCCAAAGCCAACACCTCCTTTGGCCGCCTTTCCTTCCAGTTCTCTGCTGCCAATGACTGGAACGAATTGCAAAATCGCTGAAGTTGGAGACTTATATCTCCCTCACTAACTTTAAGCATCAGCTATCTGAGCAGCTCACCGATCACTGCAGCTGTACACAGCCCATCTGTAAATATCCCATCCAACTACCTACCTCATCCCCATATTGTTTTTATTATTATTTTTTTGCTCTTTTGCACACCAGTATTTCTACTTGCACATCATCTGCACATCTATCACTCCAGTGTTAATTTGCTAAATTGTAATTACTTCGCTACTATGGCCTATTTATTGCCTTACCTCCTTACTCCATTTGCACACCCTGTATATAGATTTTTCTATTGTTATTGACTGTACTTTTGTTTATCCCATGTGTATCTCTGTGTTGTTGTTTGTGTCGCACTGCTTTGCTTTATCTTGGCCAGGTCGCAGTTCTAAATGAGAACTTGTTCTCAACTGGCCTACCTAGTTAAATAAAGGTGGGAAGAAAAAAAAAATATATTATATATATATATACAGTGGGGAAAAAAAGTATTTAGTCAGCCACCAATTGTGCAAGTTCTCTCACTTAAAAAGATGAGAGAGGCCTGTAATTTTCATCATAGGTACACTTCAACTATGACAGACAAAATTAGGAAAAAAAAATCCAGAAAATCACATTGTAGGATTTTTAGGAATTTATTTGCAAATTATGGTGGAAAATAAGTATTTGGTCAATTA
This sequence comes from Brachymystax lenok tsinlingensis, assembly GCA_030435695.1. Classification (NCBI taxonomy): domain Eukaryota; kingdom Metazoa; phylum Chordata; class Actinopteri; order Salmoniformes; family Salmonidae; genus Brachymystax; species Brachymystax lenok. The sequence continues at coordinate 20,331,546 of CM059797.1, read as the reverse complement.
CAAAAGTTTATCTCAATACTTTGTTATATACCCTTTGTTGGCAAATGACAGAGGTCAAATGTTTTCTGTAAGGCTTCACAAGGTTTTCACACACTGTTGCTGGTATTTTGGCCCATTCCTCCATGCAGATCTCCTCTAGAGCAGTGATGTTTTGGGGCTGTCGCTGGGCAACACGGACTTTCAACTCCTCCAAAGATTTTCTATGGGGTTGAGATCTGAGACTGGCTAGGCCACTCCAGGACCTTGAAATGCTTCTACGAAGCCACTCCTTCGTTCGGCGGTGTGTTTGGGATCATTGTCATGCTGAAAGACCCAGCCACGCTTTCATCTTCAATGCCCTTGCTGATGGAAGGAGGTTTTCACTCAAAATCTCAATGATACATGGCCCCATTCATTCTTTCCTTTACACGGATCAGTCGTCCTGGTCCTTTGCAGAAAACAGCCCCAAAGCATGATGTTTCCACCCCATGCTTCACAGTAGGTATGGTGTTCTTTGGATGCAACTCAGCATTCTTTGTCCTCCAAACCACGACGAGTTGAGTTTTTACCAAAAAGTTCTATTTTGGTTTCATCTGACATTCTCCCAATCCTCATCTGGATCATCCAAATGCTCTCTAGCAAACTTTAGACGGGCCTGAACATGTAGTGGCTTAAGCAGGGGGACAATGCTACGTCTGGCACTGCAGGATTTGAGTCCCTGGCGGCGTAGTGTGTTACTGATGGTAGGCTTTGTTACTTTGGTCCCAGCTCTCTGCAGGTCATTCACTAGGTCCCCTGTGTGGTTCTGGGATTTTTTGCTCACCGCTCTTGTGATCATTTTGACTTAATGGGGTGAGATCTGCGTGGAGCCCCAGATTGAGGAAGATTATCAGTGGTCTTGTATGTCTTCCATTTCCAATAATTGCTCCCACAGTTGATTTCTTCAAACCAAGCTGCTTACCTATTGCAGATTCAGTCTTCCCAACCTGGTGCAGGTCTACAATTTTGTTTCTGGTGTCCTTTGACAGCTCTTTGGTCTTGGCCATAGTGGAGTTTGGAGTGTGACTGTTTGAGGTTGTGGACAGGTGTCTTTTATACTGATAACAAGTTCAAACAGGTGCCATTAATACAGGTAATGAGTGGAGGACAGAGGAGCCTCTTAAAGAAGAAGTTACAGGTCTGTGAGAGCCAGAAATCTTGCTTGTTTGTATGTGACCAAATACTTATTTTCCACCATCATTTGCAAATAAATTCATAAAAAATCCTACAATGTGATTTTCTGGATTTTTTTTCCTAATTTTGTCTGTCATATTTGAAGTGTACCTATGATGAAAATTACAGGCCTCTCTCATCTTTTTAAGTGAGAGAACTTGCACAATTGGTGGCTGACTAAATACTTTTTTTCCCCACTGTATATATATATATATATATATATGTAACATAGCCTATATTATAATCCCACGCTCAAAATGTATGAATGTGTTATTCATTTTACTGGCCTGAGGGAGTGGCTGTTAATGTTATTTTATTTGTTTACATTGAGGAAGGGGACAACATAAATGGTTTGATTAGAGGGTACGATCCACCAGTTGTGTTGGGAGACTTCATGTCTCTGGACAATATGAAGTAACCTGACATGGGTCACACGGGTAACAGTAACACAATTAGGCTTAATCTCTTTTTCCTGTTGCCTCATTATGACAATTGTTGCTTGAATACCCCACAATGACCAGTCTTTATCTCATTAACACCTCTCATGTTCCCCCGTCTGTCTCTGGATCTCTCTCTCTATGCAGATCAGATGCAAGTCCAGGACCAGGTGCAGCACGGAGGAAGTTAGCACCTTCTCAACCAGGCAGACACACTCTTTTTACATGCAAAATGCATGCAGGTTTATTCAGCAAATGTGTGAGCACAGGTGTGAGTGATGTATGGGAGGGACACACACACTGTTGTCACTAGAGCAACATACAGTGCCTTCGGAAAGTGTTCAGACCCCTTGACTTTTTCAACATTTTGTTATGTTACAGCCTTATCTACAATCTACACACAATACCCCATAATGACAAAGCATTTTTGCAAATGTATTAAAAATAAAAAAAAACAGAAATACCTTATTTACATAAGTATTCAGACCGTTTGCTATGAGACTCGAAATTGAGATCAGGTGCATCCTGTTTCCATTGATCATCCTTGAGATGTTTCTACAACTTGATTGAAGTTCACCTGGGGTCAATTCAATTGATTGGACATGATTTGGAAAGGCACACACCTGTCTATATAAGGTCCCACAGTTGACAGTGCCTGTCAGAGCAAAAACCAAGCCATGAGGATGAAGGAATTGTCTGTAGCGTTCCGAGACAGGATTGTGTCGAGGCACAGATCTGGGGAAGGGTACCAAAACATTTCTGCAGCATTGAAGGTCCCCAAGAACACAATGGCCTCCATCAATTTCTAAATGGAAGAAGTTTGGAACCACCAAGACTGGCCACCCGAACAAACTGAGCAATCAGGGGAAAAGGGCCTTGGTCAGGGAGGTGACCAAGAACCCGATGGTCATTCTGACAGAGCTCTGGAGTTCCTCTGTGGAGATGGGAGAACCTTCCAGAAGGACCACCATCTCTGCAGCACTCCACCAAGCAAGCCTTTATGGCAGAGTGGCCAGACGAAAGCCACTCTTCAGTAGCTTGACCAGCTTGACCAAAAGACCGGAAACGCGGCGGTCTTTTGGTCAAGCTACGTCGACGGGCGCATCGTGCACCTCTCCCGAGTATTTTAATCGCCAATGTACAGTCTCTTGACAACAAAGTAGACGAAATCAGATCAAGGGTTGCCTTTCAGAGAGACATCCGAGACTGCAACGTTCTTTGCTTCACGGAAACATGGCTCACTCAGGACACGTTATCGGAGTCGGTACAGCCACCTGGTTTCTCCACGCATCGCGACCGACAGAAACAAACATCTCTCTGGTAAGAAGAAGGGCGGGGTGTGTGTCTTATGATTAACGAGACGTGGTGTGATCATAACAACATACAGGAACTCAAGTCCTTTTGTTCACCTGACATAGAATTCATTACAATCAAATGCAGACCGCATTATCTACCAAGAGAATTCTCCTCGATTATAATCACAGCCGTATACATCCCCCCTCAAGCTGATACATCAACGGCACTGAAAGAAATTCATCGGACTATGTAAACTGGAAACCACATATCCTGAGGCTGCATTTATTGTGGCTGGGGATTTTAATAAGGCTAATTTAAGAACAAGGCTCACAAAATTTTACCAGCATATCGAATGTGCCACCGGGCTGGTAAAATCCTGGACCACTGTTATTCCAACTTCCGTGATGCATACAAGGCTATTCTCCGCCCTCCTTTCGCAAGTCTGACCATGACTCCATTTTGTTGCTCCCAGCCTACAAACAGAAACTAAAACAGGAAACGCCCGTTCTCAGGTCTGTTCAACGCTGGTCCGACCAATCTGATTCCATGCTGCAAGATTGCTTGAGCACGTGGACTGGGATATGTTCCGGATAGCATCTGACAACAACATTGATGTATACGCTGATTCGGTGAGCGAGTTTATCAGCAAGTGCATTGGTGATGTTGTACCCATAGCAAATATCAAAACCTTCCCCAACCAGAAACCGTGGATTGATGGCAGCATTCGCGCAAAACTGAAAGCGCGAACCACTGCTTTTAACCAGGGTAAGGCTACCGGAAACATGACTGAATACAAACAGTGTAGCTATTCCCTCCGCAAGGCAATCAAACAAGCTAAGCGTCAATATAGAGACAAAGTAGAGTCACAATTCAATGGCTCAGACACAAGAGGAATGTGGCAGGGTCTACAGTCAATCACAGACTACAAAAAGAAAACCAGCCCAGTCGCGGACCATGACGTCCTGCTCCCAGACAAACTAAACAACTTCTTTGCTCGCTTTGAGGACAATACAGTGCCACCGACACGGCCCCCTACCAAAACCTGCGGGCTCACCTTCACCGCAGCCAATGTGAGAAAAACATTTAAATGTGTTAACCCTCGCAAGGCTGCCGGCCCAGATGGCATCCCTGGACGTGTCCTCAGAGCATGCGCAGACCAGCTGGCTGGTGTGTTTACGGACATATTCAATCAGTCCCTATCCCAGTCTACTGTTCCCACATGCTTCAAGAGGGCCACCATTGTTCCTGTTCCCAAGAAAGCTAAGGTGACTGAGCTAAATGACTATCGCCCCGTAGCACTCACTTCCGTCATCATGAAGTGCTTTGAGAGATTAGTCAAGGATCATATCACCTCCATCCTGCCAGACACCCTGGACCCACTCCAATTTGCTTACCGTCCCAATAGGTCCACAGGCACGCAATTGCAATCACACTGCATACTGCCCTAACCCATCTGGACAAGAGGAATACTTATGTAAGAATGCTGTTCATCGACTTCAGCTCAGCATTTAACACCATAGTTCCCTCCAAGCTCGTCATTAAGCTCGAGACCCTGGGTCTCAACCCAGCCCTTTGCAACTGGGTCCTGGACTTCCTGACGGGCCGGTCCCAGGTGGTGAGGGTAGGAAACAACATCTCCACCCCGCTGATCCTCAACACTGGGGCCCCACAAGGGTGCGTTCTCAGCCCTCTCCTGTACTCCCTGTTTACCCATGACTGCGTGGCCAAGCACGCATCCAACTCAATCATCAAGTTTGCTGACGACACTACAGTGGTAGGCTTGATTACCAACAACGACGAGACGGCCTACAGAGCGGAGGTGAGGGCCCTCGGAGTGTGGTGTCAGGAAAATAACCTCTCACTCAATGTCAGCAAAACAAAGGAGATGATCGTGGACTTCAGGAAACAGGAGAGGGAGCACCCCCCTATCCACATCGAGGGGACAGTAGTGGAGAAGGTGGAAAGTTTTAAGTTCCTCGGCGTACACATCACGGACAAACTGAATTGGTCCACCCACACCAAAATCACTCACAAACTTTTACAGATGCACAATCGAGAGCATGCTGTCGGGCTGTATCACCGCTTGGTACGGCAACTGCTCCGCCCACAACCGTAAGGCTCTCCAGAGGGTAGTGAGGACTGCACAACCCATCACCGGGGTTAAACTACCTTCCCTCCAGGACACCTACACCACCCGATGTCACAGAAAGGCCAAAAAGATCATCAAGGACAACAACCACCCGAGCCACTGCCTGTTCACCCTGCTATCATCCAGAAGGCGAGGTCAGTACAGGTGCATCAAAGCTGGGACAGAGAGACTAAAAAACAGCTTCTACCTCAAGGCCATCAGACTGTTAAACAGCCATCACTAACATTGAGTGGCTGCTGCCAACATACTGACTTAAATCTCTAGCCACTTTATACATAGGAATTGGATGTAACAAATGTATCACTAGCCACTTTAAATAATTTTGTATATAATGTTTACGTATCCGACATACTCATATCAAATGTATTCACTGTACTCTAAACCATCTACTGTATCTTGTCTATGCCGTTCGGGCCATCGACCCAAATCTCTAGCCACTTTAATAATTATAATTGGATGAAATAATGTATCACTAGCCACTTTAAACAATGCCATTTATATAATGTTTACATATCCTACATTACTCATCTCATATATATATATATATGTGTATATACTGTACTCCATACCATCTACTGCATCTTGCCTATGCCGGTCAGCCATCGCTCATCCATATATTTATATGTACATACTCGTATTCATTCCTTCACAAGGTAGTTGTTGTGAATTTGTTAGATTACTTGTTAGATACTACTGCATGGTCGGAACTAGAAGCACAAGCATTTCGCTACACTCGCATTAACATCTGCTAACCATGTGTATGTGACAAATAAAATTTGATTTGATTTGAGTAAAATGCACATGACAGCCCAATTGGGAGTTTGCCAAAAGGCACATAAAGACTCTCAGACCATGAGGAACAAGATTCTCTGGTCTGATGAAACGAAGATTGAACTCTTTGACCTGAATGCCAAGCGTCACGTCTGGAGGAAACCTGGCACAATCCCTACAGTGAAGCATGGTGGTGGCAGCATCATGCTGTGGGGAGGTTTTTCAGCGGCAGGGACTGGGAGATTAGTTGGGATCGAGGCAAAGATGAACGGATCCTTGATGAAAACCTGCTCCGGAGCGCTCAGGACCTCAGACTGGGGCAAAAGTTCACCTTCCAACAGGATTACGACCCTAAGCACACAGCCAAAAAAACAAAAAGAAACATTTAGGAGTGCTGCCATTTCCAAATGTTCTTGAACTTGGGTTTTAATTTGACGGTTTTGTTTCACTTGTGTTTAAATGACCACTGTGTGCGTGTGTGTGTGCGTGTGTGTGTGCGTGTGTGTGTGCGTGTGTGCGTGTGCGTGTGTGTGTGTTTACGTGTGCGTGTGTTGATCCATTTGAAGATGGGAGCTCGGCACCAGAGCATCAGGACATCACTCCCTGGTGCCAGTCTCTTTTTTATAAGGTAAATGAAACACAGCTGGTTCTGTGGAGACAGCTGTCACTGCCGTCCACTGTAGCGTAGGCAGCTAACTTCCTGCAATTCTTCACATTTTGCCATGAGACAGAGAAAATGTTTTATTTTTGAAGTAATATACAGTGCCTTCAGAAAGTAATCACACCCTTTCACTTTTTCTAAATTTTGTTGTGTTACAGACTGAATTTACAATTGATTACATTTGGATTTTCTTTCACTGGCCTACACACAATAATATCAAAGTGGAATTATGTTTTTCAGAATTGTTTACTAATTAATAAAAAATGAAAAGCTGAAATGTCTTGAGTCAATAAGTGTTCCAAGCCTTTGCTATGGCAAGTCTACTGTAAATAAGTTCAGGAGTAAAAATGTGCTTAACAAGTCACCTAATAAGTTGCATGGACTCACTTTGTGTACAATAATAGTGTTTAACATGATTTTTGACTACCCCACACATAAGGTGTAAGGTCCCTCAGTCGAGCAGTGAATTTCAAACACAGATTCAATCAGTACAAGATGGCGTCCTCTCGTGTACTTTTTCAATTTTTCGTCTTCTTTTTGTATATATTTCAATTTATTTTCACTCTTTTCCATTTTTAAATTAAATATACCTTCCGGCAACCCGCCTCACCCAATGTGATACGGATCCGCAATTTTTTTTAGACCTTATAGCCAGAACCTCCATCAGAAGCTAGCCGTTAGAAGCTAACCAGCTAAATAGCTACTAGCTATTTAGTCATTGTCAGCCACTGCTAGCGGCCTTTACCTTCTGCACAGACACCAGACGCTTTTTTAGCCTGGATAATACTTGCCAGCCTGCCAGTATCGGACTGTTTTCTCCACTACAACGCCGGATTCCTGCCGTAAGCCCTTGACCATTACTCCTGATCATCACAGCTAGCTAGCTGCCACCGAGTGACACAGCCCCGAAGCTAGCCCTGAGCCAGGCCCACCTCCCAGCCTACTCAGTGATCACTCGGCTACACAGCTGATGCCTCCCCAACACGGCTAGAATCCACTACTCCACCGGATCCTTGTCGTAAGCTCTGGACCTTTGCATCGGATCATCGCTGCTAGCTAGCTGCTACCGAGTGGCTATAGTTGCTAACGCCCCTGCCCCGAAGCTAGCACCAGTTACCGGCGAGCCAGGCACATCTCCCAGCTAGCAAACGAAATTACTATAACTGCAATACCTCTTTCGCCATCTGGCCTTGACCCTTTGTCGTCACGGCGCCCCGCCGTACCACCACGACTGGTCTGCCGACGTAACTCCATCGGCTGTGCCCTCAACCGGCCTTTGCCAGACGTTGTAGCAGACGCTTCTGTAACCGGTGTGAAATGGCTAGTTAGCTAGTGGGGTGAGCGCTAACAGCGTTTCAATCGGTGACGTCACTTGCTCACTTTAAGTCTCTCTCAAATGTCAATAGGCCTTGTATACTGTTGTTTAGGATAGTTATCATTGTTTACTACGGAGCCCCTAGTCCCACTCAACATGCCTCAGATACCTCTTTTGTCCCACCTCCCACACATGCGGTGACCTCACCCAGCATAACTAGCGCATCCAAAGATGCAACCTCTCTTATCATCACTCAGTGCCTGGGTTTACCTCCACTGTACCCGCACCCAACCATTCCCATCTGTACATTATGCCCTGAATCTATTCTACCACGCCCAGAAATCTGCTCCTTTTATTCTCTGTCCCCAACGCACTAGACGACCAGTTTTGATAGCCTTTAGCCGTACCCTCATCCTACTCCTCCTCTGTTCCTCGGGTGGCGTGGAGGTTAACCCAGGCCCTGCGTGCCCAGGCCCGGCACTCTCATTTGTTGACTTCTGTAACCGAAAAAGCCTTGGTTTCATGCATGTTAACATCAGAAGCCTCCCCCATAAGTTTGTTTTACTCACTGCTTTAGGACACTACGCCAACCCTGATTTCCTTGCAGTGTCTGAATCCTGGCTTAGGAAGGCCACCATAAATTCTGAGATTTCCATACCCAACTACAACATTTTCCATCAAGATAGAACTGCCAAAGGGGGATGAGTTGTAATCTACTCAAGAGATAGCCTGCAAAGTTCTGTCATACTTTCCAGGTCTATGCCCAAACAGTTCGAGCTTCTAATTAAAAAAAAATGAATCTCTCCAGAAACAAGTCTCTCACTGTTGCTGCCTGTTATAGACCCCCCTCAGCTCCCAGCTGTGCCCTGGACACCATATGTGAACTGATTGCCCCCCATCTATCTTCAGAGTTCGTTCTGTTAGGTGACCTAAACTGGGATATGCTTAACACCCCGGCAGTCCTACAATCTAAGCTAGATGCCCTCAATCTCACACAAATTATCAAGGAACCCACCAGGTACAACCATAAATCCGTAAACATGGGCACCCTCATAGATATTATCCTGACCAACTTGCCCTCCAAATACACCTCTGCTGTTTTCAATCAGGATCTCAGCGATCACTGCCTCATTGCCTGCATCCGCATGGGTCCGCGGTCAAACAACCACACCTCATCACTGTCAAACGCTCCCTAAAACACACCCCTGTGTTATTGACTGTACGCTTGTTTATTCCATGTGTAACTCTGTGTTGTTGTTTGTGTCGCACTGCTTTGCTTTATCTTGGCCAGGTCGCAGTTGTAAATGAGAACTTGTTATCAACTAGCTTACCTGGTTAAATAAAGGTGAAATAAAATGAAAAATAAAACCACAAAGACTAGGGAGGTTAACTCAGTTCTTAACTCAGTTGCTGGAGAGGAAGGAAACCGCTCAGGGATTTCACCATAAGGCTAATGGGGACTTTAAAATAGTTACAGAGTTTAATGGCTGTGATAGGCAAAAACTGAAGATGGATCAACAACATTGTAGCTACTCCACAATACTAACTTAATTGACAGATTGAAAAAAGGAATCCTGTACAGAATACAAATATTCTAAAACATGCATCCTGTTTGCAACAAGGCACTAAAATAATACTGCAATGAATGTGGCAAAGCAATTCACTTTTTGTCCTGAATACAAAGTGTTATGTTTGGTGCAAATAAGATCCAATACATTACTGAGTACCACTTTCCATATTTGCAAGCATAGTGGTGCCTACATCATGTTATGGGGAAAACCTGGTTCAGACAGCTTTCCAACAGACACTGGGAGATGAATTCCTCTTTCAGCAGGACAATAACCTAAAACACAAGGCCAAATATACACTGGAGTTGGTTACCAAGAAGACAGTGAATATTCCTGTGTGGCCGAGTTACAGTTTTGATTTAAATCTACTTGAAAATCCATGGCAAGACATGAACATGGTTGTCTAGCAATGTTCAACAACCAATTTGACAGAGCTTGAAGAAATTTAAAAAGAATAATGGGCAAATGTTGCTCAATCCAGGTGTGGAAAGCTTATTGAGACTTACCCAGAAAGACTTACAGCTGTAATCGCTGCCAAAGCTCCTTCTACAAAGTATTGACAGGGGTGTGAATACTTATGTAAATGAGATATTTGTGTATTTAATTTACAATAAATTTGTAAACATTTCTAAAAACATGTTTTCACTTTGACATTATGGGGTAGTGTGTGTAGATTTATGAGAAAAAAAAATATTGAATGCATTTTGAATTTAGGCTGTAACACAACAACATGTGGAATTAGTCAAGGGGTATGATTACTTTCTGAAGGCACTGTAGGTGTGTTGACTGTGATAAAGGCACTGGATTATGAGCTGTCTTGTTTGCTAAATGAACAAATGAAGTAGGCAGTGGCATGGTGCATATAGCCGTAGAAGCACAGTGACATATGCCTAAATGTGGTCATATTCAATGCTTATTGGAGGTGTGGCTTTCAGTTAGATATTTTTGGCCACCTGTCCCATGAGAGTGAATGTCATTCGAGTGCACTGCTTGCTATGAATTCTATCTGATGGTGTTTGCTTGTTTAGTTAAAAGGACAAATAATGTCCTTGTTTGGAACACTAACCAGGTTTCCATCCAACCTTTTTATACCAACCTTTTTATGTGAGTAAAGTACATGTTAGATTAAACAAAATATGCTAGACAAGGTGGGATTGTTTTGTGTCTGTAAAATTAAGAATGCGGGAAATGTCAGTGGAAACGCTTTTATTTGCACATACAGTTGAAGTCGGAAGTTTACATACTCTTAGGTTGGAGCTACATGTACATACTACCTCAATCAGCCTGACTAACCGGTGTCTGTATGTAGCCTCGCTACTTTTATAGCCTCGCTACTGTTTATAGCCTCGCTACTGTACATAGCCTGTCTTTTCACTGTCGTCTTATTTCTTTACCTACTTATTGTTCACCTAATACCTTTTTTCCACTATTGGTTAAAGCCTGTAAGTAAGCATTTCACTGTAAGGTCTACACCTGTTGTATTCGACGCAAGTGACAAATAAACTTTGATTTGATTTAATTTGAGTCATTAAAACTCGTTTTCCAACCACTCCACAAATGTATTGTTAACAAACTATAGTTTTGGCAAGTCGGTTAGGACATCTACTTTGTGCATGACACAAGTAATTTTTACAACAATTGTTTACAGATGGACAATAACCCCAAGCATACTTCCACAGTTGTGGCAAAATGGCTTAAGGACCACAAAGTCAAGATATTGGAGTGGCCATCACAAAGCCCTGACCTCAATCCTATAGAAAATGTATGGGCAGAACTGAAAAAGCATGTGCGAGTAAGGAGGCCTAAAAACCTGACTCAGTTACACGAGCTCTGTCAGTAGGAATGGGCCAAAATTCACCCAACTTATTGTGGGAAGCTTGTGGAAGGCTACCCAAAACGTTTGACCCAAGTTAAACAATTTAAAGGCAATGCTACCTAATACTAATTGAGTGTATGTAAACTTCTGGCCTACTGGGAATGGGATGAAAGAAATAAAAAGTGCAAGGTGATAAGGTTGATGCTCTTTTCCAATAAATACCGAGGGTCTTATTCTGGTGACATGATCATCGATGCTTGGCTGCCGTTTGACCAATAAAAATAATCTTGCTCTTTTGACTATAATAATCTCATCATGTATGTAGGCTATACCCGTACTGTCTCTGCGAGCTGTTGGCTGGAGCACACGTGCCAATACCAGTGGGCAAACTATATAATGCAAATTGTGAGAAAACCATCAGTAAAATTGAAAATACGATGTAAATGTTTTATTCGGTACTTTAACCACAAAAGTAAGTGCACTATGTCATCATGCAAAACCTTTTATTCGCAACAAGTCAATTCAATGGAAACACATCTCTGGTGGGAAAATGCGCATATTGTTTTATGAGAATATTCACATGAAAATCTGTCGCCAATTGAATTGAAACCTAGCTTCTGACAAATAGAGAGCATATTTATTTGTATTTTTTTCACCTTTATTTAACCAGGTAGGCCAGTTGAGAACAAGTTTTCATTTACAACTGCGACCTGGCCAAGATTTAAAAAAAGCTGTGCGACAAAAACAACAACAAAGAGTTACACATAAACAAACGTACAGTCAATAACACAAAAGAAAAATAATAATAATCTATATGCAGTGTGTGCAAATGTAGCAGAGTAGGGAGGTAGGCAATAAATAGGCCCTAGAGGCAAAAATAATTACAATTTAGCATTAATACTGGAGTGATAGATGTGCAGGTGATGATGTGCAAGTAGAGATGCTGGGGTGCAAAAGAGCAAGAGGGTAAGTAATAATATGGGGATGAGGTAGTCGGGTGTGCTTTTTACAGATTCACTGTACCTGTACACAGCCATCAGTAAGCTGCTCTGACAGCTGATGCTTAAAGTTAGAGAGGGAGATATAAGATTCCAGCTTCAGAGATTTTTGCAATTCGTTCCAGTCATTGGCAGCAGAGAACTGGAAGGAAAGGCGGCCAAAGGAAGCGTTGGCTTTGGGGATGACCAGTGAAATTTACCTGCTGGAGCGCGTGCTACGGGTGGGTGTTGCTATGGTGACCAGTGAGCTGAGATAAGACAGGGCTTTACCTAGCAAAGACTTATAGATGACCTGGAGCCAGTGGGTTTGGCGACAGATATGAAGCGAGGGCCAGTCGACGAGAGCATACAGGTCGCAGTGGTGGGTGGTATATGGGGCTTTGGTGACAAAACAGATGGCACTGTGATAGACTGCATCCAGTTTGCTGAGTAGAGTGTTGGAGGCTATTTTGTAAATGACATCGCCGGAAGTCGAGGATTGGTAGGATATTCAGTTTTACGAGGGTATGTTTGGCAGCATGAGTGAAGGAGGCTTTGTTGCGAAATAGGAAGCCGATTCTAGATTTAATTTTGGATTGGAGATGCTTAATGTGAGTCTGGAAGGAGAGTTTACAGTCTAACCAGACACCTAGGTATTTGTAGTTGTCCACATATTCTAAGTCAGAACCTTCCAGAGTAGTGATGCTAGTCGGGCGGGAGGGTGTGGGCAGCAATCGGTTGAAGAGCATGCACTTAAAAGCAGTTGGAGGCCACGGAAGGAGTGTTGTTGGGCGTTGAAGCTCGTTTTGGAGGTTAGTTAACAGTGTCCAAAGAAGGGCCAGATGTATACAGAATGGTGTCGTCTGCGTAGAGGTGGATCAGGGAATCACCCGCATCAACAGCAACATCTTTGATTTATACAGAGAGAAGAGTCGGCCTGAGAATTGAACCCTGTGGTACCCTCATAGAGACTGCCAGAGGTCCGGACAACAGGCCCTCCGAATTTGACACACTGAACTCTATCTGAAAAGTAGTTGGTGAACCAGGCGAGGCAGTATTTGCGAAGCCAAGGCTATTGAGTCTGCCGATAAGATTGCGGTGATTGACAGAGTCGAAAGCCTTGGCCAGGTGGATGAAGACGGCTGCACAGTACTGTCTTTTATCAATGGCGGTTATGATATTGTTTAGGACCTTGAGCGTGGCTGAGGTGCACCCATGACCAGCTCGGAAACCAGATTGCATAATGGAGAAGGTACGGTGGGATTCGAAATGGTCGATGATCTGTTTATTAACTTGGCTTTCGAAGATTTTAGAAAGGCGGACAGGATGGATATAGGTCTATAACAGTTTGGGTCTGGTGTGTCATCCCCTTTGAAGAGGGGGATGACCGCAGCAGCTTTCCAATCTTTGGGGATCTCAGACGATACTCAGATGAAAGAGAGGTTGAATAGGCTAGTAATAGGGGTTGCAACGATATACAGTGCATTTGGAAAGTATTCAGACCCCTTGACTTTTTCCACATTTTGTTACGTTACAGCCTTCTTCTAAAATGGAATCAATTGTCGTCCCCCCCTCATCAATCTACACACAAAACCCCATAATGATAAACCAAAAATAGGTTTTTAGAAATGTTCGCTAATTTATTAAAAATATAAAACTGAAATATCACATTGACGTAAGTACTCAGGCCCTTTACTTAGTACTTTGTTGAAGCACCTTTGGCAGCCATTATAGCCTCAAGTCTGACGCTACAAGCTTGACACACCTGTATTTGGAGTTTTTCCCATTCTTCTCTGCAGAATTTCTCAAGCTCTATCAGGTTGGATTGGGAGCCACGCTGCACAGCTACAGTGGCTTGCGAAACTATTCACCCCCATGGCATTTTTCCTATTTTGTTGCCTTACAACCTGGAATTAAAATGAATTTTTGTGGGGTTTGTATCATTAGATTTACACAACATGCCTACTACCACTTTGAAGATCCAACATATTTTTTATTGTGAAACAAACAAGAAATAACACAAAAAAACGGAAAACTTGAGGGTGCATAACTATCCCCCCAAAGTCAATACTTTGTAGAGCCACCTTTTGCAGCAATTACAGCTGCAAGTCTCTTGGGGTATGTCTCTATAAGCTTGGCACGTCTAGCCACTGGAATTTTTGCCTATTCTTCAAGGCAAAACTGCTCCAGTTCCTTCAAGTTGGATTGGTTCCGCTGGGGTACAGCAATCTTTAAGTCATACCACAGATTCTCAATTGGATTGAGGTCTGGGCTTTGACTAGACATTTAAATGTTTCCCCTTAAACCACTCGAGTGTTGCTTTAGCAGTATGCTTATGGTCATTGTTCTGCTGGAAGGTGAATCTCCTTCCCAGTCTCAAATCTCTGGAAGACTGAAACAGGTTTCCCTCAAGAATTTCCCTGTTTTTAGCACCATCCATCATTCCTTCAATTCTGACCAGTTTCCCAGTCCCTGCCAATGAAAAACATCCACACAGCAGGATGCTGCCACCACCATGGTTCACTGTGGGGATGCTATTCTCGGGGTGATGAGAGGTGTTGGGTTTGAGCCAAACATAGCGTTTTCCTTGATGGACAAAAAGCTTTTTCAAATCTGCCCACAAATGTTCTATAGGATTGAGGTCAGGGCTTTGTTATGGCCACTCCAATACCTTGACTTTGTTGTCTTTAAGCCATTTTGCCACAACTTTGGAAGTATGCTTGGGGTCATTGGCCATTTGGAAGACCCATTTGTGACCAAGCTTCAACTTCCTGACTGATGTCTTGAGATGTTGCTTCAATATATCCACATAATTTTCCTGCTTCATGATGCCATATATTTTGTGAAGTGCACCAGTCCCTCCTGCAGCAAAGCACCACCACAACATGATGCTGCCACCCTCGTGTTAAACGGTTGGGATGGTGTTCTTTGGCCTCCCCCTTTTTCCTCCAAACATAACGATAGTCATTATGGCAAAAACAAAACGTTTTTTGTTTCATCAGACCAGAGGACATTTCTCCAAAAAGTACGATCTTTGTCCCCATGTGCAGTTGCAAACCGTAGTCTGGCTTTTTGATGGCGGTTTTGCGCAGTGGCTTCTTCCTTGCTGAGTGCCCTTTCAGGTTATGTCGATATAGGACTCGTTTTACTGTGGATATAGATACTTTTGTACCCATTACCTCCAGCATCTTCACAAGGTCCTTTGCTGTTGTTCTGGGATTGATTTGCACTTTTCACACCAAAGTACGTTCATCTCTAAGAGACAGAAGGCATCTCCTTCCTGAGCGGTATGATGGCTGCGTTGTCCCATGGTGTTTATACTTGTGTGCTATTGTTTGTACAGATGAACGTGGTACCTTTTAGGCATTTGGAAATTGCTCCCAAGGATGAACCAGACTTGTGAAGGTAAAAAAAAAAAAAAAATCTGAGGTCTTACCTGATTTCTTTTTATTTTCCCATCATTTCAAGCAAAGAGGCAATGAGTTTGTATGTTGGTCTTGAAATACATCCACAGGTACACATCCAATTGATTCAAGTGATGTCAATTAGCCTATCAGAAGCTTCTAAAGCCATGACATAATTTTCTGGAATTTTCCAAGCTGTTTAAAGGCACAGTCAACTTAGTAAAATGTGAACTTCTGACCCACTGGAATTGTGATACAGTGAATTATAAGTGAAATAATCTGTCTGTAAACAATTGTTGGAAAAATTACTTGTGTCATGCACAAAGTGGATGTCCTAACCGACTTGCCAAAACTATAGTTTGTTAACAATACATTTGTGGAGTGGTTGAAAAACGAGTTTTATTGACACCAACCTAAGTGTAAGTAAACTCCCCGACTTAAACTGTATATATATATATATGTATATATTATTTTATAAATTAGAAAAACTGTATAAACTTTTTTGCTTTGTCATTATGGGGTATTGTGTGTAGATTGATGAGGAAAAAATTGATTTAATCAATTTTAGAATAAGGCGGTAACCTAACAAAATTTGGAAAAAGTCAAGCGATCTGAAGATTTTCCAAAGGCACTGTGTATATAACAAAAAAATCTCAAATCAACCCAAGCCCACCCGTGCCTACGCGGATGGCGTTCACTACTCCATGCTCTCTCTCTCTTCCGTTCCTTCTTTCTATCTCTAACCCTCCCATTTTGACCTCTGTGTCCATCTTGCCTCTCTCCATCTCTCTGATTTTGTGATGGGTCCCTCCCTCCTCCCTCACTTCAGAGTCGAGACTTCGTGGAGCCAAAGCTGCAAAACTTACTTCCTGGAGCTGGCGTCCACTTCCTGTCTTTTTGTGTGACTTCCTGTCCTGACTCTGTGATCAGGCCCCGCGGAGCCGCCTCTCTGGGAGAGACTTCCGGTTCCACAGACAGCTGTGGAGATAATTGCACCTTCCTGCTTTTGTCAGGAATTTTTCTCTTTTGTTCTCTCAAAGGTCTTTCCCCTGCACTGTTTTTACACTTTGCTGGGCTGCAGGTTTATTTTGATATCAAGTGAACCGAATCAAATTCCCTTGAGAGGTGTCATCTCAACTTTTAGAGGCACAAAGTAAACATTAGGCACAAAGTAAATATTCAACCTGGTGATTTGAAAGACTAACTGCAGACTTGCACCAGTCTATCCTCAGTGGACTGTGTATTCCCATCAGCTCCCCTCTCCCCAGAGCCTCCCATCCAGCCCTCCAGGCCACTTGCCCTGCCCTTCGTGTGTGTGGAGGAATGCAGTGGGTGTGGTGACTGTGGGCCCCGGTGGAGACAGGCGCTGACTGGTACATGAAGCCCCACCACAGCCTCCCCTGACGGGCAGGGCAGAGCAGAGACAGCCTGCAGGGAGGAGGGCTCCAGTGGGTGAGGGAGCACAGGCCAGAAGCAGAGGGGAGAAGCAGAGAGGGAGTACAGGGAGAGGGAGAGGAGAAGGGAGCATTGTGTGGATGAGGCTCTGGGTGCCTTGCTTTCTGGGATTGCAGTGTAAATCTTCCACAATAATAAATCTCTCTGCCCAGCTGAAACTGTTTATTTATATATGAATGCATATGTTTGTGTGTTGATGTGATGTGTACACCAGCTGATTTAAAAGATTCCACATGCTCTACATTGACATGGTGCCTCTAGGCTGATGAATCTCTCAGTCCTCCCATTCCTCTGTCAAGCCCACTGTAGGCTATCTGTCTCACCACACGTGGCTAACTAATGACACCACCAGTCGTACTGGTCAGCATATGTTCACCTTATGCCCTCATTGTGTCCATGTGGCCACCTGCATGGGCCGGGTGTGACAGCAGGGTGGCTGCTAGGGCCTGGGGAGTGGGGAGAAGGCCTGGGGAGTCAGGGGAGGGTACAGGCCTGTCGGTATGTCTCCCCTCAGAGAGGGTAAGCTGTGAGGGGGACATCACAGCCACATGGACTTCTCATAGCGGTCAGTGGGGGTCCATCTGGGCTGGTCATGGTGTCAGTGTGGTCAGATGGGGTTTGGAATGGAAAAAATGGTTTGAGTACCCATTGAGTTCAAATGAGTATGAGTCCCTTATATTCATTGATGTATGTTTAAGGATTTTTGAGGGGAATTGTATTAGGATCCCTGTTAGCTGTTGCAAAGGGTGCAGCTACTCTTCCTAGGGTCCACACAGAACATGAACATGACATAATACAGAACATTAATAGACAAGAAGTTGACTATGCAAACAATATGGAATTTTCAACACAATATTTCTTATAAAAAGAAGTGATACAGTCAGTCTCTTCTCAACTCTTAGCCAAAAGAGACTACCATGCATAGTATTTATTTTAGCCCTCTGATTACAATGAAGAGCAAAATGTCACTCTGTTCTGGGCCAGCTGCAGCTTAACTAAGTCTTTCTTAGCAGCACTTGGCCACATGGCAAAACTAGAACCTGCAGGACTTGCTTTGTGGAGTGTGGTGTCAAAAATCTCTTTCTCACGGACAGACCTCTCCATTGAATCTATATGTTTTGACCATGACAGTTTACAATCTAAGATTACACCAAGTAATTTAATCTCCTCAACTTGTTCAATTTGCCAATGAAGTAATCATTAAAATAATTGGCAACATCAACTGGTTTTGCGATGAACAAGCCATCATCTTTGGTTAAAGATTTTTTTGATTAAAGATGAATTTGCCCGTAATTTAATTGAAATTATGCCACAGTTTTTTTCCCATCATTCTTTATATCATTGATCTTGGCTTCATAATACAGTTACTTCTCCTTTTTGTTAAGTTTCGTCACAAAATGTCTCAAGTCAGCCAGTCAGATGTGCAGCCAGATTTATTAGCCACTCCTTTTGCCCCAGCTCTTTCAACCATACAGTTTTTAATCACTCCATGGAGCCTTACAGAGACACTGGGGTGGCAGGTAGCCTAGTGGTTAGAGTGTTGGGTCAGTAACCATAAGGTTGCTAGATCAAATCCTGAGCTGACAAGGTAAAAATCTGTTGTTCTGCCCCTGAACTAGGCAGTTAACCCACTCTTCCTAGGCTGTCATTGTAAATAACAATTTGTTCTTAACCTGTTTGAGCTAGGGGGCAATATTTTGAAGTTCGGATGAAAAACGTGCCCAAAGTAAACTGCCTGTTACTAAAACTGTTAAAATAATGTCTGTGAGCTCATTTTCCATTGAATTGCTATTGGAAATGCTTAAATCCAGCTCCCAGGTTGCAGTACCTATGGCTTCCACTAGATGTCAACAGTTTTTCGACAAGGTATCATGCGTTTACCTTGAAAAATGAAGGAGTAGAAGAAAATTATCCAAGTGGAGTGAGGAAGTACCTTTTGGGTTTGGCTCGCGGGCCTCTGTTTTTTTATTTTCTATCGCCCAGGTTATTATCCGTGTGAAATATTATAGTTAATATACATAATAGTGTACCTAAGGATCGATTAGAAACATTGTTTGATTTGTTTGGACAAAGTTTATAGGTATATCTTTATAGGTATATGCTCTGAAGGTCTTGTATAATGGATGAGTGGACGGTGGATTTTCTGAACAGAATGCGCCAACCAAACGGAGCTTTAACGATATAAAGAGGGACTTTTTCGAACAAAAGGAACATTGATTGTCTTGCTTGGACACTTCGGATTGGCATCAGAAGAAGATCTTCAAAGGTAAGCGATTTATTTTAGCTCTTTTTATGACTTTTCTGACACCCGTGCTGGTTATGTTTTTATGCTAATGCAGGAAGTACACGGGGCGCTGTCCTCAGACAATCAAATGTTATGCTTTCGCCGTAAAGCCTTTTTGAAATTTGACAACGCTGTGAGATTGCCAAGATTCTAAGCTTTTGAAGAGTGTGCAACACTTTCATGAATGTTTGAAATGAATATTTCTGTCATTTGAATTTGGCGCTCTGCAATTTCACCGGATGTTGTAGATGTGGGACGTGACCATCCAACTTAGCGCAGAGAGGTTAACTGACTTGCCTGGTTAAATAAAGCTAAAATAATTCTAACAGTCAGTTTCTTAACTACTTAGGGAGCAGTGGGGCGCTATTAAGCATTCATCAATATACAAGTGTTGCATAGCCATCAAAAGCTCTGATTCTTGGCAATATCACAGCGTTGTCAGATTTCAGAAAGGCTTTACGGCGAAAGCACAACATTTGATTGTTTGAGGATAGCCACTCTCATATTTTATGCATTAGCATAAATACATAACCAAAGGGGGTCTCATAAAACGCATAAAATCACTAATATAAAACCCCTTACCTTTCGAAGAACTTCTGCTGAGGGCTTCCCAAGTGTCCAACGAAGACATCCAATGGTTCTTTTGTTAGAAAAAGTAATTTATTATATCCATAAATCTCAGTTTGGTTGGCACGTTATGATCATAAAATACAGCGTCCACTCGCCCATTGAACCGTGAAGAGAACACGTTCAACCTATACACGTGTCCAAGAACAATCAAACATCATTGATAATGTATCCTTAGGAACACTTTTATGTATATTTACTATAATATTTCAACCGGATTATAAACTGGACGATAGGAAAGGAAAAAACCACAGCGCGTGAACCTAAGTAGTTAACGACTCATGGTGTAATTCTAGGAGCATACAGGAACTCAAAGAATTTTGTTCAACCGACCTAGAAATCCTCACAATTAAATTCCGACCATATTATCTCCCAAGAGAACTCTTCCGTCATCGAAACGGCCGTTTACATCCCACCTCAAGCCAAAATTTTGACGGCCCTCAAAGAACTTCACTGGACTTTATGAAACTGGAAACCCCATATCCTGAGGCTACATTTATTGTAGCAGGGGATTTTAACAAAGCAAATCTGAGGACTAGGCTACCGAAGTTCTATCAACATATTGACTGTCCTACTCGCGCTACTAAGACTCTCGACCATTGCTATTCAAACTTCCGGAACGCTTACAAGGCCCTCCCCCGCCCTCTTTTTGGCAAATCTGACCCCGACTCCATCTTGCTCCTCCCGTCCTAAAGGCAGAAACTCAAACAGGAAGTGCCCGTGCTTCGTACTATTCAATGCTGGTCTGACCAATCGGAATCCACGCTTCAGGATTGTTTGATCACGTGGACTGGGATATGTTCTGGGTAGCTTGTGAAAAAATTATCTATACGCATACACGGATACAGTGACTGAGTTCATAAGGAAGTGTATAGGCGATGTAGTACCCACTGTGACTATTAAAACCCTACCCCTAACCAGAAACCATGGATAGATGGTAGCATTCGTGCGAAAATAAAAGTGCAAACCACGCGGCCCGCTACCAAGGACTTTGGATTTTCCTTCTCCATGGCCGACGTGAGTAAAACATTTAAACGTGTTAATCCTCGCATGGCTGCTGGCCCAGACCTAGCCGCGTCCTCAGAGCATGCGCAGACCAGATGTTTTTGGGAATATTCAATCGCTCCCTATCCCAGTCTGCTGTCTCCACATGCTTCAAGATGGCCACCATTGTTCCTGTACCCAAGAAGGCAAAGCTAACTGAACTTACCTTGTTAGGGAGTGGCAGCTGAGGGGGTCGGTTTTGGAGAGCCTGGCGTGCCCAAAGTAAAATGCCTCCCATTCAGGCCCAGAAAATAGGATATGCACATATTTAGTACCATTGGATAGGAAACACTCTGAATTTTCCAAAAGCGTTAACCATTTGTCTGTGAGTGAAACAGAACGCATATGGCAGGCGAAACCCCGAGGAATTTCTGTCCTGGAAAAAGTGGTTTTGACAGAGTGCCTCATTGGGAACCCCTCCCTCATGAAAATGACCATATAAGGGCATATGAATGCAGTACCCATCGCTTCCTTTAGATGTCAACAGTCTCGAGACAGTGTAAAATTTCATTTTGGATGAATTAGACCAGAGAATAAGAGCAAACCAGGAAGTGACCTTTTTATGTAAACAGTACCCAGTGCGCGCCCGACAAGGCGCGCAGTGTCTTTTTTACCGTCTTTATCGATCAGTTTATATTCCGGTTGATTTATAATAGTAAATATACGTAAAAGTGTTCCTAAGGATACATTTAAAACTATGTTTGATTGTTCTTGGACAAGTTTATAGGTATAAGATGAACGATTTGCGTGACGTTTCAATGGACTAGTAGAGGCTGTCGTTTCTGATTATAACGTGCGAACCAAATGGAGGATTTATGGATAAAATACATTACTTTTTCTAACAAAAGAAACATGGATTGTCTTCGTTGGACACTTAGGATGACCTCAGCAGAAGTTCTTCAACAGGTAATTGATTTGTTTTCGCTGTGAAATGTGTTATGTGTGTGCCATGATGGCTAATCGATTCATGGCTATGGGAAAAATATGTGAGGTGCTACCCTCAAATAATCAAATGTGCTGCTTTCGCCGTAAAGCCTTTTTGAAATCTGACAACGCTGTGATATTGCCAAGAAACAGAGCTTTTGATGAGTATGGAACACTTGTATATTGGTGGATGTTTAATAATTCAACTTTTGGATTTTGAATTTGGCGCCTTACATTTCACCTGGTAGTGTCGGGAGCAGCCCGCTAGCGCCCCAGCAATCCCTGAGAGGTTAATGACTATCGCCCCGTAGCACTCACCTGTCATCATAAAGTGCTTTGAGAGACTAGTCAAGGACCATTTCACCTCTACCTTACCTGCCACCCTAGACCCACTTCAATTTGCTTACCGCCCCAACAGATCCACAGACAATGCAATCACACTGCCCTATCCCATCTGGACAAGAGGAATACCTATGTAAGAATGCTGTTTATTGACTATAGTTCAGCATTCAACACCATAGACCCCTCCAAGCTCATCATTAAGCTCGATGCCCTGGGTCTGAACCCCGCGCTGTGCAAACGGGTCCTGGACATCCTGACGGCCCGCCCCCAGGTGAAGGCAGGAAACATCACCTCCACTCCGCTGATCCTCAACACTGGGGCCCCACAAGGATGCGTGCTCAGCCCCCTCCTGTACTCCCTGTTCACCCATGACTGCGTGGCCAAGCACTCCTCCAACTCAATCATCAAGTTTGCTGACGACACAACAGTAGTAGGCTTGATTATTAACGATGACAAGACCACACTCCCAGAGCCCTCACCTCCTCCTACAGGGAGTGTGGTGCCTTGAAAACAACCTCTCACTCAACGTCAACAAAACAAAGGAGATGATTGTGGACTCCAGGAAACAACAGAGGGTGCACCCCCCTATCTACATCGACGGGACCGCAGTGGAGGAGGTGGAAAGCTTCAAGTTCCTTGGCGTATACATCACTGACAAACTGAAATGGACCACCCACACAAACAATGTGGTGAAGAAGGCGCAACAGAGCCTTTTCAACCTCAGGAAGCTAAAGAAATTTGGTTTGTCACCTAAAACCCTCACACATTTTTACAGATGCACAATTGAAAGCATTCTGTCGGGGCTGTATCACCGCCTAGTACGGCAACTGCACCGCCCGTAACCGCAAGGCTCACCAGAGGGTGGTGCGGTCTGCCCAACGCATTACCGGGGGCAAACTACCTGCCCTCCAGGACACCTACAGCCCCCGATGTCACAGGAAGGCCAAAAAGATCCTCAAGGACATTAACCACTCGTGCCACTGCCTGTTCACCCCGCTATCATCCAGAAGGCGAGGTCAGTAAAGGTGCATCAAAGCTGGGACCGAGAGACTGAAAAAACAGCTTCTATCTCAAGGCCATCATACTGTTAAACAGCCATCACTAGCACATTAGAGGCTGCTGCCTATAGGCATAGACTAGGAATCACTGGGCACTGTAAGGAACGGAACACTAGTCACTTTAATATAGTTTACATATCTGACATTACTCATCTCATATGTATATACCGTTTTCTATAATATTCTACAGTATCTCATTCACTTAGTAATGTTTACATATCTTGCATTACTCATCTCATATGTATATACTGTTTTCTATACTATTCTACTGTATCTTAGTCTGTTCCGCTCTGACATCGCTCGTCCATACCTATATAGTCTTAATTAATTCCTACTTAGATTTGTGTGTATTGGGTATATGTTGTGTAATTTGTTAGGTATTACTGCACTGTCAGAGCTAGAAGCACAAGCATTTCGCTACACCCGCAATAACATCTGCTAAAATGTGATTTGATTTGATCTTGAGAAGAGAGCTTGATGAAAACCAGTCAATATTCATTTCCCCAAGAAAGTAGACCTCTATGTTTACATCACATACACTTTCAAGCATTTCACACACATTATTTAGATACTGACTGTTGGTGGCCTAAAGCAACACCCCAAAAGCAAAAGGCTTTAGATGAGGCAGGTGAACCTGCAGCCACAGTACTTCAATAACACTTGACATGAGATCTTTTCTAAGAATTACTGGGATATGGCTCTGAATATATATATATATAGCAACACCTCCCCCATAAGCATTCCTGTCTCTTCTATATATGTTATATCATTGTCTAAACTACTGTATTCTAGGGGATATATGGTTAATATTTAACTAAACAATTAATAATCAGACTGGATAAATAACAGTATTTAGGGTTGTTCCGCCTAAGCTGTATGTGAAACCACATAACTTACACTGTTAGAAAAAGAGGTACTATCTAGAACCTAAAAGGGTTATTCAGCTGTCCCCATAGGATAACTCTTTTGAAGAACCCTTTTTGGTTCCAGGTAGAACCCTTTCCCCAGAGGGTTCTACATGGAACTCTAAAGGGTTCGACTCGGAACCAAAAAGGGTTATACCTGGAACCAAAAAGGGTTCTCCTATGGGGACAGTCGAATAACCTTTTTGGAACTATTTTTTTCTAAGTGTGTAGGGGCTGTCTAGTCAAGGCTATGGTATCTGAAAATGTACATTGCTTCAGTTAACATCTATACAGATAGCATCTAAAATCTAAGCTATGCGAATATTACTGGACAAGTGCAGCTGAAAATCCACCACAACAGTGCTTAAGAGCAAGACATGCTTTTGGCATGAGCCTGTGGCATTTCACTTTCCTTACACAAGAACGAACAGCTATGATACAATCTCAATCCATCACAATTAGTGGGTGAGTGTGGTTTTAAGAGTCAGACTTGAGGTGATGGAGTTGAAGCCTCTACCCAGGACAAAGTCTCCATCCTGGGGGACCTAAGCATGTCCTGACTGGGTCTCCCTTGGTCCTGGTCCTGGCTCTGCCTGGCTGTGCTGAGTGACAGGGACACACATGGGCCTCTTCACACATACTCCACTTCCTGCTAATGAAGGGCACTGCACTACATCCCTCAGGACCAGCATGTAGGCCAGGACAGGAGGCCACGCAAAGATAGATAAGGGTTTGTCCTCCTAAGCAGTAACAGTAAAGAGCACATGAATAAAAGTGAAGAAACTTAAGATGAATATGAAGTGTCAAGTATATGCTGTCTCATTGCATTTGGACTCTGTGATCCCCCTCTGGGGACCATACTGTATGCAACTCTATTCTACCCCAGCAGCATTGTTGTGACAGTGGCATCTGATTTACAAACTCAATACCAGCTAATGAAAAACAACATTTGAAGACCCCCCAAAAATATGGCACATACAGTGAGATAACTACATTTGCCTTTGGCATGCTGAGGCTTAATTGGCCCAAACCATGACAACAACTTGAACAATGTGTGTGTGTGGACATCAACCAATAGGTTCATTGCGCTGACATTTTCAACCGAGAAAAACTTCAGTAGCATAGTTTGCAAAAGCATGAACACCACTATAACCAAACAAAAGTATCATTAAATATCCTTTTTCAAGTTTTTACAGTCTAGGTGGGAAAACACAACTATGCTCAGTTATCAATGCTCAGTTAACAACATAATAATAAGTTACCCAGTAAAAGGACAGTGACATGTAAAGAGCAGTAGAGAGAGAGGGGCTGTATGTGTAATGAGCTTGAAATAACCCAGTGCGTTTCCTTCGCTCGCTCTGTGACTGTCCTCCCTTCCTTTTTTCTTCCTCTTTTGGGAGACATGCATTTTCCAGCTGCACAGCCCCCACAGTGCGAGGCCAGGCCAGGAGCACAGCTGGCCAGACATGGTGGAGCCAGTCGACAGGCGCATGGAGCGCTGCCCGCCCAGGCCCTCTTCCTCCGCAAACATGTCCAGGTGTGGGGCCTACGAGCTGGGCTTCTGATCTGCACCAAACAGGTTTGTGTTTGGGGGAGGGGGTGGAGGGAGTGTCCTGCTGAAGCTGTGTCAACACTGAGAAAGACAAAGAGAGAGAGAGCCCGAGAGAGAGTGTGTGTGTGTGTGTAAGAGTGTAAGAAGAGAAGGTTACCCAGGGGGAGACAGTTGGCAACAATGATTACTACAGCGTTGTAGCTAAATTGTTCACTTCATACCTAGCCTAATTCATGCCCTGCCAGAGGAGAGCAATACAGATGGGATAAGTGGTTTGCAATGGCTTTGATTTAAAACATATAGGAACACTGGTTATTATATTTGAATGAAAAACAAATGGCCACCTGCAGTACACACACATGTACACATGCATGAATTTACACAGAAACACACACGTGCGTATAACCCCCGCCACACAGCCTGCACAAATAAGGTTCGAAAAAAACTATCATAAAATACTGTACACTTGAACGATTTCAAATCAGTTCAGTTTAATGACATTACCTGTGGAGATTTGATATGCAATTTTATTTCATTACCTCAACTGAAGATGACTTCACCCGGCTCTCATCCAAGTCAAGCATTCCACACACGTGTACCCGCACGCGCGCGCACACACACACACGGCCATGAAGATCAGAAGAACAGGAGGCATATAATTGGAGATCAGATAAGACAGGGCCAGACACAGATAAGGCCTTTGAACAGATTCATCTCAGGAGAGAGGGAGAGAGAGAAGTCCCCCTCCAGCCATCTCACACGATGAAAGGCTGTTGGGCTGTTTGTAGACAATATTGCTACTAATTAACTGGGCCAGCAAAAGCCCTGCGTGCAGTGTGACGTCCCCCCTTGCATGCACACGGACAGAGACACACACACACCAACTCATCATCCTGTGGAGTCCCTAAACGTCAGTGGTGTATGTGGCCCCCTTGTGGTATAGGCAAGACACTGCAGAAAACAGGAGGAACCAGTGTACCCCTTTCTCTTTCTCTGTATGTTATGAGGCAGATTAATTCTGAAGTCAACTTTCACCTGTCCACATGCAAACATGTCCATGTCAGACTGTCACTGACCGTGCAATGGGTGCGTATATGGCATAGTAGAGCTCCCTCCTACTGTGCATGTTGTTAGCAGGCAGGGTTAAAGCCTAGTTAACCTCATAGATGAATGATTCCATAAACCTTCCGCTGTTACTTCTGATGCTACTAGGGACCCATGGAGGGACTGGGGCCTGATGTCGAGAGAACTCCCTAACTGTGGCAAAGATAAACAAAAGCAAGGTGTTTAAACAACCACAGGAGTGTGTGTGTATGTGTGTGTTTGTCTCTGTTTGTATCTGTTGGGAGCAATGCCTGTGGCTTGCTCACCTGTTCACACACAGGGACAAAAGACATTGGGAGGAAACAGACGTCCCAGAGGGAGAACAAGCCTTGTGGTGAACACTGCACTACCTAACACAGCCTCAACTACACTACACCTGTTTGTTTAGAGGACGGCCACACCCTGATCAACTTCAACACAGCCTGCATGTCTACACACTACCTGTTTAAACAGCTGAGTAAGCCTTGACTCAAGAGGCCTCACAATGGCAGAGGATCAGCTGGAAACACATGCTGCTCTTTGGTTGGGTGTAATTGTGAATCCATTGCTGCCTTAACCACTTATGTCCAATGAGCCACTATAAGCAGAGAAGGGAGAAAAAGCACATTCTGATGTACAATGAGAAAGCCTGGGTTCAGTGAATGTCTGTGGTGTGCATGGCTTACTATATATGGACTAGAGCTTCAACTAAAACATTTCATTATGTGTTGGAACTGATGTGGAGATTACACGCATAAACCAAGAATCTGTAATTCTGTGAATTAATTCTCTGGAGTTGGATTGGATGAGAGTCTAGAGCTGGGCCCAGTTTGGATGTAGTGTGCTATTGAAGGAATGACATGGAACCAGAAAGCCTATATTTAAAATGACATTCTGTGGTAAGCTAAATGAGGACAACTTCTGTGCCAATTATCACACAAAAGTCTATTCTTCTGTACGTTATAGTAATGTGTTGATGATCACATGCACAGCTTTTGGCCACAACTGTACGCACACACACACACACACACAATAATTTAACTGCAACCAGAGCCCAGAGGTACTGTACATGGAAAAGGGTGGTAACATTAGTTGGAACCCTGTGCATCTCATATGCTGTAAGTAGAGGGAAGGTTATTGGCGTCACGCGTCGAGTCAGGCTGGCGTCCGCCTGTTGCTGGCCTGCGCGTTTTGGGGGTCCGTGTGGAGGGGGTTTTGTGGCCATGGTGCTACGCTGCTTCAGCCCTGGCCTGGGTGATTTACAGGAGGAGCGGTGACATTTTCTGGGGATATTCAGAGAGCAGAGCGGGCGTAGCAGGCCAGGCAGCGCCACAAAGCACAGCACATCTGGAGTCTAGACTCACTGGCTCTCCCTCTCTCATTCCCTCTCTCCCTCAGCTACTCGCCTGCCTGCCATGCCTGGGCCACAGTCCTCTCTGTCTTCTATTTGCATAGCTGCTGGTGTTAAATTAAAATGGAATCCCCCTCACCCCCACACTCACATACACACATTCCCCTCTCTCATCTCCAAATTCATATGATGAAGGACAGACTAACTAGGAAAATGACTGTGGTCATAGAGAGCATGTGGAAGACATCATAAATGGATTGTTATTACTATCCTTACAAAGACACGGAGAATAAGTGTTCACAGGGGACACCTGTCATCTCTCCCTCTCTTGTATATATCTTGTTGTAGGAGTCAGTGCAATAGAATGTTTGCAGGCTGATAAAATAATGTTGAGACAAGTTGGAATGTTCACATGCTCATACTCAGAGTCACTATTCAGGTCATGAACAAGTAGTCCCCTGAACAATGGCCGCTGAGGGGAAAACAACTGCAGTTCGCCATCTGTGCCCATTCAACATAGCCTACAGATAAAGGATCTTAATTTGAGCCTGTTTGCTACAGCAGGAAAATAATCCTCCAGCAACAGGAAATCTGAATTATTATGTGGATCTCTTGGGGGGATTGATACATTTTTTGTTTGGGCAAATCAAGTCTGACATTTTAAAGTGCAAATAACAAACTTTAGTGGCCTTTTTAAACCTTGAATACACTACAATTCTCAGCAACAAAAGAGTGATCAACTTAAGATATTAAGTTATTTATTCTAAACAAAACAAATTGTTGGGGTTCTCATACTCTTACAATGTTGTTTTGATTATTATATTTGGTTGTGATCTTTGAAAAATGCCAATTTTGGATGCAGTAGTTAGCTAGAATTCTAATGCTCATTGACATAGGCTGTAGCAAAATTTGCCAAAGGGCATTTTTACTGGTTGAAGTTGAAGTGTTTTTCAAGCATAATGCAGTTGATCGGCTACGATGACACAACAAGATGAAATTTGTGCTCTGTCATTTGTTGAGTTGTCCCATCAAGTTAACACAAAGATTTAGATAAATACTTCTGATGTCCCTGACCGTCTTAAAATGATGCTCTCTAACC
This sequence comes from Brachymystax lenok tsinlingensis, assembly GCA_030435695.1. Classification (NCBI taxonomy): domain Eukaryota; kingdom Metazoa; phylum Chordata; class Actinopteri; order Salmoniformes; family Salmonidae; genus Brachymystax; species Brachymystax lenok. Next base: position 20,302,237 of record CM059797.1, on the reverse strand, counting down.
TTCAACCTTACAGGTTATTTAATGAAATGTGTTACCTAATCATTTTGTAGCCATTAATTTTGTGGCTGGTTGATAAATGTAATTGAAATTCTGCAATTGGTGATGAGAAAAAATCCTGCCTTTTAGCAATTGGACTATTGCTGATGCTGGTCTCGGCAACCCTCAGCAGCCACTAACCAATACATATTTTAGTAGGCCCTGTACTACACTATTTCCTCCATAATGTAACTAGACACCATTAATAAATACACAATCACAATAGTGTCCCCCTCTGAAAGGGCGGGAAACTAGAAGAGACCTTTGTCAGAGAACCCAGAGAGTTAGGCGTCCTGAGCGACAACATGATTTACTGCAGACAAACAGGGGCCTCCGTTTACCATGTTCCCTGATTTCCTCCTAAGTAATAAACATGGTGTTTTTACGGCCCTGATCGCCCTATCGCATTCACACTGTGTCATACACTCTGGGATAAATGGCTGTGTTCAGGTTTCTGGTGTTAAACAGGTCATAAATGGCAGCTACCCAATACCCCAACAAGGCCCTAACGTGCCTGAGCTGCCTGTCCTCCTCTCTCCAGCTCTCAAATGGAAAAAACGACTGTTGCTACTTGGGCACCACAAGGTAATATCCATTAAAAAAAGAAAACACAGCCCAGTCACATCTGGATTACACTAGTTATGTTTGCCTTCTCTGGAAGCCATTATCACAAATAGACAAAGTGTGCTTTGCGTGTCTGAATGGCTCTCACTATGAAATCAATCTCTCACACTTGCACCGCTGAAGCGCTCACACCCATTCGCCACCTGTATCCACTCTGGTTCCCACCCTTGTTTTCTGTGTGATGAAGAGGGAGAGGGAATACTGAGAGGGGGCGATACCAGATACAGGAGAGAGTAAGCACTCCCAGGTGAATGGGGCTAGAAGTGACCTTAATTCCTCTGATTACAGGTGCACACAGCCACTGTTGCTGTCACCTGTTGAGGAGGTAGTTTGGGCTGACTATCACACTATATAAAAAAGGTCACAAAGATCCTCTTCCCCTCTCCTGCATTCTGAAGGTAAGATTTTGAACTGTTCTCACTGACTGATTGTCAAAGCACCAAGCGGACTCCAGCTGACACTAAGAACAGAATATGGAACACTACATTGGCACTCATTACCCAAAGCATATTATTCACATGATCATCCAGTCATACTGCCATTACAGTATTGGATATGATATTTGCAGAATATTTGGTACAGTAGTTAAAACTATGAAATGCATGTTTCCCCATAAAAAGAAAACCACTAAACAAATGAGCCAATACTCTGACAGTAAAACACTCACAGAGGCAGCTGAATATGATTTCTGTTATTTCCTTTGGAGGCAGAAATAAGTGCTGATTCATAGTGACCATCAGAGACTCATAAGTTGTGCAATAAAACTTTGGGGAGGTGTGTGTGTGTGTGTGTGTGTGTGTGTGTATGTGACAGGGTTTGTATTTACATGTTGCGACAGAACCAAGGCCCTCTGTGTTGATAATTGGCTTTGCACAGTGAATGAGACTTAGCAGTATGGTGCCAGGACAACAACAACCTCTCCCTCAACGGCAGTAAGTCCAAAGAGCTGATCATGGACTATAGGAGAAAGAGGGGAGAGCACGCCCCCATCAACAGGGCTGTTGTGGAGCGAGTCGAGAAATTCCAAGTTCCATGGTGTGCGCGTCACTAAGGACCGAACATGGTCCACACACACCCACACAGTTGTGAAGAGGACACGGCAGCGCCTCTTCCTCCTCAGGAGGCTGAAAAGGTTTGTCATGGGCCCTCGGAACCTCAAAAAGTTCTACAGCTGCACCATCCAGTGCATCTTGACTGGCTGCATCACCGTTTGGTATAGTAACTGCAAAGCGCAAGAGAGGGTGGAGCGGAAAGCACGGTACATCACATGGGCCGAGCTCCCTGCCATCCAGGACCTCTATATCAGGCGGTGCAAGAGGAAGACCCGAAAAATCGTCAAAGAGTCCAGCCATACACTCACTAGACTATATATACACAAACCATATACACACACTCACTCACACACATTACATTGACACTCCCACACAAAACCCACACACATATTCACATAATCTACAGGGCCAAGGCCTAAGGTTTTGAGAATGACACAAATATTAATTTTCACAAAGTCTGCTGCCTCAGTTTGTATGATGGCAATTTGCATATACTCCAGAATGTCATAAAGAGTCATCAGATGAATTGCAAAGTCCCTCTTTGCCATGAAAATGAACTGAATCCCCAAAAAACATTTCCACTGCAATTCAGCCCTGCCACAAAAGGACCAGCTGACATCATGTCAGTGATTCTCTCGTTAACACAGGTGTGAGTGTTGATGAGGACAAGGCTGGAGATCACTGTCATGCTGATTGAGTTCGAATAACCGACTGGAAGCTTCAAAAGGAGGGTGGTGCTTGGAATCATTGTTCTTCCTCTGTCAACCATGGTTTCCTGCAAGGAAACACGTGCCGTCATCATTGCTTTGCACAAAAAGGGCTTCACAGGCAAGGATATTGCTGCAAGTAAGATTGCACCTAAATCAACCATTTATCAGATTATCAAGAAGTTCAAGGAGAGCGGTTCAGTTGTTGTGAAGAAGGCTTCAGGGCCCCCAAGAAAGTCCAGCAAGCGCCAGGACCGTCTCCTAAAGTTGATTCAGCTGCGGGATCGGGGCACCACCAGTACAGAGCTTGCTCAGGAATGGCAGCAGGCAGGTGTGAGTGCATCTGCACGCACAGTGAGGCGAAGACTTTTGGAGGATGGCCTAGTGTCAAAAAGGGCAGCAAAGAAGCCACTTCTTTTCCAGGAAAAACATCAAGGACAGGCTTATATTCTGCAAAAGGTACAGGGATTGGACTGCTGAGGACTGGGGTAAAGTCATTTTCTCTGTTGAATCCCCTTTCTGATTGTTTGGTGCATCCGGAAAAAAGCTTGTCCGGAGAAGACAAGGTGAGGGCTACCATCAGTCCTGTGTCATGCCAACAGTAAAGCATCCTGAGACCATTCATGTGTGGGGTTGCTTCTCAGCCAAGGGATTGGGCTCATTCACAATTTTGCCTAAGAACACAGCCATGAATAAAGAATGATACCAACACATCCTCCGAGAGCAACTTCTCCCAACCATCCAGGAACAGTTTGGTGACGAACAATGCCTTTTCCAGCATGATGGAGCACCTTGCAATAAGGCAAAAGTGATAACTAAGTGGCTCGGGGAATCCTCAAGAGGTGGGTGGACAAACAAAACCCCACAAATTCTGACAAACTCCAAGCATTGATTATACAAGAATGGGCTGCCAACAGTCAGGATGTGGCCCAGAAGTTAATTGACAGCATGCTAGGGCGGATTGCAGAGGTCTTGAAAAAGAAGGGTCAACGCTGCAAATATTGACTCTTTGCATCAACTTCATGTAATTGTCAATAAAAACTTTTGACACTTATGAAATGCTTGTAATTATACTTCAGTATTCCATAGTAACATCTGACTAAAATATCTAAAGACACTGAAGCAGCAAACTTTGTGGAAATTAATATTTGTGTCATTCTCAAAACTTTTGGCCACGTCTGTACACGCACGCACACACACACACACACACACAGCTGTTCTTTATTTTACTCTTACAATTATCTATCCTGATGTCTAGTCACTTTACCCTGCCTTCATATACAGTGAGGGAAAAAAACATTCCCAACAATACAGAGTTTGAAAATAAAATAATAACACAAGAGGAATAAAATAAAATACACAAGAATGGAGCTATATACAGGGAGTAGCAGTACCAGATCAATGTGTAGAGCAGTGGAGGCTCCTCAGAGGAGGAAGGAGAGAACCATATCCTCCTCAATGAAATTTCATAAAAATAAAATATCTAAAAAGTTTTCCATTTTAGATAATACTACAGTTAGGGAAAAAAGTATTTGATCCCCTGCTGATTTTGTACGTTTGCCCATTGACAAAGAAATGATCAGTCTATAATTTTAATGGTAGGTTTATTTGAACAGTGAGAGACAGAATAACAACAAAGAAATTCAGAAAAACGCATGTGAAAAATGTTATAAATTAATTTGCATTTTAATGAGGGAAATAAGTATTTGACCCCTCTGCAAAACATGGCTTAGTACTTGGTGGCAAAACCCTTGTTAGCAATCACAGAGGTCAGACGTTTCTTGTATTTGGCCACCAGGTTTGCACACATCTCAGGAGGGATTGTGTCCCACTCCTCTTTACAGATCTTCTCCAAGTCATTAAGGTTTCGAGGCTGACGTTTGGCAACTCGAACATTCAGCTCCCTCCACAGATTTTCTATGGGATTAAGGTCTGGAGACTGGCTAGGCCACTCCAGGACCTTAATGTGCTTCTTCTTGAGCCACTCCTTTGTTGCCTTGGCCGTGTGTTTTGGGTCTTTGTCATGCTGGAATACCCATCCACGACCCATTTTCAATGCCCTGGCTGAGGGAAGGAGGTTCTCACCCAAAATTTGATGGTACATGGCCCCGTCCATCGTCCCTTTGATGCGGTGAAGTTGTCCTGTCCCCTTAGCAGAAAAACACCCCCAAAGCATGTTTCCACCTCCATGTTTGATGGTGGGGATGGTGTTCTTGGGGTCATAGGCAGCATTCCTCCTCCTCCAAACACGGCGAGTTGAGTTGATGCCAAAGAGCTCCATTTTGGTCTCATCTGACCACAACACTTTCACCCAGTTGTCCTCTGAATCATTCAGATGTTCATTGGCAAACTTCAGACGGGCATGTATATGTGCTTTCTTGAGCAGGGGGACCTTGTGGGCGCTGCAGGATTTCAGTCCTTCACGGCGTCGTGTGTTACCAATTGTTTTCTTGGTGACTATGGTCCCAGCTGCCTTGAGATCATTGACAAGATCCTCTCGTGTAGTTCTGGGCTGATTCCTCACCGTTCTCATGATCATTGCTACTTCACGAGGTGAGATCTTGCATGGAGCCCCAGGCCGACGGAGATTGACAGTTCTTTTGTGTTTCTTCCATTTGCGAATAATCGCACCAACTGTTGTCACCTTCTCCCCAAGGTGCTTGGCGATGGTCTTGTAGCCCATTCCAGCCTTGTGTAGGTCTACAATCTTGTCCCTGACATCCTTGGAGAGCTCTTTGGTCTTGGCCATGGTGGAGAGTTTTGAATCTGATTGATTGATTGCTTCTATGGACAGGTGTCTATTATACAGGTAACAAACTGAGATTAGGAGCTCTCCCTTTAAGATTGTGCTCCTAATCTCAGCTCGTTACCTGTATAAAAGACACCTGGGAGCCAGAAATCTTTCTGATTGAGAGGGGGTCAAATACTTAATTTTCTCATTAAAATGCAAATCAATTTATAACATTATTTACATGCGTTTTCTGGATTTTTGTTGTTGTTATTCGTCTCTCACTGTTCAAATAAACCTACCATTAGAATTATAGACTGATCATTTGTTTGTCAGTGGGCAAACGTACAAAATCAAAAAAATACTTTTTTCTCTACCTCGTAGAGTAGCAATGATCATGAGAACGGTGAGGAATCAGCCCAGAACTACACGGGAAACGTCTGGCCAACTACAAGAAACGTCTGACCTCTGATTGCCAACAAGGGTTTTGCCACCAAGTACTAAGTCATGTTTTGCAGAGGGGTCAAATACTTATTTCCCTCATTAAAATGCAAATCAATTTATAACATTTTTCACATGCGTTTTTCTGAATTTTTTTGTTGTTATTCTGTCTCTCACTGTTCAAATAAACCTACCATTAAAATTATAGACTGATAATTTCTTTGTCAGTGGGCAAACGTACAAAATCAGCAGGGGATCAAATACTTTTTTCCCCTCACTGTAGTATTATCTAAAATGGAAAACGTTTTAGATATTTTTATTTTTATGAAATTTCATTGAGGAGGATATGGTTCTCTCCTTCCTCCTCTGTGGAGCCTCCACTGCTCTACACATTGATCTGGTACTGCTACTCCCTGTATATAGCTCCATTCTTGTGTATTTTATTTTATTCCTCTTGTGTTATTATTTTATTTTCAAACTCTGTGTTGTTGGGAATGGTTTGTTAGAAAGCATTTCATTGTAAAATCTACACCAGTTGTATTCGGGACATGTAACAAATACAATATAATTTTATTTAATGTGCTGCTGGCTGGCTGGCGGGTTGTTTGGAGCTGACAGGCTGGCAGAACACAGTGTGACACACCAGAGCCACTGGGGCGGCACCACCGTCAACAGAGCACTGAGCAGCTGGACCAGGCCGGGCACCCACAGGGCCTGGGTTAGCCCCTCCCATCAGACCTGCCCACTGAAAGACTAATAGAACCAATGACTTACAAGATAGAAACAGGGGCAAGCAGAGAATCTACTGCATGTTTGAGCACTGGTTGTTGTTGTCCATAAAGCTATGTATGAAAAAATGTAACAGTGTATCTTGAGACGTATGTCAGGGATCAGCCAGGCTCCACCACCACACAATCACAGAGATCACTGTCACCTGAGTTCTAATCACCCACACCTGCACGTCATTTGATCATCAGCACAGTCAGCATGTAGGCACTCTCTCCACACAGTCACTTTGTCTGGTCTCGTTTGAGTAAGGACTCACTCCCGGTTCCTCTGACCTATACCTTTGATGTCAACATTATTTCATCTGCCTTCCAGTGTCTCCTTCGTCTTCCTGGTTCCAGTTATCATCCGGCTACCTCCATCTTCTACAAGAAAACTATAACCTGTCTGGATTTCCCATCGTCATCTAACAGAGACTTTCTCTACTACATTTTACCTCACCGTCATTGTTTCATTAAACCTGTTTCTCTTTTGGAACCTTTCTGTCTTGAGTCTCTGTTCCATAACAACGTATTCCATATGGACAAAGCCACACATTCTGTATTCCTTATCAGCAAACACCATATTCAATAAAATAACATCTACCTTCTCAACATAAGAAATATTTGTGAAAGTCACAGATTTTCTAAAGCACATTCAAATGTTTGTACAGCAGCCGTTCCACACAGATAAGATAACAGTTGCAGAGAATGGGACGAGTATTTCTGAGGGGCTCGGTGGACCATAACAGACCAACCTAACTCACAGATAATGGGAGTGTTATTCTTTCAGCCAGTTGACTGAAATGTAAAATAGGCCCACCATTGTGACAACATGTCTGTGTATGTCTGTGTATACTGCATCTTTCAAACCAGTCTGTTACGTTCAGTGTGTAAAGCATTTTACTACACTCTAACCATAGTTGTAAAATGCTCTAGTCTAGTGTGTAAACCTGGTTTGTAACACACTACATATTGCCGTAAGTGGGGTTGATATGGCTGGGTTATGGTACCCTTAACGGGCTGCTGCCAGAAAGACATCCCTACACACATTGTAGTCTGCCTTTCTCATCCTGACTGAGAGAGAGAAAGGGATGCAGTGTCTCGCCATATACAAGCACATGCACATACATGGATGCACACACACTTACACAAATACTAATGAACAGGTGCTGTGTCTGTTCATGTTTATAATAACACCAGTGATGTGAGAAAATCTTACAATGACTTGAGTTAGTCAGTGTCAGGTAACAAAACCAACAGGATGTCAAGCTTACGATAATAGCATTAATAACAACACTGGTAATAATGTAGATCCAAGATGGCGTAGCAGTTAGACGTGTATTTGTCTTGTCCCGTCCTGTCCTGTGTAAATATCGTCTTTATAATATTTTTATATATTTTCTTCACATATCTTTTTATATGTGCTCTCTAAAAATCCAACTTCAAAACACTCTCCTGCAACCTGCCTCACCTTAATGTGAGTGCGGATCTGTGGTTTTTTTGTTGTTGTTTTTTTCGAATCTGGTCAAATAACAACTAGCTAACGTTAGTATTTAGCTTACTATTGCTAGCGGGCATCAGCTAACCTTCAGCTCGGAAAAGCTCTCGCCCCTCGTATAACACGACTAAACCTGAGCTTACGGACCCTATTTTGTTATTTATTCCCTCCATATCCCGGATCCCTACATAAGTTGGACATTTTCAACTGGATCTTGCAGCTAGCTAGCTGCTACCTGAGAGTGCCATCGGCTAACGTCGAGTCTCATAGCAATACACCAATTAGCCTGAAGCTAGCCCTTCTCCCGGCTGACTGAGGAGTTTCAGCACGCTGCTGGGCTACAACTCCTATCCCGGACCGCTTCTACTGCGGTGTGGAGACCTGCGGGCCTTCTCAAGTGGACTGCCGGCGTTATCTGCCCGAGGAGATATTTCAACCCGGCCCTCCGGCGGCGTCACCTGAGCGCCCATCAGCTAACTGCGGCCTGCTAACGTCTCGCTGTCCAGAGCATATCGGCTGCTAGCTAATTCAGGTCCATCGGACAATTTGTTGTGCCAACTGGCTGGTCCCCTTCACCACCACGAAACCCCATCACAACTGGTCTACTGGCGAAGCGGCGTGAGAGGCTATAAACAGACTTCCTCCGTCTTTGTTAGCCGGCCTGCTAGACGTTGCTGGCTTACTACCCCAGCTAGCTGTCAAACGCTGTGTCGCCAGCCTCACTACTAACTTGACCCTTATGTTCACTAGGCTAAGCATGCCTCTCCTCATTGTCAATATGCCTTGTCCATTGCTGTTCTGGTTAGTGTTTATTGCCTTATTTCACAGTAGAGCCTCTAGCCCTGCTCAATATGCCTTATCCAACCCTTTAGTTCCACCTCCCACACATGCGATGACATCACCTGGTTTAAATCTTTCTAGAGACATTATCTCTTTCATCACCACTCAATGCCTAGGTTTACCTCCACTGTATTCACGTCCTACCATACCATTGTCTGTACATTATGCCTTTAATCTATTTTATCACCCCTGAAACCTGTTATTTTTACTCTCTGTTCCGAACGTCCTAGGCGACCAGTCATTATATAGCCTGCTTGCGTATCCTTATCTTACTCCTCCTCTGTTCCTCTGGTGATATAGAGGTTAATCCAGGCCCTGCAGTGCCTAGCTCCCTCCTATTCCACAGGCCCTCTCATTTGTTGACTTCTGCAACCGTAAAAGCCTTGGTTTCATGCATGTCAACATTAGAAACCTCCTCCTAAGTTTGTTTTATTCACTGCCCTAGCACACTCTGCCAACCGGATGTCCTAGCCGTGTCTGAATCCTGGCTTAGGAAGACCACCAGTAACACTGAAATTTCCATCCCTAACTATAACATCTTCAGACAAGATAGAAACGGCCAAAGGGGTGGCGTTGCTATCTATTGCAGAGATAGCCTGCAGAGTTCTGTCTTGCTTTCCAGGTCTGTACCCAAACAATTTGAACTTTTACTTTTAAAAATCTGCCTTTCACTAGAAACAAGTCTCTCATTGTTGCGCTTGCTATAGACCACCCTCTGCCCCCAGCTGTGCTCTGGACACCATATGTGGAACTGATTGCCCCATCTATCTTCAGAGTTAGGTGCTGCTAGGTGACCTAAATTGGGACATGCTTAACACCCACGGCCATCCTACAATCTAAGCTTGATGCCCTCAACCTCCACACAAATCATATTTGAACCTACTAGGTACAATCCCAAAGCCGTAAACACGGGAACCCTCATAGATGTAATCTAACTAACTTGCCCTCCAAATACACCCCTGCTGTTTCAACCAAGATCTCAGTGATCACTGCCTCATTGCCTGCATCCGTAATGGGTTTGCAGTCAAGCGATCTCCTCTCATTACTGTTAGCGTTCCTAAAACACTTCAGCGAGCAGGCCTTTCTAATTGACCTGGCCAGGGTATCCTGGAAGGATATTGACCTCATCCGTCAGTAGAGGATGCCTGGTTATTCTTTAAAAAGTGCCTTCCTCACCATCTTAAATAAGCATGCCCCATTCAAGAAATTTAGAACCAGGAATAGATATAGCCCTTGGTTCTCTCCAGACCTGACTGCCCTTGACCAGCGCAAAAGCATCCTGTGGCGTTCTGCATTGGCATCGAACAGCCCCCGTGATATGCAACTTTTCAGGAAGTCAGGAACCAATATCTGCTAGCAGTTAGGAAAGCCAAGGCTAGCTTTTCAAGCAGAAATTTGCCTCCTGTAACACAAACTCCAAAAAGTTCTGGGACACTGTTAAGTCCATGGAGAATAAAGCACCTCCTCCCAACTGCCCACTGCACTGAGGATAGGAAATACTGTCACCACCGATAAACCCACAATAATTGAGAATTTCAATAAGCATTTTCTATGGCTGGCCATGCTTTCCTATAGCTACCCCTACCCGGTCAACAGCCCTGCACCCCCTCAACCTTCGCCAAAGCCTCCCCACTTCTCCTTCTCCCAAATCCAGTCAGCTGATGTTCTAAAGAGCTGCGAAATCTGGACCCTTACAAATCAGCCGGGCTAGACAATCTGGACCCTTTCTTTTAAAATTATCTGCCGAAATTGTTGCAACCCCTATTACTAGCCTGTTTAACCTTTCTTTAAGTGACGTCTGAGATTCCCAAAGACTGGAAAGCAGCTGCAGGTCATCCCCCTCTTCAAGGGAGACACTCTTGACCCAAACTGTTATCGGCCTATATCCATCCTTCCCTGCCTTTCTAAGGTCTTTGAAAGCCAAGTTAACAAACAAATTACCGACCATTTCGAATCCCACCGTACCTTCTCCGCTATGCAATCTGGTTTCAGGGCTGGTCATGGGTGCACCTCAGCCCGCTCAAGGTCCTAAATGACATCATAACCGCCATCGACAAAGAACATTATTGTGCAGCTGTTTTCATTAGTCTGGCCAAGGCTTTCGGCTCTGTCAATCACCGCATCCTTATCGGCAGACTAGACAGCATTGGTTTCTCAAATGACTGCCTGCATGGTTCCACCAATTACTTCTCTGACAGAGTTCAGTGTGTCAAATCAGAGGGCCTGTTGTCCGGGCCTCTGGCAGTCTCCATGGGGGTGCCACAGGGTTCAATTCTTGGGCCGACTCTTTTCTCTGTATACATCAATGATGTCGCTCTTGCTGCAGGTGAGTCTCTGATTCACACTCTATGCAAACGACACCATTCTGTCACTTCTAGCCCCTCTTTGGACACTGTGTTAACTACCCTCCAGGCGAGCTTCAATGCCATACAACTCTCCTTCCGTGGCCTACAACTGCTCTTAAGCATAAGTAAAACTAAATGCATGCTCTTCAACCGATCGCTACCCGCACCTGTCCCCCGTCTAGCATTACTACTCTGGGCCGGTTCTGTCTTCAGATTACGTGAAAACTACAAATACCTAGGTGTCTGGTTAGACTGTAAACTCTCCTTCCAGACTCATCAAACATCTCCAATCTAAAATTAAATCTAGAATTGGCTTCCCTATTTACGCAACAAAGCTTCCTTCACTCATGCTGCCAAACTTACCCTCGTAAAACTGACCATCCTACGATCCTCGACTTGATTGATGTAATTTACAAAATAGCCTCCAATACTCTACTCAACAAACTGGATGCAGTCTATCACAGTGCCATCCGTTTTGTTACCAAAGCCCATATACCACCCACCACTGCGACCTGTACACTCTCGTAGAGCTGGCCTTCACTTTACACTCGTCGCCATATCCACTGGCTCCTGGTCATTTACAAGTCCCTGCTAGGTAAGTCCCGCCTTATCTCAGCTCGCTGGTCACCTTAGCAGCACCAACCCGTAGCACACGCTCCAGCAGGTATATCTCACTGGTCACCCCCAAAGCCAATTCCTCCTTTGTGACTCTCCTTCCAGTTCTCTGCTGCCAATGACTGGAGCAGAACTTCAAAAATCTCTGAAACTGGAGACACTTATCTCCCTCAACAGCTTTAAGCACCAGCTGTCAGAGCAGTGTACAGACCACTGTACCTGTTTATAGCCCATCTGTAAATAGCCCAACCAACTACCTCATCCCCTACCATTATTTATTTATTTTATCTTGTTCCTTTGCACCCCAGTTTTCTACATTGCACATTCATCTACTGCACAGTTTTCTTTTACCATTCCAGTGTTAAATTGCTATATTGTAATTACTCTGCCACCATAGCCTATTTATTATCTTACCTTCCTTATCCTACCTCATTTGCACTCTTTGTATATAGATTTCTTTTTCCTACTGTATTATTGACTGTATGTTTGTTTTATTCCATGTGTAACTCTGTGTTGTTGTGTGTCGAACTGCTTTGCTTTATCTTGGCCAGGTCGCAGTTGTAAATGAGAACTTGTTCTCAACTTGCCTACCTGGTTAAATAAAGGTAAAATAAATAAATAAATAAAATAAAATAACAACAATACAGATTGTGGGGTGAAACTCAACTTGTGGTGTGTTTTTTGCAGCAGAGCACCATATTAGATGATCATGTTCATACAAATGATCAAACTGATTCCTGTCTCCCGTCTCATCATTATTGAATTTTTATAAAGACGTGGTTATGAAACCCACGAGACATAACACAACTCTATCCAGCTTTAAGAATGATTATAGCGTCACCTCTGTGAGGGATTGCTCTCTCCATCTTAGAATAAAATGTATTAATACAGAGATCAATTGAAATTGTGAAAATGTATGCATATAGCTGAATTAGAGATTGGGGTTAGAAACAGCACCGTGTGGTGTGTCTCCTGTGAAGCTGGAAATAGGTGGGAGTAGGAAGACACTGTGTTCATTAGTAATGTCATGGGAACCTCACTGGAAGCTCTGCGCCACAAAACAAACAGTGAGCCTTGATGTTTACTCTGACTGAATTATGGCGGTGTTCTCTGCTTACTGAGCTCCTGATCCAGTTAAGAGGGGATTGTTCTCTCTGCGCTGCACCTATGTCTCCCGGGTACTGGATGTCAGATGCTCATGCCATGTCTCATTTACACCTATGGAAGAGCGTAGACCATAGGGGTGCACTGTGGACACAACTGGCATTGGAACAAATCCAAATCACATTGTAATCTTTTTACCTGGATCTGCATCACCTCCTCAGGAAAACTGTAATCCTGTGTAATGTAGGCCTAACAGCTCAACTTGGGGTCTAATATCACAACAGAGAGAAAGAGAGAGTTAGGTTTACCATTTCATGTATAATATCAAAGTCAACGTTGTCAGTATTGTGGTCAAGAGTTGCTTGTCACAAACTGCAGGGACACAGTCAGGTTTAAGAGATGTGCTCTGAAACTTTGCTTTGAGTTTTGTCATCTGTTTCTTGTTCTTGGAGCAATGTATTGTTGCCCCCTTGTGTCTAAAATATGTTATTACGATTAAAATATAGATTTTTTTAAACATTTTTTTAACCTTTATTTTTATTTTTTATTTAACCTTTATTTTACTAGGCAAGTCAGTTAAGAACAAATTCTTTATTTACAATGACGGCCTACCACAAGGCAAAAGACCTCCTGCGGGGACGGGGGCTGGGATAAAAAAAAAAAAAATAATAATAATAATAATAATAATATATATATATATATATATATATATATATATATATATAGGGAAGGAGATAGGGGGGAAGGAGTGAGGCTTAAGAGGGTTTTATAAATAAGCATCAACAAGTGGGTCTTGCGACGGGTATACAGAGATGACCAGTTTACAGAGGAGTATAGAGTGCAGTGATGTGTCCTATAAGGGGTAGCAGGTAGCCTAGTGGTTAGAGCGTTGGACTAGTAACCGAAAGGTTGCAAGATTGAATTCCCGAGCTGACAAGTTACAAATCTGTTGTTCTGCCCCTGAACAAAGCAGTTAACACACTGTTCTTAGGCCATCATTGAAAATAAGAATTTGTTCTTAACTGACTTGCCTAGTTAAATAAAGGTAAAATGTTTTTCTTTTTAAATAAGGAGCATTGGTGGCAAATCTGATGGCTGAATGGTAAATAACATCCAACCGCTCAAAAGCACCCTTACGTGCTTATCTATAAATTATGTCTCTGTAATCTAGCATGGGTAGAATGGTCATCTGAATCAGGGTTAGTTTGGCAGCTGGGGCGATTACGATAGAGGAAACCAAGTCTAGATTTAACTTTAGCCTGCAGCTTTGATATGTGCTGAGAAGGACAGTGTACTGTCTAGCCATACTCTCAAGTACTTGTATGAGGTGACTACCTCAAGCTCTAAACCCTCAGAGGTAGTAATCACACCTGTGGGGAGAGGGGCATGCTTCTTACCAAACCACATGACCTTTGTTTTGGATGTGTTCAGAACAAGGTTAAGGGTAGAGAAAGCTTGTTGGACACTAAGAACGCTTTGTTGTAGAGCATTTAACACAAATGGCAAGTTAGTTAAGAACAAATTCTTAGTGAACAGGGACAATGAGGTGTCTGCTCTTTGATAAGCAACAAATCCTTATCCCTTGTGGCTACAGGATTCCGAATTTTAAGGAAATATATGTATATGTGCCACAAATCAACATACCGGATTCAATTAGAATAGGGAGAACTGTGAGAGAACAGAGTCTCAATGTCAACAGTGAAGAGGCGACTCCGGGATGCTGGCCTTCTAGGCAGAGTTGCAAAGAAAAAGCCATATCTCAGACTGGCCAATAAAAATAAAAGATGGGCAAAAGAACACAGACACTGGACAGAGGAACTCTGCCTAGAAGGCCAGCATCCTGGAGTCTCCTCTTCACTGTTGACGTTGAGACAGGTGTTTTGCGGGTACCATTTAATGAAGCTGCCAGTTGAGGACTTGTGAGGCGTCTGTTTCTCAAACTAGACACTAATGTAAAAACAAGGACATTTCTAAGTGACCCCAAACTTTTGAACGGTAGTGTATATAGCAACATTACGAAACAGATGTTGGCTATAGATGACCAAAACACATGTATAGGCTAGAAAAAGTGAGGAATGCAGCAGGGCATGTTTTGGAGAAATAGCTTCCTATGGACTGAACAGGAATTTATCAGATTATATGAGCTGAATATAGATTTACACCAATTTTATAGCGTACCAAAGCTAGGTTTAAAGGACAATTCCACCCCAAAACTGTATTTTGGTATTTGTTTCATTAGTCCATTGTTGACATAGTCCTAAAATGTTTTGCTTGTCAGCAATCAAGTTAAGATATTAAACTTTCAAAATACAGAAATCATCCCTGTTCGATGCATTTTGCATCGTATGAAGCAAACACAGCATCATATGATGCAAAATGCATCATGCAGGGCTGATCTCTGTATTTTCAAAGTTACATATCTTTAAAACTTGATTGCTGACAAGCAAAACATTTTGGGACTATGTCAACAATGGACTAATGAAAGAAACACCAAAATATAGTTTTTGGGTGGAGTTTTCCTTTAAGGGACAATAGGGACTGCAAACATTGAGGGTCAGGCTTCAGGTCTGGCAAGATGCCAGGAGACTAGCGTCTGTTCAACACAAAACGTCAACATGCCTTCCTGTCTATCTCTGCGGGGTAGAAAACCACGTCATCACAGTTTGCAGCTGAGTTTACTTGCGAGTACACACACACACACACACACACACACACACACACACACACACACACACACACTCTCTCTCTCTCTCTCTGCTGGTCATAACTGCAGCTTACAGTGGTATGGGGCATCTCAGTCTCTCTGCGGCCTTCATGGGAAGGTCAGCCTCTTTCTAAAAAACTTTAAATCAAGGCCCACAGTCTTTTTGTGTAATTTATCTAACACTTACCTTATTTTAGCAGCTTTATTTTGGCTTGACTTACCCAGAGTGTAAGTTCAAGTCTTGAAGTCATTCAACTGCAGTATAAATTCACCTCTCTCAGCAACTTGGTGCAATAGTCATAAGCGGCCTCCTACCCCATGTGTCCATTCCAATATCTGAAAGAAAATATCGGGTAGGCTTCCACCATACTATTCAACTATTCAGAGTTGTCAGATCAGTGCAAATAAAGGAAAGGACTCTGGTAGAGGAAAGTATTGAGATGGATGCCTAGAGTCAGCAGAGGCTGGTGTGTGGAGCTATAAGAAGCTTGTTGTAATGGCTGGAATAGAATACATGGAACGGTATCAAGGATATCAAACATATGGAAACCATATGTTTGACTCCATTCCATTAATTCTATTCCAGTCATTACAATGAGGCTGTCCTCCTATAGCTCCTCCCTCCAGCCTCATAACACATCAGCTTTCTCTGTAGGGGTCCCAATTAGGGATCCTGGGGTCCAGCAACATTAAGGAAGTTAAATACAATTTAAAATATTACATGGCATTACATTTCAGAACACTTTTCACAACATATTAAGTGTGTTCCCTCAGGCCACTACTCTACTACCACATATCTACAATACAAAATTAACGTGTACGTGTGTAGAGTGCGTGTCTTATCATGTGTATATGTAGGCGTGTGTCTGTGCCTGTGTGTGTCTCTTCACAGTCCCCACTGTTCCATTTTTATAAGTTTTTAAAAATCTGATTCTACTGCTTGCATCAGTTACTTGATGTGGAATAGAGGTCAATGCACTGTATTCATGGCTCTGTGTAGTACTGTGCACCTCCCAGAGTCTGTTCTGGACTTGGGGACTGTGAAGAGACCTCTTGTGGCATGTCTTGTGGGGTATGCATGGCTGTCCGAGCTGTGTGCTAGTAGTTTAAACAGACACCTTGGTGCATTCATCATGTCAACTCTTCTTACAAAACAAGTAGTGATTAAGTCAATCTCTCCTCCACTTTGAGCCATAAGAGATTTACATGCATATTATTAATGTTAGCTGTCCGTGTACATTAAAGGGCCAGCCGTGCTGTCCTGTTCTGAGCCAGTTGTAATTTTCTTTGTGGCACCTGACCACACGACTGAACAGTAGTCCAGGTGCGACAGAACTAGGGCCTACCTTGTTGATAGTGTTGTTAAAAAGACAAAGCAGCACTTTATTATGGACAGACTTCTCCCCATAGCTACTGTTGTATCAACATGTTTTGACCATGACAGTTTACAATCCAGGGTTACTCCAAGCAGTTTAGTTACCTCAACCTGCTCACTTTCCACATTATTTATTACAAGATTTAGTGGAGGTTTAGGGTTTAGTGAATGATTTGTCCCTAATACAATGCTTTTAGTTTTAGTTTTTTATATTTAGGACTCATTTATTCATTGCCAGCCATTTTGAAATTAACTGCAGCTCTTTGTTAAGTGTTGCAGGGATTTCACTCGCTATATTAGCCGGCATGTATAGGTTTGAGTCATCCCCATACATAGACACACTGGCTTTACTGAAAGCAAGTGGCATGTCATTAGTAAAGATTGAAAAAAGTAAGGGGCCTAGACAATTCCTGATTCTACCTGGATTATGTTGGAGAAGCTTCCGTTAAAGAACACCCTCTGTGTTCTGTTAGACAGGTAACTCTTTATCCACAATATAGCAGGGGTGTAAAGCCATAACACATAATTTCCAGCAGCAGACTATGATCGATAATGTCAAAAGTTATCATCCGTTTCTCTCAGCCAATCATCAGTCATTTGTGTAGGTGCCATGCTTGTTGAATGTCCTTCCCTATAAGCATGCTGAAAGTCGGTTGTCAATTTGTTTACAGTAAAATAGTATTGTATCTTGTCAAACTTTTGTAAGGGTTGGTAGCAGGCTTATTGGTCAGCTACTTGAGCTAGTAAAGGGGGCTTTACTTTCTAGTAGGCTTAGATTGAAGTTATGGCAAATAGGGGTGGCAAAATCGTGCGCTTTTATCCTCAGTAATTTTCCATCCAAGGTGTCAGACCCTGGTGGCTTGTCATTGTTGATGGACAACAACAACAAAAATTCACCTCTTCCACACACACTTTACGAATTTCAGAATTACAATGCTTGTCTTTCATAATTTGATCAGTTAAACAAAATGTATACTAAATTTGCTAATCTTGCCAATGAAAAAATTATGAATGTCACACCTTTCTGGCGCTTCAGGGCCGTCATTACGCCCATCAGAGCTCACTGGGCTCACCTGGACTTCTTCACTTTGTTGATTGCCTTCCCTATTTCTGTCTGTTCCTCCGTTGGTTCCCTGCGTCAGCATTAATGTCATTATGTGTTCATGTCCAGACACTGTCCTGTCCTGTTCCATGTCTGTTGCTAATTAAATGTTCACTCCCTGTCCTTGCTTCTCGTCTACCAGCGTCGATCCTTACAATTAAAGTAATTGCCAATTTCAGTGGGTTTTGTGATGAATTAGCCATCTGATTCAATGAATGATGGAGTTGAGTTTGCCTTTTTGCCCAAAATATAATTTAAGGTGCTCCAAAGCATTTTACTATCATTCTTTATATCATTTATCTTTGTTTCATAGTATAGTTTCTTCTTATTTGTATTCAGTTTAGTCAAGTGATTTCTTAATATGCAATACGTTTGTCAATCAGTTGTGCAGCCAGACTTATTTGCCGGTCCTTTTGCCTCAACCATACCATTTTTCAATTCCTGATAAATCCATGGGGATTTAACAGTTTTTACAGTCATGTTCTTAATGGGTGCATGCTTATTAGTAACTGTAATAAGCAATTTCATAAATGTGTCAAGTGCAGCATCTGGTTGCTCATCATTACACATCACAGACCAGCAAATATTCATTCCTGTGCTGTTTGTATCTACCCTGGTAGGTTGACTGATAACCTGAACAAGGTTGTAGGCACTGGTTACAGTTTGAAGCTGTTTCTTGAGTGGGAAGCTTGATGAAAGCTAGTCAATATTTAAATCACCCAGAAAATATACCTCTCTGTTGTTCTCACATACATTTTCAAGCATTTCACACATGCTATCCAGATATTGACTGGTCTATAGCAGCTTCTCACAAGAATGGGCTTTATGTGAGGCAGATGAACCTGTAGCCATAATACTTCAACAGTAATTAACATGAGATCTTCTCTAAGCTTTACATGAATGTGGTTCTGGATATAAACAGCAACATCTCCACCATTGGCATTTCTGTCTTTTCTGTAGATGTTATAACCATGTAGGGCATCATGATACAGTAAGTCCCTTAGTCTTAGGAATGTCAATGTGTGGGACACCCTGTGGGGGACAGGGGTATGTACAGTAGAGGAACGACGGTATCCAAGATAACAATATCCTCTCAAGATTTGTGTAAACATGTTTTGTCAGAGCAAATTTATTGAAGGCTGAATGGAAAAGCACCTGATTTAAATTACAATTAGGGGTTTGCTCCCTTTCTCCTTTTAGTTTCAAATCTAATATTGCCATCCCATATCCACTCCCTCAATGACTGCCATTGACTCATTTTCAAATTAAAATACAAGAGGCTGCAGAGGAGAAACTACGTTTTGAAAAACAAATTCTGAAATCAAATGAAGTGTACCATGCATGTCATCAGTTGGTTATTTAAATCGCTGTGGGAGCAGCCGATCTGATTTGACAGAATCTCATCTGGGTAGTCACCAGTCAGATAGGAAGATTACTCAGCCATATCTGAGTGGAAGGCTGCTGATGAGCAGCATGGTAATATATTGTGTTGCTGTTCCTCCCATTAGGACAGAGAGACAGCTAATTATAGTGAGATGTGTACAGAACGTCGCCCTGGCGATGGGAAAGGCCTATTTCTCTAATGGTGTTCTGGGCTCTGTCTGTCTACATCAGCCTTTTCTGCTTTTGCCTCACCAATCTCTGGATTTTTAATATGAGATGCCAAAGATCATTTTACTCATCACTTAACTCAGGGATGCTCGTTTTGCATGCTCCTGGAGCCTACTTCACACCCTGCCTAGTACTGGGCCATCTCTGGAGCCTGTCTTACACCCTGTACAGTACTGGGCCATCTCTGGAGCCTGCCTCACACCCTGTCTAGTATTGGGCCATCTCTGGAGCCTGTCTTACACCCTGCCTGGTACTCCTCCTAGCGTGCGAGAGGGTGTTTGCAGACAGCAGTAGAAGTGGGGTCCGCTTTTGGTACAAACAACCCATTAATTATTGAGGACAGCAAACATGACTGGCTGCTAATCTACATAGCCTTTAAAATGCCCAGTGATTTAAAATTCAGGCCTTTCTGTCTCACTGTGAGGACATTCTGGGCTGCCCTAATCCTGCCCGGCCACAACACTGCTATGTCTCTGGAATAGAGGCCACTCCAGAACTCTTCCAGGGCACTCTCTCTTTACCCTGTGTGTGTGTGTGCGTGTGTTTGTGTGTGTATGTCTCTGTGTGTGTAAGTGCGTGCCTGCGTGCGTGTGTGTTTGTGTACTTAACTGTACGAGTATTTGGAGCAGGGTTGAGTAAAGCCTAAACATGTTTGTGAATGGCTGTATGTACAGGAACTTTCCATTTACAGAACAACTTGACACATTCCGTAATGTACTCAGCTGTTTAAAAACTGATTACATGAGTATTTATATTGAAGACAATGGGGTTCCTTGTTAGACAAACCTACAGGCGCCACCCGCTTAGTATGTGTGGCAGATATTACAGAAAATGTGGTATATTATATATGCAAATGGTAAGACGTCAAAGGGGTTTAGTTAATTAGCCAGAGATGTGTGCATGGCTTTCCCCACAGAGACTTCTTTTACTCTGGAGTGCAGGTCTCTGCAGGGGGCCCCACTTTGATCTGTAGATCCCACGGTCTGAAGGAACACTGCTCCTACCAGCAGCACTGACAGACAGATGGGAGTGAGAAGGATACAGGGTACAGGAAGGGTGTGTGTTTGTTCTGATGTATCCTCCTGTACTGATTCATGTGCAGCAGCTTTGTAATGAGAGGATACTGTGTTAAGCCACTGATGAATAAAATGTGATCCCTCTTCAAGGTAATCTTCCACTTCTCAGATTTCCAACACCAACCTCTCACATTGTCATTTTAGGAACTGTTGATGATACTGATGTGGACACATGGCCGCCATGCTCCAGACTACGCTAACACTTCCTCCTGTTGGCACGGTACTCCAGACATGAGATGGAGGAGGGGACATTGGTGAGGATCTCCCTCTTTCTCTTATTTTCTGTCTGTTTGTCTATCTCTGTCTGTCTGTCCCATTGTTTCTTTTCTCCCACATTGAAGATCATGTATATATGGAGAGGTGGGCCCTCATTAATTAATTATTACAATACTGTGGGGCATAGAGCCAATTGCTTGAAATAAATGGTTGTTCATAAATGCCTTATTAACTATTTATGGTCATAATGGGAGATTGTGATGTGAGAGGACAAATAAATAAGGCGAGAATACATTAGACATGACAAGATGATGAGTGATATGCATCATCACTGGGGCCCTAATGACCCTTGGATGTTCAGCTAAATCATTGCCTTGCATTCAGATGGCATTCATGGAAAATGGGTGTACTACTAATATATTGCGTGCCCAACCGCTAAATGGGGCCATTAGCATAAGTCCCCCATACACACTGGTGAATATGTACCAAATGGTACCCTGGACGATATTCCAAGTGGCTGTGTGTTGTGTGTTCAGAATACTGTAGCACTTTCAGTAATGGCCACAGGCTGATATAGTGTGATTTATATTCAGGGCCATGACCAGTGGAGTATGGTGATGGGCCAGTAGTGGTCTAAAGCCAAATGCCTAGAGATTACTATTGGCTATATGCATACTAGGAGTAGCCTATAAGCTATGTTGAGGGTTCTGCAACACTGTACTCAGCCCCAATGTCACTCAAGCCTCTGTGGCTGAGTCTCCACATTCAGAGCACCTCCATTCACATCCTCTGTGATGGCTCACTCTCTCCCTGAGTAGTCATGGTGATCAAGGGGTGTCTCAATGCTAGGGCGTGCTGATGGATAGACACCCGCATTCAGCCATGGATTTCTCTTTTTGAAGAGGGTAGGAGGAGTGGAGGGCTGGGGTAGGACTGGAAGAGGGGCTCAGCTCAGCCTTGAACCAAATAAACAGAGAGAATAGAAAGAGGAGCGCTTTCAGAGATAGAGAGGGGTCAGCCTCATTTGCACAAAGTCCTCCCGCTTCACAAACACAGCTGACATGGGATATTTTTATCAGCGAGGCGCGCACTGTGCAAAATAACATATTAATTTGTAACTGGGACTGCGAGCCAAGGACAATAGCCCAGCAGGACACAACATAGATGTCTGTTTGGAGTATTAGAAGAAAGATCATTCTTTCTTATTTATTTGCTGGCCCCACAACCTCACCCAAAGGGTTTAACATGGCTCTCAGCTTGAAGCCCAATGAAGCACAAAATCCCAAGGTTACTGCATCCAGCTAGGGCTCTCTGTGGAGTTCAAGGCGGGACTCTTTCCAGCCTATAGCTGCACGGTTTTCTAATGTACTTAGAAACTTTGATGTACAGTTGAAGTCGCAAGTTTACAAACACTTAGGTTGGAGTCATTAAAACTAGTTCACTCCACAAATTTCTTGTTAACAAACTATAGTTTTGGCAAGTCATTTAGGACATCTACTGTACTTTGTGCATGACACAAGTAATTTTTCCAAAAGTTGTTTACAGACAGATTATTTCACTTATAATGCACTGTATCACAATTGCAATGGAGCCGGCACAGGTCTCACCGGACTGATGACACGCACCTCAGGGTGAGTGCGGGGAGCCAGCACAGGATTCACTGGACTGAGAGGGCGCACTGGACGCCTGGTGCGTGGAGCCGGCACAGGTTTCCCCGGACTGATGACACGCACCTCAGGGCGCGTGCGGAGAGCCAGCACAGGTTTCACCGGACTGATGACACGCACCTCAGGGCGAGTGTGGGGAGCCGGCACAGGAGTCACCGGACTGAGAGGGCGCACTGGACACCTGGTGCGTGGAGCTGGCACAGGTCTCACCGGACTGATGACACGCAGCCCAGGGCGAGTGCGGGGAGCTGGCACTGGACGTACCGGGCTAGGGAGGCGCACCAGAGGCCTGGTGCGTGGAGCCGACACTGGTCTCACCGGACTGACGACACGCACTTCAGGGCGAGTGCGGGGAGCTGGCACTGGACGTACCGGGCTGGGGAGGCGCACCTGAGGCCTGGTGCGTGGAGCCGGAACAGGTTTCACCGGATTGTTGACACGCACCTCAGGACGAGTGCAGGGAACCAGCACAGGACGCACCGTGCTGAGAGGGCACACTGGAGGCCTGGTGCGTGGAGCCGGGCACCATGTGCCCCCCCCAAAACAATCCTGGGACTGCTGTGGCCGCGGACTCCGGCATCTTCGCTGTCCTCCCATCATCTTCGCTGTCCTCCCATGCCATTGACTCCTGCCAATGAAGGGTCTCGCTACCCCCCATTATCTCCTCCCAGGTCCAGAACTGCTTCTCCTCCTGGGCACGCTGCTTGGTCCTGGTTTGGTGGAATATTCTGTCACGATCGGTGTGAAGAACGGACCAAGGCGCAGCGTGAGTGGAGTTCCTCATATTTAATTAAAGAGAACATCCAAATGACAAAATAATAAACAACAGCTCTGACAAGGTGTAGCGCACACAGCACATACAACAAAACAATATCCCACAACCCAGGTGGGGGAAAGAACAAACTAAATAGGATCCCCAATTAGAGGCAACGACGATCAGCTGCCTCCAATTGGGAACCACACACAAACACAACATAGAAAATATAAACTAGAACCCACCCTAGTCATGTCCTGACCTAAATCACCATAGAGAACCCAGAGGGCTCTCTATGGCCAGGACGTGACACATCATGAGGCAGGAAAATGATGTGGATATATTGAAGTAACATCTCAAGACATCAGTCAGGAAGTTAAAGCTTGGTCGCAAATGGGTCTTCCAAATGGACAATGACCCCAAGTATACTTCCAAAGTTGTGGCAAAATGGCTTAAAGACAACAAAGTCAAGGTATTGGAGTGGCCATCACAAAGCCCTGACCTCAATCCTTTAGAAAATGTGTGGGCAGAACTGAAAAAGCGTGTGCGAGCAAAGAGGCCTACAAACCTGACTCAGTTAATCAGCTCTGTCAGGAGTAATGGGCCGAAATTCACACAAATTATTGTGGGAAGCTTGTGGAAGGCTACCCGAAACGTTTAACCCAAGTTAAACAAAGGCAATGCTACCAAATACTTAACCTCTGACCCACTGGGAATGTGATGAAAGAAATAAAAGCTGAAATAAATCATTATCTCTACTATCATTGTGAAATTTCACATTCTTAAAATAAAGTGTTGATCCTAACTGACCTAAGACAGGGAATTTTTTATAGGATTAAATGTCAGAAATTGTGAAAAACTGTGTATGTAAACTTCCGACTTCAACTGTACATAACATATTGTACGCTTTTGTAATAAAACTAAGTCTCTCTATACTGATCCTCTACTCTAGGTGAATAGTCGTCCACATACCACTGAATCAATTTCGTCCTTTTAATAGTTAATTAGCTTGTTAATAAAACAGCATCATTATCCACAGTGTTAGAGTACATTTAAAAAAAATCTGAATCAGCCATCATGGTAGATGAGAGAAGAGCACCCATCAGGTCATTAAACCTGCAGGGTTAGACTGACTTTATGACATAACCTTCCACAGTATGTTTGTTACTTAACTAGTTCATCTATTGTCAATATAATGTCAGTCGTTTTCAACCCAAACTAATAATTATGATATAGATCTTCCCAGAAGTCTGAGGCAATAGCAGTATCTAAAATGGATCTTTGCAACAACAAACCTCAATCTCTCACCTATCAGTCACCATAAAACCTAAACGAGGAACGTAGATGACAAACGGGTAGTAGGATGTCAGAGTGAGGATGAGATCAGGTGGTAATACAATCAGACGTCAGTGCCACGATGACACAGCTGAAGTGTAGGAATAAATCATATCATGAAGTGGTGTCATGGGCTCATGTGTTGGCATGTCATCTCTGCTCAGGAAAAACGTAATTGTCCCGGGCGACTATTCCTAATCCTGCCTCTTTCATGTACACTGGATCAATACAATGTGGTTTATATTAGGAGCTTGCCTTTGGCCAGAAATACACTCTGTCAGAGATAAGATCATTTTATTACAGTATGTGCTGTTATGAGTCGTGTCAAACTTTACTAAGCCAATCAGACAATAGCTTCAGACTGTTCTTGGGGACAGACAATGTTCAGGAGGATTGTGACAAGGCTGACTATTTACCAACATTGTAAAACTCAGTATTTCAAGGTTCTTCTGTGCTGTAAGGAAGGTCATCACATAGAAGTATAATTTTATGTTTTTGAGGCAGCATGATATTGTCTTTGCAGCAAGGGAATATGCTTGCCTGACAAACTGACAGATAGATTAAATACTGAAGGCGTTGCAATTGAATCGATTGTGAGTGCCTCAAAATTAATCTCCCTCTCTGATTTCCATGAGAAGTATAGAAATACAGAACTAGATAAGGGAGTTATTGATTGGATTGGTGAGAGGAGAGGAAGATGGGGGGAGTGTGAAAAGGAGGAGAAGGAGAGGAGGGTTTCCATCTGTAATCTGTGGTGCTGCGCATGCATCTAAATAACCTGCAGAAAATAATAAACAGAAGCATTAATCACCAGGGAGACCAGAAGACAGTGATGGATTCCTCCTCCAGCCCCATCTCATCCCTTCCTGAGAAGAGATGGGAAGTGACACTGGCACTTATGAGAAATAACTGCTGCTGCCTCGAACACATACAAACAAATGCAGGTTAGTGTTTTTTGTCATGGAGTAAGCTCTGCAGAGTGGTCACTAGCTGGCACATAAACTTAACCCTAGCCTTAACCTTAAACCACACTGGTAACACTAATGACTAACCCTAACCTTAAATGAAGACCAAAAAGCTATTCATGATTTGTTGTTTTTGTTTTTGTGAATTTTTACAATATAGCCAATTTGGACTTTGCAGTTAGTGATTGCTCAGTTCTGCCTCCAGGACAAGACTCATGACAATAAATGTCAACCTGCTATACAAACAGGTAAATGAATGCATTGGCTACATTACAATGGAGATACTTTTAGGGATGTGTATGGGAATTTGTGCTCTGACAGTGTTTCTGTGCTTATTTGTGGAAGTGTGTGCATGCGTGTGTGTGTGTATGCATTCATGTGTGTATGGTGTGTGGGCGTGGTGTTGGGTGGGTGTGCATGCGTTTGTACTTGATTGCATATTCCTCTCTTCAGGTTGTTGGTGTCTGTTCCTCTAAACGGGCATGGCCATGCCAGCAAGCCTATTAGAGGTGCCAGGCTAATAAATATAGTGTGTATGCCAAACTCTCCCTCTCCTTCTCCTCTCCTCTCCCGCCCTCCAGCATTAAGATTGATCCTTGGTTCCCTCCCCTTCCTTTCTCTCTCTTCTCTCCCTGGCCCTGCCTTTATGAGTCTGTGAATAGGTGAAGCGCAGAGGCTCCAACAGATGGCTAGATCTGCGCTGATTCACTCACACACACCACAGCCACATGAATGAGAGCCGAGTGAGAGCAAGAGAGAGAATGAGACAGGGAGAAAATTAGGGTGAAATTGACAAGTAGAAAGAGATATGAAGAAAAGAGTGGGAGAAAAGGAGAAGGGGATAGAGAAAGAGGGGGAGACCGTGAGGACCACGAGGAGAAAGAGAGATGGAGAAACAGAGGGAGTTTTAGTGTGTTGGAGAATAAGAGAGCTAGAGCGTTTCAGGAGTGTGTGTGAGTGAATGTTAAAGAGTGCAAGATAATTATGTGATAGAGAGGGAAAGGGAGACAGAGACGCTGTGAAAAGGGGAGTGAGGAAAAAATGAATTGCAGATTGAGGGACCTTCTCTCCTTCTCCCTCCCTCTTTAATCTAGCTCATCTGAAACCACGCCTCCCTCCTTTCACTTGTGTGTGCATCTATAACAACAGGCTTTCAACGTTGGGCTATGTGGGGGTTAGACTCTCAGACTGCCAGCAGAGCGGACACTAGGGCACAGGACAGGAGTGTGTCCAGGACTGGTCAGAGCAGGTGTGTGTGTGTGTGAACCGACGGACGGAGCTTGGTGTGTATCCTACGTGTGTCGCCTCACTCGCTCCAACCAGGGACATCGCTACTGAGGAACACAGCTGGGAGGTATAGTACTGTAGCTTTGCTCTACTTTACACTTCACCACTCTTCTCTATTGGACTCGCCTCCATGAGATTTACTGTCACCACCACCACCACCATCATCATCATCTCCTCTGCTTATTGGAGGAGGACGGAATACTCACATGCAGGTGGCACTGAACTCCGTCACGAAGTATCTGACTTTGCATTGGGCTGTTGTGGAATTTGAGCCAGGAGACATTGACATGGAGGAGGCATATTATTATTGTTAGATCTCTGTGTACATTTAACGGCCAGCTGTGCTGCCCTGTTCTGGGCCAATTGTAATTTTGTGGCACCTGACCACACAACTGGACAGTAGTCCAGGTGCAACAAAACTAGGGCCTGATAGCGATGTCAAGAAAGCAGAACAACGTTTTATTATGAACAGACCTCTCCCCATCTTAGCTACTATTGTATCAAAATGTTTTGACCATGACAGTTTACAATCCAGGGTTACTCCAAGCAGTTTAGTCTCCTCAACTTGCTCAATTTCCACATTATTAATTACATGATTTAGTTGAGGATTAGGGTTTAGTGAAATATTTGTCCCAAATATGATGTTTTTAGTTTTAGAAATATAAGGACTAACTTATTTCTTGCCACCCATTCTGAAACTGACTGCAGCTCTTTGTTAATTGTTGCCGTGATTTCACTTGCTGTGGTATCTGACGTGTACAGTGTTGATCCATCAGCATACATAGACACACTGGCTTTACTGAAAGCCAGTGGCAGGTCATTAGTAAAGATTAGTAAAAAGTAAGAAACCTAGACAGCTGCCCTGGGGAATGCCTGACTCTACCTGGAGTATGTTGGAGAGGTGTCCATTTAATAACACCCTCTGTGCTTTGTTAGACAGGTAACTCTCAATCCACAAAAAAGCAGTGGATGTAAAGCCATAACACATACAGTACCAGTCAAAAGTTTGGACACACCTACTCATTCCAAAGAATTTCTGACCTTCTTAATGCGTTTAGCCAATCAGTTGTGTTGTGACAAGGTGGGGTGAGGGGGTATACAGAAGATAGCCCTATTTGGTAAAAAACCAAGTCAATATCATGACAAGAACAACTCAAATAAGCAAAGAGAAATGACAGTCCATCAATACTTTAAGACATGAAGGTCAGTCAATATGGAAAATGTCAAGAACTTTGAAAGTTTCTTCAAGTGCAGTCGCTAAAACTATCAAGCGCTATGATGAAACTGGCTCTCATGAGGACCGCCACAGGAAAGGACCGCCACCCAGAGTTACCTCTGCTGCAGAGTATAAGTTCATTAGAGTTACCAGCCTCAGAAATTGCCGCCCAAATAAATGCTTCACAGAGTTCAAGTAACAGACACATCTCAACATCAACTGTTCAGAGGAGACTGCGTGAATCAGGCCTTCATGGTCGAATTGCTGCAAAGAAACCACTACTATCAAATCAAATCACATTTTATTTGTCACATACACATGGTTAGCAGATGTTAATGCGAGTGTAGCGAAATGCTTGTGCTTCTAGTTCCAACGATGCAGTAGTATCTAACAAGTAATCTAACAATTTCACAACAACTAACTTGTACACACAAGTGTAAAGGAATGAATACGAGTATGTACATATAAATATATGCATGAGCAATGGCCGAACGGCATAGGCAAGATGCAGTAGATGGTATAGAGTACAGCATATACATATGAGATGAGTAATGTAGGATACGTAAACATTATATAAAGTGGCATTGTTTAATGTGGCTAGTGATACATTTATTACATCAAATTTTCTGTTATTAAAGTGTCTAGAGATTAGAGTCGATGGCCGAACGGCATAGGCAAGATGCAGTAGATGGTATGGAGTACAGTGAATACATATGAGATGAGTAATGTAGGATATGTAAATATTATATAAAGTGGCATTGTTTAAAGTGGCTAGTGATACATTTATTACATCCAATTTTAATTATTAAAGTGGCTAGAGATTTGAGTATGTTGGCAGCAGTCACTCAATGTTAGTGATGGCTGATTAACAGTCTGATGGCCTTGAGATAGAAGCTGTTTTTCAGTCTCTCGGTCCCAGCTTTGATGCATCTGTACTGACCTCGCCTTCTGGATGATAGCGGGGTAAACAGGCAGTGGCTTGGGTGGTTGTTGTCCTTGATGATCTTTTTGGCCTTCCTGTGACATCGGGTGGTGTAGGTGTCCTGGAGGGCAGGTAGTTTACCCCCAGTGATGCGTTGTGCGGGCCTCACTACACTCTGGAGATCCTTACGGTTGTGTGCGGAGCAGTTGCCGTACCAGGCGGTGATACAGCCAGACAGGATGCTCTCGATTTTGCATCTGTAGAAGTTTGTGAGTGTTTTTGGTGACAAGCCAAATTTCTTCAGCCTCCTGAGGTTGAAGAGGCGCTGTTGCGCCTTCTTCACCACGCTGTCTGTGTGGGTGGACCATTTCAGTTTGTCCGTGATGTGTACGCCGAGGAACTTTCCACCTTCTCCACTACTGTCCCGTCGATGTGGATAGGGGGGTGCTAAAGGACACCAATAAGGACACCAATAAGGAAGAGGATGAAACAAATTGGACATCAATAAGAAGAAGTGTCACGCCCTGACCTGTATGAGCCTGTTTATGTCTCTTTTTGGTTTGGTCAGGGTGTGATTTGGGGTGGGCATTCTATGTTCTAGTTTTTCTATTTCTTTGTTGTTGGCCGGGTAGGGCTCTCAATCAGGGACAGCTGTCCATCGTTGTCTCTGATTGGGAGCCATACTTTAGTAGCCCTTTTTTCCTCCTTTCCTGGTGGGAAGTTGACTTTGTTTTTGTAGGTGGTTATGTGCCACACAGTGATTGTCCGATCTCTGTTTTTGTTGGTTTGTTTCTGTGAGTTAACCTAAATAAACATGTTTAACTCAACCCGGCACGCTGCGCCTTGCTCTGTTCATGGTGATCGACACATAAGAGACTTGCTGAGGCCAAGAAACACGAGCAATGGACATTAGTCCAGTGGAAATCTGTCCTTTGGTCGGATGAGTCAAAATGTGAGATTTTGGGTTCCAACCACCGTGTCTTTGTGAGACGCAGAGTAGGTGAACGGATTTATGGTTCCGACCGTGAAGCATGGAGGAGAAGGTGTGATGGTGTGGGGGTGCTTTGCTGGTGACACTGTAGGGGATTTATTTAGAATTCACACTTAACCAGCATGGCTACCACAGCATTCTGCAGTGATACGCCATCCCATCTGGTTTGCGCTTAGTGGGACTATCATTTGTTTTTCAACAGAACAATGACCCAACACACCTCCAGACTGTGTAAGGGCTATTTGACCAAGAAGGAGAGTGATGAAGTGCTGGATCAGATAACCTGTTCTCCACAATTGATGAGATGAGTTGGACTGCAGAGTGAAGGAAAAGCAGCCAACAAGTGCTCAGCATATGTGGGAACTCTTTCAAGCTGGTTGAGAGAATGCCAAGAGTGTGCAAAGCTGTCATCAAGGCAAAGGTTAGGGACTTTGAAGAATCTCAAATATGAAATATATTTTGATTTGATTAACACTTTTTTGGTTACTACATGATTCCATATGTGTTATTTCATAGTTTTGATGTCTTAACTATTATTCTACAATGTAGAAAAAGGTAAAAATAAAGAAAAACCCTTGAATGAGAAGGTGTTTCCAAACTTTTGACTGGTACTGTATGTTTTTCCAGCAGCAGATTATCGATAATGTCAAAAGCTGCACTTAAGTCTAACAAAACAGCTCTCACAATCTTTGTATTATAAATTTCTCTCAGCCTATCATCAGTCACCACCCGATTTGTGTAAGTGCCTTACACATTGAATGCCCAGCCCTATAAGCGTGCTGAAAATCTGTTGTTAATTTTTTTACAGTGAAATCGCATTGTGTCTGGTCAAACACATGTTTTTCTCCAAAAGTTTACTAGGGGTTGGTAACAGGCTTATTGGTTGGCTGTTTGAGCCAGCCTCTTTGCTTCCCTCTAGGCCTGTGGACACACACTTTCCTGTATGCTTAGATTGAAAAGATGGCAAATAGGAGTGGCAATATCGTCCGCTATCATCCTCAGTAATTTTCCATCCAAGTTTTCAAATTCAGGTGGCTGGTCATTGTTGATAGAAAACAACAATTGTTTCACCTCTTCCACACTCACTTTACAGAATTCAAAATGACAATGTTTTTCTTTCATAATTTGGTCAGTTATGCATGGATGTGTTGGTTCAGAATTTGTGGTTGGCATGTCATGTTGTTGGCATGCCTAAGTTTGCTAATCTTGCAAATGAAAAAAATAATTAAAGTTGTTTTGGGATGCCATCTGATTCAATGAATGATGGAGCTGAGTTTTGCCTTTTTGCCCAAAATGTAATGTTTGTTTCACAGTACAGTTTCTTCTTTTTGTTAAGTTTAGTAACAGGATTTCTCAATTTGCAGTACATTTGACAATCAGCTGTGCAGCCAGACTTATTTGCCATTCCTTTTGCCTCATCCCTCTCAACCATACAATTTTTTTATTTATC
Source organism: Brachymystax lenok tsinlingensis (assembly GCA_030435695.1). Lineage (NCBI taxonomy): Eukaryota > Metazoa > Chordata > Actinopteri > Salmoniformes > Salmonidae > Brachymystax > Brachymystax lenok. Next base: position 20,270,809 of record CM059797.1, on the reverse strand, counting down.
TTCAACACTACAAAACCTATTGCATGACCTCTTATACTAAACTTTCAGGACCCTGTCTTTCAAAGATAAAATCCAAATAACTTCACAGATCTTCATTGTAAAGGGTTTAAACACTGTTTCCCATGCTTGTTCAATGAATCATAAACAATTAATGAACATGCACCTGTGGAACGGTCGTTAAAACAATAACAGTTTACAAACGGTAGGCAATTAAGGTCACAGTTATGAAAATTTAGGACACTAAAGACGCCTTTCTACTGACTCTGAAAAACACCAAAAGAAAGCGTGAACGTGCCACATCTGCTTGAACGTCCCTTACTGCAAGGAAGCATTAGGACTGCAGATGTGGCCAGGGAAATAAATTGCAATGTCCGTACTGTGAAACGCCTAAGACAGCGCTACAGGGAGACAGGACGGACAGCTGACCGTCCTCGCAGTGGCAGACCACATGTAACAACACCTGCACAGGATTGGTACATCCAAACATCACACCTGCGGGACAGGTACAGGATGGCAACAACAACTGCCCGAGTTACACAATCCCTCCATCAGTGCTCAGACTGTCCGCAATAGGCTGAGAGAGGCTGGACTGAGGGCTTGTAGGCCTGTTGTAAGGCAGGTCCTCACCAGACATCACCGGAAACATGTTGCCTATTGGCACAAACCCACAGTCGCTGGACAAGACAGGACTGGCAAAAAGTGCTCTTCACTGACGAGTTACGGTTTTGTCTCACCAGGGGTGATGGTCGGATTCGCGTTTATCATCGAAGGAATGAGCGTTACACCAAGGCCTGTACTCTGGAGCGGGATCAATTTGGAGGTGGAGGGTCCGTCATGGTCTGGGGCGGTGTGTCACAGCATCATCGGACTGAGCTTGTTGTCATTGCAGGCAATCTCAACACTGTGCGTTACAGGGAAGACATCCTCATCCCTCATGTGGTACCCTTCCTGCAGGCTCATTCTGACATGACCCTCCAGCATGTCAATGCCACCAGCCATACTGCTCATTCTGTGCGTGATTTCCTGCAAGCCTGGAATGTCAGTGTTCTGCCATGGCCAGCGAAGAGCCCGGATCTCAATCCCATTGAGCATGTCTGGGACCTGTTGGATGGGAGGGTGAGGGCTAGGGCCATTCCCCCAAAAAATGTCTGGGAACTTGCATGTGCCTTGGTGGAAGAGTGGGGTAACATCTCACAGCAAGAACTGGCAAATCTTGTGCAGTCCATGAGGAGGAGATGCACTGCAGTACTAAATGCAGCTGGTGGCCACACCAGATACCGACTGTTACTTTTGATTTTGACCCCCCCTTTGTTCAGGGACGTATTATTCAATTTCTGTTAGTCACATGTCTGTGGAACTTATTCAGTTTATGTCTCAGTTGTTGAACCTTGTTATGTTCATACAAATATTTAAACATGTTAAGTTTGCTGAAAGTAAACGCAGTTGACAGTGAGAGGACGTTTCTTTTTTTGCTGAGTTTATATTAGGCCCAGCCTTTGGCACTTTGGATTTCCTAGATATGGCTGCTATTTTATGATCACTACATCTGATGGATTTGGATACTGCTTTAGAGCAGGTTTCTGCAGCATTAGTAAATATGCGATCAATACATGGTAGGTTGACTGATAACCTGAACCAGGTTGCAGGCCCTAGTTACAGTTTGAAGCATTTTTTTGAGTGGGCATGTCACGTCCAGGCCTGAGTTTTACAGGCTGGCGTGTTTAGTTTAGTTTTTGGTGTAGGGTTTTTGAGTTCTAGGTTGTTTATTTCTATGTTGGGTTAATGGTTCCCAATTAGAGGCAGCTGTTTGTCGTTACCTCTAATTGGGAACCATATATATGTTTGTGGTTTTACACTAGGGTTTTGTGGGTTATTGTTTGTTTGGTCATAGCTTAAGTGTGTTTCTAAGTTATTGTCTTATGTTTTGATCTTCGTTCTGTTTGTTATTTTTCCCAGTTACGATTAAATAAATATGTATACTGGAAGCATCGCTGCGTCTTGGTCCGTCACTCGTGAAGATCGTGACAGGGCAGCTTAATGAAAGCTTCCCACTCAAGCTTCCCACTTTAAGTCACCCAGTAAATATACTTCTCTGTTGATATCACATATATTATCGAGCATTTCACACATATGACCCAAATACTGACAGTTAGCATTCTATAGCAGCTTCCCACAAGAACGTGCTTTATTTGAGGAAGGTAAAACTGTAGCCATATTACTTCAACAGCATTTGTCATGATATTCTCTCTAAGCTTTGCAGGAATATGACTCTGGACATATATGGCAACACCTCCACCATTGGTATTCCTGTCTCTTCTGAAGATGTTGAAACCATGTATTGCTAGCACTGTATCATCAAAGTTATTAATTATCTAAGTGAGTTTCAGAGATAATCAGTATATGAATGTTGTCTTACTAGAAAGTTATCGATTTCATGAACCTTGTTTCTTAGACTACATATGTTAATGTGGTCTATTTTTAGAACTTTTCAGGTGTGCTTTACTGGGAGGCTTATGAGAGGTAGACATGACAGTGATATTTATGTTTGATCTGATGTGCATGGTGAGCTTCACGCAGTGGAAATCCTACTACAGCAAACCGCCTCAGTTCAGAACTCCGGTTCATAGGCGCATGATTAATGCATACAACAGCTGTAGGATTAACAGACGCATTCAGAGGAGTTAGAGGGACATAAATTAGGTTACTTACATTATGACTGCCAACGCCCCTGGGACAATGTACATTTGCAGCAGCACTACAACAACTCAGCAACACAATGGTAGGGTTTATCTGAGCAGGGCTTGGGTCACTGCTAAATCATTGTCTCTACGCAGCCCATTAGGCATGTAGCTTTATAATAAGCATTATTACAGTAAGTCACTGTATCATGTTAGTGGGCGACTTGAGATGCCAATACTGTGCCTATTAGCACAGGAGTTTGGTTATTTTATTAATAGGGCACTGATTTTACAGATTATTCCAAAAGTTTACAATTTCCCCCTAGGTTTATCAAGAAAGGAGTTTCAGAGATTCATGTAGAGCATTGTTCTGCTCACACTGACTCCACTCATATGTGTTCTTGATGTGGTTTCTGTTCTTTTGGGTTACAGTATTGGTTTGGTTCTCTCTCTGGTATTTCACATTCCTTTGGTTTTTCTGTTGGTCTTCGCATTGTCATAATATATGAGAAAATACTGTATTATTTAATATTGTGTTTATATCAGATGTATACAGTATGACGCCATTGTTAAAGAACATTGAAAGATGTTCTTTGTTAAATGTACGTGCACAACAATTGTTCTTTCAAATTATAGATACAGTACAGAGAAGAAACAGCTCTCCTGTCATGTCCCAGGAAGTAGGCTAGACTAGTTTAGATGTTCACATCAGTGTTTTGTCTGTGTCTTTATGGGTCAAAAGGATCAGGCGGTAATGAGTGCTCTCTGAGTGTAGAGGGCGGTGGTCGTGAACTGAGGCTGAAATATTAATGGCTGAGACTGGTTTGGCTGCCTGGATGGCTAGCTGCTGTTTACTGACTGGAGGGATGTATGGCTGTTTGTTAGAGATGGCAGAGATCTGTAGTTAAGACATTCATTATTTACTGAGCATTCTGCTGGGGCGGCAGGTAGCCTAGTGGTTAGAGCGTTGGACTTGTAACCGGAGGGTTGCAAGTTCGAATCCCCGAGCTGACAAGGAAAAAAAAATCTGTCGTTCTGCCCCTGAACAAGGCAGTTAACCCACTGTTCCCAGGGCGCCAAGACGTGGAAGTCGATTAAGGCAGCCCCCCGCACCTCTCTGATTCAGAGGGGTTGGGTTAAATGCGGAAGACACATTTCGGTTGAAGGCATTCGGTTGTACAACTGACTAATAATGGTGACTTTGACTTTGACTTTGCTGCTGGAGGCTGGAGCTAGCCCCCAGCTCAACTGGCCTCTTTTCTCTGCTAGACGGTGGACTGGAGGAGGCTGCTCCTGTTTAGTCAACCTGTCAACTAGCCCCTAGGCATTACGCTGGTTCACGCACACACACACGCACGCACGCACACACACACAAACACACACATACACACACACATTAGAAGAAGAAGAAGAAGAAGAAGAAGAAGTTTTATTTATATAGCGCCTTTCCATAGCTCAAGGTCGCTTTACATTGCACATTACAATACATTCAGAACACACACACATACATCGCAGTCACATAGGATACACACTACCCAAAATGCATGTCAAACAGATATGTTTTCAACTGGATCTTGAATGCACTCACGGATGAGGTATTGCGTAGTGTAAGAGGTAGTGAATTCCATAATTTAGGAGCATTAACACCAAATGACCTCCCACCTACAGTGGACAACCGGAAACGAGGAAGGTCAACAAACCAAGTTCAGCTGATCTAAGGGACCGAGCAGGGCGGTAAGGATAGAGTAAGTCAGAGAGATATTGGGGAGCAAGACCATTTAATGCTTTAAAAGTTAGAAGCAATACCTTAAAGTGGATACGTGATGCCACAGGTAGCCAGTGAAGGTCATGAAGCAGAGGAGTGATGTGAGCAGAGCGCCTAGTGGAGGTGAGAACTCTTGCTGCTGAGTTTTGAACATACTGTAATCTTGCAATAAGTTTTTTGGGAAGACCAAGAAGTAAGGCATTACAATAGTCCAAGCGTGAAGTGATTAATGCATGAATTAGAGTTTCAGCATCAGCTAAAGTGAGAGAAGATCGGAGACGAGCAATATTACGAAGATGGAAAAAAGAGTTTTTAACAAGAGAAGAAATGTGAGAGCCAAAAGATAGAGTTGTGGTTTATACCTTGTATGATCTCTCTGTCTTTGTCCTCTCAGCTGGAGGCTTAACCTTGAGACCTGTTGAGAGGCTTTCTGCTGTGACAGTGGGAATACATAAAAGGGTTGCATGTGTAGATTAAGTTTAAGAGGGAATGTGCTTACATGTGCTTTGAGAGAGTTTCATTTGAAGCTGTGCAAACATGCATGAGTGTAGAATGTTATGTACTGTAGATACTGCATGTATCTATTGACATTTGTTGACTTGAGTACAGGACACGACAGTGGGAAGACATATTGGCAGGCCATTATACACTAACCACAGAGCCAGCCGACAGGAGTGACAGGAGGCAGATATCAATGACAGTGACAACACTCAAGGTGACATGTCTGTCTGTCTCCTGCTTCTAGTGTGGCTGCTCACTTTACCTCCACTCTTCATTAGGCTGGTTGGGCCAATTATAGACAGAGCTGGAGGTTGAAAGAGGAGACAAAATGATGCTGAAAGACTGAGATGAAAAGAGCATGATTAACATTGGAGGATGATTTGGAGGATGGTGACTGTCCCTATTCTTTTTAGCAGTGAGTGAGGCCTGTAACTAGCCCTGTATCTAGTGCTCCTGTTCCTTTCTGAGTTCCCTGTTCATCAGTATGTATGAGATACTGTGTGCTAGGCGCCGTAATGATAAGATATCTGGAGATCACTGTTTTAATCTCAGCCTGCAGCTCTACTCTTTAATGATAGTGGCTGAGAGGGCCTCTTTAATTAAGGGTTTGAAGTGTCGCTTTTCTGATGAACTGATGTCCACAGAGAGAAGACTGTTTGCATATGTGTGTATATTTGTATATGTGTGTATGTGTGCTTTTTGTGTGGAGGCTTGTGCAATGTGATTCCAATCTGCTATCTATGTGAGCAGTGCTGCAGTGTATGTGTCCTGCAGAGAAATGTAATTACAGCCAACCAGTCAGCCCCAGAGTGGAGACTTCAGAGTCCTGCATCACTGGAGATAAATGAACCCTGGGCTCTTACACTGGACATATCGAACACCAGTGTTGTCAGTAAGATTCAAGCCTTTGATTTCAAATAGATCACTGCTTTTGTGTCGTCCTCTGATCAGTTTTGTCTGTCATGGTGTTGAATTACTTTTCAAATAAACTTTGTAATTTCACTCATATTTTTAAGAGCAGAAATCTTGAAGTACTCGTACCCTTCAGTCTGAGATGCTTTGGTTGAGGTCACAAGCATCCTTATCATTATAACAATTATTATCATGGCCATCGTCATCTTACCCTCTGCATCCCTGTCATCCCCTTTTTAACAGAAATGGTTTTCTGCATCCTGACCATCCCCTCCTCTTTCTGAGGCATTTCCCATGTTCCTCTTTAGGACAGCAGCAGCAAACAAACACACCCTCCCTCCCTTCTTCTCTCCTCCCTCCTTGACAACAGGGAGGGACAAAATAAAAGTCAAGTCTCAGATAACAGTGGTGCTAAGTTTCCCATCGATGCTCTGATTAAATGACTAAAGTGGTGGTGCAGTGGTGTAATGGGAACCAACATTAAAGGCGCCATGGTGAGCAACAGGGAGAAAAGAAGGAAGGAAATCATATGAGGACAGTGATTGATGTTTCTGACAGAGGCAATGAGTTCCTCATGTTCTCTCATCTTTTAAAATTACTTAAACTTGTATTTTACTGCTTGAAGATACTGTAACATACCATGTGAACGTGTTCATAATTGACAGAGTCCTCATCTACAACTCCATGTTATTATGACTAATGATTAATGTGTTCTCGTAATGATTCAGTGGCTCATCATTTAGATGCTTTAGCTTCAACACTTCTGCATATCTATTTGGAAGCATTTTTGTAGGAGTAACAAGATTGCAACCCCTGGCAATGGATCTGTCTTGATCATTCTGACTCTGTTTTCTTCAGTTTCTGTGTTCATCTTCTCATCATTCAGTTCCATTTCTTCCAATTTCCCCCCCTTCTTTCCTCTCTTTTTCTTCCAAGGTTGAGAGGGTCCTTGCCCTAGCGCTAGCCTCTCCTCTTCTTCCCTGTTCCCTCCTCTACACTCAATCCCTGGTCCCCAGAGATAGAACAGCCACTGTGGTGCCTAATACGGTTTATGGAATTACAGATCTCTGGAATTGGATTTTCTCACTCCAGTAAAGCATGGGGATTAGCGGTTTAGTGCTTGGTGCATTAGGGCCTCAGTGACCTGTAACTGAACTGCTTTGGTCAAGGTGGGCAGATCAAGGGACAGAAAGATGAATCCACCACCCAGGATTTCTGGAAAAACAGGGAATTTATTGAAATAATTTTGCAACCCTATTTACGCCTCAGCCCTCTTTGATCTGCTTGGTTAACACATAAGATACATAGATACAGTGCATTCGGGAAAGTATTTAGACCCATTTTCAACTTTTTGTTACATTACAGCCGCACAATTGGCCCAGCATCGTTAGGGTTTGGCCAGAGTAGGCCGGCATTGTAAATGAGAATTTGTTCTTAACTGACTTGCCTAGTTAAATAAAGGTTAAATAAAAAATAAAAAATAAATAAAAGTAATGTCCCTCATCAATCTACACACAATACGCCATAATGACGGGGAGACTAGTCAGGTTCGAGGGAAAGATGAACTGAGTAAAGTACAGAGAGATCGTTCATGAAAATGTTCATGAATGTCCTTGAGTGGCCCAGTCAGAGTCCGGACTTGAACCCGATCTAACATCTCTGGAGAGACCTGAAAATAGCAGTACAGCGACGCTCCCCATCCAACCTGACAGAGCTTGAGAGGATCTGCAGAGAAGAATTGGAGAAACTCCCAAAATACAGGTGTGCTAAGCTTGTAGCGTCAGACCCAAGAAGACTCAAGGCTGTAATCGCTGCCAAAGGTGCTTCATCAAAGTACTGAGTAAAGGATCTGAATACTTATGTAAATGTGATATTTATTTAGCAAAAAAAAATTACAAACAGTTTTTGCTTTGTCATTATGGGGTATTGTGCGTAGATTGATGAAAATTATTATTTTTTAAATCCATTTTAGATTAAGGGTGTAACATTACAAAAATGTGGAAAAAGTGAAGGGGTGTGAATACTTTCCGAATGCACTGTATATACAAAAGCATGTCGACACCCCTTCAAATTAGTGGATTTGGCTATTTCAGCCACACCCGTTGCTGACAGGTGTATAAAATTGAGCACACAACCATGCAATCTCCATAGATAAACATTGGCAGTAGAATGACCTCACTGAAGAGCCTCACCGTCATAGGATGCCATCTTTCCGACAAGTCAGTTCATCAAATTTCTGCCCTGCTAGAGCTGCCCCACTGTCAACTGTAGGTGCTGTTATTGTGAAGTGGAAACGTCTAGGAGCAACAGGTAGGCCACACAAGCTCACAGAACGGGGTCGTCGAGTGCTGAAGTGTGTTGTGCGTAAAAATCGCCTGTCCTCGATTGCAACACTCACTACTGAGTTCCAAACTGCCTCTGGAAGCAATGTCAGCACAATACCTGTTCGTCGGGAGCTTCATGAATTGGGATTTCATGGCCGAGCAGCTGCACACAAGCTTAAGAGTGGTGTAAAGCTCGCTGCCATTGGACTCTGGAGCAGTTGGAACGCGTTCTTTAGAGTGATGAATCACGCTTAACCATATGGCAGTCCGACGGACTAATCTGGGTTTGGCAGATGCCAGGAGAATGCTACCTGACCCAATACATAGTGCCAACTGTAAACTTTGGTGGAGGAGGAATAATGGTCTGGGGCTGTTTTTCATGGCTCGGGATAGGCCCCTTATTTCCAGTGAAGGGAAATCTTAACGCTACGGTATACAATGACATTCTAGACGATTCTGTGCTTCCAACTTTGTGGCAACAGTTTGGGGAAGGCTCTTTCCTGTTTCAGCATGACAATGCCCCTGTGCACAAAGCCATACAGAAATGGATTGTCAAGATCAGTGTGGAAGAACTTGACTGGCCTGCACAGAGCTCTGGCCTCAACCCATTGAACAACTTGGGATGAATTGAAACGCCGACTGTGTCCACATAATTTTGGTCATATAGTGTACCTCTGCCTTTGAGACCACAGCATATAGTCCATGAGCCAGACCCACAAATTTGGGCCGTAAGGGTTAACTTTGGGTGACGATGTCTCATATTGCAGCCATGGCAGAAAGAGTAAAAAGACAGAGAAAGCTGCCATTGCTGCACTGCTATCACACATGCTTCAACTCTAGGGACAAAGACCTTCAAGAAAATAACTATGAGAAATCGTCACCCCAAGTGAGCCCGACCATCCCCCCTGGCTCATGGATTAATAGGCTGGCATACACAATCTTGAGAGCGTTCTGTCCTTTTGTCCCTCAGATAGACAGACAGACACAGGTGCTCTGCCTGTCCTCCCTTTGATGCCCCTGAGTGTCTGGCAGACCTGGCAGGGACCGAGAGCAGCTGAGGTTGGGTCACAGGCATGCCCTGGCATTGAGCTCCATGGGTGCTTACAGTAGGTGGTATTCTTAGAATTTCAAACGCCCCTGACACACGTGTAGGAACGCACATACTCTCCCAAAATGCTACCCTTGATCAGTGGCTCAATAGTGTAAAGCGTTATCTACTTTAAGACAACAGTATTATTTTACAGAGAACAGAGAATGACATGTTTGTTGAGTCATAATTACTGAGAGCTGTAGGTCAGAATTCGGAATGGAATGTTTGTTGCAGTGTTCAGTCTCCACTCTTATGGAGATAGAGGTTGTTTTGGCAGCGCTGAGTGTTTTTTTTATTTTTATTTTATTTTTTTACACTATGGACGTTGGCACCCAGCCAATCACAACACATATCAGATAGCTGCAACACTGTCAACATGTCTTGTCTTCACAGCCAGGTACAAAACAAAGCCTTCAGCAGTTTCTAAAAAGATCAGAAATGCAGACAGTTTCAGATATAAGGACAATTTTAGATGTAGAGACAGTTTTAGATGTAGAGACAGTTTTAGATGTAGAGACAGTTTTAGATGTAGAGACAGTTTTAGATGTAGAGACAGTTTTAGATGTAGAGACAGTTTTAAAAGAGCTTGGTGACTAAAAGAGCTGCGTGAGTTCAGACACTTTTCTGTTTCTCAGTCATTTTCACAAGTGTATGTAATTAGAGTTGGTCTATTGAAAATATATGTTTTTGTATATGATGATAATTATAGTGAAATAGCACCTAGATATAAAGCAGATTTTTGATCCACCTCTCTGTCATCTGGGAGGGAGAAGTGGTTGTTTTGAGTGTCATCTGCAGGGAAGGACTCATAGCGGTATATGGCATCTGTCAATGAGGAACAATAATTACTGTGTATGGCATTGGTTGAAGCTCAATGTTAAATTAAAATCTCCCTTCCATAATATCTAAGCCAATATGACACCAATGACGATGAAAATTAGCAAATCATCTTGATTGGAGATACACAACACACTCCCCGCCTCTCGTCATGAGCCACCCGGCCGTTACCGAGAACCACATACTGGATTTTTTAACAGGGTTGTTAGCAATTTAGTTTTCAGAGTATTTTCTGCACCTACAGTACCTAGCTCAAATTCTAGACGTCAGATTAAAACGAGATCATAAACTGGGTGGTTCGAGTCCTGAATGCTGATTGGCTGACAGCCGTGGTATATCAGACCGTATACCATGGGTATGACAAAAATATATATTTTTACTACTATTACATTGGTAACCAGTTTATAATAGCAATAAGGCACCTCGGGGGTTTGTGGTATATGGCCAATATACCACAGCTAAGGCCTGTATGCAGGCACTCCGCGTTGCGTCGTGCTTAAGAACAACCCTTAGCCGTGGTATATTGGCCATATACCACACCCCCTCGGGCCTTATTGCTTAATTATAGTGTCCATAAAGAGACCACTGGATTTACAAAATATCTATTCAGTGGTATTCAAGTTGAGATGAATCAATAAATGCAAACAGATATTTTGATTAGCTAGGTAGCTATCTATCTATCTAGCTAACGTTAGCTTGCTTGTGCAAAGTCCAGCAGCTATACTCTCTTGCTAGCTAACGAACACCAGTCAGCTGAAAGCTAGCTAGCTAACCAACAGGCAAAGAAAGGTAGCTTGTTATAATTGTTTATGGAAGGTTACACAAATAACTTCAACCATTAGCTAGCTAGCTAGAGCCAGGCAACAACAGTTGTCATATTTTGCAATGTAAGACTGTCACAATCAATTGAGCTATTCACCTTCTGAAAACAGCCTGGTCTCATACGTTTGGTATAGTTACATAATACAGAAGGTTAATTAAATGCTCACATCTGCTAAAAGACAATGCCCAGAGCTTACCTGTGATGTTGCACAACGAATTGACTCAATAAGTCACTTTTTTAATTAAAGTATGATATTTTTGGGCTTGAACAGGGAAAAAACTAAATTAACCTTCAGGTTTTTCCGCATCTATGATATGAGTTTCCTAATAAAATTATGTACATTTCAATCTGACTATACGTGTCTTGCAAGGGCTGGCTTTAGTTTCTTTGGAACAGGTACTGGCTCATTACTTCCTCTTTACAACCTCGTGATACGGCTTTGGCGTGGTTACTGCTGTTTGTAATGCCCTTAGTTCAAACTATCCAGTTAGATGGGCTGATGGTGAAATGGTGAATAAGAAAAAAGTAGTAAGTAATTGAAAGGTTGATAAAATGCTAAAATTGTCCCTAATGAGATTTGAACTCACAACCTTTGCATTTGCATTATACGCCCACCCATCAGCTGCAACTGATGGCCTGGCCTCTTGTGAATGTGCATGAATGGTCTGCAATGCCAGTGTGAATTTTACTGCAGGGTGTTGTTTTGAATGTGGTACACACAATTACATGAATTGTTGTATAACAGAAAAAAAGCAAATTTTATTCTGACGAGCTACTGACATTCACTTGGCTATAGTAAGCAGCCTAGCAAGGCACACGTTAGCCAAATGACTTATCAGGGGCCAGCTTCATGGCTAACGTCGCCTAGCTGACATTAGCTGGATAGCTAGTTAGTGACATCAAAAGTGGAGGAAGACTTGGATAGGTGAAATGTCAACACAGCTGGGATACACATTTTATGCACGGCGGCACTACAGTAGCAGCAAGAGTAGGCCTATGGGTCACTAACAAGTTTGGCTGGTTAGCTAACTAGTTAACTATAGCTACGTTCACTGCATCACAGTGCTAGAGGCGTCACTACAGACCCTGGTTAGATCCCAGGCTGTGTTGCAGCGATGGGACAAGACTGTAACTGCCAATTGGAGAGAAAAAGGGGTTTCATGTAAAAAATATATATATATTTAGCTTAGTGAGTAAATCACTGCTTTACCAGTACTAACGCGACTACACTGTTTGTATGTTACCAAATGCGACACTGTCTCCAAAACTGCAAGGTGTCTCTACAGTAATAAACCTAGCTGTCAAAGGGAATGTGTGCTTACTGGTCAATGTGATACAAAATACTTCAAAGTAATATCAAAACATGCAAACTACACTATATTGGGTTCATATAGCTAGTGAAATTAGCCCTTATGAAAAAAGATTGCAGTCAGAGTGCAGTATAACTGCAGTTAGAGTGCAGTATAACTGCAGTACACTACAAATATTGCATCCAAAATAACACTATTATTTTACTGCAGTTATTCTGCAATTACTGTGTCCAAAATACTAGTCAACTGCAGTTTCTGCACTTTTATTGCAGTTTCCAAACTGCATTCTTTTTTGTAAAGGAGTTCATCCTTCAATTTTGCACTTCTGTATTTAGCACAGTAACATTCTGTCCTTTCCAACAGACACCAAATGTGAGAACTAATATTGTAGTTGCCTATATGCCATTTTCTCTTGGGCTACCCATCCCAGCCCCCCTTTGCTCTGCATGGCCACCGAAGTAAAACCATGGCCAGACAGACACCTTCCTTTCCACAGAGAACGCTTGAGTATGTCATTGTATGTCAGTGTTATTGTTTGGAGAATACAAGCTAACCAGTAATTTTGTACTCCATACACATCAACAGTATAATATCTGGATGAAGTTGGATAATACTAAATAAATAAGAAGGAACATAAAGTAGACTACATTATATGTATACATTGTAAGATGTTTTTTTGAATTTTTCTGCAACTGCAATCCTTGGACGGGCCGCCTAACTTTTTTTTCAGGTCACCTAAGTCCAAACAGTGTAAAACAAAATATACAGTGCATTCTGAATGTATTCAGACCCCTTCACCTTTTTCACATTTTGTTAAATTACATCCTTATTCAAAAATGTTGGGAATTTCTACTATTTTTCTCTGCAGATCCTCTCAAGCTCTGTCAGGTTGGATGGGGAGCGTCGCTGCACAGCTATTTTCAGGTCCCTCCAGAGATGTTCGATCTGTCCGGGCTTTGGCTGGGCCACTCAAGGACATTCAGAGCCACTTCAGAGTTGTCTTGGCTGTGTGCTTAGGGTCATTGCCCTGTTGGAAGGTGAACCTTCGCCTGAGTCTGAGGTCCTGAGTTTTCTGGAGCAGGTTTTCATCAAGGATCACTCTGTACTTGGCTTCGTTCATCTTTCCCTCGATCTTGACTAGTCTCCCAGTGCCTGCCGCTGAAAAACATCCCCACAGCATGATGCTGCCACCACTATATTTCACCGTAGGGAAGGTATTGGCCAGGTGATGAGCGGTGCCTGGTTTCCTCCAGACGTGACGCGTGCCATTCAGGCCAAAGAGTTCAATCTTGGTTTCATCAGACCAGAGAATCTTGTTTCTCATGGTCTGAATGTCCTTTGGGTACCTTTAGGCAAACTCCAAACTGGCTGTTATGTGCTTTTACTGAGGAGTGGCTTCAGTCTGGCCACTCTACCATAAAGACCTGCTTGGTGGAGTGCTGTGGAGATGGTTGTCCTTCTGGAAGTTTCTGCCATCTCCACAGAGGAACTCTGGAGCTCTGTCAGAGTGACCATCGGGTCAGACTAACATTTTTTGGTACACTTCCCCATATCTGTGACTCAACATGCACCTGAGCTCAATTTAGAGTCTTACTGCAAAGGGTCTGAATACATATGTAAATAAGGTATTTTTGTTTTTTAACACCAAAAATGTCTAAAATCCTGTTTTAATTTTGTCATTATAGGGTATTGTGTGTAGATTGATGATGACATTTTTTTTATTTAATCCATTTTAGAATAAGACTGTATTTTGTTTTTAAAGTTTAGCAAAATATCATATTATCCTTGGTAAAATGCATAGAATTGCAGGAAACAAGCTTTAAAACTGCAAAGTGTGCTCTCAGTTCCACAACAGAATATGTAGAATCGCAGGCAAATAGCTTTAAACCTGCAACATTTTCTCTCAGCTGCATGGCAAAATGTGTAGAGTTGCACAGCTTTGACCTACTACAGTAACTATGTTGATATATTGTAATTTAAACAATGTGTATGCAGGTTTCAAACTTTCTCAAACAGCCTACTCCATACAATTCAGAGGAATAATCGATTTTACAGTGTCTTGCTATTAAAAAAATACATAAACTTAGCAAAAAAAGAAACTTCCTTTTTTCAGGACCCTGTCTTTCAAAGATAATTAGTCAAAATCCAAATAACAGAGCTTCATTGTAAAGGGTTTACACACTGTTTCCCATGCTTGTTCAATGAACCATAAACAATTGATGAACATGCACCTGTGGAACGGTCGTTAAGACACTAACAGCTTACAGACAGTAGGCAATTAAGGTCACAGTTCTGAAAACTTAGGACACTAAAGAGGCCTTTCTACTGACTCTGAAAAACACCAAAGGAAAGATGCCCAGGGTCCCTGTTCATCTGCTGAACCTGCCTGAACGGTCCTCACCAGACGTCACCGGCAACAACGTCGCCTATGGGAACAAACCCACCGTCGCTGGACCAGATAGGACTGGCAAAAAGTACTCTTCACTGACGAGTCGCGGTTTTGTCTCACCAGGGATGATGGTCGGATTCGCGTTTATCGTTGAAGGAATGAGCGTTACACCGAGGCCTGTACTCTGGAGCAGGATCGATTTGGAGGTGGAGGGTCCGTCATGGTCTGGGGCAGTGTGTCACAGCATCATCGGACTGAGCTTGTTGTCATTGCAGGCAATCTCAACACTGTGCGTTACAGGGAAGACATCCTCCTCCCTCACGTGGTACCCTTCCTGCAGGCTCATCCTGACATGACCCTCCAGCATGCCAATGCCACCAGCTATACTGCTCGTTCTGTGCGTGATTTCCTGCAAGACAGGAATGTCAGTGTTCTGAACATGGTCAGCGAAGAGCCCGGATCTCAATCCCATTGAGCACATCTGTGACCTGTTGGATCAGAGGGAACTTGCAGGCTAGGGCCAATTTCCGGGAACTTGCAGGTGCCTTGGTGGAAGAGTGAGGTAACATCTCACAGCAAGAACTGGCAAAGTCCATGAGGAGGAGATGCAGTACTTAATGCAGCTGGTGGCCACACCAGACACTGACTGTTACTTTTGATTTCAACCCCCCCTTTGTTCAGGGACACATTATTCAATTTCTTTTAGTCACATGTCTGTGGAACTTGTTCAGTTTATGTCTCAGTTGTTGAATCTTGTTATGTTCATACAAATATTTACACATGTTAATGCTGAAAGTAAACGCAGTTGACAGTGAGAGGACGTTTCTGGGGATGGGCAGAGGTTGGAGCAACCCAGCCGGTCGCTGTCGTGAGCACTTGCTTTGGCCACAGGTGGATCTCACATCCTCAATCATGATGGGCTACCAGAATTTCTGCCTCAGGTACTCCAGTGTCCGATTAACCCCTGGATGCCCAGTTCATTTAGAGGAGTGTCCCCATTGTAGCACTCAAGAACAGGTTGATTGCGGAACATAAAGTCTGTTAGTGGGACCCCCCGCCAGGGTCAAGTTCTCAGGTCTGGGCTTGTTGTACCGTGGTCTCTATACTCCATAACACAGGAGCCACAATGCAAGGGGCTGGGGATGATGGGCTTGGAGTCCCTCTCCTCATTAGTCAAAGTCACCATTACTAGTCAGTTGTACAACCGAATGCCTTCAACTGAAATGTGTCTTCCGCATTTAACCCAACCCCTCTGAATCAGAGAGGTGCGGGGGGGCTGCCTTAATCAACATCCACGTCTTCAGCGCCTGGGGAACAGTGGGTTAACTGCCTTGTTCAGGGTCAGAACAACAGATTTTTACCTTGTCAGCTTGGGGATTTGAACTTGCAACCCTCTGGTTACAAGTCCGACACTCTAACCACTAGGCTACCTGCCGCCCTATCTAGGCTACATGCTGCCCATTAGAGCCATCATGTTGGTGGGACACAGCATCTGCTTTCTGATTCTTGAATCCTGGGCGTTGTTGAACCTGTTGAACCTGTTAAAAAAACAGAGCCCACCTAGCCTGGCAAGCGTTCAACCTCCTGGCTTCATGAATGGAGACCAAGTTATTTTGGTCCGTCTAGATCACGAAAGGATGAGGTGCCCCCTCTAACCAGTGTCTCCACCCCTCAAGGGCCCACTTGACTGCCAAGAGCTCCCGGTTGCCTACATCGTAGTTGTGTTCCGCTGGCGAGAACCGCTTGGAAAGAAAAGCACTTGGGTGCATTCTCCTGTCCCCCTCGTTCTGCTGTGAAAGGAACACCCCTGCTCCAGTGTCCGAGGCGTCCACCTCTACCACGAAGGGACGAGTAGGATCAGGATGAACAAGGATGGGTTTGGAAGTGAAACGTCCCTTGAGCTCCATGAATGCCCTGTCAGCCTCAGGGGTCCAGCCAAAACGGGTCTGGGACTTGCGGGTTAGGGCCGTGAAAGTTCCTTATAAAACGTCTGTAAAAATTGGATGCCGGCAGTAGAGATTATATGACCCAGGAAAGAGATTTGGGATACTCACACTTCTCAGGATATCGTCAAGGTAAACAAAGATGAACCGATTCAACATATCCCTAAGAGTGTCATTGACCAATGCTTGGAAGACTGCTGAGTTCGATAATCCAAATGGCATGACTAAATACTCATGGTGGCCACTAGGGGTGTTATAGGCAGTTTTTCATTCATCTCCCTCCCTGATTCTCACCAGATTTTAAGCGTTGCGGAGGTCCAGTTTGGTGAAGAATTTGGTAGCATCATTGGTAGCATTGCTATAAGGTGGCGGACATCAGAGTTAAGGGGTAACGTTTCTTAATCGTAATCCAGTTCAGCCCTCTGTAATTGATGCACGGATGCAGGCCTCCATCCTTCTTACCTACAAAGATGAGACCTGCACCAGCTGGGGATGTTGAGGTGGGTATTTAGATATTTAGTCTGGCAGTTCTTACCCCAGTCTAGTAGATGTCCCGTGGACCAGGAGAGTAGTGGCTAATGTAGCACTAGCCAAGAGTACCCTAGGATAAGGGGGTTCTCGGGAGCCATGATCAAAAGAAAATGAAGAGTCTCTGAGTGATTCACCCCAACCTGCTGTAGAATGGGCTTGGTCTGAAATTCCACCTGGCCAGAGCCAATGGGGCGTCCATCGAGGGCTTGAATCTGCAGAGGGATGGCACATTTAACGCAGGGGCTTTGTAATTCTCTGGCGAAGTCTTGATCAAGGAAATTATCTGCAGCCCCGGAGTCCACGAAGTCTTGAATCTGGTGCTGATGGTTGTCCCAGTGGAGGGTTGCGGGTAGTGACAGACGGTGACTGGGTAGCCGGGGGGTAACTGCACAGCTCGTCAGGGTCTCCTCTTGTCCTGGCGAGCCCTGGTGTTTCCCGTAAGCTCTGGGCATGTAGCACGGAGATGGCCGAGACCTCCGCAGTAGAGGCAGCAGCCTTCGCGCATACACCTGTCATGCTCCTGTGGGCTCAGACGTGTGCGTCCCAGCTGCATGGGCTCCTCATTGCTGGGTTTGGGCGGCTTGGGGTGCTCAGGAAACCAGGAAACTGGGTGGTGTAAAAAGAGCACTGTCTCACGCGTTCTCAGAGGCGGTTGTCGATCCTGATTGCCAGCGTTGTCAGGGACTTTAGGTCCTCTCCCAGTTCCTGAGAGGCCAGTTCATCCTTGATGGAGTTAGATAACCCCTGGTGGAAAGCGGTAACCAGTGCGCCCTCCGTATTCCACCCACTCTCGGCGGCGAGGGTGCAGAATTCAATGGCTGACCGCTTCTCGTCTGCCGACTGGGTGGTTGAAGACTCGTCGCAGCTCGACAGTGAAGGCTAATATGGAGCTGCAGGATTGTGGCTGCTGTTCCCACACTGCCGTTGCCCACACCTTGCCAGAGAGTAGAGTGATTATGTAGGCGATCATGGTCCGATCGGTGTGGGTGTGGAACGAGGAGGACTGTAGTTCGAACACCAGAGGGTACTGGGTGAGGAATCCCTTGCATACTCCCAGGTGGCCATCATACCGCTTGGGGGCTGGGATCTTGGGTTCCCGGTGCAGGTTCCCTGGAGGAACTATGGCAATGCCTGTAGCACTGGGTGAAGAGACTTGGGCATTTGCTCCTCCTGGGTTAGAGTTGGACTGTGGTTGGAGGGAGTCGGTAAGTGCCCAGAGTGTTTCTGATATCTGGAAGAGTTGTTCTTGCTGCCATTCCAGCAGTGCTCCTTGGTGGGTTACCACATTCTTGATCTGGGTGATCTCTACTGGGTCCATGTTGTGGGCTGAAGCTTGCTGTGACATGGTGAGGTTGGACCCAGGTGCAGAGAAGAGACCAGATGAGGAATCAGCGGTTAAGGATAAACATAAACATTTACTGAGATACGGTAACGGAAGGATCACGGTAACACTGGGAAAACAACAAACACTAAGTCTCGAAAACTCACTCAGGAGACAAACGCACATGGCACATAATTCAAGCTTCAGCAAAGGACAACAGAAAACAGAAACACACACCTCTTTTAACAGATAATCATAATGAGTAAATAGGACACACTGAGTGTCATTAATGTCTCTAGGACGGTCTTTGCCACCATCTGGTGACAGGTGGAACCATGAAAGCATGATGGTATTATAAGTATAAAAGCAAGATTGCTTTCATATAATTGAAAAGGTATTGGAATGGGATTAGTGTGATGTGTGAAGAATCCAATACTTGAATGTGGTACAAATCCCATTATTGTGGGAGCACTTCCTCTAAGAGTATGAACTAGGCTGTTTGAGAAGGTTTGAATCCTAAGCAACCTGCATACGCGTTGTTTGAAATACAATAGACTAACATAGTTACTTTTGTAGGTTAAAGCTGTGTGCTGGAAAACCTTGGTAGAGCATGGGTGGAGTAGGCGTTGTGGTGCTCATAGGAATTTCCTTTCTTTTTCGGCTTCAGACAAATGCCTACTTCTCACTTAAAACATTGTTTTTTGTATTTAACAGAGTATGGCATATTTTGGGGATGAGCCGTAATGGAATAACACATAACCACCCAAAAGAGCCAGAATGGAGTATGGACAGAGGCTGCTGTATGTGGTCTACAGCATCCCAGATCAGGAATAGGCAGCATGAACAGAGTATAGTACATTCACTCACTTTGACATCATAACCGGGAGACAAATACAATTACTCTAACTAAAACTAATACTTTGATGGGTTATTAGTAGCTCTCTATATATGTTGTCTCTGATTCCAGATCTTCTTTTGACTTTGTTTACTTCCAGACCTTGGTCTCTGAACACTGCAAGAGAACATTTGAGAAGCAAAGGTAAGACTTGTTATCAACTGTGGGGTTGACTTCTTTGAGTATGTTTGTGACTCTGTGCGTGTGTATGTGTTACATCTTTGATGTGAACATAATAAGCCTGTCAGTGGGTGGAATGGAATCTTCATTGATCTAATGTTGTACTGGACTGTTGCCTAGCTGCCTACACATCTCATGGAGCAGAAATAGCATCAGCTCTTATTAGTATGATATCACTATGGCTGCTGTCAACCTCAGGGGAGGCAACAGCACAGCAGGCTACTACAAACAGCACCACCGCCGTTTACCATAGGGAATAATCTATCAGTTCCAGACAGAGCTCACACGTTCAAATCAGTTTATTCAGAGTTAGATATTTTACCCTAAATACTTTTCACAGCTTTTTGTGTGTTATACCCAGTGACAATATTAGCATGAAAATCTTGGTGGGGCAAACACCCCCAAAAAAGTGGGATGCATGCCAGCAAAGCCACTACACAACACAACACAACACTAAACAATACATTAATTGCACTATAACGGTGATAAACGGTGCCCACAAACTGTTAGGGTCTGCATAAAGCTGTCCCAACAGCAGAGTCCCAATAGCAGTCCCAACACCTTACCACCTGGCTATCAGCAGAGCGTTGTCTGGCAGCGAAAGAGTTCATTTAGCTTCATTAGCTGCCTTTTGAAAAAAACATAGCTGATATGGCTGACTTGCTTAAAGTAAATGTGGTTGCTACTGACAATTGAAATGTACAAACTATGGCATAAGGGGACGACAAGCAGATGAGAGGCAATCCGTAATATCGATTAAGACATTAATGAGCGAGGTAGGACGGACGTAGTCAATATAACTATTTGTTCAGCACTTTTGAAACGTACAGCGACAGAATTCAGAACATGGGCCGTTCTTACAGTGTTCTCCCTGTACATCAAGTCAGAACCGTAGGATAAATAAAGTGGGCATATAAGCAGACAATGAAAGCTCTTGCAATATTCAATGATTACATTTCTCTAAAACAGGTTATAGGCTACATGTGCACCACCAAGTCAGAACAGTAGGCGAAATAAAGAGCGGAAAATAGACCAAATTATTAGGGTGAGGCACATGGGCTACAGCTTACTACACAACATACACTTAGTATTATATTCTTAGCTACAGTATACATATCTCCCTGGCATATTACATAATTTAGCATACAATACATTTTTGGACTCACCTTGGTGTGCTGTGCTTACTTGAACAGGAAGGTGGTGTGGCGGTCCTTTGTGGGAAAATTTTGTCATCAAACTTTATCATCCAAGTCTGGCATTCTCTGGATTTATGGTGCTTTCAAGACAACTCGGAAAAAAACAAGGTCGAATCATGATGACGTCAGTGATCTTCAGGTTGTAGCTCTAGAAAGAGGCCCGAGTTCCCGATTTTCAATTATTTTATTTTAAATTTTTAAATTTTTTTGTTTCACCTTTATTTAACCAGGTAGGTCAGTTGAGAACAAGTTCTCATTTACAACTGCGACCTGGCCAAGATAGAGCAAAGCATTGCGACAAAAACAACACAGAGTTACACGTGGGATAAACAAACGTACAGTCAGTAACACAATAGAAAAGTCTATATTCAGTGTGTGCAAATGTAGTAAGATTAGGGAGGTAAGGCAATATAAATAGGCCATAGTCGCGAAATAATTACAATTTAGCAATTAAACACTGGAGTGATAGATGTGCAGAAGATGAATGTGCAAGTAGAGATACTGGGGTGCAAAGAAATAGAAAAAATAACAAAGATGGGGATGAGGTAGTTGGGTGGGCTATTTACAGATGGGTGCAATGATCGGTAAGCTGCTCTGACAGCTGATGCTTAAAGTTAGTGAGGGAGATATAAGTCTCCAGCTTCAGTGATTTTTGCAATTCGTTCCAGTCATTGGCAGCAGAGAACTGGAAGGAAAGGCGGCCAAAGGAGGAGATGGCATTGGGGGTGACCAGTGAAATATACCTGCTGGAGCGTGTGCTACGGGTAGGTGCTGCTATGGTGACCAGTGAGCTGAGATAAGGCGGGGCTTTACCTAGCAAAGACTTATAGATGACCTGGAGCCAGTGGGTTTGGCGAGGAGTATGAAGCGAGGGCCAGCCAACGAGAGCATACAGGTCGCAGTGGTGGGTGGTATATGGGGCTTTGGTGACAAAACGGATAGCACTGTGATAGACTACATCCAATTTGCTGAGTAGAGTGTTGGAGGCTATTTTGTAAATGACATCACAGAAGTCAAGGATCGGTAGGATAGTCAGTTTTACGAGGGTGTGTTTGGCAGCATGAGTGAAGGATGCTTTGTTGCGAAATAGGAAGCCGATTCTATAATTAATTTTGGATTGGAGATGCTGAATAATGTGAGTCTGGAAGGAGAGTTTACAGTCGAAGCAGACACCTAGGTATTTGTAGTTGTCCACATATTCTAAGTCAGAACCTGCGTGCAGCAATCGGTTGAAGACCATGCATTTAGTTTTGCTTGCATTGAAGAGCAGTTGGAGGCCAGGGAATGAGTGTTGTATGGCATTGAAGCTCGTCTGGAGGTTTTTTGATATAGTGTCCAAAGATGGGCCAGAAGTATACAGAATGGTGTCGTCTGCGTAGAGGTGGATCAGAGATTCACCAGCAGCAAGAGCAACATCATTGATGTATACAGAGAAAAGAGCCAGAGAATTGAACCCTGTGGTATCCCCATAGAGACTGCCAGGTCCGGACAACAGGCCCTCCGATTTGACAAACTGAACTCTATCTGAGAAGTAGTTGGTGAAACAGGTGAGGCAGTCATTTGAGAAACCAAGGCTGTTGAGTCTGTCGGTAACAATGCGGTGATTGACAGAGTCAAAAGTTTTGGCCAGGTCGATGAATATGACTGCACAGTATTGTCTTTTATTGATGGCGTTTATGATATCATTTAGGACCTTGAGCATAGCTGAGGTGCACCCATGACCAGCTCGGAAACCAGATTGCAAAGCGGAGAAGGTACGGTGGGATTCGAAATGTTCGGTGATCTGTTTGTTAACGTGGCTTTCGAAGACTTTAGAAAGGCAGGGTAGGATAGATATAGGTCTGTAACAGTTTGGGTCTAGAGTGTCAACCTCTTTGAAGAGGGGGATGACCGCGGCAGCTTTCCAATCTTTAGGGATCTCAGACGATACGAAAGAGAGGTTGAACAGGCTAGTAATAGGAGTTGCAACAATTTCGGTGGATCATTTTAGAAAGAGAGGGTCTAGATAGTCTAGCCTAGCTGATTTGTAGGGGTCCAGATTTTGGATATCTTTCAGAACATCAGCTATCTGGATCTGGGTGAATGAGAAATGGGGGAAGTTGCTGTGGGGGGTGCAGAGCTGTTCACCGGGGTAGAGGTAGCCAGGTGGAAAGCATGGCCAGCCGTAGAAAAATGCTTCTTGAAATTCTCGATTATCGTGGATTTATCGTTGGTGACAGTGTTTCCAAGCCTCAGTGGGCAGCTGGGAGGAGGTGCTCTTATTCTCCATGGACTTTACAGTGTCCCAGAACTTTTGGGAGTTTGTGCTACAGGATGCACATTTCTGTTTGAAAAAGCTAGCCTTAGCTTTCCTAACTGCCTGTGTATATTGGTTCCTGACTTCCCTGAAAAGTTGCATATCGCAGGGTTGGATGACCGTTCAAAAAACGTATTTTCCCAGTCATAGCTCCTTTTTTCCTGAGTTCCCAGTTTTCTTGAACTCACTGAAGTCAGATTTCCCAGTTTCTAGTTTACAGTTGTTTTGGTCGTGGCACAAATAATGCTTCATTATGGAAGCACCCAAGGGGCTGCCATTAAGTTCTACCCTTAGACTTGGAGGTGGCGTAGTGTCCCCATGAGTGACAGAACACTGAGCCAATCACGGCACAACTAGAGAACATTACCAGCCCCTACTCTCCGTATTTTCCGCTGGCTGCCCTACCACCACAGAAAATGCTGAGCTAGGCTGAAACACCTGCATTTTGGAGCTGCCTTACTCAAGAAAGCAAAAAAGAGACCATGTTTGTATGCGGCTTATTAACTCAAGTGATATGTTTGCAAACAATAACATGCAAAACATACGAGCCAAAAAATAAATAATCTACTATTGTTATACCAGAGGCGACTGAATTGAATACTGTAGGATTGGGGTTGATTGTGTGGTCTCAGTAAGCGGTGATCGTTGGTTTTAACAACCACACATCCCCCTCCAGTGGATTCGTCTGTCACTCACCCTGAATAAAGAGAGGATCAGGGGTGGCAGAGGGTGACACCTCACAGGATTGATGTCCTGGTTAAGAGTTATAAATCAATGACTGAAACAGCAGAACCCTCTGTGGTTTGGGATTCCCTCAACGCACAGATTTATACCACAAGCTGAGCTGTTATTCTCATGATGCTACCAATACTGATCACATACCTGATACATTCATACATAACACAGTGCTGTTTAAATTGACTCTAGACCAAGGAGAGAGTTGGGTAAGTTGAAAATTTTATTACAATCAGCGTCACTCTGTCAAGGGAAATATAGTATTATTTCTAACAAAGATATCTACTTATATTTCAGGGCGTTGTGTATCCCTGGAAATAATCTGAATTCATGTAAACTTTAAAGATTTGAAAAAATTGGTCTCTTGGCACAACTTACTATGGAAGTGGTGTAAGCTGAGCCGCGGGACAGGGTAAGTTAAGTTTTATCATTTTAAGCATCTTTTAACAAAGGCTTAACACCAAACAAACACTTTGTAGTTTTTAAAACACTTTTAACATGGAAACAAGGGTGGCTTAGCTTACCCTTTTGGCTCAACTTACCGAACTCTCCCCTACTGGAAGGCCTGTCTCTTTGCAACAGATAATGCTGTGGTAACAGATTCATCTATTGTAGTCCATATGAACAGTTGGACAGCAGTGAGCAAATGTAGCCAAATGTACACAGCTGTATACCTCCCACGGCCTCATAATCATTTGTAAAAACTACATTCATTTATAACCTGTACTCACCGATGAAGTTAGACGAAACTACCTTTAACATCCTTCATGCTGGACACGGAGACATACAAATGGTATCCAAGAGTTCATCTGATTCTGGGGAAGTAGAAAAAAGGCCTCATAGCCAAAATCCCGAAGTATCACTTTAAAGAGGATTGTTTTCTGAATCAACAAATGTGTTATTTTTACACTTCTTGCAGGTGGTAGCTTAAGGTGCTTTTGATAGCTCACCACAAAGGGCCTCTTCTCTCTCAGCTCCCTGAATCTGCCCGTTGTGGGGCCAGTCTTTCCTCATAGTACATTCCAATCAGATCCCCTATCATCTCGGAAGTAGCACTATGTGTGTTTTCCAATGTTATTTTCCAGATCACCACCACTCACCACACTGGCTGGCTCTGTCTCCCCATACCCCTGCTCTCCTCCTGAACATTGATTAAAAGTCAAATATGATAGTGGTCTGTTGTAGGCCGGCCTAATTGATTCTTTACACTGGGTGCACCAAGAATTGGCTGATAGCAGACAATACCAGGCTTTGTCAACATTGGGCCCAGAGCCCCCCTCTCAGGAAGGCAACCCAGTAAAGCCACTGTGTGTGCTAATGTACAGGCCACACACAGAGACATCCTTCAGGGTACCAGCCTGCCAGCCTGCCAGCCTGCCAGCCTGCCAGCCGAGCATTATAGGGACAGACAGATAGACTAGAAGCAGCTCATCCCTTCTCTTTGTGTCTGTATCTCTGAACTCCCATCAGCTGGGTGGGAAGCATGAACCAGAAGGGTCTGTGGGAGGGGGGCTTGCAGGTGGTTGATTTGAATATGTGTTTTGGGGTAGGGTGTGTAGGCACTAGGCAGCTTCTTACCTTCTTACTGTATCTTTGTACTGTATCTGTTGCATAACCATTCATCTTACATACACATTTCTTGAGGGACTCTGCTGAAAGTGTCTAACATCCGGATTCTCACAAAAGGCTTTTCTCCAATCCACAACTCTCCTGCTGCTTTGATAATTGCTTTAATAGGGTTGATTTGAAACATGAAGTGGCAACAAATAAACCTTGGCTGCTGCGCTCTCTGGTAGCTTTAGTTTAGGAGATTTCCTTTTAATTGAATAGTAAAACATAAAGCGTCCATATGTCTTCCTATAGAAAGGCAGTAGATCTCTGTGTCTGTGCCTACATACACTATGGATTGATGGCCTAATTTATGGTGGCTTGAATTCCTTCACTGCGCATTTGGTTTTAGTGCTTTTTTTCTCCACATGTTGGAGTCACACACTGCATGAAATGCTGTTCATTACCAGAGGACATCCATCCGTGACGTTGATTTACATTTTTTTTGTTAAGATATTATTTGTGTTCATTTTTATTTTACAATACAAAGCATACAGTGCCTTCAGAAAGTGTTCACACCCCTTGACCTTTTTCCACATTTTGACAGCCTGAATTTAAAATGGAATAAATGTCAATTTTTTTTGTCACTGGCCTACACACAATACCCCATAATGTCAAAGTGGAATTATTGACAAATTAATAAAAAATGTAAAGCTGAAATGTCTTGAGTCAATAAGTATTCAACCATTTTGTTATGGCAAGCCTAAACAAGTTCAGGAGTAAAAATTTGCTTAACATGTCACATCATTTGTTGCATGGACTATTAATGTGCATTAATGGTGTTTAATGTGATTTTTGAATGACTACCTCATCTCTGTACCCCACACATACAATAATCTGTAAGGTCCCTCAGTCGAGCAGTGAATTTCAAACACAGATTCAACCACAAAGACCAGGGGGTTTTCCAATGCCTCGCAAAGAAGGGCACCTATTGGGGAGATGGGTACAAATAAAATAAATAGACATTGAATATCCCTTTGAGCATGGTGTATCAATACACCCAGACACTACAAAGATAGGCGTCCTTCCGAACTCAGTTGCCGGAGAGGAAGGAAACCGATCAAGTATTTCCTCCTTGAGGCCAATGGTGACTTTAAAACAGTTACAAAGTTTAATGGCTGTGATAGGAGAAAACTGAGGATGGATCAACAACATTGTAGTTACTCCACAATACTAACCTACAGTAATTGGCAGAGTGAAAAGAAGAAAGCCTGTACAGAATAAAAAATATTCCAAAACATGCAAACACAATTTACGCTGGTGTTGCTTACCAAGAAGACAGTGAACGCTCCTGAGTCGCGAGTTACAGTTTTGACTTTAACCTTTTACTGAAGCGGATAAATCAGGGTCACTCAGAATGTTTCTTGGTAGTCTACAATACATGTATTGTGTGTAGCTGGGTAAAAAACATATACACTATATAGACAAAAGTATGTGGACTCCCCTTCAAATTACTGGTTTTGGCTATTTCAGCCACACCTGTTGCTGACAGGTGTATAAAATCGAGCACAAAGCCATGCAATCTCCATAGACAAACATTGGCAGTAGAATGGCCTTACTGAAGAGCTCAGTGACTCTCAACATGGCACCGTCATAGGACGCCACCTTTCCAACAAGTCAATTCGTCAATTTTCTGCCCTACTAGAGATTCCCTGGTCAACTGTAAGTACTATTATTGTGAAGTGGAAACATCTAGGAGACAGCCGCAAAATGGTAGACCACACAAGCTAATAGAACGGGACTGCGGAGTGCTGAAGCGCATAACAATCGTCTGTCCTCGGTTGCAACACTCACTACCGAGTTCCAAACTGCCTCTGGAAGCAATGCCAGAACAATAACTGTTCATCGGGAGCTTCATGAAATGGGTTTCCATGGCCGAGCAGCCGCACACAAGTCTAAGATCACCATGAACAATGCCAAGCGTCGGTTGGAGTGGTGTAAAGCTCGCTGCCATTGGACTCTGGAGCAGTGGAAACGCGTTCTCTGGAGTGATGAATCACACTTCACCATCTGGCCGTCCGACGGACAAATCTGGGTTTGGCGGATGCCAGGAGAACGTTACCTGGCTAGGCCCCTTAGTTCCAATGAAGGAAATCTTAATGCTACAGCATACAATGGCATTCTAGACGATTCTTTGCTACCAACTGTGTGGCAACAGTTTGGGGTAGGCCTTTTCCTGTTTCAGCATGACAATGACCTGTGCACAAAGTGAGGTCCATACAGAAATGGTTTGAGACCTGACCTCAACCCTATCGAACACCTTTGGGATGAATTGGAACACCGACTGCAAGCCAGGCTAAATCACCCAACATCACCTCACTAATGCTCTTGTGGTGGAATGGAAGCATGTCCACATACTTTTGGTCATGTAGTGTATGTATCAGGTCTGGTAATACTTTGACCATTCTATTGTTTATGAGCTTTGTTATTATTTTATTGTTACAATTTATTAAACTTATGGGTCTGTAATCAGCAGGGGACTCTCCAGATTTCCCTAATTTTACTATAACTTAAATAACTGTTTGATACATAGAACTAGAAAGCACTGAATTGAGTGACATAATGTGTTGTCATTTGTGTAAATAGGGGCGCTACTTTGTACCAAAATATTAAATAGAATTCTATGGGAAAATCGTCCATTCCTGGTGCTTTTCTTCTCACAAATGTTTTAATAGTGTCTAATATTTATTTTTGGGCGATCTCTGTTTTTAGTGATTCTTTTTTTATTTGCTGATAATTGCTTCCTGAATCTAATTGACCTTTTGCTTAATGTGATACACAGTAAAAGGTGCTAGGCCTCTATAATTCCACATACTTGAATAGCTGGGTGTATGTCCTGTACTGTGCCTGTTCTATCACCCATCCGAGGAGAGGGAATTGAGGAAATGGAGAGGGCTCATAAAGGGAGGGTCAGAGAGATGGCCATTGGTCTGGTGATTACTTTATTAAGGGGATGGGGCTGCTCTCTACTGTTTGACACTGTGTTAATTAACAGACAAGGTTGGTGATATTCATCAAAGCTCGTTTAATTCCTTTTTAGTGGAATGAAGAGAGTGTGTTAAAATAAATGATACGAAGGGAATGTATTTCTAAAAGAATAACATTTAATTGGAATCATTCTGTAAGTATTAATTTATGTCACTATGTAACTGCATCCATTACTGTAGAGGATTATTGTCATTGAGTTAACATACAGTAGTCTGTTCTTCCAGATCAGAAGAATATATATTTTTTTGTGACAGGTAATCCTGTCTGTGTGTATCCTATTAGAACTGTGGACTAGCTGGATGGGTATGCTGCACCTTCATCCTGCTCTCTCTCTCTCTCTCTCTCTCTCTCTCTCTCTCTCTCTCTCTCTCTCTCTCTCTCTCTCTCTCTCTCTCTCTCTCTCTCTGGTGGTTGATACATGTGTGTGTGTGTGTGACTGTGGTGCACTACACTTGGCTCCCTAATATAGATTTCAAGCCAAGCTCTGCAGGGAGAAACAAATGATAGCAATCAGAATGATCCAGAGGAGGTCAACTGATGCACGATCAATCTGAGACTTCATTAAAATCCAACTAGGCATCTGCAACCCTATACAATATCAATACTGCAGCGCCACAGAGAGATGTCTGGGCTGTTAGGGAGGGAGGCTGCTGGCAGCCTGACTGACTGTCGTTACACTGTTGCCAATCAGCCAGAAGATCAGTTAGACAGTGACACTTACCCTCGTGCCAAAACACAGGTCATTTCAGACTGATCGGGTGTCTGGGCTGCTGCTGTTAATAGGGAGGGAGTGGAGATGGACCTGTACCATTAGCAAGGAGAATAGTGTTTGTTCACTATGGGATCATATAGTGTGAGTGGAGCCAAAGGGTTCTGTTGAGTTTGTGTTGTTTCACACTGTGTTCCTGCTGTCTAATTCTACATTATGGATTATTAAGCTAATATTACTAATGTATGACGGTAGTCTAATACCCAAACGGAGCATTACCAAAAACTCAGAGAAACATAGTTATTTAACCATTATTTTCATGGCTCCCTGGTGGGACTAAGGGGGCATTGATTGAGGCATTGAATGTGGTATTGAAGGGGGCATTGAAGGGAACATTGAAGGGAGCATTGAGGTCTTATTCCCCTCTTTATGTTTCCATCTCTCCTCCAGTCTTAACCCCCTGTGTGGTTCTGAAAGAGTTTTGGGTATCCAGATAATCTACCGACAAAGGCTAAGAAGGAGGGAGAAAGGGGGGAATTAGGATGGAGAAAAGGAGTGAAGAAGCAAATAAGTGGTATTTGCCTCTCCATTCCCCAAGGGCAAGCTTAACAGCAGATAAGAACGTCCCCACTGCGCCCATGTTCCCATTACCAGGCCCTGTATGAGACAGGCAGGCAGTGCTGGGCTGAGCACTGTGGCAGGAGATAATCCTTGTCTATGTGGGAGCAACAAGTGGCCCCACTGAGAAGAACATGGGACCCCCAAAGGACCCACCAGTCTCTTTGAGAACTCTGCCTAAACTTGTGTTGTTCTCTACTGTAGCCTATGGATTTATCTGTGGCTATAATTTATTCTCCAGCAGCCAGTGGCTGTTTACTGAAAGGCAAAACCAATATTGTCTATAATCATCATTAAGTCAAGGCGATTAGGAGTGGCCTCTCCCTGCACTAATTTGATGACAGAAGAGAAATAGGCAGTAATTAATAAAAAAACAAATGACAATATAAACCTCTCCTGTGGCGCTCTTGTGATGATAGTTGATCTAATTTGACTAACCTGCTGATAGGAGACTGAAAATAAACAAACATTAAAGGTCCAATGCATCCATTTTGATCTCGATATCAAATCATTTCAGGGGAAAAATTAAGTACCTTACTTGTTTTAACTTAAAATGGTCAAAAATAAATAGAAATAGCTTATTAGCAAGGAGTAATTTCTCAAAAAAGATTTTTACTATGACTGTCTGGAAGTGGTCTGACTGGGGAGGGGAAAACTGAAAATGTGTTATTGGCTGAGATGTTTGGAACTCTTTCTTATTGGTCTATTAACTAATTTAACGCATGGTGATGTCACCAGGCAACCCAAAACTCCATCCCACCAAAACAGGCGGGATTTGAGGTAGCTCTTACACTAAAAGAACATGATCATACTTTTCACA
The DNA here is from genome assembly GCA_030435695.1 of Brachymystax lenok tsinlingensis. Lineage (NCBI taxonomy): Eukaryota > Metazoa > Chordata > Actinopteri > Salmoniformes > Salmonidae > Brachymystax > Brachymystax lenok. The sequence goes on along the minus strand of CM059797.1, from coordinate 20,240,340 downwards.
ATTTCACAGAATTATTCCAATCTCAATGTGTGAAAATACATATAAAACACAGGAAGATCATGTTTTTGACTGCACTGGGCCTTTAAGAAGTGGGGTCCCATTACCATCACTTCTGTGGTTCTACCAGTGTGTAATGAACACGAGGGAGACAGAGAGCTGGTTTCAAGCGCAGAGCGCAGCAGGTGTTTAATGAAAGGGACCATAAGAGGAGGCAGGTAGCAGGGTCCAGGGTCAGGCAGAAGGTCATACATGGTAGGTCCAAAAATGGCAACTGCACAGGCAGGGAATAGGCAAAGGCGTCGTGAGTGAGGCAGGCAAAAATCATACAGGGGAGGAGAGAAGGACAGGAAAAAAACATAGCTCCAAAAAAAGTGTGTCCCAAAACAAAAACAATACCTCAGAGTGATGGGGTGCAAGGAACTGAACTAAATAGTGTCGGATGATGGCATGCAGGTGTGTGAACAGAACAGGTGATTAGAATTCCGGTGATTGGGAACTGGAGAGTTAACTGGAAAGTGGGCTGCATTCCGGGGATCTAAGTGTTTGGGAGTGTGAGTTGGTCGTAGCCGTTACACAGTGAGGTTTAGGCTCTATAACTAAATGGGATCTATCAGGTTCTCTGTAAGGTGGTTACTGATAGCCAAATGTCTAATCTGTTTAGTGACACACTGTAGGGGGGGTTTCCTTCTGGTCAATAAGTGCCAATAAGATTGCCCAATCTTTCAGCAGGTTGTCATGTCAACCTGCTCAGTCACTTGTTTCAGCCGTCCACTAGAATAAACCCATCCAGACTGAAACAGATAAGCAAAGCCATCTTCGGCACAATCAAGGCTCTGTTTGTGTTTTCTCTAGCACCTCCATGTTCTTTGGGGTTCTCTTGGAGTGTACCGCAGGGAGCGCGGAGGGGGGCTAAGTGGCCTGACCCCACCGGGTCACCTCACACAGTCCTGGCCTCTGTTGGGAAGTCCCCAAACCGCAGCGCTCACAGCGCCCCCGCATACCGCCCTGTTGCCGATGGATACGGAGAGAAGGATTCCACTGATGACTGAGTTCCCTGCTTCTCTTCTTCAAAAGCAACAATTTCCAATATTGTTTTTTGCGATATAACTGAATTACACAAAAACAAGCAAATGAGAGAGGTGTCTAATGCAAGCAGTTTGTTGAGGTTAGGGACAAGGCAAAGGTAAGACAGCAATGTCTGTTTAGAGTTGTGTTGAAGTCGAGACAGGGGAAAAACTGCTTGAGCAGTTGGGATCTTCTCATGTTCACTTCAGTGAGCGCGGCTAGTTTCCTAGAGATCTCAGAGATAATGAGATGTTTCTCTATGTCTTTGTACTGTGGATCACACTCCAGCAGAGTGCTGTTTGAAGTCTGTTGTGCTGTGTCTTGTCTGTATTGTACGTTTCTAGACCACAGGGAGCCTGTCTGAGCTCTTTGTTATTATGACTGGGCCTTTTGTCTGTAGCGAGACCATCACATATCCTCCTTCTCATTTATCCAACAACCCAATCATCAGGCATCTCATCTCTCTCCCTGTCTCATCGAAGGAATTTAAAAGATGATGTGTGACATGGATGAAGGGAGGGGGGAATGGTGTGTGCGTTTGTGTGGTAAAATGTTCCTGTAACAGCTAAAACACATCACCAATTCCCAGTCCTCTTGAAAAAAAAAGAAAAACAGACCCGTAGTAGGATTAATGATGTGTTAGGTGCTAAATGTATACACATTCATATCTCACTGCCTGTGGATCTCACTCTACCAGATATGGAGGGCTGTGGAAGACTGTCCCTGTGGTGAATTCAGAGATGACTTGCATGAGGAAACACACACACACACACACACACACACACACACACACACACACACACACACACACACACGCACGCACACACTGGGACTGTCTATCACTAACTATTTCATCAGCCATAAATCACTCGTCTCAGACCTGGTAGAGACTATTACTGTAACTGTTCCATTGTGTCTTTGTATTAAAATGGGAAATTGTTTCTGATTCTGATTGTCAAGTTTTATAACAAATACGCAGAGCTTTTCACAACCTGAGAAAATCCAAATTAAATCTTTGCTGTGATGGTCTTTCACCAGCGAGGAGGTGTCTCTTGTTTCTCTGGGATATTTACATACTGTATATTATTAGTACTCCTGCAGTAAAATCACTCCAATAAATGGATGTGTGTTTTGGTACTTGTCAGGGTTATGTGCTTTTGCTTGAATACTGAGGGGTCTCTGCATTGATTTATTAAGCAGGGATTGTTCTGCCATTGTAATCCTTGGGCGGGCCGCATAAGCATTTACAAATAAATTTTAGATTTTGTTTAAATACATTTTCGGGATGGGAAAATGCTTAAAATGTCAACTCAAATGAATAAAAACAGATATAAAGTATGTAGAAAAGATAATGGAGCTATATATTTTTTTATAATATAATCATTGAGAACTAACAATCACCAAAATATAAGCTAGACATTCAGGGAGAATTGAAAATTCCCAAAACAATGAATTTAGCAGTATTCATTTTGTTATTACGTTTGAGCAAAAGAACACAGCATTAGACACAGCCGACCGCACTCATTGCCACGCCCTCCGCCACATCTCTTTTGATCAAGAAAAAAACTTGAAAAGAGGTCAATGTTTTAGCGGTCATCAAATTAGTGTTCATTGACTGATATGTAATTGATTTACAGGTCATTGGCATTATAATCAATCTGCAGCTGCTTCACCAGCATGTTTTTGTAATGCAGCTTTCTCTCTTCTGTCTCAGCACTTGACAATTATGAAAAACATGATATCTGGATGCCATGTCATATACTATGTGTTAATGCATGGATGATGTCTGGATGCCATGTCATATACTATGTGTTAATGCATGGATGATGTCTAGATGCCATGTCATATACTGTGTGTTAATGCATGGATGATGTCTGGATGCCATGTCATATACTATGTTTTAATGCATGAATGATGTCTAGATGCCATGTCATAAACTATGTGTTAATGCATGGATGATGTCTGGATGCCATGTCATATACTATGTTTTAATGCATGAATGATGTCAATATGCCATGTCATAAACTATGTCTTAATGCATGGATGATGTCTGGATGCCATGTCATATACTATGTGTTAATACACGGATGATGTCTGGATGCCATGTCATGTATTATGTGTTAATGCATGGATGATGAATTTAGCAGTATTCATTTTGTTATTACGTTTGAGCAAAAGAACACAGCATTAGACACAGCCGACCGCACTCATTGCCACGCCCTCCGCCACATCTCTTTTGATCAAGAAAAAAAACTCGAAAAGAGGTCAATGTTTTAGCGGTCATCAAATTAGTGTTCATTGACTGAAATGTAATTGATTTACAGGTCATTGGCATTATAATCAATCTGCAGCTGCTTCACCAGCATGTTTTTGTAATGCAGCTTTCTCTCTTCTGTCTCAGCACCTGACTATTATGAACAACATGATGTCTGGATGCCATGTCATATACTATGTGTTAATGCATGGATGATGTCTGGATGCCATGTCATATACTATGTGTTAATGCATGGATGATGTCTGGATGCCATGTCATATACTATGTGTTAATGCATGGATGATGTCTGGATGCCATGTCATATACTATGTGTTAATGCATGGATGATGTCTGGATGCCATGTCATATACTATGTCTTAATGCATGGATGATGTCTGGATGCCATGTCATATACTATGTGTTAATGCATGGATGATGTCTGGATGCCAGGTAATTTACTATGTGTTAATGCGTGGATGATGTCTGGATGCCATGTCATGTACTATGTGTTAATGCATGGATGATGTATGGATGCCATGTCATGTATTATGTGTTAATGCATGGATGATATCTGGATGCCATGTCATATACTATGTGTTAATGCATGGATGATGTCTAGATGCCATGTCATATACTGTGTGTTAATGCATGGATGATGTCTGGATGCCATGTCATACACTATGTTTTAATGCATGGATGATGTCAATATGCCATGTCATTTACTATGTGTTAATGCATGGATGATGTCTGGATGCCATGTTATATACTATGTGTTAATGCATGGATGATGTCTGGATGCCATATCATATACTATGTGTTAATGCATGGATGATGTCTGGATGCCATGTCATATACTATGTGTTAATGCATGGATGATGTCTAGATGCCATGTCATATACTGTGTGTTAATACATGGATGATGTCTGGATGCCATGTCATATACTATGTGTTAATGCATGGATGATGTCTGGATGCCATGTCATATACTATGTGTTAATGCATGGATGATGTCTGGATGCCATGTCATGTACTATGTTTTAATGCATGGATGATGTCTGGATGCCATGTCATATACTATGTGTTAATGCATGGATGATGTCTGGATGCCATGTCATATACTATATGTTAATGCATGGATGATGTCTGGATGCCATGTCATATACTATATGTTAATGCATGGATGATGTCTGGATGCCATGTCATTTACTATGTGTTAATGCATGGATGATAGCTGGATGCCATGTCATATACTATGTGTTAATGCATGGATGATGTCTGGATGCCATGTCATGTATTATGTGTTAATGCATGGATGATATCTGGATGCCATGTCATATACTATGTGTTAATGCATGGATGATGTCTAGATGCCATGTCATATACTGTGTGTTAATGCATGGATGATGTCTGGATGCCATGTCATATACTATGTTTTAATGCATGGATGATGTCAATATGCCATGTCATATACTGTGTGTTAATGCATGGATGATGTCTGGATGCCATGTCATGTACTATGTGTTAATGCATGGATGATGTATGGATGCCATGTCATGTATTATGTGTTAATGCATGGATGATATCTGGATGCCATGTCATATACTATGTGTTAATGCATGGATGATGTCTAGATGCCATGTCATATACTGTGTGTTAATGCATGGATGATGTCTGGATGCCATGTCATATACTATGTTTTAATGCATGGATGATGTCAATATGCCATGTCATATACTGTGTGTTAATGCATGGATGATGTCTGGATGCCATGTCATGTACTATGTGTTAATGCATGGATGATGTATGGATGCCATGTCATGTATTATGTGTTAATGCATGGATGATATCTGGATGCCATGTCATATACTAAGTGTTAATGCATGGATGATGTCTAGATGCCATGTCATATACTGTGTGTTAATGCATGGATGATGTCTGGATGCCATGTCATATACTATGTTTTAATGCATGGATGATGTCAATATGCCATGTCATATACTGTGTGTTAATGCATGGATGATGTCTGGATGCCATGTCATGTACTATGTGTTAATGCATGGATGATGTATGGATGCCATGTCATGTATTATGTGTTAATGCATGGATGATATCTGGATGCCATGTCATATACTAAGTGTTAATGCATGGATGATGTCTAGATGCCATGTCATATACTGTGTGTTAATGCATGGATGATGTCTGGATGCCATGTCATATACTATGTTTTAATGCATGGATGATGTCAATATGCCATGTCATATACTGTGTGTTAATGCATGGATGATGTCTGGATGCCATGTCATGTACTATGTGTTAATGCATGGATGATGTATGGATGCCATGTCATGTATTATGTGTTAATGCATGGATGATATCTGGATGCCATGTCATATACTAAGTGTTAATGCATGGATGATGTCTAGATGCCATGTCATATACTGTGTGTTAATGCATGGATGATGTCTGGATGCCATGTCATATACTATGTTTTAATGCATGGATGATGTCAATATGCCATGTCATATACTGTGTGTTAATGCATGGATGATGTCTGGATGCCATGTCATGTACTATGTGTTAATGCATGGATGATGTATGGATGCCATGTCGTGTACTATATGTTAATGCATGGATGATGTCTGGATGCGATGTCATATACTATGTGTTAAAGCATGGATGATGTCAATATGCCATGTCATATACTATGTGTTAATGCATGGATGATGTCTGGATGCCATGTCATATACTATGTGTTAATGCATGGATGATGTCTGGATGCCATGTCATATACTATGTGTTAAAGCATGGATGATGTCAATATGCCATGTCATATACTATGTGTTAATGCATGGATGATGTCTGGATGCCATATCATACACTATGTGTTAATGCATGGATGATGTCTAGATGCCATGTAATATACTGTGTGTTAATGCATGGATGATGTCTGGATGCCATGTCATATATTATGTGTTAATGCATGGATGATGTCAATATGCCATGTCATAAACTATGTGTTAATGCATGGATGATGTCTGGATGCCATGTCATGTACTATGTCTTAATGCATGGATGATGTCTGGATGCCATGTCATATACTATGTGTTAATGCATGGATGATATCTGGATGCCATGTCATATACTATGTGTTAATGCATGGATGATGTCTGGATGCCATGTCATGTATTATGTGTTAATGCATGGATGATATCTGGATGCCATGTCATATACTATGTGTTAATGCATGGATGATGTCTAGATGCCATGTCATATACTGTGTGTTAATGCATGGATGATGTCAATATGCCATGTCATATACTATGTGTTAATGCAGGGATGATGTCTGGATGCCATATCATACACTATGTGTTAATGCATGGATGATGTCTAGATGCCATGTCATATACTGTGTGTTAATGCATGGATGATGTCTGGATGCCATGTCATATACTTTGTTTTAATTCATGGATGATGTCAATATGCCATGTCATAAACTATGTGTTAATGCATGGATGATGTCTGGATGCCATGTCATATACTATGTCTTAATGCATGGATGATGTCTGGATGCCATGTCATATACTATGTGTTAATGCATGGATGATATCTGGATGCCATGTCATTTACTATGTGTTAATGCATGGATGATGTCTGGATGCCATGTCATATACTATGTGTTAATGCATGGATGATGTCAATATGCCATGTCATATACTATGTGTTAATGCATGGATGATGTCTGGATGCCATGTCATTTACTATGTGTTAACGCATGGATGAGGTCTGGATGTCATGTCATATACTATGTGTTAATGCATGGATGATGTCTGGATGCCATGTCATATACTATGTGTTAATGCATGGATGATGTCTGGATGCCATGTCATATACTATGTGTTAATGCATAGATGATGTCTGGATGCCATGTCATGTATTATGTGTTAATGCATGGATGATATCTGGATGCCATGTCATATACTATGTGTTAATGCAGGGATGATGTCTAGATGCCATGTCATATACTGTGTGTTAATGCATGGATGATGTCTGGATGCCATGTCATATACTATGTGTTAAAGCATGGATGATGTCTGGATGCCATGTCATGTACTATGTGTTAATGCGTGGATGATGTCTGGATGCCATGTCATGTACTATGTGTTAATGCATGGATGATGTCTGGATGCCATGTCATGTATTATGTGTTAATGCATGGATGATATCTGGATGCCATGTCATATACTATGTGTTAATGCATGGATGATGTCTAGATGCCATGTCATATACTATGTGTTAAAGCATGGATGATGTCAATATGCCATGTCATATACTATGTGTTAATGCATGGATGATGTCTGGGTGCCATGTCATTTACTATGTGTTAATGCATGGATGATGTCTGGATGCCATGTCATATACTATGTGTTAATGCATGGATGATGTCTGGATGCCATGTCATATACTATGTGTTAATGCATGGATGATGTCTAGATGCCATGTCATATACTGTGTGTTAATGCATGGATTATGTCTGGATGCCATGTCATATACTATGTGTTAAAGCATGGATGATGTCAATATGCCATGTCATATACTATGTGTTAATGCATGGATGATGTCAATATGCCATGTCATAAACTATGTGTTAATGCATGGATGATGTCTGGATGCCATGTCATGTACTATGTCTTAATGCATGGATGATGTCTGGATGCCATGTCATATACTATGTGTTAATGCATGGATGATGTCTGGATGCCATGTCATTTACTATGTGTTAATGCATGGATGATGTCTGGATGCCATGTCATTTACTATGTGTTAATGCATGGATGATGTCTGGATGCCATGTCATATACTATGTGTTAATGCATGGATGATGTCTGGATGCCATGTCATATACTATGTGTTAATGCATGGATGATGTCTGGATGCCATGTCATATACTATGTGTTAATGCATGGATGATGTCTGGATGCCATGTCATATACTATGTGTTAATGCATGGATGATGTCTGGATGCCATGTCATATACTATGTGTTAATGCATGGATGATGTCTAGATGCCATGTCATATACTATGTGTTAATGCATGGATGATGTCTGGATGCCATGTCATATACTATGTGTTAATGCATGGATGATGTCTGGATGCCATGTCATATACTATGTGTTAATGCATGGATGATGTCTGGATGCCATGTCATATACTATGTGTTAATGCATGGATGATGTCTGGATGCCATGTCATATACTATGTGTTAATGCATGGATGATGTCTGGATGCCATGTCATATACTATGTGTTAATGCATGGATGATGTCTGGATGCCATGTCATATACTATGTGTTAATGCATGGATGATATCTGGATGCCATGTCATATACTATGTGTTAATGCATGGATGATGTCTGGATGCCATGTCATATACTATGTGTTAATGCATGGATGATGTCTGGATGCCATGTCATATACTATGTGTTAATGCATGGATGATGTCTGGATGCCATGTCATATACTATGTGTTAAAGCATGGATGATGTCTGGATGCCATGTCATATACTATGTGTTAATGCATGGATGATGTCTAGATGCCATGTCATATACTGTGTGTTAATGCATGGATGATGTCTGGATGCCATGTCATATACTATGTGTTAATGCATGGTAGATGCCATGTCATATACTATGTGTTAATGCATGGATGATGTCTGGATGCCATGTCATATACTATGTGTTAATGCATGGATGATGTCTGGATGCCATGTCATGTACTATGTGTTAATGCATGGATGATGTCTGGATGCCATGTCATATACTATGTGTTAATGCATGGATGATGTCTGGATGCCATGTCATATACTATGTGTTAATGCATGGATGATGTCTAGATGCCATGTCATATACTATGTGTTAATGCATGGATGATGTCTGGATGCCATGTCATATACTATGTGTTAATGCATGGATGATGTCAATATGCCATGTCATATACTATGTGTTAATGCATGGATGATGTCTGGATGCCATGTCATATACTATGTGTTAATGCATGGATGATGTCTGGATGCCATGTCATATACTATGTGTTAATGCATGGATGATGTCTGGATGCCATGTCATATACTATGTGTTAATGCATGGATGATGTCTGGATGCCATGTCATATACTATGTGTTAATGCATGGATGATGTCTGGATGCCATGTCATATACTATGTGTTAATGCATGGATGATGTCAATGGATGCCATGTCATATACTATGTGTTAATGCATGGATGATGTCTGGATGCCATGTCATATACTATGTGTTAATGCATGGATGATGTCTGGATGCCATGTCATATACTATGTGTTAATGCATGGATGATGTCTGGATGCCATGTCATATACTATGTGTTAATGCATGGATGATGTCTGGATGCCATGTCATATACTATGTGTTAATGCATGGATGATGTCTGGATGCCATGTCATATACTATGTGTTAATGCATGGATGATGTCTGGATGCCATGTCATATACTATGTGTTAATGCATGGATGATGTCTGGATGCCATGTCATATACTATGTGTTAATGCATGGATGATGTCAATATGCCATGTCATATACTATGTGTTAATGCATGGATGATGTCTGGATGCCATGTCATATACTATGTGTTAATGCATGGATGATGTCTGGATGCCATGTCATATACTATGTGTTAATGCATGGATGATGTCTGGATGCCATGTCATATACTATGTGTTAATGCATGGATGATGTCTGATGCCATGTCATATACTATGTGTTAATGCATGGATGATGTCTGGATGCCATGTCATATACTATGTGTTAATGCATGGATGATGTCTGGATGCCATGTCATATACTATGTGTTAATGCATGGATGATGTCTGGATGCCATGTCATATACTATGTGTTAATGCATGGATGATGTCTGGATGCCATGTCATGTACTATGTGTTAATGCATGGATGATGTCTGGATGCCATGTCATATACTATGTGTTAATGCATGGATGATGTCTGGATGCCATGTCATATACTATGTGTTAATGCATGGATGATGTCTGGATGCCATGTCATATACTATGTGTTAATGCATGGATGATGTCTGGATGCCATGTCATATACTATGTGTTAATGCATGGATGATGTCTATGCCATGTCATACTATGTGTTAATGCATGGATGATGTCTGGATGCCATGTCATATACTATGTGTTAATGCATGGATGATGTCTGGATGCCATGTCATGTACTATGTGTTAATGCATGGATGATGTCTGGATGCCATGTCATATACTATGTGTTAATGCATGGATGATGTCTGGATGCCATGTCATATACTATGTGTTAATGCATGGATGATGTCTGGATGCCATGTCATATACTATGTGTTAATGCATGGATGATGTCTGGATGCCATGTCATATACTATGTGTTAATGCATGGATGATGTCTGGATGCCATGTCATATACTATGTGTTAATGCATGGATGATGTCTGGATGCCATGTCATATACTATGTGTTAATGCATGGATGATGTCTGGATGCCATGTCATATACTATGTGTTAATGCATGGATGATGTCTGGATGCCATGTCATATACTATGTGTTAATGCATGGATGATGTCTGGATGCCATGTCATATACTATGTGTTAATGCATGGATGATGTCTGGATGCCATGTCATATACTATGTGTTAATGCATGGATGATGTCTGGATGCCATGTCATATACTATGTGTTAATGCATGGATGATGTCTGGATGCCATGTCATATACTATGTGTTAATGCATGGATGATGTCTGGATGCCATGTCATATACTATGTGTTAATGCATGGATGATGTCTGGATGCCATGTCATATACTATGTGTTAATGCATGGATGATGTCTGGATGCCATGTCATATACTATGTGTTAATGCATGGATGATGTCTGATGCCATGTCATATACTATGTGTTAATGCATGGATGATGTCTGGATGCCATGTCATATTACTATGTGTTAATGCATGGATGATGTCTGGATGCCATGTCATATACTATGTGTTAATGCATGGATGATGTCTGGATGCCATGTCATATACTATGTGTTAATGCATGGATGATGTCTGGATGCCATGTCATATACTATGTGTTAATGCATGGATGATGTCTGGATGCCATGTCATATACTATGTGTTAATGCATGGATGATGTCTGGATGCCATGTCATATACTATGTGTTAATGCATGGATGATGTCTGGATGCCATGTCATATACTATGTGTTAATGCATGGATGATGTCTGGATGCCATGTCATATACTATGTGTTAATGCATGGATGATGTCTGGATGCCATGTCATATACTATGTGTTAATGCATGGATGATGTCTGGATGCCATGTCATATACTATGTGTTAATGCATGGATGATGTCTGGATGCCATGTCATATACTATGTGTTAATGCATGGATGATGTCTGGATGCCATGTCATATACTATGTGTTAATGCATGGATGATGTCTGGATGCCATGTCATATACTATGTGTTAATGCATGGATGATGTCTGGATGCCATGTCATATACTATGTGTTAATGCATGGATGATGTCTGGATGCCATGTCATATACTATGTGTTAATGCATGGATGATGTCTGGATGCCATGTCATATACTATGTGTGTTAATGCATGGATGATGTCTGGATGCCATGTCATATACTATGTGTTAATGCATGGATGATGTCTGGATGCCATGTCATATACTATGTGTTAATGCATGGATGATGTCTGGATGCCATGTCATATACTATGTGTTAATGCATGGATGATGTCTGGATGCCATGTCATATACTATGTGTTAATGCATGGATGATGTCTGGATGCCATGTCATATACTATGTGTTAATGCATGGATGATGTCTGGATGCCATGTCATATACTATGTGTTAATGCATGGATGATGTCTGGATGCCATGTCATATACTATGTGTTAATGCATGGATGATGTCTGGATGCCATGTCATATACTATGTGTTAATGCATGGATGATGTCTGGATGCCATGTCATATACTATGTGTTAATGCATGGATGATGTCTGGATGCCATGTCATATACTATGTGTTAATGCATGGATGATGTCTGGATGCCATGTCATATACTATGTGTTAATGCATGGATGATGTCTGGATGCCATGTCATATACTATGTGTTAATGCATGGATGATGTCTGGATGCCATGTCATATACTATGTGTTAATGCATGGATGATGTCTGGATGCCATGTCATATACTATGTGTTAATGCATGGATGATGTCTGGATGCCATGTCATATACTATGTGTTAATGCATGGATGATGTCTGGATGCCATGTCATATACTATGTGTTAATGCATGGATGATGTCTGGATGCCATGTCATATACTATGTGTTAATGCATGGATGATGTCTGGATGCCATGTCATATACTATGTGTTAATGCATGGATGATGTCTGGATGCCATGTCATATACTATGTGTTAATGCATGGATGATGTCTGGATGCCATGTCATATACTATGTGTTAATGCATGGATGATGTCTGGATGCCATGTCATATACTATGTGTTAATGCATGGATGATGTCTGGATGCCATGTCATATACTATGTGTTAATGCATGGATGATGTCTGGATGCCATGTCATATACTATGTGTTAATGCATGGATGATGTCTGGATGCCATGTCATATACTATGTGTTAATGCATGGATGATGTCTGGATGCCATGTCATATACTATGTGTTAATGCATGGATGATGTCTGGATGCCATGTCATATACTATGTGTTAATGCATGGATGATGTCTGGATGCCATGTCATATACTATGTGTTAATGCATGGATGATGTCTGGATGCCATGTCATATACTATGTGTTAATGCATGGATGATGTCTGGATGCCATGTCATATATGTGTTAATGCATGGATGATGTCTGGATGCCATGTCATATACTATGTGTTAATGCATGGATGATGTCTGATGCCATGTCATATACTATGTGTTAATGCATGGATGATGTCTGGATGCCATGTCATATACTATGTGTTAATGCATGGATGATGTCTGGATGCCATGTCATATACTATGTGTTAATGCATGGATGATGTCTGGATGCCATGTCATATACTATGTGTTAATGCATGGATGATGTCTGGATGCCATGTCATATACTATGTGTTAATGCATGGATGATGTCTGGATGCCATGTCATATACTATGTGTTAATGCATGGATGATGTCTGATGCCATGTCATATACTATGTGTTAATGCATGGATGATGTCTGGATGCCATGTCATATACTATGTGTTAATGCATGGATGATGTCTGGATGCCATGTCATATACTATGTGTTAATGCATGGATGATGTCTGGATGCCATGTCATATACTATGTGTTAATGCATGGATGATGTCTGGATGCCATGTCATATACTATGTGTTAATGCATGGATGATGTCTGGATGCCATGTCATATACTATGTGTTAATGCATGGATGATGTCTGGATGCCATGTCATATACTATGTGTTAATGCATGGATGATGTCTGGATGCCATGTCATATACTATGTGTTAATGCATGGATGATGTCTGGATGCCATGTCATATACTATGTGTTAATGCATGGATGATGTCTGGATGCCATGTCATATACTATGTGTTAATGCATGGATGATGTCTGGATGCCATGTCATATACTATGTGTTAATGCATGGATGATGTCTGGATGCCATGTCATATACTATGTGTTAATGCATGGATGATGTCTGGATGCCATGTCATATACTATGTGTTAATGCATGGATGATGTCTGGATGCCATGTCATATACTATGTGTTAATGCATGGATGATGTCTGGATGCCATGTCATATATACTATGTGTTAATGCATGGATGATGTCTGGATGCCATGTCATATACTATGTGTTAATGCATGGATGATGTCTGGATGCCATGTCATATACTATGTGTTAATGCATGGATGATGTCTGATGCCATGTCATATACTATGTGTTAATGCATGGATGATGTCTGGATGCCATGTCATATACTATGTGTTAATGCATGGATGATGTCTGGATGCCATGTCATATACTATGTGTTAATGCATGGATGATGTCTGGATGCCATGTCATATACTATGTGTTAATGCATGGATGATGTCTGGATGCCATGTCATATACTATGTGTTAATGCATGGATGATGTCTGGATGCCATGTCATATACTATGTGTTAATGCATGGATGATGTCTGGATGCCATGTCATATACTATGTGTTAATGCATGGATGATGTCTGGATGCCATGTCATATACTATGTGTTAATGCATGGATGATGTCTGGATGCCATGTCATATACTATGTGTTAATGCATGGATGATGTCTGGATGCCATGTCATATACTATGTGTTAATGCATGGATGATGTCTGGATGCCATGTCATATACTATGTGTTAATGCATGGATGATGTCTGGATGCCATGTCATATACTATGTGTTAATGCATGGATGATGTCATTATGCCATGTCATATACTATGTGTTAATGCATGGATGATGTCTGGATGCCATGTCATATACTATGTGTTAATGCATGGATGATGTCTGGATGCCATGTCATGTACTATGTGTTAATGCATGGATGATGTCTGGATGCCATGTCATATACTATGTGTTAATGCATGGATGATGTCTGGATGCCATGTCATATACTATGTGTTAATGCATGGATGATGTCTGGATGCCATGTCATATACTATGTGTTAATGCATGGATGATGTCTGGATGCCATGTCATATACTATGTGTTAATGCATGGATGATGTCTGGATGCCATGTCATATACTATGTGTTAATGCATGGATGATGTCTGGATGCCATGTCATATACTATGTGTTAATGCATGGATGATGTCTGGATGCCATGTCATATACTATGTGTTAATGCATGGATGATGTCTGGATGCCATGTCATATACTATGTGTTAATGCATGGATGATGTCTGGATGCCATGTCATATACTATGTGTTAATGCATGGATGATGTCTGGATGCCATGTCATATACTATGTGTTAATGCATGGATGATGTCTGGATGCCATGTCATATACTATGTGTTAATGCATGGATGATGTCTGGATGCCATGTCATATACTATGTGTTAATGCATGGATGATGTCTGGATGCCATGTCATATACTATGTGTTAATGCATGGATGATGTCTGGATGCCATGTCATATACTATGTGTTAATGCATGGATGATGTCTGGATGCCATGTCATATACTATGTGTTAATGCATGGATGATGTCTGGATGCCATGTCATATACTATGTGTTAATGCATGGATGATGTCTGGATGCCATGTCATATACTATGTGTTAATGCATGGATGATGTCTGGATGCCATGTCATATACTATGTGTTAATGCATGGATGATGTCTGGATGCCATGTCATATACTATGTGTTAATGCATGGATGATGTCTGGATGCCATGTCATATACTATGTGTTAATGCATGGATGATGTCTGGATGCCATGTCATATACTATGTGTTAATGCATGGATGATGTCTGGATGCCATGTCATATACTATGTGTTAATGCATGGATGATGTCTGGATGCCATGTCATATACTATGTGTTAATGCATGGATGATGTCTGGATGCCATGTCATATACTATGTGTTAATGCATGGATGATGTCTGGATGCCATGTCATATACTATGTGTTAATGCATGGATGATGTCTGGATGCCATGTCATATACTATGTGTTAATGCATGGATGATGTCTGGATGCCATGTCATATACTATGTGTTAATGCATGGATGATGTCTGGATGCCATGTCATATACTATGTGTTAATGCATGGATGATGTCTGGATGCCATGTCATATACTATGTGTTAATGCATGGATGATGTCTGGATGCCATGTCATATACTATGTGTTAATGCATGGATGATGTCTGGATGCCATGTCATATACTATGTGTTAATGCATGGATGATGTCTGGATGCCATGTCATATACTATGTGTTAATGCATGGATGATGTCTGGATGCCATGTCATATACTATGTGTTAATGCATGGATGATGTCTGGATGCCATGTCATATACTATGTGTTAATGCATGGATGATGTCAATATGCCATGTCATATACTATGTGTTAATGCATGGATGATGTCAATATGCCATGTCATATACTATGTGTTAATGCATGGATGATGTCTGGATGCCATGTCATATACTATGTGTTAATGCATGGATGATGTCTGGATGCCATGTCATATACTATGTGTTAATGCATGGATGATGTCTGGATGCCATGTCATTTACTATGTGTTAATGCATGGATGATGTCTGGATGCCATGTCATTTACTATGTGTTAATGCATGGATGATGTCTGGATGCCATGTCATATACTATGTGTTAATGCATGGATGATGTCTGGATGCCATGTCATATACTATGTGTTAATGCATGGATGATGTCTGGATGCCATGTCATATACTATGTGTTAATGCATGGATGATGTCTGGATGCCATGTCATATACTATGTGTTAATGCATGGATGATGTCTGGATGCCATGTCATATACTATGTGTTAATGCATGGATGATGTCTGGATGCCATGTCATATACTATGTGTTAATGCATGGATGATGTCTGGATGCCATGTCATATACTATGTGTTAATGCATGGATGATGTCTGGATGCCATGTCATATACTATGTGTTAATGCATGGATGATGTCTGGATGCCATGTCATATACTATGTGTTAACGCATGGATGATGTCTGGATGCCATGTCATATACTATGTGTTAATGCATGGATGATGTCTGGATGCATTGTCATATTATATGTGTTAATGCATGGATGATGTCTGGATGCCATGTCATATACTATGTGTTAATGCATGGATGATGTCTGGATGCCATGTCATATACTATGTGTTAATGCATGGATGATGTCTGGATGCCATGTCATATACTATGTGTTAATGCATGGATGATGTCTGGATGCCATGTCATATACTATGTGTTAATGCATGGATGATGTCTGGATGCCATGTCATATACTATGTGTTAATGCATGGATGATGTCTGGATGCCATGTCATATACTATGTGTTAATGCATGGATGATGTCTGGATGCCATGTCATATACTATGTGTTAATGCATGGATGATGTCTGGATGCCATGTCATATACTATGTGTTAATGCATGGATGATGTCTGGATGCCATGTCATATACTATGTGTTAATGCATGGATGATGTCTGGATGCCATGTCATATACTATGTGTTAATGCATGGATGATGTCTGGATGCCATGTCATATACTATGTGTTAATGCATGGATGATGTCTGGATGCCATGTCATATACTATGTGTTAATGCATGGATGATGTCTGGATGCCATGTCATATACTATGTGTTAATGCATGGATGATGTCTGGATGCCATGTCATATACTATGTGTTAATGCATGGATGATGTCTGGATGCCATGTCATATACTATGTGTTAATGCATGGATGATGTCTGGATGCCATGTCATATACTATGTGTTAATGCATGGATGATGTCTGGATGCCATGTCATATACTATGTGTTAAAGCATGGATGATGTCTATGCCATGTCATATACTATGTGTTAATGCATGGATGATGTCTGGATGCCATGTCATGTACTATGTGTTAATGCATGGATGATGTCTAGGATGCCATGTCATATACTATGTGTTAATGCATGGATGATGTCTGGATGCCATGTCATATACTATGTGTTAATGCATGGATGATGTCTGGATGCCATGTCATATACTATGTGTTAATGCATGGATGATGTCTGGATGCCATGTCATTTACTATGTGTTAATGCATGGATGATGTCTGGATGCCATGTCATATACTATGTGTTAATGCATGGATGATGTCTGGATGCCATGTCATATACTATGTGTTAAAGCATGGATGATGTCAATATGCCATGTCATATACTATGTGTTAATGCATGGATGATGTCTGGATGCCATGTCATATACTATGTGTTAATGCATGGATGATGTCTGGATGCCATGTCATATACTATGTGTTAAAGCATGGATGATGTCAATATGCCATGTCATATACTATGTGTTAATGCATGGATGATGTCTGGATGCCATATCATACACTATGTGTTAATGCATGGATGATGTCTAGATGCCATGTCATGTACTATGTCTTAATGCATGGATGATGTCTGGATGCCATGTCATATACTATGTGTTAATGCATGGATGATATCTGGATGCCATGTCATATACTATGTGTTAATGCATGGATGATGTCTGGATGCCATGTCATGTATTATGTGTTAATGCATGGATGATATCTGGATGCCATGTCATATACTATGTGTTAATGCATGGATGATGTCTAGATGCCATGTCATATACTGTGTGTTAATGCATGGATGATGTCTGGATGCCATGTCATATACTATGTGTTAAAGCATGGATGATGTCAATATGCCATGTCATATACTATGTGTTAATGCATGGATGATGTCTGGATGCCATGTCATATACTATGTGTTAATGCATGGATGATGTCTGGATGCCATGTCATATACTATGTGTTAAAGCATGGATGATGTCAATATGCCATGTCATATACTATGTGTTAATGCATGGATGATGTCAATATGCCATGTCATATACTATGTGTTAATGCATGGATGATGTCTGGATGCCATGTCATTTACTATGTGTTAACGCATGGATGAGGTCTGGATGTCATGTCATATACTATGTGTTAATGCATGGATGATGTCTGGATGCCATGTCATATACTATGTGTTAATGCATGGATGATGTCTGGATGCCATGTCATATACTATGTGTTAATGCATGGATGATGTCTGGATGCCATGTCATGTATTATGTGTTAATGCATGGATGATATCTGGATGCCATGTCATATACTATGTGTTAATGCATGGATGATGTCTAGATGCCATGTCATATACTGTGTGTTAATGCATGGATGATGTCTGGATGCCATGTCATATACTATGTTTTAATGCATGGATGATGTCTGGATGCCATGTCATATACTATGTGTTAATGCATGGATGATGTCTGGATGCCATGTCATATACTATGTGTTAATGCATGGATGATGTCTGGATGCCATGTCATATACTATGTGTTAATGCATGGATGATGTCTGGATGCCATGTCATATACTATGTGTTAAAGTATGGATGATGTCAATATGCCATGTCATATACTATGTGTTAATGCATGGATGATGTCAATATGCCATGTCATAAACTATGTGTTAATGCATGGATGATGTCTGGATGCCATGTCATGTACTATGTCTTAATGCATGGATGATGTCTGGATGCCATGTCATATACTATGTGTTAATGCATGGATGATGTCTGGATGCCATGTCATATACTATGTGTTAATGCATGGATGATGTCTGGATGCCATGTCATTTACTATGTGTTAATGCATGGATGATGTCTGGATGCCATGTAATACTATGTGTTAATGCATGGATGATGTCTGGATGCCATGTCATATACTATGTGTTAATGCATGGATGATGTCTGGATGCCATGTCATATACTATGTGTTAATGCATGGATGATGTCTGGATGCCATGTCATATACTATGTGTTAATGCATGGATGATGTCTGGATGCCATGTCATATACTATGTGTTAATGCATGGATGATGTCTGGATGCCATGTCATATACTATGTGTTAATGCATGGATGATGTCTGGATGCCATGTCATATACTATGTGTTAATGCATGGATGATGTCTGGATGCCATGTCATATACTATGTGTTAACGCATGGATGATGTCTGGATGCCATGTCATATACTATGTGTTAATGCATGGATGATGTCTGGATGCATTGTCATATTATATGTGTTAATGCATGGATGATGTCTGGATGCCATGTCATTTACTATGTGTTAATGCATGGATGATGTCTGGATGCCATGTCATGTACTATGTGTTAATGCATGGATGATGTCTGGATGCCATATCATATACTATGTGTTAAAGCATGGATGATGTCTGGATGCCATATCATATACTATGTGTTAATGCATGGATGATGTCTAGATGCCATGTCATATACTGTGTGTTAATACATGGATGATGTCTGGATGCCATGTCATATACTATGTGTTAATGCGTGGATGATGTCTGGATGCCATGTCATATACTATGTGTTAATGCATGGATGATGTCTGGATGCCATGTCATATACTATGTGTTAATGCATGGATGATGTCTGGATGCCATGTCATATACTATGTGTTAATGCATGGATGATGTCTGGATGCCATGTCATATACTATGTGTTAATGCATGGATGATGTCTGGATGCCATGTCATATACTATGTGTTAATGCATGGATGATGTCTGGATGCCATGTCATATACTATGTGTTAATGCATGGATGATGTCTGGATGCCATGTCATATACTATGTGTTAATGCATGGATGATGTCTGGATGCCATGTCATATACTATGTGTTAATGCATGGATGATGTCAATATGCCATGTCATATACTATGTGTTAATGCATGGATGATGTCTGGATGCCATGTCATATACTATGTGTTAATGCATGGATGATGTCTGGATGCCATGTCATATACTATGTGTTAAAGCATGGATGATGTCAATATGCCATGTCATATACTATGTGTTAATGCATGGATGATGTCTGGATGCCATGTCATATACTATGTGTTAATGCATGGATGATGTCTAGATGCCATGTCATGTACTGTGTCTTAATGCATGGATGATGTCTGGATGCCATGTCATATACTATGTGTTAATGCATGGATGATGTCTGGATGCCATGTCATATACTATGTGTTAATGCATGGATGATGTCTGGATGCCATGTCATGTATTATGTGTTAATGCATGGATGATATCTGGATGCCATGTCATATACTATGTGTTAATGCATGGATGATGTCTAGATGCCATGTCATATACTGTGTGTTAATGCATGGATGATGTCTGGATGCCATGTCATATACTATGTGTTAAAGCATAGTATATGCCATGTCATATACTATGTGTTAATGCATGGATGATGTCTGGATGCCATGTCATATACTATGTGTTAATGCATGGATGATGTCTGGATGCCATGTCATATACTATGTGTTAATGCATGGATGATGTCTGGATGCCATGTCATATACTATGTGTTAATGCATGGATGATGTCTGGATGCCATTTCATATACTATGTGTTAATGCATGGATGATGTCTGGATGCCATGTCATATACTATGTGTTAATGCATGGATGATGTCTAGATGCCATGTCATATACTATGTGTTAATGCATGGATGATGTCTGGATGCCATGTCATAAACTATGTGTTAATGCATGGATGATGTCAATATGCCATGTCATATACTATGTGTTAATGCATGGATGATGTCTGGATGCCATGTCATATACTATGTGTTAATGCATGGATGATGTCTGGATGCCATGTCATATACTATGTGTTAAAGCATGGATGATGTCAATATGCCATGTCATATACTATGTGTTAATGCATGGATGATGTCAATATGCCATGTCATATACTATGTGTTAATGCATGGATGATGTCTGGATGCCATGTCATTTACTATGTGTTAATGCATGGATGATGTCTGGATGCCATGTCATATACTATGTGTTAATGCATGGATGATGTCTGGATGCCATGTCATATACTATGTGTTAATGCATGGATGATGTCTGGATGCCATGTCATATACTATGTGTTAATGCATAGATGATGTCTGGATGCCATGTCATGTATTATGTGTTAATGCATGGATGATATCTGGATGCCATGTCATATACTATGTGTTAATGCATGGATGATGTCTAGATGCCATGTAATATACTGTGTGTTAATGCATGGATGATGTCTGGATGCCATGTCATATACTATGTTTTAATGCATGGATGATGTCTGGATGCCATGTCATATACTATGTGTTAATGCATGGATGATGTCTGGATGCCATGTCATATACTATGTGTTAATGCATGGATGATGTCTGGATGCCATGTCATATACTATGTGTTAATGCATGGATGATGTCTGGATGCCATGTCATATACTATGTGTTAAAGTATGGATGATGTCTGGATGCCATGTCATATACTATGTGTTAATGCATGGATGATGTCAATATGCCATGTCATAAACTATGTGTTAATGCATGGATGATGTCTGGATGCCATGTCATGTACTATGTCTTAATGCATGGATGATGTCTGGATGCCATGTCATATTATATGTGTTAATGCATGGATGATGTCTGGATGCCATGTCATTTACTATGTGTTAATGCATGGATGATGTCTGGATGCCAGGTAATTTACTATGTGTTAATGCATGGATGATGTCTGGATGCCATGTCAAATACTATGTGTTAATGCATGGATGATGTCTGGATGCCATGTCATATACTATGTGTTAATGCATGGATGATGTCTGGATGCCATGTCATATACTATGTGTTAATGCATGGATGATGTCTGGATGCCATGTCATTTACTATGTGTTAATGCATGGATGATGTCTGGATGCCATGTCATATACTATGTGTTAAAGCATGGATGATGTCAATATGCCATGTCATATACTATGTGTTAATGCATGGATGATGTCAATATGCCATGTCATATACTATGTGTTAATGCATGGATGATGTCTGGATGCCATGTCATTTACTATGTGTTAACGCATGGATGAGGTCTGGATGTCATGTCATATACTATGTGTTAATGCATGGATGATGTCTGGATGCCATGTCATATACTATGTGTTAATGCATGGATGATGTCTGGATGCCATGTCATATACTATGTGTTAATGCATAGATGATGTCTGGATGCCATGTCATGTATTATGTGTTAATGCATGGATGATATCTGGATGCCATGTCATATACTATGTGTTAATGCATGGATGATGTCTAGATGCCATGTCATATACTGTGTGTTAATGCATGGATGATGTCTGGATGCCATGTCATATACTATGTTTTAATGCATGGATGATGTCTGGATGCCATGTCATATACTATGTGTTAATGCATGGATGATGTCTGGATGCCATGTCATATACTATGTGTTAATGCATGGATGATGTCTGGATGCCATGTCATATACTATGTGTTAATGCATGGATGATGTCTGGATGCCATGTCATATACTATGTGTTAAAGTATGGATGATGTCAATATGCCATGTCATATACTATGTGTTAATGCATGGATGATGTCAATATGCCATGTCATAAACTATGTGTTAATGCATGGATGATGTCTGGATGCCATGTCATGTACTATGTCTTAATGCATGGATGATGTCTGGATGCCATGTCATATTATATGTGTTAATGCATGGATGATGTCTGGATGCCATGTCATTTACTATGTGTTAATGCATGGATGATGTCTGGATGCCAGGTAATTTACTATGTGTTAATGCATGGATGATGTCTGGATGCCATGTCAAATACTATGTGTTAATGCATGGATGATGTCTGGATGCCATGTCATATACTATGTGTTAATGCATGGATGATGTCTGGATGCCATGTCATATACTATGTGTTAATGCATGGATGATGTCTGGATGCCATGTCATTTACTATGTGTTAATGCATGGATGATGTCTGGATGCCATGTCATATACTATGTGTTAATGCATGGATGATGTCAATATGCCATGTCATATACTATGTGTTAATGCATGGATGATGTCTGGATGCCATGTCATATACTATGTGTTAATGCATGGATGATGTCAATATGCCATGTCATATACTATGTGTTAATGCATGGATGATGTCTGGATGCCATGTCATTTACTATGTGTTAACGCATGGATGAGGTCTGGATGTCATGTCATATACTATGTGTTAATGCATGGATGATGTCTGGATGCCATGTCATATACTATTTGTTAATGCATGGATGATGTCTGGATGCCATGTCATATACTATGTGTTAATGCATAGATGATGTCTGGATGCCATGTAATATACTATGTGTTAATGCATGGATGATGTCTGGATGCCATATCATATACTATGTGTTAATGCATGGATGATGTCTAGATGCCATGTCATATACTATGTGTTAATGCATGGATGATGTCTGGATGCCATGTCATGTACTATGTCTTAATGCATGGATGATGTCTGGATGCCATGTCATATACTATGTGTTAATGCATGGATGATATCTGGATGCCATGTCATATACTATGTGTTAATGCATGGATGATGTCTAGATGCCATGTCATATACTATGTGTTAATGCATGGATGATGTCTGGATGCCATGTCATAAACTATGTGTTAAAGCATGGATGATGTCAATATGCCATGTCATATACTATGTGTTAATGCATGGATGATATCTGGATGCCATGTCATATACTATGTGTTAATGCATGGATGATGTCTAGATGCCATGTCATATACTATGTGTTAATGCATGGATGATGTCTGGATGCCATGTCATATACTATGTGTTAATTCGTCGATGATGTCTGGATGCCATGTCATGTACTATGTGTTAATGCATGGATGATGTCTAGATGCCATGTCATATACTATGTGT
Source organism: Brachymystax lenok tsinlingensis (assembly GCA_030435695.1). NCBI lineage: Eukaryota > Metazoa > Chordata > Actinopteri > Salmoniformes > Salmonidae > Brachymystax > Brachymystax lenok. The sequence continues at coordinate 20,215,283 of CM059797.1, read as the reverse complement.
TCATGCGTGGATGATGTCTGGATGCCATGTCATGTACTATGTGTTAATGCATGGATGATGTCTGGATGCCATGTCATGTACTATGTGTTAATGCATGGATGATGTCTGGATGCCATGTCATATACTATGTGTTAATGCATGGATGATGTCTGGATGCCATGTTAGTTTTTTTCAATCGCTAGGATCCATTTCTCAGTATTAGGTCGTTGTTTCCAACCTCTTCACACAGTGAGCACTACAGCAGTCTACGTGGGCTAAACTGGGGATCATTTTTCATTGCTTTTGCACAAAATGCATTCAATGACTACATCTTTCAAATGTCATGAATTATTTTCTCACTCAGACACAACCACCACCAAAACTCTATGTACCTACAGGCCAGTTTGCACACGTTTACATATTCATATTCAAAATTGAATAAGACAGCAATTTGCGACATTTCTACAGTAATACCGTAATGAAATATATTCCAAATCTAAAAAATGAAATACTATCAAAACAATTAGACCAACCACAGCTGATTACCATTGTAGCTGAACACTTACCCAGGTCTTGGTCTTTCAATTTCATTACCATCTATACAAAAGGGGACATCTTAGGAATAATGCTGTACTGTAATGTAAACATGGACCCAGACAGAGATAGAGAAGTGGCTGACAGAGGAAGAAGAGTGGCTGGGAGAGGGAGAGGAGTACGTATGCGTGGTGGAAGAGGATTGAGAGGAAGATCAAGAGCTGTAGTCTCAGATGAGATTATGGCTACTATAATTGAACATGTTATAAATCATGGTCTATCAATGAGATGCTGGTCTGAGAGTGCAGCAAATCTGCAACGCTCAACAGTGACATCTATTGTGAGAAATTTCTGGCAAAACAACAGGTAAGATGTACATTCTGCAATGGCTTCTGACTGAACTGCACATTACAGAAGTAAATTGAGCAAAGCCTCGAAACCCTCTTGTGAGTAATTGTTTTTGTATTTCTGCTAAGGACCCAACGGTCACCTCCCACAGGCGGGAGAGGTAGGATTTTCCCTGCTATGGTGGAAACTGCAATCGTTGACATGGTCATCAGAAACAATGACATAAAATTCACAGAGATCCGGGACAGAGTGTTGGCAGACAACATTAAATTTGGAAATATTCACAATGTAAGCATAACAACTATTTCTAGAGTCCTGAAACAACATCAAGTCAGGATGAAGCAGTTGTACAATGTCCCCTTTGAGAGGAACTCAAGCAACTTAAGAACCAATATGTCCAGGTAAGATGACCATAAAATACAGAACTGGTTTTGAACAAAACCAAACAGGGCAGAGGCACACAATGGAATGTTTTTAGGTATAATGTAAACTACCGTAATAGCCTAACTCTTATGTTGCCTTGGGGATTTATTTTAGAGAGTCATGGAGATTGAAGCCAGGCAAACACCCCACATATTCAACTTTGTGGATGAGGCTGTCACGGTTCATGAATTCACAGGCACGCTCTGTGTGTATGTGTGTGAGTGTGGGTGTGGCCGCTGATCACCACTCAGCTCATTATCAGCGCCAGCTGCCACTCATCTTCTGTGTCTATTTATACTCATTGTCATTGTCTTGTGTTTGTCAGTTCGTTGGGTTGTTTCCTGTGTGCTAGTTCGTTCCCCTGGCTGAGTCCTGTGTCTCCGATGGTTTCGGTTTCAGTTTGGACTCTACGATCGCTCTGCTGTCTCTCCTGTGGAGGATTCGACGCCGGGTACTTCCTGGTTTTACGGACTTGGGATTTCCCCTCGCTACACTCACCTTCACGGAGGATCTGGTTTACCCATTCAGTCCCTGCGCTGCTAAGACTCAGACTGTTCATTATATTACCGCCTCACCTGACCCTGCTACACTACTCTCCTTGTTTGCTTCAATAAATGTTAAACTTCACTCGCGATTGAATCCTCTGTTATTCTAATGTAACAGAGGCTGGTTTCAACTTGGCGACAACGAAGGAATGTGATTGGGAAAAGAGCCACAGTGGATGTCCCGGGCCAGAGTGGTGCCAACATCACAATGTGTGCAGCAAATTCCTCTGATGGATTGCTGTTACACAAACCGCTAATTGGGCCAAACAACACTGAGCTTCTCATTTCATTCCTGGATAACCTATATGGAAGGGTTGTGCCAGGAGAGGAAAGGGTTGCAGTCAGGTGAAATCGGCCAACGTTTGTAATTGTATGGGATGATGTGGAATTTCACCACTCCCGTGCAGTCACAGAGTGGTTTGCAGCCCATCCCAGGATGGTGTCACTTTTCCTCCCACATTACTCTCCATTCCTCAACCCCATAGAGGAATTATTTTCCTCATGGAGGGGAAAGGTTTATGACCACCATCCACATGATCAAATGTCCCTCCTGGACGCAATGAATGCTGGATGCCTGGACATATCTGCAGAAGATTGCCAGGGATGGACCAGGCATGCCAAAATATTATTTCCTAGGTATTGCCCAAGATGACATAAGATGTGATGTGGTTGAGAACCTGTGGCCAAATGCAGAAGACAGGGTTGACGGGCATTGCTACTGTATCTGTATCGGTAGATGGTGTATATACAAATTATTGTATTTTGGAATCACTCAATGCCAAAAAATGACAGAAAGCATATTGAAGCATATTGCATCATCTGATTCATTCCTGTAACATATACTGCAGTGAACTCTAAACAGTAGAGAGGTGTCATTCTTGTTTTGTAAAGACATTTTACAAAAGAAAACATTGTGTAATGCTACCTGTTGTTAGTGTTTTTTAGGTCATTGTTTCATGAGTGACAAAGTGTGCTTGTTGGGTGACAACCTTTGTTAGTGTTATGGAGGAATTAGTTGATTTGAGACATATATGAAGTGTTTTGGTAGTTTTAGTGCATTTTGGATGTGAAATTAACTGCTGTGCCATGTTGAAAGTTGGTTAGGAGAACTGTGTGAAGAGTTTTGAAAAAGTGACCTAAGTATTGAGAAATGGGTCCGAGCGATTGCAAAAAAAACTGTAATGCATGGATGTGTGAGTGGAGAATAGATAATGAATAGCAATCGCTACAACTATATAGTATTTTTGTGAAAAGGGGGATTCCAGTTCTTTACAGTATTCAGCATCCCAATCTCTACCCCTCCCCCAACACACACCAATCATCCTCCAAACATACTCTCTCCCCTCTAACATAGAGGCATGTCGTTGCAGAATTTGCATCTGAATACCAACTTTTGTTGGTAAATTCAAGCACCTTGGAGAGTTTGCACATTCTGTCCAATGGGAACAAAGTCACACGTTCTCAAAGCCTTGCCAGGCTCAAATATAACCAAAGGAATCTAGTTGATAGTTTTGCCAACCGGCTGCATTCATGACTGGAATATGTGTTTCACGTTCTTACTGTAGGTTTTTAATTTGTTTGTATGATGTGGATGAGTGTAGAAATTGAGTGTCACAAATGTGAAATGGATAGCGAAGTGTTCTATTTAATTTGACTATATTCTATTTGAAATCCTTGCACTGAGAATCCAGTCATTTTGTTAAAAAACACCTTGACATAAGCTCTCATGCTTTGTTCTATCCAGACAAAGCTCCCTCTCTCTCTCTCTCTCTCTCTCTCTCTCAATTCAATTCTCTCTCTCTCTCAATTCAGTTAAATTCAAAGGGCTTAATTGGCATGGGAAACATCTGTTTACATTGCAAAGCACGTGAAATAGATAATAAACAGAAGTGAAATAAATAATCAAAATGAACAATAAACATTACACTCACAAAAGTTTCAGAGGAATTGAGCCATTTCTAATGTCATATTATGGCTATGTACAGTGTTATAACGATGCACTGTTCTGGCTGGAGGGGGAGAGACTCGTCGATCAGACAGAGCAACAGAACCTGGAGAAGATTATCTCTCTTTCTTTCCCTCTCTCTCGCTCTCGCACTTTTTCTCTTTTTCCCTATCTCTCCCTCTCTTTCACGCTCTCTCCCTCTCCCTTTCCTAGTTGGAATGTTGGTTGAGGCAGACTTAGTCTGGTTTATGCTTCTGGGCTCTTCCATATTTCATTGGCATTATGAGTCAGGGAGCTGATTAAAATATGAGAAATGTACGGATGGAATCATTCATCCTTCTTTAATATGTAACACGAGTTTGGTTCTCTGCATTTTCTCATATTCTCTATTTTTCGCCCACTCTTCCTGGGGCATTGCTTGCATGCATGAGATGGTGCTCAGTGAACAACCAAACGTATTTTATTCATGAGAAAACTGCATTAACTCCACTGCTAAATATTTTTGAGATTTCTATTATGTATTGATGTTTTTGTTCTACTTGCTAAGATGGGTCTGTCTCTCTCTCCTCTGGGGAAAGCATTTGGCCCCTTACACTCACCTCTGTTTTACCACAACAGCCTATAGTGTGGCACAGCTCTGTTGTCATGACATTTATAATTAATTTGTATCCATGAAAGATACAGCCATCAATTAACATTTAATCCAGCGGTGGAGTAGAGCGTTCAACATTCTAATTTCCAATGGTCACTTTACATGAGGAGGAAACAGTGTGATTTCTGTTCAGCACTTTTAACCAAGATACAGACTGCATTGATATAACTTTGGATAATGGGTATTGATCGTCAATCAGGTTTACAAAAATGTGCTGTGTTCGCTCTCTTTTCCTCTTTGTCTCTCTCTCTCTCTCTCTCTCTCTCTCTCTCTCTCTCTCTCTCTCTCTCTCTCTGTCTCTCTCTCGCTCTTTCTCTCTCTCACTCTCTCTCACTGTTTCTTCTTCAGTTTTTAATGAGTTCTGCTCAGATTCACATTTACTCATGTTGTGGTTTGTACTTCTGTCTAAACAGCAAATTTCTGCCATGATTCTGTCTCATTCAGCAGTATCAGCACTGTGGTAGGGCCTTTCATTTAGTGTAAAAGAGCTGATCTGAGCAATATTCTGCCTTCAACATTCTTCTTTTTGTATCAGCAGGGTTTAGATTTAAATCATCAATATTTACACAAAAGCACTGTGTGAATATTCCTATGTCTGCATTATGCAAAACCTACCATTACTCAACTCAACGCATTTATGCTAAAGGCAATGTTTATGTTGACACGCATCCAGTAGAAAAACATACTGTATGGCTCTTGTTTATATAGGAGTTGTTATTTCTGCTGGTCTTTGTGTAGCAGTGCTAACTGTTTTGAGTAATTGCACATATACAGTACCAGTCCAAAGTTTGGACACACCCGCTCATTAAAGGGTTTTTCCTTATTTTTACTATTTTCTACATTGCAGAATAATAGTGAATACATCAAAACTACTTTGTACACTCGCGGCATTGTCTCAACCAGCTTCATGAGGTAGTCACCTGTAATGCATTTCAATTAACAGGTGTGCCTTATTAAAAGTTAATTTGTGGAATTTCTTCCCTTCTTAATGCGTTTGAGCCAATCAGTTGTGTTGTGACAAGGTAGGGCTGGCATACAGTGGCTCCCGAGTGGTGCAGCGGTCTAAGGCACTGTATCTCAGTGCTTGAGGCGTCACTACAGACACTCTGGTTTGAATCCAGGCTGTATCACAACCAGCCGTAATTGGGAGTCCCATAGGGCGGCGCACAATTGGCCCAGCATCATTTGGGTTTGGCCGGTGTAGGCCGTCATTGTAAATAAGAATTTGTTCTTAACTGACTTGCCTAGTTTAATACAGAAGATAGCCCTATTTGGTAAAAGACCAAGTCCATATTATGGCAAGAACAGCTCAAATAAGCAGAGAAACTTCAGTCCATCATTACTTTAAGACATGAAGGTCAGCCAATGCAGAAAATGTCAAGAACTTTGAAAGTTTCTTCAAGTGCAGTCGCAAAAACCATCAAGCGCTATGATGGAACTGGCACTTATGAGGACCGCCACAGGAAAGGAAGACCCATAGTTCAAATCAAATCAAATCAAAGTTTATTTGTCACGTACGCCGAATACAACAGGTGTAGACCTTACAGTGAAATGCTTACTAACCAATAGCGCAAAAAAAAAGGTATTAGGTGAACAATAGGTAAGTAAAGAAATAAAAACAACAGTAAAAAAAGACAGGCTATATACAGTAGCGATGCTATTTACTGTAGCGAGGCTATAAAAGTAGCGAGGCTACATACAGACGCCAGTTAGTCAGGCTGATTGAAGTAGTATATGTACATGTAGTTATGGTTAAAGTGACTATACATATATGATGAACAGAGAGTAGCAGTAGCGTAAAAAAGGGGTTGGCGGGTGGTGGGTGGCAGGTGGCGGGACACAATGCAGATAGACAGCCCGGTTAGCCAATGTGCGGGAGCACTGGTTGGTCGAACCAATTGAGGTAGTATGTACATGAATGTATAGTTAAAGTGACTATGTATATATGATAAACAGAAAGTAGCAGCAGCGTAAAAAGAGGGGTTGGGGGGGGGCACACAATGTAAAAGTCCGGGTAGCCATTTGATTAACTGTTCAGGAGTCTTCTGGCTTGGGGGTAAAACCTGTTGAGAAGCCTTTTTGTCCTAGACTTGGCACTCCGGTACCGCTTGACATGCGGTAGTAGAGAGAACAGTCTGTGACTGGGGTGGTTGGGGTCTTTGACAATTTTTTAGGACCTTCCTCTGACCACCTGGTGTAGAGGTCCTGGATGGCAGGCAGCTTAGCCTCAGTGATGTACTGGGCCGTACGCACTACCCTCTGTAGTGCCTTGCTGTCAGAGGCGGAGCAATTGCCGTACCAGGCAGTGATGCAACCAGTCAGGATGCTCTCGATGTTGCAGCTGTAGAACCTTTTTGAGGATCTCAGGACCCATGCCAAATCTTTTTAGTTTCCTGAGGGGGAATAGGCTTTGTTGTGCCCTCTTCACGACTGTCTTGGTGTGTTTGGACCATTCTAGCTTGTTGTTGATGTGGACACCAAGGAACTTGAAGCTCTCAACCTGCTCCACTACAGCCCTGTCGATGAGAATGGTGTCGTGCTCGGTCCTCCTTTTCCTGTAGTCCACAATAATCTCCTTCATCTTGGTTACGTTGAGGGAGAGGTTGTTGTCCTGGCACCACACGGCCAGGTCTCTGACCTCCTCCCTATAGGCTGTCTCGTCATTGTTGGTGATCAGGCCTACCACTGTTGTGTCGTCTGCAAACTTAATGATGGTGTTGGAGTTGTGCCTGGCCATGCAGTTGTGGGTGAACAGGGAGTACAGGAGGGGAATGAGCACGCACCCCTGGGGAGCTCCAGTGTTGAGGATCAGCGTGGCAGATGTGTTGCTACCTACCCTCACCACTTGGGGGCGGCCTGTCAGGAAGTCCAGGATCCAGTTGCAGATGGAGATGTTTAGTCCCAGGATCCTTAGCTTAGTGATGAGCTTTGAGGGTACTATGATGTTGAACGCTGAGCTGTAGTCAATGAGTAACATAACATAAGTATTCCTTTTGTCCAGGTGGGAAACGGCAGTGTGGAGTGCAATAGAGATTGCATCATCTGTAGATCTGTTTGGGTGGTATGCAAATTGGAGGGGGTCTAGGGTTTCTGGGATAATGGTATTGATGTGAGCCATTACCAACCTTTCAGACTCTTGGCAGAGTTACCTCTGCTGCGGAGGATAAGTTCATTAGAGTTACCAGCCTCAGAAATTGCAGCCCAAATAAATGCTTCACAGAGTTCAAGTAACAGACACATCTCAACATCAGCTGTTCAGAAGAGACTATGTAAATCAGGCCTTCATGGTCAAATTGACACCAATAATAAGAAGAGACTTGCTTGGGCCAAGAAACACGAGCAATGGACATTGTCCGATTTTGACATTTTTGGTTCCAACCACCGTGTCTTTGTGAGACAGAGTAGGTACACGGATGATCTCCGCATGTGTGGTTCCCACCGTGAAGCATAGAAGAGGAGGTGTGATGGTGTGGGGGTGCTTTTCTGTTGACACTGTCAGTGATTTATTTAGAATTCAAGACACACTTAACAAGCATGGCTACCACAGCATTCTGCAGTGATACGCCATCCAAAATGGTTTGCACTTAGTGGGACTATCATTTGTTTTACAAACCTCCAGGCTGTGTAGTGGCTATTTGACTAAGAAGGAGAGTGATGGAGTGCTGCATCAGATGACCTGGCCTCCACAATCACCCGACCTCAACCCAATTGAGATGGTTTGGGATGAGTTGGACCGCAGAGTGAAGGAAAAGAAGCCAACAAGTGCTCAGCATATGTGGGAACTCCTTCAATACTGTTGAAAAAGCATTCCAGGTGAAGCTGGTTGAGCGAATGCCAAGAGTCTGCAAAGCTGTCATCATGGCAATGGGTGGCTACTTTGAAGAATCTCAAATATAACATCTCAAAACCATATTTGTTTTGGTTACTACATGATTCCATAAGTGTTATTTTTAGTTTAGATGTTTCCATTTATTTTTTGGATCTTGAAGAGCTACACAACATGTGTTAGAGAGAGAGAGAAAGAGAGAAAGAGAGAGAGAGAGAGAGAGAGAGAGAGAGAGAGAGAGAGAGAGAGAGAGAGAGAGAGAGAGAGAGTGAGAGAGAGAGAGAGAGAGCGCAATTTGAATGCTCGTGAATGTGTCCATGGAACTGATAAAATGCATTAAATCCAATCTGACTTCCTATCAGGGAAACACTGAGGTCTCAGGAGCATAACACTGGACATGTTATCTATCGATGTATCAAGGCAGCGTGTAAAATTTTGCTGGACATTTCTTGCAAACTGTGCGAATATAGAGTGTGCATCCTTGACATGAGAACCCAGTGTTACTTGGATCATCTTTTTAACGCATACTGAAGAGGATAAAACAAATTTGACCATTAAAGCTGCTGCTGCAGTATTTCATACACCACCAACACTCACAACGGAAAGGAGTGAACCATCTATTCCTTTATATATTGACAAAGTCCTGGCTGGCAGCAGTGTTGGCCAGGCATTTCTGGTGTTTGGCGACAGAGCTGTTTAATGAAGTTTTTGTATAGTGTTCCTTGTTGTTGTTTTACTTTTCATCGCATGCCAGCGATGCGAGAAAAAGGGAGGGATGGAGAGGGGGACAGGAGGGGTAAAAAGAGGAAGAGAGAAGCAGAGGAGTTGTAAGAATGTAAAACAGCAAAGCCCCCCAGGTCAGAACCTCATCCATTCTCCAGAGAGGGAACAAAGCCCTGAGAGAGAGAGGAGCAGGAATTAAAGCAAAGACAACACAGCTGTGTGTGTGTGTGTGTGTGTGTGTGTGTGTGTGTGTGTGTGTGTGTGTGTGTGTGTGTGTGTGTGTGTGTGTGTGTGCGCGTGTGCATGGGTGCGAAATATGTGTGTGGGTCCATACTTGCATGCTAAAAGGGTGGGGTGAATGCGCACAATATGTGTGTGTGTGAGAGCTTGAGTGTTGGTATGGAGAGGGGATAAGTGTGTTATGGAATCAGGAGGTACACCGACAGAGGTCTGTTCTCCATGAGGATATCCCTGGGCATCAACATTATGATGAGTTAGGGGGGTGTCAGAAACAGGTAGCCACCCCTCCTTTGGAATAACGTAACATATAGCCCCAACCTAGTTTTTGGTATTTTCTTGAGATTGATGGAAGTGGTGAAATAGTTTAATTAATAGCCCACATTCTTTGATTGATTTGAATCGTAAGCTATTTAGTTTTAATGTGAAGTGTGTGTCCCCGTGGTGCATGCGCGCCAGTGTGTATGTGTGTATGTGCGTATGTGTGCGATTGTGCATGTGTGTGCATGTGTGTGCGTGAGTGCGTGTGTGTGCTCTATTGTCCCCCTATTCAATAGCATCCCAGTGAGGTTGATATTGTTGAGTGTGTTGCCATGCAGCAGAGGGAGGCTGGGGTTGTGTGTTGTTTTGTGTTCATACTAGTTCCATTCTGGGGGACATGCTCTCCCTGTAGACCCACACAACACTGAGCAAACACAGGCCAGTTTAATAAGCGGAAACCTGTCAACACGATGTCACGACTTCCGCCGAAGTTGGTGCCTCTCCTTGTTCGGGTGGTGTTCAGCGGTCGACGTCACCGGTCTTCTAGCCAACATCGATCCTCTTTTCATTTTCCATTTGTTTTGTCTGTGTTACCACACCTGGTTTCAATTCCCTCATTACATGTGTTGTATTTAAACCCTCTGTTCCCCCCATGACTTTGTGTGGGATTGTTCATTGTTAGTGCTTGTGCACATCATTTTTGAGTGGTACGTGACGGGTTATTTTGTACCCAATTTATTCTCGTGTTGTTTTGTACTGGTTTTGGTAATTTATTAAACAACTACGTTTGTCACCCAGTTTGCTCTCCTGCGCCTGACTTCGTTGCCACCAGTTACGCACCAGCCTAACACGCACTCAGTCAGTTGGTTAACCTCTCAGGGATTGCTGGGGCGCTAGCGCCCCAATCCCGACACTACCAGGTGAAATGCAAGGCGCCAAATTCAAAATCCAAAAGTTGAATTATTAAACATCCACCAATATACAAGTGTTCCATACTCATCAAAAGCTCTGTTTCTTGGCAATATCACAGCGTTGTCAGATTTCAAAAAGGCTTTACGGCGAAAGCAGCACATTTGATTGTTTGAGGGTAGCACCTCACATATTTTTCCCATAGCCATGAATCCATTAGCCATCACGGGACACACATAACACATTTCACAGCGAAAACAAATCAATTACCTGTTGAAGAACTTCTGCTGAGGTCATCCTAAGTGTCCAACGAAGACAATCCATGGTTCTTTTGTTAGAAAAAGTAATGTATTTTATCCATAAATCTCCATTTGGTTCAGCGTTATAATCAGAAACGACAGCTTCCACTCCTCCATTGAAACGTGACGCAAACTCGTTCATCTTATACCTATAAACTTGTCCAAGAACAATCAAACATAGTTTTAAATGTATCCTTAGGAACACTTTTACGTATATTTACTATTCTAAATAAACCGGAATATAAACTGATCGATAAAGACGGTAAAAAAGACACTGCGCGCCTTGTCGGGAACGCGCACTGGGTACTGTTGACATAAAAAGTACACTTCCTGGTTTGCTCTTATTCTCTGGTCTAAAGCATCCAAAATGAAAATTTACACTGTCTCGAGACTGTTGACATCTAAAGGAAGTAATGGGTACTGCATTCATATGCCCTTATATGGTCATTTTCATGAGGGAGGGGTTCCAAATGAGCAATGTGTCAAAATCACTTTTTCCAGGACAGAAATTCCTCGGGGTTTCGCCTGCCATATGCGTTCTGTTTCACTCACAGACAAATGGTTAACACTTTTGGAAAATTGGAGTGTTTCCTATCCAATGGTACTAAATATGTGCATATCCTATTTTCTGGGCCTGAATGGGAGGCATTTTACTTTGGGCATGCCAGGCTCTCCAAAACCGACCCCTCAGCTGCCACTCCCTAACAAGTTAATTGTTTTTGTGAGGAGGCCTTGTGATGCTCTTTTACATTTGAACAGTGAGCCTGGACTCAGAGACAGTGTTATGACGTTGCAGCAACATCATAATAAATGCTAACACTCAAAGCTGTGAGAAGAAACACCACAACACCTTTCTATTCAGCAAGGTATTTGCTTCAAACTGTGGATTGAAAACAAGGTCATGTCAGTCTGTTATGAACAATTACAGCAAGAACATTTCACTTCTATTTCATGTATTTGTGAACATGCAGTGCCTTCGAAAAGTATTCAGACCCTTTGACTTCTTCCAAATGTTGTTACATTACAGCCATATTGTTTTTTTCCTCATCAATCTACACACAATACCCCCAAATGAAAGAAGAAAAAAAAGACCTTTTACTCAGTACTTTGTTGAAGCATATTTGGCAGCGATTACAGCCTCGAGTCTTCTTGGGTATGATGCTACAAGCTTGGCCCACCTGTATTTGGGGAGTTTCTCCCATTCATCTCTGTAGAGCTTCTCAAGCTCTCTCAGGTTGGATGGGGAACGTTGCTGCACAGCTATTTTCAGACGTTCGATTGGGTTCAAATTTTGGCTCTCGCTGGGCCACTCAAGGACATTCAAATCAAACTTTATTTGCCACATGCGTCGAATACAAAAAGTGTAGACTTTACCGTGAAATGCTTACTTACAAGCCCTTAACCAAAAGTGCAGTTCAAGAAGAATAAAATATTTACCTAGTAGTCAAAAATAAAAAGCAATAATAAAAAGCAACACAATAAGAATAACAATAACGAGGCTATATACAGGGGGCACCGGTACCAAGTCAGTGTGCAGGGGTACAGGCTAGTTGAGGTAATCTGTACATGTAGGTGGGGGCGTAGTGACTATACATAGGTAACAAACAAACAGCGAGTAGCAGCAGTGTACAAGAGGGGGGGCTGGGGGGGCTGTGTCAATGTAAATTGCCCGGTGGCGATTTTTATGAATTGTTCAGCAGTCTAATGGCTTGGGGGAATAAGCTGTTGAGGAGCCTTTTGGTCCTAGACTTGGCGCTCCGGTACCGCTTGCCGTGCGGTAGCAGAGAAAACAGTCTATAACTTGGGTGACTGGAGTCTCTGACAATTTTATGGGCTTTCCTCTGACACTGCCTATTATATAGGTCCTGGATGGCAGGAAGCTTGAACCCAGTGATGTACTGGGCCGTTCGGACTACCCTCTGTAGCACCTTACGGTCAGATGCCGAGCAGTTGCCATACCAGGCGTTGATGCAACTGGTCAGGATGCTCTCGCTGTAGAGCCTTTTGAGGATCTGGGGGCCCATGCCAAATCTCCTGAGTCTCCTGAGGGGGAAAAGGTTTTGTTGTGCCCTCTTCACACCTGTCTTGGTATGTTTGGACCATGATAGTTTGTTGGTGATGTGGACACCAAGGAACTTGAAACTCCCGACCCGCTCCACTGCAGCCCCATTGATGTTAATGGGGGCCTGTTCAACCCGCATTTTCATGTAGTCCACGATCAGCTCCTTTGTCTTGCTCACATTGAGTGAGAGGTTGTTGTCCTGGCACCACACTGCCAGTTCTCTGACCTCCTCCCTATAGGCCGTCTCATCGTTGTCGGTGATCAGGCCTACCACTGTTGTGTCGTCAGCAAACTTAATAATGGTGTTGGAGTCGTGTTTGACTGATTTCTTATAAGCGTCCGGATTAGTCTCCCGCTCCTTGAAAGCGGCAGCTCTAGCCTTTAGCTTGATGCGGATGTTGCCTGTAATCCATGGCTTCTGGTTGGGATATGTATGTACAGTCACTGTGGGGACAACATCATCGATGCACTTATTAATGAAGCCAATGACTGAGGTGGTGTATTCCTCAATGCCATTGAATGAATCCCAGAACATATTCCAGTCTGTGCTAGCAAAACAGTCCTGTAGTGTAGCATCCGCGTCATGTGACCACTTCCGAATTGAGTGAGTCACTGGTACTTCATGCTTTCAATTTTTGCTTGTAAGCAGGAATCAGGAGAATGGAATTGTGGTCAGATTTGCCAAATGGAGGGCGGGTGAGAGCTTTGTATGCATCTCTGTGTGTGGAGTAAAGGTGGTCTAGGATTTTTTCCCCCTGGTTGCACATGTGACATGCTGGTAAAACTTTTGTAAAACTGATTTCAGTTTGTCTGCATTAAGTCCCCGACCACTCGGAGCGCCGCTTCTGGGTGAGCATTTTATTCTATGCTTATGGCCTTATAGAGTTGGTTGAGAGCGGTCTTAGTGCTAGCTTCACTTTGTGGTGGTAAATAGACAGCTACGAATAATACAGATGAGAACTCTCTTGGTAGATAGTGTGGTCGACAGCTTATCATAAGGTACTCTACCTCAGGCAAGCAATGCCTCGAGACTTCTTTAATATTAGACATCACACACCAGCTCTTATTGACAAAAACACACACACCCCCACCCCCTCATCTTACCAGAGGTAGCGTCTCTGTTCTGCCGGTACATGGAAAATCCCGCCAGCTCTATATTGTCCATTTCTTCGTTTAGCCCCGTCTCAGTTTTTATTGTCCCGTTGGTAGGATAATCTTAATAGTAGGTCATCAATTTTATTTTCTAACGATTGCACATTTTCAAGGAGAATGGAAGGCATTGGGAGTTTACTCGCTCACCTACGGATTCTCAGAAGGATCCCCGATCTGCGTCCCCTTTTTTCTTCACGCAAAATGCGTGGATCTGGGCCTGTTCCAGTGAAAGCAGGATATCCTTCCAGTCCGAGTAATCGCTTTTCTGATGTCCAGAAGTTATTTTCGGTCATATAAGACGGTAGCATCAACATTATGTACACAATAAGTAAAAAAATAAGTTACACAAAATGCTAACAAAAATTACAGAATTGCACAATTGGTTGGAAGAATGTAAAATGTCAGCCATGTTCTTCGGCGGCATCTTTTTACTTGTCCTGAAGCCACTCCTACGTTGTCTTGGCTGTGTGTTTAGGGTCGTTGTCCTGTTGGAAAGTGAACCTTTGCCCCAGTCTGAGTTCCTGAGCGCTTTGGATCAGGTTTTCATCAAGGATCTTTATACTTTGCTTCCTTCATCTTTGCCTCGATCCTGACTAGTCTCCCAGTCCCTGCCGCTGAAATACATCCCCACAGCTGCCACCATCATTTCCCTCCAGACGTGACACTTGGCATTCAGGCCAAAGAGTTCAGTCTTGGTTTCATCAGACCAGAGAATTTTGTTTCTCATGGTCTGAGAGTCCTTTTGGCAAACTCCAAGCGGGCTGTCATGTGCCTTTTACTGAGGAGTGGCTTCCGTCTGGTCACTCTACCATAAAGGCCTAATTGGTGGAGTGCTGCAGAGATGATTGTTCTTCTAAAAGGTTCTCCCATCTCCACAGAGGAACTCTGGAGCTCTGGTAGAGTGACCATCAGGTTCTTGGTCACCTCCCTGACCAAGGCTCTTCTCCCCCAATTGCTCAGTTTTGCCGGGTGGCCAGCTCTAGGAAGAGTCTTGGTGGTTCCAAATGTCTTCAGTTTAAGAATGATGGAGGCCACTGTGTTCTTGGGGACCTTCAATGCTGCAGAAATGTTTTGGTACCCTTCTCCAGATCTGTGCCTCGACACAATCCTGTCTCTGAGCTCTACGGACAATTCCTTTGGCTTGGTTTTTGCTGTGACATGTCAACTGTGGGACCTTATATAGACAAGTGTGTGTCTTTTCAAATCATGTCCAGTCGAATTTACCACAGTTGGACTCCAATCAAGTTTTAGAAACATCTCAAGGATGACCACTGGAAACAGGATGCACCTGAGCTCAACTTCGAGTCTCCTAGCAAAAGGTCTGAATACTTAGGTAAATAAGGTATTTCCATTTTTATTTGTAATACATTTGCTACAATTTCTGAAAACATGTTTTTGCTTTGTCACTGTGGGTTATTGTGAATAGATTGACGAAGAAACATTGTTATTTAATACATTTTAGAATAAGGCTGTAATGTAACAAAATGTGGAAAAAGTCAAGGGGTCTGAATACTTTCCAAATGCACTGTATTTCTCCACAAAACCCTCAGCCCTTATAGAGTAAGGGAAACAACTAGTTCAAGGTTTCAGAGTGAGTGATGTCACCGATTGAAATGTCACTAACGCGCACAACTCTAACAAGCTAGCCATTTCCCACTGTTTACAACAGCACACCTGGAGTTTGCAAAAAGGCACGTAAAAGACTCTGAGAGCAGAAGGCAAAAGATTCTGTGTTCTTATTCTCTTTGGCCTAAATGCAACGCGCTATGTCTGGAGAAAACCAGGCACAACTCATCACCCATCTAACACTATCCCAACCGTGAAGCATGGTGGTGACAACATCATGCTATGGGGATGCTTTACAGCGACAGGGACTGGGAGACTGGTAACGATAGAGGGAACAATGAATGGAGCCAAATACAGGCAAATCCTTTATGAGAACTTGTTTCAGAGTGAGAATGATCTTAGACTGGGGGCGAAGATTTGCGTTCCAATAGGACAATGACCCCAAGCATACAGCAAAAGCAACATTGGAATGGCTTCGGAACAAGAATGTGAAAGTGATTGAGTGGCTCAGGTAAGAGCCCAGACTTGAATCGCATAGAAAGTCAATGGAAAAACTTGAAGCTCTTAACAGAGCTTGAGAAAATATTCAAGGAAGAATGGGAGAAAATACCGAAATCCAGATGTGCAAAGCTCAACTACAGACATATCTAGTACGACTCAAAGCTGTAATCACAGTCAAAGGTGCTTCTACAAAGTATTGACTAAGGGGTGTGAATACTTATGTAAATGAGATATTTCTGTATTTAATTTTCAACACATTTGAAAACATTTCTAAACATGTTTTAATTTAGTCATTATGGGGTATTGTGTGTAGAAAGGTGAGAGAGAAAAAAAAGAATCCATTTTGAAATCAGGCTGTAACACAACAAAATGTGGAATAAGTAATGGGGTATGAATACTGAAACCACTGTATATGTAATTAACAGTTTCCACAACAAACTCTGTGAGGGTTTCATTTGTAATAAGTCAGAGGTGTACTTATGTTATCAAGTCAATATAAAAGAAGTATACATTTATCAAATTACGCATGAAGCTATAATTTAGAGGAAATTGTACTAACAAAGTTAATAAATCAGATAATTAGATAATACACCACCACATCATCACATCTATGTTGTCTGGAATCAATCTCATGACCACTTTGTTATTTGACTGTTCAACACACACTTTTTAACAGCATTTCTCTCCTCAAACCTTCACCAAAGTATTCCTCTCCCTTTCTGTGTCATACTGTGTTCTTTCCACAATGCCCTCCTGTTCAATAACATCTGTCTCCTCATCCAGTATTTAAACTCTCTCTTCTCCTTCACCTCTGCCCCGCTCCATTCCCCTGCTCTGTCTGGTTGGTATGGGAGTGTTGGCCCCGGGCCCCTGGCTCAGGCCCATGCCCATTAGTCCCAGACTGGCAGCCATGTGTTTATCAGCAGAGATTATTACACTTTGGCAATGACACCGCTCTAATGCATCATTCATGATTTATTAACAAGGGGAGCCCAAACGGGGTACTTGTATGGAAGAGCACCCTGTAATGGCTCTGATTTTGTGTGTGAGAGAGAGAGTGTGTGTGTGAGAGAGATACAGTTGAGAGATAAAGAGAGTGGGAGAGAGAAAGAAAGAGAGAGAGAGAGAGAGAGAGAGAGAGAGAGAGAGAGAGAGAGAGAGAGAGAGAGAGAGAGAGAGAGAGAGAGAGAGAGAGAGACCGAGAGATACTCCTGATGACCATTCATCACAGAGTTTCTCACCTGTTACATGTTTTGTAACTGTCAGATTGTAGCAGTTTGTATGTTACGTAATGTTTCAGTCTGGTCTCATCTCTGTGTCTGTCAGGTGGAGTGAGGGAGCTGCGGCAGCAGCAGAGTGCCCTGTGCTTCAGTGAGAAGGAGGTGAAGAAGACAGGGTAGAGCCATGGCAGGATGCGGCCTCCTTCTCCTCCTCCTCCTGTGGGTGGTCTCCCTGGCCCAGGGCTCGTCCTTGCTCTCTGGTCAGCGCCACCGGACCCGTCTGCAGAGGGACCGTCAAGCACGCAACAATGTCCGACCCAACATAATCCTCATCCTCACCGATGATCAGGACATCGAACTGGGTAAGACACAGCAGGACTAGCAGTGTGTGTGTGTGTGTGTGTGTGTGTGTGTGTGTGTGTTCGCGTGTGTGTGTGCGCACGTGTGTGTGTGTGTGTGTGTGTGTGTGTGTGTGTGTGTGTACGTGCTGTGGGTGTGCGTGCGTGCATGCATTCTCCATTTGCCCACTCAAAAGTCAAGCACCCCATGGCCAACTCCATTATTGGCATGGAGTGAGTGGCCTATGGTATCCATTGTTTGAGTGCCAAACCCTGGCCATCTCCCTACCCGTTTAAGCCTTTAAACTGCATATTGGTCTGGAGTGCCAGTATAATAGCTTCGCTGACACCCCTTCTCCCACTCTGATTGGTGAGAAAACCTCCATTGAAAACCAGGAATTTATGGTTGAGCATTTGTTTCACTAAATAATTGGCATCTGCCTGAAAAGCCTTTAGTACACATGAATTAAAATAGGCGACACATCACAGACAATATTTATTCTTATAAAGTTGCTGCTTCCACTAGTGGAGCCTCTATGTCCAAAGGCTTTGTTTTGATTTGTCAGGGTCGTCATTCTTTCTAAACTCAGCAAAAAAATAAACGTCCCTTTTCAGGACGCTGTCTTTCAAAAATAATTCGTAAAAATCCAAATAACTTCACAGATCTTTATTGTCAAGGGTTTAAACACTGTTTCCCATGCTTGTTCAATGATCCATAAACAATTAATGAACATGCACCTGTGGAACGGTCGTTAAGACACTAACAGCTTACCGACGGTAGGCAATTAAGGTCACTGTTATGAAAATGTAGGACACTAAAGAGGCCTTTCTACTGACTCTGAAAAACACCAAAAGAAAGATGCCCAGGGTCCCTGCTCATCTGCCTGAACGTGCATTAGGCATGCTGCAAGGAGGCATGAGGACTGCAGATGTGGCCAGGGCAATAAATTGCAATGTCCGTACTGTGAGACGCCTAAGACAGCGCTACAGGGAGACAGGACGAACAGCTGATCGTGCTCGCAGTGGCAGACCACATGTAACAACACCTGTACAGGATCGGTACATCCAAACATCACACCTGCGGGACAGGTACAGGATGGCAACAACAACTGCCAGAATTACACCAGGAACGCACAATCTCTCCATCAGTGCTCAGACTGTCCGCAATAGGCTGAGAGAGGCTGGACTGAGGGCTTGTAGGCCTGTTGTAAGGCAGGTCCTCACCAGACATCACCGGCAACAACGTCGCCTATGGGCACAAACCCAACGTCGCTGGACCAGACAGGACTGACAACAAGTGCTCCTCACTGACGGTCGCGGTTTTGTCTAACCATGGGTGATGGTCGGATTCACGTTTATCGTCGAAGGAATGAGCGTTACACCGAGGCCTGTACTCTAGAGCGGGATCGATTTGGAGGTGGAGGGTCTGTCATGGTCTTGGGCGGTGTGTCACAGCATCATCAGACTGAGCTTGTTGTCGTTGCAGGCAATCTCAACGCTGTGCGTTACAGGGAAGACATCCTTCTCCCTCATGTGGTACCCTTCCTGCAGGCTCATCCTGACATGACCCTCCAGCATGACAATGTCACCAGCCATACTGCTCGTTCTATGCGTGATTTCCTGAGGAATTTCTGTCCTGGAAAAAGTGATTTTGACACATTGCCTCATTTTGAACCCCTCCCTTATGAAAATGCCCATATAAGGGAGTATGAATGCAGTACCTATTGCTTCCACTGGATGTCAACAGTCTGTAGACACTGTTTTGATTCTATTTAGTTGCTTTAGATGGCAATGGAAGAAGAATTAGGAAGTGGTCACACAGAAGTCAACAGAAGAGAATGCGTTCTGGCTTGGCGCAAGACTGTGGTTTTTTCCTTTCCTATCGCCCAGTTTATATTCCGGTTGAAATATTATACAAAATATACATAAAAGTGTTCCTAAGGATACATTATCAATGATGATTGATTGTTCTTGGACAAGTTTATAGGTATAGGTTGAACGAGTTCGCTTCACGTTTCAATGGGCGAGTGGACGCTGTATTATCTTATCATAACGCACCAACCAAACGGATATTTATGGATATAATAAATTACTTTTTCTAACAAAAGAACCATGGATTGTCTTCGTTGGACACTTGGGAAGCCCTCAGCAGAAGTTCTTCAAAAGGTAATTGATTTGTTTTCGCTGTGAAATGTGTTTTGTGTGAACCGTGATGACTTATGAATTTATGGTAATGGTAAAAATATTGGAGGTGCTACCCTCAAACAATCAAATGTAGTGCTTTCGCCGTAAAGCCTTTTTGAAATCTGACAATGCTGTGATATTGCCAAGAAGCAGAGCTTTTGATGACTATGCAACACTTGTATATTGATGAATGTTTAATAATTCAACTTTTGGATTTTGAATTTGGCGCCTTGCATTTCACCGGGTAGTGTCGGGAGTGGGGGCGCTAGCGCACCACTGCTCCTTAAGAAGTTTTAATGCAGCTGGTGGCCACACCAAATACTGGCTGTTACTTTTGACTCCCCCCTTTGTTCAGGGACACATTATTCACTTTCTGTTAGTCACATGTCTCTGGAACTTGTTCAGTTTATGTCTCAGTTGTTGAATCTTGTTATGTTCATACAAATAAGTCAAATCAAATCAAATTTTATTTGTCACATACACATGGTTAGCAGATGTTAATGCGAGTGTAGCGAAATGCTTGTGCTTCTAGTTCCGACCATGCAGTAGTATCTAACAAGTAATCTAACAAATTCACAACAACTACCTTATACACACAAGAGTAAAGGAATGAATACGAGTATGTACATATAAATATATGGATGAGCGATGGCTGATCAGCGTAGGCAAGATGCAGTAGATGGTATGGAGTACAGTATATACATATGAGATGAGTAATGTAGGATATGTAAACATTATATAAATGGCATCGTTTAAAGTGGCTAGTGATACATTTATTTCATCCAATTATAATTATTAAAGTGGCTAGAGATTTGAGTCGATGGCCGAACGGCATAGGCAAGATTCAGTAGATGGTTTAGAGTACAGTGTATACATTTGATATGAGTAATGTCGGATATGTAAACATCATATACAAAATTGTTTAAAGTGGCTAGTGATACATTTGTTACATCCAATTCCTATTTTTAAAGTGGCTAGAGATTTAAGTCAATATGTTGGCAGCAGCCACTCAATGTTAGTGATGGCTGTTTAACAGTCTGATGGCCTTGAGGTAGAAGCTGTTTTTCAGTCTCTCGGTCCCAGTTTTGATGCACCTGTACTGACCTCGCCTTCTGGATGATAGCGGGGTGAACAGGCAGTGGCTTGGGTGGTTGTTGGGAGTGCTCCTTATCTCAGCTTGTTACCTGTATAAAAGACACCTGTCCACAGAAGCAATCAATCAATCAGATTCCAAACTCTCCACCAAGATTGTAGACCTACACAAGGATGGAATGGGCTACAAGACCATCACCAAGCAGCTTGGTGAGAAGGTGACAACAGTTGGTGCAATTATTTGCAAATGGAAGAAACACAAAAGAACTGTCAACCTCCCTCTGCCTGAGGCTCCATGCAAGATCTCACCTCGTGGAGTTGCATTGATCATGAGAACGGTGAGGAATCAGCCCAGAACTACACGGGAGGATCTTGTCAATGATCTCAAGGCAGCTGGGACCATAGTCACCAAGAAAACAATTGGTAACACACTACGCCGTGAAGGACTGAAATCCTGCAGCGCCCGCAAGGTGCCCCTGCTCAAGAAAGCACATATACATGCCCGTCTGAAGTTTGCCAATGAACATCTGAATGATTCAGAGGACATCTGGGTGAAAGTGTTGTGGTCAGATGAGACCAAAATTGAGCTCTTTGGCATCAACTCAACTCGCCGTGTTTGGAGGAGGAGGAATGCTGCCCATGACCCCAAGAACACCAACCACACCGTCAAACATGGAGGTGGAAACATTATGCTTTGGGGGTGTTTTTCTGCTAAGGGGACAGGACAACTTCACCGCATCAAAGGGACGATGGACGGGGCCATGTACCGTCAAATCTTGGGTGAGAACCTTCTTCCCTCAGCCAGGGCATTGAAAATGGGTTGTGGATGGGTATTCCAGCATGACAATGATCCAAAATACGGCCAAGGTAACAAAGGAGTGGCTCAAGAAGAAGCACATTAAGGTCCTGGAGTGGCCTAGCCAGTCTCCAGACCTTAATCCCATAGAAAATCTGTGGAGGGAGCTGAAGGTTCGAGTTGCAAAACGTCAGCCTCGAAACCTTAATGACTTGGAGAAGATCTGCAAAGAGGAGTGGGACAAAATCCCTCCTGAGATGTGTGCTAACCTGGTGGCCAACTGCAAGAAACGTCTGACCTCTGTGATTGCCAACAAGGGTTTTGCCACCAAGTACTAAGTCATGTTTTGCAGAGGGGTCAAATACTTATTTCCCTCATTAAAATGCAAATCAATTTATAACATTTTTCACATGCGTTTTTCTGGATTTTTTTGCTATTCTCACTGTTCAAATAAACCTACCATTAAAATTATAGACTGATCATTTCTTTGTCAGTGGGCAAACGTACAAAATCAGCAGGGGATCAAATACTTTTTTCCCTCACTGTAGAACCCCATAGGCAGGAAGCGCTGACCACAGTCTAAGATATAAACTAGATATACCCCTCTCTTTCTCCTCCAGGCTCAATGCAGGCCATGAATAAGACACGGCGTATCATGGAGCAGGGAGGCACCCATTTCTCTAATGCCTTCTCCACCACTCCCATGTGCTGCCCATCACGTTCCTCTATTCTGACAGGGAAGTACGTTCACAACCACCACACCTTCACCAACAACGAGAACTGTTCCTCACCCTCCTGGCAGGCCCACCATGAGCCTCACACCTTCGCTGTGCACCTTAACAACTCAGGGTACAGGACGGGTGAGTGTGAGCTTTGCACACATACACACACACACACACTTTATTGCATAGAGAATCACTTGTACTTATCACCCCCCCATGTCCTAGCGTTATTTGGGAAGTACCTGAATGAGTACAACGGCTCCTATGTGCCCCCTGGTTGGAGGGAGTGGGTAGCGCTGGTGAAGAACTCTCGATTCTACAACTACACTCTGTGCAGGAACGGCGTGCGGGAGAAGCATGGCAGCCAATATCCAAAGGTTTCATCCTGTTTCAGTTTTCAGTCAACCATTGGAGTAACCTACTTAGATCATAATTTAATCATCCAATTTCATGATTATAATACTATTATAAGACAGTATAGTAAACAGATTATTCTGAATCTAAATATTATGATTAGGAAGCTGTTATGACAAGCTCCATTTCTCTATTCACATTTATCTTTCCCTTTCTGGGAGGAAGTAATATTACAGTTCAGATCTTCATGGTCAGGTGATTCTTGCTTCCACAGGACTATCTCACAGACATCATCACCAATGACAGCATCAACTACTTCCGCTTGTCCAAGAGGATGTACCCCCACCGACCAGTGATGATGGTCCTGAGCCACGCTGCCCCCCATGGGCCGGAGGACTCAGCACCACAGTACAGCACTGCCTTCCCCAACGCCTCGCAGCACATGTAAGAGTTTATTGTACACACACACACACACACACTAATTTGACAGAAGATGCAGTGTGGTAGGGTACTGAATGGTGATTTGCCACAGTAACGATCATTACAAATTGCATCATTTAGACTGGATTTGTTATAGAGGTTCATGTTAGATCGGCATCCATAGATTACGAAAACACACTATGGGTCCCAGCCTTTGTCTGCTTGGCACAGTACCCCCGAAGATAGGCGCTTGGCCCTGAATGTTTCTTTAATGCTCTGGAGCTAATGTCACCTCTCCCATTGGCCCTGGGAGAGACGTACAGTACCAATCAAAAGTTTGGACACACCTACTCATTCATGGGTTTTTCTTTATTTGTACTATTTTCTACATTGTATAATAACCAGCTTAATGAGTAATGCTTTTCCAACAGTCTTGAAGGAGTTCCCACAAATGCTGAGCACTTGTTGGCTGCTTTTCCTTCACTCTGCGGTCCAACTCATCGCAAACTATCTCACTTTGATTGAGGTCGGGTGATTGTGGAGGCCAGGTCATCTGATGCAGCACTCCATCACTCTCCTTCTTGGTCAAATAGCCCTTACACAGCCTGGAGGTGTGTTGGGTCATTGTGGTGTTGAAAAACAAATGATAGTCCCACTAAGTGCAAACCAGATGGCATGGCGTTTTTCTACAAAAGGCTGTGGTAGCCATGCTGGTTAAGTGTGCCTTGAACTCTAAAAGAATCACTGACAGTGTCACCAGAAAAGCACCCTCACACCATCACACCTCCTCCTCCATGCTTCACTGTGGGAACCACACATGCAGAGATCATCCGTTCACCTACTCTGCATCTCACAAAGACAGATTTCCACCAATCTAATGTCCATTTCTCGTGTGTTTCTTGGCCCAAGCAAATCTCTTCTTATTATTGGTTTCCTTTAGTAGTGGTTTCTTTGCAGCAATTTGACCATGAAGGACTGATTCACGCAGTCTCCTCTGAACAGTTGATATTGAGATGTGTCTGTTGCTTGAACTCTGTGAAGCATTTATTTGGGCTGTAATTGCTGAGTCTGGTAACTCTAATGAACTTATCCTCTGCAGCAGAGGTATCTCTACGTCTTCCTTTCCTGTGGCGGTCCTCATGAGAGCCAGTTTCATCATAACGCTTGATGGTTTTTGCAACTGCACTTGAAGAAACTTTCAAAGTTCTTGAAGTGTTCCGTATTGACTGACCTTCATGTCTTCAAGTAATGATGGATTGTCATTTCTCTTTGCTTATTTGAGCTGTTCTTGCTATAATATGGACTCTGCCTTTTACCAAATAGGGCTATCTTCTGTATACCACCCCTACCTTGTCACAACACAACTGATTAGCTCAAATGCATTAAGAAGGAAATAAATTACACAAATTAACTTTTTACAAGGCACACCTGTTAATTGAAATGCATTCCAGGTGACTGCCTCATGAAGCTGGTTTAGAGAATGCCAAAAGTGTGCAAAGCTGTTATCAAGGCAAAGGGTGGCTACTTTGAAGAATCTTAAATCTGAAATATATTTTAATTTGTTTAACACTTTTTTGGTTACCACATGATTCCATATGTGTTATTTCATAGTTTTGATTTCTTCACTATTATTCTACAATGTAGAAAATAGTAAAAATAAAGAAATACCCTTGAATGAGTAGGCGTGTCCAAACTTTTGACTGATACTGTACATGGAGGCAGTACTGCGCCTGTGTCTTTGGTTGGTTGTACTCTCCTGTAAGAGTGAATCACATAAGCATCATTAAAGTACTGAACAAAGACTTTACACAGTGAATTCGTCCAGCCCAGGTTGTTTTCAAGTCAACTTTTAATTGCTTTTTCTCATGAATTCCTCATTCCCACCCATAGGGCGGCTGGTAGCCTAGTGGTTAGAGTGTTGGACTTGTAACCGGAGGGTTGCAAGTTTGAATTCCTGAGCTGACAAGGTAAAGATCTGTCGTTCTTCCCCTGAACAAGGCAGTTAACCCACTGTTCCCTAGGTTCAGAGGGGTTGGGTTAATTCAGAGAGGTTGGGTTAAATGTGGAAGACACATTTCAGTTGAAGGCATTCGGTTGTACAACTGACTAATAATGGTGACTTTGACTTTTGACTTTGACAATGCTGGTAGACGATCTCACTTTCCCTTCAATATGAAGGGAGAGAAAATGGCTCCCCTCTTACTCCATCCCTCCTGAAAAACCTTTTCCTCGTCCACATTGCAGACACTTATCTTCAAATCAAATGGCATTTTATTGGTCACATATACGTGTTTAGCAGATGTTATTGCGTTCTAGCTCCGACAGTGCAGTAATATCTAACAAGAAATATCTAACAATTTCACAAAATATACAAAAATACACACGAATCTAAGTAAAGGAATGTAATTAAGAATACATAAATATATGGATGAGCAATGTCAGAGCGGCATAGACTAAGATACAGTAGAATAGAATACAGTATATACATATGAGATGAGTAATGCAAAATGTACTAGTGATGGCTATTTAACAGTCTGATGGCCTTGAGATAGAAGCTGTTTTTCAGTCTCTCTGTCCCAGCTTTGATGCACCTGTACTGACCTCGCCTTCTGGATGATAGTGGGGTGAACTGGCTCGGGTGGTTGTTGTCCTTGATGATCTTTTTGCCGTTTCTTTGACATCGGGTGCTGTAGGTGTCCTGGAGGGCAGGTAGTTTTCCACCGGTGATGTGTTGGGCAGCCCTCTGGAGAGCCCTGTGATTGCGAGCAGTGCAGTTGCCGTACCCTCTTGTTGTCGATTAGACTGTTTCCAAGTCAAATCGATATGCTGTAAATGTTAAATATGCTATGCCTCCAAAACTTCATTAGATATTTAGCAGTTTAAAAAAAAAAATCATTAAGGTTCCATCTGCCCCTGAGTGAATATTGATTAAACTGTCCTCTCCGTGTTAGCTGAAATTGATCAGTACGGCAGCTGTCTGGTTGTCTTTTCTGTGGTTTATATGCCTCCAACTCAGCATTACGCAATAAGTTCTGAGATCACTTTCAAAGGTGTGGTTGGAGCCATTTGCAAGCACTGGGAAAGGCTATTGTTGTACATGCCAAACATAAAACAACATGAAACAAGTCATAGCTTTGTATAATGCAATACAATGCAACGCAATAAAATGTAATCCAAAAATGATTAATTCACCCCAGAATGTCAAATGTAGACAGCCATGCAAAATAAACACTTTTCCATTAATAATATTATGCACTATTCAAATGTTCTCAGCCATAATACTATTCAGTGTTAAATCAAAATATACGTTACCTCTCTTTATAAACTGGGTGGTTCTAGCCCTGAGTGCTGACAGCCGTGGTATATCAGAACGTATACCACGGGTATGACAAAACATTTATTTTTACTGTTCTAGTTACGTTGGTAACCCGTTTATAAAAGCAATAAGGCACCTGTTATAGAAATTCTGTTCTCAATGTTCACAAACTGAACATCAATTAAACAAACTCTGTCTGTTACCCAGTATTTGTAAGATACTGGTTGAAATAAGACAGACAGAAGCCCAGAATACAATAGTCAAGTGTAAATGGTTTAATTCAGGAGAGCTCTCGCCCCTAAAAGGTGTACACAGTCTTTTATATGGTACAATGTTGAAATACAAAGATACAAAATTCCCACCACTTCCCCCACCCTCTCCAAGAAAATAGTGTCTACCCACAGTACCCATTCATTCCTTATCACAATCTTTACACATAAGTCAAACTTGGGAGGTTCTGTTATCTATCTCTCCTGTCTTCAAGGGCAGGCCTCTCGCATGTGTCTGGTAGAATCAAAGAATTCTTTGTTCTCCGTACCAGCCTGTTCCACACAAAGTTAATATCTAGACACACACACATTAATTGGACTACCATTTGTCTTGTAACCCTATCTCTATTGCATACATTTTCAGAATGGAATGTTCTTAGTATTAAGTACAAACATTTAGTCGTCAAAACATAACATCTATAACAGCACCTCAGGGGTTTGTGGTATATGACCAATTTGCCAAGGCTAAGGGCTGTATCCAGGCTCTCCACGTTGCGAGGTGCATAAGAACAGACTTTAGCTGTGGTATATTGGCCATATACCAATCCCCCTCGTGCTTTATTGCTTGAATATAAAATGTGAGCTATAGAATGTTTGCATAATGTCTGTCGTTAAAGCTGAAATCCGTAAACTGGGAAATAGCACCATAGTTCGGCAGGTAGGTTATGAGCAATGGGCCAGTAACTGAAAGGTTGCTGGTTCAAACAGCAGCATTGTAAAAAAGTTGCTGTACATATTGTGGTGTTCTATCACGTGTGCAATGACGTCTGAGGGAAAGAAACTTATGTTTGAAGTAGAAGAAGAAGAAGAAGAAGAAGAAGTTTTATTTATATAGCGCCTTTCCATAGCTCAAGGTCGCTTTACATTGCACATTACAATACATTCAGAACACACACACATACATCGCAGTCACATAGGATACACACTACCCAAAATGCATGTCAAACAGATATGTCTTCAACTGGATCTTGAATGCACCCACGGATGAGGTATTGCGTAGTGTAAGAGGTAGTGAATTCCATAATTTAGGAGCATTAACACCAAATGACCTCCCACCTACAGTGGACAACCGGAAACGAGGGACGGTCAACAAACCAAGTTCAGCTGATCTAAGGGACCGAGCAGGGCGGTAAGGATAGAGTAAGTCAGAGAGATATTGGGGAGCAAGACCATTTAATGCTTTAAAAGTTAGAAGCAATACCTTAAAGTGGATACGTGATGCCACAGGTAGCCAGTGAAGGTCATGAAGCAGAGGAGTGATGTGAGCAGAGCGCCTAGTGGAGGTGAGAACTCTTGCTGCTGAGTTTTGAACATACTGTAATCTTGCAATAAGTTTTTTGGGAAGACCAAGAAGTAAGGCATTGCAATAGTCCAAGCGTGAAGTGATTAATGCATGAATTAGAGTTTCAGCATCAGCTAAAGTGAGAGAAGATCGGAGACGAGCAATATTACGAAGATGGAAAAAAAGAGTTTATAACAAGAGAAGAAATGTGAGAGCCAATAGATAGAGTTGAATCGAATAAGACACCAAGGTTACGAATCAATGACGAAGGCTTAACGTGGATTCCATCAACATCAAAGGACTGATCAATCCTTTTGGCTGAGGCAGCAGGACCAATCAATAATATCTCAGTTTTATTATCATTCAGTTTAAGGAAATTCAGGGACATCCATTTCTTGATGTCCCTGATACATTCAGTGAGTGAGTCAGGCAAAGATAACCTATCAGAGCTGGTGGTGAGGTAGATTTGAATATCATCAGCATAGCAATGGAACTGAAGTCCGTGCCTGCGTATGATATCACCGAGTGGATATATGTAGATGATGAATAATAGTGGGCCAAGAACCGAACTTCTTTGTTGTTGTAATATCTCAACCAGACATGGAAGTTTCCCTAAAGATTTCAGCTTTAAGCTCCTCTGTGATTTCTGGAGGCATAAGGGTGATAATCTCACAGTAGTAAGCACTCCTCTGTCTCAGGTGCTTGGTAACGAAACTAAGTTCCATAACAGGAAAAGCAAAGACTTGTCAATAAAGATAAAGTGTTGGTAACTAAGTATGTGCAGGCGCAGTTTTCACCTGACATTATTTCCCCCCTTTACTGGCTCTTTCTTCACACTCGTTTTTCCATCCATCCCTTTCTTAGAACCCCAAGCTATAACTACGCTCCTAACCCAGACAAGCATTGGATCCTGCGCTACACAGGCCCCATGAAACCCATCCACATGCAGTTCACCAACATGCTGCAGCGCCGGAGGATGCAGACCCTGCTGTCTGTGGACGACAGTGTGGACAAGGTGGGTCAGACAGACAGAGAGACTGACAGGGTGGATAAGGTGGGTCAGACAGACAGTGTGGACAAAGAGGAACAGACTGGTTAAATCTACCCGACTATGTGTCTTACTGTGTCCTCGTCCTCAGGTGTACAACATGCTGGTGGAGACAGGTGAGTTGGACAACACCTACATTATCTACACATCAGACCACGGCTACCATATTGGTCAGTTCGGCCTCGTCAAAGGCAAGTCCATGCCCTACGAGTTTGACATCCGGGTGCCCTTCTTCATACGAGGCCCCAACGTGGAGGCAGGAGCCATGTGAGTGCAACTTTGAAGACTTCTACAGTACCTTTTTATGAAATATGTTTTTCAATGGAAACGGTTAGCTTTGGCTCTTATCTCACTGTTACTGCTACTGGATCTCTTTTGCAGCACTCATCTCCCTCCTCCATCTGTTCTTGTGTCCTTCTGCAGTAACCCTCATGTGGTGCTAAATATTGACCTGGCTCCCACACTGTTGGACATGGCCGGAGTGGACGTTCCCTCTGACATGGACGGCAAGTCCCTCCTCAAACTCCTGGACACAGAGAAACCTGTCAACAGGTAGAGAGGGTCACACCTTTATTTGCATGTTTTGGACTTAACACAATGGATGCTTCAGGATCACTTGACCTTTCTTGCTCTTGTTGCAGGTTCCAGGTGAACAAGAAGGGGAAGATGTGGAGGGACTCCTTCCTGGTAGAGAGAGGGTCAGTATGTTTCATTCATAATCTAGTCATGAATCAAGAGCAATTAAAGGGATAGTTCACCAACATTTCAGAATTACTTCACAATTGTCCACAGCCAAGTGATCAAAGTTTGATGTACAGTATGTTCGGTCGATGTTCTATTACTCTCATCTGGTTCTATCCTGTTTACACAGAAAGCTGCTCCACAAGAGGTCTGATGGGAAGGACGTGGCCCAGGAGGAGAACTTCCTGCCAAAGTACCAGCGGGTCAAAGACCTGTGTCAGAGAGCAGAGTACAAGAGCTCCTGTGAACAGCCAGGACAGGTAAGAGTTCTGTACAATACCCACATGCACAGGCACACACACACACACACTTATACATTAGCAGAAATGTAGCTAAATCTCTCCACCTTCTTCTCTCTCGACATGTGAAGAAGTGGCAGTGTGTGGAGGACCCTTCTGGTAAGCTGAGTCTGTATAAGTGTAAGGGCATGGCAAGTCTCTATGCCTCACGTATGGAGGCTCTGATGGCCAGCAGCGGGTCCCAGCAGTGGGTTGGTCGTGTCTCCGATGCTGGAGACAGCTGTGACTGTGGCCCCCTAGGCCCCAAACATACACCTCTGAAGAGGAAGAGACTGCTCACCAAGAAGAGTGAGTAGTCCTTTCAGTGGCTTATATATTTACCATATCAATGTCTTCTAAATTGTGCTTGCAAATTATAGTAGGACAAGTCTTTGCTGACACCCAGTGGCAGATTATAAAAATGAACACTAATAATTACAATGAAACAGGATACAATTTAAGTTTCAAGTGACCCCCTGTCCGTCACTTGAAAACAGTAAAAAATGCTATGTACTTTAGCACCCTCTCTTGGGTCATTGACATTGCATTACCTTTGTAATAATAACATTGTAACTAATAACTCTTCTTTCCCCGTCAGAGGTAAAGTCCGGTAAGAGTCTGACTAAGAACCGTTGGGCCCGGTCCGTTCCATTTGAGCTGGATGGAGACATGTATGCTGTGGACCTGGTTGAGGGCTACAGGCCCGTGGGCCTCAGGAACACCAGCTGGCCTGGGGAGAGGAGGAGAGGAGCGGGCCTGCTGGAGGACAATGCTGAGGAGTTCAGTGGCATGGGAGTCACAGCCAGACCCCCAACCAACAAGAGCCTTACACCAACTGCCGCTCTTAAAGTCACCTACAGGTGTGTGTGTGTGTGTGTGTGTGTGTGTGTGTGTGTGTGTGTGTGTGTGTGTGTGTGTGTGTGTGTGTGTGTGTGTGTGTGTGTGTGTGTGTGTGTGTGTGTGTGAGTGTGTTGAGCTTTAGTATTAGTACTATAGTAGTAGTAGTAGTACTATAATTCATCTTTATATACAGTAGCCCACAGTAATTCATTATCAGGTGCTGTAAGAGAGGGTGCTGTAAGAGAGGGTGTTGAAAGAGAGGGTGCTGTAAGAGAGGGTGCTGTAAGAGAGGGTGCTGTAAGATAGGGTTCTGTATGAGAGGGTGCTGTAAGAGAGGGTTCTGTAAGAGAGGGTTCTGTAAGAGAGGGTTCTGTAAGAGAGGGTGCTGTAAGAGAGGGTTCTGTAAGAGAGGGTTCTGTAAGAGAGGGTGCTGTAAGAGAGGGTTCTGTAAGGGAGTGTGTTGAAAGACAGGGTGCTGTAAAAGAGGGTTCTATAAAAGGGGGTGCTGTAAGAGAGGGTGCTGTAAGAGAGGGTGTTGAAAGAGAGGGTGCTGTAAGAGAGGGTTTTGTAAGAGAGGGTGTTGAAAGAGAGGGTGCTGTAAGAGAGGGTGCTGTAAGAGAGGGTGCTGTAAGAGAGGGTGCTGTAAGATAGGGTTCTGTATGAGAGGGTGCTGTAAGAGAGGGTTCTGTAAGAGAGGGTTCTGTAAGAGAGGGTGCTGTAAGAGAGGGTTCTGTAAGAGAGGGTGCTGTAAGAGAGGGTTCTGTAAGAGAGGGTTCTGTAAGAGAGGGTGCTGTAAAAGAGGGTTCTGTAAGGAAGTACTAACTGTGGTAAATGCAGTTGTCAGGTGAAGGTGCTGATAGCTGGTGTGTGTTTACCCCACAGGTGCTCCATCCTGATGAATGACACAGTCAGGTGTGATGGAGGACTCTACAAATCCCTCCAGGCCTGGAAAGACCATAAGCTCCATATTGAGCATGAGGTACTGCTCTAGTTGATCCCCTATCTGACCTATTCTGTAGCCTTTCCTGTCATTGCGGGGGTTAACTATTTTGTATGTGTGTGTAGATTGAAACCTTGCAGACAAAAATAAAGAACCTGCGTGAGGTCAAGGGTCACCTGAAGAAGGTTCAGCCTGAAGAGTGCCAGTGTAATACCCCCAGTTACCTGTCCAAAAACAAAGGGATGTTCAGACTCAATGCAGGCCGCATTTACTCACTCAGGTAATTCATGTGAGAGAGTGGTGTGTGCATGTGTTTGTGTGTTTGTGTGTGTGAGAGAGAAAGAGTGCGAGAGGGAGAGAAACCTCCCCACAAACCAGTATCTGTCCTCTCGTGGTGTGTCCTCAGCAAAATGCCCTCTAAGCTGAAGAAGCAGTGGCTGATGAAGGAGCAGAAACGCAGGAAGAAGCTCCGTAAACTGCTCAAGAGGCTGAGCAACAACGACACCTGCAGCATGCCTGGTCTTACCTGCTTCACCCACGACAACCAGCACTGGCAGACAGCCCCCTTCTGGACAAGTATGGAATGACAGAATACAGACTAAATCAAATGCAGAACAGTAAACATGATTTTTTACCACTCTGCTACCTCTCTGGCGAGAAATGATATATTGAATGATTACTAGTAAGCTCCAAAAATAAGATAAAGTAGATACTGTATAGGTGAGTTAAAATTGGCCATGCATCTTGTTTGAATAGCCCTCTGTCTCTTTCCCTCCCCTGCCAGTGGGTCCATTCTGTGCTTGTACCAGCGCTAACAACAACACCTACTGGTGCCTGAGGACCATCAACAACACACACAACTTCATATTCTGCGAGTTTGCTACGGGCTTCATAGAGTACTTTGATCTGAACAATGACCCATACCAGGTATCTTTCTCTCCCTATCTCTTTTAAATCTCACAAATGAGACATAGCCTATTGTGATTTTTTTTCCAGTGTTTGGTAACATACCCTGTCCTCTATTACTTTGTGTGTCTATAGTTGATAAATGGGGTTAGCACCTTGGACCGCACTTCCCTCAACCAGATGCACCAGCAGCTTATGGAACTGAGGAGCTGCAAAGGCCACAAGCAATGCAACCCAGAGACAGGTGAGTAAGAAAGACACACACACATACACACACATGCACATACACACACATACACATACAACTGTTAATTCTGTTCTATTATAACATTCTCTATTTCAGGTAGTAAAGACAGAAACTCTTTCAGTGAATACAGGTACCCTCATTTTTTGGCCTTAATGTCTTTTTGTCCTTTGTTGTCTTATTATTCCCGTTTTTTCGATGTTGAATACAACTAACAATAAATCACTATAGTTAAAGATATACTGTAGGTTATAAATGTTTCTACATTGGGTAGATAATAGAATGGAAAACTTATTTTGAAAACCTTTTTAGCACAAGATTAATTCTAAAATGCAAGCATGATAGCAGCTCTGTTCCTCATTTTGCAATGTCTTCGCTGTTTGTTTGTGTATGTATGTGTTTCCCCCCGCATGTGTGTGGACTGTATGTGTCCGCGCTGTGCATGCTTCAGGCCAGTTCAGCGTCGAAAGAGGCCAAAAGTGAAGAAGCCCTCCTCCAAATCACTGTGAGTTTGTCATAACCCATCTGTTCCTCTCAGTTCAGCCAACCTCCCCCTCTTCATCCAGATGACCTTGCTTTGTCAGATGGCCCGGTAGCATGCTCTTCTCAGCCCTCTCGGTCCAGGCTTTTCATGTAACTAATACTTACCTGCATTTAAGTGCCATGCCCTCAAGGTTAAGATAGACTCACTTTTCAAAGTCAATGGTATTGTGCTGATGAGGTGTCTTTTCTGGTCATTTCTTGTCAGTGTCACCTTCTTGTTTTCCTATTATAGTTGCTAGGAAAAGACCCATTGGAACTACTGTTATAAGCAATTTATTGATGAAAAACTCTGATCTATCTCCATCTCGGTGTTGTTTATATAGAGGGCAGATTTGGGAAGGATGGGTTGGTTAACAACCTGTGTCGCACAATCCACCACATCGCGGTGTGCCAACAGAGGAGGACCAGAACTACTGGAGAACTAGAGGACCTTGTACAGACTTCATGGGAATGTAACCTGAAATACCATTATTGTAGGAGTTTATGGAAGAGGATGCTGATCCAACATTAGCTACCACTGATGTTCAGATCATCACCCAGCAGAGAAAATACTGAAACAGCCAAGAAAATGAAAACTATAACCTCCCCCGCCTTCTTTCTCTCTCTCTCTCACACAAACACACATTCACATCGGCACACACTCACACAGGAATGTTCTTACCCGTGGTATGTTCTCCCCAGTTCTCAGGACCACCAACCTGAGTTGAAGACTCATCAGTTGAGCGTGGATACACTCTGAACCTTTACTTTGACATTCAACAACCGCGCTGAGTGAACAGTGAATGTGAGGTGTGTTTAATATTAGTTTCTCGTAAACGCCTTAACATTGGGTGCCGAGATTAGCTTAATGTCAACTCTGCTGCTACAGCCTGACGTGTATCTTCCCTTATGGCCTTGTGCCATAAAGTATATGGTATATGGTGTCAGGCAATTACATCAAGTCAAGCTTTGCACACTCACAGCATGAAAAGGACTGTCAACAAAACGTCAGTACGCCTGGAAACTCTCCTCAAGGCCCACAACTCAAGACTCCTCACCTCCTTTTGTTGGTGCTACAGCTACAGAATGATTTCCCCAGGACATGTACTCCATTCTTTTGTATTGTAACTAATATTAACGTTGATCAAATTTCATGCAAGGATGATTTACAGCCCCCAAGAATGAGACAGGCGTGATAACAACAACACATCAGACTGTATGGGGATATAGCTGGTAAGGATTTGACACATCTCATCATCACCTAGCTTATCCTCCCTAGTTCACTTCAAACTCAGGATGGGACTTCTCTAACCAATTTCCCACCCTCCTAGACAATGGTTCAAACAATTGGTATAAACATCTTCACACCAGCAGAATTCTTACATTTCATTAGTGGATGTCATTTTACTCCATTGTATTGCTAATGCCACCAGCTATGTCTGATCAGGTTAGTTTTACAGCTTGCTATACATGGTGCTATGATAACATTGCGAAAATAAAGACTTGCTGTACAGTATGTATTTGAATGTATGTTGTGCAGTTAATATAAATGTTTACATAATTTTTTATAATACTGAAAAAGAGGTAGACCTCTCTTTTTGTTCGATATGAGTTGAGAAATATGACCTTTTAGATAAGAAAGTAGCCTGATGAATTGTCCTAGTTCTGTATTTGTCCATTTGTTCTCTCTGCTCATCTTTCTGAATTTCTTCTCTGCTCTGTCAAAACCCTCTTTTAGTTTGAAAAAAAACGTATTTATGATGAAAAAGCACTTAGAAAATATTCACTGTGAAAAGAATTCCTTGTAAAATGACTCTGCTCGTCTGCTGTACACAAGAGTAAACAACAACAATGTAATGCAGCTTGACATTATATTGCCTTTATTTGCTTTCTTCGTTTCTTAGCAGTGAGACTCCCATAGCAGAGAGTTGTAATAGTGAGTAACTGTGAATAAAGTGTTGACTGCCCTCATGCCTCTTTACTACTTTAACCCTGCAATGTATTTGTCACCTCTCTGTTGTTGTCATACAGCTATAGAGTACCGCAGTATGAGTCATAATATCCATAAAACCTGGTGGTCAAACAGGGAAATGGTTCCAATCGTTTTTCCACCATTCATTTTTTCCATATGGGATTTTAGAAACACTTCAAATAAAGGCTGTTTCGTGTAGGGTTAGCCTGGTGTGACGTTTTGATAACCATGTAAATCTCTCTAGGACAAGGTGACCAAAAAAAACTATGCTAATGTGGCTATCTTTAAGAATTACAAATGCCATGAGGATCTGGACGAGACTGACGAATTGAGGCAAAGGTAAGAATATCTGGATTAACTATCTAATATCAGCTAAATGTAGTAATGAATAAATTGGCAACATTTCTTTAAATGAACAATTCTGTGAACTGTCTTGTGCATGACACAATACCTGTTAGCAAAGTCGTCAGCTAGATATGACGTGCAGGGATTTGTAGTTTTGCATGATATCTAGTTTGATGCTAATTAGCATGTTTGAATCTGAGAGTAAATAGAGACGAATAGACTGATGAAATTCACCTTGTCCGAGAGAGATGTACATGGTTATCAAACCGTCACGACAGGGTAAGCCTACATGAAACCCAGCCCATAGAGTTTCTAAAATCCCCTATGGGAAAACTGAATGGTGGAAAAACTATTGGAATAATTTCCCTGTTTGACGCTAGGATTTATGGGTATTATGACACCTCCAATGTGGGGCTCTGTAGGCTTACATAGTGGGCTCGGGATGAGTAATGAGTCAGTTCTGTGCCATGAAACTCCACCAGCAGGTGTCTCTGTTTGCTTTCTTGTTGCTGACCAAGTTGTCTTCAATCCAGTTCACTTTTCTGACTGATAAAAATCGAATAAAGTTTGATCGTCTTTGATGCAGAACTATTTAGAACCAACAGCTTTCCCTATTATTATAATGCGAAGTCCTTAAGTAGGCCTACATTTTATTTTCCTTAAGATGCCTTTTGGACTCAAGATCTCAAAACGTTAATATTAAAACGGAGTACCTTACAGTGAAGAACTGAAACGTGAGTCATAAATCTAAAGCATCAACATTGGACTATAATTATTCACCAATAATAGCCTCATAATTGTGTCGCATGTCCGGTCAGAGGTTTGGCCAGAGAATTACGGGGATGCGGACCCGACTCAGAGTTGGGGGATGACCCCATCATCGTGACTCACGTGCAGAGGCGGAGACTCCATATCGGAATTACTACGGGACAACTGTCTCGTGTTCATACCCTCCAAGAAGGTGGGAAAATTAACAAGAATAAATAAACAAGTTACATTATAAATTCAAGACCTAGGCAACGCAATGCTTACAATGTGAAAACAATGTCTGGGATAAGGTAAGATACATTCTAAGGGAATTTAAACCTACCGGATAAGATTTAGAACATAAATAACTTTCACTAAACTCTCACCGCAGGATTTGTCTGGCTGGCTATTTTGAATTTCGAGCACCGACTAAGTGAAGTGTAAAATGTTTTCATTGAGTTTAAAGTTTGTGTTACAATATTTGGTTACCAATAATCCAACATCCCTGTGAAGTTGAAGAATGATGGAGGAAAGTGATATTGCAACGCTATGGGCAGAACTTTTATTATAGTGTAGTAGGCTGTCTGCTGTCCTGTTTACAGGTTAATGCTGAATGATATTCATGTCAGAGATGGATGGATAATCATTTAGAATAGTCACCAATACGTTTCCCCCATGTCTAGCTGAGGAAGGCTCAACTCCTTTCTCTTATATCAGGCAGTATAAAAGAACACCTCAGTATATGAGAACAGAGTTGAGCGTTCCTTATCTACCCCATGTCATCTTCTTTCATTATCATATAGAGACAATTAGCAAACACATCTAATCTTGTTAAAACGAATATTTTATAGCACTATAATCACCTAACATCAAAGCGTGATTGAACTTGTTCTCTATAAAGGCAGTATTTCCCATAGCTGCTGAATCCCTTTGGGGAATATTTAGTTTGCCTGTGTTTCATTTAATTGCCAGTTTCCTGTTTAATTCTTGAACTGATTCGCAAATTTGCTTTAGTGGCTCTTTGCTGTGGTTAACAGACCAATTGCTGTGGTTAACAGACCATGGCAGTAGACGAATGTTCCTATCCCATTTGTTGCACTGCTGTTTCACTGATGTAGGTTAGGATGGCTGGTGCAGTTAACTTGCCTTAGTTTATTCACACATTAATATTCTCCAGCATCTCTCTCTATGCCTTAAGACAGATGTGCAGCTGCACATTAAAACCTTTTAGTCTCTATTTTCTGCTTTCAATTTGTTTCTTGAAACAGATGGTTCAATGGAAATAAGTCTAAGCCACAAGCTCAAAGAAAGTCTTATGTGAATGTACTCGATTGTTACTTCCCAAAAACCTAGTTATTAATGAACATAAATTAAATTCCATATATGTATTTGAATGTGTTATTGGTGTCAATGGTTTAAAGCAAGCATGTCTGTGTTCATGTCTCGAGCCACCCCCTGCAGTGTCAACAGCCTTGCCATCTGTTTTGTGTGGTTCAGGGGGACATTCTAGAACAGGGGTACTCAAGTACTACACTGAACAAAAATAGAAACGCAACATGCAACAATTTCAAAGATGTTACTGAGTTATAGTTCCTGTAAGGAAATCAGTCAATTGAAATAAGTTAATTAGGCCTTAATCTATAGATTTTACATGACTGGTAATAGACATGCATCTGTTTGTCACAGATACCTGGGGGGCATGGATCAGAAAACCAGTCAGTATCTGGTTTGACCACTATTTGCCTGATGCAGCATGACACATCTCCTTCACATAGAGTTGATCAGGCTGTTGATTGTGGAATGTTGACCCAGTCCTCTTCAATGGCTGTGCGAAGTTGCTGGATATTGGCGGGAACTGGAACACGCTGTCGATCCAGAGCATCCCAAACATTCTCAATGGATGACATGTCTGCTGAGTATGCAGGCCATGAAAGAACTGTGACATTTTCAGCTTCCAGGAATTGTCTACAGATCCTTGCGACATGGGGCCGTGCATTATTATGCTGAAACATGAGGTGATGGCGACAGATAAATGGCACAACAATGGGCCTCAGGATCTCGTCACGGTATCTCTGTGCATCCAAATTGCCTTCGATAAAATGCAATTGTGTTTGTTGTCCATAGCTCATGCCTGCCCATACCATAACCCCGCCGCCACCATGGGGTACTCGTGTGGGTGAGCAAACTACTCACCCACACGACGCCATACACGCTGTCTGCCATCTGGTATAGTTGAAAGCGGGATTAATCCATGAAGAGCACACTTCTCCAGCATGCCAGTGGCCATCGAAAGTGAGCGATTAGTTACGACACCGAACTGCAGTCAGGTCAAGACCCTGGTGAGGACGATGAGCACGCAGATGAGCTTCCTTGAGATGGTTTCTGACAGTATGTGCATAAATTCTTCGGTTGTGCAAAACTACAGTTTCATCAGCTGTCCGGATGGCTGGTCTCAGACGATCCCTCAGGTGAAGAAGCCGGATTTGGAGGTCCTGGGCTGGCGTGGTTCCAGGTGGTCTGCAGTTTTGAGGCCGGTTGGACATACTGGCAAATTATCTAAAATGATATTGGAGGTGGCTTATGGTAGAGAAATGAACATTCAATTCTCTGGCAACAGTTCTGGTGGACATTCCTACAGTCAGCATGCCAATTGCACGCTCCCTCAACTTGAGACATCTGTGGCATTGTGTAGAGTGGCCATTTATTGTCATCAGCACAAGGTGCACCTGTGTAATGATCATGGTGTTTAATCAGCTACTTCATATGCCACACCTGTCAGGTGGGTGGATTCTCTTGGTAAATGAGAAATGCAGACTAACAGGGTTGTAAACAAAGTTCTGCACAACATTTGAGAGAAATAAGCTTTTTGTGCATATGGAACATTTCTGGGACCTTTTGTTTCAGCTCATGAAACATAGAACCAACAATTCACATTTTTTGTTCAGTATATTTCTGAAGATCTGGTCACACACGTATTTCCTTGGTGGCAAAAGTCTTGATTTCCTGCAATTCTACACATTTCTCTTGTGTGTTTATATGATACCAGGGGTCGAAGCCGGGACCCGCAGTCTGTATTGTCCTTGTTCTGGGTCCGGATCTGGACCGGGTTCCGTCAGTTGAGTATGGGGGTTCTAGAATGTTTTGATTACTTTCATTCCCATCATTGGTGGTGGAACCATCAGACATATGAGTCACTTCAAGGTCCTCAGAAGCAAGCTGTCTGCAGAAGATACCATTTATATGGCCTGGAGGCGTCCGCATGCTTTCCAGCCGAAACAGTTCGGAAGAGTTTGTGCATATATTATGACAACAATTTGTGACGTTTTGGACTTCAGTAAGGTTTATTTTGGTTGTTCAGGCACACCATTATTTTTATTGAGGGAAGCACCAAAAGTCTTAGTTAGATGTAATATTGTTGCGCGACGAAGACTAAGATCTCCTTGGCAAAAAGGTCAAAATTAATGACAGATTTCTTGAGTTTTCTAAGATTAATTCTGACTATTTTGAGGAAGTGTATACTGGCTATGCCATCTCAAAATGGACAAACAGTATTATTGCTGATATTTTGTCTTTATTTAAGTGAAGATCTTTTTAAGGGAGTATGTGAGCACACACTCGTCTCAATTCATCACACTATCTATCACACACTTTAAAAGAGCAGAAATCCCCCCATCGATGCACATAAGCGGATGTCCACTGACTCCTGGATACTGTTGGAACTGAAACAAAGTAATATGTAAAGAAGACTCAGAAATACCCCTTTCTATAAAAATATTTAGGTTTATTGTAACAAATCCCCAAAGTGCTCTCACAGAATGGGAAGAGCCTGCGTCTTGGAACAGGAAAGTTGAACACAAAACCAGTTTGCTTTACTGTCTGCTCTTTCTGAGCTAAACACAGTTCCAAAAACAACTCTCACATTGATGGGGACCAAAATGCTCCCGTTTTTAAGGGCATTCTTGTTAGAGAGGGCCTACATTTAGTCTGGCAAATTAACCTTACTTGGGCTTTTTTAATTTCGTACATACTTTCAACAGGTTAGAGTAGGATATGAATGTGAGCTGCTGAGACGCCTCACAATAGGATGTTGTCCCCCTGTTTACTCTGTAGACTCACAATGATCTGCAGACAAAGGAGGACAGGACACTGCATTCCTCTAGCAAGATTACCCCAGAGCAGACAGCCAGGGCTTTCCCTTTTGGGACAAACGTGACGATGTTATGGCAGAATCCCCGTCACACAATGAATGGCTTTGATGATGGATGTGATTGATTGGATCTTTGAGGGCTAGTGCGATGTATTTCATGTCTCGTGGTTCTGTGTTGCCGATTGCTCATTTTCTGTAGCGATGGGTCAAAACTTTAGTGAAAGACTATATTCTTTCATCCTAACACTCGTTCACCCCACTGTGATTCTCTTAGGCTTTTACCAAGGTGATGGAGCTCTGTTTTTTCCATCCAAATTTGTGTGGCCCATCCCAATCCAACCTATGATATTTGGAAAACTTCTTAAGCAGGGATAAAGGGCTGGCTTAACTTTCTGACCTCAGCGGTGGTAAACATGGTGTAGTGTTTTAAGTGCCCTTGCTCCTTCCGTTAGGGTTACATTGGGACTAACAGTCCAATAGCTTCAGATGAGGTTCATGATTTAGAGAGACAAAACCTTCACGCTCAGGTTTTTAGGTAGTAAAGTTTGAGTAACTGATTGAGTCGTCAACGGTAGGCGCTAACACAACAGTTGTTTCCTGTTGTTTACACTCAGGTGTTGGAGGATGTCTTTATGTTTGATTGGAACAGCCCATTCCATTCCTCCCAGCCCTCTTGAATTGTGTTGTGACTAGAAATACATTATGTTAATCCGATTCTACACCCTGGACCCCTAGAGAGGACATTATCCTTCCTGCCCCTCTGGTCCCTTGAGTAGTTCCAGTGCAAATGTTAACAGCTTAACTAGCCTGTGTGTTAGTCTGATCCAGAACCTACAGTTGAAGTCGGAAGTTTACAAACACTTATGTTGGAGTCATTAAAACTCGTTTTTCAACCAAACTATAGTTTTGGCATGTCGGTTAGGACATTTACTTTGTGCATGATACAAGTAATTTTTCCAACCATTGTTTACAGACAGATTATTTCACTTGTAATTAACTGTGTCACAATTCCAGTGGGTCAGAAGTTTACATACACTAAGTTGGCTGTGCCTTTAAACAGCTTGGAAAATTCCAGAAAATGATGTCATGGCTTTAGAAGCTTCTGATTGGCTAATTGACATCATTTGAGTCAATTGGCGGTGTACCTGTGGATGTATTTCAAGGCCTACCTTCAAACTCGGTGCCTCTTTGCTTGACATCATGGGAAAATCAAAAGAAATCAGCCAAGACCTCAGAAAAAGAATTGTAGACCTCCACAAGTCTGGTTCATCCTTGGGAGCAATTTCCAGACACCTGAAGGTACCACATTCATCTGTACAAACAATAGTACGCAAGTATAAACACTGCCGTCAAACCGCTCAGGAAGGAGATGCGTTCTGTCTCCTAGTGATGAACGTACTTTGGTGCGAAAGTGCAAATAAATCCCAGAACAACAGCAAAGGACCTTGTGAAGATGCTGGAGGAAACAGGTACAAAAGTATCTATATGCACAGTAAAATGAGTCCTATATTGACATAACCTGAAAGGCCTCTCAGCAAGGATGAAGCCACTGCTCCAAAACTGCCCAAAAAAGCCAGACTATGGTTTGCAACTGCACATGGGGACAAAGATCGTACTTTTTGGAGAAATGTCCTCTGGTCTGATGAAACAAAAATAGAACTGTTTGGCCATAATGACCATCGTTATGTTTGGAGGAAAAAGGGTGAGGCTTGCAAGCCGAAGAACACCATCCCAACCGTGAAGCACGGGGGTGGCAACATCATGTTGTGGGGGTGCTTTGCTGCAGGAGGGACTGGTGCACTTCACAAAATAGATGGTATCATGAGGTAGGAAAATTATGTGGAAGTATTGAAGCAACATCTCAAGACATCAGTCAGGAAGTTAAAGCTTGGTCGCAAATGGGTCTTCCAAATGCACAATTACCCCAAGCATTCTTCCAAAGTTGTGGCAAAATGGCTTAAGGACAACAAGGTCAAGGATTTGGAGTGGCCATCACAAAGCCCTGACCTCAATCCTATGGAAAATGTGTGAGCAGAACTGAAAAAGCGTGTGCGAGCAAGGAGGCCTACAAGCCGGACTCAGTTACACCACCTCTGTCAGGAGGAATGTGCCAAAATTCATCCAGCTTATTTTGGGAAGCTTGTGGAAGTCTACCCAAGTTAAACAATTTAAAGGCAATGCTACCAAATACTAATTGAGTGTTTTGTAAACTTCTGACCCACTGGGAATGTGATGAAAGAAATAAAAGCTGAAATAAATAATTCTCTCTACTATTATTCTGACATTTCACATTCTTAAAATAAAGTGGTGAGCCTAACTGACCTAAGACAGGGAATTTTTACTCTGATTAAATGTCAGGAATTGTGAAAAACTGAGTTTAAATGTATTTGGCTAAGGTGTATGTAAACTTCCAACTTCAACTGTATCTGCTGTAAGCAGCCCATGTCCTCATGGGGGATCACCCAGACAGATGCCTCTTTCCTGTGTGGCTCACTGGCCACCTCTGACACCCCCTCTCACCCCGTAACTCGGCTCTGGTTTAGACACTGGAGTCGCTTGTCATGTCAGCAGGGGATGGGGGGTAGAGGCTGAGGCACAACTCAAAATGCGGAAACATACAGAGACTGTCTCAACTATATAGTTAAACAGCTGCACAACTAATGGAAAGGGTATTGTTGGACAAGCCTCCAAGCAGATGGCTAAGGTTACCTCCTTATGGCCTTTTTTAACCACTTCACTCCTGGCAGAAAACCCTCTTGGACCTAAATGTTGTTTATGTCTTCATTAGTTACATTTCACCTCCGATGAGCTGATGAGAGAAAGAAATAACTAACATTAATTGGTTAATTTATCTCCATATTTGTTTGGACAAGTGATCCCATTGTTCCTGTTATTGACAGCTAGCGTACCGGACAGGCTGGGAGTCTATCCTGTATTTGATAAACACACTGTTCTCAGTCCCACATGCTCCTTCTCGTCCAGAGGCCCTCTGATCTGATAAAGGGTTCATTTGTTAAGGCTGGAGAGGAGTATTGGACGAGGCCTGCCCCCTATGACAGAGGATTTATTGTGGTTTGACAATGCTGCTGCCTTATGTCTCAGACAAACAGTCACTGGGCCTGTCCTGCTGTGCTGTGAGGGGCCGGAAGTTCCCAGCATTACTGATTAATACTGCTGCATTAGTGGGAGGAAGAGCGGGATAGTGGGCAAAGACCAAGACAAAGCCTCCATACAGCCAGCATAGAGCACAATTTTTTCTTGGTTATTTTGTAGGCGGGGCTCAAAGAAGGCTTCTGAAGCCAGGCTGCCAACATTCAAATGTTCCATCTAAACCAATAGGAAGGCTCTGTGTGTGAGACAAGATTATACAGAACAAGTTTGTTGCAGTGAGACCCTTGTATGGTTTGGGAAAGTGTGTCAAACAAAAACCAAGGATTGCAAAGTTAACGACTACTTTAACAATTCCCAATTAACAATTTACAAAAACACATTTACTTAAAGAACAGTGCAGATGCAAAGTTTAGTAACAGAAGGACGGCACAAACAGCACAAACCGTCATTCTGTTACCAAACCTTGCATCTGATTCTGCACTGTTCATCAAGTAAATGTGTTTTTCAGTGGACGTTGTTAAAAGTAGTCAATGTGCATGAAGTTGCATGGTTTAACTTTGCAGTCATTGGTTATTGTTTGACATCCATTTTAAAGTGAAGAATCTGAGCTCAGCATTATTCTGTTTTTGTGGAATTGCCCTAATGTAAAACTGTGAGTTGAAAATGACATTGAAAGCCAATCTATTTTCAAGGGCCAACTCTTAAATACCATCTTAATCCAAGGGCAGGAGAAGTGGAAAGTGGAAACTGTTCCTGGTTTTGGATTATCGCAGCTGTTGGAGGTCACCCCACATCTCCTAAACATGCCCCAAGCTCCACCCACTGGACTCCTGTGGAGGGCTCCGATTGGCTGGCGGCCCTTGTGGGAATGGTAGTAGAGAGAGTTCTAGTTGAATGAAGTCTGATTGCTGATCTAACAACAGAGCCCATTGTCCCTGGCCATC
Organism: Brachymystax lenok tsinlingensis; assembly: GCA_030435695.1. Classification (NCBI taxonomy): domain Eukaryota; kingdom Metazoa; phylum Chordata; class Actinopteri; order Salmoniformes; family Salmonidae; genus Brachymystax; species Brachymystax lenok. The sequence continues at coordinate 20,170,543 of CM059797.1, read as the reverse complement.
AGGCATTATCAGAGGGTGCACTGCACACGCATTGTATTGCATATGATTGTGACTCATCACAGGATAGGCTTGCCAGCTCTGCTTTTTATTCTTTCACAGAGACCCTCTGGGCTTATCTAACACTAGAAACTTCTCACAAAGACAAACAAGTTATGATATTCCCGAACTGTAGGTTTTTTGTTATGACTTAAGTCCTCAGTAATGAGTCTGTTTTGGTGCAGAGTAGGGCTGACCCTATTTAGTCGCCTTGGTCGATAGGCTGTTGGTCGACCGCGATTTATTTAGTTGAGCAGTAGCAAATAAAAAAACATGACACCTGTCTAATTCGTGTCTGTCTTAGTGGACTGATTCATTGTGGAGGCCGTTGGGACGGCACAGTCCATCAGTCTAAGACGTGCTACTGAAATTGTATATGGTAATATCATGTAAGAACAATGATGCAACACAAATAAAACATAAATTATTTTATAACAAATGAGCTTTGTCCCGCATTGGATAATGGTCGCTGTCTGCATTTCTGAAACACATCCGCTCTTGATATGGCGCCTTTTCCTAGACCATGTTGCTATGTGCATAATAGCAGAGTTAACCAGCATATTGGTGTTGAGAACAATGCGGCGGAGGCAGCAGCGGAGTTAGGAGACCAGAAAACAGCCTTTGCCTTAATTGTCTAAGAAAAGTGAGGAGAGTGGAAACCCCAACTTAGTAAGGTCTATAAATAATAGCCTAACTGTTAAATGTGCCTAGCTTTATAAATCATCCATATATATCTACAGAAATAAGACATGTTGGATGTTTGAGTGTTTTGTTTAATAGCCTACTGATTCCGTGAGCACTAAGACTCACGCAACAATTTCACAAATTTGTTTTTAATCTTTGCTATGCTGTAATAATGGCTTTACAATTGTATTATTTATCATTTATTTAGTGTTTACACTGTTCCAAATTGTCAGACATTTTTTATTTCTAAAAATAACACTCCTTTTTCCTTGATCTCCTTTTTGTTATAACTATTATTATTATGATCATCATTATAATAATAAGTAATGTCATTATAATTCGTAGGCTTAGTATAGCAGCCTTGTATAACCACCATTGAGCTGTAGGCCATCCTGTTTAGTCTTAATACCGTAACTGTAACGCCCAGGCCTGGGTTTACAGGCTAGAGCGTTTTGGGTTCATTTTGGTTTAGGGGTTTTCACAGTTCTATGGTGTCTAGTTCTATGTTGGGTTAATGGCTCCCACCAGAGGCAGCTGAGTCGTTGTCTCTAATTGGGAACCATTTATATGTTTGGGAATTGCACCTTAGTTTCGTGGGTTATTGTATGTTCATGTCATGATTATATCAGGTTCAGTCGGGTTCTTGTCTAGTTAGGTTTCTCCGTTCAGGTTTAGTTAGGTTTCTTCCGTCGTGGTTAGGTTTAGTTCTCTTTGTGTATAGTTTAGCATTTAGCGTTAGGGCTCGTGCCTTGTTCATCGCTTCCTTGTTTTGTTTTCTGCTTCTGTCCGTGTATTATAATTAAATCATGTATTCTGGCTACATCGCTGCGTCTTGGTCTGTCGTCCGGGAAGATATTCGTGACAGAATAACCCACCAACAAAGACCAAGCAGCGAGACCCGGGAGCTTAGCTCTTGGGAAAAGGAGCAGCGAGGTGTGCGAGGACTGAGCGTGGGAGCTATGAGGACTTATATGGCGTCTGGACCAGAGAGAGAAGTTCATTGGAACTCGCCTGGCACGGAAGCCCGTAAGGCAGCCCCAAGAAACTTTGGGGGCACACGAGGGTTGGCCGGTTCAGGAGGGACTCCTGAGCCAACTCCTCGTGCTTTATGGAGAGAGCGTGGGAGGCGTCGCCTTGCAGAAGGGAGGCCGTGCTATGCAGTGTTGCTACGGTTTCCCTATAGGATTCAGAGGCGGTGCGAGTGATTCCCGCTCCACTCATCAGTCGGGGAAAATAAGGGTGCAGCCAGAAAGAGTGGTGCCATCGCTGCGCACTAAGTCCCGGTCGTCTCCTGGGACCCGATATCCTGCTCCAGTTCGTGCGGTGTCTCCGATGCGTGTCCGCAGCCCAGTGCGAGAGATCCCAGCGCCACTCATGGAGTCGGGCCGAGGTCTGTGTGCTACCTGGGAGAGTGGTGCCAGCTCTGCGAGCCAGGCCTCCAGTGCCTTTGGGACCAAGCTATCCTGTGGTCCTACGGGCAGAATCTCGATGCGCATCCACAGCCCAGTCCGAGAGATTCGCCCACTCACCCGTAAGGCCAGGGTTAGTGAGCTAGCTGGAGTATGTCGGCTCTCGTATCAGGTCCCAGGTCCGGGTGGAGGTTTCTACACGTCCAGTCCCGGTTCCACGCTCCAAGATCCCTGTTCCACGTTCCAAGATCCCTGTTCCACGTTCCAAGATCCCTGTTCCACGTTCCAAGATCCCTGTTCCACGTTCCAAGATCCCTGTTCCGTTCCAAGATCCCTGTTCCACGTTCCAAGATCCTGTTCCACGCTTCCAAGATCCCTGTTCCACGTTCCAAGATCCCTGTTCCACGCTTCCAAGATCCCTGTTCCACGTTCCAAGATCCCTGTTCCACGCTCCAAGATTCCAGTTCCGTGTTCCAAGATCCCAGTCCGTGTAGTGGTTTCTACACGCCCAGTCCCTGCTCGCAAGACCCAGCTCCCGTGCGCTCAGAGAGTCCAACTGCGTCCTGCTCCGGCTCCGGCACCCAGCTCCTCGTGCGCTCAGAGAGTCCAGCACGCGTCCTGCTCGCCCGCACCCAGCTCCCGTGCGCTCAGAGAGTCCAGCACGCGTCCTGTCCCGACTCCGGCGCACCCAAGTTCCCGTGCTCTCCGAGAGTCCAGCACGCCCTGTCCCGCTCCGGCGCACTGCAGTTCCTGTGCGCTCAGAGTCCAGCACGCCCTGTTCGACTCCGGCCCACACCAAGCTCCCTGCGCTCAGAGAGTCCAGCACGCGTCCTGTTCGACTCCGGCGCACCAAGCTCCCGCGCGCCAGAGAGCCCAGTATTCGACCTGTTCCCGCTCCCGCACCAGAGTGCGCGCGTCGAGCCCAGTTCGGCCTGTTCCCGCTCTCGCACCAGAGTCGTCGCCCCAGCCCAGTTAGGCCTGTTCCCGCTCCACGCACCAGAGTTCCAGTGAGCATCACGAGTCCGCACTGCCAGTGCCCGCCCACGCACCAGAGTTCCAGTGAGCATCACGAGTCCGGCACTGCCAGTTCCCGCTCCACGCGCAGAGTCCCAGTGAGCATCACGAGTCCAGTGCGACCAGTTCCTGCTCCACGACCAGAGTCCCAGTGAGCATCACGAGTCCAGTACTGCCAGTTCCTGCTCCACGCACCAGAGTTCCAGTGAGCATCACGAGTCGGTACTGCCAGTTCCTGCTCCACGCGCAGAGTTCCAGTGAGCATCACGAGTCGATGCGACCAGTTCCTGCTCCACGCACCAGAGTTCCAGTGAGCATCCGCGAGTCGGTGCACGACCAGTTCCTGCTCCACGCGCAGAGTCCCAGTGAGCATCATGAGTCCGTACTGCCAGTTCCTGCTCCACGCTCCAGAGTTCCAGTGAGCATCACGAGTCCAGTACGACCAGTTCCTGCTCCACGCACCAGAGTCCCAGTGAGCATCATGAGTCGGTACTGCCAGTTCCTGCTCCACGCACCAGAGTTCCAGTGAGCATCACGAGTCCGAATGCGACCAGTTCCTGCTCCACGCACCAGAGTCCCAGTGAGCATCACGAGTCCAGTACTGCCAGTTCCTGCTCCACGCACCAGAGTTCCAGTGAGCATCACGGTCAATGCGACCAGTTCCTGCTCCACGCACCAGAGTTCCAGTGAGCATCACAAGTCCAGTACTGCCAGTTCCTGCTCCACGCACCAGAGTTCCAGTGAGCATCACGAGTCCAGTACGACTCAGTTCCTGCTCCACGCACCAGAGTCCCAGTGAGCATCTTGAGTCCGGTACTGCCAGTTCCTGCTCCACGCACCAGAGTTCCAGTGAGCATCACGAGTCCAGTACGACCAGTTCCTGCTCCACGCACCAGAGTCCCAGTGAGCATCACGAGTCCGGTACTGCCAGTTCCTGCTCCACGCACCAGAGTTCCAGTGAGCATCACAAGTCCAGTGCACGACCAGTTCCTGCTCCACGCACCAGAGTTCCAGTGAGCATCACAAGTCCAGTACTGCCAGTTCCTGCTCCACGACCAGAGTCCCAGTGAGCATCACGAGTCCGGTACTGCCAGTTCCTGCTCCACGCACCAGAGTTCCAGTGAGCAGCACAAGTCCAGTACGACCAGTTCCTGCTCCACGCACCAGAGTTCCAGTGAGCATCACAAGTCCAGTACTGCCAGTTCCTGCTCCACGCACCAGAGTCCCAGTGAGCATCACGAGTCCGGTAGGGCCAGCTTCTGCTCCGCGCACCAGAGTTCCAAGAAAGGGTCCAGGGCCTCGATGCGTGACATCAGACCAGCACGGCCAGCACCGGAGCCCACCTGGGACAAAAGGAACCCACCCTAGATCCCCGCAGACTTTTGGAAGGCGTCGAGTCCGCGCTTTGGGTACTGTAACGCCCAGGCCTGGGTTTACAGGCTAGAGCGTTTTGGGTTCATTTTGGTTTAGGGGATTTCACAGTTCTATGGTGTCTAGTTCTATGTTGGGTTAATGGCTCCCAATTAGAGGCAGCTGAGTCTCGTTGTCTCTAATTGGGAACCATTTATATGTTTGGGAATTGCACCTTAGTTTAGTGGGTTGTGTATGTTCATGTCATGATTATATCAGGTTCAGTCGGGTTCTTGTCTAGTTAGGTTTCTCCGTTCGAGGTTTAGTTAGGTTTCTTCCGTCGTGGTTAGGTTTAGTTCTCTTTGTGTATAGTTTAGCATTTAGCGTTAGGGCTCTCGTCTTGTTCATCGTTTCCTTGTTTTGTTTTCGTTCTGTCCCGTGTATTATAATTAAATCATGTATTCTGGCTACATCGCTGCGTCTTGGTCTGTCCCCTCAGAAGTGAATCGTGACAGTAACTTACTGAGGCCTATATTTCAATACTTATATAGGCTCCTGTATCAATAATTTATTCGTTCTTGTCGTCACACAGCATACAAGTCATTCATGATGTGAAATGCAATCAAGCATTTTAGTTTGAAAATATAGCGACCATTGAATCATAAGCGTAAACAATAAATAGGCCGAAACAGTTCCATTTCGGAAATTGCATACACGGATGAATGCGACTGCAGCATGGAAGAGAGGGAGACAACGGGTGCTAGTCACACAGTCACTCGCTGTCTTTTTTTGTGGAGTAAGTTTGAGCCAGGCGGCACAATCAAATCAATTGCGGTCGGACTCCCTCTAGTCATTTGTGTCTTATTTAATCAAACAGTTTGCTTAAAGCATCAGACAAGCTCAGTGCATATAGTTGATTTGATTAAAACACATAGGAAGTCTTTATATATGGAAAAATGCACGTTTGAAAATTTCGACCAATCAATTGGTCGAAAGAACAGACAAACCTTGGTCGACCAAGATTGTTTGTCTTCACTTCTGAAGAGAACTGACAGTCATTGTATAGACGACAAAAGGCAAGTTGTGGAATATCCACTTTGGGCTGGACCATTGAGTTGGAACAGACAGACCCCAGCTCCAATTATGACACACCTTATGGCTTCCAGACAGTCAGATTTGGAGGTGTGCAGTATCACTCACATGTGATACTACAGTGATTTAAGGTCACTTAGTAGAAAACAGGTGTTATATTCCCTCTCCAAGGAATGTGTGCATTTTATTCTGGGGCTACTCAGTCATCATGGCCCTTCTGGAGGTGACCCTGCAGAGTACAGGCTCCTGGCCTCTCCCTGCTAGCCAGGCAGTATGTGGCACCAGGGCTGAAGGCCTTGCTGGGGCTTAAAGTGCTTTACCTTTCTTCAACTCCTTGGCATCCTGCCCTCCCTCGCCTCCCTCACGCCGTGCCTGTCTCTTGTGCCTGATCTTATCTCTTAACACAAGTCCAGCTTTATCATGCCTGACATATCCTCCATGAAAAATGACCACAGCAACTGCTGGTGAGCCCCTTCAGGGAGGGGGAGGGCGTTGACTATCCGTTGGAACAGTGATCAGCAATAGTCCTGTCAGGCTTATGTAGGTTACTTCAGGTAGGGGGAACAAAGAAAGACACCAGAACCTTCTTTCAAAAACTATTCAAGCACACCAACTGTATACCACCACAACAACAGCCCATCCATACATAGCCCAGAAACATTAGCCCAAATGCCTCCTAGTTACTTACTATGACTGTGATATGTGGTTGTCCCACCTAGCTATTTTAAGATGAATGCACTAGCTGTAAGTCGCTCTGGATAAGAGCATCTGTTAAATGACTAAAATGTAAAAGGATTTCACCACACCTTTTAATGTCAAAAACACATGCACTCCTTTCCCAGTCTCACATGGAGAAATCCTATTACTTATATCACATTTTAAAGAGGCAGACAGTATGCAGCCTTCAAGGTCTGATTTTAAGCACATTGCTGTTTGGTCTACAGAAAAAGGTAGCCAAGCATCATGTTTTAATCCTGCCATTTATTGTTTTACCCTGCCAATTGTTGCGTAGCCATCTATAATTGATTGGGGAATCAGTGGTGCTCGCAGGTGTTAAACATGCAATACGCACGCACCAATTGTGCCGTGGGTTTATGTGACCCCTGCCACTGGTGGAATGGTTGGAATTCGAGGTGACAAACAATAGAAGCAAAGAATGTGTGTGACAGGTGCAAAGCTGTTCCTTTTCATCTGAAACAGGTGCATTCTCCCCTCTCCCTTCAATTGCTCTCTCAAGCATGGATGTGGGTTCCTGCCTGTATCTGTCCAGTATGGTGGCCCAAATACTCTGTATCCTATTCCTCAGAAACTCAGAAACAGAGTTTAGCTAGGTGTTAGAACATTCATCAAACATCACTCTAAATGTAATACATAACCATTAGACTGACATACATACATACATAATCTTTGTTTACTTAAGCTGTTAGCTCCCTTGTGTTCAATGCAGAGAAATTGATATGGTGTGTGTTCTGGGGTTCCCCTCTCTCTATCACACAGTGTACACTACAGGGGTCATGGTACAGTCTGAATTGGAGCTACTGCAGAGCACACTCAGTCCGTGTCTTTACAATGCATTACAATGTTTTACAATATTTGGATAAGCACGTTGCCTGGCAGCTATGTTGTATAACCTTTGAACTTAATACATAATCAAACAGAAAGCGGCCTTTACTAGATTATTACTCCTATTATATTGAGCTACATGCCACTGCTAGCACGGCTGGGCTGGATGAATTAATATAACAGTGAGGTATTTATATTGTCTGATTCTAGCCTCTGACACTTTTCCCTGGATCCCTGCAACCTGTTTTGCAAGGTGAGCAGAAATTATTTTATTAACTAATAATTTCTGAGATTGTTATTTTTAAATAGCAGGTGTGTAAATACGCTCAGGGGGACTTATAAAGTTTGGCACTTGTGGCTGTCGCTGGCAGACGGTGCGCTAGGTTAGCTAATTGAAAGGCAGCCCCTGTTTGAAACATCAGCCTGGGCTGGTCAGCCTGGGCTGGTCCTCAGGAGACTGGGTACAGAGTCTCTCTCAGTGTAGCTTGTTGTTAGGCGAGGTTAGAGTTTGGTTCACAAGGGCGGTAAACGTTAAAGGATATTTTTGATGTAAATGGCATGTTATAGAAGACACCTTTTTGTGATTTCACATTTTTGAGAAACTTACCCCAAACAGGAAATCACTTCCTCATCCTCGTTGTGTAACATGGGAACCCCGAAAAAAACATGAGCAAAGGCTCCAAATTCACCCAATTACACTTTTGCCAATGATGTCCAATTGCCCAGAGAAAACAAGGTGTGGTCCTTCCCCAACTGCCACGTGTTGTGGACATGTTGTCAAGTCTGCAAAGCATGCACATTTGCTCGACATAGGAGTGAAAATGGGCATCCATAAAGTTGGTGCATACTTCTAATGCATTTAACAATATTTCTCAAGATGGCAAGGAATGGATTACATTCAACAAATGTACGACATGATGGCTGTGACTGGTGTGTGGTGGGTATGATACTTTGATAATGTGATGTAACTAGCTAAATACATAGCCTCTCCTTAATGTGTAATGTCATAAAGAGGAAGATTTGCTTAGCTAATGTGTCATCTGACGATAAGGTTTGATAGGATTTAACCACAGGAGGTTGGTGGCACCTTAATTGGGGAGGAGTGGTAATGGCTGGAGCGGAATAGGTGGAATGGTAGCAAATACATCAAACTTGGTTTCCATGTGTTAGCCAGCATGCTATCAATAATGTTTCAACTAGATCTGACTAACTATGGTCCCTGCTAGCTAATGTTAGCTAGCTAGCCAATTCATTTAAACTCAGACAAAGATATTAATAACTAACCCGGATTTGCAAGTTAGGTGGCTAGCTACATTTATGACACCAGGAATGTTGTTTGGGTTAGCACTTGCTCTCGATAACTCATGGCGGCATTCTGCCTTTACTGTAATGGAACTAGTCGTCATGATCAAGGGAAGGTTAGCACTAAGCTAGCTAGCATTCGGGGGCTATGTCTGCTAGTGCTAAAACAACATGCCTGTTCTGATAAAAGTCTATTGCGTATTTTCTAGGGCAAAAATAAATGGATGGAACTTTTCTAGCTGGAGTTAGATCTGTTGCGGTGACAGTATTACCGCCACACCAGCGATCACGACTCATGAAGGCAGTCAAATTCCACATGACCATTTAGTCACGGTAATTCGGCTTCTCCAAGCTCTGATGCTGTTGATGGTGATTAGTAGCCTACCAAACTTGCTAACTGCCTGGTACTCAGCATTCTATTGTCCCTCTAATCACTCTGACATCAATGCAAATGTAATCAAATATCGAATCAGACACTTTGGGAGAGCTCATGTTGCGCAACATTTCTATAGGCTATGCAATTCCGCTAGAATTGATGATGGGATTGATGATGGGATCCTCCCTTAAAAAGAGGAGGATCCATCATCTTTCTATAGGCTAGGCCTAATATATTTATTTCTCAACTTTCTTAATATTAAGCACATTGCTTCTCTTCTTTTGTATATGTGAAGGCAAGATAAAATCAAGAATAGTCTGATTGGTGACAATTATTTGCGACTTTTTCTAATCATAGTCGCACACCTCCATAGGCCTATATGTTTTGATAAGGTGTGTATCACAACTACAGTGGCCAAAATTAAGCACCCAAGAAGACTTGAGGCTGTAATTGCTGCCAAATGTGCTTCATCAAAGTACAGAGTAACTGGTCTGAATACTTATGTAAATGTGATATTTCCATAATTTCTTTTTTTAATACATTTGCAAACATTTCTAAAACCAGTTTTTACTTTGTCATTATGTGGTATTGTGTGTAGATTGAGGAGTACATTTTATATTTAGTCCATTTTAGAATAAGGGTCTCACAAAGACACAGGGGTTGGAACGAAATATCTGAAATTTGGACTCATCAGACCAAAGGACAGATTTCCACCAGTCTAATGTCCATTGCTCGTGTTTCTTGGCCCAAGAAAGTCTCTTCTTATTGGTGTCCTTTAGTAGTGGTTTCTTTGCAGCAATTCGACCATGAAGGACTGATTTCACGCAGTCTCCTCTGAACAATTGATGTTGATGTGTCTGTTACTTGAACTCTGTGAAGCATTCTGGCTGCAATTTCTGAGGCTAGTAACTCTAATGAACTTATCCTCTGCACCAGAGGTAACTCTGGGTCTTCCTTTCCTGTGGCGGGTCCTCATGAGAGCCAGTTTTATCATAGCACTTGATGGTTTTTGCAACTGCACTTGATGAAACTTTCAAAGTTCTTGAAATGTTCTGTATTGACTGACCTTCATGTCTTAAAGTAATGACTGTTGTTTCTCTTTTCTTATTTGAGCTGTTTTTGCCATAATATGGTCTTTTACCACATAAGGCTATATTCTGTATACCAACCCTACCTTGTCACAACACAACTGATAGACTCAAACACATTAAGAAGGAAAGAAATTCCACAAATGAACTTTTAACAAGGCACACCTGTTAATTGAAATGCATTCCAGGTGACTACCTCATGAAGCTGGTTGAGAGAATGCAAAGATTGTGCAAAGCTGTCATCAAGGCAAAGGGTGGCTACTTTGAAGAATCTCATATGAAATATATTTTTATTTGTTTAACACTTTTTTGGTTACTACATGATTCCATATGTGTTATTTCATAGCTTTGACGTCTTCACTATTATTTTACAATGTAGAAAATAGTGAAAATAAAGAAAAACCCTTGAATGAGTAGGTGTGTCCAAACTTTTGACTGGTACTGTATGTACACTGTATTTATATATACTGTATATTTATTCTCTGGGCTTATTCTCTGGCTCATCCTAATGTTTCTTAATTCCATTCTTTATTAACTTATTAGATTTGTGTGTATTGTTAGATATTAATGCACTGTTGGAGCTAGGAATACAAGCATTTCACTACATCCGCAATAACTGTATGTGTGTGCAACCAATACGATTTGATTTGATTATCACAGTACCTCCAAGTGCCACTCAGACCTTCTGGGAGAAATGTATCTGGCATTGAATTTGGTAGGAGTAGGTGGCGGCTAAGGATCCCATCATCTCCTGCTTCCAGACATTTCGCCACCTATATTACAAGGGTTGGATTTGCACTAAACAATTTCATGTCAGCTCATGTACAAATGTACAAAATCCAGTATAATGATTAGCCTCGTATACAGTCGTGGCCAAAAGTTTTGAGACTGACACAAATATTAATTTCCACAAAGTTTTCTGCTTCAGTGTCTTTAGATTTTTTATCAGATGTTACTATGAAATACTGAAGTATAATTACAAGCATTTCATAAGTGTCAACGGCTTTTATTGACAATTACATGAAGTTGATGCAAAGAGTCAATATTTGCAGTGTTGACCCTTCTTTTTGACTGATGGCAGCCCATTCTTGCATAATCAATGCTTGGAGTTTGTCAGAATTTGTGGGTTTTTGTTTGTCCACCCGCCTGAGGATTGACCACAAGTTCTCAATGGGATTAAGATCTGGGGAGTTTCCTGGCCGTGGACCCAAAATATCTATGTTTTGTTCCCCGAATAATGGTCTGGGGCTGTTTTTCAGGATTCGGGCTAGGCCCCTAAACGCTACAGTATACAATTACATTCTAGACGATTCTTTGATTTCAGCTTTGTGGCAACCGTTTGGGGAAGGACCTTTCCTGCTTCAGCATGACAATGCCCCCGTGCACAAAGCGAGGTCCATACAGAAATGGTTTGTCGGTCGGTGTGGAAGAACTTGACTGGCCTGCACAGAGCCCTGACCTCAATCCCATCAAACACCTTGGGATGAATTGGAACACCCACTGCGAGACAGGCCTAATCGCCCAACTTCAGTGCCCGACCTCACTAATGCTCTTGTGGCTGAATGGAAGCAAGTCCCAGCAGCAATGTTCCAACATCTAGCAGAAATCCTTCCCAGAAGAGTGGAGGCTGTTATAGCAGCAAAGGGGGGACCAACTCCATATTAATGCTTGTGATTTCGGATGTTCGACGAGCAGGTGTCCACATACTTTTGGTCATGTAGTGTACCTAGCTACAAATGCATTTAGAGTTACATCGATAAATACATCAAGATCGCTAACTAACTAGCAAATATTATGTTTTTAAGCCGGTGATATTTAATTCACTTAGTTAACTGTACGTGCTGTATAGCTAGCTAACTAGCGAACATTACGTTAGCAGCTCATTTGAGTTAGCCTGCACACTAAGTTTCTGTAGCAAGCTAGCTAATAATACATAGTTTTTGATAATTTTCCAAATATATTTACTTACTTGAATAGGTTCTCCCACTGCCTCCTTTTTCTGGGTCTTTAGAAAAACTAAATAATGGGCAATCTTCCTGAAGTGTCGGTGGTAGCAAAACTCAGCCAGCCATGTGGACAATTGGAGGCCTTCCAACAGACTGAATTTGGTCTTCCAACATGGCGCCTAGTACGTTTTCTAGGTGATTTGTAACGCAACTGCAAGCCCTCTGAGTTTACCAGTCAAATTGACAGGGTTAGAGGTTTCAAGCCTGTTCTAGTTATTCTATTTCCATGTGTGCTGCTGCTGCGTTGTGGTGAGTGTTGCCGATGCTACAACACCTTGCTTGTTTCAGCAAGGAGCAACAATGTTTCATAGGTTGTTAAAGAGTCCATGTTACCGAGTGGCGCAGCGGTTTAAGGTACTGCATCCCATTGCTGGAGGCGTCACTACAGACCCTGGTTCGATTCCAGGCTGTATCACAACCGGCCATGATTGGGAGTCCCATAGGGCGGCGCATAATTGTCCCAGCATCGTCCGGGTTAGGGTTTGGCCGGAGTAGGCCGTCATTGTAAAATATGAATTTGTTCTTAACTGGCTTGCCTAGTTAAATACATTTTTTTAAATTACGCCAGAAACGGGCTTAACCGAACGAATGCCCAGCCGTTCTGTCTTCAGTCAGTTGTTCATTCCACAAAAACATGATGATTAATAAGTATTTTTTTTTTTTAAACGGTTATGACGGTTATTTAATTTTCATAACTGTCTTCATCCATAACCGTCGGTTACACGCTTGTACGATAATTGTGCCAGCCCTAGTTTTGCTCCATTGGTTTCGATTTCTGTTGACTTGATGCAGCACTATCAGTGAATCAGACATGCCACACTAGCATTGGAACTATAAGTTCCACTTCAGCCGTTAGCAGACTTATCTGCCTTTTACGTCAACTTGTATGGTTCTTGTTAGCCTGTACATAACCAATTGTGTATAGGCTCCTGTCTGCTCAGTTCCCTGTGACTGAGGTACTTGGAAGAAAACCATTTCTTAACAATAGTTTCTCTCTGAAGGAATCAATTTAAGCTGGACTGGAATTTGAGTTAGATTGAAAGCCAAAACTAAACAATGACAGAACTATGTGTTGCCCTAATTTTAGACAATGCAATGTCCACTCCTATGTTTTGCACTGCTGGGAAAATTGCCATTTACACTTTGGGTTGTTTTAAAACAATGTAGGAGATACCATGAGCAGAATGTGGCTGTTCTGCCTTCTGGGAAAACGCCATTTAACATATCCAAGTTATTTTGGGACCAAACTGTCAATTGTGGGTCAAAGTTATTATTCTGAATGAGACCTCTGACACAGAGTCGGCATGCGCGTGTGTATGTTGCTCTTTTGGTTTCGGTGCAGCGCTCTGCTCTGTCACTTGTTCTCTGTTTTGAAGAGGTGTTTTTATATTTGACTTATTTTTAGTCATCCTAGAGAATAACCATGTGGTGCAGACGTCTCCTTGACCCAGATGGGGGACAAAGGGCCAGTGTACCTTCCATGGAGAAGAGGGAATGTGTTATCAGATCTAGAGAATATTAAGAGCAAAACACCAGCATTATGAGAACATATTTTACAATTTTCTCTTAAGCACTGTCTTACTTCTGGCAAGATAGATGTATTGTGTCTAGGCTTCACATACAGTATTGTCCGTTCCGATTTTTACTGTCAGTGGGGTTATTGGTGTCAGTGTCGGGTTAAGTGCCTCTCTCACCTCTCTCAGGAGTATGACCATAGCACTCTCCAAATACATCATGCCTGCTTCAATTTAGAATACGTTATCCTGAAGAAAATCAGATGTCACACGAGCATGTTTAATTAGTTAAATTTAGATTGTTATAAAACATTTAGAGTAGTGTTTAACTTCACTGTGGTTATGCAGACTGCGAGACACTGGTTCCACTTTGTGTCCTAACTACTGTTTATTTACCCAGGAGGTAAGACCCTAATGCAACCATTGTACCCCATGCTGCTCCCAGGGCCAAATTAATGCAGAAGCTTACTGGGGCTAAAGCCCCTGGGTGAACCAATAGGCAACAAACAATTCATGAAAATAAAGGAATTATGGACAGTATATAAGTTATATATACAGTTGAAGTCGGAAGTTTACATACACTTAGGTTGGGAGTCATTAACTTCTTAGGGAGCAGCTCCTGAGGTGACGGTTTTGGAGAGCCTGGCGTGCCCAAAGTAAAATGCCACCACTCAGGCCCAGAAAATAGGATATGCACATAATTAGTACTATTGGATATGGCAGGCGAAAACCCGAGGAATTTCTGTCCTGGAAAAAGGGATTTTGACACATTGCCTTATTTTGAACCCCTCCCTTATGAAAATTCCCATATAAGGGAGTAAGATTTCAGTACCTATTGCTTCCACTGGATGTCAACAGTCTCTAGACAGTGTTTTGATTATATTTAGTTGATCTGGATGGTAATAGAAGAAGAATTAGGAAGTGGTCACAGAGAAGTAAACAGAAGAGAATGCGCGTTCACCGGCTTGCGCGCGCTGTGGTTTTTTCCTTTCCTATCATGGATTGTCTTCGTTGGACACTTGGGAAGCCCTCAGCAGAAGTTCTTCAAAAGGTAATTGATTTGTTTTCGCTGTGAAATGTGTTTTGTGTGAACCGCGATGGTTTATGAATTTTATGGTAATGGGAAAAATATTGGAGGTGCTACCCTCAAACAATCAAATGTAGTGCTTTCGCCGTAAAGCCTTTTTGAAATCGGACAACGCTGTGATATTGCCAAGAAGCAGAGCTTTTGATGACTATGCAACACTTGTATATTGATGAATGTTTAATAATTCAACTTTTGGATTTTGAATTTGGCGCCTTGCATTTCACCGGGTAGTGTCGGGAGTGGGGCGCAACCACTCCACAAATTTCTTGTTAACAAACTATAGTTTTGGCAAGTCGGTTAGGACATCTACTTTGTGCATGACACAAGTAATTTTTCCAACCATCATTTACAGACAGATTATCTAACTTATAATTAACTGTATCACAATTTCAGTCGGTTAGAAGTTTACATACAAGTTGACTGTGTCTTTAAACAGCTTGGAAAATTCCAGAAAATTATGTAATGGCTTTAGAAGCTTCTGATGGGCTAATTGACATCATTTGAGTCAATTGGAGGTGTACCTGTGGATGTATTTCAAGGCCTACCTTCAAACTCAGTGCCTCTTTGCTTGACAACATGGGAAAATCAAAAGAAATCAGACAAGATTTTTAGACCTCCACAAGTCTGGTTCATCCTTGGGAGCAATTTTCAAATGCCTGAAGGCATCACGTTCATCTGTACAAACAATAGTACGCAAGTATAAACACCATGGGACCACGCAGGAAGGAGACGCGCTCTATCTCTTAGAGATGAACGTACTTTGGTGTGAGAAGTGCAAATCAATCCTAGAACAACAGCATAGGACCTTGTGAAGATGCTGGAGGAAACAGGTGCAAAAGTATCAATATCCACAGTAAAATGAGTCCTATATTGACATAACCTGAAAGGCCACTCAGCAAGGAAGAAGCCACTGCTCCAAAACCGCCATAGAAAAGCCAGACTACAGTTTGCAATCGCACATGGGGACAAAATTGTACTTTTTGGAGAAATGTCCTCTGGTCTGATGAAACAAGAATAGAGCTGTTTGGCCATAATGACTTTCGTTATGTAGGAAAAAGGAGGAGGCTTGCAAGCTCTGTCACCAGCTCTGTCAGGAGGAATGGGACAAAATTCACACAACTTATTGTGGGAAGCTTGTGGAAGGCTAACTGAAATGTTTGACCCAAGTTAAACAATTAGTAGCAATGCTACTAATTGAGTGTACATAAACTTCTGACCCACTGGGAATGTGATGAAAGAAATAAAAGCTGAAAGGAAGCATTCTCTCTACTATTATTCTGACATTTCACATTATTAAAATAAAGTGGTGGTCCTAACTGACCTAAGACAGGGTACTTTTACGAGGATTAAATGTCAGGTATTGTGAAAAACTGAGTTTAAATGTATTTGGCTAAGGTGTATGTAAACTTCCGACTTCAACTGTGTATATGTATATATATTATTTTCTTACTGCAGCCGCCAAACACTGGAGGATTCAGGAGCCCGCTTTCAATGAGGCAGCGTGCTGCCACTCTGCTAATCGTCAGATGGGGAGGATTATTTATTTATTTAACCTTTATTTAACTAGGCAAGTCAGTTAAGAACAAATTCTTATTTACAGTGAAGGCCTAGGAACAGTTGGTTGTTCAGGGGCAGAACAACAGATTTTTACCTTGTCAGCTCAGGGATTTGATCTAGCAACCTTTCGGTTACTGGCCCAACACTCTAACCACTAGGCTTCCTGCTGCCCCAAACATATATTCCCTGACCGGGAATCAAACCCAGGTCACGACGGTGAGAGCACCGAATCCTTACCACTAGACCACCAGGGAAGACTAAAATAAAAAAATTATATTCATAAATGAATTAATAAATACTTTTATAATAAACTGCATAATAAATAAATGTGTCTGGTCAATTGTGTGATTCAGGGCCTAACCCCATTGGGAGCCCAAGAGGCAAAAATAAAATACAAAAATATATAATGTTTCAAAACAAATATTATAATATCCAACCACAGGAGCCCAGGGAGCATAATTTAGCCACAGAGGATCAGTAGTAACATTTATTTATTTTTGTACTTTTATCCCTTTTTCTCTCCAATTTCATGATATCCTATTGGCAGTTAGTCTTGTCCCATCGCTGCAGCTCCCCTACGGACTCGGGAGAGGGGAAGGTCTAGAGCCATGCGTCCTCCGAACAAGACCCTGCCAAGCCGCACTGCTTCTTGACACACTGCTCACTTAACCCGGAAGCCAGCCTCACCCAAATGTGTCGGAGGAAACACCGTCCAGCTGGCGCCCGAAATCAGCTTGCAGGCGTCCGAAGTCAGCTTGCAGGCGCCCGGCCCACCACAAGGTGTTGCTAGAGCGCAATGGGACAAGGATATCCCGGCTGGCCAAACCCCTAACCTGGACGATGCTGGGCCAATTGTGGGTGTGGTGTGTGGAATAGGACTATTGACTGCTTGGTAGGTCCGGGACAATACCAGTATCGTGATATTTGTTAGTATCGTGGCGAGGAAACAAAACATGAAGCGGATTTAACTTATTTAGGAAAACAGCCCTAATGTTGGAAACAAACATCATTATGTTGGCATCTAGAGTCACATTTTATTTATTTTCCAGGCTTATAGCACACACTATTTTACATACAGCAGGCTGCTTTGTGTAAAAAAAAATTGCTATGAAAGAATATTATTGGCATCGTCACAGCCCTACTGCTTAGGCCTCCAGTTTGACTGTACCTTCATTTCCACCCCTTAAACTGCTGATACATCAGTGTAAAAATCAGCCCCTCTTCGACTGAAACTAGCCTACCCATGGCGCCTCACTGCAGGACTCTTTTGGAATCAGCTAGACTTGTAAACGTTACCCCCCCATCATGCCAATCCGTCATGACCCAAACACTGTCTCGCTCTCTCGCTCTCGCTTTCTTTCTGTCTCTCTTTCTCCCTCGCTCTCTCTCCGACTCACACACTTACTCTCGCACTCACATAGTGATGTAGGTGGACACTTAAATACTTTCACTGCAGAAGAAAACAGGGCTAACTTACAGATTAGATACAGATGTATTTGTCTCTCTTTCTTGAGGAGGTTGGTCCTATTATAGTCATATTCTGTGACAGTGAATAATGTGTGATTGTTCTGGGTGGGAGCCAGATGGTTTCCCAGCAGACATTAGAGACACACACAGTTACAGCACACAGGCAGCGATGGTGTAGAGGGCCTCTGTCCCCCTGTATGTTCACCTGAATGTGGCTGAAGAACAGGGCAATACATAGATTGTTTCCAGTTTCCACTGAGCTTTATGCCCATTGCAAAGACAGTCTTGTCAACTTGGTTGGCACTCTGCTCTTCTGAGGCTATTTTGAGGCTGGGGGTGCAGGGGACTTATTTGGCAGGATCACAAGGAACAAATGTGGGCATGTGTTAGGCACTGTGGGCCGTGCTAGACACCCTGCGCCCCCTCGCTACCACAGGTACCCTGGACATGTGTCCCAAACTGGAGGGAAAGGGAAAGAGACCCTGTGTCCATGAACTGGGAGTGCAATTCCTATCTCTACCTTCTACCTCCCTCCTCACCAACCACGCCTTCTGCCTACCCTCCTCACCAGCCCCCAGCCTGGTTCTCAGCCCTGTAGAAGGACACAGGCTCCGGCTGGCTGTGGTCCCTCATGGATTCATTGGCACACTTAAAGCTGCTCTGCATCAGAGAACTAGATCATAACATCATCACACTCATCATCAAACATCAGAATGAGCTTGTAGAGCTGTATAACTTTTCAGTTAAGTCTGGAACACATTTTGATTCAATCTGACAGGTTACCCCTTAATGACACATTCCCCTGTACCCTGTCTGTGTGTATGGGGGCCAGTGTCTCCCAATCCCCACCCGAACCTTTGTGTTTTTCTGAGTTAGCTGCTAGTGTTCCTCACGCCATGCCCTGTGATGCTGCTGGAGCGGATGGTGCTCTCCAGGCCTGCTGGCTGCCGGCTGTGGTCCTAGTGATGTACTGAGTGTGTCCACCTGTCACATATTACAGACACACAGTGCTACTCCTGCTGCTCCTCTGCCCACCAGATGGATGACATCACTGCTGAACCAGCGTTCTATAGCACTGTCTCACACACAGATGGACACGTGTTGTGGTCGCAAACATTCATACTCTCCATATGGGTCATCTGAAGGTGTTTGCGTTGTAGTCCGTGTTTGACTGCGTAAGTTGTTTACAGATTGTTTGTTGGATGAGCAGCATGTAACAAGGATGGTCATTTCAGTAGGATCTCCAGACCGAACCAATTGTTTGTGTTATTAATGGCTTGAAAGCTGTTTACCTCTTCCTCGTTGTTCTCCGTTCTAACAACACTATTTCCTGTGTCTGTTTTCAGTCCTGATTGGGTGGAGATCCTGGAGCCACGCTCTCGAGAGCACATGTACCTGAACCTGGCCACCGGCGAATGCGTCTGGAACCCTCCCTTGGGCACGCCCATTCGTCAGGCCGACGGTAACCAGTGGTGGGAGCTGTTTGACCCCCAGAGCGGCCGCTTCTACTACTACAATTCCGTGGGACCGCGGACTATCTGGCACCGACCCCAGGGGGGTGACATATTGCTCCTGTCTCAGCTACAGGCTATGAAGCACTGTTCTGAGGCCAAGCGGGCCGGAGAGAGCAGAGAGAGGCACCATGGGGCGGGGAGCCTCGGGAGTACAGGGAGCCAGGGATGCCGCACCCCTCTTCCAGAGCACCATGGGGCAGGGAGCCAGGGGCGCCGCACTTCTCTCCCAGAGCAGGAGAACTTAGTCCCCAAAACCCCTGATACCCACAGCGAGAGCGAGACCACGGACATAGGACCAGCTCAGGGAGGCAGCAGCTCGGACGGAACCAAGGAGTCACTGAAGTACGTCTGATCTCTCTGTTTTACTGTTGAATCAAATTACTGTTGATAGGGAGGATGTAGTTGTACTTAGAAATTTGAGGATTATATTTCAGTAAAGAGGACATGGTAATAGCAAAACATGTATCGTTATCCCACCATGTGGCATGTTGACTTTGGGCATGAAACAATGTTGGATTATTTAGACTTTTGACCAGTAAGACTATCTCAGACTTCTTTATTTTCGTTCTCACTTATCTTGACATTCCACATGCCCCATATTTCCATAATTTTCTCAGTGAATCACACCGCGGCCGTTTAAAGTAAATTGCTACCAAATGCGAAGACGAGTGCAGTCATACAGTATATGGCATTCCCTCTCCCCTCACGTTGGTAGAAAGACCCCTAACAGTAAGAGCCATTCAAAGACCCCATCATGTGCTCAGCACTGTGGCAACACACACAGTCTAAACCAGCATCTCCCCTTCAGAGGCAGATTCCAGACATGCCAGTTCTTATTTCCCCTTGCCCGCGGCCACTCAAATCAAATCACATTTTATTGGTCACATACACATGGTTAGCAGATGTTAATGCGAGTGTAGTGAAATGCTTGTGCTTCCAGTTCCGACCATGCAGTAATATCTAACAAGTAATCTAACAATTTCAGAACAAGTACCTTATACACACAAGTGTAAAGAAAGGAATAAGAAAATGTACATATATATGGATGAGCGATGGCCGAATGGCAGTAGATGGTATAGAGTACAGTATATACATATGAGATGAGTAATGTAGGGTAGGTAAACATTATATAAAGTGGCATTGTTTAAAGTGACTAGTGATACATTTATTACATCCAATTTTTATTATTTAAGTGGCTATAGATTTGAATCGGTATGTTGGCAGCAGCCACTCAGTGTTAGTGATGGCTGTTTATCAGTCTGATGGCCTTGAGATAGAAGCTCTTTTTCAGTCTCTCGGTCCCAGCTTTGATGCACCTGTACTGACCTCACCTTCTGGATGATAGCGGGGTGAACAGGCAGTGGCTCGGGTGGTTGTTGTCCCTGATTATCTTTTTGGCCTTCCTGTGACATCGGGTGGTGTAGATGTCCTGAAGGGCAGGTAGTTTACCCTCGGTGATGCGTTGTGCAGACCTCACTACCCTCTAGAGAGCAGTTCTCGATTGTACATCTGTAGAAGTTTGTGAGTGTTTTTGGTGCAAGCCAAATTGGCTGAAGAGGCGCTGTTGCGCCTTCTTCACCACGCTGTCTGTGTGGGTGGACCATTTCAGTTTGTCCGTGATCTGTACGCAGAAGAACTTAATACTTTCCACCTTCTCCACTACTGTCCCGTCGTTGTGGATTGGGGGCTGCTCCCTCTTCTGTTTCCTGAAGTCCACGATCATCTTCTTTGTTTTGTTGACGTTGAGTGTGAGGTTATTTTCCTGAAACCACACTCTGAGGGCCCTCACCTCCTCCCTGTAGGCCGTCTCGTCGTTGTTGGTAATCAAGCCTACCACTGTAGTGTCGTCTGCAAACTTGATGATTGAGTTGGAGGCGTGCATGGCGACGCAGTCATGGGTGAACAGGGAGTACAGGAGAGGGCTGAGAACGCACCCTTGTGGGGCCCCAGTGTTGAGAATCAGTGGGGTGGAGATGTTGTTTCCTACCCTCACCACCTTGGGGCGGCCCGTCAGAAAGTCCAGGACCCAGTTCCATAGGGCGGGGTCGAGACCCAGGGTCTCGAGTTTAATGACAAGTTTGGTGGGTACTATGGTGTTAAATGCTAAGCTGTAGTCGATGAACAGCATTCTTACATAGGTATTCCTCTTGTCCAGATGGTTTAGGGCAGTGTGATTGCGATTGCGTCGTCTGTGGACCTGTTGGGGCGGTAAGCAAATTGGAGTGGGTCTAGGGTGTCAGGTTGGGTGGAGGTGATATGATCCTTGACTAGTCTCTCAAAGCACTTCATGATGACGGAAGTGAGTGCTACGGGGCGATAGTCGTTTAGCTCAGTTACCCAGCTGGTCTGCGCATGCTCTGAGGACGCGGCTAGGGATGCCGTCTGGGCTGACAGCCTTGCGATGGTTAACACGTTTAAATGTTTTACTCATGTTGGCTGCGGTGAAGTAGACCCCGCAGTGTCGGTGGCACTGTATTGTCCTCATAGCGAACAAAGAAGTTGTTTAGTTTGTCTGGGAGCAGGACATCGGGGTCCGCGACGGGGCTGGTTTTCTTTTTGTAGTCCGTGATTGACTGTAGACCCTGCCACATACTACTCGTGTCTGAGCCGTTGAATTGCGACTCTACTTTGTCTCTATACTGACGCTTAGCTTGTTTGATTGCCTTGCGGAGGGAATAGCTACACTGTTTCTTTTCTGTCATGTTTCCGGTCGCCTTACCCTGGTTAAAAGCAGTGGTTCGCGCTTTCAGTTTTTCGAGAATGCTGCCATCAATCCACGGTTTCTGGTTGGGGAAGGTTTTTATAGTCGCTATGGGTACAACATCACCGATGCACTTGCTAATATACTCACTCACCGAATCAGCGTATACATCAATGTTATTGTCCGATGCTATCTGGAACATATCCCAGTCCACGTAATCGAAGCAATCTTGAAGCGTGGAATCAGATTGGTCGGACTAGTGCTGTCTTAGTGCCCCTGTGTGCTGCTCACTTCCTCTCCGACCCCATATACACTAATTTCATTTTCTAAAACAACCCAAGGCCCCTCTTCATCAAAGACAAATGGGGGTCTCTGGTGGGGGAAGCCAAATCACACATGACTGAGGTCCTCTTTAATATAATTTCAGAGAAGAGATGTGAAAGAGTGTTGTCTGTTTTGGGGTAATAACATACAGTTCTAAACAGGAGACCCTGCTGTTCCTAGAGGTGTTTGTGTCTTGTCAGTTGCCCCTCTTTTCTATGCCTGGGTCTATCCTCAGCCATGTGGAGGACCTCACCTCACCGGGGCCAGCAGGAGTCTCCTACCCTCTGACCTCCGACCCTGATTATGTAAGGTAGAAGGGAAACTAATTGTTCGCCACTCTCTGTCAGAGGGCCCTGGTGGAGGTACAGCCTGCTTGACTGCTTGACATTCCGTCCTTCAGAAGGGTTTACTTCACAGGGATCTCCACCACTCTGCGGTCATACCTAATTACTAAACTTTTCCCAGAAGTCCCCATGTCTCCCCAAAACAATGGGCAGCTGTGTCTCTGAGTGGAACTCTTCTGTGCTCTTCATCCCACTTAGCCATATGGTAGTTTTCACTGGTCTCTTTCTGGACTTTTAATTACATATCAACAGGAAATTAGGAGAGAACCTGGAATGTGACAAACGCTAAATTGATGAAAACGAACTGAGTTAGATGTTTGGGGTTGGAGAGGACAGGAACAATTCAGACCTGTGCTCTTCTCCCCATCTGTCTGTCTGATTGGTCATGACTAGGCTCAGCTGTTCAGTAGTGTTGAAGGCTCTGAGTGTGGTAGGCACATGTGGCATGTAAGGGTCTTTTGAAAGAAGCACACCAATTAGCCTTAGTTTGTTCAAAGACTTGGGGGAAGTATGGGATCCCTTTTTACAGGAGTGAAAAAATAGCATCCCATTCAATTAGGTTCCTCTATTTTTATGTATAATGTCTACTTCAGTTTGACCAAGTTCCCCTTTCTTTCTTTGCGGATATTTGTGGTATTTCAAAGAATCTTTTCAGGAAATCATATATAACAGTTGATGATGACGTTTGAGAAAGAAGTGTTCAGAGGAAACAGTTGTTACAATCAAGGTTTCCTTTGTTTAGTTCTATAAATACATCTCAGGTGTTGTTATACAGTATACACTGAGTGTACAAAACATTAATAACACCTTCCTAATATTAACTTGCCCCACCCATTTTTGCCCTCAGAACAGCCTCATCGGGGAATGGACTCCACAAGGTGTCGAAAGCATTCCACATGGATGCTGGCCCATGTTGACACCAATGCTTCCCACAGTTGTGTCTAATTGGCTGGATGTCCTTTGGGTGGTGGACCATTCTTGATACACAGGACACTGTTGTGTGAAAAACCCAGCATTGCCGTTCTTGACAAAAACTGTTGCGCCTGGCACCTACTACCATACCACGTTCAAAGGCACTTAAATATTTTGTCTTGCCCATTCACTCTCTGAATGGAACACGTATGTACAATAAAACATTTACAATAAACATTACACTTGCTAAAGTTCCAAAAGAATAAAGATATCTCAAATGTCATGTTATGTCTATATACAATGTTGTAATGATGTGCAAATAGTCTCTCTCTCTCTCTCTCTCTCTCTCTCTCTCTCTCTCTCTCTCTCTCTCTCTCTCTCTCTCTCTCTCTCTCTCTCTCTCTCTCACTTTCTCTTTCTCTCTCTCATGTGACAACAAGCAGACTGCTAAATCTGTTACTCATTGGCTAATTCTTGTCACATGACCTGGGTATTTCTGGTTATTCTGACCCTGTACGTCTCATCGGGAAAATACCTGAAACTCCCAGGGTTAACATGTCCATCACATGCAGAAGTGCTAGAGCAAAGTAATCTGATATGTTTAAATGATAAATGGTCAAAAAGGGTTCAGGATCACCTTGCTTACAACATCTGTACTGTATTGTGGATTTCACAACCGATGACCTGTGTGTGTATGTGGGGGGTTTACATGTGGGGTAGAAGTTGGGGTAGCTTGCCCTGTAGCTTGTCCTGTAGTTGGAGTTCCAGGGCACAGATGAACTGTAAGGGAAGTGTCCTGCTTGATGAAGGCACATACGTGTCACAGCACCTTATTGTCCTGTGGGCTGGCCTCAGGGTTAGAATGGGTCACTAAAGGAAGACATGCCCTCAGTTAAGCACAAGTGTTCCTCTCTGAGGAAGAAGTGAAGGTATGTTGAATAGTGAACCAAGGGACCAAATTAATGGCATGTGCCTTTTCATTAGCCTAGTGATATAGCCACACTCAGAAGAGCCTGGCGAAGATCAAACACACTTTTAACTTGTTGTTCCGGGTCGTCGTGCTATCGGTGTTGCACAACGTGATTCCCAGGAAGTACAGTATAGACAGATTCTTTCTGTGCCAAGATGTAGCTCTATGGGTCCAGATTTCAAGTGATATGCATTAAGTAGCGATAAGAAGCCCTAATACTACACAATTATATCCTCAGTCCCCCATTTCTCTGATACAAGTGTGAGTATTGTACTATAAATTGTGCCTTCCTGTATTATGCTTATGCTAAAATGTTTATTCTATGCTACTGAGCCATTTACTTTATTTTTGTATTCTTATATTTTATTATTTATTATTGTTGTTGCATTGTCGAGAAGGAACCTGCAAGTAAGTATTTCGTTGAATGGGGTATACCATGTGTATCCTGTACATAGGACAATTAAACTTTAACTTTATTTGTTGCCATATTTTGACACAACACAAAAGCCCTGTGACACATCCCTATGAGACTGTATTGTGATAATATGAGGGCAAGAAAAAGTTATGTTTGGGGGTTTTGAGAAGTGGAAGATCTTAAAAAATCCCTGCTCGGCTCGTCAAATGAAAGCAAAAGTACATACAACCTGGTTATCATCACATTTCTCTGACTCATAGTAGAGACAGCACCAGTAGATTTATTTAGGAAGTTAGGAGGAGTCTGTGTTTTAAATAGTTGAGTCACACATTGACTGGATGTTTACAGGTCTGACACAAGCTCTGACACTTTCATCTGTGTGTGCTCTCTGGACTAACAGTCTGGACTAACAGCAGCGCTTTAAAGACTTTGGAAAAGCACGTGTACTCTTTTATCTCTTTGCTCCTGGCTTGGTAAGATCATTTCTTGGCGCTCGCCAGATGTCGACTAAAGTCAGACTCTTATGGTGTCGTTTTTCCCAGTTAAGAAGTAACACTTTGAAATTGAAGTATAACAATCTGGTTAAATGGGTCTGGGTGGCTGCCGCTCGTTGTGACAATGTCCTTATTTCTTTCTCTTCCAGTTTTCACTATCTTCTTTGTGAAGTTTAATTTTCATGGTGTCTTCAGAAAACTAGATTACAGACCAACTGTTTTATGATTTTTTTATAACTAGAGCAGCACATCCAGCCTCTAGTGTTTTATTTGAGACCTGCTTTAAGCATCCCCATGTTACTGGACCTAGATGTCTTCATATACAGAGTACTGTGCTCCATTGCTCTGATGAAGAGCCAGTGGCACCACATGTGCACCAGTTTCTGGCATGACAAGCATGCTGAATCAGTTGACTTAAAGTATCCATTAACCTCAACCATGATAATCAGTGAGCAATGTAAGCATGGGGTTTCTGTGGCTCCCATGGCACACCTCCAGATCAGTGTTAATTGAGAGGATGTGTGGTTTTATCACTGTAATCCGAGGAGTGTGTTCTGAAGGTGTATCTGGTTCCATATGTGTCTCTCTGCCCCGATGCTGGGATGGTCTCTCTCTGTCACCATGTCCCACAGCCTGGAGACTGGTGGGGGTCCGAGTGACTGTCCCCAGCCCAGCCCCAGGGCTCCTAGCTGGGTGGGGAGATTGCGTAGGGTGGAAGTGGGAGGTATGTGCAGCTGGTAGACATGATGTCTCAGAGCAGGGAAGTGCGTTCAGCTGTCTCACGACAGCTGGGTCTTTAACCTCAGAGGTGTCTCTGCAGGTCCCCTGTTTCTCATCTCACCCCTCTGCCACTCCTGCTTTTCAAAGTCTTGATTGGTTTGTCTCTGTTACAGATTGTTGTTCTATCAGTTTTGCCAAGGCATATTCCTCTTGTTGGTTTCCTATGGCACAAAGTTATGTATTGAACCATGTGGTCATGGGTGGAGGCTAGTAGTATCTGTGGATTGGCTGTGAAATTACTTGTTTCCTTCCTCTATGCAGATCGTGATGATCTCATTGGCCAAAGCTCTGAGGTGTTTGTGTTTGTGATCAGAGCCTGGCCAAGACGACCTCATTTCCTCTTCCTGTCTGACAGAGGATCATAATAATAACCCCTGTTTTCAGACCCCGCCACTATTCCCTGTATGTTAGTGGTACTTCCCAATCCATATCCCTATCCGCCACAGTGACTGAGATGATGGGTTTTCCAACCAAGGTTATTCCTGGAAAGAAAGAAAGAACATTTCTTGCTAATAGCTTAATATGTATATTTAGCTGTACACAATCACAGTGAAGGAGTGGAGGTAGGAGTAGCGGTCAGGGGCGTAAGACACCAGAGCTGTCGACAAATAAAAATGTGCTGACCGTTAAGTGGATTTGCTGCTCCGTAACCCAATCTAATTACCCAGTTGGGCAAAGGATTCTAACTTAATTTCATCTTTCTGTTTTCCTCAAGGTCTCTTGTATTAGCCAGCGCCTTAAGTAATGTGTATGTCAATGGACAAGGGTGACTTGGTGATCTAAATATGATCCCTGTGTAAAACCATATACATTTTGTAAAATGGGCTGTTTTTCTTTTTTGAATGCTGGTGTTGTGTCTACTATGGATGAAATGATATGACATGCTATTTTATAAAATAAATTTTCTGTAATTAATATTACCTGTTTAAACTAATCATGTAATTAACTAGGAAGTCAGGGCACCACAGAATAATGTTTATAGAGCCGTTGTCTTCCGAATAAACTCTTAAAGACCTGGTAATCTTTTATATCAATAGCAGTCAATTATTAATCGTCACCTTATTCATGAAACCGATATGACGGCTGGTAACACAAAGAAAGGGGGTTGGGTTTGAATGAACGCGCGGGAAGACTGAGGAACAAAAGTATTGGGTCTCTATCAGACATTATGAAGCTATGCTATCGTAAATACAGAATCTTGTGCATTCTAAGTAACGCACATTCGGAAAAGGAAATGCAAGAAATATATTTACTCTGAGCTGCGCTTCGATAGATTGGTCAAAGATGGAAGGCTGGGTTGCCCAGCAGAGATCTCCCTTGTCCTTTGAAGAATATTTCTGGGCGGATACGTTGTACTACCCTGTCGTTCTTAAGAGATTGTTCGTCCTTTCCTAGTCCACACACGTTTACAGCTGCTGCTGATAACTCGACGTCTAGGATGTATCACTTCTTTAGTGAATAAGAGTTCAAAGTTCACACCAAGTTGCCATACCATAAGCTCATGCTGTATTCTTGCTGGTGTAGTCGAAATCGTCACCTCCACATTGAAATTTGCTCATTTAAACGTATGGACATCAGTCCTCACGTCATCGGGAACACAAAGTTAATTCCGTTAGGTTGTAGTCGTTCAACCATTCGCAACCATAGCTCACGCTGAGGTTGGCTTAGTTCGCCGTGAATTGGGTCACGGGGACTCTTATAGAAATGTAGAAATGGTGTTGGTTCATCATTTCCAACCAATGCCTATTCATGTGGCCGTGGCCACTGATTGAGCATATTTTACTTATCATTTTAAAAACTAAAATTACATTTAATCTTTTCACAAATAGTTTAATATTTAAACATTTAAATTGAACAACAATGCCATGTGAATCTGATGTGTAGACTAGAATGTGTATACTTTCCAAGATACAGTTTGTCGTCCAATCATCAGTAATAATGTTTCAGACGACAACTGATCTGACATATTCTTTAAGTACCAACGGATACTTTCAACTGGTTGGATTACTGAAATATAGTTCCGTTCCCAACCTTTTAATATTAACATACTCTTTCTATGTTAACAAAGGGCTTTCCAAGAGTCCATTCTGTAGAGTAGAGAGAGAAAAGGGGGAAATGTATTTATGGGGGTCATAAACCGCAACGTCATGACACTGGTAATATTCATATTCCGTGTGATTGTGGAATATAATCCCTTTAGTTAACATTATGTGAAGAGAACCCAACAGCCACTGTGGTCGGTGTGATGGAACACAGGCTATTTATGATTCTGGTAAAGCACACATGTTGACAAGGTGTCAATGAACCAGTAAGCTCAGGACTGCCATATTTATCTTACCTAAGAGTGTCTATCTGCTTGAGAGAATCTGTAGGTATAATTTAGATGGGCCTCTGCTCCATAGAGGGGCGTTGCCATGACGATAGCAGATCCATGCATTGCCTAATGCAAGAATGTCAAACATACGGACCACAGGGGTGGTTTGAGTGAAAAAGCATTTCTTTATAAAATAATCAAACAAACTCACTACTTTAAAATCGGGGCTCTAGAGCACCCTCCCCACCACCACACAGGGGATCTTATGATGACCAGAGACACCCTCAAGACCACCGGGGGGGCCCACCTCAGCATTTCGGAGGACCTGATCGGTTTCGCCTTGACAATCCAGTAGACTTAAGACCAACCCGCCACAGTGGTCCACTGCTCCCGACCCCTCCAAAACTGAATGGAAACTGTGTAGGAATTTAAATGGACCTACATTTATACAGTTACTTAACTGTCCAGCTCACTAAAGCTGGACAGTCAGGGAGTATAGAAAATTCAAAAAAGATGGATAGAGGATGATTTTGACAATGTTTCCGCTCATTCCCGATGGCACTCTCCCACAACTAATCTCCCTCTCATTCTCACTCGTTCTCCCTCTCTTAGTTCAATTCAAATGGCTTGGGAAACTTATGTTTAGATTGCCAAAGCAAGTGGAATCTCTCTCTTTCTCTGTCCTCCCACCTATTTTCTCACCACTGTGCTTTCTAGCGCTCTGTCTCTCTTTTAGAAGTGAGATCAGGCTGGTTGGGTGGTAAGTACAGTATAGTTGGATTAGGACTGCTACAGTGAGGAATGCTTGTAGGCATTGGCATCAAGCCAGATATGATCATGATAGTCTTCTACTGCACACTGGCTGTGCTAACAATCAACATAATGTGCCAATGCTGGAGGGCTGAAAAAACTAGCCTGGCCTGGTTTGTACCACCCTGGGTGTGGTGTGACAATGACAAGTGAACAACAGACACAAAGCCAGATGAAATCCCCAGCTCTGCTCTCACCACTGGGAGCTAGACTCAGCATGTCCAAGTGCCTCTCCTATCATTATATTCTGTGAGTCTGGTTTAGCCTCGAAACAACTTCCAAGCAGAGGATTGTGTTTATGTTGTTACTGGTCATGTTAAAGAGGACTGACATTATTTAGCGTGTTGGTAGAATTAGAACTCGGGTAGTTTTGAGCTCCAGAATGGCGCAGAGGTCTAAGACACTGTATCTCAGTGCTAGAGGCATCACTACAGACCCTTGTCCATTTCCAGGCTGTATCACAACCGGTTGAGATTGGGAGTCCCATAGTGCGGTGTACAGTTGGCCCAGCATTGTCTGGGGTTTGGCCGGGGTAGGACGTCATTGTAAATAAGAATTTGTTCTTAACTGACTTGCCTAGTTAAATAAAATAGTATGGGAATGTAGAGTGTAATGGCAGTGATGCTGTCTTGATCTCATCTCATTGTGTGGGGAGCTAGACAATGTGCTTTCATATATTGATGCTCTACAGGCCAAGACAGGAAATAGACTGATTGTGCTATGTTATATGTGGTCTTTTGCATGAATTCCTTCTTGCCCCTTTAATGGTTACTGTAATGTAGCCCGATCTGTGCCATAGTAAACTCTATTAAACTGGCAGTTTTATATAAATAACATAGTCATTTTACATGTATTTTTTTTGTATTGGCTAAGTAAGTCATTTTGCAATACAAAGGTTTGATTCAACATCAGACCAAGATCATAAATAGAGGTAGCATCACTGACATCACCAACCCTGACCATGACAGAAGGTCCACCATTTCAAAGAACTCAGACAGCAGCAGCATGTTTACAGCTGTCTCCCACCTCAGCCTGTCACACTCTGCAGTGAGAACTAACACAGCCCAAACACTGGCCATTTTGAAGGGGCTTCCATGTGGTTAGAGCATTAGGCCAGTAACCGAAAGGTTGCTAGATCGAATCCCCGAATACCATTGTTCCTAGGCCGTCGTTGTAAATAATAATTTGTTCTTAACTGACTTGCCTAGTTAAATAAAGGTTCAATAAAACAATCCTCTCTGCAGTGTGTTACTAGTCTCTGCTCCTCTGGGACAGGGCTGTCTGTGCAATGCTATGCTGGGAGGTGGCTCAGGCATAGCTGTTTATGGGCTGTGGAAGCTGTATCTGCTCAACTGTTTTGAAGAGACTGTTTACATTCAAGTCACTGAAATGGCGTGACTCAGACAGAGAGAATGGTTGGGAGGTAAGAAGGATGTAAATAAGTTTTGCGGTTGGTTTGAGAAGCTCTAGCCCCAGGGGAATTGTTTCTGTATTGTTACAAACTACAGACGGTAGCTAGGGGGTAGGTGGGGGGACAGAGACCACTCCGCCTCTTTTTCTCCTCCTCTCTGTCCTTTTCCTACTCCCCCCAGCTCCCCGGTGACTCCTGTCCTGAGCCTTAGGAGGAAGTGTGTGACGCAGTGGGTCAGTCTGTTAGATATCTGGCTGCAGAAGGACAGAGGCATCCAGGTTTAATATTGATTAGTGTGTTATTGGCTATAGAGGGGGAGGGCAGAAGGTAAGTCTCTGCTTTTCTAATCCTTTGTCTGTACTGCTAATACTGTAACGCATGCTTGACCTTTTGATTCTTAAAGTAAGCAGATAACATTTATGTTGTATGATAAGAGTTGTTTCAGTCACAGTTGGTCAGATGGACAGAAGTGTGTAGGGCTGTGGCGGTCACACAAAATGTTGTATCCGGTGAATTTCAAGCAAATAACTGCTGGCCTCGCGGTAATTGACCGTTAATTAACATAAACACATTTAGTATCTCCTGGCTTCCACATACACTACCGGTCAAAAGTTTTAGAACACTTACTCTGGGATGCTAGCCTTCTAGGAAGAGTTGCAAAGAAAAAGCCATATCTCAGACTGGCCAATAAAAATAAAAGATTAAGATGGGCAAAAGAACACAGACACTGGACAGAGGAACTCTGCCTAGAAGGCCAGCATCCCGGAGTCGCCTCTTCACTGTTGACGTTGAGACTGGTGTTTTGCGGGTATTATTTAATGAAGCTGCCAGTTGAGGACTTGTGAGGCATCTGTTTCTCAAACTAGACACTCTAATGTACTTACTTAATGAAGTAGTACACACCATGGAACGAGATCTTCAGTTTCTTGGCAATTTCTCGCATGGAATAGCCTTCATTTCTCAGAACAAGAATAGACTTACGAGTTTCAGAAGAAAGTTATTTGTTTCTGGACATTTTGAGCCTGTAATCGAACCCACAAATGCTCCAGATACTCATCTATTCTAAAGAAGGCCAGTTGTATTGCTTCTTTAATCAGAACAACAGTTTTCAGCTGTGCTAACATAATTGCAAAAGGGTTTTCTAATGACCAATTAGCCTTTTTAAAATGATAAACTTGGATTAGCAAACACAACGTGCCATTGGAACACAGGAGTGATGGTTGCTGATAATAGGCCTCTTTACGCCTATGTAGATATTCCATAAAAGATCTGCCGTTTCCAGCTACAATAGTCATTTACAACATTAACAATGCCTACACTGTATTTCTGATCAATTTGATGTTGTTTTAATGGACAAAACATTGCCTTTTCTTTCAAAAACAAGGACATTTCTAAGTGACCCAAAACTTAAGAACGGTAGTGTATGTGTGTACGATATCTCTTTAAATCCAAACCCAGATCTCATCCTTTCCCTTATTCTCTCTCTATTCCAGGGAGCTCTCTCAAAGATGGCAGCCTTCCCCAGGGTCTAAGGCAGCCATATTGGTTAACGTGAACAGTGTCAGTCGGATCCAGCCTGGAGGCCCATCTAGCCCGTCCCTGCAACTCCGTCACCACAACACACACACCAAGCCCAGTGGCCACCAGGCCTTCACCCTCCTCCCCGTCAGCAGCAAGTCCCCGTGGGCCCACGCCTGCTCTGCCCAGGGCTACAAGACCACTCCCTCTGGCAAGATGGCCGCTGATGCCCACCACCTGAGGAAGACGGGCAACGGAAGCTTCTATCTGGTGTCCTCTGACCCTCCCCAAACCCCAGGCAATCTCAGGTCCCAGCCCAGCACCCCCAGGTCAGTGTCACCCCAGTATGCCTCCACACTTCCCATCTACGATGACGCAGGATCACAGTGTCCCATCTATGATGAGCCTCCTGCGGACATGGAGGTGGAGGGGGCTAACCTCCATAATGGGCCTGGTGGTCTGTCCCGCCTCACCCCCACACACAGCCTGCAGAAGCTCAGGCTTCTCCAGCACCCTGGCTCCTCTCACTCAATCTCTAGGCACAAGAGGAACCCCTCCGCCTCTGACTACAGCCCTGCTGGCCTGGAGGGCATCAAGCACATGATCAATGTGGACCCCAAACAGGCCCTTCTGTCCACCTCCCCTGGCCCCAACCGCACCCCCACCCCACGGCCAGACCCCCTCTTGGCCCAACCCCAGAAGGAGTCAGGGACCCCAGTGCTGCCAGGTATCCTGGAGAAGAAGCAGCAATGGCGGGCCCTGGAGGCCAGTGTGTTGAGGGCAATGGAGGCTCGCCACAGCAGGCAGAGCAGCCAGGACTTCCCCACACCTCCAGGGCCCCGGACCACCACCACCTACCAGGACTCTGGCTACTCCACTGGGCCCTCACCCAGCCTGAGGAGGAAGAGCCGGCGGAGAGTGGGGGCCGGGGGGAGACCAGGCTCAGTGGGCAGCAGCGGGGACCTGTGTGCCCTCAACGAGAGGCTGATGGTGGAGATGAGGGAGGTGGTGAGCCGCTCCAACACCATGAGGGAGATGAAGGCTGGAGGCCTGGGGGCGCGAGAAGACGTCCCCTCCGCCAGCCGTTTGCTGAGCAGGGTAGGTAATCATAGCATCCCGGCCCTGGCGCCGCTGGAGATGCCAGGAAGGCAGAAGAGGACCTATGAGAAGGTGGACACCCTGGAGAAGAGCATCACCAGTCAGGCCAGCCTCTCCTCACCAGACACCCCCGGACCCCCCTCACAGGTACACATACACTCCGGTGTTTGTCTTTGTCTCTGTCTCGTCTCTGTCACATGTCTCTGACTGTCTGTGAGAGATTAGACCTGATAAATTGAATAGTTCTGGTTTGTCTACTTGGTTAAAACCCTGACTGGTGCTTATTGTTGTGCGGTGTGTTTATGTAGAACGGTTTGTTTTGTTTGTTTGGATTCTGTTTTGTTTTGTCTGGAGGTAGTAAAATTGCTGGTTCCTTTCCAGGACTACTTTCATTGCTAGACCAGTGAGAGTGTCTCAATTCCAAGTTAAATTTGTGCACACCACAGTAAGGACAGATTAGCTCATTAGGCCTATCATATAACTAGATGAATGTGATTAATTTCATTTTGACTTGGCAGTGTAATATATACACACACACTGTCAGGGGGTTGTCTTATTAGGCTAGTACAGGTGCACATGATTTGAGTTAGGGGAGCATTTTCCCTCTCATGAACAATTTACATAATCAACAGTTTAGAGCCATAGCAGATCTTTAGTGCTATGAGTACTGCCAAATATAATCCCAAAAGCTTTCTCAACAACGCACCCCACTCCATATCATGTGCGTTCCAGTATTCCAATGAAGCTATAGAGCCAAAAAGGTAATGATGTTTGAATATTTTTTTGGGGTATAAAACAAGATCTGTAAACAGAACAATTAGACTGGACGATGGTAGGAGTGTCAGGCTCGGAGGCCGCACTGGTCCAATACATGGTTCCCTCTGGTCAGGAAGGAGAGCCACTGTGTCCCAGATGGCACAGGGTTAGAGAGCTGGGTAGGGGTGGGGCTCAGGGGCTGGTGCCATGAGGGGTTGGTACTGAAGCAATCACATTTAAACAAATATTGGAAACGGGCCCCTAAGCCTGTTCTTGAATACTCCACAGACCTGCTGTTATATCATGATACACACAGATATGCACGTACAGAATGCTCACACACACACTTCTGGTTGTTGACTATTCCCCTGTATAGCTTTGCCTGTATTGTTCTATCCTTTCCATTGTAGAGAAGCAGAAGATTTGCTTCTTTTTCAAAACACAGTGAACCCAGGGGTTTAAATCCAGCACTGAAATGTGATCGGTTTTAACTGTGTAATCTTTATACACAACCCTGAATGTTTCATGTTGAAATCTGAATTTAAGGACTTAAATAGAAATGTAATTCAAATCTGCAATTGAATTACTACCGTGTCATGGGGCATCTTAAAGCTATCTGTATAAAAGAAAGGGGGAATAATAGAAAACATAATTCATACTATCAGTGTTCCTTTGCCTTGTTCTATTTGATCTTAAACAGTGACCCATGCTACTCATTTAAGACCATGAAGTGCATATGACCATAAAGAAGTGCTGCCAAACTCAAATCTGGCACAATCTAACCCCACATTACATCATGGTCACATTGAAGAAATACGTTTAACATTTTATGTTCAGATAGTACATTTCTGCTTTGATTTGGCCTGGGTTTCTTTTTGTTCCTGGATGTTTCTCTGAGGCTGACCAGAGCTGGATTACTGGTCTGGTTTTCACTGTGAAGGGGCTGTGACTGTGGATAGGGCTCCTTATAGGCAGAAATCCCACTTGGGATCAGACGGTGGATTTGCACATGTAGTGTTGAAGGAGAGGTGGGTCGGGGCAGAACAGAGGTAGGGGCTCCTCACCTGCTCCTGATGAAAAAGGCCCATGTGGATATTGGGGCATTTATGGGTGATGCGGTTCCTTTCTGTCTTTAGAGAATGAATGTGCCTATCCTGAAACAATTCCCCCTTGAGCCCTCGAAACTGCAGAGCAGAGGATACTAGGAGACTACAGCTGTGGACATACAGTACATCAATACATACATACAGTTGAAGTCGGAGGTTTACATACACCTTAGCCAAATACATTTAAACATTTAAAGTTTTTCACAATTCCTGACATTTAATCCTAGTAAAGATTCCCTGTCTTAGGTCAGTTAGGATCACCACTTTATTTTAAGAATGTGAAATGTCAGAATAATAGTAGAGAGAATGATTTATTTCAGGTTTTATTTCTTACATCACATTCCCAGTGGCTGATGTCTTGAGCTGTTGCTTCAATATACACTGCTCAAAAAAATAAAGGGAACACTTAAACAACACAATGTAACTCCAAGTCAATCACACTTCTGTGAAATCAAACTGTCCACTTAGGAAGCAACACTGATTGACAATAAATTTCACATGCTGTTTTGCAAATGGAATAGACAACAGGTGTAAATTATAGGCAATTAGCAAGACACCCCCAATAAAGGAGTGGTTCTGCAGGTGGTGACCACAGACCACTTCTCAGTTCCTATGCTTCCTGGCTGATGTTTTGGTCACTTTTGAATGCTGGCGGTGCTTTCACTCTAGTGGTAGCATGAGACGGAGTCTACAACCCACACAAGTGGCTCAGGTAGTGCAGCTCATCCAGGATGGCACATCAATGCGAGCTGTGGCAAGAAGGTTTGCTGTGTCTGTCAGCGTAGTGTCCAGAGCATGGAAGCGCTACCAGGAGACAGGCCAGTACATCAGGAGACGTGGATGAGGCCGTAGGAGGGCAACAACCCAGCAGCAGGACCGCTACCTCCGCCTTTGTGCAAGGAGGAGCAGGAGGAGCACTGCCAGAGCCCTGCAAAATGACCTCCAGCAGGCCACAAATGTGCATGTGTCTGCTCAAACGGTCAGAAACAGACTCCATGAGGGTGGTATGAGGGCCCGACGTCCACA
This sequence comes from Brachymystax lenok tsinlingensis, assembly GCA_030435695.1. Classification (NCBI taxonomy): domain Eukaryota; kingdom Metazoa; phylum Chordata; class Actinopteri; order Salmoniformes; family Salmonidae; genus Brachymystax; species Brachymystax lenok. The sequence continues at coordinate 20,134,505 of CM059797.1, read as the reverse complement.
GGTGGGGGTTGTGCTTACAGCCCAACACCTGTGCAGGACGCTTGGCATTTGCCAGAGAACACCAAGATTGGCAAATTCGCCATTGGCGCCCTGTGCTCTTCACAGATGAAAGCGGGTTCACATTGAGCACGTGACAGACGTGACAGAGTCTGGAGACGCCGTGGAGTACGTTCTGCTGCCTGCAACATCCTCCAGCATGACCGGTTTGGCGGTGGGTCAGTCATGGTGTGGGGTGGCATTTCTTTGGGGGGCCGCACAGCCCTCCATGTGCTCGCCAGAGGTAGCCTGACTGCCATTAGGTACCGAGATGAGATCCTCAGACCCCTTGTGAGACCATATGCTGGTGCGGTTGGCCCTGGGTTCCTCCTAATGCAAGACAATGCTAGACCTCATGTGGCTGGAGTGTGTCAGCAGTTCCTGCAAGAGGAAGGCATTGATGCTAAGGACTGGCCCGCCTGCTCCCCAGACCTGAATCCAATTGAGCACATCTGGGACATCATGTCTCGCTCCATCCACCAACGCCACGTTGCACCACAGACTGTCCAGGAGTTGGCGGATGCTTTAGTCCAGGTCTGGGAGGAGATCCTCAGGAGACCATCCGCCACCTCATCAGGAGCATGCCCAGGCGTTGTAGGGAGGTCATACAGGCACGTGGAGGCCACACACACTACTGAGCCTCATTTTGACTTGTTTTAAGGACATTACATCAAAGTTGGATCAGCCTGTAGTGTGGTTTTCCACTTTAATTTTGAGTGTGACTCCAAATCCAGACCTCCATGGGTTGATACATTTGATTTCCATTGATAATTTTTGTGTAATTTTGTTGTCAGCACATTCAACTATGTAAAGAAAAAAGTATTGAATAAGATTATTTCATTCATTCAGATCTAGGATGTGTTATTTTAGTGTTCCCTTTATTTTTTTGAGCAGTGTATATACATAATTTTCCTTCCTCATGATGCCATCTATTTTGTGAAGTGCACCAGTCCCTCCTGCAGCAAAGCACCCCCGTAACATGATGCTGCCACCCCCTGTGCTGCACGGTTGGGATGGTGTTCTTCAGCTTGCAAGCCTCCCCCTTTTTCCTCCAAACATAACGATGGTCATTATGGCCAAACAGTTCTATTTTTGTTTCATCAGACCAGAGGACCTTCCTCCAAAAAGCATGATCTTTGTCCCCATGTGCAGTTGCAAACCGTAGTCTGTCTTTTTTTATGGTGGTTTTGGAGCAGTGGCTTCATCCTTGCTGAGCGGCCTTTCAGGTTATGTTCGAGATAGGACTCGCTTTTGTACCTGTTTCCTCCAGCATCTTCACAAGGTCCTTTGCTGTTGTTCTGGGATTGATTTGCACATTTTGCACCAAAGTACGTTCAGCTCTAGGAGACAGAACGCGTCTCCTTCCTGAGCGGTATGGCGGCTGCGTGGTCCCATGGTGTTTATACTTGCGTACTATTGTTTGTACAGATGAACGTGGTACCTTCAGGCGTTTGAAAATTGCTCCCAAGGATGAACCAGACTTGTGGAGGTCTACAATTTTTTTCTGAGGTCTTGCCTGATTTCTTTTGATTTTCCCATGATGTCAAGCAAAGAGGCACTGAGTTTGAAGGTAGGCCTTGAAATACATCCACAGGTACACCTCCAATTAACTCAAATTATGTCAATTAGCCTATCAGAAGCTTCTAAAGCCATGACACAATTTTCTGGAATTTTCCAAGCTGTTTAAAGGCACAGTTAACTTGGTGTATGGAAACCTCTGACCCACTGGAATTGTGATACAGTGAATTATAAGTGAAGTAATCTGTCTGTAAACAATTGTTCAAAAAATTACTTGTGTCATGCACAAAGTAGATGTCCTAACCGACTTGCCAAAACTATAGTTTATTAACAATACATTTGTGGAGTGGTTGAAAAACGAGTTCTAATGACTCCAAGTGTATGTAAACTTCCGACTTCAACTGTACATACATACTGCTGCACTGACACTTTCTCTCTCCCTCTCTCTTCCCTCACCCCTCTCTCTCTCCTCTGTCTTCCCTCTCTCTGTCTCCTGAAGGCGGGAACCCTGGAACTGAAGGCTCAGTTGGACAGCAGGAAGAAAGGTATGGTAGACGGACAAACAGGCTCACTGGGCCCCCACCACCAGCGCTCCGTCTCCCATGACAACAGAGAGGGAGGAGGAATAGGAGGCTCCTACCACCAGCTCTCTTACGCCACCCTGCGCCAGCCCCCAACCACAGACACCTCAGGCATGGCGGACTGGGCCAGCAAGCACCTGAACATGCACACCCAGGGCCTGTTCCGCCGCCGTGTCTCCATCGCCAACATGCTCTCCTGGAACCGCGGCTCCATCAAGAAGCCCATGCTGGTGACCAGCGACCGCGCTGTGAGGAAGGAGGCCTGTGAGATGTTCAAGCTGGTCCAGGCCTACATGGGAGACAGACCCTCCCGCCTAGACCGCCGCCACACTGCCCTGCTCATCATCACTAAGTGCTGGGGCACGCAGGGCCTGAGGGACGAGCTGTATGTGCAGCTGGTGAGGCAGACCACGGGAAACACCAGCCCAAGGAGCCTGGCTGCAGGCTGGGAGCTGATGGCTGTCAGCCTGGCCTTCTTTGCCCCCTCGCCCAAGTTCCGCTGCTACCTGGAGGGATACATCCAGAGGCACTCGGATCCGAGCAGCGACAAGAAACAGGGTGGGTCGTATTTCCCTGTTTCCTCCGTCACTCTGTCTATGGGTGTCATTATCATCAGGACAGGTCTAGTTTGAAGGGTGTGATGGTTTGAATTGGTTTTTACCTCTTCTCTTCTGTTTGCTCTTTGTGGATGTTATTAGATTTTCTCAATAGCCCTTTAACCTCTGCCTTATTTTCTGGTTTCCAGTGACTCAGTTCATACTAGAACAGCAAGACATGAAACTGAAGAAGAACTCAAAGTCCAGAAAGAAACGGAAACAGAACACAGATGAAGAAGGTAGGTCTGAGATCACTAATGTAACATTATAAAGATTTATGTTTAGTATGGGGAGTGTTTTCCAAAGTTGCCCAGGAGGAAGTCTGTTGGGGAGTGCTGAAGTGAGAGACCAATAATTTGTAACTTGTCAAGATTGTCTGTTATTTCCTTTTGGGTTAGAAACCATTACAAACCAAACATGGTTCATATCTATCTCACTGCAGATGAAGGAGTGAAATAGAAATGTGTAATTATATGTGAAGAATATGGAGTGAAATAGAAATTCATACCATATCACTTGACTACCATGCTGATATGCAGAGTTTCCCTGGTAGATTATGAATAGTTATGAATAGTTTTCACAAAATACCACAGGAGGTGATAAAAGAGCTAAATGACGACATTGGAGCCATGTTAGTGGTTCTCTCTGGCAGTCCCACATTACGTGTCCATCAATGATCTAAGGAAAGCCACTACACATGAGCCCATTAGGGCAACCCACAATACCAGCCTTGATAATGTCATCAGCGAGGACCTATACTCGTCTCCAGGCATTGACCACACTAGTGAACTCACACACATTGAACAGCAATGACTGTGCCACCAATCTATACACTGGACAACAACAGTGACTCACAGGCCATGAGGAACGGTTTCCTTTCATGGGTGTGACTCACTGAAGAGGTTTTCAGATATTTTCTGGAATAATGACTTGAGGGAGAGGGCTATTACATTACTCACCAGCCAACCACAGGGGAAAGCCTCCTCACAAACAGCACAATGAGAGCTGCTGTCTGTTTGATGGATAGACGAGCTGAAATTAAGTGTGGTGTTGTGACCATGGCACGGAGCAGCTGTGAGCAGAGGGGTGGGAGGGAGTCACGTGTGGGAACTGGAGGCCTCTTGGCCTGGGCTTCTCTTGGGCCAGGGCTGGTCTTCTCTTGGGCCAGGGCTTCTCTTGGGCCAGGGCTTATCTTTGGCCAGAGCTGGGCTTCTCTTGGGCCAAGGCTGGGCTGAGGCGGGCCTTGCTTACTTGGGTTTAAACACTTAGCTATGAATGAGACTTGACTGAGGTAGCAACACTGACTAAACAGACCCCTTGGAGAATCTCAGAGATACTTTCTGAACCCATGTGTTGGCAGGTGTCATCACATTCTCTGTCTTGTGCTCTTAATCCTCTAATGAGTAGTGATTTCTCACGGGCTCTGGTTGCTTTGTTGTTGGTTCTGCCTTATCAAAACAACATGTTCATTTGGACCACCGCTGGTGTTCAAACCTGCTCTCAGGCTGGGTAAAGAAAAGAACCCAACTCTTTATTTTCTTCCTCTATTGACTAGTGAATTCAGGGAGTCTTGGGGAAAACAGTGTGTTTTCTCAGATATCAAGAGGGAAAATATCGGTATGATCTCTGTAATTAGCTGTAATTACAGTCAAACTCGGCCAGATTAATGACTGTGAACATGCATGGGAGTCCGTCACCTGTTTGCTATAAATCCAGGGGCTTTCAGTTCAGTCTAGGGAACATTCCGGTAAGGATGTTTTTCATCGCAGCACAAAGTTCTCCATCTGGCCGGGGTTCAGTCACCTGAGAGAGAGTTCTCTGGGAAGGAAGGGCGATGGACGAGACCCCATGGGTGTGATGGGGAGGCTCGGGGAGGGAAGTAGAGGCCTGGTTTATGTGTAAACTTGAGTTATCACAGAGACAATGGATAGGGGTGTAGGTAGCGATACCTCTGCTCCCTCCAGTGTCCTAAGTGTCTGTCTGATGAATCACCTGGGACATGATGTGCTGGCTGGTTGGCTGACTCCAGTCTCCCAGATTTTCTTCCTGTACCGTGACAGTTGAGACGTGTATGCTCTGATCCCCATATGGCAGAATCACACTGCGAACATGTCTCTTCAATTACCTCCTTGGAAATATCTGACATCTGTGGGAACAAATAGCTTGTCCTTTTAGTGAGGAATTGTTTAACCCTTTATATGTTGGCTCCGTTGGAAGGTTGCTCACAGGGTTCCCTCACTGAGCAGATGTATCTGTGAAGGTGTGAACTGCAGCTAAAATGAGAGTTGTATTTCCCATGAGTCTCATTCGTCAGTTTTACAGTGGCCCTGTCTTCCTTCTCTCTTTACAGGTCTACCTATCAGCATGTATGCAAAGTTCTGCTATCGCAAACTACAGAAAGTATCCATAACTGGAGGCAAAAAGGTGAGTAGAGATATGAGCAGGGAAAGGGGGTGGGGAATGTCGACAAGTGGGGAAGCCTTGGGCAATAGTAAAAAAATGTCTGAATGCAGTAAAAACATAACCCCGCCCTGAATTTCCCTCTCTTTTTTAATACCCACAGTGGACCAAACCAATACAGATGTTGATAGAGAGATAAGTAATGCTAAATACATAAACATGGACATTAGCCAGAAACACATTATCATGGATAGATCCTTATTGGGACAGTCACAGGCCTTAACATAAAGATAATACATAGTTATAGTCTATTCCAGATATCATCTTTGATGTCGACAGTCATAGACATAGTCATACATGTACAGTACAAAATGTCCTAGTAGTTACGCTCTGTGAACCTCCCCTGCAGGGTCTTCGTAAGCCCACTCTGGAGGAGATTGACCACAGCAGACGGGCCATCGTGACCCCCTCCCTGTTTGGCAGCTCCTTGGACGAGGTGATGGAGCGCCAGAGTGAACTCTTCCCAGACAGGAAGCTACCCTGGGTACAGGTGCAACTCTCCCAATACGTCCTGGCACTAGGAGGGGCCCAGACCGAGGGCATCTTCAGGTGAGACTGACGGACAGGAGGTCAGCCAATCACCTCATTGGACTTGGTGTATTCACCAGGGTTAGGGTGAATTACATTTCAATTCAGAAAGTAAACGAAATTCCAATTCCACATTTTCCTAATTGAAAAGCATTGAAGAGAATTGGAATTTCAGTGTACTTCCTGAATTATCTGGAAATGGAATGGACCCCAACTCTGGTTTTCACCAATGAGGTGTGGGGTAGTGTTGTGTGTTTAGCAAGGTAGCAGTCATAAGAGGAGATCTAGACAAAGCAAGTATCTAGACAAATGTATGTGTCAGCCTTGGTGGGTGGTCTCCTGAAGCAGTACAGTTTAAAGTCAATGTTCCCTGTGCAGCCTACTGTACAGAGACAGAAAACAGAGCAAACATTGCCAACCACTGCTCAAGAGCCCCTGGATACCAGCAATGTTTAATGTGTAGTTAGTCTTTGTTTGGTCTTTCTGTAGCGCATTCAATTCCATACGATTTTAAGGCTCGGACACATCAGTAGCGTTTGCTGGCCAAGAGTACTTCGCACCTGCTTAATCGAATGTCCGGATATCTGAACGGACATTAGGATTTGATTACTTGTTTATTTTTTGGTTACAATAAAAAAGCTTTGTCTAAATTAAATTTGATCTAAAATGATATACCATGACATATGAATTGTAATAAAACACATGTTTGAATATAGTTTTTATAGCGTGCATTGAGCTGCGCATTGGTATGCAATTTTCCCCACTTCAAATAGCAATTACAGGCGCTCACCTATCATAGTTTACACAATACCTAACACAGTACCTGGCCAGGTCGCAGTTGTAGATGAGAACTTGTTTTCTCTCAACTGGCCTACCTGGTTAAATAAAGGTGAAATAAATAAATTAAATAAACACAGATCAATGCAAAATACTCACCAGAAAACCTTTTAGTAACAGAATCAGTTCTCTCATGGCAAAAATCAGACCTCTCTTTCACTGTTGCTGTTAGCCAAACTACTGGCGAAAAGCAGCATGTCCACTATTTACCTCTGCCATGTGTATTTGCTTCATACATTTTTACAAAAAAACGACTGTCCGGAAATCCGAAACAATGTAATGATATTATTTGAATAGTAAAATAATTTCAAATGCCCATCCATAGAACAGAGTACCGGCCGTAATTTGCTAACCAATTCTACATGTAAAATTACGAAAATGTCTGCAGTTAGATGTCAACAGTTAGATGTCAACCAGCCACTCAACATTAGATTTTTCGTTGTGGGGATATAGCTCTTCCTAGTGGCTTTGCAGTGCAACTGAGTACTGAATTATATTTAATACCGCTTTTTCTGTAGGGTGCCAGGAGATATCGATGAAGTCAACGTACTTAAGCTTCAGGTCGACCAATGGAGGATCCCAGAAAACCTCTCAGACCCCAACGTACCTGGTGAGGTAGTCTGTACCTCTGTTATCTGTGTGTGTGCATGCTTGTGTGCGCTAGTGTTAACACTGTCCCTGTCTCTTCCAGCCTCCCTAATGAAGCTTTGGTATCGTGAGTTGGAGGAGCCTCTCATCCCCATGGCCTTCTACAAGCAGTGTGTCAGTAACTATGATGACCCCGTGGCAGCTGTCACTGTTGTCCAGTGCCTGCCTGAGCTCAACAGACTGGTGCTGTGCTACTTCATCCACTTCCTGCAGGTAATCATCACACGACACTAAACACTACAGCTAATGGACTGTACCTGTCCAGGACAACACTAGACAGTCATCCTGTCATACAACTATTATCATATTCAACCTTGGAGACATGGTCATTGGTCAGGCAGTTGAAATGGAACAAATTACAACAAACTCATGAACTTGTCCTTAGTCATTCATTGTCAGTATCATTAATACAGAATATGGTCAATCTCAGTTTCAAGATACTGTACCTACTCTCCCTCTGTCCCTCACAATTTCTCTCCCTGTCATCCACTAATTATCCCCAGGTGTTTGCTCAGCCTGCCAATGTGTCTGTTACTAAGATGGATGTCAATAACCTTGCCATGGTGATGGCCCCAAACTGCCTCCGCTGCCAGTCTGATGATCCACTAATCATCTTTGAGAACACACGCAAGGAGATGTCCTTCCTGCGCATGCTCATCGTTCACCTGGACACCAGTTTCATTGAGGGTGTTGTATAGACTGACTCCTGCCTTCCCTGACATCACATGCCCCATGGTCACAGAGAGATTCACTCTGCTTTTCTGTATGAAGCCTGCCCCACTCCATTGACTGGTCTGAAAGCACAAAGCAGCAACACATGCACATGCACTGGAAAATCATACTATATGTTACAAATTTGTTGTGCTTAAGATCCTGGAGTGCATCTTTAATACTGTCACTTGACATTGGACCCACTCTCTGTTCTACTTTCTGGCTGCAGAACAATACATCCTGTATGTGCTGACTGCAGAGGAGACATTGTGCTTTTAACTGCATGTAAAATCTAAATGTCCTTATGACTGAATGTGAAGTGCTATTGTTTCACTGGATATGTGCGCTGTGCAGAAGGAGTTTCATATGGTTTGTATAGGATGGACTTTGTTGTCAGGAAACAGGGCAACTGTCAAACAGACCCGGGGTCCCTGCCTTATTTATATCTACTCAGAAACCATGTTGATATTTGGCCTCTTTTGTCGGGCTGTGTGTGTGTGTTTTTGCGTGTGTGTGTGTGTGTGTGTGTGATGAGGGGGAAAATATATTTAAAATGTCTCATTAGAAATAAGCTTGTCTGTGATGTTTTTAGTAGTTATATTAGCATTGAGACTAATGCAGGCTCTTGTTATGTTGATGATTTTATCTGAAGCGGCAGAGTACCACCACAGCTATTTTAATATACTGTACAGTCAGAGCCTACATGTCAAAGTACAAACTGGAAGAAATAAAATGCCCTTTTTTAGTGGTCTGTGGAGAGAGTGTTCTACATTAAAAACCTTCTGAGGAAGGACGTTGTAAATGTATACTGTCTGGTACATGTATGTATTGTACTGTACTGTGTGTATGGGAGATCTATTCAAGGCGATAAACCAATATCTAATTGAAAAGAAACATAAACAAATGTATAAAGTACTACTGTCACATTTTCTTTTGGCTCAGGTGTTCTGTTAAAACAGTTTTAGTGATAACTGCTCTCTGCTTCCCGGTCTACCTGAAAGTCAGATTTGTACGTGCTCCAAAACTATGGATGGGGCACTCTGGTGATGTAGATAAGACTGTCCCTGGAGGCTTTGCTAATGTAAATAATGCTTGTAAATAGTAAGATCTATGGCTGTATTTTTTTTAAATGATCCAGGGTAAAGGTGAATATTCCTGTTGCGATAGAAGAAGAAAAAAGTGTTTTTGTTGGTTTTTTAATTACTGTTCATTTCCCTGCTGTAAACTTGCCTTTGAAAATAGTACTGATTCAACCACTCGTGTGTGCATTTATTATGTGAACATAGCCTCTGTTATTCTATGGAGGGAGTGTTCATGAAAAATAAAGGTTTGTTTCATTGTAGAACGGTTATCATTGATTTACTGGATTAAGTGTATAACAAAGTTCTCTATCATTGATTGAGGGTATTTCCCCATGGTAATCCCTACATTCATGTCTGGTCCAAATGTGTTGTATCGTCTTTGTTCTGTTTGAGTATTGCCATGAGCATGGTCCTCAGTTCTTTATGGTTGTCATGTCATTGTCCTACAAATACAAACAAAAAATGTTTTACATAATGTAGAGCAGAAGTTGCAGAAAATGAAATCAACAATATGATTAGGATAAAAGCCATGTTTCTAAATAAAGAACATTTGGCCTATTTTGGAATAAAACAAGAGAGCACTATTCAATAAATAATAGCATGACAAATGTGCTGAGTGATAAGATGTCAAATAGCCTAGCCTACTATAGATGTCAAATAGCCTAGCCTACTATAGATGTCAAATAGCCTAGCCTACTATAGATGTCAATTTGCCATTGGAAGTACAGTTGAAGTTCGACGTTTACAAACACTTAGATTGGAGTCATTAAAACTCGTTTTTCAACCACTCCACAAATTTCTTGTTAACAAACTATGGTTTTGGCAAGTCGGTTAGGACATCTACTTTGTGCATGACACAAGTAATTTTTCCAACAATTGTTTACAGATTTTTTTTCACTTATAATTCACTGTATCACAATTCCAGTGGGTCAGAAGTTTACATACACTAAGTTGAATGTGCCTATAAACAGCTTGGGAAATTCCAGAAAATGATGTCATGGCTTTAGAAGCTTCTGATAGGCTAATTGATATAATTTGAGTCAATTGGAGGTCTACCTGTGGATGTATTTCAAGGCCTACCTTCAAACTCAGTGCCTCTTTGCTTTACATCATGGGAAAATCAAAAGAAATCAGCCAAGACCTCAGAAAAGAATTGTAGACCTCCACAAGTCTGGTTCATCATTGGGAGCAATTTCCAAATGCCTGAAGGTACCACGTTCATCTGTACAAACAATAGTACGCAAGTATAAACACCATGGGACCATGCAGCCGTCATACCGCTCAGGAAGGAGACGCGTTCTGTCTCTTAGAGATGAATGTACTTTGGTGCGAAAAGTGCAAATCAATCCCAGAACAACAGCAAAGGACCTTGTGAATATGCTGGAGGAAACAGGTACAAAAGTATCTGTATCCACAGTAAAACGAGTCCTACATCGACATAACCTGAAAGGCCGCTCAGCAAAATCACCATGCTCCAAAACCACCATAAAAAAAGCCAGACTACGGTTTGCAACTGTACATGGGGACAAAGATTGTACTTTTTGGAGAAATGTCCTCTGGTCTGATGAAACAAAAATAGAACTGTTTGGCCATAATGACTATTGTTATGTTTGGAGGAAAAAGGGAGAGGCTTGCAAGCCGAAAGAACACCATCCCAACCGTGAGGCACGGGGGTGGCAGCATCATGTTGTGGGGGTGCTTTGCTGCAAGAGGGACTGGTGCACTTCACAAAATGGATGGCATCATGAGGGAGGAAAATTATGTGGATATAATGAAGCAACATCTCAAGACATCAGTCAGGAAGTTAAAGCTTGGTTGCAAATGGGTCTTCCAAATGCACAATGACCCCAAGCATACTTCCAAAGTTGTGGCAAATTGGCTTAAGGACAACAAAGTCAAGGTATTGGAGTGGCCATCACAAAGCCCTGACCTCAATCCTATAGAACATTTGTGGGCAGAAACTGAAAAAGCGTGTGCAAGCAAGAAGGCCTACAAACCTGTCAGGAGGAACTTATTGTGGTTATCCTAACTGACCTAAGACAGGGAATTTTTATTACTAAATGTCAGGAATTGTGAAAAACTGAGTTTAAATATATTTGGCTAAGGTGTATGTAAACTTCCAAATTCAACTGTACATGCAGTATAGGCCTACTGTAAAAATAAAACATTAAATAATTGGCTTGTGGTACAAGTCAGAGCCATATACAGTGGCGGCCAAATATATTGGCACCCTTGCACTTCTCAAATAATTCCCTATTTCTTATAAATTGAGATTTAGAAAAACATTTGGTAGCTTGGTATTGGATTTTCAACATTGCAGAACCAATGTTCTTTTTGTGAACTTAAATTTGCAATTATAATTAGGAAAATAATGAAATGGCATGGACAAAATTATGGGCACCCTGGAGCTAGTACTTGGTTGCACAACCTTAAGCCAAGATAACTGCACACAAACTTCTTTTAGCCATCAATGATCTTGCTGCATCTTTCAACAATTTGGCCCACTTGTCAGCAGCAACCTGCTCTTATTCTTTGATACTTGAGAGGTGCCCTCCACCAACTGCCGTTTTCAGATGTCACCATAGGTTTTGGATGTGATTCAGATCTGGGCCCGGTTAACCAAAAGTATCTTAAGGCTAAGTTCAATGGTTCTAACAATGAACTTAGCCTTAATATGCTTTTGGGAAACCAGCCCTGGACTCTTCGCTGACCACTCCAGAACAGTCCAGAATCTCTTCTTAACCATTCCTGAGTGCTTTTTTATGTGTGTTTGGGGTTGTTGTCCATCTGGAAGACTGACAACCTTCTATGCAGACACTGGGTTGAACATTGGATTTAAAAACACCTGATCATCTGCTGATTTCATGATGCACATCCAAGGCTCCCAGTACCAGAGGCAGCAAAGCAACCCACAGCATTAATTAAACCTCCCCCATCTTTGATTGTAGCCAGGGTTTTATTTTTAATGAATGCTTCATTTGGTCGTCAGTAAACCCAGCGCTGATCTGTATTGCCCAAAATCCCAAATTTTATTTAATTGGTCAACAGAACATTTCCCCCAGAATTTAGGCTTGTTTAGGTGGGTTTTTGGTAAGTTCAATCAGGCTTTCTTGTGTCTCCTTCAGCAGTGGGGTCTTCCTATGTTTACCGAAAACCAATTGAAGCGTACAAATAAAATAACACCCTCCCTACAATCAATTATTCACATCCATAACCTATGGGGAGACCTGAAAAAACAACCCCTAAAACGTTGAAGAATTAGAACAGAATTAGAACAGTCAATTTATTTTAGAAGGAATAGGGAATTATTTAAGAAAAATGCAAGGGTGCCAATATATTTGGTCGCAACCGTATACAGTATAAACACCACATGGCCAAAATATGTATGTGGACACCTGCTCATCGAACATCTCATTCCAAAATCATGGGCTTTAATATGGGCCTTCCCCAAACTGTTGACAAAAGTTGGAAGCACACAATTGTCTAGAATTTAATTGTATGCTTTAGCGTTAATGATTTCCCTTCACTGGAACTAAGGGGCCTAGCCTATACCATGAAAAACAGCCACCGACCATTATTCCTCCACCACCAAACTTTACAACTGGCACTATGCATTGGGGGAGGTAGCGTTCTCCTGGCATCAGCCAAACTCAGATTTGTCCGTGGGACTGCCAGATGGTGAAGCGTGATTCATCACTCCAGAGAACGTGTTTCCACTGCTCCAGAGTCCAATGGCAGCGAGCTTCAGCCGATGCTCCTGCCGACGCTTGGCATTATACATGGTGATCTTAGGCTTGTGTGGGACTGCTCGGCCATGGAAACTCATTTCATGAAGCTCCCGATGAACAGTTATTGTGCTTACGTCGCTTCCAGAGGCAGTTTGGAATTTGGTAATGACTGTTGCAATCAAGGACAGACGATTTTTAAGCGCTTTGCGCTTCAGCACTCAACGGTCCCGTTCTGTGAGCTTGTGTGGCCTACCACTTCGCGGCCCAGCCGTTGTTGCTCCCAGATGTTTCCACTTCACAATAACAGCACTTACAGTTGACTGGGCAGCTCTACCAGGGCAAACATTTGACAAACTGACATGTTGGAACGGTGGCATCCTATGACGGTGCCACGTTGAAAGTCACTGAGTGCTTCAGTACAGGCCATTCTGCTTCCAATGTTTGTCTATGGAGATTGCATGGCTGTGTGCTCGATGTTATACACCTGTCAGCAACGAGTGTGGCTGAAATAGCTGAATCCACTCGTTTGAATGGGTGTCCACATACTTTATGGGTGTCCTGTATATACGTAGAGTTGGGCGAATGTGGTTTCTGCATTATGATGCATTTACATGACAGTTCATTCAACATGGCAGCCATGTTAGCTCCCTATTAACATTCCATAGAGAATATTGAATCAATGCTTTTTAACTGAATGTCTAGAAATAGAACAACATTCAAAATGATAGAAGTTGGTCTATTATTTATATATATATGGCTCTGGTACAAGTAGCCTCTACCATGCACCTCTTTGATGCGAGAACAGAAGGTCCTTTTAATAATGGCACATGCGTAGTTGCGTGCCATTCGCCGGTAGTGCGACTCGAGTGCAACGGGAAGAAAATTTTACTGCGTGCACTAGAATCAGACGTGGAGGAAAATATTTTATCGCTCATTGTGCACATCACCATCGGAAAGAGTACTCAGAAATCAAGGTAACATTTGATGCAACATTTTAGTCTTAGCGACATAATAGCCAAAGGTTTTATGCATCAATAACACAAAAGATTGTGAATGCTGCTTGTAACTTTAAAATACTTATGTAGATGTATTTTGCCTTATGGATATCTTATACAGTTTATACTGTTCGGCGTGAGGTTGACTCGTAATTCTTTTTCTGGGCAGCTTCAAGGAAGTTCAAAACGCTATATTTCCATGCAGTATTTAGTACCGTAAGAAAAGTGTGGCCTACAGAGGCCCCGCGAAGAATGACAGTCTGAATGGCCTGTAAGATTTCTAAAGCCCGCCCCTATCAGACCCTTTAACCAATTAGCTTTGTTGAAGTTACTGACGAACTACAGTGTAATATAATGAACACTCCCACTCATTACAGAATATCAGACAATAAGCTTTCCGAAACTAGTCAACAAAAGCGAGTTTTGCAGTCGTGAATTGTGTAAAATCCTACGCATTTTATTTGAGCCTCACTTTTGAGTGGATGCTGGGTGATTGCATAAACGCAGACGGCGCTCCCAAAATTATGGGGATAAAAAACATGGCATAGCAGGGCAGGATTAGGCTATATTTCGACATTTTTTTCCGCTAGGCTGCTATTCTTAGGCTACATAGTACATGTAAAGCCATGGACTATTAGTAGGCCTTTCGTTGAAGCTGCAAGGTCCATGTTGAAGGTTATTTTCACAATGTATCAGGCGTAGTATATTAAACAACAGATGTGTATTGCGCGCCATTTGCTTCATTTGATTGTGGTCGCTTCCGTGCGTTTTGAGCGACACCGTCAGTCCAACAAATAATAATGCCCTATTCATTCACAAGTGCTTTGTCAGAATAGGTGTGTTTATTGAACCTACATAGCCCAACGGTAGGTTCGTGTTATTCAACTGGCCTATCTGCATAACTAGCTTAATCTAATTTCAGAGACCATTTCTATTGTCTCAATACATGGAATGTTCGCCTGACCAGAACACGTGGTTTGCCAAGTCGCGTGAAGATATCCGGCTACTAGCTAGGTTGCATTGATATGGAATATGCTCAAAGTCTCTCCCCAAAGGTGAGTTTTGCGGTGAGTTTGGCCTCCCCAAAGTAGGCTAATGTATTGCATAGATATGTTTAGAATGTTGTGTTACCGGTGTTTTGAAAGTGATTGTGTTTGACTGGGATAGAGAGGATACAAAGTATCTAGGGCCCGAGACAACAATGTAACGCTAAGCAATGGACCAGACAATGGACCGGTTTGAGAAGCAATGCATGTCTTTTATTTGAGCAAATTTCATCATCAAAATGAACATTTTAGTAAATTTCCAAAATTATAATGAATCGTTATACTTTGATCACCCCGATTGGACAAAAAAAATATAGGGATTACAGAATAGACTGTCGGAATTTCATAGTGTGCTGCCCACGTCTTCGAAAGCTTTCTGGCACTTGACCTCATTTATTAGGCTACTGGCTGCAGAATGATGCTCAATACGTGGATTAGACAGTATTCATGTACAAATCGATGGAGTCTTTCATAAGGGTTGCATACAAAAGCTTTGGTTTGCGTGCTGATTTGCCTTGGATGACCGGTTTCTATTCACCTTAATTTAGGTAGCATCCTTTGTGAAGCAAGCAGGTGGTCATAGGTTGAGATCTGAAGTAGGCATGAGACAAATAGGGGTTTCTTTGCTAAGTGTTTTTGTTGGATAAACATTGGAGTATGCTAAATGATGGATCATATATATTTGATATCGTAAAGGGTTCATAAAACCCTTTAATGAATATGCTTCAGAAATCATTCAAACCGAATTATCAAGCTATATGAAGGGTGTCAATGGTTATGTAAGGGAATTTTACATCACACTTTATGTAGTACGACTTTGCTAATAAAGAGTCTATGTAGTGCTTATGTAATAAGCACTACATAGACCACCAGGCTGCCTGGGGTGGCAGGTAGCCTAGTGGTTAGAGCGTTGGACTAGTAACCGAAAGGTTGCAAGATCGAATCCCCGAGCTGACAAGGTAAAAATCTGTCGTTCTGCCCCTGAACCAGGCAGTTAACCCACTGTTCCTAGGCTGTCATTAAAATAAGAATTTGTTCTTAATTGACTTGCCTACATAAATAAAGGTAAAACATAAAAAAAAAGACAACTTTATGGATGCTCTAATGCCTTAAAAGTTATTTCTCACAGAGTTCCGTAGACTACAATGTTCACTTATCTTTGGATGAAACAAACTAAGATAGATAGATATATATATATCTATCTCTATGACTTGAGGCTAAATTCCGCTGCCAACGTTCTTCCTCCAGTGTTTCCGCTGTATTCATTTAGCAGTGGTGCACCAAATTATAAAAAAATATATATATTTTTGAACACTATCATCTTTGAGAACTAGAAATCACCAAAATATAATCTAGACATGTTTTTGGCATGGCTGGATTACTAATAGGCCACGCAGGGTACATGATCAGGGCTCCCCATTGGTTTTGTTATAATGTTCGAGCGTAAGAACACATAGCCATGGCAAAAAGTATAGAATTGCAGGAAATTAACAAACAGCACATTTTTCTCTGCTGCCAATTCTGGACTGATTTAAGCCACGCCCACAACCCCCATGCCTGGTGGAATCCCCTTGTGTAGTCCTTTAATAATTCCCTTCTCTCTCAGCCATATAGTCAAGCCTCATCCCATTTTCTCTCCTCTCTTGAAGGCAGTCCCCTCAAAATAACTAAGGCCCTTAGAACTGTTGTTTGCTTTCACATTGCACTAATGTGATTCGTTATGTAACAAGTAGACTCTGATCAAAAGAAATTAAGAAAACTGACAAAATTCACCACTGATTATGGAGTCAGTCCTATCTAAGCCAGTTCGCTCTAAGCCAGTCTCTAGCAACTCTGGTTATTTTTTGTATGACCTTGTGTAGGAACTGCACCATTGGCAATTTAGGTACTAGAATTATGTGTTTTCTGGTGTTTAACCAGGTAGAACTTTGTGCCTGTCAGCAGGAGGTGGATGTGGACACAATGAGCAAGACACCCCCTAACAGAAGAGGAATAACCTTTGAGGTGGGAGCAACGCTAGAGGCCAGAGACGCCCTCAAAAACTGGTGAGTCATGCTTCAGTTCCTCTCACTCTTTCTTTGTCAGTACATTGTCTTTTTCTACCTGCAATCTATCTCTTTGTTGCTTTCCTCAGCTCTTTTCCAGTCTCTTTCTCTCACTTTCTGCTATTCTCTGTTATCCTAGCCTTTCTTATTACCTATACACCAATGATCTATTGTCTTCCAGTTGAGTTCCTTTGCTCCTATCTCAATCCCCCCTCTCGTATACGCCCTGCTCCTAGGTATCCGGCCAACATAGAGAAAATTGACTATGATGACGAGAAGGTCCTGATCCACTACCGTCAGTGGAGCCACCGCTATGATGAGTGGTTTGACTGGACCAGCCCCTACCTGAGACCTGTAGAGAGGATCCAGCTGAGACGACAGGGACTGCTGGACGACTGTCCTATCCCTGTAAGAGATGTACTCTATTTACTTACTTATTCTCCCTACTATATCCCTACTGATTGCTCTACTTAGCTTTACCTGGCCTCCTGTTTGCCCTGCATACTTCTATTTGATTTCATTTGCTCAGGCTGATACTGGATCCATGTTTGACAGTGACACTTCATTTCATCTGTCTGTCCAGGGATTTCATGTGAATGACAAGGTCCTCGCCAGTTGGTCTGATTGCCGCTTCTACCCTGCCAAGGTCTTGGCAGTGAATAAAGATGGTGAGTGGTTTGGAAGAAGCATATTGAAGAGATTTCTGGATTCTGTTCAGCATTAACCTGATCCATCTGACCTCCATTTGCCCTTAGCGTCTTACACCGTGAAGTTTTATGATGGAGTCGTCCAGACAGTGAAGGGGATCCACGTGAAACCTTTTGTAAGAGAGGTGAGCTCTTTGTTTCCTTCTCTCATCAGGGACTGTCAATATTACTTTTTACCTGTTCAAAGGGTGTACAGTACCAGTCAAAAGTTTGGACACACCTACTCATTCAAGGGTTTTTCTTTATTTTTACTATTTTCGACATTGTAGAATAATAGTGAAGACATCTAAACTATGAAATAACACATGAATCATGTAGTAACCAACAGTGTTAAACAAATTAAAATATATTTTATATTCTTCAAAGTAGCTACCCTTTTGCCTTAATGACAGCTTTGTGTTCTCCCAACTGGCTTCATGAGGTAGTCACCTGGAATGCTTTTCCAACAGTCTTGAAGGAGTTCCCGCATATGCTGAGCACTTGTTGGGTGCTTTTCCTTCACTCTGTGGTCCAACTTTTCCCAAACCATCTCAATTGGGTTGAGGTCATGTGATTGTGGAGGCCAGGTCATCTGATGCAACACTCTATCACTCTGCTCCTTGGACAAATAGCCCTTACACAGCCTGGATGAGTGTTTTGGGTCATTGTCCTGTTGAAAAACATGATAGTCCCACTAAGCGCAGTTATTTGCCGATTTCTGAGGCTGGTAGCTCTAATGAACGTATCCTTTGCAGCAGAGGTAACTCTGGGTCTTCCTTTCCTGTGGCAGTCCTCATAAGCGCTAGTTTCATCATAGTGCTTGGTGGATTTTGCGACTGCACCTGAAGAAACTTTAAATGTTCTTGCAATTTTCCGCATTGACTGACCTTCTTGTCTTCAAGTAATGATGGACTGTGGTTTCTCTTTGCTTATTTGAGCTGTTCTTGCCATAATAAGAACTTGGGTCTTTTACCAGATAGGGCTATCTTCTGTTTACCACCCCTACCTTGTCACAACACAACTGATTGGCTCAAACGCATTAAGAAGGAAAGAAATTCCACAAATGAAGTTTTAACAAGGCATACCTGTTAATTGAAATGCATTCCTGGTGACTACCTCATGAAGCTGGTTGAGAGAATGCAAAGAGTGCAAAGCTGTCATCAAGGCAAAGGGTGGATACTTTGAAGAATCTCAAATATATATATATATATATATATATATATATATATTTTTTAGTTCCTGCATGATTCCATATGTGTTATTTCATAGTTTTGATGTCTTCACTATTATTCTGCAATGTAGAAAATAGTAAAAATAAAGAACCCCTTGAATGAGTAGATGTGTCAACTTTTGACTGGTGCTGTATATCTGTTCATATTGTGTTAGCTTGTCATGCAGAGGGTCATGTTTCTGTGGGTCATACTTTGCCTAATTTTCCTAAATGTTTTCATCCCCCCCTCTTCATGTAAATAGAGAGGAGGAAAGGCTCGGTCCACTGAGAGGAACGGCGTCAAGAAGCCCCAGAATGGCAGGGACCGGAGGCCTCAGGAATACGGCCCCAAGAACAAAAGAACCAGACGCAGTACCTCTGACCAGGAGGGGGACAGTGACACAGAGGATGGTGACAATAATGATGAAGATGAATGGCATGAGAGGGAGGTGGAGGAGAAGACCAAGAGGAAGGATAGTGAGGGGGATGTCACCAAAGAAACACAATCCATAGTTAAGCAGGAGGAGGATACAGAGCAACATGCAGGACAGAACAGCCTCGGGGATCACATGACAGCCACTGTGGAAGAAGACAGAGGACAGAGTGAGGAGAGGCCTACTCATTTAAATGAAGGGATAAAGAAAGAAGAGGTGGAAATGAAAACTGAGCACACAGTCCTGAGCTCACCTAATGAAACTAAGCCATCCACTGAGTCACACAATCAGATGTCAACACAGACCGGGCCAGTGTCTGTCCCATTACCCTCAGCTATGTCCACCAATGACAGAGTGGAGCAGAAGGCAGCAAGCCAACCGGATAGCTCCAAACCTGCACCACTGGATCTCCCAGTGAAACGTAAGACCACACAACTCTTCAGAAAATCGCTATCCAAAAGGCTTCCTTATATTTCCAATTAACGTAAGCTGTGAGTGCACTTATATTTAAGTGCACTGTACTTCTATTTAGAGGATCTGTCGCTTTTTAGGTTTCTTTTCTCACAAGTCGTCAAAGTAGTATAAAAGGTTTGAAAATATATTTATGAGAATTGAGTTGTGTTTTAATTTGTGTTGTTGAATGTTGTCAGTCAGTGACTGTCAGTTTATATTGTCTCTTTGTGTCTTTATTTCCAGCGATAAGGAAGCAGGGTTTCCACAACCCGAACAGATTTAGCAGAGAGCCATGTGAGTTCTCGCCCAGCACTCTGTTACATCAGTTTACATGAGTATCTCTCCACTCCTAGCTGTTTGTTCATCCTCTTACACGTCTCCATTGTTTTTTCAGTGTACAGAGTGATCAAAAAACCAGCCTCCCCCAGTCCTGTCCATCAACTTGGACCACAACCCATTTAAATGCAGCGCTGTAGGCTGCACCAAGTCATTCCGCAAGGCCAAACTGCTTCACTACCACATGAAATACTACCATGGAGAGGACCAGCAACTAGAGAACGACCTAAGCCCCACCAGGAGCGCCCAGACACGGGCCTCAGAGAAGCACCCCTCCCCCTACCTCTCTGGAGAGTCCTAAGAGGAGACGCACCATCTCCGCCTCAATGCGTTAGTATCAAAAAAGGGACTTAGCTACATGATAGATTCACCCAAAGAGGAAATCAGTTTTAGTCATAATATTGTGTTTCTATGCCCGGCAGACTCCAGTGTGCACAGTCCTACTAGAACTCCCCCATCTCCACGTTGTGAGGCCAAGACAATGAACAGACGCACATCAGCTCCACCTGCTGTCAATACCCAGCGCCAGCAGCAGAGGGCTCTTCTGAGGGAGAAGAGCAAAGAGAACCAGCTGGACAGGAATGGACAGAGACCGGTGGAGACAGAGACTACTGAGAGCAGTGGTATGGACATATGTCTGTGTAAGATGTGGAAAGACAAAGAGAAGGCTTAACTGAAAAATCCACTCGACTATATTATAATTTTTTTCGTCCACTGTTAATAGTCCCAATTTTTTTACTTTTAATTTTTTAAATAAAGTTCAAGACAAGATATTGACTTTCAAGAAGCAAAGTGTCACTTGCCACATCATGATGATGAGAAAGGTATTATATGATGCTAAATCATTATGATGTGATAGTTTGCTTTTTGAAAATCTTATCTTAAACATTTTGGACTTATCAACAGTGGACTAATTAAAGAAAATACTCAAAAGATAGTTTTTGGGTGGATTTTTCCTTTAAATTGGCTATGAGCAAATGTGTAGCTATCGTTGCTGATTTCTGATCGAAGATCCACTTTCTCTTAACATGACACAACAGGATTATTGTGAAATGGTGCATGCTCCAGTGTTTTGTAATGGCGGAACACGCCTTCAGTGTCTAGAGCACTCCTAACTCTTGGTTCTCCCTGTGTCACTCCACCAGTGGTGAAAGAACGAGATCGGCTGAAGGATAAGAAACAGAGGGAGTTCCTTCGCATTAATCTGAAGAAAAAGAAGAAGAAAAAGAAGGCCAAGTGTGGTAAGGAGACCCTAGTCATCCTACTGTTCTGCATGGGGCTCCTGTCCTATAGCTTTAGCTCCGCTGCATGTGCAACGCTTCATTCAGGCCATGGGAAGGCCCCTGATATATTTCATTCACACCTCTTGGTAGGTTTTAAAAAAAAATATTTTATACATGTTTTATATCTTTATTTTACCAGGTAAGTTGACTGAAGACATTCTTGTTTATAGCAACGACCTGGGGAATAGTTACAGGGGAATGAATGAGCTAATTGGAAGCTAGGGATGGTATGACTGCCAGATTGGGAATTTTAGCCAGGACACGGGTTAACACCCCTACTCTTACGATAAGTGCCATGGGATCTTTAGTGACCATCCGAAAGACAGCACCCTACACAGGGCAATGTCTGCCCAATCACTGCCCTGGGGCATTTTTAGACTATAGAAAAGAGTGCCTCCTATTGGCCCTCCAACACCACTTCCAGCAGAGTCTGGTCTCCCATCCAGGGAGCGACCAGGACAACCTTGCTTCGCTTCAGAGGCAAACCAGCAGTATGGTAGGGGTTGGAGTAGCACTACAACTGCTGTGTCCGTGGGGCGGCAGGTAGTGTAGTGGTTAGAGCGTTGGACTTGTAACCGGAGGATTGCAAGTTCGAATCCCCGAGCTGACAAGGTAAAAAATCTGTCGTTCTCCCCCTGAACAAGGCGAAGACGTGGATGTCGATTAAGGCAGCCCCCCGCACCTCTCTGATTCAGAGGCGTTGGGTTAAATGCGGAAGACACATTTCAGTTGAAGGCATTCGGTTGTACAACTGACTAATAATGGTGACTTTGACTTTTCTTCACTACTGACCTACGTCACTTCATCAGTCAAGTAGCCACTGCTCATTTCGTTTGCATCAGCCGTCTTGTGCTTTCACCCCTTTTCCACTGACTTTGATGATTTGCACATATTTTGCTCATGTTCGGTTCATATAATAACACAGGCCTTTATTCTGGTTTTATTAACCATCTGACTAATCTGTTTGAACTCTACTGCTAGGCACAAGCTACTGTGACGCCACTTTTGTAACCAAGTTTGAACCACTATTAGTCTATTGACCTAGTTTAAATTCACTGTGTGTGTGGATCTGTGGATGACACTTGTTATAACACACATACAGTATTAAGAGGATAGTTTATTCACTGTGTACATTCTCACACAATTTATTTTTGACTGTTTTGGCCAGTTCAGCTCTCAGAAACACTCAAGTAGGGGGGTTTTGTGGACACAAGTTTACTGTTTATGTTGTCTTTGTAAGGACATATTCTCACACCCATAATAGTATATTCAACTGTATACACCAATAGTTTGGTTTCATATAATGTCTGTTTGACCCCCCCCCGTCCAAAAAAGATTAGCTCTTGTTTGTCCTCATCAGCATTTCCAAAGTTGACATATTTTGTTCTGCGTCTGCTTCCCCCTCCCCTTTATTAACAGAGTACACAGGTAGTGAGGAGAATATTGACATCTCAATATTCGCTCTTCAGTCCAAATTGAATTTGCCACTCAAATTCCCCCTCTCACACAATCACAAGCCTGAGTCCTACCACTGCAGGCCCGGATACAACCAGTCAGAGCAGATGCACGTGGATGGTGGGTATTATTGTGTGTCTGTGTATGTCTGAGTGTGTGTGTGTGTCACTCTCTCCCCTTTTGCCATTATTCTTTGCCTGGTTTCAGTCCATAAGTCATTTGTTCTTAGCGTCTACCTGTCTATCTTTTCCATTCTGTATCAAACCGATCTTGCTAATAATTTTCCACACTTTCAAACAAGCTAGACCTGTTGTCACAGTTGAGGACTGATTCTATGGTTTATTGATTGAATCTGGGGCCTTTTCTTTGCTGCTATGGCTTGCTTTATTCTCATCAGTTTGTTATATGTTTGACTCACAGAGCTATGCATAAGGGATATACTGTATGTTACAATGCTGTAGATAAAATGAGCTATAATTTCCTCCTATATTTCTACCATGGAGAGCCCCCTCTCTGCTTGAGTTGCAATAATCTCTTGATCAAACAGATCAGTTACATCCAGATGACATTAGATCCTGGGTACTCACATTGACAAATATACTGAAACCAGCTCATGGAGGAAATCTAGATGTTATAACGCTACTAAAGGAGACTAGGGTCACCGTGACCAGGGTGTCTTTATTGGTTAACCCCTTCCATCCCTTGATTTCCCCTCTAGATGAGGATAGCATCAGTGATTGGTCCACTGACAGTTGTGAGTGGAGTGATGACGAGCTGGGGGTGGAGCTGGACAATGCTATTCCACCCCTAAGTCTGGGCTCTGTTGCCTTGGAGACAGGCAGTCAGGAGGTTGTGCGTTGTGTCTGTGAGGCGGATGAGGAAAACGACTTCATGATACAGGTGAGCTGCCTTGGGGGTTTACCTGACGCTAGCCCTGATCTGCCTCTCAATACACATCATTGAGACTGAAATAAATAGTTGGTGGCAATCCACTAGTCTCTCAATCATTTAAATCAATCACATTTGTCAATCCGCACCAAACTAAAGGTTTAGCCCAACTCGGCTTCTCTAAAAGTAAGCTCAGGCCAACAGTTAGCAGCAGGGAGGAAAACTCAGTTTGATAGTGTTGCTCCATGGCCTTGTCTCTCATCTCCCCAGTGTGAGGAGTGTCTGTGCTGGCAGCATGGCACCTGCATGGGCCTCCTGGAGGAGAACGTCCCGGACAAATACGCCTGCTACGTCTGCAGAGACCCACCAGGTGAGAACCAGCAACATACAACTTGGCTTAATAGAAACTCCATCTCAGGTTTCTCCTTGGGGTTACTTGGGAAAGGAGAGGTTAACATACAACAAGACAAGCCAGTACATTTAACTGTGCTTTTGTGGATGTGTCTTATTGTAATAAGACTTTCCAGGTGAACAGAAAGGAGAGCAGTCCTTGGTAAGGTCAATCAAAAATCTATCTGGTTTATACAAATTGCAACAGGGAGACACCTCCAGCCCAGAAGCAGAGACACTGTCTAACTGGCCTCCTGGATACAGGACCTTTTTTTACTCTAATCAGGCGACACCAAATATCGAACAAAAGGCAATGTTTTATAATGTCATCAATAGAATAATAATCAGTGTCCTCTGTCCTTGTATCTTCGGTAGCTCTGACTTCAATCACTATCAACAGATATGAGAACATTTTGTAACATTCAGTATCAAGTCTAGTGACCATCATCCTACATACATGAGTGTCACAAATAGAACACTAGAAATCATGTGCGTTACAGAAAGGGGAAAATATATAAATATGCTAAACATTGTTAATCACTCTAATATGAACTTTTCACCTTACATTTTCCCACCACACTTATGATATCACGTCACCTCTGTTCCAGGTCAGAGGCAAAGCCTGCGGTACCGGTATGACCGTGATTGGCTGAGCAGCGGTCACATGTACGGTCTGTCCTTCCTGGATGAGAACTACTCACACCAGAATGCCAAGAAGATTGCAGCAACACACCAGCTACTAGGAGACGTACAGCGTGTGGTGGAGGTGCTCAATGGCCTCCAGCTCAAGATGAGCGTCCTACAGTAAGTAGTGTTGAATGGAAAAACTAATATGAATCAATATCTATCCTTATAAAATGTTTGGCGTCTGATTGCCCCTGTAGGACCCAGACCCACCCGGACCTGCAGCTGTGGTGCCAGCCCTGGAAGAGAGTAGAGAGGCCCTGGAGGAGAGGTGGCTCGGGGACGGGCACCGACGCAGCACCCTCTCCTGTGCTAACAGACGAGGGATCCGAGAGGGACCACAAGAGTCTCGCCCGTGGGGGCGCAGAAGCTCTGATGTCAGCCGCCATGGAGAAGCTTAGCCGAGCCTCCTCTTCCTCCTCCTCGTCTTCCTCCTCGCACTACCAGTCGTTCCAGGACTCGTACATCATGAGTGAGCACTGCTACCAGAAGCCGCGGGCGTACTACCCTGCAGTGGAGCAGAGGCTGGTGGTGGAGACCACACGGAGGGGCTCTGAGCTGGAGGACAGCCTGAGGAGCACTGAGGACCTGCTGGAGAGAGAGCAGCGCTATGGAGGCATGCTGGAGACAGCCAGGCCCAAAGCCCACACACACCTGAACACTCACACAAAGGTCAGTTCTGTTTCAGCCTTCAGACATTCTCCTTCAACATCTCTACCTGTCTGTCTATATTGTACCATCTATCCATCCATACATCCCGCATAAACTATAGAGTGGTAGATACTCTAAAAAGCCAACTTCATGACTGAATCCTCTTTCCCATATGTCCAGGGTTCAGATGTTGGTCGGTGGGGCCAGGCCGAGGTGAAGCGGGAGGATGTTGTTGGCTGCGGTGGGGAAGGGGATGTGGACAGCAGTGGCCAGCAGCACCAGTGGCAGATCAACCTGCTGGATCACATAGATGCTGTCCAGGATGAGGTTACACACAGGATGGACTTCATCGAGAGGGAGCTGGATGGTGAGACAACATAGACCCTCTGTTTTCTGTTTATTAGCAAGGAAAGCATTTTAATGCTACAATTATTGTATATGTACAGTGAATAAGAAAGAATTTAGAGCAAAACAAGTCAAATAAAGACAGTAGCTATCTTTCTTGTCCTTCACAATTGTAGCTACAATCAATTAACCTATTTCTTATTGCCACATGGGTGCAGTGAAATGTTGTTTTACAGGGTCAGCCATAGATAGTAAGGCAGCGCTGGAGCAAATCTGAGTTCGGTGCCTTGCTTAAGGGCAGGCACATCGACAGATTTTTCACCTTGTCAGCTCGGGTATTCAAATCTGCAACCTTTCGATTACTGGCCCAAAGCTCTCAACTGCTAGGCTACCTAATCAAATCCAATGTTATTAGTCACATGTGCCGAATACAACAGGTGTAGACCTTACAGTGAAATGCTTACTTACGAGCCCCTAACCGACAGTGCAGTTTCAAAAAATACAGATAAGAATAAGAGATAAAAGTAACAAGTAGTTAAAGAGAAGCAGTAAAAAAATTGCAATATATACAGAGGGGTGCCGGTTAGTTGAGGTAGTCAAGAGATGCTCATAATAATGACCTCTCCGCTATGTATTGTGAACTTAACATCAGTGATTGACAGTGTTCCATCTGTCCTCTTCAGTGTTGGAGAGCTGGCTGGACTACACAGGAGAGCTGGAGCCCCCAGAGCCCCTGGCCCGGCTGCCGCAGCTCAAACACCGCATGAAGCTGCTGCTTACAGAGCTGGCCAAGGTGCAGCAGATTGCTCTGTGCTGCTCCACATGAGGGCGCAAGTGAGCAGTGTGACATCCATGTTCACAGCACTCCGAGAGACAATGAGGGGATTTGATTAATGCCCTGGGCCAGCCCTGTGTGAACCGTGTTAGCATTGATTGCATTCGTTTTGGAACTGGGCTGCCTCCCGGATGTGAGCCAGGGGCCCCGGTTTGGCCGTCCACAAAGTCCGCTCAAAACGAAAGTGATGTAGGTTAAGCATGTGGAGTAATGAGTAGGATTCTGTGTTTTCACATGCAAAAGTGATTGCTTTTGAGAAGGCTTTATCTGCCTTCCCAATGAAAACATATTTTATGGAAAATAATATTGTATGTCACAGGCCATAGCCCGGTGCACTTAATTGAACTCCCTCAGACCAGTGAGTGCTGCTCTCCACTGCAATATCTATGGCATTGGGAGGGTTGGACTGAGGAGAATTTACCAGATAATTTAATGCAAATGCACTTATTTTCATTATGCTGTAGACCGGTGGGAGCATCTCACGGCATGGGGTTGAATGCTTGAGGATGACAGTTGATGTTCCTCTTTAAGGCCTCAAGTCTGTACAGGGAAAACTCCACAGAATGGAAGTGTACTGTATCATAGTCAAAGATACAGTTGGTAATGGATGGTGTCAATACAAGAGAACCAACAGGGACAGTTTATGGTTGTATGGGTTTGTTGGCGCAAACCTGCGTCATATTAATGCCTTGGTCTGAGGTTCAGTTTGAAGCTTGCTGTCAAGTACTCAACAAATTGTTGCGCTGCAGTGTGTATTCAAAGACCTCACCTGAACTTCTAAAAGGCACACTTTTAATCTTCATAATGACAACTTTCAGTAACTGACAGAACTCTTTCCTTGGAGCCGTGTTCAGCAACCCTTTTTCCTTTCTGTAAAGTACTGAGTATTTGATTATCTCCCATTGCATAATTGTTAAGCTTATGTTTGTTGAACATGTGGACTGTTTTACCGAGCAAAGCCGTAATATTAGGGCTGGGATGATACCAGTATATCAATACTCATTTAGTGCCGTGGCAAGGAAACAAAACAGTGTGGATTTAACTTCTTTAGGAAAACAGCCATAATGTTAGAAACAAACATCATTGTTGTCATCCAGAGTCACATTTATTTATATTTCAAGCTATAGCACACAATATTTTACATGCAGCAGGTTTTTAAAGGATCAACAAGTTTAGTCTGCTTTGTGTTTTCATTTTCGCCATGGAAAATGTTTTGCGATACCGGTATCGTCACAGCCCTACTTAATAAGGTTTTAAATAGGGAGTGAAAATACAAACTATATTCTTATATAATGGCACTGTAGGTAGATAAGTACTGTCTTTCTGATTTTCCGCAGTGAATTATATTGCTACAGCTTATACAGTTAGTGTCTGTATATTAGACACTGGAGGGACAGTATCACACATTCTGACAAGTGACGTTTCTGCATTTAAAGAAATATATATATTGTTTAAATGTTTTGGTTTCTTTCCATTCTCATTGTTTTCTTGTGGATATCCTCTATCCTATTCACTCTTGTCTCGAGATGTCTTTGGTTGAATTCCTGCCCGACTACAATTGCAGATGTATGCCAGATCTTTGAAAGCATGTATAGGTATTTAACATTTTTTAGTTATCCACATCAAATGATCTAGCAATCAGGTGCCTGACTGCACAGTCGATGACTTGTCACAAAACCATTGGTTGATGCAATGCAACACCTGCCCATCTAGTCGGGTAGGAACTCGACCTTCAACTTTACTTCACTGTAGCCTTTGACCTTTGGCTTGCTGCAAATATTTGTGGAGATGTCTGCTATGACCTCAGCATTATGTGCTCTGTTCTCAGTGAGACTTGTGAAGGACCTATACATTTCCTCTTCTTGTATTCTTTCACATGTACTGTTTATTTGTAATATTTTGTGTAAATGCATCTGAATATGTTCTTTTCTTGGGTTGAATTTGTATTGATAGTTATTTTTAAACAGTCCTCCAAAAATGTGTCAGCCAAGTTAAGAACCAAACAAGAGACGTTGAAAGAAGTGCAACAGATGCTGGTACATAAATAAACTACTATCTCTCCTATTGATATGAATACTGTCCATCTGTCTGAGGTGTAAGAAGCACATGGTTTTGAACAAATCAATTGTGCTCTCTTGGCCACACATTTTGCTACACAATTCAGCACCCCACCCCAGTCCTGCTGGTCCCTATATTTATACAGCTGGTCTGGGAATACAACAAGGGGAAAAAGTGGGAGATTTAGATTTAAAAAAAAGTTTGTAACATGTTGCAGCAGCATCACAGCCTGTTTGTATGCTTATACAATCAGTTGAGGATTGAAAATAGAAACTCCATGTGAATTCTAAGCGCATAATCTCCGAGAAATGGGTCAACAACAGTGATGGGAATGATGGGCCCCCATCTAAAAAAAAAGAATATGTAAAAAATAGTGTACTGTATACAGTATTTGGACATCTTCTCAGTTAACCTCTTGGGGGCGTTCGAATTTAATTTGTACTGCCTCCTCTCGTATTGGCTGCTTCGTTCGTCTCTCTTGTTCTTCTTCATGTCTAGGACGCAATGTGTAGTTCCGCTTTGAAAGAGTGACATCGAAATAGTAATACTAGTTGGAATAGGAAAGGAATTAGGCGAAGAGAAGGTGCGGTTTAAACACCGGTATTTAACCCTAAATCTATCCCGGAGGATTTGACGCGGATCGAACGGATACGTCTTCAACCCAAACGGTAAGTGTCGATCGAGACAGCATTTTCTAATAGGCTGCTGTGCCAAATGCAGATGTGGCCATTGGTGTCGATAATCCACCAGCTCGCGGTGTAATCTTGATATGATAATCCATTTTCCAGGCAGTTCTAATGTAGGCCTAGGTAATTTCAATGAGGAGTCTAAATCAAACATCACAATTGTATAAATCCGCGATTCCCATATTTTGGATATAATTTCCTGTTGAATGAGTAACTTATTTGTCATGAGTCACTATGTCTCAACATCGAACGATTAGGAAGGCTACTGTATGTTGCTGAACATTTATGTTACGGTGTCACCATCCTCGATCTACAACTTGGTGCCTGTTCGACACGCGTGTCTGGAACCTTTCATTATAATATCAACGTTACAAAGCATGCATAGTTTACGGAATTATATGGTTGCTTGCTTCGTGCTCAATAAATGTATGTATGTTAGTGCTGAATGAAACAGACATGATTTGGCAAGTTCATGCTGTAGTCGGCAACCGGTGGCGTGGAGATATTACATATAATTCTTCTGCCACTACATGACATTGTCAGCAGTCACCTGGTGAAGGTCACTCAGGTGTAGGTCAGCGCAGGTGTGTGAATTCAGTTTTTGGGAGGAAGTCCTCCCTTATTGAATGATCTCAACAATGCCATATAATCACCAAAGCGGGGTAGAGTTTACAAAACAAACAGTGACATAGTTTCCAGTTGACATTCACAACAGTGCTCCCATTCAAATACCACTACATGCTCTTTGTGAGTTTATTATGGTTTTACGAGGCTTTCGTATGTGACTGAAAGATTGGCCAAAAGTATACTTTGGACAGTGCTATCACAATAGCCTTCTATTCTATTGGGCCAGAGCTGCAGTCCATCATGGTTAATTATCACTGGAAAAAGTAATGCCTAACTGGTGGGAGTGTTTACAAGTTGTTGATTAGCCATTGTCCATGATGAGAAGTTTAGCTGGAGACCAGTGTGGTGGACATTTATACTTCTACTACACCTGAGACCGTGTTGTACAGGTAAACACCACACACACACACACACACACACACAAAGGAGATTCCTGACTACCCCATTCCCATAAGTCTGGTGATGGAGGCATGTGAGACTTTTAACGTAGTTAGAAAGATGAATGTCAGGGAATACTGTCCACAGGGGAGATGAGAGATTTAATTAAGCTGTGCTGCCAGTCAGCCAGTCTGTTAGGTTCAATCTATCACCTCAGCTTCCCTGTCTGTCTGTCATGGCTAGAGGGCAAAACAAAGCCCTGTAAACCATGGCAACGAGAGGAGTCATGCGTCTTCAACGTCTTGACGTTTTCACACGTCCAGGACATATCCATGTCTTACTCTCAGGCTGTTGAAATTTCTGATAGTGAGTTTTCTAGTAGTGAAGCCCCCAGAGCCCCTGGCCTAGAGTATCAGACAACTTCACTGATTGGAGTTATTTTCTCCCTCTCTGGTCAGTATAGTTATGTGCTACTGTATCTCTATACCCTTATCTAAATTTGTTGTGTTAGTTTGACACAGGCGCAGATTCACCTATTTCCCCTCAAGCAAAGGAGTGAAGTGTCTTTAGTTTCTGTGGTCGAACAGTGTGGATGTAATTCAAGCTTTGCAAGTCCCAGAAGTCCTTAGCGGTACCTGCTTTGCACAGCAGGTTATCTGCTAAGTGGACCTATCAGAGGAAAGAGCTGATGCACAGGTTCCTGTCCTGTGGCAGTGCCTATATATCTCATTTTCACAACCTGGGGCTATACTTATATGGTCAGTCTTATTACATTGTAATAACACTAATAGACTAGGTAGGCCTATGCTGTACTATATACTATCGCCTAACACACAATACCGAGGTGATTGGTGTGTCTAGTCTGTGCTGGACATAGTAAACATCTCTAAGCCCCTGTACAGTCTCATCATGGTCATATGAAACTCCTGTGGTATCCTTTCCTCACATTTGTCGGTAACGCCAATCTCTTGGATCACACCTCTGGGAGCTGTCTCTCTCTGTTCTTCATCAGCGTCAGCAGCAGCAAGTGGTGAGAGAGGGAGAGAGTGAGGGAGAGAGTGAGTGAGGGAGAGAGGGAGCACAGGTGGCCGGCTTGTTGATCCAGGAAGATGGAGTGATTCCAAGCTGGACCTCTGGATGCCCTGCGCTGTCCTTCACTGCTGCCTGGGACACACACACACACACACACACACACACACACACACACACACACACACACACACACACACACACACACATACACACCTCTGCTGCAGTAGAAAGAGACACCGGCTCTAGTAACATGACCACAGAGACTTTCTCAGTCGACATCCGTGTATCTCTACACAGTTGGATATTCTCAACAAGGTTTAAGGTGCTGTGAGAGTGTCCAGTGACTGAACCTAAAACCTCTGATGGATTCAAGTTTTAATGTCACATGCACAATTACAGTGAAATGCCTTTCTTGCAAACTCAAAGGCCTATGGACTGGACAGTAATTATTGGATGTTTACTATTCGTTCTTTGTCTTCTGTTAATGGAAAGACTGCCGTTCTGCTGTGTTTATGTTTCTAATGTTCTGTAGCTAAACCACCTCTTGTGAGGGCTTTGCTGGTCTGTGCTCTGTTCCACAAAACATTTCACAGGCAGATCAATGCTTGTGGTCAGGCTCCTCCCATGCATAAGTAACCACCACAGGAAGTTGGTGGCACCTTATTTGGGGAGGACGGGCTCGTGGTAATAGATGGAGCGGAATTAGTGGAATGGTATTGAATACATCAAACACATGGTTTCCATGGTTTCCAGGTGTTTGATGCCATTTCATTCACTCCGTTCCAGCCATTATTATGAGCCTTCCTCCCCTCAGCAGCCTCCTGTGATAACCACTACACACTCAGCCTTCAGAGGAGGGAGTCAAACGATGGAATGTCTCAGATAAAGTAAAGAGTATAAGGATTTTATCCGTGGCTTGTTTTAACAGGCCCATAAAATGAAATACCCTACCAGTTGTAATTGCAGCAAAGCAAATTGACAATATGACGCCCCAGTGAATTGAATCCCTCCAAGCGCTGTGTTTCTGTGAATGCAGTTAAATGGAGAACGAGAGGAACATGACAAACAAACATCAAACACTCATTTACTGAGTGAATAGCACTCTGGGAGATTGGGCCTGTGCTTAATCGTGCGGCTCCCTGGTGAGTCGTGACCCTGCTGTGTGTGTAGTGTACAGGATAGATCTGTGTTTGTAGTGTACAGGATAGATCTGTGTGTGTAGTGTACAGGATAGATATGTGTGTGTAGTGTACAGGATAGATCTGTGTGTGTAGTGTACAGGATAGATCTGTGTGTGTAGTGTACAGGATAGATCTGTGTGTGTAGTGTACAGGATAGATCTGTGTGTGTAGTGTACAGGATAGATCTGTGTTTGTAGTGTACAGGATAGATATGTGTGTGTAGTGTACAGGATAGATCTGTGTGTGTAGTGTACAGGATAGATCTGTGTGTGTAGTGTACAGGATAGATCTGTGTTTGTAGTGTACAGGATAGATCTGTGTTTGTAGTGTACAGGATAGATCTGTGTTTGTAGTGTACAGGATAGATCTGTGTGTGTAGTGTACAGGATAGATCTGAGTGTGTAGTGTACAGGATAGATCTGTGTTTGTAGTGTACAGGATAGATCTGTGTGTGTAGTGTACAGGATAGATCTGTGTGTGTAGTGTACAGGATAGATCTGTGTGTGTAGTGTACAGGATAGATCTGTGTGTGTTGTGTACATGATAGATCTGTGTGTGTAGTGTACAGGATAGATCTGTGTGTGTAGTGTACAGGATAGATCTGTGTGTGTAGTGTACAGGATAGATCTGTGTGTGTAGTGTACAGGATAGATCTGTGTGTGTAGTGTACAGGATAGATCTCTGTGTGTAGTGTACAGGATAGATCTGTGTTTGTAGTGTACAGGATAGATCTGTGTGTGTAGTGTACAGGATAGATCTGTGTAGTGTACAGGATAGATCTGTGTAGTGTACAGGATAGATCTGTGTGTGTAATGTACAGGATAGATCTGTGTGTGTAGTGTACAGGATAGATCTGTGTGTGTAGTGTACAGGATAGATCTGTGTTTGTAGTGTACAGGATAGATCTGTGTGTGTAGTGTACAGATAGATCTGTGTGTGTAGTGTACAGGATAGATCTGTGTTTGTAGTGTACAGGATAGATCTGTGTGTGTAGTGTACAGGATAGATCTGTGTGTGTAGTGTACAGGATAGATATGTGTGTGTAGTGTACAGGATAGATCTGTGTTTGTAGTGTACAGGATAGATCTGTGTTTGTAGTGTACAGGATAGATCTGTGTTTGTAGTGTACAGGATAGATCTGTGTTTGTAGTGTACAGGATAGATCTGTGTGTGTAGTGTACAGGATAGATCTGTGTGTGTAGTGTACAGGATAGATCTGTGTTTGTAGTGTACAGGATAGATCTGTGTGTGTAGTGTACAGGATAGATCTGTGTGTGCAGTGTACAGGATAGATCTGTGTTTGTAGTGTACAGGATAGATCTGTGTGTGTAGTGTACAGGATAGATCTGTGTGTGTAGTGTACAGGATAGATCTGTGTGTGTAGTGTACAGGATAGATCTGTGTGTGTGTAGTGTACAGGATAGATCTGTGTGTGTAGTGTACAGGATAGATATGTGTGTGTGTAGTGTACAGGATAGATCTGTGTGTGTAGTGTACAGGATAGATATGTGTGTGTAGTGTACAGGATAGATCTGTGTGTGTAGTGTACAGGATAGATCTGTGTGTGTAGTGTACAGGATAGATCTGTGTTTGTAGTGTACAGGATAGATCTGTGTTTGTAGTGTACAGGATAGATCTGTGTGTGTAGTGTACAGGATAGATCTGTGTGTGCAGTGTACAGGATAGATCTGTGTGTGTAGTGTACAGGATAGATCTGTGTGTGTAGTGTACAGGATAGATCTGTGTGTGTAGTGTACAGGATAGATCTGTGTGTGTAGTGTACAGGATAGATCTGTGTGTGTAGTGTACAGGATAGATCTGTGTTTGTAGTGTACAGGATAGATCTGTGTTTGTAGTGTACAGGATAGATCTGTGTTTGTAGTGTACAGGCTAGATCTGTGTTTGTAGTGTACAGGATAGATCTGTGTGTGTAGTGTACAGGATAGATCTGTGTTTGTAGTGTACAGGATAGATCTGTGTGTGTAGTGTACAGGATAGATCTGTGTGTGCAGTGTACAGGATAGATCTGTGTGTGTAGTGTACAGGATAGATCTGTGTGTGTAGTGTACAGGATAGATCTGTGTGTGTAGTGTACAGGATAGATCTGTGTGTGTAGTGTACAGGATAGATCTGTGTGTGTAGTGTACAGGATAGATCTGTGTGTGTAGTGTACAGGATAGATATGTGTGTGTGTAGTGTACAGGATAGATCTGTGTGTGTAGTGTACAGGATAGATCTGTGTGTGTAGTGTACAGGATAGATCTGTGTGTGCAGTGTACAGGATAGATCTGTGTGTGTAGTGTACAGGATAGATCTGTGTGTGTAGTGTACAGGATAGATCTGTGTTTGTAGTGTACAGGATAGATCTGTGTGTGTAGTGTACAGATAGATCTGTGTGTGTAGTGTACAGGATAGATCTGTGTTTGTAGTGTACAGGATAGATCTGTGTGTGTAGTGTACAGGATAGATCTGTGTGTGTAGTGTACAGGATAGATATGTGTGTGTAGTGTACAGGATAGATCTGTGTGTGTAGTGTACAGGATAGATCTGTGTGTGTAGTGTACAGGATAGATCTGTGTGTGTAGTGTACAGGATAGATCTGTGTGTGTAGTGTACAGGATAGATCTGTGTTTGTAGTGTACAGGATAGATCTGTGTGTGTAGTGTACATGATAGATCTGTGTGTGCAGTGTACAGGATAGATCTGTGTGTGTAGTGTACAGGATAGATCTGTGTGTGTAGTGTACAGGATAGATCTGTGTGTGTAGTGTACAGGATAGATCTGTGTGTGCAGTGTACAGGATAGATCTGTGTGTGTAGTGTACAGGATAGATCTGTGTGTGTAGTGTACAGGATAGATCTGTGTGTGTAGTGTACAGGATAGATATGTGTGTGTAGTGTACAGGATAGATCTGTGTGTGTAGTGTACAGGATAGATCTGTGTGTGTAGTGTACAGGATAGATCTGTGTTTGTAGTGTACAGGATAGATCTGTGTTTGTAGTGTACAGGATAGATCTGTGTGTGTAGTGTACAGGATAGATATGTGTGTGTGCAGGATAGATAGTGTCTTGGTGATCCCTGAATGTGAACCTGGCTGTTGTCTCACTAACATGTACCGATGGCCTTGGGGTTCTGTCATCCATCTCTGGGCCAGTGTTATGTCCTGTAGTGTAGACACATCAGAGCCCTGTAAACCTGTTATCTGGAGTAAGGCTCACTGTCACTGTGACTCAACTCTGGCGTGAACCCCTGCCTCAGCTGCTCTTTCTCTCTCTACAGTACCTCTCTCTCTCTACCCCTTCCTCTGCCCTGCCTATCCACTCCACCTCTCCGCTCCTATCTGCAGGAGTAAGCAGTGCTAGGAATCCCCTACAGACAGTCCCCACCAGCTCCCGGGCAGGGCAGCCAGCGAGCACAGCTGAATGCGGTGGAGCTCTCAGGCAGAGGCCGGCAGGTACTCTATTAGCAGCACTGAGAATATGCCCATGTTGTAGCTTGCAGTAGATTTATTGGGAGTCATCCATCTATTGTCATTCCGCTCAGTAGTGTTTTTTTGAGTTGCCCCTATGCCTTTTGTGAGGGTCGTATCGATGTAGCGATAATGCAAACAAGTTGCTATTGTCAGAATGGGAGGGCAGTGTCCATTCTCTAATTAATCTTACTTTGGAATGTTAGAGACACCTCACCATGTTTTTAGCTGGTAGAAAACAGACTATTTGGAATAGGTAGAAGTTTACCAGTGTTCTCTTTCAGTCTGTGGATATAACATCATGTGGTGTGAACATACAGGTATTGCATTTTTCACCACTAGTGTTGAGTCAGTGGTTCAGTGCAATCTTCATGCTCTATAATCAACCCCCCTTGATGTAGCATTGCTTTGTGCGTCCTCAAAGAGAGGGAGAGCAATAGATACAAGCTCTTCGAAGAATCAGATCACATCACCCAAAAAGTGCATGCAGTGTAGTGCTCTGAACACACATGACTTCTACATGAACCCTAAAATAGACCTTGCTGAGTCAGAGAGGCTGAGGATGTAGGCTACACACTGGGAACATGGGAGACTTACTCAAACCATGGGCTCTCATAGGACCTGCATGTCACCATGATGTTTTATACATATGCTTCCCTGTTGGATCTCATGTCTAAGTTGAGTTATCCAGTTTGTTAGTTTGAGTGAACTAATAGTGCTGGTGGACAGTGGCACCACTTTGTGGACAAAATACACTGCAGGTTTTTGGCTTTATTTATAGTAAATCTAGCATCCAGTTTTTCTCCGAATTTTGGACAAATAATGATTTGGGTCATAATACGTTCTGGGAGTCAGTGTACTTCTTGGAGCAGGACACAATTCCTTTGAGGCTGTGTGTGTGGGTGTGTTTGGGGGGCGGGGGGGTTGGACTACACAAACAGCCCAAACTGTCATTCTGTCACCAAACGTTGCATCTGCACTGTAAATGTATTTTTGTATAATGTTCTGTGGAAATTGTTAAAAAATAGTACTTATGCAAAACTTTGCAATCATTGGTTTGTGTTTCACACACATTTTAAAGTGAACAATCTGAGTCTGTGTCACTCTGTTACTGTGGAATTCCCCTGATGCCTACAGATATGAGGTCTTAAATCAATATGGGAAATGCATTTTTTTAATCTCACAAGACCATTGGCAGATAAAGTGCCCCCGCAGGGAATGACGCAATGCTTTAAAAGCCCTCTGAGAATAATGAGAGTAGCAGTAGAGAGAGACTTGACAGCATGTTACATTGGTATACGTGTGTGTGTGTATGCACGTGTGCACTTCAATGTGTGTGGTTATATGTTTGTTTGTTTGTGGATGTGACAGATTTGCTCCAGTCCTGAGTTTAGAGAGGGGGAGGGGCTCCCCTTCTGGCAGACAGATCAGTGACTGCTGTGTGCCAGTAAGGGCTCTGATAATGAACTGAGCCTCTCTCTCTCACACACACACTCACAAACACACTCACAAACACACACACAGACACACACCAGTGACTGTGGAGCAGGGCTTCCTCTGACACAAATGGGAGAGTCCCCAAGAGTATGTACTACAGATAGAGTAATATATAGAGAGAAATAAATGGTGAAGGAGAGAGAGACAAATACTGTATAGAGAGACCGTAACAAACAGAGAAACAGATGAGAGAGAGAGAGAGAATCTTTCCACAGGGCCATGGGGTGAGCCACACCCTCTTGGCGGCAGGTAGCCTAGTGGTTAGAGCGTTGGGCCAGTAACCAAAATGTTGCTGGATCGAATCCCAAGCTGACAAGGTAAAAATCTGTCGTTCTGCCCCTTGGCGTCCACATCACCAACAAACTAACATGTTCCAAGCACACCAAGATAGTCGTGAAGAGGACACGACAAAACCTATTCCCCCTCAGGAAACTGAAAAGATTTGGCATGGATCCTCAAAAGGTTCTACAGCTGCACCATCGAGAGCATCCTGACGGGTTGCATCATTGCCTGGTATGGTGTAGTGCGTATGGTCCAGTACATCACCGGGGCTAGGCTTCCTGCCATCCAGGACCTCAATACCAGGCAGTGTCAGAAGAAGGCCCTAAAAATTGTCAAAGACTCCAGCCACCCTAGTTAAAGACTGTTCTCTCTGCTACCGCACGGCAAGAGGTACCGGAGCGCCAAGTCTAGGTCCAAGAGGCTTCTAAACAGCTTCTACCCCCAAGCCATAAGACTCATGAACAGCTAATCAAATGGCTACCCAGACTATTTGCGTTGTGCCCCCCTCTTTTACCCTGCTGCTATTCTCTGTTGTTATTAACATCTATACATAGTCACTTTAATAACTCTACCTACATGTACATATTATCTCAATTACCTCAACTAACCGGTGCCCCCGCACATTGACTCTGTACCGGTACCCCCTGTATATAGTCTCGCTATTGCTATTTTACTGCTGCTCTTTAATTATTTGTTACTTTATGTCTTTTTTTGTTGTTGTATTTTTCTTAAAACCGCATTGTTGGTTAAGGGCTTGTAAGTAGACATTTCACTATAAGGTCTACATCTGTTGTATTCGGCGCATGTTTGATTTGATTTAATTTGAAATGAGAGGCAGAGAGATGAGAGAGAGAGGGAGAGAGAGAGGGAGAGAGAGAGGTGGCTCTTAACATTTATCAGCCGTCTGTGTAGAACCAGGGAAATATTGCCAGTCTTTTGAGTAATGCTTATAAGAGGGTCAGGAAATTAAATCTGTGTGTGAGATTGTGGTTGTGTTTTTCAATATGATTATGAGTTAATTATATTAATGGATTATGTATTTGGATTAATGGATTATGTATTTGGCTGCTAATCCTTCAATGATCCAGAGAAGTCCATTTTAAGTGGTCACCTAAATAATTCCCTGCAGTCACCTGAATGAACACATGGTTATGCTACTGCACACACTGCTTGTGAATAAGAATTGTGAATTCTAAATGTGTGAATGATGTGTGTGTTGATTCTAGATTGAATACTTTGGCAAAGGTGTGTGTGTGAGTGCTCTTCAGTTAAAGTGTATGGTTTTTGAACTGACCCTGTGGTTGGGAGGTTGCGTGTGCACTATTACAGAGGAGAGATTTAGTTTGCCCTTCATCAATAGGCCTCAGTGCAGTAACAAGAGAGAGTTGGGCCCCAGGAGAACAGACTGTTCTGGGAAAGGAGTAGAGTAATTAAGGCTGGAGCACTAGGAGCTTGCTGCCTCTCAAGCCTGGGTGCTCCTACATCACGGGAAGCTCCTGGGGTGATGGTAGGGAGAGGGGGAGAGAGAGAATCTTCTCCCAGTTCTGATGCTCTGTCTGACCGACTAGTCTCTCCCCCTCCGGCCAGAACAGAGCAGAGGGATCGTATCAGAATAGAGCAGAGGGATTGGATCAGAACAGAGCAGAGGGATTGGATAAGAACAGAGCAGAGGGATTGGATCAGAATAGAGCAGAGGAATTAGATCAGACAGAACAGAGGGATTGGATCAGAACAGAGCAGAGGGATTGGATCAGAACAGAGCAGAGCAGAGGGATTGGATCAGAATAGAGCAGAGGAATTAGATCAGACAGAGCAGAGGGATTGGATCAGACAGAGCAGAGGGATTGGATCAGAACAGAGCAGAGGGATTGGATCAGACAGAGCAGAGGGATTGGATCAGAACAGAGCAGAGGGATTGGATCAGACAGAGCAGAGGGATTGGATCAGACAGAGCAGAGGGATTGGATCAGAACAGAGCAGAGGGATTGGATCAGACAGAGCAGAGGGATTGGATCAGAACAGAGCAGAGGGATTGGATCAGACAGAGCAGAGGGATTGGATCAGAACAGAGCAGAGGGATTGGATCAGACAGAGCAGAGGGATTGGATCAGACAGAGCAGAGGGATTGGATCAGAACAGAGCAGAGGGATTGGATCAGACAGAGCAGAGGGATTGGATCAGAACAGAGCAGAGCAGAGGGATTGGACCAGAACAGAGCAGAGGGATTGGATCAGACAGAGCAGAGGGATTGGATCAGACAGAGCAGAGGGATTGGACCAGAACAGAGCAGAGCAGAGGGATTGGACCAGAACAGAGCAGAGCAGAGGGATTGGATCAGAACAGAGCAGAGCAGAGGGATTGGACCAGAACAGAGCAGAGCAGAGGGATTGGATCAGAACGTAAAACTAACACTATAGTTGTGTTGTTAATCCCCTGACAGAAAGGGAAAGGGAAAAATGTAAAATGGAGAGATTTTTCCTCTAATTCTCTTACCAAACGAATGGCCTGGGTTAGAGTGTTAGGAATAATCTGGAACTGAGCCCGTCACAGTCACAGAATTATACTCTGGGGCGGATTATACACAGACTAAGCGCTGTAAACAGTGTGTCA
Organism: Brachymystax lenok tsinlingensis; assembly: GCA_030435695.1. NCBI lineage: Eukaryota > Metazoa > Chordata > Actinopteri > Salmoniformes > Salmonidae > Brachymystax > Brachymystax lenok. The sequence goes on along the minus strand of CM059797.1, from coordinate 20,094,224 downwards.
GAGAGGGGGGGGGCAGCGATGTGGAGCAGCCAGGGCAGACGTTTCTATTCAGATGTTCCACAGACCAGTTAGTTGTTCCTTTCAGATGGTTGCCATAACAGCACCATTGAGTCACATAAAGGAAAGCAGGCCTGGGATCTATTCTCACTGGTTGGCTTCCCAGGAATTAGTCTTGCCCTGTTTTCCTTGTGTTTTTTGTATGCCTGACTACTTACCCCAAAGCATCTCCCCCACACACAGAGGTTCCTCTGTTCTTTCATTTGGACTGTGTCATCAAAGTTATTTGACCCAAAGATAAAGGGGACAGCCACACGACACAGACAGTCCCTCTATTTCAGCTTGCTGTCAGGGCCCTGCTCTCACAGCAGATCCATCAGCCTGTCATAGTTGACATTAAGGTAAGTCAAATCAGTGTCACCATGACAACATACAGGTAGGTTAACTCAAGTCACCATGGTGACATTTGGTAGGTCAAATCAGGGTCACCATGCCAATATCTATAGGTTACCCTAGGCCTAGGGTTTCCATGACGACGTCTAGGTAGGTAGAAATAAGGTCACCATGGCAACATTTGCCATTTAAGGAGGGATACCTCAGGGTCAGCATCACGACTCTCAGGCGACTGTAATCCATAATAGGAGCCTCTCCCAGAGTGCACTGCTCTCCAAGGTGAGATGGAAATAGATGGATGGAGAGAGGGATGAGGCAGGGGGATGAGTCAGGGGGATGAGGCAGGGGGAGGAGGCAACAGGATGAGTCAGGGGATGAGTCAGGGGGATGAGGCAGGGGGAGGAGGCAGGGGGATGAGTCAGGGGGAGGAGGCAGGGGGATGAGGCAGGGGGAGGAGGCAGGGGGAGGAGTCAGGGGGAGGAGGCAGGGGGAGGAGGCAGGGGGAGGAGTGTGAATGTGTCCTCTCAATCCATCATTCAGCACCGGCTGCTGACAAGGTGACTACACGACTCCGTTGTGTGTGTCTCAGCACTACGCGAAAGCTAATAACACCTCTCATACTATGACCTCCAGCCGAGGTCAGAGGGCAGGGCATCGTTAATGGGTTGTCCATTAGACCAGTGTAGTTTCACACACAGGATGGAAGACTGGGAACAGAAGAATACACATTCAGACATTTTAAAATAGGACTATTTTGTCTGTTTAATTCTGTGGTGAAGACTGAGCATTCTTCACTTTCGTGACTCGTGGTTTTCCTCAGACATGATCTTCAGGGATGTTTTTCCTAATGCTCGGTCCTCAGTCACTGTGGTGCAGTGTGGGGTGATTTTTAACATTGATATGAGGAGGCACTACAGGAGCAACCTGCTGAATGCTAAATTGACCAGGGGAACTGTGTGTGTGCGTGTGTGTTTATAAGTGTGTGTATTGGTCTTCATAAACAAGACAGTTAAGAGACATACTGTATTCAGAATACCCATAATGCACCACCAGTCCGAATTTCCAGACAATTAGGTCACATGTATTCACCTCATTGTACTGTGTCAACTGTTTCCAGAATTTCCCCTTCCCCCCTTTCTCTATATTCATCCACCCACATAGCATGTTCTGAGCATCGTCTGATGTCAGAGGAATTTAACCAAATGTGACCATCTCTAATGGACTCCCAGTGAAATATGTTCCACAGACAGCAAGGCAAACACATTCCCTGTCTATCCATCTGTGTTCTGGGCCAGGGTTTCCCAAACTGGGTCCTGGGTCCCCCCCTGGGTGCACGTTTAGTTTGCCCTAACACTACTCAGCTAATTCAAATAACCAACTCATCATTAAGCTCTGATTATTTTAAACAGCTGTGTAGTGCTAGGGCAAAAACACTAAACATGCACCCAGGGGGGGGGGACCCAGGACCATCTCCTTCAACTCTCATTGTCTGAATAATGTGTATCTGAATGACTGGATCTGAAGTGTCCTACATGTCACTGTGGATGAATGTGGCCACAGGGAAGAAGTTATCATTGGTAAAACCAGATGATTTAGCGTCTCTCCCCAGACCTGCACTGCCACTCTCTGTTTCTCCCATTACAGCCTCTATATGTTCCCTTTGTCTCTCATTTGTCCCAAGGGGCTCCTATCTTAGAATAAACATCACCGGCTTTGTCTCTATGGCAACCACAGCACACCCAGTACAGTGGAATGTGAGTCTGTTGGAGACTAAGGTATCTAGACAGGACCTGGTGTTCTTATAGTTGGAACAGGGTCGGGCCATAGGAAATGTACAGTACAATCATACACTACAATACAATAAAATACAATACAGTAAAGTACAGTACTGTACAATACAGTACAATACAGTATAATACAACTTCCTATTGTAGGATAGCTTTTAGGAACTGTCTGTCAGTCACCCTGACCCTTCCCAAATGCAGTTGGCCTTTGCTACCGGCCCACTTTCTGCGTCAGCCCGAGGAAGTGTTGGAATGATACGGCCAATACGCTGAATCTGCTCAAGCATGCAGAATATTAGTTTTTTTTTTTTCTCGCTCCTTGTCTAAATATTATTTTGTTCCTTTGAGCCGTATTTGTCAGCAGGATTGCTGGGCATATTTTCATCATACAGGCATAGGTTATGGTTTTGATGGTATGTCCAGTCTGTTCCAGGAAGGTAGTGATGTCTTGCCACAGGGCTATATTCACCCGTGAGGCTATGCACACGGGTAATGGTTCCTTCTGACTCAAACTGGGATGACGTCATCTGTGGAGTGGAGCTGTTCTGGTTGGTTGAGTTCCAGGCTATTCAAGCACATCACCAGCCTACTCTGAAGGTTATATGTTCAGCTCAAGGTTGTTAGAGAGAGGTGGGCCCTGACACAGGAAGTGATTATAGTACTGGCACTCCCATTGGCTGTCCAATAGCCATGCCCTTTTCTATTGTAGACCAGCCTCCACCGTGTTTGTACTGTTACTTTTTAGAGCGATTTTCAGTTAATTGTTGAGTTTGTTAATATATGAGTATTAACTTACAAATAAATGCAAGTGAGAGACAATTACAATATGAGATAAGACCTAGGCCTGTCTCTTTAGATTATATCCCCTGTTATCCCCTCAGTAACATGATCTTCTCTCAGAGAGCCAGGTAACAGAACACTGTTTACTGTCCTCACCTTGAGAAAGCGGACTGAGGTAAAAGGGGGAGGCGCTGACGGGGTGATTGTGTGCTGCTTGGGTGTAGTCTCTCTCTGTGTAATTATTTGCCTCAAAGGGAAAACAAATGAGGAGGGATTTGTGTGGTGTCCCTACCTGCCCCCCTGCCTTGCTGCTGCCTGGTCCTTAGGTGTAGGATCTATGTAAGGCTGGGATGACCTTTCACAGAGCACACAGAGAGGGAGAATGCCCTTCAATCCTTCAACCCTTCAGCTTCATCCTCATCACATGCGTGTCACGGCGATACAGCTCAGGTCTGTGTGTGAGAGTCTCAGGCGAGGAATGACAGGGCCAGGTGGGCCAGGGCCACAGCACGACACTGCCTGCCTCTCTCATCCAATACAAATAGATCAATCAGCCTGATGTGCTGTTACTAACCGCTCCCATATTAACTAATAGCGTGAAGCTGACATGAATCTGAACAACTTATTGACGCAGCAAGGGTCTCTCAGATCTCTATTATGTTCTCTGTGTGCGTGTGCGTGTGCGTGTGCGTGTGCGTGTGTGTGTGTGTGAATATGCATATAATAAAGTATTTGTATGATGGTATGTGCTATAATTGTGTAGCTCTCATTTCTGAAAGTATTTTATGTGTGGCTCACATAGGATCATTTATTGTCTTCTTCTCTCTCTCTGTCTTCCTCTCAGTGTGGAGTAGAGTGACCAGACAGGAAGATGGATGAGCTACAGGATGTGCAGCTGACTGAGATCAAGCCCCTGCTGACCAGTAAGGTATGAGATGACCACCGGCGAGGGAGAGTCACACAATGCACAGACAGATGTACACCACACACAAAATGTTTCCTATACACTGAGTATACCAAACATTAGGAATATCTTCCTAATATTGAGTTGCATTCCGTCGGGGCATGTACTCTACAAGGTGTCGAAAGTGTTCTACAGGGATGCTGGCCCATTCTGTCTCCAATGCTTCCCACAATTGTGTCAAGTTAGCTGGATGTCCTTTGGGTGGTGGACCATTCTTGATACACATGGGAAACTGTTGAGCGTGAAAAATCCAGCAGCGTTGCAGTTCTTGACACTAACCGATGCGCCTGGCACCTACTACCGTACTCTGTTCAAAGGCACTTTAATCTTTTGTCTTGACAATTTACCCGCTCAAGGGAACACATACACCGTCTATGTCTCAATTGTCGCAAGGCTTAAAAATTATTCTTTAACTTGTCTTGTCCCCATTATCTACACTGATGGAAGTGGATTTAACTAGTGACATCAATAAGGGATCATAGCTTTCACCTGGATTCACCTGGTCAGTCTATGTCATGGAAAGACCAGGTGTTCTTAATGTTTTGTAGACTCATGGTTTGAGACTTATTCACTATTTTTCTCCATTGTGAACAGTGCTTCCCTTCCCACTCCAGAACTCTGTTCATCAAAGTGAATTATTTATAATCCCTGCGACTCGAGAAAATAGAGGAATAGGAGTCAATACAAGAAAAATCAAGGGATGGAGTTAGGCTCAAGAGAGAGATACAGAGGATAGAGAGAGAGATGCAGAGAGATGGAGAGAGATGCAGAGAGATGGAGAGAGATGGAGAGATGCAGAGAGATGGAGAGATGCAGAGAGATATGGAGAGATGGAGAGAGATGCAGAGAGATGGAGAGAGATGGAGAGATGGAGAGATGCAGAGAGATGGAGAGAGATGGAGAGAGATGGAGAGAGAGATGGAGAGATGGAGAGAGAGATGCAGAGAGATGGAGAGAGAGATGGAGAGAGATGGAGAGAGAGATGCAGAGAGATGGAGAGATGGAGAGAGAGATATGGAGAGATGGAGAGAGAGATACAGAGAGATGGAGAGAGGTGGAGAGATGGAGAGAGAGATGCAGAGAGATGGAGAGATGGAGAGAGAGATGCAGAGAGAGATGCAGAGAGATGGAGAGAGAGATGCAGAGAGATGGAGAGAGAGATGCAGAGAGATGGAGAGATGGAGAGAGAGATACAGAGAGATGGAGAGAGGTGGAGAGATGGAGAGAGAGATGCAGAGAGATGGAGAGAGATGGAGAGATGGAGAGAGAGATGCATAGAGAGATGCAGAGAGATGCAGAGAGATGGAGAGATGCAGAGAGAGATGCAGAGAGATGGAGAGAGATGGAGAGATGGAGAGAGAGATGCAGAGAGATATGGAGAGATGGAGAGAGAGATGCAGAGAGAGATGCAGAGAGATGGAGAGAGAGATGCAGAGAGATGCAGAGAGATGGAGAGAGAGATGCAGAGAGATGGAGAGAGAGATGCAGAGAGATGGAGAGATGGAGAGAGAGATGCAGAGAGATGCAGAGCGATGGAGAGAGATGGAGAGATGGAGAGAGAGATGCAGAGAGATGCAGAGAGATGGAGAGAGAGATGGAGAGAGAGTAGTCAGATGAAGCTGGAGGAAAGAGGGGAATATCAAAGCCTTGCAGAAACGCATTTCTTTTATTTTGCTTGAAAGATTCAGATGAGAGAAAAAACACTCCAGCAGATCAAAGCTTTCTTCCCACCGTTCCTCAAGGACCTCCGTCTCCACTGCAGCATCGAGGAGGGGATGAGCTCCCAGCCTGCCTTGGGTTGGGGCAAGGAGAAGGAAGTCAGCCCATCTGTGTAAATTGACCCGTTTTATATCCAAAGGGAACTATTCTGTTCCAGACAGTTCCAGGGCGATATTACAGGCAGTTACAGAAGGTTTTCACCAAAAACGAATTTGTCAGGAGAAGTTCCACCCCCATTCATTTTCAACAAGGTCACGTGGATAAATGTGCAGGGTATTGTGGGAAGGTGAGCGGCAAGAACCCTGCTAACGGAGCGGTAGAATTTATGCAAATTTAAATCAAAGTGAAGCCTTGGAGCGAAGCGTTGTCAAGAGGAGGCACCGCCTCTGGTCAAAACCCACTGTTAGGCTTTCTCAGCATCACAGGACATGAGTTGATGTATAGGCTGAGGCAGAGGGTGTTTGTTTCATACATCATGGGCTGAACAGGCCTGACAGTGGTGCTGGTGAAGTGGGCTGGCTGTGGACAGACAGGTGGATGGAAGGCAGCGTCATGAACTCGTCTGAATAAATGGGTTTATGGCTGACCTCTCACTCCACCTAGTGGCCAGGCCACCTCATTAAGAACCCGACAGACAGACTCACAGGAGCCTGCACAATAGATGTGAGGACAGACAGACAGTAATGAGTTGACAGGAGAGGCATACAGGTGATAAATAGGATAGCATATTTATAGTATGTCAATTAAGTAGTGGTGTTTTCTATACTGAACAAAAATATAAACGCAACATTCAACAATTTCAAAGATTTTACTGTGTTACAGTTCATATAAGGAAATCAGTAACTTGAAATAAATTCTTTAGGATCTAATCTATGGATTTCACATGACTGGGAATACAGTTATGCATCTGTTGGTGCATGGATCAGAAAACCAGTCAGCATCTCCTTCACATAAAGTTGATGGCTGTTGATTGTGGCTTGTGGAATGTTGTCCTTCTCCTCTTCAATGGCTGTGCGAAGTTGCTGGATATTGGCGGGAACTGGAACAAGCTGTCGTACATCTCGATCCAGAGCATCCCAAACATGCTCAATGGGTGACATGTCTGATGAGTATACAGGCCATGGAAGAACTGGGACATTTTCAGCTTACAGGAATTGTGTACAGATCCTTGCGACAGGGGGCTGTAAATTATCATGCTGAAACATGAGGTGATGGCTGCGGATGAATGGCACGACAATGGGCCTCAGGATGTCGTCACGGTATCTCTGTGCATTTAAATTGCCATCACTAAATTGCAATTGTGTTCGTTGTCTATAGCTTATGCCTGCCCATACCATAACCCCACCGCCACCATGGGGCACTCTGTTCACAACATTGACATCAGCAAACCGTTCACCCACATGACACCATACACGTGGTCTGCGGTTCGAAGGCCGGTTGGACATATTGCAAAATTCTCTAAAATGATTTTGGAGGTGGCTTATGGTAGAGAAATGAACATTCAATACTCTGGCAACAGCTCTGGTGGACATTCCTGCAGTCAGCATGCCAATTGCACGCTCCCTCAAAACTTGACACGTCTGTGACATTGTGTTGTGTAACCAAACTGCACATTTTAGAGTGGCCTTTTATTGTCCCCAGCACAAGGTGTAATGATTATGCTGTTTAATCAGCTTCTTGATGCCATACCTGTCAAGTGGATGGATTATCTTGGCAAAGGAGAAATGCTCACTAAACGGGGATGTAAACAAATTTGTGCACAACATTTGAGAGAAATAAACTTTTTTGTACATATGGAAAGTTTCTGGGATATTTTATTTCACCTCATGAAACATGGGACCAACACTTTACATGTTGCTTTTATAGTTTTGTTCAGTGTAAAATACTGTAGGTGAAAAAATGTATGCCATCCAACACCTCAATAACATATACCTTTCTTTCCTCTTTTCTCTCAGAATTCACGTAACTTCCAGGACTTTGACTGCCAGGTGAGTGTCTCTAGTTCTAAATGAAGGGTGTTGTTTTGTACTAATAATTTTCAGTGATGTGAAAATGAAGGGCCCAACAGAGGGAACGTGTTCTGCTCAGGTAACAAGCGGTGGTTTGAAATCATTCTGATCCTACTACTTTCAGTTTGCCCAACGTTTAAACGGAGTTCCTCTCTCACAGTTAAGAGTCTGCAGATGGAATGGTGATTTTTGGTGAGTTTGCAGGTGATTCGGGTATGTTAAGTTCTTGTAAGGCCCTGTTCTGTGGACAAACCTCTATTAGATAACACTGAGTCGTGACTCATTAAACCACACCAGCCTGAGTCCCTGAAGATCAACACAAAAGCCAATGAATGCCTTCTATCTCCATTACACAGCCAATCACTGCTTCACTGCCTTGTAACACTGGGAAGAAGAGAGGGCGTTCTTAATGGTTTCTATGATATTGGTGATTCTTACATATTGTATGTTACACTACATGACCAAAAGTATGTGGATCCACACAGATCTCCACAAACCATTTCTGTATGGACCTTGCTTTGTGCTCAGGGGCATTGTCATGCTGAAACAGGAAGGGGCCTTCCCCAAACTGTTGCCACAAAGTTGGAAGCACCGAATCATCTAAAAGTAATTGTATACTGTAGCGTAAAAATGTCCCTTCACTGGAACTAAGGGGCCTAGCCCGAACCATGAAAAACAGCTCCAAACCATTATCCCTCCTCCACCAAACTTGACAGTTGGCGCTATGCATTCGGCCAGATCTGCCAACGCGTTTCCACTGCTCCAGAGTCTAATGGGGGCGAGCTTTACACCACTCCAGCCGACGCTTAGCATTGCACATGGTGATCTTAGGCTTGTGTGTGGCTGCTCGGCCATGGAAACCCATTTCATGAAGCTCCCGACAAACAGTTATTGTGCTGACATTGCTTCCAGAGGTAGTTTGGAACTCGGTAGTGAGTGTTGCAACCAAGGACAGACGATATTTATGCGCTTCAGCACTCGGCAGTCCCATTCTGTGAGCTTATGTGCCCTACCACTTTGCGTCCTACCACACTTACAGTTGACCGGGCAGCTCTAGCAGGGCAGAAATCTGACGAACTGACTTATTGGAACGGTGGCATCCTATGAAGGTGCCACGTTGAAAGTCACTGAGCTCTTCAGTAAGGCCATTCTACTGCCAATGTTTGTTTGTGGAGATTGCATGGCCGTGTGCTCGATTTTATACACATTTCAGCAACAGGTGTGACTGAAATTGCTGAATCCACTAAATTACATTTTTGATTTTACCTTTATTTAACTAGGCAATCAGTTAAGAACAAATTCTTATTTTCAATGATGGCCTAGGAACAGTGGGTTAACTGCCTTGTTCAGGGGCAGAACGACAGATTTTTACCTTGTCAGCTCTGGAATTCGATCTTGTAACCTTTCGGTTACAAGCCCAACGCTCTAACCACTAGGCTACCTGCCGCCCCTACATACTTTTCCATATGCAAATAGAACTGTACAGGGTTATTATTAGCCTACATACATAGGCTACAGTCAGAAATTGATCTTAATTATGTTTGTATCTGCTGACAGTGGACAGTGATCTTTGCACAGTGCAATGTACATGCTTATGAAGGTTGCACTTCAACAGTCAGGTGGATGCTGCCTTTCCCAGGGACTGTAAACAGTTAACTAACGCTGGCTTTCCCAGCCTCCATGCAGTTATGCCTGTTCTCTGCATCACGTCCTGGGCTAAATATAGCTACTGCAGGTAGGATGGTAAGCATACTCAGTGGAGCAGGGCTGGTGCATGCTCTTTTCCTCCGTGTGGGCCTGTCTGCGCACCCATCCCCCCTTCATGCATACACTCAGACACACATATAGGCATTGTCAGACACACAAACACACACACACTTTCAGACATATTCCTTTTACTTTTGCCACATCCATCGGGACATTGTACCAGCAGTGTTTGCATGTAGCCAGTAAATCCACCAGGATTTGTATAATTATAACAGAAGTTCCCATTAGTCATTCCACTGCAGCACTGCTGTGACGTCATCACCCAGAGACGGTGTGTGTGGATGTGGATGGGAAGGGACGACAGGGCCCAAGGGTGTGGCATAGGGTATCAGTCTTCATTCTCCACAGGGATGATGCAGTCCCAACCTGAGGATGTTTCTCTTACATCAATAGGACATATAGGACAAAACACACATCACAACAAGAGAAACAACACTACATAAAGAGAGAAGTAAGACAAAAACATAGCATGGTAGATGTGTGTCACCCTCCCTCCCTTCACACATTTTTATACGTTTACACTCTTGGCAGGAATTCTGAACAAAATGATGGAGCTAAACATGGCTATGCTTTCAAAATGTGATGCTAAATGAGTGCAGAATCAGGAGACGTGCTCTGGGAGTTGCAGTGACACTAAGGGGGGAGTAACGAGTGCTGAGCTCTGTTCAACATCACAATTCAGTCCTCCTTAGATCTAGCAGAGACAATGGTGTAATCCATTTCAGATATATTGTTCTATGCACAGTGAGCTCCAAAAGTATTGGGACAGTGAACATATTTTGCTGTTGTTTTGGCTCTGTGCTCCAGCACTTTGTATATGGCTGTGAGGTTAAAGTGCCGACTGCTTTAATTTTCATCCATATTGGGGGAACCGTTTAGAAATTACATCACGTTTTGTACATAGTGAGAAAGTTACAGACGCATAAATATCCAACCCCCCAAAAATGATAACCTGCCCTGTTGAGAGGTTATCCGTAATCAATCATGGTAGCATCCACATTAATGTAGAAGTGTTTAGAAACATATTTTATTTTTAATAAATAATAAAAGTGACTCCAAAATGACACAACACATTATTTACCATTAATTTCCATTGGGTAAAAAATCTTAAACACAACCAAAACAAACAGCAAAGCTTGATGTTATCATTGTGTGCTAGGAATATGGGACCAAATACTAAACCTTTAACCACTTTAATACACGTATAAGTGAATTTGTCCCAATACTTTTGGTCCCCCTAAAATGGGGGGACTTTGTACAAAAAGTGTTTTATTTCCAAACGGTTCACCTGATCTGAATGAAAATACCCTCAAATTAGAGCTGACAGTCTGCACTTTTAAGTCTGCACTGTATCAGTTTAAATTCAAAGTGCTGAGCCAAACAACAGCCCAATCCTTTTGGAGCTCACTTTATAAGCTACTTGAATTAACATGATGGTGTATGAATTTAAAAAACCTGACAACCTCTTAGGCTTGATCTTGGCCTCCTTCTCCAGGAATGCACTCTCCTCTCTTTTCCCATTCAATGGGTGAAGCAAATGGCTTCATATGAAGTCAAACTGGGATTGCAAGTCATTGGCCCTCTGAGTTCTGCTGATCTCGTTTAGCCCAGGGAAGGGCGCTCTAAGCCTGAATGATGGTGCAGAGCAGAGGAGCTATACTTTTGTGTCTAAGATGTGCCTGTACAATGCAGAAGGCTAATGTGGTTAAGATATTGGTTAATGTAGCTCCAAAGGAGAAGTGGGGAAAACAGTGCAATGAGAAGAAGTACATCAGTGTCTTTTTTAAGCTGCTATCCCTGTCCTCCACTTTCTCCTCTGTCCGTCCGTCTCCTTGGAGGGGGTGGTTGGTGCCGAGACAACAGTGTATGACTCACAGGGACAGAGAGGTGACAGATTGGCTGTGTCACTGTCACTGGCCTGCCTTTGGCAGAGAGACATAGAAACAGTCTCTTTGATTGCGTTCTGAGGTGACACTGTGGAATTTAAACAAAACAGACTCTAATCAGAAATGTATACCTGAATTAAAATGGTGGTGATTTATCAGTGTGTGCGGAGATAGCAGTCACTTGTGATTATTGATAGTCCAGGTGGGGGTTACCAGAGATGCATGCATCATCATTAGACCGGTCAACAGGTGCTTGAACATTGTAAATGTGTCTCTGTATCCATACCTTTGCATGTGTGTGTTTGTGGCACCCCCTGTGGGGCAGTAGTGGGAATAATTAATGTAGAAACACTAGGTAGTACGCTCCATTTTACATTTACATTTGAGTCATTTAGCAGACGCGCTTATCCAGAGCGAATTACAGTTAGTGCATTAATCTTAAGAGAGATAGGTGGGACAACCACATATCACAGGCATAGTAAGTACACGTTTCCTCAATAAAGTAACTATCAGCAAAGTCAGAGCTAGAAAGGGGGGGGGTTGAGTCAAGTGCAAGTGTTGAGCTTGACATGGTGGGCCGACATCCAAGCTGAGATATCTGTCAGGCACGCAGAGATGCGTGTCACCACCTGGGTGTCAGAAGCGGGGAAGGAGAAAAGTAGTTGAGTGGCATCCGCATAGCAGTGATAGCAAAGACCATGTGAGGATAGGACAGAGCCGAGTGACTTGGTCTATAGAGAGAAGAGGAGAGGGCCTAGAACCGAGCCCTGGGTGACACCAGTAGTGAGAGTATGTGACACAGAGTAGAGCAGTCTTGGTTGAGTGACCCGTATTGAAGCCTGACTGGTTAGGTTCAAGAAGATTGTCCTGAGAGAGATAACGAGAGAGTTGATCAGAGACAGCACGATCAAGTGTTTTGGAAAGAAAAGAAAGAAGGGATACAGGTCTATAGCTTTTTTACATCAGAAGAGTCGTGTTGTTTTTTTGAGGAGGGGAGCGACTCGGGCCATTTTGAAGTCAGAGGGGACGCAGCCATTGGTCAGGGAAGAGTTGATGAGGGAAGTGAGGAATTGGAGTCGAGCAGGCAGGTTGTTGGGCGGCCCGACCTCACTAGTCACAGGATTTCATCTGGAGAGAGAGGGGAAAAAGAGGTCAAGGTGTAGGGTGCTTCTGTTTGAGTGGGACCAGTGGACTCAATAGGCTGATTGATTGAGGAGCGGATGTCGTCAACCTTCTTTTCAAAGTGGTTGGCAAAGTCATCTGCAGAGGGAGAGGAGGGAGGGGGATTAAGGACGAAGGAGAAGGTGGAAAATAGTTTCCTAGGGTTAGAGGTAGAAGGTATGAAATTTAGAGTGATAGAAAGCAGTGAATACAGAGGAAGAGAAGGTAGGGAGGAGAGAGTGATGATAGGTCCCCCCGGAAGTATAGTTTTCCCAAAAAAATCGCTCAGCTGCCCGAAGTCCTGTTCTGTAAGTTCGCAATGAGTCACTCAGCCACGGAGAAGGAGGGGAGGGCCGAGCCGGCCTGGAGGAAAGGGGACAGTGTCGAGTCATAGGATGTGGAAAGGGAGGAGAGTAGGGTTGAAGACGCAGAATCAGGAGACAGGAGGGAGAAGGATTTAGCGTAAGGGCTTGATGGTTTGATAGAAGAGGAAAGAGTAGTGGGAGGGAGAGAGAGAAGCATGACCATCTGGGTAGGGTAGGAGGAAAGGGAGTCAGTAAAGGAAACAAAGTATTGATCAGAGACCTGGAGGGGGGTTGCAGTGTGATTAGTAGGTGAGCAGCCTCTAGTAAAAACGAGGTCAAACTTATTTCCTTGTGAGTTGGAGGGGAGTTGGAGGGGTTTGGGAAAGGTTAAGGTCGAAAGAGGCAAGGCGGGGAAAGAGAGAGTTGGAAAGCAATTGATGGAAGGCAGACTTTGGGAGGTTGAAGTCGCCAAGTATGAAGAGCGGTGAGCCCTCATCAGGAAATGAGCATATCAAGGTGTCAAGCTCATTGAGGAACTATCCAAGGGCACCTGGTGGGCGATAAATGACAACAATATAAAGCTTGAGTGGACAAGTGATAGTGACAGCTTTGAATTCAAATGGACAGATGGAGAAATAAGTAGCCCTCTGCCACCATGACGACCAGATGCTCTTGGACTATGAGAGAAAACATAGTCAGATGAAGACCGAGCAGCTGGAGTAGCAGAGCTCCACCCAACTCGTCTGGCACTGTCGGTGTGACATCTGCTCCTGCCACACCCTCTAGTGCACATCCGGTGTCTCCTTGATCTGCCGCCACTCCCCCTAGTGCTCTCTCCTTCTCCCTCTCTGTGTGTGTGTGATTGTGTGGGCGGAGACAGGTGTACTGGAGTCAGAGAAAATCCCCACCAGCTGCAACCTGTTCCATAATCAAGACTTCTACAAATACTCAGTCCTGCCACTTCCACACTGCCAGTTCGTAATCTCTGCCCAGTCAGTCCATGTTTCTAGACGTTTGTTCCTGTTGTGCCTGATTTCCGTTGCCTGACGCTGTTTTCCTCTCCGCTACAGTTCTGCCCGCTCTGACTCTGGTCCATGTCTCCAGTCCGACTTCTCGTCAGTCATACTACTCTGTCCTGGATTCCCCACTCTACGCTTCCTTGGATTCCCCTCTGGACCTGCTTACCCTGTCCCCACACCTCTCGCTCCAGCCTCAGCCTCCGCACCTGCTTTCCAGCAACCCACCCGAGCTTCCCCTGGCCTGCACTCAATCTTCCCCTCGTGTTTCAATAAATACCTTGGTTACCTCATCCCAGTCTCCTCGTCTGAATCTGCTCTTGGGTTCACCTGTTCCACTCTGCGTGACAGTCGATGGAGTTCACACTGTATGACCAATAGAACATACACTGAGTTTGCTGCTCCGCCCACTCAATACATTCTATAATTTGTATGTCCTATTGGTATCCACTGGTAAACTCAGCCCATTTGGCCAGCAAGATCAATCTGTTATGCTGCATTCATAACTTGTACATTCGTAAATACCAGCATACAACTGGGAAAAATCCACTTGAACACCCCTCCAACTAGTAATTGCTAGTGGGAAACTCGCATAGAGATGAGAACATACAGTAAATTAAATTAAATAAAAATTAAATGTTATTGGTCACATACATGTGTTTAGCAGATGTTATTGCGCGTGTAGCGAAATGCTTGTGTTTCTATCTACAGTGCAGTAATATCTAACAAATAATATCTAACAATTTCACAACATATACCCAATACACACAAATCTAAGTAAAGGAATGTAATTAAGAATATATAAATATTTGGAAGAGCAATGTCAGAGCGGCATAGACTAAGATACAGTAGAATAGTATACAGTATATACATATGAGATGAGTAATACAAGAAATTTAAACATTATTAAAGTGGCTAGTGTTCCATTTATTAAAGTGGCCAGTGATTTCAAGTCTATGTATAAAGGCAGCAGCCTCTATGTGCTAGTGATGGCTATTTAACAGTCTGATGGCCTTGAGATAGAAGCTGTTTTTCAGTCTCTGTGACCCAGCTTTGATGCACCTGTACTGTCCTCGCCTTCTGGATGATAGTGGGGTGAACAGGCAGTGGCTTGGGTGGCTGTTGTCCTTGATGATCTTTTTTGGCCTTCCTGTGACATCAGGTGCTGTAGGTGTCCTGGAGGGCAGGAAGTTTGCCCCCGGTGATGCGTTGGGCAGACCGCACCACCAAGTGGTAATACAGCCTGATAGGATCCTCTCAATTGTGCATCTGAAACATTTGGTGAGGGTTTTAGATGCCAAGACAAATTTCTTCAGCCTCCTGAGGTTGAAGAGGTGCTGTTGCGCCTTCTTCACCACACTGTCTGTGTGGGTGGACCATTTCAGTTTGTCAGTGATGTGTACGCCAAGGAACTTGAAGTGTTCCACCTTCTCCACTGCGGTCCTATGTGGATAGGGGGGGGTGCTCCCTCTACTGTTTCCTGAAGTCCACGATCATCTCCTTTGTTTTGTTGACATTGAGTGGTTATTTCCCTGGCACCACACTCTCAGAGCCCTCACCTCCTCCCTTTAGGCTGTCTCGTCATTGTTGGTAATCAAGCCTACTACTGTTGTGTTGTCTGCAAACTTGATGATTGAGTTGGATACGTGCTTGGCTACGCAGTCATGAGTGAACAAGGAGTACAGGAGGGGGGCTGAGCACGCATCCTTGTGGGGCCCCAGTGTTGAGGATAAGCAAAGTGGAGGTGTTGTTTCCTACCTTCACTACCTGGGGGCGGCCCGTCAGGAAGTCCTGGACCCAGTTGCACAGAGCGGGGTTCAGACCCAGGGCCTCGAGCTTGATGATGAGCTTGGAGGGTACTATGGTGTTGAATGCTGAGCTATAGTCAATGAACAGCATTCTTACATAGGTATTCCTCTTGTCCAGATGGGATAGGGCAGTGTGCAATGTGATGGCGATTGCATCGTCTGTGGATCTATTGAAGTGGTAACCAAATTGAAGTAGGTCTAGGGTGACAGGTAATGTACAGGTGATATGATCCTTGACTTGTCTCTCAAAGCACATCATAATGACAGAAGTGAGTGCTACGGGGCGATAGTCATTTAGTTCAGTTACCTTTGCATTCTTGGGTACAGGAACAATGGTGGCCTTCTTGAAGCATCTGGGGACTGCAGACTGGGATAGGGAGAGATTGAATATGTCCATAAACACACCAGCTAGCTGGTCTGCTCATGCTCTGAGGATGCTTAACCTCTCAGGGATTGCTGGGGCGCTAGCGCCCCAATCCCGACACTACCAGGCCAAATTCAAAATCCAAAAGTTGAATTGTTAAACATCCACCAATATACAAGTATTCCATACTCATCAAAAGCTCTGTTTCTTGGCAATATCACAGCGTTGTCAGATTTCAAAAAGGCTTTACGGCGAAAGCAGCACATTTGATTGTTTGAGGGTAGCACCTCACATATTTTTCCCATAGCCATCATGGCACACACATAACACATTTCACAGCGAAAACAAATCAATTACCTGTTGAAGAACGTCTGCTGAGGTCATCCTAAGTGTCCAACGAAGACAATCCATGGTTCTTTTGTTAGAAAAAGTAATGTATTTTATCCATAAATCTCCATTTGGTTCGCGTTATGATCAGAAAGCGACAGCCTCCACTCCTCCATTGAAGCGTGGCGAGAACTTCGTTCAACTTATACCTATAAACTTGTCCAAGAACAATCAAACATAGTTTTAAATGTATCCTTAGGAACACTTTTACGTATATTTACTATTATAAATCAACCGAATATAAACTGATCGATAAAGGCGGTAAAAAAGACACTGCAGCGCCTTGTCGGGAGCGCGCGCTGGGTACTGTTGACATAAAAAGTACACTTCCTGGTTTGCTCTTCTTCTCTGGTCTAATTCATCCAAATTGAAAATGTACACTGTCTCGAGACTGTTGACATCTAAAGGAAGCGATGGGTACTGCATTCATATGCCCTTATATGGTCATTTTCACCTTGCCATGGATAAATGCTGTGGTTCGTGGTTTCAGTTTTGCATGAAGGCTGCCATCTTTCCACGGTTTCTGGATAGGGTAGGTTTTAATAGTCAGTGGGTACAACATCTCCTATTCACTTCCTGATAAACTCAGTCAACGTGTCAGTATATACGTCAATGTTATTCTTTGAAGCTAACCGGAACATATCCCAGTTCGCATTATCAAAACAATCTTGAAATATGGATTCCGATTGGTCAGACCAGCGTTGGATAGTCCTTAGCACGGGTACTTCCTGTTTGAGTTTCTGCCTATAGGAAGCGAGGAGTAAAATATAATTGTGGTCAGATTTGCTGAAAGGAGGGCGGGGGAGGGCCTTGTATGCATCCCGGAAGTTTGAGTAACAGTGGTCGGATTTTTAGCAACGCGAGTACTACAGTCGATATGTTCATAGAACTTTGGTAGCCTTTTCCTCAAATTTGCTTTGTTAAAATCCACAGCTACAATAAATGCAGCCTCAGGTTATGTGGTTTCCAGTTTGCATAAAGTCCAGTGAAGTCATTTGAGGGCTGTCGTGGTATTGGCTTAAGGAGGGATATACATGGCCTTGACTATAACCGAAGAAAATTGTCTTGGCAGATAATACGGTTGGCATTTGATTGTGAAGTATTCTCGGTTGGGTGAACAAAAGGACTTGAGTTCCTGTATGTTATAACAATTACACCATGAGTCGTTAATCATGAAACATGAAATCATGAAACTGCAGTTTCAGTTTGCCACTGCTAGCGGTCTTCACCGTTAACTCGGACACCAGCTAGCTTCAGCTCGGTCAATACCTGCCAGTCTGCACAGCGCGATATCAACCCAGAGCATATCGGACTGCTTTTTCTCTACCACATCTCCGGATTCCTACCTCAAGCTCTGAACCTTTACACCGGATCATCGCAGCTAGCTGCAATCACTCCTGGCTACTCCTGGCTAACGTCTCTGTCCCGAAGCAAGCACCAGTTAGCCTTGAGCTAGCCTCGAGCTAGGCCCATCTCCCCCGGCTAGCCGAAGAGGTAAACCAGCTAATTCTTGGGCTACAATACCTCTTTTGACAATTGGCCTGGACCCTTTATTGCCGACACGGAGCCCCGCTGATCCATCACGACTGGTCTTCCGACGTAATCGTCCGAGGTGATTTCAACAGGCTCTTCCGTTGCGACGTCGCCGAAAGCCCATCTGCTTGCCCCGGCCCGCTAGCTGTCTGAATTGCCGTGTCTCTAGCTCGCCTAGCGTAGTAGCGACTACTGAATCGGCTCCCTGACTCACCTATTGCTACTCATTGGACCCTATGATCACTCGGCTACACATGCCTCTCCCTAATGTCAAAATGCCTTGTCTATTGCTGTTTTGGTTAGAGATTATTGTCTTATTTCACTGTAGAGCCCCCAGCCCTGCCCAGTATGCCTTAGATAGCCCGTTTGTCCCACCCCCCCCACACATGTGGTGTCCTCACCTGGCTTAACTGGTGCCTCTAGAGACAAAACCTCTCTCATCGTCACTCAATGCCTAGGTTTACCGCCATTGTACTCACATCATACCATACCCTTGTCTGTACATTATGCCTTGAATCTATTCTTCCACGCCCAGAAATCTGCTCCTTTTACTCTCTGTTCCGAACTCACTAGACGACCAGTTCTTATAGCCTTTAGCCGTACCCTTATCCTACTCCTCCTCTGTTCCTCTGGTAATGTAGAGGTTAACCCAGGCCCTGCAGCCCCCAGCACCACTCCCATTCCCCAGGTGCTCTCATTTGTTGACTTCTGTAACCGTAAAAGCCTTGGTTTCATGCATGTTAAGCCTCCTCCCTAAGTTGGTTTTATTCACTTCTTTAGCACACTCCGCCAACCCTAATGTCCTAGCCGTGTCTGAATCCTGGCTTGGGAAGGCCACCAAAAATTCTGAAATGTCCATCCCCAACTACAACATTTTCCGTCAAGATAGAACTGCCAAAGGGGGCGGAGTTGCAATCTACTGCAGAGATAGCTTGCAGAGTTCTGTCATACTATCCAGGTCTGTGCCCAAACAATTCGAGCTTCTACTTTTAAAAATCCACTTTTCCAGAAACAAGTCTCATCGTTGCCGCTTGTTATAGACCCCCTTCAGCCCCCAGCTGTGTCCTGGACACCATATGTGAATTGATTGCCCCCCATCTATCTTCAGAGTTCGTACTGTTAGGTGACCTAAACTGGGATATGCTTAACACCCCGGCCGTCCTACAATATAAGCTAGATGCCCTCAATCTCACACAAATTATCAAGGAACCTACCAGGTACAACCCTAAATCCGTAACCATGGGCACCCTCTTAGATATCATCCTGACAAACTTGCCCTCTAAATACACCTCTGCTGTCTTCAACCAGGATCTCAGCGATCACTGCCTCATTGCCTGCATCCGTAATGGGTCCGCAGTCAAAGGACCTCATCACTGTCAAACGCTCCCTAAAACACTTCAGCAAGCGGGCCTTTCTAATCAACCTGGCCCGGGTATCCTGGAAGGATATTGACCTCATCCCGTCAGTAGAGGATGCCTGGTTGCTCTTTAAAAGTGCTTTCTTCACCATCTTAAATAAGCATGCCCCATTAAAAAAATGTAGAACTAAGAACAGATATAGGTTCACCCCAGACTTGACTGCCCTTGCTTGACCAGCACAAAAACATCCTGTGTCATACTGCATTAGCATCGAATAGCTCCCGCGATATGCAACTTTTCAGGGAAGTCAGGAACCAGTATCCACAGTCAGTTGGGAAAGTTAAGGCTAGCTTTTTCAAACAGAAATTTGCATCCTGTAGCACTAATTCCAAAACGTTTTGGGACACTGTAAAGTCCATGGAGAATAAGCTGCCCACTGCACCCAGCTGCCCACTGCACTGAGGCTAGGAAACACTGTCACCACCGATAAATCTACGATAATCGATAATGTCAATAAGCATTTCTCTACGGCTGGCCATCCTCTCCACCTGGCTACCCCTACCTGGGCCAACAGCTCTGCACCCCCTGCAGCAACTCAGCAAATCAGCTGGGCTAGACAATCTGGACCCTCTCTTTCTAAAAATTATCACCCGAAATTGTTGCAACCCCTATTGCTAGCCTGTTCAACCTCTCTTTCGTATCGTCTGAGATCCCCAAAGATTGAAAAGCTGCCGTGGTCATCCCCCTCTTCAAAGGGGGAGACACTCTAGACCCAAACTGTTATAGACCTATATCCATCCTGCCCTGCCTCTCTAAAATCTTCGAAAGCCAAGTTAACAAACAGATCACCAACCATTTTGAATCCACTATGCAATCTGGTTTCCGAGCTGGTCATGGGTGCACCTCAGCCCCGCTCAAGGTCCTAAACAATATCATAACCGCCATTGATAAAAGACACTACTGTGCAGCCATCTTCATCCACCTGGCCAAGGCTGTCAATCACTGCATTCTTATCGGCAGACTTAATAGCCTTGGTTTCTCAAATGACTGCCTCGCCTGGTTCACCAACTACTTCTCAGATAGAGTTCAGTGTGTCAAATCGGAGGGCATGTTGTCCGGACCTCTGGCAGTCTCTATGGGGGTGCCACAGGGTTCAATTCTCGGGCCGACTCTTTTCTCTGTATACATCAATGATGTCGCTCTTGCTGCTGGTGATTCTCTGATCCACCTCTACGCAGACAACACCATTCTGTATACATCTGGCCCTTCTTTGGACACTGTGTTAACAAACCTCCAAACGAGCTTCAATGCCATACAACACTCCTTCCGTGGCTTCCAACTGCCTTTAAATGCTAGTAAAACTAAATACATGCTCTTCAACCGATTGCTCCTCGCAACCGCCCACCCGACTAGTATCACTACTCTGGACGGTTCTGACTTAGAATATGTGGAGAACTACAAATACCTAGGTGTCTGGTTAGACTGTAAACTCTCCTTCCAGACTCCAATCATCTCCAATCCAAAATTAAATCTAGAATCAACTTCCTATTTTGCAACAAAGCCTCCTTCGTTGACTATCCTACCGATCCTTGACTTCGGCGATTTTACAAAATAGCCTCCAACATTCTACTCAGCAAACTGGATGTAGTCTATCACAGTGCCATCTGTTTTGTCACCAAAGCCCCATATACTACCCGCCACTGCGACCTGTATGCTCTCGTTGGCTGGCCCTCGCTACATATTCGTAGCCAAACCCACTGGCTCCAGGTCATCTATAAGTCTTTGCTAGGTAAAGCCCCGCCTTATCTCAGCTCACTGGTCACCATAGCAACACCCACCCGTAGCACGCGCTCCAGCAGGTATATTCCTTTCCTTCCAGTTCTCTGCTGCCAATGACTGGAACGAATGGCAAAAATCACTGAAGCTAGAGACTTATATCTCCATCTCTAACTTTAAGCATCAGCTGTCAGTGCAGCTTAACGATCACTGTACCTGTACCCAGCCAATCTGTAAATAGCACACACTACCTCATCCCCATATTGTTATTTATCTTCTTGCTCTTTTGCACCCCAGTATCTCTATATGCACATCATCATCTGCACATCTATCGCTCCAGTGTTAATGCTAAATTGTAATTATTTCACCTCTATGGCCTATTTATTGCCTTACCTCCTTAATCTTCTACATTTGCACACACTGTACATAGATTTTTGCTATTGTGTTATTGACTGTACGTTTGTTTATGTGTAACTCTGTGTTGTTGTTTTTGTCGCACTGCTTTGCTTTATCTTGGCCAGGTCGCAGTTGTAAATGAGAACTTGTTCTCAACTGGCCTACCTGGTTAAATAAAGGTGAAATAAAATAAAACATAAAAAAAAGGTTATCAGGTTCGATAGAGAAGGAGAGATTTACAGAGAAAGATCTGTGTATCTCTCACACATACTGATTCCAGTGAATGCATGCATACACGCACACTCAGTCATAGATGTGATATAGAGCAACATGGATTGTTATTACAGTGTAATATAGGCATTTGTCAATCTCTTTTGGATACAAATTTCTGTTTTGCAGCCCATCATGGTGATGGTTCTTTGGATGACCATGGGGTCACAGCTGGTTCATTGCAGAGTCGTTATCGAGCAAAATCATTACTGAATGCCTTACTTACGGGAAAATCTGATGTTACAAAATCATATTGGTGCATTAGAAGCTTGAGATCATATTGATATCCAATGCAGACCTTCTTCCCTCAGAGCCCAAAATAGCTTCAGCAATTTGATGTTTCACTGCCACTGCCATTTGAGTTTTCACTCTGCAACAAGTATATATTATTTGATCTTCATATAATTAGCCTGGTTGTTCATTGATGACAGGTACAGTGTTTAATCCAATTCTAGCCCATAAATTGACATCTCAAGATGATGCTCTGATAATTCATCAGGATCAGACAGTGATTTCAGAGCGCTGCTGCTGCTGAGCTGATGCGGAATGCATCTCTCTCTCCATCCATCCCCCATCCCTCTCCCCTGTTCTCCTCTAGCTCGCCCCCTTTCTGCCCACCTGACCTGCTGAAATCCAATTAGAATAACTGGTACACAGCCCTGGAAGCACGGACGCGCTGTGCTTACCAAGCGCAAACTGCAGTCTCACTCACTCTGTCTCTCCCTCTATCTCCCGTCCTCTCGCTCTGCATCTTTTCCATCCCTCCCACTCTCATAAAAAATATTCACCCTTTCTGTCACTATCTCCTTTCGGTCTTGCTGGTCTAGCTGGTGCAGTTAGTCTCTCTAACTCCCCATTACACTCTTGCGCTCACTCTCTCTCCCGCTCTCTCTCTTTCTCTCTCTCTTACTCTCTCACTCTCCCTCCTGCGCTGCCTCCCTCCCTCTCTCCCACCCTCATTGTGGAGATCTTTAAAGCTCCCAGCAGCACACAGTCCTCTCCTGCCTGGGAAACATGTCAGCCATTCTGGACCTGGACCAGATCGCATGCTCTGGGAATGCAGTGGTGAGTGCGTCTGACTGACACACCTCGCTGGGTTTAGTTTCAAGGGGCTGGGTCAGGGTCTGGGTAGAGAGACCCTAGCTCTGCTGTAGGGGCTGGACTCCCTGGCTGGTTGGCAGAATACCTGCTTGCCTAACTGCCTCTTCAGACAGCCAGCTAAGCAGCTGAGCCATTTCAGTGTGCAGAGAGGCATTTGTGCGGGTGGACATTGTATTTGTGTGTTTGAGTGCACTTACTGTCGAGACTGTTCGTAATTTGTGTGCGGGGGAGAGCATGTTTGTGTGTGAGTGAGTGCGTTTATTTGTGCATGTGTGTGTTGTCAACATAGATGGCATGAATATGTTATTGTGCGTTGTAGGTGCATGTCAATGTAATGGCATGAAATATGAATGTGCGTAAGCGTTCAGGAGTCTGAGCATACAGGAGAATATGGGTATGTGTCTGTCTGTGCTTGCTCGTCTCTGCACATACTGCATTTTTGTGTCTGCATTTGCCAGATCGTGAAGAGAAAATAGCTATTTTCTCTGTACAGATCAGTGATGGCAGAGACCAGTTAAACAGGCCTTGTGATCCCTGTGTATGTATCCGTATGAACTGCAACAGTCTGACAGTGAAAAGGACCTGATCTTTCACTCACATAGCAACAACAGATGTGCAGTCTGAAAGATATCCCACAAGTGCCTTTACAGGCTAAATGCTTTTTTCAAACCCATGACATAGACAGGCTCTCTCTGGTCTTGGATGTACTCTCTCTGGTCTTGAATGTACTCTCTCTGGTCTTGAATGTACTCTCTCTGGTCTTGAATTGCCAAAATAAAGGAAACACCAACATCAAGTGTCTTAATAGGGCGTTGGGCCACCACGATCCGCCAGAACAGCTTCAATGCGCCTTGGCATAGAAGTGTCTGGGACTCTATTGGAGGGATGCGACACCATTTTTCCATGAGAAATGCCATCATTTGGTGTTTTATTGATGGTGGTGGAAAACGCTGTCTCAGGCACTGCTCCAGAATCTCCCATAAGTGTTCAATTGAGTTGAGATCTGGTGACTGAGACACACAGACACACACCCTTGGCAGGAATAGGTGAGGCATGACACATTACTCTGCCTTTTCACTTTCCCTCACCTTTTCCTCCTCTCTCTCTTCACCCTCTCTCTTCTTACCCTCTCTCCCCTCACCCTCTCTATCCTCTCTCTCCTCACCCTCTCTATCCTCTCCCCTCTTCCTCCGTCTCCCTCTCCTCATTATTTCCCTCTTTTCCATTTTTGGCAGATTCCTCTGGGTGTCTCCGCAGACACCTCTCAGCTTAGCCCTCCATCTAATATAGATAATTATCAGCCATCTCTGACAATACACAAACCTAAACCCCACATGAACATTCTCCTCCACATTCTATGAAGTGTGTCTAAACCCCCGTTGCAGAATTCTAGTTCCACTGTTGTAAAGGGTAAAAAGGTCGCAGCAGCCATTGCAGTGCTCACTACTCTCCCCCCTCTCCCCCCAGGCCAGCAGCCCCACCCCAGGTCTGTTTGCGTCTGAGGCTCAACTGCGGTGTGCATGCGTGTGTGTGCATGTGCATGCTTATGTGTGTGTCTGTGTGTGTGTGTGTGTGTGTGTGTGTGTGTGTGTGTGTGTGTGTGTGTGTGTGTGTGTGTGTGTGTGTGTGTGTGTGTGTGTGTGTGTGTGTGTGTGTGTGTGTGTGTGTGTGTGTGTGTGTGTGTGTGTGTGTGTGTGTGTGTGTGTGTGTGTGTGTGTGTGTGTGTGTGTGTGTGTGTGTGTGTAAAGGGATAGAGGTGAAGGGAAGAAGCAGAACAGAGTGTGAGCATGTCTTACTCCTAGATAAATCAATACTACCCAAAGACAAGGATCTGAGGTACACTACATGACCAAAGGTATGGGGACACCTGCTTGTCAAACATCTCATTCTAAAATCATGGGCATTAATATGGAGTTGGTCCCCCCTTTGCTGCTATTACATCCTCCATTCTTCTGGGAAGGCTTTCCACTAGATGTTGGAAAATTGCTGCAGGGACTTGCTTCCATTCAGCCACAAGAGCATTTGTGAGGTCAGACACTGATGTTGGGCGAATAGGCCTGGCTCGCAGTCGCGTTCCAATTCATCCCAATGGTGTTCGATGGGGTTGAGGTCAGGGCTCTGTGCAGGCCAGTCAAGTTCATCCACACCAATCTCGAAAAACCACTTCTGTTTGGACCTCGCTTTGTGCACAAGGGCATTGTCATGCTGAAACAGGAAAGGGCCTTCCCCAAACTGTTGCCACAAAGTTGGAAGCACAGAATCGTCCAGAATGTCATTGTATGCTGTAGCGTTAAGATTTCCCTTCACTGGAACTAAGGGGCCTAGACCGAACCATGAAAAACAGCCCCAGACCATTATTTCTCCTCCACCAAATGTTACAGTTGGCACTATGCATTGGGGCAGGTCGTGTTTTCCTGGTGTCAGCCAAACCCAAAATTTGTCCGTCGGACTGCCAGGTGGTGAAACGTGATTCATCACTCCAGAGAACACGTTTCCACTACTCCAGAGTCCAATGGCGGCGAGCTTTAAACTAGTCCAGCCGACGCTTGGCATTGCGCAGAATTTTTTTTACGCGTTTCAGCACTCGGCGGTCCCATTCTGTGAGCTTGTGTGGCCTACCACTTTGCAGCTGAGCCATTGTTACTCCTAGACGTTTTCACTTCATAATAAAAGCACTTTCAGTTTACCGGGGCAGCTCACGCAGGGCAGAAATATGACGAACTGACTTTTTGAAAAGGTGGCATCCTATGACGGTGCCACGTTGAAAGTCACTGAGCTATTACTAGTTGGAATTAGTGTTAGGGTTAGAATTAGGTTTAGGGTTAGCATTAAAAAAAATGTTGTTACCTTTATTTAACTAAGCAAGTCATATAAGAACAAATTCTTATTTTCAATGATGGCCTAGGAACAGTGGGTTAACTGCCTTGTTCAGGGGCAGAACGACAGATTGTACCTTGTCAGAACTTGCAACCTTGGGACTGAATTGTATGTCCCCACAAGGTTAGTTTTTCAAGACTGTGTGTGTGTCTGTGTCTGTCTGTCTGTCTGTGTCAGTCCGTGTTCAAGTGTGCGTCTCTGGGTGTGTGTATTCATCCCATTTATTTGAATAATTGTTCACTCATTGTGTTCTTGTTGCTATCCTCCTCTCAAACCCTAAAAACCCTCTTTCTGCAGCAACACAGAAGGGCCTGTTTCATTTGTTTAAGTTTCTATTATTTTTTATAGTACGTTGATATGAACAACAGATACTAGTAACGGCGTTAACCTGTTGCATGTGTCTTCATGTTTCTGTTCTGCTGTTTGTGTCTCCACTCTGTGGGTGTCTGGTTGATTATTACTGTATGTACTTGTCTCTGTCATTTCATTGAAGTCTTAATCTGACTATAACCTCATATTAGTGCATTTAAAGCATAGAAAATGGCTGGTATGTCTGATTGAGATCTCAGACAGAGATACTGCTGCCTTGTCCTTGACAGGAAGGTTTAACCTTCACCATCTCCAGAGGAACTTTGATAGCCACCATTCTCATTTCTAAAATGGTGCCTGCTGCAGTTTTCCCAGCCCTGAATCTGAGCAGAGGAGTCTCTTTCTCTCTCTCTCTCTCTCTCTCTCTCTCTCTCTCTCTCTCTCTCTCTCTCTCTCTCTCTCTCTCTCTCTCTCTCTCTCTCTCTCTCTCTCTCTCTCTCTCTCTCTCTATTATTGATGACCACTGGGCCCTGATACTAGGCCCAGCACTCCCTCATGCTGTTAAACACACACTCACACTCAGATACGCAGTCCCAAGTCATGCCGACCTTGCGCCGTGTTGTAGTGTGTGACGTCAGCAGATACTGCTGTCACGAGTCTAGAAAGGTCCAGGATAGGTCTGTAGAATGTTTGGAGGCACGCCAGGGAATGATGCTGTTATTTTCTTGGTATGTTGCATCCCTTCATGTTTCAAGTCATGAAGCTCAGTAAGATGGTCATTTATTGCTGTCTCATCTTTTTGAGCCTAATTTGCCCTACTCACCAAGACTAATTTACACTGACAACTTAATGCACAGACTCAATGTTATGGATGGCTGTAGTTTCTGTCTCTGTAGTCTCTTATAAAGACATTTCCTCACAGAGAGAGGCATGGAGAGAAATGAAGGCAGTTTCAGTGTCTGAATTTTAATAGCGGAGGGTTTACTCCTCCCTGCAGTGGTAGCTTTCAGAGAAGGCGATGATTCAAGATTTTTGCGCAGTCATAGCTCTGGAGCAGTGCTTTTTAAAATCTCCAAAGGAACCCGCTGATCCTCTGCCCAGTTCTAACTCTCAGCTCTTCCTTGTCCCATCTGAGAGGGCTCTGGAAAGGAGACAGGAAGTTCTGAAGTCTGTACACACTCAATCATAAGTACTCACACATGATTGGATTTTCAATTTGTTTGGCATTTATTGTCTTTCACATATCTGATTAATGATGTAGTAAGCTATTATTAGAATATGATCCATAAATCTCTGTCCACATCCCAACCACTCCAGAGCCCCCTACACATACCCACAGGCTCTTTGTGTAGATTGAAAAAGATTGGATATGGAAAACAATGTTTAAAATATCCTAGACCTCAAGGGCCAATTGGGTCTGTCTGGCCACCAGGATGTCTCCCTCCCTACTTCCATACTGTTTACATATGTCTACCAACATCCTGACCTGTCTGTTCTCCTCCCTGAATTGGCTGCAGGAGCATGATATCGAGACTACCCATGGTGTGCTCCATGTGACCATGAGGGGCGTTCCCAAGGGCAACCGGCCAGTCATCCTCACCTACCATGACATCGGCCTCAACCGTGAGTGTGCACGATTAACCCTTATAGCATTATCTAAGATGCAGTATGGTTCTTAACATGTAACATAACGTCTATGAGTAATACTTGTAGGTTTATGCCATGGATCTGTGTTTGATGCATGATATGTACAGGTTTGTGCCATTCTTGTGTATCTTGTTTCTAGATGTATTTTCTTCTTTATCTCTTGTGAATAGGTTTTCATTGCTATCTTTTTGTTCCCCCCTCTGTACAGATAAGTCGTGCTTCAACACGCTGTTTAACTTTGAGGACATGCTGGAGATCACGCAGCACTTTGCTGTGGTCCATGTGGACGCCCCCGGACAGCAGGAGGCGGCACCACCCTTCCCCACAGGGTACCAGTACCCTACTATGGACGAACTGTCTGAGATGCTGCCCTCGGTTATGACTCAGCTCAAGTGAGTGACATGGACATTGGCCAGTTGACTCATTAGGTGGTGATGGATAGACTGGAATGCCAGTAAGTTGATGTTGCTGATGGTGTGATCTATTTCCTGATGTCCACAGGGTGAACAGTGTGATTGGGATTGGCGTGGGAGCAGGAGCCTACATCCTATCCCGGTTTGCAGTAAGTCTACATAACACTGACAGCAGCTCTCTCATCTGTCCATTTTAATTTTCGAAATCTCCTGTCTCTCTCAGTCTGGTCTATCACAGAGGTTGCATGTCAGTCTGCACATCAGTGCTACACATCCAACCCATGCAGCAGCATTTCACCAGTCCTCTTGTCTGTTATAAACCGTGCCATTCTGAGGGGGGTGAATCACCTTGTTTTACTCTCACTGTCCCTCTCGTGTTCTCCCTCTTTCTGCACTCAATGCCTGGTTTATTTTAGCTTTGCTGAATTCTCTCTCTACAAGAGAGGAGAAAGAGCATGTAGAGAAGGAGTAGAGTGAGAGAGCACTGAAAGATGGAGGGGGGTTTGGGGGTGGAATTAGTCTGGAGGATTTAAGAATCACAGAGTTGGATGTTCCTCTGGGGGTCTGCTCTCATTCAGAATTAATGAGGAAAATTAGATTTTCAAATTCCGTCAGTTAGGGGTTGGAATTAAATGGAAACAAGTTAGATTGGTAACAACTGTTGCTGCGTTTGATTTAAAAACAGGACAAGCTTTCAGAGAAGTTGATGATTCTAGATTTTTGCGCATTCAAATCTCGGGAGCAGTGCATTTTAAAATCTCCAAGGGAACTAGCTGATCCTCTGCCCGGTGCTAGCTCTCAGCTCCTGAGAGGGCTCTGGAAAGGAGACAGGAATCTCTGTAGTCTGTACACGCTCAATCATAAGTACTCACTTGATTCACACATGATTGGATTTTCAATTTGTTTGGCATTTATTGTCTTTCTTATATCTGATACATTTTTATTTTTTTATTTTACCTTTATTTAACTAGGCAAGTCAGTTAAGAACAAATTCTTATTTTCAATGGCGGACTAGAAACAGTGGGTTAACTGCCTTGTTCAGAGCCCCCTACACAGACCCAGAGGTTCTTAGTGTAGATTGAATCAGATTGGATATGGAAAAACAATATATATTTTAAAAATGTTCTAGACCTCAAGGGCCTAAGAGTCCATTTATAAGGGTCACGTAGTTGGATGTTCTTTTGGGGGTCTGCTCTCATTCTGAATTAATTCGATTTTCAAATTCCATAAACGTAGTTTCAGGTAACCAGCATCTCAGCAGCCTCTGTTGATACATCTGACAAAAGCTTGTAGCATTCTGAATGCAGTTTTAATGCCAATCACTACATCTCCTTAAGATGTTCACCATCATCATTCCTTCCTTACTATACCATTTATGAAGACTGGTATGTTCCTATAATACTTCACCTCATGTTGGGGACTGACATGTTCCTCTCGCCTGCAGTTGAACAACCCTACTCTGGTAGAGGGCCTGGTTCTGATCAACGTGGATCCGTGTGCCGAGGGATGGATCGACTGGGCTGCCTCCAAGGTCAGTAGTTCTCTAACCAATCACCCATCTTTGAATGCAAAGCCATAGATCCTTGTGATCTCCTAGAAGACTGTCACTTTAGCTATGTGTTATTTATAGACCTTGTCCTGTTTTTTTCTCAACAGCTCTCTGGGTGGACCAGTAACATTGTGGACACAGTGATGGCTCATCACTTCAGCACTGTGAGTATGATGGGTTGGGATCTGCCCACCTTTGAGTTCCATTCACCTTTAAAACCTGGTTTGAAAGTGAACATTTGTATAGTTTTAAAAGTGATATAAGACGACATCATGATACCATCCACACACATTCTGACGCCTTGTGTGTTCCGCCAGGATGAGCTGACAGACAACCAGGAGCTGGTCCAGACCTACCGCCTTCACATCGCCCAGGACATCAACCAGGACAACCTGGCCCTCTTCTGTGCCTCCTACAACGGGTACGCTGGGCAGGAGTGGAGAGGGGGCAGGGATTCACTCCTGCCCACCGTAGTCGTTGGCTCTACTACTGGCTGGATGAATGTGTCTTTAACCTTGTCTTTTTTTCTCCTTTTACAATAACAGTCGTCGGGATCTGGAAATCGAGAGGCCAGTCATTGGTCTTAATGAGGACACAGTGAACACACTGACGTGAGTTTCAACTGTTTTTACTGTGTTTTCGGCAGTATGCAGAGGCGTCATGCCGTTAGGGGGCGCGGGGGCGC
This sequence comes from Brachymystax lenok tsinlingensis, assembly GCA_030435695.1. Taxonomy (NCBI): domain Eukaryota; kingdom Metazoa; phylum Chordata; class Actinopteri; order Salmoniformes; family Salmonidae; genus Brachymystax; species Brachymystax lenok. The sequence goes on along the minus strand of CM059797.1, from coordinate 20,063,970 downwards.
GTGCCCCCTCAGATTTGTCCTGTTTAAAATAATAATTATAATAATACAATAAATAAATACTACTAGCCACCTAGCAGCCTCCGGTGTTTGGGGTGAATGGCACCACTGGCAGTATGCATTTGTATGCTCAAGCAGAACCTCCTCTTCCCCCTCCAGGTGCCCTTCTCTGTTGGTGGTTGGAGACACATCTCCTGCAGTGGAGGCAGTGGTGAGTTAGTTAGGGTGGTTGTTATTTAGCTTGTGATTATAGATCATGCACTTCTACATGCTTGTGTATATATAGTAGGATGATGGAACTAAATGTTGAATATCCGTTCCTTTATGTAATGAATTTTGTTAATTTACTCTCTTTAAACTTGTTTCAGGTGGAGTGCAATTCCAGGTTAAATCCAACCAAGACTACACTGTTTAAGGTGAGGCGAAACATGTTATATCCTGTGTGTGTTATGCATTCTCCTCCTGAATAATCAATATTATATGCTAAGCTATTGCATCACGTGTAGCGACTCAGAAGTTCTCTCTTTCTCCCCCTTCTCTTTGTAGATGGCTGATTGTGGAGGCTTACCTCAGGTTGTGCAGGTGAGGTTTGATGATCTGAAAGTTATTATATGCTTATATAGCTTTTTAAATCATTGTCATAAAAATATATATTTTGATAACTAACTTACTGTAATATCCTCCACAGCCAGGGAAACTGGCAGAGGCCTTCAAGTACTTTGTTCAGGGTATGGGTTATAGTAAGTACATAACTCTCTTACTTTTCTTTGTAAATGTGTGATCTCAATAACCACTCTTTTCTAGCATACAAAAAAAAAAATATATATATATATATGTATTGACTTTAGCCACTTGTGGCTAGTATCTGGTTGCTACCTTGGAATTTTACTCTTATTGATTATCCATTAACAAGCTGTTGTACGTATTTGTGGTTAAGATCTGTGTTCTCTATGTATTTCCTGTTGACGTGAGAAAAATAACAACTGTTGCTCAATTAAGTATTGTTTTCATCACGGTTTCCCATGAGCCTTTGCCAGACCCCCTCCTGGGTTTCGATTGTAGCCAATAGTTTCTGAAAAGACCCTCTATTTGTCACACTGGTCACGGAGAGGAGGCCGGCCCTCCCGCCTCACAGCTAATGCCAAGTCCTCTTTCGTCTTTGCAGTGTTGCATAGCCTCAGTTGTCAGTAGGTGAGAAATTGTGATTGTAGCATGAATGACTAGCACCAAAGAAGCGCTGAACAGCAATTTACTTCCTGTTCAATTCTGTGTGGGAGAGACTCTCTCGACTTGCCTTGTGTACTTTTCTTTTCTACCCAAACTGTTTAAGATGCATCTCCTCCTGTGACACAAAGCAAAGCTCAGACTTAAACAGGCGTCTAGGTTTTCACCTCTCATTCACCTGGGGCCTCATTTATAAAAAATAAAAAAAATAATAGAAAAATACTTGAACCTAGTCGTAAGATAATTTCAGACGGTGTGCTTACGTTCGATTCATAAAAGATATTGAGCATAAAACACCTTCCTTCCAATGCAGGTTCTAAAAACTCAATTTGTAACTTACGCACCTGTGATCTATAAATCTCAAATTAACTTAAAATTGACGGCACCTGAACGTGCCTTACAATCAGCGATTTCCCCTTATAGAATGCTAGCACAAATTATGGTTTAGTCAGGAATAGCCATGGACCAAAAGAGAAAAGCAAACTTTTTGGAAGACGAGATCACGGCGATGGTAGAGGAGATTGAAGACAGGAAACACGTATTATTCGGTGGACTAAATAGTGGGTTGACAAACAAAGCCAAACAGGAAACTTGGGAGCGTGTCGCCGCTGCAGTGAACGACGTGGGGCAGCAAGGCAGAACTGTTGCTGATGTGAAAAATAAATGGTCTGACCTTAAACTGCACAGGAAAATAGAATATCCATACATAACCAGCAGGAAAATCACTTACGTCAAGTCTAGACTTTGCATAGAGATAAGATAATTTCCACATCAAAGTAAGGTTTTATAAATAACTACTTATACGTGGTTTTCTGCGGGAAGTCATACTTAAGATCAAAATTGATCGTAAGTCCGTTTTATAAATGAAGCCCCAGCACAGTATTTCTATGATAGTAGGCTCTTCTGTTTCCTCCCCCAGCCTTCCTCAGTGGGAGCACAGAATCACTCCCTGCAGAGTAAATGTCACAGCCAGATTAGAGTTGATTAAAGCCTCTTCTCATGCAGAGAAGGGTTCCGAATAGAAATAACAACTCAGCATGACGTAAAACACCTTTCTGTGGATACAGTTTCTCACAGTCGTGTAGCACAATACATATCAAGACGACATTTTTACATAACAGTATGAAGGAGACAAGATGCTGTTTATCTTTCATCATCGTCGTATGAGTAATTCTGCTTTGTCCCTTTGGGCTATCTCTGTCTCTCCTCTACCTACCCCAGATAGAATCAGACCCAGGAAGAACACATATTTTCTTTCCTTTGTCTCTGTGGTATACAGCAGTTGTCTTTCCCTTAAAAATTACTTATATTCATTACCTGCTCTTTCATGAACCTTACTCCCTTTCAATATGTTCTCCTTTCTTCTTCTTTCAATCCTTTCCTCCCTCCATCAATGCTAACAGTTCCCTACGTTCTTCTCAGTCACCTGAGCAACGAATCAGGTACCAGGTTTTAAAGCAGTAGCAGTTGTAGACCAGTTGGCCTCATACCAGTCTCCATTCAGCCTAACACACTTTAGATGAATGTCACGGTATGCTCAGAAAGTCATGACATATTGGTATTTTCAGTCATCTGTATTGTTCAATTAAGTGGAGAACTGTCTGCATACTTTGACATTTTGTTAGGTGGTAATGTTGCTCCTGTAAGCATCGATCTGCTTCTGAGTGCCCTCAGTTTGAAATGTTTTTCCTATTGTTGCACAAGGTGCTAGTTTTGCTTAATTTTGCCTTAATTTATATATTTTTTCTTTGCTTTATGCTCTTATTGTATTGCCTTAGTTGAAAGGCATTCTTGTCAGCGTCTTTGGCTTGCATACTGTATTTAAGCTTTTTCTTAATTTTATCGGTGCCTTTATTTCCTCAGATTTGTCTGCATGGTGAATATCTTCAGTATTTGTAGGATTTATTAATATAATTCCAAAACAGAGGGAACACGTCATTATGCTTCCTGCATTGCATGAAGTGCTCTACATTGTGACTGGAATGTTAACACTCCTGTGTTGTGTCGTAGTGCCCACGGCTGGAATGACTCGTCTGGCCCGATCCCGCACCACCTCCTCTACCAGCATCACCTCCATGGACAGCAGCCGCAGCCGCAACATCAACAACCTGCTGGAGGGAGCCAACACCACCGGGGGCCTGGACAACCAACCTGGACCCCAGACTATGGAGGTCTCCTGCTAAACCTCACCATCTCTTCCTCACTCCACACCGGGTAGCAGCCATCAGTGGTGCCCCTTTCCTCCTCCAGTAACTTATGTCTCCCTGTCTCTCTCTCCAACCCTGCTTCTAAGCTACTCAATGCCAGGGGGTTCTGTGATGAATTGTGTGATTAATATGAGAATATATATACAAATGCATATTAAATATTATACTGTATACACGTCAAACTTCCAGTCACAGTCTGAGGGGAAAAAATAAAGAATGAGTCAGATATACAGATATACTGTATACTCAAAGGGTCTAGAGATAGTACGATCCCCCATCCAGCGGTTTCCCATCATTTGATATGTGTGCATGTCTCCTTGTGCAAAGTTAATCTGGAGACTTACTCTTCCAGATTCAATTACTATATGTCCCTCTTATTTTGTTTTCCCCATTATTGCCTTTCACGTATTTTATTTATTTGGTTCACCATGTGTCTGTTTGTAGAGGATTGGTTCCTGCATCACAGGAGGGGCTGAAGAGTCCTATCTCTCACATCCACTGTAGCCCAAACACACACTCCCTCCTCAGTCCTTCTCTATTCCTCTTATCTAGAACACATTTACGCCATAATACCTACATTCATTGCACATATTTAGACCACTTTTTTAATTGATATTTTTTACGTTGTGAACTGTGAACCCACGCCTCCTTTGATTGTGTGGCAAAGTGTAGATGTGTGTTATACTGTACTGTACCTTGCTGCACTGCTCTGTTCTGCCGTGTCACTCCATTCACACTGTAGAATGATCACTCAAGCTGGGTGCAAAACATAATATTCCTGATTTTCAATACATTTCTCTGCATTGTGTTCTTTTACCAGGTGTATGTGATAAAAAAAACGAATTAACAAATATATAGTGACCCAAATGACAGAATGAATGCACTGTATTTTGGTTGGACTAGGACATTATTTTAGGAGGAATATGGAAAAGGAGGAATATGGAAAAGCATAAAGAAATGCAATAGGAAAGAACTGTGGGCCAATGTGATTGTGTAGATTCAATTCTCCTTTCATCTGTGTGTTTTAAAAATGCTTTTTCTTTTGTAATTGATGTCATCTTTTTCCTTTTTCTGTTTTACACTTTTGTAGTTTTTTTAGTCTGTTGACTCATCTCTTGAGTAGACATACACAATGAATTACAGCCTGTTATGATGTGGAAATGTGTTCAGTCTTCACAGAGGGTCAGTGGTGCTTCCCACTGTCTGCTGATTCAACTCATTTATACTACTGTACTATTAAATAAAGCTAGGAGATGAAAAATAGTTCCTTTCTTTGTTTATATCTTCAAGTGTTTCCACAATAACACTCAATCTAATACTAGCAAAGGGTTAAGAAAAATTATCTGCATTTCAGACTAAAATAGGTGACATACTTCTGTTTTGTCTTTGTAAAATATTTGTTTTATTTTTTTACCTTTTTTTTAACTAGGCAAGTCAGTTAACTTAGAATAATATGGTCAATAGTTTCCAACCATGGGTCACCTTCTTTCTCTTTCACTCTTATATCAATCGACCTCAAACTGTATGTAAACAGTGAGGGCAGGCTATTTTTAGCTTGTTTTAAAAATAAAGTAGAACAGTTAGCTATACCATAGCTCAGATAAGATTCTCTGAAATTAACTCTTATTTCCATTTACGAGAACCACTGAAAGTGTAAATACAGTTGAAGTCGGGAAGTTTGCATACAACAGGTTGAGTCATTAAAACTCTTTTTTTCAACCACTCCACAAATTTCTTGTTAACAAACTATAGTTCTGGCAAGCCGGTTAGGACATCTACTTTGTGCATGACACTAGTCATTATTCCAACAAGGTACCACGTTCATCTGTACAAACAATAGTACGCAAGTATAAACACCATGGGACCACGCAGCCGTCATACCGCTCATGAAGGAGACGCATTCTGTCTCCTAGAGATGAACGTACTTTGGTGTGAAAGGTGCAAATCAATCCCAGAACAACAGCAAAGGACCTTGTGAAGATGCTGGAGGAAACAGGTACAAAAGTATCTATATTCACAGTAAAACAAGTCCTATATCGACATAACCTGAAAGGCCGCTCAGCAAGGAAGAAGCCACTGCTCCAAAACCGCCATAAAAATCCAGACTACAGTTTGCAACTGCACATGGGAACAAAGATCATACTGTTTGTAGAAATGTCCTCTGGTCTGATGAAACAAAAGTAGAACTGTTTGGCCATAATGACCATCGTTATGTATGGAGGAAAAAGGGGGATGCTTGCAAGCCGAAGAACACCATCCCATCCGTGAATCTTGGGGGTGGCAGCATCATGTTGTGGGGGTGCTTTGCTGCAGGAGGCAGGAAAATTATGTGGTTATATTGAAGCAACATCTCAAGACATCAGTCAGGAAGTTAAAGCTTGGTCACAAATGGGTCTTCTAAATGGACAATGACCCCAAGCATACTTTCAAAGTTGTGGCAAAATGGCTTTAGGACAACAAAGTGAAGGTATTGGAGTGGCCATCACAAAGCCCTGACCTCAATCCTATAGAAAATGTGTAGGCAGAACTGAAAAAGCGTGTGCGAGCAAGGACCCCTACAAACCTGACTCAGCTACACCACCTCTGTCAGGAGGAATGGGCCAAAATTCACCCAACTTATTGTGGGAAGCTTGTGGAAGGTTACCTGAAATGTTTGACCCAAGTTAAACAATTTAAAGGCAATGCAACCAAATACTAATGTAAACTTCTGACCCACTGGAAATGTGATGAAAGAAATGAAAGCTGAAATGAATATTCTCTCTTTTTTTAATTTACAGATAGCCAGGGGCACACTCCAACACTCAGACATAATTCACAAATGAAGCATAATGGTATAATGGTGTTTGCGACTCTCTTCTCTCTCAATCTCTATTCAACAATGCCACCAAGCCTCTCAACACATAGAACCCCCCCAATAATGCTCTGTGGCACAACCCCAATACAACACACTGGGTTAATTTTCTGTTCCTAATCCTATGATTGGATGGACAATATGTCAGTTCATACTGAAAAAGCTTTGATTGGTTGGAGGACGTCCTCCAGAAGTGATCATAATTACCATGTATGTCTATGGAAGGGGGTGAGGCCTACGTGCTTCCTAGGTTTTGTATTGAAGTCAATGTAGCCAGAGAAGAACGGAAGCTAGCTGTCCTCCAGCTACACCATGGTGCTACCCCAGACAGTGCTGTTGAAGTTACTGTAGACCTTTATTGCAAAACAGTGTGTTTTAATTAATTATTTGGTGACATTAATATATTTAGTATAGTTTAATGTTTCACTATTTTTATTTTTATGAAATTTCACTGAGGAGGATGGTCCTCCCCTTCCTCCTCTGAGGAGCCTCACTGCACCATTACCAATAACAGGGGAGGTTTGCATGTCTTGGGGGTATGATCTTTGACCCTATGTAACTTTCTCACTCATCATTATTCACGATTCATTCAGGATTATCCATAATCATGGTAGCATCCCCATTATTGTAGAAGTGTTTAGAAACATATTATATTCTTATTTACAATAAAGTGACTCCTAAATGACACAACACAATATTTACTACTAATTTCTATTGGGCACAAAATAATCGAACTGCAAATGCATCCAACAAGTTTGTAGAATCACACGCTAGATGTAGTCATTCCGTGCTAGGAAAACTGGGATAAAATACTAAACTTTTAACTAATTGATTTTTAGGAATCTTTAGGGTAACCAATCATTATTAAATCAATATGACTTGTTAAACAAAATCTCTTTCTCTAAACAATTGCATTAGATTAAAATAATATAATTGTTGCGCATACGATATAGCTCAATATTAGAATTATGTATTTATATAGTAATTATTGCTAATCTTTATCAAGGGTGTCAATCATTTCGGGCCCCACTGTACATATCCTACCTATTACAGTATAGAATAATAATATATTTACAGTGCTGTGGAAAAAACACTGATCAAATGCATCATAACATTACAGGATGTAACATTCCTTCTACTTCATTTGAATCTGCAACTTGTTTTCAGAGAAGCATATACATATTACTGTAAACCTGACACACTCAGTCCTCCCAGCTGGTTATGGTATTTTCGGTAGGCGTATACGTTCTTGTGGTGTATTCATGACTCAAAGCTCTGATGCTGATTGCTGATAGATTACATTAGCCTGGAAAATTAGTATGTAATTTAAGCAGAATATTTATCTCATGTTTTTGTGCATACAATACACCTTTGCAGAAATTCAATTTTAAGGACATGAAAAATGATTGATACACACTGTTTTGTGTCAAGATGTCAGGAACTTTGGCATCACAGAAAGCTACTAGAGACATACAAACCTGTCCTCATCGAGTGGGCCTCTGTCTTGAGTCCTCATCTATCTACCCCCTCAGCCACAGTTGTGTAGATGGAGTACTCTCCCAAGAAACAGAGCAGAGAGGGAGACACCTTCTCTTTCTCACGGATTGTGATAGTACAGGGTGTTGATCCCACACTCTCACGCACACATACACGTGTACCTACATTTGAATGTACACTGTACAGGCAGACACTGAAGACAGGACACATAACACTCATGATCTCAGTTGCAGCACTGGTCTTTGCTGAGTGTATATCAGCTACACAGAGGAGCATATAGACAGCTGTGTGTGGCAACCCATCATCATCACCCAAGAGTTAAACACCAGTTCAATAAGGTGAGTAAGTTTCAGTTTTACTTTATAACTCATTAACATACAGTACCATGGAAGCACTTTTTTATTGCATTTACACCAATGAAAAGTTATTCCACTGGTAGTTATACTTTTATAAGGCCAGTGTATTGTAAAGTGTACCTGAATCCTTTATTTTGTCAGAGTCAGTGTTTAGATCATAATAAATATGTACAAGGCTCGTCATAATCATATTTGAATGGAAACTTGTCAGGTTATTGAGGAAATGATGGTTTCTTGTTGTGGTTAATTCTGTCCCTGTGTCATCTTGTTTGTGTAACCCAAATGACAAAAGAAGATAGAGGAGTGTACTGTCATTTCTCTCTCAGCCTACAGAGCCATCCAGACATACAGCTAGAGAAGCAGCTGGTCATGGGGAATTGCCCGATCAAAGTATGGACCAATATGCCAACTCTGAAGGATCCAACTGAACCTGCAATGTCAGGTAAGACTAAACAGCAGCTTCTTCCATAGGTCTTTTGAATTATTGATTTTTTAACTCAATCTGAAAGAATCCCCCAGCCAGCCTGAATGCTGATTGCAATTATTAAAAAACATTCTTATTTTTTTAGACAATAACAGGCACATCGTGGTATCCCTCTATGACTTCCCCTCACAAGGTCCCTTGGAATCCAGCATCCATATAGGGGAGAGGCTCACGGTGTTATTAGAGTAAGTGTCATACCTGCATGGAGCTGTACATGTAGTGTATGTGGTTGAAAACACTGATCTCTTTATTTGCAGCAATGGGGATTTTTGGATGGTGCGATCCACAACGACAGGCAATGAGAGTTATATCCCCAGCAACTACACTGCCAAAGTAATTAACAGGTAAGAAAAAAACTACTTGGTCTCACTTTTTATTTCTGACTCTCACAGCTGTTTACGATGAGTGGATGTCATGAGAGGGTGGGTATTGGAATTCATCAATAGGAAAGAGAGAGAGGTGGGGACTCCACTTAAGGGTGGGAGATTGTGTGTACACTAAAGGGGAAAGGGGAATACCTAGTCAGTTGTACAACTGAATGCCTTCAACTGAAATGTGTCTTCCACATTTAACCCAACCCCTCTGAATCAGAGAGGTGCGGGGGGCGGCCTTAATTGACATCCACGTCTTTGGCGCCCGGGGAACAGTGGGTTAACTGCCTTGATCAGGGGCAGAACAACATATTATTACCTTGTCAGCGCAGGGATTCGATCAAGGAACCTTTTGGTTACTGGCCCAACGCTCTAACCATAAAGGTGGGAGCTTCTGTGTACACTCAGAAAAAATGATTCCAAAAGGGTTCATAGGCTTTCCCCATACACTGTTAAAAAAAATATATATATACAGTGAGGGAAAAAAGTATTTGATCCCCTGCTGATTTTGTATGTTTGCCCACTGACAAAGAAATGATCAGTCTATAATTTTAATGGTAGGTGTATTTGAACAGTGAGAGACAGAATAACAACAAAAAAATCCAGAAAAACGCATGTGAAAAATGTTATAAATGGATTTGCATTTTAATGAGGGAAATAAGTACTCTTAAAGGGAGTGCTCCTAATCTCAGTTTGTTACCTGTATAAAAGACACCTGTCCACAGAAGCAATCAATCAATCAGATTCCAAACTCTCCACCATGGCCAAGACCAAAGAGCTCTCCAAGGATGTCAGGGACAAGATTGTAGACCTACACAAGGCTGGAATGGGCTACAAGACCATCTCCAAGCAGCTTGGTGAGAAGGTGACAACAGTTGGTGCGATTATTCGCAAATGGAAGAAACACAAAAGAACTGTCAATCTCCCTCGGCCTAGGGCTCCATGTAAGATCTCACCTCGTGGAGTTGCAATGATCATGAGAACGGTGAGGAATCAGCCCAGAACTACACGGGAGGATCTTGTCAATGATCTCAAGGCAGCTGGGACCATAGTCACCAAGAAAACAATTGGTTACACACTACGCCGTGAATGACTGAAATCCTGCAGCGCCCGCAAGGTCCCCCTGCTCAAGAAAGCACATATGCATGCCCGTCTGAAGTTTGCCAATGAACATCTGAATGATTCAGAGGACAACTGGGTGAAAGTGTTGTGGTCAGATGAGACCAAAATGGAGCTCTTTGGCATCAACTCAACTCGCCGTGTTTGGAGGAGGAGGAATGCTGCCTATGACCCCAAGAACAACATCCCCACCGTCAAACATGGAGGTGGAAACATTATGCTTTGGGGGTGTTTTTCTGCTAAGGGGACAGGACAACTTCACCGCATCAAAGGGACGATGGACGGGGCCATGTACTGTCAAATCTTGGGTGAGAACCTCCTTCCCTCAGCCAGGGCATTGAAAATGGGTCGTGGATGGGTATTCCAGCATGACAATGACCCAAAACACACGGCCAAGGCAACAAAGGAGTTGCTCAAGAAGAAGCACATTAAGGTCCTGGAGTGGCCTAGCCAGTCTCCAGACCTTAATCCCATAGAAAATCTGTGGAGGGAGCTGAAGGTTCGAGTTGCAAAACGTCAGCCTCGAAACCTTAATGACTTGGAGAAGATCTGCAAAGAGGAGTGGGACAAAATCCCTCCTGAGATGTGTGCTAACCTGGTGGCCAACTGCAAGAAACGTCTGACCTCTGTGATTGCCAACAAGGGTTTTGCCACCAAGTACTAAGTCATGTTTTGCAGAGGGGTCAAATACTTATTTCCCTCATTAAAATGCAAATCAATTTATAACATTTTTCACATGCGTTTTTTCTGGATTTTTTTGTTATTCTCACTGTTCAAATAAACCTACCATTAAAATTATAGACTGATCATTTCTTTGTCAGTGGGCAAACGTACAAAATCAGCAGGGGATCAAATACTTTTTTCCCTCACTGTATGTATATATATATATATATATAAAAAACTGTTTTTTTATATATATTCAATTATAAACATTTCAAGAAAGAAATATATATAATAATATTTTATATATATAAACATTAATCTACTTGTTTCAACTAATTATTATTAAGTAACTGGTTCCACTGCCTTTTGTTTGTAGACTCAACATTTCGGTCAAAGTGTTACCTGAACTTAACATTTTTAGTTTGCCAAAACTTAGCTGCAAGCCTCCAACATGAGAAAATGTAGGCAAACACTTAATATAACGTGTTTGCACAATTTGTGTCCTATGTTCATTCAACTAGAAATTATTATTTTGGGCATCTTACCTAAAAAAAAGTCAGTGTAATTAATCACACACACAATGCTTTTAACATACAATGTTTTCAACTTATGTACTTGACACACCTATGTGGTTCATGGCATTTCGATTTCCCTGCTTCGCCACCATGTCTGTGTCAATTATCAGTTCATCTGACTATTCTCTCATCATTAACTTATTTAATTTGAGTAGTTATCTCTGTGGAACCAAATACTCATGCGCCGAATACAAGTGTTGACCTTATCGTGAAATGCTTACTTACAAGCCCTTAAAACCAACAGTGCAGTTCAAGAAAGAGCTAAGAAATTGTTTACCAAATAAACTAAAGTAAAAAATAGTAAAAAGTAACACAATAAAATAACAATAACAAGGCTATATACAGGGGGTACCGGTACCGAGTCAATGTGCGGGGGTACAGGTTAGTCGAGGTAATTTGTACATGGAGGTAGGGGTGAAGTGACTATGCATAGATAATTAACAGTGAGTAGCAGCAGTGTACAAAACAAATGGAGAGGGGGTCAATGTAAATCGTCCGGTGGCCATTTGATAAATTGTAGTCAACCGTTCTCAGTTCACACAAGGCCATACGTCGGCCATCTTTCACAAGACACCGTCACTGGCCATAGTCATGTATAACATGTAATGGCATAACACAACAGATTAGATAAACTGGAATGACACACACACGGTTGTACAAAGAGAGCTGTGAGCAAACCACTTATTGTAATGAGCTGCCGCCCCTTCATTTTATTAATCACTAAAAGAGCAAAAAAAACTTTTGTGAACCGCAAAGAACCATTGAATGGCTCAAAGGGTTCTTTGAGTCATTATGGTTCCACATAGCACTATCACCCTTCCCAAGAACACTATTTTCTTAGTGTGTAGGCCTACCACCGTAGGAAATTATGCAACTACTAGTTTCCTAGTAGTGGGAGTTTCATTGTATATTCTTCTTCTTCTGAGAGTCAATATTTTAACTTTCTCATCCCTTCTCTAATCAGGTGGCAGTATAATGGCATCAGCAGGTTGAAGGCAGAGGAGCTGCTGCTGCTGCCACACAATCACACAGGGGCTTTCCTAATCCGAGAGAGTCAGACAAACACAGGTAGGGCGATGTTCATGGCTTTATGCTCATTTCATTCAATTTATTTTAGTGAATGTTATGTCAAGTTTAAAAAAAAAATCCCATGAGTTATCTAACAAAAAAAGTTGATGTAAGCACAATAACTATTGTGTGCACTTTTTCTTGACTGTAGCGTGACCGGTGTTATTTTTACTCACAGAAACCTACTCCCTCTCAATCCTTGTGAAGATGGACTCATATCTGGCCACAGTGAAACACTACCGCATCTGTCGCCTCCAAAACGGCTGGTTCTACATCTCCCCCAGACTCACCTTCTACTCCCTGGGCCAATTAGTGGAACACTACTCTGGTGGGTGCAAGCCCATCAACAGGCTCAAATGCATTATTATTAAATACGTAGCAGAGTTCATACTCTAGTATGCAAATAGGGAGGACTGTATGGTACTACTGTAGCGATCTATTGCTGTCTGTTCACTAGGGTTGCAAGGGGAGGTTATATTACTGGAAACTTTCGAAGTTTAACAGTACACTACCAGCATTTTGGTAACTTTCAAGTACATTTTTTTAATCAGATGACATCTAGTGGCCTTTTTGGGAACTTCAGATTATCACAGGTGTCTTAATTATCTCTGGGTCTCTGTGGCCTCATCACATCTAATATATAGTATATAAAATAATACATGAAGATGATTTTTGAAAAAAAACTAATATATTGGCAAAGCTGTAAAACATTATCCTAAATATAAACCATCAACAGTGAATGCCATTGGTGTTTAATATGAGGGTTTCCACATTAAATACACAGTACCAGTCAAAGTTTGGACACACCTACTCATTCAAGGGTTTTTCTTTCTTTTTACTATTTTCTACATTGTAGACTAATAGTGAAGACATCAAAACTATGAAATAACACATATGGAATAATGTAGTAACCAAAAAAGTGTTAAACAAATCAAAATTCTTCAAAGTAGCCACCCTTTGCCTGGATGACAGCTTTGCACACTCTTGTCAATCATAATGTTTGGCTAGAGAATGTTTTAAACATTTGGAAACATGTCTATCTACAGAGTCAGCAGATGGGTTGTGCTGTTTACTGAGGGAGCCTTGCATCATCCAAGGCTCAAACAATACTACCATGACCACCAGACCGTATCCCAAAGCTATCAGGAGGCCCACACTCAACTGGAATGATGTGGACAGGTGGGGCACATTCCTAAGTCTTGCATCTACCATATTTTGTGTCCAAAGTAACCTACACACTATTTATTTCACTGTTTGTCAATATGAAATTAAATGTGATGCTATATCTATGCAATCAATTGCACTGTATACACATTGTAAGACGATGCATTCTGGTGGTAGTTAAAAGTATATCACATTCCATATGCCTCTGTCTTTCTAGTTCAATGATCTTCAATAAGGCCAGAGTGGATTCAGAGGACTCTCTAGTGAGCGAGGGTCTGAGGGAGGCCATCAGCTCATATCTCTATATGACAGAGGCCAGCTGCCAGAACTGTGGCAAACACTGGGATACATGAGGAAAGAGAGGACTATGAGAGTAAAATAGACAGACTTCATGCTGTCTGGTCTGCTGTTGCGCAGGTCTAATGGTACTAGGCCAGAAAGGATGATCTACATAAAAGCATAGTGGAAGTTGATAGAAATAAGCCTACCATTTACAACCACATTAAAACAAATGAAAACTACAAGCACAATCAATGTTTTGATGCTAGAATGTGTGTTAGGTTTCAGGTAGCCACAGGGAAGCTGTGTTACACGGCACTTTCGAGTCTTCTAATGCTGTAGCTGTGCTTGTGCTCAAGAGCACATTTCAGAGGCTGGAACCGAAAGGTATTATCTGTACTGTGGTATTATGATGTGAGGAGCATTTCCTTTCAGCTCAAGGAAGGTTCCATTCTGCTTGTCCACACAGAAATGCCCATGCATTGATCTATTTCTTTTTCACCAAAGAAGGAAGATTACTGAACAACAAGAACGTTTTAATTGGACTAAATGTAGAACCGATTGTTTGTTTCATATGCAATCTGCAATCTGTATCTCTGCAACTCTGTCTTTTTACCAGCATTTGGCTAGTGGCAGCATGGTTCTGCATGCTCTGGTTGTGAGTGAGATTAGGAATAAATAAATGAAGTTGTAGATGAGTTTTGTTTCTTGTCATTGCCAACCTTTTCATACAAAAAAAAGAGCATCAAAGCAAGACACCCAAAATCCTACCACTAGATGCCGCTACTTTTGAATATGTGTATCAAGACCTAACGGACGTCACAAGCTTCTATGGCCACAAAGTAATAAACACCTCCCATTTCCACAATTGATCTTCTTAAAACCTAACCGCTAAATTTATACCTATCCCTAACCTTGAATTAACACAAAACAATCTAAATTTTGTAGCCAATTTTTACCTTGTGACTGTGGAATCTGATGAGATCTAGCTAGCTAAATCTTCCTGCTTGGAACAGTTCAGGGAGAACAAATAATGGCGACGCTTCTGGGGTCGGAGTCCCCTTGGACTGGAGGAAAACGAGGCGTTCGTAATGGAAATATTATTGCAAAGATCAGACATAGTCAGATCGTAGGGCGGGGTTTCAGCCGAGGGACACAGGTAAGACACAACTAGTGTGATGTCTTGACAATGAAATTATTTGAAAAGGGGCACAAGACTCAAGCTTGGGACTTGCATTTGCAACCCTGCAGAGAGCTAGTCGAACAGTAACTAGCTAGCTACAGTACAAGCATACATACATACACACAGGATGCCGTGATGAAGTAGCTAGGTAGCTGTCTGCCTGTCTTGCTGGTTAAGGGAGTCTAACATTAAATGGCTGTGTTCCAAAATAATGTGTTCATTTACATGACAAAGTTGGAATATACACCGTGAACTAGTTACAAAGTGCCAGCTGAGAATCTCCATGTAGCCTGCACTAGCTAACTAGCTCTTTTGTTGATCATGAATGCCCGTTTTAGCTAACTATTAGCTAGTTTGTTAACGTCTTTTGTTTTAAGTTTGTCCGCATTTATACATGCAATTGGTATCTCTAGCTAGCTATATTACTCAATGTTATATTAGCTGGCTAACGTTAACATGGGTTTGCTCAACTGAACGTGTGCACTACTAGCTAACGCCCTTAGTTTGGTTAACAAAACAGTTAGTGAGCAAGCTTGGTTATGGGTTTCATAAGCAGATTGGGAGTAAACCATTACATTGTATTCTGGCAGGCTGTTTCTGCCATCTAACTAACTAGGGCTAATCATAATTTGGGTTTATATTGGATGAACAGCACGGGTGAGGTGATTACGTAACGATACCAGCCGCCACACAAAGCTGTCCAGCCACGCCCCACTTTAGTTTCCATAAATGGGTGCCGCCCATTTGTGGACTGTGACTGGGCACGTATAACAGCACTTACAGTTGACCGGGGCAGCTCTACCAGGGCAGAAATTCGATGAACTGACTTGTTGGAAAGGTGGCATCCTATGATGGTGACACGTTGAAAGTCACTGAGCTCTTCAGTAAGGCCATTCAACTGCCAAACGTTATGGAGATTGCATGGCTGTGTGCTCGATTTTGAAGGGGTGTCCACATACTTTTGTGTATATATAGTGTACGTGTTCCTCTTATCTAGGTGGGTGAGGGCAGTGTGGAGTGCAATTGAGATTGGTCGTCTTTGGATCTGTTGGGGCAGTATGCAAATTTGAGTGGGTCTAGGGTGTGATGGATTTGATGATGGACTTGATATCTTCCGTAACCAGCCTTTCAAAGCACTTCATGATTACAGATGTGAGTGCTACAGGGCGGTAGTCATTGTGGCATGAAGCCTTAGAGTTCTTTGGTCAGTTTAAGATTACAGATTGGACAGGGAGAGGTTGAAAATGCCTGCCATCTGTTCTGCGCATGCTCTGAGAACACACCCTAGAATACCGTCCGGGCTGCCTTGTGAGTGTTGACTTGAGTGATGACTCAGGTCGGCCTCGGAGAGCGAGATCACCCAGTCCTCAGTGGGGGCCCTCACGCACGGCACGGTGTTATTGTCGACGCGTACATAAAATGCATTGAGTTCATCTGGTAGAGGCATCTTTGGGCAGATTACAGCTTGGTCTTCATTTGTAATCCCTGCCACATGCTGTGGGCATCGGAGGTACTTTTGCTCGTTTGATGAATCTCCTGATGTACTTGTTCCTGTCCTCAGCCCTAGCCTCTGGATTGTCTGTGATAGAACTGTGCTGTAGCCCTGTCCTTTCTCTTAGCGCCAACCTCTGTGTTAATCCAGGGTCTTTGATTGGGGAAGCGGCAAACCTTCACTGTGGGGACAACGTCGCCGATGCATTGCCTAATGAAGCCAGTGACGGAGGTGGTTAGCTTGTTGACTTGATCGGCTGAGTCTCTGCACATATTCCAATCAGCACTAGCAAAGCAGTCCTGTAGCATAATCTCTGATTCTGATGACCATTTCTCAACAGTGCGAGTAACGGTTACTTCCTGTTGGAGCTTCAGCTTGTATACAGGAAGCAGGAGTACGGAGTCATGATCTGGTTTGCCGGATTCTGTGGTGGTGATTTTTAAATCTCCTTGAATTGTATATTTGACATGAAAAGCACTTAGCTCTAGAATGACCCTTTCAGACACCCTGCCCATCTAATTCCATTGTGGTGAAATGTGACTTATTCAACTCACTGCCAACTTGCCCCAAAGGCCTATGTGTTGCTCCACTGATTCCTATTCCAAAAAAAAGTCTGAAATGGTAGTTTGAGCCTCATTCATAATAATTGAGCTATGAGAACTGAAAGTTCTATATTGTGTTCCATTTGTGATGGATTTCAGTTGGGCATGATTTGAAATAACTTCAGACTTAACTGGTGCCAAGAGACAGCATCTGCAACTGGAATTAGGAGAGGATGTGTTTATTTGGCACTAACATCAAAGACCTAGACTTTTTTTTTTATCTGATTTGAGGTTGTGTTGGTGTGCAGAGGGTAGGGTAAAATGATCAACTGTCAGTGTTCTTTTGACACCATAACATACTGGATACATTTTCTAAGCTGTCCATGTATATTTCCTGTATTGACCATTAATTCATTTTTCCAGCTCCCATTGGCTCTTCTCCAGGAGAGGGATAAGCAGGCCAAATGGCACGGCATCCCCGAGCTGCTGCAGAAGCTCCATGAAAGCAGCCATCCCAACAGTGACCTCTCCCACACACATGGTGTACTAAAGGTATCCACATAGTATACACACCACTACATCAGTAAAGCTCCTAGGCTTTAACCTTGCTGAGTTTTGGCCATTTACTCTAAGATTAAGACTAGGACTAATTATCAGTTCTTTTTTAAAAGGAACTATCATCCCTACTTTCCATGGAGGCAATGTCTTTTGTCACAGAAGACAGGAAGAGTGCTCAGGAATCCACTTTTCCCATTACATACACCTTTGACCTCTTTGGTGGAGTAGATGTAAGTTAACATACTGTTTATTATGCGTTTGTCACTCCTATGTTCTGTGTTGTGGTGGAAACGTATTAGTTACCAGTTTGTATGTCTTGAATCAGCCATGTTACCTCATACTGCAGTGTCTTTGTGTATCAGTGACTTCTGAGATATTATCAGGTGGGATATGATGTTTGTTCATTGCTGCTTCTTTTTCCTCCAATTAAAGCTGCTTGTAGAGATCTTGATGAGGCCTACACTCACTATGCAAAAGAAGAAACCTAAAAGTAAGTAGAACAAGTCAGGTGTGATATATTTAGGTCTGATATAACCTCAAAGGCTGCACTTTTCACATAGGGGAACATTGATATTCATGAGTGTGTAAAAAAAGGTATACCCAAATGCGCTTCATCCCAGCTTAAATGAAAAAAGGGGGATCAGGTGCTTAACTGAGTGACTTGAAAATCCCCAAAACATTCCTTACCCCAGGATACTTCAACTGGTGACTATCCGGGAGAATAAAGTACATTCATTGTATTTTGTCCCTGCAGTGAATGATGACTTGGTCAATGACTGCCTTAGTGTTCTTTACAACTGCTGCATATGTGTAAGTACCCTTGCCGCAGAACATCACTTCATTAAAAAAAAGGAGTAATGTCTGCCTTTTAATATAAACATTTATTAATCATCAAATCTCTCCCCTAATTTTCTCAGACGGAAGGGGTAACAAAGAGCCTTGCAGCCAGAGACGACTTTGTCCTGTTTCTCTTTACCTTGATGACAAACAAGAAAACTTTTCTACAGACTGCCACTTTAATCGAGGATATTCTCGGAGTCAAGAAGGTCAGAGGAACTTCACAACAAAATCTTTTACAATATTGCTCACCTCGAGAGAGTTTGTGGGTTTGCGCTGGGTGGAGATTTTCTATCCATGGTCATGTTATGCCAATGGTGACCCATATGTTGATCCTCTTTCTGCCACAGGCGATGATCCAGTTGGAAGGGATTGCTAACCTGTCTGGTCTGGTCCAGAGCTTTGACCAGCAGCAGCTGGCTAACTTTTGCCGCATCCTCTCTGTCACAGTCTCAGAACCCGACGTGGGGAATGATGACAAACACACCCTGCTGGCCAAGAACGCCCAGCAGAAACAAAATTCTAGCCTCTCACGTGCAGAGGTCAACCAAGGTAGGACAGGGATACAGAAACACAGTGGAGAAATGACCTTTTTCTTATTCTTTAGCTCAATTACCCTATCTTTGGGTCTTGTTAAAGGATTTGTTTTAATTAATCTGTTGATTTGTAGTATTTATTTGATTTGATGCCCTTAATCTGTCCAAAAGTTTTCTCAGCGCTTAACCTAAAACTGTAGTAGAGTACATGATCAATGAATGAGCCCACTCTGCTGCCTCCCTGTTCCCAGTGACCCTCCTAAACATTCCTGGCTTCATCGAGCGCCTGTGTAAGCTGGCCACCAGAAAGGTGTCTGAGGCCACGGGGGCGTCTAACTTCCTGCAGGAGCTGGAGGACTGGTACACGTGGCTGGACAACGCCTTGGTGCTGGACGCCCTCATGCAGATGGCCACGGAGGAGGCTGAGCACACCAGCACAGGTCAGCAGCCTCTCTCCTCCTCTGTACCACTGCCTTAAACATCAGTTATCATTGAAAAGTTCTAACCATTCTCCTTATGAAATGCTTATTTATAGTACTATACAGAGAGTGGAGTGTGGTGCGTGTAGCTTGTTGTTGGCCAATCATAAGTAATCAAAGCAGCAATAGGCTACGGTCATAGAGCCGCCGTGTGGCAAAAGTTAGGAGATATCTAGTCAGGATAGGCTACATCAACCAAGAGCCAACAGGTAGGCTGCTACTTAATATTTTGAATGGAGTTGTTGTGATTTGTAACTGTCGGATCAGAAAGCGCATGCACTGCATCCTCAATTAGCCTAGCTAGCTAACGTTAGCTAGCTTAACTAGCTTCTCCCGGTTTGATGCAGTCAAGACCGGTACTACGTAATCATATTGGATGATAAATAACCTAGCTATGGCAAATATCTACTATAGCGCGAATCAGCTTGGTTGCTGCCTCCCTCCATGCTCCCCATGGTACGGCCCCTCCCCTGCCTGGCAGAGCGGCATCTCTCTCTCTCACTCCTCACGCTTTATCATCCCGGGTAATAAAGTAGGTTAAAAAATGACTTTTCTGCTGCTTACCAAACTCTGTTCGGAACGGGTATGGATCTGACCAGGTCTATATGGAACGGGTCTAGTTGTCCTCTGGTCCGTTTGGAATGGCTCTATATAAAAAAAAATATATTTATGCATATCGGGTCTGGGTGGGAAAGCCCCAGGTCCATTTTTTTTCATCCTATTGTGCCTCCTCCAGAGTTGTCAGACGAGAGTTCGTTGGCCACCAGTCCTCTCAGGCACCGTTTGCCCCAGTCCATGAAGATCATCCATGAGATCATGTACAAGGTGGAGGTGCTGTACGTGCTCTGTGTGCTGCTTATGGGTAGTCATAGGAACCAGGTGAGGGGCTTGGGGCCAAAACCGATAACTCACCCAATGCAGGGCTCTCGCAGAAGTAGCCACTCCTGTCTGTTTGCATTTGTTTGACCACTGTCTCTTCCTCAGGTACACAAGATGCTAGCAGAGTTCCGTCTGATCCCAGGTCTCAACAACTTGTTTGACAAGCTAATCTGGAGGAAGTACACCTCATCCAATCATGTAGTGCATGGCCAGAGTGAGAACTGTGATTGCAGTCCGGTAAGCAGTGCACTCATCTCAAACTCAGCTGTCACTGTACATTTTAGGATTTAGGATTCTTGCTCTGGGTTCGTATTACAATTGCAGTGTTATAAACATTTTAATGTTAATCAGTCTGATTCTGTCCTTCCCTTAGGAAATATCCTTCAAGATCCAGTTTCTGAGGCTTCTCCAGAGCTTCAGCGACCACCATGAGTGAGTAACCTTTCAAACAGTCTGACTGAAAGTTCCCTGCTAGCTTCACTTGAATTTAACACACATTTCATTTATTTCAGGAACAAGTACCTGCTTCTGAACAGCCAGGAGCTGAACGAGCTGAGTGCCATCTCTCTGAAGGCCAACATACCGGAGGTGGAGGCCTTAGTCAATACAGACAGGTATGCATCATCTGGTTCCATCTTCTGTTCCCATCATTAACTCCACCCCCAATACTTCACACTACAGTGCAAAAGAGGCATTATGTTCTCTGAAAACTCAAATTGTGTGTCACACACATTCCCTCTCCCTGTCTCCTTGTGCTCTTGCAGGAGTCTAGTGTGTGATGGGAAGAAAGGTCTCCTCACTCGTCTCCTCACTGTCATGAAGAAGGAACCTCAAGACTCCTCCTTCAGGTTCTGGCAGGCCAGGGCAGTGGAGAGTTTCCTCCGTGGAGCCACCTCCTATGCAGACCAGATGTTTCTGCTGAAGAGGGGGCTGCTAGAAAACATGCTGTTCTGCATCATAGACAGTGGCTGTAAGTCCAAAGACGTCCTGCAGAGCTACTTTGACCTCCTGGGGGAACTCATGAAGTTCAACATTGACGCCTTCAAGAGGTTCAACATATACGTCAGCGTAGATAACAAGGTGAAACACTTAGTAAATAGCAACCCCCCCCCCTCAATGTGAGAGGACCCTCATTGTCAGTCCTCATTGTCCCAGAAAATGCATGAAATAATGTAATATAAATTCTACCTTTTTAAAAGTAATCTCATTGTACCCAGAGTTGTGTGTGTTCTATAATGCTGGGTGTCCCATCCCTCTGTTCGGCTCGGCTGCAGTTCCAGACCTTCATGACACAGATCAATAGTTCCCTGGTAGACTCCAACATGCTGGTGCGCTGCATCATTCTCTCCCTGGACCGCTTCGAGAGCCAGACAGAGGACATAAAAGGTAAACACCCACTCATTCATATAGCAAGTGAATAGACCAATGAGAGCGAGTCAGATGTACAGTTGAAGTCGGAAGTTTACATACACCTTAGCCAAATACATTTAAACTCAGTTTTTCACATTTCCTGACATTTAACTTCTTAGGGAGCGGCAGCTGAGGTGTCGGTTTTGGAGAGTCTGGTGTGCCCAAAGTAAAATGCATGCCACTCAGGCACAGAAACTAGGATATGCACATAATTAGTACTATTGGATAGGAAACACTCTGAAGTTTCTAAGAGCTTGCACACACTTTTTCAGTTCTACACACACATTTTCTGTAGGATTGAGGTCAGGGCTTTGTGGTGGCCACTCCAAAACCTTGACTTTCTTGTTCTTAAGCCATTTTGCCACAACTTTGGAAGTATGCTTTGGGTCATTGTCCATTTGGAAGACTCATTTTCGACCAAGCTTTAACTTCCTGACTGATGTCTTGAGATGTTACTTCAATATATCCACATAATTTTCCTGCCTCATGATGCAATCTATTTTGTGAAGTGCACCAGTCCCTCCTGCAGCAAAGCACCCCCACAGCATGATGCTGCCACCCCCGTGCTTCACGGTTGGTGTGGTGTTCTTCGGCTTGCAAGCCTCCCCCTTTTCCCCCCAAACATAACGATGGTCATTATGGCCAAACAGTTCTATTTTTGTTTCATCAGACCAGAAGACATTTCTCCAAAAAGTATGATCTTTGTCCCCATGTGCAGTTGCAAACCGTAGTCTGGCTTTTTTTATGGTGGTTTTGGAGCAGTGGCTTCTTCCTTACTGAGCGGCCTTTCAGGTTATGTCGATATAGGACTTGTTTTATTGTGGATATAGATACTTTTGTACCTGTTTCCTCCAGCATCTTCACAAGGTCCTTTGCTGCTGTTCTGGGATTGATTTGCACTTTTCGCACCAAAGTACATTCATCTCTAGGAGACAGAATGCGTCTCCTTCCTGAGCGGTATGACGGCTGCGTGGTCCCATGGTGTTTATACTTGCGTACTATTGTTTGTACAGATGAACGTGGTACTTTCAGGCGTTTGGAAATTACTCCCAAGGATGAACTAGTCTTGTGGAGATCTAAAAAAAAATTCTGAGGTCTTGGCGGATTTCTTTTGATTTTCCCATGATGTAAAGCAAAGAGGCACTGAGTTTGAAGGTAGACCTTGAAATACATCCACAGGTACACCTACAATTGACTCAAATTATGTAAATTAGCCTATCAAAAGCTTCTAAAGCCATGACATAATTTTCTGGAATTTTCCAAGCTGTTTAAAGACAGTCAACTTAGTGTATGTAATCTGTCTGTAAACAATTGTTGGAAAAATGACTTGTCATGCACAAAGTAGATGTCCTAACCGACTTAACAAGAAGTTTGTGGTGGTTGAAAAAAATGAGTTTTAATGACTCCTACCTAAGTGTATGTAAACTTCCGACTGTATGATCTCAAGCTGCCAATGTTGGAGTGAAATCAAGCCTTGACTGTATTATAAAGGTGTTGTTTCTGATGTAATTGTTGCTGACTGTGGTCCTGCAGTGGTGGAGGTGCTGTCTGAGTGCTGTCTGCTGTCCTACTTGGCCCGGGTGGAGAACAGACTATCTTTCCTATTCAGGCTGGTCAACATCATCAACGTGCAGACTCTCACACAGGTCTTTCCTACCTCTTTCTCTCTAACACCGAAACAAACACACACACACACACATCAGCCCACGAGAAAGAAGAAAAACGTTTCCCAGTATGTTTGCTAGGATTGGACAACCTTGAGCCCTTGATCATGACTCTGTTCCATTACATTACACACAAGTCATTGGACAAAGGCCTCTTCTGTACGGGGGAGTTTTGTTAAAACCCCCGTTGGTCAATCTGAACTTTAACACATGTCACAGTACGGTTTTGGAAGTTTAAGGACCTTATCTTTCATATCAGTGAGATTTATTATTATTTTGAACAAAAGGTTCAATTGATCCACACCTTGTTAGTGTTCCCACACGGCCATATCTTCATGTTACAGCACTTGTTTATTGAAAACAGACGGAAAACAAGATGCGACACCCATGCTCATTAGCTATCTAGCATGCGCCGGAACACCTGTGTGTAAGTGTAACTCGGGAAGTGTAGCGGAAGTGTAGTTTGGTCAGATTGAGGCACCCGTGGCTGTAAAGATCTGTAACTGCTACAGCGAGTGTAGTTTAGTCGGCGGGAGGCTCCGTAGCTGTATGGATCTGTAACTGCAACAGTGTAGTTTAGTAGGGTGGAGGCCCCGTAGCTGTATGGATCTGTAACTGCTACAGTAAGTATGTAATTTTTTTATTTGAAGGATTCTTTCTCACTGATGAAAGATAAGGGCCATATGTTTCAAAAGCCATATTGTGAGCGATGGTTATTATTGACGTTTCTAAAAGTTAAAACACAGTGTCGGGATTGTAGTTCACATGAGGTAGTCGTGGGCAAAGCTAATGGCAGAAAACTGTAGGGAGAAGGCAGACTGCCACTTAGAGTTTTCGAGAGCAAGATCACCTTGTACCGCTCTTTTAAGATTAATGTAGCCTCAGTTTCTGAGGGTTTTAGGGTGTTCTCCCACATGTGGTGCTCACCTGTCCCCCTCTGCCCTGCCCATCCTCTGGCCCAGGAGAATGTGAGCTGTCTGAACACCAGCCTAGTGGTCCTGATGCTGGCCAGGAAGAGAGGCAAGCTGCCCTTCTATCTCCAGGCCCTGAGAGAGAAGGAGCATGCAGAGAAGTACCCCGGCTGCCTGCTCAACAACTTCCACAACCTGCTGCACTTCTGGCAGCGTCACTACCTCAACAGGGACAAGGACAGCACTTGTCTGGAGAACGTGAGTGTCCTCTTCTTGGCCTGATCCGTCCCAAACAGGGAAAAAACGTCAAACTCACAAATAGTATATTGTACATTCAGAATATTCTTCCTACAAGTGTTATGAGCCCACCTGATCAAGCCTGATTTCTCTGCTACACTATCCAGTTGCAGCCTGTAGACTGGCTGGCCTGTCATTAACTAGCCCCATAAATTATACTATGTTTTCATTAGGCAGTCCACCACCTTTTTGTTTATTAAAAACAAATATGTTTTCTAATGAGAAACCATTTCTGGTGTTGTGCAAACAATGTTCAACTTGACATCTTTTAATTCCCCGAAGTAGCCCTTTCCTGTCACACACCGTCATCCCAAAAATGGCAGATGTTTTCATTGATACGTGCCTAAATTGGAATGCAGTGGCTGTACAGTAACATAGTATACATGAAGTTAGGGCTCAGGCTCTTCGCTTCACAGTGCTGTATGGGTTTTGACTGACAGCCGTTATAAATTTGAGCACAGTGCACGACAAGAAGATGCCCCCATTCCTTCCCCTAATTAGGCTACTTTTGTACATTTGTTGTTGTCTGAATGAGGGAAATGCTGTAAATCGAATGGAGTCGATGTGTTCTGAAAGATGAGACAGTGACGATTATAATAAACACCTCTTTGATGTCAATGTCATACAAGCAAACCACACCCATGAGTCCAAATGTGCACTTCATATTTCCATATTTTAAAACATGTAATTTCCAGTATCAATGTTTATGGTTGCCATGTTTGATCCACAGTTATAAGGATGACATGGCTTCATGCCCTGGGTTATACTGAGCAGAATGAGCATATGTTTGTCGTATTGCCACGGAATACGCACTTGAATACACTCATGACTCCATTCTATGCGCACCAAAATTACAATCGGTTTGTCTGAAGTGCCTTTTGAAAGCCTAACACTGTAAGATCGTATTTTATAACTTCACTATCCATGCTGGCAATAGAATAAGCTTTCAAATGATTACCAGCTGACCCCGATCGCAACTTATAATGGGACGTTTTTAGATTGCACAAACAACAATAATTGTGTGATGGTGGGGACGCAGGGCTGTGTTCCAAACAAAAAGCTACAAGTGTGCTTGCTTAAGTTCCTGGAGAGCTCAAAAATCTACTTGAAGTTGAAGGCTCTTTCGTTGAGTCATAAAAGTGCATTGAATTTATTTAGGACCTGTGCACAGTTTGGAGAGGTGTGTGGCCACTTGGAAATACCAGTTAGACCTCTCACTCAAACCCTTGTAATTATTATAATTATCTTGCACCTACTCCAAAATGTCAATGAAGTTATGTTACTGAATGTATCTATAGTATTGGGAAAAGTACAGTAAATGTAAAATGCACATAAAATCAACAGTGTAATGTTTGGAGTCAAGTGAACTGTTGTCTTCACCTTTTGGTCTGATAATTTTACCATAATATTCAGTGTTCTCTTTCAATTGCTACCATGGTCATGCATATGCTTTTTATAGTTATTTTGTTAGAAACATTTCAATTTGGCCCTAGCCATATAGGACAATTTCCACGAGTGTAAGGGGGGTTAGAAGAGCATGTAGCTAGCTAACAGCGTTGAAAGGTGATAAATGTGGGGAAGTAAGTTGATCTGGTCTGTCTTTGCCCGGAGACTGGGGGTCTTCTTAATAGGCGTTCTAGATGTTTGAGGGCAGGGAAGTTTCACGTCAGCATTTTTATTTATTTTTTTACCATGAATGTAAATCCCCTTCTCCTCCTTGGGGAAATTGTCTTTCACCAGTCAAACCCTCTGTTTTGTTCTCTCCCTCAGAGCTCCTGCATCCCCTTCAGCTACTGGAATGAGACTGTGTCAGTGCTGCTGGGCTCAGACAGGACTTCTCTGTGTGCCATAGCCAGCTACATAGATGAGCCCTTCATGGACCTGGACAGGGACCTGCTAGAGTATTAACCCTAGGAGAGTTTGGGCTGGGCTTGTGGGGGGTTGCTGGGGTATGGGCAGCTATCATGGTTGATGACCCCGCCAAAGAGGCATAGCCAGATCAGGGGTCACCCAGCGACCGCCGCTATGCTGTCTGTAACTTGGCCAGGGGGCCATTACTGAAGATGAGAGGAATGATTCTACGATCCTGGGCATCTTCACTCCTTTTCTCTTTGTAGGAGAAGAGACTGCACCTATCTGTCTGTCCCAGACCCCACAGTAAAGAAATATACATTTATTGGACCTTGAGATACTCCTTTGTTGGTGGTTTGCTTTAGGTGAAATCAAAGAAAGCCTTTTATATTACATAAATATATGGGGAAATCTATTTGTACGATGCAACAAAATAGATATATACAGTACCAGTCAAAAGTTTGGACACATCTACTCATTCAAGGGTTTTTCTTTAATTGTACTATTTTCTACATTGTAGAATAATGGTGAAGACATAAAAACTATGAAATAACACATATGGAATCATGTAGTAACCAAAAAAGTATTATAGATTATTCAAAGTAGCCACCGTTTGCCTTGATGACAGCTTTGCGCACTCTTGGCATTCAACCAGCTTCACCTGGAATGCTTTTCCAACAGTCTTGAAGGAGTTCCCACATATGCTGAGCACTTGTTGTCTGTTTTACCTTCACTCTGCTGCAAACTCATCCCAAACCATCAAAATTGGGTGATTGTGGAAAGCCAGGTCATTTGATGCAGCACTCCATCACACTATTTCTTGGTTGAATAGCCCTTAGACAGCCTGGAGGTGTGTTGGGTCATTGTCCTGTTGAAAAACAGATAATAGTCCCACTAAGCCCAAACCAGATGGGATGGCGTATCGCTGCAGAATGCTGTGGTAGCCATGCTGGTTAAGTGTGCCTTGAATTCTAAATAAATCACTGACCGTGTCACCAGCAAAGCACCATCACACAAACTCCTCCATGCTCCACGGTGGGAACCACACATGTGGAGATCATCCGTTCACTTACTCTGCGTCTCGCAAAGGCACGCGGTTGGAACCAAACATTTCTAATTTGGACTCGTCAGACCAAAGGACAGGTTTCCACCGTTCTAAGGTCAATGTCAGCACTACCTCATGAAGCTGGTTGATAGAATGCCAAGAGTGTGCAAAGCTGTCATCAAGGCAAAGGGTGGCTACTTTGAAGAATCTCACATATAAAATATTTTGATTTAACTCTTTTTTTTTTTTTTGGTTACTACATAATTCCATGTGTGTTATTTCATAGTTTTGATGTCCTTCTGTAGAAAATAGTAAAAATAAAAACCCTTGGACACACTTACTCATACACACAGTACCAGTCAATAGTTTGAATGTGTGTGTGTGTATAGTGTTGGTCCCATGTTTCACAAGCTGAAATAAAAGATCCCAGCACTTTTCCATATGCACAAAAAGCTTATTTCTATAATTTTGTGCACAAATTTGTTTACATCCCTGTTCGTGAGGATTTCTCTTTTGACAAGATAATCCATCCACCTGACAGGTGTGGCATATCAAGAAGCTGATTTAAACAGCATGATGATCATTTCACAGGTGCACCTTGTGCTGGGGACAATAAAAGGCCACTTAAATGTGCCGTTTTGTCACACAACACAATGCCACAGATGGCTGCTCATCATGATTGGATGCAGAGGTGGCATCAGTCTTGTCCAGTGGTCTTTGAATTAACAGCATCTCCACTGATCTGTATGGATGTTGGTCTGTCTCTTTTAGGATGAATCTAGTTGACCAGTGCTTGTGGCTTTACTCAGCCCGTCCAGGTAGCTGGTGGATCTGTTGATGGTTCATAATGTGTGGGGCCATGTGGTGGGTGAGATGCGGCTTTGGACGGAAGTACCACTCCCCAGATGCCGCTAACCCATTCATGACTTCACCCAGTGTTTGCGTCTTTTTAAGAGAGTTTGCTTTTAGTTCTAAATAAACTGTAGATAAAAAAAAATATGCACTGTTGGAATTGTGTGAATTGTTTAATGTATTTTAACACTTATTTTGATGAAATACATTTTCATTTTGTATCATACTTTGTATCCATCAAGTGAAGAGTGGTTTTATAGAATAATAAACTATGCAGGTTCTCGTGTTCAAATCCATTCTCTGTCCCAGACACTTCTCACAACGGTTCCATTTTACATTTTAGTAATTTATCAGACACTTATCCCATTAAGGTTAAGTGCCTTGCTCAAGGACACATTACAGATTTTCCATCTGGTTGGCTCTAACCAGCGACCGTTCGGTTACTGGCCCAACGATATTAACCGCTATGCAACCTGCCGCCATAAGGTTTCATAAAACCTCTTAGCGTGAATGGCCTTCAACCAAACAGCCACTCTATGCTGCATCACCTGATTGTTCCTCCCCCAGTTGACCACTTAACTCTTGACTTTTCTTCTCTCACCACGAGCCTAGACTTTGACAATCTTCATTTGTCTTTGTGTGATGAATCTGTGCTTGGTTTCACCTCTGTGATTGGCTATAGGGGGGAATGGGTGTGATCATGTTGCTATGGCTAGAATGTGCTGTCGTGGAAATGGATGCTAAGCTGAGTAAGCATTTTGCATCACTCCAAAAAAAGAACGAGAATCCAAGAAAATGACTAATGATTGAGCTACCGCATTTTTCAACCCAGCACCATATGGATTGAACCACTTGTCACTCAGTGTGTGTCGAAGTGGAACTAATCCTGTTCAAATGTTTTTCTTAAACCTTTTTGTATGTTCACTTGTGTAAAAGCAATCCGTTCGTAATGTGGTTTGCCCTGATGAAAACAGTTGGTAGTGATACACGACCAGGTGGTTTACTATGACTTGTGTTTTCACAGTGTTTGGCTTCTTTACCTTTCTACACTTCACCACTACTTCATGTGGATGACTCTTGTGTTGATGTAAATCATGGATGGAGCCTGTAATGTTTATAAAAGTTATATTGGTTCAGCACCATTTACATCCTGTGTCCCCAGTTCTCTGCTTCTAGTGTTTGGAATAGAACTCTTACCGTGAGAACACCATGCATGTTCCACGCTCTGCCAAGAGACATGATTGCCTGTGGAAGCCCATATTGTCAGTTTTCTTATATGGCATCTGGTTCAGAGTAGATTACCTACTTTAAAAATATGGTCTTAATGAATTGCTAGATATAACTTTGAAAATCAAATGCACAGTACTGTATTTCTAATACTATCCCTGCTTAACAGCCACACAGATGTATTGTTGAAACATTGTACATATAGTCAGTTTGGTTCAGATTTGCTTCAAACTAAGAAAGCAGGCTTCATACTCTACATCCAATACATGTTGAGAAACAGTTGGTCTTTTTTGATATTTTGATTAAATAGCTAATTGGTGCTTAATTATTTGAATTTGATTGTACTACCCTTCTTACATGAGGTACATTATTTTATGTAAATCTTTGTTTTTTTGTCATATATGCCAAGTTAGTTTCCTTTGTTTGACTGTGTGTGGTATAACTAACTGGGTTAAAAAACATGATGATGGTGTGTGTACCTAGAGAAATTCAAAGATGGCAAAGTCCACCATCTTCCCTCTAGGATTCAATTTTCAACCCTTTTTGTTAATCTAATGTTAAACTTAATTTGTTTATGTAACAGTCTTGTTTGTGAAGTTAATATGATGATAACAAGCATAATAAATTCTCACAACTTTCTCTCGAATGTGTGTGGTGTATTTTGTTCACAGTGGTCTTATTGACGGGACACAATAACAATTGTCGTCTTGCCTCAGAACGTCAGGCTGTAAAAACAATGATATTTCCTGAAGATTCCACAAGTTGAATCGCTATTGTCGACACCCAGGAGGTAAACTCCTGCACACGGCCGACATTCTTTATGGTGTGTTCCGTCCTTTACTCAACGCATCTCTCCACACAACACGGACTGCAGACAGTAATGAGACAGATTGTACTATAAATGCTTTTAGAAGTCTTTATTGGTCTATATTGCAGTCACACCACAAATGTTGCAGCTGTCTGGCTGTGATATCATTGGCTGGGGAATTATGCTCTGGATTACTCTGCAAACTGAAATACACAAGAAAGATATGCTTCAGTTATATGCCCTAAATATAACAGAGCAGACCAACTTCAGCTGACTGGTTGAGTCTAGTGAGATTTTTGTTACATATCCAAATCCAATAATATTTTCCATGAATTGTTAGCCACATGTTGTGTGATAAATCCCACCTTACCGGTATCTTCCATAAAGTGTAGTACTGACCTTGGGCCCTTGGTCCCGAGTGCGAACTCTGAGTTTGCTGACCGTGGATCTTTCTGAACTTGGTCAGGTTGGAGTTAGCTTGTTCCTCCTGAGGGGAGAGGACAGAGTGAGAGATCAGAGAGAGCAGGTAACTAGATCATACCACTGTAGGTCATTTGGAAACAGACCCACGTTCCATACAGTAACCCAACAGTAAACTGGACTTACCACTTCACGTTGGCCTGCAGCTTGTCTATGAGCTACTGCAGACTGGCCAGGTTCTTCCTGCCCCCTCTGTCTGCAGGGACAAGCACAAACAGCAGGGGGCAGCATGAAGCATTACACCACTACATCATAGAAAATAATGTAATCAGCAATGTGATCCATCATTAAGATGATCACTTGAACCTAATGAAGTGCCAGGCAAAATCATAACATTGGAAAACTGCATGACACAGATCTCGTCCTACATTTTCCCCATGGCTATGAAGAAAGTGCTGTGTTTCAGTAACTGGTAGGTGAGTTCTTTGACCTTCCTCTGGTACTTACAGACACCATTCTGGAACTCCTGGCTCTTCTTCTGCTCAGACTAACTCATTTTCCAGCTCTGTCAATAGTACACTGTTACACCACTGATCTACACTTACTGTTCAGTAATGGTGAAGAGGTGAATAACTCTAACCAAGTAAATTGCTGTGTCCTCTTCGGTTCGTACAGTCTTCCAAAATTATTCACCCCTTTGGCGTTTTTCCTATTTTGTTGCATTACAACATGGAGTTTAAAAATATTTTTATTTAGATATCATGTTTTATTTAGATAGACATACACAAAATTGTCAAAATTGGTGAAGTGAAATGAAGAAAATAAATTGTTTCAAAAAATTCTAAAAAATAAAAAACTGAAAAGTGGTGCGTGCATATGTATTCACCCCCTTTGCTATGAAGCCCCTAAATAAGATCTGGTGCAACCAATTACCTTCAGAAGTCACATAATTAGTTAAATAAAGTCCAGCTAAGTGTTAGATGATCTCAGTATATATATATATATATCACACACACACACCTGTTCTGAAAGGCCCCAGAGTCTGCAACACCACTAAGCAAGGGGCACCACCAAGCAAGCGGCACTATGAAGACCAAGGAGCTCTCCAAACAGGTCAGGGACAAAGTTGTGGAGAAGTACAGATCAGGGTTGGGTCCTAAAGAAATATCAGAAACTTTGAACATCCCACAGAGCACCATTAAATCCAAGAATATGAAAGAATATGGCACCACAACAAACCTGCCAAGTGAGGGCCGCCCACCAAAACTCACGGACCAGGCAAGGAGGGCATTTATCAGAGAGGAAACAAAGACACCAAAGATAACCCTGAAGGAGCTGCAAAGCTCCATAGCGGAGATTGGAGTGTCTATCCATAGGAACACTTTAAGCCTTATACTCCACAGAGCTGGTCTTTACGGGGGAAAAAAAACAAGCCAACATGTTTGGTGTTCGCAAAAAGGCATGTGGGAGACTCCCCAAACATATGGAGAAGGTACTCTGGTCAGATGAGACGAAAATTGAGCTTTTTGCCCATCAAGGAAAACTCTATGTCTGGCACAAACCCAACGCCTCTCATCACCCCGAGAATACCATCCATGGTGGTGGCAGCATCATGCTGTGGGGATGTTTTTCATCAGCAGAGACTGGGAAACTGGTCAGAATTGAAGGAATGATGGATGGCGCTAAATACAGGGAGATTCTTGAGGAAAACCTGCTTGTGTCTTCCAGAGATTTGAGACTGGGACGGAGGTTCACCTTCCAGCAGGACAATGACCCTAAGCATACTGCTAAAGAAACACTCGAGTGGTTTAAGGGGAAACATTTTAATGTCTTGGAATGGCCTAGTCAAAGCCCAGACCTCAATCCAATTGAGAATCTGTGGTATGACTTAAAGATTGCTGTACACCAGCGGAACCCATCCAACTTGAAGGAGCTGGAGCAGTTTTGCCTTGAAGAATGGGCAGAAATCCCCGTGGCTAGATGTGCCAAGCTTATAAAGACATACCCCAAGAGACTTGCAGTTGTAATTGCTGCAAAAGGTGGCTCTACAAAGTATTGACTTTGGGGGGGTGAATAGTTACGCAGCGCTCAGGTTCTGTTTTTTTGTAATGTCTTGTTTGTTTCACAAAAACCTGTTTGCATCTTCAAAGTGGTAGTCATGTGTTGTAAATCAAATGATACCATCCCCCAAAAATCTATTTTAATTCCAGGTTGTAAGGCAACAAAATAGGAAAAATGCCAAGGGGGAATACTTTAGAAAGCCACTGTACAACTTCATTTGCCTATAGATACAATGTGTGTTTATGTGATTAATTGACCAAACATACATGTAAAGCCTCAGCCTTCTACCTTGGTGTCCTAACTTGTACTGGTTGTGTTCGAACCTCTAGGGACCAAATGAGGGACCAAAATAAATCCAATGATACAACCCCCCCCCAAAAAATCTATTTTAATTCCAGGTTGTAAGGCAACAAAATAGGAAAAATGCCAAGGCGGGTGAATACTTTGCAAGCCACTGTAGGTGTAGTCATGCATCATTAGGTATACCATTGTCCTTATGAACATATATACCTTTATTTAGAAAAATAAATAAAAGCAAACATGGTTTAACCATAAGGGATAAATCACGATAGGAATACCCTGAGCATGCCTATTATGTCTACAATCTAGTGATGGGAAATGAATGCATGGTGTTACTTTGTATTCTCCTGAGGAACAGATGGATTGCTCTCGGGACTCTTACCCTGCCCTCCAGTTTCTGGATCTGCTTCTTGCCGCCCTTGAGGGCAATCTGCAGGTCCTTAATGGTTTGCTCCATGTTCTTCTTTATTCTCTCCAGGTGAGAGCTGGTGTCCAGCTCCTTCTTTAATAACTCCTCAGCCATCATGGCCGCTTGGACAATGACAGAGAGAAGAGTTTGATTTGTGGTGTGGATCCAGTTTTCCAATGTAGGATCTTTGTAATCTGAAATTAATTTCTGCGTCTCTCCCTTACATTAGTGATGGCCTTCTTGGCCTTCTCGTCTGCGTTGCAGCATTCATGAGAAGCCTTGTCCAAATCAATGAACAGCATAGACAGGTCACTCTCCAGCTTCTTCTTCTGGTTGATGAGCCCTGTGTTCTGGAGTGCAGCAGGTTGACCCTGTGTTCTGGGAGTGCAGTAGGTTGACCCTGTGTTCTAGGAGTGCAGCAGGTTGGCCCTGTGTTCTGGGAGTGCAGCAGGTTGACCCTGTGTTTTGGGAGTGCAGCAGCTCGTGCTCAGACAGTTTGTGTGTCCTGCGCTCCATTACCGCTGCCTGCTCTTTCAACTCCTCATTCTGCTGCAGCGTGTCATCTAGCTCCTGGGGTTACAGAGGACATAGACAGTGTTCAGTACAGAATGCTTTTGACATAACCCACCAGGCAAACAATCTGAAGTGTGGATGAGTCAAGTAGCTTGAATTTATTAATTAGTCTGAGGAGTTTATTACAGTGTATACAAAGCACAACAACAACAACAACAAAAACTCAGAGGAACCTTGTCTGGACATTGTCACAGAGGCCATAAGTGAGTGTGGAGTTGTCAGACTGGCTGCTGAAGGACTTGCCTTAATCTGGACCTGCACTTCCATCTCGTTCAGGTCCCCCTCCATCTTCCTCCTCGGATGCACCGCCTCATTCCGGGACTTGCACTCTGAGTGCAGGGTGGCCTAAATTAATTCCAGGGCTCCCTGGTGGTTCTGGCTGGGGGGCGTGGGATGGGGAGAAGGAGGGTGAAAGAGAGCAAAAAATGTGGAGAGTTAGAAAGGGAGGGACATTCCTTGACATGAGCCTCTGATACTAAAAGGAAAGATAGCTACCAGAGCCTGTACAACCCCTGACATGCTATCTAACCGTATGGTCATTGAACTCACTGGAGGTTGTTGATTTCCCCGTCCTTCTCCACCAGCGTCCTGTAGATGTCAGCCTTGATCTGGTTGAGCTCCATCTGGATACAGAGAGTCTTTCTCTCCTCGTCTTCCAGAGTGCCCTGAGAAAGAGAAAAGAGAAAGAGAGAGAGAGAGAGTACCCTGAGAAAGAGAAAGAGAGAGAGAGAGCCCTGAGAAAGAGAGAGAGAGAGAGAGAGAGAGAGAGAGAGAGAGAGAGAGAGAGAGAGAGAAGAATATTATACAAACAAAATACACACAATAGTTTCAGTACAGTACAGTTAAAGAGGCAGAGAGAAAAAGCGGAACAGAGAATTACCTTAATCTCCTGTAAGGCAGCCTGGATCTCACTCTTCTCCATGTCCAGACCCTTCTTGATCTGCTCCAGCTCATGGATGGTCTTCCCTCCCTGGCTGATCTGATCAGACAGGTCAGCAATGTCCTCTGTAGGTGGGGCAGAAGAGGACAGTGGGGTTAGTGGAACAAAAAGGCCTTTCAGTTTGGGTTTCCATACCATGTAAGATTGGTGTGAAATTCTCAACTAATTAACATTCATTTGAATATTATTTTATACTGAAATACAGTATGGGGGGTTTGGTGGGAGAAAGTACTAATTTGGCTACAATGTAATTAAATGGCTAAATTCATGTGGCATGGACCAATGACTATAGTCTGAGGTAATCAGATGTGTGTGAGATGGTCGTACCCTGGAGTTTCTTGTTCTCTCTCTTGGTGGTCTGCAGGTGGTCCAGGGCCTTCTCATAGGAGTTCTTCAGCTTGAACAGCTCAGTGCTCAGGCTGCGGGACTCTTGAGAGCTCTCCAGCTCACACTGGCACTCCTCATACTTCTGCCTCCACACAGCCAGCACCTGAAATCAGTAGTTCACCTCTTTAGTAATTCCATTGCCGCTGCCTGGATTACGTTTATGTTCAAAACAGCCTAAATTGCATTTTTTTCCACAGAGGTCATTCCAGTTGAGTTCCTTACTCAGAAACAGGATGTCAAAAAGTTGACAGCGTATCTCTGTAGTTCACATTAACCATGATAGCGTCCTATGGCTCACCTTATCGAAGTTGCGCTGCTTCTTGTCAAGGGCGGAGGCTGCAGCGTTGGAGCTCTCCAGGTCCATTACTAGGTCCTCTATCTCCGTCTGCAGACGGTGCTTGGTCTTCCCCAGGGAAGAGCACTTGGTGTTGGACACCCCCACAGACTCCTCAGATTCCTGCAGATGTGTCACCAGATTCTTCCTGTTGAATACATAAAGTGCCTTCAGAAAGTATTCATACCCCTTAATTTATTCAACATTGTTATGTTATAGCCAGTGGTGGTAAAAGTACCCAATTGTCATACTTGAATAAGTAAAAGTGAAAGTCACCCAGTAAATTACTACTTGAGTAAAAGTCTAAAAGTATTTGGTTTTAAATATACTTAAGTATCAAAAGTAAATGTAATTGCTAAAATTTACTTTAGTATCAAAAGTAAAAAATATTTTCAAATTCCTTATATTAAGCAAACCAGTCAGTATTATTTTTTATTTACGGATAGCCAGGGGCTATCTCCAACACTCAGACATCATTTACAAATGAAGTGGGTGTATTTAGTGAGTCGCCAGATCAGAGGCAGTAGGGATGACCAGTGATGTTCTATTGATAAGTGTGTGAATTGGACTATTTTCCTGTCCTGCTAAGCTTTCAAATGTAACAAGTACTTTTGGGTGTCAGAGAAATTGTATGGAGTAAAAAGTACATTATTTTCTTTAGGAATATAGTGAAGTAAAAGTATAAGTTGTCAAAAATATTAATAGTAAAGTACAGATATTTTCTAAAAACTATTTAAGTAGTATTTTAAAGTATTTTTACTTAGATACTTTACACCAATGGCTACTGTCTGAATTCAAAATAGGTTGAATTGATTTATTGAAAATGAAATACCTTTTTTAAATACAGTACCAGTCAAAAGTGCAGACATACCTACTAATTCAAGGGGTTTTCTTTATTTTTAATATTTTCTACATTGTAGATTAATAGTGAAGACATTAAAACTATGAAATAGCACATTTGGAATCATGTAGTAACCAAAAAAAAGCATTCAACAAATCAAAATATATTTTAGATTTTAGATTCTTCTAAGTAACCACCCTTTACCATATATGCTGAGAACTTGTTGGCTGCTTTTCCGTCACTCTGCAGTCCAACTCATCCCAAACCATCTCAATTGGGTTGAGGTCGCGTGATTGTGGAGGCCAGGTCATCTGATGCAGCACTCCCATCTCCTTCTTGGTCAAATAACCCTTGCACAGCCTGGAGGTGTGTTGGGTCACTGTTCTGTTGAAAAACAAATTATAGTCCTAAGCAGAAACCAGATGGGATGGCGTATCACTGCAGAATGCGGTTGTAGCCATGCTGGTTAACTGTACCTTGAATTCTAAACAAATCACCAACAGTTTCACCAGCAAAGCACCCCAACACCATCACACCTCCTCCTTGCTTCACGGTGTGAACCACACATGCAGAGATAATAAGTTCACCTACTCTGCGTCCCACAAAGACAGGGCGGTTGGAACCAAAAATCTCCAATTTGGACTCATCAGACCAAAGGACAGATTTCCACCAGTCTAATGTCCATTGCTCGTGTTTCTTGGCCCAAGAAAGTCTCTTCTTATTGGTATCCTTTAGTAGTGGTTTCTTTGCAGCAATTCAACCATGAAGCCCTGATTCACAGATTCTCCTCTGAACAGTTGTTGAGATGTGTCTGTTACTTGAACTCTATGAAGCATTTATTTGGGCTGCAATTTCTGAGGCTGGTAACTCTAATGAACTTATCCTCTGCAGCAGAGGTAACTCTGGGTCTTCCTTTCCTGTGGCGGTCATCATGAGAGCCAGTTTCATCATAGCGCTTAATTGCTTGAGGTAGAGTACCTTATGATAAGCTGTAGACCACACTATCTACCAAGAGAGTTCTCATCTATATTATTCATGGCCGTCTATTTACCACCACAGACCGATGCTGCCACTAAGACCGCACTCAACCAACTCCATAAGGCCATAAGCAAACAAGAAAATGCTCATCCAGAAGCGGCGCTTCTAGTGGCCGGGGACTTTAATGCAGGCAAACTTAAAACAGTTTTACCAAATTTATTTTAAGCATGTCACATGTGCAACCAGAGGGAAAAAAAACTCTAGACCACCTTTACTCCACACACAGATATGCATACAAAGCTCTCCCCCACCCTCCATTTGGCAAATCTGACCATAATTCTATCCTCCTGATTCCTGCTTACAAGCAAAAACTAAAGCAGGAAGTACCAGGGACTCGCTCAATACGGAAGTGGTCAGATGACGTGGATGCTACACTACAGGACTGTTTTGATAGCACAGACTGGAATATGTTCCAGGATTCATCCAATGGCATTGAGGAGTATACCAACTCAGTCATCGGCTTCATCAATAAGTGCATCGACGACGTCGTCCCCACAGTGACCGTACGTACATATCCCAACCAGAAGCCATGGATTACAGGCAACATCCACATCGAGCTAAAGGTTAGATCTGTCGCTTTCAAGGAGCGGGACACTAATCCGGACGCTTATAAGAAATCCCGCTATGCCTTCAGACGAACCATCAAACAAATAAAGTGTCAATACAAGATTAAGATTGAATACTACTACACTGGCTCTGACGCTTGTCGGATGTGGCAGGGCTTGAAATCTATTAAGGACTACAAAGGGAAACCCAGATGTGAACTGACCAGTGACGCAAGCATATCAGACGAGCTAAATGCCTTTTATGCTCGTTTCGAGGCAAGCAACACTGAAGCATGCACGAGAGCACCAGCTGTTCTGGATTACTGTGTGATAACCCTCTTTAAAGAGGACAACATTCACTAAGCCGCGGGGCCAGATGGATTACCGTGACGTGTACTCAAAGCATGCTCGGACCAACTGGCAAGTGTCTTCACTGACATTTTCAACCTCTCCCTGACCAAGTCTGTAATACCTACATGTTTCAAGCAGAACACCATAGTCCCTGTGCCCAAGGAAGCGAAGGTAACCTGCCTAAATGATTACCACCCCGTAGCACTCACGTCGGTAGCCATGAAGTGCTTTGAAAGACTGGTCAGAGCTCACATCAACAGCATCATCCCGGATACCCTAGATCCACTCCAATTTGCATACCGCCCCAACAGATCCACAGACGACGCAATCTCAATCTCATTCCACGCTGCTCTTTCCCACCTGGGCAAAAGGAACACCTATGTGAGCATGCTGTTCATTGACTACAGCTCAGCGTTCAAAACCATAGTGCCCACAAAGCTCATAACTAAGCTAAGGACCCTGGGACTAAACACCTCCCTCTGCAACTGGATCCTGGACTTCCTGACAGGCCGCCCCCAGGTGGTAAGGGTTGGCAACAACATGTCTGCCACGCTGATTCTCAACACTGGGGCCCCTCAGGGTTGTGTACTTAGTCCCCTCCTCTACTCACTGTTCATCCACGACTGTGTGGCCAAACATGACTCCAACACTATCATTAAGTTTGCTGACGACAACAGTAGTAGGCCTGATCACCGACAACGATGAGATAGCCTATAGGGAGGAGGTCAGAGAACTGGCAGTGTGGTGCCAGGACAACAACCTCTCCGTCAATGTGAGCAAGACAAAGGAGCTGATTGTGGACTACAGGAAAAAGCAGGCCGAACAGGCCCCCCATTAACATCAACGGGGCTGTAGTGGAGCGGGTCGAGAGTTTCAAGTTCCTTGGTGTCCACATCACCAACGAACTATCATGGAGCGGAGCGGAGCGCCAAGTCTAGGACCAAAAGGCTCCTTAACAGCTTCTACCCCCAAGCCATTAGACTGCTGAATAATTAATCAAATGGCCACCGGACTATTACATTGAGCCCCCCCTCCATTTGTTTTATACACTGCTGCTACTTGCTGTTTATTATCTATGCATAGTCACTTCACCCCTACCTACATGTACAAATGACTTCAACTAACCTGTACCCCCCGCACACTGACTCGGTACTGGTACCCCTGTATATAGCCTCGGTATTGTGTTACTTTATATTATTTTTATTTATTTTTTACTTTTGTTTATTTGGTAAATGTTTTCTTAACTCTTCTTGAACTGCACTGTTGGTTAAGGGCTTGTAAGTAAGCATTCACGATAAGGTCTACACTTGTTGCATGTGACAAATAAAGTTTGATTTGATTTTGATGGATTTTGATACTGCACTTGAAGAAACTTTCAAAGTTCTTGAAATGTTCCATATTGACTGACCTTCATGTGTTAAAGTAATGATGGACTGTTGTTTCTCTTTGCTTATTTGAGCTGTTCTTGCCATAATATATACAGTTGAAGTTGGAAGTTTACATACACCTTAGCCAAATACATTTAAACTCAGTATTTAACAATTCCTGACATTTAATCATAGTAAAAATTCCCCTGTCTTAGGTCAGTTAGGATCACCACTTTATTTTAAGAATGTTAAATGTCAGAATAATAGTAGAGAGAATGCTGCATTTCAGCTTTTGTTTCTTTCATCACATTCCCAGTGGGTCAGAAGTTTACATACACTCAATTAGTATTTGGTAGCATGGCCTTTAAATGATTTAACTTGGGTCAAACGTTTTGGGTAGCCTTCTACAAGATTCCACAATAAGTTCGGTAAATTTTGGCCCATTCCTCCTGACAGAGCTGGTGTAACTGAGTCAGGTTTGTAGGCCTCCTTGCTCGCAAACGCTTTTTCAGCTCTGCCCACAAATTTTCTATGGGATTGAGGTCAGGGCTTTGTGATGGCCACTCCAATACCTTCACTTTGTTGTTCTTAAGACATTTTGCCACAACTTTGGAAGTATGCTTGTCCATTTGGAATACCTATTTTCGACCAAACTTAACTTCCTGACTGATGTCTTGAGCTAATGCTTCAATTTATCCACATAATTTTCGTTCCTCATGATGCCATCTATTTTGTGAAGTGCACCAGTCCCTCCTGCAGCAAAGTATCCCCACAACATGATGCTGCCACCCCCGTGCTTCACTGTTGGGATGGTGTTCTTTGGCTTGCAAGCCTCCCCCTTTTCC
Organism: Brachymystax lenok tsinlingensis; assembly: GCA_030435695.1. Taxonomy (NCBI): domain Eukaryota; kingdom Metazoa; phylum Chordata; class Actinopteri; order Salmoniformes; family Salmonidae; genus Brachymystax; species Brachymystax lenok. The sequence goes on along the minus strand of CM059797.1, from coordinate 20,023,133 downwards.
TCCAAACATAAACGATGGACATTTCTCCAAAAAGTACAATATTTGTCCCAGTTGTTTTGGAGCAGTGGCTTCTTCCTTGCTGAGCGGCCTTTCAGGTTATGTCGATATAGGACTCGTTTTACTGTGGATATAGATATTTTTGTACCTGTTTCCTCCAGCATCTTCACAAGGTCCTTTGCTGTTGTTCTGGGATTGATTTGCACTTTCGCACCAAAGTACGTTCATCTCTAGGAGACAGAATCGGTCCCATGGTGTTTATACTTGCGTACTATTGTTTGTACAGATGAACGTGGTACCTTCAGGCATTTGGAAATTGCTCTCAAGGATGAACTAGACTTGTGGAGGTCTAAAAAAAAAAATCTGAGGTCTTGGCTGATTTCTTTTGATTTTCCCATGATGTCAAGCAAAGAGGCACTGAGTGTGAAGGTAGGCCTTGAAATACATCCACAGGTACACTTCCAATTGACTCAAATGATGTCAATAAGCCTATCAGAAGCTTCTAAATCCATGACATAATTTTCTTTAATTTTCCAAGCTGTTTAAAGGCACAGTCAACTTAGTGTATGTAAGCTTCTGACCCACTGGAATTGTGATACAGTGAATTATAAGTGAAATAATCCATCCGTAAACAATTGTTGGGAAAATTACTTGTGTCATGCACAAAGTAGATGTCCTAAACGACTTGCCAAAACTATAGTTTGTTAACAAGAAATTTGTGTGGAGTGGTTGATAAACAAGTTTTAATGACTCCAACCTAAGTGTATGTCAACTTCCAACTTCAACTGTCCTTGGTCTTTTACCAAATGGGGCTATTTCCTGTATTCCAACTCTACCTTGTCACAACACATCTGATAGGCTCAAACGCATTAAGGAAAAAAATTACACAAATTAGCTTTTAACAAGGCACACCTGTAACTGAAATGCATTCCAGGTGACTACCTCATGAAGCTGGTTGAGAGAATGCCAAGCGTGTGCAAAGCTGTCATCAAGGCAAAGGGTGGCTACTTTGAAGAATCTCAAAATTTGTTTAACACTTTTTTGCTTACCACATGATTCCATATGTGTTATTTCATAGTTGTGATGTCTTCACTATTATTCTACAATGTAGAAAATAGTAAAAATAAAGACAAACCTTGAATGAGTAGGTGTGTCCAAACTTTAAGTATTCACACCCCTGAGTCAATCCATGTTACAATCCCCTTTGGCAGCAATTACAGTTGTGAGTCTTTCTCAGTAAGTCTCTAAGATCTTTGCACACTTGGAGTTGTACTCAGTAATGTGTTGTGTTGCTCCAAACAGACCACTTTGTATTCAGGACATAAAGTAAATTTCTTTGCCACATTTCTTTGCAGTTTTACTAGTTTTGGAAAATTTTTATTCTGTACAGGCTTCTTTCTTTTCACTTCGTCATTTAGGTTAGTATTGTGGAGTAACTACAATGCTGTTGATCCATCCTCAATTCTCTCCTATCATAGCCATTAAACTCTAACTGTTTAAAGTCACCTTTGGCCCATAAAATCCCTGAGTGGTTTCCTTCCCCTCCGGCAACTGAGCTAGGAAGGACGCCTGTATCTTTGTAGTGACTGGGTGTATTGATACACCATCCAAAGTTTAATTAATAACTTCACCATGCTCAGAGGGATATTTAATGTCAGCTTTTCTTATATTTACCCATCTACCAACAGGTGCCCTTCTTTTTTCTTTGCATTGGAAGACCTCCCAGGTCTTTGTGGTTGAATCTGTGTTTGAAATTCACTGTTCGACTGAGGTACCTTACATATAATTGTATGTGTGAGGTACATGTATGTGTGAGATGAGGTAGTCATTCACACTATTATTGCACACAGAGTGAGTCCATGCAACTTACTACATGACTTGATAAGCAAATTTTTACTCCTGAACTTATTTAGGCTTTCCATAACAAAGGGGTTGAATACTTATTGACTGAAGACAAAAACAGAATTCCACTTTGACATTATGGGGTATTGTGTGTAGGCCAGTGACACAAAATCCTAATTTAATCAATTTTAAATTCAGTCTGTAACACAACAAAAGTAGGAAAATGTCAGGGGGGATACTTTCTGAAGGCACTGTACATCTCAGATCAATCAATTGTCACTTTTGCATGGATTTAGTTACTACTATACCAGGTTTGAAAGTAAAAGAGCTGTTATTCAAATGTCATTGTATGTAGACCTCAGAGGTCTCACTCACTTTGCCTCCTCCAGCTCCTCTGTCCTCTGGATGGCGTCTGTCTCATACTTAGTCCTCCACTGAGCCACCTCAGCGTTGGCCTTGGACAGGGCTCGTTGCAGCTCAGCCTTGGCCTCCTGCTCCTCGTCATACTGCTCCCTCAACAGGTCGCAGTCATGGCGGGAGGACTGGAACACATGGGCCAGGGCGCTCTTTGTCTGAAGACAATGATAGTGGAGATAGCGTCAAGATGGTGGAAGGAGGAAAGGTCAGTCGTACTTTTAAGCACACCAACTAGGTGGTGTATGTTTATTGAGATGTTTATACATTCTCAATTTGCTACCAGACTGATGCTGGAACCAGGAATACTATTACTCCCAATCCCATTAATTCCCATATCATTCCAAATCCTGAATAAGCACTCCACTACAGAATAGGGCTGCTGACAAAGAATGTTGGCCTTTCCTTCCTCCAGCTGCTTCTTAAAACTTCTTAGGGACCAGTGGGGCGCCAGCAACCCACCTACGACAACATCCGGAAATGCAGAGCGACAAATTCAAAATACAAAAATAGTAATATTAAACATTCATGATAATACAAGTGTTGCACACCATTCAAAAGCTTAGAATATTGGTAATCTCACAGCGTTGTCAGATTTCAAAAAGGCTTTACGGCGAAAGCATTGCATTTGATTGTCTAAGGACAGCGCCCCGCATACTTCCTGCATTAGCATAATAACATAACCAGCACGGGTGTCACAAAACTCAAAAATAGCGATAAAATAAATCGCTTACCTTTGAAGATCTTCCTCTGATGGCAATCCAAAGGGTCCCAGCTACACAATAAAGTCCCTCTTTATGTCCCAAAAGCTCAGTTCGGTTGGCGCGTTTTGTTGAGAAATCCACCGTTCCACTCGTTCAATACACAAGTCATAGAAAACGTTAAAAAGTTACCTATAAACTTTGTCCAAACAACTCAAACAACGTTTATAATAGATCCTCAGGTACCCTAATATGTATATAAACGATACTATTTCACACGGATAATAACCTGGTCGATAGAAAAGGAAAAAAACAAAGCGCATGCTTTCAATAGCATGTCAATGGAAAAAGTGTGACATCACAAAATCACATTTTCCAGATGGATTTTCCTCTGGTTTTCGCCTGCCAAATCAGTTCTGTTCTACTCACAGACATTATTTTAACAGTTTTAGAAACTAGGATTCTAAAACTTACTAGGATTCAGAGTGTTTTCTATCCAATACTACTAATTATGTGCATATCCTAGTTTCTGGGCCTGAGTAACAGGCATTTTACTTTGGGCACGCCAGACATTCCAAACCTCCGAACACTGCCGCCGCTCCCTAACAGGATGGTGTAAGGAGGAAAGGTCAGTCGTACTTCTAAGCACACCAACTAGGTGGTGTATGTTTATACATTCTCAATTTGCTACCAGACTGATGCTGGAACCAGGAATACTATTATTCCAGTCAGTCAAGGAAGGGGGATTTTAAAACATTTTATGGTTTTACACATTCTGTCTCTATAATACTCTAGGACAGGGCCTCACCACAGTCGGCTTGAGCATGGGTTCTCTGGGTGTTGGTGTCATTGTTCTACTTCTGGTGCTCCTCCACCTTGGCCTTGGCCATGCTTATCTGGTTCTCATACACATCTTCTCAGCATTTGCATGGAAATACAAGTGGGATCAGCTGCAGAACCAGCCCACATATACTTGACATATACTTGACTTCTGAACAGGTGTGTGTGTGCGTGTGTGTGTGTGTGTATGCTTCTCTCTCTACCTTGCTCTTGGAGAGCTGTTCCACGTTGGATGCCAGATCGTCCGCCTCCATCTTGGCATCACCCAGCTCCTTCTCCACCTTGGCACGGGACACCCGGTCAGACTCCAGCTCCTCTTCTAGCTCCTCGATACAAACCTGGAAGAAGACATGGGCATAGACGAAGAGATCAATGGGTATCTTCAGCTTGTGGTCTATGATCTTTTTAATCTATTGAGAAATGTAATAGTATTATATTATATTCATGAGAAATTGCTGTTAGTATTTCTAGACCCAGTTGTACATTCACACCTGTTATTCCTTTATCTTTTTCTGGAGCTGAATGGTCAAGGCTTGTTCATCTTCAATCTTGGTGGTGATCTGGTTAATCTCAAAGTCTTTCCTGATTCGAAAGAAGAGTAGATTACATCAGATTTTTTTATTGATCATTGGCCATAGAACTGATCAGTCTTCAATCAAGTAGATTGTTCTCACTTGGTCAGCTTCTCTTCAAGTTGCTGCTTGTCATTCTGCAGGTCCATGACAGACTCTGTGGATTGCTTCAGGTCCCCCTCTAGCTTGCATGTGCACATTATTATTTTGCTCCTAACAACCTTCCTACTGTTTTAGGGAAGATTATGGGGAAAGTCAAAGTTTAGTTGGCTGGAATTTTTTTTAAACTAAGAAATCTAATAACAGGCAATACGATGTGGCATTGTATCAAAACAAAAATGACCTTTTTGCAACATGGTCAGGAACTTCCTGTGAGAGTTGTGAATGTGTGCCTGAGTGTAGGGCCATGGTCAGGCAGAGTGTCGGGGGTAGCAGGGTGAATGGGTGGTCGCTGTGGTATGAGTATGATTGCACTTCAGACGTGACTCTGTGCTCATTGCCTCTCAAAAGGTGAGCGTCTCTGTGTTTATTTAGAAACTAAAGCCCTCTGTTAGACGGCAGGCTATAATCCTCTGTCCCCCAGCACATATCCCGTCTATGTGCTCACTTAGAACTGCAGGCGCCTGGAACAAAAGAGGCCAGGGGCCACGAGGGGGTATTTTTAGGGTGGGCCCGAGCAGCTGCTACTTGACACATGTCGCCACCTGGCTCTAAGGCCACCATCAGCATTGTTTAATTTAGGGAGAGCAAAGAGGGGAGAGGGGTGGAGACGAGTGGGGAGGAATGTGTGTGAGCGAGAGGGGAATGGGGTCAATATTAACATGGGGGCCACACACTTGCACGGTAACCATACATGGACAAGCACACGCCTCACACACACTGCTAACATTGCCCTTGCATACCACACATACTAGACCATGAGAGTGTGCACAAAGGTATAGTATATCACAAACTGAAACGGTGCACCTGATCACATTACTATTGAACCTGCTGGAGGAAGCAACTGTTGGTTTGTTTTTACTGATTTCTTTATTTTCCTATGAAGTGTTCCGGAATTGTTCCAATATGATCTGACAACACTCCTGCACTCCAAAGAGATAATACTGTACCTCCCCAATACTCTAGGACAACTGACTTCATTTAGGTACTTGACTAGAGCACTTGACATTATCAAATCAAATTAAGCCATGATCTGTTACCTTCTGGCCATCACATTCTGGAGCTCTATCTTCAGCTGACAGCCTGGAGCAGCGTATGGACCTTGGCCAGACGCTCATCCCTCATCTCCTCCAGCTGCCCCAGCAGACCCGCCTTAAATGTGTTAAATAACACGTAGAGGAGGAGAACCACATCCAGACCCAGTCAGGAAGATCACATACAGTGCCTTGCAAAAATATTCATCATCCTTGGCGTTTTTCCAATTTTGTTGCATTACAACCTGTAATTTAAATGTATTTTTATTTGGATTTCATGTAATGGACATACACAAAATAGTCCAAATTGGTGAATTGAAATAAAAAAAACGGAAAACTAATGTGTGCATATGTATTCACCCCCTATGCTATGAAGCCCCTAAATAAGATCTGGTGCAATCAGTTACCTTCAGAAGTCACATAATTTGTTAAATAAAGTCCACCTGTGTGCAATCTAAGTGTCACATGGTCTCAGTATATATACACCTGTTCTGAAAGAGTCCCAGAGTCTGCAACACCACTAAGCAAGGGGCACCACCAAGCAAGCGGCACCATGAAGACCAAGGAGCACTCCAAACAGGTCAGGGACAGAGTTGTGGAGAAGTACAGATCAGGGTTGGGTTATAAAAAAAATATCAGGGACTTTGAACATCCCACAGAGCACCATTAAATTCATCATACATTTTTTTAAAGAATATGGCACTACAACAAACCTGCCAAGAGAGGGCCGCCCACCAAAACTCACAGACCAGGCAAGGGAGGCATTAATCAGAAAGGAAACAAGAAGACCAAAGACGAAGGAGCTGCAAAGCTCCACAGCGGAGATTAGAGTATCTGTCCATAGGACCACTTTAAGCTGTACACTCCACAGAGCTGGGCTTTATGGAAGAGTGGCCAGAAAAAAAGACATTGCTTAAAGAAAAAAATAAGCAAACACGTTTGGTGTTAGCCGAAAGGCATGTGGGCATCCCCAAACATATGAAGAAGGTACTCTGGTCAGATGAGACTAAAATGCAGCTTTTTGGCCATCAAAGAAAACCCTGTCTGGCACAAACCAAACACCTCATCACCCCGAGAACACCATTGGGATGTTTTTCATCAGGAGGGACTGGGAAACTGGTCAGAATTGAAGGAATGATGGATGGCGCTAAATACAGGGAAATTCTTGAGGGAAACCTGTTTGAGTCTTCCAGAGATTTGAGACTGGGACGGAGGTTCACCTTCCAGCAGGACAATGACCCTAAGCATACTGCTAAAGAAACACTCGAGTGGTTTAAGGGGAAACATTTTAATGTCTTGGAATGGCCTAGTCAAAGCCCAGACCTCAATCCAATTGAGAATCTGTGGTATGACTTAAAGATTGCTGTACACCAGCGGAGCCCATCCAACTTGAAGGAGCTGGAGCAGTTTTGCCTTGTTGAATGGGCAACAATTCCCATGGCTAGATGTGCCAAGCTTATAGAGACATACCCCAAGTGACTTGCAGCTGTAATTGCTACAAAAGGTGGCTCTACAAAGTATTGACTTTGGGGGGGTGAATAGTTATGCACGCTCAAGCTCTGTTTTTTTTGTAATGTCTTGTTTGTTTTACAAAAAATTGTTTGCATCTTCAAAGTGGTAGTCATGTGTTGTAAATCAAATGATACCATGATACCAAAAATCTATTTTAATTCCAGGTTGTAAGGCAACAAAATAGGAAAAATGCCAAGGGGGAATACTTTAGAAAGCCACTGTAGAACTTCATTTGCCTATAGATACAATGTGTGTTAATGTGATTAATTGACCAAACACACATGTAAAGCCTCAGCCTGCTACCTTGGTGTCCTAACTTGTACTGGTTGTGGTAGACCTCTAGGGACCCGAGCAGTTTCTCTGTTGCTTTCCTGCTGTCCACAAACGCATCATCAGGGATGGCATGTGGGTTCAGGATGCAATAGCTGTGAGTTAAAAGAAAACATTGTATTGCATATGATTGATTCCAAATGTATTTGTATGTGTGTGTTGTGGGAATGAAAGTGTGTTATCACACTCACCACTGTTTGAACTCTGCGAAAATTATGCGGTTTGGAAATCCCTTCCTGCAGATCCTGATACCGTCCAGCAAACCGTTCCAGCAACGCTGGTGCAACACCATGAAGGCATCCATGATCCCTGCAGAGGACCGGGGGAGAGGGGGTTATCAATCAGATAGGAGAAGGCACTCTCTGGAGCGCTTACAGTAAATAACATTTGGTCCTATGATTTCCTTGGCACTCAGATTTCATTGCATCTCAGTTGAATGCTGTACCTGGAGTCTTGGTCTTGTTGTGGATAAGGCTAAGGACAAAGTGAGAGCAGCAGAGGTTAGTCATCAGCTTGTTCGGATTCTTATTCAGAGCGACATCAAGTGAGTGCATTTATCTATGTCACGCCCTGATCTGTTTCACTTGTCCTTGTGCTTGTCTCCACCCCCTCCAGGTGACCCTTGCCTGTCCTGACCCTTTACCCGCCCGCCTGACCACTCTTTCCCTGACTCTGAGCCTGCCTGCCATTCTGTACCTTTGCTCCACCTCTGGATTACCGACCTCTGCCTGACCTGACCCTGAGCTTGCCTGTCGTCCTGTACCTTGGCCTCTAGTCTGGATTATCGACCCCTGCCTGCCTTGACCTGTCGTTTGCCTGCCCCTGTCGTTTGCCTGCCCTGCACTTGGGTCTTACCTTGATTCCTGATAATCTAGGTGAGACAACCACATATCACACTCAAATATACAGGATACAAACATTCCATTCCAGATAAACAATGGATATATAGCGTTTTGCAAAACAACACATTTTCATACACATCTAAAATCTATTAATTAAAAGTCTGAGAATAAGAATATTTTACAAACACATGAAGGTACCCATAAGCAATAATTTCTGATGAATAAACACAAATGTAAAAAATTTGTTGATATAGAATTTTCAAAATAAACTAGTCAATGTCTAAGTTCTTGCTGCAGTTAATGAAAATATGCTCTCCCTCACTCCTTCAGTTGTTGTGCACAGCTGAAGCTCTTCCATTGACTTCAGGGATGAAACAGTACGTGATGCATATGAGAGTGGAGCCAGCACAGACTTAAAGTGATGTTCATGTGATCATTTCTCTAAACATCACTACAAGTCTTAACTGTCTCCTTCTCAGCACTGAATAGATTACCTCTCAATATAGAATCAGCTTTACTGCCTAACTAGCTATGTCCTTTCTGCTTGTTTATTAAACTGTAATTACTTGTATAATTTTACTGTCTACTAGATAAAGTATAAACTAGCATGATTGCATTATATTAGCTATATGATATACTTTGTGAGCAACTTGCCAACAGATGAAGTTGTCCCTCTCACCTTATGTAGCTGTGACACACTGGGATGAGGCAGCCTTCTTCCTCTTCTCCTTGCCTCCAGTCATTTGGTCTGAGTCAGAGACAACAGAGTTCTCATAGAGGCAGGCCAGCAGCTTGTTGGAGGACTTCTGGAAGCACAACACCACCGTCTTATTCAACGGGTCATTGTTTTTATCCAAGCAGCCAATGATGTTGTACAGTACCTGGAGTGTCAGGATGAAGTCAACCATTAACGTCTTAATAGTTTCTATTTTCATATAGAGTACAAGATAATTACTATGCACCCTAAATTGAAAATAAGGAGGACACATGGTTTTCTGGTATAGAAATGAGATACTCGGGGCATCACAACATCCTGCTCTGTTTTTACTGAATATCACTGATACTGATGGATTGAGAAGCTCATGTGGCTAAAAGTTGCTCTAACTACTGCCAAAAGAGTCATATTGAGAGTTGTGGGTGAAAAATGAAACGTTCTATACAGTTTGTCTCCATCTGCATTGCTTGCTGTTTGGGGTTTTAGGCTGGGATTCTGTATAAGCACTGTGACATCTGCTGATGTTAAAATGGCTTTATAAATACATTTGATTTGATTGCTTTGTGCCAATTGTATTGTTAAGAAACAATAAAAAGTTCAATTGAAAAAATATGATTACTTTGCTAAGACATGTCATTATGGAAGTTATATTAAGTAATATAATATTATACCATTGTTACATACCACTTCAGCGTGGTGCATCAGCTCAAAGTGGGCCTCGTACTTGCGCTTCTTATCAGGTCGTGGCTTCTGGAAGTTAGCTGACTTTCCAATATCGTACAACTTGGCTTTAAAGCTGTTGTCTGTCGCCTTGGGGAACAAATACATTTTTATTGGTCACATGCAGATGTTATTGCGAGTGTAGCGAAATGCTTGTGCTTCTAGTTCCGACAGTGCAGCAATATCTAACAAGTAATATAACAATTCCACAACAACTACCTAATACACACAAACCTAAGTAAAAGAATGGAATATATACATATAAATATATGGATGAGCAATGACCAAGTGGCATAGGCAAGATGCAATAGATGGTATAAAATACAGCATATACATATGAGATGAGTAATGCAAGATTTGTAAACATTATTCAAGTGGAATTATTAAAGTGACTAGTGATCCATTTATTAAAGTGGCCAATGATTTGTATGTAGGCAGCAGCCTCACTGTGTTAGTGATGGCTGTTTAACAGTCTGATGGCCTTGAGATAGAAGATATTTTTCTCTGTCCCAGCTTTGATACACCTGTACTGACCTTGCCTTCTGGATGGTAGCGGGGTGAACAGGCAGTGGCTCGGGTGGTTGTTGTCCTTGATGATCTTTTTGGCCTTCCTGTGACATGCACTCCTCTTCAAGGATGGACATGATCCCCAGGGAATGGAGAAACAAGGCTCAACTTAACATACAGTACAGATAGTGAATCTGAGATGCATTATGCAATCAAATACAGTACAATACATAAAACAAATCCTGCAAACAGATACAGGTTCTTATCATAAAACATATCAGCAAGCAAACACATCCTTAGGTTCAATACCTAATCTGAGGTGGGATGTCAGTGCAATGTCTTTGAGAAGTGGTTGTTCCCCACACTGGTCACGTCCTGAGACCAGAAGTGGTATTCGTATGGGTTGGTGGACACGAGCAACATTTCTGTGGAGGAGACTATCTTTGTCAATCAAAACTCATGGGATTGGGTCAACTAACACTGCAGCACTTTCTGAGTAGTATTGGATTTGATCCTAGTTTACCAATAAGTAATAAGTTCTGGTTTCATGTGAGACATGATCTGATAGTAGATAAGGTAGCTCCTATCCCCAGGTTGCTGAAATATCACTCTGGATTTTCCAGAATATCGAAAGGAAAGAAATCATAGTTAAATTAAGGTTAAATAAAATAAAAAATAAATCATGGGCATACAGTGCATTCGGAAAGTATTCAGACCCCTTGACTTTTTTTTTTTTATTATAAAATGGATTAATAGTTTTTTCCCCTCATCAATCTACACACAATACCCAGTGATGACAAAGCAAAAACGTTTTTTTTTGGAAATGTATTAAAAATACAAAACGTAAATGTCACATTTACATACAGTAAGTATTTAGACCCTTTACTCAGCACTTCGTTGAAGCACCTTTGGCAGCGATTACAGCCTAGAGTCTTCTTGGGTATGATGCTACAAGCTTGGAACACCTATATTTTTGGAGTTTCTCCCATTCTTCTCTGTAGATCTTCTCAAGCTCTGTCAGGTTGGATGGGGAGAGCCGCTGCACAGCTATTTTCAGGTCTCTCCCAAGATGTTAGATCGGGTTTAGATCCGGGCTCTGGCTGGGCCATTTAAGGACATTCAGAGACTTGTCCCAAAGCCACTCCTGCATTGTCTTGGCTGTGTGCTTTGGGTCGTTGTTCTGTTGGAAGGTGAACCTTCACCCGAGTCTGAGGTCCTGAGCACTCTGGAGCAGGTTTTCATCAAGGATCTTTCTGTACTTTGCTCCGTTCATCTTTCCCTCGATCCTGACTAGTCTCCCAGTCCCTGCCGCTGAAAAACATCCCCACAGCATGATGCTGCCACCACCATGCTTCACCGTAGGGAAGGTGCCAGGTTTCCTCTTGTCGTCATGCTTGGCATTCAGGTAAAAGAGTTCAATCTTCGTTTCGTCAGACCAGAGATTCTTATTTCTCATGGTCTGAGAGTCTTTAGGTGCCTTTTGGAAAACTCCAAGCGAGTGTTCATGTGCCTTTTATTGAGGAGTGCCTTCCGTCTGGTCACTCTACCATAAAGGCCTGATTGGTGGAGTGCTGCAGAGATGGTTGTCCTTCTGGAAGGTTCTCCCAACTCCACAGAGGAATTATTGAGCTCTGTCAGAGTGACCATCGGGTTCTTGGTCACCTCCATGACCAAAGCCCTCCTTTCCAAATCATAATCAATCAATTGAATTTACCACAGGTGGACTCCAAGTTGTATAAACATCAGTGTGATCAATGGAAACAGGATGCATCTGTGCTCAATTTCGAGCCTCATAGCAAAGGGTCTGAATACTTATGTAAATAATGTATTTCAGTTTTTTATTTGTAATGAATTTGCAAACATTTCAAAAAAATAGTTTTCGCTTTGTCATTATGGGGTATTGTGTATAGATTGATGAGTATTTTTTTTATTTAATCAATTTTAGAATAGGGCTGTAACGTAACAAAATTTGGAAAAAGTCAAAGGGTCTGAATACCTTCCGAATGCACTGTATCTTTAATTTCATCACACCAAAGAAATTCTGTTTTAGAAAAACGTGTGCAGAGTTTAAGGGCTTGTTTCAATACGTAGCGCTGAAGATCTGCATTATAGCACGATTGAAATGTAGGAGTGGTTCAGAGTATACAGTAACAATCACATAAAGCAGATGGAGTATAATCAACTGACTAACTAATGCTATTGCTATCCATTTTTTTAAGCATTCATTCATTTTGTATACTCACAAAATGGGACGAGTTGTCATGCCTCAGCATTTTGGCATTGCCAAACGCCTCCATATTGGGGTCCTCCAAGGTGCCCTAGCAGAGAGGCCAGACAAGTACAGGACACTTAGCCCCAACTAGACAATTCTGCTTTTGGGGATCAAGTTGGAGTTGATCATGCTGTAATTTACTTATCCCTGTTTTGGTGGCAGGACCCTGTTTTCAGGGAAGTGGTTGAGATGATTGTAAATGTATTATTCTCTTTTCTGAACTCTTTCACAGTCAATAAAGAAAATTACAGCAACATTTCATAGACAATAGTACAATTCAGTGCTGAATACCTTGTTTACTCTAAAGTAAATAAAGCACCTTTGTGTTTAGAGAGAAGAATGGAGTGCATATGGAGCAACAAGGAATACAAATTTATAAAAGGTTTAAAGAGGAAAATCTAAATCAAAAATCAAAATAGGGAATGAGAAGAAAATGTAAATGGTGGGGCTGTAACGATGTTAATAACAACAGACTGATTCAAAAAGGAAAGTTGTAAGACTTGAATGAATGAAAAAAATAATGTAAAAAAATAAAAGATAACAAAAGAGGGCTGTACACATGACAAACAAGAGCAGACTTTGAGCCGCAAAGGACAGTAAGACTGTAAATGTACATTCCCTGTTTAGGTGCTCAATGACAGAGTATGACCAAGACGCCATAAAGGAAGAGGGAAAACATTTAGCAAGTTCTTATGACAAAAAAAACACCAAAATATTTTTAAAAGGGGGAGGGAAACACTCCTTTTTTAGCAGCTGCTTCCCCAAGAGCTGCTACAATGGCAAAATACTGAATGACATGTTTTGGGTTGGTAGTTTTGCCAGCATCGGTAGTTTTCCCACACTCCGCTATAGGAGTGTGGGAAAAGTATAGGTAAGTAAGGAAGTGTGTGCATAAAACAGGTTAAAAAATAGATCACAAATCAAGAAAATGACAGCATAAACTGCAGTCAAGGAAAAAATACCACAATGTTCTCTCTGAAACAAAATCAAGTACCAACATTTTTTTGCCCAAAAAAATGTAGCTCCTGTTTTCACATCTTGAGATGTAACACATATATATATATATATATATATATATATATATTGTTTTGTAGAAAAATGCTATAACAGTGGCTGTGTTTGGATGCTGAAGACTGTAAGATTGCTCATACAGTGACAAGGCGAACGTCACAACTTAATTATACATGGTATACTGTAACAATAATTACAGCAAAACTTTCTGACATGGATTGAGTTATGTGATTGGTGGGGCGGCAGGGAGCCTAGTGGTTAGAGCATTGAGCCAATAACTGAACGTTTGCTGGATCAAATCCCCGAGCTGACAAGGTAAAAATATGTTGTTCTGCCCCTGAACAAGGCAGTTAACCCACTGTTCCCTGGTAGGCTGTCATTGTAAATAAGAATTTGTTCTTAGTTAACTAAAGGTTAAATAAAAAAAAATAGAATAATAATTTAAATGAGCATGGACTGACTCTCATGATCTCTTCAGATATGATACAGAGTAAGCTGTTACGAAAGGCTTGTGTAATAGTGGTAGTGCTATGTCACCATGTATTTTGGTAAAGCTTTACTTCAAGTCAAGTCATATTCCATTACAGTCTGGAGTTTGTGAGTCCATTACTCTCCTTCTTGGTCAAATAACCCTTACATAGCCTGGAGGTGTGGGTCATTGTCCTGTTGAAAAACAAATGATAGTCCCACTAACCGCAAACCAGATGGGATGGCGTATCGCTGCAGAATGCTGTGGTAGCCATGCTGGTTAAGTGAGCCTTGAATTCTAAATAAATCACTGACAGTGTCACCAGCAAAGCACCCCCACATCATCACATCTCCTCCTCCATGCTTCACAGTGGGAACCACACATGAGGAGATCATCCGTTCACTTACTCTGCGTCTCACGAAGACACAGCGGTTGGAACCAAAAATCTCAAATTTGGACGCATCAGACAAAGGACAGATTTCCACCGGTCTAATGTCCATTGCTTGTCTTTCTTGGCCCAAGCAATTCTCTTCTTATTATTGATGTCCTTTAGTAGTGTTCTTTGCAGAAATTCGATCATGAAGGCCTGATTCACACAGTGTCCTCTGAACAGTTGATGTTGAGATGTGTATGTTACTTGAACTCTGTGAATTATTTGGGCTGCAATTTCTGAGGCTGGTACCTCTAATGAACGTATCCTCTGCAGCAGAGGTAACTCTGGGTCTTCCTTTCCTGTGGTGATCCTCATGAGAGGCAGTTTCATATAGCGCTTGATGGTTTTTGTGACAGCACTTGAAGAAACTGTTGTTTCTCTTTGCTTATTTGAGCTGTTCTTGTCATAATATGGCCATAATACCACCCCTAATTTGTCACAACACAACTGATTGGCTCAATTGCATTAAGAAGGATAGAAATTCCACAAATTAACTTTTAATAAGGCACACCTGTTAATTGAAATGCATTCCAGGTGACTACCTCATGAAGCTGGTTGAGAGAATGCCAAGAGTGTGCAAAGCTGTCATCAAGGCAAAGGGTGGCTTGTTTAACACTTTTTTGGTTACTACATGATTCCATATGTGTTATTTCATAGTTTGATGGAGTCACTATTATTCTACAATGTAGAAAATAGTACAAAATTAAGAAAATCCCTTGAATGAGCAGGTGTGTACTGTTGAGGCTGTGTAGCGCCTGCGCAGGTTACAGAGCACAGAGGCCTTGTTTAGGTGTGCCAGCTTGGCCATGTCCTTTATCATGTCAAATTTAGGAGGATTAATTTGCTGGATGTCCTCCTCTTTCACTGTAAGAGACTGTAGAGTTAGGGAGAGGAAGGAGGAAGAGTCAATGCTGTGAGACTGGGGCATTGCGCAATGGTGAACTGGGGAGGTCTGCTTCTGTTGTCATATATACATATTCAGTCAGTGCAAACTATATACCATTTTATTCTTAAAAACAATTCATAATGATGTATCAAAATACATTTTTATATTTATTATTAGTATTTTATTCTATCTATAAACACTTGCAAAGAAATGAAGGGTTGATGCATGGTAATATTTTCTGATTGTGAGTCAACTGTAGTGTCAAATCCCTGAGCGAAGCACTCACCCTTCTATCTTTGGTCTCAACGATAACCTTTTCTCCGTCGAGCTCTCAACCTCAAAGTAAGCTTCGTTTTCGTCCGGAACCCATGCTCGCGTTTTTACCATCAAACGAGATGGTTTGCACAGCCAGCAACTCCAGGTCAGTTTTTCGTAGAAAAGGACCAGCCTCTCCGAACTTATTCGCATCAAAGCAGGACATGATGGCACTGGCAACTCCACACGCAGACGCACCCGACATACTGACAGGAGAGATTTATCAAACTCCTTTGTATTATTTTGTTACTTTTTTTGCTCATTCAAGTTTTTTTTTTTTACTATTTTATACGTTGTAGATGTATAGTGAAGACATCAACATTTACAATTCGCGCGTAATGTAACGAGTATATCCATTCTTGACAATATACGAAAAAGTTGTTTTAGCAGAACAGAAATAGCAATAAATACATTGTATGAAAAATGTAGTGAAAACCCCCCCACCCCTCCCCCAAGAAAACACGAGTTGGAAGTTGTAAACTGACCTCAGGGTGCACACAACAGGATTACTATTATGAGAGGGTTGTGCGCGTTTTATTGTCTTTCTCAAGGTCACTGTCAGAGTAGATTCGTCCTAAATTAGCATATGCCACCTCCTCCATTGCCTATTGGTGGTGACCTCGTGTCAAACTTGACACAAAAGGAAAGCAACGTTTTTATCTTTGAGTTAACTCGAGGGCTATTTTTATAGCTGTTTTATTTTATGTAGGGTACACACCGAGATGTGGTAGACAGAAATACAATATGATTGAGCGTGCTTTTATAAACGTCGGAGTCATTGATAGCTGTGGAACCACAATCTACTTGATGCAGGATGAAAATGCGTAATTGCTATTAGCTAGACTGAAACATAATACGTTTTTATTGATAATCTGTTTAAGGTCCCAGCGAATTTGTAAACCCAAGGGGTTTAAAAAGTGAAAATGCAATTGTGAGCAGATAGGTCTATGAAAGTGTCATCCTGAAATCTATTCTAAATAAATGTCTTACTACACAATAGTTAACTCATAGTTATTTACAGTTAAATCGTTTATTAACAAATATTTACAGTTATTATAACATGAAAGCAATTGTCAGGTAGGCCTATATTATACAGAATAAAAACTCATCACTATTTTATAAACTCCCCTGCATATTTATTTGGACAGTGAAGCTAAAACTTTCAATCAGGCTCTATACTTTGAGATCAGATGTTTTATATTAAGTAGAACCTTTTATTTGATGGTATTTTCATACTTATCTGTTTTACCCTTTAGAAATGAAAGCACTTCATGTATCTTGTCCCCCCATTTGAAGGTGTCATAAGTATTTGGATAAATTCACTTGTAGTGTATTAAATTTAGTCCAAAGTATTTGGTCACATATTCCTAGCACACAATGACTGCATCAAGCTTGTGACTCTTACAAACTTTTTGGATGCATTTGCAGTTTGTTTTGATTGTTTTTCGGATTATGTTGTGCCCAATGCCCCTGAGCTGTTCCCCGGGCGCCGAAGACATGGATGTCGATTAAGGCAGCCCCCCGCACCTCTCTGATTCAGAGGGGTTGGGTTAAATGCAGAAGACACATTTCAAAGTGTCCCAGCATAGACAAGGCCAGAGTCCAGCATTTCTGAATGAAAGATTCACTGTTGGAAATATCTAATTGTTGAACAGGCACAGTAGCACACCTTCATGTTCCAGTGCTGTAGCCACAGCAGTACTGAAGAAGTGTCCAAAATGTGTTTGGAATAAAAAAAATATTTCCTCTGCTTAAGACACAGTACAAACAGAGCGAGTACACAAATTACAGGGTTAACATTTTCTCATGTGTGAGAGAGCAGGGCTCCATTGTGACAATAGAAGAAAACAAAGTCCTAAATGGAAATCTAGGATTAAGAGGCAGCCATCTTTGTTGATAGCACTATCTCCTGCCATGGGAGGGCGAGAGGTGTTGCGTTGATGGCTTAAACTTTCTTGGGCATCTGTTAGATATAGCAGGCCAGAGCTATTTCCTGACATTTTAGCACAAGGCTGCTGAGGGGTGAAAGGCTCATAATAATGGCCGCAACGGCACAAATGGAATAGCATAAATCAAATGAAACCATGTGTTTGATGTATTTGTTACCATTCCACAAACTCTGCTCCAGTCATTACCACGAGCTCGTCCTCCCCAATTAAGGTGCCACCAACCTCCTGTGCACTTTAGAGTAGTGGTGGCTGTGTTGTGTACTGTGTGAGTAAAATAAAGCTGGCATGACAATAACAAATGAGAGGGATGAATCCCCAAAGTCCACCGATGTTGCTTTAGAACACTGCATGTAATGTTCTGTAGTGTAGCATGGACCCTCCCAGCATGCCTCTGTAGTGCTGCCCACACTACATCCCAATGCAACAGCTGAGTCCTGAAAACAACAGCTCTCCTTACATCCTGAAAATACTCTACCAAAATGCCCATATTTTGATTATAGACTGTATGCTTGTGTGTTTACTGGCCCAACAGTAAGGTGATCTCAATGTGGAGAGCCAGTGTAATCACCTGGGACATCACGACAAGACCTGAATCCCAGGAATCAGACCTAGGATGTTTTGAAGGGCCACATTTGTTTTAGATCTTCGTTCACAGAATGCCATGTGGTTAAGACAGAGGGATCCAAAGAGATTGAGATTTACGAGTGCACTACATTCAGAAGTGTTAAACACCACACATGCTCTTTGTCTCTCTCTTACTCTCTCTCCACCTCACACATGAACACAATCACACAATAACAAAAGTAAGACCTGTTGATCCACTCTTACCCCTTTCCCTTCTCTTCCCCTTTTCTGTTAGTGAGAAGAATACAACATCCACTCGCTTACTTTTCCATTCTAGATAAGCAAAACCGAGTGTCATAGACACTGTGATGGACGCACAGTTGAAGTCAGAAGTTTACATACACTTAGGTTGAAGTCATTAAAACTCGTTTTTCAACCACTCCACAAATTTCTTGTTAACAAACTATAGTTTTGGCAAGTCAGTTAGGACATCTACTTTGTGCATGACACAAGTCATTTTTACAGATTATTTCACTTATAACTCACTGTATCACAATTCCAGTGGGTCAGAAGTTTACATACAAGTTGACTGTGCCTTTAAACAGCTTGGAAAATTAAAGAAAATTATGTCATGGCTTTAGAAGCTTCTGATAGGCTAATTTACATAATTTGAGTCAATTGGAGGTGTACCTGTGGAGGCCTACCTTCAAACTCAGTGCCTCTTTGCTTGACATCATGGGAAAATCTAAAGAAATCAGCCAAGACCCTTAAAAAAGGAAGGAGACGCGTTCTGTCTCCTAGAGATGAACGTACTTTGGTGCGAAAAGTGCAAATCAATCCCAGAACAACAGCAAAGGACCTTCTGAAGATGCTGGAGGAAACAGGTACAAAAGTATCTATATCCACAGTAAAACGAGTCCTATATCAACCGCTCAGCAAGTAAGAAGCCACTGCTCCAAAACTGCTCCATAAAAAAGCCAGACTACGGTTTGCAACTGCACATGGGGACAAAGATTGTACTTTTTGGAGAAATGTCCTCTGGTCTGATGAAAGAAAAATAAAACTATTTGGCCATAATGACCATCGTTATGTTTGGAGGCAAAAGGGGGAGGCTTGCAAGCCGAAGAACACCATCCCAACCATGAAGCACGGGGGTGGCAGCAATCATGTTGTGGGGGTGCTTTGATGCAAGAGGGACTGGTGCACTTCACAAAATAGATGGTATCATGAAGAAGGAAAATTATGTGGATATATTGAAGCAACATCTCAAGACATCAGTCAGGAAGTTAAAGGTGGGTCCCAAATGGGTCTTCCAAATGGACAACGACCCCAAGCATACTTCCAAAGTTGTGGCAAAATGGCTTAAGGACAACAAAGTCAAGGTATTGGAGTGGCCATCACAAAGTCCTGACCTCAATCCTATAGAAAATTTGTGGGCAGAACTGAAAAAGTGTGTGCGAGCAAGGAGGCCTACAAACCTGACTCAGTAGCCTGACTTACACTAGCTCTGTCAGGAGGACTAGGCCAAAATTCACCCAACTTATTGAGGAAGCTTGTGGAAGGCTACCCAAAACGTTAGACCCAAGTTAAACAATTTAAAGGCAATGCTACCAAATACTAATTGAGTGTATGTAAACTTCTGACCCACTGGGAATGTGATGAAAGAAATAAAAGCTGAAATAAATAATTCTCTCTACTATTATTCTGACATTTAACATTCTTAAAATAAAGTGGTGATCCTAACTGACCTAAGACAGGGAATGTTTACTATGATTAAATGTCAGGAATTGTGAAATACTGAGTTTAAATGTATTTGGCTAAGGTGCATGTAAACTTCCGACTTCAACTGTACATGTTCTACTCTACGTTTGATTGGATGATAATGTTTCTGTAATCGCCCAGTGATTGCCTACAAAAGCTGGCATCAACTGTAGAAGCTCAAGCTTAGCAATCAATTTATCAGAGAAGACACAAAGATGGTCATGCAGGCCAAAGCCTCAATCATTCCTCTGTTAGAGCTCCCTCCATGCCCCCTCCTACTGAGCAGCTATTGCCCACACAGGCAACAATAACATGATCAGTCTTTTAGCAACTCGTTTGGTTGAGATACAGTACCTCTGCCATTACCCCGTCTCCAAACGGTCTCTCTTTCATTGTGTTAAGTCTCTGTCTGTGCGGCCGGGTATGGAAGCCCTCAACTGTCTTTCTATTTCCAGAGCATGGAGGCATACCTCAGCCTCGCCGGCCCATCAGAGACAATGGGTATGCTGCCTTATCTAACACAGCCCTGTAGACAATCCAACGCACTCTGGGATCTCACTGACAGCATGTTCCAGCCTCCCCATTAAGCACAGAGACTGACTAGAGAAGAGGAGAGGGATTAACAAGGCAAAGCAAACACTTACAGACAAATATTACTCAAGTTATCAGTGGACACTATAAATGTTCCAAGACAAGGAGTAGTCCGCTTGTTGTTGGTATTGTGCATGTGACATGACAATTGAGTTATTGTCAACCTGTATTTTGGGCATTAGTATGAAAGTATCAAAAGATGATCTTCCATAATATTGAAGATTTAGTAGTAGCCCAACATATAAAAATATGTCCTATACAGTGGGCCTTGGGTTCAGTTGCTCTGCATGACCTACAATAGACTTGGATGCTATTTGTCTGGCTGCTTGTGAGAGCTGCAGTATGTGACCCTACGACATCTCATTGTCAGGGTAGACGCATCTTCACCTATTTTACAAGCAGGCAGGCGTACTTCTGGGGCCCCTGGGGATCCTTTAAACAGGCCCATGGGATACAGGTGGCTACACAGACCTGAAACAGTGATTTGGCCCCTATGATGTTTTGATATGAGATATGAAAGCTCTGGTGACAATAAGAGGTATGCCAGTGGGCCAGTGTCAGACCATAAACCAACAGGGATGTGTGACAGGGTCTCTTTCACCGTTTACAGAGTCCCCAAGTCCTGACCTATTCCTGCATACTTGTATATGCCCACACACACACGCACACACACACCCACACACGCACGCACGCTAGTGCGCACACACACGCACACACACACACACACAAACACGCAGACACACACACACCCACACACCCCATAAGACAACAGCCCCTGTCTCCCACGGCAACCGCTCAAACACAGACACAACTGACCGTCTGAGGCGGTGCATGTGTTAAAGTGACAAAAATGACTTCAAGATTAGACAGACACATCCAGAATCGGTGGGTTTGGAGTTCCATGAAATTACAAGTGTCACTTAAATGCTAAATTCCATTGTTGCATGGTGACTGCCTGATTAGATTGCATGTGAGTATTTACACTCGTACAGTCCATTTACACCAGCGCCTGTGGCATCAGTCTGAACAAAGTTGTCAAACTGTGAATTTCAGTTTCAAGCAGAGGGCTTGAAAGTTTTTACACCATGATGATCAGTGTGTCCTGGAAATTCAGCCCACTGATGAGGCTGGTTAAGTAACATCTCTTTATGTAATTCTGGAATAGATGGCATATATTAACTATTTTGGAGGTTGATGTAATAATTTACAGTAATTAGGTTTGCAATATTCTGGTAACTTTCCAAAAATTCCCTGGTTTTCTAGAAATCCTGGTTGGAGTATTCCAGGTTCCCCTGCATATTCCTTCACAATTCCTGAAAACGTCCATGATGATGATTAACAACATAATTGTGGTTTTCCAGATGCAAAATTCTCATGAAAGTTTGTCACTTCCCAGAATCTGTCCACGAGATGTTACTAACACAACAGGTTGACAGATTGCCTGCTGTCATGTTAGTGGTCTAGCCAGCAGGGGGCACCTTAACACAACCTATTTTATTCTGTCAATGATCACAACAACACTGCTTCCCTGGTTCTGTGAAATAATTCAGCTTCTGCCAGAGGTAAACAATTAATCTAAGCTTTACCAGAGCTATACTCTGTCTGTTCTGTGTGTAGAGGTCTGGAGGAGCTGTGTGATGTCCCAGTAGCCAGCAGCAGCAGGTGAAGGGAATCCTGGGGGGAAGGAGAAGCCCTGCACCACATCCCCTGAGGTGGGATCAGTTGGCATCCTGAAAAGTGTTACTTCCTGGCAGCAGGCCAGACAGTTGAACAAGCACTGATAGAAGTGTGTCTCAATACTCAATATAGCACACAATACCACATTACATTATCCTTTAAACATTTACGGTAAATTGTTTTCTTGAGTGACAGTGAAGATTTGTGTCCTGTTCAAGGAGAACTTTGAATGCGTTATCTTACCTGTTGCGGTTGAGAGCATAATGCATGAAGTTGAGAGGTAATCTATCTAATATGATTTGTCAAACTTGTATTTGAATGAATAACCATACAGCTAACAGATTAGTTCTGAATGCAGCCAGCCGCATGACAAGTTAGCAGAAAGAAACGCAGGAGACTGAACAGCTAATATCATTTTTGTAGACTGAGTCTGCTGCAACAATGCAGACTGTATCACAACCGGCCGTGATTGGGAGTCCCATAGGGCGGCACGCAACTGGCCCAGCGTCGTCCTGGTTTGGCCGGTGCAGGCCGTCATTGTAAATAACAATTTGAAAATGAAATGCTTCCCTCTAAATGAAATGCTTCCCAACTGCAACAATGCTGCTGTCTACTGCAACAATGCTGCCATCTACAGCAACAATGCTGCCATCTACTGCAACAATGCTGCCCTCTACTGCAACAATGCTGCCATCTACTGCAACAATGCTGCCCTCTATTGCAACAATGCTGCCCTCTACTGCAACAATGCTGCCCTCTATTGCAACAATGCTGCCCTCTATTGCAACAATGCTGCCCTCTATTGCAACAATGCTGCCCTCTACTGCAATAATTATACCGTCTACAGCAACAATGCCACCCTCTAATTGCAAAAAGGGGCTAACCACATAATTATTTTTATTACCCTCCATCCACCCACCCATCCATCCATTACACATTTTGGTTTGTGACAGTGATGTTTTGTATTTAGCACAGTTCTCATTGGGGGTGTTGTATTGATCTGCTTATGAAACCACAGTTATGAGAATATTGAGATGCTTGTAGTCTAAAAGTAGACCAGACAACCATACTGCTATATCTTGTGGGTTTCATAACCACCTTTTTATAACAAATAAATAATGATGAAACGGAAGACAGAAATTCAGCTCAACCATTTATCTAGAACGTGATCATCTACAACACATGCAAACCCCCATGATGCTCTGCGGCACAAATACGTCAAGTATGGAGGTGCAAGTGGTACAACCCTAATAACCACATACAGTATGTGCAATTCAGAAATTTACATTTCATATATTCAATGTCATTCAATGGACTGAAAAAAAATAACCCTAAACCTAACTTCATGGCAACACCCCATTTCAACCCTAACCCAAGTCATAACCCTAACCACAATCCTAACCCTACCTTCATGTCCACACCCCGGTTTAGCCATAACCCTAACCCTAGCTTAATGTCCACACCCGGTTTAGCCATAACCGTGGCCTTATTTTCAACCCTGGCTCAACTCTTACCCTAATCCCTCCAAATAGGGCTCCTCCACCTCTGAATTCTCTGACTGTAATGATGAAGGCTTGTGGCAGCAGTATGCTGCTTTTGGACCCCTGCAAGTGTAGCTGCTGCTTCTACAAAAGCTAATGAGGATGCAAATAAACAAATTGCCAGCAGAGGGATTCACGCTCTGCCATGACATCAATAATCAGTTGACTGGTGTGGTCAATCACAAATGACCTGAGGACAGACATGTGACAGATAAACAAACAGTGTGTTGCAAACAGCAGTGTTACCAGGTTTCTATTGATAAACCAGATTTACAAAACCCTGCTTCTGATCCATACTACAGAGCTTGTGAAAATGGTGTTGTAAATGTGTTGTTATAAAAACCTACATTACACCTTACGAATAGAAAACAGGCATCCAGTCAATTTTATCCCACACTAGTAACATGCCAATCTTATGTGGGCAAAACAACATGTGGGTGAAATTATCACACTAACTGTATGGTTGATGAACTACACAACTTTTCATCTGAAAACTGACCAGTTTGAGTAATGGCCACTCTTAGAAATAGTCTTTCCACTTTCAATACGTTTCTTTTGGGCTGTAATTTGGAAAGGCTGGGGTTATCTGATAGGAAGTGGGAGTAGGAACCCCCCGTCCCTGTCCCTGTCCCTGTCCCTGTCCCTGTCCCTGTCCCCGTCCCTCCACGCAGTCATCTAGCCTCCCCATCCTCTAGCTGGGATTCTCTGAGCCAAGAACACCCCATGCTCTCCAGGGTACGGCTGCCCGTTTGTATTTTGGTAATCGTCGTCCTCCCTGACCTGCTGGCCCGATCTTGGCGCCAGGAGTCTCTGTACCCACCACCCCTTCCCCGCCACCCTCGACCCCTCCGGATAATTCAGACCAGCTGTTGAAAGGTGCCTTGTCCACCCCCCACCCCTGTCCTCTCACTCTTGCCACTACCATAGCCCTCGGTTCATCAGGAAAAACCTTGCTGTGCTTTTGGAGGACCTGACTTTGCATGAGATCTCAGCACGACATACAGGAAATCACATTGAATCCAAATACTTCTTTTCCATCTGTACTTTTTCCTCAAAATGTTTGTGTTTTTTCTTTCACCTGTACTGCACCCATTTTACAATCTCTGATTTGAAATTAGCATTTGGAAATTAGTATTACTGTAAAACAAGGATACAGAGATGAGAACAGAGCAGAGGTCTGTCAAGTGTTTTTACAGAGCTGTCTTCATTGGAGTCACATGAAGAGCATATGCACCCTCAATGAACAAGTGATAGTAGGAATATTGTGTGGAGAATTACTGACGTGGAATGTAAGAAAGAGCCGGGCAAAACTGTGGAAGAGAAAGGCTTCAATGTGTCACAGATAACTTTCCTCCCGTTAGGAATTTGTGCAGGGAAACAGGAAGCGAGTGTGTGTGAATGAGAGAGTGTATGTGTGTGTCTCTGTGTTCACTATTGGTGTACACTATTGGTGTATAGTGTACTGGAGTGTTTTTGGCATTTGGGGGCTCTGTTTAAAAGTGGTGCCTGTCTGTCTCAGACCTAACCACAGTGGGACTGTGCAGGGAGACATTGGGGAACCCTGAGCTTTTGATCCCCCGCTCCACTGGTGAGTAATGGCCTGTGAGTGAACCGCTGGAGTTTGTATATGTCTCTCTTTCTCTCTCTCCTTTCTCTCTCTGTCTCTCTCTCTCTGTTGAGGGGGAGTTCACAGTGCTGCAATATATCGTGTTAGAGGTTGGTTGAGAGGCAGGATGGAGGGGTTGGGGGATTGCTACAACAGCCTGCTCTGGTAGAACTATGTAGAAGAAGTTCAGGTTGCATTGGGATTTCCTGTCTTTGCCCTGCCAGCCCCCCACCTCCCTACCCTCTATATCTCTCTTTCTTTGAGAGATGGAAACTAATCACAGAGTATTTCACCAAACTGTGATGGATGAGGTAAATTATTCCACATAATGTAAGATACTTCAGGGATTCTCAGTTGAAAGTTGTTGGATACTTCCAAACCACTGCAATCCAGTTTCCATTTATTTATTCATTTTCCATTGAGGATGATTTCCTAACAGAAGGAAAAAGGCCTCCTGCGGGGACGGGGGCTGGGATAAATAAAATAAAAATAATAATATATAAGACAAAACACATATCCCGACAAGACACCACAACACTACATAAAGAGAGACCTAAGACAACAACATAGCAACACATGAAAACACAGTATGCTAGCAACACAACATGACAACAACATGGCAGCAGCACAACATGGTACAGTAGCAGCACAAAACGTGGTACAAACGTTATTGGGCACAGACAACAGAACAAAGGGCAAGAAGGTTGAGATAACAATACATTACGGGAAGCAGCCACAACTGTCAGTAAGAGTGTCCATGATGGAGTCTTTGAATGAAGAGATTAAGATAAAACGGTCCAGTTTGAGTGTTTTTTGCAGCTCGTTCCAGTTGCTAGCTGCAGTGAACTGAAAAGAGGAGCGACCCAGGGATGTGTGTGTTTTGGGGACCTTTTACAGAATGTGACTGGCAGAACGGTGTTGTATGTGGAGGATGAGGGCTGCAGTAGATATCTCAGATAGGGGGGAGTGAGGCCTAAGAGGGTGTTATCTGCCACAGTGTGCCAAAGGTTATCTGAGCTGACTTCACATACAGATGGGAAATAAGTCAATCAAATCTGAAGGGGGACTTGTCAAGTTGAAACAGTCGACCTACGCTGCATTATTGCTTATGTTAAGCCCAGCACGAGAGAGGACAGGTGCTTCCACATTTGGTCCCACAGACAGACATATCGTATTGGTGTCAATGACAGGGTGGGGGGACACTAGAGTGTAAAACAACCCCTTCCCCCACCTTGCCCGGACCCATGCTTTGATCTTAGGTGTAAGTGGCGGAGCTGTGGGGCATGTGTTACCCATTAGTGTTCCGGTGAGAGTGGCAGTAGCCCAGCCAGGAAGACCAGCCCAGCCAGGCTCTGGGAGGGTTGCTTCAGCCCTCCCAGAGGATGATGTGAAAGGCCTGCCAGTTGTGTTTCTGATAATAAGCCCCACTGAGCCATGAGGGAAGGGGGGGTGGGGGACTGGGCTGTGTGCTCTGGGCTCTGGGAGAGAGAGATGGGGAGAGAGCAGCACCACGGGAATACACACGGACCATCTAGTGTTGCCTATAGGTGTTTGTTTGTTTGAGTTTTTCTCATGTTATTTTTATACTCATGTAGCCTACCAGTGACAACACAAGAGGTTTAATAGACACAACCATTTCAAGGTAGAATTGCCAACACTCACTGTTTTGAGAGAGGGGGAAATGGAATACAGATCTAGAAGATCTGCTGTGAACACGTCAAAGCTGTGTTCACAGCAGATCGTGTCAGTTCCTCCCAGTCCTTCTGGCTGAGTAAAGCTGTTCTGCACTGTCATCAGTATACTGTCTGCACGACTAGGGCTCCCCATGGGCAGCACAGAGCTGTCTGCGATTTACAGACATGATTCTGACGGAAAATTACAGGCTTACATTTCACATTTACATGTTAGTCATTTAGCAGACGCTCTTATCCAGAGCAACTTACAGGAGAAATTATATTTAGATTAGATTAGAGTTTATTAGTCACATGCACTGGGTCGCAGATGTAATTGCAGGGTACAGTGAAATTCTTCATCTCCGAGCTTCAACACTGCAAGTTAAAGAGAAGTGAATAAAACAATAACAACAATCTGTAGAGCCTTGCAATCAGCAGCGGTGGAGTTGCCGTAACAGGCTGTGATGCCGCCCAACAGTATGCTCTCGATGGTGCTCCTGTAGAACACTCTGCACAGATCTGAAGTTCTTGAAGTTTTGGACCGTATCCACCGCTGCCCTGTTGATGATGATGGGGGCGTGCCAAGCCTGGTTCCTCCTGAAGTCCATAATCAGGTTTTCTGTTTTTCTGATGTAGAGGGAGATGTTGTTTACCTGGCACCACGCTGTCAGAGTGCCTACCTCGTCATTGTTGGTAATCAGGCCTACTACTGTCGTGTCGTCAGCGAACTTGATGATGAAGTTGGAACTGTGTGAGGCCACGAGGGTACACAGGGGACTGAGGATGTACCATTGTGGGGCCCCTGTGTTGAGGATCAGTGTGGAGAAGGTAATGTTGCCTCCCTTCATCAGCTGGGGGTGGCCCGTCAGGAAATCCAGGACCCAGTTGCGTAGGGAGGAGTTCAGTCCCAGGGCTGTGAGCTTTGTGGTAAGCTTAGAGGGCGCTATGGTATTGAAGGCCGAGATGTAGTCAATGAACAGCATCCTCACATATGCATTCCCTTTGTCCAGGTGGATTGAATAAATAAACATTTTATCTAACCTTTATTTAACTATGCAAGTCAGTTAAGAACAAATTCTTATTTACAATGACGACCTACCCCGGCCAAAACTGGGACAATTGTGCACCGCCCCATGGGACTCCAAATCACAGCCAGATGTGATACAGCCTGGATTCAAACCAGGGTCTGTAGTGATGCCTCTTGCACTGAAATGCAGTGCCTTAGACTGCCGCGCCACTCAGGAGCCCCCAAATGAGAGATGAGAGCAGTGGCGATTGTGGCGTACATAGATCTTTCGGGCCGGGAGGCAAATTAAAGTGAGGGTTGAGTGGGTTGGGGAGGATCAAAGTGATGTGGTCTTTGACTAGTCTCTCAAAGCACTTCATGATGACGGAAGTGAATACTACGGGTCGGTAGTCATTCAGTTCAGCTCCTTTCCCTTTCTTGGGCACAGAGATGCTAGTGGACATCTTGAAGCAGGTGAGGGTAGTGGCCTGAGCTAGAGAGAGATTTAATATTCAGTAAACACATCAGATAGCTGGTCTGCACCTGTTTTGATGGCACAGCTAGGGATGCTGTCTGGGCTGGCAGCCTTGCGAGGGTTAACACGTTTGAATTACTTACATACGTCCTCAATGGGCCATAAGCATGAAGTCCTCGTTGTGCTCGGGGGCTCTGCTCGGTAGCTCAGAGTTGTTAGGCTCGAAGCATGAGAAAAATATGTTTAGCTCATCCGGTAGGGCAGCATTGATGTCCGCAACGTGATCCGCTGAATTTCTCTTCCACTTTGTCCCTATACTTGTGTCTCGCGATCTTGATCGATCTGCATAGGTCAAAGTTCTACTGTTTAACCATACAATTGTCCCTGGTGACCTTGCCCTGTTTATAAGCAGCATCTCTCTCATTCAGTTTCCTGACAAGGCCACCATCAATCCACAGTTTTTGATTTGGGCAAGTTTTGAAAGACACCATCGGTATCACATCATCTATGCATTTTTGATTAATCCAGTGACTGAGTAATTAGGTTTAAGTGCCTTGCTCAAGGGCACATTGACAGATTTTTCACCTAGACAGAGTGGGGATTTGAACCAGGCTTCACCACATGCTTGGGATTTCAGTGTAACCTCTATATCCTAAAGCCCAATCCAGTGGGAAATCTCTCAAAGCTCTCTCTGGATAGATTGCTTTCTCTCGGGTTGAGAAAATAACAAGCTTCAGAGTAATGACTTAACAAGCTACAGAGTAATGGCTTCAACATGTGTGAGTGCAAATGTGTGTGCATGTGTACTTGTGCGTGTGACTATGTGTGCATGTGTGTATGCGCTCGTGCATGTGTGAGTGTGTGACTTCTTATTCCTCTGCGTGTGAAGAATATTCTCTCAAACAATTGTACTTGGTTTAACAGCTGTGCACCATTAATGAACGGACCCCTCTCCTTGAGTTCCTTAGAGAGTAAGACCTTCCAAGGCAATAGCACTTTGTGTGTCACTGTGTGACAAGGACAGCCTGTGGGGTGTAAGTCAGTGGGGGGTGCAGGAGGTTTTCCCTCATATCCAGCTGCTGCTTTCGCCTCCCACGCAGAGAATCGCTCTTCCGTGTGTGTGTGTGTGTGTGTGTGTGTGTGTGTGTGTGTGTGTGTGTGTGTGTGTGTGTGTGTGTGTGTGTGTGTGTGTGTGTGTGTGTGTGTGTGTGTGTGTCTTGGGGGGGGTGGCGAGAGTTTGATGGCTTCCCTGCTGAAACAGCATAGGCTAGTCATGCTGGTCACCAGCCTTCGCTGTGTTTTTGCTGATGCCTTCAATGTGTTTTTGCTGGTGACCAACCTTCGCTGTGTTTTTGCTGATGACCAGCCTTTGCTGGGCTTTGGACACTGTTGACCAGCATACCAGCATGTATGTTGGACACTGGTCATCAGCAAAACCAGCATCAAAGTGCTTAATTATTTGAGATAGTACATTACATGTACCGTGTCATAAGGCCTTACCTTGAAGGCCTAGTTTTTCCTTAATACAGTGAGCACATCAGGCCTGCAAGTCACATTATGCTGGCTTGCAAAGTGATGGTTAATTCCTATTGGAATCCAGCAAGAGTGGGGATATCCAACATTTTGAACTTTTGTTCACCAACAATCTGCATCCAGGGATAGAAATATGAATGAATGAGACTACCTCAACCATCTAGACTCAAACAATAATTTCCGTAACGGGTGCAATAAGTCCAATTAACAGATTGGATTAGTTTAGAAAGGTGTATGTTATTTATCTTTGTGTAGCATAATCAATCAATGCACATGCAAAAACACCACAAACTGAAAAGATTTTGAAACAAACAATTCTCAAAATCTAACCTCAATCGAGCATGCTTGGAATATATGATAATGATGGGCGTGGTTTTGCCAGACCAGCTTGACCAGCTATACCATGCTGGATCAGCATAGACCAGCATCACCAACATACCAGCATCACCAGCATACAGCATCAATTGCATCACCAGCATACAGCATCACCAGCATAAACTGGTCACCAGCATACCAGTATAAACTGGTCACCAGCATACCAACATAACAGCATAAACTGGTCACCGGCATACCAGCATAAACTGGTCACCAGCCTACCAGCACACCAGCATGAGCTGGTCACCAGCATTCCAGCATCACCAGCATACCATTATAAGGTGGTCACCAACATACCAGCATCACCAGCATAACCTGGTCACCAGCATACCAGAATCACCAGCATACCAGCATGAGCTGCTCACCAGCATCACCAGCTTGACCAGCTGGTCAGACCTGCTTGACCAGCATAAACCAGTCTTTTTTTTTCAGCAGGGTTGTGATGCAATATGACCACTGTTGATGGTCAGTGTTTGTGTTTGTATGACTATCTGTTAAAGTATTTTGATTTTATGCATCTGTTCCACCACTCCAGCCCTTCAGCTGTTGCCAGAGTCTTAACTTTCTTTGATCCCTTCTGATTCTCCATTTGGGAGGAGGTGCTCAGACTGTGCACATGTTCCCACAGAACACATCTCTCTGTGTGTGTCATACTGGGGTGGGGTCTGGATCTGAGCCAGAACGTCATGCACCTTTGGGGCTGTTCATGGGAGAGAGGCAGTGGTAGGCCTATGCGATGGACAGCTTCCTACGTGAAACTTTCAACTCCACTCTATTAATACAGTTTTCAATTGTATCGACACATTCTGTACTCTCCAACATCCAGCAATCCTTGTTTTGGCAAGATATCACTTGCACCAATGGACGTCATCAAGTCAAATCCTAGGAAAAATGAATGCTTCATGTGAGCCAGCAATAATGTACCAAAACAGTATATTTCTCAACACACTGGTTATGCTCAAGCTAACAAGCCCTGACAAGAAGACACAAATTGACATTGCTCCTTTCACAATACTCTCACATTGCCTCCAGCAACTGTTCAACATCCCTTTTCACCTACTCTGGGAAAATACACGCAGGTGCATTAGCCACAAAAGTTAAAGATGCACTATGCAGAAATTGCTCCACCTTTTCCTAGTTTCTAAAATTCTAATAGTTTGCCTAATGTAATTTTATGTGACAAAACAACCGAGTATAGTATAGAGAATCATTGTACCATCTAAACCACTGAAATATATTTTCCATAACCAAAAATATTATATTTTCAGCTGTTTGAAGCTGTAGAAAACCGAAAGTAGCAAAAACAAAACTTAAGCACAGGAAGCATAAAAATACAGCACATAGAACAGATCTACCGCTTCTTAGACTTGCTTTCAATGAGAATGACAGATCTATAACTCAGTTCATCCAAAAAGTGACATATTGCAGCTTTAAATTGCTGATACCAGATTGTAGAGTAGGACTAGACTGTAGAGCCTAGTCTTGACTGGCTGCTTGAAATAATGTAGCTATTTCTGCAAATGGCAACAGTAACCAGGTTTCCATCCAACCTTTTTTTGTGAGTAAAGTACATGTAGGATAAAAAATGTCATGACAGGCCTGATGGAAACAGATTTTTTTCCTGTAAACTTTCCAAATGTCGACAAAACAAAATA
This sequence comes from Brachymystax lenok tsinlingensis, assembly GCA_030435695.1. Taxonomy (NCBI): domain Eukaryota; kingdom Metazoa; phylum Chordata; class Actinopteri; order Salmoniformes; family Salmonidae; genus Brachymystax; species Brachymystax lenok. Next base: position 19,991,156 of record CM059797.1, on the reverse strand, counting down.
TGCTATACAAGGTGGTGTCACGATCTCCGTGAGGGACAGACCAAGGCGCAGCGAGGTATCCAGTATACATCTTTATTTAAATGAAACGTAAATAACAAAACGAACGAAGATCGCAACAAATGAACATAACAAGAAACACAAAGCTATGCTCAAACAATAACCCACAAAACCCCTCTGAAAACTACAAACATATATATGGTTCCCAATTAGAGGTAACGACACTCAACTGCCTCTAATTGGGAACCATTACCCCAACATAGAAATAGATCACTTAGTACAAAAAAAAAAACGACACCAAAACGAAACTAAACACGCCAGCCTATAAAATTCAGGCCTGAATGTGACAGTACCCCCCCCTCCAAAGGCGCGGACTCCGACCGCGCCAAAAGTCCATTGGGGGGGTCTTCGGGTGGGCCTCCTTGTCCCAGGTGGCGGCTCCGGTGCCGGCCGTGCTGGGCGTTCCGGACTGGGGACCTTCTCTGGGACTCTTGTGCGGGGAGCAGGAACGGGCCGTAGGAACGGGCCGTACTGGACTCATGACGCACACTGGGACTCTGGTGCGGGGAGCAGGACCGGGCCGTACTGGGCTCATGACGCGCACTGGGACTCTGGTGCGGGGAGCAGGAACGGGCCGTGCTGGGTTCACGACGCGCACAGGGATCCTGGAGCGTGGAACAGGGACAGGACTTGCTGGGTCCACAACAGGCACAGGGATCCTGGAGCGTGGAACAGGGACAGGACGTGCTGGGTCCATGACGGGCACAGGGATTCTGGAGCGTGGAACAGGGACAGGACGTGCTGGACTCTCTAAGCACACAGGGGGCCTGGTGCGCGGAGCCGGAACAGGACGTGCTGGACTCTCTAAGCACACAGGGGGCCTGGTGCGCGGAGCAGGGACTGCACGTACTGGGCTATCTAAGCATACAGGGGACCTGGTGCGTGGAGCCGGTACTTCTCTCCCCGGCTGTTCACTCACCCTTGCCTCACGGATGATGGGAGCTGGAATGTCACGCACTGGGCTGTGGATGCGAACCGGAGACCCCACACACAGAACCGGTGCAGGATATCTCGGTCCCAGAAGGTTTACTGGAGACCTAGCGCTCAGAGCCGGCACCACTCTTCCAGGCAGCACACTCACCCTCCCCTGACAGATGAGTGGAGCTGGAATCTCACGCACCGGGCTCTGGACACGCACCGGAGACACTGTACGCAGAACCGGTGCAGGATATCCTGGTCCAAGGAGGCGCACCGGAGACCAGGAGCGCTGAGCCGGCACCACTCTTCCAGGCTGCACACTCACCCTCCCCTGACAGATGAGTGGAGCTGGAATCTCTCGCACCGGGCTGTGAACACGCACTGGAGACACCGTGCGCAAAACTGCATAGCACGGCGTCTTACCAGTGCGACGCTCCCTCCGACGCTCCCTCCAGAGAGCACGAGGAGTTGGCTCAGGAGTCCATCCTGAACCGGCCAAACTCCCTGTGTGCCCCCCCCCCAGAAGTTTTTTGGGGCTGCCTTTCGGGCTTCCTAGCCAGGCGAGTTCCAACAAACTTCTCTCTCTCTGGATTCCATGCTCCGTATAATTCCTCACACCTGCGCCGCTCCGCCGCCGCACACCACTAAACGTACTATACTAACATTCATAGAAAAACATTCAATGACCCATAAACCCCTGTGAAAAACCACAAACATATATATGGTTCCCAATTAGAGGTAACGACAATCAGCTGCCTCTAATTGGGAACCATCAACCCAACATAGAAATATCACACCTAGAACATAAAACCCTTCTAACCCAAAACTAAACTAAACACCAGCCTGCTAAACCAGGCCTGGACGTGACATTACCCCCCCAAACGCGCCGGACTCCAACCACGCCAAAAAGTCCATGGGGGGGTCCTCGGGTGGGTCTCTTTGTCCTAGGTGGCGGCTCCGGTGCCGGCTGTGCTGGCCCGAGAAGACGCACCGGAGGCCCGGGGCTAGAAGCCGGAACAGTACGTACCAGGCTGGTACGACACCCTAGAAGCCTGGTACGATGAACAGGAACAGGCTATGTTGGGATCGCGATGCGCACAGGGGACCTGGTGCGTGAAGCAGGAACTGGCTGTGCTGGGCTCGCGATGCGCAGAGGGGTTCTGGTGTGTGGAGCAGGAACAGGCTGTGTTGGGATCGCGATGCGCACAGGGGTTCTAGTGCTGGAAGCAGGAACAAGCTGTGCTGGGCTCGCGATGCACACAGGGGTTCTGGTGCGTGGAGCAGGAACAGGCTGTGTTGGGATCGCGATGCGCACAGGGGTTCTAGTGCTGGAAGCAGGAACAGGCTGTGCTGGGCTCGCAATGCACACAGGGGTTCTGGTGTGGGGAGCAGGAACAGGCTGTGCTGGGCTCGCGATGCGCACTGGGATTCTGGTGCGGGGAGCAGGAACAGGCCGTGCTGGACCCACGACACGCACAGGGGACCTGATGCGGGGAGCCGGCACCCTTCTACCAGGTTGTTCACTCACCCTCGCCTCACAGATGATGGGAGCTGGAATGTCACGCACCGGGCTGTGGGTGCGAACCGGAGACACCTCACGCAGAGCCGGCGCAGGATATCCTGGCCCGAAGAGGCACACCGGAGACCAGGAGCGCTGAGCCAACACCCTCCTTCCTGGCTGCAAACTCCCCCTAGCTCGACAGATGCGAGGAGCTGCCAAGTCGCGCACCGGGCTGTGAACGCGCACTGGAGATGCCGTGCGCTTCACCGCATAACACGGTGTCTTACCAGTGCGACGCTCCCTCTGGAAAGCACGGGGAGTTGGCTCAGGTCTCCAACCTGAACCAGCCAAACTCCCCGTGTGCCCCCCCCAAAAGAAATCTTGGGGCTGCCTCTCGGGTAGTGTTTATTTTATTTAACCTTTATTTAACTAGTGTACTCAAAGAGAAAGAATAGTTTAACAGTTTTGAACAAAGGAGAAGCAAGAGAGAGAGAGAGCGAGAGCTATATGTGGTTAAAAAAAACCGTTCACTTTCACTTAGCTAGCAAATGCAACTAGCTAGTTTAGCCTACTCAATCACCCGGCTCAAACAGAGAGAGATGCTATGTTAGCTAGCTGGCTATGGCTATGGCTATCCAACACTGGAAGTCTTCCAAGTCAAGGTAAGCCTTTGGTTTTATTAAGTTATTGCCATTGAGGCCCACCAGTGTAACTGCTAAACTGCTTGCTGCTGACTGTACACTGTACTTCATGATTGTAGCGGGTTTACTAATGCGTTAGTTCTAGTAGTTCTAGTTGGCTACGATGTGACAATGATGAGGCTGTGTGTAGCGGTTAGCAGTCATGATATTAAGGTTTGGCATAGAACGTTTTTTTTGCGTGGTCACAGACAGCTGATGTGTTGTGCACTAAAGTCCACAAGCGAAGGGAAAAGGTGAGAGGAGGATAGTGCGTAGATAGTTGCGACAATGAATTATACAACGAGCAAAGTGATCATGCTGTTTGTATGTGGCTGCTATGAAAGTGAACATTTTGCGTGTGTTCAGGGGTGTATTCATTTAGTCGATTCTGTTGAAAAACATCTCTTAAACAAAAGCAAACGGAACAAAACGGGGATAAACATACCTGAATTTGTCCAATTGAAACTCTCATTTGCAACTGTTGGACTAATGATTACACCCTAGATCAGCTAGATGCAGGCAATAGGGTGCAAGGCAGAATTGAATGTCACCGCCTGCCATCTCAAATGTGTCTTTCGACCTGTGTACACCTATGATGTAAACTCAATCATAGGCTAGGTTGTAGAAACCTCATGATGGGTATAGGGAAAATTAGAGTATCATGTAGTAGCCTAAACCTATTGCTGTTACAGTGAACTGGGTGAATGGAATATGAATGAGAGTGTGTCACTGTCTGTCACCTTGATTACTCAAAGTTCTCTCGACCTGTGCACCTACGTTGTAAACTTTTATTCATAAACTTTCATTTAATTTCATAATAATCCTCCCTCATCTTAAACGACACCGACTGCAACTGATCTCCCCTGTAGCAGGTTGGCTGGAGTACATCAGTGGCATTGCTAATTTCTGTACATTTTACTGTTTCAAACATATATTGCTCAAAACAACCTGTTAAATTACCTACTGCTCTACCATCAACAGCTCTGGGCGTTCAGCCTGCCGCCCAGTGCTTGGATTGCATTGCCAGCTATTACATTGCTTGCTATTGGGGGGGACTGCTGCAATGAGATTACAGGATTTCATCACATGATTTTCCCAGCACAAAGTAAATGGACCGTCCTGGGGTGTTGAAGTGAACGGTCAGGTACTGAACAGATGGCACTGAAGAGCAAATTACAATGAACTTGTAAATAAATTATCATGACAGTCATTGGGAGCCTGGGACCTGAACCGAAGATCCACATCCATCAACAGTCAAAGCACAGAGGGATACACTAGCTAGATCGGAGATCTGGTAAAACAAAAAAAACATGTCTCTGTGCCTAGTTAGCAACACAGTTTTTGTTTCTCCTGCTGTTAGATGCTAGCTACCTGACACTAGCTACTGGTAAGCTAGCATACCGGTATCCAGCTTGCTAGCTCACATGTCAATCAAGTCTAACTAAAGTTACTGGGTTCATCATTATGCTAGCTAGCTATCCCCAGTTAGATCATTTATTTGCATTTGTCGCATTTTCCCTGTGCTTGTGTCATCGATTCAATCATGAGTTGGCTGCTCGCTGCACATTCTAAAAATATAACTTTTGGTAATCAAAATAGTGGCAGCATGTGCTGAATACCCCCGCCTCAGATTTCCTCTCCCTTCCTCCCTCTCTCACTCTCGCACCTCTCCCTCTCCCTGAATGAGTTTAGGAAAGAGAATGGTAAGGAATCAGTGGCGGTCAGGGCCGTTTAAGATGAGAGAGGATCATTTATTTTTCATGAGCATGGCCTTACTTCTATGACAGCATATTGGGTGACTCTCATTCATATTCCATTCACCCAGTTCACTGTAACAGCAATAGGTTTAGGCTACTACATGATACTCTAATTTTCCCTATACCCATCATGAGGTTTCTACAACCTAGCCTATGATTGAGTTTACAGCATAGGTGTACACAGGTCGAAAGACACATTTGAGATGGCAGACGGTGACATTCAATTCTGCCTTGCACCCTATTGCCTGCATCTAGCTGATATAGGGTGTAATCATTAGTCCAACAGTTGCAAACGAGAGTTTCTATTAGACAAATTCAGGTATGTTAATCCACGTTTTGTTCTGTTTGCTTCTGTTTAAGAGATGTTTTTCAACAGAATCGCCGGAATGAATACACCCCTGAGTTCACTCTCATAACAGCCATGTTGTGTTCCTTCTCTTCCCTTTGCTTGCGGACTTCAATGCACAACAAATCAGCTGTATGTGACCAGGCGAAGAATTTACGTTTCAAACGTTTTCAAACAGCCTACATCGTTGTCACTATATTAGCTAAAGTAACGTCATAGTCATAGCTTATAGAACTAGCACGGCAGTAAACCCGCTACAATCACCACATTTTAAACACTGCAATGCTAGCTAGCTTAAGTTTATGCTTTCAGTACTAGATTAATTCTCTGATCCTTTGATTTGGTGGACAACATGTCAGTTCATGCTGCAAGAGCTCTGATAGCCTGGAGGATGTCCTCTGGAAGTTGTAATAATTACTGTGTAAGTCTATGGAAGGGGGTGAGAATCATGTGCCTCCTAGGTTTTGTATTGAAGTCAATGTATCCAGAGGAGGACGGAAGCTAGCTTCTTTGCAAAATAGTGTGTAGTTTTATCTAAAAAGTATTACTTTTTAAATGTTTTACAATTTACGTTTTTATGAAATTCACTGAGGAGGATGGTCCTCCCCTCACTCCTCTGAGGAGCCTCCACTGTAAGGAATTGGTAGAGTTAGGTCAAGATCCCTTGTTTCCTGTCCTGGCATAAAGGCTGGGTTTATTTTTCCCAGAGTGGGACGGGACACCCCTCCTCCCCAATCCCCAGTGTGAGGCAATGCACAGGAAGGATAGAAGGAGAGAGGGAGAGGGTTTAAGTACCATCCGTCCTTCCACCTCTCCCCCTCTCCTTGCTTCTCACTGGCACAGAGTCCACAGCAACACATGTCTCTGATCAAGTGCAGCCTGCGTCATCAGTTAGTAAACTCCAGGCTCCAGGAAAACCAACAGAGAGCACATTCATCCCCGGCGACCCTGTGACTGAGTGTGTGATTCATTACTGTTTAATATGCACTCTATTCACCCCAACAACTCGACCACCTCTCCAATCTTGTCCTCAGGCAGACTCCAAACCCTGATGAAATCCATCATTAGACATACTTGTGGTGTTACTGTTGTTGGGTTCTTTATTTACCAGATGCAGTTGTTGTCCATGGCCTATTTGCAGACAGAGAATTAACATTATAGGTGAGTTTTTTGGTGTGAGCTTCCTCTCCACAGGCAACATGCAAAGAGGAGATTATTATTTTCTGTACGATGGGAGGGTGAGCGAGTATACACTACCAGGCAAAAGTTTGGACACACCTACTCATTCCAGGGTCTTTCTTTATTTTTACTATTTTCTACATTATAGAATAATAGTGAAAACATAAAAACTATTAAATAACACAAATGGAATCATGTAGTAACCAAAAAATAGCTAAACAAATCAAAATATATTTTATATTTGAGATTATTCAAAGTAGCCACCCTTTGCCTCTGTGTTCTGAGTCTGTCCAGTGGCAGTTCCATCTCACGACCTAGCATGAAAGATGAGAGGGGAGACTTGCTCTGTAGTGCATTAGCGTTTGGTTCAAAGTAGTTTGGGACGTGCACCCCTGGACCAGGTGCGCTCTGATGCAGTTCTTCAGCGTTTGGTTGAAGCGTTCCACCCCTCCGTTAGCTTGTGGGTTGTAGTAGGCCGTGTGGATGTGTTTGATTCCCTTGTTGCTGAGATAGGAGGAGAACTCGACAGAGCTTAGCTAGGGCCCATTGTCCGTGATGAGGGTGAGGGGTAAGCCCCACCTTGTGAACAGGCTGTCTAGGATGTCCTCGATGGCCTGTGTTGTGACAGTTCCAACAGGAACCACTTCTGGCCACTTAGAGTGGAGGTCATATGCCACCACCAGGAAGCACTGATGCTGAGGGACTGTGTGCCCATGGATCTCGCTACAGATGTCCAGCTGGATGTGCTCCCAGGAGCGGGACAGTCACGTGAGAGGCTGCAGGGGGGTTGGGGCGGACTTTCCTGTTTTCCCACTGAGGAGGCATGATGCACAATCCCTGACCAGGGCTTCAATGTCGCGATCGATGCCTGGCCACCACACAAAGTCTCGACATCGCTGCTTGACCTTCACTATGCCCAAGTGACCCTCGTGCGCCATTGATAGAACACGCACATGCAGGCCACTCAGGACCACAGTGCAAAACCCTCGAGAGACACAGATTCCTTCTCAGCAAGACAGTTTGTGCTTCCGCCTGGCGAAAGTCGCCAGCTCTTCCGGCACAAGTTCTGGCCATCCAGTGCATATGTAGGCATGCAGGGTAGACAGTGTGGGATCCTCTTCCGATGCTTGCTTCAGCTCTTCCAGTGAGATGGCTGACTGAAGGGGAGCGTAGAGCATTTGTACGAGCTCTGTTTCGTTGTCGTCTGGCAAGACGGTTGGAGTAAGAGCATCAACGGAGCGTGAGAGGAGGTCTGCCACCACGGTATCCCTCCCCGGAGTGAACTTCAGCTGATAGTCATACTGTCTGAGGCGGTCGGCCCATCTGTGTAGCCGAAGTGACTTGTGGCCGATCCTGATGCTGACAGTAGCGTTGTGAGGGACTGGTGGTCGGTTCGGAGCATGAACAGCCGGCCGTATAGGTAGAGGTGCCACCTTTCGCACACCCAGACACAGGCCAGTGCTTCTCGTTCGCCCACAGAGTACCGTTGTTCAGTGGGGCTCAAGGCCCAATGCCATTCTGCAGCTGTGAGGGGACAGCTCCTAGTGCTCCAGCTGAGGCGTCACAGGTGACAATGGTGGGGCAGACGGGGTCAAAGTGAGCCAAGACTGGGGCTGTGGTGAGCTGGCTCTTCAATGAGCGGACCGCGTCTGAGCAGGCTGCCGTCCAGGCCCATGGCTCGTCCTTCTTGAGGAGCTGGCGCAGGGGCGCTGTTGTCTGAGAGTAGTGGGGCAGAAACCGGAGGTAGTAGGCTGTCATGCCCAAGAATGAGGCCACCTGAGAGGCTGAGGTCAGTTCCGGGATGCGGAGGACGGCTTCAATGTTCGACATGAGTGGGTACATGAGTACTGAATACTCTGTGGAGCAGATGGTCATGGATGTGGAGGTCAGGACCGTGGACCACGATGTCATCCAGATAGACTGCCACCCCGGGTAATCCAGCGAGGATGGTGCACATCGCCTTCTGGAAGCAGCTGGGGGCGGAGCTAAGTCCAAAAGGCATGCGTGTATATCTGAACACACCAGCATGTATGACAAAGGCTGTGAGGTCTCTGCTGGCTGGGTGGAAGGGCACCTGAAGATAACCCTGACGCAGGTCATGAAATTAGGCTGTCAGCTCCTCAGCTGTAGCCTTGTTGACAGCACAGAGAGCCACACAGGTCCGGATTCCACCTGACTTTTTGGTTGCGATGACCAAGTTTGAAATCCAGGGGGCAACGTTGACTGGCTCAATGATGCCTGCATCCAACTGTGACTGGAGATCTTTTGTGATGGCATCACGCAGTGCAAATGGAATGGGCCGCAGGGGCTGCATGACTGCGGTCACGTCCAGGTTCACTAGGAGCCTGAGAGGCACCCCGGTCCATCAAACAGAGTTGGACTGTTCTGTTGCCATGTGCCGGTAACTTGGTGAATAGCTGACCCACTGTCATCGCTCAATGTGAACCCCAAGCCTGTGAAGAGGTCGAGGCCCAGGAGGTTGGCGCCCTGCTTTGCAACGTGAAATGTGAATGATGGCAGGTGCTTGGCGCCGTAGTGCACTGGGACTTGGAGGGTGCCTGCAATGTCTATCTTGGATCTATCATACTCACACAGGGCAGTGGAGGGCTGTTGGAGTGGTAGGTGACTGAAAAACTTGTAGTAAGTTGCAAGGTTAAGTAACGACACCGCAGCACCAGTATCCTGTAGCAAAGGCAAACCCACCTCACCCAGCTGCATGGTGCATGTCTTGAATGACACATGGTTAGTGGAGACGTTTGGATTTCAGTGTGTTCATGTTGAGAGCGAGATGAAAATAAGGGCCTGTTCTGTGTGGAGCTAGTAGCTGGAGCAGAATGACACACTTTAGCAATGTGATTGTATTTTGAACAGTTCTTGCATATTTTCCCACAGGCTGGGCAGTTTGAAGCCCTTGAATTGTGAGAGCTAGCCCCACAGTTGCCACAGCTACTTCTGTTTGTTTGTCTGTGTGCCTGCTGCACGGGCATGCCGGTGTCTGTGTCCATGCAGCTATCAACGTGGGAGGGCGTGCGCAGCGCGTGATCGTTGTAGTGCGCCTCCTTGGGCTGAAGCTGCTGTGTGAGAATGGCTGGGGGCCGAGTATATGCTACAGAGCTATCTGTTAGCATAGAAGAGCATTCCAAAGCCGCTTCAACCTGGAGTGTTATTTTAATAGCTCCATCAAGTTGTAAATTATCTGATTCCAAAAGTAGTTTCTCCCTTATCTTTTCACATAACGTCTCTATCAGCTGATCCCTGATGATCTTGTCCTGAAGTGTCCCGTAGTTACAAGACCTAGCCAAATCCCTCAGATTAGCCACGTAGCTTTGAATGGACTCACCCGGGCATTGGTGGAGAACTCGCTCTTCTCGGCAAAGTGGTTCCGTAAGAGGCTGACTGCAGCGGTGAATGTGTGAGCCGATCCAAGCACTCTGAAAATCCTCTGTCCCTCTGTACCGAGGCAGTGACGGAGCAGTGCTGTCCTCCACTTGTCAAAGATTGTAGAAAGGTCGTGCCCAAAGTAAACTGCCTGTTACTCAGGCCTTGAAGCCAGGACATGCATACAATTGGTATTATTGGAAAGAAAACACTTTGAGGTTTGTAGAAATAATGTAGGAGAATATAACACAATAGATATGGTAGGAGAAAATCCAAAGAAAAACCAACCAGGAATGTTCTTTTTTGAGAGACCATGCTCTTCCAATGGAAAGTACTGAGGCATTCTGAAATCTAGCTCCCAGGATGCAATTCCTATGGTTTCCACTGGATGTCAGCCGTCTATGTTCAAGGTTTCAGGCTTGTAACTTCCAAAACTAATAAGAAATAACAGTTTTAGTGGAAGGACAAAGTCTTGGAAATTCGTTATTTCGCGCGCCATGAAGACAAGACGCACTTGCTAAAATCGGTTTCCTATTGAACATACTTCTTTCCTTAAGAAATATTATAGTTTGATTACATGTTAGGGTATCTGAGGAATAAATAGAAATGTATTTTGACTTGTTGAAACAAAGTTTAGGAGAATTTTCGTGTTGAACGAGTGGATTATTCAAAATGATGGCGCCAACTAAACAGACTTTTTGGGATATAAAGAAAGATTTTATCTAACAAAACGACACTACATGTTATAGCTGGGACCCTTTGGATGGCAAATCAGAGGAAGATTTTCAAAAAGTAAGTGAATATTTAATCGCTATTTGTGAATTTATGAATCCTGTGCTGGTGGGAAAATATTTTTATGTGGTGCGCTGTCCTCAAACAATCGCATGGCATGCTTTCAGTGTAATAGCTACTGTAAATTGGACAGTGCAGTTAGATTAACAAGAATTTAAGCTTTCAACCGATATAAGACACTTGTATGTACCTAAATGTTTAATATCCATTATTTTTATGATTATTTATTTGAATTGCACGCCCTCCAGTTTCACCGGAAGTTGTCCCGCTAGCGGGACGCCTATCCCTGACCTGTACCACTCATTCTGACAACCCATTAATCCGTAAAGCAGCACACTATCTTAAACCATAACAACGTACAGTATGACGAATGCCATACATAACAGTATGATGTCGTACCATACATAACCGCTATGATGAAACTGGCACTCACGAGGACAGCCACAGGAAAGGAAGACACAGAGTTACTCTGCTAAAATAAGTGTTAAATAAAACTTAAAATACCTCTGCTTCAGAGGATAAATTCATTAGAGTTACCTGCACCTCGGATTGCAGCCCAAATAAATGCTTCACAGTGTTCAAGTAACAGACACATCTCAACATCAACTGTTCAGAGGAGACTGGGTAAATCAGGCCTTCATGGATGAATTTCTACAAAGAAAGCACTACTAAAGTACACCAATAAGAAGAAGAGACTTGCTTGGGCCAAGAAACACGAGCAACGGACATTAGACCGTGTATTTTGGTCTGATGAGTCCAAATTTGAGATTTTTGGTTCCAACCACTGTGTCTCTGTGAGACGCAGAGTAGGTGAACGGATGATCTCCGCATGTGTGGTTCCAACTGTGAAGCATGGAGGAGGGGGTGTGATGGTGTTGGGCTGCTTTGCTGGTGACACTGTCTGTGATTTATTTAGAATTCAAGGCACACCAGCATGTCTACCACAGCATTTTTGGAGCGATATTCCATCCCATCTGGTTTGCGCTTAGTGGGAGTATCATTTGTTTTTCAACAGGACAATGACCCAAAACACACCTCACGGCTGTGTAAGGGTTATTTGACCAAGGAGAGTGATGGAGTGCTGCATCAGATGACCTGGCCTCCACAATCACCTGATCTCAACCCAATTGAGATGGTTTGGGATGAGTTGGACAGCAGGGTGAAGGAAAAGCAGCCAACAAGTGCTCTTCAGACTGGAGGAAAAGTATTCCTCATGAAGCTGGTTGAGAGAATGCCAAGAGTGTGCAAAGCTGTCATCAAGGCAAAGGGTGGCTACTTTGAAGAATCTAAAATCTAACACTTTAATACTTTTTGGGTTACTACATGATTCCATATGTGTTATTTCATAGTTTTGATGTCTTCACTATTATTCTACAATGTAGAAAATAGTAAAACTAAATAAAAACCATTGAATGAGTAGGTGTGTCCAAACCTTTGGCTGGTACTGTACATGGGGTGAGAGGTGCTTAGATAGCTATTCAAGCGGAGATTATAATTTATTGCAAGTAAAACACACCCCAATTTCTTACAAAGACTATCAACATAAAACTAGTTGCACTTAACATTTCTCCTGAAAACTTACTTTGCTGTTGAGTTTATATTCCTTGGCACGGCACACATTGAAAAAACTATGTAACGGCCCCCTGAAATCAGCGTACTGCACTGCCATGTTTGGAAACATGCAGAGTAGAGAATCACAGACAGGGGCCAGCACCTGAAGGAAAGCCTCGTAGGAATCCACAAGTGTGGAACTCAGCAGCACTCAGTGTAAAGCTGCGGGTCGGCAGCGGTGTGGCCGGGGAGAGCTACCCCCAGGCCTTCTGTATCATCGGTGCAGGATGAGTCGTGTTTATGGGAGGCTGACAGCTCCTTCCTGTATCCCAGGCCCTGAGCCCTCTGTGAGCCCTGGCTGCTGCTGCACTGAAGGCCGCTCTCTCTCCCCCTTGACTGGGATTGGGCCTGGGAGCGGGCGTGGGTGGGAGCAGTGGGGGGATGGGATTTGGTGCAGTGGCAGAAAGCAGTGAGGGTTAGCACTTTAGCCCCTCGGGTCCTAGCCTGTCTTTTTTTGGGTGAAGTAGGCCAATGTAAACTCCCATTTCCTGCCGGCCTGTCTCTGAGGGGGAGAGATGATCCTCCTGTGAAGAGAGAGAGGGCTGCTTCTCTGCAGGGACACTTCACACTAACACACATACATATACATAAATAGATATACAACCAAGAGACAGAGAGAGAGTGAGAGAGAGAGAAATACACAAACACAGTGGAATGTTAAACACATGCTTTATGGCATAAATAGCAGCCACTTTTGGTAAATTACAGTGAGTGTTCTGGCACTGGGAAGCGCGCAGCAGGAAAGAGTTCTCAGATTTTAGAACCAGGCATTCTACTCTCCCATAGGAAGAGGAGTGTTATGTACTGTTTTCATTGATCAACATTTTTTTTAAATATATACAGTAACTCTGAGTGTGGTGAGGGTTATGATATTGTGGGGTTTCAAATGGTAGCTTACAGTATGTTTAAAATAGTTCAACATAAACTTTGTGGCAAAGATCAGATTAAACTACAGATACATGATTCATACAACAGAAAGACTGATTCCAATGTAGTATTAAAAAGTTTTGACTAACTAGAGAGCATAATCTGACTAAAACCGTTACTCACTTCATCTTGCCATGTTGTGTGATTTTATTTGCAGAGCGGACACCTCGCCTGAGAACATGTTAAAAATGTACAACATAAAACTACTCTCAATTCATTCCAAGCAGCTGGAACTTAAAAGGCCTGTTGTACAATAACATCCAGGTCAAAGGTGCAATGGTAACAACCAAATGACTAAGAACCATAAATCCACCTTCCAGACCTCTCACAACCACTCACTCCATATAGGAATCTTTGTTTGCACACAGCTGTATGACCAAATGTCTAGAGCTCTTCTTTCTAACAACTACCCAGACCCTGTGGTTAGCGTGTGTCATGTGATTCACTAAACAGACCAAAAACTCACAACAGAAGTCTTATCTCCATCTCTGTGAATATTTCCCTGACTGGGAGGGAAATTATGAGTTTAAGAAGCATGTGGCTAGCTGCTCCAGCTGACTGAGGCTGAGTGGTGCAGCTTACCTCACCTTCTGCCACAGCCCACGCACCCTCACTGCTCTGTGACCAGACCTGATCACTCAGAAAACCATGGGAACTTGGACTCTCCTGGCTACACAGACTCTGACTCACTGTCTGGGCTACAGAGTAAGAGCCTTAACTCCCTCAAAACAAGGAAATGTAGACCTGGAACAAGGTTAAATAAGATGAATGTTGGCCAACAAATATACTCTCTCTTTCACACATTTGCGCACAGTGTTAAAACAGTGGCTGCAGGAGGCGAGTGGCAGGTGGAGACATTGAGCAGGTGCTTGCAGTTGTCCCTGTCCATCACTCAGTTTGTTCACCTGCCTCTCTCTAAACGTCACAATGTCCAATTGCTCATCCACAACATTTACAGTTGCTGAAAGAGAGACATATCCTAATTAACAGTCTCTAACCAAACATGCACATATCTGTCTGTTGTATAAGCAGTGTTAACTCAGACCAAAAAAAAAATTGCTAATTTTAAAAGTAACACTTTTTTTTTAAACATAAATTACTTTATTGAATGTAAATCCATCAGCTATGAAATATTTGAAATAGAAGTGAAAGACAAACACAGTAAAACATTGAAATAAGACTACATACAATCTGAACATTGCACTGTAAAACACCACCATATAAGGTTTAGGAATTCTTTTATTCATCTCTGTACAGCCAGGGCTGTGAAACCGTGCCTCTGAGACATTTTATTTGGTCCACTCCTTCCCTCAGTTCTGAGTGTTTGATGCATAATTTTAATACACTTAGTCAACATTTAAAAAAAACTACTACCAGTTGAGGTAAGAAGGCACGGCACATCTTTGGTTTAAAATAATACATTTCATAAAACAAGTTTATATCTTACAAAAATGGTGGTTCTCTCTACCATTGTCGAGAACAATGGGAATAATTAACACTGTGGTAACCAGGAGCGCATGGCTTAGATTGTCATTCAGGAATTTAAACATTGAAGGAGCAAAGTTTCCATGAGGAATGACGACAGAAACAAATGGCTTTTTCCTAATTCGAAAACACATCAGATTACAGTGGGGCTTGGTGTGGTCAAAATAACGGCTTAAGACAAACCCACTGGAGACAAAAGCATACAAAGGGACCAACGGACTCCATCCTCTTTGTGATGATGACATACTTCCTCTTTCTAGGGGCGGTGGAAGTCACCTGTTATCGGCCCAGTAGAGGTCAGGGACAGAGCACCTGTTAGCACCCTGTCTATCTACACCACTCTACCAGGGACAGCTGTGTGTGTATGTCATGCTGAGAGATGTATCCCACCCACACACCCTTACATCTCTCAGCAGCTGTGTCTGTGTCTAGGCCATGATGAACCAGAGCTGGCCTGGCCAGCACCGAGGCTGGGCTAGACTCAAAAGTACACGGGCACACTGAGTCTACAATATGTATGAGGAAAAACAATGTTGGGACAGGGAGAATGGCAGGATTACAGAGTTCAGAACATCTACCAGATTTGGCTTGCAATGGGAGGAGTTAGAAAATTGGAGGAGTTCCTTAAATGTGATTGAAACAGAGAAACTGAGATGGCTATGGAAGTTGCATTCAAAGAGATATGAGTCAGGGTCAACTTCCTCTCCTACTAGTAAATGGTGGATCCATAGTCTCTGTTGGCAGATCGGTTCAGGCTCCTCTGGTCTTGCTGATGGTATGGGTCTGTAGATGCCCCCCACCGCCCTGAAGTCCCTCTGGGGATAACTGCCTGACTCATTCTTGCTCACGCTGTGGAGGAGGAGCAGCAGCTGGCTGCACTGTGTTTCTGGAGGAGGGACATGCGGCTGAAGGTACGGGAACACACGCCACATTGGTACTTCTTCACCTCAGCGTGGGTCTGCAGGTGCGCCCGCAGGTTGGAGCGGTCAGCAAAGGCACGGTTACAGTGTTGGCAGGAGAATGGGCGTTCACCTAAGGAGGAGATCGTAGGTTAGGAGGAGCATGGGTTAAAGATGCATGACACTAACTGTGACTTTGAGGACCACACACACTGCACCGAATGTTGATCTGTCGTTTGTCTGCGTGGTGTGTTTTAGGGACCACCTGCTGATGGACGTCTGACTACCGACATTTTCGCACAATTCTACATGAAGACAGACATAGCCGGCACTCTGTTCAGAGGTGCTAAGTACTCTCGGCCCGCAAACGCTATTGGTGTGCCCGAGCATTTAAGCCTGTGTCTGTATATGAGACGGGGTCTGTGAACCTTGGCTTTAATTAGTAATAAAGTGCAAACTTTTCTCCCTTCACACGATAATATCAATTTGGCTGTCTCGGGCTCAGCAGAGTGGTTCATTAACACCTTAGTGAATCACCCTCAAAGCTCATTTAAAGGGTAATGATGAATCTGGTGTCAAGCTAGGTGAATCACGACCACACTTGAATTAACATGATTAAATCAGTGCCAAATTAGATTACGACTTTCAAGTTGCTGCTGGTGGTAAGTGGGCAGTTTGATAGCTGAGAGCTTCCTTATGCTCTTTGTCCCCTTCATCACAAGGTAATCCTGCATTCTGTTGTCTCAATGATTGTCAATGTTGTCAATGATACGGTCATTCTCAGTGAGTCATTATTAGGGCTCCCGAGTGGTGCAAGAGGCGTCACTACAGTCCCTGGTTTCATTTCAGGCTGTATCACATCCGGCCGTGATTGGGAGTCCCATAGGGCGCGGCACAATTGGCCCAGCGTTGTCCGGGTATGGCTGTCATTATGAATAAGAATTTGTTCTTAACTGACTTGCCTAGTTAAATAAAGGTACAATAAAAACAATATATAAAAAAATGCAGTAAGGCAGAGTCACAATAGAGCCCCACAGTGGAGGTGTCATAATACCCATAAAACCTAGAGGTCAAACAGGGAAATGGTTCCAATTGGTTTTCCACCATAAATTTTTCCCATAGAGGATTTTAGAAACGCTTAAAATA
Organism: Brachymystax lenok tsinlingensis; assembly: GCA_030435695.1. NCBI lineage: Eukaryota > Metazoa > Chordata > Actinopteri > Salmoniformes > Salmonidae > Brachymystax > Brachymystax lenok. The sequence goes on along the minus strand of CM059797.1, from coordinate 19,974,480 downwards.
CGGTCTGTGTTTAGTGTAGGCTCACCCTGGTGTGACGCTTTGATAACCATGTAAATCTTTCTCAGACAAGGTGACTTTCATCAATATATTCAGCTCTATTCACTCTCAGAGTTTCGAGAATGCTAACTAGTATCAAAGTAGACATCATGCAAGACAACAAATCCCTGCAAGCTCCTGCATGTAGCTGGAACCTTTGCTAACAGGTACATTTAAAGAAATGTAACCAATTTATTAATTACTACATTTAGCTAACATTAGATAGTTAATCCATAGATTATTACCTTTTCCTTAACGTCGCAGTCTTGTCCAGATCCACATGGCATTTGTATATCACATTAGCAGCTATTTAGCGTTTGTTGGGGGTAAACAAGAGATGAATATTGATAAATCCCCTTGTCCTAGAGAGATTTAGACGATTATCAAAATGTCATGCCAGGGTAAGCCTACACCAAACACATCCCTTATTTTAAGTGTTTCTAAAATCCCCTAAGGGAAAAATGAATTGTGGAAAAAAAACAAATGGAACCATTTCCCTATTTGACCGCTAGGTTTTATGGGTATTATGACTCATTCTGTGGAACTCTTTGAGTGATCAATGACCAACGAGCCCACAGGGCTTCTTCATGTGCTAATGTCTACCACTACACTGTAATGATGATCCAATCAACTGAGTAACCAAACCTCCCTTCCACCAAAGTCATACCAAATGGCAAGTTCTCACCAGTGTGTGTGCGAATGTGGCCGCGCAGCAGCCAGGGCCTGGAGAAGGCTTTCCCGCAGGTGGGGCAGACACAGGGCAGAGTGTGTGAGCGGATGTGCATCTTCAGAGCCCCCAGGCTGGTGTACTCTTTAGGGCAGTGCTTGCAGAAGAAGGCTGGCCTTGCTGCAGTGACTGGGGCCACTCTCTCGTCCTCGTTCAGGGCCCCATGACTCTTGGTGCTGGTGCGTTTGGGGCGCTGAGGGTAGTGGTAGGTGTCTGTGGGTTCGGGGCTGGGGGGGTCAGAGGTTCGCCCCTCGTCCTCCTCCCCACTGCTACTGGCACTGCTGCTGAGGCTGGAGGGGGAGCTGAGGTCCAGGGGCCCAGGGGTGGGAGAGGCATCAGTGGGGAATGTGGGGACGTAGAGAGCTGGAAGGAAGCTCACGTCCCATACCAGTCCTGCTGTGTAACAGGTGGTAGCGGAGTTGTTGTCCCCTGCTGGAAGCTCAGCTAGTGGGTACCTCTCCAGTGATGTGGCTGAGGGATGAGGAAAAGGGTTAGTTCTCTGCTGCTAATGACTGGAACGAACTGCAAAAATCACTGAAGCTGGAGACTCATATCTCCCTCACTAGCTTTAAGCACCAGCTGTCAGAGCAGCTCACAGATCACTGCACCTGTACATAGCCCATCCAACTACCTCATCCCCATACTGTATTTATTTATTTATTTTGCTACTTTGCACCCAGTATCTCTACTTGCACATTCATCTTCTGCACATCTACCATACCAGTGTTTAAATGCTACATTGTAATTACTTCGCCACCATGGCCTATTTATTGCCTTACCTCCCTTATCTTACCTCATTTGCACACACTGAATATATATACTTTTTTTTCTACTGTATGTTTGTTTATTCCATGTGTAACTCTGTGTTGTTGTATGTGTCAAACTGCTTTGCTTTATCTTGGCCAGGTTGCAGTTGTAAATGAGAACTTGTTCTCAACTAGCCTGGTTAAATAATGGTGATTTATTTTTTTATTTTTTAATACAGAGGTACATTTACAGCACCGTTGTCAGATACTAAGATGTTTTCATCATGTACATATGATTAATGTAACTGGAACGACACAACACAATAAAAAAATATGATGATGTTTGGATAGGCCACATATTTTAAACTTGTAAAGAAACAACTGCCACTGTCAAGTTTCTCCAGAGAATTTTACAACAACAAAATGAGGTTTCAGCAAAGCTGAGATTTCATCGGCCATTTCCTCCCACATATTTACATGGAGTAGAAACATGAATGGTAGCTCTGTGCAGTTTAGGGAGAACTTGTATAATGGGCCTTACTTGAAAACTTGCCAACAAAGGTTGCCAACATGGAGAAGGTTGTAATGGAGAACGTTGTACAAACTTAAGATAGTTTAAAAAAAAATATTTCCAGAGGTTTATTGTAAGGAACACTTATAGAGAAAACAGGTGTCTCCTATTCTGCAATGTTTTATACATGTATGTATTCAGCCTCATACAAAGAATAAATAAAGTAAAGCCACTCACCATTTTGACACTCCAGTTCACTGTAGTTGGGTTTTTTGTTGGCGAAATACTTTTTGACCAAGAAAGACCGAGGCATTTTCCACTTTGCGAAATATGTGCGCAAAATATCCACTGGTTCAAATGTTGGAAATAGGCAGACGTCTAGGACTTAGATCCACATGAGAATATCGGTATATAGAAATAATAAAATATTACTGAAACGTATAGTCCACCAGTTCGTCTGAACTTGTTCAGCTGTGGACCACTGTGTGACTGTCTCCAAAATGCTGCTCTCTCTTGTGCTGAAATACTCTGACACAAGCAATGGGGGTGTGCTCGCCCCGAGGGCACACCCCACCTACATATGAGCGCAGGAAGCGACACTCGCTAACCCATTCCTAAACAAAAACATGTGCCCCAAAAGCGATAACAATGGCCATCTATCAAATTGACCTGCATACAACACACATCAATGCAATAGTCTTGACCATTCCGATTACGCAAATTAAACACTTGAGGGCAATAGCGCGCTTCCATAAACAGATTGACCCATTTGGAGACGTGCATGGAGACAATTGCGCAAACGTGTCAGATCACTAAACAGCTCATTTATTCGACTTCAAGACAATAGTGATTGTTCTTTAAGACGCCAGTATGACTGAAACAGGAGAATGATGGTTTGACTGCTGTGTGTGTCGATTCTATCAATAGGCGCATAGGTCCATAGGCCTACAGTCCAACTGATTAGGCCACATAGGGCGAGACAGTCCTTTTTTTTATTGTTTCCTTCAGCATGATCAACGTGCAACATTTGTATAAGGGACTCCTTATTCAGATACGATAAATAATTTAAGTATTGTGGGATTAATACTTGGCAAGCGTTTATTATGTCAAGAAAAATCTACTTGGTCTCAGAGTACTTCATATTATTATTTAAGTAAATATGGAATTTGCTAAACGTACAATATGTTACAAATTTGCTAAATGTGTTGTATGTTTTGAATTCTAGCTAGGTGGCTAGGAATTCGGTTTAGGGGTTAGGGTTAAGTTTTGGAGTTAGGTTAAAGGGGAAGGGTTAGCTAAATGGGTTAAGTTTAGGGTTAGGTGAAGTGTTAGCTGAAAGGGTTAAGGTTAGGGTTAGGGGGGAAGTTAGCTAACATGCTATGTAGTTCCAAAGTAGCAAAACATGTTATATGTAGTTTGAAGGTTGATGAGAGTCAAACTCGCAACCTTTGGGTTGCCAGACATTTCCATTTTACACCTGACCAACCACCATACTTCAGTTTCTGCCTTAAGTAAGTAACCAACTCTTATGTAACCATACCAAACGTAACATATCATACTAAACAGAGTGTCTCGGATTTACGTACAGAATAATACGAAATGCTCTGAGATCACGTTGAGAAAAATAGGTCTGATTTACAGTTGCCACCAGTGTCTAGGTTACTCCTGATATGTCATGGCGCCACCATTTGGGAAGAAATAGTAGCTGAAAACAAGTTCAATAGCAGCATGTTTCAGTTCGATAAGTACACACAAGATGGCGCTATTGTAACAGTTGTTAACGTACTGTGTGAATTTCACCAGGTTCACATATTAAAATGGCATGTTGATTTGTTCCTGGGAGTAGGGGGAGTGTGTACTTACGTTTTTCCCTGCGTGCTCGTGCTCAAATAATTTTGATTCACTATGAGAGGTAGGCACGCTTTTTCTGTAGTCTTCAGAAAAGTTGGATTATTTTAAGCACAAAGTCATACACATAGTGTTTTGTTCATGAATAATGTTGTATATTTAGAGGTTACTCATAAGTGGATGGTATTGTTAAGATGCACTTGTAACTGTATTTTTTTGGATAATATTAACATTCTGAATTCAACATGTGGTTAATAGCTAGCTAAGGTATTAGCAGGCTATTGTATGTGTGAACGATGGCTAGCTTCTCGAATGATCCCAGTCCCTTGTATTGTGCATCTGTTGTAGAAAGAGGCGACAATTCGCAGAACATATGTGTTCTACAAATGTTTTTTTTTCTTTTGGATGCAGATGCAGAGAGTGAATTCTGCTTAATTTGAAAACAACCTTATCTCCAAAGTCCACGTCTATAGTCTCAATCAACCACACACAACGCAGAGTGACGGCAGTGCAGTACAGCACCAGCTACACTATGTCACAAGTTTTAGAAGGGTGGTTGGCAATGAGTCACCTGCAAAAGTAGAGACGTTTGAAATCAATGAAATTGATTTAATTTCCTGCATTTCCATTGGGCATGCAACCTATTTATCATAAACAATTTTCAAGTCAGATTTACAAATAAGCAGCCTGGTATAGAAGTCCACTACAGAAATCTAGAGAGGACATATGAATAAATAAAACAAATCAGTTGTCTAGATCAATAAATATTTTTGTGATCCCAACATAACAAAAGTTGTTTTGTCGAGATCACAATAAAATCTTCTCATGATCAAGACTTAACAAAAGTTGGTGTGTGGAAATCAAAGAGAAACTCTATGTAACAGTGTTGCTTCCGTACCCCTCATCGCCGCTACCTGGGCTCGAACCAGGGATCGTCTGCACACATCAACAACTGCCTCCCACGAAGCATCATTACCTATCGCTCCATAACATTCTTGGCCCTTGTAGAGCAAGGGAAACTACTTCAAGGTCTCAGAGCGAGTGATGTCACCGATTGAAACGCTATTAGCGTGCACCCAGCTAACTAGCTAGCCATTTCACACGGTTACATATAAACAGGAGTGGCAGTATTGGTGATAGGCTGCAAAGTCCAGGGTGGATCAACACATTCATTTTTATTAGAGATTAACCCAGTCAGAAACTGCATTATGTCTGTCAGTTGTAGATGGCTTCCAGTTTTGTCTCCAATACAATTCAAATTTAAAGACATGTTTTGAAATGGATTGAATGTGGAATGTTCAGTGCAAGAAAGGTTAACATTGAGGTCTGTGGTTGCAGACTGCCAGTGAAAGTTTACAAGACTAGCAATAAAAGTTTATTTTAATATCTTTAATAATTTTAACAGGGAGGTTGGCCTGTCAATAGCAGCGAAAACACAGTCACAAACAACAATTAACAAGCAGTACAGAAAAATAAAACGGGTGAAGTGACATTTCATGAAGGCTGCAGTCTATTTGTCATTTCAGCAACAAATGGTGGGCAAAATTGTGGTGCTGAAGTGCTACGGAAGTCCAGCAAGGACATATGAATAAAAGTGAAACTTATTTTACTCATGAACACTACATGACAATTTGTTTTGTTAAAATATTCTTTTCTGGTATATCTGGACTTCCGTAGTACATGATCTTTGTCTATTATTTGCTTTTGAAAGTAGCCTATTCGGTATGAAACTCAATGGATGAGATAGAAAGAATGACTCACAGCGGTATCAGCCTGTAGTAGGTCTATGCTATGAGTTCTGCTACGTAAATGTGTAATAAACCAGGACAAAGTCAGGGGGGAAGGAGAATGAAACAAAATGTTGTGTACAAGTGCAACGCCTGAATAAAGCCTACTGTATATACTTTTCACACAATAGGCCTATTGTATACAAATATATTTTAGACTCAGTCAAAAATAAACATTACATAATATTTTGTTTGTAAAAAAAAAAAAGATTAACAGCGGGGGAGAGGGGGTTCCCTGGTGTTACTGTGTTTACTTAGTGAAGGCACAGCATGTCCTTGGCACCTGCTCTCTGCACAGCCAGGGACACTGCTGGGTGATGCCTCCTTGTAGGGACGCACAAGAGGCTGCTAAATGTCATGTTATCCAAAAGGATACCAAGACGTAGGCCTACGTTTACTTTATCCTTATGATCTTGACCATCACCCAAAAATCCCCTGTGTGTATGTTTGGGAGTGTCTGTGTGTGTCTGTGCGTGCAGGGCCGGTTTGATGTAGGGGCTTACCAGGGCTGAAGCCCCTGGGCCCAGGCCTGTGGGAGGCCCAAGAGGGACCCCCCCCCCCAAAAAAAATATATGTACCGTATATATTATACATGTAGTATATATTTTGTTACTGCAACTACCGATGAGTGTAGACCGCCTGCTGCTGCCTCTGCAAATCATCAGATGGGAGAGGAGGTATGTGGCCCACGTGGGTAACTGGGGGGCCCTGCCTTGATTGGGTAACTGATTAATAAAAAATAAACTGCATAATAAATAAATGTGACTGGTCAATTGTGTGAGTCATGGGCTGGGCCCCCTATGGGTTGTCATTTTTTTTATGTAATACTTTTTTATCCAGCCACAGGAGCCCGCTCTAAATGTTCAAAATACACCAGAGAGCATAATTTAGCCACAGAGGATAAATAGTTTATAAAAAAAACACAATGGATTAAGATTTATCACAAACACATACAGGTACAGTGGGGAAAAAAAGTATTTAGTCAGCCACCAATTGTGCAAGTTCTCTCACTTAAAAAGATGAGAGAGGCCTGTAATTTTCATCATAGGTACACTTCAACTATGACAGACAAAATGAGGAAAAAAAATCCAGAAAATCACATTGTAGGATTTGTTATGAATTTATTTGCAAATTATGGTGGAAAATAAGTATTTGGTCAATAACAAACGTTTATCTCAATACTTTGTTATATACCCTTTGTTGGCAATGACAGAGGTCAAACGTTTTCTGTAAGTCTTCACAAGGTTTTCACACACTGTTGCTGGTATTTTGGCCCATTCCTCCATGCAGATCTCCTCTAGAGCAGTGATGTTTTGGGGCTGTCGCTGGGCAACACGGACTTTCAACTCCCTCCAAAGATTTTCTATGGGGTTGAGATCTGGAGACTGGCTAGGCCATTCCAGGACCTTGAAATGCTTCTTACGAAGCCACTCCTTCGTTCCCCGGGCGGTGTGTTTGGGATCATTGTCATGCTGAAAGACCCAGCCACGTTTCATCTTCAATGCCCTTGCTGATGGAAGGAGGTTTTCACTCAAAATCTCACGATACATGGCCCCATTCATTCTTTCCTTTACACGGATCAGTCGTCCTGGTCCCTTTGCAGAAAAACAGCCCCAAAGCATGATGTTTCCACCCCCATGCTTCACAGTAGGTATGGTGTTCTTTGGATGCAACTCAGCATTCTTTGTCCTCCAAACACGACGAGTTGAGTTTTTACCAAAAAGTTCTATTTTGGTTTCATCTGACATTCTCCCAATCCTCATCTGGATCATCCAAATGCTCTCTAGCAAACTTTAGACGGGCCTGAACATGTACTGGCTTAAGCAAGGGGACACGTCTGGCACTGCAGGATTTGAGTCCCTGACGGCGTAGTGTGTTACTGATGGTAGGCTTTTTTACTTTGGTCCCAGCTCTCTGCAGGTCATTCACTAGGTCCCCGTGTGGTTCTGGGATTTTTGCTCACCGTTCTTGTGATCATTTTGACCCCACGGGTGAGATCTTGCGTGGAGCCCCAGATCAAGGAAGATTATCAGTGGTCTTGTATGTCTTCCATTTCCTAATAATTGCTCCCACAGTTGATTTCTTCAAACCAAGCTGCTTACCTATTGCAGATTCAGTCTTCCCAACCTGGTGCAGGTCTACAATTTGGTTTCTGGTGTCCTTTGACAGCTCTTTGGTCTTGGCCATAGTGGAGTTTGGAGTGTGACTGTTTGAGGTTGTGGACAGGTGTCTTTTATACTGATAACAAGTTCAAACAGGTGCCATTAATACAGGTAATGAGTGGAGGACAGAGGAGCCTCTTAAAGAAGTTGTTACAGGTCTGTGAGAGCCAGAAATCTTGCTTGTTTGTATGTGACCAAATACTTATTTTCCACCATAATTTGCAAATAAATTCATTAAAAATCCTACAATGTGATTTTCTGGATTTTTTTTCCTTATTTTGTCTGTCATAGTTGAAGTGTACCTATGATGAAAATTACAGGCCTCTCTCATCTTTTTAAGTGAGAGAACTTGCACAATTGGTGGCTGACTAAATACTTTTTTTACCCATTGCATCTATCAAAAAAAGGAAACACCAACATAAAGTGTCTTAAAAGGGTGTTGGGCCACCACGAGCTGCCAAAACAGCTTCAATGAGCCTTAGCATAGATTCTACAAGAGGACCTAAACCATGCCAGGAAAATGCACACCACACCATAACATGTACTTTGTATCCCTGGTTTACTCAAGTGTTTCCTTTATTTTGTCAGTTACCGGTATGCCTACAGTCGGGAAGACTGCAGTTTGGGCAGCATGCATGCCAAATAACAGAGAGGGATGATATGTTAGTTAGCTGGCTATCCAACACTGGAACTCTTCCAAGTCAAGGTAAGCTTTTGGTTTTATTAATTTAATTCCACCAGGGCCCACCAGTGTATCTGCTAAACTGCTTGCTGACTACACTGTACTGCATGATTGTAGCAGGTTTACTAACACGTTAGTTCTAGTAGCTATGTTGACTATGATGCTAGCTAATATGATGACAACGATGTAGGCTGTGTGTAGCGGTTTGGCTTGGAAAGGTTTTTTCGCCTGATCACAGACAGCTGTGTTGTGCACTGAAGTCCGCCCACAAGCGAAGGGAAAAGGTGAGAGGAGGAAAGCGCGTAGATGTGAGAAGGAATTATACAATTATAAAAGGGAGCATGCTGTGTATGTGGCTGCTATGAAAGTGAACTGTGTTTGCGTGTGGTCAGGGGTGTATTCATTCCGCCAATTCTGTTGAAAAAAAAATCCTAAACGGGGATAAACATACTTGAATTTGTCCAATAAAAACTATTGTTTGCAACTGTTGGACTAATGATTAAACCCTAGATCAGCTCAATGTAGGCAAGAGTGTGCAAGGCAGTATTGAATGTGTCAATGTCTGTCACCTTAATTACTCAAATTTCTCTACCTGTTTACGTTGTAAACTTATAGGCTAGGTTGTAGCAACCTCATGATGGGTATAGGGAAAATTCAAGTAGCATGTAATAGCCTACACCTATCGATGAGCTTGGTGAATGGAATATGAATGACAGTCATCCAATATGCTGTAATAGAAATAAGGCCATGCTCATAAAAAAAGAATTGTTGGCCTCCCTCATCTTAAATGGCACCGACCGCCACTGGTGTGTGTGTGCCTACTGAGAAAGTCACCCAGACTTTTCTGTGACAAAATGAAAGAAAAACATTGACATCAATTGACAAGAGTTGCTGCGGAACTACATCTGAGTGTCTTTGATTGTGGAACTATTTTTTTTAAATATAACCAATTAACATCAGCAGTGCTGACTGTGTAAGTAGCATACTAGCATCTAACTGTAATCATGGAAACAGTTAACCAGATCTCAATACAATCGACCTATGGAAACAATAACAAATATGTATCTTGGCCTATATATAAAACCAATGAGTTCAGCTAACAAAAAGGGGCCATCTGGTCGCCATATACCGTCATCTACTGACACTCCACTTATCTGACATCTACATAAGGTGTGTTCATAAATTCACTTTGGAGTGCGTTGGTAAATTCAGAGCTTTATCAGATTGTCCTTAAATAAATTTAGAGCGCACACTGGAAGCTCTAGCCAAGGAGTAAGTAGGGTTGATCCAAGCTTTCTGACCTCACAATGGCATTTGAGAATTCAGGCGAACTGGCTAAAGTTGGCTAGCTGCTTCCAGACACAAATGAGAGAACACCTCATTTCACTCGCCCTAGGAGAGAGCGGGTAACCCTAGTTATCCTGTGTTCATGTTATCTAGAGCGTTGGTGACTGTAACAATTTAAGTACGCTTACTGACACCGGTCATATTCAATGGTTTTGCGCGTTCGTAAATTCCTCAGTCTGGAAAGCCACAGTAGGCTACCCTGTCCCAGTACCACAACCTTTAGACCGCCACCCCACTGCGTCAAATCAAGTGCACGAAAGGGATTTGAATGCATTGTAGGCTGTATACATTGTAACACACTTTATAACTATCATCATTTTGATACATTGCGCGGCCTACCTAGCTTTTGAACTTGTCAATAAAGGGGTTGTGTTTACCATGTATGAGAATTCTTGAAAAAAATAGAGAAATACTTAAATAACCAAGAATGTTGACAACGTCTTCTAATAATGACGTTTTGAAAAAGGTGGATGTAGCCTAATAATGAAAATACGTAAGCACTGATGCAACAATAGGTCTAATCTATATGCATAGGCCTAGTCAAAATGTATTAGAATCGTGAGTTGACGACAGAGGGAGCCTTCAAAGGTTGCTGGTGGTCCTTTTGCAGAGGTGTTGGTGAGTATTTTATCACTAATAATAACAGTTAATTTAGGATAATTTAAGGTAATCACCTCAAGCCTAGACAACACTGCTGCAAGTGCAACTTAACATAAAAGGCCAATAAGCCCAAGTAGGTCTGCACAAAATGAGGGGCAGATCCGTATCTTTTTTAACTGCGTGATTGGTTCTAAACCTCGAACAGGAGGGGGAAGAGGTGGTAATACGGTTGCTGCGTTACTCGATCAGCGGTTTTGATTACATTTGGAAAGAAACAGTTCCAAAGACCAGGCAGGGAATAAAAAAAAAATAGATGTTATAAACCGATACCTCATCAAAGGAAAACGCATTAATTAAGGAATCGGTTACATCGCTTCAAATACAATTTGGGTTAACAGAATGTCCTTCTCAAATTGAGAAAAATTCTACGAAAATAGGTAAGTTTTATTTGCCTCTGAATATTCTACGAATATAGGTATTTTTTATTTTGCCTCTAGTCTTAGAAATACTATCATCTGCGTGCACCCAAACCGGTCCTTTATCAACACAGTTTGCAGAATTTTGGAATTGACAGGTCTTCTCCAATGCTGTAACAGGAATGCAAGAGGGGCGTCTTTACAAAAAGGAGATAATTAAATGTCTATGTTCTATTATTATCCAGTCTTTCAGTCGCTGAACTACCGCTGGCTGTCATTGCAACTGCCCCAATTTCAGACGAGACTTTGGTGTTATGTCACCTGCACCAAAGGAGTAGGCTATAGCCTAGCTTTCATATCCAGTTATTAATTTCAAAGTTCTTTCTCTGCTGATATAAGGCTAATGTTCAGGTTTTCTTTGTAATCGTGAAAAAGTTTGTTTAGTCTTTCAGTGGGATTCCTGCTCAAGCTGTTGTTTTGAATAATGACGTCAGTTGCATACACATCTGACGCATTCAGGGAAGATAATCAAAGCTTGAAATCAGCTGTGTAGTGCTAGGGAAAAAACCAACACGTGCATCTAGTGGGAGGAGGCCCAGGACCGAGTTTGGGAAACCCTGCAATAGGCCACATATTTGCTCAGCTGAGTAGCTGCCAATGATTTATATATACACTAAATGATGGCCCAGGGGGTGCTGTTTTGGAGCCACCATGCTTCCATCTTGGTACTCCCACACAGTTGTAAAAAAAAAATATTTTGGAAGCTATAAAAATGAATTTATTAACGTCTACATTTGTTTTTGCCACGTTTATTATATTACAGACACCTTAATGCATACTTTTAAATTATATTATGTGAGCTAAACATACAAATAAAGGAAACAATTTTTGTATATCTTATTAAGTATACTTAAAAAAAATAAAAATAAAAGATATATACTGAACAAAAAAATGCAACATGCAACAATTTCTAAGATTTTACTGAGTTACATTTCTTATATGGCAATCAGTCAATTGAAATAAATTCATTAGGCCCTAATCTATGGATTTCACATGACTAGTGCAGGGGTGCAGCCATGAGTGGGCCTGGCTGCCAAGAGGGTAGGATTATGCCACCCTCTTGGCAGCCAGGCCCACCCACTGGGGAGCCAGGCCCAGCCAATCAGAATTACCTACTCGCGACTGGACTTCCTCATTACCATATTTGGTAGTGAGAAAGCGCTCTAAACGGATGCTTCAGCTTTATAGCCCCTGTGACGTGTCTGGGTTTCCCATTCTGTCTGTGACTGCCAATATGGCCAACCGGTGGCTTTAAAGCCTCTAATTGGCTAATACATAGCATCAGCAATCCAGGGTTTATATACATCATTGGTAGCTGCCAGCATCAAGTCCATAGGACACTGATCTGTGGTAGAATGCCTGAATATCAATGGTCCTCATCACACTATTTCTCCTTAGTCTTGCATGTTAGATGTTCAAGTCCATACAGTTCATAAGGACTGAGGTTAAGCATGTTTTTTTAACCTTTATTTAACTAGGTAAGTCAGTTAATAACAAATTCTTATTTACAATGATTGCCTACCTCGGCCAAACCCTAACCCGGACAGCGCTGGGCCAATTGTGCGCCGCCCTATGGGACTCCCAATCACAGCCGGTTGGGATGTAGGTACTTTGGATGTAGAATGGAATGGTGCTATATAGGCTTTATAGCTACAGAGATATATTTTTACTGGTGGCTCAGTTGGTTGGTGCTTTCTCATTAGCGAGAGTTGTGGGTTTGACTGATATATAGGCCTATACCGAATCTGTGTTGAGTCCCCTTGGCTAAAAGCATCTGCTAAAAAGACGATTGTAATTAAAAGCGCAGTCTTTCTCTCGGACATGGTGTATCTAAAAGGATCCTGACATTTGTTAGGACTCCAGGTCAGTGGTTATGAAGATAATACAAGCTGAGCACATAATAACAAAGTGAACTCTGCAGCCATGGGCCTCGTGCCCCTAGATCTGCAAATCTGCTCGCTTATCTATTTTGTAAAAAAAAAAAAATTCACCTTTATTTAACCAGGTAGGCCAGTTGAGAACAAGTTCTCATTTACAACTGCGACCTGGCCAAGATAAAGCAAAGCAGTGCGACAAAAACAACAACACAGAGTTACACATGGGAATGACAAGAATAAGACAATGTTGTTACAGCAGGTTTGAGTTATGGGACCTAGACTTTATGACAATGTTTTTCTCAACCAGGTCTTTGTGAGAAGTATTTTGACACCCAAAGCCTCTGCTGCTACGTCTGAGTTTCCTGACAAAGAAAGGAGAGGAAAGGACAAGAAAGAGAACACAGGCAACAACACCAAATCACAACCAAGTCTGTGACCCAGAGTCTGAGACAACACCTCCTTAGCAACCGCCACACAGAACAGAACCCAGTCATGTTCAGAAGACTCACTAGTCTGTTTTTTGGAAGAGATGATGACATTTCTACAGACCAGAGAACATCCAACCCTGCAGAAATGCTTGAGGAAGGGTGGCTTCTGATCAACCATCAAGGTCAGTCTCTCACAGGAAGTAGTGGTTGACTGTAGCTACATAGTGTGCTCTGCTAGACGAAATATGGGTAACGCTGGCTCTCTTGTTGCTTTACAGAAGCTGTCAATGAAGTGAACCCATTGGAGGAGCAGGTAGTGGAGTGTGCCAACACGTCTATCTACAGATGTCCCCCTGTTCCTGAGGAGACTGAACCCATCTCAGAAACTGGCGTCAGGTGAGAGAGACTTTTGTGCGTTTGACACAGGAAGTTGTCAAAGCATTTTACAATATCTGTGTTCTGCCACTGATTCCAAATATTTGATTGTCCTTGTGTATATGTGAACAGATGTGGGTGTGCATTTGTGGGCTTACAAGCATTTGTTTCTCTGCAGGATGTCAGAACCAGAGGTCCCAGTCCAAAGAAGCACCACCAGCCCCAGCCGGATCATTCGTGGATCAGTGTCCATGGCTGGACAGCTGGCTAAGGTCTCGCAGGTTGCTCGTGTCCAGAGGGCTCAGACCCGGGTGGACCGCCACCACCTCACACGGAGCTGCATCCAGCGGCAGAACTGTGTCCGCCAGCGAGCTCAGCGCCACTCACCCCGCACACGCACAACCTACCTCCAACAGCCAGGCCACCACAACTTCAGCCACTGAACACCCAGCACCAGGGAGCGCTTTTAACACAAGAACAACAGGGACCTTTAATCTGCTCACACTATACACACAAACAGACATGCTCAGACACCTTCACAAATGCAACATAAATTGATTGGCAGCATATTTCCATATAGCGAAATAAAGTCATAATTCAAACACATTTTGCAGAGTTCAATCTTGTTTAGATTAAGGTATTTCCCAAAGGAATCCTATCTACCCCATTTGATACAAAACACTAAGAACAGACTGGGAGTCGCACAATACTACATAGAGCCATGACTACATGGAACTCTATTCCACATCAGGTAACTGATGCAAGCAGTAAAATTAGATTTAAAAAACACCTAATGGAACAGCGGGGACTGTGAAGCAACACAAATATAGACACATGCATACACACACACACATATGATAACATACACACTATACATACACATGGATTTAGTACTGTAGATATGTGGTAGTGGTGGAGTAGGGGCCTGATGGCACACAGTGTGTTGTGAAATCTGTGAATGTATTGTAATGTTTTAAAATTGTATAAACTGCCTTAATGTTGCTGGACCCCAGGAAGAGTAGCTGCTGCTTTGGCAGCAACTAATGGGGATCCATAATAAATACAAATATCAAATGAGATATGTTTTTAGGCTTGATAGTGTGTGGCTATGGAAAAACTGTGCAAAGCCTATGCAAAACAAATTGCTAAAACATATGTTGAGGGAAATTAAAAGGTATTTGTATCATTACACGTATGTATTTTGTCAGATTGTCATGTGTGGGTTAAAAACATTTCATATAGCAATAAAAAGGATGACCCACGTGATTGCACCATTGTTCCATTATAGTGTCAGAACTGCATGAACAGGGCTATTTGGTGACCAAAAGGCATTACTAATGTTATCCAATTCAATGTTATGCGACACAATATGTAAAAGAAGGTTATAGAAACAGCTCAGTGTATACTACTTTAAAAAAATGGCTGATCAATTGGTTACTTAATTGGCCAATCTGATTGGCTGAGTAATTCTTAACCCGTTTGTCATTATTGAGGTGTTAAGGCAGGTAAGAGGGCAATGGAGAGCTCATAAACCGTGTTATACTTTTTGTGTATCTCTAAATTCTATTGCTCCAACACCTGTGTTGTATAGCTTGTTTTCACCATGCTGACTTGCAGGTTTGCTAATCATCAGGTGGTAAGGGAGAGGGTAGTCCTGTGTCCGTCTAATTGTACATCATGTGCTTATCTCTGTGTGAACACAGGGAAAATGGATGTGAGTCCTGAGACTAAACTTAGTAGCAGTCAATCACCAGTTGGTTACAAGAGCTTTGAGGGCTTACCTCAGTTGACTGTGGATGACACATTGACCAAAGGGCAAAATGGGAACTTTCAGAATGAGCATAACCGAAACACAGGTAGTTGGTTTGGTAGCAATTCAATGCTACTTATCTGCTTGTATCAACCACAAATTGCTAAAGTAGCTGTTTAGCCCACCTCCACTCTGACAGGGTCTAAAATCTCTTCCTCTCCAGGTCTCCAAGGCCATGGTGACCTCAGCCCTGCTCCAGACCTCAGCAGTCTCCCAAAAGAATTGCCCCTGAGACATCTAGCCCCTGGGAGCCAGCACCCTAACCTGGCTGAACTAAGCTTGTCCTCCTTTAGAGAGATGGATAAGGACCCACCGTCTGGGGGACCAAGTAGGTGTGGCCCTTGGCAGGATGCCATCATACCCATCTATGCTGCGTCTCTCATCATTGCCATAGCAGTCACCATCGCTATGGTCCTGCAGATTTATCTAGGGACAAATGAGGTATGTTCTCACTTAGAAAAATGTATAGAAACTACTACAAACAACTTTTACTTATTACCTTATTTTATTATCCTCGTCCTTACTATAATGGGGTCAGCAGGTCTTCAGAGAGAGTGTGTTGGTGACGGACCATGAACACTGTACAGAGCTTGGTCGTAGGGTGCTGAATGATCAGGGCTCCAGTGTGGATTCTGCCATTGTTGCCACCCTGTGCATTGGAATAGTCCATCCACATGCGTCAGGTATTGGCGGGTAAGTGACTAATGCATTTAAGAACATTAACAGCAAGTGCACTATATATGTGGCATAATGATTGTCCAGAGGTTATCATGTGGATGGACATGACATCCATGGTCCACCTGACTTAATTAATGTATTTATCTGTAGGGGAGGGGTGATGCTGGTTCATGACATTCGGAAGAATATAAGGAAGGTGATTAATTTCCAGGAAACAGCACCCTCTGGAATCAAGGAGGAGATCCTGCAAATTGACCCAGAGCTAAAGGTGATGTGCTGTATGACAACAGTGTATGAGTAGAAATACATAACTTATTGTAGATCTTTCATTTGTAGGATAACACAATGTGTTGAACTATTATCTCGAATTGTGTGGCTAGTCTCAGATAGTCATGCAACATTTACACTGAGGCTTCAAAATAGATTTTTAAATTGTAACCTCTTTCCTTAACCATCCAGCCAGGTCTGATTGTAGGTGTGCCAGGCTTGCTCAGAGGGTTGTACCAAGCCCATAAACTGTATGGAAGGTGAGGTGTTGTCATTTGTTATGTGCAATTTCATGTTTGTGTTCAGAAGCATATATGGTTGTTTTTGTTTTACCCCAGACTGTCATGGGAGGATATCGTCACCAGGGCTGCCAATGTAGCCAGAGATGGCTTTAATGTGTCTCACAGACTTGGTAAGGAGTGACTCACAGTCATACCAAGTCTTTTTCTTACTGTTTTACTTCTCATGCTTGTAGAATCTGTATCAGTCTCAATACAAGTCTAGACCAATTGCAGGTTTTCACCAGGAGATTTTGATATTTGTCTAACCCTGCAGCAGAGGCCATAACCAAGGTGAAGGGTCAGAATATGTCATTGCGCTTCAGGGACATGTTCTTGCCAAGAGGCCATGCTCTGACCCCCGGCTCTCTTATGAAAACACCAAGTCTGGCTGCTGTCCTGGAGGCTGGGGTGTCGGAATTCTACAGCGGGACTCTAACACAGGAAATGGCCAATGAGGTAAATAAATGCGTTAGTTAAGAACATAGCCCTCAGCAAATTGCATTGAATCATACGCAGATTTGACCAGTGTTGTATTTTAGGTGCAAGAAAATGGAGGAATTCTAACCAAGGAGGATCTCAGCAACTACAGTGCAGTCATAGAGCAGCCAATTGAAGGCCTGTATCAGGGTAAACATAGTCATACTTCATACTCTTTATAGAAAGTAGCCTACAAACAAGGAAATTTTACAGTATGTTGGGATTAGCTGCATTTGTCGACATAGTATTATGTTTACACCAGTGGTGCCTGGTGGAACTTTAAATGAGTAGTAGGACAGGCTCATAGTACTGGCTGGAACATAATGAATTGTATGGTTTTCCATGCGTTTGATTCCATTCCATCCATTATTGTGAGTCGTCCTCCCCTTACCAGCCTCCTCAGCTCTACACAATATTTCCTGGCAACACCCTCCCTCAGGATTTCGAGTTCTAGTGCCACCTCCCCCTTCCATTGGTGCTGCTCTGATCTCAGCCCTCAACATTTTGGAGGACTTCCACCTCAATGGGAATAGTACAATGTATAACACAAACCACTGGATTGCTGAGGTACTGTATCTCAAGCTCTGAAGTGAGACCCATGTAATTTACAGTGTGCAGGAAAGGTTCCCATAATAAGTGTATTGTATTTTGAAGTCCCTAAAAGCGGCCCTGGCTATGGCCAGTGGGCTCGGAGACCCTGTGTATACCCCATCAGTCTCTGCACTCATCTCCAAGATGCTAAGGTAAACATTAACAAGAGTGCATTCACTTCCTCACCATGTTCTAAGTAGATTAGCTATACAATTTAGGTCCTTCTGAAATTCTGTGAACAATTGTACTCTCAACTGATGTATATGCCTTGTATCTGTGTCTCTGTTAAAGCAAGCCACATGCTGTAGTGCTCCGTCAGTTGATCAGTGACTTGCAGGCGTCTCCTCCCAGACACTACTCTACTGTCTATGACCTGCCGAGTGGAGCTGTGGCCAGCCAGGTGGTTGTGATGGGTCCCGATGACGTCATTGTGTCTGTCACCAGGTGCTGTGATTAGGAGCTTACCTGAAGGAGATAAGTTACTGTCCGCATGTTTACATTTGCATGATGGATATGGTGTGGGATAGCTTAAGTCTTACTTTTTTTTATGTTTCAGTTCACTGAACAGGCCCTTTGGAAGTAGAATTTTAACCCCTTCAGGCATTCTCCTGAACAGCCAGATCGTGGACTTCTCCTGGCCAATTAAAGCCCAGGGACTGTTAATATCCAATCTGGTAACAACATACCACAGTACAATGCACGTTTAGGCTGTATAATGTATTAACATAACATTCTACACTTTCAATCTTAGCCCCAGATAGAGAAACAACCATTTTGTAAAAATATCCTATAACAACACTTTTGTTTTCTTTGCAGACGAACAGGGTCCAGCCAGGCAAGCGGCCTCTGTCATTTATTATGCCAACAATTGTGATACCGTCTCTAGGTAAATGTGGATCCTATGTGGCCCTGGGATCTTCTAATGGAGAGCACAGCCTCAGTGGTGTCACCCAGGTCTGACACGTAAAAAAACTAACCTACTCTTTAATGTTCATGCCTGTTGTTATCTAAAAGTTAATGTCCTTGTAATTTCATTACTTTCATTGTGCTTTTTGTTTTAGGTCTTGATTAATATTTTATCATATAACAAAAATCTGAATGATAGTATATCCCGGGGACGACTCCATTCCCAGCTTCAGCCGAGCAGACTCTTGGTAGACTGTGAGCATTTCTGAAGTTTTCTTTATCTACACCTAATTGTGGGTGGGAAATCAGCTTTGAAATAGTTTGAAACCTCAACTCACTTTTTCTAATTCATATCTTCCCAACTATCTCCCCTCAGCTGAGTTCCTGGAGGAGGATGTGAAGGTGTTGCGTCTGAAAGGACACGCTGTCTACAGGGTGGGGCTGCTGTCCCTGGTGCAGGGTGCCCAGAGAACCAACAACATCATTAGGGGCATTGTTGACCCTCGTGCTGTGGCTGGCTCTGCCTAGCTTTCTGAGAATATGGCTTTATTTCAATGTGAACATAAGAAGATTAAGTAATATCTGAGTTGTATGTTTACTAAATAATTAATGTATTAAAATGTTTGATTTTCCTAGTGTGATAGCAGGCGTGCAACTTTCACTGGGGACGATGGGGACATGTCCCCCCCACATTCTGAAATTGCATTTTTGTCCTCCCCAAAGTTTTTTATAATTGGAATGTGATACAAAACAAGGCAACGGTGTGCTTTAAGGCTATGCGGATGCCTCCGAGCGGTCGGTTAGACTGTTTGGAGTGTTTTTATGTCTCCCCTGGATGATAGTATACATTAAGGCAGATCTAATATTAAGGTGGTAGACATCACAGGAGGCTGATGAGGGGAGGACTAATACTAATGGCCCTGAACAGCGTCAATAGAATGGCATCAGACACATGGACACCATGTGTTTTGATGTATTTGATACCATTCCGCTCCAGCCATTACCACGATCCTGCCGTCCCAATTAAGGTGCCACCAACCTCCTGTGGTAGACATGAATTTAATCTCAGATTCTGTGTGTGAAGATGTGAGTAGCCTATACCCATCGACCTAGGTCACAATAGTATTGGTTGTCCAATAGGGGGCACTACTTGCCTAGGCAGAACTAGATCAATATGGTTTGGCCTAATGTTTGGTAAAAATTAGAGGCAAATACATTATCGCTTTACAAATCAGACATTTGCTGTTAGTCACTGCTGTTTTGTCTAGGTAAAGATAATCCATATAGCCACCAGCTACTCTATATCTCCAAGAATGCACATTGTGTGTGAATGTTGACTCACAAACAAGCCACTAAAACCTGTTCCTAATAATTAATGCAGCGTGGTATGGGTTGAAATGGCAAATATCCAGATAAAAAAAATTCTAATATCAGTGGCACTGTCAACCCTTACAATAAAGGCATGTGTATGTTTTCATTGTTGGTTTTAACTCTTTAGCTTGTTAATCAGCAGCCCCAAAGTATTAAGCTGTGTGGTCAACACCTTCCTTACAACACATACTCTCCTACTAGCCAGGGCCTCTTCGGGGTAGAGAATGTGCCAAAGGGCTGAAGTCATAGAAAACTGGCATAGGAAGGTTGACAAGCAAATATACACCTCCAGTGCCACTATAAAAAGACAACAGTATCATAATGGCTTGAGAACACATTTTGAGAATAATACAAAACCATAATTATGACAAATGACTAACCACATATTCCTGGGTGATGGATAATGCCTTCGACGTATTCATACCCCTTGACTTTTTCCACATTTTGTTGCGTTACAGCCTGAATTTAAAATTGATTCAATTGAGAAAAACAATTGACTGGCCTGCTTACACAAAATATCCCGTAATGTCAAATTGGAATTGTTTTTCAACATTTGTGCTAATTAATTAAAAGTGAAAAACAAATGTCTTGAGTCAATAAGTATTCAACCCCTTTGTTATGGCAATCCTAAATAAGTTCAGGAGTAAAACTTGGCTTAATAACAAGTCACATACAGTTGAAGTTGGAAGTTTACATACACCTTAGCCAAATACATTTAAACTCAGTATTTCACAATTCCTGACATTTAATCCCAGTAAAAATTCTGTTTTACGTCAGTTAGGATCACCACTTTATTTTAAGAATGTGAAATGTCAGAATAATAGTAGAGAGTGATTTATTTCGGCTTTTATTTCTTTCATCACATTCCTAGTGGGTCAGAAGTTTACATACACTCAATTAGCATTTGGTAGCATTGCCTTTAAATTGTTTAACTTGGGTCAAACGTTTCAGGTAGCCTTCCACAAAGCTTCCCACAATAAGTTGGGTGAATTTTGGCCCATTCCTCCTGACAGACCTGGTGTAACTGAGTCAGGTTTGTAGGGGTCCTTGCTCGCACACGCTTTTTTAGTTCTGCCCACAAATGTTCTATAGGATTGATGTCAGGGCTTTGTGATGACCACTCCAACACCTTGACTTTGTTGTCCGTAAGCCATTTTGCCACAACTTTGTAAGTATGCTTGTGGTCATTGTCCATTTGGAAGACCCATTTGCGACCAAGCTTTAACTTCCTGACTGATGTCTTGAGATGTTGCTTCAATATATCCACATAATTTTCCTTTCTCGTGACGCCGTCTATTTTGTAAAGTGCACCTGTCCCTCCTGCAGCAAAGCACCCCCACAACATGATTGCTGCCACCCCCGTGCTTCATGGTTGGGATGGTGTTCTTCGGCTTGCAAGCCTCCTCCTTTTTCCTGCAAACATAACGATGGTCATCATGGCCAAACAGTTCTATTTTTGTTTCATCAGACCAGAGGACATTTCTCCACAAGGTACGATCTTTGTCCCCATGTGCAGTTGCAAACCGTAGTCTGGCTTTTTTATGGTGGTTTTGGAGCAGTGGATTCTTCCTATAGGACTCGTTTTACTGTGGATATAGATACTTTTGTACCTGTTTCCTCCAGCATCTTCACAAGGTCCTTTGCTGTTGTTCTGGGATTGATTTGCACTTTTCGCACCAAAGTACGTTCATCTCTAGGAGACAGAAGGCGTCTCCTTCCTGAGCGGTATGACGGCTGCGTGGTCCCATGGTGTTTATACTTGCGCACTATTGTTTGTACAGATGAACATGGTACCTTCAGGAATTTGGAAAATGCTCCCAATTTGAACCGGACTTGTGAAGGTCTACAATTGTTTTTCTGAGGTCTTGGCTGATTTCTTTTGATTTTCCCATGATGTCAAGCAAAGAGGCACTTTTTGAAGGTACGCTTTGAAATACTTCCACAGGTACACCTCCAATTGACTCAAATTATGTCAATTAGCCTATCGGAAGCTTCTAAAGCCATGACAGAATTTTCTGGAATTTTCCAAGCTGTTTAAAGGCACAGTTAACTTAGTGTATGTAAACTTCTGACCCACTGGAATTGTGATCATAAGTGAATTATAAGTGAAATAATCTGTCTGTAAACAATTGTTGGAAAAATTACTTGTGTCATGCACAAAGTAGATGTCCTAACCGACTTTCCAAAACTATGGTTTGTTAACAAGAAATGTGTGGAGTGGTTGAAAAACAAGTTTTAATGACTCCAACCTGTGTATGTAAACTTCCGACTTCAACTGTAAGTTGCATGGACTCACAGTGTGCAATAATAGTGTTTAAGATCATTTTGAATGGCTACCTCATCTCTGTATCCCATGCTCGAGCAGTGAATTTCAAACACATATTCGGCCAAAAAGACCAGGGAAGTTTTCCATTGCCTCGCAAAGAAGGGCACCTATTTGGTAGATGGGTAAAAATAAAAAAGCAGACATTGAATATCCCTTTGAGCATGGCCAAATCTACACTGGAGTTGCTTACCAAGAAGACGATGAATGTTCCTGAGTGGCTGAGTTACGGTTTTGACTTAAATCTGCTTGAAAATCTATGGCAAGACCTGAAAATGGTTGTCTAGCCATGATCAACGATTTGACGGAGCTTGAAGAATTTTGAAAGGAATAATGGGCAAATGTTTCACAATCCAGGTGTGAAAAGCTCTTAAGAGACTTACCCAGGAAGATTCACAGCTGTAATCGCTGCCAAAGGGGATTCTAACATGTATTCACTCAGTGGTTTGAATACTTATCTAATCAAGATATACAGTATTAGTGTTTTATTTTTCATGAATTTTTTTATACAAATGTTAGAATTTTTCTTTCACTGACATTACAGATTATTTTGTGTAGATCGTTGACCAACATGTTTGCTATTAAATCCATTTTAATCCCACTTTATAACAATAAGATGTGTGTGGAAAAGTCAAGGGTTATGAATAATTTTTGAAAGAGGCACTGTACAGTCATGGCCAAAGGTTTTGAGAATGACACAAGTATTCATTTTCACAAAGTCTGCTGCCTTAGTTTGTATGATGGCAATTTGCATATACTCCAGAATGTCATGAAGATTGATCAGATGAATTGCAATTAATTGCAAAGTCCCTCTTTGCCATGCAAATGAACTGAATCCCCCCAAAACATGTCCACTGCATTTCAGCCCTGCCACAAAAGGACCAGCTGACATCATGTCAGTGATTCTCTTGTTAACACAGGTGTGAGTGTTGACGAGGACAAGGCTGGAGATCACTCTGTCATGCTGTTTGAGTTTGAATAACAGACTGGAAGCTTCAAAAAAGAGGGTGGTGCTTGGAA
Source organism: Brachymystax lenok tsinlingensis (assembly GCA_030435695.1). NCBI lineage: Eukaryota > Metazoa > Chordata > Actinopteri > Salmoniformes > Salmonidae > Brachymystax > Brachymystax lenok. The sequence goes on along the minus strand of CM059797.1, from coordinate 19,951,154 downwards.
TCATTGTTCTTCCTCTGTCAATAATGGTTACCTGCAAGGAAACACGTGCCGTCATCATTGCTTTGCACAAAAAGGGCTTCACAGGCAAGGATATTGCTGCCAGTAAGACTGCACCCAAATCAACCATTTATCGTATCATCAAGAACTTCAAGGAGAGCGGTTCAATTGTTGGGAAGAAGGCTTCAGGGCACCCAAGAAAGTCCAGCAAGCGCCAGGACCGTCTCCTAGAGTGGATTCAGCTGCGGGATCCGGAGAAGACAAGGTGAGCGCTACCATCAGTCCTGTGTCATGCCAACAGTAAAGCATCCTGAGACCATTCATGTGTGGAGTTGCTTCTCAGCCAAGGGAGTGGGCTCACTCACAATTTTGCCTAAGAACACAGCCTTGAATAAAGAATGGTACCAACACATCCTCAGAGAGCAACTTCTCCCAACCATCCAGGAACAGTTTGGTGACGAACAATGCCTTTTCCAAACATGATGGAGCACCTTGCTACAAGGCAAAAGTGATAACTAAGTGGCTCGGGGAACAAAACATCAATATTTTGGGTCCATGGCCAGGAAACTCCCCAGACCTTAATCCAATTTAGAATTTGTGGTCAATCCTCAAGAGGCGGGTGAACAAAGAAAACCCCACAAATTCTGAAAAACTCCAAGCATTGATTATGCAAGAATGGGCTGCCATCAGTCAGGATGTGGCCCAGAAGTTAATTGACAGCATGCCAGGGCGGGCTGCAGAGGTCTTGAAAAAGAAAGGTCAACACTGCAAATATTGACTCTTCGCATCAACTTCATGTAATTGTCAATAAAAGCCTTTGACACTTATGAAATGCTTGTAATTATACTTCAGTATTCCATAGTAACATCTGACAAAAATATCTAAAGACACTGAAGCAGCAAACTTTGTGGAAATGTATATTTGTGTCATTCTCAAAACTTTTGGCCACGACTGTATGTACATTCATGCGGGGAATTCAAAATATATTTACATATATGTCCAGAATATATTTATTAAATATATAATTTGAGCATATCATAGAATATTTCTGTGAATTTATTTTAAATTATAAACTGGGTGGTTCGAGCCCTGAATGCTGATTGGCTGACAGCCGTTGTATATCAGACCGTATACTACTGGTATGACAAAACATTTATTTTTACTGCTCTAATTACATTGGTAACCAGTTTATGATAGCAATAAGGCACCTCTGGGTTTGTGGTATATGCAGTGTTGCCAATTTAGCGAGTATTCAGACCCCTCTAGCGGCACATTTTCAAAAAAGCGACTAGCGACAAATCTAGCGACTTTTTCTGGTGTTATTGGAGACTTTTGGAGACTCTGACGTGAAAGCACATATCGTTCTTTCTTCTCAATGAGCAGCGGATTCTGCCGTGGGCCCCACCCGTCCCAAAGCACTCACAGGCGGCCCAGTCCTCACGCAGCAGTCCCTCCCAGCTGCGGTCAGAGCAGATGTTCACCCCTCTGCGTCCCGACTGTCCAGACTGCAAATGAATCGCGCATGCGGGAAGCCGCCGCTGGCTGATCCCGCCCTGGCTTACATTCAGGGCGGGATGTAAATGTAAAATGTTCTTTGTCTAAAATAAATCACTGCATTTGACTCATACAGCCTCAGTCACTTACTCACCTTGTCCACTGTGTGTGTGCCTCTCTGTGACATAAGCTAAACATCTAGCTGGCTAGCTCATCATGTCTCAGTCTAAACTGTACACTCAAAAATACAGAAAGGAGTGGGAATCAAACCCTGAATTCAAAGGCTGGTTGAAGCCGTTTATTGGAGATGATACACGGGCATACTGATTTCTACACCAAATTTAGTGATGTAAAAAAAAAACATGACAACTCAAAAGCATACTCAAAAGGCAAAGGGGCCACAGTGTCTCCCGACCCCTCCTGTCTCAGCCCCCAGTATTTATGCTGCAGTAGTTTATGTGTCGGGGGCTAGGGTCCGTCTGCTATATCTGGAGTATTTATTCTCTTATCTGGTGTCCTGTGCGAATTTAAGTATGCTTTCTCTAATTATCTCTCTCTTTCGTTCTTTTTTCTTCTTCTCTCTCTCTCTCTCGGAGGACCTGAGCATTAGGACCATTCCTCAAGGCCTACCTGGCCTGATGACTCCTTGATGTCCCGAGTCCACCTGGCCGTGCTGCTTCTCCAGTTTCAACTGTTCTGCCTGTTTTATGAACATTTTAAAATCTTGTCCATGTTCTGTTATAATCTGCACCCCTCACAGCCTGGTTCCTCTCTAGGTTTCTTCCTAGGTTTTGGCCTTTCTAGGGAGTTTTTCCTAGCCACCGTGCTTTTACACCTGCATTGCTTGCTGTTTGGGGTTTTAGGCTGGGTTTCTGTACAGCACTCTGTGACATCAGCTGATGTAAGGGGGGCTTTATAAATACATTTGATTTGATTTGAAAGCCGTATAACAGTTCCACCCAAAACAAGCTGCCATTTATGGTTTAAAAAAAGGCCACCATGGCATTAGCTATCGCTGAACACTGTTCCATGCTGGCATGTGATCTAGGAGAGAGGAATAAGAGGAATAACGTCGTGACTTTTAGGACAGCCAATAGCTACTTACTGAGGAGTTGGCTTCACTGTAATATGCCCAGTATACCACGACTAATGGTTGTGTCCAGGCACTCTGCTATGCCTTGTGCCTAAGAACAACCCTTAGCTGTGGTATATTGGCTATATGCCACACCCCCTCGTGGCTTATTGATTAAATATATGTTAATTAAAGAACATATTTCTCCTGATCTGTCAATCACAATTTTAAAAGTTCCCTAGCCCCCCCTTCTCCAGCCCTGCGTCTAACCTGACAATGCAGCGGTTCAATTTTCATCAGATGAAGAGCAGCTGTCAAGCGCCCAAAATCGTTCTCATGGTTAATGGCATTTTACTTGATTATATAATCCGAACAATTATTTTAAATGTGTTTTTCACCTGGTGGGTGATAGAGGAAGAAGATATTTTCTTCAACTGACTGCAAGCAAGAGTTTTCACTGAGCTAGCTAACACAGCTAGCTAATGAACGTTAGTTAGCTAACAGCTAGCTACCTCCTTTTAGCTTTCTGCACCACCACAACATGCAGTGTGACCGACCAAGGTTATGACCAGATGGTGTTGTTGTTTCTAACTATAGGGCTAGGGCATACATGTTTTAAAAAAAAAGTATATATGTGCATAGCTGATATTCCCTCTGTCACTCATGGGGAGGGTATTATATTGTAGATCATAAGAGTGATAACGTTAACATTACCCCACATTGAAGTTTAAATACCCGAGAAGGCTACTCTGTCTTGATACCATTAAATTATTTGCGACACTGTGATTGACAACCTGCAATTTTCTGTGACTGATACAATAAGTACTTGCTTAGCAAATAACCACTATCATGTAGCTAGGTATAACGTTACCCAAATCCTAAGGATGATTTGTGAATTCTTTGACGCAATATTATCTTGAAGAAAAATCACGATCTTAATGTTGAATTGTCTGTCAGATAGAGGACAGTATAAAACGGGCGTGTTAGGTCACAGAGCTACAGTATCAGTTAACTGGGCTGAATTACTTCCTTATTCCGAGCTACGGTCGCGAGGATTTAGTTTACCATGCAATCGAATGTGTGTAGTACTTTGGAGTAACTTCTCTTCAAATACTTGGAAAAACGGTCAGTAAGATTGACTCAATTACTTTTTAGTAATAAAAGACAAGTGCTAGAGATACATTGTTGCCAGTCTGTACAGGCAGTACAGATGTATCTTATTTTGTTGAAACAATATGATAAAACCCTTACAAAGTGTTACCACTGAGATTGATGTTAAATTATCGTTAACCTCCGAAGTCACAACAACAACAAATGATCCTAAACAGAATTGATTTCAAAAGTTGTGTATACCAAAATAATGTATAAAGGAAGTCCTTTTACATTCCTTGCTTCTACCTATCTGTCACTTCTTTGTAAATTAGAGTCTTTAAAGCCGTGCTTTGAGTGTGACAGCACAATGTAATGGCTGTGAATTCACATTCTCCTAATACAAGTGAACGATCAGAAGGATACAATAATACTTTCTTTACTTCTTTCCCTGACAGGGTGGCTTCTAGTCAGACAACGTCTGCATTGCTTTTCAGCAGGAATATTGTGCACTTTAGAAGAGGGATGGAATCAAAAAGAGAAGGGAAGGACAAGTTCTTTATAGTGACACGGGGGAACGCGAGAAAAGGCTTCGCCAGAGGATGTATCGGCCGTGTGGAGGCAGAGATGCAGAAGGGAGAGCTGATGGGACTGTTGTATGGAGGTGGCAGCAGTGGGGGTAACCCTAAGAGTGGGGGCATGGTGAAGATAGAGGACACATACCCCCTCACTTGCCACCAGGCCCAGCTGCTGCTCTTCGTGTCCCCCTCCAGCAAACGCCTGGAGCTCCTGTGTAACCCCCAGCTTTTTTTGGCTATCTGTGTGCTGTCTCAGGATGACCTGGTGGTAGTTAAGCACAAGAAGGGTCACCAACCAGGGCTGGTTAGGAACCTAATGCTGATCGGTAAGAAGGAGAACCAAGGGGACCTGCTGATGCTGGGCTTTGAGGTTGAGTTTGTGGTGAGTATGCAACTTATTTAAATCTGGTATCAGCATAGACACTGCCATAGAGAAAGTGGAATGACTTTCAGCATTTTGTCCAATGTATAAGCAAATAATCAGGAATTTCTACTGTCTTTGATCCTCTCATCAATAAGAGAAAAATGTAGCCTAATGATTACACAGTTTGGCAGACACTGTGAACTGTACATGTCAAGTGCACCTAAACCTCTCATTGATTTACATGAGTGACAGCAGGAGACAAGAATGTCTCTCACGCCGCGATCACACTGACAGCGTCATTGCATTTTGGTACACCAGAAGTACATTCATTTCCAATAGAACGCTGCATTTGCCTTGCAGAGGCAGTTGCAGTGCATTCTGTGTGGTGCAAATGTTGGATTTATCAAATGTATGGCGCCAAACTGTATGCATAGACAGCTTGATAGAAATGGTAGCAGAAGGTTGTTTTACTTTTGTTGCACACATATCCAGATGATGCTGCGTACCATTTTGTGCAATGACGCTGTAGGTGTGAACGAGGCATCAGGGGGGAAGATCCATAATGTTATCGGATTAGTTACAGCACATAACTTTTACGTAACATCTGAAATGTAATAACACTGAGGAATTTGCAGTTGCTCGAATGCATTTTGCTGTATTTCTGGCTTACCAGTAGAAACTCTCAGCACGGCTACTGTATAGAGATTGTGTTTACTTGATCAATTTTTTCCTTTCCATTTCAGCAGGACTCTAATCAAACAATGTCATCTAAGAAGCCCGCCCCTCTTCCCCTGTTCAGTGCAGCAGACATTGTCCAGGTTGTCCCAGCGTACTCTGTAGGCCTTGGCCCTCGCTGGAAAGACAGTCATTCAGAGGGTCAGTAGTGCATGTTTACTTGCTGGTGTTCAATCCCCATGCATTCTCATTGATCAGTAAGCAAGCACATAGGCCTACATGTATTTATTTACAAAATATGACACATTTACCTTGCTTTTCTAGTCTTTAAACCCATTACATACTTTACTTGTTTTCTTGTAAGAAGCACAGCAATGGTGCCAGGAAAGAATATCATCTTCTTTGAACGGTTATCATCATTTTAGGACTTACTGTGCATTGGTGCACCTGCAAGCAAAATACCCCTCCACCCGCCTCCCCCTTATCAGAAAGAAATGCTAAAATATAAGTGATACACGTTATTGGATGGCAATGAGCAGCACCTGTGACTAGACAGTGGGCAAAATGCGGTTCTTTGTACAGAACTGGTAAAACTGGCCCAGGTGCTCTGGAATGTAGCAGCAGAGATCATCACATGCTCTGAGCTCTGCATACCTCTTATGGAAATAGACATGTTTACCACAGATCAGTCTCATGACATGGGTCTTGTGACAAGGACAGAAACCATGTGATCCATCAATCTTACCCCTCCTCTTCAACTTCTTCTCCCCCCAGGTCTAAACAGAAAGGCGGTGTCACGTATCAACTCCATGCCTAATATGGGATCTCGTGGACGACAAGTGAGAGATATAAACCACGTAGACCAGAGTGTCACCCCAACCGAAAGCCCGTCACACCACACTTTTGATGTGGGATCCCTGGTGGAGGTAATGTCCAACACTGGGATCACTGTATATGGGGTAATCCAGTGGATGGGCGTTCTTTCAGAAAATAAAAACGACTGGGCCGGAATTGAGCTGGTGAGTGTAACGTGAACTGTTTAAGCAATGTTATTGAGCTTACCTATTATTCTCCTTTTTGAGATTTCAATATCTCAATCAGATTTGATTCCTCAGCAACTCTTTTGCCATCAGGATTATGAGGTGAATAATTGCTCAGACGGGACGTATGGAGGCCAACGGTATTTCACTTGTAAAGGGGGCAGGGCCTTATTTGTGCCCCTAACAAAGTGCAGTCCAGATGGAAGGTTCGTATGTCCCTGCTCTGAAAAGGAGACCCTGAAAGCCACAAATATCCCCCCAGGTTAGACACTACTTGTATAGGTCCTTCCTAACACTAACACATACAGAAGCAGTGTAGACAATCTCCGGTTGTGCCGTTGTAATAATAGCCTTATAAGCATTGGTTTGCATCCCACACCTCAAACCATACACACAATGAATCAAACACCAACCAACAGCAGATATAAAGCATTCATCAGTTGTATTTCTATTATCTAAGTGGTACTTCATGTTTTTGTATGGTTTGCATCAGTCACTCCATTGGAGGAAACAGATGAGAATGTCCCTCCTATCCCTGAGTCGGAAGCCTTGTCTTTGCTCGTGGGCAAGATGAAGGGGATCCAGGGGCACTACAACTCCTGCTACCTCGATGCCACTCTCTTCAGGTAAACTTATTTCCTCTAGCTCATTGTTCCTAACTCATAGATGTCTGACAATTTTACACTGTTGGGCATCATTTTTTGTTGAGCCCAGTTTCTTGTAAGAATTACTTAATGCTGCGCCAGTACTACTGCCAAGCTAACAAAGGTAATACGTCTTTCCACAGTCTGTTCAGCTCATCCATGACACTGGACAGTGTTTGCCACAAACCAGCTGACACAGAACAGAGCATATCTCGCTCTCTGAGGAAAGACATCGTTAACTGTTTGCGCCGGTATAAACATTCTGTACTTGCAGTTTTCTAGATCCTCTTGACCCTCAGGCGTGCCTGTATTATCAACTGCTCTTCAAAATAAGGGCGTTATGACATTGTAATCTACCCAGACTGATAAAGAAAAGGCCTTCTCTCAACGCATGTCTGATATTACTCTGGCCCATTGGTAGTGTATGTTCAGGCCCAGTATATGCACTTTATATGAATGTGAATTTCCATGTCTTGTGTGAGAGTGTGTTGTGTGTATTGCCGTGTGGCCACTGAGAGTGACATCAGTGTGTGTAATCCACAGACAAGGTTTTGTGCCTGCTGAGAGTGTAATGAACTTCCGCAAGCAACTCGGCTGTGACACCTTTGTAACAGAAGAGAAAGGTACTCACACACTTCTCATAGTGTTGTTTCTATGGGTCTCTTAACATAAATGTGATACCAGCCAAGGGAAATTATGTCTAAATTATCATTTTTAAGTGGCTGCAGTGTCTCTGATTTCTCCTAAATGGTGTTATCCTGCCTCCCTGCAGACCCTGAAGAGTTCATCACAATCCTTCTACAGCGGGTCCTGTGCATGGAGCCATTGCTTAAACTAAGGTTTGAACCAGTCACCTCTCTCTGCTGCTCTATTTGACCTCCTGACCCATATATTTCTCTTTCTTGCAGGTTATGCTGTAGGCTACTTATTGCTCCTTGCTTCCCCTCCTCACTCTGCTCATCTCCATTCTAATTGTCTGGACTTCTCTCGGAGTATCTGTTTGGTCACTCTGTCTTGATTGAGTTGCTTAGCTTGATTGTTCTCTGGTTCTCAGATTGAATAACGACACATCTCAGGATGCCTACACATTCCAGATTATTCTGGATAAGGAGCAGGTGACACAGACTCCCACGGTTCAGCAGCTGCTGGATACCTCCTTCCTGTCTTGTGGCCTGAAGTTTGAGGAGGTTGGTGATACTGTGCAAGGTTGTCTAAGGAGACATTTTTACGAGGCCTTGTAGGCCGCCCACTTTTTTTTGAAAGGCAATCCCTTTGCTCTAATGTTTAATGTCTCTATTATATCCCTCAGATCCCATCCTGTCTCATGGTCCAGATGCCAAGGTTTGGGAAAAAGTACAAGATGTTCCCTCACATCATCCCCTCAACAGAGCTTGACATCACAGATCTTCTGTACAACTGTGAGTTACACCATCAGTCAATGTAATGAAGGCTGACAGTGTTTTTGTAAAACGCTGGTCACACGTCTGCCACGTATGTAACTAAGAATAAAAGGCCATACAGTAACTCCCTAAGCATAGCTTGCCATAGTAAACTGTCTTCAGGTTGAGTGACAGCTTCCCACCTTCTTTCTCCCATCAGCCCCCCGAGAGTGCTTCCTCTGTGGGCGTTTGGCAGAGTATGAGTGTCCCCAGTGCCTACAGGACCGCAAGCTCCAGCCAGGAAGAGTCAAACAGTACTGCACTACTTGCAAGACACAGGTAGACACTGTTAAGCAGCATTACTGTTTGAGTTACATATTTTCTACGTGCAAGTTAATTGATTTCCTCTTCTTTATCTTACCGAATCTCCCTCTCTACTTTCCCTCTTCTCCTCCTCCATGTCCACTTCTCCCTTTGTGACAGGTGCACACTCATCCGTCTCGGAAGGGCCACTGCCCTAGAGCCCTGGCAGTGCCAGCGGAGGTTCCGGCAGATGCCCCTTTACCCAGGCACATGATGCAGTTGTTCGCTGTGCTCTGCATCCACACCAGCCACTATGTGTCTTTTGTGAAATATGGGCCTGGCCCTCGCTCCTGGCTCTTCTTCGACAGCATGGCAGACAGATGTGGTGAGATTGACCTCAAAGAACACAATTATTTTATATATAAGAATTTAGTCTATTGCCATCACAAGTCTGTTGAAGCACTGTTTATTTCAAAACCTATTCAGTGGATGTGTGTTAATGGTATCGGGTTGGTAAAACAATCTAAAAGGAAGAACATACTACTATAATCATTTCTCCCGAGGTGCTGAACATCACAGATCTCATGAATGTGCAATTGCAGACTGTTCCATGCTTTGTAATGTTATATGTCTTTCCTGTTCACTAGATATCCAATAACATGCTTTGTCTCTGAACCTCATGACTTGATGTTGAGATAACACTGCACCCTGACTTATGTCTAGTCTTATCTATCTTCCACTCAGATAAATAATAATCTGCCCCCTCTACAGGTGATGACCACAGTGGCTACAACATTCCAGAGATCAGGGCTTGTCCCGAGGTGGGTGACTTCCTGTCTCAGTCAGAGGAGGAGCTAGTGTGGGCTGACCCCTCCCAGGCTGGAGAGCCTGTCCGCAGGCTGCTGTGTGACTCCTACATGTGTTTGTACCAGAGCGCATCCATGGCACTCTACAGATAAAGCCAGCACAAGGCTGATGTGTACTGAGGAGAACACAGCGTTCTCACAACAGTGATAAAATAACCTTGGTTTCAGCATCGCCATGGCATCAGTTCTTTTCACAAAAACAAAACACTGATGATTAGTTGAAGAACTTAAACTTTAAAGGGAAGCTTTTATGATAACTGAAATAATCACCAAGGTCTTCTCAAATGTTTTCCTTTGCCAATGTAATTGACCTTTGTTTCAATAAAGGTTGATTGATGAAGTTGGGGTTAGGAAGGGCAATTTAACTATTGGTAATGTTTTATTGTAGCACATTTTTATGTAAACATATAGTATACTGTAGATTTATGGAATTGAAGTGGATCTATGACTGCTTGTGGAATTCTTGTCAGAAGGCTTGGTGTAGTAGTGCAAAGGAGTCAGGCGCAGGACAGCAGAGATGAGCAACACAAGTAGTTTACTCAAAATATACAACGTCGAAACAAATACCAAATGGACTGACATATCTAATAGCAATTACGCACACAAACATGGGGGAAACAGAGGGTTAAATAATGAACATGTAATTGGGGAATTGAAACCAGGTGTGTATAAAACAAAGACAAAACAAATGGAACATGAAAAATGGATCGGCGTTGGCTAGTAAGCCGGTGACGTCGACCGCCGAACGCCGCCCGAACAAGGAGAGTGACCGACTTCGGCGGAAGCCGTGACAATTATGTTGAATGTCAGTTATTTCCTGCTTTTTTTTTATATTGAATCAATGAAAAAATGTATTATATACAGTACTACCTTGTGTTTGATTGACTGAAAATTTTGTTGAAATGAGAAGGACTAAGTTATCCATTCCCAGTTTAATTTGATTGTAATAGTCTGCTTAAAATGATCAAAATGTGCATTTAAACTATTTAAATTGTGCTTCAGTTAAGGTTGAATTATGCCCAGAAATACCCCAGTTCTTAAAAAAAACATGTTTTGGGTATGGAAGGGAGATAGAAAGAGACACATGCTGTAGATCAGGGGTCCCCAATTACATTAACCCACAGACTGATTTTTATTGAGCGGATGGTAGGGGGGCTGAAACAATTATGAACAATTAGTAACCTGCGAATTGACTGAAGAAGCCCAAACAGATATAGTATTTGACAAAAACATTGATTACATTGGGATACAATCACATTATTGCTCAATGCGTGGGAATACTTGGGAACAGATTTCTTAAATTAAAATCACTTTGATCTGATTTCCTAGTGATTTTACAGTCTTATGTCCAACAACGAAAAACCTTTTTATGAAAATAAATTAAATCAGAAAACTTGGGGCCAAATAAAATCACTGGGACCGAGCTCCCTGCCATCCAGGACCTCTTTACCAGGCGGTGTCAAAGGAAGGCCTTAAAAACTGTGAAAAACTCCTGCCACTGAAGACAGAGACTATTGTCTCTGCTACCGCACAGCCAGCGGTACCGATGCACGAACAAGACCCTGAACAGCCTCTACCCCCAAGTCATAACGCTACTAAATAGTTAATAACCAAATAGCTACCTGGACAATCTGCATTGACGACCTTCTTTGCACTAACTATTTTGACTCGTCACATATGCTGCTGCTGCTTATTATCTATGCTGTCGCATAGTCAATTTACTCTGTAATTATCTACCTCAATTAGCACGTACTCCTCACATCAACTCGGTACTGGTACCCTGTGTATGTAGCCAAGTTATCGTTACTCATTGTGTATTAATTCCTTGTGCTATTATTTATTAGTTTTCCTTCATTGTTAGCATTTCACGGTTAGTCTACGCCAGTTGTTTACGAAGCATGTGACAAATAACCTTTGATTTTATATCAAGGTTTACTCTAATTATGTTGAATTCTTTAAAATAGACATATTTTATTCTCAGGTCATATGTAAACCATTTGAAATAGCTTGGATTTGCCAAGAGGTAGGGATGGGCAGAAGATAAAGCTGCTGTGTAGCTGGTTATGCCTGAATTCTGGCCTGAGTACAACTATTGATGAGGCCAGGGAAGTTAAAAGGGCTGAGAAGCCCTCTTGTGGAGAAAAAGTATATCAAGAGGATTCAACGTCTCACACAGTGGAAAAAGTAGTTATGGTATGGAAGTGATTGTCCTTTAAAAAAAATAATCTAATTCCAAAATCATGGGCATTAATATGGAGTTGGTCCCCCCTCTGCTGCTATAACAGCCTTCACTCTTCTGGAAAGGCTTTCCACTAGATCTTGGAAAATTGCTGAGAGGACTTGCTTCCATTCAGCCACGAGCATTAGTGAGGCCGGGCACGGATGTTGGGCAATTAGGCCTGACTCGCAGTCAGCGTTCCAATTCATCCCAAAGGTGTTCGATGGGGTTGAGGTCAGGGCTCTGTGCAGGCCAGTCAAGTTCCTCCACACCGATCTCGACAAACCATTTCTGTATGGACCTCGCTTTGTGCACGGGGGCATTGTCATGCTGACACAGTAAAGGGCCTTTCCCAAATTGTTGCCGCAAAGTTGGAAGTACAGAATCATGAAAAACAGCCCCAGACTATTATTCCTCTTCCACCAAACTTGACAGTTGGCACTATGCATTGGGGCAGGTAGCGTTGTCCTTGTGACGTGGTGGGGTTGGACCCAGGTGCAGAGAATGGACCAGATTAGGTCTCTCACCAGACCCGGATCCAGGATGTCCCGGGCCGGGACCCACGCCCGCTCTTCGGGATCGTAGCTCTCCCAGTCCACCAGGTACTGCAGGTTCCCTTGGACCCGGCGAGCCTCCAACAGATGCCAGACAGTGTAGTCGAGGAGGCAGAGGAGCAGGTGTGGGGGGAGAGAAGGGACTAGTCCTTACCAGCTTGAGACGGGAGACATGGAAGGACGGACAGACCCTCATGGACCTGGGAAGCTGGACACGATAGGTAACCGGGTTGATGCGACTCAGGATCTTGAAGGGTCCTATGTAGCGAGGAGCGAGTTTCCGTGAATCCACCTTTGAATCCGTGAATCCACCCACACCCATTGACCCGGTCGGAGGAGCCGAAGAGGTCTTTAGTGATGGTTTGCCTGATGTTGATGTCGGGCAGAGGAGTGGAGCAAAGAGGATCGCGCTCTGATCCAGGTGCGATGACATCGTCAAATGAACGCCTCAGCCGATGGCACCCTCGCTTCGGTCTCTTGTTCAGGAAACAGGAAGGGGGCGAACCCAAACTGACACTCGAACGGTGACAGTCCAGTGGACGAGATTGGCAGTGTGTTATGAACACACTCCGCCCAGACGAGGAACCTGCTCCAGTGGCCTGAGTGGATACGAAGCAGCGGAGGAACTTCTCTAGCTCCTGGTTGGCCCGCTCAGTTTGCCCATTCGACTGTGGGTGGAACACCGAGGAGAGACTCATCGATGCCTCCAACAGAGAGCAGAAGGCCTTCCAATACCGTGCGACGAACTGGGGCCCCCAATCTGGGACAATGTCCTGGGGAAGTCTGTGTAGTCGAAAGACATGGCTAATCATGAGATCAGCTGTCTCCTTCGCTGAAGGCAACTTGGGTAAGACGATGAAATGGGCTGCCTTGGAGAACCGACCGATGGCCATCAGGATAGTGGTAAGCCCTTGAAATGGAGGTAACCCAGTGATAAAGTCTACCGACAGATGAGACCAGGGCCGGCTGGGGATGGGAAGAGGTTGGAGCAACCCGGGCCAGTCGCTTACGTGAAGACTTGCTTTGGGCACAGATGGAACAGGCCGCAACAAAGGATCTCATATCCTCAATCATGTTGGGCCACCAGAATTTCCGCCTCAGGAACTCCAGTGTCTGATTAACCCCTGGATGCCCAGTTAATTTAGAGGATTGTAGTAGTACGCGGGACCGGGCTGATCGCGGAACGTAAAGTCTGTTAGTGGGTCCCCCGCTGGGTTCAGGTTCTCGGGTCTGGGCTTGTCGGACCGTGGTCTCAATACTCCATATCACAGGGGCCACAATGCGTGAGCTGGGGATGATGGGCTCAGGATCCCTCTCCTTATTAGAGACATCGTGCTGGCGGGATAGGGCGTCTGCTTTCTTATTCTTGGATCCCGGGCGATAGGCTAGTGGGAAATCGAACCTGTTAAAAAACAGAGCCCACCTAGCCTGGCGAGCGTTCAACCTCTTGGCTTCTTGAATGGAGATCAAGTTCTTATGGTTCTTGACATATAGTTGATTCTGCAGGTTGCATCTCAGGACTTGGCAAACGTGCAGTATGTGTTCAGGAAGGGTCTTGGAGAAGATCAGGATGTCGTCAAGGTTAACAAAGATGAACCGATTCAACATATCCCTAAGAGTGTCATTGACCAATGCTTGAAAGACTGCCAGTGAGTTCGATAATCCGAAGGGCATGACTAAATACTCATAGTGGCCACTAGGGGTGTTAAAGGGAGTTTTCCACTCATCTCCTTCCCTGATTCTCACCAGATTGTAAGCGTCGCAGAGGTCCCGTTTGGTGAAGAATTGGGCCCCTTGGGCCAACTCCAAGGCAGCGGACATCAGGGGTAGGGGGTAACGATTCTTGATCATAATTTGGTTCAGCCCTCTGTAATCGATGCACGGACGCAGGCCTCCATCCTTACCCATGAAGAAAAAGCCTGCACCAGCTGGGGATGTAGAGGGGCGAAATAATCCTGCCTCCAGCGACTGTAATTGCCCATAACCGCTGCTTCAGGGGTCGAGAGGGAGTACAGACGGCCCCGGGGAAGTGTGGAGCCGGGTAGGAGTTCTATGGCACAGTCGTATGGATGAAGGCCTCCCAGAGTTCGTAGTATTCGGGAGGAAGAGCGGTCTTCATGGATGCAGGAGGACATGACAAAGCTCTTGGTTGGGGTCTTAGACATTTAGTCTGGCAGTCCTTGCCCCAGTCTAGTAAGGCCTCCCGGAGTTCGAAATATTCGGGAGGAAGAGTGGTCTTCAATGGATGCAGGAGGACACGAAAAAGCTCTTGGTTGGGGTCTTAGACATTTAGTCTGGCAGTCCTTGCCCCAGTCTAGTAAGTGTCCCGTGGACCAGGAGAATAGTGGGTTATGTAGCGCTAGCCAGGGGTACCCTAGGATAAGGAGGTTCTCAGGAGCAGTGATCAAAAGAAATCTAAGTGTCTCTGAGTGATTCACCTCAACCTGCAGTAGAATGGGCTTGTTCTGATATTCCACCTGGCCGGAGCCAGTGGGGCGTCCATCTAGGGTTTGAATCTGCAGAGGGATAGGACATTTCACGAAGGAGATTTGTAATTCTCTGGCGAAATCTTGATCAATTAAGTTATCTGCTGCCCCAGAGTCCACAAAGGTTTATATCTGGTGCTGACTGTGGAGGGTTGCGGGTAGTAACAGACGGTGACTGGGTAGCCGGGAGGTAACTGCACAGCGCGTCAGAACCTTGACAGTCCTGGTATTCACTAAATCCAGATTTGTCCATCGGACTGCCAAATGGTGAAGCGTGATTTATCACTCCAGAGAACGCGTTTTCACTTCTCCAGAGTCCAATGGCGGCGAGCTTTACACCACTCCAGCCAACGCTTGATATTGCGCATGGGGATCTTAGGCTTGTGTGCTGCTGCTTGGCAACGGAAACCAATTTCATTAAGCTCCCAAACAAACAGTTATTGTGCTGACGTTGCTTCCAGAGGCAGTTTGGAACTCAGTAGTGAGTGTTGCAACCGAGGACAAAAAAATGTACGCGCTGCATGCTTCAGCACTCGGGAGTCCCGTTCTGTGAGCTTGTGTGGCCTACCACTTTGCGGCTGAGCCGTTCTTGCTCCTCGATGTTTCCACTTCACAATAACAGCACTATCAGTTGACCGGGGTAGCTTTAGCAGGACAGAAATGTGATGATCTGACTTGTTGGAAAGGTGGCATCCTATGACGGTGCTACGTTGAAAGTCACTGAGCTCTTCAGTAAGGCCATTCTACTGCAAATGTTTGTCTATGCAGATTGCATGGCTGTGTGCTCAATTTTATACACCTGTCAGCAACAGGTGTGGCTGAAATAGCCAAATCCACTAATTTGAAGGGGTGACCACATAGTTTTGTATATACTGTATAGTGTACTTTATAAAGAAAGGTGCAGTTTGGCATATCATGAACTAAAGCATGTGGTCTCTACTGAGGGGAGGAGTTGTTGGTATTATCTCATGTTGTTCCTCCATCAACGTTGATAATCTTCATAAAGATATTTAGCCACACTGATCTGAGAGGGTCTTAAAACGATTCCAACACAGAACAGACTTCTCAACTGGTCAATCTGAGAACTGAGGGGAAATATAGTAGAAACACCAAAGTTCTAAATGTGAATAATTAATTGACTATGAATGATTTGCTGACTCAGCAAAAGTGTGTATGATCCACATAATGTACATGCACCACTAAAACGCTTATTTTCACAATGTATTCCAGTGCAGTAGTACCTTGACTACAGTGCAAATAGAGTATTACTCTCAAATATTCCACATTCATTCAGCCTGATCTTGCAAGACATCCTCAACTCTGCCAGCCAAAACTATGAGCCCTGGGAGAGAACTAAGTGGGATGCAAGGGAGTTGGGCTTACTGCAATATTCCTGATGGACAGCAGATAACATTATATCAACACACTGTAAAATGTTCAATCCAAAAATAGGCTTATAATATTGACATACCAACTCAGTGGTCTCCACTGTGCACTTTGAATAAGTGTTATAAATGCACTACAGTTTTCCAGTAGACCTACCAGTTTCATTATATTTGATTGCTCCTGGTAACTGCATTCTCCAGTTCTTCCATGTTTTTCCAATTTAAAATGTTGAAGTTGTTCCAAACGTCAAATTTCAAAGTGTTTAAGGTTAAGTTTAGAAATTAACTCAAAATTCTTAAGGTGAGATATTAACTATGAACGGTTAAGTTAAGGGTTACAATTTGGGAAAGACGATAAAAAACGTTTCTATTGCTGGAATCAAACTTGCAACCTTTGGAATCAGTGGCCAGTTTCCACTTCATTTCCCGACGTCCTCAGACATTGATGGACATCAAATACTGACATGTATCACGGGGGATCTGGCTGGTCATGATAGTTCCATCCTATGGACATTCTCTCAGATACTGGTGGTGGACTGCAGTATTTCCAGTAGGGCCAGAACAGCATCAATTGATTTATCAAATCACCATTCCATTTCCTATGGGCTCTACACAGTTGCTTCTGCACCTCAAATTGTCACTGCTAAAGAAAGATATGTTGCAGCTATTTATCTATTCAGTTCTAATGCACAAAGAAACCTCTATCTGATCAAAATGGCCCTTTGGTGTGTGCTGTTTGGTGCTATGTTGCATAGAATTCGGAATTAGAATAATAAAATGGACATGAAAGGTCTTATGACAGTAAAGGTCAGCCATTTTGGTCAGGGAGTTTGTAAACCATGGTCAGCCAGTGTGCTGTGATAAGATTGAATTAAATCAAATCAAATACTTGTCACATGCACCGAATACAGCAGGTGTAGACCTTACCGTGAAATGCTTACTTACAAGCCCTTAACCAACAATGCAGTTCAAGAAATAGAGTTAAGAAAATATTTACTAAATAAACTAAAGTTTTTTAAAAAGTAACACAACAAAATAACAATAACGAGGCTATATACATGGGGTACCGGTACCGAGTCAAAGTAGGAGGGGGGTCAATGTAAATAGTCCAGGTGGCCAGTAGATTAATTGTTCAGCAGTCTTATGGTTTGGGGGTAGAAGCTGTTAAGGAACCTTTTGGACCTAGACTTGGCGCTCCGGTACCGCTTGCCATGCAGAAGTAGAGAGAATAGTCTATGACTTGGGTGACTGGAGTCTTTGACAATTTATTGGGCCTTCTTCTAACACTGCCTAGTATATAGGTCCTGGATAGCAGGATAGTGAAGTATTGGGCCGTAAGCACTACTCTCTGTAGCGCCTTACGGTCGGATGCCGAGCAGTTGCCATACCAGGCAGTGATTCAACTGGTTTGGATGCTCTCGATGGTGCAGCTGGATAACTTTTTGAGGATCTGGGGACCCATGCCAAGTCTTTTCAGTCTCCTGAGGGGGAAAATGCATTATCGTGCCCTCTTCACGACTTTCTTGGTGTTTGGACCATGAAAGTTTGTTGGTGATGTGGATACCAAGGTACTTGAAACTCTTGACCTGCTCCACTACAGCCTTGTCGATGTGAATGGGGGTGTGTTCGGCCCTCCTTTCCCTTTAGTCCATGATCATCTCCTTTGTCTTGCTTAAGTTGAGAGAGAGGTTGTTGTCCTGGCACCACACTGCCAGGTCTCTGACCTCCTTCCTATAGGCTGTCTTGTTGTTGTTGTCGGTGATCAAGCCTATCACCGTTGTGTTGTCAGCAAACTTAATGATGGTGTTGGGGTCGTGCACCATGGCCTGGTACGGGAATTGCTCCATCCACAACCGCAAGGCCCTCCAGCAGGTGGTGAAGATCGCCCAGTACATCACTGGGACCGTGCTCCCACCCATCCAGGACATGAGGTCTGATAACAACAGGCTCAGAGACAGTTTCTATCTACAAACCATCAGGCTGCTGAACACTTGAACACTTTGAATACCTGCTCTTATTCTCCGCACCTTAGCACACATTCACTCACTCACACACACACACCCACACAGACATACACGCATCCACTCACACACACACACATACATTTATGCTACACACACATCACGTCTGCTGCTACCAGACTATTTTTATGATTTCTAAATACTGCACAATTTAAACACTTGCCCCCTTTCCCAAAACACATGTAAGTATTGGATTATAAATTGTGCATTCCTGCATTATACTTATGCTAAAATGTTTATTCTATTCTACTGAGCCATTTTACTTTATGTTCATATTCTTCTTTTATTATTTGTTATTGTTGTTGCACTATCAAGAAGGAACCTGTGAGTAAGCATTTTATTGGACTGTGTATACCATGTATATCCTGTACATAAGATTAATATGACTTGAAACTTGATCTGCACAGTATGTTTAGCTAGAAATCAATTGTAATGATTCCAAAAATTTCTCAAATTAACTGACAAAATCACAACATTCCATACAAAAAATGCAGTCAATCGACAGCCATACATTGGCTGAAATCGGTTGATGATAAGACTTAGACAAGTTGTAAATGCAATAAATACTGATATTATAAACTGAGTAGTTCGAGCCCTGAATGCTGATTGGCTGAAAGCGGGTATGACAAAACGTTTATTTTTACTGTTGGTAACAAGTTTATGTTGGTAACAAGTTTATAATAGCAATAACGCACCTTCGGGGTGCGTTATGGGCTGTATCCAGGCACAAACATTGAGACATTTATGGTTTGTTTACATATATATTAGAGGCTATTTATACAGAAAATGTGTATAACACCTGTATGAACTGTATTTATAATTATACGACTAGTGTTGTAAAGTACTTAATTAAAAATACTTTAAAGTACTACTTAAGTATTTTGGGGGGGTATCTGTACTTTACCTTACTATTTATATTTTTGACTTTACTTTTACTAAACTACATTCCTAAAAAAAATACTGTACTTTTTACTCCATACATTTTCTCTGACACCCAAAAGTACCCGTTACATTTTGAATGGCTATCAGAACAGGAAAATTGTTACATCCATGCACTTATCAAGAGAACACCCCTGGTCATCACTATTGCCTCTGATCTGGCGGACTCACTAAACACAAATGCTTCCTTTGTAAATTATGTCTGAGTGTTGGAGTGTGCCCTCTGGTTATCCTTAAAGATAAGAACAAGAAAATTCTTAATATTGGGAATTTGAAAGTATTTATAATTTTACTTTTCATACTTAAGTATATTTTAGCAATTACATTTACTTTTGATACTTAAGTATATTTTAAACCAAATAGTTTAAACCTTTTACTCAAGTAGTATTGTACTTGGTGACTTTCACTTTTACTTGAGTAATTTTCTATTAAGGTATCTTTACTTTTACTCAAGTATGACATTTGGGTACTTTTTCCACCACTGTATACGACAATATTTTAGGTTAACAATAATTATATTACACAATTTCTGATAGCCCTAACCATGTATGCATGTTTTGTAGAAACTACGTGGGACCACTGAACGCGTGGGACGGAGAGCACGTTTTGAGGGGGGCTAAAAGTGACCAACTGCTTTTTCCCACCCATTTAAAAAGACAGGCGCATGCGCACTTACATACAATTTGGACTTAGACTGTTACACAACTGTTTCTTTCTTCATTCTGCCCGCATCACCTCGCCGGCAGTTTCCTCCAACACGTTTCACACTTTGCTTTTAACAGATGAATAATTGAAAATGAGTGGAGATCATTCCCACAACGATAGCCAGGTAACATTTGTAATCGTTTGCCGTGTCATTGCGAAAGAGCTTTGTAGGACATTAAACTCGCTTGCTGTTTTATTTGCCTCAGCAGCCAGGCTACACTAACGTTAGCTAGCTAGGTAACTTGGCTAACTAGCCAATCAACAGTGAATATAATTGCCACAAATGTTACAGAAATACGTGTTTTGTCATACTTTTAATATTGTGATTTTCAGATAATATAAAGTAAAGTCCATTCAACTAAACTTTGTGGCTAACTGAGGATGGCAAAGGCACTGTGCGCTAGCCCGTTAGCCATTTTATCAGACTAGTCTCAATTGACATCCATCAGCAGGGTTGCTAGCTAGTCGTTAGCCAGCGAGCTAGCCAACAAGTTCAAAGTTATCCAGCTAGCAAGCCATCAATCAAGAAGCATGGCTAGTTAACCAATCTTTGTTTTACAATTTGCAGATAGACTCCGGCTCTCGGGTCAATGGTAAGTTTAACGTTAATGTGTCAAACTGAAATGTCACTGATTTTCTCCTTCAAATTCTGACGTGTCCACACTGTAGTTATCTATCTGCTAACATGGGCTAGTTCGCTAGCCAGACTATAGCTAGTTTAGCAAAGGGCAGAAATGGCGTCCAGAGACTAAGTCCTCTGCCTCACTCACAAGCGCCTATTGTTCAAATGGGTGGCTCTTTAATAGCTTTTAGACATTTTATAAACTCGATCTGATCACAGATTCTTAAAGAACTTGAGGTTTTTTATTGGTATGCCAAATTGGATTTTGTTGTTGGCCGGCTTAAAATGCCACATTCCGAGTCTAAAAGTAAGGGTTTGGGGGTTGAGAACTTAGTCTCTGCGCCATTTTCTTTTTTCTGTCTAGCGGTCTGACTGTAGAAAACATAGCTGAAGTGCAGATGGCTGTGATATGGAGGGGAAACACGCAGGACCGTTTGTATCAAGACATGATTTCCAGCGGTGGAGGAAGTAAAATCATCTGATGGCCCCGTTTTGCTTTTAAACAACATTGTATAGTCGTATCAGAATGTATTATGGTTAATTTTGTATCATATAGAAGTTAATTTACATTAGCTAGTTGTAGACTAAACTACAATGCTGGATTTTATAACATCCCTGACAGATTTGTGGTGCAAGTTTGACAATGCACATTGACTTCCACTACTAACACAATTCTTTATGACTGAATTCATTTTCTTTGATAGCTTTGTTGGCATGGTCTAAACCACATGGCCACTGAGGCTTAACAAGTTAAACCCCCAGCAGTGGTATATAAGTATGAATTACCCTTTTTAAGGTTTCAGAAGCTACAACATGCTTCCCCTCACCACTAAGTACACCCTTTTTTATGAAAGATTATTTCTGAACAATTTCTAAACAGGTCATGTCAATTCATGTTTACTTCTCACATGATAGTGTATTTCTTATGGACAAGGACTCCACTCCTAGGCCTTGGGACAGCATGGTTGGCTGCCTCAACATCCTACAGCTTTGAACAAACTAATCATTTTTCCTGATTTAGTTTTGTGAATCTGTTTCAAAGTCCAGATAGGGATTGGGCTTTTAACATGCAAAGAAGCGATCGCTGTCCCAATTCAAATATAAAGTTGTCAGAACACTGCATTGAACACATGTTATACTGTGGCACATCTCAGAACAGCCTTTCCTGCATCAGAAAATGCCCTGCTCACAGCGATTTTGAATGAATAGTTTGTTGTCTTGGTTATCACCATCACATAGTGAGCTCCTGATATGGTCGTGTGTGTCTGTTGGTAGAGCACGACACTGGACATGCCATAGTTGTGGGTTCGATTCCCATGGAGGGGCAGTATGGAAATGTATGCACTCACTACTAAGTTGCTCTGAATAAGAGCGTCTGCTAAATGACTAAAATGTAAATGTAAATGTAGTGTGGACTGTCCATTGTTGGTCAGAACAGCCTATGTCAAGCACAAAACCTGTTCCCTTGTTAGAACATGGAATACAGGGGTCCAATGGAGACTCAGGGGTTAAGAGCTGTCCCTGTATACAAGACATATTTATTCCTTGTTTTGTCTTCCGCAGTAGTGGAGCATGGGGCCCTGAAGTGAAAGCAGCCAGTCACTGATTTGCTCTTGTTTGTTAGATTTAAGAAATGCTTAAATGATATACCCACTACACACATCATTACAAGGTATATAGGCAAACATCAGTCCAAGCTCTGCAGGGGCTTACCCCAAAGAGTCCTCAGACGAGTTTGTTTATAAATACCATGATACAAATTGTTTAGATTTTATTTCATGACTCTGAAGACCTATAGCCCACATTCCTACTTCAGTCCCTAACTAATAGATTCTACCGATGCCAACATCTTAATTTAATCTTGCATCTGTGTTCTCTTTGGTTTCAAATGCATTTATTGCCTGCCATAGGTGATGTCAGATCATGAGGAAGGGGAAATCTGTTTTGTTTATTGGTGTCTCGACCAGTAGTTTGCTGTGGGGCATAGAGCCTTGTGACTGAGTCCCTTATTTTAACGCCTCACACCTTTCAAAACATGTCTCGATTGCACTAGGAGAAAGTAATTTAATGTATTATGTTTCTTTGGCTGTCAACTTTTGTTTGACTGTGAAGTACCCGTCTTGTATATGTATCAACTAAGGAGAGAAGATTGGCATTAATTTAGCTACTGTTGCTGCTTGTAGGGGTTTGGTTAAATGAAAGCAGATGGACTAGGCCTGTTAGAACTTGCGCCCTCTTTTCATCCATGTTGAAACAACTGTTTCAGAGTAAAAATGAACCTCAACTATCAATGGGCACTAGGAGGTGCTCTCTTACCATGTATGGCACATTATCTCATGGCCCTAAGTCTGACCTGAATTTTTTTAAATGAATTTGTGAAGGTTGTTCTGTTAAGTGTTTGATATGTCATGATCAAGGGCCCCAAATCCAAATGTGCCTGAAGTTCACTGTAGATGGTCCTATTCTATGTAACCTCTACCAACCAGTAATGTATTCCGGCTGACATGGATGCACATACAATCCGACTGTCAGTATTCAGATTCACACCCAGGCGTTGGATGAGTGTTCTGGCCTAGCACTTCCTGAGCCAAGAACCACTCTATCTAGTCAGACATTACAACACTGTAGAATCTTCCAATGTCTTTTTGTGCACATATTTGTATTTAGCTTCTTTTTTTGAGGGAGGGGGTATTTTTTTACTAACCTTTTAGTTTTCGCCGTGGAAACTTGTCTGAACTTGTTTTGTGTGTTTCTTAAGCATAGACTGGAGTATTGTTTACTTATTGTTCCTGGTGAGGTAGATGTTTTCTTTTGTGTTTAGTATTGGCTGTTTTCACCTGCTGGGTTTAGAGAAGGGTTGAAGAAAAGTGGATATATTTACAGAATGTTTCTGTAGCCTAAATGTTTCCTATTCCTCTGGAAATGGTAATTATTTAGCCTTTTCGTCAGTTCTCGTTTGAATAACTTTCTCCTTTTGCAGATTCTCATAAGCATAAAGATAAGTACAAGGATAAAGAACACAAACACAAGGACCACAAGAAGGACAGGGAGCGTGAGAAATCAAAATATGGCAACAGGTATGACTCCAGTCTTTTAAGCAGGGCTACATAGGTGAAACTTAGTGCGTCACTAGGGCAGTAATTGACACCCACACATTTGCTTTGTTGAGCTCTTTAACGTAGCTGTTTGTATGATGATTTGTCTGATAAGCCGGGTATGTATGAATGGGCATAGGACCAGAGACTCCTCACTGTTTTATTGCTATAGTATATCCTCAAATGTACACTCTTAGTTGATTTCCTTATTGGTATGTTCAATCTGATGCTGATGTAATCTGTGAAATTCCAGTGACCATAAGGAGTTCTCGGAAAAGAAACACAGAGAAAAGGAGCGAATAAAGCACAAAGATGTCAGCACAGACAGACACAAGGACAAACACAAGGAAAAAGACCACAGGAAGGATGAGGTGTGCTAATTATCCAATGGAGATGGATGCATCGCTGCCATTTTGGTTTCGATGTGTCAATCAGTTTGTAAAATATTTGTCCAGTCTCTTCCTCAGTCATAACCTGAATTTATAGCTCTTAACATTTAAAAAAAAATGCATGTTTTAACTCTTCATTGTCATCTTGCAGATCAAGCCAAAGAAGGAAAAGGAGAATGGCTTTGCCAGGTAGGTTTGGTTTGTATTGCTAATTTAACATTTGTGCTGCTTACAAATGCTGGTTACATATCTAGGGCCCTATAAAATCAGCGATTCTTTTATTTTTTATATTATTATATATATTTTTTGTTGTCAAGAGTCTTATGTTTATCCCCAAATTCATTTTTTTCTCTCCAGTTTTTGGTCTCAATCACACTTTTTTTAAATAGAAAAACATGGGATGTTCTAAATCCATAACAATGCTGAGACCACTTTTGAAGTCTATAGAAAGCTAAGAAATGTACATTTTCTGTAGTGTTTATGTGATTCCAGAGTTTGCTAAATAAATTGCTGCTTAATTGATGCAAATAATCATATCGTTCTGCCAGTTAGACATAACTACAAAGTAGCCTAACATTTAATTGAGAAGCCTTTCATCTCGACCAGAAGGTTATTATTAGCATCATTGCTAACGTCTACACAGTGTAGACATGTGCACGGGGCATTCCTGTGCCATTGCAGGAAAATACTAATCACATTTTGTTCATGTGTTATGATTAACTTGGGCAAATTAATGCATTTTCTATAGTTCAATACACTAAGTTGATTTCCTATTAATTTCAATACATTTTTGAATATTGTTAAATTCTGTTATAATGTCTGCATTCCGTGCGCATTTTCCACAACAGATTTTATAGGACCCTACATATTTGATTTCAAATGCACAATCAATGTTTGAATTCTATCACCAGCCCTCATCGCATTAAGACGGAGCCGGAAAATGATCACTTCCACCACTCTCCCAAGTCCCTGAAAAGAGAGCGTGACAATGACGAGTGAGTAGATCTGTACTTAACTCTGTCAACTGACCCATTTCTTCCTCAGCCTTTGGCCCTGTTACATTTGAACGATAAAAATGTTGGCTGTAGTTGCCATGTTTATTCCAACCCCATCTGGTTTTTCCTCGTTCTGTTGGGAAATGACAATGTTTGGTCATTGTTGGCTTTGCAAGAACCACACAGCTGTCTTTCGGTATGGCTATGTAGTTTGGTGTAGAGAAGACCAAGATAGTTGTTGAATCTACCATTAGTCAGGCCTCCTTATAAGGTGTTTTTGTTTTTTTAGAATTGAATTCAAGCCCAAAAAAATTAAAATTGAAAATGACAGAGTGGACAAGAAGGCGAAGAAGAGGAAACAAGAAGAGGTAAGTGGACATCTTTGGATTTCATATTGTATCTATTTCAGTGATCTGTTGCGAGAAAGGAGACTCTCTTTGTTTCTTGTAAAGGACATCAAGCCCAAAAAGACACAAAAAAACAAGAAAGGGGAAGTTGCTGACGGGAAAAAGAAAGCAAAGAAGGAGCCTGAGGAGAAGTGGAAATGGTGAGTGTCAAAGTTGCCCTCCAGCTGTGTTGCTGCACAGAGCTTTTGTGAAGGCACACCGACTGCCTCGTTATGGAATGCACATTATGGTGATGGATGTTCTTTGTATCTCTGTTGGACAAAGGATTTAGTTTGTGCATCAACCATCACTTCACGTTGTTGTACCCTGTTGGACTACAGGTGGGAAGAGGAGAGGGCAACAGACGGTTCCAAATGGAGGTTTCTGGAACATAAAGGCCCAGTCATGGCAGCATCTTACGAACCTCTTCCCAGCAAAGTCCGATTTTTCTATGATGGTAAGATTAGTACTCAAGTGCTGCTATTTCTATCACACTTGGTCCATTTATGAGTGGGCGTTGCTGAGTGGAAATGGAGGGTTTGGCTGGCTGAACAAGTCGCTGTTGAAATCCCTCTGTAGGGAAGCAGATGAAGCTCGGCCCAGAGGCTGAGGAGGTGGCCACCTTCTTTGCCAAAATGCTGGACCATGAGTACACGACCAAGGATGCCTTCCGGAAAAACTTCTTCAAAGACTGGAGAAAGGTAGTGAATGTTTAAGGCTGAATACCTGGAGTTTGCAATTGCATTTCTTAGACATTTCATATTTTTAGAAATGGGGATTTGGAACAGTAATTCCATACACACATGATCATGACTTGTCTACCTTTTGTTCCCTCTCCTACAGGAAATGACCTCTGAGGAGAAGTCCAAGATCACAGACCTGAAGAAGTGTAACTTCAATGAGATGGGGGAATACTTCAAGGCTCAGTCTGAGGCCAGAAAGGCCATGACTAAAGATGATAAACTGGTGAGCAAGAACAATACTTTGTGCTTTTTCTTACATTTGTCCTTTTTATTATTATTTTTTTTTTAATAACCCTGTTCGGACCACGACTGTCCAGTGAAGTTCTACATGGGGCAGTAGAGGTAATACCTGGAATCTTCAGGCCGGTCCGGTGTTCCAACAACTACCCAGATCTAACTGGTTTGTCTCTGGTTCTCTGCTTCTTGTAGAAAATCAAAGTGGAGAACGAACGCCTCCTACAGGAGTATGGCTTCTGCATCATGGACAACCACAAGGAGCGCATTGCTAACTTTCGCATTGAGCCCCCGGGCCTGTTCCGTGGCCGAGGAGACCACCCCAAGATGGGCATGCTGAAACGCCGCATCCGCCCTGAGGACATCATCATAAACTGCAGCAAGTGAGTGACAGGGTCCTGGGTAGGGGTGCACCGGTACATGTATTCATACCGAACTGTTTGGTATGGGGACCTCAAACCGGTCCGCACTGTGAACTTAAATGAATACGTGAAATTATTATTTTTAATTTTTTTAAACACTAGGCCAAAAGGCTATGCCTAGTTTGCGTTGTAAATCTGATCTGAGAACATTTCAGGCTATTTTGTTAAAACGACTAGAGCCTATGCGCACATTGTAATCAGAATTCTAGTCTTAATTGATTGGCACATTTTGTAAGGCGCAGCTGGGAACTAGTTCTGTACGATGGCGAGTGGTGGGGTCCATAAACTAGGAGTCTCAGTGGTTTAAATCTCCAGTTTGGGAACATTTTGGCTTCCCAGTAGATTAGGAGAGTACCCTATGCAGCTGCCAACACCTCAAACATGTTGACACATTTACTCCGACATCACCGGAGTATTCCTACCACCGGAGCAAGACGGAAACTCAATAAAACACAACTTAGTATCCGCTCTGCATTCAAGCAGCCCTTCGAGCGTTGGGCCAGTAACCGGAAGGTATCCACCTTTCTCTTTACACCGCTGATTACAAACCGGGGGTGAACCTCTACACTCCTAGCCCTGGGTGCAGGTGGAAAAATGAACATAATGAAAGAAAAGGCTTACAATTTTTTTCTACAGCGCTTTCCCCTTCTCTTGATTATATTAACCGATGGACTGCTTGTTTGGACCAGATTAGTGTGTGTATGTCTGGATACTTGCTCTGACTCAGCCACTCTATTCTTTCTCTCTCACACAGGGACTCCAAGCACCCCAAGCCTCCCCCTGGTACCAAATGGAAAGAGGTGCGTCATGACAACAAGGTGACCTGGCTGGTGTCGTGGACAGAGAACATCCAAGGCTCTATCAAGTACATCATGTTGAATCCCAGCTCAAGAATCAAGGCAGGTTGACTAGCAGGTTCCTCTTTATTATGGCTCATGGGGGTTGCAGTGATGGTGGGGGCGGGCGACGTCTTGTATTGTTAGCTTTTAACAAAGTCTCTCTTGAGACGCCAAAGTCTGCAGTCCTATTTAACGTTTCTCAATTCATTTATTTTTATCCCGTTTCTCCCCAATTTCGAAGTATCCAATTGTCTAATTGCTGCAACTCAGCTCGGACTCGGGAGAGGCGAAGGTCGAGAGCCGTGCGTCCTCCGAAACAACCAACCAGGCCACACTGCTTCTTGAAACAATGCCCACTTAACCCAGAAGCCAGCCACACCAATGTGTTGGCGGAAACACTGTGCACCTGGCGACCGTTTCATCGTTCACTGCGCTCGTCCTGCCACAGGAGTCACGCTAGTGTGCAATGGGACAAGAACATCCCTGCTGGCCAAACCCTCCCCTAACCCGGACGATGCTGGGCCAATTGTGCACCACCCCATGGGTCTCCCGGTCGCGGCCGGCTGGGACAGAGCCTGGACTCGAACCCAGAATCTCTAGTGGCTTTAGACCACTGCGCCACTCGGAGAACCAACCTTTCTCAATTCTGTTTATTTCTTACATATTTGTTCATTATTGTGCCCCCTGTCTCTTCCCCCTGATTGCTGTAATGGTGTATGTTGATCTGCAGGGAGAGAAGGACTGGCAGAAGTATGAGACAGCCCGAAATCTGAAGAAGTGTGTGGACCGGTTAAGGAACCAGTACCGCGAGGACTGGAAGTCCAAAGAGATGAGGATCCGACAGAGAGCCGTGGCACTCTACTTCATCGATAAGGTGAGACTGCTGCCACACACACACACACACACACAGCTCCAAGTTTGGTTGTAACATGTTCCCTGTGTTGCTGTGCACCAGCTGGCTCTGAGAGCAGGTAATGAGAAGGAGGAAGGGGAGTCTGCGGACACAGTGGGCTGCTGCTCCCTCAGAGTGGAACACATCAACCTGTACCCCGAGAAGGACGGCCAGGAGTTTGTGGTGGAGTTTGACTTCCTGGGTAAAGACTCCATCCGCTACTACAACAAAGTCCCTGTGGAGAAGAGGGTAAGGCCTTGAAGAATTGGCATTTGGTTCACCAGAACATTTTCTATGTCCTTTGTCACTCGAGTTGAACTACAGTGGTTTCTGGATTACTCTCACTTTTGAGAAACTTTCACCTTGTTATTCTTATGAGTTGTAAATATTCTGTCCTCCTTTTCTTAGGTATTCAAGAACCTGCAGCTGTTCATGGAGAACAAGCAGCCAGAGGATGACCTCTTTGACCGGCTCAATGTAAGAACAAAAAAATACTTTACTGAGGAAGGAATTTCAATTCACGTTACTTGTGAATTGCAGTGTATTAGGTATGTCGCTGGACCTTGAGGGAAAATGAAGACCCTGTTTGACGTGTGGGAATTGGATGTCATCTTGTAATTCTGCGTCTCTTGCCATCAGTCATATTTAATGGTGGCATTCCTCTCCATCCTCCATCTCTCCAGACCTCCATTCTGAACAAGCACCTTCAGGAGCTGATGGACGGGCTGACGGCCAAAGTGTTTCGTACCTACAACGCCTCAATCACCCTGCAACAGCAGCTGAAGGAGCTCACCAGCCGTAAGTCCCCACGGTCATGAAGCCCCACCGAGACAGAGGGTCTAAGAATGCACAACCTACCGAAAACACATTTCTCATATTCTGGTTCGGTATGACCAGAGGTGGGAACTGGGAGGAGCTGCATGGATGACATGAGAGCTCCAGAATGTTGTAGATATTCGTGTGCAGGTGGTCACTTGTAATATGGTGTAAAGTCTATAGCAAGAGTCAAAGTAATGTCCATTTTCTCCTCTACTTGTAGCGGATGAGAACCTTCCAGCCAAGATCCTGTCGTACAACAGAGCCAACAGAGCTGTGGCCATCCTGTGTAACCATCAGAGGGCCCCGCCCAAGACCTTTGAGAAGTCCATGCAGAACCTCCAGACTAAAGTGAGTTACGGGGAGGACACACGGCCAGTCGACCTGACAGATGAGACAGCTATTTGCTGATGGGAGAAAAAGGAAACAAATACTATGCTATGATTTGGGATTTTGTTTTGTTTATTTGACTTGTTTTTAGAGTTATGTTTGTCTGCTGGATGCATACTTTCCCCTTGGTTATTTTAGGAATATTTGGCTTTAATTTCTCTTTATAGCTGCATAGTAAGAATCCAGCTATACTTGGCCTTAGTTTCAAGATTATTGACGTTGATAATATTTCTACCAGATTGACGCAAAGAAGGACCAGCTGTCTGATGCTAAGAGGGATGTGAAGAGCGCCAAGGCTGACCTCAAAGTACGGAGGGACGAGAAGTCCAAAAAGTAAGTATGTGGATAGGATTGGCTTGTTGAGGCATCCACTGGTACTTGTATGCTGGAATGTACACGTAGCTGATTCTTTCCCTTGCTTCCCCAGAGCTGTGGAGACCAAGAAGAAGGCTGTGGAGAGGCTAGAGGAGCAGCTGATGAAGCTAGAGGTGCAGGCGACTGACCGCGAGGAAAACAAGCAGATCGCTCTGGGCACCTCCAAACTCAACTACTTGGATCCACGCATCTCTGTGGCCTGGTGAGACACGACCACAAACTTGTTGACAATAATGCACAGCATCTTGCTTTCTCCATTGCTTGCCCCTTGGCCCACACACTCAGTTGCTCAGGATATGTGGCACATGTGGCTGCCTTTTGATTAGTTAAAAGTAGTGAGTGAGTTGATGGGTTTAGTTTCGAGAGTCTAAACTCCTGGACGGTTTATCATTCTAGTATCCTTCTGCTGTCTCCTAGGTGTAAGAAGTGGGGGTATCCCTATCGAGAAGATCTACAACAAAACTCAGCGTGAAAAGTTTGCCTGGGCTATCGACATGGCAGAGGACGACTATGAATTTTAAATCCTGTTTGCGGTTTTATAATTGTGATTTCTATTGTAATTTTATTGGATACTTGTTTTTAGCTTAACCGATTACACCGAATGGCCAGCCTGACAAGGAAATTATAGAATGAGTGTACACTCAACAAGCATGGTGTCAGGGGGCAGGACTTATAGGCCATTACAGATGAGCTGGAGGGAGGGGGGACGAGGTGGGTTAGTCTTTGAAGGTCTGGTCGGACATCAGATTCAAGGGCAGAACTATACCCATACCCAAAGGTGACGTGGTAATCCCTATGATTGGATGAGAACCAGTGGATTACCTTTTTTTGCCTTTTGGCTCTCTTCCTCTTCAGCCACATGCACGACTTCAAGGTGTCTGAACTTTGAACTCTGGGGTCCTATTGCTACTGTATTCAACAAAAAAATGACTGCTTTGTGTATTAGATTTTATTATTTTTTTGTTCACTTGGTCTATTTTTAGCCCTCCCATGTATTATTAATGGTTTCTATATTTTAATAGAGAGAACAGTTAAATCAAATGAAATCCTGAAGTACACCCATGCGCCTTTGAGGAAATGAAATGTGATCTCTAGGTATGAGTTGTAGGGGGGGGATAAAGACCATGAAAGCTGTGTTTTGGTGAGTGTGATGTTTTAAACTGGACTATGTTGATTGTGTACCATGAAAGGATGCGTTGACACGGAAGGGGGAAAATGCTACACCCATATCAATATTTACATAAGCAGGCAGGATGTGATTCATTTGTTTTACAGTATCTATCAGGGACAGATTTTTCAATGTAAATGTGAACCAATCATTTAATTTTTCTCCCCTTGCGTTGCCAGCATCCTCTGGATCTTTCTGCATAGTCTCTATCTGGTTTTACCTTTATAATTTCTAATGATTGTTTGAGTGGAAAACAACTCCCTTATCTGTTACTTGAAAAATTTTTTTATTTTGATTTAGTTAATGGAAAATATATTTTTCTTCCAGAAGGGTATGTGAGGGATATCAACTTTGCCAAATAAATACCAATCTGTTACAATTTAGGCAGTTTTTTTTTTTTTATTGTGTTAAAGACAGGATGAAGAACATTAACAGGAGTTTCAATGTGAATTTTATTCCATTCTAGTGTCAGAGTAAAGTTGGTGTTTTATAGCGGTAAGCTCAACTTCCTTTTCCTGTTTTTCAACCTCTTCTGTCATAGCCTCCAATCATGTTCTTGTTTTATGCTCATTGTAGGTTGAAAATTAATTAAAAAAAACTCAACTCCGTCTATTTTGTTATTTCTGCACTTGACTGATGGGCCTTGCACCAAAGGGATAGTTTTTTTTTTTTCTTGTCAAACTTCCTCCACTGAAGTTGGATCTGTCACTGTTATGTTCAACCTGCTTAGTCACTTTTCAACATTTCTCTTGAATGTGTTCTGTGGTAATGTTTCAGGAGGGTTCTTGTGTTCCCAGAACCCATAGTTATTACAATCTCAATCTTTCCTGAGAACAACAGAATCCAGGAAGCACCACTGCCTGTTGATTAAGACCAGTCGCTAAGAGGGATTAAGCAGGGTTTGGCACAGGCCTGGCTCTCATGTTTGGAATTCTTTAACACCTTGGATCTCTTTATCAACCTTTGACATCTTTTATTTTTAATGAAAAGATGAAGCTTTCAAATTGTGACTCTGACAGATTGCTGTGTGCAGGGTGACCGAGACCAGTTGAATGCAGACATCAAGCATCATACACGTGCCCTACGTAAAATCTATTATAAACTGTGGTTCGAGCACTGAATGCTGATTGGCTGACAGCCGTGGTATATCAGACCGTATACCACGGGTATGACAATTTTTTTGTTTTTACTGCTCTATTGATGTTGGTAACCAGTTTATAATTGCATTAAGTCACCTCTGACGTGTGTGGTATATGGCCAATAAACCACGGCTAAGGGCTTTATCCAGGCACTGCGTGTTGCGTCGTGCTAAGAACAGCTTTTAGCTGTGGTATATTGGCCATATACCACAAACCTCAGAGGTGCCTTATTGCTTAAGTATAACATGAGTGCAGGCTTCCAAGATGTTCCATTTGCACTTGAGGGCATGTTTCTGAGCTGGGATCCATTCATGAGCAATAACTGGAGCTGATTGGACTGACAGACTGATGCATAATGTTTTTAGCATTGTTCAATGTCTTTAGTAATGCCAAGATCTGCAGATTTTAGGATTGTTATCCTTTATCGTAACATAAAGGTATCTAAATGTCTTACATCTTTAAACCCATTATTATGCATTCTTTCATGTCCCTAGACTTAAGTATGGAAAATCATTCAAAGGACTGGTGAAATGCCATATCAAAAGTAGCTAGTGATCAGGCCTTGTTAGATTTGGTGTCCCAAGATCAAGCTGTTCATATTGACATAGGCCTACACAATACATTTTTGTATGGCTCTGATTACAACTTACAAAATACAGTACACTGGAAATAATGATTAGACATCTGCTGGCAGCAAGAGCTCTATTTCCCTAACCAATAGATTTTTCTTGTTGGCATGTAGTTTTTAACAGAGAGCAGTGTATCAACTTGTCTTCTACCAGTAGATGGCACTACCTGTGTTTAAAAAAATAACCTGCCAATTCTTCAACTCAATTTATGTAAATGAATACACCCATATAAATATCCAATGGCATCTTGAATTCAATAGCAAATGTCATGTACTATATCATTCTACAGGTGTGATAGCTTTTAATGTGGCAATAAAACAAGTAAACAGTTGTACTCAGTGAGTATTTATTCAGTAAAGATTCAAAGTGTAGAAAGGATGATACAACAGTGCTTTTTGATCAAACTATTTCATAAAAGTTAAAGTGATCATAACACCGTAAGTCCAGATTTCTTTTCATCTTTATTTTTCTAACCAAAATAAATTGGTAACATTCAACAAGTGCATACACTGCTGGTAGGAGATTGCCTCCAATTTGGATGGTATAGCACCGTTCTTCGCTATTTAGCAGCTTATCAGAGATGCAGCTTTGTAGGATTTATGTAGTGACTGTATGTTTATATGAAACTTCAGAAGAGTGAAAAGATCTCTTCATTTGGCTCTCTAGCTAGCACAAGACCTATCTCTGTGTCCTCCAGGGCATTTGATCAAATTTACCTTTATTTTATAACATTTGCCAGTAATGATATTTCATATTATTACATCTGAATGTTAAGCTTTTCCAAGAATACAGAAGCAGCATATTTTATTCATAGATATAGACTATCACAGGAGTGACTAATGCACTGGCACCTTGTTTTGATCTCAACATCACAGCAGCTGGAAGTGATGGGCAGACTGAGTAAGGCAACGTTTGCGTGACAGGCTTCTTTTATGGTTGGGTTTGCAGATGAAGCCAGGGCAGTGTATTGATTCTGTCAGCGCTCTGCCAATATCTTTACTCTGGGGCAGTGTGGTTTTAGCATTGCTGTCTGCTAGTGCATTGTATTGTCTGTTGCGTATAGCTGAACTGTTAAGTGATCACCAACATTTATACAGAGCTGAATAAAACTAAAGGCTCAATTGCTTCTGGACTTACAGTGACTATAGAAGAAGAGTAAGAATTGGAGCAAAAACATTTTTTTTACAGAGAACAGTAAAATTCAAGGCAGTGAAGTACTGGTTGCTAAAAAAAGTAAAAAATATCACAAAGCCAACAATAACATCTCCTAGACACGTGTCATTTTGTCCAGTCAACAAAAACCCTCTATAGTGCAGTTTGAATCATATACTGTACATCTCATTATCCCTCTCCCATCTTCCCTCAAGTCAGTTGTCCAGTCAGTGTGCACCTCCTTTCTGTCTCATCCGGCTTACCACCCTCTACATGCATCATCCTATTCCCCACATGACCACAAAGAAGCATGAAGAAAGGCTTGAACATCACAGGACTCAAAGGTGAGAAGTTCTTTCTTTAGAGGATGGCAGAAAGTGATGGTATAAGGGGATGGGGGGGAGGGGTTATTCACAGTTACAGTCCAACGGTCCAGCAACAATCACATCTGCTGTCATAATGAACACACCAGACCATGGCAATCTGTGAAGCCGGACAGCCAACACATCCTTTACCCCTAGTAGGTTTGGGCCACTCCATCAGACTTCAAGCAGCTCTATCCTCAGACGATCCCTGAAAACACGCACACACACGCATTAGTACAATATTGTTCTGATTAAATTACATTTTCCATGAATATATGTCATATTAAGTATCTTTAGAATCAGCACCATTAGCAGGTGGTAGGAAATCAGAGACTAACTTCTGTAACAGCCAACTCCCAAAAGACAATTGTCATGATTTATTCACATATATTAGCACTCTCAATCTATAATTCAATGGCCCAGACTCCAACTCTTCTAAAAATAGCTTCTTAATACACAGACCTTTGATTGTCTGTGAAAGCCACTCTGTATGAGTACCCACACTCCCTCCCCAGGTTTATTTTATTCTTCTTCAGAAATCACAGTAACAACTACAAACACAAAACGGACATTTTTTCTTTAACATAATTTTCACAGTTTACAAAGACATAAATAAATAATATCCAGTATCAGAACAATATATAGCTACTGTAGAAATCAACAGTATAGTGTTTGACATTCTGTGATGGCCAAGGAGCAATATTAACATTTGAAAAATCATCCGTCTCAAAGAGTCAACAACTGACCTAACATATACATTCCATGAAGGTATGAGTTGATCACAGATTGAGTCATTTTCATTAGACAATGGTAACTGATAGAACTCACCTGGCCTCCGCCTGCTTCTCCCCAAAGGCCTGGCTGGTAACCGGCTGAGGGTGGTCATCCTCCCTCTCTGCCCAGTGACCATGTAGTCCATCTGTCTCCACAACTCTCCCTCTCTCCCCAGTCTCCTCTGGCCCTGTTGCACTCAGCAGTGGCCTCTGTGTGTCTGCGCCCCACCAGAATCCCAGCTGCCCTGAGTGGAGCCCCTTAGGTCCTTCATCAAGCTGCTTGTTCACCTCCTGGTCCACTAGTTTCCGATTAACCTCCTGGGGATCGATCAGTGCCCCTGCTTCGGAGTCTCTGTGGCCCTTTCCTTCCTCTCCCTCTACTGGTAGGCACTGGTAGCCCTCCAGCCATTTCAGCTGGCCGTTCTCGTGGATGTAGCGGCTGTCGCTGAACCAGCGGACCACCTCTGGATTTGGCAGGCCCGTCATGATACTCAGCTCCTCGTACTGCTGGCTGCTGGGCCACCGTGTGCTGGTGAATGCCTGCCTCAAAACGTGCACCTGCTGGGGGCTTTTCTTGGATGACTGTGACAGGTCTGAGACATGTGTCTCAGACTTGAGCTCTGGAGGGAAGGGCTCTGAACCAGGTTTGGCAGCTGGATCGCTCACCATGAGCCTCTGCAGGTTGATCTTGATGGGGTCAACTTTTAGTTCAGGGCAGGTTCTTTCGTCCCCAAAATGGTCTTCTTCTTTGATAAGCTGCCGCAGGACTGATATAGCTTTCACAGGAACCTCCTTGATGCATTTGCCATCCTTAATGATAGATATGCTGCTGCTGCTGCTTTTGGTAATGACACTGGTGCTGGTGTTTTCGTTTTGGGCTTTGCTGGCAAGGTTCAGGTTGTTGACACTATCATTATTTCTAGTGCTGGAGTAGCCACTGCTAAAACTGCCATTGTTGGACTTGTGGATATTGTTGTTGTTACTGTCATCATCGCTCTTTGTTGATGTGTACTGATCCTGGTTAGCTGTGTTGCCGTTGCTATGAATGTTATAGGTGCTAATGTTAGATTTGCTGGTGTTACTCATGATCACTTTACCTTTGTTGCTGCTGTTGCTGAAGCCTTCCAAGACAGATGGAATGCTAATATGTCTGCTGCTTTGATTGTTTGGTTTGTCATGGCTGTCAGTGCTACAGTCATCTTTATTGCCAATGTTGGAGGAGCAACTGACAATGCTGTTGCTGGAACTGATGTTGTTGATTGGTTTCCTAGTGCTATGGTCCCTGCCGTTACTACTGATGGAGGAGTTACTACTGATGCTGCTGCTACTACTGCAACTACTACTGTTACTGCTGCTGCTACTGCAACTACTACTGTTACTGCTGCTTCTGCCATTGGTGCTAATGACACAACTGTTGCCCAGCCTCAGAGCAACAGTCTTGTCAGACTCCTGGCTGGCCACAGTAGTGGGGATAGTGTTCCTGGCCACTACCTGGGTTGTTCTGCTGACTACAGTCTGATATTTTGGGGGGATCATGGTTGGGGTAGCATAAGAGACCCTAGTGGTGACCGGGTGACCAGCGGCTGACATGCTAGCCGAAGTGGATATGACTCCAGTATGCCTGCTTACTACACTGCCATGGGGCACCCTGGCAGCCTGGTGGCTGGGGCCCACTGGAGCAGGCTGGGCATGGACAGTGTGATGGGTCACAATGTGATTTGTGTGCCGTTGCTTGGGGGGCTGTTTTTGGGGTGCTGCTCCTTGGAAGACTGTGTTGAACATCTTCCTCCTGGCCTCCTCTATCTCCTCGGGGGACCAGCTGATCCCCTGTTTGAGTCTCTGGGCAGTGAACCACAGTTTGATCTGCTCCTCTGGCCAATCAGAGACCACAGTCAGGTAGCAGAGCTCAGCTTTGGTCGGGTAGGGGAACTTACCAAAGGAAGTCTTGAGAAAGCTGCTGGTGTCCATGGCAGCATCATAAGTGGGGATGCTGCTCAGGGGAATCATCACCTTTGGAAGGTTTTTGCTGGAATCCGAGGAGGAGGAGCAGAAGGTGGGAGAGCTGTGCTGGTGATAGGTTTGATTGGGCACTGTTGTTGTTATCACATGAGTGACAGGGTTTCTTAACATAGCAGTGCCACCGGTCCCACTGAGAGACCCATTTTGTAGTTCAGGCACATTCGTCAACAAGGTGGGGTCTGTCCACTCCATTTTCTTCCCAGTGTCTATCCTCCGCACCTCCACCGTGTGGGAGACCACAATCTTCTTGTGCTCTCCCTTGGCCTTCATCACCCTCACTATAGGTGTTTTAGTGAGGAAGATTGCAGTATCGCTCGAGTCCTCCCCA
Organism: Brachymystax lenok tsinlingensis; assembly: GCA_030435695.1. Classification (NCBI taxonomy): domain Eukaryota; kingdom Metazoa; phylum Chordata; class Actinopteri; order Salmoniformes; family Salmonidae; genus Brachymystax; species Brachymystax lenok. Next base: position 19,913,574 of record CM059797.1, on the reverse strand, counting down.
TTGGTCGTGAACAGGCTCTGCTCCACGGTGGTCGCACCATTTCTCTTCCTGACATGCAGGGAAGCGGAGACAGAGCCTCCTGACACCCCAGGGTGGGCTTTAGCGTTGTGCAGAGCCAGGGCCTCAAAACTGACCACTGACACACCACAGTTCAGGCAGGAGAAGCTGGGTTGGGCCCTGAAGTCTATGTGGCATTTGTGCAGGTGGTCCAAAAAGTAGTTCAGCTCTCTGGACTCAAAGCGGCAGGGTGGGCAGCTGTATGTGCTACCTTTCTGCCATCTGTCGCCCCTTTCAGGTCTGGAGGAATCATGGGAGAAATGGCCTCTGTCTTCTCCAGATATACTGAGGATGCTGTCCTCTGGGATTGTGGGTAGGAGCTCAGGAAGGCAGCCAAGTATGATCTCCTCACGCATGTGTTTGCTTTTGGATGTGATCATACAGGGCACTGTTGACTTCCTCTTGCTGGCCATTGTAATGTAGCTGTGTGAAGATGATGGGTGACTGACTGGTTGTCCCGTATGGTAACAGAGGGCGAGTGGTTTGTGGATAGGGCTGGGACTTTAAGTGTCATGGGCCAGCCGCGATGACATCACAGTGTTGCTTCATGTGTCCTCAGCTTCTGGGACTCCTCTCACACGATGAGTTAGGGTTAGACAGCTGTTTTAGCAGTTCACTGGGAACCTATAGGAGAGAAAACAGAACACATGTGATGAGGTAAATTATTCCTTATAAGAATACCACCACACACAATTGGTTATTAGCTATTTAGTTATTTTTACACTGTCAGTAAAAGGATGGTTGTATCCTATCCTTCTATATGGGTCCTTAACCCCCCACCCATACCATCAGCGAGTGTCTAATGAGCATCCTGATCATGTGCCTCATATTAAGGCCAAACTCTTCTGCCAACCTTGGATGAGAGCCACTGTTCCCATTTGAGCCACTGTTCACATATTTATGACGTATGGTATGAGTGTTGGCACACACACACATCCATACAGGAGGCTTCATACCAAGAAGCCATTTCAGGCTATCAAGATAGAGTAGCTAGCTTGTCTAACTATCTTAGCTGGCATATCTGCTGGCAAGGTTGGTAGACTTTAGAAAAGCAAGCAATAACTAAATGTAATGAATAAGTTTATCAATCTTTTACCCAGATTTGTGCAGAGATGCAGAGAAGCATATATATATATATTTTTTTTTTTTTAAATGTAAGAACCACCAGTTGGGAGGATACAGACAGCTCAAGAAGTATTCATTGAATTAAGCATAATGATTATGGCTCTAGATTGCAGGAAAAAGCTATTTCATGTGTTTGAAAAATGCTAAATTCTCCAACTTCCGGACTGGGGGCCTATCCCCCTTCCAGACCAACCCCCAGCCATTCTCACGTACTTTGTGCCCCCTCAGATTTTTGGGGTGCATGATGCCTCTCCATCCATGAATACCCCCTCTGTAAACATACCCCCTTTGCACTCACGCATGACATTCCTTTGCACGCACACCCCTTAATGCAGTTTGAAGCCTTTTCAGGACACAGGTCAGTGATTTCTGCTTATTCTGTTTTTACAGTTATATAGCTAAATATCTCCTAATGATTGTTTCTCTGGGCACTCTATCATATGTAACAACATTCTGAGCACAAAAACAGAATCGGAAAGTGAGAACACGAGTCGGCTTCTCTTACTCGCTGCACTCTTGGTGAACCCTACCCTCCCCACACATCTTTTTCTCTCTCCCTCTCTCTGCTTCTCTCGCTGTGAATTTGTTAATGTGTGATGTGGTGTTGAAAACTGCTCTTGATCCATCTAGTTCTCACAGAGATATCATGATGCTTTGGTAGATAGACATGTGTAAGCTCTCTTTAGCAAATGTTCATCCTCATCAGTGCCGCTCTCAGTACTTAAAAGTATTTATTACAAGGAGTGTTATTACTTTATAAATTACAATAGAGCCCACTGCTCAGTATGCAGAATGAGCACACTATTACGTTCTTGAAATCTTAAATCAAATTATTTACAGTCATCCACATTTTCTTGAACATGGCTATACTCTTAAAACAAAATGATATGTCTTCAGCCAGTGAAACTGAATGGAGTCACATGTATGCATTCATCATGGCCTGCTGGTTGGTAAATAAAAAATGAACCTGTTCCAGAATTTAAAATCCCAAATGACTGCCCACAATACATGCTGTTCCCAGATGGGCTGTGACGTCCTTTTTGTAACTGCCTCTTTTTATTTCTAATGACGGCTCCCTTTCAACAAAAAACACCAAAAAACTAGGTCACCAGCCTCTTATGCAGTAATCCCGGTTCACTGCATCCAGACGTGGGCATTTGCTGTATGTTTGGCCAGCGGAGAGGTCATGATACGGCACACAATTAACCCCTGACAGCAGGTTTAGTGAGTACATTCCATTGAGACGAAGGCTACAGCTCTCATGCAAGAGTCTGGTCTTCTCATGCTCATCTAATAAAATGTGATGCTATGGTTTTAGTGTGGACAGGGGATGGGCAGCTGATGAAGTTAAGTTACTGGTTATGATACCGTAGATAAAGGAAATATCCACTAAAAAAAAAAACTGTTTTGGTGTGTTTTTCATTAGTCCACTGTTGATACTGTCCCAAAATGGCAGCCAAGCACGAGAGCTCAGTGTAGTATCCTTTTACCATCTAGACATTTAGGATGGGTGTGTGAGTTTGCTAATTCCATTCAAAAAGTTTCCTAAAGTAGCCTGTCTAGATTCCATCTTTTAATGACAAATAATATAACTTAAATTAGTATAACAAAATTGTAAAATTTTAGAAAATTATGATGATCAGCATAAGTGCGAGGAATGACAACAGGTGCCAGTCTTTGAGTTTCTTTCCTCTTGTTATCATTAATGGGGATGCAACTGAAGCAAACAGCTCGATTGAATCTTGTTGGCTAATATTTTCAGTATCATTTATTCTCTCTCATTACAGAGTCTTCTCTAGCCACTTTGAACAACATGATCTTGCATTGACTGCAGCAGGTCGTATTGGTATTGTTTATTGTTGTCCTTAAAATTCAAATGTTATATTTGCGCCAAATTTGCACTCACCACATGTTCCATAACGTTGTCATGGAAAATATGAATGTTGTTTCCAACTACCAATCAGCAACTGCGCCATAAATCCGGCTCTATATTGAATGTTGAGATTGCCAAAAGCAAATGACAAGAGTGGCAAGGAGTGGAATGTTAGCTAAAAAGACCGGTAACCAGACTAAAAGAGACTGGTACTGATGCTGCGTTAAAAACAACTGGGAACCCGGAAATCTCCGACTTGAAACTCGGAATTCCAAGTCAGAAACTCAGGCAACTTGCTTTCCGACTTGAAGATCACGGAGGTCATGATTTGACCTTGTTCTTTTCCAAGTTCCCAGTTGTCTTGAAAGCACCTTCAGACTAGCCACATCATCATGATGATGTGGAAAGTGACAAATGGTGCTTTCAAAACAAGGTTGAATCATGACGTCAGTGATCTTTAGGTCAGGAAATCGGAGCTCTAAAAAGATGCCAGATTTTCAAACTTGAGGGGCCTCCCAAGTGGCGCTGTGGTCTAAGGAACTGCATCGCAGTGCTAGCTGTGCCACTAGAGATTCTGGGTTCGAGTCCAGGCTCTGTCACAGCCGGCCGCGAACCGGGAGATCCATGGGGCAGCGCACAATTGGCCTAGCGTCATCCGGGTTAGGAGAGGGTTTGGCCGGCAGAGATGTCCTTGTCCCATCGCGCACTAGTGACTCTTGTGGCGGGCCGGGCGCAGTGCACGCTGACACAGTCGCCAGGTGTACGGTGTTTCCTCCGACACATTGGTGTGGCTGGCTTCTGGGTTAAGTGGGCATTGTGTCAAGAAGCAGTGTGGCTTGGTTGGGTTGTGTTTGGAGGACACACGGCCCTCGACTTTCGCCTCTCCCGAGTCCGTACGGGAGTTGCAGCAATGAGACAAGACTAACTACCAATTGGATACCACAGAATTGGGGAGAAAAAGGGGTAAAAAAATACAGGCCATGCCATTTAAAAAAATACCATGTGATGGTGTTGTTATCTGAGCACTAATAGGTTATTTGATGTAACCTGTGTGGATGTGGTCCAGGACAGGAGTACTGTGCTGAGAAATATCCTAGTGGCAAGACAGCCGTTGCCCTCTCCTAAAACATCCCATTTCCTGCATGACAAACCAAAGACAGGCCAAAAGTTGAGCAAGGGTACATAAAGAACCAGGTCACCTATCCAAAGAATGGGTTGCATTATCTAGCGAGCAAGACGTGTGATCAGACACAAGACAAGGACTTCCCAGACAGGGACTGGAGCCAAAGATGGTACACTCTGAAAAGAGGGGCCTCGTGTTTCAGCGCTGAAGGAGAAGGAGACGACTCAAGACGAGCACCTTCTCCTGGTGTGTCGTATGTCCCGATACTGGCACTGGCTCTATGGCTGAGATGAAAAGAGTTTAATCTCCGTAGACCTGGGGAGTACTGATCTGAACTGAGGCAAAGTGACAGAGCTCTCAGACAAGCTCTTGGAACACATCCGCTCACCTCCGCTCACTCTTCACAAGCAAAGTCCTCATATTACCTTGTGTGCTCAACTCAGCCAGAATGATTTCATTTCAAACGACTACTTAAAAAAAAGTGGCTTCATATCTGAAGGGGTGTAAAGTGGTACACATTCAATAAAATAGCCCATAGGCACTCGCACAGTTGACATTTGCAAACAGATTGGTATTTGCAATGCCATGTCGCTGGTCACATGACTGAGGAGTGAGAGGACAGAGAAGAAAGATATAGGGAAAGCAGACCCAGACAGACAGCTGGGTGATTATGACAGAGAAAGTGTTTTAGTATTCCACTTCCTCCAATACACACACAACACACACCCTTCTTGCCTGTTCTCTTCGACATCGTTTTACACCAAAGTTTTCAGAAATATTTCTCTTTGAACTCAACTGCCAGTAAACAGTCTGTGGTGCTGCAGTCACACAAGGGCTGAGGAGAAATCTTGGCTGTTTTATGACAACATTTGTTTTCCATATATTAGCATTTCAGTAATCCACTGCTGTCTTGAAAGTCTGGCAGCCTCAGCCTGCTTCCCTGGTTTTGAGTTGAAATCAACAGAAACAGTGCCTGGCATAAGTGGGTGTGGGACAGACAGAACAGTTCTTGATAGACACATCTAAACAATAGGAAAAATCTGTTTAGGAGTACATCTTCTGCCAAATATTCATTAAATAGATTAGAGTCATGTGAGTGTATCAACTGGACATCCAAATATAAGTCAGAAACAGATAGCAATTACTGCCCTGAACAAGGAAGATGTTGGGAACAATGGCGCCTCATTTATAAGAGAAATGTGATCCAGCACTGGGAACCTTATTCAGACGACTGACCGTCAACTTGCCATTGTTCAATTTCCTGCATGTCTGGATTACTGCTGTGTCTATTATGATTTCTGTTTCTAGTAATGTGTGTTTGACTGAATGGCTGCGACTTAGTTGGCACATCATAATTCAAGTGTATTCTAATGGGTTAGTGTTTGTATGTCCATAATATCCACGTTAATCACAGAGTTGTAAGCTCCACTGTCACACCTTCAGCCAAGGATGTAAGTGGTTAATCCAGTGTATCTGTCTTCAGCATCTGGTCGTTTGTATGTCCCTTAATTCTGTGCTTGACTGGGTCTTCAGGGCGTGTGTGTGTTTGTCTGTTCTATGTATTTATGTGTGTACCAGTATATGAGTAAGGGTGTGTGAATGCCTGCTGAGAGACGCAGGTGTTGTCAACCGTCTCCTCCTCGCCCCCCTTACCTCCATGACTGCAGCCCGGTCCGCTGGGAGACCAGTCGGCGGTGCCACTCATGTGTTAACATTGCCATAGCAACTCCTCTCTTCTCCTTGCCCACCACACCACACACAGAGGAGTCTCTCGACTACACCCACCACACATCCAGACGCATTCACGCACACACACACACACATAAATGACCACCTTTTATGCCAGGCAAAGGACAAAGTTAATCCTCCCGCTATGCCATCTTTGAAAATGCCAGTCTTGGCTTAGCTGTTCCGGACCATTGGGGTTGGGTGGGTCAGTGGTAAAGACACCTTCTCACAATGACAATACAGAAATACCTGCTCGACTGCACAGTCCACTCTACTGATTAAGTGTTTGTGACAGTCCTCTCATAAAAGAGAAACGAGGGATATATACATTGCAAAAGACATCCTGTCAGTGTTGTCTTGTAGAATTGGCACAGAGAAGGTCTGAGGACTAGGGTATTGTGATACAGTATAATGTACACTGCCAAAGCATCTATTGTTCTGTTCAAATGCATTTTCATGTCATCCATCACAATCTTATATTGTTCACCAAAGCCTTCCTCTATGGCCTGGCTGAATGACAGACCAAAAATGTGTGAAAAAAATCCTGAGTAATGAGAGCCTATTTCTGTGTTTTTTTATGAATAAATCTCCTCCAGTTCTATATCTTGGACTCCAGGCCATTGATATGGCAACTTAAAAAGAAAAACGAAGAAAAATGGCGGCGTATCGCGCATTGTACTGTCCAACCTAAAATGGCTGACATCACAGCCTCTTATAAGTGCCAGAGCTTGGCAAATGCCAGCTCCTGCTGACCAAACCTTTCTTGCACGGGACAGAGAAAGTGGCAGGGGCTCTCTCCTCTCTAGCCCCCAGTTCTTTCTTCCACGAGTGCAGAGAAGTTTCTTTTGGTTGGAACTGAGCAAACATGCTGTCTCAGGGAGGCTTTCGATCGCTTTGTGCCTCGATACTCCTAAGACAAAAGCAATACCATACGATGAAAAAGGGAGAATAAGAGCAAACCCATACAGAGTGGTATAGACTTTCAGACTAACAAAACAAAGCTCTCTTCAGTAGTATGCTTATGGGACTATTTTTGTGAAGAGGGGGAAATATGCTGTTATCACAAATATAGTTGTTTGTACAGAACTGCTGGGAAATAGATCTGGTTGGCATTAGATAGCTGATTTTCCTCTCTGAACTCAAGGAATGTTATACACTCGATGTCAGCTAAAACTGCAAATCACGACCATATGACCTCCTTGAGGGTGCTCTGGTAATGACTATACAGCACAGTGAAACCTAAGCCACAGACATGAAAATATTATCTGACTGGTGTCGATAGACATCAGAACATTTAATCCTCAAAGCGGTATATTCGTACAGTAACTAAGGAGTGGCATACAAGGAGTTTTTTTGTAGAGTGGGGTGGGCACTCTCTGCCCATTACACAGTGTATGTGTATACAAACACTCTGTTATGGCCATAACCAAAACTGTGAGCCGTTCCTAATTGCAGGGAGTCAGGATAAAAGGCAATATGCCTGGCCTCATTAGAACAGTTCCGAGAAGGGAGATGGAAGAACGTTCCCAGGGATCCACAAAGGGAATTGACATTCCCCCAGTGTAACCACCTAGAAGAGTGCAACCCTCTACACAGACACACTCACTGGACCAGGCTGAACCTAGCTAGCCTAGAGCAGCCAAGCTATGGGAGCTAGCTTGTCTAGCTTTGTATTAGTCAGTAAGGAGACGTCTGCCAAGCTTACGAGCAGAATAAGGCTCTTTTACGAACTTCATGCATCTATGTATTTTGAGGGGGCTTTAATGGTCAAATTAGGTGTCTGCATATTCATTCTAGTTTATTAACCTTAAATGATATTTCATATACCACTGGTAGCATGACATGACATGGACATCAGAAGTGGATGAGGTAATATTAGTCAGCAATAGGGTTCCTCCTGAATGCCTGCAGTGTCACAGGCATGATGGCCAGCTAACGGACAACACAAAATGTGATTTTACAGGGTCAATTATTTGGCTACACATGAATAATGTGCGTGTCCTGTCTGTTTTAGTGAGATGGGGAATCGTGAGGAAAAGTTTAGTGTGCAATATTCTGACACAGATTAAAAAAGACAGATGAAAACAAGATGACAGCTCCCAAAATGCAGTTGATTGCCGAGCTCTAAGCATCAACGCAAATCGGTAACAGGTGGGAAAACAAAACATATGTTCAATACATAGGCGAAAACAACAATGTCTGCAATGAAACATTATATATTAGCCTACTGATGAATTGAAAGAAAGGATTAGCGTCGCTTTAAAATTCATAGATTAAAAAGGAAGACATTTTGGGTAGTAAATCCATCCGGACGTCTGGGTCGTCTAAATTAGACTACCAGACATCATATCCAATAAGATTATGTACTCGTTATATAAAAAGTCCTTAGAACTTGGATACTGAAATATTCACCACTGACTCGCTCAAAAAGCAGGGGAAATATTCCGCGTTGTGCAATAAATTAATCAGAAACGTCACATTGTAGCGTGCGAGAGGGCAAGTACAACGTTGAGTAGACTACATTCTTGAAACTGTAACAAAAAGTCAAGTTAACCCTTTCACTCCAGTAGCCTGTTGGCAAACATTGGCTCGGTGTTTGGGATATCTTCAACTCATACTGTAGAATGAAACATTCCCAAAAATCCTAACTCGGCACCCCCCACCTACTGTCGCCATTTTATATATTGGCGACTTCATATATACTGCCTAGACTACAGCACCAGACACAATTCAATAGCCAGAATTGGAGTAAACTATCTGGGATTATAAAAATAATTCGAGCTATTCTATTGTAGGCTACGAGGAAAAGTGACCTTACCTTGATAGTTGAACCGGGGTAAAATGTAATACGACATTAATATAGAAATTATTAATATTAGATTAGATCCGTTCGTTGCGCTTTGAGAAGAGGGGGGGTGGGTCCTCTCCTCAGTTGAACCCGGTAAACTGGCGTGAACCCGTCCGACAGTGACCACAGCAAGGTACATTACCTCTCCTCGCACACTGTATGGACAGAAAACAACTATGGTCGGCGGCAGGACGAGGTAGCCAAAAATTATACGGAGTGTATTTCCTATGAACACGTGATTCAGAGCGTCACCCAACATCCTAAACCCTTTCATCTAAATTTTGGAGAAGGGCGGGGGTTGGACGGTGAATGTATAGAGATACGCTCTAACGAAGCGAAAGTGTTGGACACGAACCACGGACGGACATAGTTTTGATGTCTTAATTATCCTATGCCTATTGAAAACTGAAGAGTGTATTTGAGCATTTTCCAAAGATGTGGCTTAATAATTTTGACGTCCTTTCCTATCAGAAAAGGTCTTACCTGCCACATAATGAAAACATTCTAGCCCAATGAATACCTATAGGCTACATAATAATTAGGTAACTCCGTTTTGCCAATTTAACGCGTGTTAAGGCGTCTCGTCTGTCTAACCACAGGAACGTTGGAGAGTGAGATTGTCCCTGAATATCAAAAAGGCCTGCTCAGCTTAATGAATAGCGCGCGTAAAGGGGTGGATAGCTCATGCCACAAATATGTCGCGCCGACGCGCCATATCATATTTCTATTTACATTTTCCAGCTTTACTGACTCCAGATTCATCGAGGGACAATCCATCTGAGGTCATAGCTAGCTAGCTTCACTGGTCCATTAAACAAATAAGGTATACCAAAGACTAGGCTCTTCCTCCTTGGTTGGTTATACAGTACGTGTGCGTAAAAAGAAGGTACCATATGTGGCAATATGGGGACACTGAGGCCCTCATTTGCATTGCCAGATGATAATTATTATTTTGATTACCAACAACAATATGTTTCATCTTTTCAATTCAAAACTGGAATACATAGACCTTATCAATCACTTTAAAACATGCTGGGCTGGTGATATTTTTAAATATTAGGAATCAATGTCATGATAAATCAGCCAGTTATTTTATCATCATATGATATAGCTTACTTCAGACTAGGCCTATACCCAAAGGCCTACCGTGAACCTTCATCGTGTCTGTCAAAATGAACATGGTCTTACTCCTTGTTTATAGACTTGTGGTAAAAACAGAAGGTTCCAATATGTGGCATTGGGACATTGCATCCATCTTTTTGAATTGCAAGGTTAATTATTAATTGTATTGCCAACTACACTGTTTAAACTTTTGAATTATTAGGCATAAACTACACATACATGATCTATACCATGATAACACAACTAACATAACTTGACAACACACATGATTCATGATTAAGGAGTCTTCTTTTTAAATATTAGAGACGTAAATGTCACCAGTCAGATAATTAGGCTTGTGCTTAGTTTTATAATCATATTATTTAGCCTACTCCTTCCTTGATTTTTCGTAGTGTCAAAATGTACAGTAGGCCTACAGTAGGCTAGTCCGGGCATTTGAGGTCGTGACTTGAGAGTGGATACTGGATAGGATTTGTTTGCATCCAAATTCAAACTGCTGGCCAATGAGCGAGCGCTTTACAGCGGAGTGACAGGTCTAAAGCGCAGGCTTGTGTACACGATTCTGGTTCCTAACTTTCGAGTAGCCAATGCCGACTACGGATGGGCTGGAACTGAGTGAATTGCAAAATACAAATTTGATTCTTCTAGCTAGGCTACATTATATCACGCGTATCGGAGGGGCACTGAATTGAATGGTTACTATCTATTCTAAATAGTTTGCCTAACGTTATGGCTCTATCGCAATGTTTGGAAGATTCACCTGTAAGTAGGCCGTCAAGAAGACAGGGAAATGATTTGAATGTAAAGGAGTTATACAACGAAAGGCACCGACTGGCGTTAGAGGAACTTATTTCAGGTGGAGTTGATTCGTTCTTGGGATTTCTAAGAAAAGAGAGAATTCCGAACTTTCTCTCGGATGATGAGATCAGACGCATTGGCCGTGCTGCGGTGGTTCCACGCTGCGTGTCCCTCCACGCAGAGGACGTGATTTTTGAACAGTCGGTAAGCAGCTCCATGGATTGCTCCTCTGTCACTTACTTCCCCGAGGTCTCGGACGTGGAGCCACCGCTGTTGGAAATCGGCTGGCCCGCCTTTACATCGGGCTCTTACCGAGGAGTCACTCGTGCTGTCGCCCACTTCCAACCCAGTTATGGAGAATGCATCTATAGTTGCAAGGAAGCTGCGAGAAGAATGATTCAAAGTGCCAAGGAGGTAATACTTTAATAAAACACTAAAATGGTCACCAAGGTTAGCACACTAAAATCAACTAAATTGTTGTGCTTAGTCGGCTACCTGTAGACTACAGTGTTTTTAATGTGTGTATGTTTTTATTTAACCTTCATTTAATTAGGCAAGTCAGTTAAGAACAAATTCTTATTTACAATAACGGCCTTATTGGAACAGATTGTTTCAGGACTAGGCCTATAGCCTATGGAAAGACCCATTTTGGTATTTTACTCAATTTTGTACACCTCAGATGTAAAATTCTAACGATACCAGCCACGTATTGATTGTTTGATTTGAGTCAGTCAGTCAATCGGCACCTGACCCTGGGTGTGTCTGTTTACTCAAACGTGACCATCCAAAGCATCCACTCACTCACTGACTGACTGGTATTCTAGGCCCCAGTGCATTCGGAAGGTATTCAGACCGGTTGCATCTTTACACATTTTATTACGTTACTGCCTTATTCTCAAATTGATTACATTGTTTCCCACCCATCAACCTACACACAATACCCCATAATGACAAAGCAAAAACAGGGTTTTAGACATTTTTGGAAATGTATACAAAAAACAACAACTGAAATATTACATTTACATAAGTATTCAGACCCTTTACTCAGTACTTTGTTGAAACACCTTTGCAGTGATTACAGCATCGAGTCTTGTTGGGTATGACGCTACAAGCTTGGCACACCTGTATTTAGAGAGTTTCTCCCATTCTTCTCTGCAGATCCTCTCAAGCTCTGTCAGGTTGGATGAGGAGCACTGGCGGTTCTGGGGGGGGGGGGCAGTGCCCCTGTGACAACAATTTCGGACCCCCTTGTGGCCCCCCTAAATGTGGAGTATGAAATAATTTTTGCGTAACAAATTTTTGCTATCGTTCTTTTTTCACATCCATTATTAGACAGTGGCTACTCGGAACACTAATTAAACCCACACATTTACTAGAGGGACATGTTTTTTTGCCTACTAATGCCTGCAATGAAGTGAAGAAAATGATATGACAACAATAACGTCTAATGTAACTGGCCCCTCTAACAGTACAACTGGCCCCAGCTTGGCCCCCCCAGTTGAAAGGGTCTAGAACCTCCACTGATGAGGAGAGCTGCTGCACAGCTATTTTCAGGTCTCTCCAGAGATGTTTTATCAGGTTCAAGTCTGGGCCACTCAAGGACATTCAGAGACTTGTCCCGAAGCCACTCCTGTGTTGTTTTGGCTGTGTGCTTAGGGTCGTTGTCCTGTTGGAAGGTGAACCTTTGCCCCAATCTGAGGTCCTTAGCGCTCTGGAGCAGGTTTTCATCAAGGTTCTGTCTGTACTTTGCTCCGTTCATCTTTCCCTCAATCCTGACTAGTCTCCCAGTCACTGCCGCTGAAAAACATTACCACAGCATGATGCAGCCACCACCGTGCTTCACCGTAGGGATGGTGGCAGGTTTCTTCCAGATGTGACGCTTGGCATTCAGGCCAAAGAGTTCAGTCTTGGATTCATCAGACCAGAAAATCTTGTTTCTCATGGTCTGAGAGTCCTTTAGGTGTCTTTTGGCATACTCCAAGCGGGCTGTCATATGCCATTTCCTGAGGAGTGACTTCAATCTGGCCACTCTATCATAAAGGCCTGATTGGTGGAGTGCTACAGATATGGCTGTCCTTCTGGAAGGTTCTCCCATCTCAACAGAGGACCTCTAGAGTTCTGTTAGCGTGACCATCGGGTTCTTGGTCACCTCCCTGACCATGGCCCTTCTCCCCTGATTTCTCAGTTTGGCCGGGTGGCCAGCTCTAGGAAGAGTGGCCATCTTTTCACTTTGTCATTATGGGGTATTGTGTGTAGATTGAGGGGGAAAATATTTAATCAATTTTATAATAAGGCTGTAACGTAACAAAATGTGGAAAAGGGGAAGAGGTCTGAATACTTTCCGAATACACTACATCTTTCTGAGGTCTAGATGAACCTTTATACTGTGATGCTCTTCTCAATAATAATATTTAAAGAACTGTTGCATTTTCTTATAATTCACAGATAGTCTTTTAGAAAATTATATCACCCAATGTGAGGAGCACTAGATACTTGAAAGGTCAGAGGAAAGAAAGACACCTGTTAGTCACATGTTCAAACTCAACACATTTCTGGACGTGTTGGGAACTGTCAGTTTAATGCAGTTTCCTTACCATCCTGATGAGTTAGCATTCCAGAATGGAGAGCATGAGGAAAAGCTTCAACTCCAAGTCTGGTTCAGAGTAGCGCCTACAGTAATAGTACATTAATGAATGTGTCTGAATATGTTTTTCACATGTAATAGTGTTGGTGTGCACTTTTCTTAATGCTTAGCCTTGTGTGTCATCTGCCTCTGTGTGCAGGTGAGCTGTAGGTAGGTTTACAGCTAAGTGGGAGAAATCAGAGTTGAGTTACATCTTTGTATTTACAGTGAATTTAATTAATCTCTCTGCTTCAGGCCTTATAGTTGATCAGCATCAGTTTCAGAATAGCAATTTAGGAAATGCCCCAAATGGCCCTTGATCTGTAAGCTATTGAGTTATTATTCATGAGAGGACACTAGAAAATAGTTTTATCAAGGAAACTTAACATCAATGCAAATCATTTCTAGCCTGCTGCTGAAGAAGATGTCAGACATAAGCAGGAAATATTAAATTACCCCACAATGAGCCTGATTGTCCCTGTCATAGAAACCCATTTGTTTGCAGTCCAAGCATTAAAGATGATTGCCATGGCAACAGACCGCAGTTGACTGCGAGGGAGGCTCATCTAGATACACATGGCAGAGAGAGTGTGGCCAATAGAGGAGCTGGCTTAGTGTTTTCTCCTTCTTAATGTTTGATTAAGACCTGGTTTGTGGGCACAAGCATGCATAAGAGCTCGTTTAGAGTGACCCTGCCTCACAAATAGTAAGGCAGAAGAGCAGCCTCTTTTAAATTGTAAACTGAGCCTCTATCAATGGTGCTTTGACTAACAAATGATTTGATTTACCATTACAGGTGATCGCCATAGTGACAGACTCTCTGACAGACCTGGACATCTTTAAGGATCTCCAGGAGGCGTGCACACGGCGCAGAGTTCCAGTCTACATCCTGCTGGACTGGTCCTGTGTGCCGGCATTCCTCAAAATGTGCAACAACATCAATGTGCGCCTGGACGATCTTAAGGTAAATGTTGTGATGACTCCACTTGTGTGTTATGTCTTATTGCCGATAAGCTGATATTTTATTACTGATTTAGAAGCATAATAATTCTGTATAAAAAGTGGATTTTATAAGTGACCTGTGACTGGCTTGTATTTCAAACTGTTTTTGTTTCATTCCTCAACAAAGCAAATGAGAGTGCGGACCATAACTGGTGGTACATACTTCATGAGGTCAGGGGCCAAGATTACTGGGAAGGTTCATGAACGGTTCATGTTGATTGATGGGAACAGAGTGACTACAGGTTCCTACAGGTAAAGACTTCTTGCTTTACTACCACAGAATTATATGCAGTATAGCTTTGAAAAATGTCCCAGTTCTTTTACAAGACCCCTGAGCAAAAAGCCTATAAAACACTCAATACTTTCAACTTGTATGAACCGAGCTACTGTAAGTGACTTTGCCATCTTTATTTGACTGATATGGGGAATACAACTGTAAAGCCCTTTGCTTACATTCTTAGGTTCAATTGGACTGATGGGAAACTAAACAGCAGCAACATGATCGAGTTGTCTGGCCAGATCACTGAGAACTTTGATGAGGAGTTCCGGATTCTGTACGCCCAGTCCATGCCTGTTATTACCAGGGGCCCAGCCAGTGCCCGAAACAGTGGCATCTACGACCACCTACTCATCAAACACTCCGTCACCTCACCCCCTCAGCCGGCCAAAGAGAGGCCCCCAGTCAAGCCTGTCTGTCTGGAAGTATTGGGGAAAACTGTCTGTCTGACCAGCACACCCAGCCGGGCCCAGGCTGTGGCAGTGCCGCCCTCCAGAGAAATGACTGGGAAGAGCAGCCTGGTGTCGGCCTCCTCCACCGTAGGGGAAGACTGGATGGAGCAGCAACACATGCAGGAGGTCCTGGCTGGAAGTGCTGCCCAGTGCCTGCCTACAGGTGACCCTGCCACTGTCACATCAGCAGTGGATGCGCTGCTCACACCCCCCGTCCCTACCTGCTGCCATGTTTCCACCCAGACCACCTGCCCTGCGGTGGACAGTGGAGTGCAGACTGATCTGACTCCGTACACTAAGCACCTCTCCCCCAACAAGGCTGCAATTACTCCCATTACCAGCACCACTACCCAGACCAACAACATCCAGAGTGAAGCTGCCTCCTCCTCAGATTCTGTTTCTACCTCCCCCAGGCAGCACCTCGCCCCCCATGGGGTGGACCGTCGCCCTGCAATCCGTCACTGTACCGCCCCCCCTGATGGGAACCTGAGGGAGTGCTTCCGCAAGCTGACCAAAGAGCGTCAGTATCACTACTCCACCATACGCTCCAAGCTGGAGCACATGGTGACCATGCTGTCCCACCGCCGTGAGCTGGTGGACCTCACCAACATGGCCCTGGGGCCCGGGCTGCACAGAGCATGCAATGCCCAGAAAGAGCAGAGACAATGGCAGAGGCAGGGGCATAACCCTGGCCTGCTGATGGACAGTGTGGGCATGGGGACATGGCCAAGGGCTAGATGTTTACACTAACAGGACTTACAGGGCTGCAGGGGCTTGGAGGTGGAGGGTGTTGTAGAAACCGCTCTGTGTTTTGTAGGTATACACTACTTGAAAAAAATGGGTTTAAAGAGCAAAATGAAATATTTGAGAATTAGTCTTCTTTAGTATTTAGAATTTGAAAATATGTGTCACTGTGTCTGTGTTGTGATGCAGCCTTCTTCCTCTTTTTATTGTAAATCTGTCCCTTTTCTTTGAACCCTGTTTGAACATTTATACTTTAGAAACTGACGTTAAATGGCAGTAGACAGGCCATGGATATATTTGCCTTGACCATTTTTGCGACAAAATGTAATGTTTTTGAATTGAAAACAAATTGAAACAAAAAGATTGTCCAAAGATTTATTTGAGAAATACTGTAATTGCAATTCATAAATTGTTATTTTATGAACATTTTAGATTAGACATTTTGTCTGTAACTAAAATTGTATTATACAGCATTCTAACATGCAGTTTAACTTGTTAGGTTCCAATTTTGAGTAAATAACTCAGACACTAGAGAAGCTTAACTAAGTTTAATTCTTCCCAAAGATTTGTTACAGCTGTAATTCAGACAAAAAACATTTCACACAAGCACTGATATTTAACCCTTTCTCCTAGGCTGAGTCTCCTCTGGAAATGAACAGCCAATGCATCTCTGTTGCTAGACAGAACCTTAGTGATATCTGTTCTTCCTCACTTCATCTAACCTGACCTCTACTCCAAAGTGCTCACTCCTCCCCAACTCAAAGCTGTCATGGTTATTGATACCAGATGGTGTCTCTTCTCCACCCAGAGGATCCCTGATGGCTAACAATAACATATCCTGACATAATGAAAACGTTATACATCACCCTCTCTCCCTCAGTGAAATTGTTAAGTTCTAAGATCTCCACCCGTCTCCCCTACACATTCCCAAAGCCATCTGTCTCCTACAGATAACCATTAACTTCTGATGTTAAAACCATTCTCTATCATCTCTTGGATACCATACTTCTGATCCATCATGTCTCTAGTATAGCAATGTTCAAAGTTTACCCAGAATCCAACAAACTTAATCTGAGTCCTGAGAAAGCAGTTACTTGTTATGATATCAATTGGTGTACTTTATTGCTGACACTTAAAATAAAAGGGTGTACTTTATGTATCTTTTTTCATCTATCACTTTTTTTATTACATGTACACTCTCCCAACCTCACAATGAGCACTTGGAACCAGTGGCCGTGTGTCCTGAAGCCCAATGCTTAAACATGCTGATCATTGTATTATGAGATGTGATCACTATGGAATTTCTTATTTTTTAATGAATGATAATGTTGAGGGCAATAGCTTTTTGAGTCTCATTCATAAGAATATTGTGTTTTATATTATTAAATGATAGGCTAATAACTATTGTATAACACTGTGCCACTGGCCTGTTTAACATCTGGGTGTTTGGGCCACTTTGCAAGGGAAATCTCTTCACTCTGTAGCCTTTGATTTACATGTGGTAGACATTCATCTAGCCAATATTTTCAGAGAATATGTCAAGGGAAGCTGAGCAGCAGCACAAATGCAGTAATACAATAACAATATACGCATTAGACTAATGTATTTCCGGTATGTGTCAGTTATCTCATATGACATATGTAAGGCCTTGTACTATACTGCGATAGTTCATAGCGTCATCTGGGTTTGGCAAGAACATGTTGTTTTTCTCTCATCTGAGCACAAAGGTCTTTCGATGATCAAGCCAATGTCTTGGCTCCTTTGAAAAATGCCCTCATAAATGTGTTGCTCAGAGTTTTGTGAGTAATATTAACCCAGAGGGGAGAGACACAGTGACTAGTAGTATGGATTAAACTTTGTCCCAAGTTTGAAGTCTGAAGTTTGGAATCACTACTTCACTATAAAACAGTTTACTGATTGGAATGTCCCTTTGTATACCACATTTTAAAATATTTTTGATATAGTACATTCAATTTTACAAAAGGAAAACATTGAAAGAGTTGGTAAAATGCCTGCCTTATTTTAGGAACATAAATTGAGCCTGCTGGCTTCTGATGATGTCATTAAAATAAAAAAACATGTTTCTGTTAATGTATTTTTCATTGTTACTACTTCAATAATATGAGGCAGTGGCCCTAAAGTGATAATGTTAGCTACAGACCACACAATAATGAACCACCACTACCTCTGGCCTTCAGCGGGGGTGTTAACATACTTCTAGGTAACCATCCAGACTTGTATATCCCCACAGGGCAGCATATTAGAACCCACTGTATTCATGTATTCTAGTAGTGCAACCTAAGGGAACTGATCTGTGAGTAAATGCACTGGTTGTATTGTGAGGTAAAATGAGATTCTAATTAAGTGCTGTAAAGCTGTGTCTACAAAGGTAGCCAAATTCCAGCAGGTCTTATCCCATCAGGTCTTTTCACATCAGCTCTTTTTCAGACCTGATCTGATTGGTCAAAAGACCAATTAGTGAAAAAATATCAGAATTGGGATGCCTGTATAAATGCAGCCTAAGACAACCAGTGTGTTTGTAATGAAAGAAGCCACAGGGGTTCCGTAGCATTGCACTCTTTTTTCTTCTATTAGGTTTTTCACTCATTTATAAATAGTGTGTGTCACAGGAGGCTGCTGAGGGGAGAACGGCACATAATAATGGCCAGAACGGAGCAAATGGAATGGAATCAAACACCTGGAAACCATGTGTTTGTATTTGACACCTTTCCACTAATTCCACTCCAGTCATTACCACAAGCCCGTCCTCTCCAATTAAGGTGCAACCAATCTCCTGTATCCTGCTACACACACTATTAATGAAATGTATATAATTTAGTGTATAGGTGGTAAGGGTAGGTAACACATCTGCCACGCTGATCCACAACACGTGGGCCCCTCAGGGGTGCGTGCTCAGTCCCCTCCTGTACTCCCTCTTCACCCATGACTGCATGGCCAAGCACGACTCCAACACCATCATTAAGTTTGCAGACGACACAAAAGTGGTAGGCCTGATCACAGACAACAATGAAACAGCCTATAGGGAGGAGGTCAGTGACCTGGCAGTGTGGTGCCAGGATAACAACCTCTCCCTCAACGTGATCAAGACAAAGGAGATGATCGTGGTCTACAGGAAAAGAGGGTCGAGCACGCCCCCATTCTCATCGACGGGCTGTAGTGGAGCAGGTTGAGAGCTTGAAGTTCCTTGGTGCCCACATCACCAACAAACTATCATGGTCCAAACACACCAAGACAGTCATGAAGAGGGCACGATAATGCCTATTCCCTCTCAGGAGACTGAAATAATTTGGCATGGTTCCTCAGAAGTTCTACAGCTGTACCATGGAGCGCATCCTGACTGGTTGCATCACCACCTGGTATGGTAACTGCTCGGCCTCTAACCACAAGGCACTATAGAGGGTAGTGCGTATGGCCCAGTACATCACTGGGGCCAAGCTTCCTGCCATCCAGGACCTTTATACCAGGTGGTGTCAGAGGAAGGCCCTAAAAAATTGCCAAAGACTCCAGCCACCCTACTCATAGACTGCTCTCTCTTCTACTGCACGGCAAATGTTGCCGGAGCGCCAAGTCTAGGTTCTTTTTTTTTTACTTCAGTTTATTTTAGTAAATACTTTCTTTTTCTTAACTGCACTGTTGGTTAAGGGCTGTAAGTAAGCATTTAACTGTAAGGTCTACACTTGTTGTATTCGGCGTGTGACAAATACAATTTGATTACATTTTTGATTTGATAATTGACAAACTTGTTTTCAATTGCAAGTATATCCTATTTTCAAACACTGAAAGGCTTCTGCTATTAAAATATTGTATTTGTTTTCAATAGTACATGGCACAAATTAGGGTACAACTAGTGGTTTTACATTATTAAATCGTGCTTTAACTACTTTGACAGGGAAGAAAGGCATGCAAAGATTGAGATTATTAGTATGGTTTAAACTGGCTCTTGATGAGCAATTTTGATACTGAAAAGTTTATTTACAGTTGACTGTCTCTTGTAGAAATTATAACATGTTCAGTCATAGCATTCTTTAGGAACGACTATAATGATCTACTATAATTACTAAATTACTAATAACTAAAACTAATGCTGAATGCTGTCTGAAGTGGTAATGTATGGGGGTAAAGGGATCTTCCTAATTATTCATTGCATCAACAGTACCATGTCTCTGCCACCAGAGAGAGCCGTAGCCT
This sequence comes from Brachymystax lenok tsinlingensis, assembly GCA_030435695.1. Classification (NCBI taxonomy): domain Eukaryota; kingdom Metazoa; phylum Chordata; class Actinopteri; order Salmoniformes; family Salmonidae; genus Brachymystax; species Brachymystax lenok. Next base: position 19,893,593 of record CM059797.1, on the reverse strand, counting down.
TGGTTATATCAACATGGCATATGGTGTGATCTATTGTGTCGGTCTTCAATTCCTCTGAGACTCGAGGACTTAACCATTTCATATCATCTGTTTACCACAACAGTCCAGTTTCTCAAATCCATTGGATGCTTGATATAGACTATGTACACAATTAGAGTCATTTGATGTCCTTTTCAGGCCATTTCTGTAATCCCAGGAGGGCAGAATGTTTCCAAAACCAATAGCATGCTGGGTAAAGTTATCTTGGCTGTCATAGTGGCTGACAAAAGGTGTAACATTGTGTCCAGACACATATTGAATTAAAATGTAATTAGATTAGTAACTTAGAGTATGCCATTAGTGATTACCTTGAATCAAAATTATATAAAAGATAATTAACCTTGTGCTTGTCTGTTTTTAGAGCAACATCTGTATAATCACTTTTTTCTATCTATAACTGAGGCAGACATGATGCATGCATGCCAGTCATACTAATGCTTTGTGCATTAACCTTTTTTGGCTGATAGGTCGCAGTCTTTCAATTCTTGTTTTATAGCTCAGATAAGGTGGACAGTGTTTTTGCGAGGGAGAGTGAGTGTGTGTTCACATGTACTGGGGAAATCCCTCTCACCTATAACATCAACAATGTAAGTTCACACAGGAAATCTTGCTGAAATCTTTAGCAATAAGAAAGTATTTGGCAAGGGGCACTTGCCCACTTTTGTCAAGTATTTCTGTATCAACCCCACCCTGTCCACCGCCCCAACTGACCCAACCCTGTCCACCCCACACTGGTCCCTTATTGAACAGCATAGACGGGGTGAGACGGACAGTAACAGCCACCCCCATTGATTATTGGATTTGTATCCATCACCCTGTGGATTTGTATTGGCTCCCTTGGTGCCTGGGTGCGGAGGTATTGACTGCTTCTATCTGTAGCCTAAGTCACACATTTGCAATGACATTCATTAGAGGGTGATTTGAAGAGCACACATAGCGAGGTAGACACACTTATCCTTTGTGCAGGTTTACTCAAAAGTTGTAATACTAGTTTCAAATGTAGGGTTTATAATGACAACATAAATGTTAAGGCAGTTTCTGTGGTCACCACAGCTTTCTGGTTTGCCTAGTGTTTAATTAATGTGACAGATTGAAATGGCTTTCCTGATGCCTAAAGTAAACCTCTCAATTACACACACACACACACACACACACACACACACACACACACACACACACACACACACACACACACACACACACACACACACACACACACACACACACACACACACACACACACACACACACACACACACACACACACACACACACACACACACACTTCTCTCTGTTATCAGCCTGAATAACTTGGTCTAAGCATTTAATTTCAGAAGGCTACTAACTGTTAAAACACCCTGACATATAAACACTGATAAAACCTGCTCAGTTGGCTGAATCCTGCTTTGTTTAACTGTCCCCTGTCTTGATTAATCCTGTTTGTAATCTCTGCTATATTTTCCATGAAGTGATGCAGGGGTAGTCACTGCACTGGAGAGGGAGTGTTCTGCCTCAGGCTACAAAACGTAGATAATAAATGTTCAAGTCATTGGAAAATAAAGTGAGTCTAAAGCATGTAGTCAGGTTTAATGCTGTTGTTCTGTGGTTGTTTGGGTGGGTGAGTAAGATGGCATATCATGGTTCAAATGCACGAAATTCTGTTACTTCCTTGCCTTCAAATGCTGATGACTCAGGCGGAGGGTATTGTTGATAGACTCTCTATGCTAACTGCATGCTCTGCATTTACACACTGTCCAACAACAGCATGACTGCTATTTTTAGACAAGTCCAGCTGCTCCCCTGCACCACCCTCTAACCAGCTATTCACCAATGATTTATAGGAAGAGTCCATGTGAAACAGTTGTAGTGTTGGGACACATGTTTGGTTTGTCAGAGCAGTGCCAGCTAAGATTGGTCAGGCCTCATTAATGGTGATACTTTAGAAAAGTGAATATGAAAACTATATATAGGCCTATACTTTACATATTTTTAAACGTACAACATTTACTATTTTTATTTGTAATGTGTAAGTACCAGGAGAATGCCCTCAAAGTGACAACTGTTGTTATGTTGCTGTTGTCCTTGCTGTCGTGGAAGTGCTGGCTCCGGTTCTGCAGATACACACTTGCTGAGGTCAGACAGGGAACAACCATGTTTTAGACCTCTAACACTTGTCATATGATGTCACACAGTCACAGTAATGATGAGTCAACAGCACCTGGACCCAACCCAAGTCACACACTTGTGGTCACTCCATGGTATCCAACCCACAGACAAGTCCTTGCACAAAGAGACATGATTTAGTTAGCGTAGTACACTCAATAGGACACCATTCTTTATTATAACAAAGGAGAACTAGAACAGTATTTAAGCATGCCCTGCCTGTTCCCAAGAAATCATTCAACAAACTACTTGCGTTGTTTAAGACCGGCAGACGAGTTATGGCTTCCCTTTGCTTGTTCTACTACAACATTTTTGTTTTGCAATAGTAGGTTACAGTCCTTTCAACCCCCAACCCCCACTCCCAGATACTGTATCTGCAGTCCAGTTCCCGGCTAAGGCTACGCAACAACCTCCCTCTCTCAGTGAGACCAGTATACATGATCACACTGGTAGGCAAGGAAACACCTTATCATTCAGTTACTGTCCTTACCACAAACACACACATGCACACACACGCACTTACACACAATACAATGCAGTCAAATACTCTTATTCTATAATGACAAATAGACAACTATTTTTGGCAAAGCATTTGGACAGTGTATTCTGTGTGTTCCGCGTGACACCTACTGTGGTGTCTATTTCAGCAGCTCTCTATCCATGTATTGATGCATGCCTTCCAATGATCCAGCCATTGATTTGCCATGCAATCCATTACCCATCTGTCTGTTTCAGCGGGCTTTTAAATGACCAGTTAGACTGAGCTATTAAGGTGAGTGCTGGTGAAGTCCAAAGGTTGGTGATATAGCCATACACATACCGAGGCATGGTGGATAGTGCATGGATAATGCGATTGAGAAAATAGTGGATTGAAATGGACATATCAACATAAAGGGGATTTCATATAAATATTTTCTCAACAGTTATGTGAAATAACAAAGTCAGAGGAATAACTGCTTTTATATTTTTGTTCCCTTAACTAGCCTAGGCCTGCATCTATGACTGTATTTACACAGGCAGCCCAATTCTGATCTTTTGCCACTAATTGGTCTTTTGACCAATCAGATCATACATTTTTCCAATAATTGGACAAAAGAAAATCAGAATTGGACTGCCTGTGTAATAGCAGCCATAGACACCGGCCTAGGCTAGTTAAGGCAACAGGCTGTCACTGAGAAAGTAGAGAGTCCAGTTAACAGAGGGTAAACTTTGACCCTGTTACTGAGGCCAGTCAATCCACAGTGGGGTCAAGTGGTGGGTGTGCCGTATTGGATGGATTCATGGCTAATGGGATTGATATCATTACTCCTTTAGATGGTCAATTATTTGTTTAATTAACTGAGATGGACCTTGGATAATTGAACTATTGACTGGCCTCTCAGTAACATTTGTCTTTCATAATAACGAGTGGTGCAGATAAAGCTACTGATCCTGGGGTCCTATACATGTGGTTCAGAACAGTATGGGCTTGGTTGAGAAGCATGAGACAATACTGAAATGTGACTAATTCTTGAGTGATCTGGTGCACTCATTGCATAAATCAAATCAGGACCCAATTTTCCTTTGGTTTTATTTCCCTTTTATACAGTATACAGTATAAACCTTGCTATAACCCTAAATTGTATTATGTTAGAGGAGCTCCAAGAACAACAATGAAACAACCATTTTTAACCATTAAGCATTTTCTGCATGTCAGTCTGGTGGTTACATGTCTGCAGCTGTCTCAATAATGCTGACAATGCAGCCAGTTTCTGCCCAACACCACACTGTCTCTGTGTGTGAACTTGGATTTAGCTCAAGGGTACATCCACCCAGCTAATGTGATGTTGCTGGAAGAAGGAAACAAATTGGGCTGACATCTCATACAGTAGCTTGTCTTGATTGTGTGATGGCTACCGCTGCTAATGTGTTACGATGGGTAGACCTGCGCAGGGAGAGGGGTGCAGGAGTGGGGGAGGGGGCACAGACTGCAAGATCAGCACAACTGGAATTGCATTGATTCAGTTAACTGCAGAGTTGGCGCTTGATGTGGAATTCTGTTTATCGGGGGAGGTTTACACGCTGGTCTCCATTTTGTTCTCATTTCTTACACTGTAACAATAATCATCCTATGCTCTGTTACTTACAGTAAGCAGTAGCGTAATACAATGTGGTGTAGCTGTACATGAGATAGGATTAGTGTAATACAATGATGTGTGGGTGATGTTGATTAAATGTTTTTGCTGGTAAAAAGAAATGCCTGTAATGCATTTTCCCAAGGTCTTTATTTCCTAACGAGCACATAATTCATACATTAATTGATTAAAGGCCTTAATCTACTAAAAGTGTGCCTCTCTGTCAACAATATTTAGCATAAAGACTGTGAGGCTGTCCTTTATACTGGATGGGTCTGATACTAGTACGCTATTTCAGTTTGTCACAAGGAGACAAAGAGACATTTTAGGAAAAATCTTTCCCAACGACCTAACCCACCCCCCTCTTTCTCTCTCTCCATCTAGCTGAAGGGATTTTTGTGCCTGGAGGTTTATTCTGATTGCCTCATATATTCCTTCCAGTTGGTAATTTTGCTGATCCAAACATTTCTCATATTTCAATATTCTTATCATCCAGCAGCAGAAAAATGATACATTTTACGTCTGTCTAATAAGTGTGACTATGAGTCAATATTAAGGAGGGACATGTAATAGTAGTAATCGTAGTTAGTAGTTGACGTGGTTCTGGACTCAATGATTTTATACAGAGTCAGCAAGGGTGTGATGTCAACCATCTCTCAGGGATGGGGCTCCATAGTCTTCTATTGGAAGCTTTAATCTTAATTGAGAGCATCACACATTGATATTCCAAAGGCCTCTCTGCCCTTCCCCTCTCAGCTACTTTCATTTAGAGGATAGCCGCACTGCACTAGAGCATGGGGAGTGCTTTGTCAGACAGCCAAGAGGCCAAAGGCAAGGTCAACTCTTCTTTATAATGGCGGGTGACTAGGAAAGGTGGAATCGCTGCTTTGATGATGCCGCTGGTTTCTATATTGGAACTTAGTGCAGCGCACAGCTAAATGTTACTTTTCTCCTTTCTCTTTCATCCGTTATTGGCCTCTTGTTGGACTTTAATGATACATTCTGCCATAATCAAATGTTAGAGACTGTGAGAGTGTTTGTGTGTACTGACTGTAGTTGCTGAGTTATAAACAAACTGCTTTTCCCCACAACGAAAGCCAAGGCCAAGGAGAATGGAGAGTGCCAGTAAAAAACAAATAATTTCCATAAATGTGTAAGTCAAAGCTAGTTCATTATAGCCAGTGGGATGATCTGATGCTAAGTATCTGTGTTATGTCTGTCTGTCTGTCTGTCAAAGCTCCCTGTAACATATTGTCAACATGGCACAATAGGCAAATTTCCCAAATATCAGTTTTGGGGTTTTGTTGTTGAAGCGCTGAATAATGGATTACTTTTGAGGCTGCACAATTTCAGTGCCTTTGTGAACATACTTTGAGTAGGGTTTTTAGCAGTGATGACAGAATTTAGGAGTGCATTGTCTTGGGTCACAAGCAGAGAGTCCCTTATTGGCACGTTAACTGTATTAAACACCACAATGGGTGCAGTTTCTGCTCTTTAATCCCCAAACGCCTCTGTGGAGTGACAGAACAGACCCATATCTGCCCTGTAGATCAAGGCAGTGATAAGTCACCTGTCAGGCCGGGGAGCGAGGTGTGGGACTGTAGCTCTCTCTCCACTCCTGAGAGAAGGCTCGTCCTGCCACCTTTCCAGTGAAACACACACACACACACAGGCTGTTTAACAGTGTTAATAACACAACCAGGGGAGTCACAGCTGAGTTGACAGCCCCTATCTGAGGGACTGAGGACTGAGCTCTCCCCTGTTTCTCAGGCTCCAACCTCAGCCCACTGCTGACACCGATACTGGTAGGTTGTACAGAGATAGGGCCAGAGATAGTTATGTATGTGTGTGTCAAAATAGCAAAGGGGGGCGGTGAGTTTAGAAACATGAAGAGTGTGGGAGACGGTGTATGTGTCTGACAGAATGAGAGCCAAACAACTACAACATTTCCATATCTGGTTTCAGTAAAAAAATATATATAGCAATAAACTTATCAGTGAGGTGTTAAGTTGATACAATAAATAATGAGTGTATCAACATTTCCACAAACAAACACATAGTGATGAAGCGATGTGTTTCCTTATGTACTTATTAATTTTAATTGGTTTTTGGATTAGCCTTAAAAGGATTAGTACTTCAAAACGTATTATTCTGCTCTGTCTCCCCTTTGTGTGACTAGTCAATGTGTAATGACAGTCACAACTACCTGTGGGGGGAGTCTCAGGGTTGATTTGGACAGGTTTATCAAGTGATCAGTGATAGAGGCTGCTTCTATTTCAAAGTGTCTCCCCTGATGCTGTGGGTAAGCCCAATATCCCTACTTTCCACTTCCACCAGAAACCACAACTGCCACACAGATCCAGTCATCATAGTAAACTAGTGAATGCAAAGCAAGATGATGACTCTGTCAGATGTTTTCGACACGATATTGAGAAGTCACAATTTAGGAGGCGAGGGGGAGTTCATTTTAACTCAGAAATCAATGAAATCTATATAAACCATGTCGTATTGAAAGCCTGTTACTGTATCAATAAGTAGTAGCCTATTTTGTATCTCACCTGTTAGGTGACCTAGATATGAAATTTTTGGGTTGTCCTAAATATCCACAGGATTTGCAAATTTATTTTTATCTTCATGTGAGAAACACAAAGCAGATAAAGGAGCCTAATATGATCTTGAATCCAGGCATGACCACTTTTCTAGCATCTTCACTTAAAATTAGAGCTTAATTTCTTCATCTACATAAAGTACTATTTTTTAAATGTATTTTTATTAATGAAAAATAATGAACTAATATATCTTAATTAGATAAGTATTCACCCCCCGAGTCAATACATGTTAGAAACACCTTTGGCAAGTAACTATTCTTGGGCAAGTCTATAAGAGCTTTGCACACCTGCACTGTGCAATATTTGCCCATTATTCTTTTCAAAATTCTTCAAGCTCTGTCAAGGTGTTGGGGACCATGACAAGACAGCAAATGTCTCTTGCCATAGATGTTCAAGCAGATTTAAGTGAAAACTGTAACTTGGCCACTCAGGAACATTTACTGTCTTCTTGGTATGCAACGTCAGTGTAGATTTGGCCTTGTTGTACATTACTGTCTTGCCGAAAGGTGAATTCCTCTCCCAGTGTCTGGTGTAGTTCAATTTTCAAGTTTCAAGTTTTATTACTCGTATGTACGGGATACACAAGGTATACACCGTCCAACAAAATTCTTTCTTGCAGGGTACTTGTCGACAATGCAACAAAAATCATAAATAATGAAATATAAGAATACAAATATAAAATAAATGGTTCAGTAGAAAATAACATTTTTGGGGGTATAATAAGTATAATACAGGAAGGCACAATTTATAGTCCAATATTTACAGGTGTTTAAGGGAAGCGGGTATTGGGGGGAAGTGTTTCAATTGTGCAGCATTTAGCAACCATAATCTGTCTGGTAGCAACAGTTGAGTGTGTGTAGCATGAATGTACACTAAGTGTAAAAAACAAGATCACCTGCTCTTTCCATGACATGACTCACCATGCCATGAAACCTATGATCCCTTATTGATGTCACCTGTTAAAAACACTTCAATCAGTGTAGATGAAGAGGAGGAAATGGAGGAGACAGGTTAAATAAGTATTTTTAAGCCTTGAGACAATTGTGACATGGATTGTGTATGTGTGCCATTCAGAGGGTGAATGGGCAAGACAAAATATTTACAGTGCATTCTGAAAGTATTCAGACCCCTTGACTCTTTCCACATTTTGTAACGTTACAGCTTAAAATGGATTCAATATTTTTTTCAGACCCTTTGCTATGAGACTTGAAATTGAGCTCAGGTGCATCCTGTTTCCATTGATCATCTGTGAGATGTTTCTACAACTCCACCTGTGTTAAATTCAACTGATTGGACATGATTTGGAAAGGCACACACCTGTCTATACATTGCATTCGAATTTTGTTACATGTCCTCATCAATCTACACACAATAACCCATAATGACAAAGCAAAAACAGGTTTTTAGACATGTTTGTTAATTTATTAAAAATAAAAATTGCATAAGTATCACAAGTGCATAAGTATTCAGACCCTTCACTAAGTACTTTGTTGAAGCACCTTTGGTAGCATTTACAGCCTCGACTCTTCTTGTGTATGAGGTTACAAACTTGGCACACCTGTATTTGGGGAGTATCTCCCATTCTTCTCTGCAGATCCTCTCAAGCTCTGTCAGGTTGGATGGGGAGCATTGCTGCACAGCTATTTTCAGCTCCAGAGCACTCAGGACCTCAGACTGGGGCAAAGGTTCACCTTCCAACAAGAAACAACCCTAAGCACACAGCCAAGACAATGCATGAGTGGCTTCGGGACAAGTCTCTGAATGGCCTTGAGTGACCCAGCCAGAGCCTGGACTTGAACCCGATCGAAGAGGCCTGAAAGAGGCCTGAAAATATCTGTGCAGCGAACCTGACAGAGCTTGAGAGGATCTGCAGAGAAGAATGGGAGAAACTCCCCAAATAGAGGTATGCCAAGCTTCTAGTGTCATAATCAAGAAGACTCAAAGCTGTAATCGCTACCAAATGTTCTTCAACATAGTACTGAGTAAAGGGTCTGAGTGGAGACTGGTGGGAGGAGCTATAGGATGATGGGCTCATTGTAATGGCTGGAATGGAATTGATGGAACGATATGAAGCACATCAAACATATGGAAAACACGTTTGACTCTGTTCCATTTACCCCATTTCAATTAGCCATCCTCCTATAGCTCCTCCCACCAGCCTCCACTGGTGTGTGTGTGGATGTGTGTATGTCTGTGTGGGTGTGTGCGTGAGTGAGTGCATCAATGCTGAGGTGTGGAGAATCAGAGCAGGTTTTCAGTCCAGTTCAAGTGTTCAGAAGTCTGATGGTTTGTAGATAGAAACTGTCTCTGAGCCTGTTGGTATCAGATCTCATGCTCCGATACTGTCTGCCTGACGGTAAGGGAGTGAACATCTCATGGCTTGTGTGTGTGGTGTCCTTGATGATGTGGCGAGCCTTGCTGTCCTGGACAGGGTAATTCCCGTACCAGGCAGTGATGCAACCTGTCAGGATTCTCTTAATGGTGCAGCAGTAGTATTTGAAGAGTATTTCAGCCGGCTTAGGAAGTAGAGACTATGTTTCACCCTCTTGACAAGAGTGGTGGTGTTGTTGTTTCAGCCATGTGAATAGCGATGGACATGGCAACTTCCGTGGATCTGTTGGAGCGTTAGGCAAATTGGAGTGGGTCCACTGTGCCTGGCATGCTGGCCTTGATGTGGGCGATGACCAGCCTCTCGAAGCACTTCATGATGACCGGGGTGAGTGCAATGGGGCAACAGTCATTTGGGCATGTCACACTGTTTTTCTTGGGCACTGGGATGATGGTGGTCTCCTTGAAGCAGGTGGGGACTACAGCCTGGGACAGGGACAGGTTGAAGATGTCGGAGCAGCGAGAGTCTTCCTGGACGGCTCGGTATTGTCTGACCCGAAGCGAGCATAGAATGTGTTAAGCTCGTCTGGGAGGGAGACTTCGGTGGGCACCACCCAGCTGGATTTGCCTTTGTAGTCCGTGATAGCCTGTAGTCCACATGCGTCGCGTGTCTGAGTTGTTTGAGTCTATAGCAAATCAAATCAAATAAAAAAAAGTGCTGTACAGAAACCCAGCCTAAAACCCCAAACAGCAAGCAATGCAGGTGTAAAAGCACGGTGGCTAGGAAAAACTCCCTAGAAAGGCCAAAACCTAGGAAGAAACCTAGAGAGGAACCAGGCTGTGAGGGGTGGCCAGTCCTCTTCTGGCTGTGCCGGGTGCAGATTATAACAGAACATGGACAAGATTTTAAAATGTTCATAAAATAGGCAGAACAGTTGAAACTGGAGAAGCAGCACGGCCAGGTGGACTCGGGACATCAAGGAGTCATCAGGCCAGCTAGGCCTTGAGGAATGGTCCTAATGCTCATGTCCTCCGAGAGAGAGAGAGAGAAAAAAAGAAAGAGAGAGAGCAGCCCCTGTAACAGGGTTAGAGGCAGAGAATCCCAGTGGAGGGGAACCAGCCAGGCAGAGACAGCAAGGGTGGTTCGTTGCTCCAGTGCCTTTCCGTTCACCTTCACACTCCTGGGCCAGACTACACTCAATCATAGGACCTACTGAAGAGATGAGTCTTCAATAAAGACTTAAAGGTTGAGACCGAGTCTGCGTCTCTCACATGGATAGGCAGACCATTCCATAAAAATGGAGCTCTATAGGAGAAATCCCTGCCTCCAGCTGTTTGCTTAGAAATTCTAGGGACAGTAAGGAGGCCTGCGTCTTGTGACCGTAGCGTACGTGTAGGTATGTACGGCAGGACCAAATCGGAAAGATAGGTAGGAGCAAGCCCATGTGATGCTTTGTAGGTTAGCAGTAAAACCTTGAAATCAGCCCTTGCCTTAACAGGAAGCCAGTGTAGAGAGGCTAGCACTGGAGTAATATGATAACATTTTTGTGTTCTAGTCAAGATTCTAGTAGCCGTGTTTAGCACTAACTGAAGTTTATTTAGTGCTTTATCCGGGTAGCCGGAAAGTAAAGCATTGCAGTAGTCTAACCTAGAAATGACAAAAGCATGGATTAACTTTTCTGCATCATTTTTGGACAGAACGTTTCTGATTTTTACAATTTTACGTAGATGGAAAAAAGCTGTCCTTGAAACAGTCTTGATATGTTCGTGAAAAGAGAGATCAGGGTCCAGAGTAACGCCAAGGTCCTTCACAGTTTTATTTGAGACAACTGTACAACCATCAAGATTCATTGTCAGATTCAACAGAAGATCTCTTTGTTTCTTGGGACCTAGAACAAGCTTCTCTGTTTTGTCAGAGTTTAAAAGTAGAACATTTGCCGCCATCCACTTCCTTATGTTTGAAACACAGGCTTCCATGGAGGGCAATTTTGGGGCTTCACATGTTTAATCGAAATGTACAGCTGTGTGTCATCCGCATAACAGTGAAAGTTAACATTATGTTTCCGAATGACATCACCAAGTCATAAAATATATAGTGAAAACAATAGAGGTCCCAAAACAGAGCCTTGAGGAACACCGAAGTTTACAGTTGATTTGTCAGAGGACAAACCATCCACAGAGACAAACTGATATCTTTCCGACAGATAAGATCTAAACCAGGCCAGAACTTGTCCGTGTAGACCAATTTGGGTTTCCAATCTCTCCAAAAGAATGTGGTGATCGATGGTATCAAAAGCAGCACTAAGGTCTAGGAGCACGAGGACAGTTGCAGAGGCTCGGTCTGACGCCATTAAAAGGTAATTTACCACCTTCACAAGTCCAGTCTCAGTGCTATGATGGGGTCCAAAACCAGACTAAAGTGTTTTGTATACATTGTTTGTCTTCAGGAAGGCAGTGAGTTGCTGCGCAACAGCTTTTTCAAAAATGTTTGAGAGGAATGGAAGATTCGATATAGGCCGATAGTTTTTTATATTTTCTGGGTCAAGGTTTGGCTTTTTCAAGAGAGACTTTATTACTGCCACTTTTAGTGAGTTTGGTATACATCCGGTGGATAGAGAGCTATATTGTCTTTTTGCTTCCCTAATGGATTTGTGGAGTTCGTACCTGCTTGCCTTGAACACATTACGTGCCACCGAGTAATCGGGATGTAAAGCATTTTGCTTATGCCTAGCTCCATTCCATTTATTTTTTCAGGAAAACCTCCCCAGTCTTTGCCGATGTCAACCATACCCATACCATTTTGCAGCCACCACCATGCTTGAAATTAGGGAGGAGGTTACTTAGTAATGTTTTGTTGGATTTGTCCCAAACATAAGGCTTTGCATTTAGGCCAAAAAGTATATTCCTTTGCCATGTTTTTTTTGCAGTATTACATTAGCGCCTTGTTGCACACAGGATCCATGCATTCTCTCTATATATTTTTTTACTCTGTCATTTAAGTAATTATTGAAAAGTCACTACAATGTTGTTAAGCCATCCTCCCAGCACAGCCATTCAACTCCATTGCTGTTTTAAAATCACCAATGGCCTCATGGTGACATCCCTAAGCAGTTTCCTTCCTGTTCTGCAGCTCTGTTCAGAAGGATGACTGTATCTTTGATGTGTCTGAGTGGTTTAATACATCATCCACAGCATAATTATTAACTCACCATGTGTAAAAAGAAATTCAATATCTGATTTGTTATTTGTTAACCATCTACCAATGACTGCACTTCTTTATGAGGCTTTCGAAAAGCACCCTGGTATTTGTAGTTGAATCTGTGCTTGAAATTCAATACTTGGCTGAGGGACCTTACAGATGGTGTATGTTTGTTGGACAGAGGAAGGGGTAGTCATTCAAAAATCATGTCAACCCCTATTATTTCACACACAAAAATCTGTTAAGCCAAATTTCCCTCCTGGACTAATTTTGGCTTGCCTAAACAAAGGGGATGAATACTTATGCAATGACTATATTTTAGTTATTGAATTGTTATTAATTTGTAAAAATGTGTAGAATGTTCTTTTCATTTTGATATTCTGGAGTATTTTGTGTAGATCAATGACAAAAAAATCACAATAAAATCTATTTAAATACCACTTTGTAATGCAACAAAAAGTGAAAAAAATCCAAAGGGGGTGAATACTTATGATACCCATTGTAGCAAATTATTTTCCCACCATATGTTTTGTTTGGCAAAAGTACCATACGTTTAGTGGCTGATTTCACGTGTGCTGATTTGGTTATCATAATAGTATATCTGTGGCTGACTTCTTGGACATAATTTATCTCACCAATTATGTGTGTGTCTGGTTAAGTGAGTGTACGGGAGAAAGACAGTTGGAGATTCCCACAACAATGGAGCCCTCTTGAGCGTTCCAGAACACCTGACAGGGATAGGTTAAGGTCAAACGGTGTGGGGTCACCTGTCAGGGGTCTGTAAACCCCTGTTACACAGTTACACAACATATTGTCTGTGAGGGATGCAGGATCACTGCTCAGCCACATGTGGGCATGGTATCCCCTTAAACAGACCTCTCTCCTTTCTCTATTCTAGCACGCCCTTTGTCATGTCAACAGATTTGTATTAACAGGAATGAGGCTCTGTATCTTGTGTATGCGCATGCTATCAAGTAAGATAGCATACGAAAAGAAAAGTGGACAGTGAAGATAAATAAAAAGGAAGGGGAGAAGAACATTGAATTCATATTTCAACTGTTTTCCCCAAAATCTGTTTACCACTTCGAAAGAACATGATCATTCAACTTTCAATCTTCTCATTCGTTTTCCTACTCTGGGAAAATACTGCTTGTTTTTTTTCTTCTTTCTGTTGTTAAAATCCCAGAACAAAGTACTTCCTGTATCTCAACCACAAAAAGAGAAAACAAATACTTAAGCATACTGTATAAAGGATGGCTTGGCCTTAAATATAACTCTTATTGGCTCTATGCTGTGTCAATGAAAAGCCCTCCTCCATGCAGTTAGACCACAGCACAGATTTGGTTTGCGTCTGGTTGCTTAAGTTGTTTGTTTTAGCCAGACTTTAATGATGGTGAGAAAACTGGGTTTGGAATCAAAGAAGGGGTGTGTGTATGGGAAAAGCAACCCTTTCAGCTGTTATGACTGTATAGGAAGAAGAGAAGGAGGAAGGAGAAAGATGTCAAGAAGAAACCAGAGGGAGGAGTAGCCTTGAGGCCTTTTTGGCTCTTCTGAGAAACCCAAACTTTTGATAAAAATGGAGGGAGAGGAGAGGTATGACACATTGGAGAAGTAGACATTACACATTGGTCTTGAATGGACACACCCAGCTCCCAGATAGTACATCTTAGCACCCAACTGCCAATAGAACTTTATCTAAAATATCGCAAGACGCCAAGACCAAACTCATGGTAATGACACCCAGAGTAACTCACTAAATGACCCTATTGGGCATAAGGCTAATTGTTTTTCCCAGACGTGTTTACTGTCAAAGTGAAGTTTCGTATTCACTCTTTATTGTAAGAAGATGAGTAATTTTCCGGAAAATCTATATTTTACCTTAGTTTCTACCAAAGAATGACAGATGGTGAGCTAGTTTCCTCTTTACGTCTAAATTGCACAATCTGCTCTTTAAAGGAAGTCCCTCCCTAAATCTGGGGTTGGTCATACAAATCAAAGGACGCCTGTGACTAGACCTTTTAGTGTTAATGTACTGTACATGTGAATGCAGCCTTTAGGATAACCAACTGACAAGACATTTAAGCCACTGTCCAGCATAGCTAACCCCAGCAGCAGAGAAGGATCTAACCCTGTTCCAAACACACAAACAGACATGCACATACGCCAGGCAGTCACACATACTAACATTTGTTGTGACACTCTACCTTCTTATTCATTCTCACTGTCACATCATCCTAATCTTAATTAGAGTCCTGCTTTATTATTGAACCATGAGGAAACAGCTATTTAGCTTTACAACAACAGCCTACTTGCCAATAACCAAACGCCTCAGTGACTTCAGGATGTCAGTCTCATTACTTCAAACACTAAACAACTGTGCATAAGACCACACAGTTTTGGGACTTGCTTTGCAGTTTGTGTTGAACTCAACAGGGTACAGACTGGCGTCTGAATGGGGCTGAGCCTTTATCAGCAGTGCTTTGCTAACAACACTGAGAGCCCCAACTCTGCCCTTGCCGTCCAGATACAGAACCAGAACCAGTGCCAGGGCTGTGAAAAGGGAAGAGGCAGTCAGGGGGGAACAGCCTGAGTTAACCTCCGTGGCTCATGTTTCTACTGGCCACTAATGGAGGCCTGTCATCGTTACGGACTGAAACAGGAGGGCGCCTGCCAGCTGCGTGACCCCCATAAAACAGAGCAGGAAATCCTTGCAGGGGAACGAGAGTGAGGGACAGAGGAACTCCTACTCGTTTTTTTCTCTCCTTCAACCACTCTCTCTTTCTTCTCCCTGTTATCTCTCACATGACCAGTTTCAATCTTTGACCTCCAGCTTACTGCTGCTGCACTCTGTTCATTAAGCACTACATGGATTAACTTTCATGTTCCCCTCTCTGCCAATCAACTGCCATGTCACCTCTATGAATATAAAAAAGAGAAAGCCCTGTTTACTGTAATAACTGTCAGGAGTTTCAGAAGCACAGGGGTAGGAATTGGACACTAGATGATTTTAGGTCTCTGTACAATTGATTGAACCATTACATTGTGCTCATGTCTGGATTTTGATCTGATATTCAAATGATATACATACACCCCATTTAATTATTGTTACAGTTGTTGAGGGCCTTTAAACTGTGAATTATTATATGCAGAACATTACCTTTGCTCTGTCTCTAAAGTCCATGGTCAGTAATCTGACAGGACTTTGTCACATCCCTCTCAGAAGTACTCAGTGAGACGTGACTGAGGGGGATCCTTATCAGATCCTCAGTGACTCACGCCTGCAAACACGCAGTAAACAGTATCGTCTCCTGACGCTCTATTACATAAAACCAGATAGCTTA
The DNA here is from genome assembly GCA_030435695.1 of Brachymystax lenok tsinlingensis. NCBI lineage: Eukaryota > Metazoa > Chordata > Actinopteri > Salmoniformes > Salmonidae > Brachymystax > Brachymystax lenok. The sequence goes on along the minus strand of CM059797.1, from coordinate 19,877,800 downwards.
CGACCTTTATTACAACACTGGAGCTACACATTAATCTGGATCATGAGTGTCCGCTGCTGAAGCCTGCTAAGGCCGTCATGTGATAACCTGGGTCATTTACAGTAGTGCCAACATAATTACAATACAACCCTTTAAAATGTGGCCATCTTGGCTTGAAGATGTGTATTTTATGGTATGCACAAGGGACTAGCTATAGGAACAAGAGAAACTTAAGACTTGAGAGACTTGACTAATACATTTAGGATCATGCAGTACTTTCAATAATGATGTTTGTGTGTGTGCATGAGTGCATGTGTGCATGTGCATGCACAATCTGTGAATGATTCAGACTGTCACAACTCTGCACAGATAGGACGACATCCTGAGCGGAAACCACAAGCTGCATTTTCCTGCACTAAACAACCCGCTCTCACAAAGAGTCACTTGACTGGACCTTCATATAGGAAGTGAAAGAGGAACCCCCCCTCCCCATTCCATCCTCTTTTCCACTCTTTGCTCTGCTGTTCATGTGAAGTCACAGATAGACAGGTCATCTGAACCAGCCTCATCCATTGCACAATAACAATGGTTAAGTTGGAAATAACTGGCTCTGACTGGTAACTTCCTGCTGCTGTAGAGGTCAAATGTCTGGTCAGTGGATGGTATTATCATAGAAATATCCTCAGCAAGCAGTTGAATAATGAGAAATAATAATTTTACTGGAACTGTTGGCAGGAGAGGGATTAGTTATAATGTTATACCAAAGTCTTGCATTTCTGATGTATGGGTTTAGCTAAATGATGGGTATGACTGTGAGAACGGCAGTGGTGGATTGGCTTCGTGTTTGAGAAGAAACTGACCCTTTTGCCCCGCACCCCTCCTTTACTGACGCCCCTGGCTGTGTTCATTGGTGACACTGCAGCCTGGCGGCCTGCATTCCGGTGCATCTCCCCACACAATGGTGCACATCTCTGACATTCCTCTGTCACCAGTGCCCACTGTGGAGCAGCCAGGCCTCTGCAAACCAGCACAAAGTGCCAAGCAGGACTCCCTTTCCCTTCTCAAACCTCCATATCACAGTCACCATCTACAACTGAGAACAGTATCCCTAAATGAATGTTGTCACCTGCATTTACACATTTTTATTAATAGAGTTTAAAGTTAAACAGTCTATTGATATATATAACAATAGAAAATACAACTAAACCAGCAGTAATAAATGATGATGACACTTTAAAATGGTCTACTCTACAGGGATGACCTGCTGGTACCAATGAAGGTTCACCGTTTGTGACATTGAAAGGAGTAAAGGTGACTGATGATGATTGCCCTCCATCATTTTTTCCTCCCTCTCAACCACTCTTGCTCTCAACTATCTCAATATATCTCTCTTTCGCTTGTTCTCCAATCCATATATTCTATCTCCTCTCCATCTCTCGTCTATTTTCTCTATCCACCATTCTCTCCACTCTCTTCAACTCTCTCTGACGCCACAGAGAAGCAGACACCTTTTCCTCCTGCTGACTCAGTAATCAGCCTGAGGCGGTGGGTCTGAGGTGGGGGTGTTGGTGGCAGAGAGCGAGGCCGCGAGCAAGGAGGGGGGGAGGGCTGGGCTCCCACATCAGGCACACTAGCGTATCACATGCAGAGAAAAAGAGCTGGCTAATGGCTTTTACAATGGCACCCTGCAAGCTGTGTTACAGGACCACAAACCGCTGTCTCCTCTCTTCTAACAGTCTACTCCATACTGAACACAGTGACGCATGCAGGCAGACATGCGCGCACACGTGCACACACGCACACACACAAACACAAATAAACACATTCTTATGCAGATGAAAGTGTGTGAAAAAATGTTTTTACAGTGTGCTTTTGCAAGGTAAGTGCACTGGTTATTACAGTCAATATTTAGATCTTGGGGGGTGGGTCCATCCCTGATTCACGTATTCCTCCTCCTGTGTGTCACATTGGTGATGGTAAGCTGAAGACACTACAGACCACTTGATCCTCACCCTGAGCAGTGAGGTGACCTTCCAGGAATCTACCTTCTGTTTTCAGTGGGAAAGTGCTTTTGCACCTGTGCTCTGTTTCTGAGGCAGTTTACACACTGCACAGAGGGTAAGGTCAACACTGTGAGGTAATATATGAGTGGAGGAGAAACAGTCAGCCAGGTTAAAGGTTAGAGTCAATAGTACCCTACCTGCTCATCTAACTGTGGAGAAAAAAAGGTAAGGGAAAAAGAACACACTGTCAGGTGCCGGGTGTAGCTGGTGCAAATGAGTCAGGCGCAGGACAGCAGCACAACGTAGTTTACTCAAGGAAATAACAAAGTACCAATAATACCATGCCCACCAAATATGGACTGACATTAACAGGAACAATAACGCACAAAAACATGGGGGAAACAGAGGGTTAAATAATGAACATGTAATAGGGGAATTGAAACCAGGTGTGACAAAACAAATGGAAAATGAAAATTGGATCGGCAATGGCTAGAAGGCCGGTGACGTCGACCGCCGAACGCCGCCCGAACAAGGAGAGGGACCGACTTCGGCGGAAGTCGTGACACAGTCTGTTTTCAATGTATTGTTTTATGCAATTTTATTGTGTCTAATGAAAAGCCAGTGGGTAAATGTAAATATCATAACAAAACTACTCATTAATGTCCCACTTTATTGTGAAAGCATTACAAAAATTGTGTTAGCTTATTTAGGCTACATGGTTGGTATAGTACTGTAGCACTTACAAATGTTAAATATTTTTGCAACTTGCCCAATTTCAGAGATTTTAAATACAATTAGCGTAAAAAAACGTGAGGGAAGGTGTAATTATACAGTAATATAAAATTAAACCTGCCTACAGTTTGTAACTACTACATAAATGTTTTAACAACACTTAATATGAAATGGGACTATGGTGCACAATTTCAATTAAACGTAAGCCAAGCCATTGCTCCACTTAAACGGCTCTGGGAAGCCCCATAATCCGGGCTACCGAGTGGCGGTCTAAGGCACTGCATCTCAGTGCTCGAGTCGTCACTACTAACCCTGCGATCCCGGGCTTTATCACAACCGGCAGTGATCGAGAGTCCTATAGGGCGGCGCACAATTGGCCCAGCATCGTCCGGGTTAAGGAAGGGTTTGGCCGGGGTAGGCCATCATTGTAAAATAAGTATTTGTTCTTAACTGACTTGCCTAGTTAAATAAAAGTTAAATAAAAAATATATACAAAAATTCTGAACAAGCATGCAGTACTTAAGTTTGTGATTGCATTATATACATTTAACTTTTAGATCTACAGAAAGTAGAAAGTATTCAATGATCACCATTATCTCATAGACATTTTATAAGTCCAAGGACTCTCTTTTCATCATATTAAACTTTTACCAAAACTTGAAAATAACTAAAAAGGTTGGAACAGTTCTAATGAAAAATACCCTATAGAGTTCACCGAAAGAGACAAGTGCACAACAATGTGCTGTGCTTGGTGTTTCTCTTTTCCTCTGTTAATGAATGCAGAGGTGACCTGTTTGTCTGAGGAAGAGAGCAGAGGGGAAGCCTGATTTCCACTCATATTATCTCCACCACACAGCCCCAGCCAGCGAGTCTTCAGTGCCTTCACATCCAGGGGTCCCTCAGGAAGCAGCCGTCCATGAAGGTCAAAGGTCAGCACAGAGAAAAAAGACACTCATCCTTTCATTTGTCACACGCCAAATTAGTGTTTATTATTAGGGGTTCACAGCAAAGCTGTGAAACCTATTGTTATTCTTAGGATAGTTATTTTCCTTGAGATGGTCAAATAACTCAAGCATAGATAGATTGGTAACTTTTTTTCTCATTTGGAACACAGAAAGTAGAAGCCCTGAGTAACTTGGTCAAAAAGAATGGCACCGACTAGCAAATAAGTGGCGCTGTTATAAGCAGTCTCACTTAAACCCTCATATCCGCTGCCATGTGGGATCTAGAGACTTGAAACTTTGTACAGTTGAAGTCGGAAGTTTACATACACCTTAGCCAAATACATTCAAACTCCGTATTTCACAATTCCTGACATTTAATCCTAGTAAAAATTCCCTGTCTTAGGTCAGTTAGGATCACCATTTTATTTTAAGAATGTGAAATGTCAGAATAATAGTAGAGAGAATGATTTATTTAGGCTTTTATTTATTTGCTGTTGTTCTGGGATTGATTTGCAGTTTTCGCACCAAAGTACGTTAATCTCTAGGAGACAGAACACGTCATCTTCCTGAGCGGTATGACAGCTGCGAGGTCCCATGGTATTTATACTTGCGTACTATTGTTTGTACAGATGAACGTGGTACCTTCAGGAATTTGGAATTTGCTCCCAAGGATGAACCATACTTGTGGAGGTCTACAATTTGTTTTCTGAGTTATGGTTTATTTCTTTTGATTTTCCCATGATGTCAAGCAAAGAGGCACTGAGTTTGAAAGTAGGCCTTGAAATACTTACACAGGTACACCTCCAATTGACTAAAATTATGTCAATTAGCCAGAAGCTTCTAAAGCCATCATTTTCTGGAATTTTCCAAACTGTTTAAAGGCACAGTCAACTTAGTGTATGTAAACTTCGGCTTGCAAGCCTCCCCCTTTTTACTCCAAACATAACAATGGTCATCATGGCCAAACAGTTCTATTTTTATTTCATTAGACCAGAGGACATTTCTCCACAAGGTACGATCTTTGTCCCCATGTGAAGTTGCAAACCGTAGTCTGGCTTTTTTATGGCGGTTTTGGAGCAGTCACTTCTTCCTTGCTGAGCGGCCTTTCAGGTTATGTCGATATAGGACTCGTTTTACTGTGGATATAGATACTTTTGTACCTGTTTCCTCCAGCATCTTCACAAGGTCCTTTGCTGTTGTTCTGGGATTGATTTGCACTTTTCGCACCAAAGTACGTTCATCTCTAGGAGACAGAACGTGTCTCCTTCCTGAGCGGTGTGACGGCTGCGTGGTCCCATGGTGTTTATACTTGCGTACTATTGTTTGTACAGATTAACGTGGTATCTTCAGGCGTTTGGAAATTGCTCCCAAGGATGAACCAGACTTGTGGAGGTCGACAATTTTTTTTCTGAGGTCTTGGCTGATTTCTTTTGATTTTCCCATGAAGTCAAGCAAAGAGGCACTGAGTTTGAAGGTAGGCCTTGAAATATTTCCACAAGTACACCTCCAATTGACTCAAATTATGTCAATTAGCCTATCAGAAGCTTCTAAAGCCATTACATAATTTTCTGGAATTTTCCAAGTTGTTTAAAGGCACAGTCAGCTTAGTGTATGTAAACTTCTGACCCACTGTAATTGTGATACAGTGAATTAAGTGAAATAATCTGTTTGTAAACAATTGTTGGAAAAATTACTTGCGTCATGCACAAAGTAGATGTACTAACCAGCTTGCCAAAACTATAGTTTGTTAACAAGAAATTTGTGGAGTGGTTGAAAAATGAGATTTATTGACTCCAACCTGTGTATGCAAACTTCCGACTTCAACTGTACAATGCATATGCTCTTGACTGAGGTTCATATCAGGATCTTGATATGAATTTTGATATGCTAAATAAGGAACATTTCTGATGCTTATTTGAGTTGGGGACATGCTCAATAATTTGACAAATACTAAATCCATGTCATTCTTTCAGACACTAGCTATACTTTTGTATTCCCTCTGGATAAAGTAATGTGCAAACCATAAGCACTGTGACTGGTTGCCTAGCAACAAGAATCATGTATTTTCAGCTGTGGAGTTCCAACTGTATTTTTTTTATTTGGGCACCACAAATTAGTGTGTAACATTAAACCGTGCTTAGTCGAACTGACAACTGGAGAAACAAGGAATTGAGAAGCTGTTCAGAAAATACCTCAAAGAAGTTAACGCTAAACTACGTAGCTAATTTGAGATGTTTTATTTATCTTAGTAGCTAGAATCAAGAATGCTAGCTAATCTGGCCAGTAGCCATTACGATAAAAGCAAACTTGTTTATTAGCTAGTAAACAAATAACGAAATTGCCTTTTTTTTTAACCCCCTATCAAGCCTCAAGGTGACAGCTAATGTTTTAAAATGTTTAGGCGTATTTTGTATTACTGGTTAATATAAGCTAACTAGGCTATCTAGCTTGTTCCAGTTAGTTTTCTCAGTTAGAGTAGCTACCTTGTGGTATAGTTATGTGAAATTACAATATTCTTTTGCAATATTGACACAATTTTGATTCATGATTTATGCATTGACAGTTTGGAGGGGATCACAGACCATTACTACCACAACGTTGGTTCAGGACTGCAAGGGACCGCCGCTGACGATCTGCACCCATCACATCTATCGTCCATAACAAACAGGACAGCCAGGGGTATTGAGGGTGTACAACCTTTATTTTCTGTTAAATGAATAAAATAAATGTTTAGCAAAGATTGGCCTATGTTTGCATCTTTACAAAAACAATAGCCTTCAACTGAATATGGTGCAAATGAATGCTCAGATATGTCACCTTCATGTGAAGAAGCACAATGATTTTCGGCGCCTGAACAGGTAAAATAAACAGAGTTGGATTTAGCCCATTTTCGATCAGACATATGAGGATGAATATTACATATCATGTAAGGATATCTAATGAAATTATGCATTTCACATACATAAATACATATAGAAATTATAAGGTAATGCCTACAGATATGATACATTTCTGGAAATATGTTTATTCTTTAATGTCTAAGTATAGGCTTAGATATGTCAGCATGTTGACACATAGCCTTTCCGCAGTTAGAATATTCTACAAATATGTAAGCAGGTGCACACGCATCAGGTGAGTGTCTTGAGCATATCTCACCCCGGATATCTCACCGGACTCAAAGTAGCAGGGAGAGTTCTGAGGTCCGGATTGGATGCATGTAGAAACTGTCCCATTACGGAGAATATTTTAGCTCTTGATATGAAATTAAGGACATGCGTATCCGGAGTATGTCTACTCCTCATATCTAATAAAATGTCAGATATACAGAAATATATACATAAAGATATCCCCTTATATTGACCTTTTCCCCCTAGAGCCCTTTCATCCTCAAAAGAGTTAGAGAAATCATCCTTAAAATCTTACCAGAAACTATAAACCTGTAGCTAATATTTACGTTTTTCATGAGCTACCTAATTCTACATCTAGCTAAGGTGTTTTGTGATAGTAGAATCAGTATTTCTGAAATTCGAAATGTGCATATAAATTTCCTAGCCAACAGTAAGTGTCTGTTTGCTGGCTGAACTAATCTCAACTCAATCCATATGAAACAAAAGGCAGGGATGCTAACAACGCCAGTTCACACGGTCAATGCTGAATAATCCCTGCAGCTAGCTAGCTAGTGTAGTGAACTTTTAGCTAATGATCTGCCGTGATTAGTGTGCCGAGTTCTACAGCACAGCTGACTGCTCTCTGCGACGTTATTGCGTTGGCCAAATGTTACAAAGTAGTGAGGCACAGTGTCAGCTGTCAGAGTCAGATACAGTGAGGGAAAAAAGTATTTGATCCCCTGCTGATTTTGTACATTTGCCCACTGACAAAGAAATTATCAGTCTATAATTTTAATGGTAGGTTTATTTGAACAGTGAGAGACAGAATAACAACAACAACAAAAAATCCAGAAAAAAGCATGTAAAAAATGTTATGAATTGAATTGCATTTTAATGAGGGAAATAAGTATTTGACCCCTCTGCAAAACATGACTTAGTACTTGGTGGCAAAAACCTTGTTGGCAATCACAGAGGTCAGACATTCTTGTAGTTGGCCACCAAGTTTGCACACATCTCAGGAGGGATTTTGTCCCACTCCTCTTTGCAGATCTTCTCCAAGTCATTAAGGTTTTGAGGCTGACTTTTGGCAACTCGAACCTTCAGCTCCCTCCACAGATTTTCTATGGGATTAAGGTCTGGAGACTGGCTAGGCCACTCCAGGACCTTAATGTGCTTCTTCTTGAGCAACTCCTTTGTTGCCTTGGCCGTGTGTTTTGGGTCATTGTCATGCTGGAATACCCATCCACGACCCATTTTCAATGCCCTGGCTGAGGGAAGGAGGTTCTCACCCAAGATTTGACGGTATATGGTCCCGGGCCATCGTCCCTTTGATGCGGTGAAGTTGTCCTGTCCCCTTAGCAGAAAAACACCCCCAAAGCATAATGTTTCCACCTCCATGTTTGACGGTGGGGATAGTGTTCTTGGGGTCATAGGCAGCATTCCTCCTCCTCCAAACACGGCGAGTTGAGTTGATGCCAAATAGCTCCATTTTGGTCTCATCTGACCACAACACTTTCCCCCCAGTTGTCCTCTGAATCATTCAGATGTTCATTGGCAAACTTCAGAAGGGCATGTATATTTGCTTTCTTGAGCAGGGGGACCTTGCGGGCGCTGCAGGATTTCAGTCCTTCACGGCGTAGTGTGTTACCAATTGTTTTCTTGGTGACTATGGTCCCAGCTGCCTTGAGATCATTGACAAGATCCTCCCGTGTAGTTCTGGGCTGATTCCTCACCATTCTCATGATCATTGCAACTCCACGAGGTGAGATCTTGCATGGAGCCCCAGGCCGAGGGAGATTGACAGTTCTTTTGTGTTTCTTCCATTTGCGAATAATCGCACCAACTGTTGTCACCTTCTCACCAAGCTGCTTGGCGATGGTCTTGTAGCCCATTCCAGCCTTGTGTAGGTCTACAATCCTGTCCCTGACAGAGTTTGGAATCTGATTGATTGATTGCTTCTGTGGACAAGTGTCTTTTATACAGGTAACAAACTGAGATTAGGAGCACTCCCTTTAAGAGTGTGCTCCTAATCTCAGCTCGTTACCTGTATAAAAGACACCTGGGAGCCAGAAATCTTTCTGATTGAGAGAGGGTCAAATACTTATTTCCCTCATTAAAATGCAAATCAATTTATTAAATTTTTCACATGCGTTTTTCTGGATTTTTTTGTTATTCTGTCTCTCACTGTTCAAATAAACCTACCATTAAAATTATAGACTGATCATTTCTTTGTCAGTGGGCAAATGTCCAAATCAGCAGGGGATCAAATACTTTTTTCCCTCACTGTACATGCTAATTTCTGAGAACAGTCCCATAACTTTGGTGCCTTAAAACTTCATCAACAAGTTGGCAAACTAGCTACCATATGTGACCCGATTCAGGAAACTAGGCATATGTTGCAAGTCACGACTTCACAGGACAGCCGTTTGATTGTAAAAAATATTTTTTTATCAAAATGCGTTTTTGGGCAGAAATGCCTTCTCAAACATGCAAACTTTCATGTACCTTAATAACAAACTTGTATGCCATCTGTAAATACAATACAATTGTTAACTTACGAGCCTTGTTGGTTAAGCCACAGAAAAAGTCAGCAACCTTCCCACTAGCCATGATTACCTGAGATAATGAGTGGGATGGACATGCCGACAGATGAGTTCGGATTGGTCTGCCATATAGAAGGCTTCTGTCTATTTGAGCTCATCAGTCTGTGTTGATAATCCTGTCGAACGCAGATTTAAAAAAAAATGTATTGTGTAGTGGAGCTGCATAAGAGTTGCTCTCCACTTTCTGGAAGATCAAGTTTTTAAATCAGTGGAATTAGAGTATAATAGCTAAAGGATTACATCTTCAAACTAAGGGCAACAGTGGCATGGCATTCCTGACAGTGAAAAAATAAAATAAAATAAAATTTTATTTGTCACATACACATGGTTAGCAGATGTTAATGCGAGTGTAGCGAAATGCTTGTGCTTCTAGTTCCGACCATGCAGTAGTATCTAACAAGTAATCTAACAATTTCACAACAACTACCTTATACACACAAGTGTAAAGGAATGGATACGAGTATGTACATATAAATATATGGATGAGCGATGGCTGACCGGCATAGGCAAAATGCAGTAGATGGTATAGAGTACAGTATATACATGAGATGAGTAATGTAGGATATGTAAACATTATATAAATGGCATCGTTTAAAGTGGCTAGTGACACATTTATTACATCCACTTTTTAATTATTAAAGTGGCTAGAGATTTGAGTCGATGGCCGAACGGCATAGGCAAGATTCAGTAGATGGTATAGAGTACAGTGTATACATTTAATATGAGTAATGTCGGATATGTAAACCTTATATACAAAATTGTTTAAAGTGGCTAGTGATACATTTGTTACATCCAATTTTCTATTATTTAAAGTGGCTAGAGATTTAAGTCAGTATGTTGGCAGCAGCCACTCAATGTTAGTGATGGCTGTTTAACAGTCTGATGGCCTTGAGATAGAAGCTGTTTTTCAATCTCTCGGTCCCAGCTTTGATGCACCTGTACTGACCTCGCCTTCTGGATGATAGCGGGGTGAACAGGCAGTGGCTCGGGTGGTTGTTATCCTTGATGATCTTTTTGGCCTTCCTGTGACATCGGGTGGTGTAGGTGTCCTGGAGGGCAGGTAGTTTACCCCCGGTGATGCGTTGTGCAGTCTTCACTACCCTCTGGAGAGCCTTACGGTTGTAGGTGGAGCAGTTGCCGTACCAGGCGGTGATACAGCCCAACAGGATGCTCTCGATTGTGCATCTGTAGAAGTTTGTGAGTGTTTTTGGTGACAAGCCTAATTTCTTCAGCGTCCTGAGGTTGAAGAGGTGCTGTTGCGCCTTCTTCACCACGCTGTCTGTGTGGGTGGACTATTTCAGTTTGTTCGTGATGTGTATGCTGAGGAACTTAAAACTTTCCACCTTCTCCACTACTGTCCCGTCGATGTGGATAGGGGGGTGCTCCCTCTGCTGTTTCCTGAAGTCCACGATCATCTTCTTATTTTTGTTGACGTTGAGTGAGAGGTTATTTTCCTGACACCACACTCCGAGGGCCCTCACCTCCTCCCTGTAGGCCGTCTCATCGTTGTTGGTAATCAAGCCTACCACTGTAGTGTCGTCAGCAAACTTGATGATTGAGTTGGATGCGTGCTTGGCCACACAGTCATGGGTGAACAGGGAGTACAGGAGAGGGCTGAGAACGCACCCTTGTGGGGCCCCAGTGTTGAGGATCAGCGGGGTGGAGATGTTGTTTCCTACCGTCACCACCTGGGGCCGGCCTGTCAGAAAGTCCAGGACACAGTTGCACAGGGCTGGGTCGAGACCCAGGGTCTCGAGCTTAATGACGAGTTTGGAGGGTACTATGGTGTTAAATGCTGAGCTGTAGTCGATTAACAGCATTCTTACATAGGTATTCCTCTTGTCCAGATGGGTTAGGTGTGATTGCGATTGCATCGTCTGTGGACCTATTGGGACGGTAAACAAATTGGAGTGGGTCTAGGGTGTCTGGTAGAATGGAGGTGATATGATCCTTGACTAGTCTCTCAAAGCACTTCATGATGACGGAAGTGAATGCTACGGGGCGATAGTCATTTAGCTTAGTTACCTGAGCTTTCTTGGGAACAGGAACAATGGTGGCCCCTTGAAGCATGTGGGAACAGCAGACTGGGATAAGGATTGATTAAGTATGTCCGTAAACACACCAGCCAGCTGGTCTGCGCATGCTCTGAGGACATGGCCAGGGATGCCATCTGGGCCGGCAGCCTTGCGAGGGTTAACACGCTTAAATGTTTTACTCACGATGGCTGCGGTGAAGGAGAGCCCGCAGGTTTTGGTAGTGGGCCGTGTCGGTGGCACTGTATTGTCCTCAAAGCGAGCAAAGAAGTTGTTTAGTTTGTCTGGGAGCAGGACATAGTGGTCCTCGACGGGGCTGGTTTTCTTTTTGTAGTCCGTGATTGACTGTAGACCCTGCCACATTCCTCTCGTGTCTGAGCCGTTGAATTGTGACTCTACTTTGTCTCTATATTGACGCTTAGCTTGTTTGATTGCCTTGCGGAGGGAATAGCAACACTGTTTGTATTCAGTCATGTTTCCGGTCGCCTTACCCTGGTTAAAAGCAGTGGTTCGCGCTTTCAGTTTTGCGCGAATGCTGCCATCAATCCAAGGTTTCTGGTTGGGGAATGTTTTAATAGTTGCTATGGGTACAACATCACCGATGCACTTGCTAATAAACTCGCTCACCGAATCAGCGTACACATCAATGTTATTGTCTGTTTACCTAGGGATAACAGCCCATCATGCATGATGATGTATACAGGTAAGATAGTCTAGCGTTAGCTAGCTACATTTTCAGATATTACACATTTCTAATTTCGACAGAAAGTGGTTTCATTTCAAGCTAAAGTGTACTGTTAGCTAGCTAGCTAACGTTAGCTGGCTGGCTCCCTAGCAGACATTATTCATATCCCAGAGCTGTTTGCTTTTCTAGTTAGAGCCTAATGTTAGCTAGCTAACATTGAACCTGGTTGGTTATCTCCCAGCTGGCACTGTGTTCATTGTTGTTTAACTAGCTAACGTTAGCTGTCTGGCTCGTTAGCTAATGTTACGTGACGTGTGTACAACACCTGTTGAATATGGCCAGTGTCAGTAAACGTCTGCAAAGAAGCGTAATGAAATTGTTGTCAGCAGAGCTGGTTAGGCTGCTTTCATGTTATCCCTAGGTAAACAAATTATCGTCCAGAGCATCAAGTGTGCGCTCCGAGAGCAAAACGAGATGGATGGGGCTAAAGCTTAACTTCTTAGGGATAGCCCCCTTTTTTTCAATTTTCGTCTAAAATGACATACCAAATCTAACTGCCTGTAGCTCAGGCCCTGAAGCAAGCATATGCATATTCTTGGTACCATTTGAAAGGAAACACTGAAGTTTGTGGAAATTTGAATTGAATGTAGGAGAATATAACACAATAGATCTGGTGAAGAAAATACAAAGAAAAAAACTAACGTTTTTTTTCTACCACCATCTTTGAAATGCAAGAGAAATGTCCCAATTCTAGCCATCACTCTGGTTGTAATTCCAATGGTGTGTGTGCAAAGTGTATGTGCAAAGTTTCACATGGATAACTTGAAGTATGAGCGAACTACATGACATTTAGTGTCACCCAGGTACATTTGGGCAAATCATGAATGAGACATTTGCATTCAAATAAAAATGTTCTGCAAGAATATTGTCAAATCTGAATACTTGGACTTTGATTTAGCTTTTCCAGTATTAGTAGCCATATTATAAATTCAACATTTGCAAAACAACCAGTTTTCATATTTTCATAACTCTGAATATTCTTATAATTTTTGTCCAAAAGGAAAAGGCATGCTGTCGCACAAGGTTAGTAGCTACATATTACGACAGATACAGGGTTTCCAGATACTCCCGTAAAGCCCAGCTCATTGGCTATGTAGCTAGCTTTGTTTAACCCCGATTGGTGCCTATTTGACAAAGTTAGAGTCATTCAAGTGAAGACCGCCCGCGTCAACGGCGTGCCATGAAGGCGTCGCTCTCTGACCAAATTTTGTGTCCTATAGGATATACTACACCCCTAATGATATAGTGAAGTCTGGTAAATTCTAGGATCTCTGAGGCATACATATGAACGTGATTTGACTGGTTCAAACAACGTTTAGGGTTAGATTTTCTCAGATTCCTTTCTTTGCAAATTGAACGAGTGGAAATACAAAATCGATCATGCATGCTATATGGACCTTTTTAGGATATGAAAAATTATTTTATCTAACAAAATGACACTTAATGTTATCTCTGGGACCCTTTGGATGATAAATCAAAGCAAGATTTCAGAATGTGAGTACGCATTTCACCTTCAGAGGTGAATTTATCAAACCTATCGCGGTAAAAAAAACATGTTTTGTTGTTAGGAGCTCTCCTCAAACAATAGCATAACATTTTATTTCGCAGTAATAGCTACTGTAAATTGGACAGTGCAGTTATATTAACAAGAATTTAAGCTTTCAGATGATATAAGACACTTCTATGTACCGACATTTGTTGTTTCTCTAAAATCTGCGATCGTGACACAAGGCGCTGCATGATTTACAACTGTCTAAGAGGGTGTGAACGATCCTGAATGGGCGTAGACAAAGAAGAGCTCTTCACTAGATACCAAAATATTCAAAGGCCATTTTCTCAAAAGTGAGTTTACAAGTTGATCAACTTTCAAAGCAGAATTACTTTCCCATTGTTCCTCAAATGCAGTGTATGATATACCATTTTGTAGCTCTGAGTCTCTACTTTTATCCAATGTAAAAAACACTATTTCAAATTTTGCTACATAGGACAGAATCCAGGTGGAGTCACATGTGACCATTCAAACAAGCTTGCACTTTGCTGCTAGCTTGAGCATGGTTTGGTTTGCCATGATATCAGGTGCATCTATAGGTACCGAGAGCGAAGTGATTTTCAGAATTAGGATCTAGTGTTAGGCGGATGAGTTCCACATCCTACAAGACAGATCGGTTGAGGGATGAGCGTCGCGATCTGACATAAGACAATGAGTTCCTACATGATAGAGTACTTGCTTTGTTATGCAACTGATGTTGTGTTCTTTCTGTCATCCTGTGAACCCCATTCATTGCTGCTCGCAGTTATATTTACTTTTTGTATTCCAATTAATGTTCTATAAAATCAGTTGACTGTGTGCAAAATGCAATAACTGTGTGTAAAAATTTAAATAAATACAACATTTTTTCACTATAAATGCAAAAAAAACATTGTTCCTGTCATGACAGTCCCAATAACCTGGAATGTTATACTGTGCTTTGGGGACTTTCACTGCTCCTTCTTCCACACAAGTGAATGAGTAAAATGGTGTAGGATTATGTGTATTATGCAGCACAGGCTGTTTGTGTGATATATTGTATGCAGTGCACAGAACAAACTTTTAAAAAAGGATTCCGCAGCTTACTTGGCGCCTGATTTACGCACCAGGCACAAAGTTTGCACTTGATTTTCCATGATGAAAGTAATCATAAAATGTATAGTAAGGTGAAAGAAAGAGTGTAAATTAAGAGACATTTGTTTTAATCAATAAATCACTCAAATGTATTTGTATAACAATTTCTCTAAAAACATTTGTCACAGCTTTGAATTTTGCGTTTTATTGAGCTCCTTCTTGTTGTAATGACTGTCTTTCTTTTTCAGCAATCAAATATTTCTACATCAATTAGCCTAATTAGATGTAAGCAAGATGCTCCTTTACATTACGTCTGCCAGTCGCACTTCACTTCTTCTTTATAGACATGAGAAAAACTATTTTCATACTGCTAACAATATGGCCACATGAAGCAAACCTTTTTCTCTGTAAAAACAAAATATTCTGGAAAATAAATATGATTTTTATTTTAAAGCCACTGGCTTCCATGCTCAATTCATGTAATCAATAAATTAATCAGACCAGCTCCAAATGAAAACATAGCTCAATGTCTATAAGTGGATCCAATGATTACTCAACAGATTAAACACAAAGTTGCAGAATAAAAGTATTAATGGCTTTATTGATCTTTACAAGTCTAAAGCAGATGACAATAGATTTCAACACAGCTGGACAGGTAACAATGATGGTCATTTGCAGGCAATAATGCATGAATAATATTTTCAAAAAAAATTAACAAAAACGTACGTGAAAGAAAACAACAAATACATTAGCCACATCTGGCCAGCAGAACCAGCTCCTCAAAATGTAATATAACATAAAAGGATATCTAGCACAAGGAGATACATCATCATCACCCATGTATTCATTATATTTGTTATAATAGATAGCCAACAGCAGGCAGAATTAACACATAAAATAGCACTCAAGTGAAGATTTGAACACAAAAAAGAAAAATAATTTCAAATTGTTTTGATGGATGAATCCATTTAAGACTAAGTTGAGAGTAGGCCTAGTACATGAAGCCAAAAGTAATATCATCATTCCTGTATGTAATGTAATTTCATAAACCAGACTGGTTATTCAATTTCACTAGATCCTATTTATAGTATTTTCTTGAAGACTTGTGTGACAATGTACAACAGAGTTTAGGCCTACTAAATAGACAGTTCCATACATGTCCAGCATGCATGATCGATTATAGATTCATATTACAAATCGTATTATCTTAATTTGAAAATGTGAATTAAATGGTATGTTTGCATCAAGAACTGGTATGAAATCATTAATATTGTTTAAACAAATAAGCTTATCAATAAAATCAGTAAAATAACTTTGGTTGCTGGTACAAAGAATAAACTCACATAAAATACTCAGGCGAGGAAGGGTTGTCACTGGTAGACCCAGTTTCATGGTAACCATTCGAACCAGTCAATTTCTCGCATTTGAGTTTATATGCGTCCCTCTCGCGTGCCAGTCGGTTGAGCTCGTGCTTCAGCTGCTCCACCTGTGTGACAAGGCTGGTCTTCTCGTGCTCAAGAACGTGTTTCTGCTGAACGCGTTTGTAGCGGCACGATTGTGCGTAACCACGGTTTTTCAGGGTTCGGCGCTTCTGCTTCAGACGCATCATGTCGTCCTTGGTCAGACCCCTCAAGTGCCGATTGAGCTCCCTCACTGACATGGAGACCAGCTGGTCGTCCGAGAAGGCGCTCTCCACGTTGAGTCGTCTGTCGTGGCGATTCTGCTGATGGAGGTGGTGCGCACTAAGCTGAGAGTCGGGTGAGTGCGGAGCCGAGCTGTCGAGGTCCTGCTTGTGGTGATATTGATTTTGGCAGTGCAAATCTTGCATATCAGGGTGACCCGAGAGACCGTCGGGTTGACGGATAAGTCCAGGGTACTGCTGGACATGGCCGTTGAGGTTATGTGCCGCCCCGTACCCTTCGAATTCTGCTTGGAGAGCCTGTTGGTGACCATTCGGAGTGGGTTGGTGCCCGTGGACTGTGGTACCGATAAGGGCCTCCACTGCGTCCTCAGGTGTCAGGCCAAAAGTGTGGGGATACATTTGCTGAGAATAACCTCCACTGCTGGGCGTCCAGTAAAGATCCTCAGGGTTCCTTTGCTCACCCGGATTGAAACTCGGTGACGATGGCACCGAACTGCAAGGGGTGCTGACCGGGGTAGAGGAGACTGAGTCCGGTCTCTGGAGCTCGCTGCACGGCCCAATGAATGAGTGATCAATCCCCTGCATTGTCTCCTTCTTCACTTCGAACTTCATCAAGTCGAACTCACTGACATAACCCAAAGGGGTTTTCGGCAGACCCAGATTTGTATGCGATTCGGCGGTCATTCTTTCCAGGATCTATTTGTCTTGGCCACTTCCAAGGGGCACAAAACTCTATTCTCTCATGCAGTCTTTTGCAACAATTGCACTATTGATGAGACGCTTCATACAATTAGTAAGTCCGTCAAATTAAAGATACAGTGAAAACACGCGTGCGTAAAAATGGAAAGAAAACCGTCCTCTTAATCGGATAGAATAAAGGTGCTCTGAGTCCACCGCGGGGCCAAAAGCTCTGCATGTGTCTAGCTGTACTGGTTTATGCTTGCGAGCGCACTTTCTTCATAAAGAACCGTTGCATGATGTCACACGGTATAGACTACACCTCCCTGCTCCTCTCCAATAAAAAGACGACGAGAAGGGTAATTTGCATAATAGCTGATGTGTGCGTTTTGACAATCCAACAAAGGTTGAATGTAGAATGATGCCCAACATTTTTTTACATAGACCTGCAAAGGCATATTGTAGACTACACCTTTTACAGGCTACTGTGGCCTACTTTATTTAATTTGTGCATATGTTTCTCTTTTTCTCACACACTACCTCCCCACTTCATGTATTAAAATAGTTTATTGTGAAAGACCACAAGGGAACTGATGCTGGAATGCAAAGCATCTGAGGACTAAATATGTAGTCTGTAGGCTATATGTCCAGGGATATATTGTAGTCAATAGGGCTAGTTATTAAAAATATACGCACTAAATTACCATCTGACTTTCCATATAAATAACATAAAACTATCACAGTTTTAAAGTCACAATTGTATTTGGACAATGGTCTTTATATTTAAGTGGAAGTCCATCATGCAAAAACATAATTCAAGAATTCTAATAGAGCTGTTGTGCGTTTGCAATAATCCACCACCACCCATAATAAACAAATAGTCTATACTCTCTCTTGTCCATGACTAGCCCACTGAAAATACATCTTTATATTCCACTTGTATGTGTTATTATTTGATTTCTGGTTATATTATATGGAAAAGCATAAAGGGTGGACCATAGAGTTAGAAATAGGCTAATTCTAAATAACTGTATTTCTATGGGGTTTCTCCTGAGAGTTCTGGTAGCCAAATTGTATATTTATAGATCTATGCTGACCTCTTGTGGTGATATGAGGTAAAACGTCATTATTGACCCTCAGGATATACTGAGCAGTGAATGAAAGCTAGTGTGGTGTCATTGTCTGATATCTACCCTGTCATTTTTTCCTTAATTTTTTTTTATATTGGCTTTTTATAATGTCTGAATGTACAGAGCATGCACAGTAAGTAAGCATGATGATGGTGGCTTGTGGTTCTCAATACCCCCCTCCACCCAGTCTGGCCCCTTGGTTATAGGGTCTGGTCTAGCTTTCTCTCCCTCTTAAGTTTTTTTTTGACCATGGCAGAACAGATTCTGATGAGAATCTTATGAGAATACCTCATCAGAAACCAATTGTCATCCTGATTGATGTGAGTGTTGCAGTTATTCTAAACACCATCAGGATTTCTCTCCCTCTCTCTCTGGGTTTATGCACAACATCTATCCCACATGGTCAGAGGCTGCTGCTGGGCACTGGTTATTTGGTAAGCACACTGGCTTCTAATGAAATTAGTAGTTCTTTTAGACTAGTGTCAGTAAAGGAACATGGACAAAATGGAAAGCAGCATAAACATAAAAGCAAAGACCAGACTGCACAAGGCTGAAATTATGATTGCTGTAGAACAACTGAGGTATGGAAGAGAGAGAAAGAGAGAAAAAGAAGCTTGGCTTTCTTTACAGTTATTCTACCTGCAGAAACATACTGTGTTTAAATCCAACAAGTTCATTTCAGATAGTTTGCATATTTTCTTCAGCCGACCTTCCCATAAAAATCTAACAATAATAGATACAATATATCATGCAGAAATGTCATAACTGAAATTGAGTAAATACATGTTTCAATATTTTTCTCAATGTGCCCGTGCCTACTTATACTAGTTATAGCTGATTAATTGTACATTGTACCTCACTGCAACGTTGAGGCTGCATGATGGCAAACGGATCAAGGACCGACGGTACCATCTGCGCACTTACCCCAACTACTTTGTGGCCCAAGAGCTTACAGATTGGCTGATCAGCCACAAGGAAGCTCTCAATCAGGCAACGGCGGTCTGCCTCATGCAACACCTTATGGACCATGACATTATGCACCATGGTACTGTAGGGCACCACAGTAACATCTCTAAGGGGATATAAAATGCATAGTAAGAGCTTTTCCAAGAGCCTATAGCCCTGACACAGGACCAAGTGTAGATTCAACTCTTATTACACACTTCTTCCTACATCAGAGATACCAAGAGCCAAGGAGTGTTGCCAATATACTAACATTGATACAGGAGATCCAAAATGCTGAACTATGAAGTAGGGCAATGTGATGACATTTTCAGGAAATGTTTCCTTTCTGATCTCTTTAGTTTGTGACAAGTACCCTATGTTCAAGGATGCAAAATTGCTGTACCGTTTCCGTAAGGATGATGGCATATTTCCATTTAACACCGTCAAGGTCTTCATCCAAGGACAACGATTGTCTAAGCAGTAAGAACTACTTTGTTTACCCTGGGGTTCTCTATCTGGTAGGAACTGGTGCCCTTGAAGAAGTCAAGCTTAGCTTAGGAAGAAGGGTAGCCACATCATCTAAATTACAGTATGTGCTGGTTTTGGTGGTTATAGACTGAAACATTAAACTTTACCAATTGTGTACACAATTTTGTATGTAACTGTTCCATTCATTCTGTCTCTCAAGTGCAAAATGGATGTGACATGTTTTGTGTGTGCGGTGTGTTTTGCAGTGTAATAACTGGCAGAGACTCCATGCTGCAACTAAAGGAGGCACAGGGTGTTGCATACCAGCGCTCCTTCCCTGGCTGCCAGTTGATCGACTGGTTGCTACAGAATGGAAAGACAGAGAGCAGGCACCAGGGTTTGGAGCTCTGCCGTGCCTTGCTGGAGCATGGCATCATTCATCCCGTTGTGAGATGTTACCTTTTGACCTTTGGCCCATTACATTTGGCTCCTGAGTTGCGCAGCACTCTAAGGCACTGCATCTCAGTGCTAGAGGCGTCACTACAGACACCCTGGTTCGAATCCAGGCTGTATCACAACCAGCTGTGATTGGGAGTCCAATAGGGCGGCGCACAATTGGCCCAGCGTCATCCGGGTTTGGCTGGTGTAGGCCGTCATTGTAAAATAAGAATTTGTTCTTAACTGACATGACAACTTAAATAAAGGTTAAATAAAAAATGGATGTAATACAGCTTCCCCATCCTCACAGTTGCTAGCCTACTTAAATTACTTCTATCATAACCAATTAGAATGTTGCTTTTTGTGGTCCTCTCATATATGTAGTACCAGTCAAAACTTTGGACACACCTACTCATTCAAGGATTTTTCTTTATTTACTATTTCCTACATTGTAGAATAACTATGACATAATGCATGTGGAATCATGTAGTAACCAAAAAAAGTGTATTAAAAAATCTAAATATATTTTCTAATTTAGATTCCACCTATTTTAGTAGCCACCCTTTGCCTTTATGACAGCTTTGCACACACTTGGCATTCTCTCAACCAGCTTCACCTGGAATGCTTTTCCAACCGTCTTGAAGGAGTTCCCACATATTCTGAGCACTTGTTGGCTGATTTTCCTTCACTCTGCGGTCCAACTCATCCCAAACCATCTCAATTGAGTTGAGGTCAGGGGATTGTGGAGGGCAGGTCATCTGATGCAGACTCCATCACTCTCCTTCTTGGTCAAATAGCCCTTATACAGCCTGGAGGTGTGTTGGGTCATTGTCCTGTTGAAAAACAAATGATGGGATGGCGTATCGCTGCAGAATGTTGTGGTAGCCATGCTAGTTAAGTGTGCCTTGAATTGTAAATAAATCACCTACAGTGTCACCAGCAAAGCACCCCCACACCATCACACCTCCTCCTCCATGCTTCACGATGAGAACCACACATGCAGAGATCATCCATTCACCTACTCTGTGTCTCACACGGCGGCTGGAACCCAAAATCTAATGTCCATTGCTTGTGTTTCTTGGCCCAAGCAAGCCTCTTATTATTATTGGTGTCCTTTAATAGTGGTTTCTTTGCAGCAATTCGACCATGAAGGCCTGATTCACGCAATCTCCTCTGAACAGTTGATGTTGAGATGTGTCTGTTACTTGAACTCTTTGAAGCATTTATTTGGGCTGCAATTTCTGAGGCTGGTAACTCTAATGAACTTATACTCTGCAGCAGAGGTAACTCTGGGTCTTCCTTTCCTGTGGCGGTCCTCATGAAAGCCAGTTTCATTATAGCGCTTCATGTTTTTTGCAACTGCACTTGAAGAAACTTTCAACGTTCTTAAAATTTTCCATATTGACTGACCTTTATGTCTTAAGGTAATGATGGACTGTCATATCTCTTTGAGTATTTGAGTTGTTCTTGACATAATATGGACTTGGTATTTTACCAAATAGGGCTATCTTCTGTATACCACCCCTACCTTGTCACAACACAACTGATTAGCTCAAACGCATTAAGAAAGAAAGAAATTCCACAAATTAACCTTTCAAGAAGGCAAAGTGAAAAAAAATTAAATGCGTTCCAGGTGACTAGCTCATGAAGCTGGTTGAGAGAATGCCAAGAGTGTGCAAAGCTGTCATCAAGGCAAAGGGTGGCTATGTGCTTCTACACCTGCATTGCTTGCTGTTTGGGGTTTTAGACTGGGTTTCTGTACAGCACTTTGTGACATCAGCGGATGTAAGACGGGCTTTAGAAATAAATTTGATTGATACTTTGAAGAATCTCAAATATAAAATGTATATGTTTAAAACTTTCTTTGTAACTGCATGATTCCATACGAGTTATTTCATAATTTTTATGTTTTCACTATTTTTCTACAACGTACACTAATAATAAAAATAAAGAAAAACCCTTGAATGAGTACTGTCATATATATATATATATATATATATATATATATATATATGACAGTACAGTTGAAGTCGAAAGTTTACATACACCTTAGCCACATACATTTAAACTCAGTTTTTCACAATTCCTGACATTTAATATTAATAAAAATTCCCTGTCTTAGGTCAGTTAGGATCACCACTTTATTTTAAGAATGGGAAATGTCAGAATAATAGTAGAGAGAATTATTTATTTCAGCTTTTATTTCTTTCATCACATTCCCAGTGGGTCAGAAGTTTACATACACTCAATTAGTATTTGGTATCATTGCCTGTAAATTGTTTACCTTGGGTCAAATGTTTCGGGTAACCTTCCACAAGCTTCCCACAATAAGTTGGGTGAATTTTGGCCCATTCCCCCTGACAGAGCTGGTGTAACTGAATCAGGTATGTAGGCCTCCTTGCTTGCACACGCTTTTTCAGTTCTGTCCACACATTTTCTATGGGATTGAGGTCAGGGCTTTGTGATGGCCACTCCAATACCTTGACTTTGTTGTCCTTAAGCCATTTTGCCACAACTTTGGAAGTTTGCTTGGGGTCATTGTCCATTTGGAAGACCCGTTTGTGACCAAGCTTTAACTTCCTGACTGATGTCTTGAGATGTTGCTTCAATATATCCACATAATTTTCCTTCCTCATGATGCCATCTATTTTGTGAAGTGCACCAGTCCCTCTTGCAGCAAAGCACCCCCACAACATGATGCTGCCACCCCCGTGCTTCACGGTTCGGATGGTGATCTTTGGCTTGCAAGCCTCCCCCACTTTCCTCCAAACATAACAACGGTCATTATGGCCAAACAGTTCTATTTTTGTTTCATCAGACCAGAGGACATTTCTCCAAAAAGTACGATCTTTGTCCCCATGTGCAGTTGCAAACCGTAGTCTGTCTTTTTTATGGCGGTTTTGACAGCTTTGCACACTCTTGGCATTCTCTCAACCAGCTTCATGAGCTAGTCACCTGTAATGCATTTCAATTAACAGGTGTACCTTCGTAAAAGGTTAATTTGTGGAATTTCTTTGAGCCAATCAGTTGTGTTGTGACAAGGTAGGGTTTGTATACAGAAGATAGCCCTATTTGGTAAAACACCAAGTCCATGTTATGGCAAGAGCAGCAAAAATAAGCAAAGAGAAACAACAGTCCATCATTACTTAAAGACATGAAGGTCAATCCGGAAACTTTTAAGAACTTTTAAAGTTTCTTCAAGTGCAGTCGCAAAAACCATCAAGCACTATGACGAAACTGGTTCTCATGAGGACCGTGTTGGTCAATTTCTTCAACAAATGATCAGATCTATATTATTATAAGACATACATTAGTAATGGAAAGGAAACACAGACTCTTTGTTTAAGTATTAAAATACTCCTTTTAGTAATACAATTGTAGGCAGAAGTTGGTACAGAGTACAGTATAACAGTAAATGATAGTTCTCCCCAAGTCCTGCAAAATGTCTAAGACATCCTGTATCTCATATAGCCTCTCCCAGTCCTCTTTGCATTTGTTTCCCTGGCAACAACATTTTAATAAATCGAACCTCCCCTGACAGCAGTAACCATCTTATCAGCAATTAAAAGCTCAGAAGCATAGCCTTATGAAGTACACTTTTGCCAGCTGCACAGAATGCACAACTGCAAATTAACAAAACGATCAGTGGGAGCAGTAATGGAACCAAAATGGAAAACAACTTAAATCCAAAATGTCCTAGTTTATCTTTCAACCACCCAAACGGGAACCAGGAGTCTTCTCCTGTGGGGGTGTAGGTATCAGCCAACTGTGTTAATTCTTTCAAAATCTCTGTCATATTATCAGGGAGAAGCATAACACATTCAGTGGGGGAAATAGAATTTAGGGCCCTGCAATATCCCCCCTCCTTAGCCAGGAAGTAGTCTAATGCCTGGCTGTAACAGCTTTAAGATTCTGAACATCAGTAGAAAGAAGGGCAAAACCAGCAAAAGTCAAATTCATATGGGCCTGCATGGAGTAGGTGATTTTGGTAATCCAATCACCTACGACAACTGATCCTAACAACTCACTCTGAGGGTTTTTCAAAACGACCACATACGAACCACTAGGCGTGGCTCGTCTACTCAGATTTTGGACCATGTTTACCCATTGATTACTGGTTTTCAATTTGTTCCCCTGGACCTCTATTCCTCCGAGCAGAGACTGCTGGTGCAGAATAAGAAGCACCAAAAACATGTACCTTAAAGGTTAAACCCAAGTTTTGTTTTTAACAATGTGACCATAGTGGTCATGTGTAACAACATCTGGGTCTGGGTGTGCACTCTTATCTGTTAGGTGGTGCCACCCCTGGTGCTTCTGGACCTTCACTGCTGTGGGTGTTGCTGCGATGACCTGGTATGGGCCCATCCATCTGGGGTGGTTCCATTTTCTCTTGTGGACCTTCAGCTTGATCCATTCTCCAACGTCAACAGGCAAGCTGTCTGGGTCGCCCTGTTCTGGAACTTCCTGGGCCTTCCTGTATTGGGAATACAAAGACCTAACAGCATGGGTTAGTTCCTTCATATATTTGTTCAAATCAACAACTAGAGCAGTCAGGTCAGTCAGTTTTGGAGTCATTGGTCTATGTAAAGGAACGTTCATTGGACGGCCAGTCAAGAGCTCATGTGGGCTAAGCCCTGTTCCGCGGTTTATACTATTGCGCATTTTCATAAAGACTAAGGAGAGACACTCTACCCATGACTTCCCTGTGGAGTGGCATGCTTTGGCAAGCCCCCCTTTTATGGTTTGATTAGCCCTCTCAGTAATCCCGTTACTTTGTGGGTGGTAGATACAAACAATCTTCTGATCTATCCCCAATCGGGCAGCCACCTGTGCAACCACATGTCCTGTGAAATGGGTGTCATTGTCTGCGAAGAGACTTTCTCCTACCAAAGGTTTTGCTACCGTTTTAGCATCACAGTGCACGGTTGGACATGCCTCGACCCACCTGGTAAAACAGTCAATTATTACCAGGCAGTATCTCTTTCTTTCTTTTCATTCAGCCATGTCTATGAAAAACAATAGCTAAATGGGTGAATGGGCCGGCCGGCACTGGAAATTTCCCTGGTTTTAGGGGGGTACCCTTATGTTGTATTGGGGGGTACACAATGTTGTATTGCATGCATGTAGTATATTTATACAGGTGTGTTTTGCACATTTCAGTCAGATTTGGACAAAACCAGGAGTCAGATATTAGTCTAACCATCTCCCCCCTTGGCGAGTGGTCCACCCTGTGGGCCAGGCGACACACAGAGGAGACGAGAGGCAGAGGCATAACTGGTTTGCCAGAGAGTGATTGCCTCCACAGGCCATCAAGGCCTCTGGAGCAGCCTCTAGATTCCCACAAAGGGTGATTCAGTGCATCAGCAGCCTGGTGTTGGTCCAAATCAGTGATTTCAGATGTACACGGGCAGGAAAGCATAACAGCATGAGTATGGCAGCGAGAAGCAGCATTCTTAGCAGCAGCATCAGCAGCTGCATTACCTAAACTAACGCTGTCAGTGTTGCCTGTGTGGGCACGGACCTCAAGAATAGCCAACTAGGCAGGAAGCAACATAGCTTCAAGCAGGGCTTCTATCTGTAAATGGTGTTTTATAGGGGTACCAGATGCGTTAACAAAGTCCCTACCTTTCCAAACCCCTATCCAAGACAGGAAAACGCCAATGGCATATGCAGAGTCAGAATAAATGTTAACCTTCGAACCACTACCTAATTTACATTCTTCAGTAAGTGCCAGAAGCTCAGCTTCTGAGCAATGTTCAGGCAAGGGCTGTTCAATCAACAATGACCTATCCACTGAGATTATACCAAAACCTGCATGTTTCCTACCAGTCTCCCTATCAATAAAGGCAGAGCCATCAACAAAGAGAGTAACATCAGGGAGCTAAAGAGGTTCATCATAAAGGTCAGATCGGGCCTTGGAATCACGTTGGACTTGATCAGGAAAATGTCTCTACCTAGTAGGCTAACCGGAGTGACCAGAGAGGTCAGAAGGGGAGCCTTAATAGTATTACCTTCCACCAGGTCAATTGTTGTATCTTCAGTCCAGTACAGCTTTTGAGATATCCCAGCGACTCCCATCGTCCTCACTGACTTAGGCGTGAGTCCCAGGCCAAGGTGTTGGCTTGTAGATCCAATGCAGGAGGTGTGAGCTCCAGCATCTATTAAAAATGGTACTTCTTGATCGTTGACCTTCAGAGTAATGATTGGTTCTTTGGTACTATCCGGGAATATGTACTGGTGACACTGGAGAAGGGGGTCAGGGCATCCCTATTGTTGATTATTCTGCGGTGGGAACCACGCCTGGTTTGTCACAGGAGGCTGTTGGGGCCATCCATATTGTCGACCATTCATTGGTTGAGTCTGTGAAAAGCCAGGTTGAGGCTGTCCAGTGTAGGCTGGTCTTCCACCTCTACCACCTTGGAAGTTCCCTCTGACAGCATTCCCTCTCCATTGACCTCTCCTTCTCTGCTGCCAGGGTGGCTGCTGCTGCTGTGGTTGGTGAGGGCACATGTTTCTCATATGACCTGCCACACTGCAGTACCAGCACACCAGTGGTTGTCTCAGTGTGAGTAGGTATGGTTGTGGGTTCCCATATGGTTGAGGAGGGAACTGAGTAGCAGGTGCTTGGGTAAACTGTGGAGCAGGTGGTGGAGGAGGCTGCTGCTGCAGAGCAGCTGGGTTTACAGCCACCATTAGATTGCTGGTCTTCCCTTTGTGCAGCGGGGCCAGCTGGGCCTTCTTGAGCTGTGTGTCAAGTCCAGTCTTCCTTGCTTTTTCTTCAGTCTTGATCTTTTTCCAGGCTCTGCAGTGGTGTCTAATGTGGTCCTCCTTATTAGGGCCTTCAAATCTCTCAGTGGTTTCTCCTTGCCATTCTGTCTTCATCTTATCTATCCAGTCGAGGATATCATCATCTTCAGTGAAGAGCAGTTCACCCAGTCTTGCAACATCTCTGGTGGTGGGAAACATTTCCCTCAACTGTCGGTAGAGTGCTTGTCTGAAATGGGTGAAGGGCAGTTCCACTCTCGTGTTCAGTGAATTATCCATGTTCTTTCTCCTCTCTTCTTGTCCTCCTGTGTTGTTCAGTTTTCATTTTGTCTTCATATTCCGTTCTCAGTCGTATCGGTTCTTCTTCCTCTCTTCTGTTCTCTTCATTCACTGTGTGATTACCACTTAGACTTTGTTCTTTAACTTCATCATTACGACCTCGTCTGATAACCTCAACAGCGTTATCCATTTCTCTCTGTACTTTCTTTTCTTGAGCTGCCATGAGGTCCTTTGCCATGGTAACTCTAGGATAGAGAGGTGTTGATTGTGTCTTGGCATCATTCCATATATCTCCTAGGTCTTGATACATTCTACCCGGTGGTGAGGGAGACTTGTCATCTTGGTCTGGCAGGGGACCAGGTTCCTGTGTCTCCGTATTCAGAAAAGTCAAGTCTCCAGTAAAGTCAACCCTCCTGGTACAATCCGAATCCCCTCCTTGGCTCAGGGCTCTTCCTCCCTCTGGTCCTGGAGACCAAGAACCTGGAGCTACTAGTTCGTTTGGGAGTAGTGAATAAATTCCTTTAAACCTAGGGAGGGGGTGGTGGAGCATATGGTGGAGCGCTGCATTCTAGAGGAAACTTCTCTGTCTTGATGTAGGCAGGGACTTTAATCTTTGTCAATTCCTTTTTCAAACAGGTAGCTTTCTGTTGAATCCAGAATAGGCTACCCTCAGTTTTTAACATCGACAAAGCAGCCACAGAAAACAGGATTTTTGTTAATTTTTTATTTCCCTTGGCCTTATTTTCCTGTCTTCTTTTCACGATGTCCTGCACATGTTGATATTTGGTTTTATTAAGTGACCCATCCGTAGGCCATCTATATTCAGTGCGTCTTTAGTCCAATCATGCCTTTTCATGAAAACCCAGGTTGTCTTTTTTCATAGTGGGGTACTTCCCAATTAAAAACTGTAGAGGGGTGGCGGGCATTCATTGCGACCGGCCCCTCAGACAACTCTGAGCTCCCGTCTGCCGTATCTCCAAAATGTTTTTTTATTAGTATTCTTTTTAATATTTGTATTATTATTGTAGTATTTTTCTTTATTTTAAATGTTTCTTTTATTTTTTATTAGTAGTATTTTTTTTTTTATTAGGCTCTAAGTGTAATGTGAATACAGATAAATGAATGCAAAATAACCCAATATGTGTATATATACAATGACACCCATTTCACAGGAGATGTGGTTGCATAGGTGGCTGCCCAAGCAGCGTGCCCCCGTGCAGGATAAAACGTTCTGGACCTGGGAGGAGATCCTGGACGATAAGGGACCCTGGAGACAGGCTGGGGAATATCGCCGTCCTAAGGAGGAGCTGGAGGCAGCAAAGGCGGAACGGCATCGGTATGAGGGAACACGGCTAGCAAGGAGGCCTGAGAGGCATCCACAAGATCTTTTTGGGGGGGGGGCACATGGTGCCGGCTCCACGCATCAGGTCCCCTGTGCGCCTTCAGCAGCCCCAAGATTTTTTTGGGGTGGGCACATGGTGCCGGCTCCACGCATCAGGTCCCCTGTGCGCCTTCAGAGCCCAGCACGGCCTGTTCCTGCTCCACGCATCAGGTCCCCTGTGCGCCTTCAGAGCCCGGCACGTCCTGTTCCTGCTGCACGCACCAGGTTCCCTGTGCGCCTTCAGAGCCCGGCATGTCCTGTTCCTGCTCCACGCACCAGGTCCCCTGTGCGCCTTCGGAGCCCGGCACGACCTGTTCATGCTCCACGCACCAGGTTCCCTGTGCGCCTTCAGAGCCCGGCCTTCAGAGCCCGGCCTTCAGAGCTTAATGTCCCCTGTGCGCCTTCGGAGCCCGGCACGACCTGTTCCTGCTCCACGCACCAGGTTCCCTGTGCGCCTTCAGAGCCCGGCCTTCAGAGCTTAATGTCCCCTGTGCGCATCCAGAGCCCGGCACGGCCTGTCCCTGCTCCACGCATCAGGTCCCCTGTGCGCATCCAGAGCCCGGCACAGCCTGTCCCTGCGCCACGCATCAGGTCCCCTGTGCGCATCCAGAGCCCAGCACGGCCTGTTCCTGCTCCACGCATCAGGTCCCCTGTGCGCCTTCAGAGCCCGGCACGTCCTGTTCCTGCTGCACGCACCAGGTTCCCTGTGCGCCTTCAGAGCCCGGCATGTCCTGTTCCTGCTCCACGCACCAGGTCCCCTGTGCGCCGGAGCCCGGCACGACCTGTTCATGCTCCACGCACCAGGTTCCTGTGCGCCTTCAGAGCCCGCCTTCAGAGCCCGGCCTTCAGAGCTTAATGTCCCCAGCGCCTTCGAGCCCGGCACGACCTGTTCCTGCTCCACGCACCAGGTTCCTGTGCGCCTTCAGAGCCCGGCCTTCAGAGCTTAATGTCCCCTGTGCGCATCCAGAGCCCGGCACGGCCTGTCCCTGCTCCACGCATCAGGTCCCCTGTGCGCATCCAGAGCCCGGCACAGCCTGTCCCTGCGCCACGCATCAGGTCCCCTGTGCGCATCCAGAGCCCGGCACGTCCTGTCCCTGCTCTACGCATCAGGTACAATGTGCGCATCCAGAGCCCGGCACGTCCTGTCCCTGCTTCACGCATCAGGTCCCCTGTGCGCATCCAGAGCCCGGCACGTCCTGTCCCTGCTCCACGCATCAGGTCCCCTGTGCACATCCAGCCCCCGGCACGTCCTGTCCCTGCTCCACGCATCAGGTTCCCTGTCCGCCTTCAGAGCCGTGCCGGTCCGAAAATACGCACCGGAGGCCCGGCACGTGGAGCTGAAACAGGACGTGCCGGGCCTCCGGTGCCAGAGCCGCCGCCAAAGGCGAAGACCCACCGGAAAAGAAGCCCCCCCATTGACTTTTGGTCGTGGTCCGCGCCTTTGGGGGTACTGTCACGTCCTGGCCATAGATAGCCCTTTTTGGCTTCTCTATGGTGTTTTTGGTCAGGACGTGACCAGGGGGGTTTAGGGTTCTATGTGTTCATTTCTATGTTGGTTTGGTTTGGGTTCCCAATTAGAGGCAGCTGTTAGTCGTTGTCTCTAATTGAGAATCCTATTTATTGTGTTCAGTCCCCCACCTGTGTTGTGGGATATTATTTCTTGTGTGTAGTTGCTGTGGTGGTAACTGTATTGTTTATTGTTTTTGTCTGCGTCATCCTATTAAAAAAGGAATATGTACGCTCACCACGCTGCGCTTTGGTCTACTTCCTTCGATGATCGTGACACTATCCCTGAACTCACATAAGTTTATTTAAAGCAGGGTGATAAGTAAATGATAACAGAATACCATGTAATGTATGGGTGGTGTAAAATAATCATCCTCTATGGAGCAACCACAAAATAGTAAAGGGTTCAAGATGATTTATAGCTGGTTTAAACTTTTGTGTAACCTCCACAACAATCCTGGTATCTCTGTGATAATCTTCTCCTTCCAAGGGAGAAACTATTACTTCAAAACTATTTATTTTTAAAATAACATGGGTCAGTAACACACAGGTAGGTCTACTTCCTAATACAGCAAGGGTGTATGCATTAAGGTTCATACCCCCACAGGCAACTCTTCGAGCATCTGATCCGAATATCCACTCAGTTCATTCAAATACATGGGCATTATATTGTTTATAACTAACTCCTGATTTAATGTCTCACCATCCAGTCATACCACACAGAAGACATGATACATAGAACAATTACAAAATACATAGAACAATTACAGAATACATTATCAGAATAATCTCAGCAATCGGCATTTATACTTGGAATTTCGCCCTAAATCCTATCACCAAGTCTCACAATAATAATAACAATTAACCCAGAAATGTATATCCTATTTCCACCTAGGTGGTCTGTGCTTCCTCCCACGGGTTGTGTAACAATAATTTCACACTTTCAATTATTCCACTATTACAAAGAAATGTAGGTTCATATAAATTTAACAGCGAGGCACCACTTACTTGCCAGAATGACTCATTAACCACAGTGTGCTATACAAATTCAGACTTTAGATATAACAGGCATCTGCTTACCTTGTAATTTTGTAGCGCTTGCACGTGGATCAATGTTCAGTCCAGCGAAGTGGTCACTCGCTCCTGGCAAGCTCGCCAAAGTGTTGGTCAATTTAAGACTGTTGGAAAAGCATTCCAGGTGAAGCTGGTTGAGAGAATGCCAAGAGTATGCAAAGCTGTCATCAAAGCAAAGGGTGGCTACTTTGAAGAATCTAAAATCTAAAATCTATCTGGATTTGTTTGGTATTTTTGGTTACATGATTCCATGTGTTATTTCAAAGTTTTTATGTCTTCACTATTATTCTACAATGTATTCTACAAAATTTTGACTGGTACTGTACATACTAGTGGATATTCACCCCCTGCCACATTCTCCTCTGCCCCAGTGGTGAGATGAAATCCAAAATCAGGTCAGATCGTCCCTCTGTTCTTCTTTGACATAATTTGTTGATCATCAGAATGGAAACGACAGACTGCCTGAGGCTCTGCCTGGTCTGGTATCACCCTACGCCCATAGGAAAGAAGGCTGCTTATTGGCTAATAAAATTATGATGATTGGCGTGACCTTATTCCAATAGGAAAACCAAAAGAAATTTGGGGTCTTGGAAAGGAGACTTGGAAAGGAGTTACCATTTAGTGTTGTGTTGTGTAGTGGCTTTGCTGGCATGCATCCCACATTTTTTCTTTGCCCCACCAAGATTTGCATGCTAAAATTGCCACTGATAACATTTTTGAATAATAATATTGAGCAAGAACGTCTTCTTTTTCAGACCTTCTGCCAAGTCTCAAATCCAAAATGCTGGAGCATAGAACCAAATTAAAAGTTGTAACTTCACTGTCTAAATAAATATGTAGGGGAGTGTATGACCTTCCTTTTCTAGTCTTGTCTCTATTGGGGGAAATAAATATAGTCCCCTTATAACTGTTTTGCATCTCAGGTGATGGGGGATGCAGTGGGCTGGGGCATTGTGGTCAGAGGTATGGCCCCAGTTTACATCCAGGCAGTCGATCCTGGAAGCCCTGCTGCTGCTGCAGGGGTTAAGGTAACACAAAGAAACATAGTGCCACACACAGTAATATATTAATATGTAGGCCTATTTTTTGTGACATTCTCCTGATTCTTATTGTATGCCTAAGTGAATCAGGTGAATGGGCAAAGCATTCTTCACCTGGATTACTGCCAGGTCACCAGGCTGGTGATGACCAGACCTCGCACTGTTGTGATGGAGGTCATGGAACCACTGGGGTGACCAGAAGTACCTTCAAAATTCTCCAAAGCCTGCCTCAGAAATCTCCTGAACTAGCTAAACTATTGTGTGCTGTGTGACAAAGGGGCACAGTGTGGTATGGACATTTGTACAAATTGATCTGTAAGCTATATATTGATCTGTAAGATACTACTTCCAATTTCTTGGGAGTCTCTTGAAAGAAAAATTATCCCAGTGCATGGCTTTGTTGTTGAGCATCTATGCTGTAGATTGCTTAGTTAAATAGTATTAGCCTATTCATGGTGGTGGCTACAGTTGCTAGCCTAGAGAAAAATTGGCAAAACTAACTAAAACTATATCACAAGGTCAGGGAGCAGTAGCCTAGTCAAATACTTTTTATAACTAGCTCATTGTTCTGTCTGTGGCATAGTCTTCTATAGGCCCACATGTCGTGGATTAGGTGGGTGGGTCCAGTCAAAGTAAAAAATATATGATGCTTTTGGACTACTTTTCTTGATTTTACACTCAAGAAACATAGGTGTGACTTTTGAAAAAATGGATACTCACTACTAAGGGAAGCACGTATTTCAGGAAAAATATTGTACATTTAAAACTTCTCTCCCCAAACATTCACTTCCGTCTTTTCCTCCTCGCCATTTTGGATTGACTTGGCTCGGGTTAGTTGGGAACGTTCAAGAGAAGTGCTGATGATTGTCGGAGTCAATTGTAACAGTCCAATTTGCCATGTAATGCTGTAAAATATGCACTAGAAATCCATCCCACATATTGTGGCTATTAGCTAGCAATTCATTTTACGTATATTGCACAGAGATTTCGCTAGCTAGCTAAACAGCACCACCGGCTTGGCGAGGACGAACAACAACCGCATCATTGAGTTGGATTCATTTGTTAGCCAACGAGCTACCGTTACTTGTTAGCTAGCATTTAGCTCAGCAAACCATTTGGGAAGCCAGTTTTTGTGTGGTTGGATTCGGAGACATACCAGGTAAGATTGGTTAGAGTTGAGGCGCAACATTTTGTATAACTAGTTATCTAGCTAGTTTCGGCGGCAGGTTAACTAGCGAACAAACATGCCTGGCTATCATCGGCTAGCTAGTTGGTCGGCTAGACATTGGCTAGCTACTGCATGCTAGCCAGTTCGCCTTCTGCTAAACTGACGCCAGCTAACAAATAAGATATCTAACTACCTCACTTCATAATGATTACTAACATTAAACAGTATAGCGTTAGCTAGATAACCAACATTGACAAAGGCTTTGTAACTAACCATCAGATATCTAAGTAATGTTAGCTAGCTAAATTCGCTCACGCGTTAGGCCCATATTCGCGTTTTAGTCTTAATTTAAGGTTAGCGGTGTGGTTAGGTTAAAATCATGTAAAGATAAATTGTAGAAATGGGCGGGGTTTATGAATTTGTGGCTATGGTAAGTAGTGACGACCCCATAGCTACATAAAGACGTTTCAGCTGTACCGGAAGCCAATAGATGAGAAGAATGTTGTGCCAGAACTGAAGTCCCATCACGTCTGTGACAATCAATGCTGTTTGTGATTTAGCTATGATCTTCGAATGCAAATTATCTTCAAACGTTATTGTCAGGTACCTCAACTCCAATATGATTTCATCTACGGAGTTCAGTGCAGCCTTTTTTTTTGTTAACCTACAACGCATTCGAGTCGCAATGCAGTCGATACTTCAAACATTACAATGTTTGTCCTCTGTTGCGTTCATTTCTTTGTTTGCTGAAATGCGTACTTTTTAATAAGACGTTAATCAAATAGCTACAACCACCGACTGTTTCTAAATTGCTGTTGCTCTAAGATGTCAATTCAACACGAATGCGCAGGTGCCAATTAAATCCACAAAAAAACGGTTGTATTTGATTACTGTTTTATTAAAAAGTTTCAACAAACAAACAAACGCTCACAACATCAGAGTAAAAACTGGTACAAGGTAAGGGTTTAAGAATGTACAGTTTAAGTATTGGCTTCATAGCGACTTCAGTCAGTGGTTCATTTAAAGAACTAGTCTGAGCTCAACCCTGGATAAAATCATCATGGAGTTGAGGTACTTGACTAACTTTGGGTATGAGCAGGCCATATGGGTTTGACATGAGTAGTAATAGAGTTCTCGTTGATTTATTCTTGCAGTCTGGAAAGATGTATCAACTCCCTGTGAACAACCTCACTAGGATACGAAGAGCAAGGAAACAAGTGAAGGCGGCACTTTGTGACATTGGACTGGAGTACTGTAAGGAGCAAGCGGAGGTGAGAGAGAAAAAAAAATCACAAAGGTTTTATTTTTGTGTGTCTGTGCCTAACGTAAGAGTTTCACTCATATTTTTATAGTCACTTGTGCTCCCGAAGAAATTGTGGTGGTAGAAATTAATAGGCATATGATCTAATTTGACAAGTTCCAGCATACAGTACTGTGATTTCTGATCAGAATAATTGTCTCCCTCACATAGGACCTCAAAGAATTTTGCCCAGATGAGAACTATGTGAAGAATACTGTCTGCCTGGAACTTTGTTCATGGGATCCAACATTCTCAAAAACACAGGTAAATCACTCACACTAGAAAAAGGACAAGATTATTAATTGAATGACCCCTTATTCTGGGGCTTGTAATGATTACAGTGCTTCTTTGTTTGTCACAATCATAAATACAACTATTTTTGGATGAAGGAGCAACCATTTCAATTTTGTAAATATTGTGATTACAAAGGTGCAGTGTCACATTTTCAAACTCGCCTGTTTATTTGTTTTTTTACAGGAGTACCGGTCAAAGCCTTTCTGCTGCACAGAGTGCAACTTCTCTTCCAAGTACTACTCGGGCTACAAAAACCACTTCCGAAATGTCCACAGGCACAACTTTGAGAACCGCATCCTGCTCAACTGCCCTTACTGCACCTTCACTGCGAGCAAGAAGACTATGGAAACGCATGTCAAGGTCTTCCACATATCTAGTGTGGCACGTCAGGGTCTAGGGGGCTACCAGGGGGCTGCTGTGGGGGCAAATAAGGTGGAGAAGGCAATGTACTATTGCAAGAAGTGTAACTTCCGGGACCCTCTGTACAATGTTGTGCGAAGGCACATCTACAGGGAGCACTTCCAGCATGTGGTCTCACCCTATGTTGCCATGGTCTCAGAAACATCAGTCAAAAATGGAGCCAATGCTGTCAACGGCAACAACATCCTCTGTAAGCGCTGTCAGTTCTCCACCCGTAGTTATGAGGCGCTGGTGCAGCATGTCATTGAATATCATGAGCGCATTGGCTCTCAGGTGACAACCATGATTGGACATGCTAATGTTGTGGTGTCCAGACCGCAAAGCTATGGGATGGCCCAGAAGGGTTCTGTGATGACTGGGGGTCGTTCCCTGACATCTGAACAGGTTAGCCATATGGTGGGGGTCCATCTAAAGCAGGGTCCTACTGGACTAAAGAATGTGACAAGTCAGTCCTCTGTTGCTGGCCAGCGTTTGACCATTCCTGGCAATGGTGGTTTGGGAGAAGGTGCTAATGCTAGTCTTACATCCCAAACACAGAAGTGGAAAATGTGCACGGTCTGCAATGAGCTCTTCCCGGAAAACCTGTACAGTGCTCATTTTGAGAAGGCACACAGGGCTAAGAAGGTATGGGCAATTGCCAAGTACATCATGAAGATTCACAACTTCACCAGTAAGTGTTTGCTTTGCAACCGATATCTGCCCAGTGACACGTTGCTTAACCACATGCTGATCCATGGGCTCACCTGCCCACAGTGTCATGCCAGCTTCAATAATGTGGAGAAAATGCTAGATCATGTGGGGCAGGCTCATCCAGATGACTTTGTTGGTCCTCCAGCCGCCTCCCCGCTTACCTTTGACCTTACGATTGGGCAGGCTAAGAACAAAATCATACAGCTTATTGTTATAACCTATAACATGAAGGAACCTGTAGCTGCTCAGGAGCAGTCTATGGCTTCCCATGCCCAGAACAGCTTCCACACTCCAGTGAAGAGTCTGCCTTCAAAGATGCCAGTGAATAAGAATGACATGCTTGCCAGAAGTCAAGCCACTGTATCTGGCAGCAATGAGGTTGGCAAGACCCTATGCCCACTATGCTTTACCATCCTCAAGGGTCCTATATCTGATGCATTGTCACAGCATCTGAGAGAACGACACCAAGTGCTTCAGACAATGCACCCTGTGGAGAAGAAGATGACTTACAAGTGCATCCACTGTTTGGGCGTCTACACCAGCAACATGGTGGCCTCCACGATCACTCTGCACCTTGTGCAGTGCCGAGCTGTGGGAAGGGCCCAGAAGGGCCTGGGACCAAAGTCTGCCTTGACCCTCAACTCCTCTGGTGCAGGGTTCTTAAAGCGTCAGCTACCCACCCAACCCATGTCTGGCTCCAAGAGAATGAAGATGAAAAATGATGTATATTCCCCCATGAATATGAACAAGCCAGGGGAGGCTGTGGATCTAGTGTTGGACCCCAGGAACTACGAGCACAAGACTTATGAAGCACGAAAAGCCTTCCTCACAACCTATTTCAATCGTTGCCCCTATTTAACTTCACAGGAAGAAGAGAAGCTGTCTGCAAGCCTGTGGCTCTGGAAGTCTGACATTGCCAGTCACTTCGCTAATCGACGGAGGTCATGTGAGGGAGACTGTGAGACCAGGAAATTGAAAGTGCTACTTGGCTTTGACATGCAGGCACTCAAGGGACTGAAGCATGACATGGACTTTGAGGAAAAAACCAAGCTCCCCATCACATCAGTGGAGAAGGCCTTTAAGTCTAGGCCGGCACTTAACACAGACCAAAGCAAGCAATGCGAGACAATTAACTGTACCCTCAAGCTAAGTACTTACACAGAACCCATATCTATTGACTCGTCTGATAGTGAGTCGGAACCAGAGCACTGTTCCATTGAAAATGGGCAAGTTGACACACCAAAATCTGTGGATGTAACATCTTAAGGGAAAATCAAACCTGCCAGAAGAGAGATCTCCAAGCATTGAGGGGCCTAAAATAGAGGAGCTGGGCCCTTATCAAAATGGGAGATCAAACACCTGAATTACCTTCGGTTAGTCTACTACAGACTCTAGGCCTAAATAAGGTGCCTTGGGTTGGTAACACGAAAAGACCTGCGGTACAGGGGAAGCATGAGGGTTTGGTGCAGGTAATCCTTACACTCTGCAGTTCTTCAGTTATAGAAAAGTCAGGGAAGGTAGGAGAGACTGACAGGACAAATTAAGACTTCATAAAGTCAGTGGGATGCTCAGTTTAAGTAAAGGATCATTACTAATTCATAAATTAGGAACTACACACATATAGAAACTAGCAGTTAAAACTTCTGGCTCCAGATAATGGTATGCTGAAATGGAGCAAAAGAAAATGTATGGTGTCTGTAGCTAATATTGGTGGTAACATTGTACATATTTAGTAGGCCTGCATTAGATTTTGCATACATTTAGACTGTCAGTTTTAAGTGAAATTCAAAAACTTTCACTTTATATAGGCATATGGATTGTCCTCCCATATGATGTATTGTCATTTCAATTTTAGAGATAGCAGGGTAACATGTATACATACCTATGTTCACTTTTGTTTAAACAAAGAAATTGGTTTAATAAAGCTTTTTTCAAAGAACCTTCATTTGACTAACACTATATAATGTTATTGTGCCCATCCATTGTAAAAATATACTCCGTTGTAATAAAACAAAATATATATACAGTGGGGCAAAAAAGTATTTAGTCAGCCACCAATTGTGCAAGTTCTCTCACTTAAAAAGATGAGAGGCCTGTAATTTTCATCATAGGTACACGTCAACTATGACAGACAAAATGAGGAAAAAAAATCCAGAAAATCACATTGTAGGATTTTTAATGAATTTATTTGCAAATTATGGTGGAAAATAAGTATTTGGTCACATACAAACAAGCAAGATTTCTGGCTCTCACAGACCTGTAACTTCTTCTTTAAGAGGCTCCTCTGTCCTCCACTCGTTACCTGTATTAATGGCACCTGTTTGAACTTATCAGTATAAAAGACACCTGTCCACAACCTCAAACAGTCACACTCCAAACTCCACTATGGCCAAGACCAAAGAGCAGAAACAAAATTGTAGACCTGCACCAGGTTGGGAAGACTGAATCTGCAATAGGTAAGCAGCTTGGTTTGAAGAAATCAACTGTGGGAGCAATTATTAGGAAATAGAAGACATACAAGACCACTGATAATCTTCCTCGATCTGGGGCTCCACGCAAGATCTCACCCCGTGGGGTCAAAATTATCACAAGAACGGTGAGCAAAAATCCCAGAACCACACGGGGGGACCTAGTGAATGACCTGCAGAGAGCTGGGACCAAAGTAACAAAGCCTACCATCAGTAACACACTACGCCGCCAGGGACTCAAATCCTGCAGGGCCAGACGTGTCCCCCTGCTTAAGCCAGTACATGTTCAGGCCCGTCTGAAGTTTGCTAGAGAGCATTTGGATGATCCAGATGAGGATTGGGAGAATGTCAGATGAAACCAAAATAGAACTTTTTGGTAAAAACTCAACTCGTCGTGTTTGGAGGACAAAGAATGCTGAGTTGCATCCAAAGAACACCATACCTACTGTGAAGCATGGGGGTGGAAACATCATGCTTTGGGGCTGTTTTCTGCAAAGGGACCAGGACGACTGATCCGTGTAAAGGAAAGAATGAATGGGGCCATGTATCGTGAGATTTTGAGTGAAAACCTCCCATCAGCAAGGGCATTGAAGATGAAAGCGTGGCTGGGTCTTTCAGCATGACAATGATCCCAAATACACCGCCCGGGCAACGAAGGAGTGGCTTCAGAAGAAGCATTTCAAGGTCCTGGAGTGGCCTAGCCAGTCTCCAGATCTCAACCCCATAGAAAATCTTTGGAGGGAGTTGAAAGTCCGTGTTGCCCAGCGACAGCCCCAAAACATCACTGCTCTAGAGGAGATCTGCATGGAGGAATGGGCCAAAATACCAGCAACAGTGTGTGAAAACCTGGTGAAGACTTACA
This sequence comes from Brachymystax lenok tsinlingensis, assembly GCA_030435695.1. Taxonomy (NCBI): domain Eukaryota; kingdom Metazoa; phylum Chordata; class Actinopteri; order Salmoniformes; family Salmonidae; genus Brachymystax; species Brachymystax lenok. Next base: position 19,838,504 of record CM059797.1, on the reverse strand, counting down.
GAAAACGTTTGACCTCTGTCATTGCCAACAAAGGGTATATAACAAAGTATTGAGAAACTTTTGTTATTGACCAAATACTTATTTTCCACCATAATTTGCAAATAAATAAATAAAAAATCCTACAATGTGATTTTCTGGATTTCTTTTTCTCATTTCGTCTGTCATAGTTGAAGTGTACCTATGATGAAAATTACAGGCCTCTCATCTTTTTAAGTTGGAGAACTTGCACAATTGGTGGCTGACTAAATACTTTTTTGCCCCACTGTATATACATACAAACAATACCTAGGGTTGCAAAGGGTCTGAAACTTCCCATGGAAAATTTCCTGGAAAATTAAGCCCTGGATTTGGGGAATTTTGCTTAAATTCATAAATAAAGTTAGCTTATAACTTAACCTTTTTTTGTGGGATACACAAGGCAATTCTAGGTCTTGTGGCATGTTTTGGTTAAACTATCCCCAATTCAATGGAATTGCAACCCTCTGCATGCACAGTGCACTCTTTCATCACGTGCACTGCACTCTTTCATCACATGTACAGCTGATTCTCAAGATCTTGCACGCTAATGAGATGCTATTGAGCCCACACTACTACACTGTCTGGGCCAAGGACTACATGCTTTCTGGTAAGTTTTGATTACAATAATGGGTGGGGTGAATATACTATTAACATGATTTTATTGTTAATAGTAAATAGTAGCCTACAGCAAAGTGTGTTTTAAATCATTTCTAACTTGTTAACAATTTCTGCTAGTCAGTTTTTGCTACCATGTGGGTTTTGGCTTGCTTGAGCCTGGTAACTGATGTGTTACTTCACCTGTTTCCATACATGTTTCATTTTAAAACATTTATCTTACAAAGGAGTTTTAATCTGCTTAACTATCTGTACTTGGAATTATATTTGCCACGGGCACTATCTGATGTGTGGAGACATTTCACTGCAGCTAATGTAGAAGGAAAAGCTGTGTACATTTGCCAATACCGTGCCAAATCATATGTGAAGAATGCAACAAAGATGCAGAATCATCTGGCCAAGTGCATAATGTCCCCTCAGTGCTCACAACAAGCAACCTCTGACAAAAGTCCCTCTACTTCTATTTGAGGTGAAAATGAATGACACAATCTGCTCCTCAAGGACATCATGGCACTGAAAACAATGGATACACTCTACAAGAGAGCCAAGGAAATGGTTAGGTATGTGAAGGGTCATCAAGTTATAGCAGCACTCTACCTCACCAAGCAAAGTGAGAAGAATAGGAGCACCACATTGAAGCTGCCCAGCAACACCTGTTGGGGTGCTGTTGTCATCATGTTTGACAGTCCTGGAGGGGAAGGAGTCTCTCCAAGAAATGGCTATATCACAGTCCGCATATATGGACAGCCCCATCAAGAGGATCCTCTTGGATTATGTATTTTGGGAGAGAGTGGTAAGCAGCCTGAAACTCCTGAAACCTATAGCAGTAGCCATTGCACGGATTGAGGGAGACAATGCCATCCTGTCTGATGTTCAGACTCTGCTTGCAGATGTAAGAGAAGAAATCCATACTGCCTTGCCCATTTCACTGTTGCTCCAAGCAGAGGAAACTGCAGTTCTGAAATGCATCAAAAAGCGTGAAGACTTCTGCCTGAGGCCCATACAGCGTACATGTTGGACCCCAAGTATGCTGGCAAGAGCATCCTGTCTGGTGCAGAGATCAACAAGGCCTATGGTGTCATCACTACCGTGTCTCGCCACCTTGGCCTGGATGAGGGCAAGGTTCTTGGCAGTCTGGTGAAGTACACTTCCAAGCAAGGGCTTTGGGATGAAGGTGCAATATGGCAGCTGTGCCAACATATCTCATCAGCCACCAGGTGGGACTTTGTGGATCTTAGGCTCTTTCCCCTGTTCCCTCCATCATTCTCCAAATCCCACCATCATCAGCCGCTTCAGAGCGCAACTGGTCCTTGTTTTGGAACACACACACACCAAAGCACGCCACACGCTGACCAATACAAGGGTTGAAGAATTGGTTGCCTTCCAGGCAAATTTGAGGCTTTTTGAGCCTGACAATGAGCCATCCTCAAGGTTGGAAAGTGACAGTGAAGATGAGGCCTCTGATGTTCAAGAGGTGGACATTGAGTAGGTCCAGGGAGAAGACATGGAAGCCTGAGAGGAAGAAACCCAAAGCTTTAGTTTCTAGGCTTTCATTTTACAGATGTATGTTGAAAATGTTTTTTGGGAGATGCGATGGATCATTGGGGATGATTCAATATTCCCTTTCTTTTATTAAGTGAAATCATCCTGTGTGGAAATTTGTTCAATTCGTAACAATTTATTTTATTTCTATTGGAAGGATTTAATCATTTGCAATTGTCTACTTATAAGGTAAAAGGTTTATGTTTCTGTCTCCATATGATATGGTAAATATATCCAATGCAAAAAACATCTACATTTTAAATGGTATTGATGTTAATTTGCATATATTTCTGTTAATTCCCATATATTCCTGTTAATTCCCACAGAAAGTTTCCTCCTGAATATTCCCCAGAATGTGCAACCCTAACAGTACCAGTAAAAAGTTTGGACTCACTTACTCATTCAAGGGTTTTTATTTGTACTATTTTCTACATTGTAGAATAATAGTGAATACATCAAAACTATGAAAAAACACATGATTCCATGTACTAACCAAAAAAGTAATGAATCAAAATATATTCGAGATTCTTCAAAGTCGCCACCCTTTGCCTTGACAGCTTTGTACACTCTTTACATTCTCTCAACCAGCTTCATGAGGTAGTCACCTGGAATGCATTTAAATTAACAGGTGTGCCTTGTTAAAAGGTAATTTGTGGATTTTCTTTCCTAATGCGTCTGAGCCAAGTAGTTGTGTTGTGACGAGGTAGCGGTGGTATACAGAAGTTAGCCCTATTTGGTAAAAGACGAAGTCCATATTATGTCAATAACAGTTCAAATAAGCAAAGGGAAATGACAGTATATCATTACCTTAACACGTGGAGATCAGTCAATATGGAAAATGTCAAAGTTTGAAAGTTTCTTCAAGTGCAGTCCCAAAAACCATCAAGCACTATGATGAAACTGCCTCTCATGAGGACCAACACAGGAAAGACCGAGAGTTACCTCTGCTGCAGAGGATGATTTCATTCGTGTTACCAGCCTCATAAATTGCAGCCCAAATAAATACATCACTGAGTTCAAATAACAGACCCATCTCAAAATCAATTGTTCAGAGGAGGCTGCATGAATCAGGCCATGGTTGAATTGCTGCAAAGAAACCACTTCTAAGGGTCAAGAAACACGAGCAATGGACATTGGAAATCTGTATTTTTGTCTGAGTCCAAATTTTTTATTTTTGGTTCCAGAGGCCGTGTCTTTGTGAGACGCAGAGTAGGTGAATGGATGATCTCTGCATGTGTGGTTACCACCGTGAAGCATGGAGGTGTGATGGTGTGTGGGTGCTTTGCTGGTGAAACTGTGATTTATTTAGAAATCAAGGCACACTTAACTAGCTTGGCTACCACAGCATTCTGCAGCGATATGCTATCCCATCTGGTTTGTGCTCTTAGGGACTATCATTTGTTTTTCAACAGGACAATGACCCAAAACACACCTTCAGGCTGTGTAAGGGCTATTTGACCAAGAAGGAGAGTGATGGAGTGCTGCATCAGATGACCTGGCCTCCACAATCCCCAGACCTCAACCCAATTGCGATGGTTTGGGATGAGTTGGACCGCATAGTGAAGGAAAAGCAGCCAACAAGTGCTCTGCATATGTGGGAACTCCTTCAATACTATTGGAAAAGCATTCCAGGTGAAGCTGGTTGAGAGAATGCTAAGAGTGTGCAAAGCTGTCATCAAGGCAAAGGGTGGCTACTTTGAAGATTCTAAAATATATTTGATTTGTTTAACACTTTTTTGGTTACTACATGATTCCATATGTGTTATTTCATAGTTTATGTCTTCACTATTATTCTACAATGTAGAATATAAAGGAAAACCCTTGAATGAGTACGTGCCTCCAACATTTTATTTAACTAGGCAAGTCAGAACACATTCTTAGTTACAATGACGCCTACCCGGCCAATTGTGCGCAGCCCTATTGGACTCCCAATCACGACCTGATATGATACAGCCTTGACTTGAACCAGGGACATCTCTTGCGCTGAGATGCAATGCATTAGACCGCTGCGCCACTCTCTATACTAGAGATTATACTCCAAAATCTTTGGGGGAACGCGTTGACATACATATCTGAACACACGGAAAATCTGCCCTACGACAATTTGAACACGATTTGAACTTCCGTTGTCTTTGATTGGTGGTTCATTTTGTGAGAAGGCGGGAACATCCGATATACGTGACAAAACTGGCCAATGGCATTATTGGCCTTCTATCCGCTCCAATTCGCTTGAAATATGTCGTTATTTTAAATGCTTTTATCTACAAAAATTGAATTTACCTTTTAAAAAAATCGACACTTCTGTTGAAAGGTATTTCAGTCTTATTTTCAATTGTAAGTATGACAGACCATTATATTTTAAAGGATTGGTTTAGAAAATATTGCTATGGAGATGGGAAGCTTGTATTGTGAGTGTAAAAGCAGCTGACATGTGTAGCTAGGTAGCGGCGATGCTAATTTGCTAGTTATGTATATATACATACATACATACATACATACATACATACATTTTGACTTATTTTATGAATACCGTATTAAGAAATTACTGCTTGTTTCACTTTTACCCTAGGTGATATTAACTTGATCTCAATACGTTTGTTTTTGAGCTTTGTCATCCATTTATTTGGCAGTAGCGCAGCATTAAAGCAAACACATTATGACAATTTGTTATGCACTCTTGTCAAACGTGCCATAATGTAAAAAGGTAGCTATATTAGCTGGTTCGTTGTAAATAGCCAAAGAAGTGCATTGTTCGGTGGAAATTAATATTACGGTTATAGCTTTAGATAGCCAAGACCGATAGCTTGCTACCTGACATCAAAGCGGCGCCCCAATGGTATGGCGTAATAAGTTTCATACAGAATGTGTCAGAGTAACTAAAAAAAATACACATCTACCATACCCAACAGACCTGGGTTTAGTAGTGCAGTATTTCAAGGTGATTGTGATGCTGCTGGGGCAGAGTTCCATTCTTAATAACAATGAACAATAGAATCCAGTGTTTTCATGTTTTCTGCACCAGAGAATATGTGTGTGAGTGTGTATTTTTCTTCCAGGGTGTGATAACTTGTTGCAGCCCAGAGGAAACAGCCAGACAGCAAGCCTTTATTCCAGACATCCCAGTTACAGTGTGAGGTATGGCAGAAGAGCCCTGGGAATCCAAATAGAGTGAAAAGTCAATGGATAAAGAGGGTGCATAGAAGGTGGAAAAGATGTCTTACAGTAACAGGGAACTGGTGGTGTTTTTTATAAGCTATAGACTGTCCCAGAGGAATTATTCATGTTGTCAGTTGGGGCTGGAGGGTGCAAGTGGACGGACTGAGGGAGATGAGGCCATTGCAAATGGGTCTGTGGGGAACAACAGGAACAGCAGAAGCAATTTGGCGAAGCCCTCATCTCCACAGGGGGGCATGGAGGCAGTGAAAGCAGCACTACGGGACTCAGTGGATGAGTTTGAGCTGCGCTACACCCGTGCCTTCAGTGACCTCTCCTCCCAGCTCCACATCACCCCTGCCACAGCCTACCACAGCTTTGAGAGTGTGATGGACGAAGTGTTCAGGGACGGGGTCAACTGGGGTCGCGTGGTGGGTCTGTTTGCTTTCGGCGGGGCCTTGTGTGTTGAGTGTGTTGAGAAGGATATGAGCCCACTGGTGGCGCGCATCGCAGACTGGATGACCACCTACCTGGACAACCATATCCAGCCCTGGATCCAGAGCCAAGGAGGATGGGTAGGTTGGAACTGATACTTTTTATCTGCACATTATACATCCTTGTTATGGGATTTAGTAATACATTCTCATTGTCAACACCATTTTGTGTCTTTGTGCACGTGTGTGCGTCCGTACGTGTGTGTGTGCATCCTTTGCTGCACCCACTCTCTCTGAGAGATAGGGCAGTCTATCATGGTATTCTCTAAAGGGAGAAGCTACAGAGGAGTATTGGGTCAAACAGATGGGCTGCTAACACATAGTTCACTGTATTAATCTTCCTCTGTCTCTGTTCCTTGAAAGGACCGTTTTGCAAAGATCTTTGGCAGAGATGCTGCTGCAGACGTTCGACGGTCCCAGGAGAGCATAATTAAATGGCTGCTAGTTGGGGTGATTCTGCTTTCAGGAGTGCTGGTTGGCACTCTCATCATGAAGAAACGCCAGTGAAGTGGTGTAATACGAGCCACATCTAGTTTACCCCCAGCACATATAAATGCAAAATCAACAAAAATAGAACTTTATAGTTTATGTTTACATAAGCCCAGTCTGCTTGTGCACTGACAGAAACCTGATGATTAGCCCTGGCTATAACAGTTTTTGGGCAATGAATATGTAGCTGGGTGAGCTGTCTCATTACTCACTTCTCCTGTCCTGCGCTCAGTAACATTTGTTTTTACATTTGAAAAGTAATATGTAAAATAACATTTTATGACATTATTTTCTTACTTTTATAGTTATTATTGGTTTTATTTTTTTAACTTGGATAGAGGGTGTTGCATTTGAGACTGGAGGTGCTTTTAAATGGACCTGAAGCTAAGCGTGAATGGGAAAACTACAGCTGGTGTGGGAGGACATAGGAGATTCTTTATGTATTTTTAGGTTTGTGTGTTACCCTTTATACCCTAGTACCGAATACATACATTCTTTCCAAATTGACATTTGACCAATTACATTGAAGATTTTAGAATATTGTTTTTTATTTTGTGTTACAGGCCCAATGCTGCTGTTTTTATCTTCATTTTTGGGTAACAATTAAGTACCTTACTGTGATTGTTGGCAATGAAAATGGTAATAATAATAACAACAAAAACTCCCTTAGCAAGAGGATTTCTCAAGCAAGAATTTAGCTAGGACTCTCTGGTTGTGGTCTTAGTAGGGAGCTCTCACTAAAAGGACATTATCACAATTTTCACAGTATTCTACCAACCTCTTAGTGGAAATATATATAAAACACAGGAATATCATGTTTTTGACTGCATGGGGCTTTTAACTGAAACCTCTGTTTCAATGTGACAATTTCTTTAAAATGTTCCGTTCTTTCCTTGCTTTACTGGAGTTTCAGGCATGCACTAAATAATAAAACATATTTATGTTTTAAGCTGGGTTTTTTTTCTATGTGATTCACAGACAATATGTCAACACAGATAGTGGGAACATAGAGAAAGTAATGAATTCAGATTTGTCCATGCTGCATTCTCATAATATGCCTTTAGGGGGTGCATGTGCTCAACAAATACAGTTTCTGAATATTTTTCAGCCTCAACTCAGTGCAACGAACCAGGAATACCTTGTCCTGTTTCCCAGAGAAAGTGTTGCTCTGAAAAGTCTACCTCTAATATACTGCCAATATCACACTGTCTCTCGGAGCTCCTCGCTAGTAGAGTTTGGAAATTGTCTACAGTACTGATGGTAGTGAAACATACAACTTGGTTTGGAATCATAGTCCTTCTACCCTTGCACAATTAAAAGAAGACATCACAATCCCTTTTAATTTAATATTTGAAAATATATAATTGTAAACACCTATGAAGTGGTGTAATATGAGCCACATCTAGTTTACCCCAGCACATATAAACGCTAAATTAACGAAAATAGAACTTAAGAGTTTGTCATGTTTACATAAGCCTAGTCTGCGTGTGCGCTGACAGATGATTGGCCCTGGCTATAACAATCCCTCTGAATTCAATATTTGAATATTTATATATATATAGTTGTAAATCATGTATATTTATTTCTTATCCTACTTTTTTGTCTTTTTCAACATAAATGTATATTCAAGAGCAGGTACAGAACATGTAGAGCACATACAAAACATAACTGCAGTCATTTCACAAGAGCAGAATTAGATTCACATACTGGTGTTTTTTCTTACACAATATTTATTGATGTATTACTCTGTAAAATTATCACATAGGCTAATACCAAACCTTTAGGTTATTTCTGATAACATACTATTGTATCTATTCATTGGAGCTACGATATTCAAAACACATGAAGCGATGACTTCTCAAAGAATAATACTGAAAGTGTCAATGGAATAGACAGATGGGAACCAACGGATGGTCTGTGGTTGCTAATCTCTCTCTGTCATTTTTTTACCATTTCCCCAAACCATAGCTGGCCGCACCAGCAGATGAAGCCAATTAAGGAAAAGCTGAATAAATTATGGAAACTCATCAGCCTCTTGGAGAATCAAACTCTTACTCTCTTCATAATCTCATATTTACTAACTCAGCATCTTCTTATTTTTTTTTAAGCTCACAAAACAGTGGGAGGAAGAGCCGAAACCTTGAGAAAAACAAGCAGAGTTGTGTATTCAAAAATAAATTATTATAGAGAGCATGTATTGTATATATACTATATATAATATTAGGAGGGATAGTTATGGGAAATAGAGATGGCTGAATTCTCAGTGGTTTATTTCACAAGGCCTCTATACATTGGCTTGACACTATGGTCAGAGAGCCCTGGATGTCAGAGAGCCCTGGAAGTCATACTGTATGAAGTTCGTTTTTGATATGCATTCTTCAAAAGCAGGCTGAAGATGATTATGATCCGCTCTCATAATGAAAGTGGATATATGCTTGAGTCTAGGTGGCATGTCCCTATGTTCACTGGCTCTTCTTGCAACAGGGTGGTGTGCTCACAAGGCTGAAACAAAATGTTGCATAAATAAAGGTCCTGCTTCTCCCTGTGACTGTCATGTCAGTGAAACGTGGATGCAAGGGTTGTATAAACACAACTATGCAAATGACTGTTTACATCTAGATCTGGTCCATTGAACCTATTTGTCTGGATTTATGTCCACAGCTTGACATGTTTATGAAGATATTATTGTTGTAGTGTTTTTGAAAATAAGTTTATGTACAGGAATGTACAGTAATACTGCAGTCAAAATGATTCAATATTGAGAGCTGCTCACAAATGTAGCCTTCTTTATGGTCATGCCTCATGAATAGCTTGACAACATACAAATAATGTTGTTTTTTATTAAAAAGTGACTGTTGTCATACTGTCATTTATTAGTTTGATATTATCATTTGATTAACATTACTGTGATAATCATTATTGTTAGATTGACTTGTCTGTTTAGATTGATTAGTCTGTCTATTGTTAGATTAAGTCTGTTGAAGCATGCGTGGGCATTGGGCTGAGTACCTGTGTGCACTGCAGAGCCTCTTAGTGAGTAACTGGAGGGGAGTGTGTATGATTGGCTTTTGGCAGCAGGTGGGTGGTTTAGAGTGTGTGGCTTCAGTGATAAGTTATCAGTAGTCTGACAGCCACTGTACTGAATAACCCCAACCCCACTCCCCACCATGAAACAGAAAAAGAGACACTTTCGAGGTCATGTTGTCTAGTTCAGCCATGCTACATTTGACATTAAACAAAATGTAATTACAGTTACTTACAGTTAGATATTAGCACATGATATTGATTTGAACATATTTATTCTGCCTGTAAGCTGATTTTAATCAGAATATCAAACTGTCATATCATATTTGTTTCTGAGTTATTACAAAGCAAATTATGTTTGTTGTTAATACATGACCTTTGCGTTCACGCACCATAGCAAACAGCAGGGACATTGTGTAATGCATGAAACACCATGAGCATGCAGGTGTTTGTGGAACACTGTGTGTGCCCATGGTGTGTGTGTGTGTGTGTGTGTGTGTGTGTGTGTGTGTGTGTGTGTGTGTGTGTGTGTGTGTGTGTGTGTGTGTGCGTGCGTGCGTGCGTGCGTGCGTGCGTGCGTGCGTGCGTGCGTGCGTGCGTGCGTGCGCACATGTGTCATTTTTTGTTCACCTAACGGTAGATAATGCCACATCAATCTAAATTTAGAACCTGGCACAAGTTCCTCACTTGAGTTAAATGTTTTGTCACTTTCCCGCAGTTCAATGGAAAACCGAGGATTTGCATGTCTGGTGCTTCCAATACAATTCCACTGTTAAGAGTCCTTACCCCAACAGAACTTGGACAAAGACACCATTATACCTCAGCAAGTGAGAGTACAATGCCACTATAGTGATACTCACTGCAGCACCTGAAACAGTGCTGATGATTTAAATACCATTTACACATTGAAAACGACCAACTTGTGACTAAAACTCAGGTATTTGTTTAGTAATTAACCAGAATTAGTATAGAAGTTTTCTTAATATTACCATTCATGTTTTATTGTTTATGTGGAGCTTGTAAGAAATGACAAATATAGAAATGTAGCAAACGCAAAACAATTTCACATTTGAATGCCCTTTCACATTGGTCTACTAAAACCATAAACATTTGAAAAGGGATATGGCAACTGTAGTCGGTGCGTATTTACAAAATACAGCTACAAGCTCATACCAGTGTTAGCCGTATCAATGATCACAGTGGGACGTTTAAACTTTACTTTTATTGTTTTACTTTTCATAAACATAGAATATGCCTTTTAACAAAATACAGTCAAATTATTATGTAAAAGTTTATATTTTTTTATCTTGAAAAAATGAGCCACCGTATTATGTCCAGTGTTTAGACAAGATCAACTTCACACACAAAATTGGTAAGCAAGTATAAATGCATTTATGTACAGGGCATCCATTGCTACAAAGAAGCTTTTCCTCAGTAGGCTACTTTGTGTCTGTATGCTCTGTATGTTGCTGCCTTTATGGGTCTGCATATGCCCAGGTCTGTTTCACACCAGAGTGGGCACCATGGCAGTGTTTGGGTGTTGGGTGTAGGACAAGTTGGCAGACGGGTGCAGGCCGGAAGAGGGGGGGAGGAAGTGAGGGGTGTGGCTGTAGGAGAGCAGTGACCCTGGGCCCAGGGAGTAAGGGCCCCCGTGGTAATCGAGGGTGGGACCCTGTGATATGTCAGGGTATTGCTCCAACATGGCACTCATCTTGCCCTTCTTGTTCTTGTTGGACACTTTACGGTTTCGTGTTTGGATACCGTCTTTCTTCATAGTAAGGGGTCTGTTGACCTTTGAAAAGAGAAGTGTGCCTTTACTTCATATACATAAGTTAGTGCATTCTCTTTCTCCGTTATTACCCTGATACTACTATACTACAGGAGGTTAATCTAAAACAAACCGCTATTGAAGTTCAATGACAAGGGTTCAGTAGCTTAGAGTGGTGTGGAGTTTTGTCTATTTAACCAGAAGGGGTGCTAGCTAGAAGTTGGTAATAGTAGCTCTCTAGCAGTCAGTATACTGTATCAGTGTATTTTGTTCATTGACTCACGTTGTGCAGCTTGAAGTAGAGTCCACAGGCATTACACACGGGCTCACGGCTGGCGTTCCGTCTCCACAGTGTGGTGGTGCTGGTGTTACAGTTGGCACATTGTGTCCCAGCCCGCTTACTGACAATCTGAAACAGAGATAGAGGAAGGTACGTCAATTCTGTGGATGAAAGGTGAGTTCCAATGTTAATTTGGATTCTTTGTATTTTTCAATAAATAGATTGGCATGTCAACACAATAGAATTTACAACTGATTAGCTTATCCAATCCTTATGCCATATCATACCAGTCTTTTCTTTGGCCGGATCAGGGGACGGTTTTGGCCATTCATCTTGTGATAAAGCCCACAGGCGTTACACAGGTAGTGTCCTGTCCCATCTCGACGCCATAGAGGAGTGTTAGTGGCTCCACAGTTGACGCACTCCCTGGCGTCTGCCACAAATCACAAACACACTACATCAGTCTCCTACTGTTCATCTGTTCTCCAAAGAATCATCTGAAATCCAAAAGGATGTTCAGAGGAATGCATGGGTGGATTGGCCATCTGGCAATTCTGGCAAATACCTATTGGGCTGGACCATTTTTTAGTTGGGTGGGCTGGATGAAATTGATACACACACACAAAATTAACATGGCTGGCGGACAATGGGCATGTTGCGCATTTTCTGTTATACTAATGTAAACTGGACTAAAATAGAAACGCAACATGTAAATTGTTGGTCCCATGTTTCATGAGCTGAAATAAAAGACCCCCAGAAATGTTCCATATGCACAAAAACCTTATTTCTCTCAAATTTGGTGCACATATTTCTGAGCATTTCTAATTTGCCAAGATAATCCATCAACCAGACAGGTGTGGGATATTATGAAGCTGATTAAACAGCATGATCATTACACAGGTGCACCTTGTGCTGGGGACAATAAAAGGCCACTCTAAAATGTGCAGTTTTGTCACACAACACAATGCCACAGATGTCTCAAGGTTTGAGGGAGCGTGCGATTGGCCTGCTGACTGCAGGAATGTCCCCCAGAGCTGTTGCCAGATTATCGAATATTAATTTCTCTACCATAAACCGCCTCCAATGTAATTTTAGAGAATTTGGCAGTATGTCCAACCGGCCTCTTAACCGAGACCACGTGTAACCACGCCAGCCCAGGACCTCCACATCCGGCTTCTTCACCTACAGGAGACCAGCCACCCGGACAGCTGATGAAACTGAGGAGCATTTCTTTTATTTATTTTTTATATACATTTGTAAAACAATTTGCCCCTTTTTCTCCCCAATTTCATGGTATTCAATTGGTAGTTACATTCTTGTCTCATCGCTGCAACTCTCATACGGAGAGGTGAAGATCGAGAGCCCTGCGTCCCCCGAAACACAACCTAACCAAGCCGCACAGCTTCTTGACACAATGCCCACTTAACCCGGAAGCCAGACGCACCAATGTGTCGGAGGAAACACAGTACATCTGATGACCATGTCAGCGTGCACTGCGGCCCCCGGCTCACCACAGGAGTCGCTAGTGCACGATGGGACAATGACATCCCTGCCAGCCAAACCCTCCCCTAACCCAGACGACGCTGGGCCAATTGTGCGCCGTCCCATGGGTCTCCCAGTCACGACCGGCTGCGACAGAGCCTGGACTCAAACCAAGAATCTCTAGTGGCACAGCTAGCACTGCGATGCAGTGCCTTAGACCACTGCGCCACCCAGGAGGCCTGAGGAGTATTTCTGTCTATAATAAAGCCCTTTTGTGGGGGAAAACTCATTCTGATTGGCTGGGCCTGGCTCCCCTGTGGGTGGGCCTGTGGATGGGCCTATGCCCTCCCAGGGTCAGCCATGGCTGCGCCCCTGCCCAGTCAAGTGAAATACATAGATTAGGGCCTAATGAATTTATTTAATTGACTGATTTCCTTATATGAACTGTAACTCAGTAAAATTATTGAAATTGTTCCAAGTTGCGTGTATATTTTTGTTTAGTATATAATGAGCCTTTGGCTGATTAGTGTGCAACGGACAGTTTTCTGATACCCTGAAATGAGGTCATGCAAACTCACATTCAAAGTCAAATGCGACATCAGCAAAGAGACCTGTTCTGACTCCCCGACTCTAGTGTCATCAGTTAGACAGCTAAGATCTTGGATAGTAAAAAACAGAAAGAGCTCCTATAAACGTAGAAAGAGCACATGGCTACTGCTGGCTAACGCCTTTGTTCCGAAGCAAGCACCAGTTAGTCTTGAGCTAGCTTCGAGCTGGCCCATCTCCCAGCTAGCCGAAGAGGTCTACCAGCTAATTCTTGGGCTACAATACCTCTTTTGCCAATTGGCCTGGACCCTTTATTGCAGACACGGAGCACCGCCGATCCATCACGACTGATCTGCCGACGTAATCGTCCGAGGTGGTTTCAACAGGCTTTTCCGTTGCGACGTTGCCGAAGATCCATCTGCTAGCCCCGGCCCGCTAGCTTTCTGAATCGCTGTGTCTCCAACTCGCTTAGCCTAGTAGAGACTACCGAACGGCTCCCTGACTCAACTATTGCTGCTCATTGGACCCTATGATCACTCGGCTACACATGCCTCTCCCTAATGTCAATATGCCTTGTCTACTGCTGTTTCGGTTAGTTATTATTGTTTTATTTCACTGTAGAGCCCCCAGCCCCGACAACATGCCTTAGATAGCTCTTTTGTCCCACCCCCCACACATTTGGAGACCTCACCTGGCTTAACTGGTGCCTCCAGAGACACAACCTCTCTCATCATCACTCAATGCCTAGGTTTACATCCACTGTACTCACATCCTACCATACCCTTGTCTGTACATTATGCCCTGAATCTATTCTACCACGCCCAGAAATCTGCTCCTTTTATTCTCTGTTCCCAGCGCACTAGACGACCAGTTCTTATAGCCTTTCGCCGTACCCTTATCCTACTCCTCCTCTGTTCCTTTGGCGATGTAGAGGTTAACCCAGGCCCTGTAGCCCCCAGCACCACACCTATTCCCCAGGCGCTCTCTTTTGTTGACTTCTGTAACCGTAAAAGCCTTGGTTTCCTGCATGTTAACATCAGAAGCCTCCTCCCTAAGTTGGTTTTATTCACTGCTTTAGCACACTCCGCCAACACTAATGTCCTAGCCGTGTCTGAATCCTGGCTTAGGAAGGCCACCAAAAATTCTGAAATGTCCATCCCCAACTACAACATTTTCCGACAAGATAGAACTGCCAAAGGGGGCGGAGTTGCAATCTACTGCAGAGATAGCCTGCAGAGTTCTGTCATACTATCCAGGTCTTTGCCCAAACAATTCTAGGTTTTACTTTCAAAAATCCACCTTTCCAGAAAGAAGTCTCTCATCGTTGCCTCTTGTTATAGACCCCCCAAATGTAGAACTAAGAACCCCAGACTTGACTGCCCTTGACCAGCACAAAAACCTCCTGTGGCGTTCTGCATTAGCATCGAATAGCCCCCGCGATATGGAACTTTCCAGTGAAGTCAGGAACCAATATCCACAGTCAGTTAGGAAAGCTATGGCTTGCTTTTTCAAACATAAATGTGCATCCTGTAGCACTAACTCCAAAAAGTTTTGGGACACAAGTCCAAGGAGAATAAGAGCACCTCCTCCTAGCTGCCCACTGCACTGAGGCTAGGAAACACTGTCACCACCGATAAATCTACGATAATCAATAATTTCAATAAGCATTTTTCTACAGCTGGCCATGCTTTCCACCTGGCTACCCCTACCCGGGCCAACAGCTCTGCACCTGGGCTAGACAATCTGGACCCTCTCTTTCTAAAATTATCCACTGAAATTGTTGCAACCCCTATTACTAGCCTGTTCAACCTCTCTTTTGTATCATCTGAGATCCCCGAAGATTGGAAAGCTGCCACGGTCATCCCCCTCTTCAAAGGGGGAGACACTCTAGACCCAAACTGTTATAGACCTGTATCCATCCTGCCCTGCTTTTCTAAAATCTTCAAAAGCCAAGTTAACAACAGATCACCGACCATTTCGAATCCCCCATACCTTCTCCACTATGCAATCTGGTTTCTGAGCTGGTCATGGGTGCACCTCAGCCATGCTCAAGGTCCTAAACGATATCATAACCGCCATCGATAAAGACAGTACTGTGCAGCCGTATTCATCGACCTGGCCAAGGCTTCAATCACCGCATTCTTATCGGCAGACTCAATACCCTTGGTTTCTCAAATGACTGCCTCGCCTGGTTCACCAACTACTTCTCAAATAGAGTTTGAGTGTGTGTGTCAAATCGGAGGGCTTGTTGTCCGGACCTCTGGCAGTCTCTATGGGAGTGGCACAGGGTTCAATTCTCGGGTAGACTCTTTTCTCTGTATATATCAATGATGTCGCTCTTGCTGCTGGTGATTCTCTGATCCACCTCTACGAAGACGACGCCATTCTGTATACATCTGGCCCTTCTTTGGACACTGTGTTAACAAACTTCCAAACAAGTTTCAATGCCATTCAACACTCCTTCTGTGGCCTCCAACTGCTTTAAAATGCTAAATGCATGCTCTTCAACCGATTGCTGCCCGCACCCACCCGCCTTACTAGCATCACTACTCTGGACGGTTCTGACTTAGAATATGTGGACAACTACAAATACCTAGGTGTCTGGTTAGACTGTAAACTCTCCTTCCTCACATTAAGCATCTCCAATCCAAAATTACATCTAGAATCAGCTTCCTATTTCGCAACAAAACATCCTTTACTCATGCTGCCAAACATACCCTCGTAAAACTGACTATCTACCAATCCTTGACTTTGGCGATCATTTACAAAATAGCCTCCAACACTCTACTCAGCAAACTGGATGTAGTCTATCACAGTGCCATCCGTTTTGTCACCAAAGCCCCATATACTACCCACCACTGCGACCTGTATGCTCTCGTTGGCTGGCCCTCGCTACCTATTCATCGCCAAACCCACTGGCTCCAGGTCATCTATAAGTCTTTGCTAGGTAAAGCCCCGCCTTATCTCAGCTCACTGGTAACCATAGCAACACCCACCCGTAGCATGCTCTCCAGCAGGTATATTTCACTGGTCATCCCCAAAGCCAACACCTCCTTTGGCCTCCTTTCCTTCCAGTTCTCTGCTGCCAATGACTGGTACAAATAGCAAAAATCACTGAAGCTGGAGGCTTATATCGCCCTCTCTAACTTTAAGCATCAGCTGTCAGAGCAGTTTACCGATCACTGTACCTGTACACAGCCCATCTGTAAATAGCACACCCAACTACCTCATCCCCATATTGTTGTATTTTTTGTTGTTGCTCTTTTGCACCCCAGTACACAACTATCACTCCAGTGTTAATGCTAAATTGTAATTATTTCGCCTCTATAGCCTATTTATTGCCTTACCTCCCTAATCTTACTACATTTGCACACGCTGTACATAGATTTTTCTATTGTGTTATTGACTGTACGTTTGTTTATCACATGTGTAACTCTGTGTTGTTGTTTTTGTCGCACTGCTTTGCTTTATCTTGGCCAGGTCGCAGTTGTAAATGAGAACTTGTTCTCAACTGGCCTACCTGGTTAATTAAATAAAGGTGAAATAAAAAAATACAAATAAAAAAAACATTCTACATTGTCACCTCACTCAAAACTTCAATTTTTTGGGATTATGCATTATGTGCATTATGCTCATGATTCCTGTAATTAAACTGTCTGCCCTGCCCCTGCCCCTGTGCACTCGCTGAGGCCTGCTGCTGTGATGAGTGAGCCACTCTCCTCTCCCTCACATGCACTTGAGAGAAAAATGTGTTCTGATGATACACCATTTCCAGGGGTGGAAAAAGTACCCTATCATACTTGAGTAAAAGTAAATATACCTTCATAGAAAATGACTCAAGTAAAAGTAAAAGTCACCCAGTAAAATTCTACTTCAGTAAAAGTGTAAAAGTATTTGGTTTAAAAAAGTAAAAAGTATAAATAATTTCAAATTCCTTATATTAAGCAAACCAGATGGCACCATTTTCTTGTTTTTTTATTTACGGAAAGGCACGGTCACACTCCAACATTCAGACATATTTAACAAAAGAAGAATAGATCAAAGGCAGTAGGGATAACCAGGGATGTTCGGTTGATAAGTGCATGAATTTGACTATTTTCCTAGGCATTTCAAAATGTAACGAGTACTTTTGGGTGTCAAGGAAAATGTATGGAGTAAAAATACTATATTTTCTTAATGAATGTAGTTAGGTAAAAGTAAAAGTAGTCAAAAATATAAATAGAAAAGTACTTAAGTAGTACTTTAAAGTATTTTTTTACTTAAGTACTTTACGCCACTGAACATTTCAAAATGCAATTGCGGTTAAAACACAGCCTTGGAAGCTTCGTTCTCTTGTCACCGTCGAGGAGAAGAGGGTCTCAGCTTTCTGTAGTTATAATTGTTATTTCTCAACTCTGAATATTCAGCTCAATAGCTACTATTTGGTATGGCTTTGAGGTATTGAGTAGAACATGAGCGAAATGCACTAGTTGTTGAGGGCATAGGCCTATAGGTCTCATTGTCAATACTGTAGGACTGTTAAGGTGACCATATTACCACCACACAATCAAATTCACAGTAAAATTCCACATTACCATTTAGTCATGGTAACTTGGCTTCTCCAAGCTCTGATGCTGCTGATGGTCATTAGAAATCTACCAAACTTGATAACTGTCGGGTACTCAGGACTCTATCGTCCCTCTAGTCACTCTAACATCAATGCAAATGTTTTCAAAAATCAAATCAAACACTTCATGAGAGCCCATGAGCTCATGTTGCTCAACATTTCTATAGGCTAATGCATTTGCTTAGAAAACAGAGTTTTGATGGCCTCTATTAAAAAGAGGATCCCATCAGCTTTCTATAGGCTAGGCCCACTATATTTATTTATCAACTTTCTTAATATTAAGCACAATGCTTCACTTTACAATAAGAGTATAGCCTACCAGGCTGGCATGAAAATGAACCAAGGGAAAAGCGCCTTCCTTTCTCTATTTAGGTGCATAGATGACATGTCTTTTTTCCTCTCATGCCCTGTCCGAGACAGACATGTTAATGGTCCATTCTAAATCAAAACTAATTTCACACATATTTTGCGACTTTCTCAAATCATAGACACACACCTCATGTAGCCTAGCCCATAGGCCTATATGTAGCCAAATACCTTCTTAAAATTAAGCACATTAATCTGCTTTACAATGGGTGTAGAGCCTAACATAAATACATAGGCAGCACAGGTTTCAAGTTTGGGGAAAATCCTTTTCACCATAAAAATGCACCTTTATAATAAAGCATTACATGTATAATCCCATTTGCGGTCAACAGTGTTTTCCGCTAATTGATTGCATTTGGGAAAAATCCCACTTATAGCCTACTGCCGTGTGCACATTGCTGCACTTATAATATGAAGAAATAGTCTAATAGTTTATCAACATTTTAAGCAAAATGTTCTGATCTGTTGCATCAGCCTCATTTCTTTAAAAAAGTTTTGGGATGTGAGTGGTTGTATAAAGGTAAGTGATTTATTTTATCGCTATATTTGATTTTGTAATGCCTGTGCTGGTTTGAAATATATTTATATGCAGGAAGTATGCGGGGCGCTGTCCTCAGATAATCAAATGCTATGCTTTAGCCGCGAAGCCTATTGTAAATCGGACAACGCGGTTCGATTACCAAGATTCTAAGCGAAAGAGTTGTTACGATCGTCGTTATAAATGGACCAAGGCGCAGCGTGCGTAGAGTTCCACATATTTTAATTGAAGTGAAACAATCAAAAAACAAAGAAGAAACAACAGATCGCAAAATAACGCAGTGCTCACAGGCACTAGCACAAAACAATATCCCACAAAACACAGGTGGGAAAAGGACTACCTAAGTATGATCCCCAATTAGAGGTAACGATAATCAGCTGCCTCTAATTGGGAACCATACACAAAACCAACATAGAAATTCCAACATAGAAACCTCTCAGTCACGCCCTGACCTAAAACACCATAGAGAACCCAGAGGGCTCTCTATGGCCAGGACGTGACAGTACCCCCCCCAAAGGTGCGGACTCCGGCCGCAAAACCTGAAACTAGATTGGGGAGGGTTCGGGTGGGCCACTAGTGTTGGTGGCGGCTCCGGTGCGGGACATAGCACCCACTCAGACCGCGGATCCGGCCATGGAGCCGGGCTGAACGCCGTGCCTGGACTGGTCACCGGCGCAGAGGAAAACTCTGGCCATGGAGCGGGACTGAACGCCGTGCCTGGACTAGTCACCGGCGCAGAGGAAAGCTCCGGCCTAGGAGCAGGACTGAACACTGTGCCTGGACTGGGCACCGGCACAGAGGAAGGCTCCGGCCCTGGCACCGGGCTGGGAAGGCGCACTGGAGGCCTGGTGCGTGGAGCCGGTACAGGTTGCACGGACTGGTGACACGCTCTTCAGGGCGAGTGCGGGGAGCCGGCACAGGGCGTGCCGGGCTGGGAAGGCACACTGGAGGCCTGGTGCGTGTAGCTGGCACAGGTTGCACGGACTGGTGACACGCTCTTCAGGGCAAGTGCGGGAGCCGGCACAGGACGTACCGGGCTGGGAAGGCGCACTGGAGGCCTGGTGCGTGGAGCCGGCACAGGTTGCACCGGACTGGTGACACGCTCTTCAGGGCGCCTGCACTGCAGCATACTCCTAGCCAACACCTCTCTCCGATATCCTTCCTCAAACTCCTTGATCGTCTCCCATTCGGGCTCTGGCTCTCCCCTCGGCTCGGCCGACCGCCCCATGTGCCCCCCCCCAAAAAAATCTTGGGGTTGCCCCTGGGCTGTTTGTGGACGCGGACCCCGGCGTCGTCGCTGTCCCTCATTATTCCTATGCGACTCCCGCCAAGGAAGGGTCTCGCATCCTCCTAGTATTTCCTCCCAAGTCCAACTCTCCTTAACCTTCAGCGCACGCTGCTTGGTCCTGGACTGGTGGGATATTCTGTTACGATCGTCGTTATAAATGGACTAAGGCGCAGCGTGCGTAGAGTTCCACATATTTTAATTGAAGTTAAACAATCAAAAAACAAAGAAGAAACAACAGATCGCAAAATAACGCAGTGCTCACAGGCACTAGCACAAAACAATATCAATCAGCTGCCTCTAATTGGGAACCATACACAAAACCAACATAGAAATTCCAACATAGAAAACCCCCCCTAGTCACGTCCTGACCTAAGGACGTAACAAGAATGGTGTACAACACTTGTTTAATATTACTATTTTTGTCATTTGAATTAGCAACTCTGCATGTTGTCGTAGCGTCCCACCAATCCCTAAGAAGTTAAAACGTTTTTGGATGTGAGTGGTTGTATTAATTTGGGATCTATCGCATCCCACAACTGTCCCAGAGTATGTTTGGAATATTTATTAGCTGAACTAATACAGTGTTGGGGAACTTCAGCATATCTACAACTCAATGGATTCTCTCATTGGAGTCAAATGCATAGCTAAACAGAATTCAGTCAGTCAGCTTGGCATGGACAAGCAGTGGTTTGGTTGAACCCAAGAGAATAAATAAAAAGATAGCAGATTATAGGATGGGTAGAGAACAGAGAGACACCCTGTACTTTCTGACACTGTCACCTAGCCAGCCTCTTTACCAACATCGCTCCAGTGGATAAACTGCTGCCTTTGGCTTTTAGTTATGGAGTAGCAGCCTGAGTTATGGTGTAGCAGTCTGAGTTATGGAGTAGCAGTCGGAGTTATGGAGTAGTAGTATGAGTTATGGAGTAGCAGTCTGAGTTATGGAGTAGCAGTCGGAGTTATAGAGTAGTAGTCTGAGTTATGGAGCAGTAGTCTGAGTTATGGAGAGGCAGTCTGAGTTAGGGAGTAGCAGTCTGAGTTATGGAGTAGCAGTCTGAGGTGTGGAGTAGCAGGCCAAACACACTTGATTTTACTCACGTACAGCATGTTAAAAGGAAGGCTATGTGTGTGGGCTCTAAATTAGATAGAGAAAGCATCTAAATGAAAAATAGAATAGGTCAACTTTTGTACGATTGATAGTAGATTGACATAGGCTAATGCTTTTGCCTGCTTATCTTATTGGCTGACGAAAAGTAGGCTAAATTTGGACAGTTCTTCTAACATCTTCAATATCGCCTCAGAATTTGATAAGAGGGACAAGTGCAATTGCATCCCCGATGTGCCTATCTTCACTTGTAGCCTACTTCTTAGCTGTGAGAAGGACCTGATCATGTGACGAGCATTAGCTAATAAGAATTGAGATATCTGAGAGAGCCATGTGAGTGAGAGGTGCTTTGGAGCACAGCAGCCGGGAGAAGGGAATTATAATTACACTGAACAAAAATATAAACGCAACAAGCAACTATTTAAAAGATTTTACTGAGTTACAGTTAATATAAGGAATATAAGGTGGCGGCTCCGGTGCGGGACATAGCACCCACTCAGACCGCGGATCCGGCCATGGAGCCGGGCTGAACGCCGTGCCTGGACTGGTCACCGGCGCAGAGGAAAACTCTGGCCATGGAGCGGGACTGAACGCCGTGCCTGGACTAGTCACCGGCGCAGAGGAAAGCTCCGGCCTAGGAGCAGGACTGAACACTGTGCCTGGACTGGGCACCGGCACAGAGGAAGGCTCCGGCCCTGGCACCGGGCTGGGAAGGCGCACTGGAGGCCTGGTGCGTGGAGCCGGTACAGGTTGCACCGGACTGGTGACACGCTCTTCAGGGCGAGTGCGGGGAGCCGGCACAGGACGTACCGGGCTGGGAAGGCACACTGGAGGCCTGGTGCGTGTAGCTGGCACAGGTTGCACCGGACTGGTGACACGCTCTTCAGGGCAAGTGCGGGGAGCCGGCACAGGACGTACCGGGCTGGGAAGGCGCACTGGAGGCCTGGTGCGTGGAGCCGGCACAGGTTGCACCGGACTGGTGACACGCTCTTCAGGGCGCCTGCACTGCAGCATACTCCTAGCCAACACCTCTCTCCGATATCCTTCCTCAAACTCCTTGATCGTCTCCCATTCGGGCTCTGGCTCTCCTCGGCTCGGCCGACCCCATGTGCCCCCACCCAAAAAAATCTTGGGGTTGCCCCTGGGCTGTTTGTGGACGCGGACCCCGGCGTCGTCGCTGTCCCTCATTATTCCTATGCGACTCCCGCCAAGGAAGGGTCTCGCATCCTCCTAGTATTTCCTCCCAAGTCCAACTCTCCTTAACCTTCAGCGCACGCTGCTTGGTCCCTGGACTGGTGGGATATTCTGTTACGATAAATCGTTATAAATGGACTAAGGCGCAGCGTGCGTAGAGTTCCACATATTTTAATTGAAGTTAAACAATCAAAAAACAAAGAAGAAACAACAGATCGCAAAATAACGCAGTGCTCACAGGCACTAGCACAAAACAATATCAATCAGCTGCCTCTAATTGGGAACCATACACAAAACCAACATAGAAATTCCAACATAGAAAACCCCCCCTAGTCACGTCCTGACCTAAGGGCGTAACAAGAATGGTGTACAACACTTGTTTAATATTACTATTTTTGTCATTTGAATTAGCAACTCTGCATGTTGTCGTAGCGTCCACCAATCCCTAAGAAGTTAAAACGTTTTTGGATGTGAGTGGTTGTATTAATTTGGGATCTATCGCATCCCACAACTGTCCCAGAGTATGTTTGGAATATTTATTAGCTGAACTAATACAGTGTTGGGGAACTTCAGCATATCTACAACTCAATGGATTCTCTCATTGGAGTCAAATGCATAGCTAAACAGAATTCAGTCAGTCAGCTTGGCATGGACAAGCAGTGGTTTAGGTTGAACCCAAGAGAATAAATAAAAAGATAGCAGATTATAGGATGGGTAGAGAACAGAGAGACACCCTGTACTTTCTGACACTGTCACCTAGCCAGCCTCTTTACCAACATCGCTCCAGTGGATAAACTGCTGCCTTTGGCTTTTAGTTATGGAGTAGCAGCCTGAGTTATGGTGTAGCAGTCTGAGTTATGGAGTAGCAGTCGGAGTTATGGAGTAGTAGTATGAGTTATGGAGTAGCAGTCTGAGTTATGGAGTAGCAGTCGGAGTTATAGAGTAGTAGTCTGAGTTATGGAGCAGTAGTCTGAGTTATGGAGAGGCAGTCTGAGTTAGGGAGTAGCAGTCTGAGTTATGGAGTAGCAGTCTGAGGTGTGGAGTAGCAGGCCAAACACACTTGATTTTACTCACGTACAGCATGTTAAAAGGGAAGGCTATGTGTGTGGGCTCTAAATTAGATAGAGAAAGCATCTAAATGAAAAATAGAATAGGTCAACTTTTGTACGATTGATAGTAGATTGACATAGGCTAATGCTTTTGCCTGCTTATCTTATTGGCTGACGAAAAGTAGGCTAAATTTGGACAGTTCTTCTAACATCTTCAATATGCGCCTCAGAATTTGATAAGAGGGACAAGTGCAATTGCATCCCCGATGTGCCTATCTTCACTTGTAGCCTACTTCTTAGCTGTGAGAAGGACCTGATCATGTGACGAGCATTAGCTAATAAGAATTGAGATATCTGAGAGAGCCATGTGAGTGAGAGGTGCTTTGGAGCACAGCAGCCGGGAGAAGGGAATTATAATTACACTGAACAAAAATATAAACGCAACAAGCAACTATTTAAAAGATTTTACTGAGTTACAGTTAATATAAGGAAACCAGTCAATTTAAATACATTCATTAGGCATTACTCTATGGATTTCACATGACTGGAAATACAGATATACGTCTGCTGCTCACAGATGCCTTAAAAAAAGGTAGGGTTGTGGATCAGAAAACCTGTCAGTATCTGGTGTGACCACCATTTGCCTCATGCAGCGCAACACATCTCCTTCGCATAAAGTTGATCAGGCTGTTGATTGTGGCCTGTGGAATGTTGTCCCACTCCTCTTCAATTGCTGTGCGAAGTTGCTGGATATTGGCGGGAACTGGAACACACTGTCATACACGTTGATCCAGAGCATCCCAAACATGCTCAATGGGTGACATGTCTGGTGCGTGTGCAGGCCATGGAAGAACTGGGAAATGTTCAGCTTACAGGAATTGTGTACAGATCCTTGTGATATGGGGCCGTGCATTATTATGCTAAAACATGAGGTAATGGCGCCGGATGAATGGCACGACAATGGGCCTCATGATCTCGCCATGGTATCTCTGTGCATTCAAATTGCCATCGATAAGATGCAATTGTGTTCGTTGTTCGTAGCTTATTCCTGCCCATACCATAACCCCACCACCACCATGGGGCACTCTGTTCACAACGTTGACATCAGCAAACCGCTGTTCCACACAACGTCTGCCATCTGCCCAGTAAAGTTGAAACTGGGATTCATCCATGAAGAACACACTTCTCCAGTGTGCCAATGGTCATCGAAGGTGAGCATTTGCCCACTAAAATTGGTTTCGACGCCAAACTGCAGTCATGTCAAGACCCTGGTGAAGACGAAAAAGCACGAAGATGAGATGGTTTCTGACAGTTTGTGCAGAAATTCTTTGCTTATGCAAACCCACAGTTTAGTCAGCTGTCCGGGTGGCTGGTCTCAGACGATCCCGCAGGTGAAGAAGCCGGATGTGGAGGTCCTGGGCTAGCGTGGTTACACGTGACTCTACGGTTGTGAGGCCGGTTGGACGTACTGCCAAAACATTTTTGGTAGAGAAATTAACTGCCAACAGCTCATGTGCACATTCCTGCAGCCAGCATGCCAATTTCACACTCTCTCAAAACTTGAGACATCTGTGGCATTGTGTTGTGTGACAAAACTGCACATTTTCACGTTCGCTTTTATTGTCCCCAGCACAAGGTGCACCCATGTAATGATCATGCTGTTTAATCAGCTTCTTGATATGCCACACCTGTCAAGTGGATGGATTATCTTGGTAAAGGAGAAATGCTCACTAACAGGGATGAAAACAAATTTGTGTAAAAAATTTGAGAGAAATAAGCTTTTTGTGCATATGGAAAATTTCTGGGATGTTTTATTTCAACTCATGAAACATGGGACCAACACTTGACATGTTGCATTTATACTTTTGTTCAGTCTATTATATTCAGCCCAATGTCACAACGGCCACTTTGGCCGCAAAAGGCATGGATTGTTTAGGGGGCATTACGGCCACACAAGTGTGATGCCACCTGGAAATTCGAGGCCTGGTGAGAATATTATCAAGTGCTTGTCAAATTGTACATGAGTGACTGATGAAGTATGTGCAGCCTGCAAAAAAACTAAGCAAAGCTCATGCCTTTCATGCAACTTTTTTCAAATCATCATTAGAGTCGCATCATGCAGCCTTAGAATGTATTAAAAATCAAAACATATAGCCAGTGGTGGAAAATGTACCCAATTGTCATACTTGACTAAAAGTAAAGATACCTTAAAGGAAAATGAAAGTGGATGTCACCCAGTAAAATACTACTTCAGTAAAAGTCTAAAAGTATTTGGTTTTAAATATACTTAAGTATCAAAAGTAAAAGTATAAATCATTTCAAATTCCTTATATTAAGCAACCCAGATGACATGATTTTCTTGTTTTTTTAATTTACCCATATCAGGGCCTAACATAAAGACAACTCAGAGAATATGACTTATTCTGTTTTTCTAAAATAGATTACATCTTCATATCATGTTTCTTTAAACCTGTCTAAAATAAATAATGCATTCATTGTGATGGTGTAGGCTATATTAAATGGATTTATTATACTTTTTAAAATGTAGATGTTCCAAATGTCTGCATCAGTGAATTGTAGGCTATACATGGAAGACAGGCGATGCTAAACATGTTTATGTTAATTAACTGTCAATTACCATGAGACCGGCAGTTATTTGCCTGACAGTCACCGGCTGACAAAATGTAATGACCGCCACAGCTCTACTGTAGGTAGTAGCCTACAACTGCAAAGTTTTTTTTAGGACATTACATTTACTGTTGGATGAATACATGGCTACTAGCAGTGGGTATATTACTTAGAGTTAGCAATCTAGTTAATGTGTTTTGAGTTTCCACTTCCTCAGGTATTGAACCCCAAATTAATTAGCGATATTAGTTAGTGCACATAAAGATGTATGTAATTAAGTCATCTCTACTGAACTCCCCAAAAATCTGGAAATTCTGGAGTCCTATTTTGCTCACCTGGTGGGGACAGCCTCATCTTATTTCGTAGTTTGGGGGAGTAGGAGGAGGGGTTCATCCATGCCCCTGGAGAGTAGAGGCCTGCTGTGCTGTAGTCCTGTGGAGAGGTTATGTACGAGCTGTAGGGGCCCAGCATCTGCGAGTGGGAGTGGGGAGACGGTGTGTAAACACCCCCAGCAGCTGAAGTCAGATTCAGAAAACTGCTTCCACCACCTCCCCCTAAAGGACTCAAGCGCTCAGCCTTCAAGGCCTCCTGAAGCCTGGGACTTTCCTTGCCATCCCTGCCTGGAGAGGAGTACCCATTTCTGCAGGAAAACGAGGATGTGGCACTGGAGGCATAAAGGGAGGTTGGGGTGTGTGGGTGCAGTGGAGTCTTTGTGAAAGGGTTGCTGGTCCAAGTAGAGGTTGATGGGTTGTAAGGAGAGCTCAGAGAGTGGCTTCCAGGCCCTTCCAGCCATTGGATGTTGCTTGGAAGAGAGGGCGAGGAGTACACTTGGCGAACTGTACGAGAGATACAATAGAAGGGCATAGTTGTCAGGGGAGTCCCTCATTACACATTTTTCAAATAATTTTATATTCAATGTTAATTTAAACTCTGAAAGGTCAACATAAAAGTTATGTTAGGTTCCACACTGCTGACCTGAGCTGTGTCTGTAGGCTGATGGAGCCCTGCTGTGGCTGGGGTTGGAGAAGTAGGAGGGCAGGCTGGTGAAATCAGTCTCATGGTTGGAGAAGAAGGGCTCTCCCTCCTCTCCTGGAGGTAGTAAGCCAGGTTCTGAGGAGAAGCTGGCCAGGGGATCAGAGCTGAGCAGAGCCGGAGACACCCAGTGAGACTGTTCAGAGGAATCCTCCATGTTTACAGAGAGAACCACTGACTCTGAAACAACAGAAAGGATTTAGAGAAATCTGCCATTCCTAGGGAGTCGCAGGGAATAGATCTAGTTGGGACCTGATTTGACCTATAGCAACAGCCAGACAGTACCAGCATCTCAGTAGGCCAATGTGATTTACATTCAAGTGTTTACAAATAATGTTGTTTGTGTGGATGCCATTTTTAAGAAACCCATGTATCTTCAAGACATGACAGTCACTCGACAGCAGCAGCTCTCTTCTAACTTCCCTTTCAAGACTCCTCATTTGCCTGTGGCTGAAAGTAGGCCCTAATAATTAATAAGCCTATCTGTAATTACAAACAGTGAACAAACGTTTTCTTACTACAACAAATGACCTTTATAGGAATTCATATTATACGTTTTGTAAAAACAGAATATGAGAGAAACATCCCTGGGCTAAAACATTGAGTTCTTCTAAGAAAAAAACAAATAAAAATTGTAATAATGAAATTGAAAACAGTTAATTCCATGGAAATAATCTGTTTATAGATGTTCAGCACTTGCATGGTGCTGGTGCTTAGATAATTTTATATAGTTCAGTGACAATTTTGCATAATATAAAGTGAGTTTATCACATTCAATGGAATTTATGGTATAATGTAACAGAGAGTTCTAGGCAAAACAAATAATTAATCTCTGGAAACAACGGAAGTATGGTCTGCTCTTTAGCAGGGTGAAGGGTGTACAGTAGTTAGTAGTAGACACGATGTTGCACCATATCTTTATTCACTTGTGATAATGGGAAAGAGGAGCCTAATAGGGTCTGATAGAGTACATTATTGTCCTACTTAATATACCTAGCACCAGAGATATGACGGAATCAACTAATCTCATCTGATTAATAGAAATCTATTGTCACACAATTACTGCTGACTAACAGCCAGTGGACCATATAAAACCACTGTTATGGAACTTCTCTTAATACAAAATTGTGCATAATAAATCAATGCTATCACTGGAATAACAACAACAAAACAATTTGCCCAAATAATCACAATAGGAAAATAGTGAAATGACACTGTAAATTTCCAATGGTATAGCAGAGTTTTACTCTCATTGTACAGTATACCAGCTGTTATGGCAAAAATAATGATGTTAAAATTGTAAAGTGAAAAAGTTACAATTCAAATGTTAATTAATTTAATGAAAATGCTTTATGTTAAATTAAGATTCAACTCAAATTATTAATCCAACTAGATGAAGAGAAGTAACATACTAGCAATAAAGACATGATTAGCAATAAAGACCCATGTTGATAAGTGCACAGTTGTCTAGATATAAATAATTCAACCATGCCCTCCTTTACTGTAACTATGGTGTTACAGTTGTAGCTAGGGTTACCTAAATGTAACACGATGAAAAAGCTTAAGAACTTTATCTAAAGAAGCCAATGCCACTTATCACTTTTATCTCCCATAGTGTTGCAGCCAATCAAACAACGAATGATCTGGAGTTATGCAGAATGCTAACTTCCACAGGTTCCAGTTTCACACCATTACACTTCCACTGTCACTCACAGGCTGATAGTGTGTTCAGTGGCATTGTAATGTGACAGAAAAGCTGCACCTACCTGAGGTCCCTGTGAGAAGTGGATGTCAAAGGTGAGTAAAGTACGGCCGCAGTAGAAGGATACCCAGCTAGGTGAGAGATTAAGAGATCATACAGCCTGAGGTTTGTATCTGTGTATGTGTGGGCAAATCTCCAGAAGACTAACTGAGTTCTAGAACCCCTCGAAAATGACTGAGATTAAGGTTAGAAAGGGAGCGATGGGAGGGGTTGGGGAGAACTTTTTTGAAAGACACACCTCCTTGTCCTGCTATACCAAGAGATCTAATTTGTCTGTTAGGGACTGACTCATAGTCAGTCCCAACTAGAAATTGTCAGCAAATGCATCAATAATCATAAACTTCTTATTATGATCATTATTTACCTCTATGTTATTGACAGGAATGGTTAACATGAACAATTTTTTATATTTTTCATAAGATTCCATTTATGTCATGGCATTGTTGTATAAAAAAGGGGAGTTGACAGGTATTAATGTGGCTTGTGTCAGTTATATCTGGACTAGCTGCCTAAACTGATCTCCACGATTTCCAATAGATTTGAACTACCACTATCAAAAACTACATATTTCAGCACCCCAAAAAATAGATTGTAACTGCATGCTATTCTTTGGGTGCTGAAATCTGTCGTTTTTTTGAATGACATTTTCATTTTATGTTTGGTTGGAGCTCCAGTCCGCCCACACTAGTCGCCGCTCAACTCTATCTCAAATCATGTGGTTGAGTTTGGTGGCTACAGTTGAAGTCGGAAGTTTACATACACCTTAGCCAAATACATTTAAACTCAGTTTTTCACAATTCCTGACATTTAATCCTAGTAAAAATTCTCTGTCTTAGGTCAGTTAGGATCACCACTTTATTTTAAGAATGTGAAATGCCAGAATAATAGTAGAGAGACTGATTTATTTCAGATTATATTTCTTTAATCACATTCCCAGTTGGTCAGAAGTTTACATACACTCAATTGGTATTAGGTAGCATTGCCTTTAAATTGTTTAACTTGGGTCAAACTTGTGCACTTGGGGTAATTGTGCATTTGGAATACCCATTTGCGACCAAGCTTTAACTTCCTGACTGATGTCTTGAGATGTTGCTTCAATATATCCACATCATTATCGTTCCTCATGATGACATCTATTTTGTGAAGTGCACCAGTCCCTCCTGCAGTAAAGCACCCCCACAACATGATGCTGCCACCCCCGTGCTTCACAGTTGGGATGCTGTTCTTCGGCTTGCAAGCCTCCCCCTTTTTCCTCCAAACATAACGATGGTCATTATGGCCAAACAGTCCTATTTTTGTTTCATCAGACCAGAGGACATTTCTCCAAAAAGTACGATCTTTGTCCCCATGTGAAGTTGCAAACCGTAGTCTGGCTTTTTTTATGGCGGTTTTGGAGAAGTGGTTTCTTCCTTGCTGAGCGGCCTTTCAGGTTATGTTGATATAGGACTCGTTTTACTGTGGATATATATACTTTTGTACCCGTTTCTTCCAGCATCTTCAGAAGGTCCTTTGCTGTTGTTCTGGGATTGATTTGCACTTTTCACACCAATGTACGTTCATCTCTAGGAGACAGAACGCGTCTCCTTCCTGAGCGGAATGACGGCTGCGTGGTCCCATGTTGTTTATACTTGCGCACTATTGTTTGTACAGATGAACGTGGTACCTTCAGGCATTTGGAAATTGCTCCCAAGAATGAACCAGACTTGTGGAGGTCTACAATTCTTTTTCTGAGGTCTTGGCTGATTTCTTTTGATTTTCCCATGATGTCAAGCAGAGGCACTGAGTTTGAAGGTAGGCCTTGAAATACATTCACAGGTAAACATCCAATTGCCTCAAATTATGTCAATTAGCCTATCAGAAGCTTCTAAAGCCATGACATCATTTTCTTTAATTCTCCAAGCTGTTTAAAGGCACAGTCAACTTAGTGTATGTAAACCTCTGACCCACTGGAATTGTGAAACAGTGAATTATAAGTGAAATAATCTGTCTGTAAACAATTGTTGGAAAAATTACTTGTGTCATGCACAAAGTAGATGTCCTAACCAACTTGCCAAACCTGTACTTTGTTAACAAGACATTTGTGGAGTGGTTGAAAAACGAGTTTTAATGACTCCAACCTAAGTGTATGTAAACTTCTGACTTCAACTGTATGTCTCAACCAATGTCTTGGACTAATAAAATATGTACGTCAGAATTTCACTGTCCCCGTTGGAGTTTTGCGCTCTGGAATTCTTCTCATTATCTGCTCCTGAATTACAATCTTTATTGAGTTATGCAGCCAGCTTGCAGCAGGGACTATTTTTGTCTGTTGATGGATATGCATACAATGCTGATAAGACCCACATCGTAAAAAGTAGAGATGGGCATTTTAACAAAACAAATAAAAAATGCAAAGAATACATTTCTCTGTGGTTCTGCACAGCTTAGAGTGGAGGACAGTAATGCAAATTGGGAGAGGTGCTGCAATCATGGAGAGAGATATGGTCTGGACACAGGCAGGGTTCTGACGGGCCTGACTGTCACAATCATTTGGTAGTCAAAGCATCCTCGACTTTCCTCCTCCTTTGTTCATTTACAGTTTTCATGGAAATTAGGAGAGAGTTAGAGAGAAGTGAACCCTTTCATTGCACAAGAAACACGTCCTACTGTAGCTCACTGCCTGTAACTGTCTTTTTGAAGTGGAAATGTTAGAGAATTTACATGAACAACTGCTGTATAGTCCCTGTTCCTATCATGGTGATAGAGAGCATTCAAATACACAATATTCAAATTAGAACAATTCATAGGAACTATATCTGTTGATGAATTAAGCATTCAATCATAAGTCGGAGAGATAATTTTGAGCCTTATGGCTCACTCAAAGAAAGAGAAAACAATGAAGAGGAGAGAGAGAGAGGATGAGGTCCTTACGGTCTACTGCTGGGTTTGTGTAAGGAGAGGAGAGTGGTGGAGAGCGGTGGCGAGGGATGTGGCTGGTGGCACTCAGTGAGCTGCTTGTCTCTGATAAGAGGTTATCAAGATGAAAGGGGGAGGACGGGAATTACGGGCCTAACACTGTCACCCATCAGACACAGAGGAACACTGTCACCCAGCAGACAAAGAGGAATATACAGTAGGTATTATACTAATCATAAAATGTTTATTCTATTCTACTGAGCCATTTACTTTACGTTCGTATTATTTTATTTTATTATTTCTTACTGTTGTTGAATTGTTGAGAAGGAACCTGCAAGTAAGCATTTTGTTGGACGGAGTTTACTATGTGTTTCCTGTACATACAACCAATAAAACCTGAAACCCTGCAAAGCCATGCCACTCTGAATACACAAATGTACATAAGCTAAGAAACACATTTACAAACACATATATACATCTCTGTCTATGCACTGGCACACAGAGAGAGAGAGAGAGAGAGAGAGAGAGAGAGAGAGAGAAATATCTGAAACAGACAAAGTATAACCTATAATATACAGTTGAGCAGTTCTATGATATGGTTATGACATGATGATGTAGGGGGGGGGAGACAGCGGTGGCGGTCCAGTGGCCATTGGGGTCAGACCTCCAATTCCGAAGAAACAGTCTTCTGTGTATGCAGTAGTGTTATCTCTACCACACAGAGGCTGCTGAGCCATTCTCAGATACCAGTATACCCCCTCCACCCGTCTCTCTCTCTCTTTCTTTCTCTAGCTCTCTGTGCCAGAAGGAAATCTCCTGGGGAATCTACACAGTTATAACGGTAAAAATACAGATTATTACACAAATGATTTAGATTTTAACTAATTAACTCCAAAATGGTCCATTACTTTTTTATGATTGTTGTAAGTAACAAATTATAGGCTGGTACCACACCCCAACTGTCATAAAACACTGACACACCACAACATATTTGTGTACAAAGAACTCTAAGCAAGGCTAATGTCAGCACTTGCTTCATCTGATACACGAGAGACAGATATGCATGTCTTACAAAGGTCCTGGAAGAGAAGAGTACAGCTTAGCAACAGATCATATTCATAGAGCTTTGATTGTCAGTTACAATATATTTTATACAGCAATAGGAAAATAACAAAAATATGTTATTAACATTTTTCTCTACCATCTATGGCCCTTTCTTTGTAAGTCTCCCACTAGTAAATGTTTTTCTAAATATAAAAATCAGAACGACAAAGATTTGTTCTACTGTTGCAAGTGCTTGAAATACCATAAAATACCTTTACTGTCTAAATCTATCTTTCTTATTGGAAAATATAAGATATTTCCTATTTGATACTCTGACAGCCCATTCTTTTGCATTATAATAATGAAATCAAATGTTGAACATATTTATCAAAAGTAAGATCAACTCTTGAGTGTATTAATATATGATATAAGATCTGAATTGATCATGGCATGGTAATGGAGGTTATGGTGACTATCATCAACACCTTGGAACAGTAAGAGCTGATAGAACCCTAGCAGGATTCCTAAAATCCTTGAGTAGGCCCATATAAACTCAGCAAAAAAAGAAGCGTCCTCTCACTGTCAACTGCGTTTATTTTCAGCAAACTTAACATGTGTAAATATTTGTATGAAGATAACAAGATTCAACAACTAAGACATAAACTGAACAAGTTCCACAGACATGTGACTAACAGAAATGGAATAATGTGTCCCTGAACAAAGGCGTGGGGTCAAAATCAAAAGTTACAGTCAGTATCTGGTGTGGCCACCAGCTGCATTAAGTACTGCAGTGCATCTCCTCCTCATGGACTGCACCATATTTGCCCGTTCTTGCTGTGAGATGTTACCCCACTCATCCACCATGGCACCTGCAAGTTAGTTCCTGGACATTTCTGGGGGGAATGGCCCTAGCCCTCACCCTCCGATCCAACAGGTCCCAGACGTGCTCAATGGGATTGAGATCCGGGCTCTTCGCTGGCCATGGCAGAACACTGATAATCCTGTCTTGCAGGAAATCACTCACAGAACGAGCAGTATGGCTGGTGGCATTGCCATGCTGGAGGGTCATGTCAGGATGAGCCTGCAGGAAGGTTACCACATGAGGGAGGAGGATGTCTTTCCTGTAACGCACAGAGTTGAGCTTGCCTGCAATGACAACAAGCTTAGTTTGATGATGCTGTGACACACCGCCCCAGACCATGACGGATCCTCCACCTCCAAATCGATCCCGCACCAGAGTACAGGCCTCGGTGTAACGCTCATTCCTTCGACGATAAACGCGAATCCGACAATCACCCCTGGTGAGACAAAACCGCGACTCGTCAGTGAAGAGCACTTTTTGCCAGTCCAGTCTGGTCCAGCGACGGTGGGTTTGTGCCCATAGGCGACATTGTTGCCGGTGATGTCTGGTGAGGACCTGCCTTACAACAGGCCTACAAGCCCTCAGTCCAGCCTCTCTCAGCCTATTGCGGACAGTCTGAGCACTGATGGAGGGATTGTGCATTCCTGGTGTAACTTGGGCAGTTGTTGTTGCCATCCTGTACCTGTCCCACAGGTGTGATGTTCGGATGTACCGATCCTGTGCAGGTGTTGTTAAACGTGGTCTGCCACTGCGAGGGCGATCAGCTGTCCGTCCAGTCTCCCTGTAGCGCTGTCTTAGGCGTCTCACAGTATGGAATTTGCAATTTATTTCCCTGCCACATCTGCAGTCCTCATGCCTCCTTGCAGCATGCCTAAGGCACGTTTACGCAGAGGAGCAGGGACCCTGGGCATCTTCCTTTTGGTGTTTTTCAGAGTCAGTAGAAAGGCCTCTTTAGTGTCCTAAGTTTTCATAACTGTGACCTTAATTGCCTACCGTCTGTAAGCTGTTAGTGTCTTGACGACCATTCCACAAGTGCATGTTCATTAATTGTTTATGGTTCATTGAACAAGAATGGGAAACAGTGTTTAAACCCTTTACAATGAAGATCTGTGAAGTTATTTGGATTTTTACGAATTACCTTTGAAAGACAGGGCCCTGAAAAAGGGACGTTTCTTTTTTTGCTGAGTTTATAACATCATATGACCACCCTCTGGTGGTGGAAATGTTTCAGTAGCTGGGTTCATTAACTTCAAGTGGAGTGTCTTCATTCAAAGGGAATAATAAGATCACTTTCAAATAATTGGCTCAGTTGTTGAGGGACTTTCCAAGATGCCAGGCTTCTTGCTTTCTATGCTGGGAGGGGATTGCGTGCCCTGCACTGCAGTGAATGGAATATTGAAATCTCAGGAATTTACTAAACATGTTTTATAGCTTGTTTTCAAGAAACTTGGCACAAATTGTTCAAATCAATAACCAGCTGAATAAATGAAGAACATTTATGTGGACAAAAAAAAATAAGGATTGTGTTTCGAATATGTAAAAACCATATATTGGAATATATTTAAATAAAATATAAATATTATTAAATATATAAATAAATGAAATGTATGTACATATATTTGTAAAATACACACTCACCTCCTTTTCTACCCAGATGATAATATTTATAATCTCTATTGCCCTCTGGTACCTTAGCATTAAGTTCCCAAAGTGGCATTTTACATGCCATAGTTGGATCATTGAGTTGTAATTTAAAATAAATTCTGCAGCTATTGAGGTGCAGTCTACCTGCCAGCCACTTATGAAGCATAGTAATAATACATTAGGTGTTTATTTTGTAAAGACACTTGAATGTATAAAATATTGGAAAATAGATTTTAAAATATATACAAATATATATTTCCCGAGCTGTCAATCACAATTTGAAATGTTCCTGAGTTAAGTAAAACTGTCTCGCTAGCTAGCTAGATTATTTATAGCAAAAAAGTATACTATTTTTCTCTCCTGCAGTGGATCACCCTGGTCTGGAGCCTCGTCTGCCTATGGACAGACCCCAGGCAATGTAAGTAGTCTTTTAAATCATTTAGCTAGCTAGTTCCAAATGAAATTAAAATGTGTTCATGAACATGAACCCCTTATTTGTTCTTTATCGTGCATGAAATTGTTCCACTGATTCTTTGTCTCTGCATTATCCACAGGGTAACTATCAACTTGTGAGTCTGCAATGGACACTGGAGGTGAAGGAATCTGCATTGTAAGTGTCAATTTGATGTTCATGAACATTAAACCCTAATTCTTCATCTTGTGTGGAATGTTTTCATTGACTCAGTCTCTGCATTATACACAGAGTAACTATCTAAAAACGGACACTGAAGGTGAAGGAATCTGCTTTGCAAGTATCAATTTGATTTACAGAGGTCATTTGTAAATTATATTTTGTGTTTCAGATGCGACCTTCAGGTGACTCACATGCCACAATTCAGCAATGGATCAAGTTATTTGAGCAAAAAATAAAGAGTATTGAAAGCACTCTTTCAGGTGTCAGTCATGAGTCATTAATTGAAAACTTTTCAAAGTATACCACAGCATGCTATTGTGATTTAGTGCTGTAGTTTTGATGCATTGAATTCTAACGTCGGTTAGCTACAGTATGTAAGGTAAAAAGCTACATTTCCCATTCATTAAAATACATGGCAACATACAGTATATTTATGAAGTATATTTTTGAATATATTTTACTACATACCACAGCATGTTGTCAAAATGTACTTTACTTTTTTAATTTTTTTACGTATATTTAAATATATTGACAGACAGTGCATTCAGAGAATATTCAGACCCTTTCCCTTTTCAACATTTTGTTACGTTACAGCCTTATTATAAAATTTATTACATTTTTTTTTTAAATCTCATCAATACCCCATAATGACAAAGCGAAAACAGTTTTTTAGAAATTTGTGCAAATGTATTGAATATTAAAAACAGAAATACTTCATTTACATAAGTATTCAGACCCTTTCCTATGAGACTCGAAACTGAGCTCAGGTGCATCTTGTTTCCATTGATTATCCTTGAGATGTTTCTACAACTTGATTGGAGACCACCTGTGGTAAATTCAATTGATTGGACATGACCTCACGACAAGGCACACACTGTCTATATAAGGTCCCACCAGTTAACAGTGCATGTCAGTGCAAAAACCAACCATGAGGTCGAAGGAATTGTCCGTAGAGCTCCGAAACAGGATTGTATCGAGACACAGATCTTGGGTACCAAGTGTACCAAAATATTTCTGCAGCATTGAAGGTCCCCAAGAACACAATGGTCTCCATCATTCTTAAATGGAAGACGTTTGGAACCACTAAGACTCTTCCTATAGCTGTCCGCCCGGCCAAACTGAGCAATTGGGGGACAAGGGTCAACCATCTATGCAGCACTACACCAATCAGGCCTTTATTGTAGTTGCCAGACGGAAACCACTCCTCAGTAAAAGGCACATGACAGCCCGCATGGAGTTTGCCAAAAGGCATCTAAAGGACTCAGACGATGGGAAAGAGGATTCTCTGGTCTGATGAAACTAAGATTGAACTCTTTGGCCTGAATCCCAAGTGTCACATCTGGAGGTAACCTCCCTGCAGTGAAATATGGTGGTGGCAGCATCATGCTGTGGGGATGTTTTTCAGCGGCAGGGACTGGGGGACTAGTCAGGATTGAGGGAAAGATGAACAGAGCAAAGCACTGAGAGATCCTTGATGAAAACCTGCTCCAGAGTGCTGAGGACCTCAGACTGGGGCAAAGGTTCACCTTCACAGGACAACGACCCTAAGCACACAGCCAAGACAACCCAGGAGTGGCTTCAGGACAAGTCTCTGAATGTCCTTGAGTGGCCCAGCCAGAGCCCGGACTTGAACCCAATCTAACATCTCTGGAAAGACCTGAAAATACCTGACAGAACTTGAGAGGATCTGCAGAGAAGAATGGGAGAAACTCCATAAATACATGTGTTCCAAGCTTGTAGTGTCTTACCCAAGAAAACGCAAGGCTGTTTTTGCTGCTAAAAAACTTCTTAGGGAGCGGCAGCAGAGGTGACGGTTTTGGAGAGTGGCATGCCCAAAGTAAAATGCCTGCCACTCAGGCCCAGAAAATAGGATATGCACATAATTAGTACTATTGGATAGGAAACACTCTGAAGTTTCTAAACGTGTCAAAATAATGTATGTGAGTATAACAGAACTGATATAGCAGGCGAAAACCAGAGGAAAATCCATGCGGATTTGCAGTTTATTTTGTACATGACCTTTTTCTCCAGGCTGCCTATTGATTTCTATGTTATCTAGGACTGAGACTGCAGTACCTATGACTTCCACTAGATGTCAACAGTCTTTATACAGTGTTTGGAGGCTCTAGCACTAAGCAGAACAGATAGGAAGAGGAAATAGTCAGGGGACCACATTTGTCAACAACGTTTCACGGGCGCGAGATTGTGAGCGCGCCCCACTTTATTTTCCTTTCCTATCGTTCACGTTATCGTCCGGTTGAAATATTACAGTAAATATACATAAAAGGATACCTAAGGATACATTAAAAATGATGTTTGATTTGTTTGGAGAAAGTTTATAGGTACAATTTCAACGTGTTCTCTTCACGGTTCAATGGGCAACTCGACGATGGATTTTCTGATCATAACGCGCCAACCAAACTGAGATTTATGGATATAATAGATGACTTTTTTTCAAAAGAACCATTGGATGTCTTCGTTGGACACTTGGGAAGCCCTCAGCAGAAGTTCTTCGAAAGGTAAGTGATTTATTTTAGCTCTTATATGGGTTTTGTGTGACCCGCGGTGGATATGAATTTATGCTAATGGTTAAATATATGAGGTGCTATCCTCAAACAATCAAATGTTGTGCTTTCGCCGTAAAGCCTTTTTGAAATCTGACAACGCTGTGATATTGCCAATAATCAGAGCTTTTGATGACTATGCAACACTTGTATATTGATGAATGTTTAATAATTCAACTTTTGGATTTTGAATTTGGCGCCTTACATTTCACCGGGTAGTGTCGGCAGTGGCCCACTAGCACGCCGTTTCTCCCTAAGTAGTTAAAGGGTCTGAATAGATATGTAAAGGCTGTAACGTAACAACATTTGGAACAAGTCAAGGGGTCTGATTACTTTCCGAAAGCACTGTAAAAGGCTTAAACATATGTTTAGATAGCTGTAATTTACATACACAGTTGAAGTCGGAAGTTTACATACACTTATGTTGGAATCATTAAAACTCGTTTTTCAAACACTCCACAAATTTCTTGTTAATTAACAAACTATACTGTTGGCAAGTCGGTTTGGACATCTACTTTGTGCATGGCACAAGTAATTTTTTCAACAATTGTTTACAGACAGATTATTTCACTTATAATTCACTGTATCACAATTCCAGTGGGTCAGAAGTTTACATACACTAAGTTGACTGTGCCTTTAATAAGGAAAATAGCGAAACACACTACCACCATAGTACACACTTGCTCAACCACATGGAGCTACTCATACATGAAACAATCATGGACAAAACTGAGGGGGGGAACAGAGGAATTAAATAACACATACAATTTGGGTAATGTGGACCAGATGTGAATAATGAGATAAGACAAACAGAAAATGAGAAATGGATCGGTGGTGGCTAGAACTCCGGTGACGTCGACCGCCGGTAGCCGCTCGACCCAGGAGAGGGACCGACTTCCGCGGAAGTCGTGACAGTACCCCCCCCTTTGCGTGCGGCTCCAGCAACGCGCCGACACCGG
The DNA here is from genome assembly GCA_030435695.1 of Brachymystax lenok tsinlingensis. NCBI lineage: Eukaryota > Metazoa > Chordata > Actinopteri > Salmoniformes > Salmonidae > Brachymystax > Brachymystax lenok. Next base: position 19,798,923 of record CM059797.1, on the reverse strand, counting down.
TCTCGGGGACGACCCATAGGACGAGGCGCAGGGCGCTCCAGGTGGAGGCGGTGAAACTCCCCCAGCAGTGAAGGATCCAGGATGTCCTCCACCCGCACCTAGCTTCTCTCCTCCGGACCGTACCCCTCCCACGCCTTGAGGCCATGATCGTTGGAACTGCATACGCCGGGGCCCCCTCGATGTCCAGAGGGGGGCGGAGGGACCTCCAGAACCTCAGGTCCCTGGAGCGGACCAGCCACCACCGGCCTGAGGAGAGACACATGGAACGAGGGGTTATACGGTAGTTGGGGGGAAGCTGTAATCTATAACAAACCTTGTTCAGTCTCCTCAAGACTTTGAAAGGCCTCACAAACCGCGGCCCCGGCAGGGCAGGCGGAGGGGTAGGTTTCGTGTCGAGAGCCAGACCTGATCCCCCGGTGCGAACACCGGGGCCTCACTGCGGTGGCGGTTGGCGCTCGCCTTCTGCCGCCTCATGGCTCATTGCAGGTGCACGTGGGCGGCTTCCCAGATCTCCTCCGAGCGCCTAAACCATTCATCCACCGCAGGAGCCTCCGTCTGGCTCTGATGTTACGGTGCCAGAACTGGCTGATACCCTAGCACACATTGAAATGGGGACAGGTTAGTAGAGAAGTGGTGGAGTGAGTTCTGGGCCATCTCTGCCCAGGGAATGAACACCACCCACTCCCCCGGCCGGTCCTGGCAATATGACCTTAGAAACCTACCCACATCTTGGTTTACTCAATCCACCTGCCCGTTGCTCTCGGGGTGAAACCCTGAGGTAAGGCTGACCGGGACCCCCAGATGCTCCATGAACGCCTTCCACACCCTAGACGTGAACTGGGGACCCCGATCAGACACGATGTCCTCAGGCACCCCGTAGTGCCGGAAAACGTGGGTGAACAGAGCCTCCACGATCTGTAGAGCCGTAGGGAGACCGGGCAAAGGAAGGAGGCGACAGGACTTTGAAAACCGATCCACAACAACCAGGATCGTCGTTTTACCTTGTGACGTTGGAAGATCCGTCACGAAATCCACCGACAGGTGTGACCATGGCCAATGTGGAACGGGTAGGGGTTGTAATTTCCCTCTGGGCAGGTGCCTAGGCGCCTTGTACTGAGCGCACACCGAGCAGGAGGAAACATAAACCCTCACGTCCTTTGCTAAGTTGGGCCACCAGTATTTCTCACTAAGACAGCACACTGTCCGGCCGATACCCGGATGACCAGAGGAGGGTGATGTGTGAGCCCAAACGATCAGACGGTCACGGACAGTGGACAGTACGTACATACGCCCAGCGGGACACTGAGGGGGAGTGGGTTCTGTATGCACCGCCTGCTCGATATCCGCGTCCAGCTCCCATACACCGGTGCCACCAGGCAAGAGGCAGGAAGTATGGGAGTGGGATCGATGGACTGCTCCTCTGTGTCATACAACCGGGACAGTGCGTCTGCCTTCACGTTCTGGGAACCTGGTCTGAAGGATAGCAAAAAATCAAAACGTGTGAAAAACATGGCCCACCTTGCCTGACGAGGGTTCTGTCTCCTCGCCGCCCGGATGTACTCCAGATTACGGTGGTCAGTCCAGATGAGAAAAGGGTGTTTAGCACCCTCAAGCCAATGCCTCCACGCCTTCAGAGCCTTCACGACAGCCAACAGCTCCCTGTCCCCCACATCATAGTTTCACTCTGCCGGGCTGAGCTTCTTGGAAAAAAAGGCACAGGGGCGGAGTTTAGGTGGCGTACCTGAGCGCTGCGACAGCACAGGTCTGATCCCAGCCTCGGACGCGTCCACCTCAACTATGAAGAGAGGGATCCGGATGAGCCAGCATGGGAGCCGAGATAAACAGAGCCTTCAGGTGACCAAAAGCCCTGTCCGCCTCAGCTGACCAACGCAGTCGCACCGGACCCCCCTTCAGCAGTGAGGTAATGGTAGCCGCTACCTGCCCGAAGCCCCGGATAAACCTCCGGTAGTAGTTGGCAAACCCTAAGAACCGCTGCAACTTCTTTACCGTGGTTAAGGTCGGCCAATTACTCACGGGTGAAATGCGGTCACACTCCATCTCCACCACTGACGTGGAAATGCGATATCCTAGGACGGTTGGTCCTAGGACGGTTGGAAGAACAGACACTTCTCAGCCTTGACGTACAGGTCATGCTCCAACAGTCGACCAAGCACCCTGCTCACCAGAGACACATGCTCGGCGCGTGTAGCGGAGTATATCAATATGTCATTGATATACACCACTACACCATGCCTGAGCAGGTCCCTGAAGATCTCGTCTACCATGGATTGGAAGACTGATGGAGCATTCTTCAAACCGTACGGCATGACGAGATACTCATAGTGCCCTGAGGTGGTACTAAATGCCGTCTTCCACTCGTCTCCCTCGCGGATACGCACCAGATTGTAAGCACTCCTGAGATCCAGTTTTGTGAAAAAGCGCGCCCCGTGTATTGACTCGATAGCACTGGCTATGAGAGGCAGCAGATAGCTGTACCTCACAGTGATCTGATTGATACCTCGATAGTCAATACACGGGCGCAGACCTCCATCCTTTTTCTTCACAAAAAAGAAACTCGAGGAGGCAGGTGAAGTGGAGGGCCGAATGTATCCCTGTCCCAGAGATTCGGCAACATATGTCTCCATAGCCGCCGTCTCCTCCTGTGACAGAGGATACACATGACTCCTGGGAAGTGCTGCGTCCACCAGGAGATTTATCGCACAATCCCCTCGTCGATGGGGTGGTAATTGAGTCGCCCTCTTCTTACAGAAAGCGAGAGCCAAATCAGCATATTCTGAGGGGATGTGCACGGTGGAGACCTGGTCTGGACTCTCCACCGTAGTTGCACCGATGGAAACACCTACACACCTCCCCGAGCACCCTCATGACCACCCCTTGAGAGCCCTCTGTTGCCACGAAATATTGGGGTCATGATATGCCAACAAGGGTATGCCCAGAACCACAGGAAACGCAGGAGAACCAATAAGGAAAAGACTGATACACTCCTCATGACCCCCCTGCGTCACCATACTTAGTGGAGCTGTGGCCTCCCTAATCAGCCCTGACCCCAATGGTCAACTATCTAGGGCATGCACAGGGAAAGGAACATCAAGAGACACAATGGGGATCCCTAACCTACGGGCAAAATTGCGGTCAATAAAATTCCCAGCTGCGCCTGAATCTACTAGCGCCTTATGCTGGGAATGCGGGGAACACTCAGTAAACTCTACCAACAAAAACATATGAGCAACAGGGGGCTCTGGGTGAGTTTGGTGCTTACTCACCTGGGGTGACACAACAGTGCTCTGCCTGCCTCCTCGACTCCCTGAAGAACCCATCAACACCGGCCAGCAGTGTCCTCTGCGGCCACAGCTGGTGCAGGGAATGGCTCCTCCACCAGTGCCCCTGAGCGCAGCACCTCCCAGCTCCATAGGGGGTCGGAGCGGAGACGCTGGAGGATGGAATTTGCAGACCCCCCGGACGTCCGCGGGTAGCCAGCAGGTTATCCAGACGAATGGACATATCCACCAGTTGGTCCAGAGTGAATGTTGTGTCCCTGCAGGCCAGCTCCCGACGGACATCCTCCCGCAGACTGCATCGGAAATGGTCGATCAGAGCCCGCTCATTCCATCCCGCGCCCGCTGCCAGGGTACGGAAGTCTAGGGCGAAATCCTGCGTGCTCTTAAATGGAAAAGGCGTTCACCTGCCGCTCTCCCCTCTGGTGGATAGTCGAAAACTGCCCGGAAATGGCGAGTGAACTCCTCATAGTGGTCCAACGCCGCGTCATCCTCTCCCCATATGGCGTTGGCCCACTCCAGAGCTTTCCCAGACAAACAGGAGATGAGGGCGGAAAAACTCTCGCGTCCTAAGGAGCCGGGTGGACGGTCGCCAGGTAGAGCTCCAGCTGGAGCAAGAACCTCTGGCACCCGGCCGCCGTCCCATCATACTCCCTCGGATGAAGAAGGGGTAACCAGTGGGGTAGGAGGTGGTGAAGGTAGAGGTGCTGGCAGTCCTCCTCTCTCGAACCTCTCCAGGGTAAGCAGCATGCGATCCATGGCTGAGCCGAGATGTTGAAGCAAATTCGCGTGCTGCTGAACGCGCTCCTCCACATTAATAGGAGGGATGTTACCTCCTGCTGATTCCATTTTGTTTTTTTGGGTCTGTGATTCTGTAAGGGCTCTGAAGGCAAGTCTTCTGGAATCAACTGCAGGAAACAAATATAAACATATAAACAAAACTCCTTTAATAAGGAAAATAGCGAAACACACTACCAGCGTAGTACACACTTGCTCAACCACACGGAGCTACTCATACATGAAACAATCACGGACAAAACTGAGGGGGGAACAGAGGAATTAAATAACACATACAATTTGGGTAATGTGGACCAGGTGTGAATAATGAGAAAAGACAAACAGAAAATGAGAAATGGATCGGTGGTGGCTAGAACTCCGGTGACATCGACCGCCGGTAGCCGCTCGACCCAGGAGAGGGACCGACTTCCGCGGAGGTCGTGACACCTATGTCGACATAACCTGAAAGGTCGCTCAGCAAGGAAGAAACCACTGCTCCAAAACCGCCATAAAAAAAAGCCAGACTACGGTTTGCAACTGCACATGGGGACAAAGATCGTACTTTTTGGAGAAATGTCCTCTGGTCTGATGAAACAAAAATAGGACTGTTTGGCCATAATGACCATCATTATGTTTGGAGGAAAAAGGGGGAGGCTTGCAAGCCGAAGAACACCATCCCAACTGTGAAGCCCGGGGGTGGCAGCATCATGTTGTGGGTGTGCTTTGCTGCAGGAGGGACTGGTGCACTTCACAAAATAGATGGCATCATGAGGAGGGAAATTGAGTGGATATATTGAAGCAACATCTCAAGACATCAGTCAGGAAGTTAAAGCTTGGTCGCAAATGGGTCTTCCAAACGGATAATGACCCCAAGCATACTTCCAAAGTTGTGGAAAAATGGCTTAAGGACAACAAAGTCAAGGTATTGCAGTGGCCATCACAAAGCCCTGACTCAATCCCATAGAAAATTTGTGGGCAGAACTGAAAAAACATGTGCAAGCAAGGAGGCATACAAACCTGACTCAGTTACACCAGCTCTGCCAGGAGGAATGGGCCAAAATTCAACCAACTTATTGTGGGAAGCTTGTGGAAGGCTACCCGAAACGTTTGACCCAAGTTAAACAATTTAAAGGCAATGCTACCAAATACCAATTGAGTGTATGTAAACTTCTGACCCACTGGGAATGTGATGAAAGAAATATAAGCTGAAATAAATAATTCTCTCTACTATTATTATGACATTTCACATTCTTAAAACAAAGTGGTGATTTTAACTGACCTAAGACAGGGAAATTTTACTGGGGTTAATTGTCTGGAATAGTGAAAAACTTTGTTTAAATGTATTTGGCTAAGGTGTGTGTAAACTTCCGACTTCAACTGTATAGAAATATCGAAAGGGTTAGGGCCAAGGGAAAAGGTTAGGGAGTGAACTGGGACCGCCTGATTCCATATGGGTAAAGCCCAAAGCACACAGGAACCTTTTTACGTGCGTGAACGAAAGCATGCTTACGCTGGACATAGAATGCATGGGAGTCAATGAGAGAAAACATACAGGCTTTGAGCGTCAACGACATCACAATCATATAGAACACCAAATTAGAATGATATTTTTCTCGCTACCGCAATGCTGATCAAATTAGCTGATTAAGGGCACGTTCCTAAATTCACTATCTACTCAGATTTCAGAAGCACACTCGCCTCACTGTAGCAGAGTGCAGAATAACTAGTGAATTTACCAACACTTAACACCAGTTAAATATGGGCGGTGCCAGTAAACTTCGGCAAAAAAAGCATACTTAAATTGTTGCTAGTGTAGCAGTGTGATGTTGTTCCCCTAGATTATGCACCAAATTGCACACAAGGACCAGTTCAAATAGGCCAGGTCAAGAGGGGATGTTAATAATTTGATAATAATAATTCAATGTATTTTTTTATTTAATTACAGCAGCATAGCTAATGTTTTTTTTTTGTGTACAAACACTTTTTCATATCTATATTGTAAATACACCTGATTGTAAAAGTTTTGTATATTTTGGTTTGGTCCATCGCGGGTTATCTGTATTTACGTACCCCTTTATTGTTCTCTTTTGCCTGACCTTCAACTAGCAAGGTGCCTGAGAGCTGTAACGGTACCAAGGGCTAACATATTATTTGTTGTCACTTTGTGTGCAGGACAAATAAAGAGAATCCAACCAGCAGACCTCCAGCTGTGGCAGTGTCCTAAATAAAAATACACAACGCAGAACGAACCCCGCTACAAACTGGTGCCGTGACCTGCTGACTAGTCAGCTCAAGCCGACCACCGGAGCTGTGCATGTGGATGAGGTGCGCGATCTGCGCATGCGCACCTGTTGATGGTTTGCTACAAGTGAATATGTACTGTAAATACTGAAGGTGTATGTAGCATACTCATTAGATATGGGTATTTGTGTTTATTTGTATGTTTTGGATGAATTTGTTTATTGCAATTTTTTGGGGGGTATTTGAATGCAGTAAATTAAATTGTATTTTAGTGCCCTGTTGAGCCAAGACTCTCAAGTCCATGAAATGAGTTATGCTGGGGATTTGAGTGTGGGTAGAGGAAGGGGTGTCCTTGCAGTTACACCAATTGTACAGTCAGCTCTTGGGAGTAGAGTGTTTGCTAGTCCTGAGTTTACAAGCACTGGGAGGGGTAGGCGGTTTAATCCACCTGACCAGGGTATCCCACCTCTGTCTTTTGACGTACCATAATCCCCAGTCCTCAGTAATAACGGGATGCCTCCGAGTCAGCTTAGTGACCTTATTAAGCAGATTGGTTCAGAGATAGGAGAATCTATCAGAGCGAGTTTACTGCAGCCTGGGGCTTCAAGTCTTTCTCCTGCCCGTCCCCCTCACCAACCCCAGCAGTTTCCCCTGCCTGAGCAGTGTGGGTCAACCTTTATTGATGCGTCCAAGCTGAATCTGGTTGTGAAGTCAGATGTTAGTGCTCCACCTTTCTTTTGGGGTAATGGCTCAGATAAGTACTCTGTCCTGGAGTGGGAGGAGCTAATGGGAGTCTACCTAGAGAAGAGGGGTTACACTGGGTCTGAGAATGTTGGGGAGGTGATGTCTAGGCTCATGGGGAGGGCACGGGATGTGACCAAAGTCTGGATGCGTAACAACCCTGTTGTCACAGATGTTAAGGCAGTGTTCAGTGTTCTCAAGCAACACTTTGGGGATACCCTCTGCTCAGGTATGCCATTAGCTGAATTCTATTCAATCAAACCATATGCTAATGAGCGTCCACTAGATTTCTGGATTAGACTTAACAAAGCTGCAGAGGCAGCTGAACAGTACCTTGTAAGTGAGGGTAGGACCTTGCCCAATCAGTGCTCAGAGTTGGCAGTCATGTTTGTACGCAACTGTCCTGATAAAGCGTTGACCCAAGTGTTGAAGAGCAAACCCCTTGGTGACTGGACAGCCAGTGAGGTACAGGATCGTTTGGATAAACTGTTAAGGGAACGTAAAACATGTAGAACACAACTTTCACAGCAGGTGGCTGCCGTCTTTGACTCCCCCCAGGAGGGACTGGGTCTTGTGAACAGACCTAATGTGTCATCTTTTTTCTCACTACAGCTTTGACTGTAGTGAGACTGGGCAGAGCAAGAGCCCAGGATGTGGAAAGGCCGGCAGGTCTCAGGAAAACTAGAAAGCCTCCATTCTGAGGAAGGCAATGTGGGGCAGTCTAATTTTTCCTCCACTGATGATGATATCCAATCTGTTTATTCTTATTTTTGTGAGTCAGTACCCAAGAACAACACAGTAATTTTTCAGAACACAATGAGAATTACTCATAATGACAGTTTGTTTTACACCACCGTGCTAGTACAGGATAAAGTTAAACTGAAGGGGATGTTAGATAGTGGGTCCATGGCTACTACTCTGCGTTCAGATATTGTACCTCGGTTGAGGGAGGCAGGTGTGGTAGAGGGGAACTTTCTAGCTCCTTCAGACATCATCCTGGTGGGTTGTGGTGGGACGCAAACTAGCCCAGTGGGCATGTGTGACAAGAAATTCAGCATTATGGCTTCAGTTATGTAGTCCCAGTGCTTATTGTAGATGGGCAGGTTGATGAACTCATTGTGTGCACTAATGTGTTGAAGTCTCTGATTAGACAGTTCAAATCAAATGACAGCTACTGGCGGGTGGTGGGTACACCAGGTTCCTCTAGCCAGTGTGATGACAGCCACTTCCTACGTCTCCTGTCAAATCTGGAGAGATGGAGAGGAGACTCCATCCCAGATAAAGTGGGCACCATTAAGTTGAAGAGAGCAATGCGCTCCAACCCATGAGTGAGCATCTGATGTGGGGCCGCCTACCCCCAAAGACAAAACTCTCTGTGGGCAGTACTGTTGTTGTCGAGCCCAGCACGTCTCGTTGTGTGAATCGACACATATTAGTGGGGAGAGTAGTTACGCCTCTGTGGGGGGATGAATGGCTCCCTGTGAAGATTGTGAACCCAACAACTTCACCAGTTACCCTGAGACGAAATGCTAAAGTGGTGGATGTGTACCCTTGCATTGCATTGGAGGATTTTGATGATGTCAAGCAGCAAGCAGCTTATCAGAACGTGGCTAAAGTACAATGTGACAGCTCACATGGCAGTCTGACAGCTAAGAGTTCAGTTGGTGGCAGTGTAGTTAACTTCTTAGGGAGCGGCAGCTGAGGTGTCGGTTTTGGAGAGTCTGGCATGCCCAAAGTAAAAGGCCTGCCACTCAGGCCCAGAAACTAGAATATGCACATAATTAGTACTATTGGATAGGAAACACTCTGAAGTTTCTAAGAGTGTTAAAATATTGTTTGTGAGTATAACAGAACTGATATAGCAGGCGAAAACCCGAGGAATTTCTGTCCTGGAAAAAGTGTTTTTGACACATTGCCTCATTTTGAATCCCTCCCCTATTCAAAACAGCTATATATGGGAGTAAGATTGCAGTACCTATTTCTTCCACTGGATGTCAACAGTCTCTAGACAGTGTTTGGTGATGTTAGGTTGCTCTGGATGGTAATAGAAGAAGAATTTCGAACTAGTCACCAGATGTAAACAGAAGAGGATGCGCGTTCACGGGCGCTGTGGTTTTTTCCTTTCCTATCGTCCAGTTTATAATCCAATTGAAATATTATAGTAAATATACATAAAAGTGTTCCTAAGGATACATTATCAATGATGTTTGATTGTTCTTGGACAAGTGTATAGGTATAGGTTGAACGTGTTCTCTTCACGGTTCAATGGGCAAGTGGACGCTGTATTTTATGAACATAACGCGCGCCAACCAAACGGAGATTTATGGATATAATAAATGACTTTTTCTAACAAAAGAACCATTGGATGTCTTTGTTGGACACTTGGGAAGCCCTCGGCAGAAGTTCTTCAAAAGGTAAGGGATTTGTTTTCACTGTGAAATGGGTTTTGTGTGAACCGCGATGGTTTATGAATTTATGCTAATGAGTAAATATTGTAGGTGCTATCCTCAAACAATCAAATGTTGTGCTTTCGCCGTGAAGCCTTTTTGAAATCTGACAACGCTGTGATATTGTCAAGAATCAGAGCTTTTGATGACTATGCAACACTTGTATATTGATGAATGTTTAATAATTAAACTTTTGGATTTTGAATTTGGTGCCTTACATTTCACCGGGTAGTGTCGGGAGTGGGGCCATTGTTCGTTACGTGCAGACTGGCACTAAGAACAGCGGGAACGTTTCCCTAGTTAGCGCCATTATTAGTGCAATGCCCACAGTGTTGCTCTGAGCTACCCAGTGTGGCTAGCGCCTCACCACTCCCTAAGTAGTTAATGGCAACAGTACACTGAGCAATCTTGGACTTCAAGACCTGTCTGTTGAGGAGTGTCCAGTTTCACAGTTCTGGAAAGATAAACTTGTCAATTTAATTGAGAAGTATGACACAGTGTTCTCTAGACATGGTTTAGATTGTGGCAAGGCAAAAGAGTTCTGCCATCGCATACGGCTGACTGATGACCGTCCATTCCGATTACCTTATCGTAGGCTTTCCCCAGCTCATTACCAAAAACTCAGGGAAACACTGGATGATATGGGGGGAAAGGAAATCGTCAGAAAATCCAGCAGCGAGTATGCCTCACCATTGGTGCTGTTATGGAAAAAGAATGAGGACTTGCGCATTTGTACTGACTTTAGGTGGTTAAATGCCCGAACAGTAAAGGATGCTCATCCCCTGCCTCATCAGGCTGATGTACTGGCTGCTCTGGGAGGTAATACCTTCTTCAGCACAATGGATTTGACGTCTGGGTACTACAACGTGCCACTACATGAAGAGGATAAGAAATACACTGCCTTTTCCTCTCCGTTAGGTCTGCACGAGTACAATCGGTTACCTCAGGGCCTCTGCAACAGCCTGGCTACTTTCATGAGAATGATGCTGACCATCTTTGGTGACCAAAACCTTCTATGCTCCTTTGCTATTTGGATGATCTGATGGTTTTTGCTAAGACAGAGGGAGAGAGTCTGCAGAGACTTGAGATGGTCTTAAACTGTCTCCGTCTAAGTGCAAGTTTTTGAGGAGGTCTGTTAAGTTTTTTGGCCACATCATTTCTCAGGGGGGTGTAGCCACTGACCCTGCTAAGGTTCAAACCATTTTGAATGTGACTGAGAGTGAGATGATGGAAGCTGATGGTGTCACTCCGTCTCCTAGCAAAATCCATTCTTTCCTTGGTATGGTAGTAAACTATCAACACTACATTGACAATTGTTCCATGGTTGCTAGGCCATTGTTTCAGCTAACTACAGGTCAGAAGAAGCCTAGGAGAGTCAAGGGTAGGAAGAGGCCTGGTCCCTCTCGCAGGCTCACTGCTGCAGACTGGACTGCTGAATGTCAACTCACTTTTGAAGCTTTGAAGGCAGCACTAGTTGACCAGGCACTGCTGGCTCATCCAGATTTTTCTCAGCCATTTTTACTTTCTGTTGATGCATCTACTAGTGGTTTGGGAGTTGTACTATCCCAAGTGCAAGATGGGAAGGCCATAGCCAGGCCAATAGCTTTTGCTAGTAAATCTCTCAATCATGCACAATCCAAGTATCCTGCTCACAGGCTGGAATTTCTAGCCATGAAATGGGCCATTCATGATAAATTCAGCCATTGGCTGCAAGGGCATAAGTTTACTGTGTGGACCGACAACAATCCACTCAAATATATTCTTACAAAGCCAAGACTTGATGCATGCGAGCAGAGATGGGTTGCAAAGCTGGCACCCTTTGATTTTGATATCCAGTACATACCAGGGCCCAAGAATGTCGTTGCTGATGCTTTGAGCAGAGAGCCATTTGTCCGCTCCAAAGTTCTGCACCGACTGACAAGAATTCCATATGATGTCCTGCTGGAGGAAGCCAGAGGTCTTCGAGTGGATGATGTTCAAGACATGTTCCGCCTCTCCTGTGAGCAGCCCAAGGCTGTCTGTAGAACGTCTATGGCTCCTGGGAGTGAGTTGAGTAGAGCTGGAGACGATGTCAGTGTGTTGGTTTCCTGTGAAGAGGTGTCTGCTGTCCTCCATGCTCACCACCGATGGGATGATGGTGCCACAGTGAGGGCCGTTTCACGTGCAGCACCTTGAGAAATTGATGTCCATGGGTCAGAGCCCTTTACCTGTCCTTACACACAAGGAGCTGTATGATAACCAGTCACTGGATCCTATCATCAGCAGAGTCATGTTCTTTGTAGATAGAGGCCGGCGCCCATCTAGGAGAGAGCGAGTCCTTGAAGCTAAAGAAACAGTTAACACTCTAAGACAGTGGGGAAAACTCCCCACGCGGTTAGGGATTCTGTATCGTGTCTCAAAACACCCAGTGAGTAAGAAGAAAATATTCCAGTATGTCGTACCGGTGTCTTTGAGAGGCCTCGTGTTGAAGGGCGTTCATGATGATGCTGGTCATCAGGGTCAGCAGCGCACATTGTGGCTCACGAGACAGCGGTTTTACTGGGACTTTATAGAAAAGGATGTCAAGGAATACGTGGCCCACTGTAAGAGATGTGTGTTGAGTAAAGCACCTGAGCCTGAAGCAAGAGCTCCGCTTGTCTCCATTGTGACAACGGCACCTTTGGAACTCGTGTGTATTGATTTCTGGACTGCAGAAGATTCAAACAACAAGTCTATTGATGTGTTAGTAGTGACTGATCACTTTACTAAGCTGGCCTGTGCGTATCCATGTCCAAACCAGTCTGCTAAGACTATTGCTTGTGTTCTCTGGAATAATTTCTTCTGCATTTATGGGTTCGCTGATTGTATCCATTCTGACAGGGGTGCTAACTTTGAGAGTTCACTTATTGCAGAATTACTTCAGTTATCGGGTGTTGAAAAGTCCCACACCACACCGTATCATCCCATGGGTAACGGTCAAGCAGAACGACTGAATCGCACACTGGGTGGGATGATTAGAGCTCTGCCAGCTAGGTCCAAGGCTAAATGGCCTCAGATGTTGAACACATTGACATTCTCCTATAACTGCACTGTTCACAAGACTACTGGGTTTCCGCCCTTCTTCTTGATGTTTGGACGCACCCCTAGGTTGCCGGTAGATGTTATGTTTGAAAGTGTGCTGTTGGATGGGGACACAGTAGATGTGGATAAGTATGTCCAGTCTCTGGGTGAGGATCTGAGAGAGGCCATGACATTGGCCCAGCAGCATGCCAGGTAGCAACAAAAAAGACAAGCCGAGGTCTACAACAGACGGTCTAAGGGTCATTCGGTAGAGAAGGGAGACAGAATTCTACTTGCTAACAAGGGAGAGAGGGGCAAGAAGAAACTGGCTGATCGCTGGGACAGTGCGGTGTACATAGTTGTTGCGGAGAACGGCTCACTGAACACACATCGTATCCAACACCCTACCACTGGACGCATCAAAACTGTGCATAGGAACCTGATTGTGCCAGTCAACTTTCTGTCTTTGCCTTCTTGGGAGGAACCTGAGGGTCACGGATCTCTATCGAGTGGTGACGTGATCTCTGAGAGGTCTGCAGAGTCCAGCCACATGGATGGGAGTGATGCCAGGACTGTCCACTGGGTAGCAAGCCTTCCTGAGTCTTCTGGGAGGATACTCCAAGAGGATGGTGAAGTCCCAGCTGATGGAAGTGAAGTGGAACAACCGTATGAAGTCCCCTTGAGTGAGGTGTGCTCAGCAGAAGTGGACCAGAGAGATGTCCCCGAAGCCTACAAGAGTTCTGATAGCAAAACTCCATTCAGTGTGGATGATGCTGGGGCAGATGATGTTAACTTGGTTAAAGAGGCTTCGTCAGTGTGGTTTGTGACAATCTACCAGGATTCTGATCTGTCGTCTGACACTACTAGTGTTGAGTCTGTAACTGAAAGTGTGCTGGCTCCGGATATGCCGATCTGTAGTACTCCCCATCCTGAGGTTAGACCTCTGAGCACGGTTAGTGCTGTCCGTGACATTCCTGATAGGTTTTTGGGTGAGGGTGTTCGGACTAGATTAGGTAGATTTATTAAACCAGTAAATAGGCTAATCCAAACTATGTCTACACAGGAAATGAAACAGGTCTTGGTTTCTCAGTGATGGTAGGATATTGTCTACCTTTTCTTTTTTGTGTGTAGTAATCTAAGTGGGTCTTAGAGGGATTTGTGGGTTTGTCAAATATATTTGACAATTCATGTAACTTTGTGTGTAGTCCATCAGCATAAAATGTATTTGGCATTTTTTGTATACGGTTGAATAAGGGATTAGCTACCCCTTATTTTTCCTAATCCTTCACGGGATAGCTTTTCAGCTGATCAACCATTTGTGGGTCTAGAATTAAGGGACTACACTGGGTTACTCTGTCTCCCTGTGGGTGTGAAATGTTTTTTTTTGTTTCTTTGCTTTGTTACCTTCGAGGTAATGTGTTTTGTTTTGTGCCTATAATCTAGTGTAAAACAGTGGGTGTGAATGTAGCAGTGTGATGTTGTTCCCCTAGATTATGCACCAAGTTTCACACAAGGACCAGTTCAAATAGGCCAGGTCAAGAGGGGATGTTAATAATTTGATAATAATAATTCAATGTATTTTTTTATTTAATTACAGCTGCATAGCTAATGTTATTTTTTTGTGTACAAACACTTTTTCATATCTATATTGTACAGTGAGGGAAAAAAGTATGTGATCCTCTGCTGATTTTGTACGTTTGCCCACTGACAAAGAAATGATCAGTCTATAATTTTAATAGTAGGTTTATTTGAACAGTGAGAGACAGAATAACAACAAAAAAATCCAGAAAAACGCATGTGAAAAATGTTATAAATTGAGGGAAATAAGTATTTGACCCCCTCTCAATCAGAAAGATTTCTGGCTCCCAGGTGTCTTTTATACAGGTAATGAGCTGAGATTAGGAGCACACTATTAAAGAGAGTGCTCATAATCTCAGTTTGTTACCTGTGTAAAAGACACCTGTCCACAGAAGCAATCAATCAATCGGATTCCAAACTCTCCACCATGGCCAAGACCAAAAAGCTCTCCAAGGATGTCAGGGACAAGATTGTAGACCTACACAAGGCTGGAATGGGCTACAAGACCATCACCAAGCAGCTTGGGGAGAAAGTGACAACAGTTGGTGCGATTATTCGTAAATGGAAGAAACACAAAATAACTGTCAATCTCCCTTGGCCTGGGGCTCCATGCAAGATCTCACCTCGTGGAGTTGCAATGATCATGAGAACGGTGAGGAATCAGCCCAGAACTACACGGGAGGATCTTGTCAATGATCTCAAGGCAGCTGGGACCATAGTCACCAAGAAAACAATTGGTAACACACTAAGCCGTGAAGGACTGAAATCATGCAGCGCCCGCAAGGTCCCCCTGCTCAAGAAAGCACATATACATGCCCGTCTGAAGTTGGCCAATGAACATCTGAATGATTCAGAGGACAACTGGGTGAAAGTGTTGTGGTCAGATGAGACCAAAATGGACCTCTTTGGCATCAACTCAACTCACCGTGTTTGGAGGAGGAGGAATGCTGCCTTTGATCCCAAGAACACCATCCCCACCGTCAAACATGGAGGTGGAAACATTATGCTTTGGGGGTGTTTTTCTGCTAAGGGGACAGGACAACTTCACCGCATCAAAGGGACGATGGACGGGGCCATGTACCGTCAAATCTTGGGTGAGAACCTCCTTCCCTCAGCCAGGGCATTGAAAATGGGTCGTGGATGGGTATTCCAGCATGACAATGACCCAAAACACACGGCCAAGGCAACAAAGGAGTGGCTCAAGAAGAAGCACATTAAGGTCCTGGAGTGGCCTAGCCAGTCTCCAGACCTTAATCCCATAGAAAATCTGTGGGGGGAGCTGAAGGTTCGAGTTGCCAAACGTCAGCCTCGAAACCTTAATGACTTGGAGAAGATCTGCAAAGAGGAGTGGGACAAAATCCCTCCTGAGATGTGTGCAAACCTGGTGGCCAACTACAAGAAACGTCGGACCTCTGTGATTGCCAACAAGGTTTTTGCCACCAAGTACTAAGTCATGTTTTGCAGAGGGGTCAAATACTTATTTCCCTCATTAAAATGCAAATCAATTTATAACATTTTCACATGCGTTTTTCTGGATTTTTTTGTTGTTATTCTGTCTCTCACTGTTAAAATAAACCTACCATTAAAATTATAGACTGATAATTTCTTTGTCAGTGGGCAAACGTACAAAATCAGCAGGGGATCAAATACTTTTTTCCCCTCACTGTAAATACACCTGATTGTAAAGGTTTTGTATATTTTGGTTTGGTCCATCGTGGGTTATCTGTATTTACGTACCACCTTTATTGTTCTCTTTTGCCTGACCTTCAACTAGCAAGGTATGTTGTCCTTGGCTGCATAATTTGTCAATATAAAACCGTGGTAAGGCTAGCTCGGTGAAACTTGTTAACATAAATCTTTATATTGTCCACATTGTAACAAAACTTATGGTTGCATAACAGCACAGCAACCATATGTTTTGTTACAATGTGGACAATATAAAGATTTATATTAACAAGTTTTACCGAGCTAGCTAACTAGGGTACCTATTGTAACTCGTGAGTACTTGGGACAGTGTTTGAGTGAGTTTCCATGTGCTCACGCAGGTGCCCGAGAGCTGTAACGGTACCAAGGGCTAACATATTGTTTGTTGTCACTTCGTGTGCAGGTATTGCAGTGGCCATCACAAAGCCCTGACTCAATCCCATAGAAAATTTGTGGGCAGAACTGAAAAAACATGTGCAAGCAAGGAGGCATACAAACCTGACTCAGTTACACCAGCTCTGCCAGGAGGAATGGGCCAAAATTTAACCAACTTATTGTGGGAAGCTTGTGGAAGGCTACCCGAAACGTTTGACCCAAGATAAACAATTTAAAGGCAATGCTACCAAATACCAATTGAGTGTATGTAAACTTCTGACCCACTGGGAATGTGATGAAAGAAATATAAGCTGAAATAAATAATTCTCTCTACTATTATTATGACATTTCACATTCTTAAAACAAAGTGGTGATTTTAACTGACCTAAGACAGGGAAATTTTACTGGGGTTAATTGTCTGGAATAGTGAAAAACTTTGTTTAAATGTATTTGGCTAAGGTGTGTGTAAACTTCCGACTTCAACTGTATAGAAATATCGAAAGGGTTAGGGCCAAGGGAAAAGGTTAGGGAGTGAACTGGGACCGCCTGATTCCATATGGGTAAAGCCCAAAGCACACAGGAACCTTTTTTTACGTGCGTGAACGAGCATGCTTACGCTGGACATAGAATGCATGGGAGTCAATGAGAGAAAACATACAGGCTTTGAGCGTCAACGACATCACAATCATATAGAACACCAAATTAGAATGATATTTTTCTCGCGCCGCAATGCTGATCAAATTAGCTGATTAAGGGCACGTTCCTAAATTCACTATCTACTCAGATTTCAGAAGCACACTCGCCTCACTGTAGCAGAGTGCAGAATAACTAGTGAATTTACCAACACTTAACACCAGTTAAATATGGGCGGTGCCAGTAAACTTCGGCAAAAAAAGCATACTTAAATTGTTGCTAGTGTAGCAGTGTGATGTTGTTCCCCTAGATTATGCACCAAATTGCACACAAGGACCAGTTCAAATAGGCCAGGTCAAGAGGGGATGTTAATAATTTGATAATAATAATTCAATGTATTTTTTTATTTAATTACAGCACCATAGCTAATGTTTTTTTTTTTGTGTACAAACACTTTTTCATATCTATATTGTAAATACACCTGATTGTAAAAGTTTTGTATATTTTGGTTTGGTCCATCGCGGGTTATCTGTATTTACGTACCCCTTTATTGTTCTCTTTTGCCTGACCTTCAACTAGCAAGGTGCCTGAGAGCTGTAACGGTACCAAGGGCTAACATATTATTTGTTGTCACTTTGTGTGCAGGACAAATAAAGAGAATCCAACCAGCAGACCTCCAGCTGTGGCAGTGTCCTAAATAAAAATGCACAACACAAAACAAACCACGCTACACTAGCAACACAGTTACTGTCACCAATGCTCTAGATAACATAAAAACTGGATAACCACCTCTGCTATGGCGAGTAAAATGGTCAGAGTTAGGTGTTCTCTCATTTTTGTCTGGAAGTAGCTAGCAAGCTAGCCAACTTTAGCCTGTTAGCTTGGGTGCTTGACTGCCGTTGTGAGGTCAGAACGCTCGGATCAACCCTACTCCTCCGCCAATGCGTCCAGTGTGCGCTCTGAACGCTCCGAGAGTGAAAATCACTGAATTAGCGCACTCTGAGTACCCTCTTGCGCTCCAGGGTGAATTTATGACTGTTTGTGCACTGGTACCGAGTCTAGAATTGTGAAACGCAGGTTAGCGTTTTTCGTCATGCATCTTGTTCTGGAGGTAGCTCTTGTTCTGGAGGTAGCTCTGCAGAGTGGTCAATAGCTGGCAGAGTGGTCACTAGCTGACAGAGTGGTCACTAGCTGGCACAGCCACAAAGTCATAACTGATCTGATTTTAAACTTAAATTAAGGCCAATTAATTTGTACATTATAGCCACCTGGCCTATCTAAGGGTAAATCGCCCAGTTCTGCCTCCAGGACAAGACCGATGACAATAAATGTCAATATGCTTGTTAAGTTCAGTTAGTGTCTATTAATATAAATACGTTTAACTGCAAGCCAATATTATGTATAGACTAGCGCTTATGAAAGACAATGTACCAATGTATGAACGCAAATTTATTTTACATTTATAAACTGGATTGTGTTTCGGAATTATATATCACATTGTCAATGTCATTTTCTTGACCTTATCACTGTTGTTGCTTACAGCCGATTTGTTTGTACAGTTCAAACAAAGATGTTCAAATTAGTCAAATCTTGTTTAGATATTGAGTGGGTTGTTTGTAGAAAGGGAATTCAAGGAATTGTTATGATTTTCCCTACTTTGCTAAGTTAAGTTGTATGGCTAAAAATATATATTTTAAGATGTAGGCTAAGGTTTATCTGAAAAAATAGGCTACCTATTTGAAAACAATGCACCAGCTACTCCTGTTTATTTAGATCATCGACATGTAGCCTGAGTTACGGCTGGAAAACGTGAGGAAGGAGGTACCTCTTTATAATGTATTTTCCTGACAATTACGCTTGCATATGCTAGCTGTCTATGTGAATTACAGTTTACTGCTGTCGCATGTGGTTGACGGAGTACACCTTGTTATTTTTTCTTTAAGACTCAGATTTCTGGCTTACATACTGACCACACCACCTGCATTGTGTGCGCGAGCGTTGTAAAATAAATGTACACATACATGTTATTCAATCATTTAATCCAAACTGCTTGTGCGCATCAAGGAGTGTCTGCATAGCCATGAGCTAAAATAGACCTTGGTTCTATTTTTGACTGCTTCACATGCTGCAAGTCCCCCTTCTCCCATCTCCTCATTGGTTTTTAGGAGCATACATGGGTGATTGGTCCACACTCCAGTCCAGTTGGTGGTGGTAATGCACCTTAAAGTTGGTTGCCAACCACCATATACATTCCACAGAAGATGAAGAAGAAGAAGCCTGAAGGAGGAGAGATTACTAGAAACTAACTAGGTTTCCAATTTAATCTGTGGATTAATTGTCGAAGTAGAGAACACACAATGTTTTGTGAGTCAAAATTGGTCCAAATTCTACAAAGAACCATAAAAAAGGACCATGTGCATTTCAGGTAAAAAACAACCTAATGTTTATATCCCAGGACAAATTAGCTAGCAACAGTAATCTAGCTAAATGTCCATGAATGTTTCAAGTGGTCCCCAAATTAATATAGTCAGTTCCCTCCTCCACCACCACGGGCCCCTCCTCAACTGCCTCCTCCATGGTAACCATGTTCACCTGGTTGGTTGGCTCACAAGCCAATACTGAAAACCATGCATACTATTAAGTAATACACTTTTGTGCCATATTTAATTTACAAATAAAATACTAAATTACAGATACAACAGTATTTGCAATGGTTCAAATAATTTGGTTGCAAATGTGACTGAGTACATGTAGAGACTCGTTAGGCTACTCATTTTCAATAACCACGTATGACCACAAAAGTCTGTGTATGACCAGTTGCAGTAAAATAATGTGGTTGCAAATGTGACTGGCTATATGCCTACATCATAGACAATCTACATAAATCATAGGAATTAGAATTACTAGTGATGCCAATGGGATTCTGCGGGGGAAAAAGCCTAAAATGACAAACAGAGGTCCATAACTGCATTGTTGGTTAAGGGCTTGTAAGTAAGAATTTCACGGTAAGGTTAAGTAAAGCTGTTGTATTAGGCGCATGTGACAAATACAATTGTATTTTATTTTTGAATTGTAGACGGAGATTCCAGCACTCTCCTGGTGCTTACGGTATTACAACAAATATATAATTTGAGAATCAACTGTTCATTCATTTGAATGGCAATTGAACTACATTTAAGGGTGGTTCACACTAAACAAATATATACAACTTCAGCCAATATTTTCTCACTATAGATTTGATATATTTTAAGTGTCTTTGTTATAGGTGAGTGCATGATCCACTCCAAAAACATGTGAGAATGCTAATCAACTGTTAATCAACTTTTGCTTACTATCATTCAAACCTGTATCAAGGATCAAGAAACTCAATTTCAGTTTTGAAATACCCAATTATTTTTCAAGTGTTCCACTCCGCTAGCCAGCACCTCGCCTAAACAGCTGTGCGTTTCTTCCACCTCCAGAAATACAAAATACAATTAATCCAATCTGATTGCCGAAATCTGATTAGAAAAGTTTAGAAAATCAGACATACACTGACATACACCAAAACGTTTGCGTTAGTTTTCCCCCCTTTCTGCTGAAAAAAAAGAGAGGAAGTTTATATATTTTTTGTTTGCAAACCACCTTTCATTTTTTGGACTTCGTTGTATATGGGTTTAACACCAATTTTTTTTGTTTCTTTCATGCTTTTTTTCATAAAAAGACTTCACTCATGCGCTGCTTATTCGGCTAGTGTAACATCATTGGTTATAAATTAAGTAAAGCATATTTGTGTTCATCTTCATCCATCCGTTCTAGGACTTTATTTGGGTATTCCCTTATAGAGAGTCATATGAAGTTATTTGTAAAATGGAAAGATCCGACTACCTCACAAAATAACTATAATTAACCCGACAAAAAAAAGAAAAACAAATTAATCTACAGACACGGATGATTTACTTACAGTTGAAGTAGAGGCTAGTGCTCTGGCTGGAATCCATGCAACACTGGAAAAGTTGTGTGAGGAGGTAGCAAGGCTGAGGGGGAGTTTGGAGTTTAGCCAGAGTGAAATTCTCACACTCCAAGGAGAGAACAAGGCACTCACAGCCAAGGTAAAAATCCACAATTCCAACATGGCTTGTCTACATAGGGAAAACAGGGTGATGAAGGAGTCGCTACTAGACATACAAAGTCGTAGCATGCATGACATTTTTTTTTCTCTCCAGGGATTCCTGAGGATGCATCCAATAATCCAGAGGGCGCGATCAGAGAATTCATGCAATCCGCCTTGAAACTTCCTATTGAGACTGTAAACAAGGTGGCTTTCCACCGAGTACACAGACTTGGAGCTCGGAGCAACAAGACCAAGGGTCCCCGACCAATCATCGCAAAATTTGAACACTAACAAAAAAAGGAGCTGATCAAAAGCAGGGGAAGGGAGCTTAAAGAGACCAAATTCAGTCTCAATGACCAATTTCCAAGGGAGATAAACGAACGTCGTAAGAGACTGTATCCGGTACAGAGGCAACAGAGGGAGAAGGGTAAGCGTGCCTTTCTCATTGTGGACAAACTCTTTATAGATGGACAGCTATTCCGAGACAGCTCCATAACACCATGGCTGTACTAAATTCTACGGGGACTTCAGGTTACAAAAAAGAAAGTATGGGAACTGGAAAAACATCTGAACACTATGAAGTGGATATGAACACAAAACATACTCAATTACATATACAGACTTACAGTGAGGGAAAAAAGTATTTGATCCCCTGCTGATTTTGTACGTTTGCCCACTGACAAAGAAATGATCAGTCTATAATTTTAATGGTAGGTTTATTTGAACAGTGAGAGACAGAATAATAACAAAAAGTCCAGAAAGACTTATGTGAAATTTTTTATAAATTGATTTGCATTTTAATGAGGGAAATAAAAGAGTACAAACAAAAAGAACTTGAGGAACTTATTCAAGAATAATCTAATGTAATCTATTACAAAAATAAAGCAAACTGGGTGGAATATGGAGAAAAATGCACAAAATTCTTCCTGAATCGCCAATACAGGAAGGAACGCTAACAAAAATAATTTGCAGAAACTCATTACTGAAGACGGAGTCATCTATGATTCTCCAAATTATATTTTAAAAGAGGAAGCTAATTATTTTAGGTAGATGTTCTATTTTCCATCTCATCCTCTCCCACTGAATGAAGATTACGATAAGGAATTCTTTGCAAATAATATAAACATTTTAAAATTAACAAATGTACAGAAAGATCAGTGCGAAGGCCAAATTACAAAGAAATAACTTTTTGAAGCTATAAAATCCTTTCAGTCTTGAAAAACCCCAGGGCTTGATGGTCAAGCCTTTTTGATATACTAAAAGCTCCACTGTTTTAACTACTCCTATGGTAGTGGTACTCAGCAGGAAGGTCTGATTTCTCTATTATTAAAACAAGACCCATATGGAAATATGAAGACCCAGTCTATCTGAAAAACTGGTGGCCCATTACACTTCAATGTTGTGATGCAAAAATACTAGCTTAATGCATAGCACTCAGAATTAAAAGGGTTTTACCAGGTATTGTTCATCCTGATCAGACAGGTTTTTTACATGGACGATACATTGGAGATAATATACGACAACTACTAGAAATAATAGAACATCATGAAACATCTAAGAAGCCAGGCCTGGTATTTATAGCAGATTTTGAAACATTTAAAAAAGTAAGACTGGATTTTATTTATAAATGCCTGGATTTTTTCAATTTCAGTGATTCTCTTATAAAATGGGTAAAAATAATGTATAGCAACCCCAGGTGTAAAATAGTAAATAACAGCTACTTCTAAGAGAGTTTTGAATTGTCAAGAGGAGTTAAACAAGGGTGTCCACTGTCACCATATCTATTCGTTATGGCCATCGAAATGCTAGCTATTAAAATCAGATCCAATAACAACATTAGAGGATTAGAAATCCAAGGCTTAAAAACAAAGGTGTCCATGTATGCCGATGACTCAGGTTTTATATTAAGTCTGCAAGCTAGATCCCTGCAATGTCGCATTGAAGATCTAGATAACTTTTCTGTACTCTCTGGACTAAAACATAATTATGATAAGTGTACAATATTACATATTGAATCTTTTAAAAACACAACATTTACATTACCCTGCAGTTTACCTATAAAATGGGCTGATGGTGAAGTAGACATACTTGGTATTGATATCACAAAATATACAAATAAGCTCTCCATAATGAATTTCAATAGAAGACTTGTAAAAATAGACAAGATCCTGCAACCATGGAGAGGTAAAAACCTGTCTATTTTTAGAAAAATGCCCTGATTAACTCCTTGGTCTTAACTCAGTTTACTCACTTACTTATGGCGCTGCCTACTCCTGATGATTCGTTTTTCAAATCATATGAGCAAAAAATATTTAGCTTTATCTGGGACGCTAAACCAGACAAAAAAGCGTGCCTATCTATATAATGAATATGAATTGGCTGGGTTGAGATTATTAAATATAAAAGCACTAAACCTCTCTCTAAAAGTTTCACTTATTCAAAAGTTTTATTTTAACCCTAAATGGTTCTCAAGTAGATTACTAAGAAAAGCTCATCCATTGTTTAAAAATGTCCTTTTTGCCTTTGTGTAGATTATCATGTCTCATTTTTGATTAAATTAAAATGATACTTTGGTCAATTTCAATTTCATCCCCCTGAAAAGATAGCACATATATTACAACAAATATTATGGCTGAACTCAAATGTGCTGGTTGATAAAATACCTGTATTTATGGGAAAGATTTTTGAAAAGGGTATTTTGTTCTTAATGATATTGTAAATTGGAATGGTATAGTTATGTCCTTCATGGAGTTATCAGAATTGTACGGGAAGGTCTGCTAAATCCAAGAGTACAACCAATTGATTACAGTATTACCCCAAAAATGGAGGAGGCAAGTGGCAGCGGGAGGAGGTAGGGAACTGGTCTGTCTGCCCAATATAAAGGATCAAAACTTGCGGAGGAATAAAAATAGCATAAATAGAAAAGTATACCAGTTTCATTTGAGGACCAGGATGTTGACAACTGTGCCATACAGATTGCAAAATAGTTGGGAAGAGATTTTTGATGTACCGATTCCATGGTACAGGGTGTATGAGTTGATATATAAAACAACGCAAGATTCAAGACTTTGTGCTTTTCAGCTGAAATTATTATACAGAATTCTTGCCACCAACAAAATGTTGAATATTTGGGGCATAAAATCATCGAATCTGCAGATTTTGTTGTGAGGATACAGAATCAATAGGCCATTTATTTTGGTATTGCCTTCAGGTAGCCTGTTTCTGGTCTCAGGTTCAGGAATAGCTGAAAATGCATAGCATTGATCTAAAATTGACCCTATAAATAGTACTGTTAGGAGATCTGGAGAGACCGGGTCAGTCAATTACTAATATACTAATACTCTTAGTAAAATTATTAATCTTCAACTCGCAATCTGTGGATTTTTATTTGGATTTCATGTAATGGACATACACAAAATAGTCCAAATTGATGAAGTGAAATGAAAAAAATAACTTGTTGAAAGAAATTCAACAACAAAAAACCCTGAAAAGTGGTGGGTGCATATGTATTCACCCCCTTTGCTATGAAGCCCCTAAATAAGATCTGGTGCAACCAATTACCTTCAGAAGTGACATAATTAGTTAAATAAAGTCCACCTGTGCGCAGTCTAAGTATCACATGATCTCTCACATGACCACAGCATATATATACCTGTTCTGAAAGGCCCCAGAATCTGCAACACCACTAAACAAGGGGCACCATGAAGACCAAGGAGCTCTCCAAACAGGTCAGCGACAACGTTGTGGAGAAGTACAGATTAGGGTTGGGTTATAAAAAAATCTCTGAAACTTTGAACATCCCACGGAGCACCATTAAATCCATTATAAAAAATGTGAAAGAATATGGCACCACAACAAACCTTCCAAGAGAGGGCCACCCACCAAAACCCACGGACCAGGCAAGGAGGGAATTAATCAGAGAGGCAACAAAGAGACCAAAGATAACCCTGAAAGAGCTGCAAACCTCCACAGCAGAGATTGGAGTATCTGTCCATAGGACCACTTTAAGCCGTACACTCCCCAGAGATGGGCATTACGGAAGAGTGGCCAGAAAAAAAACATTGCTTAAAGAAAGAAATAAGCAAACACGTTTGGTGTTTGCCAAAAGGCATGTGGGAGACTCTCCAAACGTATGGAAGAAGATACTCTGGTCAGATGAGACTAAAATTTAGATTTTTGGCCATCAAGGAAAAAGCTATGTCTGGCACAAACCCAACACCTCTCATCACCATCCCCACAGTGAAGCATGGTGGTGGCAGCATCATGCTGTGGGGATGTTTTCATTTTGCAGTCCAAATACTTAAGACGCACCCTATCCCCTCAGCCCTCAAATTAAGTGGACACTTCTGATGACGTATCATGCATGACGTCTGACGAGTATACACTTGCAGTGCAAGGGGCAATGGAGGAAGGAAGGATTTTTAAATGGACCGCCCGGAAATTCGTCACTCGTTCATCCCGCGATGATTGTGTTTTCAGCCACCGGAAGCTTGTGGGTGCTTTATATGCGCTACAGTAAATTATGATTGCATGTCTACTTACATTAAATATATCATTATTACAATACACCTACTCTATGATAGCTAGCAAATTAATGAGCTAAATAACGTTAGCCTTCCTAGCTGGAACTTCTGAAGGAAAAATTTTTATTTCTACAATTTCCAAAGCTAACCAAACAAAAACATAATTACTTTTACGAGACGTGTTTGTGCCGTCATGTGTATTAGTAGCAACATTTCTAACTTATTTACATTCGTTTTTACTTACATTTTTTACTTGTATGTTGACTCCATATTGACGTTGAGGTAAAAAAAAATTGGCAGACTTTTCTCAGCGGATGTACAATCGTCGCAAATTGAATTATGGGGAGTTTCAGGCCCTGAAGTGAACATAATTACACACTCGCAAACTCGACTAAAAACAAGGGCTGAGGGGCTTACGTTGCAAACTTCCCTTGCTTGGCTAATCATTGGACCGCCCTCCAAGATGGTGACGGGGATTCCCCCAAGGGCATAAGGTGAGGGTAAGTGGACGAGGGTGTGTCTTTTATGAGTTTGAACAGCAGCCATTGTGTTACATTTAATTTAATTGTTTACTTTAGTTTATTTAGTAAATATTTTCTTAACTATATTTCTTGAACTGCATTGGTGGTTAAGGGCTTGTAGTAAGTAAGCATTTCACGGTAAGGTCTACACCTGTTGTATTCAGTCCATGTGACAAATACGATTTGATTTGATTTGACCAGTCAGTTAAATACACGTAGTAGTCGCTTTGATGATCAGAAAGTGCTGTTGGTATGTTAAGGAGGCTTCCATGAACAAGTGTTGGAACATGTCCAACAACATCAACCATTTTAATTGGCTGATGCAGAATTTGTGCCAGGATACAATCAGTGCCACCTGGTGAATTTAGCATTGGGATAACCAAAGATTATTGATATACTAACAATATACATATGTCTCTCCGCCCTAACAACCAGAGTCGTTATCGGCATTGCGGGCTGTTTAGCTCCCGCCTATCCTTTCTTTGGATTGGTGGATACATCTCATTATTATAATTTTAGAAAATTCGATGAGGGTTGCTGACGTCACTTACAATGGAGAGAGACGCTATGCTACTATTCTTATGGCATGAATATGCATCGCTATCTCGATACAACTCCTATATAGTGTTTTTTCTCAAAGTTGCCGGGACTTCACGTGTACTACTTATATCAGTACACTCATAACTTAAGCATTGTGAAACTTCTATTCAATCAAATAAACCTCACGTAGCAAATAAACCATTCATTTTTTTATTGATAAAATTCGACTCATTGAACTCCATACAATTTAGCGTTCTGTCACGTGCAAGTAAATCAACGGTTTTAATTGGCTGATACACATTTTGTGCCGGATAACCTGTATAAATTTAAATAGTTGCTTAGGTTCACAAGTATGGATGGACCCATTGATACTGGGCACGTTTGACTTTGCAGCCACTTTAAAGGCGAAGCAGACTAATCTATAAATCACCTTAAAATCGGGGAAAATTTTAATAAAAACGAATATAAAAATGCAAAACTAAAATAACCTTGGTATCGAGGTATCCCACAATGACTGGAATGTTTAACAAGTTTATTTTGATGATAAAAGATACATTACTCCCTACAGTACAAAAACCACACATTGGAAAATACAGGACAATTCCAGATAACCTGCAAACAGCCGGAAGAAACTCTAAATATCAAGCGTCAGTGCTAAGACCAGCACCTGCCCCAGTGTGGGAGGAAAAGTCCAGAGAACTCAGCACTGTTGATGACCGACCTAATAAGGGTGCAAAATTTGTGACTCTGTAAATGTAATGTGGAAGGAAGAAAAGAACACATTTGTATACCACATGGAAAGGAACAAACAATTTCTTTTTGTAATCTTTGGTTGCATGCATGTCTAGTTTTGCTCATAATCATTGCTGTATATGAAATAGGGTTTTCATTATAGAAGTAAATCTGGAGACTGAAACCAAGGTGCAAGTACTACAATCCTGAGGTAGCAAGTTCACCCTTGGCTTCATTACCCTATCTGGCTATTTCCATTCTGAAAATTATCTTTATTTTACAAACTAATGAATACAGTCATTACCACTCCAAGACTTCCCTCTCTATAAAACTCCACGTGTTGATTTATCCTGAATACAAATATTTTGATACTGGTTATGCACCTTGATGTGATTTTGAGCAAATCTGTTTAACAAAGCAAGTCATAGCAATTGATCAAGGAGACTGTATATACAGTCCTGGCCAAACGTTTTGAGAATTACACAAATATTAATTTTCACAAAGTCTGCTGCCTCAGTTTGTATGATGGCAATTTGCATATACTCCAGAATGTCATGAAGAGTGATCAGATGAATTGCAATTAATTGCAAAGTCCCTCTTTGCCATGCAAATGAACTGAATCCCCCCAAAACATTTCCACTGCATTTCAGCCCTGCCACACAAGGACCAGCTGACATCATGTCAGTGATTCTCTCATTAACACAGGTGTGAGTGTTGACGAGGACAAGGCTGGAGATCACTCTGTCATGCTGATTGAGTTTGAATAACAGACTTGAAGCTTCAAAAGGAGGGTGGTGCTTGGAATCATTGTTCTTCCTCTTTCAACCATGGTTACCTGCAAGGAAACACATGCCGTCAATGTTGCTCTGCACAAAAAGGGCTTCACAGGAAAGGATATTGCTGCCAGTAAGATGGCACCTAAATCAACCATTTATCAGATAATCAAGAACTTCAGGGAGAGCGGTTCAATTGTTGAGAAGAAGTCTTCAGGGCGCCCAAGAAAGTCCAGCAAGCGCCAGGACCATCTCCTAAAGTTGATTCAGCTGCGGGATCGGGGCACCACCAGCACAGAGCTTGCTCAGGAATGGCAGCAGGCAGGTGTGCATCTGCATCTGCACGCACAGTGAGGCAAAGACTTTTGGAGGATGGCCTGGTGTCAGGAAGGGCAGCAAAGAAGCCACTCTCCAGGAAAGACATCAGGGACAGACTGATATTCTGCAAAAGGTACAGGGATTGGACTGCTGAGGACTGGGGTAAAGTCATTTTCTCTGATGAATCACCTTTCCAATTGTTTGGGGAATCCGGAAAAAAAGCTTGTCTGGAGAAGACAAGGTGAGCGCTACCATCAGTCCTGTGTCATGCCAACAGTAAAGCATCCTGAGACCATTCATGTGTGGAGTTGCTTCTCAGCCAAGGGAGTGGGCTCACTCACAATTTTGCCTAAGAACACAGCCTTGAATAAAGAATGGTACCAACACATCCTCAGAGAGCAACTTCTCCCAACCATCCAGGAACAGTTTGGTGACGAACAATGCCTTTTCCAACATGATGGAGCACCTTGCTATAAGGCAAGTGATAACTAAGTGGCTCGGGGAACAAAACATCGATATTTTGGGTCCATGGCCAGGAAACTCCCCAGACCTTAATCCCATTGAGAACTTGTGGTCAATCCTCAAGAGGTGGGTGGACAAACAAAAACCCACAAACTCCAAGCATTGATTATGCAAGAATGGGCTGCCATCAGTCAGGATGTGGCCCAGAAGTTAATTGACAGCATGTCAGGGCGGATTACATAGGTCTTGAAAAAAGAAGGGTCAACACTGTAAATATTGACTCTTTGCATCAACTTCATGTAATTGTCAATAAAAGCCTTTGACACTTATGAAACGCTTGTAATTATACCGCAGAATTCCATAGTAACATCTGACAAAAATACCTAGACACTGAAGCAGCAAACTTTGTGGAAATTAATGTGTCATTCTCAACTTTTGGCCACGACTGTGTGTGTGTGTGTGTATGTATACAGTGAGGGGAAAAAAGTATTTGATCCCCTGCTGATTTTGTACGTTTGCCCACTGACAAAGAAATGATCAGTCAATAATTTTAATTGTAGGTTTATTTGAACAGTGAGAGACAGAATAACAAAAAACAAAATCCAGAAAAACACATTTTTTAAATGTTATAAATTGATTTGCATTTTAATGAGGGAAATAAGTATTTGACCCCCTCTGCAAAACATGACTTAGTACTTGGTGGCAAAACCCTTGTTGGCAATCACAGAGGTCAGACGTTTCTTGTAGTTGGCCACCAGGTTTGCACATCTCAGGAAGGATTTTGTCCCACTCCTCTTTGCAGATCTTCTCCAAGTCATTAAGGTTTCGAGGCTGACGTTTGGCAACTCGAACCTTCAGCTCCCTCCACAGATTTTCTATGGGATTAAGGTCTGGCGACTGGCTAGGCCACTCCAGGACCTTAATGTGCTTCTTCTTGAGCCACTCCTTTGTTGCCTTGGTCGTGTGTTTTGGGTCATTGTCATGCTGGAATACCCATCCACGACCCATTTTCAATGCCCTGGCTGAGGGAAGGAGGTTCTCACCCAAGATTTGACAGTACATGGCCCTGTCCATTGTCCCTTTGATGCGGTGAAGTTGTCCTGTCCCCTTAGCAGAAAACCACCCCCAAAGCATAATGTTTCAACCTCCATGTTTGACGGTGGGGA
This sequence comes from Brachymystax lenok tsinlingensis, assembly GCA_030435695.1. Lineage (NCBI taxonomy): Eukaryota > Metazoa > Chordata > Actinopteri > Salmoniformes > Salmonidae > Brachymystax > Brachymystax lenok. The sequence continues at coordinate 19,768,964 of CM059797.1, read as the reverse complement.
TGGTGTTCTTGGGGTCATAGGCAGCATTCCTCCTCCTCCAAACACGGCGAGTTGAGTTGATGTCAAAGAGCTCCATTTTGGTCTCATCTGACCACAACACTTTCCCCCAGTTGTCCTCTGAATCATTCAGATGTTCATTGGCAAACTTCAGACGGGCATGTATATGTGCTTTCTTGAGCAGGGGGACCTTGCGGGCGCTGCAGGATTTCAGTCCTTCACGGCGTAGTGTGTTACCAATTGTTTTCTTGGTGACTATGGTCCCAGCTGCCTTGAGATCAATGACAAGATCCTCCCGTGTAGTTCTGGGCTGATTCCTCACCATTCTCATGATCATTGCTCCTCCACGAGGTGAGATCTTGCATGGAGCCCCAGGCCGAGGGAGATTGACAGTTCTTTTGTGTTTCTTCCATTTGCGAATAATCGCACCAACTGTTGCCACCTTCTCACCAAGCTGCTTGGCGATGGTCTTGTAGCCCATTCCAGCCTTGTGTAGGTCTACAATCTTGTCCCTGACATCCTTGGAGAGCTCTTTGGTCTTGGCCATGGTGGAGAGTTTGGAATCTGATTGATTGCTTCTGTGGACAGGTGTCTTTTATACAGGTAACAAACAGATTAGGAGCACTCCCTTTAAGAGTGTGCTCTTAATCTCAGCTCGTTACCTGTATAAAAGACACCTGGGAGCCAGAAATCTTTCTGATTGAGAGGAGGTCAAATACTTATTTTCCTCATTAAAATGCAAATCAATTTATAACATTTTTCACATGCGTTTTTCTGGATTTTCTTGTTATTCTGTCTCTCACTGTTCAAATAAACCTCCCATTAACATTATAGACTGATCATTTCTTTGTCAGTGGGCAAACGTACAAAATCAGCAGGGGATCAAATACTTTTTTCCTTCACTATACACACACACAATGTTGTGTAATATATAAGTCATGACACAAAAGGCAATCGCGAGATGACCAAGATGTAAAAACTTTTTGGTACAGGTAATTGTATAAAAGGGCAAGATATTTCATTCTTGCTATGGAAGAACTAATTTACTAAGTCCAAAGTCTGGCTATTCATCTTCCTACCCACCAAGACATCCCAATTTAAAGACATACAGGTATACTTCTCAGAATTAACTTGCACATCTCACTTCTGTAATTGGTAAAATACAGAGCCTAAAAATGTTTTATTTGGTGGTTTCACATTCCTCAATAGTATAAGGAACAAGTCTCCAAATATATTCTTTCATGGTCTAAAATAAATTTAGGGTACTCAAATTAATGACCCCAAAAGCAAAGCGTATACAGATTACTGATTGGAAAGGTGGTGTATTGGGGTGGAAAGGAAGGAATGTGGGACTGATCAGATTTTTCTTCATAAAAAATTGTCCATGTTTGGCATACACACAGCGACACAAGCATTGGAAGATGTAGTAAACAAAATGTACTCCTCTCCACGGGTATGTTTCAAATTCCCTTCAGTCCTATTACATTTGCGGTCCTTGTCAGCACAAATACAAAAGCCTTTATTTTTCCATACACTCTGATACAACTGATCAAAACCAATATTTTAAAATATAGTGCCTACCTCAGCATTGCCACCCCTCCTCCCACAAACACTTAAACTATGGGGATGAACAATGATAAACAAAAAAAAGAAAAGTCGTTGATGTTTAAAAATGCATGGTGATAGACACAGGGAAAAGCTTAAAAAATAGAAAAAATGCTCGCAAATTTTTGGGGAAGATTTTGCAATATTTGTTATGTGTATGCTACAAGTCTCAGTCATAGCAAAGTCTCTGTTCCTCTACAAATGTCTTCCTGTGTCATTAAATCCTTTCTCCATTTCAGAGCCATCAGTCCTCATCTTGGGGCGAAAGCACAGTGATGAGATTACCAGGAGACTGGAGTCCAGTATGATGTTTGTATATATTGGTTTCTTAAATGAAGAACATTTCTGCTTGAGGGAAAACATTTCCCCTTTTGAGGACAAGTGCTTTGTTTGTTTTTCCGTTTTGATTGTTCCTCCCATCTAAACCAACACTGCCTCCTGTTCAGCACATGCTCAAACTGTACATCATCTCATCTTCTTAACCGCCCATTTAACCCTCTCTACATCCCCCAAATATTCAAAAAAACCAAAAGTAACATTAAGCTCAGGCCGGCTCACAGCTTGTGACGCTGTAAATGTTTCTCTACAACTACTGAAACTAGCCAAAAATATGTATAATAAAAGTAGCTAGGGGGAAAACAAAGAAGAAACAAAAAAGACTAATGAAGTAAAAGCTATAATGTGCTTTTTTAATTTGTGTTTCTCTAGAAAGAAAAGGAGTCTTGCCTACAGAACTCTCTCTTGTTGATTTTCATCTAGGGTTTCTGCTGTCATTTTACTTATGTTGCTGGCTGGTTGTGGATCAACTCGCAGATGGGGTGAAGTCAGGATGAGGATGAAGTCTTCCTGGTCAAAAAGGACAGTGAGTAGGAGGGGGGGTTTATCTGGTCCATCTCACTGGTCCGTTCTTGCTTTCTTTTGACCAGCAGCCTTACTTCAGGGCAGACAAAGCAAAACATTTATTTTTATGATAATTTGCCATTGTCGAGTGACCAGTGAGTGATGTAATGTAGGCTAGATGGAACCAGGTACTTACACATCAGGTGAGGAAACTGCTGGTCTTTTTGGGGCAGGTTTTGCCGAGGCGCCATCTTTGCTGGACTCTGAAAAGGGGGGAGAAATCCATTCAAGAGAAAACGTACTTAAAAACACAAGCCAATCAAGTACAATCATAATTATGATTGACAAGACACTGCTCCATTTTTGTTGAACAGCAGAATAAAAAAAAAAAATCAGTCTGCCCACCTTGCAGCCATCGGACTTGTGTGGCAGGGCCGTAGCCCTTCTCGTTGCGCGCGGCTATGCGGAAGATGATGGCGGGCTTGGTGGTGTAGTCTATGTGGGCGTTCGAGAGGCTGGTGGACTGCACCAGGCAGGAGGGGTTGGGCCCACAGTACACCCGCATGAAGGCTAGCTGGGCTGGGGTGGAGGTCTTGGGCTCGGCTGTCTGGGTGCTTTGGATGGCCAGGTACACAGAATACTCAATGATCTTCCCTGATGTCACCGAAGGAGGCTCCCAGGTAAGGTGGGCACCATCTGGGCTCTGAGGGGAAAAAGATGGAACTGTTGTTTTAATGCAAAACCAGAAAAAATACCATCAACATTCCATCAAAGCTAGAAAAACTTGACAACTTGTGATTTGTCAAGGGTGTTCTAATACAGTAATTGTTTCATGACTAATTTGCATAGTTTTACCTTGCTGATTTTGATGGCACAAGGTGCTCCGGGGAAGCCTGGTAGACAGGTCTTGAAAGCAGAGATCTCTGAGAAGGAACCACGACCACAAGCATTGATGCCAGCGACACGGAACTTGTAAGCTGTACCAGGCTGCAGCTCCATTTTCTTCATCTGGTTATAGTCTGGAATGGCGCCCGAGTCATCCTACAACACACACATCATTGGTGCTGCACCAAACTCACTGATCTCTAAGCCATAAAGGCATGAATCCATAATCAACCCCTTTCTCTCCCCAATTTCATGATATCCAATTGCGATCTTGTCTCATCGCTGCAATTCTCCAACAGGCTCGGGAGAAGCGAAGGTCGAGTCATGCTTCCTCCGAAACATGACCTTCTTAACCGCCCATTTAACCCGGAAGCCAGCTGCACCAATGTGTCGGAGGAAACACTGTTCAACTGGCGACCGGAGTCAGCCTGCAGGCGCCCGGCCCGCCACAAGGAGTCACTAGAGTGCGATGAGCCAAGTAAAGCCCTCCTGGCCAAACCCTTCCCTAACCTGGACGACACTGGGCCAATTGTGCACCGCCCTATGGGACTCCCGGTCACGGCCGGTTGTTACACAGCCTGGGATCGAACCAGTGTCTGTAGTGACGCTTCAAGCACTGTGATGCAGTGCCTTATACCTCTGCGACACTGGGAAGATGGAATACATCTTTGAGGCCTACCTCTACTTGAGAATCGTCCCCTGGGATGAAGAAGTGCGTGACCACCATGTTTGTCACCTTAACGATTCCAACATCAAACCACTGGTTCTCTTTTTTTACAAGTGTCTTGATAGGGGCTGGTTGAGGGTTTAGCTTCTGTATGACAGAGACAAAAAGGGAGTTAGAACATGCTATGCCATTCAACGTTCCTCTCAAATTCTGATCATCAAACCGGCAGGATAAAAACAGGTCCAATATGGGTACTCACCCTGCCCTCGATGCCATTGGCCACCTCTGCTAGAGAAGCTGCAGGTTGCAGGTTGGCTGGACTGGAAACAGCAAATGTGCTTGAGGGGGCCAGGGCTGCAGAGTCAATAGGACACAAGAGAGAGATCAAGTTAAGACCTGGAAAAACACTATCGGTAAGAAAAAAAAAATATATATATATACACACACACACACACACACACACACACACACACACACACACACACACACACAGCTCAAAAAAATAAAGGGAACACTAAAATAACACATCATAGATCTGAATGAATGAAATAATCTTATTAAATACTTTTTTCTTTACATAGTTGAATGTGCTGACAACAAAATCACACAAAAATTATCAATGGAAATCAAATTTATCAACCCATGGAGGTCTGGATTTGGAGTCACATTCAAAATTAAAGTGGAAAACCACACTACAGCCTGATCCAACTTTGATGTAATGTCCTTAAAACAAGTCAAAATGAGGCTCAGTAGTGTGTGTGGCCTCCACGTGCCTGTATGACCTCCCTACAACGCCTGGGCATGCTCCGGATGAGGTGGCGGATGGTCTCCTGAGGGATCTCCTCCCAGACCTGGACTAAAGCATCCGCCAACTCCTGGACAGTCTGTGGTGCAACGTGGCGTTGGTGGATGGAGCGAGACATGATGTCCCAGATGTGCTCAATTGGATTCAGGTCTGGGGAACGGGCGGGCCAGTCCTCTTGCAGGAACTGCTGGCACACTCCAGCCACATGAGGTCTAGCATTGTCTTGCATTAGGAGGAACCCAGGGCCAACCGCACCAGCATATGGTCTCACAAGGGGTCTGAGGATCTCATCTCGGTACCTAATGGCAGTCAGGCTACCTCTGGCGAGCACATGGAGGGCTGTGCGGCCCCCAAAAGAAATGCCACCCCACACCATGACTGACCCACCGCCAAACCGGTCATGCTGGAGGATGTTGCAGGCAGCAGAACGTTCTCCACGGCGTCTCCAGACTCTGTCACGTCTGTCACGTGCTCAGTGTGAACCTGCTTTCATCTGTGAAGAGCACAGGGCGCCAGTGGCGAATTTGCCAATCTTGGTGTTCTCTGGCAAATGCCAAACATCCTGCACGGTGTTGGGCTGTAAGCACAACCCCCACCTGTGGACGTCGGGCCCTCATACCACCCTCATGGAGTCTGTTTCTGACCGTTTGAGCAGACACATGCACATTTGTGGCCTGCTGGAGGTCATTTTGCAGGGCTCTGGCAGTGCTCCTCCTTGCACAAAGGCGGAGGTAGTGGTCCTGCTGCGAGGGTTGTTGCCCTCCTACGGCCTCCTCCACGTCTCCTGATGTACTGGCCTGTCTCCTGGTAGCGCCTCCATGCTCTGGACACTACACTGACAGACACAGCAAACCTTCTTGCCACAGCTCGCATTGATGTGCCATCCTGGATGAGCTACACTACCTGAGCCACTTGTGTGGGTTGTAGACTCAGTCTCATGCTACCACTAGAGTGAAAGCACCGCCAGCATTCAAAAGTGACCAAAACATCAGCCAGGAAGCATAGGAACTGAGAAGTGGTCTGTGGTCACCACCTTCAGAACCACTCCTTTATTGGGGGTGTCTTGCTAATTGCCTATAATTTCCACCTGTTGTCTATTCCATTTGCACAACAGCATGTGAAATTTATTGTCTGTCAATCAGTGTTGCTTCCTAAGTGGACAGTTTGATTTCACAGAAGTGTGATTGACTTGGAGTTACATTGTGTTGTTTAAGTGTTCCCTTTATTTTTTTGAGCAGTGTGTGTGTGTGTGTGTATATATATACTTAGAAAGACTTACTCTCAGCGGAGGTGCGCGGCAGCAGTGATGCCACAGCGCTGGAAACGGCTGCAGCCATCTCGTTGTGTCCGTTGCTCTCAGACGTGGGGTCATTCAGGCTGTCTGCGGGGGCCAGGCCCTCAGTGGGCAGGGCTTGGGCGTTTCCTTGCTGCTGGGCCAGAGCCTGAGCCTGGGCCTCCTGGAGCTGCTGCTGCTGCTGGACCAGGGCCGCCAGCTCTTGCTGGGTCAGAACGATGGGGATTGTGGTGGTCTGCTGTCCGTCCGAGCCAGAATCACCCTCGTCTATGCATGTAGAGAACGTACATTTTGATTGTGAGACTATGGCAGTTGGGGTGGCAGGTAGCCTAGCGGTTTAAGACCATTGGGCCAGTAACCGAAAGGTTGCTGGTTTGAATCCCTGAGCTGACTAGGTGAAAAATCTGTCGATGTGCCCTTGAGCAAGGCACTAAACCCTAATTGCTTTGGTAAGTCGCTCTGGATAAGAGCGTCTGCTAAATTACCAAAATGTAAATACGTAGCTGTTGTCTTCACACACACATGTAAAGTCTTGAGATTCATCTATATAAATTTACCAACAATCTGAGGGCCATACTTACTCATGGAGGCCTGCTGTGCTGCCTGGAGGACTGCCTGGATGGCCCGGGCCTGGGCCTCCTCAGTGGCTGCAGCCTGTGCTGCTGCCTCCGCGGCTGCAGCCTGTGCTGCTGCCTCCGCGGCTGCAGCCTGTGCTGCTGCCTCCGCGGCTGCAGCCTGTGCTGCTGCCTCCGCTGCTGCAGCCTGTGCTGCTGCCTCCGCTGCTGCAGCCTGTGCTGCTGCCTCCGCTGCTGCAGCCTGTGCTGCTGCCTCCGCTGCTGCAGTCACAGCCAGCTCCTCTGCAGACAGACCTGCTCCCATCTGTCCTTCTGACATCAGCTCTGGGGGCAGCCCAGTCTCCATAGCGGTGTCTACCCCCTCTGTGGCCGCATCAGTCTGCATGGGCTCTTCTGTGGAAACTGCTGCACCCTCAGTGATTGAAGAAATGGACTAAAGATACAAGGGTAGAAATTAGCAAGAGTGGCCAAGATGACTAAAGTGTCCATATAATGCATTTCTTTTTGGCATTAGTTGCTGATAATTTGCCTAACCATGCCAGTGTGTAATTTATAACTAAACCCTTAGCATGATAATTCTGAAATTGTCAGTAGTCTAGACTGGCTAAGTATTGTTAGTGGTTCCTTTACAGGTACTGAGGGCCCTGGGGCTGGTGTGGACTGGGTAACAGTAGTGATAGCTCTGCTCTGGATGGTGGCTGGGGTTGTTCCTGATGCAGTGGTGGAGGGAGTCTCTGTACTGCTGGTGCCACCGTCTGCTCCATCTGCTGTAGGACACACATTAACACAGTCCATGAAATAACCCTAGAGCCTTTTTTAAATAAAAACACTGAAAACAACAAGTATGTATTCTAGCGTTATACCTGTGGCAGTAGTTGCCGTGTTGGTGGTGCCAGTCTCATGGGTTTCACAGGGGGGGTCTGAACACACCCCCTGCACCGTCACTGTTCCTGTCTGGTTCCCAGCCATGTTGGAGCTGGCCTGGGATGGGGTGTTGGTGGTCCCCGTTTCGTGGGTCTCGCATGGTGGGTTTGAGCACACTTTCTGCACAGTGCCAGTCTGCCCGTTACCCATGCCGGACGAGGACTGAGTGGCAGTGTTGGTTGTGCCTGTTTCATGTGTCTCGCAGGGTGGGTTAGAGCAAACTGTAAGGCCCACAGCTGGCTGCTTGGGACTCTGCACAGTGCCGGTCTGGGCTGAGCCCAGGTTAGAGCGTGCTGTGGTGGGGGTGAAGGTGGTGCCGGTGCGCAGGTTCTCTGGTCCCTGGTTGCCTGTGGCGGTTCCGGGGTAAGCAGAGGTGGTTGTCTGAGGGGGAGAGGAGTACAGAGATGGGGGGTGAGATGAGCTACTCTGGACAGTATCCATTTTGTTAGTTCCCATGATGGAGTTGGCGGTGGTCGAGGTGTTAGTGGTGCCCGTCTCATGGGTCTCTGACGGAGGGCTGGTACACACCCTCATTGCCCCTCCCATGTTGGTGGAAGAGGTCGTTGCGGTGTTGGTGGTTCCTGTCTCGTGTGTCTCACAGGGAGGGTTGGAGCACACTGTCATGTTAGCAGATGCAGTGGTGGCTGTGTTGGTGGTTCCGGTCTCGTGGGTCTCACAGGGAGGGTTGGAGCACACTGTCATGTTAGCAGATGCAGTGGTGGCTGTGTTGGTGGTTCCTGTTTCATGGGTCTCACAGGGTGGGTTGGAGCAGACTATGGTGACAGTACCAGGGGCATCCCCGGCCTCAGTGGAGGAGGGCTGCTCAGAGGTGGGGGAGGCCAGGAAGGACACGGGCAGGTCCTGCACTGGCTGGGCTTCAACCCCGCTGGGGGTGGTGATGAGAGTCACCTGGGTTGGCTGGTTCACTGACTGCAATGAGAGAATATCAGTTATTGACTGAGAAAACCCATCAAAAAAGTGCTCCACATTGGGCAGCATGACATTTCATGTTCCAATTCTCAAAAACATAAATTGGAGCTACATCTAAATTTCTGTATAAAGAATAGCCCCTAGCTGTCTTACCGTGGTGGAGGTGGACAGGGTAGTGACTGTGGTCAGACTGGCCTGGGCCGCTGACACAGTGATGGCAGTGGGGTTGATAACTTGGCTGGGCAGGGTGGCGATGGGAGTTGCCAGAGAGGCATTGGCACTGGCTACAGTGCCCCCTGCCAGGCTGGAGGAGACTGTGCCTGTGCCTGTCCCCAGGGTGGTGACACCTAGGGGAACAAATAAAATCACAAACTCAAAAGGGAAGACAGCTGGAACTTGGCCTGAATTTCTTTTACTGCATACTTATTAATTGAACAGACCATTTGCAATCTTCAATCAAGAGTAATTATGAAATGTCATCCATACCAGTTGTTCCCTTGACGACCAGTGTAGTTACATTGGGCTTGACAGAAGTCATCGTAACCGGGGTGACGAGTCTGACTCCACCCATGGGTACAGTGCGCAGAATGGTGCCAGGTTGGCCCGGAGCGCCCTTCAAAACCACCTTTAAACCACCAAGGGGGAGGTATAATTGAGACACTAAGGGGCACTATAAAACTCATCTACTGGGGCAAGACATTTGATAGAGCCAAATGTATTAGTAGCACCATTCAACAGAGCAGATCCTAATATAGTCCCCAGAACTACTCAAGCATTTCAACTGCTCCAAAGGCCTTGCTGTACGAGATGTATCGTATGCGACTAAATATAAATGCCATGTGATATTTAAAATGGAAAGTGCACCAATGTAAAAACTGTGAAACATCTTCAACACCTATAAATATTGTACAATTCATATAAATAATATGTATCTGCTACAAGAAGTTGTAAGGGTAACTTCTGTGAGGTACCTGTGTCAGCCCCTGCTGGCCAGTTGCAGTGCCAAGCTTAGGCATGGTAGTGATGATTTTTCCTGGAGTGCCAGTGGTCATCATCTTGGTGGTGAGAATGGTGTAGGGCATCTTCCCTGTGCTGCTGGTCACTGTTATCAAAAAAATATAAATAATACCTGTCAGCATATGCTCCAGTTGTATTGTCCCTGAAACATGAAGCCATTGGGTTCTGACCTGTGGCTCCAGGTTGGTTCATAATAGCAGACATAGGGATGGTCTTGATGATGGTGGTGCCCTGTTTGGTTGTGGTGGGCGACATGCCGCTGATGTTCAGGATGGTGGGTTTGTTCCCTGTGCCCCCTGCCTGGGACGTGGTGATGATGGTGGTGGGCTTGCCATCTGCTGAAGTCACCAGCTTCAGTATGGTGCCGGCAGGGAGAGAACCCTTAGTCTACGGGAGACAAAGTGGATTATGAACATGACCAAAAGAAAGCCGGCTGAGCCTGTCCATGGAGTATTAGTTAGCTCCTTTTCCTGCACTCATGAAGATAGCTGACCTGTATGAGCTGTGATAGAGGGTTAGTGGAAGCCTGGCCTGTAACAGCTGATGTCTGCACTGGCTTGGTTTGTACCACAGATATCATCTTGCCAAGGCTGGAGATCTGCTGACATGGGAGAGAGACTCAAGTTTATGAGTCACCAGAAAACATTTGGCGTCAGGAAATCAGTGTCTCATGTGAACAACTGAACTGTGAGCGTGGCTAGCTACATTATTCCATGCTAACTGACCCTGACAGTTATGCAGATCTATGAACTCAAGCTGTTCTTCTGAGGTTTCCACAGCCACATCTTCTATAATGGGTTCATGCCTAGGCCATATAAGAGTCATATGAACACAGGTGGGGGACCAAAAAAATGAATCAGTGTGCAAAACTATTTCTCAGTTCATGGCATGCATATACAATCCTTAAGTGGGATCATGTATAAGGAGAGACATTTCTCACACAGCCTTATCCCTGTACTCCCTTCCTGTTCCTGTATAGTTCTCTCACCAGAGTGCCACTGCCTCCCATAGTAAGGGGGCTCTTGACCAGGGTGATTGTCTTGGTGACTCCTCCCACCATGGTGGTAACCACCTGGTGTTGCTGGGCTACGGTGACCGTGCCTGACTTGTGCACAGTGATGATGGGTCGGTTGGGTGAGTTGGGTGATGATACAGTCGCTGTGCCCACCTGAGCTGCAGCAGTCTTCAGCATGCGAGTGGCTGGGTTACTGACCTGGAAACAGAAAATACAAAATGTTTTTAAGGTGAAAATTCAAAATTGGGCCATGACAGAGACTGCCTGACAAACCCATACATTCTGCCAGCGAGTTTTCATTTTCACAGACCGATATTTTATGAGTCTTACCATGAGAGGAGATGCCATTTTGACTGTGGTGGAGCCAGGGGAGACAGCCATGGTTTTGACAAGGGTGGCACCTGCTGGAATGTTGAGCATAGTGCCTGAAGAGGGCGGGATCTTTTGTGTGGCTGCTGCAGCTGCAGCCAAAGCTGCCATGCCACTCATCTGAGGGCTATTGCCGATTGGCTTAAAGGAAAACAAATAGTCTTGAGTGAGACAATACTCTCTTGGCATTACTCTTAACTTTTTTTATCCTTGAATAACAAAACCAATTCACAACTGTAAATACCGTTCCTTGGGCAGTCTGGGCAGGAACCATCATCCGAACCCCTGGAGGAAGTGATGTCAAAGTGACAGCGGATTTCACAGCCTGGTTGGCTCGCACAGTGACAAGGGAAGTACCTGTGCCAGACTGAGGGGCTGCAACCTTCAAGATGGCTGTCAAATCAACAGAATACATGTTCAGTATAGAGCCCTCAAGGCCTTCTTTTTACATACCATTTTGGGATACGATTATTGAAATACAATGGGCTGTAGAAGAGAACAATGCAAATTATTTGTGACAATAATCCACAAAATGGTACGAACAACCTCCATAGAACAAGTAGGACATGCATGGTTTTAACTGGCCCCCGAGCTGTGGAGGCAGTCTGCGGGCTTCCGGGGATGTTGGGAAAGATAGTAGGGGAGGAAGCTTGGGGCACCATAGTGATACCTGTGTGTGGTAGGTTCTGAGCAGAGGGAGCAGCTGGGCTTTTGGGCAAGTTCCCTGGTAGAGAAGAGGTGGCGGTGAGGGCCGGGGAGGTGGCAGCAGCAGCTGCTGCTGGGATGTCATACTTCTGCAGCTGCAGCAGGTAGGTGTCTGCGGTGGACACAGCGCCCCAGCTCACCTCCAGGGTGGTGGTGTTGGCACGGACAAGCTGCACTCTCGAGGGAGTGTGTGGCCTCTCTGTATCCAAAAGACAAAATGGTCACATTTCTTATAAGCAATCAACAGAAGCAGAGTAAGCATTACCAATAGCACAATTGAGCAAATAATGTGGGTTTGCTTTATCAGAGTAAATGAGCAAAATAAAGGTGACTCACCTGTCTCAAGGTACCAGAGGTCTTTACAGCAGACTTGGTTGTTCCATGCTTTACGGTAACCGTCACGGCCACTCCAGACATACAACCTAGAGTTGATGGACACAGAACAATGTCCTGCCCGGGCCCTTGGGATATTGTCCTCCAAGGTATCCATCAACACTGATTCCCAGGCCATGGAGTCTGGGGTAAAAAGAATCATGAGGGTTCAATCTTATTTTTTGACAGTAATATAATTTGACCACCAGGTGACACTGCCATTTATCAATGTAAAGGGGAAAACCTAGAAATGTCACAGTGAATGGTTTCACTCAGAATGAGCTTGTTGAAGTAGGTCAGTTCATAATGCACAAATCTAGATAAACATTACTCAACAGTATGTAAGGTTAAATGCAAGTATTAGCACCAATAACTGAAAATGGGGAAGACAAACCGAGATTTAGGCAGGCCAGAGTGTTTGTGCACTTCCATTCCTTCTCATGTGTTGCAACCTTCACATCATCCATAACCAGGGGAACCCATCCCCCAAAAACAAACATCCTACAATGAGAGGCAAACAAAGAAACCAGAAGCAAGCAGTCACCAAATAGGTTACTGCTGAGAGAGATTTAATTGACTGTTATCCCAGACACTGAATTGATCATTCCAACAGGTATTCCCGGGAGATCTCACTTGTTTGTGATGGTGATGGCAGAGTGGAGACTCCTGGGCAGAGGTGCTGTGCCATTCACCGATGGCTTAGTCCAGGTCAAGGTGTCTGCAGACAGAGCAAGATCATTTAGAAAATACATTGTCTCTTACTCTAATGAATCAGTCATGTCAAAGGGTTCACTGTTAATCATTTGGTAATACTGTTAACTCAATAGCCTACCAATGTCAAGAGTCCATAGATCTCCCAGACGACAGCCACTCATCCCTCCATAGATGATCAGGTGAGATTTCTTGCTCTCCTTTTCTGTGTACACTACAGCAGTGTGGCTCTCACGAGGAGGTGGCAAAACGCCATAAGTAATTGGTATATCCCAGCCCACAACACTGGAGCCAGCACGAAGCTCCAGGGTGTACAGATCATTCAGGTATCTAGTGACGAGAGATTTCAGTCAGAATGTCTTTCCAATTGCTTACTATCAGTGCTTGACTTGGACTGAAATACACTACAGGTCAAAAGTAATAGAACACCTACTCATTCAAGGGTTTTTCCTTTATTTTTACTATTTTCTACATTGTACACATCAAAACTATGAAATAACTCAGGTAATAACCAAAAAAGTGTTAAACAAATCAAAATATATTTTATATTTGAGATTCTTCAAATAGCCACCCTTTGCCTTGACAGCTTTGCACATGCTTGGCATTCTCTCAACCAGCTTCATGAGGTAGTCACCTTGAATGCATTACAATTAACAGGTATGCCTTGTTAAAAGTTCATTTGTGGAATGACTTTCCTTCTTAATGCGTTTGAGCCAGTTGTGTTGTGACAAGGTAGGGGGGGTATACAGAAGAAAGCCCTAGTTGGTAAAAGACCAAGTCCATATTATGACACGAACTGCTCAAATAAGCAAAGAGAAACGACAGTCCATCATTACCTTAAGACATGAAGGTCAGTCAATCACGAAAATGTCAAGAACTTTTAAAGTTTCTTAAAGTGCAGTCGCAAAAACCATCAAGCGCTATGATGAAACTGGCTCTCATGAGGACCGCCACAGGAATGGAAGACCCAGAGTTACCTCTGCTGCAGAGGATAAGTTCATTAGAATTACCAGCCTCAGAAATTGCAGCCCAAATAAATGCTTCACAGAGTTCAAGTAACAGACACATCTCAACATCAACTGTTCAGAGGAGACTGTGTGAATCAGGCTTTTATGGTCAAATTGCTGCAAAGAAACCACTACTAATGGACACCAATAAGAAAAAAATACTTGCTTGGGCCAAAAAGCACGAGCAAAGAAGGAGAGTGATGGAGTGCTGCATCAGGTGACCTGGCCGCCACAATTTGTATTTTATTTTACTTTTATTTAACCAGGTAAGTTCTCATTTACAACTGCGATCTGGCCAAGATAAAGCAAAGCAGTGCGACAAACAACACAGTTACAGATGGAATAAAAACACTGGAGTGATAGATGTGCAGAAGATGAATGTGCAAGTAGAGATACTGGGGTTCAAAGGAGCAAAAAATAAATAACATGGTGATTGGATGGGCTATGTATAAGTGCAATGATCTGTGAGCTGCTCTGACAGCTGATGTTAGTGAGGGATATATGAGTCACCAGCTTCAGTGATTTTTGCAATTCGTTCCAGTCATTGGCAGCAGAGAACTGGAAGGAAAGGCGGCCAAATGAGGAATAGGCTTTGGGGGTGACCAGTGAAATATACCTGCTGGAGCGCGTGCTACGGGTGGGTGCTGCTATGGTGACCAGTGAGCTGAGATAAGGCGGGGCTTCACCTAGCAAAGACTTATAGATGACCTACATACAGGTCGCAGTAGTGGGTAGTATATGGGGCTTTGGTGACAAAACGGATGGCACTGTGATAAGACTACAACCAGTTTGCTGAGTAGAGTGTTGGAGGCTATTTTGTAAATGACATGGTCAGTTTTACAAGGGTATGTTTGGCAGCATGAGTGAAGGATGCTTTGTTGCGAAATAGGAAGCCGATTCTAGATTTAATTTTGGATTGGAGATGCTTAATCCCCCGACATCAACCAAATTGAGATGGTTTGGGATGTCGGACAGCAGAGTGAAGGAAAAGCAGCTAACAAGTGCTCAGAATATGTGGGAACTCCTTCAAGACTGTTGGAAAAGCATTCCAGGTGAAGCTGGTTGAGAGATTGCCAAGAGTGTGCAAAGCTGCCATCAAAGCAAAAGGTGGCTATTTGAAGAATCTCAAATATATTTTGATTTGTTTAACACATTTTTGGTTACATGATTCCATGTGTTATTTCATAGTTTTGATATCTTGACTATTATTCTACAATGTAGAAAAGTAAAAGATATAGAAATACCCTTGAATGAGTAGGTTTTCTAAAACTTTTGACCGGTAGTGTAGGTGCCGGGGCTCATTTTGAGTGCCGGTACGGTTTATATTTTGATGCAGGAGCTCCACAATAGAGATAATATTCTATAAGAGGAACAGGCACCCAAGCAGTATAATATTTGAGGAGCCGTTACTCAGCTCCAGTAAGCTCCTGCCCAAGTCAAGCAGTGCTTACTACAAACCATTCCACAGCATTTACATTTTTGTAATTTAGCAGTCTCTAATCATGTGTGGCTTACAGGAGCAATTGGGGGTAAGTGCCTTGCTCAAGTGCACAGCGGCAGATATTACACCTAGTCTTAACCGCTAGGCTACCTGCTGCCCCATCAGTTTTTCCTGTTACTCCACTGGTCACATTTCACATCTCCTTCTTACAGCAACTGTACCTAGGGATGTTGTTTTTGGGATCCTCGCTGTCATTAGCCAGCCCTCCAAACAGGAAGCACTTGTTGCCCACCAGAGAGAAACTGTGGCCAAGTCGAGCACAGGGAGGTGGGCCATTTTTAGGAGACTTAGCTTTTAACTTTTTCCATTCCCATCTGCTGGCCTGAACAAGAAAAAGCATACAAGAAAAAAATGCAAAATACGATAGCATGCTGTAATCCAGTAATCATAATAATCTATTCATAAGTACTTAGACAGCCATTTCCGCCCTGGTTTTATTGCTACCAATGTTTAGAGCAAGAGTGTGCTGTAAGCATTCCATTACCTGTAGCTCATAGAGATCGTTGCTGTATTTTCCATATTCCACCATTCCACCAAACACCAGAAGCCGGGTGCCATCACAAACAAAACCGTATGCAGCACATCCAGGGGGAATATCACCACGAACCGCAGGGATAAACCATTGGTTTGTTGCTAGATTAAATAAGTAGAGGTTAGTCTGTGTGTGACAGTGTTGGGTGGTCAAGTGCTAGGTTGGCCTATGATGTGAGGGCGAACGCTCTTTGAGTAAATATTTACTTGAGCACGATCCAAGCATCTCTGACAAATGCAGCCTGCATCTTCAGGCCAGGTCTGTCACCTGAGAAGTGCATGTTGCATATTCTATACATTGTACTTATATCTGCATAACCCAAAGATGAAAAACAACAACTGAAATGTCAATTGTAACATCCTTTCTCCCTCATAAAAACGAAACATAGACAATAAGAAGAATGTAAGACTTTTATAGTTGTGCATGTTGACTACATGTGTCACACTATCATAAAAAATGGGAATTGCTGTCTTTCTTGTGAACAATATGTTCAAATAGGCCTAACTAACTTTGCTACTCAGGAAAATATCAGTAGTCATGTGAACAGAAATTGCGTGCATCCATTACAACATGCACATGTGATGAAGCATAATTTAGTGTTCAAAACAGTACTTCTGTCTTCCATTTTATTTTAGCGCGCCATTTATATTTGTGCACTTTCAGTTCTGTACCACCAGACGGCGACAGTTTCCCAGGAAATATGTCAGGCTACATTTCCCGCTAAATTATCTTACCGGTGTTGTAGACATGCAATTCATCCACAATTCCTTCATTTCCTCCTCCAAAAACCACCATCAATTCCTTTATAGCAACGGCTCTGTGACCATGTCTGGGCCGAGGCACAGGCCCAGACCATCCTAGAACCCGCTTCCATCGTGGCTGCAGAGCTGAGCCAGTGGTCCCAGACACCATGGAACCAGGAAATGTCATGTCCTCTTAAGATGACAAAAACAATACAGTAAAAAGAGCATCCAGATCAATATTGACAAGTTCTGATCAGGTCTATTGTTGATACTTGCGAAGTGAAGCAAAAACACAAGACACATTTTGCAATGTGAAGACTGCACGCGCAATCGATTTCTGGGACCAAAACCGATGCATTGACAACGTACATGAATAATATTGTAATTGTAAACTCAAGGGAAGCAGCCATTTTACTAACGCTTCACAAAAAGGGCTATTATTACCACAATACACCTAATACGAACTAAAGATTATTATAAATATGTATTCGACACCACAACGTATAACAAAGGTGTATTGTACTTCCTTCTAAATGTCATGTTTTTTGCCGTAGCATTTTGCAGTTAAAACTGAAGCAATCAGAGTGCCACTCCATGGGAGCCGCCATCTTGTAACAACCAAACAAACCTCCGCCAGTCTGAAAAATGGCGGAAGAGAATACAAATGAAAAATACAAATACCGGTGTTAGATTAAACCTTAATTTAGCTGCTGCTTCATCAAGAACGTGCACCAGCTATGTCCCACTACAGTCATATTGGTAAATATGTGGATGAAATGTACCACAATTAAATACTCGTAAAGCATTTGTAATTAGACCCCAGTTTACTGTGGATTGCTATTTTCATGCTTCTCTGGGAGTCGCCATATTGTCACACATTCATTCAATCTGTCGCCGATTCTGCTTCACATTAACACTGTATTCAACTTTAAATGGGAATGGAATACAAGCCAGATGCACACCATCATTTGAAATGTGGAATTTTGGCAACACATCAATTGCAAAACCGCGCGTCCACTAAAGTAATGGCTAACTAGCTAGGTTAACGTAGCCAGCTGGCTAACAATGTTAGCTTGCGAGAAAACTGTACTAGTACAGCGTCATGCACCGATTACATGCAATTCAGTTAGATAAATATACGTGTATTATATAGCCATCGTAATGCAATTCAACATATCTTATTCAAATAAGCTGAATTGTATTCAATATCATACGAAGTGTTGTTATTTATCATGCCGTGTATGAAATCGGCCTACTTTTAAGCTCCCTCAAGAAAAATGGCCGAGCAGTCTGCCACAACAAAACCCCTATAGTCACAAAACATGACGTCTATAATACGAATTACTTACTTCGTTCGACGCACTATTTTCAATTAGATGATGTGAGGGTCTACTCTTGAATCACTAGTCCAAGTTCATTCGATTCGTGATTAAGTATTCCCTCTCATGCCTGCCTGGAAGCTGCCATCTTCTTGACAACCAAAAGGGGAGGAAAATACAGCGATTTGGCGTCACCCAAAACAATCATGGCGACTGGTATAGAAACATCACCAATTAATGCATATTAGAGTAAACGAACCGTGCATTTTCAATTCAAAACAACCTACATAATTTCGTTTGAGATTTTTGAAATGGGCATTTACATTTAGACATTAAAACATTTTCTTTAGCTCGTTGGAAGTTATTATACTTGCACATGCTACATTGTCCCTTACTAAAGATGGCGACCTACACAACAAACTCATTGCAGATTTCTATCAGTTTAGTACACGATTAAAGAAATATAAGATATGTGCTATTGGTGTTCTCTAAATTACATATAACAAAACACAAAATCAAGTGTGCATAATGAACATTTCATTTTTGGAGAATTTACAGTCCCATTCAACAACCCAGTGGATGCTAATTGCCATGTACCCCCCACACTTTCAATAAGTGAAAAAGCCATGGCGCATTTCCAGGCAGGGTTCACCCAAAGCAGGCCACTGGCACTTTTCAGCGTTCATATACATAGGCAAAAACAATGGCTAACTAGCACCCGCCTCACAAAGTAACTTGTTTGATTATGCAGAAGTTGCTGATTCTGCTCTTCACAAGTCCTCACTGTCAGCCCTAGCTATAGAAACACAATTTCCTTAGTACAGTACAGTGGCAACACGTCAGGTAATAGAGCCCCACCTGTTTAGCTAAGGAAGGCTCCAAGATGGCAGCTTGAGCACACACTTCCTACCGAGATCTACATAACTTTTGTAAGATTGTGAAAAGTGTATTATTTTGAACTACCAAAGTAATACTTTGCTTGCTAAAAACACCAGGTTATTGATGATTTTCCAAAATTTCACAGCGTGCTGACAGAAAGAGAGATCTTATGGCTACCTCCTCAGCTAGAAATGCTCAGGCATCATCCAATGTCGATACACAGGAGGCAAATGCTTTGATTGACAACTGTCACAACTATACTGGCCTGACAGACTCTATGACACTTACTGTGTCAGACAAGGATTTTCCTTCTTTGCCTATAACCCCAAGCAAATCTCCAGCTTCCAAAAAAGGCATGTTTGAACTGGGCCCAGATGCCGCTGCCAATAATGATGTTATCGCCACTCTTTCCAGGCTCATCACTGCAAGGGTCGATGCCATAGAGAAAATGTTATTTATTTTTTATTTCACCTTTATTTAACCAGGTAAGCTAGTTGAGAACAAGTTCTCATTTGCAACTGTGACCTGGCCAAGATAAAGCATAGCAATTAGACACATACAACAACACAGAGGTACACATGGAATAAACAAAACATACAGTCAATAATACAGTAGAATACAGAAAACAAAAAGTCTATATACAGAGATTGCAAATGAGGTAAGATAAGGGAGTTAAGGCAATAAATAGGCCATGGTGGCGAAGTAATTACAATATAGCAATTAGACACTGGAATGGTAGATGTGCAGTAGATGAATGTGCAAGTAGAGATACTGGGGTGCAAAGGAGCAAGATAAATAAATAAATAAAATACAGTATGGGGATAAGGTAGATAGATGAGCTGTTTACATATGGGCTATGTACAGGTGCAGTGGTCTGTGACAACGCAATGAAAATCGAAAACTTAACAAAAACTGTTGACTTTGCATGCATGAAAATCAAGGATGATAAGAAGAAGGTCGCCCACATCGAAAAGCGTGTTGAAAAGGAGGAGGGAAAGATGGTATTGTGTCAAAGAATCGCGGAACTCGAAAGCTACTCCAGACCGTGGAATCTGAGACTGTATAGAGTTCCGGAGGCAGATGGGGAGAACGTGCGGCAAGAGACCATCAACGTCTGCCGAGCTATTCCTACTTGAGGAGAAGGCTACGCTAACAGATGTTGTCGACGCTGTACATCGCCTCGGCACGAGAAGGCAGGGTGACTCCAAGCCCAGAGGTGTCATTCTCCAGTTCACATCACGGTTCTACAGGGATGCCACTTGGAAAGCAGCCAAGAAATCTACCTTCCTACTCAACAACCTGCTTTAGCGGTTTGCTGAAGACCTCTCGAAAGCAGACAGAGAAACTGGTCAGCTGTGGGAAAAGAGGGGAAAGCGGCTTACTTAATCGGAGGGCACGCTTTCATCTACGGATCTGAAATCAACCTTCCTCCTTGAGGACTGTCATAGACTGCCTGGTTGTCAACATAGGCTACCTAGATAGCTACCTCAAATATGAGCAGATCCCACTCCCGGCTCTAAGGTGATTTAACTTTCGTTCGAATTGCACAGGACTACAGGAGTAATGGATATTTACTATTTTATTTGTTTTCTCACTTCTGATATCATTACCTGCAGTATAGTCAGTGAGCAAGCTCTTTGTTGTTTCTTGTTTTGGCAGATATCTTTGTTATGCTAAACTATTTTCACTCAATAATTTATATCTATATGGTGTGCAAGACTGGTTTCTTAACATTCTTACTCGATTTGCGATTGTTGTTTAGCTCGTAATACTTTCTGTTCTATATTCCACTTTGTCGTTGTCTATAGTTTCACTCAATGTTTTTTTCAGGAGTCCCATTCAGTTTCTACCTATGTCAACTTCTGGAGATCTCAGTGGGGAAATGATGTATGGCTCTCTCATGGTTCTGAACACTGCTGCAGTTATCACTCTAAATAATAATTTCAATGGAAGTATTTTGTACTCCGACTGTGACCCTTTTGGTCACTTTCTTTGTCTTGTTATCAACTGTAACAACATCATTATTATTATTACTAACATTTATGGGTACAATTCCAAACGTGAAAATGATCAGTTTCTTGAATCTTTGGAAAAACGTATTCTCCATTGGCTAACCAAGTTCCCTAATGCTTACTTATAGTTGGTGGGGATTTTAATATTTCTCTGAATAATTCAATTGATAGATGACCTCCGGGAAAGGTTTGGTATTATAGATATAGTGGAGAGTAAAGTTTCCTAATGACAAGTCTTTCACTTGGAGTAATAAGGCACGCTCCAGACAATCACTCATAGATTTTTGGTTTATAAATGTTTTTATAGACAGGGTATTTCTGTTAACATCCTTGCCACTCCCCTTACTGATCATAGAGCTATTTATATTGACATTAAACTTATTATCTCTGATAATGGCCTTGGCAGAGCATCCTACTGGAAGTTTAATAGTGCTATATTAACATGAGTTGGTCAAGATGGAGATAAACAATTTAATTACACACTTCTGGAACAAAGCTATAAATTACAATTCATACAGTAATAACTATGAGCTTTTTTTAATATGAGGTTGGAAAATATTTAACAAAATATGGGAGTATTCTTGCTAAGATGAGGAGAGCTGAAGAAGAAAGTGTAATTACAAAGATCACCTCTCTTGTTCAAAAGCCTGTTGAAAGTCTCTCAGAGGAGGACAAATCTGTTCTGTTTGAGCTACAACACAAGTTGGATGATATGTATAAACTGAAAGCAGAGGAAGCCTTTGTCAGATATAGGAAGAAGAGGCTAGAGGAGTGTGAACAAAATGCATCTTATTTGTTCAGGTTAGAAAAATACAACTCCCAAAAGAATACAATTCAACAATTACATATTAATGGTCTCATCATAGATGATCCCAAATTAATCTCCGACTTTAGTTGCAACTTCTACAGGAATGTATATAATTCTAAGAATTGTGAAGATTCCTCAACTCTTTTTTTCTTTTTACTCTCTGGTGGATGTGAAATTGTTTGGGGAGGCTGAGAGGGAACAGTGTGATGACCCTATTATAGTTGAAGAGATCATTTATTCTATTGAACACCTGAAAAAGAATATGTCTCCTGGGACTGGTGGTATATCTACTGAGTTTAGTTAGCCCCATTTCTGTTGGAGGTTTTTTCTGAAAGCATTGCAAATAATGCTCTCCCTCCCAATTTGACTCAAGGTCTGATTACATTAATACCTAAGCCCAAGAAAAATTTGCTTTTCCTCAATAATTGGCATCCAATCTATCTGCTCAACAACGACTATAGAAGAAACCCAATCTGGCTTCATGAGGAATAGACATTTATCTAATAATATCCAACTGGTGTTAGACCTTATTGACTATTCTGATCTAATCTTCGAAGATAGTTTTATTGTCTTTTTAGACTTTTATAAAGCCTTCGATACAGTGGAACATGAGTTTCTATTTCTCTCCCTTGAGAAATGTGGTTTTGGGGAATTCTTTTGTAGTACTATTAAAACTCTTTATATGAACGGGTACAGTTCCATTAAATTAAAGCATGGCACTTAGATTTGATTTGAAAATAGGAATTAGGCAAGGTTGCCCAATTTCGCCTTACCTCTTCCTGCTTGCAACCCAGCTTCTAACAAGTTCTGTTAAATCCAGCGATATAAATGGATCTTTATTGCTGACAAGAGATATTATCATAAGTCAGCTTGCAGATTACACCACACTCTTTTTGAAAGATGCTGACCAGATTCTTAGAGCAGTCGATGTGATAAATATTTTTTCCAAAGCATCTGGTCTTTGTCTAAACCTTAATAAGTGTGAATTGTTTGCTGTTAAAGACTGTGTGATACCCTCTATATGCAATATTCCAGTCAAGGAACAAGTAACATACCTTGGGATTACCATATCGAAGGATCAACAGGAAAGATGCTCAGAAAATGTCAAACCTATTATTGAAAAAAACAAAAAGAAGTTGAACTATTGGTTGCTGAGGGATTTATCCTTGAAAGGTTGAGTATTGCTTTCTAAAGCAGAAGGTATCTCCAGACTTACTTAAGCAGCCCAGTCCCTATCTTGACAACAAAATAGGTAAAGCGGTTGACCAGAGGCTTTTCAACTTCATCTGGAAAAATTGTACACATTATGTTAGGAAATCTGTTGTTATGAACACATATGAATATGGTGGTCTCAATTTTTTTGATTTTCCTACTTTGAATAATACTTTTAAGATAAATTGGGCTAAACATTTCTTAAAGAATCCGACTTCAATTTGGAATCTCATCCCTCATTAAATCTTCTCCCGTTTTGGTGGCTTCAATTTTATGTTACTTTGTAGCTATAACGTTGATAAGATTCCTACAAAATTATCTGCTTGTGGTTCATTGAACAAGCATGGGAAACAGTGTTTAAATTCTTTACAATGAAGATCTGTGAAGTTATTTGGATTTTTACGAAATATCTTTGAAAGACAGGGTCCTGAAAAAGATGGGTTTTTTTTGCTGAGTTTATAACCAGACCTTACCTGCTTGACCTACCCTCGCTTAATCCAGTTGACTCTCCAATAAGAAAAATGTGTTTCTTGTTGCTCCCTCAGAACAACAGATCTATACGTGCTTTATTTCAAAAGGATATTGTATCCATTCTTTATGTCCCAACTTACTGCAATACATTTGTCAATAACATCTGTTGGGAAAAGTCTGGTTGTTACAACACAAATACTTGCTTGTTAACAAGATTATAGAGGTCTCTTTCAGAATGATCCATAAGTATTACCCTGTGAAAAATTACCTGAAGAAACTCAAAAAAGACATTAACTGTAATTTTTGTGTTGAGCATCCAAAAACAGTTTTGCATTTATTTTGCCATTTATGTAAACAAATTATGAAAAGGTATTCAGAGTTTTATAATTGTTAATATTCTTGATGACTTTTGTTTTTTTATGGGAGAATGTGCTGCTCGATTTCCTTAACAATAATACGGATAAAGAAAAACAATTTTATCTCATAAATCTAATTGTGCTAATGGCAAAATTTCATATTCATAAATGTAACTTCACTACTAAAAAAACTCTTCCGTGTTTTCTATAAGGAATTTGACCAGTACATTAAGACCTTTCTTATTAGAAGAATGTAGAATGCTGTTTAAACAGTCAATGTGTGTTTCTTTAAAGGTCTTTGTATAATCTGTAATTTGTTGTACCCCCTAGCATATGTTATCATTGTCTGTTTGTATACTTATTGTATGTATACTGTTTTTTCTGCTATATATATATATATATATATATTTTTTTTTTTTTAAATAAAACCTGTTTAGCTAAAAATATATATAATTATTTAGCCTGTTTTGCATGTTATTTTGGCGTTAATATGTGTCACCTATCAGTTTGCGAACAATGTAAAAAAGAAATAAATATTATTGAGTTCATAAAGCCGCATACAAACATGGTCTCTTTTTTGCTCCAAAATGCAGGTGTTTCAGCCTAGCTCAGGGCTTTCTGTGGTGGTGGGGCAGCCAGCGGAAAATACAGAGCGTATTTGGTTGGTAATGTTCTCTAGTGGCGCCGTGATTGGCTCAGTGTTCTGTCACTCATGGGGACACTACGTCACGTCAAAATCTACAGGGAGAGCTTGAAAATTCAAGCCCCTTGGGTGCTGCCATAGATTTACATTAGAAATGCCCATCCCTTAATGCTCAAGGTCATTGGCCATAGATAAAAGGACGTCAAATCACGTTATATCTACCATAGCTTTGATTGGACTGATCATGTCCACATCAAACTTTCAAAATCAACAATCTACTGGCAAATCCTTTTCGATCCTTATCATATATAGAGAAATTATATATTAAACGTATCGGTGCTAATCAGCAATTGAACATAAACATTACACAACAAGTTGGAAATTGCAATTTCAACAATGAGTGGTTTGGAAGGAATTAGTGGCTTACTGCAAGAGTTGCAAAGCAATCACTAGCCTGTTATTCAGTAAAATATATATATATTTCACCTTTATTTAACAGGTAGGCTAGTTGAGAACAAGTTCTCATTTACAACTGCGACCTGGCCAAGATAAAGCACAGCAGTTCGACACATACAACACAGAGTTAAACATGGAATAAACAAAACATAGTCAATAATACAGTAGAAAAAGAAAGCAAAAAGTCTATATACAGTGAGTGCAAATGAGGTAAGATAAGAGAGGTAAGGCAATAAATAGGCCAAGGTGGCGAAGTAATTACAATGTAGCAATTAAACACTGGAATGGTAGATGTGCAGAAGATGAATGTGCAAATAGAGATACTGGGGTGCAAAGGAGCAAGATAAATAAATACATACAGTATGGGGATGAGGTAGTTGGGTGGGCTATTTACAGATGGGCTATGTACAGGTGCAGTGATCTGTGAGCTGCTCTGACAGCTGGTGCTTAAAGCTAGTGAGGGAGATATGAGTCTCCAGCTTCAGTGATTTTTGCAGTTCGTTCCAGTCACTGGCAGCAGAGAACTGGAAGGAAAGGCGGCCAAAGGAGGAATTGGCTTTGGGGGTGACCAGAGAGATAAACCTGCTGGAGCGCGTGCTACGAGTGGGTGCTGCTATGGTGACCAGTGAGCTGTGATAAGGCGGGGCTTTACCTAGCAGAGACTTGTAGATGACCTGGAGCCAGTGGGTTAGGCGACGAGTATGAAGCGAGGGCCAGCCAACGAGAGCGTACAGGTCGCAGTGGTGGGTAGTATATGGGGCATTGGTGACAAAACGGATGGCACTGTGATAGACTGCATCCACTTTTTTGAGTAGGGTGTTGGAGGCTATTTTATGAATGACATCGCCAAAGTCGAGGATCGGTAGGATGGTCAGTTTTACGAGGGTATGTTTGGCAGCATGAGTGAAGAATGCTTTGTTGCGAAATAGGAAGCCAATTCTAGATTTAATTTTGGATTGGAGATGCTTAATGTGAGTCTGGAAGGAGAGTTTACAGTCTAACCAGACACCTAGGTATTTGTAGTTGTCAGAACCGTCCAGAGTAGGACGGGCGGGCAGGTGCGGGCAGTGATCGGTTGAAGAGCATGCATTTAGTTTTACTTGCATTTATGAGCAGTTGAAGGCCATGGAAGGAGAGTTGTATGGCATTGAAGCTTGTCTGGAGGTTAGTTAACACAATGTCCAAAGAAGGGCCAGAAGTATACAGAATGGTGTCATCTGCGTAAGAATGTGATGATTGACAGAGTCGAAAGCCTTGGCCAGGTCGATGAATACGGCTGCACAGTAATGTCTCTTATCGATGGCGGTTTTGATATCGTTTAGGACCTTGAGCGTGGCTGAGGTGCACCCATGACCAGCTCTGAAACCAGATTGCATAGCAGAGAAGGTACGGTGGGATTCAAAATGGTCAGTGATCTGTTTGTTAACTTGGCTTTCGAAGACCTTAGGGAGGCAGGGTAGGATAGATATAGGTCTGTAGCAATTTGGGTCTAGAGTGTCTCCCCCTTTGAAGAGGGGGATGACCGCGGCAGCTTTCCAATCTTTGGGGATCTCAGACGATACGAAAGAGAGGTTGAACAAGCCAGTAATAGGGGTTGCAGCAATTTCGGTGGACAGTTTTAGGAAGAGAGGGTCCAAATTGTCTAGCCCTGCTGATTTGTAGGGGTCAAGATTTTGCAGCTCTTTCAGAACATCAGCTATCTGGATTTGGGTGAAGGAGAAATGGGGGAGGCTTGGGCAAGTTGCAGTGAGGGGTGCAAGGGCTGTTGACCGGGGTAGGGGTAGCCAGGTAGAAAGCATGGCCAGCCGTAGAAAAATGCTTATTAAAATTCTCAATTATCGCTGATTTATTGATGGTGACTGTTTCCAAGCCTCAGTGCAGTGGGCAGCTGGGAGGGGGTGCTCTTATTCTCCGTGGACTTTACAGTGCCCCATAACGTTTTGGAGTTAGTGCTACTGGATGCAAATTTCTGTTTGAAAAAGCTAGCCTTTGCTTTCCTAACTGCCTGTGTATATTGGTTCCTTACTTCCCTGAAAAGTTGCATGTCGCGGGGGCTATTCGATGCTAATGCAGTACGCCACAGGATGTTTTTGTGCTGGTCAAGGGCAGTCAGATCTGGAGTGAACCAAGGGCTTTATCTGTTCCTGGTTCTACATTTTTTTTATGGGGCATGCTTATTTAAGATGGTGAGGAAAGCTCTTTTAAAGAATAACCAGGCATCCTCTACTGACGGAATGAGGTCAATATCCTTCCAAGATACCCGGACCAGGTCGATTAGAAAGGCCTGCTCGCTGAAGTGTTTTAGGGAGCGTTTGACAGTGATGAAGGGTGGTCGTTTGACCGCGGACCCATTACGGACGCAGGTAATGAGGCAGTGATCGCTGAGATCCTGGTTGTAGACAGCAGAGGTGTATTTGGAGGGCAGGTTGGTTAGGATGATATCTATGATGGTGCCCGTGTTTACAGATTTGGGGTTGTACCTGGTAGGTTCATTGATAATTTGTGTGAGATTGAGAGCATCCAGCTTAGATTGTAGGATGGCCGGAGTGTTTAGCATGTCCCAGTTTAGGTCACCTAACAGCACAAGCTCTGAAGATAGATGGGGGACAATCAGTTCGCATATGGGGGCCAGGGCACAGTTGGGGGCAGAGGGTGGTCTATAGCAAGCAGCAATGGTAAGAGACTTGTTTCTGGAAAGGTGGATTTTTAAAAGTAGAAGCTCAAATTGTTTGGGCAAAGACCTGGATAGTATGACAGAACTCTGCAGGCTATCTCTGCAGTAGATTGCAACTCCGCCCCCTTTGGCAGTTCTATCTTGTCGGAAAATGTTATAGCTAGGGATGAACATTTCAGGGTTTTTGGTGGTCTTCCTAAGCCAGGATTCAGACACGGCTAGGCCATCCAGATTGGCAGAGTGTGCTAGGGCAGTGAATAAAACAAACTTAGGGAGGAGGCTTCTAATGTTAACATGCATGAAACCAAGGCTTTTACGGTTACAGAAGTCAACAAATGAGAGCGCCTGGGGAATGGGAGTGGAGCTAAGCACTGCAGGGCCTGGATTAACCTCCATCACCAGAGGAACAGAGGAGGAGTAGGTTAAGGGTACGGCTAAAGGCTAACAGAACTGGTCGTCTAGTACGTTCAGAACAGAGAGTAAAAGGAGCAGATTTCTGGGCGTGGTAGAATAGATTCAAGGCATAATGTACAGACAAAGATATGGTAGGATGTGAGTACAGTGGGGGTAAACCTGTGCATAGAGTGACGATGAAAGAGATATTGTCTCTAGAAATAGCATTTAAACCAGGTGATGTCACTGTGTGTGTGGGAGGTGGAACTAAATTGTTAACTGAGGCGTATTGAGCAGTGCTAGAGGCTCTACATTGAAATAAAGCAATAGTTACTAATCAAAACAGCAATGGACAAGGCATATTGACGTAAGGGAGAGGCATGCGTAGCCGGGTGATCATAGGAGTCCAGTGCGTGGCTTCAGGCAGCTAGCAGGCCGGGGCTAGCAAGCTAGCAGAAGGGCCTTAGAGGGACGATGCGATGGAGGAAAGTCTGTTGTGGCCCCCTCGTGCTGTTACATTGGCGGCCTGATCAGCAGGGCTCCGTGTGGTAAACCAGGCCAATTGGCAAAATAGGTATAGTGGCCAAAGAGTTTGTCCGATGGACCTCTTAAGCTAACAGTCCGATGTGCTCTAGATAGCTAGTGGGCCGCGGCTAACAGGCTAGCGGATGGGCATTCAGGGGGGCGTTAGCTGCGATAATCCAGGTGAAGAAAAAAAAAAGGTTCAGAGCTTGCGGTAGGAATCTGGGAGGGGGGGTGAGTCCGATTTGCTCATGGAGAGGGTGTGCGGTCAGACTTCAGTGAGTTTAACTACTTAGGGAGTGGTGGGGCGCCCCACTCCCGACACTACCCGGTGAAATACAAGGCGCCAGAGGGTAGCACCTCCAATATTTTACCTTTAGCATAAATTCATAAACCATCGTGGTTCACACAAAACACATTTCACAGCGAAAACAAATCCCTTACCTTTTTAAGAACTTCTGCTGAGGGCTTCCCAAGTGTCCAACGAAGACATCCAATGGTTCTTTTGTTAGAAAAAGTCATTTATTATATCCATAAATCTCAGTTTGGTTGGTGCGTTATGATCAGAAAATACAGCGTTCCCTCGCCCATTGAACCGTATAGAGAACTCGTTCAACCTATACACTTGTCCAAGAACAATCAAACGTCATTGATAATGTATCCTTAGGAACACTTTTATGTCAGGGTCTTAGATTTATGTTTGGCCACTAGAGGTCCCCATTGCGTCTTTGGTTAGTTTTCAGTCTCTGTCATTAGGTCTTATTGTTGTCACCTGTGCCTTGTTCCCTGTTTGTGTATTTAAGTTACCCTTCTCCTGAGTTCTTTGCTGAGTGTTTCTATGCCATGACCGTGTCTAGGTCATTCCCATGCTGTGTCTCCTTTGGAGTGTCCTTATTCTACTTCGTGTACCTGGTAGGGTTCTTTTGTTTTGTTTTATTTACTTTTGTTATTTGACATTTTTGGAGTTCTCACGGTTCTTTGAATCTTTTTCTAATTCCTTTTGGATTATCTTTGGACTTTTTGTTTTCTCTCTTTGGAACCTTTTGTCATACCTTTTTTGTGAAGGTTTTTGGAGTAAATTTTTTGGTAACATCCTAGGAATGTTTGGATGTCCCTTTATAATTGAATAAAAGATTAAGACATTCCCCAGGACTATCTGGATTTCTGCATTTGGGTTCACCTTTTTGACGGTTCAAGTTTTCATTCTAGTCCTAACCCTGAGGCCTGACACTTATGTATATTTCAACCGGATTATAAACTGGGCGATAGGAAAGGAAAAAACCACAGCTCGCGCAAGCCAGTGAACACGCATCCTCTTCTGTTTACATCCGATGACCACTTCCCAATTCTTCTTCCATTACCATCCAGAGCAACTAAATATAATCAAAACACTGTCTAGAGACTGTTGACATCAAGTGGAAGCAATAGGTACTGAAATCTTACTCCCTTATATGGTCATTTTCAATAGGGAGGGTTTTAAAATGAGGCAATGTGTCAAATACACTTTCCAGGACAGAAATTCCTCGGGTTTTCGCCTGCTATATCCGTTATGTTATACTCACAGACAATATTTTAACACTCTTAGAAACTTCAGTGTTTCCTATCCAATAGTACTAATTATGTGCATATCCTAGGCATTTTACTTTGGGCACGCCAGACTCTCCAAAACCGTCACCTCGGGAGCTGCTCCCTAAGAAGTTAAGACAACTGGGAATGAGCTCCGACTTGGAAAACACGTTTTGACTGGTCATCCAACTCGGAATTCCAAGTCGGGAACTCTGCCTCTTTCTAGAGCTCCGACCTGAAGATCACGTCATGATTTGACCTTGTTTTTTTCCCCCCAGAGTTCCCGGTTGTCTTGAAAGCACCATCAATCCAGAGAATGCCACACTTTGATGACAAAGTTTGAGTCCAAAAATGAGTCCAATAATGTCTTGTATGCTGCTGCATAAATTATGTAATATGCTTGGGAGATATGTATACTGTAGCTATGAAAGTAATACTAAGTGTATGTTGTGTAGTAAGCTGTTAGTAGCCCATGTGCCACCCTAATCATTTGGTCCCTTTCCCCCCCTCATAACTTAGCCTACTGTTCTGACTTGGTGGTGCACATGTAGCCTATAGCCTGTTATAGAGAAATATCAGTCTGCTTATATGCCCCCTTTATTTATCCTACGGTTCTGATTTGGTGTACAGGGAGAATACTGTATGAACGGCCCATGTTCTGAATTCTGTAACTGTACAGTAACTGTACATTTAAAAAATGCTGAACAAATAGTTAAATTGATTATGTCCATCTTAGCTTGCTCATTAATGTATTATCAAAATGACGGATTGCCTATTATCCCCTCGCCGTTCCCTTATGCCATAGTTTGCACATCTCAATTTTCAGTAGAATCCACATTTGTTAAAGAAAGTCAGCCATATCAGCTATGTTTTTTTAAAAGGCAGTAAATGATCCTGAATGAACTGTTTTGCTGTCAGACAGAGCTCCACTGATAGCCAGGTGTAGCAGTGGTAAGGATTCACTCTATGGTGCTGAAAAGAAAGCTCTGCTGTTGGGACAGCTTTATGTAGGCCATAACAGTTCGTGGGCACCGTTTGTCACCATTATAGTGAAATGAATGTATTCTTTAGTGTTGTGGTGTGTTGTGTTGTGTAGTGGCTTTGCTGGCATGCATCAAATACTACTTTGAGTTTGCCCCACCAAGATATACAAGTCACCACTGGTACAGTATAAGATAAGGGTGTATGCTCTAGCACAGGTGTATATATATATATATATATATATATATAAAAAAAAAAAAGACATTTTCAAACAGTCCATTTATATTTTCCAACGGGGCTATACATTTGGGGGAGTTTTTTTTCTCATCTGAGTAGCCTCGTTTCACTGCCCAAAATAAAATGAAACCATCTAGTGTTCAGCGAAATTATCAAGGCACAAGGTGAGACCCAGATGCAGACACAGGAGGCAGATGGTTGGAGTCTTACAATGTTTATTAATCCAAAAGGAGTAGGCAAGAGAATGGTCATGGACAGGCAAAAGGTCAAAACCAGATCAGAGTCCAGGAGGTACAGTGTGGCAGACAGGCTCGTGGTCAAGGCAGGCAGAATGGTCAGGCAGGCGGCTACAGAGTCCAGAAACAGGCAAGGGTCAAAACCGTGAGGGTTAGAGAAAGGAGAATAGCAAAAAGCAGAAGAACGGGAAATCGCTGGTTGACTTGGAACATACAAGACGAACTGGCACAGAGAGACAGGAAACACAGGGATAAATACACTGGGGAAAACAAGCGACACCTGGAGGGGCTGGAGACAGTAACGAGGACAGGTGAAACAGATCAGGGTGTGACAGAAATAACAACACAATGTCAAATACAAGTAGCCTAGTCAAATAATTAACATCCAATCACATTAACTGTTACTCTCTCACGGGAATTACACTAACGGTCAGTATGTAGCCAAATGTAGCTGCTGCTCATGTTGGTATCTGTATGGTGCAAAAGCCATGACAGGGAGACATAGTGGAGTGGTAACATGCGTGCAAGCAGTTGCTCCCGAAGGCATTTGGGGACACTGCACCATCCACCGAGAGGCTCTTGCTGCCAAGGGAATGCCTGACAGCTTGAAAGATGTTTTGGACACTACAGTAAAAATGGTAAAAACTTTGATAAAGCAAGGCACCTGAACTCACGTATAATTTCTGCAATGATTTTCTGCAATGATATGGGCAGCGACCATGTAACGCTTTTACAACATACAGAAGTGCGCTGGTTATCAAGGGGCAAAGTATTGACACGTTTTTTTAAATTGAGAGACGAGCTTAAAGTTCTCTTTACTGACCATAATTTTCACTTGTCTGACCGCTTGCATGATGACGGGTTTCTCACATGACTGGCCTATCTGGGTGATGATTTTCTCGCCTGAATGATCTGAATCTAGGATTACTATATTCAATGTGCGGGACAAAATTGAGGCTATGATTAAGAAGTTGAAGCTCTTCTCTGTCTGCATTAACAAGGACATCACACATTAATGTATTATTTTTTGTGTGCAAATGAACTCAAGCTTTCGGACAATGTCAAATGTGTTATAGCGAAGCAACTGAATGTGTTAGGTGCGCAATTACGCAGGTACATTCCCGAAATGGATGAAACAAACGACTGGATTCGTTATCCCTTTCATGCCCTGCCTCCAGTCTACTTACCGATATCTGAGCAAGAGAGCCTCATCGAAACTGCAACAAGCGGTTCTGTGAAAATTTAATTTAATCAGAAGCCACTGCCAGATTTCTGTATTGGGCTGCGCTCAGTATCCTGCCTTGGTGAATCACGCTGTTAAGACACTGATGCCCTTTGCAACCACGTACCTATGTGAGAGTGTATTCTCGGCCCTCACTAGCATGAAAACTAAATACAGGCACAGATTGAATGTGGAAAATGATTTAAGACTGAGACTGTCACGCCTGCTCCCTCTCTCCCTCCCTGGCATGCGAAGGCGCCAGGCTCACCAGCATTACGCACTCCTGCCACCATCATTACGCACACCTCCCTTCCCTTGTCCACAAATTATTGGACTCACCTGGACTCAATCACCTGTTTATTACCTCCCTTATATTTGTCAGTTCCCCAGCTCTGTTTCCCGCTGTTGCATCGATTATCGTTTGTCATTGTGTACCCGTGTGCTGACACTGTTCGTGGCTTGTTCTTTGTCTGTCCCTCATTAAATGTTCTACTCGCCGTACCTGCTTTTCGACTCCAGCGTCGGTCCTTACAGTCCTTGCTGAGTTATATGCATCCTTTCAAGCCCACCCTTCTCTAACTTGTGGTGAGTTATTCACCATTTTTGATGAACAAATAAGGTTTTAAATGTAAGATAGTTAAATAAAGAGCAAGATTATTGATTATTATAATATTTTTATTTGTGTCCTGATCCTATAAGAGCTCTTTGTCACTTCCCACAAGCCAGGTTGTGACAAACTCACCTTCATTCTTATGTTTAATAAATGTATTGTATAATGTGTGTGTGTGTGTGGCAGGCTTACAATGATGGCAAAAACAACATTTGAGAGTACGCTGACCCTGGTGCTGGAGGGGGTACGTACGCAGCTGGAGGTTGAACGTTTGAAGGGGTACGGGACTTTAAGTTTGGGAACCACTGCTCTAGCGTAACACTGGTGTTACAGTCGCTCACCCATCCTACACACAAGTGTTTTGGTGCATCTTTCAATGCATTGCACACTAAAAAAGGTAAATAGCCTACCGGTACACAGTATACCGTACGGAGACAGTCACTTTATTCAAGTAACACAAGGGGGGGGAAAAGGCTGTGTAGGCTATGCATGCACTACCTCTCGTAAACCCTAGGCAGCATTCTGCCTTCTCCCCAGTGGTTAGTTTCGTCCTAGCCTGATTAATCGGGCTGTAATACACAATACTTGGTATATAGGGTCAATTCAGAAAAAGTGGGATATCATATAAACTAGGACAGCTTAGTCCTGATGTATTTATTTCTTAGTCAGACAAGTGAAAATCAAAACCATTGTTACTAAGCCCTTGCAGAGAAACCACATGATAAAAATCCCATCACTTCTTTGGTGTGAAATCAGAGAGGGGGGCAAAGCAAGCTTCAAACAGGAAGCTAACCCTGTGAAGATGTTAGAGTCTCTGTGTGAGCGCGTGTTTTCGGTTGCTCATTAGAAAAAGGGGATTTCAGTGTTTCGATTCCGCGTTTGGTTAATGAAGTTTGTCCCCCATGAGACACTGTACACAGGGGAAGCCTATTTCACTTCCTCACAATCCCCAGAATGAATCTAAGATAAAATTAATTACAGAATTCTTGAGTTGACGTTTTTGCGGAAAATGTTTTAGTTGTGCAATTTAACATCTAACTAAGGTGTTTGGTGCAGTATTTCTCAAGTAAAAGAACGTGCGTAAACAAAGTCGGGCTGCTGGGCAGGTGTGTCTCACCATCTATCAATGCTGTTGGATAGAGAGCAATCATCCCAGCTGTTCACCACATGTTAGTGGGTAAATGTACATCATCAAATCAAACTCAGTTTAAGACGAGACTATTGCCAAAATTATCCTATTTACAATTTATAGTCAATTTTGACACTAGAATAACCGTTTCTGACTCATATTGATGCCACATAGGCCGTTTTCAAAGGGATGTGTTGCTTTTTAAAGGCGTTCATGCTTTAATTATAAAACTGTCACAAATAATGCACTGTGCCAAATTGTGATATAAATGTGCATACTATATACTGGTCAAAAAAAGAAGTTGGCAATATTATGTTAACATTTTGTAATTCTGTCATATTGTTGTTGTCCTGATTTACCAACCATAGCAAGCTAAAGTAAGACAACATGGAGTAGCTACATGTGACAGTGTTATAGGCTTTTCCAATGGAGGTAAGATCCATTTTACATTAGGGACCCCCCCTGTACTTAGGTTAGGCAGGACTCTGGTTCTTGTACTACTGTTATCCTGATTAATGTACATGTATTCCAGAGTACAATGGCACCGAACAGAAAAGGTACATTCAGAATAGTGGGACACTTTTTGCATTTCTGTTATAGATTTTATGTTTAATGACTAAATGTTTGTACTTAATACTAAGAACATTCCATTCTGAAAATGTATGCAATTTTGTATAGGGTTACAAGACAAATGGCAGTCCAATTAATCTGTGTGTGCCTAGATATTAACTTGGTGTGCAGAAGTATGACTTCATTTAGGGGGTGTCTGGGAGAACAAAGAATTATTTGATTCTACCAGACACATGCGAGAGGCCCGTCCTTGAGAAGAACCTCCCAACACCTCCCAAGTTTGACTTATTTGCAAAGATTGTGATAAGGAATGAATGGGTACTGTGGGAAGACACTATGTTCTTGGAGAGCGTGGGGGGAAGAGGTGGGAATTTTGTATCTTTGTATTTCAACATTGTACCATATAATAGACTGTGTACACCTTTTTGAGCTCAGAGCTCTCCCATGAATAAATAATCCACATTTGATCATTATAGATTGGGCCTCTGTCTCATTTCAACCAGTATCTCAAATACTGGGTAACAGACAGAGTTTGTTTAATTGAAGTTCAGTTTATGAACATTGAGAACGAAATTTCTATAACAATTTCCATCTTCTGTAACCTCGATATCTATCCAACATATTATCCCAACACATGATACATTTCTGAAATCCTCAATATGATAATAAAACAACAACGTGTTATATATTATATAGAGAAAGGCCCAAAAATTGTCAATGACTCCAGTCACCCAAGTCATAGTCTTCTCTCTGTTACCGTACGGCAAGCAGTACCGGACCGCCAAGTCTAGGTCCAAAATTCTCCGTAACAGCTTCTAACCCCAAGCTGAGACTGCTGAACAATTGATCAAATGGCCACCCAGACTATTTACATTGACAACAATCAAGTCAGGAACTACAGTTGAAGTCGGAAGTTTACATACACTTAGGTTGGAGTCATTAAAACTTGTTTTTCAACCACTCCACAAATTTCTTGCTAACAAACTATAGTTTTGGCAAGTCGATTAGGACATCGACTTTGTGACAAGTCATTTTTCCAACAATTGTTTACAGACATATTATTTCATTTATAATTCACTGTTTCATAATTCCAGTGGGTCAGAAGTTTACATACGCTAAGTTGACTGTGCCTTTAAACAGCTTGGAAAATTATAGAAAATAATGTCATGGCTTTAGAAGCTTCTGATAGGCTAATTGACATAATTTGAGTCAATTGGAGGTGTACCTGTGGATGTATTTCAAGGCCTACCTTCAAACTTAGTGCCTCTGCTTGACATCATGGGAAAATCAAAAGAAATCAGCCAAGACCTCAGAAAAGAAATTGTAGACCTCCACAACTCTGGTTCATCATTGGGAGAATTTCCAAATGCCTGAAGGTACCACGTTCATCTGTACAAACAATAGTACGCAAGTATAAACACCATGGAACCATGCAGCCTGTCACGATCTCCAGAAGTGACAGACCAAGACGCAGCGATGCTTCCAGTATACATTTTTATTACGAACGTAACTGGGACAAAACAACAAAACGAACGTAACGAAGATCGTGAAGCTGAACACAACTAAACATCAGACAAGCTATGCTCAAACAATAACCCACAAAATACTATAGAAAAACCCCAAACATATATATGGATCCCAATTAAAGAGAACGACACACAGCTGCCTCTAATTGGGAACCATTACCCCAACATAGATATACAACACCTAGAACAAAAAAAAACCTACACCAAAACGAAACTAAACACACCAGCCTGTCAAAATCAGGCCTGAACGTGACACAGCCGTCATACCGCATAGGAAGGAGACACGTTCTGTCTCATAGAGATGAACGTACTTTGGTGCGAAAAGTGCAAATCAATCCCAGAACAACAGCAAAGGACCTTGTGAAGATGCTGAAGGAAACAGGTACAAAAGTATCTATATCCACAGTAAATCTAGTCTATATCGACATAACCTGAAAGGACGCTCAGCGAGGAAGAAGCCACTGCTCCAGAACTGCCATAAAAAAGCCAGACTACGGTTTGCAACTCCACATGGGGACAAAGATCGTACTTTTTGGAGAAATGTACTCTGGTCTGATGAAAAATATAACTGTTTGGCCATAATGACCATTGTTATGTTTGGAGGAAAAAGGGGGAGGCATGCAAGCCGAAGAACACCATCCCAACCGTGAAGCACGGGGGTGGCAGCATCATGTTGTGGGGGTTCTTTGCTGCAGGAGGGACTGGTGCACTTCACAAAATAGATGGTATCATGAGGAAGGGAAATTATGTGGAAATATTGAATCAACATCTCAAGACATCAGTCAGGAAGTTAAAGCTTGGTCGCAAATGGGTCTTCCAAATGGACAATGACCCCAAGCATACTTCCAAAGCTGTGGCAAAATGGCTTAAAGACAACAAAGTCAAGGTATTGGAGTGGCCATCACAAAGCCCTGAACTCAATCCTCTAGAAAATGTGTGGGCAGAACTGAAAAAGCATGTGCGAGCAAGGAGGCCTACAACCTGACTCAGTTACACCAGCTCTGTCAGGAGGAATGGGACAAAATTCACCCAATGTATTGTGGGAAGCTTGTGGAAGGCTACCCAAAACGTTTGACCCAAGCTAAACAATTTAAAGGCAATGCTACCAAATACTAATTGAGTGTATGTAAACTTCTGAGACACTGAAACACTGAGAATGTGATGAAATAAATAAAAGCTGAAATTAATCATTCTCTCTACTTTTATTCTGACATTTCACATTCTTAAAATGAAGTTGGGATCCTAACTGACCTAATTTTTACTAGGATTAAATGTCAGGAATTGTGAAAAACTGAGTTTAAATGTATTTGGCTAAGGTGTGTGTAAACTTCCGACTTCCCGGGCTGAAGGGACTTTTCATTAAGCAAATATTGAACCTAGATCAGCGCAGAAACATGGTAATTAACTACAATGGCCATAATCCATTGCACCTGTTTGTTTTTTCAGGCTCAGACACCGATCTCAGCACATGAATGACTGCCGTTGTGGCCATGAGGTGGGGGTAAGATAGTGGACAGGGGGGGAAAAATGAGAAAAGTGGAAAACATTATAAGTTAATATGGAATGGGGGGAATGCACAAGCCTTCTTGAAGATCTGATGAAGGAGAGGATGTGGAAAGTGTATTGTGCACGAGATGGGATAAAAACTGTGACTAGTTGTCCTATCCGTAGCAGGGCGCCATTAAACGGAATGATAACTGGAGTGGTGTTAAGTGTTGAGAAGGGCCAACTGAAATCAAAGATTCCAGGTGTCTGTGACATCCACCATTTGGTGCGACGCAGACCCGGTAGAGAGCATGGTGAAACAGAGAAGACAATGTCTATACTACTGAGTTTTGATGCAGAGTCTTTATCAGATAAAGTCAATTTAGGATGTGTCAGTTATCCCGTGAGAGCTTTTGTCCCAAACCCATTACGGTGTTTTAGGTGTCAAGCTTATGGTCATGTGGCAGCAGTGTGTAGGAGGGAGATTTCTAGATGTGAGAAGTGTGCAGGAGGACATGAGACAAAGGAATGTGTAGTATCTCTAGATCAGAGGTGTCCGGTGAGAGCAAGGCAGGGTGAGGTTGCCACGATCAGAGTAAGGTGTAATATTCTGAGGCAGTAAAGGAAGATGGGTCCGGGGTGAGGGATCTTAAGAGGATCCCTGTGAGTAGGCCGAGGCCAATAGAGAGTGATAGAAATAGCTTGTGTATTTTCGCGTTCATGGCCTTGAATGTCAATTGTACCGCAGGAATGGAAGTAAATCACAGAGGATAGATGTTGTGGTGTCAGCTGCAGAGACAAGCCAGTTAAGAACAAATTCTTATTTACAATAACAGCCTACCAGGGAACAGTGGGTTAACTGCCTTGTTCAGGGGCAGAATGACAGATTTTTACATTGTCTGATCAGGGATTCGATCCATCAACCTTTCGGTTATTGGCCCAATGCTCTAACCACTAAGCAACCTGCCGCCCCGAAAGTACTTGGGTGTACGAGATTTTACCGCAGAAGTTCCCGTCCTCCCAGTGTCCCGTCCTCCCAAGCTGCTGGCCTGGAGTAGAATCAGACGGGGCCAAAGTAGTGGAATAATGGTGAGGTTTTAACGGGTGCATTGTTATTTGGTAGGGCAATTTTTCTGATACACAGCCAATACAGTAGGAGGCGGCATGCACCTATTACATTTGTTTGCGGGCCGCCATAATATCAAAGAAGAAGAAGATCTCTGGCTGGATACACTTTTACGCCTGCTACGGATAGACTGCTACTGCCTGCTACTGCCTGAGCAGAGATGAGATGATGACTTTAAGCAATAAAAAATGATCAAGTAATATACACAACTGAAATATTTTATTATTTCATTGTAATAAACTATTTTTCTATTGATGTCTACCCAATGTGGACCTGACAGAGACAATAAAATATATGTAAGGTTTGGAAATTGAATGTTCATTATTTTGGGCATTAAACAGCTCTAAAATAATTTCAATGTCATTATTTCATAATTCATTAACAATTATCAAACCGAAATCAAAAACCGTGATTGTTTTTTCATAATTTAACTGAAACTGAACCGACCTCAAAAAGCACTAATCGCTCAGCACTAGCCGCCATACAATTAGGACTGTCATAATGGTGTCCCAGTTTAATTAACCATGCTGTCCCAAAATATGGTTTTGGCTCAGTGTACACAAATGGGTGTCCTAGGAATATGATATCAACATGTGTCCTTTTTGTGTGATTAGGAAACATATTAACATTTCAGAAATGTATCATGTGTTGGGCTGATATGTTGGATATATGGGCTAATATGTTGAATAGATGTCAAAAGAGGTTACAGCAGACGGAAATTCAAAAAGTGTCTTTTTTTCTTTTTCTGAATTCACCCTACAGCCTGAAACGAATGCCTGCAAAAATGTGTAAATGTTCCTTACAAGCCAGAATGTTTCATAAAATTACAATTTTCTACCAGTTAGACAAAATAACCAGAGGAAAGGATTGTTTACCTAACTTTTTGAGAGCAGGTAGGTATATGGTTTGGTTTTAAAATGTGTTTATATTGGATATTCAGTTTTGTCTTGTCAATAGCTATTGAACCAAGCATGCAATGACAATGAAAATTGTATATTCTGAATCAGGTATGATGGAGAACAACCAACATCTTTTTATTGTGTGAATTTTTTTATTTTGTTTATTTTTTCATTCAGATTTCAATCTGCAAAAAATATAAAATATTACAAGTGTGGATTGTTCCACCTGCCAACATCTCCAACCTCTTGCACTTGGTCTTTAGTGTGCCATAGGCTTATGTTCTAATTCTAATCTGCCTAATGGGGGCGCTTTCCTCCATGGAACAGAACTGCATTTTCTTATTGTGTTTGCAAAAGGTTGGCAGTGGGCAGTGTAATCAAAATGTCTCTGATATAAAAGCCTACTGAGAGTGCTTTCTTTCCTCCTCTCTGTTCTTTCATCCACATTTATGAAATGTGAAATCAAATCCCTGTTAGGCATCCAGCATGATTAAACCATGTTTGCTTTGCACTCAATTGCAATTTAAGGCCAGTGCAAATGAGCGTACCTTTTCACATTGCCTGTGCAGTCCTGTATGGGACATTTATAGAACAGGGATTTGTTTTCTCCAGTTAAGTTCATTCACATAATGTAGATGAAGGAACAGAGAGCATTACAGAGCAGCATTTCTGCCAGCCAACCCACTTGCACTCTTCCTTTTTATAGTAAGCGGATGCTCCTCCTCTCTCGGATGCTCCTCCTCTTGGCTTAAATTCCTCTGTTTCCACCTCAGTGTTTAAAACCTTTCTCTGACCTGGTCCTCTTTGTCTCAGGATTTCTGGTTACACTGTTTTCATATTTGACTTATCTGACTGTTGTACCATTAGCCTTCCTCTGTCATGTAATCTAAGCTCTGAAACAAAATACATTTGCATTATACACTGAGTGAAGAACAACTTCCTAATATTGAGTTGCATAATTGATCATAGCTTTCACCTGGATTCACCTGATCAGTCTATGTCATGGAAAGAGCAGGTGTTCTTAATGTTTTGTACACTCAATGTATATTTGCACTTACATATATATGTTTTGTACATTGTCATAGTATACGCAGACATTGACATGTGTATGTTGTTTTTTAAGAATGCATATTATGGTATGAGTAATGGAAAAGTTAGCAGGGCAATTCCACGATAACAGAATTATGCTGAAGTTTAACAAAACATACAACTCTACGCACAAGGATTACATTGAAAAATCTATACAGAAATGACTACAAAAACACATTTACTTGAAGAACTGTGGTAAGAAAATGATGGTAAAAATTATTTATGCAACCACATTTTTTCAGAAACTGTTAAATAACTGCTAGAAATTAAGATTCAAAGAGATCTGCAGAAAGAATGGGGTGTCATCTATGACATGATACATTGAGTTTGAAAAATCTTTTGTGATTATTGAACTACAGACAGTGAAGTGGATTTACACCCGGTAACAGAATTACGGTAATGTAATTACATCAATGGTCCCTGTACTACAAAGAAATGCATGATTATGGATATGAATGTCATTCTTTTCACAGTGATGTATCCTGAATAGGTACACAAAGGTAGAAATATGCAACATTATCCTTTGTATACAGTTCATTTGGAATGTATTCAGACCCCTTGACTTTTTCCACATTTTGTTACGTTACAGCCTTATTCTAAAATGGATTAAAATTCATTTTTTCCCTCATCAATCTACACACAAAACTCCATAATGACAAAGCGAAAACAGGTTTTTAGAAATGTTTGCAAATTTGTTACAAATTAAAAACAAAAATACCTCATTTACATAAGTATACAGACCTTCTGGTATGAGACTCGAAATTGAGCTCAGGTGCATCTTGTTTCCATTGATCATCCTTGAAATGTTTCTACAACTTGATTGGAGTCCACCTGTGGTAAATTCAATTGATTGGACATGATTTGGAAAGGCACACACTTGTCTATGTAAGGTCCCACAGTTGACAGTGCATGTCAGAGAAAAAAACAAGCCATGAGGTTGAAGGAATTGTCCGTAGAGCTCTGAGTCAGGATTGTGTCGAGGCACAGATCTGGGGAAGGGTACCAAAAAATGTCTGCGGCATTGAAGGTCCACAAGAACACAGTGGCCTCCATCATTCTTAAATGGAAAAAGTTTGGAACCCCCAAGACTCTTCCTAGAGCTGCCAGCCTGGCCAAACTGAGCAATCGGGGGAGAAGGGCCTTGGTCAGGGAGGTGACCAAGAACCCAATGGTCACTCTGACAGAGCCCCAGAGTTCCTCTGTGGAGATGGGAGAACCTTCCAGAAGGACAACCCACTCTGCAGCACTCCATCAATCAGGCCTTTATGGTAGAGCAGCCAGATAGATGCCCCTTCTCAGTAAAAAGGACATGGCAGCCCGCTTCGAGTTTGCCAAAAACACCTCAAGGACTCTCAGACCATGAGAAACAAAGTTTTCTGGTCTGATGAAACCAAGATCGAACTCTTTGGCCTGAATGCCAAGCGTGAAGGAAACCTGGCATCATCCCTACAGTGAAGCATGGTG
The DNA here is from genome assembly GCA_030435695.1 of Brachymystax lenok tsinlingensis. Lineage (NCBI taxonomy): Eukaryota > Metazoa > Chordata > Actinopteri > Salmoniformes > Salmonidae > Brachymystax > Brachymystax lenok. The sequence continues at coordinate 19,726,585 of CM059797.1, read as the reverse complement.
GTGGCAGCATCATGCTGTGGGATGTTTTCAGTGGCAGAGACTAGAAGACTAGTCAGGATCGAAGGAAATATGAACAGAGCACAGAGAGATCCTTAATGAAAACTTCCTCCAGAGCGCTCAGGACCTCAGATTGGGGCGAAGGTTCACCTTCTAACAGGACAACGACCCTAAGCACACAGCCAAGACAATGCAGGAGTGGCTTCAGGACAAGTCTCTGAATTTCCTTGAGTAGCCCAGCCAGAGCCCGGACTTGAACCCGATCTAACACCTGAGACCTAAAAATAGCTGTGCAGCGACGTTCCGCATCCAACCTGACAGAGCTTGAGCGGATATGCAGAGAAGAATGGGAGAAACTACCCAAATACAGGTGTGCCAAGCTTTTACTTCAAACCCAAGAAGATTCGAGGCTGTGTTAGCTGCCAAAATTTCTTCAACAAGTACTGAGTAAAGGGTCTGAATACTTATGTAAATGTGATATTTCAGTTTAAACATTTTATGTTTTTGCTTTGTCATTATGGGTTGTTGTTTGTAGATTAATATTTAACCTTTATTTAACTAGGCAGGTCAGTTAAGAACAAATTCTTATTTTACAATGACGGCCTTCCCCGGCCAAAACCACCCCTAACGACGCTGGGCCAATTGTGCGCTGCCCTATGGGACTCGCGATCACTGCCGGTTGTGATACAGCCCGGGATCGCACTAGGGTCTGTAGTGACTCCTCTAGCACTGAGATTCAGTGCCTTAGACCGCTGTGCCACTCGGGAACCCTAATGTACTCTACTATACAGTGCTTCATTGTATTGTACTGTGCTGTTCAAACTTGTGTAACATAGACGTCTATGATTGGTGCAGATTTGTTTCGGTCACCTATCATGGAAGTCTATATTAGTGCCAAATTAAGGCCGGTTTGGACTGACCCAAAAACCAACGTCTGTAGACGTTGAAATCAAGGCCGGTCCAGACTGACCAAATTTGAACTACTTTTCAACGTCCATTGATTTAGCTTTTTAAATATGTCAAACATATCATAATGACAGAACATTATGTGACATCCAGATGATCAGGCATCTGACTTGGAACATGCATCAAGCATGTTTTTCAGTAATGGAGGGTAGTATTAGCTGGAGAATAGATGTTTTAATTGGATGACTTGTGTTATGCACAGACAGGTTGTGGATTGCAATGGATTTAGTGACGGAAGAAGATCAGTTGGACTGGATAAGATTAGCAGTGATAGCTGATAGTTTGTCGGGAACAGTGAGTAAAGATTGTAGGTTTACTTCTTATCATATGTACATATTTTCTTCCCCACATAATATATTTGATAAGGTTTCCAACATTGTAGACATACCTGAACCATATAGCACACAGACAGCTCCTATGTGTGATGTATGAACCCCCCAGCACTTTCACCTGTATTTTCAAATACGACAAGCATGTAACCCTTCTAACCTTTACCATCTTCACATCATGTTTTAGCTGTTGATTATTATAAGCTGTTCACCAAACAAATGAACACTAAAATATGTCTGTGTGCCTCCTTCCGAATGGGAATGCAGCACAGACAGGACTGTTACACAAGGTGAGACATCCTCACCCTAGGTATCCCGCTTATCAGCTTCCCACTATCCCTGTTAAGAGCCTTAGGCATGTTTCTGGAAAGAGCTGAGCAGCTAAAGCGATTACTACAGGTCACACAAGTCGAAAGTCCCAAGGATTAAGACAAAGAAGGCAGGAGAGGGAATGAGGTGAATGGGGCGGTAGGGAGGGAATGGCTAATTATATTGACCAACCAAGGAACTGAGTGGTTACACACAAATATTCAAGTACATTACTTTCACAATATGCCATTTGGAATTTATAATGCAGCAAACCTTTATTATTTAGGTATATTAGATGTGGACACACAAGCAAAAACACAAGCAAAAACAAAAAAAGTTAGGTGTTAAACAACATTTCTCTGTCAAGCTACTCAATATTGGCCAAATAGATATGCACATGCAACTAACATTTTTAAAAGATGTTAATAGAATATTTGCACAACGAACGTCAGTTATGTGTGCAGATCCCATATTAAAACATTTCTGAGCTCATGGTTGTTCCAGAACTGCAGGGAAAGAAAACTAGTGTGTCTTTGAGCATGTGTAGGCTACGTGTGAGAGAGGGGCTGTGTGATGCGCTAGGGAGGAGAGTAATTAACCAGTTAACTACTTAGCCAATTAACAAATTAACATAATAGCATGGTACGATAATAGACTTCAAAAATACACAGTCTTATTAATTGATTTATTTGCTAAAATAGAAAGACAGTTTGTACGCAATTAGAAAAAACAACAGTATGTGCAAGAGGGGGAAAAGCCCAAAATGCTTGTTGAGTAGCCTCCCCTAGTGGTCATAAATCACACAGATTCAGCTAAAAAAAATATATTTGAAGCAAAAGAGGTAAAAGAAAATAACGTCTAAGCAGAAAGTCAAGCTACTTGTGGTGTAGAACCTGATTAAACATGATAACCATATGGCTTCCTGAGTTTCAGTGAACAAAACAGGTATATTTAGTTATTATAATTAGAAAAGTGAAATGTGTCTCATGTCTCATGTTAATATTTTCCACAGATGAAGCTTTGGAATCTTTTTTATCCTTACTTTGATAGGCTTTGGTTGCCTAAAATCAATACAATTTCATCATTCTTATTTTGACATGAGTTCACTACAAATACAATTGTAGCATTTTTCAGAGATTATATTTTTCTTGAGATGCAATTTATTTTTTGGATATGTTTTTTTTCTGAGTTAAGATTACATATATATTCTGTAAAAAAGATCCTGTTATTTAGTTTTTGCCCTTGCTCTTTAAAAGGATAAATGTACCTTCTCAAGAGGTCAGTAAACCTTCTCAAGCCAAGTGCTAAACAATCAAGCCTTGATACCTTAATCAAATTAATGTATCATGTAATTAGCACAAATTAAGCCTTTACAACGTAAGTTCCAAGAATTCTGGCATGCCAGAATTAGACCTTTAATTATGGTGACGCACCTGTTAATTAGCTAATGTGTTAATTAATGAGATTGTGGGAGTGCCTGCTGAAGCACCTTCAGTAAAAGGAGAAAATAAAGGTTAAAGTTTGAGTAAGCAACCTTGTTCTGAGCGAGGGCAACACCCAGGTAGTGAGAAAGGAGATTTGATGAACCCAACTCTCTCTTCTCTCCCTCTAAAGATCGCAGTCAGCTGAGAGAGTTTGCTGGGGGAGCAAAGCTACGAGGCGGGTTATATTTTAATAAAGGATAAAGTATTGTCCTGTAGTTGTTTATGGGCGAGGGACACCTCGGTGGAAATGGAGTCCCTAGAGAAAGCAAGAACAAGATTGTCAGGAGTAGTGCAGTATTATCATAAGGAGATGTGTACTTGGAAAACGGAGAAGGAATGGAGGGAAAAAGAGAGGGAGAGGAAGGTGAGCTTGAGTCGGATTAAAATGGTGGAAAAAGGGAGATGGTTTGTTAAATAAGAATGGTAGAAAGTGTAAGCAGAGTGAGCTGAAGACAGGAGGAGAAATGGAAGTGAATGAGGGTGAAGTATCAGAGGTGGTAGGTGTGGTTAAATTATCGGAGACAGAGGTATGCACCGAGGATCAGGAAAAAGATACGTCTGACAGTAGGAGTGAAGTTGATGGAAAAAGTGGACTCTTGCCTTTTGGCTGATCCATTTGTGGTTTCATGGTGGGTGAAAAAAGAGTTGGGTAATGTGGAATCGGTGAGCGTAACCAGAAGTAGTCTAGTGATAATTGTTTGTGTTTCTGTTGGTCAGAGAGAGAATGTGTTCTGAGTAAAACGAATGGGGGCAAGAAAAGTGAATTTTTTTCGTTCTCAAGAAAAGGGCACCAATGAAATGAGTGATAACTGGGGTAGCAGTAAATATAAAAGTTGACCAGCTGAGGGGAAAGATTCCCGGTGTATGTGATGCTCGTCATTTGATGCGAAGCAGACAGGGTGGCGAGAGTGGGGAAACAGAAGAGTCATTGTCTGTTCTTTTGAATTTTGAAGATGAGCCTTTGCCCGACAAAGTGAAGTTAGGATATACAGTAGAAGTTGGAGGTTAAATACACCTTAGCCAAATACATTTAAACTCAGTTGTTCAAAATTCCTAACATTTAATTCTAGTAAAAATTCCCTGTCTTAGGTCAGTTAGGATCACCACTTTATTTGAAGAATGTGAAATGTCAGAATAAAAGTAGAGAGAATGATTTATTTCAGCTTTTATTTCTTTCATCACATTCCCAGTGGGTCAGAAGTTTACATAAACTCAATTAGTATTTGGTAGCATTGCCTTTAAATTGTTTAGCTTGGGTCAAACATTTCAGGTAGCCTTCCACAAGCTTCCTATAATAAGTTGGGTGAATTTTGGCCCATTCCTCCTGACAGAGCTGGGGTAACAGGTTTGTAGGCCTCCTTGCTCGCACTGTCACGATCTCCGTGAGGGACAGACCATGGCGCAGCGAGGCATCCAGTATACATCTTTATTAAAATAACGTAACTGGGACAAAAACAACAAAACAAACGACGATCGTAAAGTTGAACCTTACATGTCTCACAAAACAAAGCTATGACCAAACAATAACCCACAAACCGCTAATGAAAACTACAAACATATATATGGTTCCCAATTAGAGGTAACGACACTCAGCTGCCTCTAATTGGGAACCATTAACCCAACATAGAAATATGTAACCTAGAACAGAAAAAACACTCCAGCCTGTCTTCTCAGGCCTGGACGTGACACGCACACGCTTTTAGGATTGAGGTCAGGGCTTTGTGATGGCCACTCCAATACCTTGACTTTGATGTCCTTAGGCCATTTTGACATAAATTTGGAAGTATGCTTGGGGTGATTGTCCATTTGGAAGACCCATTTGCGACCAAGCTTTAACTTCCTGACTGATGTCTTGAGATGTTGCTTCAATATATCCACATAATTTGCCTTCGTCATGATGCCATCTATTTTGTGAAGTGCATCAGTCCATCCTGCAGCAAAGAACCCCCACAACATGGTGCTGCTACCCCCATGCTTCTCGGCTTGCAAGCCTCCCCCTTTTTCCTCCAAACATAACGATGGTCATTATGGCCAAACAGTTCTATTTTTGTTTAATCAGACCAGAGGACATATCTGTGCAGTTGCATGCCGTAGTCTTGGATTTTTTATGGCGGTTTTGGAGCAGTGGCATCATCCTTGCTGAGCAGCCTTTCAGGTTATGTCGATATAGGACTTGTTTAACTGTGGATATAATACTTTTGTACCATTTTCCTCCAGCATCTTCACAAGGTCCTTTGCTGTTGTTCTGGGATTGATTTGCACTTTTTGCACCAAAGTACGTTCATCTCTAGGAGACAGTACGCATCTCCTTCCTGAGCAGTATGACGGCTGCGTGGTCCCATGGTGTTTATACTTGCGTACTATTGTTTGGTAGGCCTTGGAATACATCCACAGGTACACCTCCAAATAACTAAAATTATGTCAATTTCCCTATCAGAAGCTTCTAAAGCCATTGCATAATTTTCTGGAATTTTCCAAGCTGTTTAAAGGCACAGTCAACTTAGTGTACGTAAACTTATGTCCCACTGGAATTGTGATACAGTGATTTATAAGTGAAATAATGTCTGTAAACAATTGTTGGAAAAATTACTTGCGTCATGCACAAAGTAGATGTCCTAACTGACTTGCCAAAACTATAGTTTGTTAACAAGAAATTTGTGGTGGTTGAAAAAAACAAGTTTTAATGACTCCAACCTAAGTGTATGTAAACTTCGACTTCAACTGTATAAATTATCCTGTACGAGCGTATGTGCCGAATACATTACGATGTTACACGTGTCAAGCTTATGAGCATGTGGCAGCAGTGTGTAGGAGGTAGGGTCCAAGGTGTGAGAAATGTGCAGAAGGGCATGAGACTAAGGAGTGTGTAGTACTGGGAAAAGTAGTGGAATGTGTTAATTGTAGGGGTGCCCATGGAGCTGGGGATCAGAAATGTCCCGTGCGAGAGAGGCATGTTGAGGTTTCCAGGGTTAGAGTAGTGCAGAAGTTGTTGTATGCTGAGGCAGTGAAGAAAGTAGAGGAAGATGGGTTAAGGGGGAGGAGTGGTGTGAGTAGTAGAGATATACTAGTACAGAGGAATAGGCCAAAAAGTGATATACGTTTCAGTAAGATTGGATTTTTAGCATTTATAGCAATAGTTATCAACTGTACTGCAGGGATGGAATGGAAGTCACAGAAAACTGAGGTTGTGGTGGCAGCTGCAGAGGTATTTGGTTGTGCGAGACTTGACATCAGAAGAGTTACGGGGTGTGGTAGGTGGTGATGTCCCATCCTTTCAGGATGATGGCATGAGGTAGTAATACATTTAATTAGTGGAGTAGGGTGGTGTTAATAAAATGTTATATAATGTTGAAATTAATGAGTGTAGTGTTAGATGGTAGGGTATTTATTTAGTGCATTTTTTTTTTCAAGCAAAGTATAAGGTAGTTGTACTCCAATCTAGTAGGTGGCGGTAATGCAACAAATTGGATGCCAACCGACGTTAAACCTCATAGAAGAAGAAGAAGTAAAGGTTGAGTAAGTTGTTTTTGAACATTTCAGGATGCATTATTTACCAACAACTGCTGCAAATCCCCCCAAAAACGACATCACATTTTGAAGTTGACTTTCCTTGCTTTGTCTATTTAAAGAATCTTGAATCTAGCGAAGAGGTTTTCTGGTTTGCAGTAGTGATGTGCAGTTCGCGAATGATTCACTCTTTTTGAATGACTCTTTTTACAGACTTGATGGTCACAATGAGTTTTTCAGAGTGACTCATTGAATTTAGGGGTTCGACGTGCTGGATGCAATGAATCCTACAGAAGGCTTAACATGCGCTCCTCATGCTCATCATCTCTGGAGACGTGCTCCGACTACTGTCTATCATACATTACATGAACAAATGTATGTGGACACCTGCTCGTCAAACATCTCATTCCAAAATCATGGGCATTAATATGGAGTTGGTCCCCCCTTTGCTGCTACAACAGCCTCCACTCTAGATGTTGGAACATTGCTGCAGGGACTTCCATTCAGTCACAAGAGCATTAGTGAGGTTGGGCAATGCTGTTGGGCTATTAGGCTTGGCTCGCAGTCAGCGTTCCAATTCATCCCAAAGCGGTTAGATGTGGTTGAGGTCAAGACTCTGTGCAGACCAGTCAATTTCTTCAACATCGTTCTCAACAAATCATTTCTGTATGGACCTCGCTTTGTGCATAGGGGCATTGTCATGCTGAAACAGGAAAGGGCCTTCCCCAAACTGTTGCCACAAAGTTGGAAGCACAGAATCGTCTAGAATGTCATTGTATGCTGTAGCGTTAAGATTTCTCTTCACTGGAACTAAGGGGCCTAGCCCAAACCATGAAAAACAGCCCCAGACCATTATTCCTCCTCTACCAAACCTTACAGTTGGCACTTAGCATTCGGGCAGGTAGCATTGTCCTGGCATCCGCCAAACCCAGATTTGTCAGTCGGACTGCCAGATGGTGAAGCGTGATTCATCTCCCTCACGGCAGTCAATTAATTTCATTCTGCCAAGAGTGTTCACAATCTAGTCCGGTTGCAGCCGCAACTAGACCTAATTTCAATGGTATCAATACATTATCTTATTTGTATGCCTAGCAATCACAAATGTACATTGTTTGAAGCATACTTTTCTCATTGAAGCATACTTTTCTCAAGTCTCAGTCAAAAATGGCGAATGAGAGGCTTATAGAATCATGTTTCTTTCACGTTTTTAGTTTATATTTCACCAGCATAGGGTCCTGCGTGCTCTGGGCATACTAAATCAAATAAATGAAATTAGTCTAAAGATTTGTTTTTTTGACTGACCGAATTGAAAAGATCTGAGTCAGTAAAAATTTCCAATTTTCCCATTAGTAGTTTAGAGTGCAGTATTTATTTAGCTTAGTTTGCTAGCAAGTTTCTCACACTGGCTTTAGCCACCGCCCAAGGGGGGAGCAGGCCTGCCAGGGCAAGTCCAAGGGGGTTTCCAAGCAACACGTGCCTTGGCACGGAGGCAACTTCAGTATATAGAGCAACAAATTCCCATGATTCTACCCTAGATTCAGCTAAAATGGCTTTGAAAAAAACTAGATATCCACTAACTGGGAGAAGTATCTAAAAACATAACTACATTATGGTATTCACTTATAAACTATTTATATTTAATAAAAATGCAGCTACATTTGTGGACGAAAGTCCTACTTCTCCTTAAGGTTGGGTTTAAAACATAACGCATTATATGCAAAGTGCCATTATGAGTTGGTTTACAGATCTGCTGCTGTGTCAACGGTTGAAACCTCCCTAAGTGGCAGCGCTACATAACCATAGCTCCTCCCCCAACGCATTGCTCTTATTTAAACCCAATGATTTGGCTTCATGATTATATTGTTACAATTTAGATTTTTTTTTGTATTTGTCCAAAATGCATTGGGCCGGACAATTATTTTTCTACATGTGGCTGGGTCATAGGTATGGGCATGTATTCCTCAAACTTGTTATCGATGAGAATCACTCCTAAGCCCTATCATTAGATTCCTGTCATTTTTGTTAAGCAGCCCTCCTACTTCTTTTGTTAGCTCAAACGTGAAGGCCTATACCTGAATATTTTCCTCTTGAGCCAAAAGGCTCCCCTAAATGGACAAAAACATTGTCAAATAATTACAGAAGTACATAAGCTTAAGGTCATATTGCAAACTTTTGTAGCTTTAAACTAAGGATTAATCATGCAGTCAAGCCAACACTCAAGCCAACATTTGAGGTAAAAGATTAGCAACTAAACTTCCATTTGTAGGAATTTGTCAAAGTAATTCACAAATGTTTAAAGGTTACAAACAGTCAGGACAGCTGTTGTAAGCTAGATAAACACCAAAGACCTCTGTGTGAACTATTTTTTCATGTTACCCTATTTCAATTCTTTGTGCTATTCAGTCCTCTGTTTCTGAAGAAAGTGTTGATGGCACTGCAGGATAACTCCATCAAAAGCATTTATGGATAAGTCCCTAAAGACCAAGACATCCAGCACAAAGCCAGAGTTAAACCAGCAGAGCTCAGATTACAAAAGGCTGAAATACCATTCGCCGGCTTAACAGCATTGGAAAGAAGATTAGCTGACTGCAGTAACACTGAACTGCTATCTATGTAAATGGGATCATCCTTATCATCCAGGTTTTTCTGCACGGAAAGAAGATTACGTTCAGGGACTGTGTCTTATATACATGTGCAGGTGTGTGTGGTTGCATGAGAAGACGTGTGTGTTGAGGAAATTACTTGACATCCTTCATTTGAGGGTGGGGCACTGTGATATCACTCTTAAGGCCTTATAAAAGTCCACTTAGTTCCCCAACAGGACATGCAATCAACCTTTGAGCTCCTGAGGTAGACACCAGGCAATTAACGCATTTTGAATTACATTTTCTCCTTTTAATGGAATAGATCTTTGTAGTTATAAGACCTTGGTAGTGGGGAAACAAATTATACTAAAACAAATTGGTTATAAAATAAAATGAACACAATGAGGTCGAATGCTCGCCCCGTGGAGCTCCAGGAGGGATTCTACATCCCTATCGCGCTGGATACCAACAACATCACTTCACTAAGCCCCTTCCTGGTTCCTCAGGACCACCTGGCGGGCAGTGCTATCTTCTATGGCATGTCATTTTTCATGTTCTTCCTATTTGTTGCCGGCACTGCTATCAACGTCCTTACCATCGTGTGTACTATCCAGTTCAAGAAGCTGCGATCTCATCTCAACTACATCCTGGTGAACTTGGCAATAGCTAACCTGCTGGTGTCCATGTTTGGATCCTCCACCGCCAGCTTGTCCTTTGCCTACAGATACTTTATCATGGGATCGGTTGCATGCCAGTTTGAGGGATTTGCAGCTACTCTTGGCGGTAAGGAAAATATATAGTCTACAAATACTACAACTATGAGCACAATTGCATCTGAACGTCTGTGTTGTTGTCTATTAAAAGACAAGCCTAATATGTACAATTTTAAATTAATGTATTAGTGTCACACATTTCTTTTCATGTAGTCATTTCACATCTATTTCGACAGTTTGTATGCTTCAATCCTTTGGTAAATTGATCATCTGTAGCAGTGCTTTAGCAATTCCTCATAGTAAAAAGGATATTCACATCTCCCTATAAACCATTCATGTATGAACTTTTATTTTCTGTGTCATTGCAGGTATGGTGAGCTTATGGTCTCTCTCAGTAGTGGCGTTTGAAAGATGGTTGGTTATTTGTAAACCAGTCGGCAACTTTCAATTCAAGAGCACACATGCAATAATTGGCTGTGCAATCACTTGGGTGTTTGGGTTGGCTGCCAGTCTTCCCCCTCTGTTTGGCTGGAGTAGGTCAGTGTCATTTTCACTCCTATCTCTCTGTAAACCTTACATACGCAAGTTGTGCAACACTGTTCCTGGTTTTGAAGGTGAGGTCTGTGATCCGTTCTCTTCCCCAGATACATTCCAGAAGGTCTCCAGTGCTCCTGTGGACCAGACTGGTACACCACAAACAACAAATACAACAATGAGTCCTATGTGATGTTCCTCTTCTTCTTCTGCTTCGGATTCCCATTCAGTGTCATCGTTTTCTGCTATGCCCAGCTGCTCTTCATGATGAAGGCGGTATGTGCAAGTTACACAGAGGAAGAGATCCTTTGAATTAGTTGCTACGTGATAACATGGGCATTGTAATCACTGGGAAACAATGGGAAACAGTACATAGAAAACAATGTAGTCACATACGTTTTTTTTTGACAAGTTTATTGTCATATAGCAGCACATATTTAGTTACAATACAAGGATTAACATAAGATATAATATGGTAATCTAAGTAATGATGAGTGGAATTAGCAAAATGTATACAAAAAAGCATACATGAAAAAGGGTAAATGGTTCAAAGGAAAGATAGGAAAATAAACATTTCAAAAACACTAACCACCATCTTAATGAATTACAATCAACCTAGCGACATTCTAGATTGAGAACATGCTTTCTTCTGCTTTTTTTGGAATCTATCCATGTCATAGTGATTATTAGTGGAAGCCTTTGGGATGAGATACAGACATCAGTAGGCTGTTACTACAGCACTGGAGTCATGCCCTCTTTGTCTCCCCGCACAGGCTGCCGCAGCACAGGCAGACTCTGCCTCCACCCAAAAGGCAGAGAAGGAGGTCACCAAGATGGTGGTGGTGATGGTGGTGGGCTTCCTAGTGTGCTGGATGCCCTACGCCTCTTTTGCCGTCTGGGTTGTACAAAACCGTGGTGCGCCCTTTGATCTCCGATTGGCCTCCATACCTTCCTGCTTCTCCAAGGCCTCCACAGTCTACAACCCTCTCATCTATGTCTTCATGAATAAGCTGGTATGTTTACAGTTTTTAAGTGTTTTGTGGAAGAGTATTTGCTGGAACAATTAAAAGGTTGAATGGTTACCTTAACACCTTAAATAATTCTTCCTTATTTATTCACATGATCGTTTTCATTTGATAATTTTCCACATCCGTGATTGTCTTCCTCCTCACTTTCAGTTCCGCTCATGCATGATGAATTTGCTGGGATTGAAGTCCGGGGATGATGAGGAAGCATCATCAACATCCTCAGTCACTCAAGTGTCTTCTGCTGGTTAAAGAGGGCATCTCAATTTTTATTTTACTTGCTAAACTGTTGCTACTGTATGATCATTTGTATATTGTAAATAATGTTGAATGTGCACTAAACAGGTTTTGTCCTTGAAGGTGTTGTCAAAAATATGTGGTATGATAATCTTATGAGTAGCTATAACAATTTAAATGCGTTAAAGAGAGATGAGAATAAATGCACACAAAAAAAAAATATTTTTTAGTTCATTTATTGGTTTGGGTGTTTGTGTCGCTATACTCACTTTACATAGAGTGTATTATGATGTGTTGCTTCAACGTGGTACTAAACAAGACAATAAAACACAAAAGGTAAATCCTTTAATGTTTAACTGGGTATCAACACTTTACATATGAAAAGGAACATGGCCGACGGAAGGGAGGGTGTTGTGGCAGGTGCCGCTTCTCCTCCAGATGCTGTTATTTTATCTAAAATACCAGGTGTACGTCGACCCCAGCTAAGTAACTCATGCAAATACTTAAAGCGCAATTATGTGTTTTATCTTCAGTACATTGTTATGATTGTCAGTTATGTAGCTGCTTTACTGATAACCCAGCCGTCAGAAAACACAGAGAATTTAACGTTTTCCAATGTGTCAATCACTCTCGAGTCATCTGGGACCCACGAGCTAAGCCCAAGGGACTACTAGGGGGGCACTTGAACATTCGTAGTGTCATTCCAAAAAGTGATCAAATTCAACATCTTCTCACAGACTCCAACCTTGACTTCCTCTGCCTTTCAGAGACATGGCTCCATAAAAACTCTCCATATGCTGCTTTGATTGTGCCTGGCTACACTGTTTTCAGGAGAGACAGGATTGAAGGAAGAGGTGGGGGTCTGATGACTTACATTAAAGAAAATATCCGATGTAAAAAAATTGAGTGGTCATGTGATAATGAACTAGAATGTATTGGCCTGAATGTTACACTGTCTCCCCAAATGTCTTTTACCCTTATTGGAATGTATAGACCACCTTGCACCAAAAGTGTGTTTTTTGATGCTTAGGGAATGTGATTTTGGGAAAGAGGTCATCTTAATGGGAGATTTTAACATTAATTATGAAGACAAGTCTTGTAGGAAAACCCTCAAACGGATCACTAATACCTTTGACCTTACACAGCTAGTTAAAGGGCCAACCAGGGTGACTTGTTGCTCTAAAACACAGATTGATTTGGTGTTCAGTAATAAACCAGAGAGAGTGACTAAATCATTCAATATGGTTACTGGGCTGTCTGATCATAATCTGACACTTATAGCCAGAAAGCTTTCTAAAAGCAGGTTTAACCTCTCTACTGTTAGAAAGCCTGATCAACTAAGAATACCTAAGAGTGAATTCAATTATTTTGAAAACGCAATTAAGGGAATAAACTGGAATGGTCTCTTGTCCTATAAAGATGTGGAAGCTGATAGTCATGTTTTTCTAACTACAATCCAGACTACAATAAATGGCTTCCTAAAGAAAATCAAATCCAAACCTGGCCAAAAGAGCACTCTTCCTTGGCTAAATGGAGAAATCTGGAAACTGATGAAAGAACGAGATTATGCTCTAAAACATCTCTAAAGTCCAAATTAGAGCACGACAGACGTAGGTTTACCATGTTGAGAAATAAGGTGATGAAAGAAATCAGACAGGCCAAGGCAAACATTTTTATTAACATAATTGGTGAAGCAAAGGGAAATTCTAAATTGATCTGGGAGAATCTAAAAAGGTTAACAGGGAAAGACCATAGTAACACTGCAAAAAGACTAGAAATCATGGTGAATAACAATCTAACACAGGATGCAGTCGAAATAGCAATAGCCTTCAATTCCTACTTTATTGACTCTGTCAGGGTACTGTCACAGAACACCTCCACTGGTTTCTTGGGCTCAGTGCTAGTGAATGACGCTCAACCTGTCCTCATCATAAGGGAGGTTTCTGAGTCAAAGGTGAACAAGGTGATTAGCTCACTAAAGAACTCTAAAGCCAAAGATGTGTTTGGGCTGGACTCTACCTTTCTTAAAAACTACAAAGAGTCACTCATTGGCCCCATTACTAAGGTCACCAACACATCTATTAGTCAGGGAGTGTTTCCAAGGGTCTGGAAGTCGGCCATAATAACGGCCATCTTTAAATCCGGTGACCCTGCTGACATGAGTAACTACAGGCCCATTAGTATACTACCTGTGGTGTCGAAAGTTGTTGAAAAGTGTGTAGCAGAACAACTGATTTCCCACCTCAACAACAGCCCCTTCACATTACACTCCATGCAGTTTGGCTTCAGAGCGAAACACTCCACAGAAACAGCCAACTGCTTTCTTCTGGAAAATGTGAAGTCCAAGATGGACAAAGGGGCGTTGTTGGGGCTGTGTTTCTGGACCTAAGGAAGGCTTTTGATACTGTTAACCATGAGGTTCTCATCACAAAATTGTCCAAGTTCAACTTTTCCCCCGATGCCTTGAGGTGGATGAAATCATACCTCGAAGGCAGAACTCAGTGTGTCAGAGTGAGCAATGAGCTGTCGCCCACACTTAGCTATGATGTGGGCGTGCCCCAAGGGTCAATACTGGGGCCCCTCCTGTTCAGCCTGTACATTAATGATCTGCCTTCTGTCTGTACTGGGTCTGAAGTTCAAATGTATGCAGATGACACAGTGATATATGTGCATGCAAAGAGCAAACAACAAGCTGCACAAGAACTCACTACTGTAATGGTCCAGGTTACAAAGTGGCTCAGTGACTCGTGTTTGCATCTCAATGTGAAAAAAACTGTCTGCATGTTCTTCTCAAAGAGGACAACAGATTCTACTGAGCCAGATGTCTATGTGTCAGGGGAAAAGCTCCAGGTGGTATCTGATTTCAAGTACCTTGGCATCATACTTGTTTCCAACCTCTCTTTTAAAAAGCAGGTGAAAAAGGTAATTCAAATAACCAAATTCAACCTAGCTAATTTTCGAAATTGTTTGACTACAGAGGTAGCAAAATTGTACTTTGAATCTATAATACTCCCTCACTTAACATACTGCTTGACTAGTTGGGCCCAAGCTTGCTGTACAACATTAAACCCATTCAGTTTGTCTACAAACAGGCTCTCAAAGTGCTTGATAGGAAGCCCAATAGTCATCATCACTGTTACATCCTCAGAAAGCATGAGCTCCTGAGTTGGGAAAATCTTGTGCAATACACTGACGCATGTCTTGTATTCAAGATCCTAAATGGCCTGGCTCCCCCTCCACTTAGTACTTTTGTTAGACAGAAAACCCAAACATATGGCAGCAGATCCACAAGGTCTGCCATGAGAGGTGACTGTATAGTTCCCTTAAGGAAAAGCACCTTTAGTCAATCTGCTTTCTCTGTGAGAGCTTCCCATGTCTGGAATACACTGCCATCAGACACACATAACTGCACCACCTATCACACTTTCACAAAATATTAAGACATGGCTAAAGGTCAATCAGATTTGTGAACATAATCCTAGCTGTGTATTGCCGCTTTCCATGTTGTCCGTTGTCTGTAGCTTGTGAGGTGTGGAAACACTGTTGCTTTTATGGATTTTGTCTTGTTGCTTTTTGTGCTATGTTGCTCTGTCTGCATGCTATGTCTTGCTTGTCCTATGTTGCTCTGCGTGTGCTCATTGATTGTCTGTATTGTAATTGTTTTTAATAACCTGCCCAGGGACTGCGGTTGAAAATTAGCCGTCTGGCTAAAACCGGCACTTTTACTGAAACGTTGATTAATGTGCACTGTCCCTGTAAAAATAAAAATAAACTCAAACTCAAACATAGGTCTATAAGTTGGTAGCCAGAAAATGTGTATTACAATTTGGACTTCAGTAGCAGCACAGCAGTTTTAAATAGTTGCCAACAATCTTGAATTCAAATATCATCATATACATCATATCATATAGTAAATAAAAAAAGCCTATTTCACTCTTGAAAAAAAGGTGCAATCTAGAACCTTAAATGGATCTTCAGCTCTCCCCTAGGATAACCCTTTGAAGAACCCTTTTTGGTTCCAGGTAGAACCCTGTACCATATAATGCATAGTGGAATGTGACTATATTTATACACATGATATGTTCCACAATCCTACAATGTCCATTTTTTTCAGGGAGCATGTTTCACAATACTGCACTAAGACTAAGACACAAGTGCTGAAAAATAAAAGGGTATTGATAGCAATTGTAATTTCCTGAAGCCTATTATTTACAATCATGTGGCTTAGACTAGTAAGGCTACTTCTGAGAAAGTGCTGAGAACTTAATGCTACATAGAACATCGAGATTAACAGGATTCATGGTGAGAACTGGGGATGCCCATCAAACAAATGTTGACAGTTTAACACAAATTTTGGGATTCTAATGATCTGTTTCACCAAAGTCTACAATCTCATTGGATTTCATAACTAGTCCATGTTTGTGAACATTAGAAAAAGTTTAAGTTTAAACTTTTGCTTTGTCTCAAAATGTCCATCAGCCATTTAAAATCATTGACGTACAGTAGATGCACGTGATCAAACGTTACACGTTAGATTTTCCCATTAGATATCCTGACACATTTAGCCCTACGCTAACCTGCACATCTGGCCGTGATTATATCCCGGTAACAAATTCCGTATGAGAAAATTTGTTGATGTAGTTGGACGTGATCAAAGAGATAGATATAGGACCCTAGTGCCCAAAAACCTGTTTTAGCATGGGCGGCACCATTAAGGACTTTCACAATTTTTTTAGTTGTCAACTGGGTGGGACTTCCAATAGGTTAAGGAAGGATCACATAATTCCATCCAGGTCACAAGGAATGATCAGCAAATTAATTATATTCGTGAGGAAACACTCCATAATTGCAGATGGCAGCAAATCGTCAACCTTGGCTTTATACCTGTTCAAACAACACACTCTAGGTGGCAGTGTGAACCCTTTCAGTTTGTTTGCCAACTCATAGAAGAAGTAAAAGAAGAAAACAGACTACTTCAAAATGGGGATGGCTTCAGTGGCGCTGCCCATGCTCTCACAGAAGCCATAATGGGACAGATACAAAGATGCAATGTCTATCTAAGTCTGTAGATGTAATCCAACACCTGTTCATGAAAGCATCCTTAACAGAAGTCCAATGGCACGTTCTGATAATCAAAGCAACTAGATCACGTGTGGAGGCTGCTGAGGAGGCTGCTGAGGGGAGGAAGGCTCATAATAATAATTTGATACCATTCCACCGATTCCGCTCCAGCCATTACCACGAGCCCGTCCTCTTCAATTATAGTACCACCAACCTCATATGGTACCCCCTCATTATTGCCACCAAAATCTTGAAAATGTAGATTAAGAATACATTTAATATGGAGCTGCATCTTGCATTATTTTCAAGAGAACACATAGACCCTCGTTGATTATCGCTTACATTTATTACGTAGACGTGTAGACCGACACATACATTTACAACATTTTATATGCATTATTAGAATCATTCACTTGGTCACATATGCGTTATTTGAATCGAGCATCGAGGACCAGCAGTGAACAGTGATTTCCTGTGCACTGTTGTTTTGGAGTCAACCGCTCTAGACCTTGTTAATCTCTTTTCCGTAAAAGCAAATGGATGTGTGTGTGAAATGGATGAGCAAGACATGGGATTTTGTCAGATATGCGAAAACTTGCCTTTTTAATTTTGTCTAACGTTAGTAGTTAGTAGCCTAGTCAAGGATGCATCATTCAATTATTTGCACTCTACACTTGAGACAGACCAAGTGGAACAAAAGTAAACGCTGAATTTGGAGGTTTAAAATATCTCTCTGATGGCCAAGTTGCCCTATTTCCAGAAATGCTATTGGTTGGTGGATATAAAGTCTAAGATCTTTCATAGGCTGATGCAGAATTTGTTACAGGAATTAATCACTGCCGCCTACTCAGATTAGCATAGGGCTAAATGTGCCAGGTTATGTAATGGGAACAGCTAACATTTATAGTTTTATCACGTGTAACTACATCAACAATCTTAATTGGATGATGAGCATTTTGAGATGGAGAAAAAGTTTTAATGTCCACAAGTATGGACCCAACATGTTAAGGATTTAGTCTGTTGATGAGATGTAACTGACACTATCCATGGTAGCAACGCACTGTGCACAAACTGGTTGAATCAACATTGTTTGGTCAACGTATTGTGACGTGGAATCTACATGGCAAATACGTTTGATTGGAAAAAAGTAATCAACGTAAACTGTTGTTTTGAGGGTAAAACATAAACCATAGGATTATGTCATCATGATAACCAAATTTAAACATAGACAAGCCTTGTATTAAATATGTTGAATTTGTTCCTTTAAAACAGTCACATCTTCAATGTTTTATCCACTATCAGAAGAAATAAAAAAAACAATAAGCTGGGCACCACCTTCTACTGGAGAAGCTACAGCTATTACCAATGTGCTATTGTGAGAATGATTTTTGAGCGACCTCCACTTAAAAACGAATTAGAATTACTGTTGCTATCGAAGTCATTCCGAAGGGTAGGTTTAGCAGAGCAAATGAAATGTGGCCATACTCAATTATGCTATTTAGGACTAAGTCGTCAACAGCTATTGTTTCAATTAAACCTCGGATTCAACTAAAAATAGACAGGGTTTCAAGCAATGGTTGATTTCAAGTGTAATGATATTTAGTGATATTGAATTGTGTTTGGTTGTCGACGCAACCAAATATTAACATTTGAAGGAGATGTATCTTCTACTTGGATAGTTCCATCTGTGCCACTCACTTAGACTGACTTTAAATCCAGTTTGATATGTTGGATTCACATGTCCATCTCAACCAAAAATCAAGGTTAAAGAATAGAACTAAATCAAATCAAACTTTATTTAAAGTGCGTTAAAAGTTTGATTTAAATAGATTTTGTTGGTTTTTGGTTGAGATATATCAATGATTAATTTGTGGACAAACTGGAATTAAAGCCACACAGTGACACAAACGGAACTATCCAAGCAGAAGATAAATCTCCTTCAAGTGTTGATATTTGGATGTATTGACAACCAAACAAAATTCTGTATCCCTTTAAAATACTATAAATTGCCTATTAACTTGTCAACAAGTTAACAGGGGCATGCGCAATGCTGTCGGGGGTACGGAAAATAAAATAAAAAACATATTTTTTTTTATTAAACATTTTAAAAACTCAGTCCGATGATGCTGTGACACACCGCCCCAGACCATGACGGACCCTCCACCTCAAAATCGATCCCGCTCCAGAGTACAGGCCCCAGTGTAACGCTCATTCCTTCGACGATAAACGCGAATCTGACCATCACCCCTGGTGAGACAAAACCGCGTCTCTTCAGTGAAGAGGACTTTTTGCCAGTCCTGTCTGGTCCAGCGACGGTGGGTTTGTGCCAATAGGCGACGTTGTTGGTGAGGACCTGCCTTACAACAGGCCTACAAGCCCTCAGTCCAGCCTCTCTCAGCCTATTGCAGACAGTATGAGCACTGATGGAGGGATTGTGCGTTCCTGGTGTAACTCAGGCAGTTGTTGTTGCCATCCTGTACCTGTCCCACTGGTGTGATGTTCGGATGTACTGATCCTGTGCAGGTGTTGTTACACGTGGTCTTCCACTGGGAGGACGATCAGCTGTCCATCCTGTCTCCCTGTAGCACTGTCTTAGGCGTCTCACAGTACAGACATTGCAATTTATTGCCCTGGCCACATCTGCAGTCCTCATGCCTCCTTGCAGCATGCCTAAGGCACATTCACGCAGATGAGCAGGGAATCTGGGCATCTTTCAATTGGTGCTTTTCAGAGTCAGTAGAAAGGCCTCTTTAGTGTCCTAAGTTTTCATAACTGTGACCTTAATTGCCTACCGTCTGTAAGCTGTTAGTGTCTTAACGACCGTTCCACAGGTGCATGTTCATTAATTGTTTATGGTTCATTGAACAAGTTTGGAAACAGTGTTAAAACCCTTTACAATGAAGATCTGTGAAGTTATTTGGATTTTTACAAATTATCTTTGAAAGACAGGGTCCTGAAAAAGGGACATTTCTTGTTTTGCTGAGTTCTTTATTCCAGCCCGGGCGCAATTTAGATTTTGGCAACTAGATGGCAGCAGTGTACGTGTAAAGTTTTAGACTGATCCAATGAACCATTGCATTTCTGTTCAACATTTTGTATCAAGACTGCCCAAATGTGCCTAATTGGTTTATTAATACATGTTCAAGTTCATAACTGTGCACTCTCCTCAAACAACATAATGATATTCTTTCACTGTAATAGCTACTGCAAATTGGACAGTGCTGTAAGATTAACAAGAAAGTAAGCCTTCTGTCAATATCAGATATGACTATGCCCTGGGAAATGTTATTGTTACTTACAACCTCATGTTAATCACTTTAGCCTACGTTAGCTCAACCGTCCCGTGGGGGACCGACCGATCCTGTAGAGCAGTAGTTCCAAAACCTTTATAGTACCTCACGCCTTCAAACATTCAACCTCCAGCTACATACCTCCTCTAGCACCAGGGTCAGCGCACTCTCAAATGTTGTTTTTGCCATCATTGTAAGCCTGCCACACACACATACGATACATTTATTAAACATAAGAATGAGTGTGAGTTTTTGTCACAACCCGGCTGGTGGGAAGTGACAAAGAGCTCTTATAGGACCAGGGCACAAATAATAATATCATAATAATCAATAATTTTGCTCTTCATTTAGCCATCTTACTTATAAAACGTTATTTGTTAATCGAAAATTGTGAATAACTCACCATAGGTTAATGAGAAGGGTGTGCTTGAAAGGATGCACATAACTCTGCAATGTTGTGTTGTATTGGAGAGAGTCTCAGTCTTAAATCATTTTCCACACTCAGTCTGTGCCTGTATTTAGTTTTCATGCTAGTGAGGGCTAAGAATCCACTCTCAGATAGGTACGTGGTTGCAAAGGGCATCAGTGTCTTAACAGCATGATATTCCAAGGCAGGATATTCCAAGCACAGCCCAATCCAGAAATCTGTCAGTCGTTTATGATTTAATTAAACTTTCACTGAACCGCTTGTTTCAATTTTGATGAGGCTCTCTTGTTCAGATATCAGCAAGTGGACTGGAGGCAGGCCATGAAAGGGATAACGAATCCAGTTGTTTGTGTCATCCATTTTGGGAAAGTACCTGCGCAATTGTGTACCCAACTCACTCAGGTGCTTCGCTATATCACATTTGACATTGTCCGTAAGCTTGAGTTCATTTGCACACAAAAAAATCATACAATGATGGAAAGATCTGTGTGTTGTCCTTGTTAATACAGACAGAGAAGAGCTCCAACTGCTTAATCAGAGCCTCAATGTTGTCCCTTACATTGAATATAGTTGCGGAGAGTCCCTGTAATCCTAGATTCAGATCATTCAGGCGAGAAAAAACTTTACCCAGATAGTCCAGTTGTGTGAGAAACTCGTTATCATGCAAGCGGTCAGACAAGTGAAAATGATGGTCAGTAAAGAAAACTTTAAACTCGTCTCTCAATTCAAAAAATGTAATTGTCAACACTTTGCCCATTGCCCCCATGCTGATACTACTCTGTTATTATCTGTGCATAGCCACTTTAACAACCCTACCTGCATGTACAAAATTATCTCAATTACCTCGACACCGGTGCCTCCACACATTGAAACATTGACTCTGTACCGGTACCCCCTGTATATAGCCGCGCTATTGTTATTCACTGCTGCTCTTAATTATTTGTTTTATCTTACTTTTTCCTGAATTTAATTTTTTGGGGGTATTTTCTTAAAACTGGATCGTTGGGAGTTCAGCGGCCTTACTTTAACAAAGTTAACCATTTTCACTGTATTGTCCAAAATGTTAAGCTGTCAAGCATTCCCTTGGCAGCAAGAGCCTCTCGGTGGATGCTGCAGTGTACCCAAGTGGCGTCAGCAGCAACTGCTTGCAAGCACGTTACCACTCCACCATGTCTCCCTGTCATGGCTTTTGCGCCATCAGTACAGATACCAACACATCTTGACCACCAAAGTCCATTTGATGTCACAAAGCTGTCCAGTACTTTAAAAAATATAATCTCATGTTGTCCTGGTTTCCAGAAGAGGATGTCTTCCTTAATTGACCCCCCATAAACATAATGGACATATACCAGGAGCTGTGCCACGTCTGTTGACTCATCCAGCTGTAATGCATAGAGTTCACTGGCTGGTATGCGAAGCAGTAATTGTTTCAAAACATCTCCTGCCATGTCACTGATGCGTCGTGAAACAGTGTTGTTTGATGAAGGCATTGTCTGTATAGTTTCTTTGACCTTTTCCCCCAGGATTGTCTCAGCCATATCCGCAGCAGCAGGAAGAATTAAGTCCTCCGCAATAGTATGGGGCTTGCCTGGCCTAGCCACTCGGTAGCTCACCATAAAAGACGCTTCTAGCCCCAACTTATTAATTAATGGTATCTGTTGCTTTTATACATGTCTGACTACTCGAAAGTCGTCTTAATTCTCGCTCAAAAAACTCCCGTGGCTTATTTTTTTTATTTTTAAAATTTTGTTTCTAAATGTCTGCGCAAGAGTGAAGGTTTCAGTGAGTTGTGAGATAGCACTTTTGCACATATAACACATTGTGGCTGAGGAAAGGCACTACTCCCAATATATGTGAACCCCAAATCAATGTAGTTCTCATCATATTTGCGCCTCTTCGATGGTCCAATGTCCCTATCTGTTGTCCGGTGCTTTCCCAGGTAAGGGGGCAGTAGCTCTTCGGCTGCATCAGAATCCCAACTGTCAGTGTCCATGCCAGCTGGGCTAACAACAAATGTTGAATTACTGATGCTAGCATTGGATGTGCTCGTGGAAGCAGAACAACTTGTGTTGTCGACAGGTGCAGGTGTAGTACTGCTGGTAGAGCTGGTATGTGTCTCTATCTACTTTTTTAAAACCATTTATAAATTTTCGAGCAAACCGAATGAGCAGCAGCTATGTTTGGCTACATACGGACCATTAGTGGAATTCCCGCGAGAGAGTAAGGGTTAATGTGATTGGATGTTAATTATTTGACTAGGCTACCTGTATTTGACATTGTGTTGGTATTTCGCTGAACACTAGATGGTTTAATTTTATTTTTGGCATTGAAACAAGTCTACTCAGGGGGGAAAAAAACTCAACCAAATGTATTGCCCAGTTGGAAAATATAAATCGACTGTTTGAAAATGTGAAGATTTAAAAAAATATATATAGATATATACAGTTGAAGTCGGAAGTTTACATACACTTAGGTTGGAGTCATTAAAACTCGTTTTTCAACCACTCCACAAAATTCTTGCTAACAAACTATAGTTTTGGCAAGTCGGATTGGATATCTACTTTGTGCATGACACAAGTCATTTTTCTAACAATTGTTTACAGACAGATTATTTCACTTATAATTCACTGTATCACAATTCCACTGGGTCACAAGCTTACATACACTAAGTTGACTGTACCTTTAAACAGCTTGGAAAATTCCAGAAAATTATGTCTTGGCTTTAGAAGCTTCTGTTAGGCGAATTGACATCATTTGAGTCAATTGGAGGTGTACCTGTAGATGTATTTCAAGGCCTACCTTCAAACTCAATGCCTCTTTGCTTGACATCATGGGAAAATCAAAAGAAATCAGCCAAGACCTCAGAAAACAAATTGAAGACCTCCACAAGTCTGGTTCATCCTTGGGAGCAATTTCCAAATGCCTGAAGGTACCACGTTCATCTGTACAAACAATAGTGCGCAAGTATAAACACCATGGGACCCTCAGCCGTCATACCGCTCAGGAAGGAGACACATTCTGTTTCATAGAGATTAACGTACTTTGGTGCAAAAAGTGCAAATCAATCCCAGAACAACAGCAAAGGACCTTGTGAAGATGCTGGAGGAAACAGGTACAAATGTATCTATATCCACAGTAAAACAAGCCCTATATCGACACAACCTGAAATGCCGCTCAGCAAGGAAGAAGCCACTGTTCCAAAACCGCCATAAAAAAAGCCAGACTATGGTTTGCAACTGCACATGGGGACAAAGATCGTACTTTTTGGAGAAATGTCCTCTGGTTTGATGAAACAAAAATAGAACTGTTTGGCCATAATGACCATTGTTATGTTTGGAGGAAAAAGGAGTAGGCTTGCAAGCCGAGGAACACCATCCCAACCGTGAAGCACGGGGTGACGGCATCATGTTGTGGGGGTGCTTTGCTGCAGGAGGGACTGGTGCACTTCACAAAATAGATGGCATCATGAGGGAGGAAAATTATGTGGATATATTGATATATTGTCTCAAGACATCAGTCAGGAAGTTAAAACTTGGTTGCAAATGGGTCTTCCAAATGGACAATGACCCCAAGCATACTTCCAAAGTTGTGGCAAAATGGCTTAAGGACAACAAAGTCAAGGTATTGGAGCGGCCATCACAAAGCCCTGACCTCAATTCTGTAGAAACTTTGTGGGCAGACTTGAAAAATCGTGTGCGAGCAACGAGGCCTACATACCTGACTCGGTTACACCAGCTCGGTCAGGAGGAACGGGTTAAAATTCACCCAACTAATTGTGGAAAGCTTGTGGAAGGCTTCTCGAAACGTTTGACCCAAGTTAAACAATTTAAAGGCAATGCTACCAAAAACTAATTGGGTGTATGTAAACTTCTAACCCACTGAGAATGTGATGAACGAAATAAAAGCTGAAATAAATAATTCTCTCTACTATTATTCTGACATTTCACATTCCTAAAATAACGTGATGATCCTAACTGACCTAAGACAGGGAATCTTTACAAGGATTAAATGTCAGGAATTGTTAAAAACTGAGTTTAAATGTATTTGACTAAGGTGTATGTAAGCTTCCGACTTCAACTGTATATATTAAATGTGAATCACATTTTATTTGGCGTACCACCGACGGCATTGCACGTATGCCAGTTTAGGAATACCTGCTGTGGAGGTAAAACGCTAGTCTGTCTGCCGCCCTAAACAGATAGCATTACCTGTTAAACCATTATCTTCATGCTTCCTTTACAGTAAAAAACTATTGGTGTGGTCTGCACTTTAATTACTCTTAGTCCTTAATTACTTAATTAGTCCTCAGTCCTAAATTAAACATTTACATGCAGCCACAGCAACTCTAGACTACAGTATAGGTTTCAAGAGGTAAGAACATAGGATCATACATCCTTCATTAGGTATATATTGTTAAGGGATAAAATAGTATATGTTTAGCCTAATAAATGAGGCTATTTAAATTCTATTATGATGAATGAAAAATAAAAAATACACTTGTTTTATTATGTAAGCTACTGAAAAATCTGTAAAAGAAAATACAATTAAACATTATATATATATATATATATATATATATATATATATACCCTAATATAGATGGTTATGGAGGATATTCCTTCCTTCCAGAACAACAACAACAGCAAAACAACAACAACACAATGATTATAAATAATTATAGTTAATCATAAATGAATATGCTAAATAAAACAATAACAACAAATTAGGCTATGACAGCAATAGTAAAACCAGTAATAACACCAAAAATAAATAACAAAGTAATATGAATTAAATTATATCCTGAAATTGTGTAAAATTTATTTTACCTTTATTTAACTAGGCAAGTCAGTTAAGAACAAGTTCTTATTTTCAATGGCGGCCTAGGAACCATGGGTTAACTGCTTTGTTCAGGGGCAGAACAAACGATTTTTACCTTGTCAGCTCGGGGATTCGATCTTGCTATCTTACTAGTCCAACGCTCTAACCACTAGGCTACCTGCTGCCCCAAATGAATTCAATGCCACACAAATACAATTTGCAACTCTTGTTTATGTCACACAACTAACATGATTAAAAGTCCATTCATTCACAGTATATTCCTGTACATTAGTCATTCAATACTAAAATCCCAATTTACACAAGAGCATTATTTTCTTGAAGAAAGTCAGGGGGAAATCAGAGTTCTGCTAGTAGTGAACTTTTACCAATCATGAATAGTTCAAAACTAGCAGAATTCTAGACTTACCCTCGAAGCAATGCAGCATCTTACGGAGGAGCACGATTAGGAGATGGCAGGTAGACTTTATAAGAATGGGACTAGGCTACAATCAAAGCCAAGTTCCTTCAATTGAATGGTTCAGTTGTGCTATAGCCTAAAACATTTTGTGCACAAAATGAGGAGCATCTGTCAACCGTCAAACAGTCAAGAATAGTGGAAATAGAACCAAAAGACAGCACATAAAACAAAACACAGAGAGAGGTAACACGTCAACAGACTGTTCTCGCACATCATCATGTTTGCTGGCTCCATCCTCCACTATTCTTAGAGATCTTCTCAAGGCTGTTAGTTAAACGTCACATTCAACAGCTGTAGGAAATGGAAAACGACACCAGCAGTTAAATAAAACCCTTAATTTAACCTTCAGGTTTACTACCATCAGGGATTAAACTTGACTCCCTTCAGATTTTTGGATAACCCTGCTTCCCCAAAATGAACCATCAATCAGGAGAGATTATGGCATTTCTGACTGCACTCCTGTCAATACTAATTAGACTTTCATAGGTAAAGTCCTCCGGAACCCCACTTGTCCGAATAAGCTGCTTTAGTCAGGAGACAAATCCGTCTAACCCAGATATCAGATAACTGGCCCATTTGGCATGTTGCATAGTATAGGCCTAATAATGTTTAGGGTGGCATTCAACATCACTATACTGTACTTTCAACAGTTTAACTACAAAAATGTACTTCTAAGAGATATTGATTCTAATAAAGTCAGTGTTTCCGATGCATTTCAGATGCACTTTTGTCATCAGTCATCATTCATTTTAATTTGATGGATATGAGGTATTGTCAATCTGTAGAGTGATAGAGTGATGGTTCAAAATGTTGGGTTACTGTCCTCATGTGACCAGTGGTGGAAAAAGTACCCAATTGTCATACTTAAGTAAAAGTAAAGATACCTTAATTAAAAATGAATCAAGTAAAAGTGAAAGTCACACAGTAAAATTACACTTGAGTAAAAGTCTAAAAGTATTTGCTTTTAAATCTACTTAAGTATCAAAAGTAAATGTAATTGCTAAAATATACTTAAGTATAAAAAGTAGAAGTATGAATCAATTCAAATTCCTTATATTAAATCAAAACAGATGGCACAATTTTCTTGTTTTTAACATTTACAGATAGCCAGGGGCACACTCCAACACTCACATATCATTTACAAACTAAGCATTTGTGTTTAGTGAGTCCGCCAGATCAGATCAGGGAAAATGTATGGAGTAAAATCTGTATTATTTTCTTTAGGAATGTAGTGGAGTGAAAGTAAAAGTTGTAACAAATATATATATATATATTTATATTTTAACCTTTATTTAACTAAATCAAATCAAATGTATTTATAAAGCCCTTCTTACATCAGCTGATGTCACAGAGTGCTGTACAGAAACCCAGCCTAAAACCCCAAACAGCAAGCAATGCAGGTGTAAAAGCACAGTGGCTAGGAAAAACTCCCTAGAAAGGCCAAAACCTAGGAAGAAACCTAGAGCGGAACCAGGCTGTGAGGCGTGTAGATTATAACAGAACATGGACAAGATTTTAAAATATTCATAAAACAGGCAGAACAGTTGAAACTGGAGAAGCAGCACTGCCAGGTGGACTGGGGACATCATTAATCTACAAACAGGCAAGTCAGTTAAGAACAAATTCTTATTTTCAATAATGGCTTAGGAACAGTAGGTTAACTGCCTTGTTCAGGGGCAGAACAACAGATTTGTACCTTGTCAGTTCAAGGATTTGAGCTTGCAACCTTTCGGTTACTAGTCCAACACTCTAACCACTAGGCTACCTGCCGCCCCAGGTAGCCTAGTAAAGTAAATAGTAAAGTAAAGTACAGATACCCCCAAAAACAACTTAAGTAGTATTTTAAAGTATTTTTACTTAAGTGCTTTACACCACTGCATATGACTATATCAATAAGTGAGGAATTTATGTAACATTTTTATCTCTTCTTCTTTTGCAGATCCCTTTGAGGGCCCCAACTACCACATCGCTCCAAGATGGGTGTACAATGTTTCAACACTTTGGATGATCATAGTGGTCATCCTCTCAGTCTTCACCAACGGCCTGGTACTGGTGGCCACTGCAAATTTCAAGAAGCTCCAACACCCTCTCAACTGGATCTTGGTCAACCTTGCTATTGCTGACATTGGAGAAACACTTTTGGCTAGCACCATCAGCGTTTGCAACCAGATTTTTGGCTACTTCATTCTGGGACATCCAATGTGTGTCTTTGGATACACTGTGTCTGTGTGTGGTAAGAGGCTCCTTAGTTTTACAAATATTTGAATTGTATTTATTGTACCAACAATATTTGGAAATTGTAGATTAATGTATAGAGAAATTGATCGATACAAAGTGCTCCCTATAGCCATTTCTTTGGTGCATGTTATTATGGTGCTGTGTTTTCACATAGAATTAGAGTGTCTCTAACTTTCAGTACAACTGTTCCCCTGCACAGGTATTGCTGCTCTGTGGTCCCTGGCTGTCATCTCCTGGGAGAGATGGGTGGTAGTGTGCAAGCCCTTTGGAAGTGTCAAGTTTGATAGCAAATGGACCATGGGAGGCATTATCTTCTCCTGGGTCTGGGCTGCTTTCTGGTGTGCCCCCCCCCCCTATCTTTGGCTGGAGCAGGTGGAATTTTTTTCTCTTTTTATTTCACTGATGTGTGAAAAAATCCCTTGTTCAAAATCTCACTATCTCTCTCCCTCCACCAGGTACTGGCCTCATGGCCTGAAGACTTCCTGCGGACCTGATGTGTTCGGAGGAAATGAGGATCCTGGAGTCAAGTCCTACATGATTACTCTCATGATTACATGCTGCTTCTTCCCCCTGGCCGTGATCATCTTCTGCTACATTTTCGTGTGGCTAGCCATTCGTGCTGTAAGTGATATTTCAAATATGCTATACTGTAGCAAGCAACTATGTTGTTAAATACATTAATGGTCAAGTGTACCTCTTGAAAAGGCACATTAAAGGGTTAAATCTAACCATTTGACATTCCTTCTGAATGACCACAGGTTGCTGCGCAGCTTATACCTGCTTTGCCTGCTTTTCTGCAGCTAACCCTGGGTATGCTTTCCACCCTCTGGCTGCTGCACTGCCTGCCTACTTTGCCAAAAGTGCCACCATCTACAATCCAGTTATCTATGTCTTCATGAACAAACAGGTAAGTGTATTAGTCTGATAGCTACATGAACACTGAACAAAAATAGACGCTAAAATCTTGATTTCACACAACTGGGAATACAGATACGCATCTGTTGGACACAGATACCCTAAAAAAAAGGTAGGGACGTGGATCAGAAAACCAGTTAGTATCTGGTGTGACCATCATTTGCCTCATGCAACGCAACATATCGCCTTCGCATAGAGTTGATCAGGTTGTTGATTGTTGATTGTGGCCTGTGGAATGTTGTACCACTCCTCTTCAATGGCTTTGCGAAGTTACTGGATAGTGTACATGTCGACAGGCACGCAGATAAACTTCCCTGAGGTATCTGACAGTTTGTGCAGAAATTCTTCTGTTGTGCAAACCCACAGTTTCATCAGCTGTCTGGGTGGCTGTTCTCAGACGATCCCGCAGGTGAAGAAGCCAGATGTGGAGATCCTGGGCTGGCGTGGTTACATGAGGTCTGCGGTTGTGAGGCCAGTTGAACATACTGCCAAATTCTCTAAAATGAGGTTGGAGGTGGCTTATGGTAGAGAAGTTAACATTACATTCTCTGGCAACAGCTCTGGTGGACATTCCTGCAGTCAGAATGACAATTGCATGCTCCTTCAAAACTTGAGATATGTGTGGCATTGTGTTGTGTGAAAAGAATTGCACATTTTAGAGTGGCCTTTTATTGTCCCCAGAGTGGCCTTTTATTGTCCAGATATGCCACACCTGTCAGGTGGATGGATAATCTTAGCAAAGGGTGAAATGCTCACTAACAGGGATGTAAACACATTTTTGCACAGAATGTAACAGAAATCACATTTTTGTGCTTATGGACAACATTTCTGGGATCTTTTATTTCAGCGCATGAAACATGGGACCAACACTTTACATGATACTTTTATATTTTGTTTAAGTATATTTGGACCCATCAATAAAGTGGTTAACAAAGGACTTACAGTATGTCTACCTAAATGTTGACGTACTGTATATTTTTATACTCTTTCCTCATGTTCCATTCTTGTTCTCTCTCCCCAGTTCCGTTCTTGCATCATGCAGCTCTTTGGCAAGGCAGAAGATGATGGCACTGAAGTGTTTACATCAAAAACAGAGGTTTCCTCTGTGGTACCTGCATAAACCCCAGAAAATGGCGTACCTCTTGGAAACAAATCGTTCTATGGATATTTTCAGAATGGGACTTTTTAAATGTACAGTACATCCTCTTGTGTTTCTTAAATAATTAATTTCCCACATCTTTTCAGGAGGTTATTAAGCTTTACCTCATACAGGTGCAATGTTTGTAAAATCATTACCCACAAAAACTAAATTGCTATGAACCACCCATTGGAGCTTTTATAATCCATGGTCTTTGATTAAACAAGCAGAGAATTGTGTGGTAATTGATATTTATACTATTGCTATTTGGTACATTATGGCGTACCTCTTGGAAATATGTATATACTACTACTATCAATGTCTGTCCAAGTGGCAATAAAATGTTGGCGTCTTGGAAGGCATTCCCTTCACTCTGCAGTTGTTAAACTAGACAGCATCACAGCTAAGGAAAACTGAAATGAACTGCCAATGGAAATCTGATAACTCAAAATGATGTGAACAATGTATGGTTAGAAAACCCCTTACTTTTAAAGTAATTTATGAGGTAAACATGTTCTAATCGTCTTGCAAAAAAAAAATGATAGTAAATAAAGAATTGTGTATACAATGTATTTAACAATGTTTTTTCTGATTAAAATACATTTCATGCATGCAGCAAAATGAAAATACCCTCTGGTCTCACTTTCTATGTTTCTACACTGTTCATTCAATGTTTATTCACTGATACCTGTTATCAATGATTGTTTAAAGACCAAACTCACAGGACACACCCCATATGAACTTTTCTGGTAAAGCGGATAGGATAGAGATTATCTCCCCAATCAGCCTAAAGGATCGAAGTGATCCACTTTCCTCATTATTGTTTTGTATTTACATGAGGAAAAGCTAGAACATAGAGTGAAGTAAATTAAATCAATGTCTGATTATCCCCCCAAAGAATACTTCCCTGTTGACTTTGTTATAGTAAAAACATTCACATTGTCAAAATATGTTTTCTTTATTTACAAGTAATAAGAACAATTGTTAAGTCAACTATTTTCTCTTTTAAGCATGAAGAGGATAAGGAATTTCACCTGAATGCTGAATTACGTGACACCAAAAGCACTTCTTATCCAAGAAGGATTAACCTTAAAATCAAACCTTGGCTTCAGTTCGACTGCCCGGCATAACTGAAGTTCTTTTTGGTGTGTGTGTGTGTGTGTGGGTGTGATTGATCTTAATCTCGATGACGACATGGCTGGTATAAAACCCCACAGATTGGGGTACACCATCTTGTTGGTTGCTAACACCACAACAGGTGATCAGCAAGACAATACAACAGAAGCCAACCACAACACAGAGAAAAAGCGACCAACAGGTAAATGCAAAAAACATAACTATGGCAACAAGCAACTGGCAAGGCAAATATTTTTGAACAATTCGATGACTGAAATGGAAATAATATGTTGTCTTCTTTATTTGTATATTCTTCAGATACTTTCTCAGAAATGGCAGAAAGCTGGGGAAGTGCGGCTTTTGCAGCCAGAAGACAAAACCAAGATACAACGAGAGAATCTTCATTCACCTTCACCAACAGCAATAACACCAAAGGTGTTAGACCAACTACATCTACCTTGATAGAAACTTCCAATTCATATATTTTATTTTATTTAAATCATGAGATTATTTTAACTGTAATTAGTAATATTTTTATGGAAGTTATATACAACATAGATGGCATAAGTAAAATTGCATTGAATGAATTCATATAATTTATGTAATTTTCATTACTTTTGCATTTTAATTGATCATCTAAAAAGCATGTAGATCATCTAACCAGGCACTTGCACCTGCTATTTTCTCCTTCTTAGAAAAATTATTTTGTCTGTTTTATCTCAGATCCCTTTGAGGGCCCCAACTACCACATCGCTCCAAGATGGGTGTACAATGTTTCAACACTTTGGATGATCATAGTGGTCATCCTCTCAGTCTTCACCAATGGCCTGGTACTGGTGGCCACTGCAAAATTCAAGAAGCTCCAACACCCTCTCAACTGGATCTTGGTCAACCTTGCTATTGCTGACATTGGAGAAACACTTTTGGCTAGCACCATCAGCGTTTGCAACCAGTTTTTTGGCTACTTCATTCTGGGACATCCAATGTGTGTCTTTGAGGGATACACTGTCTCCACTTGTGGTAAGATGCAATTTTACATGGACTATAATATTATGTCATATTTAACAAGACAATTAAAATTTCTACACGGTGTTGAGAAAGAGTAATTGTCAGATGCTAGAACACCGTAGCATAGTGACAGTAATCAGAATTTCTCTTTTGTCTAATTTACAGTATATGTATATATTATGCAGGTATTGCTGCTCTGTGGTCCCTGGCTGTCATCTCCTGGGAGAGATGGGTGGTGGTGTGCAAGCCCTTTGGAAGTGTCAAGTTTGATGCCAAATGGGCCATGGGAGGCATTATCTTCTCCTGGGTTTGGGCTGCTTTCTGGTGTGCCCCCCCCATCTTTGGCTGGAGCAGGTGTGGATTTCTCTTCTTATTTCACTGAGGATTCAAGTTCAAAAGATTCAATTATTTAACACATTTCTTCATCTCCACCAGGTACTGGCCTCATGGCCTGAAGACTTCCTGCGGACCTGATGTGTTCGGAGGCAATGAGGATCCTGGTGTCAAGTCCTACATGATTACTCTCATGATTACATGCTGCTTCTTCCCCCTGTTCGTGATCATCTTCTGCTACATTTTCGTGTGGCTAGCCATTCGTGCTGTAAGTGATATTTCAAATATGTTATACTGTAGCAAGAAACTATGTTGTTAAATACATTAATGGTCAAGTGTACCTTTTGAAAAGGCACATTAGAGTGTTAAATCTAACCATTTGATATTCTTTCTGAATGACTACAGGTTGCTGCGCAGCAGAAAGACTCTGAGTCAACACAGAAAGCTGAGAAAGAAGTGTCTAGGATGGTTGTTGTCATGATTATAGCTTACTGTGTATGCTGGGGACCTTATACCTGCTTTGCCTGCTTTGCTGCGGCTAACCCTGGATATGCTTTCCACCCTCTGGCTGCCGCAATCCCTGCCTACTTTGCCAAGAGCGCCACCATCTACAATCCAGTTATATATGTCTTCATGAACAAACAAGTAAGTCTTAACAGGATTCTCAGACACTGTTTTTTTTTTTATCTTACTGATTTAATGCTCTAACGATACACATTTTTCTAAATGTTTCACAATTGCCTTTCTTGTGATGTACATTTTTTTTTACTTTAAAAAAGCATCAGCTGACAATGTGTTCGCTCAATTTCGAGATAGACATATAATTTGAAAGTCTTCTTATGTTCAATTATTCCTCTCTCTCCAGTTCCGTACTTGCATCATGCAGCTCTTTGGAAAGGCAGAAGATGATGGCACTGAAGTGTCAACATCAAAAACAGAGGTTTCCTCTGTGGCACCTGCATAAACCCCAGACAATGGCGTACCTCTTGGAAACAAATCGTGAACGTTCTGAGGATATTTTCCAAATGGGACTTTTCAAATGTACAGTACATCCTCTTGTTTTTCTTAAACAAATATTCTCCCACAACTTTTCAGGAGATTATTAAGCTTTACCTCATACAGGTGCAATGTGTGTAAAAACTTTACCCACAAAAACTAAATTGCTATGAACCACCCCTTGGAGCTTTTTTAATCCATGGTCTTCGATTAAACAAGCAGAGAATTGTGTGGCAATTGATATGCATACTATAGCTATTTGAGTGGTACATTATGGGAATATGTATATACTACTACTATCAATGTCTGTCCAAGTGGCAAGGAAAAGTTGGCGTCTTGTAAGGCATTCCCTTCACTCTGCAGTGGATGAACTAGACAGCATCACAGCTAAGGAAAACTGAAATTAACTGCCAATGGAAATCTGATCATCTCAAAATGATGTGAACAATATATGGCTGGGAAACCCCTTACTTTTAAAGTAACTTATGAGGTAAACATTTTGTATCCCTCTTGCAAATAAAAAAACAAAAAAATAATAATAATAGTAAATAGATAATTGTGTATACAATGTATTTAACAATGTTTTTTCTGATTAAAATACATTTCATGCATGCAGCAAAATGAAAATACCCTCTGGTCTCACTTTCTATGTTTCTACACTGTTCATTCAATGTTTATTCACTGATACCTGTTATCAATGATTGTTTAAAGACCAAACTCACAGGACACACCCCATATGAACTTTTCTGGTAAAGCGGATAGGATAGAGATTATCTCCCCAATCAGCCTAAAGGATCGAAGTGATCCACTTTCCTCATTATTGTTTTGTATTTACATGAGGAAAAGCTAGAACATAGAGTGAAGTAAATTAAATCAATTAAATCCCCCCAAAGAATACTTCCCTGTTGACTTTTTTATAGTAAAATAATTTGAATTGTCAAAATGCTTTTTCTTTATGTACAAGTAATTAGAATAATTTTTAGGACAACTATTTAGTTTTTTAAGCATGAAGAGGATAAGCAATTTCACCTGAATGCTGAGTAACGTGACCCCAAAAGCACTTCTCATCCAAGAAGGATTAACCTTAAATTCAAACCTTGGATTCAGTTCATCTGAGTCAGCATAATTTAAATGTGTGTGTGTGTCTGACCATTTCTGATTTAGATTCATCTTGATGACAACATGGCAGGTATAAAACCCCACAGATTGGGGTACACCATCGTGTTGGTTGCTAACACCACAACAGGTGAAGAGCAAGAAAAGACAAGAGAAGCCAAACCACAAGATAGAAAAAAAGCGACCCACAGGTAAAGGCAAAAAACACAGTTGTGGTAACAAACAACTGACAAGAAAAATATTTTAGAACAATTCAATGACTGAAATGGAAATAATAGGTTGTCTTCTTGATTTGCGTATTCTGCAGAGAATTGGGGAAGTGCTGCTTTTGCAGCCAGGCAACATAACCAAGAGACAATTAAATAATCTTCATTCACCTACAACAACAGCAATAATTCCATAGGTGGGAGAGGACGAGAAACTACAGTAATGGCCAAGTTTACCTTTTGAAAATGCATATTACAGGGTAAAATCAAACCCTTTAAAATTCCTTCCGAATGACCACACTAGAAGTTGCGCATTTTCATTTCACTGGTAGAATCGGGAAGTTTTGACTTCTTGTGTTTTCGTTTGCTCATAGTGAACCACAAATTCCGGCATTCATAATGGATACAGCTACCGCCGGTAGGTAGATGGGGCGTGTCCACAAAGTTTCTAAAAGTGTTAAAATAATGTATGTGAGTATAACAGAACTGATATAGCAGGCGAAAACCCAAGAAATTTCTGTCCGGAATAATTTTCTTTGTGACCTTTGCTCTGTTTGATACAGCCCCTATTGATTTTAATGGAATCCAGCTCCTAGACTGCAGTACCTATGGCTTCCACTAGATGTCAAAAGTCTTTATACAAAGCCTGGAAGCTGTAGCAGTGAGCAGAACGGATGGGAACAGGAAATAGTCCAGGTAGCTCAGATGTCAACAAGATTTTACGGGCGCGAGACCGAGTGCGTGTCCCACTGTATTTTCCTTTTATAACGTTTAGGTTACCATCCGAGTGAAATATTATCGCTAATATTCATAAAAGGGCAATGGGCGATTCGACGTTGGATTTTCTGATCATAACGCGCCAACCAAACAGAGATCTATGGATATAATAAATGACTTTATCTAACAAAAGAACCATTGGATGTCTTCGTTGGACACTTGGGAAGCCCTCAGCAGAAGTTCTTCGAAAGGTAAGAGATTTGTTTTAGCTGTGAAATGGGTTTTGTGTGACCCGCGCTGGTTTATGAATTTATGCTAATGCATAAATATTAGAGGTGCTATCCTCAAACAATCAAATGTTGTGCTTTCGCCGTAAAGGGGCCAGAAGTATACAGAATGGTGTCGTCTGCGTAGATCAGAGAATCACCTGCAGCAAGAGCGACATCATTGATGTATACAGAGAAAAGAGTCGGCCCGAGAATTAAACCCTGTGGCACCCCCATAGAGACTGCCAGAGGTCCGGACAACAGGCCCTCCGATTTGACACACTGAACTCTGTCTGAGAAGTAGTTGGTGAACCAGGCGAGGCAGTCATTTGAGAAACCAAGGCTGTTGAGTCTGCCTCTAAGAATGTGGTGATTGAGTCGAAAGCCTTGGCCAGGTCGATGAATACAGCTGCACAGTATTGTCTCTTATCGATGGCGGTTATGATATCGTTTAGGACCTTGAGCATGGCTGAGGTGCACCCATGACCAGCTCTGAAACCAGATTGTATAGCGGAGAAGGCACGATGGAATTCGAAATGGTCGGTAATCTGTTTGTTAACTTGGCTTTCGAAGACCTTAGAAAGACATGGTAGGATAGATATAGGTCTGTAGCAGTTTGGGTCTAGAGTGTCACCCCCATTGAAGAGGGGGATGACCGCAGCAGCTTTCCAATCCTTGGGAATCTCTGACGATACGAAAGAGAGGTTGAACAGGCAAGTAATAGGGGTTGCAACAATTTCGGCAGATATTTTTAGAAAGAGAGGGTCCAGATTGTTTAGCCCGGCTGATTTGTAGGGGTCCAGATTTTGCAGCTCTTTCAGAACATCCGCTATCTGGATTTGGGTGAAGGAGAAGTGGTGGGGGCTAGGGGGGGTTGCTGTGGAGGGTGCCGGGGAGTTGACCGGGGTAGGAGTAGCCAGATGGAAAGCATGGCCAGCCGTAGAGAAATGCTTATTGAAATTCTCAATTATAGTGGATTTATCATTGGTAACAGTGTTTCCTAGCCTCAGAGCAGTAGGCAGCTGGGAGGAGGTGCTCTTATTCTCCATGGACTTTACAGTGTCCCAGAACTTTTTTGAGTTTGTACTGCAGGATGAGAATTTCTGTTTGAAAAAGCTAGCCTTAGCTTTCCTATATTTGTTCCTGACTTCCCTGACTTCACGGGGGCTATTCGATGCTAATGCAGAACGCCACAGGATGTTTTTGTGCTGGTCAAGGGCAGACAGGTCTGGAGTGAACCAAGGGCAATATCTATTCCTGGTTCAAAATTTGTTGAATGGAGCATGCTTATTTAAGATGGTGAGGAAGGCACTTTTAAAGAATAACCAGGCATCCTCTACTGACGGGATGAGGTCAATGTCATTCCAGGATACCCCGGCCAGGTCGATTAGAAAGGCCTGCTCACAGAAGTGTTTTAGGGAGCGTTTGACAGTGATGAGGGGTGGTCGTTTGATCGCAGACCCATTACGGATGCAGGCAATGAGGCAGTGATCGCTGAGATCTTGGTTGAAAACAGCAGAGGTGTATTTGTAGGGCGAGTTAGTTAGGATGATATCTATGAGGGTGCCCTTGTTAATGTATTTGGGGTTGTAACTGGTAAGTCCATTGATAATTTATGTGAGATTGAGGGCATAAGGCTTAGATTGTAGGATGGCCAGGGTGTTAAACCTGTCCCAGTTTAGGTCACCTAGTAGCACGAGCTCAGAAGATAGATGGGGGGCAATCAATTCACATATGGTGTCCAGGGCACAGCTGGGGGCAGAGGGTGGTCTATAGCAAGCGGCAACGGTGAGAGACTTGTTTCTGAAAAGGTGCATTTTTGAAGTAGAAGCTCTAATTGTTTGGGTACAGACCTGGATAGTAAGACAGAACTCTGCAGGCTATCTTTGCAGTAGATTTCAACACCGCCCCCTTTGGTAGTTCTATCTTGGCGGAAAATGTTATAGTTAGGGATGGAGATTTCAGAGGTTTTGGTGGTTTTCTTAAGCCAGGATTCAGACCCGGCTAAGACATCCGGGTTGGCAGAGTGTGCTAAAGCAGTGAGTAAAACAAACTTAGGGAGTAGGCTTCTAATGTTAACATGCATGAAACCAAGGCTTTTACGGTTACAGAAGTCAACAAATGAGAGCACCTGGGGAGTGGGAGTGGAGCTAGGCACTTCAGGATCTGGATTAACCTCTACATCACCAGAGGAACAGAGGAGAAGTAGGATAAGGGTACGGCTAAAGGCTATACGAACTGGCCGTCTGGCTCATTCGGAACAGAGAGTAAAAGGAGCAGGTTTCTGGGCACGATTGCGAAGATTCAAGGCATAATGTATAGACAAAGGTAAGGTAGGATGTGAGTACATTGGAGGTAAACCTAGGCATTGAGTAATGATGAGAGAGATATAGTCTCTAGAGACGTTTAAACCAGGTGATGTCATCGCATATGTAGGAGGTGGAACAACATGGTTGGTTAAGGCATATAGAGCAGGGCTAGAGGCTCTACAGTAAAATAAGATAGTAATCACTAACCAGGACAGTAATGGACGAGGCATTAGAGAGAGGCATGCGTAGCCAAGTGATCATATGGGTCCAGTGAGTGGTTGGACTGGGCAAGCAAGCTAGCAGTTAGCAGACCGGGGTTAGCAAGCAAGCAGTTAGAAGACCGGGGCAAGCAAGTAAGCAGAAGGGCCTTTGGGGGACGTCGCGATGGAGGAAAGTCTGTTTTTGCCTCCTCGTGCGGTGACATCAATAGACCAGTCGTGGATTAGTATGGTTCCAAGTAGCTCTAGATAGATAGCATGCTGCAGTTAGCAGAATGGGCCTTCAGCGGACGTCGCGCCTGAGGGGCCTGTTGGAATCCTCGGGCAGGTTATGTCGGTATTCCAGTCGTAGAGGTTTGGCGGGGTTCCGTGCCCCGTACCAGCAGTAGAAGGGGTCCGGATATTGGTGGAGCCCTAGCCGAGCTAGCTTCAGGCTAATTGGTGCTTGCTCCGGGATGGAGACGCTAGCCCGGAGTAGCCACTCGGGATTGCGGTTAGCTAGTTGTGAAGATCCAGATGAAAGGGTTTAGAGTTTGCGGTAGGTTCAGAGTTTGCATTAGGAATCCGAGGATATGGAAAAATAGGTCCGTTATGCTCTGGTTTGAGTCACGTTGTACAAACTGGCGAGAGCTTACCGAGCTAAAGGTGAGCTGATGACCACTAGCAGTGGTTTGCTGACTGATAGCTGGAAGCTAGTTAGCTGGCTAGCTTCAGTTTAGGGATTCCTGATCCGAAGTAAATAGAAATACTTTAGAAAAGAAAACACAGATCCACGGCACATTGGGTGAGGTGGGTTGCAGGAGAGTATTTAGATGTTGAGGTTTAGGAAAATATTTAAAAGATATGCAAGGAAAAAATATATATACAAGGGACACGACAGGACAAAAAACAAAGATGTCTGACTACTACGCCATCTTGGATCCAACGAATGAAAGAGAATCCAATTCCCTTTAAAATCCAATTCCATTTAAAAAGTAAATAAGTCATAGGCCAGACCCATGAGCACAGACAATGATCTGGCGTTATTGGACGGCCCTTTTCTACTGTTACAAATATAACCCCTACCTGAAGAAATCATCTTCAGACCATGCTTACCTCGATCAGTTAGAGAGCTAAGGGTTGATTGCAGACCAGTACCTCTATCACAGAGGGAACTAAGGTTTGAGTACGCAGACCATGCATATGGTTTTTGAATTCTTAACCATACCACGTGGTTAAACTCTGAGACTATTGATCTGACAGAATAAGAGCAACTCTTTGACACTAGTTAATAGTCTGCAGCTAGAAATTATGTCGACCTGAATGCGAGAACCGCCGAAACATCTATTCTATAAGAACATTTCTTAATGGTACTCTGAAGTACACATTCTAACCTCAACAATATTCTTGAAAGAGAGAGAGAGGCGGATGAACTTTCCAACAGAAAGACGGACGATCCCAACGACACACTGAGCGTAAATATATATTGATAGCAATTGTTCCCGAACGAGTGAGTGTTCATGTGCAAAGGATTAGCATTTCAATTAATATAATTATCAACTGTGTAGTGACTCATTTGTGTAATTCCCGCCTTTCTCAATCCACACCCACTTCCTTTTGTTCACCAAGCCGTCATATCGGTTTATCCCACTAGGAAAACATCCCCTATCATTTCCTTGTAACCATATCTACTTTGTTTTGTTTACTGTTTGTTTGTGCATTTCTGTGATTATTTAGTTAGTTAATAAATTAGTGATTTAAGACAATTGGTGTATAGATGATTCATGGTAAAGACTGTGCAGATAACCAACAATTTACAACGTTCAGAATGAGACTAATGTGAGGTAAAGAATAATTCATTAATGAGAAGACTAATTGATCAGATATTAAAATATCTGAAAAGTTATATTAGGAAAATTATAACTTTGTAATCTGAATATTTTCCTTGGTGCCCCGACTTCCTAGTTAATTACATTTACATGATTAGTAATCACGTAATAATAATTACAGAGAATTTATTTGATAAAATAAGGCTTCAATTTAATAATGCCAAAGACACGACATAGGGTATTTGTTGATTTATTTCCTTTTAATTTTGTATTTTATTTTAGCAAAATAAAAGGGAGTTATACTCCAGTCTACTAGGTGGCGGTAATGCAACTTTTATTAGACCTAGCAAGATGGCGCCGACAGAGATGGTCGCCTCGTTTCAGGTCCTTAGGAAACTATGCAGTAATTTGTTTTTTTATTAATTATTTCTGACATTGTTAGCCCAGAAAATCTCAAGTGTTATTACATACAGCCGGGAAGAACTATTGGATATAAAAGCGACGTCAACTTACCAACATTACGACCAGGAATATGACTTCCCGGAAGCGGATCCTCTGTTCGGACCTCCACCCTGGACATGGGATCTAATCCCAGAGGCCAACCCAAAACAATGCGGTCGCCGCAAGAGAGGCAAACGGAGCGGCCTACTGGTCAGACTTAGAAGGTGAGCACACCATCCACCGCTTCCGAGCATATTACTCGCCAATGTCCAATCTCTAGACAACAAGGTGGACGAAATTAGGGCACGAGTTGCCTTCCAGAGAGATATCAGAGATTGTAACATTCTCTGTTTCATGGAAACCTTGCTCACTCGGGATATGTTGTCAGAGTCGGTACAGCCACCTGGTTTCTTCATGCATCGCACCGACAGAAACAAACATCTTTCTGGTAAGAAGAAGGGTGGGGGTGTATGCCTTATGATTAACGACTCATGGTGTAAACATAACATACAGGAACTCAAGTCCTTTTGTTCACCTGACCTAGAAATCCTTACAATCAAATCCCGACTGCATTATCTCCCAAGAGAATTCTCTTCCGATTATAGTCACAGCCATGTTATAGCCACCCCAAGCAGATACCTCGACGGCACTGAAAGAACTTCACTGGACCCTATGTAAACTGTAAACCATATATCCTGAGGCTGCATTTATTGTGGCTGGGGATTTAAAAAAAAGCTAATCTGAGAACAAGGCGTCCTAAATTCTATCAGCATATCAAATGCGCGACACGAGCTGGTATCATTACTACTCTAACTTCCGCAACGCATACAAAGCCCTCCCCCGCCCACCCTTCGGCAAATCTGACCATGACTCCATTTTGTTGCTCCCATCCTATAGGCAGAAACTAAAATAGGAAACGCCCGTGCTCAGGTTTATCCAACGCTGGTCTGACCAATCGAATTCCACACTTCAAGATTGCTTTGATCACGTGGACTAGGATATGTTCCGGGTAGCCTCAGACAACAACATTGACGTATACGCTGACTCGGTGAGCGAGTTTATTAGCAAGTGCATCGGAGATGTTGTACCCACTGTGACTATTAAAACCTTCCCATACCAGAAACCGTGAATTGATGGCAGCATTCGCACAAAACTGAAGGTGCGAACCATCGCTTTTAATCATGGCAAGGTGACTGGAAATATGACTGAATGCAAACAGTGTTGTTATTCCCTCCACAAGGCAATCAAACAAGCAAAGCGTCAGTATAGAGACAAAGTAGAGTCACAATTTAACGGCTCAAACATGAGACGTATGTGGCAGGGTCTACAGTCAATCACGGATTACAAAAAGAAATCCAGCCCCGTCGAGGACATCGATGTCTTTCTCCCAGACAAATTAAACAACTTCTTTGCTCACTTTGAGGACAATACGGTGCCAATGACACTGCCCACTACCAAAGCCTATGGGCTCTCCTTCACCGTGGCCAACATGAGTAAAACACTTAAACATGTTAACCCTTGCAAGACTGCCGGCCCAGGCAGCATCCCTAGCCACGTCCTCAGAGCATGCACAGACCAGCTGGCTGGTGTGTTTACGGACATATTCAATCAATCCCTATCCCAGTCTGCTGTCCCCACATGCTTCAAGATGGCCACCATTGTTCCTGTTCCCAAGAAAGCTAAGGTAACTGAACTAAATGACTGTCGCCCAATAACACTCTTTTCTGTCATCATGAAGTGCTTTGAGAGACTAGTCAAGGATCATATCACCTCCACCCTACCTGATACCCTGGACCCACTCCAATTTGCTTACCACTCCAATAGGTCCACAGACGACGCAATTGCTATGACACTGCACACTGCCCTATCCCATCTGGACAAGAGGAAGACCTATATAAGAATGCTGTTAATTGACTACAGCTCAACATTTAACACCATAGTACCCTGCAAACTCGTCATTAAGCACGAGATCCTGTGTCTAGACCTCGCCCTGTGCAACTGGGGCCTGGACTTTCTGACGGGCCGCCCCCAGGTGGTGAGGGTAGGAAACAATATCTCCATCCTGCTGATCCTCAACACTGGGGCCCCACAAGGGTGCGTTCTCAGCCCTCTCCTGTACTCCTTGTTCACCCATGACTGCATGGCCATGCACGCCTCCAACTCAATCATCAAGTTTGCAGATGACACTACAGTGGTAGGCTTGATTACCAACAATGACGAGACGGCCTACAGGGAGGAGGTGAAGGCCCTCAGAGTGTGGTGTCAGAAAGATAACCTCTCACTCAACATCAACAAAACAAAGGAGATGATCGTGGACTTCATGAAACAGCAGAGGGAGCACCCCCCTTCCACATCGATGGGACAGTAGTGGAGAAGGTGGAAAGTTTTAAGTTCCTCGGCGTACACATCACAGACAAACTGAAATGGTTCACCCACACAGACAGCGTGGTGAAGAAGGCGCAACAGTGCCTCTTCAACCTCAAGAGGCTGAATAAATTTGGCTTGTCACATAAAACACTCACAAACTTTTACAGATGCACAATCGAGAGCACCCTGTCGGGCTGTATCACCGCCTGGTACGGCAACTGCACCGCCCTCAACTGCAAGGCTCTCCAGAGGGTAGTGCGGTCTGCACAACGCATAACCGGGGGCAAACTACCTGCCCTCCAGGACACCTACAGCACTCGATGTCACAAGAAGGCCAAAATGATCATCAAGGACAACAACCACCCGAGCCACTGCCTGTTCACCCTGCTATCATCCAGAAGGTGAGGTCAGTACAGGTGCATCAAAGCTGGGACCGAGAGATTGAAAAACAGCTTCTATCTCAAGGCCATCAGACTGTTAAACAGCCATCACTAACATAGAGGCTGCTGCCAACATACAGACTCAAATCTCAGGCCACTTTAATAAATTGATTTAATAAAGGTATCACTAGTCACTTTAAATAACGCCACTTTAATAATGTTTACATATCCTACATTACTCATCTCATATGTATATACTGCATTCTATACCATCTACTGCATCTTGCCTATGCCGCACATCCATCGTTCATCCATATGTACATATTCTTATTCATCCCTTTACATTTGTGTGTGTAACGTAGTCGTTGTGAATTTGTTAGATTACTTGTTAGATATTACTGCTTGTTAGATATTATGCTTCTAGTC
This sequence comes from Brachymystax lenok tsinlingensis, assembly GCA_030435695.1. Lineage (NCBI taxonomy): Eukaryota > Metazoa > Chordata > Actinopteri > Salmoniformes > Salmonidae > Brachymystax > Brachymystax lenok. The sequence continues at coordinate 19,682,827 of CM059797.1, read as the reverse complement.
GGAACTAGAAGCATAAGCATTTCGCTACAGTAGCATTAACATCTGCTAACCATGTGTATGTGACCAATAACATTTGATTTGATTTGGATGCCAACCGCCGTTAAACCTCCTCAAGAAGAAGAACAACATAGTGCTGCAATTGTGGTGGGATTCACGCTTCTGAGTAGTAGCAAGTATCAAGGTCTGTCACGCAGGTCTCCTTTGCAGAGGCAGTGCAAATAGCTGAAGCAGTGGATGCACGCAGCCTGAGAATGAAGGTGTTAAAGAAGGTTAATTTTGTTTGAATAATAATAATAACAAAAAAAAACATTGCAAAAAAAAACATTGGAATACTGACTAACTATGTTCCCCCCTCACAAGGCCCCAGAGCCTGTGTAGGGATCTGAGTAAACTTTTGAATAAGGATGAACATTTTTGTTTACGTTTTTTGAATATGAGTATATTTTCACCCTTCCCCCCTTTACCCTTTTTTGCGATAAAGTTTCCCAGTTTTCACCCCACTCAGCGGGTGGCGGCAATACACCTCATAGGATGTAGTCTGCCATATAAACCCCCACATAAGAAGATGCAGAAGAAGTTTGAAAAAAATATCGCAGACAGGCGGTTTCAGGGCGCATAATCTGCAGCTGCATGCGTTTCTCGTCTTTTGTGTTTGCTGAGCTTTTATTTTGAAGAGCGTTAACCTGATGTAGTGATTTGACGTCAGATCCGCGCAATCCATCACCAACCTCTCCACATGTGGAATCATGTCGAAGGCCAGCAGTGCGTAAATACATTAATGTTATTTGACTTTGATAGTTTAAACATTTAATTAACATTGTAGCTAGGTTGATGTGTAACTTACTTTATCGTTGTGGGTTTTGCAGAACAAAAGCGAGCGAAAGTACTTTTCCAAGGAAAACAAAAGGTATGTTTAGCTAGCCTGCTTGCTACTCAGAACGTTAGCCAGATTGTAACGTTATAACTAACAATATGTTATTCACAGTCGAACAATTTACAATAGATTATATTTTAGAACAGTGCGCTGCAAGCCATAATGTTGAATACAATATCATTTGAATTTCACTTGCGTTGCTGGTGAGTATAGTAGCATTACACAAGAGATGCTAATTTCGGCGACTAGCTAGCCTGTTGTGACCACATTGGCTACAACTGCCAGCCAGCTGACCTCATTTTGGCGTATACTGTACAACATTGAACCCCCGTTTTCGACAAAAACATAGCAAATGACATGAGAAAGGTCTCTGCAGCCCGATATAATACCTTTGTCCGACTCAATGTGAAGTAGACGGGGCGGCAGGTAGCCTAGTGGTTAGAGCCTTTGACTAGTAACTGAAAAGGTTTCAAGATCGAATCCCCGAGCTGACAAGGTACAAATCTGTCGTTCTGCCCCTGAACAAGGCAGTTACCCACTGTTCATAGGCTGTCATTGAAAATAAGAATTTGTTCTTAACTGACTTGCCTAGTTATGTGAAGGTAAAATAAATTTAAAAAAATGACGCACAGTTCACATTTGGTAAGCAATAACTAGTTGGTTACAGTTTAACTAACTATAGTTAAGCTACTTATGTTATGTTAACGTCGGTGGCCGTATCTCATTGGAGTTTTAATTTCAATTGGAGGGCAAAGATGGACAACAGACTCAAGGAGGGAAAATACACTCAGAGCTGTCCATTGCACGCCATCCCAAAGAGTATGGAAAACCAGAAGAAGTCCGGAAAAAAAGGGTGAAACATGATATACATTTATTTTTATAAAACTGTTAATTTATGTCATGACAATAGCTCAATTCTTCTGGTTTGGCAATTGATTTATAGGTATTTAAAATGTGTTGCTCTCTTTGCCATGGTCAGCTTCAGGAGCTCCAAGAAAAGCAGCGGTTGTCAAGAGAACGGGAGCTGATGAAGAGGAGAAGTCTGGACAGTTTTCAGAGAGATATTCTAGAGCGACAAAGAGAGTTTGAGCAGAGGGTAATTTAACTAGTGTAGGTTATAGAAAGAGCAGCTCTCCCAATGCAGTTTTTTTCAATAAATGAGAAAGCTTGTCATGAGTCTTTTTGTGTTCTCTGATTGCAGGAAACTGAGATGCAGAGTTTAGCGAAGCATGTCAATTTTGAAAATGAGAATTCAAGAAAGGCGTACTACAGGGAATTCAAAAAGGTAACTTTTCTTTATCGAGTCCAATTGTCTGTGAGTGTGCACAGTAGCACGTGTGTAACAATATGCAGTATTGCACTTGAGTGATACCCATTTATTTACATTACATTTCTGTACCAGTAAGCTTATCTGCTAGAGAAGGGTACCTGTGTGTAGTGCTTATAAGTTATATTATAACAATGTGTTGTATTCCCTGTTCTGTATAAAAGGTGGTTGAGGCCTCTGATGTGATTCTGGAGGTTCTGGATGCCCGTGACCCTCTTGGCTGCCGTTGTCCTCAGGTGGAGCAGGCTGTCATTCAGAGTGGCACTGACAAGAAAATAGTCCTAGTGCTTAACAAGATTGGTGAGTGTGTAAGAGAGATTCATTAATATGTATAGTTATACATTATAAAGCATGGTGCCATATTCTCTTTAAATGTCTTTCCACTGTACTCTTAGACCTGGTGTCCAAAGAGATTGTGGAGAAATGGATCAAGTATCTTCGCAATGAATTTCCCACTGTGGCGTTCAAAGCATCAACGCAACAACAGAACAAAAATTTGGTGAGTCCGACAATTCAGAACGGCATATGTATAACATGGTCAGGATAGTTTCCCGAAATCAATTTAAGTTACATAAAATATTTATTGGTTTACTGTTAAGCAATAAGGACCTATGTACTAGATGAAAACTGAATAAACTTTTTTTCAGTTAGGATCTAGTAACTATACTTTATATGTTTTCTATTTGCAGAAGCGAAGCAATGTACCTGTTACCCAGGCCACTGCTGAGCTCCTAGGTAGCAGTGCCTGTGTGGGTGCGGAATGCCTGATGAAACTTTTGGGAAACTACTGCCGTAACCTGGACATTAAGACAGCCATCACTGTTGGTGTGGTTGGTGGGTACATTTACATTTTAATCATTTATCAGACGCTGTTATCCAGAGCGTCTTCAAATCGTATTTGTCACATGCGCCGAATACAACCGGTGTAGACCTTACAGTGAAATACTTACTTACAAGCACTTAACCAACAATGAAGTTTTAAGAAAATAACTGTCAAAAAGTAATAGATAAGAATAACAAATCATTAAAGAGCAGCAGTAAATAACAATAGTGTGGCTATATACAGGGGGTACCGGTACAGAGTCAATGTGCGGGGGAACCGGTGTCGAGGTAATTGGGGTAATATGTACATGTAGGTAGAGTTATTAAAGTGACTTATGCATAGATAATAACAGAGTAGCAGCAGCGTGAAGGGGGCAATGCAAATAGTCTGGGTAGCCATTTGATTAGCTGTTCATAAGTCTTATGGCTTGGGGGTAGAAGCTGTTTAGAAGCCTCTTGGACCTAGACTTGGCGCTCCGGTACCTCTTGCCGTGCGGTAGCAGAGAGAACAGTCTTTAACTAGGGTGGCTGGAGTCTTTGACAATTTTTAGGGCCTTCTTCTGACACTGCCTGGTATTGAGGTCCTGGATGGCAGGAAGCTTAGCCCCGGTGATGTACTGGACCATACGCACTACCCTCTGTAGTAGAGATCGGCCAATTTCAAGTTTTCAGAACAATCGGTAATTGGCATTTTTGGACGCCGATTACATTGCATTCCACGAGGAAACTGACCACCTGTTACGTGAGTGCAGCAAGGAGCCATGGTAAGCTGCTAGCTAGCATTAAACTTATCTTATAAAAAAACATAAATCTTCACATAATCACTAGTTAACTACACATGGTTGTTGATATTACTAGGTTAGCTAGCTATCATCGAATCACAGCCTTCTTCGCCAAACGGGGGATGATTTAACAAACGTGCATTCGCAAAAAAAGCACAATAGTTGCACGAATTTACCTAACCATAAACATCAGTGCCTTTCTTAAAATCAATACACAGAAGTATATTTTTTTAAACCTGCATATTTAGTTAAATACATTTTAGCAGGAAATATTAACTAGGGAAATTGTCACTTCTCTCGCGTTCATTGCACACAGAGTCAGGGTATATGCAACAGTTTGGGCCGCCTGGCTCGTTGCGAGCTAATTTGTCTGAATTTTACATAATTATGACATAACATTAAAGGTTGTGCAATGTAACAGCAATATTTAGACTTAGGGTTGCCGGCCGTTCGATAAAATACAGAACAGTTTCGTATTTCACTGAAAGAATAAACGTTTTGTTTTTCGAAATGATAGTTTCTGGATTTGACCATATAAATTACCAACAGCTTGTATTTCTGTGTTTGTTATAATTAAGTCTATGATTTGATATAGCAGTCTGACTGAGTGGTGGTAGGCGGCAGCAGGCTCGTAAGCATTCATTCAAACTTTACTGCGTTTGCCGGCAGCTCTTAGCAATGCTTGATTCACAGCAATATTTATGACTTCAAGCCTATCAACTTCTGAGATTAGGCTGGCAATACTATGGTGCCTATAAGAACATCCAATAGTCAAAGGTATATGAAATACAAATGGTATAGAGAGATAGTCGACGTGTCGTAATTCCTATAGTAACTACAACCTGAAACTTCTTAACTGGGAATATTGAACCACTAGCTTTCATATGTTCTCATGTTCTGAGCAAGGAACTTAAACGTTACCTTTTTTTACATGGCACATATTGCACTTTTATTTTCTTCTCCAACACTGTTTTTGCATTATTTAAACCAAATTGAGCATGTTTCATTATTTATTTAAGACTAAATAGATTTTATTTATGTATTATATTAAGTTTAAAAAAGTGTTCATTGTTCATTCGGTATTGTTGTAATTGTCATTATTACAAATATATATTTTAAAAAATCGCCTGATTAATTGATATTGGCTTTTTTTGTACCTCCGAAAAATCATAATCAGCCTTGAACCTCAACCTGCTCCACTGCAGTCCCGTCGATGAGATTGGGGGCGTGCTCGGTCCTCCTTTTCCTGTAGTCCACAATCATCTCCTTTGTCTTGATCACGTTGAAGGAGAGGTTGTTGTCCTGGCACCAGACTGTCAGGTCTCTGACCTCCCTATAGGCTGTCTCATTGTTGTCGGTGATCAGGCCTTCCACTGTTATCATCAGCAAATTTAATGATGGTGTTGGAGTCATGCCAGGCTGTGCAGTCATGAGTGAACAGGGAGTACAGGAGGGGACTGAGCACGCACCCCTGAGGGGCCCACGTTTTGAGGATCAGTGTGGCAGATGTGTTGTTACCTACCCTTACCACCTGGGGGCTGCCTGTCAGGAAGTCCAGGATCCAGTTGCAGAGGGAGGTGTTTAGTCCCAGGGTCTTTAGCTTAGTGATGTGCTTTGAGGGCACTATGGTGTTGAACGCTGAGCTGTATTCAATGAATAGCATTCTTACATAGGTCTTCTTTTTGTCCAGGTGTGAAAGGGCAGTGTGGAGTGCAATAGAGATTGCATCATCTGTGGATCTGTTGGTGCGGTATGCAAATTGGAGTGGGTCTAGGGTTTTTGGGATAATGGTGTTGTGAGCCATGACCAGCCTTTCAAAGCATTTCATGGCTACAGACGTGAGTGCTATGGGTCGGTAGTCATTTAGGCAGGCTAACTTTGTGTTCTTGGGCACAGGGACTATGGTGGTCTGCTTGAAACATGTTGGTATTACAGACTCAGACAGGGAGAGGTTGAAAATGTCAGTGAAGACACTTGCCAGTTGGTCAGCGCATGCTCGGTGTACACATCCTGGTAATTCATCTGGCCCTGCAGCCTTGTGAATGCTGACCTCCTTTAAAGGTCATACTCACATCGCCTGCAGAGAGCGTGATCACACAATCGTCTGGGAACAGCTGAGGCTCTCATGCATGTTTCGGTGTTACTTGCCTCGAAGCGAGCATAGAAGTTATTTAGCTCGTCTGGTAGGCTCGTTTCACTGGGCAGCTCTCGACTGTACTTTCCTTTGTTGTCTGTAATAGTTTGCAAGCCCTGCCACATCCGACGAGCGTCGGAGCCGGTGTAGTACGATTCGATCTTAGTCCTGTATTGACGCTTTGCCTTTTTGATGGTTCATCAGAGGGCATAGCGGGATTTATTATAAGCTTCCGGGTTAGATTCCTGCTCCTTGAAAGCGGCAGCTCTACCCTTTAGCTCAGTGCGAATGTTGCCTGTAATCCATGGCTTCTGGTTGGGGTATGTACGTACAGTCACTGTGGGAACGACGTCCTCGATGCACTTATTGACACAGAAGCAATTAGGGTTCAGTGCCTTGCTCAACTGCACATCGACCAATTGTTAACCTAGTTGGCTCAGGGATTCGAACCAGCAAACTTTCACTTACTGGCCAACGTTCCTAACCACTAGGCTACCTGCTCAATCTTCACACAATTTAGAAGGATCATGGCCACGTCATTCCAGAATTTTCAAACTGGGCAAAGGTTTGAAATTATGCAATATTTTGGATGGTTTTCTTTTTTTCAGGCTTTCCCAATGTTGGAAAGAGCAGTCTGATAAACAGTTTGAAGCGGGCACGTGCATGCAATGTTGGAGCCACACCTGGTGTAACCAAGTAAGTACAAAGCATTTGGCTTTATTTATGTCTAGGCCTACATGTTCTTTCCTTGCTTGACTGACCTGTATGATGGCTTTTAGGTGCCTTCAAGAAATACACTTGGACAAGCACATCAAGCTTTTAGATTGTCCTGGCATTGTAATGGCAACCTCGACGACTGACGCGGCCATGATCCTTCGGAATTGTGTAAAGATTGAGCAGCTTGTAGACCCTCTACCTCCAGTCGAAGCCATCTTAAGACGCTGCAATAAGACACAGGTATCCAAAGATTATTTAACGGCATATTCACTGCAATGCTGTGACAGATGTTACGTCCATGTTGTCATATTATTTCATTTCATTTTTCCATAGATCATGGAACACTATGGTGTTCCAGACTTCCACACAGCTCTCGAGTTCCTGGCTTTGTTGGCACAGCGACAGGGCAAGTTGAGGAAGGGAGGAGTGCCTGATAATGACAAGGCGGCAAAGAGTGTCCTAATGGACTGGACAGGGTGGGTGCAAACTGCAAAAACATTTATTACATCTGAGGTTTTCAAAGCTAAACCGTCCCTTCCCAATAAAGTCCCATTATTCTGTTTAATTTACGGTTTTGTAGGGGTAGGATCAGCTACTTTACACACCCCCCGGAGACGCACACTCTTCCCACTCATATCAGTGCTGAGATTGTGGCAGAGATGGGCAAAGCTTTCGACTGGGAGGAACTAGAAAAGGGAAACCAGGAAGTGCTAGCTGGTAGGATACACTCACACATTTGACAGTTACCTAGTAATTGAAAAGTATGTTGGGATGAAAATAATGTATGTGCTACATGTTTGTTTTTCTTGAAGTGTCGTCTTGCACCGATGTCCAAATGGGTTTCTACATGGCAACTGCTGGGATGACTCAGGGTGGTCAAGAAGAACCACCTTGTGACCTGGAAATGGAAGGTGCTTTGGATGAGGTTGAGTCCAAGGATGAAACTGAATCCATGGATGATGATCAGGACCCTGAGGTATTGCAGTGCTTTTACTTGACAAGTTAAATGGATTCTGTGGTACTTTTTTGCAATTTTTTGTTGTTAACTTCTTAGGGAGCGGTGGGGCGCCCCACTCCCGACACTACCAGGTGAAATGCAAGGCGCCAAATTCAAAATCCCAAAGTTGAATTATTAAACATGCATCAATATACAAGTGTTGCATAGTCATCAAAAGCTCTGCTTCTTGGCAATATCACAGCGTTGTCAGATTTCAAAAAGGCTTTACGGCGAAAGCACCACATTTGATTGTTTGAGGATAGCACCCCACATATTTTTCCCATTACCATAAATTCATAAGCCTTCACGGTTCACAGAAAACACATTTCACAGCGAAAAAACAAATCAATTACCTTTTGAAGAACTTCTGCTGGGGGCTTCCAAAGTGTCCAACGAAGACAATCCATGGTTCTTTTGTTAGAAAAAGTAATGTATTATATCCATAAATCTCCGTTTGGTTGGCGCGTTATAATGATAAAATACAGCGTCGTCGACTCCATTGAAACGTGAAGAGAACTCGTTCAACTTATACCTATAAACTTGTCCAAGAACAATCAAACGTAATTGTAAATGTTTCCTTAGGAACACTTTAATGTATATGTTGTATAATATTTCAACCGGAATATAAACTGGGCGATAAGAAAGGAAAAAAACACAGAGCGCGCCAGCCGGGAAAGCGCATTTTCTTCTATTGACATCTGTGTGGCCACTTCCTTATTCGTCGTCTTCTACAATCTAAAAGCAGCTAAAAAGAATCAAAACACTTTCTCGAGACTGTTGACATCCAGAGGAAGCAATAGGTACTGCATTCATATGCCCTTATATGGGCATTTTCATAAGGGAGGGGTTCCAAATGAGGCAATGTGTCAATCACTTTTTTCAGGACCGAAATTCCTCGGGTTTTCGCCTGCCATATCCGTTCTGTCATATTCACAGACAAAATGTTAACACTTTTAGAAAGTTCAGAGTGTTTCCTATCCAATGGTACTAAATATGTGCATATCCTATTTTCTGGGCCTGAGTGGGAGGCATTTTACTTTGGGCACGCCAGGCTCTCCAAAACCGTCACCTCGTGCGCTGCTCCCAAAGAAGTTAACTCTTGTGTGGTGTTCATGTTTTTGTTATTCACATTTTTTTGTTATTAATCAAATATGATTTCTGTAAACAAATCAGTTATAATCAAGACGTGTAGAAAAATCATGTTTATCTTCAACAATTATAAATGAAACAAGGTTTTCATCACTTGATGTTTATTGGTTTGAACTGAACAAACTGGAAGGACAAATTTTACATACTGTATTTTATGGAAATGATAAATGAGCCCCATTGAACACACATTAAGGCAGGTCTACACACCACATGAGGGACAGAGTTCTGTGTGTTCCAAATGTATTTCTTGCACTTGATGCATGTGTACTGTGTCTTCCTGTCCTTGGGTCCACACACATCGCAGCGCTTCTTCTTGTTGCTACCAGCTGCAACCTAGAATGATGAAAACACTTAGTTCAGGAATTTTACTAACATCTCACATACATAGTTACAGCAGGCCAAGGTAGGAGAGTCAGACACACACATTCAACAACATCACTCACACTTACTTCCGGTATTGGCTTTGTTGGTTCTGTGAGACGGGCTGATGCGGGACAAGCATCCTCCTCCTGAATCGCCCTCACGATGGCTGCATAAGCTGGGATCTGCTGCTGCCTCTGGATTTGAGGTCTTACCAATGCCTTGCCCAGCTCCTCTAGAAAGAGCCGTCTCCTCTGGAGCTTCCCTCTGTTCCATTCTGGGTTCAATGCCATCCAGATGACAAACGCGTTCTATGCCAAGAAGTTGAAGAATATCACAGTTGTAGCCAGTCACCAGCTTGTCTAAATTGTCCACCCCTCCTTTTGTGGCATTGTAATCCATTATGATTTGTGGTTTTTGATGTTCCTGGCAACAGATTCTCCCATCCCTTTGCAGCGTACTCATGAGTACCACATTTTTGCCTGCCTTCGGCATGTAGGAGACTAGGTACATGTCGGCCGTGAACACAAACTTAGAGGAATTGATAGGCCTACTCCGTGTATTCAGCAGCGGAGGTGGGAGCTTTTGGCCTACCATTGTCAGGTGCTCCTGTCCCAGCTTGTGTTAGTGCATGTGATGTTGTGGCCACGGAGTCCCTGTGTCAGGTCCAGGACAACCTGCATCCCCTGATTCTTCTCAGGGGCTCCTCCGTCTTGCTTCCTTGTTTTCACTTGCAAGTTCCACGCATATAATGAAGCAGCATCACAGGCAGCCCGGATCTTGATTCCATATTTTGTGTGTTTATACAGTATGTACTGCCTGAAGGGGCAGCGGCCGCTAAATGGCATAAGCTGCTCATCAACAGTAACGTTGGGCCCAGGATTGTAAAACTGTGGAAGGCGGTCCACCCTCTTGTCCCACACTGACCTGATTGCAGCTAGCTTGTTGTTCTGCTGCCGAGCTGGTCTGGTGTATCGGATAATAAGCGGATAATCCTGTAAATAGTGTGGATGTTTTCCCAGTTGCACTGAAAAGTTCTGCATCCCACAGGGATTCTCCATTTGATCTGAGAACACGAGCAAGGATAAGAACCCCAAAGTATGAATGTAAATGAGTTGGGTCCATCTCTCTCCAAAAACACGCCTTCTCTCCAAATTAGTGCAGTCCAGAATGGTTTTCTGGATCGTGTCTGGGATGACCAGTTCAAAATACTTTTTGTCCTGCACATAAGAAGTAACCGCCATCCGCGTCGGCCCTGGATGCATCCTTATCACATTGGCAGCCATGCGGGGCCGGGTCTCATTACTTGGGCAAGAAGACCATTCAATTTCACAATTTTTTACATCCATATTTCTCCTACTGGGTCAATCTCAACCTCTTCTTTCAAATCACTGTAACTCGGAATTGACAGAGACATGATCCTCAAATTTGGAGAGATCATTTTTGCCATACTGATTGATTGTGGTAAGAAGCCACACATGCAAAGCTATTTATTTGTTGTGTCCCTCCCCTAATTTATACATGGTTGGGGTAGGGTGTGGGAAAATACTGTTTTTATATGTATTGTAATAACATTGTGCAGGTTCCTGCAAGACATTGTAGTTTCACACACTACAAAGGGTAAAGAGTGCAAGGAAAAACGGGAGACAGACAGGTTATTGGTGCTATGTTGAAACAGCAGGCCCAGGGAGGAGGAAGACCGAGTGAAGGCAAACAACAAACATTTTGATTTATTTTTACTTGTTTTCACCAACACACACTTTTCCACACTTTTATTACCCTCTGGTCCAGTGGACTCTTAACACCACAATACAGTACTAGTCAAAGGTTTAGACACGCCTACTCATTTCAGGGTTTTTCTTTATTTTTACTATTTTCTACATTGTAGAATAATAGTGAAGACATGAACTATGAAATAACACATGGAATCATGTAGTAACCAAAAAAGTGTTAAACAAATCAACATATTTTATGTTCATCAAAGTAGCCACCCTTTGCCTTGATGACAGCTTTGCACACTCTTGGCATTCAACCAGCTTCACCTGGAATGAAGGTGTTCCCACATATGCTGAGCACTTCACTCTGCGGTCCAACTCATCCCAAACCATCTCAATTGGGTTGAGGTCGGGTGATTTGTGGAGGCCAGGTCATCTGATGCAGCACTCCATCACTCTCCTTCTTGGTCAAATAGCCCTTACACAGCCTGGAGATGTGTTGGATCATTGTCCTGTTGAAAAACAAAAGATAGTCCCACTAAGCGCAAACCAGATGAGATGGCGAATTGCTGGAGAATGCTGTGGTAGCCATGCTGGCCAATCCTCTTCTGGCTGTGCCGGGTGCAGATTATAACAGAACATGGACAAGATTTTAAAATGTTCATAAAACAGGCAGAACAGTAGAAACTGGAGAAGCAGCACGGCCAGGTGGACTCGGGACATCAAGGAGTCATCAGGCCAGGGGGGGGAGGAGGGAGACGGAGGAGAGAGAGAGATACACACACACACACACACACACACATATATACACACTGGAGTAATATGATCACATTTTGGGGTTCTAGTCAAGATTCTAGTAGCCGTGTTTAGCACTAACTGAAGTTTATTTAGTGCTTTATCCGGGTAGCCGGAAAGTAAAGCATTGCAGTAGTCTAACCTAGAAGTTACAAACGCATGGATTAACTTTTCTGCATCATTTTTGGACAGAAAGTTTCAGATTTTTACAATGTTACGAAGATGGGAAAAAAGCTGTCCTTGAAACAGTCTTGATATCGTCAAAAGAGAGATCAGGGTCCAGAGTAACGCCGAGGTCCTTCAGTTTTATTTGAGACGACTGTACAACCATCAAGATTAATTGTCAGATTCAACAGAAGATCTCTTTGTTTCTTGGGACCTAGAACTAGCATCTCTGTTTTGTCAGAGTTTAAAAGTAGAAGATTTTCCGCCATCCACTTCCTTATGTCTGAAACACAGGCTTCCAGGGAGGGCAATTTTGGGGCTTCACCATGTTTCTTTGAAATGTACAGCTGTGTGTCATCCGCATAACAGTGAAAGTTAACATTATGTTTCCGAATGACATCATAAGTGGTAAAATATATAGTGAAAACAATAGTGGTCCCAAAACAGAGCCTTGAGGAACACCGAAATTTACAGTTGATTTGTCAGAGGACAAACCATCCACAGAGACAAACTGATTATCTTTCTGACAGATAAGATCTAAACCAGGCCAGAACTTGCCCATGTAGACCAATTTGGGTTTCCAATCTCTCCAAAAGAATGTGGTGATCGATGGTATCAAAAGCAGCACTAAGGTCTAGGAGCACGAGGACAGTTGCAGAGCCTCGGTCTGACGCCATTAAAAGGTCATTTACCACCTTCAAAAGTGCAGTCTCAGTGCTATGATGGGGTCTAAAACCAGACTGAAGCGTTTCGTATGCATTGTTTGTCTTCAGGAAGGCAGTGAGTTGCTGCGCAACAGCTTTTTCAAAAATGTTTGAGAGGAATGGAAGATTCAATATAGTTTTTTATATTTTCTGGGTCAAGGTTTGGCTTTTTCAAGAGAGGCTTTATTACTGCCACTTTTAGTGAGTTTGGTACACATCTGGTGGATAGAGAGCTGTTTATTATGTTCAACATAGGAGGGCCAAGCACAGGAAGCAGCTCTTTCAGTAGTTTAGTTGGAATAGGGTCCAGTATGCAGGTTGAAGGTTTAGAGGCCATGATTATTTTCATCAATGTGTCAAGAGATATGGTACTAAAAAACTTGAGTGTCTCTCTTGATTTTATGTCCTGGCAAAGTTGTGTGGACTCAGGACAACTGCGCTTTGGAGGAATACGCAGATTTAAAGAAGTCTGTAATTTGCTTTCTAATGATCATGATCTTTTCCTCAAAGAAGTTCATGAATGAATCACTGCTAAAGTGAAAGCCATCCTCTCTTGGGGAATGCTGCTTTTTAGTTAGCTTTGCGACAGTATCAAAAATAAATGGATTATTCTTATTTTCCTCAATTATCTTGGAAAAATAGGATGATCGAGCAGCAGTGAGGGCTCTTCGATACTGCACGGTACTGTCTTTCCAAGCTAGTCGGAAGACTTCCAGTTTGGTGTGGCGCCATTTCCGTTCCAATTTTCTGGAAGCTTGCTTCAGAGCTCGGGCAAATGTTTTTTGTTTTTAGGGGTGCAACTGCATCTAGGGTATTGCGCAAGGTTACAGTTCCTCAGTTAGGTGGTTAACTGATTTTTGTACTCTGACGTACTTGGGTAGGTGGAAGGATTCTGGAAGGGCATCTAGGAATCTTTGGGTTGTCCGAGAGTTTATAGCACGACTTTTGATGATCCTTGGTTTATCTGTTGCGATTTCAAACGTAATAAAATGGTGGTCCGATAGTCCAGGATTATGAGGAAAAACATTAAGATCCACAACATTTATTCCACGGGACAAAACTAGGTCCAGAGTATGACTGTGGCAGTGAGTAGGTCCGGAGACATGTTGGACAAAACCGACAGAGTCGATGATGGCTCCAAAAGCCTTTTGGAGTGGGTCTGTGGACTTTTCCATGTGAATATTAAAGTCACCAAAAATGTGAATATTGTCTGCCATGACTACAAGGTCCGATAGGAATTCAGGGAACTCAGTGAGCCCAGGAGGCCTGTAAACAGTAGCTATAAAAAGTGATTGAGTATGCTGCATAGATTTCATGACTAGAAGCTCAAAAGACAAATGTCGTTTTTTGTAAATAGAAATTTGCTATCGTAAATGTTAGCAACACCTCCGCCTTTGCGGGATGCGCGGGGTATATGGTCACTAGTGTAACCAGGAGGTGAGGCCTCATTTAACACAATAAATTAATCAGGCTTAAGCCATGTTTCAGTCAGGCCCATCACATCAAGATTATGATCAGTGATTAGTTCATTGACTAGAACTGCCTTGGAAGTGAGGGATCTAACATTAAGTAGCCCCATTTTGAGATGTATCACAATTTCTTTCAATAATGGCAGCAATGGAGGTCTTTATTCTAGTGAGATTGCTAAGGCGAACACCGCCATGTTTAGTTTTGCCCAACCTAGGTCGAGGCACAGACACCGTCTCAATAGAGATAGCTGAGCTGACTACACTGACTGTGCTAGTGGCAGACTCCACTAAGCTGGCAGGCTGGCTAACAGCCTGCTGCCTGGCCTGCACCCTATCTCATTGTGAAGCTAGAGGAGTTAGAGCCCTGTCTATGTTCGTAGATAAGATGAGCGCACCCCTCCAGCTAGGATGGAGTCCGTCACTCCTCAACAGGCCAGGCTTGGTCCTGTTTGTGGGTGAGTCCCAGAAAGAGGGCCAGTTATCTACAAAGTCTATCTTTTGTGTGGGGCAGAAAACAACAGTTTTCAACCAGCGATTGAGTTGTGAGACTCTGCTGTAGAGCTCATCACTCCCCCTAACTGGTTTCTTTGCAGCAATTTGACCAGGAAGGCCTGATTCATCCAGTCACCTCTGAACAGTTGATGTTGAGATGTGTCTTTTACTTGAACTCTGAAGCATTTATTTGGGCTGCAATTTCTGAGGCTGATAACTAAGGAACTTATCCTCTGCAGCAGAGGTAACTCTGGGTCTTCCTTTCATGTGGCGGTCCTCACGAGAGCCAGTTTCATCATACCGCTTGATGGTTTTTGCGACTGCACTGGAAGAAACTTTAAAAGTTCTTGACATTTTTCATATTGACTGACCTTCATGTCTTAAAGTAATGATGGACTGTTGTTTCTCTTTGCTTATTTGAGCTGTTCTTAATATGGACTTGTTACTTTACCAAATAGGGCTATCTTCTGTATACCACCCCTACCTTGTCACAACAACTGATTGGCTCAAATGCATTAAGAAGGAAAGAAATTCCACAAAGGCACACCTGTTAATTGAAATGCATTCCAGGTGACTACCTCATGAAGCTGGTTGAGAGAATGCAAAGAGCGTGCAAAGCTGTCAAGACAACAGGTGGTTACTTTGAATAATCTAAAATATGTTTTGATTTTGGATACTACATGATTCAGTATGTTATTTCATCTTTTTATGTCTTCACTATCATTCTACAATGTAGAAAATAGTAAAAATAAAGAACCCCTGGAATGAGTAGGTGTGTCAACTTTTGACTGGTACTGTATGTAAAATACATGTGGAAGGGGGTACACAGTGTGCACTCAATAAAAATGTGTTATTTCACATGTTATAAACAGAAAATTGGTCCCACAGACCCGAACACCACACAAGGGTTAAAGTAGCGTTCATGAGCCGAAGGTGGTCCCCCCTATGTCACTCATGTGGCGAGGGGCTGAAGCTCATTGGTTGAACTTGAATTGCTAGGGGGCTGGCCCAATTGGGGGAAAATGTATGGCATATGGCACAGCACAGCTGCCAGAAAATCGCTATCTTTCAAATGAGGGATTTCGTGGCCAATTGAGGTAAAGCAGTAATTCTGCTCATAGATTATGCATGTACAGTGAGGGGGGAAAAGTATTTGATCCCCTGCTGATTTTGTACGTTTGCCCACTGACAAAGAAATGATCAGTCTATAATTTTAATGGTAGGTTTATTTTAACTTTGAGAGACAGAATAACAACAAAAAAATCCAGAAACGCATGTGAAAAATGTTATAAATTGATTTGCATTTTAATGAGGGAAATAAGTATTTGAACCCCCCCTGCAAAACATGACTTGGTACTTGGTGGCAAAACCCTTGTTGGCAATCACAGAGATCAGACGTTTCTTGTAGTTGGCCACCAGGTTTGCACACATCTCAGGAGGGATTTTGTCCCACTCCTCTTTGCAGATCTTCTCCAAGTCATTAAGGTTTCGAGGCTGACATTTGGCAACTCGAACCTTCAGCGCCCTCCACAGATTTTCTATGGGATTAAGGTCTGGAGACTGGCTTGGCCACTCCAGGACCTTAATGTGCTTCTTCTTAAGCCACTCCTTTGTTGCCTTGGCCGTGTGTTTTGAGTCATTGTCATGCTGGAATACCCATCCACGACCCATTTTCAATGCCCTGGCTGAGGGAAGGAGGTTCTCACCCAAGGTTTGTGGTACATGGCCCGTCCATCGTCCCTTTGATGCGGTGAAGTTGTCCTGTCCCCTTAGCAGAAAAACACCCCCAAAGCATAATGTTTCCACCTCCATGTTTGACGGTGGGGATGGTGTTCTTGGGGTCATAGGCAGCATTCCTCCTCCTCCAAACACGGCGAGTTGAGTTGATGCCAAAGAGCTCCATTTTGGTCTCATCTGACCACAACACTTTCACCCAGTTGTCCTCTGAATCATTCAGATGTTCATTGGCAAACTTCAGACGGGCATGTATATGTGCTTTCCAGAGCAGGGGGACCTTTGCGGGCGCTGCAGGATTTCAGTCCTTCACAGCGTAGTGTGTTACCAATTGTTTTCTTGATGACTATGGTCCCAGCTGCCTTGAGATCATTGACAAGATCCTCCCGTGTAGTTCTGGGCTGATTCCTCACCGTTCTCATGATCATTGCAACTCCACGAGGTGAGATCTTGCATGGAGCCCCAGGCAGAGGGAGATTGACAGTTCTTTTGTGTTTCTTCCATTTGCGAATAATCGCACCAACTGTTGCCACCTTCTCACCAAGCTGCTTGGCGATGGTCTTGTAGCCCATTCCAGCCTTGTGTAGGTCTACAATCTTGTCCCTGACATCCTTGGAGAGCTCTTTGGTCTTGGCCATGGTGGAGAGTTTGGAATCTGATTGATTGATTGCTTCTGTGGACAGGTGTCTTTTATACAGGTAACAAACCGATTAGGAGCACTCCCTTTAAGAGTGTGCTCCTAATCTCAGCTCATTACCTGTATAAAAAGACACCTGGGAGCCAGAAACCTTTCGGATTGAGAGGGGTTCAAATACTTATTTCCCTCATTAAAATGCATTTCCTTTTATAACATTTTTCACATGTTTTTCTGGATTTGTTTGTTATTCTGTCTCTCACTGTTCAAATAAACCTACCATTAAAATGATAGACCGATCATTTCTTTGTCAGTGGGCAAACATACAAAATCAGCAGGGGATCAAATACTTTTTTCCCTCACTGTATGAAGTACACATTGACACATCCATCCCAAAGCGGGAAGTGTAAAAAAAAAAAAAAAAAATCATTAAAATTAGTAGTCGGCCAAAGTTCCTGAACCAACTCCCCATTTTCATGCCTACTGAACACAACCCAGATGATGAAACTACTTTTACAGTGGTATTATGACTTGTGCTTTGTTCCACTTGAAAGTCCTTTGATAAATGCAATTCATCTTAACACTGAGTGTACAAAACATTTGAGAACACCTGTTCTTTCCATGACATACTGACCAGTTGAATCCAATATTAGGAAGGTGGTGTCAGTGTTTTGTACATCTTGTCTTTTTAAAAATTGTTTTATTTAACACTAGTTTGGACCTATGACTGTGGAGATAAAAGCACCAAGGGCAAAGACTGGTGGTTCGGTTGATGCTGCTGCCCCCAGGACCCTCAATTTAAAGGATATCTGGAATGTAGACCCTCTTCAGCAGGGCCAAGCACTCGTGGCTGCTGGGAAGAAGAGGAAGAAGCAACAGAAAAGAGCTGGTATGTCTATGTTTTAACACCAACATTTTGTTGCATAAATCCTTGGTTTGTAGATCACTTGACAACCATATTTTGTTACCTTGGGGTTTTTAAATTCGATATGGTTTAGGTGTTTTTATTCTACCATTACTACTGTAATTGATAGGTTGAGCTGTGAGTTTATACAATTTCTCCTTTCTCGCTCTTTTCTTTTCAGACAAAATTGCTACCAAACTCTCAGACAGCCTGACGACGGCAATGAACTTTGCATTTTCAGATATATGAAAAATAAAAGGTAATTTAAGACGGGTGTTTTGTTTTTTATTTAGTTACCTGTTCAGTCAATATCATCAACCTTATTCAGAACATCCCCTAGTGGAAGGCATGCTGTGCAATAAAGTATATCAGCATTTGCATATCAAGACTGAGGGTGGATTGTACCAACATGGATTAACTCTTAAACTGGGTTTAATAAAGGTTTATTTATTAATCTTGTTGCACCAAACTTTAAACCTATTTTTAAATTAATCCCACTTAAACTTAGTTTAGAAGGATTAGATTACATTTAGACTTTAAACCAGGATAAAATGTAATATTGTTGCTCCATTGTTTTAAAAACAATTTTACTAATTTAAAATAAGTCAAATCTAAACTACTACTGGAGGAGTTTTAAATTCTGCAAATATTAGTGTATGTGCTTTATTTTCAGTATGATTAACAATTTTATCTCCTGTGGTTTATAATGTTTGTTAAACTCAACTAGCCAGCTAACTTATTTGACAAAAAAGTGCAATTAATTTCATCCTTAGCCTGAAGTGTGAATTCACTTTGCTAACTAGCAATGACCAGTGCTGGTTTGTTTCCATAGAATTAGAACATATTGCTATGGTGAATCCATTATGACACGCGTCACTAATCATAGTTTAGAGATTTAACCTTTGATTAACTAATCTAGTTTTAAAATTAAGCGGTACAATTATAAACCTAGATTTAGAAAGTCTAGATTAGGTCAAATCTAAGATTTTATTTAAATTACATATTAGTAGCCATGTGAACTGGAACCTCAGCGGCAAATCTAAAGTTGGTCTCTGAGGTCATGCTTATGGTCTTAATATTTCGACACACCTTTACTTGACAATACTTTTTTTGATTTTCGATTTGGAAGGAACCCGTGTCTTAACTACTTTTTCTAGTGCAGGTTGGACTCCGATAATGTATAAATATTCAGTTATATTAAATCCACTTTTTGTACCGAGTGAGAAATGGTGTCGTTTGGGTCACTGTGTCTTCCTCCTTCTCAACTCAGCAAAAAAATAAACATCCTCTCACTGTCAACTGTTTATTTTCAGCAAACTTAACATGTGTAAATATTTGTATGAACATAACAAGATTCAACAACTGAGACATAAACTGAACAAGTTCCACAGACATGTGACTAACAGAAATGGAATAATGTGTCCTTGAACAAAGGGAGTGTCAAAATCAAAAGTAACAGTCTGTATCTGGTGTGGCCACCAGCTGCATTAAGTAATGCAGTGCATCTCCTCCTCATGGACTGCACCAGATTTGCCTGTTCTTGATGTGAGATGTTACCCCACTCTTCCACCAAGGCACCTGCAAGTTCCCGGACATTTCTGGGGGGAATGGCCCTAGCCCTCACACTCCGATCCAACAGGTCCCAGACGTGCTCAATGGGATTGAGATCCGGGCTCTTCACTGGCCATGGCAGAACACTGACATTCCCATCTTGCAGGAAATCACGCACAGAACAAGCAATATGGCTGGTGGCATTGTCATGCTGGAGGGTTATGTGAGGATGAGCCTGCAGGAAGGGTAGCACATGAGGGAGGAGGTTGTCTTCCCTGTAACGCACAGCGTTGAGATTTCCTGCAATGACGACAAGCTCAGTCCGATGATGCTGTGACACACCGCCCCAAACCATGACGGACCCTCCACCTCGATCCCTCTCAAGGATCAGGCCTCGGTGTAACGCTCATTCCTTTGACGATAAACGCGAATCTGACCATCACCCCTGGTGAGACAAAACCGCGACTCGTCAGTGAAGAGAACTTTTTGCAGGTCCTGTCTGGTCCAGCTGGTGGGTTTGTGCCAGTTGTTGCCATCCTGTACTTGTCCTGCAGGTGTGATATTCGAATGTACTGATCCTGTGCAGGTGGTGTTACACGTGGTCTGCCACTGCGAGGACGATCAGCTGTCCGTCCTGTCTCCCTGTAGCGCTGTCTTAGGCGTCTCACAGTACGGACATTGCAATTTATTGCCCTGGCCACATCTGCAGTCCTCATGCCTCCTTGCAGCATGCCTAAGGCACGTTCATGCTGATGAGCAGGGACTCTGGGTATCTTTCTTTGGGTGTTTTTCAGTCAGTAGAAAGGCAGTAGAACGGCCTCTGTGACCTTAATTGCCTACCGTCTGTAAGCTGTTAATGTCTTAACGAACGTTCCACA
Organism: Brachymystax lenok tsinlingensis; assembly: GCA_030435695.1. NCBI lineage: Eukaryota > Metazoa > Chordata > Actinopteri > Salmoniformes > Salmonidae > Brachymystax > Brachymystax lenok. The sequence continues at coordinate 19,662,624 of CM059797.1, read as the reverse complement.
GGTGCATGTTCATTAATTGTTCATGGTTCATTGAACAAGCATGGGAAACAGTGTTTAAACCCTTTACAATGAAGATCCGAAGTTATTTGGAATTTTACGAATTATCTTTAAAAGAAAGGGTCCTGAAAAAGGGACGTTTATTTTTTTTGGTGAGTTTACATGCGGCCGACGGCTGTTATCAAATCAAAAACAAATCAAATGTCTGTTACGTTAGTTCTTGTAAAGATGTTGGGAAATGCAAGATCTCCGGCAGCTAATATGGCAAGGAACCTCCTTGCACGCTCCAAGAAGTGGATGAATATTTTTCAGAACCACCTGCAACTGGGAACATGTTTAAGACACTGGTGTCTTCCGAATCTAGAACGAAACGGGTATCACCAAGTAACGGTTGGTTGAAGATTTTCTGATTACAGCTTAACAGGAGAATCATATCTACAAGCTAATTAAATTAATTAGCTAATGATAGTCATTTGATAAGTCAAAGGAATTGTTTGAGGCTGTTGGTTTAGTTTACAGAAGCTAGCTGTGGCGGTTCTAGCTTGTATGCCTCCCAGGGCGACCCCCGGTATGGACACACCTACACAAACCAGAAAGAAATTGCAACAATATGTCTGAAACTATATATCCACAGTATTATGAATGAATTGTGGTTTATTTTGTAGTGTCACTGATTTTACTAATTGCATTAGTACTGTACAAAGTTAGATGTGCTATTTGATAGATTCCCCCGCTCCCCCTACCTCGGGCTTCCAGTGGGGAGACCGGAGGTTAACCTACCCCCTCCCAATCTCGTACTTCTGAGTTGGAGACCTTCCCAGGCAGTAGCCTGCCTAGCTCACAAACTAGAATCAGGGCGCCCACTCCGACAAGGTTAATTGACCCACAGTCCCATGATATCATCGACGTGACGTGCAAATGATTGATAAAAAAACAATTGAGCAATTATCACCATTCCCCAAAAAATGTCTGCCCCGGGCAAGATGCCGCCCTGGGTGGCTGCCCATGTCACCTATACCTAAATCCGCCACTGCTGCCTAGTCAACTGCAATGGTTTGTGATAACTTAACTTGGGCCACATTTACTGGTATTTTGACCAATCACATTGATCCCTGTGAGACTCAAATTAAGCATCTCCAATCCAAAATTAAATCTAGAATCAGCTTCCTATTTCGCAACAAAGCATCCTTCACTCATGCTGCCAAACATACCCTCGTAAAACTGACCATCCTACCAATCCTCGACTTCGGCGATGTCATTTACAAAATAGCCTCCAACAAATTGGATGCAGTCTTATCACAGTGCCATCCGTTTTGTCACCAAAGCCCCATATACTACCCACCACTGCGACCTGTACACTCTCGTTGACTGGCCCTCGCTTCATACTCGTCGCCAAACCCACTGGCTACAGGTAATCTACAAGTCTTTGCTAGGTAAAGCCCCGCCTTTGGCCCGCCTTTCCTTCCAGTTCTCTGCTGCCAATGACTGGAACGAACTGCAAAACAAATCACTGAAGCTCGAGACTCATATCTCCCTCACTAGCTTTAAGCACCAGCTGTCAGAGCAGCTCACAGATCACTGCACCTGTAAATAGCCCATCCAACTACCTCATCCCCATACTGTATTTATTTTGCTCCTTTGCACCCCAGTATCTCTACTTGCACATTCATCTTCTGCACATCTACCATACCAGTGTTTAAATGCTACATTGTAATTACTTTGCCACCATGGCCTATTTATTGCCTTACCTCCCTTATCTTACCTCATTTGCACACACTGTGTATATATATATACTTTTTTTCCTACTGTATTATTGACTGTATGATTGTTTATTCCATGTGTAACTCTGTTGTATGTGTCGAACTGCTTTGCTTTATCTTGGCTAGGTCGCAGTTGTAAATGAGAACTTGTTCTCAACTAGCCTACCTGGTTAAATAAAGGTGAAAAATTATATATTATAAATACATCATATGCGACTTGTAATAAGCCTAAGCAATTAGCCTACTAAAATGTTTGCTAAATATCATTATGGAGTCAATATGCAAGAGACTATGGTTGAGTTACAGTAATAGGCAATGAAGAAATGTCTGAGAATGGGTTCTAAATACAATTGTATTTAATTACTTTGTAAAATGAATCGATTCACATGCAATGCATAAAGTTTAAGTTACAAGGCATTCTAAGCATGGTCAGAAAGAGAGAGAGAAACCATGGTCTAAAAGGCCATCCCCCAAAAGTCAATGGGGTGGAGAGAATAAGAAAATCTCACCAAAGCAGGTCAGGAACAAATAAGAGAATGCACAATTAATATTTTATAAGCATCTGAGTTGTTTGGATTCAAAACCTGAGTTGTTGACCAATTGTATTACTGTAAAGTTAACCTCCAATCAGATATCGGACCTACATGATGTTACCTCTGCTTCTCAGAGGTGTGACAATGGGGGTTGGCAAGACCAACACAGAGAATGCTGAAATCCTAAGACAACACATAGCAAATTTTGGCATACAGTTGATAAAAATAGTCACTTCTGGGGCTGGGCTGGCTAGAAAATCTCTTAAGACATTCTTTAAAGACAAAGTAGTTGCAGCAATAGGCCTGCTGCCTTCCATATCTGGGGCCAGTGCTCCAAGCTTCAATATTACTTGAGTGCTCATTCAGCTCATTTGGATTTTCATGACACCATTGAGTTGACGATTTGTCAAATCGTATCTAAATTCGTAAGTATTGCGTATTCTAGTACTTTCATTTTCGAAAGGGTGAGCTAACGTCATGCTAACTCATAGCTATTATCTTCGATGTTGTCATTTCACCTTTTCAGCATATTCGAATAAAATGTACATCCAAATTACTATAGCTGGATTAGTTTCCACGCAGGTTATTTCATCACTCCTATGTGTTGTTATTACAAGCTCAATAAGAACCCAACCCAACTAACGGTTGGTCCCACAGTCACCACTTTGTAGCAATTTATTAAGGCTTCTCTGCAATGGTTTCCACCAAGTTGGTTCCCTTGATGCTAGTACACAGAGTTAATTTGGCAAGTGCATTTCCTTGATTGGCACTCAGTTATTCATGCGGCACTTGCTCAGGTGCCTATTAATGGCTGTTCCTATAGTTTCCTATGGTCATGTTGCAACATATCATCTCGGACTGTGCCTGAATGATCTCAGGCGTTGTCATGTGTTGCTGCCCTGACATGCTGTTGTCTTAAATTTTCTCTTTATGTAGTGTTGTCTCTTGTTGTGATGTGTTTTTTGTCCTATATTTTGATTTAATTTATTTTTAATCCCAGCCCCCGTCCCCGCAGGATGGCTTTTGCCTTTTTGTAGGCCATCACTGTAAAAATAATTTGTTCTTAACTGATTTGCCTAGTTAAATAAAAAATAAATCTCAGTCAGGGTTTCACTACCGGTCCGTGTGCAATTAGCTGATTTTCAGGTTTAGTAGTTTGCAGGCTATTACCCTTAAATTATTACATTATGGATAATGGTAAATGAATAGCGGGGCCTCAACTCATTGGCCTAGTGGCTGCATCATGTCGCACTCAAGGCTAATCACAATTTTTCATGATTACGGGTTTCGGTTGCACCAATCATAGCTGGCATAAACACTCAATCCTGTCCTTATGCTACTATAACTTCTCGCTCGATCGCTTCTCCACATCATCCTCTGTCGCACACCCCTCCTAACTTGCCTTGTCTGGTTCTGGCTTGCGTATCAAATCTCTACTGCATAAAACTGTACTTTTCCACATCTATGTTACACTGGCCATTCTTTCAGAATTGGGCCGCAACCACAGCAGCCATGCAAGGTGTAGGCTATCCACCCACACTCTCCAGCAACTAGGTTGATTGGTCATCCTCTGCCTGACTTTCATACGGTAGGCTCAATAAATCAGCTTTCTTCATGGCTCCACGGTACCTTAAGTTATAGTTGTTCATAGGTACAGTTGAAGTTGGAAGTTTACATACACCTTAGCCAAATACATTTAAACTCAGTTTCACAATTCCATTTCATCCTAGTAAAAATCCCTGTCTTAGGTCAGTTATGATCATCACATGTAAAATGTCAGAATAATAGTAGTGATTTATTTCACCTTTTATTTATTTCATCATATTCCCAGTGGGTCAGAAGTTTACATACACTCAATTAGTATTTGGAAGCATTGCCTTTAAATTGTTTAACTTGGGTCAAACATTTCGGGTAGCCTTCCACAAGCTTCCCACAATTAGTTGGGTGAATTTTGGCCCATTCCTCCTGACAGAGCTGGTGTAACTGAGTCAGGTTGTAGGCCTCCTTGCTCGCACACGCTTTTTCAGTTCTGCCCACAAATCTTCTATAGGATTGAGGTCAGGGCTTTGTGATGGCCACTTCAATATCTTGACTTTGTTGTCCTTAAGCCATTTTGCCACAGCTTTGGAAGTATGCTTGGGGTCAAGACCCATTTGCGACCAAGCTTTAACTTCCTGACTGATGTCTTGAGATGTTGCTTCAATATATCCACAATTTTCTTTCCTCATGATGCCATCTATTTTGTGAAGTGCACCAGTCCCTCTTGCAGCAAAGCACCCCCACAACATGATGCTGCCACCCCTGTGCTTCACGGTTGGGATGGTGTTCTTCGGCTTACAAGCCTCCCCCTTTTTCCTCCAAACATAACGATGGTCATTATTTTTGTTTCATCAGACCAGAGGACATTTCTCCACAAGGTACGATCTTTGTCCCCATGTGCAGTTGTAAACCGTAGTCTGGCTTTTTTATGGCGGTTTTGGAGCAGTGGCTTCTTCCTTGCTGTGCGGCCTTTCAGGTTATGTCGATATAGGACTTGTTTTACTGTGGATATAGATACTTTTGTACCTGTTTCCTCCAGCATCTTCACAAGGTCCTTTGCTGTTGTTCTGGGATTGATTTGCACTTTTCGCACCAATGTACGTTAATCTCTAGGAGACAGAACGCGTCTCCTTCCTGAGCGATATGACGGCTGCGTGGTCCCATGGTGTTTATACTTGCATACTATTGTTTGTACAGATGAACGTGGTACCTTCAGGCATTTGGAAGTTGCTCCCAAAGATGAACCAGATTTGAGGAGGTCTACACATTTTTTTTCTGAGGTCTTGGCTTTCTTTTGATTTTCCCATGATGTCAAGCAAAGAGGCACTGGGTTTGAGACACAAATGATGTCAATTGGCCTATCAGAAGCTTCTAAAGCCATGACATTTTCTGGAATTTTCACAGTCAACTTAGTGTATTTAAACTTCTGACCCACTGGAATTGTGATACAGTGAAATAATCTGTCTGTAAACAATTGTTTGAAAAATTACTTGTGTCATGCACAAACTATATGTCCTAACCGACTTGCCAAAGCTGGTTTGTTAACAAGAAATGTGTGGAGTGGTTGAAAAACGAGTTTTAACCTCAGGGATTGCTGGGGCGCTAGCGCCCCAATCCCGACACTACCAGGTGAAATGCAAGGCGACAAATTCAAAATCCAAAAGTTGAATTATTAACCTCTGCGCACGAATCCCGCTAGCGGGATCGTTTTCAGAGCAAACAACGCGGCAAATTCAAAATAAAAATTCGTAATATTTAACATCCTTCGATATACAAGTGTTGCATAGCCATCAAAAGCTCTGCTTCTTGGCAATATCACTGCGTTGTCAGATTTTCCACATTAGCATAAATTCATATCCAGCTCGGTTCTCAAAATGTCCATATCACAGCTAATATAAATCGCTTACCTTTCAAATAACTTCTGCTGAGGTCTTCCCAAGTGTCCAAACAAGAGAATCCATGGTTCTTTTGTTAGAAAAAGTAATTCATTATATCCATAAATCTCTGTTTTGTTGGCACGTTATGTTCAGCTACTCCACCAAGCATTGTCAGTCTACTCGCCCGTTTTACAGTGAAGGGATCGCGTTCAAGTTATACCTCTCATCTTTTCACAAACAAATCAAATATCATTAATAATGCATCCTTATGTATTCTTTTATGAATAATAGCGATCATATTTTACACAGATGGTAACTGAAACGTTATAAAAGGAAAAGAAAGCTGGGCGTGCTCACGTTCTCGTGAACGTGCACGGTTGTTTACATTTTTCCCTTCCTGCAGTCTTTCTTCTTCTATAAGGATCTCCTCAGGGCTTTTTCCTCCAGACACTTTTTCTAGAGACTGTTGACATCCAGTGGAAGCCATAGGTACTGCAACCTGTGTCCTATTCCCCATTGATTTCTATTACCAGGGCTTCAAAGTGAGAGGAGAGCAACAGAAAAAGTAATTCCGGACAGAAATGTCTCAGGTTTTTGCCTGCTATATCTGTTCTGGTATACCCACAGACTATATCTTAATGGTTTTAGACACTTAAGAGTGTTTCCTATCCAATAGTACTAATTATGTGAATATCCTAGTTTCTGGCCCTGAGTGGCGGGCATTTAACTTTGGGCACGTCAGACAGGCGACAATTCGGAAAATGGGGACCCTAGCTGTAACAGGTTAAACATCCACCAATATACAAGTGTTCCATACTCATCAAAAGCTCTGTTTCTTGGCAATGTCACAGCGTTGTCAGATTTCAAAAAGGCTTTACGGCGAAAGCAGCACATTTGATTGTTTGAGGGTAACACCTCACATATTTTCCCCATAGCCATGAATCCATTAGCCATCATGGCACACACATAACACATTTCACAGCGAAAACAAATCAATTACCTGTTGAAGAACTTCTGCTGAGGTCATCCTAAGTGTCCAACGAAGACAATCCATGGTTCTTTTGTTAGAAAAAGTAATGTATTTTATCCATAAATCTCCATTTGGTTCCGCAGCGTTATAATCAGAAACGACAGCCTCCACTCCTCCATTGAAACGTGACGAGAACTCGTTCATCTTATACCTATAAACTTGTCCAAGAACAATCAAACATAGTTTTAAATGTATCCTTAGGAAAACCTTTACGTATATTTACTATTATAAATCAACCGGAATGTAAACTGATCGATAAAGACGGTAAAAAAGCGCGCGCTGGGTACTGTTGACATAAGTACACTTCCTGGTTTGCTCTTATTCTCTGGTCTAAAGCATCCAAAATGAAAATTTACACTGTCTCGAGACTGTTGACATCTAAAGGAAGCGATGGGTACTGCATTCATATGCCCTTATGGTCGTTTTCATGAGGGAGGGGTTCCAAATGAGCAATGTGTCAAAATCACTTTTTCCAGGACAGAAATTCCTCGGGGTTTCGCCTGCCATATGCGTTCTGTTTTACTAACAGACAAATGGTTAACACTTTTGGAAAATTCAGAGTGTTTCCTATCCAATGGTACTACATATGTGCATATTCTATTTTATGGGCCTGAATGGGAGGCATTTTACTTTGGGCACGCCAGGCTCTCCAAAACCGTCACCTCGGGAGCCACTCCCTAAGAAGTTATTGACTCCAACCTAAGTGTATGTTAACTTCCGACTTCAACTGTATGTTATTTCATGCCAATTACAATTAGTCATGCATATAGCGTTGGTGGTCATTCATTATCGCTTCATTCATATAAATCCATAGCCACATTAGTTTGTGAGTAGCCAATTTCAAGCACGTAATTTGTAATGATTTAAAATTGTGAACAATTTGCGGTTATGCAGCTAGGTACTCTGCAGGCATGCATTTCCTTATTTCCTCGCATTACAGCATGTGTTAGGGTTCTTCGTACAAGTGTAGCATTTGGCTGAGTTCTACGTAGATGTAGCATTTCACCTAAACACACCAGCAGATGGCTTTGTTCAGTTAGTCTGTCCTTGATTGAACGGTGTACCAAGACACACCCTATCCCGTCAGCCCTCAAATTAAGTGGACACTTCTGATGATGTCTAACGAGTATACACTTGCAGGGCGAGGGAGGAAGGAATGATTTTTAAATTGACCACCCTTGGCCAGAAATTTGTCACTTGTTCATCCCTCGATAATTGTGTTTTCAGCCACCGGTAGCTTGTAGGTGCTTTATATGCGCTACAGTCAATTATTAGTGCATGTCTACTTACATTAAATATATAATTAATTAGCTAACTGACGTTAGCCTGCCTAGCTGGAACTTCTGAAGAAGGAATGTTTTACGATGTGTTTGTGCCGTCATGTGCATTAGTAGCACAATTTGTAACTTATTTGCATTCGTTTTTACATATACTTTTATGTTGACTCCATATTGGCGTTGAGGTTTACATTTTTGGCTGACTTTTCTTAGCGGATGTACAACCGCCGCAAATAGAATTATGGGGAGCTTCAGGTCTCTGTGTGAACATAATTATAGACTCGCAAAGCCGACTAAAAACGAGGGCTGAGGGTCTTCCGTCTTGGCTAATCATTTGGAACGCCCACTAAGATGGCGACGGGCATTCCCCAAGGGCATAAGGCGAGGGTAAGTGTTTGAATGCAGCCCATGTGTATTCTGTGCATATAAAAACAAATATTGATTTGAGAAGCAAACTGTTTAGGAGTCTATTGGTTTAATTTACTGAAGCAACCACTGTGTGATAGAAAATTTAAGCTGTTCTAATACCATGAATTGCTTTAAATCATGTTTCAAAATGTCTCACCCAAACATTTCTGGTTGAACTTTTGGAAAGCCTTTTCACCTACCAGCATATAAATTGGCTTTTTTCCTGAACAGGACAATGTCGTCATAACAGTGTAGTTTTGGTTATAAGTAAGCATGTCACTGTTAGTCTACAGTCGTGGCCAAAGGTTTTGAGAATGACACAAATATTAATTTCCACAAAGTTTGCTGCTTCACTGTCTTTTAGATATTTTTGTCAGATGTTACTATGGAATACGGAAGTATAATTACAAGAATGTCATAAGTGTCAAAGGCTTTTATTGACAATTACATGAAGTTGATGCAAAGAGTCAATATTTGCAGTGTTGACCCTTTTTTTCAAGACCTCTGCAATCCACCCTTGCATGCTGTCAATTAAGTTCTGGGCCACATCCTGACTGATGGCAGCCCATTCTTGCATAATCAATGCTTGGAGTTTGTGGGTTTTTGTTTGTCCACCCACCTCTTGAGGATTGACCACAAGTTCTCAATGGGATTAAGGTCTGGGGAGTTTCCTGGCCATGGACCCAAAATATCGATGTTTTGTTCCCCGAGCCACTTAGTTATCACTTTTGCCTTATGGCAAGGTGCTCCATCATGCTGGAAAAGGCATTGTTCATCACCAAACTGTTCCTGGATGGTTGGGAGAACTTGCTCTCGGAGGATGTGTTGGTACCATTCTTTATTCAAGGCTGTGTTCTTAGGCAAAATTGTGAGTGAGCCCACTCCCTTGGCTGAGAAGCAACCCCACACATGAATGGTCTCAGGATGCTTTACTGTTGGCATGACACAGGACTGATGGTAGCACTCACCTTGTCTTCTCCGGACAAGCATTTTTCCGGATGCCCCAAACAATCGGAAAGGGGATTCATCAGAGAAAATGACTTTACCCCAGTCCTCAGCAGTCCAATCCCTGTACCTTTTGCAGAATATCAGTCTGTCCCTGATGTCTTTCCTGGAGAGAAGTGGCTTCTTTGCTGCCCTTCCTGACACCAGGCCATCCTCCAAAAGTATTTGCCTCACTGTGTGTGCAGATGCACAGCTGCCTGCTGCCATTCCTGAGCAAGCTCTGTACTGGTGGTGCCTCGATCCCGCAGCTGAATCAACTTTAGGAGACGGTCCTGGCGTTTGCTGGACTTTCTTCTGGGGCGCCCTGAAGCCTTCTTCACAACAATTGAACCGCTCTCCTTGAAGTTCTTGATGATCCGATAAATGGTTGATTTAGGTGCAATCTTACTGGCAGCTATATCCTTGCCTGTGAAGCCCTTTTTGTGCAACGCAATAATGATGGCACGTGTTTCGTTGCAGGTAACCATGGTTGACCGAGGAAGAACAATGATTCCAAGCACCACCCTCCTTTTGAAGCTTCCAGTCTGTTATTCGAACTCAATCAGCATGACATTGATCTCCAGCCTTGTCCTCATCAACACTCACACCTGTGTTAACGAGAGAATCACTGACATGATGTCAGCTGGTCCTTTTGTGGCAGGGCTGAAATGCAGTGGAAATGTTTTGGGGGGGATTCTATTCATTTGCATGGCAAAGAGGGACTTTGCAATTCATCTGATCACTCCTCATGACATTCTGGAGTATATGCATATTGCCATCATACAAACTGAGGAAGCAGACTTTGAAAATGTATATTTGTGTCATTCTCGAAACCTTTGTCCACGACTGTACACATGTTGTTTAAGAAGCATGTGACTAACGTTTTATTTGATATTGGGTCGGTTCATTTAATAAATAAATAATTGCTCTTCCTGGAAAATGACAGTAATAATAAGTGTACTGTAATGTTTTACTCAAATACCAAAAGGAGGGTACTGTTCATCGATTACAGCTCAGCATTTAACACCATAGTACCCTCCAAACTCGTCATTAAGCTCAAGACCCTGGGTCTCAACCCCGCCCTGTGCAACTGGGTCCTGGACTTTCTGACGGGCGGCCCTCAGGTGGTGAGGGTAGGAAACATCTCCACCCTGCTGATCCTCAACACTGGGGCCCCACAAGGGTGCGTTCTCAGCCCTCTCCTGTACTCCCTATTCACCCATGACTGCGTGGCCATACACGCCTCCAACTCAATCATCAAGTTTGCAGACAACACTACAGTGGTTGGCTTGATTACCAACAACGACGAGACAGGCTACAGGGAGGAGGTGAGTGCCCTCAGAGTGTGGTGTCAGGAAAATAACCTCACACTCAACGTCAACAAAACAAAGGAGATGCTTGTGGACCTCAGGAAACAGCAGAGGGAGCACCCCCCCTACCCACATCGACGGGACAGTAGTGGAGAAGGTGGAAAGTTTTAAGTTCCTCAGCGTACACATCACGGACAAACTGAAATGGTCCACCCACAGAGACAGGGTGGTGAAGAAGGCGCAACTGCGCCTCTTCAACCTCAGGAGGCTGAAGAAATTTGGCTTGTCACCAAAAACACTCACACACTTCTACAGATGCACAATCGAGAGCATCCTGTCGGGCTGTATCACCGCCTGATACAGCAACTGCTGGTACGGCACCGCCCACAACCGTAAGGCTCTCCAGAGAGTAGTGAGGACTGCACAACGCATCACCGGGGGTAAACTACCTGCCCTCCAGGACACCTACACCACCCGATGTCACAGGAAGGCCAAAAAGATCAAGGACAACAACCACCCGAGCCACTGCCTGTTCACCCCGCTATCATCCAGAAGGCGAGGTCAGTACAGGTGCATCAAAGCTGGGACCAAGAGACTGAAAAACAGCTTCTATCTCAAGGCCATCAGTCTGTTAAACAGCCATCACTAACATTGAGTGGCTGCTGCCAACATACAGACTTAATCTCTAGCCACTTTAATAATTGGATGTAATAAATGTATCACTAGTCACTTAAACAATGCCACTTTATATAATGTTTACATACCCCACATTACTCATCTCATCTGTATCTACCATCTACTGCATCTTGTCTGCTGTTCGGCCATTGCTCATCCATATATTTATATGTACATATTATTAATCATGCCTTTACACTTGTGGGTAGTTGTGAAATTGTTAGATTACTTGTTATATATTACTGCACGTTGGAACTAGAAGCACACGCATTTCGCTACATTCGCATTAAGATCTGCTAACCATGTGTATGTGACCAATAAGATTTGATTTGAGGGACTTTATTTTGTTGACCGTAAACAGGAAGTTTGAAATTAGGTGTGCTGGCGTACGGGTCCGTGCAGAAGCATCATTGACAAGCCAACTCCTTTGCTAGGTTTTCTGAAGTTATTTTACATTCCGCAATCAGCTCATTATTAATGAGATCTAGCTCGCCAGAAATCGATATTGCACGCGAAATGCAGAGCTGACAAATGACGAATTATCCAGTCTGTAATTTCTTTTACCAACTCCCGTCAAGTTGGCACAACGTCCTGTTTCGATATGGTAACTAGCTGGTCTGTACGTTAGCAAGCAAAGATGGCTACTTTAGCCTGTTTTGCGCACAAAGGTGACTGATATTCTCTGAAATATTTGAATAAAATGTTTTTTTGTCTTGTGTCATCGAATGACCGATTGCTATAGCATATGTGGTTATCTGATACGTTAAATACCTAACTAACGTTAGCCATACGATGTAATATCTAGCAGGCGTCAGCAACGCTGCTCTGCAATGGTTTCAGGCGTCAGCAACGCCTGGGCACAGGAAGATCTTTGCCTTACGACAGTCTTAATTCATTATTTTGTAACTTTAGCTAGCTAACATCGGTATGGCCTAGCTCGGCAGCCTGTCATGTCAGAACCAGTTTCACTTTTTACTGATTTTCTAACGTTAATCAGTCACCGCAAGTGATTTCAATTATTGAACTCGAACTAACTAGTTCATTCATTCAATGTAACGTTATATCCTATGTCTGCCCGCTGAGCGCTCAGACTGTGGCGGAAGCTATGTCTAAATGCAAATACGCGATACAGTTTTGGAAAAATATGGAACTTTATCATTTTCAAAACACAGGAGGTTAAATTAATATAGATTTTATGGCTAGCGTTCCCACACGGCCATATTTCCATGTTACATCGCTTGTTTACAGAAAACGGAGTCGGCGACTACCTGTGCTAATTAGCTATCTGCATCTCTGAACACCTGTGTGTAACGGAAGGATGCCACAAACATGTTGTAACTGTAAAATTGTCGACTTTCAACTGTGTAAAGTAAGTGTATATTTTGCGTTTGTGAAATTATTTTGTGATATTAAAGTAGAGTGCTTTGTTTCTAGAACCGTACCGCAGTTGATAATCTATTCACGTTTAATTCCTTGGACTAATGGAGTAGACTTCTTTAGTATATCATTGGGCTCAATCAAGCATGCTGATTAACAACTGTCACGGCTAACTTAGTTCTGATCGTTTGCCCCTTGAGTCAAAATGTGCCCATAAGTTACCTACCTCATTGGCCAGAAAGCGCTAACGTTAGTTAGCTAACTCTAACCAGAGGGGTATACTACAAAGCCGGGTCAGCTAGCCAGCTAACTTTGATAAACAACCAAACATAACTATTGATTTTCAGATTATAAGAAATACAATTTGCATATGTGTGTTGGGTTGTTGAGTCAATTAGACCATTCCCATTATAAGCAAAAAAACATTTCACCTTTATTTAACCAGGTGGGTCAGTTGAGGACAAGTTCTAATTTACAACTGCGACCTGGCCAAGATAAAGCAAAGCAGAGTTACAATAACAGCACCACAGAGTTACACATGGAATAAACAAACGTACAGTCAAGTCAATAAGACAATAGAAAAATCTATATACAGTGTGTGCACATGTAGTGAGATTAGGGAGGTAAGGTAGTAAATAGGCCATAGTGGCTAAATAATTACAATTAACACTGGAGTGATAGATGTGCAAGTAGAGATACTGGGGTACAAAAGAGCAAAAATAAATAACTGGATGAGGTAGTCGGGTGTGCTATTTACAGATGTCCTGTGTACAGGTGCAGTGATCGGTAAGCTGCTCTGACAGCTGATGCTTAAAGTTAGAGAGGGAGATATGTCTCCAACTTACAGGATTTTTGCAATTCGTTCCAGTCATTGGCAGCCCGGGAACTGGAAGGAAAGGCGGCCAAATTAGGAGTTGGCTTTGGGGATGACCAGTGAAATATACCTGCTGGAGCGTGTGCTACGGGTGGGTGTTGCTATGGTGACCAGTGAGCCGAGATAAGGTGGGGCTTTACCTAGCAAAGACTTATAGATGACCTGGAGCCAGTGGATTTGGCGACGAATATGTAGCGAGGGCCAGCCAACGAGAGCATACAGGTCGCAGTGGTGGGTAGTATATGGGGCTTTGGTGACTAAATGGATGGCACATCCACATCCATCTAATTTACTGAGTAGAGTGCTGGAGGCTATTTTTTAAATGACATCGCTGAAGTCAAGGATCGGTAGGATAGTCAGTTTTACGAGGGTATGGTTAGCAGCATGAGTGAAGGATGCTTTGTTGCGAAATAGGAAGCCGATTCTAGATTTAATTTTTTGGGATTGGAGATGCTTAATGTGAGTCTGGAAGGAGAGTTTACAGTCAAACCAGACACCTAGGTAGTTGTCCACATATTCTAAGTCAGAACCGTACAGAGTAGTGATGCTAGTCGGGCGGGCGGGTGCGGGCAGCGATCGGTTGAAAGCATGCATTTAGTTTTACTAGCATTTTAAGAGCAGTTGGAGGCCACGGAAGGAGTGTTGTATGGCATTGAAGCTCATCTGGAGGAAAGTTAACACACTGTCCAAAGAAGGGCCAGATACAGAATGGTGTCTTCTGCATAGAGGTGGATCAGAGAATCACCAGCAGCAAGACCGACATCATTGATATATACATAGAAAAGAGTCGGCCCGAGAATTGAACCCTGTGGCACCCCCAGAGACTGCCAGTGGTCCAGACAACAGGCCCTCCGATTTGACACACTGAACTCTATCTGAGAAGTAGTTAGTGAACCATGCGAGGCAGTCATTTGAGAAACCAAAGCTGTTGAGTCTGCCGATAAGAATACTGTGATTGACAGAGTCGAAAGCCTTGGCCAGGTCGACGAAGACTGCTGCACAGTACTGTCTTTTATCGATGGATGGGGAGCATTGCTGCACAGCTATTTTCAGGTTTCTCCAGAGTTGTTAGATTGGGTTCAAGTCTGGGCTCTGGCTGGGCCACTCAAGGGCATTCAGAGACTTGTCCCGAAGCTACTACTGCGTTGTCTTGGCTGTGTGCTTAGGGTCGTTGTCCTGTTGGAAGGTTAACTGTCGCCCCAGTCTGAGGTCCTGGAGCAGGTTTTCATCAAGGATCGCTCTGTACTTTGCTCCGTTCATCTTTCCCTCGATCCTGACTAGTCTCCCAGTCCCTGCCGTTGGAAAAACAGCCACACGCCATGATGCTGCCACCAACATGCTTCACCGTAGGGATGGTGCCAGGTTTCCTCCAGACGTGACGCTTGGCATTCAGGCCAAATAGTTAAATCTTGGTTTCATCAGACAAGAGAATCTTGTTTCTCATGGTCTGAGTATTTTAGATGCCTTTTGGCAAACTCCAAGCAGGCTGTTGTACCTTTTACTGAAGAGTGGCTTACGTTTTGCCACTATCCATAAAGGCCTGATTGGTGGAGTGCAGCAGAGATGGTTGTCCTTCTGGAAGGTTCTTTCTCCACAGAGGAATTCTGGAGCCCTGCCAGTGACCATCGGGTTCTTGGTCACCTTGACGAAGACCCTTCTCTCCCGATTGCTCATTTTGACCTGGGCGGCCAGCTCTAGGAAGAGTCATGGTGGTTCCAAACTTCTTCCATTTAAGAATGATGCAGGCCACTGTGTTCTTGGGGACTTTCAATTCTGCAGAAATGTTTGGTACCCTTCCCCAGATCTGTGCCTCGACACAATCCTGTCTCGAAGCTCCACGGACAATTCCTTCGACCTCATGGCTTGGTTTTTGCTCTGACATGCACTGTCAACTGTGGGGCCCTTATATAGACAGGTGTGTGCCTTTCCAAATCATGTCCAAACAATTTAATTTACTTCAGGTGGACTCCAATCAAGCTTTAGAAACATCTCAAGTATGATCAATTGAAACAGGATGCACCTGAGCTCAATTTCGGGTCTTGTGGCAAACTGTCTGAATACTTATTTAAATAAGGTATTTCAGTTTTTTATTTTTAATACATTTTCCCAAAAGTTTTAAAACCTGTTTTTGCTTTGTCATTATGGGATATTGTGTGTACGTGGATGAGAATAATTGAATATATTTTGTAACGTAACAAAATGTGTTAAAAGGAAAGGGATCTGAATACTTTCCGATTGCACTGTGCACTCAGTGGCCAGTTTATTAGGCACAACACCCTGTTCACGAAAATAGTTTGCTCCTACAGACAGTGAGTCAAATGGCTGTGACTTGCTATATAAAGCAGGCATCGAGGCGTTCGGTAGCTGTTTGATTGAACGTAAGTATAGGCAAAACGAGTGACCTAAGCGACTTTGATCGCATCCAGTCAGCGGCAGTCCTGTGGGTCAAAACAGCTCGTTGATGAGAAGTCGAAGGAGAATGGCAAGAATGGTGCAAGCTAACAGGTGGGCCACAAACAGGCAAATAACGGTGCAGTACAACAGTGGTGTGCAGAACAGAATCTCTGAATGCACAACTAATCGGTCCTTGTCACAGATGGGCTATTGCAGCAGACAACCACACCGGGTTCCACTAAGAAGCAGCTCCAGTGGGCATGCAAACACCAACACTAGAAAAATATCCCATGGTCTGACAATCCCGGTTTCTGTTGCGTCATGCTGATGGCAGAGTCAGGATTTGCGTAAGCAGCATGGGTTTATGGCCCCATTCTGCCTGGTGTCAGTGGTACAGGCTGGTGGTGTAATGGTGTGGGTTATGTTTTCCTGACACACGTGAGCAATGTTTCCATGCCCCAAAGAATTCAGGCTGTTCTGGAGGCAAAGTGGGGTCTCGCAAAGGAGCCCAGCAATTCAGAATTTTGAACAAAATCCCATTTCAATTTCCTCTGCAAGTTCATCGGAGTGTTGGAAATGTAATTTTGTTCATTATTCTGACTTGCAGGGCCAGGCCATATAAAAGCCAGAGCATATTGTGTGTGAGATATATATATATATATATATATATATATATATATTTTCTCACCTCTCTTCCCTCTCCTTTTTGAATCCAGGCTGCAACCAAACTCTGAGCCATGTCGTCACGCGTGCTGCTTCGGCAGCAGCTGATGCGGGAACAAGCCCAGGAGCAAGAGAGACGGGAGGCCCAGGAGCAGGCCTCTGTGGCTCAGCTCAGGGCAACTGACTCCACCCCTGCTATCGCTGTCACTCTGCCCCCAATAGCTGCTCTCCCTCTCTCCGCACAGGTGCCCGTGGAGGTTTTGAAGGTGAGGCTCCACTTCTAAAGGCTTCTCTCCAGAGGAACTACACTAGCAGGGCATGCTACACCATTAAATTGCTGCGTATAACCTCCATACTAAGTTGTCATTCTCTGTTTGCTGTTTGACTGACATGTCCTATCTTTCAATCTGATAGGTGCAGACCCACCTGGAGAACCCCACCAAGTTTCACATCCAGCAGTCTCAGAGGCAGCAGGTGAAGCAGTATCTCTCCGCCACCCTCGGCAATAAGGTGGCAACTCAGACCCTGGGTGTGTCTCCCCTGGCCCTGTCTAACTCTGCCCCTGAGATGGATCCCATAGCCCACAGTGCTCCCAACAGCTCCATGGCTTTACACAACCTGGGATCCAACAAGGAGGAGGTATGTCCCATGTGGTTCAGTTGGTAGAGCATGGCGGTTGCAGCACCAGGCTTTTGTGTTCGATTCCCACGGGGGAGCAGTATGAAAAATGTATGCACTCACTACTGCAAGTCACTCTGGATAAGAACGGCTGCTAAATGTCTAAAATGTATGCAGTATGACTGAAGACCATTACACTGCAATACACCACTCACATTGGCTTGTAGGAAGCATTATATAGCTTATTACTTGTGTATTACTTGTTTTTGTTCTACCTTATATTATTTTTAGTGCTATATTGATTACTGCATTGTTGGGTTTGGAGCTTGCAAGAAAGGCGAAGGGTGGATACTTTGAAGAATCTCAAATATATTTTGGTTTGGTTAACACTTTTTTGGTTACTACATGATTCCATATGTGTTATTTCATAGTTCTGATGTCTTCACTACTATTCTACAATGTAGAAAATAGTAAAAATAAAGAAAAACCCTCAACTTTTGACTGGTACTGTATTTTCAATGAAAGTTTAGGCTAAATGTCTAGACTGCTGGTCACTTATTTCTTAATTACTTTTTTGTTTGTTCTGTTGTGACATGCTTGAGGTCTCACGTCTAGGATGCATGCCTCCCTTTGTTATCTTGCCCTTGTTGGCTTGGTGTCACAGTCTTCTGTTAAATACTACACTGGCAGCTTAATGATATCTGCACCTCTCTTACACACACGCCTTTGCTTTGAAATCATGCTTCATAAGGGAAAGATAATGACTTGCTTTGTGTCAGTGTTCCTCCCCTATATGTTTCAAATAAGTAATTTAATACACTTAAATTCAAGCTGGCCTTTAATGTTTCATATAAAACATATATATTTTAGTAGGTGTTCTATGAATATAAAGCTGATAAGTTAATCTATGTATTGACTGGGGGTGTGTGTGTATCTTTCCAGATAGATGGTGTAATTGATGACATCATCAGCCTTGAATCAAGTTTCAGTGACGATTTCATGACATTAATTGAATTGGGGCTACAGCTGCCTAGTACGGTATGTGGAAATGTGTATTTATCAGTGTTTTTGTCCATTGCACTTGGGCTAATCCAATCATTCAGTGAAATGCAATTAACAACCAGCCTGTCATTCTTGGAATTATCTTGCTATATCTGTTGTCTTTGTTTATATTCTCAAACTGGAATTCAGTGGTGCTGTAGGAGTAAACATACACTTCTGGCACTTAACTAGGACTCGTCATGCCAGTGTTGTCTGGGTGGGGTAGCAACCAGGAGAGAGGAGAGTAGGACAAAGCATGCAGGGCATGGCAGCATGTGAAGTTGGAATGGTGGACAATGTAAAGAGGGTTCTGAAAATACTTCAACTATTTTAACAGTCAAGTTGTTATAGGGAAAGGGATTGAAGCGATTGCACCCTGCATCAGAAAATTAGGATTTTGGTTTTGCTTCAGGAGCATGGGGGAAAAAAAGCGAGAACATTGAGGTAAATCAATCATGTTGTTAAGGTAGCAAAATGGCAGTGTTAAGGAGAATGGACATTTAGCCATTTCTATCACATTTATCAGGATTTATAGCCTACCTCAACAACCATCAGATTTGTTTCAAATGCACTAATGCTTTTGGATAACTGTTAATCAAAGGTTCTACAAGGTTATTAGGCCTCTACGAAATTGCGATGACTTGCTTGAAATGATGTTCTTTATAAGTCAACCAACCTGTGATATGGTAATATAGTATCCTTGAAGGTCAGATATAGTACAGTAATACAATGTAGCATAGCTTATACATGTTCTATTTCTACCAGGATAGTTCTTACAAGAGATGTTAGTACAGAAACATGTTATTTTTATTGTATAAAAAAAAATTAAAAATACAGGGAACAGTGCGTGTTAATCAACGTTTCAGTAAAAGTGGCGGTTTTAGCCAGCTGGCTAATTTTCAACCGCAGTCCCTGGGCAGGTTATTAAAAACAACTACAATAACAATACAGACAAACAGTGAGCACATGCAGAGCAACATAGGACAAGCAACACAGCACGCAGACTGAGCAACATAGGACAAGCAACACGTAGCACGCAGACTGAGCAACATAGGACAAGCAACACGTAGCACGCAGACAGAGCAACATAGGACAAGCAACACGTAGCACGCAGACAGAGCAACATAGGACAAGCAACACGTAGCACGCAGACAGAGCAACATAGGACAAGCAACACGTAGCACGCAGACAGAGCAACATAGGACATAAAGCAATAAAACAAAATACATAAAAGCTGCAAAGAGTTTCTACACCTCACAAGTTAGACAACATAAAGCTTTTTTCGAATTTGATTTATGGGAAAAATAGGATGTTGAATTGCCATTATCCTTTTGTTTTGACAGTTATGACACTTAAATTAGTATTCAGTTACACAAAGGACAAGAAAATGTAAGACAATACAAAATATGAATTAATTCATTTAAAATGTAATGTTTAATTTGTTTCCTCCAGAAGTTCATCCAGGTTGTTAGTATTCAACATTGTTTGCTTTGATGTTAATGCAGGGGTTTCCCTGTTTCTTACAGCTCCCCGGGAACCTCCTGGAAGTGAACCATAGTCCTGGAATGGCAGCACCTACCCTCACTGTCAGCATCTCCTGCCCTGCGGATCTAACCAATATTAAAAGGGAATACTCTGGTATAGTCTTGTTCCTTTACTAGGCCCCTGATCCTTATTTTATATAGCTCTGGAGATGAGCATGTTTGTTTGGATTATACACTTCTTCTGTAATGTCCTACGTAACTTTCTATTTCATTGAGAGGGAAAGTTCAATTGTAACTTGTGCAAATGGTAAGATAATTGGTTTTTAGATTGCACGGCAGCACCTCCAAAGTATATGTTATGTTCAAGATGCAGATAACAAAGCGCTGGTGAAAGAGAGACAGAAGAAAGACAACCATAACCTCAGTGAGTCAAAGCTTTTTACTCACTTCTGTATTGTTCTTAACCCACTATGATGCTAGCCAGCTCTTGTTCCTCTTGGAGTGGCAGTGAGTTTAATTTCTCAATCTCTTTGTCTGCATGGTTTCTCTTGACAGTTGAGAGGAAGCGGAGGTTTAACATCAATGACCGCATAACAGAGCTGGGGTCCATAATACCCAAGTCAAGGGACTCGTGAGTTTGTCATTCTTTATTTCTTATTCAGGACATTTACTTTGAATGAATTAATCAGTTGTGCTATTGACACAAATGAATTCTAAGAAATCACAGTTTCAATTTTGGCCATGAAAAGCAATATTCAATTTGTATCAGATTTGATATTCCTCTCTAATAACCTTCTCTCATGGCTGTAGGGAGATGCGCTGGAATAAGGGCACCATTCTGAAGGCCTCAGTGGACTACATCAGGAAGCTGCAGAAGGAGCAGCAGAGAGCCAAGGAGGTAGAGATGTGTCAGAAGAAGCTGGAACATGCTAACCACTGCTTGATGCTGCGCATCCAGGTCCGTTTTTGGAGAAAAAAGTAATAAATGCTATCATACAATGTATTTAGTGATTGCGACTAATGTTCCCTTATTTCCCTTAATGTTCTTTCGTGAAGGAGTTGGAAGTGCAGGCTCAGCTTCATGGACTCTCCAGCCCGATGTCCTATGGTCTGAGTTCAGACCCCTCCCTCCAACAGCAGCAGCACCTTCAGCAGGGAGGTCATATACTAGGGCCCAGAACTGGAGAGGCCTGCTCCCGAACCTTTCTCAGCCTGGGTGATGCAGCCATGGCACAGCCCATCCCTACCTCCTTCCTCTCTCCACCCTCCTCTGACTCCCCTGTGGGTGTGACCATAGGCAGCCCCCTGGACCTGGGCAGTCTGAGCTTTGCCGAGCTGGATGACCCTTCCAATGCTGGGCTGTTCCCAGGTGTGGGGTTGGGGGACATCCTCATGGATGAGGGGTGCACACTGTCCCCTGATAAGGTGGACCCACTGTTTTTCGTGTCACTAGGTTCCTCAAAGACCAGCAGTCGTAGGAGCAGCTTCAGCATGGAGGAGGAATTGTAAAGAGTCATATTGGGGTCAAACTGATCGAGAGAGAAGGGATTTAGGGAATCAGAGGGCTAGGGAAGGAGGAGGAGCACAGGAAAATACGAGTCCCCAGAGTTAAAACACTGCATATGGCACTGGACTCTGCTTTAAAACAAACAGCCAATCGTTTAACTAAACAGGACTTTGATCTGAATCATGTATCAGTACAAAATAAATGACAATCCTTTCCTCTCTTGCCAAGTTAATATTGGTCCCTGAACTTAGAAAAAGAAAACAAAAACTTTTCAGTACACTATCAATAGTAATGCAATAGTTTTCAAATGGAATATAGTAAAATTAGTATTTGGATATGGACTATGGACATTGATTTTTGTTCTGTTTCTTGCAAGCCTCAGCTCAACCAAGAGTTCCCTGCAGAGAAATTAAATAGGAAATAGTGGTGGTTTAGTCAAGTATATTATTGGTCCTTGTAGAGCGTATACTTTGTGCACTTTGCAACTTTTGTGGGAAGAAAGCAATGAGGTTCTTGTATCTATTTAGTGAAATTGGCATGAACTACATACTGGGTGCGCTATTGAATTGAGATTTTTTTAACTGACTTGAATCAGGATTTGTTAGCTTAAAGTGTTTAAGTGTATGCTTATTTTTACACATATCAGAAGGTTTGTCTAACAAAAATGTACCAAAGTAGTATTTATTAAATATATGGCACATAATGTTTGTGATATAAAAAAAACACATTTGATAACCTGTAAAAACAAAAAAGATCTACATTTACTGTATCTTACATTTACTTTCAAAACATGTTGCGCCTTAAGGAGAGAAGTTAATCAAAAGCTACTGCAGCTAGTTAGCCAAAGCAGGCCACCTTTCACAGAATGGTAATAGATTTAAGTCATTATACGGGTGTGTTATATAGTAAATGGATGTATAGCTTTAACGTATGTTAATCTCTGAAACACTGTATGCTACATGTGTGTTTGTTGCAAAAACATGTACTGGGTTGTGTGCAGTAGTCTATTTCTGAGATGGTCATTTGTGATGATAAGATTATGTTAAAATAAGATTTATATATCTATTTTCCAAGGCCAAGTCACACAGACTTGGCCTCTAACTCTAGACATACAGTTAAAATGAATCCTTAATCCACTACTTTTTCCTGAGTCCTCTAATCTGAAAATGTATATGGTCATGGGACTGTTTAACATTCCCCATGTTTTTCCCAGAGACTGAAATCTGTATATGGTTATTGTGTATCACTCCTCTAGCCCCCATAGTCTAATTTGTATTGATAAGCTTTTCAAAGAAAAGTACATTCATTACCTGTATATGTTTAGGGATGTGTTTCCATGTCTGGAACTCTGTTTTATCTGTTGCCATTGATGCTTCCCAGATGCGTCTCATTCTTGAAACGACAACAACAATGCCTTTCCTCCATGTCAAGGAAGATACCTGCAGTGTACTCTCCTAACACAGGCTTTTTTTTGTAACTATGGAGATGAAAATGTTTGAGACAAACAATGCAATATCTGTCTGATTATCTGTTTCTAATGCACATTGTAGTGTTTGTCAATTAATCCCTTAAAGGATGGGTTGCCAACTGGCGATTTGACACATACAATTTAATTTATTCATTCATTGTCTGTTTCTTGAATGTAGCTGTGGTTTGATATGAGATCCTCTAATTTGAATCATTTAGAAAAATATATATTTTTGCTCTTCTGATTTTCAGTTATGGTTCTGCTTTTACTGGAATGCAAACCTCTAACAGCCTTAAAGGGAATATATTGTTGTACTTTTTATATTTGAATGTGTATTGAATTACTAGCTTTTTCTATACTCAGATAAGCAACCTGTCTAAATCTACACTATTGTCTGGTGTGTTTGTTTATTTTAAACTAAATAAAAATCAGGAAAAAACATTTGCCTATGTTGAATACTTTTCACTGCAGTGATGCAATTACAGTTTCATGCTTGGTCTATTTAATCACGGTATTTCACAATGGAAAAAGGGTTTTCAGAGTGCATTGTGTCTCTACGGTTGGGCCTTTCTTGCATACCCTCTGCTTTCTCAGACTGGCCCTTGGATTTGGAATGTATTCAATGGGTTAAAGCAATATGGTAGTGTTGTGGCTCCCCCTAGCTTTGCAGGAGCTTTGTACTGGATTGTCGCAGATTGCATGACAGTGCAAAGAGGTTTAAAGCTTTATTTCCCCCAAACTACTGTAATAAAATTACCCAAGCGTTGGAAGTTATTGTCTCAAGATGGGGAGTGTACAGTGTAATTGTCCCAAAAAAATACATATTCAATATATGAGTGCAATTGTCCAGAGAGAGTGTTTCTGTTGATTTATTTTAATTACTTAATGGCTTTTATTCTATTATAAATAATTGTTCTTGAATATCAGGAATGGAAACACACATTTTCTGTAAATGTATACAGTATATATATGTGACTTCTGAAAATCAAGCCATACTGTAAATGTGCCCTATTCTGCCAATATTTTACATTAGTAGAATTCATACAGTTGATTGTCCATAATAATATTACATGCTTCTGTTATCATTTTATTTTCGGTTATCCTTTCAAATGCCGATCCCTTCCTTGCTGCCAAGAACTCCTGATCATTTACCACACCGCCACCTCACTCACTACTTAGGGCCACTTTGCTCTGAAGTACATGTACATTTGTATATGAGCAGATTTATGGTTTAGTTAATCACTACTCTCAATTAACTGTACTTTGAGTGCAGTGGTACCCTCTCAACAGTCTCACTTCCTATCAGCAATAAAGAATCACAGAGTTCTCTGTATGTGGTTATCTCTCTTTTACATTGTGGTTCAACTTGAGTCATTGGTTATAAAAGCATGTTGCCAGTGCAGATTTAGAAATGCAAAGAACCAAGCAGACTTTGACAGTTACCCCACAATCTAAATTAAATGTAACTACAGCAGATTCGTTACTGTCCTTTGAGTTTGGCCCACACCATCTCTACAATCTCTGACTCTTGACAGTGTTCATAATCATTTGACACTAACCAGGTTAGTGGAAGAGCATTTGTGAGATCTCCATGCCTAGATCCACACACTCTGTGGCTTGCATGCAGATATCACAGACACAGCACTCAAATCCTGGATCTACACACAGGCAGCAGTGGGCATCCAGACACCCACAGCAGCCACAGTGATGGGTCATGTCCAGCAAAGGCTCCAGGGAATCAGGCTCACAGCAGCGCAGGGAGGAGCACAGGGATGAGGCATGGCATCCTTTCCCTGTGGCCAGTAAACAGTCCCAAGGCTGTCAGAAAAGACATGCCAAGAGGATGGAGGCACACAGGTATAAGGGTGTGAAAAGAGGAAGCAGGGAAACATGGATTGGAAGGCATTTGTAAAGAGGAAAGTACAAAACTATAAATACAAAACTACATTTAAATCTAGAAGTAATTTATTTCTTCACATTCAGAAAAGGCTCTCATCTCCATCCACTAGGTTAATCTGGACAGCAAAGGTTTTGTAGCTGCTCTTCCTGATTGAAGTGGGTGGCGGTCTCATTTGGTATGGTGAGAAATGCTTTGAGGTGGTCAACTGTGGGGAAATGGGCTGTGGTTGTTCTTTTGCCACAGACCATTGTTGTGCTTCATTTGTCTCGTCCATTAGTAAGGTACTATGGATGTTCTGGTGGTGAAATTCATAATTCTCATCAATTGGAGGTTCTGAATATGATATGAAATTAGATGAAGCAATAAGTGGTTACACTTTCAGCTAATGCAATGTCATCTTGTACAACGTTGTGTACAGATTGCTTCAATCTTCATTCAACGTGATACCTAATCTTGTTGTCAGTAATGTAGAACGAATAGGTAGCAGGCAGGAACTCTCATTGGCAGAAACATCAGTCAAAGATGGTTGACTGTCCTCATGGTAAATCCGGTCCAACAAAGTGCTATCCTCTGTCAAAGATTCTTTAATTTGGAAGAAAATACCATGTTACAACATGCAATATTAGTTTCCTGGGTGAGGGGAAGAAAACATAGCTATGAGAATACATAGCATCCCCCAGATAATGCTGAACATTCACTTTGAAAGGCTAACAATCTGAAGCACATGAAGTACCTGTGTGGTCCACTGTCGATCCATTGGAAGCATTTTGTGTACTTAGATCATCTATTAAATAGCACGACTGTGATCTCTCTGGATTCACTTCTCCAGACTCCCGGTTCCAATCCATGGCATCAGTTAAGAAACATTCGCTGTCTCCAAAGCAGCACAATCAATTTAAAATCTAAAAGGCAACAAAGAGACAAAGGAAATTTCAGCCATTCACTAAATGGGTTCCAGGCAGCAGTTTTAAGTACTTTCATTTACAATCAGGACCTGGGGAAAATGTACAGATATGCAAGAAATAGACATCTGGATACTGGCCGGGGTGAGGAAATGCTGACATCCTAATGAAAGTACAGGAGCACACCATTTTCTTTTGCTAGCAGTCAGCAAGGGTTTTGAGAGGTTTGTAAGTGTAGGAATTGACCTATACATCAGCACAACCCCCTTCACTGGCCAGGAGTCCTTTTGAGGTACCAGTCTTGACCAGCAGGCCCGGGATATATGGCCCCGATCAGCCTGCAAACTTAACCCATCCATATCATGTATTCTAAACATGTTTAAAAATGAATATATAAAATACTTGTTTTTGCTTTGACTACAAAGAACAAGGGTAGAATCCACATCACATTCAGAAGCAATTCAAGTTCATGTTTCTCAAGACACATAATGCCAAATTATACTAAATGAAATATTGAAAAGGGTATTGGTTTGATCAAATGCATAGCAAATATGTTTTACTTATTGTGAATCTATTTCTAAATTGATTGAGAATAATTCATTCGTACGGGACAGCAGTATCACACACAGCATCATGCACAGTATCATACACAATGAATTGTACTAATAGATAAATAAAAACTTTACAATTACATATTCTGTAATAAACTAAATGTACTTACATTAGAAGCTTGAGCTTGGATAGAAGCTCTCTGGCATTGTAGTTGAAAGTGGATATAGCCTACTGTACTAACAACCTAAACAACATTGCGGACTACCTATCCCCTCCCTCTCATGCTCCTTTCCCTGGTGTGTGTGTGTGTGTGTGTGTGTGTGTGTGTGTGTGTGTGTGTGTGTGTGTGTGTGTGTGTGTGTGTGTGTGTGTGTGTGTGTGTGTGTGTGTGTGTGTGTGTGTGTGTGTGTGTGTGTGTGTGTGTGTGTGTGTGTGTGTGTGTGTGTGTGTGGGAGAGAAAGAGAGGGGGGTGTTCTTGAGTGATGAGATAAAATGAGAGATGAGATGAGGTGAGATTAGGGACTAATATTTCTAGATACTCAATTCAGAAACAATAACTATGTGGGATGTAATGCTGCTATCTTAAATCTAATCAAGTCAAACAAGGTAAAACGTTTCACATTTGGAATGCACCCCATTTAGTGACGCCTTGATGATAGACGTCAACCA
Source organism: Brachymystax lenok tsinlingensis (assembly GCA_030435695.1). Lineage (NCBI taxonomy): Eukaryota > Metazoa > Chordata > Actinopteri > Salmoniformes > Salmonidae > Brachymystax > Brachymystax lenok. Next base: position 19,635,785 of record CM059797.1, on the reverse strand, counting down.
AGATATCCTGCAGTCACGGCAACTGAGGAATGCTGGGAACGAGGAGGAGGTAAGCAGAGCGCATACGGGTGGACAATCGGACAGAAGGTGGTAGAATATGTACTGGGGGACAGAGAGAAAGGGCCGGCAATTGCTTTGGGGAACTTTCCTCCAAGGCTGTTTTCAAAACCAAGTGTAGATGTGGACATGATTGAGGGCAGGAGAGAATGGGGTGAGGACATGAGACGGTGTGTGGAGAGATATATACTTAATTGGTTTTATTCGTTTTTAAAGATATATACAGATGGTTCAAAGGATTCAATCAATGGAAGGGTGGGGGCAGGGGAATATATCACAGATTGTAATGTTAGAGTACATAAGCGGTTGACTGATTATGTGTCAGTGTATGCGGCAGAGTTGATGGCCATGATTCTAAGTTTGAGATGGGTGGAGGAGGTTAAACCACTCAGAGTGGTGATCTGCTCTGATTCGGCTGCAGTGTTGAATAGTGTGAAGTCAGGCAGGTTGATAGGGGAGACTTGTTTGTGGAGATGATGGTGCTGTTAATGGGATTGGAGTGGTGGTAAACTTTTGTTGGGTTCCCGCCCATGTGGGTGTGGAGGGTAATGAGAAGGCTGATGTGGTGGCTAAGAATGCTATGAGGAGAGAATGAGGAGAGAAGTCCTGCTGGGCGCAGGGAAGTCAAGTCCCTGATCCGGGCAAAAGGGCTCGATCTTTGGCAAAGGAAGTGGTATGCTAGTTGTAAGGGGAGGCAATTTTATCGCATGCATTGGTCAGTGAAGGAAAAGGTGGGGAGTATGGGATGTAGGAGAGAGGACGTTGTGTGGAGTATACTACAGTTTGAGTATAAATGTTTGAATGCCGTTGTGGTTGAAAGGAAGACATGAAACAGGTCTGTGGGATGAGTGTTTAGTGGAGGAAATGGTGGAGCATGTGTTGATATCTTGTGAATTGTATGACGTAGATAGGGAGAGATTGTGTGAAAGGGTTGGAGAGGCTAGATGGTGCTGGGGTTTGGGGGGAGGAAAGGGGAGGGAAGTTGTGTCTAGGGCTCTATTTCACGTGGCGGTGTATGCACCTTAAAATTTGGATGCGATCCTCCAACCCAATCCCAAAGAAGAAGAAGAAGAAGAAAGCCCACTCCATCCATTCTATTGTTTTTTGATGAAGAGTCTCTCCCTTCTCACGTTTATTTGGGTTATATGAGATTCCTTGTGAGAGCCTTCGTGCCCAAACCCATGCATTGTGATTAATGTAAATTATTTGGTCATGAATCAAGTGTATGTAGACAGGACAAGTATTATGTGCCAGCTGAGCCTAAATGCAGCAAATGTGGTAGTGAACATACACCCACATTTCTGAAGTGTCCTGTTAGGGTGAAGGAGACGGAGGTGGCAAGAATAAGGGCTGTCCAGAATGTCTCCTATCATTGAGAAGAGTGGAAGAAAGGAGTGAAGTTGAAGAAGTAACGGTAGTAGGAGTAGAGACACCAGATCATTTTCTTTGTTAACAGAGGGATCCTGACATGTTGCATGTTAAGAAGGTGGAATTTGTGGCGTTTATTACTTTGGTTATCAACTGCACAGTGCAAACGGAGAGTAAATCTGAGAAAATAGGCATCCTTGTGAGTTTTTTGGGACTTTCTCTGCAGACGCATTACAAGGAATCCTGTCCATGACTACTTTCTCACCGGCACGTGATTTGAATGTGACTGAAGGAGTGGGATGGTTGTTTGATTTACTTTTGTATTTTGTCATGTCCCTGTACTGTAGGTGGCGGCAATACACAAATAGGTGTAGTCTGACATAAGAAGAATGGTTGGTCAGTGTGTTGTTCAACAGTTGAGGGAAACTGAAGAAGGTGGATTTCATGGTGTTTATTGCACATGTGGTTAATTGGACTGCACAAATGAACAAAAGGTCCAAGAAACTGGACATAATAGTATATGTGGCTGAAAGGTTTTTGGGTTTCCAGGATTTTACTGCCAAAACATTGCAAAGAATACTGTCCGAAGATGATCTTCCATCTCAGGCCTGTAGGGAAGCGCATTGGTAGTTGAATCTGAATAAAGAAGTACATTATTTTATTAATTATTTGTCTTATATATAGCCAAAACAGTAGGTGGCGGCATGCAACTATACACAACATTTGTTTGCAGCATAATATCAAAGAAGAAGACCCATTACAGAAGTTGGCTGTAATACACCAATAGGTGTAGTCTGCCATAAAACTTTAAAGAGGCAGGTGTGTTTTGCTGCCACTGCTCTTCCTCAACAAAAAATGTCCTCTGTGTCATCACAACTTTTGGAGATATTTCAACAAAACGATTTTATGGTAAGTTGATCAAAATTTTGACAAAGTTGTAGATATATTCCAATGAAGTATACGTATAATTGTTTTTTACATATACAAGTAGGAAAGCCTTAAGATAAATAATCCACTAGTTTAGAGAGAAAAATGTTGATAATTTTTTTGTAAAGTGGTAATATATTGTAATGAAACAGACAGGGAGTAGTCCTCGAACCCTTGACATTCTAGCCCGAAGTCCAGCTCGCTGTCGGCTGTGCCCCAAAAGCATGCAGAGTCGATATCCGCGCTTATAAACCCAGGGTCGTTACACAACTCCCTCCTTTCAAAGAGCGCGTCCTCGCGCTAGCATGCGAATCTACGTCTTATAGGAACGCGCTCACTGGCCAAGCACACGCACTGTCGTGGATGCAAGGTCTGATCCCACTTCAGACACCAATGTAATGAAACAGGCAGGGAGCAGGCCTCGAACCCTCGACCTTCTAGCCGGAAGTCCAGCGCGCTGTCGACTGTGCCCCAAAAGCATGCTCGAGCGGCAGAGTCGATATACGCGTTTATAAACCCAGTAACGACCCTGGGTCAGCCCTTTATGGTAGATCAAATCAAAATAAAATTTTATTTGTCACATACACATGGTTAGCAGATGTTAATGCGAGTGTAGCGAAATGCTTGTGCTTCTAGTTCCGACCATGCCATCACTCTATCTAACAAGTAATCTAACAAATTCACAACAACTACCTTATACACACAAGAGTAAAGGAATGAATACGAGTATGTACATATAAATATATGGATGAGTGATGGCTGATCGGCGTAGACAAGATGCAGTAGATGGTATGGAGTACAGTATATACATATGAGATGAGTAATGTAGGATATGTAAACATTATATAAATGCATCGTTTAAAGTGGCTAGTGATACATTTATTTCATCCAATTATAATTATTAAAGTGGCTAGAGATTTGAGTCGATGGCCGAACGGCATAGGCAAGATTCAGTAGATGGTTTAGAGTACATTTGCCAAGGACGAGAGGAAAGTACATTTGATATGAGTAATGTCAGATATGTAAACATTATATACAAAATTGTTTAAAGTGGCTAGTGATACATTTGTTACATCCAATTCCTATTTTTAAAGTGGCTAGCGATTTAAGTCAGTATGTTGGCGGCAGCCACTCAATGTTAGTGATGGCTGTTTAACAGTCTGATGGCCTTGAGATAGAAGCTGTTTTTCAGTCTCTCGGTCCCAGCTTTGATGCACCTGTACTGACCTCGCCTTCTGGATGATAGCGGGGTGAACAGGCAGTGGCTCGGGTGGTTGTTGTCCTTGATGATCTTTTTGGCCTTCCTGTGACATCGGGTGGTGTAGGTGTCCTGAAGGGCAGGTAGTTTACCCCCGGTGATGCGTTGTGCAGTCCTCACTACCCTCTGGAGAGCCTTACGGTTGTGGGCAGAGCAGTTGCCGTACCAGGCGGTGATACAGCCCGACAGGATGCTCTCGATTGTACATCTGTAGAAGTTTGTGAGTGATTTTGGTGACAAGCCGGATTTCTTCAGCCTCCTGAGGTTGAAGAGGCGCTGTTGCGCCTTCTTCACCACGCTGTCTGTGTGGGTGGTCCAATTCAGTTTGTCCATGATGTGTACGCCGAGGAACTTAAAACTTTCCACCTTCTCCACTACTGTCCCGCCAATGTGGATAGGGGGGTGCTCCCTCTCCTGTTTCCTGAAGTCCACGATCATCTCCTTTGTTTTGTTGACATTGAGTGAGAGGTTATTTTCCTGACACCACACTCCGAGGGCCCTCACCTCCTCCCTGTAGGCCGTCTCGTCGTTGTTGGTAATCAAGCCTACCACTGTAGTGTCGTCAGCAAACTTGATGATTGAGTTGGATGCGTGCTTGGCCACGCAGTCATGGGTAAACAGGGAGTACAGAAGAGGGCTGAGAACGCACCCTTGTGGGGCCCTAGTTTTGAGGATCAGCGGGGTGGAGATGTGATTAAAACACCGTCTCTATTACTGCTGTGTCTGCCTCATCTTCTGGGTTCTGCCGACTACTAGTGGCTCAGTTTGCTAAGTGACTGTTTCTCACACTGGAGACCTGAGTTCGTGACCGGGTCCTGACAGAAACACAGAGCCAAAAACATGAACCCAGAGGCAGCCAATACCCAGGAGCTTTTTGCCACGCTGTCCCACCATGAGGGAACGGTCCAACGCCACGAAGCCACTCTGGTTCAGCAAGAGGCCTTGATGGTTAGACATTCTCAACTTCTGTCAGAAATGCTGACTTCCATAAAGCAGATATCTGATCGACTTACTCCGACAGCCGCTCCCGTGGCAGTTAACCCCCTGGCTGAACCTCGCCTTCCGCCTCCCCAACGGTTCTCAGGTGATCCTAGTGCTTGTAAGTTTTTTTTTACCCAGTATTCTCTCTCCTTCGAGCTGCAACCCTCGTCATTTCCCACCGACCGGTCCAAGATCTCATACATCATCACCCTGCTGTTGGAAAAAGCCCTGGCCTGGGCCACTGCTGTGTGGGATGCCCAGAGTCCCTGCTGTGCCAGTTACTCTGCCTTTACTGAAGAATTCAAGCGAGTGTTCCAAGGTCCTACCAGCGGTCCTGACTCAGCCAAACAGCTTCTGACTCTTCGCCAAGGTCGGCGCAGCGTGACGGACTATGCCATTCAGTTCCACACGGTGGCAGCAGCGAGTGGCTGGGAACGACAAGGCGCTCACGGCGTGCTTTCTGAAGGGTTTCTCCGACGCTATCCAAGACTGGCCACTCGGGAACCACTGGACAATCTCGAGTCCCTGATCAAGTTGGCCTCGCATATAGACCAGCGCCTGAGAGAAAGAGAACTCAACCGTAGACCTCTCGCCCTAGCTCCTATCGGTCCCAGCTCCGAGTCTCCACCTTTATCCCCGCTGGCTCCACCGGAACCCATGCAGATCGGACGCATCTCCCTGGCTGAAAGAGACCGCCGGATGAGGGAGCGATGCTGTCTATATTGCGGAAAACCGGGCCATTTCCGCTCTGCGTGTCCCGGGCTCCAGGGAAACGCACTGTCCCGTGCAGGCCTGGGGGGACTGTAACGGGGAAACATAACCCCATCCCATCCATCCAACTCCCGTCTGCTCATTCCAGTCACCCTTTCTTGGGACAACCACGAGCTACCCCTTCAAGCCTTGATAGACTCTGGAGCCGCAGGAAACTTAATGGACGGCATCTGGGAGAATGGCGTTCCCTCTGAACCTCTCACGAACCCCATGAGGGTTACTACGTTGGATGGAAGCCCTCTGGGATCTGGACTTGTCACCCGCGTCACTGCTCCCTTACGACTATCAGTTTCCCAACACCAGGAAGTAATAAACTTTCATCTGATCCCCTGTTCCGAGTTTCCTCTCGTCCTTGGCTACCCCTGGCTGCACAGCCATAACCATCACATCGACTGGTCCGTGGGCACTGTCAAGCAGTGGGGTCCTACGTGCCAAGCCATTTGCATCTTCCCGAGTTCCCCGAGGTCTCCTCCCGAGTCTATAGAATCCATCGACCTGTCCAGAGTTCCCGAGTGTTACCATGACCTCAAGCCGGTATTCAGCAAACAGAGGGCCACCACACTACCACCCCATAGACCTTACGATTGCCCCATCAACCTGTTTCCAGGCACCTGCCCCCACAGGGGTCGGATCTTTTCCCTATCTCCTCCCGAACAAGCTGCTATGGATACCTACATCAAGGACGCACTGGCAGCAGGCCTCATTCGTCCGTCCACCTCGCCCGCGGGAGCAGGTTTTTTCTTTGTGGCCAAAAAAGACGGTGGATTACGTCCATGCATCGACTACCGGGGACTCAATGCCATAACCGTCCGCAACCGCTACCCCCTACCCCTTATGGCCACAGCGTTTGAGCTGCTCCAAGAAGCAGCCGTCTTCACTAAGCTTGACCTGCGGAACGCATACCATCTTGTGCGGATCAGACACGGTGACGAGTGGAAGACCGCTTTCAACACGCCTACTGGTCACTACGAATACTTGGTGATGCCCTTCGGTCTGACCAACGCCCCGGCTGTGTTCCAAGCGCTCATAAATGATGTGCTTAGGGATATGCTTAACATCTTCGTGTTCGTTTACTTGGATGATATCCTCCTCTTTTCGAGCTCCCTTCAAGAACACACTAAGCATGTCAGACAAGTACTCAAACGTCTCCTAGACAGCCATTTGTACGTAAAGCCGGAAAAATGCGAATTCCATTTCCCCCGAATACAATTCCTGGGATTTGTAGTGGAACCCGGCCGAATCCAAATGGACTCCAGGAAGGTAGAGGCGGTAGCGGATTGGCCCACCCCTAAGTCCGTTAACTTCTTAAGGAGCGGTGGGGCGCTACCCGGTTTAATGCAAGGCGCCAAATTCAAAATCCAAAAGTTGAATTATTAAACATGCATCAATATACAAGTGTTTCATAGTCATCAAAAGCTCTGCTTCTTGGCAATATCACAGCGTTGTCAGATTTCAAAAAGGCTTTACGGCAAAAGCACCACATTTGATTGTTTGAGGGTAGCACCTAACATATTTTTCTATTACCATAAATTCATAAGCCATCACGGTTCACACAACACATTTCACAGCGAAAACAAATCAATTACCTTTTGAAGAACTTCTGCTGAGGGCTTCCCAAGTGTCCAACGAAGATAATCCATGGTTCTTTTGTTAGAAAAAGTAATGTATTATATCCATAAATCTCCGTTTGGTTGGCGCGTTATAATGAGAAAATAGAGCGTTGACTCCTCCATTGAAACGTGAAGAGAACTCGTTCAACTTATACCTATAAACTTGTCCAAGAACAATCAAACATAATTTTAAATGTATCCTTATGAACACTTGTATGTATAAATAGTATAATATTTCAACCGGAATATAAACTGGGCGATAAGAAAGGAAAAAACCAAAGAACGTGCCTTGACATCTGCGTGGACACTTCCTTATTCGTCTTCTTCTCTGCTCTAAAAGCATCTAAAAAGAATCAGAACACTTTCTTGAGACTGTTGACATCCAGAGGAAGCGATAGGTACTGCATTCGTATGCCCTTATATGGGCATTTTCATAAGGGAGTGGTTCTAAATGAGGCAATCTGTCAAAACCACTTTTTCCAGGACAGAAATTCCCTGGGTTTTCGCCTGCCATATCCGTTCTGTTATACTCACAGACAAAATGTTAACACTTTTAGAAAGTTCAGAGTGTTTCCTATCCAATGGTACTACATATGTGCATATCCTATTTTCTGGGCCTGAATGGGAGGCATTTTACTTTGGGCACGCCAGACTCTCCAAAACGGTCACCTCGTGCGCGCTGCTCCCAAAGAAGTTAAACCCTTAGTTTTCCTTAGTTCTTTGCTCTGTGTTTGAATGTTAGCACCCAGCCTCAGTGAAGCTGTGAATGTTTGTTGCTCCAGTTGGACTCTCTTGTGGAACTCTGTTTTGGTATCGTTTATTTTTTGGATTATCTTTTGAGACTATTTTCTGCTGTTCCTTCTTTCCTTGTGGATTTACCTTTTTGTCTTGGTGGATTACCTTTTTTTTGCCTGAAGAACTTTATTTTTGTCGTTATTAAAACACTGTCTCTATTACTGCTGTGTCTGCCTCATCTTCTGGGTCCTGCCGACTATTAGTGGCTCAGTTTGCTAAGTGACTGTTTCTCACACCCCGGTGACCCGAGTTCGTGACTGGGTCCTGACACACATTTCCCCCTTCTCCTGCGCCGCCGTTGTTTTGGGTCGCTGGCTAGGATCCAGTCTATTGTCCTAGTTGGGATACCAAACAGAGAATCCGCTTCGGGAAAGTCGTATTCCTGGTTGTAATGTTGGTAAGTTGACGTTGCTCTTATATCCAATAGTTTCTCCCTGTTGTATGTAATAAAACGTAATATTTCCCGGGGTAACAATGTAAGAAGTAATACATAAAAAAAAACAAAATACTGCATAGTTTCCTGAGAACGTGAAGCGAGGCTGCCATCTCTGTAGGCGCCCTCTAGTGCGAGGCCAGATGTAAGCCACTCCTCACTAAAAGGCACGACAGCTCGCTTGGAGTTTGCCAAAAGGCACCTAAAGAATCTCAGACCATGAGAAACAAGATTCTCTGGTCTGAAGAAACCAAGATTGAACTCTTTGGCCTGAATCCCAAGCGTCACGTCTGCAGCAAACCTGGCACCATCCCTACGGTGAAGCATGGTGGTGGCATGTCAGAATTGAGGGAAAGATGAATGGAGCAAAGTCTTTCCAACAATGATTCTAAGCACACAGCCAAGACAATACAGGAGTGGCTTTGGGACAAGTCTCTGAATGTCCTTGAGTGACCGAGCCAGAGCCCGGACTTGAACCCAATCAAACATCTATGGAGAGACCTGAGAAAAGCTGTGCAGCGAGGCTCCCCATCCAACTTGACAGAGCTTTAGAGGATCTGCAGAAAAGAATGGGTGAAACTCCCAAAATACAGGTGTGCTAAGCTTGTAGCGTCACACCCAAGAAGACTCGAGGCTGTAACTGCTGCCAAAGGTTCTTCAACAAAGTACTGAGTAATGGGTCTGAATACTTATGTAAATGTGATATTTGCTATAAAAAAAAACGCGCTTTTTCAGTTCTGCCCACAAATTTTCTATAGGATTGAGGTCAGGGCTTTGTGATGGCCACTCCAATTCCTTGACTTTGTTGTCCTTAAGCCATTTTGCCACAGCTTTGGAAGTAATGTCCATTTGGAAGACCCATTTGCGGCCAAGCTTTAACTTCCTGACTGATGTCTTGAGATGTTGCTTCAATATATCCACATAATTTTCCTTCTCATGATGCCATCTATTTTGTGAAGTGCACCAGTCCCTTCTGCAGCAACGACCCGCAACATGATGCTGCCACCCCGGTGCTTCACGGTTGGGATGGTGCAAGCCTCCCCCTTTTTCCTCCAAACATAACGATGGTCATTATGGCCAAACAGTTATATTTTTGTTTCATCAGACCAGAGGACATTTCTCCAAAAAGTATGATCTTTGTCCCCATGTGCAGTTGCAAACCGTAGTCTGGCTTTTTTTATGGCGGTTTTGGAGTTTCTTCGTTGCTGAGCGGCCTTTCAGGTTATGTCGATATGGGACTCGTTTTACTGTGGATATAGATACTTTTGTACCTGTTTCCTCCAGCATCTTCACAAGGTCCTTTGCTGTTGTTCTGGGATTGATTTGCACTTTTCGCACCAAAGTACGTTCATCTCAAGTAGACAGAACGCGTCTCCTTCCTGAGTGGTATGACGGCTGCGTGGTCCCATGGTGTTTATACTTGTGTACTATTGTTTGTACAGATGAACGTGGTACCTTCAGGCGTTTGGAAATTGCTCCCAAGGATGAACCAGACTTGTGGAGGTCTACAATTTTTTTCTGAGGACTTGGCTGATATCTTTGGTTTTCTGATGATGTCAAGCAAAGAGGCACTGAGTTTGAAGGTAGGCCTTGAAATACATACACAAGTACACCTCCAATTGACTCAAATTATGTCAATTAGCCTATTAGAAGCTTCTAAAGCCATCATTTTCGGGAATTTTCCAAGCTGTTTAAAGGCATAGTCAACTTAGTGTATGTAAACTTCTGACCCACTGGAATTGTGATACAGTGAATTAAAAGTGAAATAATCTGTCTGTAAACAATTGTTGGAAAAATTACATGTGTCATGCACAAAGTAGATGTCCTAACCGACTTGCCAAAACCATAGTTTGTTAACAAGACATTTGTGGAGTGGTTGAAAAACAAGTTTTAATGACTCCAACCTAAGTGTATGTAAACTTCCGACTTCAACTGTACGTGTAGTAATGTCCTATGTTTTCACATGAAAAGTGATTGCTTTTGGTAAAAACGCTTTATGGATTCCTGGGGTTGGTGCTAGAAGAATTCCGAAGTGTGCACGGCGGTTGGGAAAGGAGGTGACTGCTGGTGACTATTGGAGCCGAGGAGCCGGAAATGGCTACAAGTAGTGCGTACGAAATGGAGGAAATTGAGAAAAAGTTGGTGAAGCAACAGCTGTGCTGGACTGTGAACAATATGGGTGTCAATTCTGATGGTACGTAGCGGAGGATGATGGTCAAGGACCGGAATGGTCGGAGGTGGAAAGACATAGGAAGAAGAGAGATCATGATACAGAAAGCAATGGGACATCTAGTAAAGAAATCTTAAAGAGGGCTCCTGTAGGAAGCAGTAGTAATTATGTGTTGGAGTGGAAAGTGGTGATAGTGTTTGATGAAACCACAGGGCTCACTTACACCCTATTCGAATAACTAATTCCCTAGAGAAAGAGGTAGGTGAAGTAAAATTAGCTTGGTTCATTGGAAATGGTTGATTGTTAATATTTTGTGGTAGCCAGGCTCAGCAAGAGAAGATTCTAAAAATGGAAAAGCTTAATGGGAAGAAGATTAAAAGCCATGTCCCTGGTGCTTATGCTAGGTTGAGGGGAGTCATCACCGGGGTCCCAATATCTACAGTATGTCCATAGATGATATTAAAGAAAATGTGAAGGGTGGAAGAGTGATGGAGGCCAAAAGGTTGATCAGCAGGAAAGAAGGTCAAAGTTAAAGCATCAGTGCTGCTGAGGTTTGAGAAGGTTATGCCTGGGGAAGTACAGATAGGAATCCTTAGTTTCAATGTTTAAGAATGTGTCCCATGTGCACTGCAGTGTTTAAAATGCCCAATAAAGGGACGTGTAGCTGTTCAATGTAAAGGAAGGAAAATATGTGCCAAGTGTGGAGGAGCACATGATTACGGTGAAAGAGGGAGCAATGTGAAGTTTAAGTGTTGTAATTGTGGGAGGGAACACAGTGCAGCATTTGGTGGATGCCAGATGCAGAGAGAGGCTAGAGAGGCTCAGAGATATAGAATTAGTCATGATGTATTGTATGCAGAGGCTGTAAAACAGATTGGTGGAAGAATGACGGCGCTTCCATGGCTGCTCCAGTAGTAAGTGGACCTAATGTCGGGGCTGGTGTTTCTGCTGGTCCTGGCATGGTTTTGAGGCCTATTCAGAAATCTTGCGCTCATGAATGTGCGGTGTCAAAGAACGCTTAGATAATTAATAAAGTTAACTCATAGCTTTTATTGGTAAGGTTACCAATACAACTCGGGGGATTTATTTGTCTTGTTATTTTCATGGTAGTACAGAATTGGGCAGATCATGATTGATCGTACATTCCAGCACAGTAGGTGGCGGCATGCACTTAAACGATTGCTTGCTTGCCATGATAGCGTTGAGAACAACTTTAAAGAAGAAGAAGGGTTGGTCCAACATCCGAGTTCAGCCGATTATTTGATTTCCGGCGTCGTCAACCCAGATTGTGACCCTGATCAGTTGTTTAGCTAGGTACTATCGTTGAAGTTTGATCGAGGATTGCAAATACATCACAAATGGTACCGTTAGTTAGCTAAATTAATGCAAAGAAATGCGTTTTGGTTCATGTGAATTTCATGGTTAGTTGCCTAACATAGCAATTGTGTTAGTTAGGCGTTCGCTATCTGTTTTATGTCTCAGGTTATGGCTACCTAGCTAGATATAGCTAGCGAAGTTGCCATCTGCAATGCGAAATCATTTGTTTAACCAACAAAAGATTGTAACGTTTGGGCAGACTATGTCCGACTCGACGTAGACAGTAGTAATATAACTTTAGATATTATACAAATGAATGTGTTTGCCATCAGATTAGTTGTTTTCGACATAATGTTGATTAGCCGATCAGATCGAACCTCCAGCGGCATAACGTTACCTAACTACTGTAACTAGCTTGTATTCTGGAGGTCGAGCTGACAGTCCATTGAAATCATGGTACATTTATTTTCAACTAACCTTTATTTGGCTATACTTGCACTGGCGTGTCTATTAAACGGATGTTTCCAGTTGCAGGGGTAACTCTAAAAACTAGAGATTATTAAATGCACTTTTTTATATTGCGTTAGAAATGGCTTGTCGTATGTGTGTAAATCTGTGTTTGGGCTGTATGCGCGATATCAGGCAGCTAAAATGCTGAGGGAACTCCGTGCAAAATATGGATTTGATATTTTTATGAATATTCTCTGGTTATTTGAGTTCCATTTGCAAATGGAAACAGATGTCTAAGACACCAATGCTTAACAAATCGAGAATTAAAGTTTCGCTAAGTAAAGGTTGCCTGAAAATAAAATTGCTACGCTTTCAATGGACCATCCGATCGACCTCCAGTACAAGCAATATTAGTTATGGCGCAGGAGGTTGTCTGATTGGCTAGATGATGATGATGATTATCTTCCAGGACAGTGAAGTGTCAGACTTTGAGCCTGCACCTGGGCTTGAGAGCAGTATGGAGGGAGAGAATGCACCAGTGTACTGCATTTGTCGAAAACCTGACATTAATTGCTTCATGATGTGAGTTTAATCAGATGATCGTAAAAGCAACACCTTCACAAGTAATCATAACATGACCTTGAAACGTTACATAACCTTAATTTCATGCTGCTCATATGTGTTTTTATTGTAGTGGTTGTGACAACTGTAATGAGTGGTTTCATGGTAACTGCATCAATCTCACAGAGAAGATGGCCAAAGCAATCAGGCAGTGGTACTGCCTACGATGCCGAGGTAAGGTTTTGGTTTCCCATTCACCATCATCCACATGGGTACTTGTCACATGCGCTTACTAACCTTACACAATGTCTGTTGCTTTTGATTAGACAAAAACCCATCATTGGAGATAAAATACCGTCCAAAGAAGAGCCGTGAAAAGGAGGCAGAGGGCCAGAGAGAGCCAGAGAGAAAATTTGAAAGACAAAACAGCACTCCAGATTATAAATCTGAAAGGCGCCGTGGATCAAAGGTTCGTTATTTTACAACTAAATGTTATGTCCCCATTTTCCTTCAATGTATATCTAAAATGGTGTGTCTTTTGATCTATTCTGTTGGCAAACATATCTTTGTCTCTTGTTTGTCTCAGGTTAAGCGCTCTGCTCGTATGTGTGGAGAGTGCGAGCCCTGCTTGAGGACTGAGGACTGCGCCACATGCGACTTCTGCAAGGACATGAAGAAATTTGGGGGTCCAAACAAAATAAGACAGAAGTGTCGATTTAGGCAGTGTGACGTCCGAGCCAGGGTCAGTTCCTAATGAGATTATGCCATCACTATTTTTTGCTTACATCTTTTGAACTGGTGTAGTCAAAAAACGGGTGTAGTCTTGCAAACTGTGACACAATGCCTCTTATTCTCTTCAGAAAATGTTGCGTGTGAAGGATGAAGAGTTTAATTTGCGTGAAAGGCGGGATAATTCCTACCACCGGAGAAGACGATATTCAGACGACTACGATAGTGAGGCAGAACTCTATGAAAAGTACAAGGCAGCGGGATACGACGACAACATGGTATGGCAATAGAATCTTCATGAAAGTTTCTCATTCATCTATCAAGAACTATTTGAAACACATTCAAAATACACACAGGTCCTTATTATTGTACTTCTGTTGCACTTACACTCCCATATCCACTTGTTCTTTAGCTTGAATAGCACTTTTTGAAGTATTTAGAATGTTTCTTATTGTTTCTGTCAAACCCAGCCATGGCTCAGTGATGAGGATGACGGGCCTCCATTCAGCCCTGTCCTGCGAAAGAAAGCTGTGAAGGTCAAGCATGTGAAGAGACGGGAAAATAAATTTGACAAGAAAGTAAGCAAACTTTACTTGTACATCTTGCAGACACACAATGATTACTGTACATTTTTATCCATGCAGTTGCAGTTTTATTGCATCATGGGAATATTACTGTTGTGACAAAATACATCAAAGTACAATGATTTTACATGTGTGCATTGCGATTTGTTTTTGTTAATGCACATCAGAAAGAGTCACGGCGGCACAAACAGAAGCAGAAGCACAAGGACAAAGTCAGGCACAGCGATAGGGGCGATGCCAGGGATGGAGGAGGGCAGCGACAGTGCCTCGGGCCCAGCTGTGTGGAAGCTGCACGAGCCAACTCCAAATACTGCTCAGAGGAATGTGGCATGAAGCTGGCTACCAAGTAAGCGCATGAACACAAACACAAACATGCAACTGTAAGAAAATGAATCAAATGTAAAATACTTTCTGTCTCTAGCCGGCTCTATGAGATACTCCCTCAACGTATCCAGCAGTGGCAGCAGAGCCCCTGCATCGCTGAGGAGCAGGGCAAGAAGCAACTGGAGCGGATCCGAAGGGATCAGCAGAATGCACGCATGCGTCTCACCGACATGGAGAAACGCTTCCACGAGCTGGAGGGCATCATTGCTAAGGCCAAGCAGCAGGTAGTCCAGCAGGATGAGGAGGTGAGTCACTTCAGTATTGTTTTATTGGCCACTGCGGTATTTATCCAGTGGGGTCAGAGCACCTTGGCTAGAGAAATGTTTTGCCCGTTCACGCCTGTGCTCAAATCTTTCAGGGGCTTCCTGGGTGAAACATTTATTTGAAGTGTCTTTCTTTTGGTTCTCATTTCAGACTAATGAAGGGGACAATGAAGAAACAGACCTGATGATTTTCTGTGTGTCCTGCAGTCACCCTATCAACCCAAAGGTGGCACTGCGACATATGGAGAGATGCTATGCTAAGGTGAGCCTGTTGATGTTTATCCAACAATTTTTATCCAGCCGATCAGTCAACCCCAAAAATGCTTTAGCGTATCCTTCAACACCTTCCCTCTAACTCAGTTAGCGTAGTGCCACAGGGTTTCAGACTGCAGCCATTTTCTTATACGTGGTAAGACAGACTTCCTATTTAGCTTCTCTGATCTTGGTTGTGAGTTTGTGGTATACATCCAGAGTGCAGTGTCTGCAACATCCTATATGGGGAGAGAATGAAATGTACAGAATTAAACTTAATATAGAGTACTAGCAATACGAATATAAGTTGCAAATATGTACTCCTTCCTTAAGGACACAGCATAAACTGATAACATTCTGTATTTATGTCTTTTGCATTGACAGTATGAGAGCCAGACATCTTTCGGTTCCATGTACCCAACAAAGATCGAAGGGTAAGAGTCAAGCACTTTGAATGGGTTTGCTGGAAGTGAACAATTGTTGCTTGCTTTTCTGTTTCCATATTGTTTCACCACGGTAGTCTGTATACCTTTTGTGTTCTCAGAGCAACAAGACTCTTCTGCGATGTGTACAACCCCCAGAGCAAAACCTACTGCAAGAGGCTTCAGGTTTTGTGCCCAGAACATTCCAGGGACCCAAAGGTCAGTGATGATTGGCAAGTCAAATGCAAAAAACTTTGCCATAAAGCACACTAAATGTCCTGCTTTTTGACTGATGATGTATAATCTTGGCTTCTCTTGCCCTGCTCTTGTTTTGTGGTTAGGTCCCAGGGGATGAGGTGTGCGGCTGTCCTCTGGTCCGTAATGTGTTTGAGGCAACAGGCGAATACTGCAGGGTTTCTAAACGCAAATGTAATAAGCACTACAACTGGGAGAAGCTCAGGAGAGCTGAGGTGGACCTGGAGCGTGTCAGAGTGGTTAGTAGTGGAATGCACCACATCCCATCTCTTATTTTGGGCCACATCACCAGGGTTGAGGTGAATTCCATTGCAATTCCTGTAGATTAGAATCAGAAAGATCCCAGAATTCCAGTTCATCATGATTTTTAGCTAACATGAACATCAATTGACTAAGACTCTGGTTATAACAAACATTATTATTGGCCTTCATAAATGGTAGTTCATATTATTTATGAAAGTGAATTTTAAAGGACCGAGTAGACTTTTTCAGACTTTTGGTATATTAATCATGACTCCTTGCTCTTCTCCCAAAATGTCTTTGTAAACAGTGGTACAAGCTGGATGAGCTCTTTGAGCAGGAGCGCAACGTCAGGACTGCTATGACCAACAGGGCTGGTCTTCTCGCTCTTATGCTGCACCAAACCATTCAGCACGACCCCCTGACAACGGATCTCCGTTGCAACAAGGACAGATAGCCAGCTGCATCTTCATGTTATTTCTGAGTGGCATTTTCGTACATCTTTGTTAGAGATTTATAGTATATATTCCCATGTCTTTTTGTAGAGACTTTTGATTTTAAGACCTTTGCTGAAGTTGAAAAACATAAATATTTGAATGGTAAATGAATATATTTTCCTTGTGTCCAGCACTATTGAGGTCTTGTCACTTGTTATCTTGCTAATTATAGTCCAAAAAATAAAGACTGTGGTCAAGCTCTCCTGCAAATGAAAAACTTTGGTCAAGCCATCCGCGCTGTAGAATCTGCGTGTGTGAATGCACTCACTCACATTATGGTACGGCTGACCCCATTTAGTTGACTGGTCCATTGTTTGGTAGATAGGCTGTTGGTTAACTGAGATTTCCTTAGTCGAACAGTAGCAAAACAAATATTTCATGTTGTACAAGACACCGGTCTGATTTGTGCCTGTCTGAGTGGACTGCTCCATTGTGGAGGCCGTGGGGATGGCACAGTCCATGAAATGTGCTACTGATAATGTATATGGTTATATTACATAAGAACAATGGTGCAACACTAATAGCAATTATATTTTAAAATAAATGCGCTTTCTCCCGTGTTGGATAGTGGTCGCTATCCACGGTTCAGAGAAACGTCAGTGCGCTCTTGAATTGGCGCCTTTTCCTAGACCATGTTGCTATGTGCATAATAGCAGAGTTAACCAGCATACTGGGGTTGAGAACAATACAGTGGAGGCAGCAGCAGAATGAGATGAGAACAGCCCTTGCCTTAAGAAAACTTAATTAGGTCTACTTCGTCGTAACTGTTGAATATACCTGGCTTCATAAATCCACAGAAATATAACAGATCCTGCTGGTGCCTGTTTGAGTGTTTAATAGCCTACTGATTCAGTGAGCACCAAGCCTCACGCAATTACATGTCAAGTAAACAATTTTACAAATTCAGCTGTTTTTAATCTTTGCTTTGCTGTAATAAAGGCTTTACAATTTTCAGCCTCTGGTATTATGTGTTAACGCTTCCAAATTGTCAGATAAATAATATAACGTTCCTTTTTCTTGATATTATTATTTATTAAGGATCCCATGGGACCCAGCAAAATTAAGGCAGTTAAACAATGTTAAAAACATTACAAGACCTTCACAACAGTGTGCCCTCAGGCCCCTTACTCTACAACACAAAATCCATGTGTACCTGTGTGTATGTTATTGTGTGTGTATGCATGTGTCTCTGCCTATGTTTGTGTTGCTTCACAGTCCTGCATGGTGTGTATTTTTAAATCAAATTTTACTGCTTGCATCAGTTACTTGATGTGGAATAGAGTTCCATGTATTCATGGGTCTATGCAGTACTGTGAGCCTCCCATAGTCTGTTCTGGACTTGGGGACTGTGAAGAGACCTCTGGTGGCATGTCTTGTGAGGTATGCATGGGCGTCAACATGTCAATACCTCTCACAAATACAAGTAGTGATGAAGTCAATCTCTCCTCCACTTTGAGCCAGCAGAGATTGACATGCACATTATTAATGTTAGCTCTCTGTGTACATCCAAAGGCCTGCCTTGTTGCCCTGTTCTGAGCCAATTGCAATTTTCGTAAGTCCCTCTGTGGCACCTGACCACACGACTGAACAGTAGTCCAGGTGTGAAAAAACTAGGGCCCATAGAACCTGATAGTGCTGTTAAGGCAGAGCATCGCTTTATTATGGCGCTTTATTATGGACAGACCTCTCCCCACCTTAACTACTGTTGTAACAATATGTTTTGACAATAACAGTTTACAATCCAGGGTTACTACAAGCAGTTTAGTCACCTCAACTTGCTCAATTTCCACATTCATTACAAGATTTAGTTGAGGTTTTGGGTTAACTGAATGATTTGTCCCAAATACAATGATTTTAGTTTTTGAAATATTTAGGACTAACTTATTTCTTGCCAACCATTCTGAAACTAACTGCAGTTCTTTAAGTGTTGCAGTCATTTCAGTCGCTGTAGTAGCTGACGTGTATTATGTTGAGTCATCCACATACATAGACACACTGCCTTTACTCAAAGCCAGTGGAATGTCTTTAATAAGATTGAAAAAAAGTAAGGGGCCTAGACAGCTGCCTTGGGGAATTCATGATTCTACCTGGATTATGTTGGAGAGGCTTCCATTAAAGAACACCCTCTGTGTTCTGTTAGACAGGTAACTCTTTATCCACAATATAGCAGGGGGTGTAAAGCCATAACACATACATTTTTCCAGAAGCAGACTATGATCAATAATGTCAAAAGGCGCACTGAAGTCTAACAAAACATCCCCCACCATCTATGATCATAAATAATGTCATCATTTGTAGGCTTAGTATAGCAGCCTTGTATAACCACCATTGAGCTGTAGGCCTAACATGCTGACCACACCTCTTGCGTTGTACACATACGTTATTCAATCATTGCACCCATACTGCCCGTGCGCGTCAACAAGCAACAGCAAGCTAGCTAGCTAAATTGCCATAAATGTTTGCTTTTCAACCTGTCCCCAAATTAATATAGTTGGTTCAGAGTTTGTTTTGATATTTCAACCTGCGTGTCCTGACCGCGTCTGGTGTGGGTGGACAAAATCAACATGCGGGCAATGGTGCGCATTCGCGTGAGCGGTCTGGTTAGCATGTAAGAATGCATCCTGTATAGTCTTAATACCGTAACTTACTTAGGCCTATATTTCAATACTTATATAGGCTACTGTATCAATCATTAATTCGTTCATGTCACCACACAGCATGAGAGTCATTCATTATTTGAAATTTCGGAAATTGCATTCACGGATGAATGCTACTATTTTTAGTCTTTGCTGTAATAAAGGCTTTAAAAAAAAAAAAAACGTGACAACAGACTCTCTGGTACGCTTATTTATTGAGCGTTGTTTACTTTGTTCCAAACGGTCAGAATAATTATATTGTAATCTATACAGCACCTGTTTGGCACACATAATATGCACACAGAGCTTGCGCCTTACCTTCTTGTTCTTGATCTCCAGTATTTTCCACAACTAGTCAAATGTATTCCTTTTGAGCAACCAGTAAACATTTCCCAATTTCGAGTTCATTTGTCATGTCCTCTACATCCATTTTGCTGTCAAGTGTTACGGTGTTCAGAGTTTGTTATAACCAATTTATTGAAGTGATTATAATATGATATATGTCAGGCCCTATTGTGCACTATTCGGACAGGATTAGTTTTACTGGGGGAGGTCGGGTAACGTAATTATATGCTGCAGCAGGGAGGAGAGAGAGAGAACAGGTGCTAGTCACATAGTCGTTGTCTTTTATTTTAACACAGTGCAGCAAGTTTGAGCCCGGAATCAATTGCAGGTCGGACTCCATCTAGTCATTTGTGTGTCTTAATTATTTAAACAAACAGCGTGCTTAAAGCATCAGACAAGCTCAGTGAATATAGTTTATTTAAATAAGACACATAGGATGTGTAAATATATGGAAAAATAGTGTGCATGTTTAAAACTTTCGACCAATCCATTGATCAAACAGACGACTCTTGGTCGACTAAGATTTTTTTATTTGTCGGGGACATCACAACATTATGGTGTCACACGCAATATGCTTGACAGGGAGAGATGCTCCGATCTCTGAACCTTGTCTAAACAGATTGTCGCCAGTGAATTGTGTGATATGTTTATATGCAGTAAATTCATTCAAAAAGTTAAGCAAATTGTATTGACTTCTTTTGTTTCGGTTTGGTAGCAACACGCATCATACACGGAAGCACACGTCTCCCAGGCAATAGTTAGGTTAGACCCTAATCAGTGATTGATATTCCACATAACTATGATTGCATTTGGATCTCATGAAAAGGTCAGAAATAGAGTCTCGCAGCAAAGAAACATCTAAGCACTTTATAAATGCACAGATCTGATTAAAATAAAGCCATGGTTGGATTTTTTTTTAATGATCATAACATATTGTCAATTATGATAATGTAAAAGATTTTAATTGTCATGATTTTAATTGAATAGCTAATTCAAATAGATTGCCAATACAAGTAATTACTGGGTTAGTATCATCTCATATTTCAAAAGATATATACAGTGCCTTAGGAAAGTATTCAGACCCCTTGACTTTTTCCACATTTTGTTAGGTTACAGCCTTATTCTAAAATTGATTAAATTGTTTTTTCCCCCTCATCAATCTATACACAATACCCCATAATGACAAAGGAAAAACAGGATTTTAAAGACTGAAATATCACATTTACATAAGTATTCAGACCCTTTTTTAATTTGTTGAAGCACCTTTGGCAGCGATTACAGCCTCAAGTCTTTTTGGGTATGACGCTACAAACTTGGCACACCTGTTTTTGGGAGTTTATCCCACTCTTCTCTGCAGATTCTCTCAAGCTCTGTCAGGTTAGATGGGGAGCTATTTTCACATCTCTCCAGAGATGTTAGATCGGGTTCAAGTCCGGGCTCTGGCTAGGCCACTCAAGGACATTCAGAGACTTGTCCCGAAGCCACTCCTGCGTTGTCTTGGCTGTGTGCTTAGGGTCATTGTCCTTCGCCCCAGTCTGAGGTCCTGAGTGCTTAGGAGCAGGTTTTCATGAAGGATCTGTCTGTACTTTGCTCCGTTCATCTCTGCCTCGATCCTGACTAGTCTCCCAGTCCCGGCCGCTGAAAAACATCCCCACAGCATGATGCTGCCCCCACCATGCTTCACCGTAGGGATGGTGCCAGGTTTCCTTCAGACATGACACTTGGCATTCAGGCCAAAGAGTTCAATCTTGGTTTCATCAGACCAGAGAATCTTGTTTCTCATGGTCTGAGAGTCCTTGAGGTGCCAAGCGGGCTGTCATGTGCCTTTTACTGAGGAGTGGCTTCCGTCTGGCCACTCTACCATAAAAGCCTGATTGGTGGAGTGCTGCAGAGATGGTTGTCCTTCTAGAGCTCTATCAGAGTGACCATCAAGTTCTTGGTCACCTCCCTGACAAAGGCCCTTCTCCCCCGATTGCTCAGTTTAGCCGGGCGGCCAGCTCTAGGAAGTCTTGGTGGTTCCAAAACTTTTTACATTTAAGAATGATGGAAGCCACTGTGTTCTTGGGGACCTTCAATGCTACAAAAAGGTTTTGGTACCCTTCCCCAGATCTGTGCCTCGACACAATCCTGTCTCGGAGCTCTACGGACAATTCTGTCGACCTCATGGCTTGGTTTTTGCTCTGACATGCACTGTGAACTGTGGGACTTTATATAGACAGGGGTGTGCCTTTCCAAATAATGTCCAATCAATTGGATTTACCACAGGTGGACAACAATCAAGTTGTAGAAACATCTCAAGGATGACCAATGGAAACAGGATGCACCGGAGCTCAATCGAGTCTCATAGCAAAGGGTCTGAATGCTTATGTAAATAAGGTATCTGTATTTATTTTTAATACATTTGTAATACAGCCCTTAGCTGTGATATTGGCCAAATACAACAAATCCCCAAACTGCTTTATTGCTATTATAAACTGGTTACCAATGTAAATAGAAGAGTAAACAAGAATTTTTGCATCCTACCCATGGTTTACTGTCCGATATACCACGGCTTTCAGCCAATCAGCATCCAGGATCAAAACTACCCAGTTTTTAATGGCATTCATCCCATGTTGGAGACTCAATTAAAGAACCATTTCAAATATGTAGTCAGCAAACTCAATGGATTAATAGAGAACAACTACTCATCTATCTATGCTATGGACTGGAAGCATGTTGAGCCTTAATCTGAGATTAAATCCATGCTACAATAGTGTGCAAAGCTCTCATCAAGGCAAAGGGTGGCTACTTTGAAGAATCTCAAAAAAAATATATGTTGATTTGTTTAACACTTTTTTGGTTACTTCATGATTCCGTATGTGTTATTTCATATTTTTTACATCTTATAGTAAATAGTAAAAATAAAGAAAAACCCTGGAATGAGTTGGTGTGTACAAACTTTTGACTGGTACTGTATGTGGAGGTGGAGATGTATGTGTCCTGGTGAAAGGAGAGTAAGGTCTTGTTTTTCGGGACGTTCTTCCTCAGAGGGTGCAGCATCATAATCAGCAGGCTAAAGCCCTCACACACTAACACCTTCAGAGAGGACAGAGGGTACAACAGTCTGCCTCCTCACCCCCACACATACACCTACTTACCTCACACATACACATGCACACACACAAATCTCATAATATTCTCGGTGCAGAATAAGCCTTTCTATGTGGAAATTAGGACCATATGTGTGTCCGTGTGTGCTCATCCATTCCTGTGTGTGTGTGTTACCTGTAGGGAGTGGTTTAGCTGCTGCAGCAGCTCCATGTCTAGGGATTTCCTTCACTACTGAACATGTGTAGGATGTGGGGGGTTGTAAGGGACTGTAATTCTGCATCCAGCGTCTATGGAGAATGATGAATCTACACAGAGTCAAATACAAAGTAAATTTAGATAATCGCAAATTACACACGGCCCCTGTCCCTCTCTAGAAAAACAAAGGTGAAATATGTCATTATACTCTAATACAGGGGTATTCAACTATTACCCTACGAGGTCTGGAGCCTGCTGGTTCTGTTCTACTTCATAATTAATTGCACCCACCTGGTGTCCCAGGTCTAAAATCAGTCCCTGATTAGAGGGGATCAATGGAAAAGGGCAGTGGAACTGGCTTGGAGGTCCAACGTGTAGTTTGAGGGCTCTAGTATATACAGAGCCTTACCATGCTAGGCAGGGAATGGCAGAAGTGTTGTGCCTGCCTACCTATATGTGTAGTGTCCCTGTCAACCTCACCCAGTTGTGCAGGTGTAGTGGTGGCCATAAGCAGGCATACTCAGCATGCCCACATATTTCTCTACAGATATACTCGCTAATTACCATTGAGAATAATGAAATGACTGAACAAATGAACGACCAATCTCAATTCCTTTCATCTCTGCCTTTATTGTGTGGAGGGAATGACCACCTATAGCCAGCAAAAAAAAATACACAAAATAAACTACACCATATAGACAATGGTTGATGATTAATTTATACTCACCTGATGGCAGAGTGGGTGACGGTCAAAACTTGGTATGTCGGGCCGTTTTCCTCGTACAGTATAACTTGACAGACTGACACACACCTGTTTGGTATGATAGCTAACGTCACTACAGTAGCATTTAACGTTAGCTCGATGCGTGGTGGCTTTTAATATCAGCTCCTGATCTTGTCTGTCACTATCAGCAAAGCCACCAAGTATTGAAGGCAGCTAGCTAGTTAGCTAACTAACTACCGTTACTTGTTGGTGGCCCTATTTAGAACTAACCTGGAGAAAGCTAGCTAGCTGAAGTGATGATCTGGTAACGTCAAATAGTCCCACATATTTTACTTAGAAAACACCTAGCACTGCTAGTAGCAGTATACGTATCATCAAATATTTGTATAACTAAAACATATTGTTGTATCTGTGGTATCATGTTGTAGCCCCTCATCTCGTCCACAAACTCTGTTCATTAATTAAATATTGTGGGCAGGACAACATTATAAAAAATGATCGTTATGTAGCAAGTCTGGTATTTCAGTTGAGCCTTGGCAATGCCAGACAAATTCAAGCGTAGTTACAACAAGTTAGTTTAGTAGCTAGCTAGCGACTGAAAGCAGTCAACCTTAGGGACGTACCCACAATTCTGACGTCTTAACTATTTTAAACGTCAACTACGTCCCAAGGATACCGAATAGCACAAACCGTCATGCGTGCATAATGTGTTTCCGGGTATGTTGCAGGTGATTACCGGTTTTTAAACCTTCGATGGTAAGTTTTCGATATTTTATACTGTTTTGAACATATTTTCTGCCGTTTTGTTTTGGAACTGCGTCCTTTCATCACAATGATGTCTTTGTTGTGGCTTGGTATAAGCGGTGCAAATGGTGGAAGGATGTTAGTTCTGTTCACTGTAGTCTCGTAACCAACGTCACCATAACCAAATAGCTAGCTGACGTGACAACTGCTAATGGCTATCTATTCTTCCGCTAGCATTGATTCTAATAGCTAGCTAACTCAAATAGTTTTCCTCTTTGTCTGTGGTATTCTTGGTAGTTGTTTGGATTTGATATGTGACCTTTATTTAAATTACGTTTGTCTTCTCTGGCTTTGCATAGCGTTATGGTGGTCGTGAATGATTGTTAGCTTGTTTGCTAACGTTAACTAACTACGTTAGTAACTGCGATGCAACCAATAGTTTTTACACTTCATTGTGCAGCTCAATGTCAAAGCTCTCTTGGTTGCATCGAAAATAACTAACTAGCTGCTATGTTAGCAACCTAGCTAGCTAGCAACCAAAATGAAGTATATATATTTTTTTTTACTTTTATTTAACTACGGTAGCATAACTAACTAGGCTGTATAATAATGCTACTAGCACTTAATATATCGTTCCCTACCAAATAATATCTGATAACGCCGTCACTTAAAATAATCCCAACAGACAGAGAGGAGCATTAATTACCTAACTACTATAGAAGTTAATTGATTGACGTTGGCTGATTGTAGCTAACGTTAGGTAGTAAATTACCACGTGTGAATTACCATATATTATAGCCAACCAGCTGACTGTCAAGCTGATTTAACTTGACAATATAACGTTAGCTATAATATGATTAACTCACCGTCTGACAATCGCAGACTGTCAGTCAAGCATCGTCATCGTTCATGTCAGTGGCTCGACTCCGTTGAAACGTCTTTGTCAAGCTCAGCATGGTGTATTGGTGATGGCATTACTATCTGGGTGCATTGATTCAGGATATACCCATGTGAAACACTGTTAAAAGTCTGTGTAAAGCTAATGATGATGTAATCTATTTGAACTTTCTCTCATTACCAGGTCCTATACATCAATGGGAAGACACAACGGTTTTGGAAAGCCCTGCTGAAGCAAAGTTTTTGCTTGAATTACTCTCGAACCCCACTGGATGTGAGCACTCTGTATTGTTATGCAAAGTATTGGAAGTGTGAACCTAAGAGTGAACTTTAGTCATTGTTCAAGAAAACATTTTGGAGAACCTTCAGTCCCTATTGCTTCATGACTGCATAGAGCCCCAGAAATTAGTGAAGTACTGCTGGATAACTGAATTTCAGGGAGAGGGCCAGGGAATCAAGACATGGAGGTCGACGGAGAGGTACTCAAACCTACAAATGATGCACTTCAAAAAAGGGAGGAAAGGACTGAGGTCGGGGACAATGGGATGGAGAGGACCTCTGAGGTCCTATCGCCACTGGAGGCCCTGGCTCCCTCGGACAGTCTTGACATTCAGGATGATGCCACCTCAGGTCCTGTGATGACAGGCCATGGCCATACAGAGAAGATCCCAGGGGAAGTTGCTTTAGAGCCCCCTATAGACTGGTTTGAACCCCTGGAGGATGACAATTATGAAGATGACACACCGGGCTCGGACATGGGCCTTGCTATGGGGGAGCGACACATGAATAGCAGAGGGGATGCCGAAGAGGAGAGTGTTGCAGGGAGCGAAAGGAGCGGAAGCGTGGCAGGCAGTGAGAGGAACATCAAGAACAGCAACCTGTATGTTGAGTGATATGACACTTGATTTGACTAGCATTGACTGCTGTTCTAGTAATGTTATTATAGGGTAATAGTGACACAGACTCCGAATATTTTACAAAACACATTTACTTGAAGAAAAGTGCAGATGCCAAGTTTGGTAACAGAATGATGGCACAAACCGTCATTCTGTTACCAAACTTAGTCTGTACTGTTCTTCAAGTAAATGGGACTGTAAAATGTTCAGTGGAAATTATTAAAAGTAGTCCTTGTGCATATAGTTTTAGGGTTTGTTTAGCTTTGCAATCATTGGTTTTTGTATATTAGAGTGTCTAGTTTGAGAAACAGACGCCTCACAAGTCCTCAACTGGCAGCTTCATTAAATAGTACCCACAAAACACCAGTCTCAACGTCAACAGTGAAGAGGCGACTCCGGGATGCTGGCCTTCTAGACAGAGTTCCTCTGCCCAGTGTCTGTGTTCTTTTTGCCCATCTTAATCTTTACTTTTTATTGGCCAGTCTGAGATATGGCTTTTTCTTTGCAACACTGCCTAGAAGGCCAGCATCGGGAGTCGCCTCTTCGCTGTGGATGTTGAGACTGGTGTTCTGTGGGTACTATTTAATGAAGCTGCCAGTTGAGAACTTGTGAGGTGTCTGTTTCTCAAACTAGACACTCTAATGTACTTGTCCTCTTGCTCAGTTGTGCACAGAGGCCTCCCACTCCTCTTTCTATTCTGTTTAGAGCCAGTTTGCAATGTTCTGTGAAGGGAGTAGTACACAACGTTGTACAAGATCTTCAGTTTCTTGGCAGTTTCTCGCATGGAATAGCCTTCATTTCTCAGAGCAAGAATAGGCTGAGTTTCAGAAGCCTGAGAATAGGCTGTGTTTCAGAAGAAAGTTCTTTGTTTCTGGACATTTTGAGCCTGTAATCGAACCCACAAATGCTAATGATACAGATACTCAACTAGTCTAATAAAGGCCAGTTGTATTGCTTTTTTAATCAGCACAACAGTTTTCAGCTTTGCTAACATAATTGCAAAAGTTTTTTCTAATGATCAATTAGCCTTTTAAATGATAAACCTGGATTAGCTAACACAACGTGCCATTGGAACACAGGCGTGATGGTTGCTGATAATGGGCCTCTACGTCTATGTACAGCTACAATAGTCATTTTCCAGCTACAATAGTCATTTACAACATTAACAATGTCTACACTGTATTTCCTAATTTGATGTTATTTTAATGGACAAAACATGTGCTTTAATTTAAAAAACAAGGACATTTCTAAATTACCCCAGACTTTTGAACGGTAGTGTACATTTAGTGAAAAATCTCTGTCACTCTGTTACTGTTGAATTTCCCTATAACATGTCAGGATTTCACAGGCCCAGACTAAATCAATACAGAAGTTGGATAATTTACTCCCCAACATAGAAGTAGCCTACATTTTAAAGAAGGATTTTCTGTTTGCGTGAAATAGGCCCCAAATGTTCTTACTTGTTGCAAATATGTAGCCAGTCAAACTATACAAAAAGTAGCCAGTCGATATGCTTTCCAGTTATTTTATACTCTTATGATGAAAATACTTTGACATTTTGTTTTTATTTTATGCCAGGTTTTCTGTTTATAGGCAGAAGAAAAGAGTGAAAACTGAAGAGGGCTGGGAGGACTGGCCGGCACTTGGAGAGGGGTGGAAGCGCAAGGCGGTTGTTCGTCGCTCGGGTTCTAGTGTTGGCCAGAGTGACGTTTATTACATGAGGTAAAAACATTCTGGCAAAACTCTTTACTTTTTTTTAGACCAATGGCCAGTTTATATTTTTAACCACTGATATTGTCTCATGATGTAAGGTTCGTTGTTATTTATTAAGGCCCACTTGCTGTACCTAATTGTGTGAATATACCACACAAAAATGTGGTAGAAACAATTAACCTAATAATACAGGCTCACTACACATGCATTTTGTTATGTCAGTATTATATTCTTTTAGGTGACTTTAAACCATTGATGCCATTAATGGGTCACACTATCTATCTTCCCTTCTCTGTTCCCCGAAGTCCGAGTAATGAGCGTGTGAGAAGTAGGGTTGAGCTTTCCAAAGTCCTGGCAGATACTCTGGACATGACATTGTTTGATTACAAAGCAGGGGTGTTCAGGGGTGCTGGACAACCCAAGACTCTGCGCCTGAGAAAGGTTATTAAAAAAAAAAAAAAGCTCCCAGCATTTACACTTGAAATTATAACTTTTATTTTCCTTCACTAATTTCAATGTATTTTCTAACAACTTCCATCTTGTCTCTTCCAACCCACGGTCTGTTAGAACGTACAGAAGGATCATTCTACCTCAGTGGACTGTGGCTTTTCCTCAGAGTCCAGCTCCATGGGCACGCCAAGCAGAGACCCCCACCTCCAACATATCACTCCCCCAAGACCAAACACCTCTCTCACACAGATAAGTTCCACCTCTGTCACTCATGATGTGGAAGGTATGAAGCACAGTGCAACTAAACTGCCCAGGAGCCCTGTGTCAGCGCTTTCAGTCTCCATCAATGGGAAGGCTGGTTCAGAGCCCTCCTTTTGGTGAGTCAAATGCTCCTATTTTATCGCTGAGAATTGAGCTTCTTCAATCTAACTACATGTCATCTAAAATGTAATGTACATAATCCCTGAAAGTTATTTATTATCATGAGAGAACCAAAAACAGTAACTAGTTATGCTGTATACTCTCCTTTCTGGTAATTAAACACATTCTTTTTTGCTGAGGTGTAATCACTTTTGAGGGCTGAAGTACACAGTACAAATATGTTTGAAATATTGTATGACTTATTTCCTATTCAACAAAACTATGTAAAGGCTTGAAATGACTTATGCTTTCTAAATATGGTATAATGAAATTATAAAACCACTAACTATAAGATTTCACCTTCCTTACATATTTGTGTGTTAGAGAAAATGTCCATATTTTCTGAATGTCTCTCTTGATCAAACTTCTGCCCCCACCGCTGTGAACGTCACAAAGAGCTCTAGCTTGGCTTCCCGAACTCGTTAGGAACTCACCTTTCACCTCATATTAATATTGTCAATCTTTGACAGTGGTCACCAACCTATCCTTAGTCAAGATCACTTTCGCATTCGAAAAGCAAGCCGAGATCTACCGCTCAGATATATATATTTTTAAACATGACTTTAAAAATGATCATAATAACAACAGTTGTGTAGGAATGAGGTTTGTGCAATATACCTAATACATTATCACCGCATATTGGCTATATTCCTGGCCTACCAATATTGTTATTCCTCAATATTTAAGTAGGCAAGATGCTATTAATAATTAAAACGCAGGGCTATCGATACACTTGGCTACTTATACATTGCAGTGCGAGTGGAATTAGGGAGATGAAATTTTTTTGTTTTGTAATAGATTTTTATTTAAACAGTGACATTGCAGAATAACTTAAACATGAACTCACTCTTTGCTGTATTCTTTGACAGTCTCTCGTGGTCATGGTTTTAAAAGTTATTAAATCTTACGTAGGCTAGTATCAAACTTGGGGCCAGGGTTGTGGAAGCTCTGTAGGCACGGTGATTTGAGCTATCTGATTGGCCAGTGCAGTACATGCACTCAATTTAGCCAGAGATCTTCTGGTCCACCAATTAGGCGGAGTTTGTCTTTACAGACAAATTTTATGGTTCAAATTAGGAACACTTTGCTTACCTGGTGCGCAGGGCTTCTGAATCAAGTGCACCTTCTGCCAACAGCGCAACACGATAAAGAAGTAATATGTGCGCAAGCTTTTATTGTTGGCTTTTCTACAGAGATGTTTGGTGATCGACTAGGAATGCCTTGAAGATCAACCAGTGACAAAGTTTTTTAGTTTAAAATCGATTATTTTATATTAATGGCTATAAATCGATCTATGAATGTTCTATAGCGATGAACCACTCTCTCCTGCTGCGTTATGATGTAAGGATTGCAGGCATGTGCGTTGTCAGTGGCTCTGACGTGGTGTTCAGCCTGGAGTTGATGGACAGTCGGAAGAGCGAAAGAAATGGTAGGAGGAACATCCCAGCTGCAAGTGGTTTCAGATTTCACATCCTACTTCACTCAGGCTAAAACAATATACAATTGTATCTGTGGGAACCAGGGCTATCGCTCAATGCAAGCCATTTCGATCTACGCTGTCCACAGATTTATTAAAAATATATGTCTGTTGGAACCGGTACCAGAACCACTCAGGTCCCTTAAACAGGGGACTTTACATCTAAGAGTTTTTCTTAAGTTTAACACATTCTTAATACGTGATCATGGTTTAGGCTATATGTCAGCTTGAGTGTTTAAAAAAAGGAAAAAAGTTGTATTTATTTTGTTATACAGCTTTTGTACGTGAAGTATGCAGAGAATACATGGTAGTGATTTGAAGGGGTAGATGTTAATATCTTGGAAGGTGATTGTGATGTTATGCCCTTTGAACCTTAGGTAACTTGCTTCAATACTCTTTATTTCAGCGTCTGTACCATTTGTGATAATTCATACACAGGCTTTGAGTATGAAAGACAGATGAAGAATCCCTGTTGCCCCAAATGCAGGGGTATGTCATCTTTTTTAATGTCAATCTAATTAAAGGAAAGCCATTACACAAATGCCTTTAAAGAGGAACAGAATTTACATATTTTAAGACATTGTAAATGTTTTTTACTGTTTATGGAGGTTCCATTTGAGATTGTGTTAACAGTATCTCTCATTTCTTTAGGCAAGAATCCAGTTTATCAAAGATTCAGGAAGGTAAACAAGTGTTCCTCAACTAATGAGTCTACTACTCCCATAATTTCTCTGTTAACACACTTTCATGCTCCTTATAGTTTGTGTTTTGGACTGTTTCCCTTTACTTAATTCAGTTTTACATTGTTAAACAATGATTAATCAACATGGGTCTGAATGGATGGGAATACTCTTAACTTTTCTTATCTTTTATAGTGGATTCCTTGTGGTAACTGTAAGGCTTGCCTTACCACAGAGGATTGTGGGAGCTGTGCTAATTGCAAAAAAGCGCTGAACCCTGACTCCAGAAAACCTGTCAGCTGTCGGAAACGCAAATGTTTATGTCCGATCCGCAAGGTACAGACTCAGATCACATTTGTCTTTTATTTGCCAAAAACAACCGGTGTAGACTTTACCCTGAAATGCTTGCTTACGAGCCTTTCCCAATGAAGCAGTTTAGAAAAAATAACAATAATAGTAACACGAGGAGTAAAATACACATGATGCCATTTATACAGGGAGTATCAGTACCAGATCAATGTGCAGAGGTACGAAGCATTGTAGGTAGCTATGTATACTGAACAAAAATATAAATTCAACATGTAACAATTACAAATAATTTACTGAGTTACACTTCATATAAGGAAATCAGTCAATTGAATAAAGTAATTAGGCCCTACTCCTATGGATTTCACATGACTGGAAATACAGATATGCATCTGTTGGTCACAGATACTTTTAAAAAAAATGGTAGGCGCGTGGATCAGAAAACCAGTCAGTATCTGGTGTGACTACCATTTGCCTCATGCAGCGCAACACCTCCTTTGCATAGAGTTGATCAGGCTGTTCATTGTGGCCCGTGGAATGTTGTCCCACTCCTCTTCAGAAGCTGTGTGAAGTTGCTGGACAAGAGCGGGAACTGGAACACGCTGTGGTACACGTCGATCCAGAGTATCCCAAATATGCTCAAAGAGTGACATGTCTGGTGAGTATACAGGCCATGGAAGAACTGGGACATTTTCAGCATCCAGAAATTGTGTACAGATCCTTGCGACATGGGGCCATGCATAATCATGCTGAAACATGAGGGTATAGCGGCAGATGAATGACACGACAATGGGCCTCAGGATCTCATCACATTATCTCTGTGCGTTCAAATTGCCATCGATGAAATGCAATTGTGTTCGTTGTCCGTAGCTAATGCTTGCCCATACCATAACCCCACTGCCACCATGGGGGACACTGTTCACAACGTTGACATCAGCAAACCGCTCGTCCACATGACGCCATACGTGTGGTCTGCGGTTGTGAGGCCGGTTGGACGTACTGCCAAATTCTCTAAAACGTCGGAGGTGGCTTATGGTAGAGAAATTAACAATTAATTCTCTGGCAACAGCTCTGGTGGACATTCCTGCAGTCAGCATGCAAATTGCACGCTCCTTCAACTTCAGACATCTGTGACATTGTGCTGTGACAAAACTGCACATGTTATTGGCCTTTTATTGTCCCCAACACATGGTGCACTTTTGTAATGATCACGCTGTTTAATCAGCTTTTTGAAATGCCACACCTGTCAGGTGGATGGATTATCTTGGCGAATGAGAAATTCTCATTAACAGGGATGTAACCAAATTTGTTCACCAAATTTGAGAGAGAAGCTTTTTGTGCGTATGGAACATTTCTGGGACCCAAGTTTTAATTGTTGGACATAAGACTATAAAAATAGCAGTAAATCAGCACCATGTGATTTTTAATTTTGGATATCTGTTCCCAAGTATTGCCACGCATAATAGAGATACACAGTACCAGTCAAAAGTTTGGACACACCTACTCATTCAAGGGTTTTTCTTTATTTTTACTTTTTTCTACATTGTAAAATAATAGTGAAGACATCAAAATTATGAAATAACGCATATGGAATCATGTAGTAAACAAAATAGTGTTAAACAAATAAAAATATATTTAATTTTCTTCAAAGTAGCCACCCTTTGCCTTAATGAAAGCTTTGCACACTCTTGGCATTCCCTCAACCAGCTTCACCTGGAATGTTTTTCCAACAGTCTTGAAGGAGTTCCCACATATGCTGAGCACTTGTTGGCTGCTTTTCCTTCACTCTGCGGTCCAACTCATCCCAAACCATCTCAATTGGGTTGAGGTCGAGTGATTGTGGAGGCCAGGTCATCAAATGCAGCACTCCATTACTGTCCTTGGTCAAATAGCCCTTATACAGCCCGGAGGTGTGTTTTGGGTCATTGTCCTGTTGAATAACAAATGATAGTCCCACTATTTGACCAAGGAAAGTTGGAGTGCTGCATCAGATGACCTGGCCTAAATAGTACCAGTTATATAAAAATCCTGTGAGTGTGTATAGTCAGTGCAGGATTGTATCATGCACATAGTCCTGGTAACCACTTTTTAATGAACTATTTAGCAGTCTTATGGCTATTTAGCAGTCTTATTGCTTGGGGTAGAATTTGTCTCTGAGCTTGTTGGCCCGAGAAACGATTCTCCTGTACCGTTTGCCGGACGGTAGCAGTCAACAGTCTATGACTTGGGTGGCTGGAGTCTTTGGCAATTTTTCGTTCCTTCTTTTGACACTGCCTGATCTAGAGGTCCTCGATGCCAGGGAATTCAGCCACCGTGATGTACAGAGGGTGGTCCGGACATCCCAGTTGTGCTTCTCGGGTGCAGTTGTAACTTTTTGAGGATCCAAGGGCCAGTGCCAAATCTTTTCAGCCTCGTGAGGGGGAAGAGCTTCTGTCGTGACCTATTCATGACCGTGCCGGTGTGTGTGGATACCCTCTTTTTCCTGTAGTCCACGATCAGCTCTTTGGTCTTACTGAGGTTGAGATGGTTGTTGTCCTGCCACCACACTTCTAAGTCTTTGACCTCCTCTCTGTAGGCTGTCTCATCGCTGTCTGTGATGAGGTCTACCACTGTCGTGTCGTCAGCAAACTTGATGGTGTTGAAGTCGTGCGTGGCCACATAGTTGTGGATTGAAAGGGAGTACAGGAGGGGACTAGGCACACACCTCTGAGATGCCCCCGTGTTGAAGGTCAGTGTGGTGGAGGTTTAGTTGCCTACCTTCACCACCTGGGGACGGCCCGTCAGGAAGTCCAGGATCCAATTGCATCTCTCTGATAGTAGACTCTCTCGAACGAACCTCATCCATCTTTTTCTCGAGTGACTGGACATTTCACAATAGAATGGAGGGGAGTGCCGGTCGATTTTTCTCCGTGTCAGTCTCGCCAGGATACCGGCCTGTCTGCCATGTCGACACCTGCCGTGTTTTAGTAGCCCATTTTAAACAAAGGAATGGTGTCCTGTATGAACAAGGGAACATCTGAGTCTAAGTTAAAGACAGAAGAAAATACAGACAATGAATGAAGAAATAAGTGATCCTATTTTGATTGTTTTGTATTTCAGCACAAACCCGATGGTCCCCAAAAGTTGGAACCCGATCCCATGACGAATTTCAAGGTAATTGACAAGAATCCTATTACCAAGCGTATTCTAATGTCTTTCAAAGTAAATAACAAATCTGAATGCATGTATATAAAAATGCTGAAGGCTATTGAGTCTATCTATTCCGCTTACTCAATTTAAGAGCAGCATTTCCCACAAGTCCACATGTGAACATTGGCAGTTTATTTGTAATGTTCTCCTCACGTCTCTATGAAAACCTCCCATAACTGAATATAAATGTTTTTTTGGGGCAGATTGACAGCGGAGAATTGCAGGTAACAATACCCAGCCATCTCTAATAATACTCCTCCAATCCTGACCGCATTGTTAATTGAATATGCAATGGAAGCAATGAATGTAATTGAATAAAGACCCAAGGAGAGGGCAGAACATCTTACTCATTATTCCCACAGAACTCCACTGCTCAATACAGTGACCCCGAAGACTTCTCTGTGAATGTCGATATAGATGATGACGATGAAGAGTTTGATGGTGATGATGCTGACTATGAGGTAAGCTCTGCTTCAAGAAATAAGTCCTACCCCACTTCTATCTAGGAGTTTCTTCTTCTGGCCAATTACACCCCCATATAAAACCATGCTCTTCCTAGGGAGGTCTTATCTGAAGTTGGTCACAGTTTGGGCCAACAAGCTCCTTTATCTGTCCACTGAATATCTAGACCGTGACATGTACTTGTTGTATTTGACAGTTAATGGTATTAGTTCAGTATATATTTTTCTTAATATCATTCTTTTTTTTCTCATCATTCTGTCTTTCAGGCTTGGATAAGGAAACGTAAGCGACGCTCCTGTGGGAAGTGTGAAGCTTGTAATAGTAGGATGGACTGTGGCACTTGTGATTTCTGCATAGACAAACCAAAGTTTGGAGGCAGCAATAAGAAGAGACAGAAGTGCCGTCTGCGGCAGTGCCAGAAACAGGCCATGGTAAGGGTTGATTACTCACATATGTTGAGATAATTGTCAATGATATGAGCATTTGAGGGTGATAAGATTTTTGGCAAATCCTTTTGAATTAGTCCTTGTAATTAAGCAATGGCCATACTCCTTGTTATGCCATGAATGGACTCCTAACAATGTTTTCAATGGTGCTCTTATGTGTATGTATGTGTTTGACAGAGACACTTGTTGCCCTTTCAGTTGGGTCAGACTGATTTTGGGTCCGAAGAGGGGTGGGTGCAGCTTGGCAGGCCTAGACCTCACTTTACATACAGTCGCAAGACTACCAAGAAAAGTAAAACACAGCAGCAGGAGGTGGATCTGGAGTTCACTGATGATATAGACGAGCCTCTGCAGGAAGAAGATGATCACTCCATGGAAACAGTGAGTTACCGTATTTTGTTGTGTTCATTTTTTTTTATTGTTGTCACATTATTGTGATTGTCTTTGAGTACAGGATTCCATGCAAATACTGATACATACACTACATGACCCAAAGTGTGTGGACACCTGCTCATCGAACATCTCATTCCAAAATCAATGGGCTTTAATATGGAGTTTGTCCCCCCTCCCTTTGCTGGTCTTCTTTGAAGACTTTCCACAAGAACATGTTGGAGCATTGCTGCAGGGACTTGATTCCATTCAGCCACAAACGCATTAGTGATGTCTGGCACTTAGGCCTGGCGATTAGGCCTGGCTCGCAGTCGGCGTTCCAATTCATCTTGAAGGTGTTCGATGGAGTTGAGGTCAGGGCCCTGTGCGGGCCAGTCAAGTTCTTCCACACCAATCTCAACAATCCATTTCTGTATGGACCTCGCTTTGTGCACCGGTGCATTGTCATGCTGAAACAGGAAAGGGCCTTCCCCCAAATAGAATCGTCTAGAATGTCATTTTATGCTGTAGGGTTAAGATTTCCCTTCATTGGAACTAAGGGGCCTAGCCCATACCATGAAAAACAACCCCAGACTATTATTCCTCCTCCACCAAACTTTACAGTTGGCACTATGCATTGGGGCAGGTAGCATTCTCCTGGAATCCGCCAAACTCAGATTTGTCTGTAGGACTGCCAGATGGTGAAGTGTGATTCATCACTCCAGAAAATGTGTTTCCACTGCTCCAGAGTCCAATGGCGGTAAGCTTTACACCACTCCAGCCGATGCTTGGTATTGTGCATGGTGATCTTAGGCTTGTGTGCGGCTGCTCGGCCATGGAAACCCACTTCGTTAAGTTCCCGATTTAACAGTTCTTGTGCTGACTGACATTGCTTCCAGTGGGAGTTTGGAAGTGTTGCAACCGAGGATAGACTATTTTTATGTAAGGCCATTCTACAGAAAATGTTTGTTTATGGAGATTGCATGGCTGTGTGGTCCATTTTTTTATTTACACCTGTCCGCAATAGGTGTGGCTGAATTAGCCGAATCCACTAATTTGGAAGGGTGTCCACATACTTTTGTGTATATTTATATGGTGTACGTTAAACTGAATTATACCAAAGTTTTTAAAATCATGTGCTCCCACTTTCTTCACACTGTCTTATGTCTGTTATTGTCGTAGGCACATTGGCGCCCTATGCTTCCCAGCAGTAGCATGCCCCAGGATGAGAACTTCAGAAACCAGCTACCGACAGTCCAGGTTAGTATCAAATTGGATTTAAGCTTTTGTTTATGTTTACTTTTGTGGCATTGACCTTTTGGTGAATTTTTTTTTTTTTTACTTATTGTTACAATGCACAGTAATTTCAACAGATTTCTCATATATTACAGGTGCATAAAGAGACAATGGAAATTGTCAAAAAGAATGCGCTTATGGAGCGTGTTCCGCATATCCTCAACCATTTAAGTTCTCCAGCAGTGAGTCATCCTTCTCTTTACCTTATTGAAATTCTCTTAAGCATGCAATGTTTTACACTGCAGTATAATAAAATCACAATCCAGGAGAGGTAAGCTCTAGTAATTGTTTGACCTATGGCTAGTGGGCTCTTCAGTGTTTAACTTTTTAACATTTAGACTGGAGTATGGTGTATTTCTCTTTCTTATTGCCCAGTATTGCACACTGTTCAAACCGGCGGATCCCCCAGTGCAATATGGTGGATCCCCAAGTGAGAATATGTCCTCAGCCCCAGATGGACAGAGTGGAATGAACGGAGGAAGGCTAAGTGTGGAGAAGGATGTAGAAATGCCGTCTGGAGAGCCTGAAGTAGAGGAGGTCACACCTATGGTAAGTGACCACTTCCTGCTTTGGTGCATAGGTACACTTTACAACATTGTAAACAATGTTTGACTACAGGAAGTTGTTTGACTACAGGAAGTTCAGGATTAGAATTAATATACTTGGATTTAAAATGTTAAGATATTCTATTAGAAATAAATCTCTAACTGGAGTAAGAGTGGAGTGGAATTGATTCCAACTGCATTTTGTTACCACTATTATGTTCTCTGTAGATCACTCAGATCTTCAGTTTGGCTGACAGTGCAGGAACAAGTGGGATTGACCAGGACCATGACCTGCTGAAGCTACTGGAGTCCCTACGCAGCTCTGCACTCCCCACACTCTGGTTTGCCATAATGGTGGAGGGCCCGATGCTACAGCTACTGCAGTGCTCCAAGCTCTCCCACATGGTGGACACAACTGTCCAGATTGACCTAGGCTTCTGTTATCAGATCTGTGTACAAGGCCAGCAGCTGCTCCTCACCCACCCACTGTATGAAGCTCACCCATCCGGCCTGACCTCTGTGCCCCAGGTAGTGAACCTGCTCCTAGATCTAGAGAAGTACAACGTGTGCCAGGGGGTCCCGACCAAAGAGCAGCCATTCAGCCAGGCTCCAATCATCATTGAGCGGGCATCGACCTGTGACTTTCTGGTACTTAAAGAAACAGAGCATTGTCCGAAGTGTAAGGCCTTATCCTGTAGCTATTAAGAACATTTGGTGCCGCAGGGTTACCAGCACTTAGCAGGAGAAAACTAGCAAATGGCCACAGTACACACAGCATCACACCTCTGCCCTCACAGAACATCTCAAGTCTTTGCTGGGGATGGACAACCAGGACTGGTTTACACACTTACCACTGGACTTTGCAATTAAATGTAAGACATTTTGAAACAGGATGTTTTATTCCTGTATATCTTACAAATAAATGTACAAATCGCTATGGTTTAAAGCCTGCTTTTTTGCAATAGCTTTTCAGGTTTATTGAGGCACTAGTACAGAATACAGATATTATAGCTTTCAGCTGCTCTCTGACACCCAATGTGAGCCGTGTGTCCTGTTTATTTTTCTCTTATTTAGTGCTCAATGTGGAAGGTCACAGTGCATCCACATTTCCTCATGTAGATAGATAAGTGGTTTATCTTTGTAATGTAAGCAACCTTCAAACAAGTTATTGACCATAAGCACATGAACATTGTTCAATTAGATCATTGATTTATAAATTAATCAATATGTGAAACCAATGTCCCACATGGACCTAAATCGATGGGATTATTACATTCTGTCAACCGTTGGCTGATTTAACCCAATGTTGTTTTGAGAGCAGGGCTTCCAGAACCTCTTCTAGAGGGTGAGACAGTGATCATTCTTATAAGCCTCATCTTCCCATTGCCACTGTCAATCATCATCTGAAGAGAACCACAGCCAAACGGCTTGCTTGATTTGAATTACACCTTCGGTAAGCATGTTATCTTTCACTGCTCATGGGGATTCTGTTAAGTATCTACAGTGAGGTCGCTCTGTTCAGATAGACACATCTGAAAAATACAGATGTGCTCAAATTGAAGCATTAGTACTTAGTTATCTGTAAAGATGTTTTCTAAAACATTTGTTTTACATGAAAGTAAAATCTGCATTTGAAAAAAGTAAACACTGAAATGATTCTGTCATGACCTGTGAATTCTATTCCTATGGTTCTGGTCCTTCTTTTTACAGTCTGCTCTGGTCAGTGTATTGTTGTTTCTACTTTAGACCGTAATTCCATACAGTTTCTTTATAAGGTTTGGTATCATGGCGAAATATGCGTTTGTAAAATGAGCAAATTCTGCATATTTTTAATAAAGCCTATTTTTCCAAATTAAGTGGTGGTTTACGATGTAAATAATGGAAGTATTTTAGCCAAACAAATGGCTGTGAATCAATAAATTAATTTATATTCTATACAAGGCAAAATTATTCAGGATAGGATTCATTTTTAAGTAATAAGGGTACAACAGGAGGCAGTGAATGACCATTCTGAAAGAAACTACCTCGGTCTTTTAGCTCCAAGGCTATAGGCTATTAGGTTATTTTATAAGGCTAAAGCGCGTTACTAATTTACATATTAGGTGTGTCCATGGTTTGAATTAAACGAACAGTAATGCAGGACGACACGAGCGCCACGGCATTGGACATGTATTCTTGCAAAACGCAGGTATTTAATTCTAAAACATGAGTTAAATTGTAATAATATGATGTGACATGAAGCCTGCTATTAATAACCATTCTATATCTTATCCAAGTAGGACGACCTTTCTCGTGAAGACAGATTTCACGTTAGTTTGAGATGCGCAGCGCAAGGCATCGACGCAAGGGAGGATGGGTGTTATAGAGGCGCGAGAAAAGGGCAGCTGATGAATTTCAATTGGAATATGGAGCCACATTGGACACGCAGAATAACAATATCGGGAAATTATAGCGAATGGGCCATTGCTAGGCTACATTGTAACATTTTAGTCAAAGAACACAATCTCGAGGCTTTGATCGGACAGTCTCCTGTGGCTTTACAACGTTGAACAGCACCATGGAGACCTCCGCACACATCAGTCATATTCTCAGGGATGGGGATTCTATAGGCTCTATGAACTCTTCGTTGTAACATTATAGGGACGTGTACATAACGGAAAATATTGTAGCCACAATCTGAGTTCATGGCACGTCTTCGTTAATTTGAGATTTCAAATCTATCTTCATCATCATTGGGTTCCTTTTCAGGCAAGTAACCTTCTGCAATATAATTTTGTAGAATTACTTTACAGCCCAAATGTGCATTCAAAGTCTGTCCTGGCGCAATTGAGAAATGTAGTATATGATGCCTTCATCAACCCTACTGTTGGTGTCCATCTGCGTAGGCTATTGCTCTTTTAGCTTATTAAACCGGGCTTAATTGAATGGTAGTGATGGCCATATGTCTCTCGCTGTTAGAATTACAATATGTTTTTATCAGTAATATATTTTTTGATAATTATACTATTTGACAACCTCACTACTGACACGGTAATGTATTTGTTGCCTTCCCACTGCGTTCTAATCCTGTCTCGCATGAAAAACCAAAACATCTGCATATTTTGGCCTGTGATTACTACTGGTTGTAGCATACCCTACATTTTGACATTTCATCATGACACATTGATGAATTCCCATATCATGTTGGACACTAAATTGCCAGGAGATTTCAAGATTTTATTCTGAATACTACAAAATGCTATCTTTGTAGGATTTTCTGACATACGTGTATCATCTCCTCGAGCTGTTGCTGCATGCATGCATAGGAGGATGATATGGAACATACATACAGTACACAGGGCCCATCAATAGTTAATGCATTTACAACGTAGTTTTTATTTACTGCTTGTTTTCCAAAGCAAGACTCCTACAGATTTAACTTTTAAGATGGTTACTTTGTTTATCATTTCAGCTTGAACAGTGGAGTTATTAGAGATTTTATTTTTATTTTATTTCACATTTTATTTAACCAGGTAGGCTGGTTGAGAACAAGTTCTAATTTACAACTGCGACCTGGCCAAGATAAAGCAAAGCAGTTTGACACATACAACAACAGAATTACACATGGAATAAACAAACATACAGTCAATAATACAGTAGGAAAAAAGTCTATATACAGAGTACAAATGAGGTAAGATAAGGGAGGTAAGGCAATACATAGGCCATAGTGGCAAAGTAATTGCTATATTGTAATTAAACACTGGAGTGATAGATGTGCAGAAGATGAATGTGCAAGTAGAGATACTGGGGTGCAAAGGAGCAAAATAAATAAATACAGTATGGTGATGAGGTAGTTGGGTGGGCTATTTACAGATGGGCTATGTGCAGTGATCTGTGAGCTGCTCTGACAGCTGGTGCTTAAAGCTAGTGAGGGAGATAGGAGTCTCCAGATTCAGTGATTTTTGCAGTTTGTTCCAGTCATTGGCAGCAGAGAACTGGAAGGAAAGGAGGAATGGGCTTTGGGGGTGACCAGTGAAATATACCTGCTGGAGCGCGTGCTACGGGTGGGTGCTGCTATGGTGACCAGTGAGCTGAGATAAGGCGGGGCTTTACCTAGCAAAGACTTGTAGATGACCTGGAGCCAGTGGATTTGGTGACAAGTATGAAGCGAGGGCCAGCCAACGAGAGCGTACAGGTCGCAGTGGTGGGGCTTTGGTGACAAAACGGATGGTGCTGTAAATGACATCGCCGAAGTCGAGGATTAGTAGGATAGTCAGTTTTACGAGGGTAAGTTTGGCAGCATGAGTGAAGGATGCTTTGTTGCGAAATAGGAAGCCGATTCTAGATTTAGTTTTGGATCAGAGATGCTTAATGTGAGTCTGGAAGGAGAGTTTACAGTCTAACCAAACACCTAGGTATTTGTAGATGAGGTCTGTAAGGTGTGCATGTTCCCACACTCGTTTAACCAGCGCTGGTATTAACACTATTACGAACACATTCTTGAACAAGGATATCTAGAGCTGCCAGGATCTGAGGGTCTTGTCCAAATATGTTCGCCTGTACAGTGCCTCAGGGTAATTCACTGCTTTTGCTTTGGTCTGTCTGAGAAACACTGCTAGTCTCTGAAAGGGATTTTCTACTTTGTTGCCAATGCAGTGTTACAGTTTTGGTACTGATCACTTTAGAAGTGATCTTTTTTGCAAGGTCTTTGATTTCATTATGCATGACAATTAGAGGATGTTACAGAACAAACAATTGTGGATGGCAGACAGTAAACCTTTTTGAGTGCTTGTCTAAGGGTATGGTTTGTGCACACTTTTCTTGAAGCACAAGCTAACTAGAGCCAGTCATTCATTTGATGTATGAATTACAGGTTGGTTTGGTCTTCATGTCATTGTTAAATATGAATTTCTATAAAGCATGCTCTGTACAGTCAATTCCACTTCACGGCGTGGAAAGGGATTATGCAGACACAGGTGGAACAAACATAATTGTCTGTTACGCCAAAGAGACTCCATGCCATTTATGTCCAACTGACATGGACTGACATGATTTGAGCAGCTAGCTTGATGTTCCATGAAAGTACTTATAAGCTCATGGACATAAGAAT
Organism: Brachymystax lenok tsinlingensis; assembly: GCA_030435695.1. NCBI lineage: Eukaryota > Metazoa > Chordata > Actinopteri > Salmoniformes > Salmonidae > Brachymystax > Brachymystax lenok. The sequence goes on along the minus strand of CM059797.1, from coordinate 19,593,492 downwards.
CTACTCAAGGATCTCCTTGGGTTACACCCACACTGACCCAGTCTGTTGGATAGGTGAAAGTGCACAAAGTGGTATACCTTGTATCATACACATTGTGATGTTTCAAGATTTTTGAACCAATATCAAGCGCTGGCGATTACGAGGACAACATTTTTCACTGCAAGGATTTCTTTATATTATAATTTTTAGACTGCATTGTTGAAGGGCTCGTAAGCAAGCATTTCACAGTAAAGTCTATACCTGATGTATTTGGTGCATGTGACATAACATTTGATTTGGAATAAAGAGAGAGCCCTTCAAGAATTATGGATCATGGGAAAACATATTAATTATCTCCCTGGACATAGGGACACGTTCCATACTCTTCTACCTTGAACCTACCAGATATCTAGTAGGGGGAGGAATCACTGGATTGCTTTCTCCTATACAGTTGTTTCAGATCCACATAGGGGAGCGAGCCATCAAGGGCAGGGGGAAGGGTTTCAAAATGGAAATACTGGGCTTGCCATAGGATTAGCCCCCATGTGCTAAACTTCCCTGGGCTGTGCTGATAAGCATGTTATAGTAGTTCAGGGAGGTACAAAGAGTGAGAAGAGATAATATTGGAATGTCACCTGACCCTCCAACCCTCCATAAACCCTCCACAGGGTCCAGCTGGTGGCTGGCTGTTCAGGTGCAGCTTGTTGAATGAGAGGCAGACAGACCATAATGCGTCCTGAGGACTGTATTTACCAACAAAATGGCTTTCCTCTTTCTGCCTACTAAAAACCTGAATTTTAGTCCACCAATTAGCTCTTTTTGACTTCATGTCTTTTGTGATCTTCATTCTTTAGGTTAGGAAATGATTATATTGTAGTGATACAGGGAGAACAGCTAGAGCCAGCCTTTCTCTTGGAGCCCCTTGACTCACCTGCATCTATCTCGGGCAAAACCAACATTGGACTTTTTGAGGGGTAAGCAAATTAAAATGACTACAGAATTAACTAAATGGAAAACTTATTTTAGGCCAAAATGCATATGCTAAGATATGTATTTCAAACTCTGCATTTTCAATTGAAGTTCCTTCCCAGTTGTGGACATTTCCTCAGTTGTCTTGTTAACATAAGGGGTGGGGGATAGGAAGACTAAACCATTACCTTATCTTTCTAACTGTCCTCTGGGAATACTGCATACCTGCTACACTATTATTATCGGAATTAGGTCAGGGGAAGAAAGTAACAAACAAACACAGAGAAAAAGTGGCACGGCTACAGAAGAGAGCAGGTATATTACAGATATGTGTGATACAGCAATGCTTACTTATGAGAGAGATCTCTTATAAAAAAAGGATGCTGGTCAGAGAATGTTACTTAAAAATATTGGTTACTTATTATTAGTGTATATGTAGCATATCTGTTGAAGTTAGTTTGTCATTTGACAGTTCATGACAGAAGCAGCCAGCAGCTGTGTAAATAATGGTTGTAGCCACTACCAGGAGTGAGTCTGCACTGGAGCCGAGGTCACATTTCAGCTGCTCATCTGTGGGTGTCTGCTTCTACCATCAACATCAACAATAGTATCAAGGCATCGGGTTGCTATAAATAATAAAGGATTTCCCTTTGGCAATGACATACAGAAGTATCCTACATCACATTATTTAAAGTAGTATGCACTAAAATATGCAAATGAATAGGTATTTGGACAGACACTTTGTTAACTGAGCTGTGTATGGTTTTTTTGCCTGCCCTGCAGTGGTGGGGCTATACAGCTTGTGAATATTATCATATAATAAGCTAAGTTTGTAAGGATACGTAGTGTTGTGAGAGGGAACATGGTAGAGAGAGAGAGCGAGAGAGGCCTGCCCTACCCTGCAGCCTTGATCTTGTGTCCATCCCCCTGGACTTAAATATTAAACTCCTGGCTGGTTTGCATGCAGCACCAAGCCCAACCAAGCCGCACTGCTTCTTGACACAATGCCCATTTAACCCGGAAGTCAGCCGCAACAATGTTTCGGAGGAAACACCGTACACCTCGCGAACGTGTCAGCGTGCACTGGGCCGCCCGGTCCGCCACAGGAGTCGCTAGTGCGCGATGGGACAAGGACATCCCTGCCGGCTAAACCCTCCCCTAACCCGGACAACGCTGGACCAATTGTGCGCCGCCCCTTGGGTCTCCCGGTCGCGGCCGGCTGCCACAGAGCCTAGACTCAAACCCAGAATCTCTGCTAGCGGCACAGCTAGCACCTTAGACCACTGCGCCACTCAAGAGGCCGTGCAATTTGAGTTTAAACCAATGAGCTTCAGCCCCTCGCCATTTGAGTGACAGCTAGTAAGATGCACACACAGGAGAGCACGAGAAAGCGCAACATTGTGGTACACATATCTGCACATTTGTGATGTGGTACGCAATATTCGGGGACCACTTTTGGCTCGAGGATGCTACTTTTAGAACACTGTCTAAAAAGTATACAAAAGTACCAGAGAGTACCATGTCATTGAGAAAACAGAAAGGTGTCAATGTATTTTTTCGCAAACATCCTTTCTGAATTTAAAAGTATTTATTATGGATCCCCATTAGCTGCTGCCAAGGCAAACTAGTAATCATCTAGTTTTTCAAAAGTATCTGTAATCTGATTACAATATTTTTGCTTGTAACATCAATACAATATTTTTGCTTGTAACATCAAATCAAATTGTATTTGTCACATGCGCTGAATACAACAGGTGTAGATCTTATAGTGAAATGCTTACTTACAAGCCCTTAACCAACAATGCAGTTAAGAAAATACCTAAAAAAAAAAAGAAAACAAGTAAGAGAGAAGAATAACAAATTATTAAAGAGCAGCAGTAAATAACAGTAGTGGGGCTATATACAGGGGGTACAGAATCGATGTCAATTTGCGGGGGCACCGGTGTCAAAATAATTGAGGTAATATGTACTTGTAGGTAGAGTTATTAAAGTGACTATGCATAGATAATAACAGAGAGTAGCAGCAGCGTTCGGGGCTTGCAAATAGTCTGGGTAGCCATTTGATTAGCTGTTCAGGAGTCTTATGGCTTGGGGGTAGAAGCTATTTAGGAGCCTCTTGGACCTAGACTTGGCGCTCCGGTACCGCTTGCCGAGAACAGTCTATGACTAGGGTGGCTGGAGTCTTTGACAATTTCTAGGGCCTTCCTCTGACACCGCCTTGTATAGAGGTCCTGGATGGCAGGAAGCTTGGCCCCAGTGATGTACTGGGCTGTATGCACTACCCTCTGTAGTGCCTTGCGGTCGGAGGCCGAGCAGTTGCCATACCAGGCAGGGATGCAACCCGTCAGGATGCTCTCTGGTGCAGCTGTAAAACCTTTCGAGGATCTGAGGACCCATGCCAAATCTTTTCAGTCTCCTGAGGGAGAATAGGTTTTGTCGTGCCCTCTTCATGACTGTCTTGGTGTGCTTGGACCATGTTAGTTTATTGGTGATATGAATGCCAAGGAACTTGGTGTCCACATCAACCTGCTCCACTACAGCCCTGTCGATGAGAATGGGGGCGTGCTCGATCCTCCTTTTTCTGTAGTCTACAATGATTTCCTTTGTCTTGATCACATTGAGGGAGAGGTTGTTGTCCTTGCACCACACGCTCAGGTCTCTGACCTCCCTATAGGCTGTCTCATCGTTGTCGGTGATCAGGCCTACCACTGTTGTGTCATCAGCAAACTTGATGATGGTGTTGGAGTCGTGCCTGGCCATGCAGTCATGAGGGAACAGGAAGTACAGGAGGAGGCTGAGCACGCACCCCTGAGGGGCCTCCATGTTGAGGATCAGCGTGGCGGATGTGTTGTTACCTACCCTTACCACCTGGGGGCGGCCTGTCAGGAAGTCCAGGATCCAGTTGCAGAGGGAGGTCCCAGGGTCCTTAGCTTAGTGATGAGCTTTGAGGGCACTATGGTGTTGAACGCTGAGCTGTAGTCAACAAATAGCATTCTCAAAAAGGTGATCCTTTTGTCCATGTGTGAAAGAGCAGTGTGGAGTGCAATAGAGAGTGCATCATCTGTGGATCTGTTGGCGCCATCTGCAAATTGGAGTGGGTCTAGGTTTTCTGGGATAATGGTGTTGATGTGAGCAATGACCAGCCTTTTAAAGCATTTCATGGCTACAGATGTGAGGGCTATGGGTTGGTAGTCATTTAGAAAGGTTACCTTAGTCTCTGTGCCCATGAACACTATGGTGGTCTGCTTGAAACATGTTGGTATTACAGACTCAGACAGGGAGAGGTTGAAAATGTCAGTGAAGACACTTGCCAGTTGGTCAGCGCATGCTCGGAGTACACATCCTGGTAATTCGTCTGGCCCTGCGGCCTTGTGAATGTTGACCTGTTTGAAGGTCTTACTCACATCGGCTGCGGAGAGCGTGATCACACGGTCATCCAGAACAGCTGATGCTCTCATGCATGTTTCAGTGTTGCTTTCCTCGAAGCGAGCATAGAAGTTATTTAGCTCATCTGGTAGGCTCGTGTCACTGGGCAGCTCTCGGCTTTACTTCCAGTTGTAGTCTGTAATAGTTTGCAAGCCCTTCCACATTCAATGAGCGTTGGAGCTGGTGTAGTACGATTTGATCTTAGTCCTGTATTGACGCTTTGTCTGTTTGATGGTTCGTCAGAGGGCATAGCAGGATTTCTTATAAGCTTCTGGGTTAGAGTCCTGCTCCTTGAAAGCAGCAGCTCTACCCTTTAGCTCAGTGCGAATGTTGCCTGTAATCCATGGCTTCTGGTTGGGGTATGTACGTACAGACGACGTCCTCAATGCACTTATTGATAAAGCCTGTGACTGATGTGGTTCCCCCCCAATCCATCGGAAGAATCCCAGAGCATATTCCAGTCTGTGGTAGGAAAGCAGTCCTGTAGTTTAGCATCTGCTTCATCTGACCACTTTTTTTTATAGACCGAGTCACTGGTGCTTCCTGCTTTTTTTGTTTTGTGGAATCAGGAGGATATAATTATGGTCAGATTTGCCAATGGAGGGCGAGGGAGAGCTTTGTACGCGTCTCTGTGTGTGGAGTAAAGGTTGTCTAGAATTCCTTTTCCTGTGGTTGCACATTTAACATGCTGATAGAAATTAGGTAAAACTGATTTAAGTTTCCCTGCATTAAAGTCCCCGGCCACTAGGAGCGGTGCCTCTGGATGAGCGTTTTCTTGTTTGCTTAGCGCATTGAGCACGGTTTTAGTGCCAGCATCGGTCTGTGGTGGACAGCTACGAAAAATACAGATTAAAACTCTCTAGGTTGATGGTGTGGTCTACAGCTTATCATGAGAAACTCTACCTCAGGCGAGCAAAACCTGGAGACTTCCTTAGATATCGTGCACCAGCTGTTGTTCACAAATATGCATAGGCCCCCGCCTCGTGTTTTACAAGAGGCTGCTGTTCTGTCCTGCCGATCGAGTGTATAACCCACCAGCTTAATGTCGTCGTTCAGTCACGACTCGGTGAAACATAAGATATTACAGTTTTTAATGTCCCGTTGGTAGGATATATGTGCTTTCAGATCGTCTCATTTATTTTCCAGCGATTGAACATTAGCTAGCAGGACGGAAGGCAAGGGAAGATTAGCCACTCGTCGCCTGATCCTCACAAGGTACTCTGATCTTTTTCCATGAAATCTCTGTTTCCTTCTCCAGCGAATCTCAGGGATCTGGGCCTGGTCGGGTGTCTGTAGTAGTATATCCCTCCCGTCCGACTCATTGAAGAAGAACTCTTCATCCAGTTTGAGGTGAGAAATTGCAGTTCTGATGTCCAGAAACTCTTTTCGGTCATGAGAGACAGTAGCAAAAACAATATGTACAAAACAAGTTACGAACAACGCAAAAAACAAACAAAATAGCATGGTTGGTTGGAGCCGATAAGACGCAGCCCTCCCCTCCGGCACCATCGTTGTATCAATCATGACTGATTACAATTTGTTTTTTGGTAATCAGATGACATGTTATCAGTTACTCCCCAACCCTTCCTATAGCCTTATCATATTGTTTAAACTCACAGGTGCCCATTTCATCTAGTTAATCCCTGTTGTTTCTATGATCTGTCTCTCATCTAATTTGGTTTTACTGAGTGTGGATTTTCCTCTAAAACTCCTTTCTTTCCCGTAGGATTCACTCAGGAATGTGATTTTAGTGCTTAGTTATTGTACCTGTGTCTCTGAACACATCTGCCGTCCTGATGTATCAGTAGCTACCTCTGACTCACACCATAGGAGTCCTGTTGTATTTTACACGACACCCCTGGTCCTCACCCCTCTCATGCCATGTTTCCCTTCATTACTTATGAACTTAGCTTGATTACATTCTAAATTGATTGTGGAATGTTGAGATCTAGCTACTCACACTGCCTTGCTGTGCTTTGTGTATTGATTGGTTTGTGTTAAGGAAAACAATCAAGTCACTTCCCTCCAAGAGGACACACAACTGTTCTTGTTGGTAAACCCAGCTGTCCCTGTTGTAAACCCAGCTGTCCCTGTTGGTAAACCTAACTGTTCCTGTCTGTCTCTCCATTTTTCCTCTCATTCTCTGTCTTGCTCCTTATCCCCATGTTTTTTTAGGCTGTTGAATGGCACTTTGTTAAGAATTTAGGTCAAATTTTGGTAAACCACCTCCCTTTGGTCAATAACAGTCCAGATTAAGTTAAATGAATAAGAATGGAGTGGATTCATGTGATGGGCTGGGTCAGACTGTCAGTGTCAATACACAGTGAATCGTTACTGTGACAGTTGTTTGTTTAAGAGGCTCCTCTGTGTCTCTCAATAGGAGGTCACACAGGGGGAATTTCACACTAGTATGAGCAAACAGGACCACCTCAATTCCAGGACTGGAACCCATTTGAAATGTGTGAGGTAAACTATATATACAAAAGTATGTGGACACCCCTTCAAATAGTGTATTAGGCTATTTAAGCCACACCCATTGCTGACAGGTATATGAAATCGAGCACACCCATGCAGTCTCCATAGACAAACATTGGCAGTACAATGGCCTTACTAAGGAGCTCAGTGACTTTCAACGTGGGACCGTCATAGCAACAAGTCAGTTCGTCAAATTTCTGCCCTGCTCGAGCTGCCCCGTTCAACTGTAAGTGTTGTTATTGTGAAGTGTAAACGTCTAGGAGAAGAAACGGCTCAGCCGCGAATTGGTAGGCCACACAAGCTCACAGAACAGGTCTGCCGAGTGCTGAAGCGCACAAGAACTGCTCGTCGGGAGCTTCACGAAATGGGTTTCCATGGCCGAGCAGCCGCACACAAGCCTAAGATCACCATGTGCAATGCCAAGCGTCGGCTGAAGTGGTGTAAAGCTCACCGCCATTGGACTCTGGAGTGATGAATAACACATCACCATCTGGCAGTCTGATGGACGAATCTGGGTTTGGTGGATGCCAGGAAAACGCTACCTGCTCCAAGGCGTAGTGCCAACTGTAAAGTTTGGTGGAGGAGGAATAATTGTCTTGGGCTGTTTTTCATGGCTTGGGTTAGGCGCCTTAATTCCAGTGAAGGGAAATTATAACGCTACAGCATACAATGATATTCTAGAAGATTCTGTGCTTCCAATTTTGTGGCAAGAGTTTGGGGAAGGCCCTTTCCTGTTTCAGCATGACAATGCCCCTGTGCACAAAGCTATAACTATACAGAAATGGTTTGTCAAGATCGTTGTGGAAGAACTTGACTGGCCTGCACAGAACCCTGACCTCAACCCCATCAAACACCTTCGGGAGGAATTGGAACGCCGACTGCGAGCCAGGCCTAATCGCCCAACATCAGTGCCCGACCTCACTAATGCCCTTGTGGCTGAATGGCAGCAAGTCCCCGCAGCAATGTTCCAACATCTAGTAGAAAGCCTTCCCAGTAGAGTGGTGGTTGTTATAGTAGCAAAGGGGGGACCAACTCCATTTTATTGCCCATGATTTTGGAATTAGATGTTTGACAAGAAACATACATCCACATACTTTTGGACATATAGTGTATGTGAAACATGGAGTTCTTGTATTGTATGACTGAGGTGGTAGATCATTTTTTTTAATGATTATAATATGGTGCCGTTATCTGTACACATCTTAAAAATGATCAAACCTTAGTCTTAGCCCTAGAGGCATTCTGTGTTGTTGATGGTGTTTTGTTTAGGAAAGAAGCATTTTATTATGTAGTAGATTGCAAGGAGCTGCCTGTTGTTTATGACTGATATTTTGGATTCTGAGCAAGAGATGCTTTGGCACTGAATAGTATCACTTCTGTTTGCTCTCTTTGTAACGTAAGGGAATAAGGCCTGATTTGGAACAAAGCTTTCATGGAATTCAGGATAATACCACAAAGTAGAATTTTGACTTATTTAGACTGAGATGAGCAAGCTTTGGCCAATGGCAGCAGGCTTCAAAAGTTCTTGTTGAGATGTCAGATATACACTGTATATACAGTTGAAGTCGGAAGTTTACAAACACCTAGGTTGGAGTCATTAAAACTCGTTTTTCAACCAATCCACAAATTTCTTGTTAACAAACTATAGTTTTGGCAAGACGGTTAGGACATCTACTTTGTGCATGACACAAGTAATTTTTCCAACAATTGCTTACAGACAGATTATTTCACTTATAATTCACTGTATCACAATTCCAGTGGGTCATAAGTTTACATACACTAAGTTGACTGTGCCTTTAAACAGCTTGAAAAATTTCTGAAAATTAGATTGTGGCTTTAGAAGCTTCTGTTAGGCTAATTGACATCAATTGGAGGTATACCTGTGGATGTATTTCAAGGCCTACCTTCAAACTCAGTGCCTCTTTGCTTGACATCATGGGGAAATCAACCAAGACCTAAAAAAAAAAATTGTAGACCTCCTCCTGTACAAACAGTAGTACGCAAGTATAAACACCATGGGACCACGCAGCCGTCATACCGCTCAGGAAGGAGATGCGTTTTGTCTCCTAGAGATGAACGTACTTTAGTGCGAAAAGTGCAAATCAATCCCAGAACAACGCAAAGGACCTTGTGAAGATGCTGGAGGAAACGGGTACAAAAGTATCTATATCCACAGTAAAACGAGTCCTACGTCGACATAACCTGAAAGGCCGCTCAGCAAGGAAGAAGCCACTGCTCCAAAACTGCCATAAAAAAAGCCATTCTACGGTTTGCAACTGCACATGGGGACAAAGATCGTACTTTTTGAAGAAATGTCCTCTGGTCTGATGAAACAAAAATAGAACTGTTTGGCCATAATGACCATTGTAATGTTTGGAGGAAAAGGGGGAGGCTTGCAAGCCAAAGAACACCATCCCAACCGTGAATCACAGGGTTGGCAGCATCATGTTGTAGGTGTGCTTTTCTGCAGGAGCGACTGGTGCACTTCACAAAATAGATGGCATCATGAGGAAAGAAAATTATGTGGATATATTGAAGCAACATCTCAGGACATCAGTCAGGAAGTTAAAGTCACAAATGGGTCTTCCAAATGGACAATGACCCCAAGCATACTTCCAAAGTTGTGGCAAAATGGCTTAAGGACAACAAAGTCAAGGTTATGGAGTGGCCATCGCAAAGCCCTGACCTCAATCCTATAGAAATTTTGTGGGCAGAACTGAAAAAGCGTGTGCGAGCAAGGAGGCCTACAAACCTGACTCAGTTACACCAGCTCTGTCAGGAGGAATGGGCCAAAATTCACCCAACTTATTGTGGGAAGCTTGTGGAAGGCTACCCAAAACGTTTGACCCAAGTTAAACAATTTAAAGGCAATGCTACCAAATACTAATTGAGTGTGTGTAAACTTCTGACCCACTGGGAATGTGATGAAAGAAATAAAAGCTGAAAAAAATCATTCTCTCTACTATTATTCTGACATTTCACATTCTTAAAACAAAATGGTGATCCTAACTGACCTAAGACAGGGATTTTATTCCTAGGATTAAATGTCAGGAATTGTTAACTGAGTTTACATTTAGGTGTATGTAAACTTCCAACTTCAACTGTACAAAGAATTTCACACTAGTATGAGCAAACAGGACCGCCTCAATTCTAGGACTGGAACCCATGTGAAATGTGTGAGCTAAACTATATATTAGAAATTGTGGACACCCCTTCAAATAGTGGATTAGGCTATTTCAGCCACACCCATTGCTGACAGGTGTATAAAATCAAGCACACAGCCATGCAATTTCCATAGACAAACATTGACAAAATAATGGCCTTACTGAAGAGCTCAGTAACTTTCAACTTGGCGCTGTCATTGGATGCCACCTTTCCAACAAGTCAGTTAGTCACATTTCTGCCCTGCTAGAGCTGCCCCGGTCAACTGTAAGCGCTGTTATTGTGAAGTGGAAACATTTAGGAGCAACAACTGCTGAGCTGCAAAGTGATAGGCCACACAAGCTCACAGAACGGGACTGCTGACTGCTGAAGCGCATAGTGAGTCTGTCCTCGGTTACAACACTCACTAGCAAGTTCCAAACTGCATCTGGAAGCAACGTCTGCACAAGAATTGTTCGTCCGGAGCTCCATGAAATGGGTTTCAATGGCCCAGCAGCTGCACACAAGCCTAAGATCACCATGCGCAATACAAAGCATCGACTGGAGTGGTGTTAAGCTCACCGCCATTGGACTCTGGAGCAGTGGAAAACAAGTTCTCTGGAGTGACTCCATATGAATGCCCATGATTTTGCAATGAGATGTTCAGTGAGCAGGTGTCCACATACCTTTGGTCATGTAGTGTATCTCTGTTAACTCCCCTAAACATATTTTCCAAAAATTATTCATCAGGACCCACTTGTGAGCCATGTTCCTGGGTTTCTGACAAAAAAATATTGTTTTTGTTTATTTGGTGAGTTACAAGAAAATCCCAAAGGCTCAGCTCACAACACAAACAAGTTTTGGAGCCACTGTGTGGAGAATGCTGTCACTTGATATAAAATGTTGGATGCCTGCTGTCTTCAGTGAATGTGTGCAACTGTGCATAAACAAAGTATGTTTTGTCTTACTTTCAGGGCAAGGTCATTGCTGTTACTTTTGGTTCATTTTTTTTTTGTATTACAATTGAGACAATTTGACAATTGAGACATTAAACACACACATGGTTTAGGTTTCTCTCCATCTTTTCTTCTCCATACATTATTTATGCTGTTTCGCTCTCACTTGTCTTCTAAGACATTATTGTCAGCGCTAAGAGATACATTTTACCTACAGTGAACAAAAATATGAACGCAATGGTGGTCCCATGTTTCACCAGCTGAAATCAAAGATCCCAGAAAATGTCCATACTCACAAAAAGCGTATTTCTCCCAAATTGTGTGCACAAATTAGTTCACATCCCTGTTAGTGAACATTTCTCCTTTGCCAAGACAATACATCCACCTGACAGGTGTGGCATATCAAGAATCTGATTAGACAGCATGCTCTTTACACAGGTGCACCTTGTGCTGGGGACAATAAAAGGCCCCTCTAAAATGTGCAGTTTTGTCACACAACACAATGCCACAGATGTCTCCAAGTTTTGAAGGAGCATGCAATTGACTGCAGGAATGTCCACCAGAGCTGTTGCCAGATAATGTAATGTTAATTTCTCTACCATAAGCCACCTCCAAACTAATTTTAGAGATTTGGTAGTATGTCCAGACCACTTGTAACCATGCCAGTCCAGGACCTCCACATCTGGTTTCTTCACCTGCTGGATCGTCTGAGAACAGCCACCCGGACAGTTACTGAAAGTGTGGGCTTGCACAACCGAAGAATTTCTGCACAAACTGTCAGAAACCGCCTCAGGGAAGCTCATCTGCGTGCTCTTTGTCCTCACCAGGGTCTTGACCTGACTGCAGTTTGGTGTCGTAACCAACTTCAGTGGGCAAATGCTCTCCTTCGATGGCCACTGACACGCTGGAGAAGTGTGCTCTTCACAGATGAATCCCGGTTTCTACTGTACCGGGCAAATGGCATCGTGTGGGCGATCAGTTTGCTGATGTCAACGTTGTGAATAGAGTGCCCCATGGTGGCAGTGGGGTAATGGTATGGGCAGGCGTAAGCTGTGGAAAATGAACACAATTGCGTTTTATCAATGGGAATTTGAATGCACAGAGATACCGTGACGAGATCCTGAGGCCCATTGTCGTGCCATTCATCCGCCCTCATCACCTCATGTTTCATCTTGATAATGCACAGTCCCATGTCGCAAGGATCTGTACACAATTCCTGGAAGCTGAGAATATCCCAGTTCCTCCATGGCCTGCATACTCACCAGAAATGTCACCCATTGAGCACGTTTGGGATGCTTTGGATCGACGTGTACGACAGCGTGTTCCAGTTCTCCCCCAATAATCATCAGTGAAAAACTCTATGCGAAGGAGATGTGTCGCGCTGAATGAGGAAAATGGTGGTCACACCAGATACTGACTGGTTTTCTGATGTATTAAGGTATCTATGACCAACAGATGCATATCTGTATTTCCAGTCATGTGAAATCCATAGATTATGGCCAAATGAATTTTTCATTTGACTGATTTCCTTATATGAACTGTAACTTAGTAAAATCTTTTGTATGTTGAATTTTTGTTTAGTATAGATAGTCAGTCAGTTAGGCAGACAGGCAGATCGGCTCCGCCTCGTCCCTACAACAGCAGCACAGCCGTGCTTAAGCAAACCTTTGAATAAACCTGTTAACGTGAAGCCATCCAAATGCCAAAAAGCATACTTTTTCTATAATGCACAAACAATGGACATAGACAGGCTAGGTCTGATAGTCTGTCACATTCTGTATTAACTGTAGGCCTATTTGTGTTTAGTCACATTACTGAAAATGTAAATACTCTGTCTCTTTCTGTTACAGGATTTAACATTAGACACTTGAAGAGAGGCATATTGGCTCCCCCCACTGGCGGTGGCTGGGATCACTTTACTGTTGGGGACTAGTGGAAGACACACATTTCTTACTGGCTTAACAAAAATAGATGGCTAACCAGACACCTGGAGAACATATGCTTGAAGTTGCAAGGTATTTGAATGTATTTAAGCCAACCTGTTCTCTATGCCAAATTATTTGTCCCATTTCTATTAGGTAACCACAGTACGCTCTCTCAGTAGGTGAGGTTTTGATTGGCTGAGGTTTGAGAAGCAAGACCTCACGAATCAGACCACATGGAGGTCAAAGGGCGTCTCATCACATCCATGGGTGTGGGGTCTCCAGGTGAGTTTTACACCTCAAAGAGATTTCGGGGTATTTAGTAATCCCGCGTGGACAGACACATGTAAGATAGGATGGTATCGTGGTGTCTGTCAACAGACTGGGATGTTTTAATTTTTTTTCTCATTTATTTAACTAGGCAAGTCAGTTAAGAACAAATTTCTATTTTCAATGAAGGCCTAGGAACAGTGGGTTAACTGCCTTGTTCAGGGGCAGAACGACGGGGGTTTTAAGTGCATTTATGTCTGAAATCAGCTTTATAAATGAGCTTGATTTTTAACACATCTGCCCCCAGAACTTAATCGAGCATCTGGCACAAGTACGCAGTATTTTAGTTCTGGGTTTCTGATATTAGGTACTTAGTAACCCCATTGCTGTTACATAGTAATTGTATAATTGTTGTCTTAACTGAACATGTTGACGTGTTTGTTGGTGTATAGATCAGGACAGCAAGCTGCAAGCTGAGCGCATCTCCGCACTGCAGGAGAGAAAGCAACTCCTGGAGAACATCCTCAGCAGCCGAATGGGAGAGCTGAGACAAGTGTGTCTGCTGGAGGCGGTCAGTTCCTCTCTCCTACCTTTTAACTATTGTAGGGCTCAAAGCACGTTAGAGGGAATGGCTCCATACACCCAAGCCATGCTATTGAGACGTGTGCTTTAATCATATTATTGGAAAGCAAAAACCAATGTTAGGTTTGTTTTCTGTATCTGACTCAATACAGAGCAGCTCTCAACCCCTGTAAACCTCAACCACCTGAAAAAATAAATCAGGCTCAATGAGTTTGGCTGCACAGAACAATATTTGGCAACTTGTTGTTACAACGCAAAGTTTAAAGAGCAACTGCCCTTAAAAAGCAACTTCTTGTTTAGAAAACAGCCTAAGTGGCATTGAAATGAGTCAGAAACATTTATTCTACTGTCAAAATTGACAAAAAAGTGTAAATAGGATCATTTTGGTCAAAGTCATTCTCGTCAAAAACAGTGGTCGTAATTGCATCACAATGTCCACATGCCCACAGCTGGCAGCACACAAGAAATCAGCATTTCGGAGTGCAGCTGTACGTGACCCAATTGTAATGCTGTGGTAAAATTGGGTTGACTTTGGAAATCCCTATAGGGCTAGTTAGGGACTATCTGCAAATTACACAATGTACATGGAACAATATGTTAAAATTCCAATAGCTCCAAATTTCAATTACTTAAAAATCTCAAACCAACTATTAATTGTAGAAATGGATATACAAAAATTGAAAGCATTTAATGAGAACTAAAGGTGAGCATCAAAATATTGTCTCATTTACAATGTGACATTTTCTGACCGCTCCTAACTAGCCCCGGAAGCTGTCCAAAGTCAAACCAACTTTGCCACTGTCTCACACCAGCCGGCTAAATAAATTGGCTAACTCTTCCCACCTGCGAACACACACAAGAGACACCCACATCAAACCACACACCTAGGCTTCCGAGTGGCGCAGCGGTCTAAGGCACTGCATCTCAGTGCAAGAGGCATCACTGCAGTCCCTGGTTAAAATCCAGGCTGCATCACATCCGGCCATTATTGGGAGTCCAATAGGGCGGCGCACAATTGGACCAGCGTCGTCCGGGTTTGGCCGGGGTAGGCCCTCATTGTAAATAAGAATTTGTTCTTAACTGACTTGGCTAGTTTAAATAAAGGTTAAATAAAAAAATTTTTTTTAAAAAGAAACCAACTCACGTTCTAATTCAGTCATGTCCGCGAGCCTTTCTTAATAAACCAAATCTAAAACGAGGTAAAATCAGGAAGTGCAGTCACCCTTTAAAGTTTTCCCTTTGCAGAGCAGTGTCAGTCATGAATATGTAGCGAAAGCATATGAATGTTAGCCTGATTTCTCCAGAGACAGAGACTGAAATACTTTACCGGGCACCAAATCCAGCTTTTCACTCACAGCTGTTTCACACATTCCCCCTGATTTTGGTTTAGAATTCAACACAGATGTGTCTCAGCTTCTCTCCAGACTAAGATTATTCATGCATGGAAATGCTCTCTATATACTGTTTAGTGCATTAGATTTGGTGGTTTTATGCACTACCATTCAAATGATACTATTCTTGACCAACATAGTTAATCTTCATATTATCACAGTAATATATTATTATCACTCATTTTAATATACACTGTTACAGTCTCCAGCCTGTGTATGATACAAATGTTTATTACATTTGTTCCTATTGCTGTTTGATATATTTAATAACAGACAGTATGACATTTGACTTGGAATTGGCCATATGAAAACAGTGGTAAAGAAAAGTATGAAAATGTATACACTCACGACTGTAAATCGCTCTGGATAGAGTGTCTGATAAATTACTAAAATGTATTACTAAAATAGTTTTTTTAAATTTAAATTTTATTTTTACAAATGGTAGCTTTTTAATCAAACTATGCTAATTCTGTTGCATAAATGTTATCTGCAGGAGCTGACTGGGATGGTCCCACATGCTTTTCCCCTGGAGACAGGAGAGAGAGCTCCCGTTGTACAGCGCAGGGCTGGCCTGGCACATAACAACACCAAGGGAGAGGTCAGAGAACATTCAGAGACTATGACACTGGTCACAGAGGACATATATGTCTGTTAATACTGGTTATCAACACATCACTGACTAAGTTATTGATTTGTGCAGGATGAGACAGGTCAGCGAAGGCAGATGAAAACACTCTTCAGTGGTGCTCTGTACAGACACTCAGAGTCAGACAGGAATGTCCCCAACAGCAGGAGGACCGTTCACCGTGGATGCCACACAGGTAAGGTAGTGCTGCATACAGCAAGAGTTCCAAGATGTATTAACAGCTATACATAAAGATATCAATGTACCAATCCAGTGCATGTGACAATAAAACATCTTTATTTAATATGTATTACTGAGGTTGTTGTTGCCTGTGATGACAGGTTGTGTTTGTTTATCTTCCAGAGGACACAGTGATGTCGGAGAGTACTAGCTCCATGTCAGATTCAATGTCCCATGGCAATGGTGAGTCAGCCAGAGCTGCAAATACAAAAATAACAACTGGATCTGTAAAAGCTGGTCTGTAAAATCATTGAACATTTATCTTTGTCTGTTCCACAAATACAGTTGAAGTCGGAAGTTTACATACACTTAGGTTGGAGTCATTAAAACTCGTTTTTCAACCACTCCACAAATTTCTTGTTAACAAACTATAGTTTTGCCAAGTCGGTTAGGACATCTACTTTGTGCATGACACAAGTAATTTTTCCAGCAATTGTTTACAGACAGATTATTTCACTTATAATTCACTGTATCACAATTCCAGTGGGTCATAAGTTTACATACACTAAGTTGACTGTGCCTTTAAACAGCTTGGAAAATTCCCGAAAATGATGTCATGGCTTTAGAAGCTTCTGTTAGGCTAATTGACATCAATTGGAGGTATACCTGTGGATGTATTTCAAGGCCTACCTTTAAACTCAGTGCCTCTTTGCTTGACATCATGGGAAAATCAGCCAAGACCTCAGAAAAAATGTGTTGACCTCCACAAGTCTGGTTCATCCTTGGGAGAAATTTCCAAACGCCTGAAGGCACCGCATTTATCTGTACAAACAATAGTACGCAAGTATAAACACCATGGGACCACGCAGCCATCATACCGCTCAGGAAGGAGATGTGTTTTGTCTCCTAGAGATGAACGTACTTTGGTGCGAAAAGTGCAAATCAATCCCAGAACAACGCAAAGGACCTTGTGAAGATGCTGGACGAAACAGGTACAAAAGTATCTATATCCACAGTAAAACGAGTCCTATATCGATATAACCTGAAAGGCCGCTCAGCAAGGAAGAAGCCACTGCTCCAAAACCGCCATAAAAAAAAGCCATACTACGGTTTGCAACTGCACATGGGGACAAAGATCGTACTTTTTGGAGAAATGTCCTCTGGTCTGATGAAACAAAAATAGAACTGTTTGGCCATAATG
This sequence comes from Brachymystax lenok tsinlingensis, assembly GCA_030435695.1. Taxonomy (NCBI): domain Eukaryota; kingdom Metazoa; phylum Chordata; class Actinopteri; order Salmoniformes; family Salmonidae; genus Brachymystax; species Brachymystax lenok. Next base: position 19,576,375 of record CM059797.1, on the reverse strand, counting down.
ACCATTGTTATGTTTGGAGGAAAAGGGGGAGGCTTGCAAGCCAAAGAACACCATCCCAACCGTGAAGCACATGGGTGGCAGCATCATGTTGTGGGGGGTGCTTTGCTGCAGGAGGGACTGGTGCACTTCACAAAATAGATGGCATCATGAGGGAGGAAAATTATGTGGATATTGTGGTGGCCAGAAGGAAACACAGTCCCTCACCACACAGCACAGTCACCTGCAGCACCATGGAGAGCACCATCAGAGGACGACACAAGGTCTGGGCTAAACAGAGATGTTCAGGACCAAGGACAGCCCTAACCCAGGTGTGCACAATTTCCCCTCTGACAGGGAGCCTCGGCTGCAGGCTGTTGGGCCCAATTAGTAGCCACATTAAAGAGAACAAAGAAGCCACAGTGAGAGGAAGGTGAGGCAGAAGAAGAGAGCAGACACGGAGTGTTGGATGTATCCCAGCCCAGGCTTTGGACCAATCAGAACCCAACCACCCTCTTGGAGATAGAGGCCTAGTTAAGGACGTGAGTAGAATAAACCACCTTATCTAATCCTACACCTCTTCTGCCTCCCTTCCAGAAGTAGACGGACGCCACAAGGAGCAACCAGAAGAAAGAAGAGTTACCTGAGTTACAGTTTCCTCCCTTTTCCCTTTCGCCTGCTTTGAGAAATAAAGAAACCTAAGTTTGCCCCACTGAAACTCTGCCCAGTGAATGATTTTCTGCAACCTCCGGAGTTAAACCCTCCCAGTCTTGAGAGGGGAGGTTACAATATATTGAAGCAACATCTCAAGACATCAGTCAGGAAGTTAAAGCTTGGTCGCAAATTGGTTCTTCCAAATGAACAATGACCCCAAGCATACTTCCAAAGTTGTGGCAAAATGGCTTAAGGACAACAAAGTCAAGGTATTGGAGTGGCCATCACAAAGCCCTGACCTCAATCCCATAGAAAATTTGTGAGCAGAACTGAAAAAGCGTGTGCGAGCAAGGAGGCCTACAAACCTGACTCAGTTACACCAGCTCTGTCAGGAGGAATGGGCCAAAATTCACCCAACTTATTGTGGGAAGCTTGTGGAAGGCTACCCAAAACGTTTGACTCAAGTTAAAGAATTTAAAGGCAATGCTACCAAATACTAATTGAGGGTATGTAAACTTCTGACCCACTGGGAATGTGATGCAAGAAATAAAAGCTGAAATAAATCATTCTCTCTACTGTTATTCTGACATTTCACATTATTAAAATAAAGTGGTGATCCTAACTTTACTAGGATTAAATGTCAGGAATTGTGAAAAACTTAGTTTAAATGTATTTGGCTTTGGTGTATGTAAACTTCCGACTTCAACTGTATATCAGTTGTGCAAAATATTCTCAAAATGTCTTGGCGGAGTTAGTATCATTAGATTATTTTGTGAGGCCACAGAAAAAGAGAGATTGTATTATTTGATGCTGTTCACATTCACAGTTTATAATTCAGTTACTGGATGACAGATCGTGAAAATGAGAGTGGCGAAGAATCACATTTCTCCTCGTTAAATTCTGAATTACACGGCTGCTGCCTGATTATGTTCATGAAAGAGAATGACCTGTTTACTGTAATTGCGTGTCAATTGTGAGTTAGTGCCTCTAGTTAAGACCAAACCCCATATTCTCCCTCCCTCAGAGGAGTCCTCTCCCAGTGTGGCAGAAGACCACCGCTCCATGTCCCAGCCCCGTCTGGGCAGCCCAGACCACCAGGTCTGTAGGAAACTGTCCCCAGTGGAGATATACTATGAAATGAGAACACGCCGTAACTCTGTGACCAGCTCTATCAGGTAATGTGTGTGTGTGTGTGTGTGTGTGTGTGTGTGTGTGTGTGTGTGTGTGTGTGTGTGTGTATATTTTGTGTCTAATGCTATGTTCTGATGTTTTTCCCTAGCCCTAGTCATTCTCTACCGAGGAGTGCATCTAATGTTGAAGGCAGAAGTGTTCCTGCTACCCCCCTCCTCGCCCGAACCGCCCCAATCAGTGTTCATGTCAGGTAATATTCCTCCTCTGTTCCAGTGCTTCTGCTTAATGCAGCACATCCACTGCTACCCACCTACTATCAATCAAATCAATTTATTTATTTTATTTTATTTTTTATTTCACCTTTATAGGCAATGGTGGCAAAGTAACTACAGTATAGCAATTTAACACTGGAATGGTAAATGTGCAGTAGATGAATGTGCAAAGTAAAAATACTGGGGTGCAAAGGAGCAAGATAAATACATGACTATGGTAGGGGATGAGGTAGTTGGTTGGGCCATGTACAGGTGCAGTGATCTGTGAGCTGCTAGTGAGGGAGATGTGTCTCCAGTTTCAACGATTTTTGTAGTTCGTTCCAGTCATTGGCAGCAGAGAACTGGAAGGAAAGGCGGCCAAAAGAGGAATTGTCTTTGGGGGTGGCCAGTGAGATATACCTGCTGGAGCGAGTGCTACGGGTGGGTGCTGCTATGGTTACCAGCGAGCTGAGATAAGGCGGAGCTTTACCTAGCAGGGACTTGTAGATGACCTGGAGCCAGTGGGTCTGGCGACGAGTATGTAGCGAGGGCCAGACGACTAGAGCATACAGGTCGCAGTGGTGGGTAGTATATGGGGCTTTGGTGACAAAGCGGATGGCACTGTGATAGACTGCATCCAGTTTGCTGAGTAGAGTGTTGGAGGCTATTTTGTAGATGACATCGCCGAAGTCGAGGATCGGCCTGATAGTCAGTTTTACTAGTGCAAGTTTGGCAGCATGAGTGAAGGAGGCTTTGTTGCGAAATAGAAAGCCGATTCTAGATTTAATTTTGGTTGGAAGCTGACATCAGCTGATGTCACAGAGTGCTGTGCAGAAACCCAGCCTAAAACCCCAAACAGCAAGCAATGCAGGTGTAAAAGCACGGTGGTTAGGAAGAATTCCCTAGAAAGGCCAGAACGTAGGAAGAAACCTAGAGAGGAACCAGGCTGTGAGGGGTGGCTAGTCCTCTTCTGGCTGTGCCGGGTGCAGATTTTAACAGAACATGGACAAGATTTAAAAATGTTCATAGAACAGGCAAAACAGTTGAAACTGGAGAAGCAGCACGGCCAGGTGGACTGGGGAGATCAAGGAGTCATCAGGCCAGGTAGGCCTTGAGGAATGGTCCTAATGCTCAGGTCCTCAGAGAGAGAGAGAGAGAGAGAGAGAGAAAAAGACAGATAATTAGAGAGAGCAGACTTAAATCCACACAGGACACCCGATAAGAGAGGAGAAATACTCCAGATATAACAGACGGACCCTAGCCCCCCGACACATAAACTACTGCAGCATGAATACTGGAGGCTGAGACAAGAGGGGTCGGGAGACACTGTGGCCCCGTCCGACGATACCCCCAGACAGGGCAAAACAGGCAGGATATAACCCCACCCACTCTGCCGAAGCACAGCCCCCACACCACTAGAGGGATATCTCCAACCACCAACTTACCATCCTGAGACAAGGCCGAGTATAGCCCACAAAGATCTCAGAACGACACAAACCAAGGGGCTGGCCGAATGACCGATGAGTGCAGCTAGTAATTAGGCTACAGAACATGCCAGTGATGGCTCTCAAGATGCCAGTCAAGGCTCCCAAGATGATTTATTTTGTGAGAAGTCAGGTGATTAGTGTCATATTGACTTATATCATGCTCCTTTTTTTTCTTAATGTATTCATAGGTTTGATATGACAAATTCAATCAATTGAAAATGAAATGTAAAGATGTAAACACACTATCACAATAAGCCCTTCAAATGCTCATTGCTCTCTATCGCTCCTTCAGATCAGATGACTCTGGTGGGATTTCACTAAAGCAGTGGTCTGGCAGCCTAGATGTACCACATATGGAGCCCCTGGCCCAGGAAGGCTCCTTCTCGGAGCACAGAGGCTGCCCTTACAGCTCCAGTGCCCGGCGGAGCAACAGTTCTGAGGCCCTGCTTGACCGCTCCAGTCTCCCCGAGGACCCAGCCCCCAGGAATGGGATGCCCCCCAGAGGAGGGCCTTACAAAAGCTCCGAGGCCCTCACTGACGGCAAGCTTAGGCACATCCACCTGGGCAGTCCTGAGAGACAGGAGCAGGCCAACCTGCGGCTGTCCATGGGTGGGAGAGGAGAAGCAGCAGAAGGAGGGGGTTACAACGAGCTCTTAATGGATTACATCTGGGGAAAGCAACAGAGGATGCAAGTGCAACACCAGCTGTACCAATCAACAGGTAGAATCTGGCAGGACATTTCCTCTCCTCGATCGTCCACTGCTGCAGTGCCTCCTCACGCCAATGGCTTCTCCCACTCCCAGGTGCATCTTCCCAGTGCTGCCCCTTCCTACAGTCCCAGGGTGATCCGTAGCTCCCAGGCAGAGCCTCGCAGAGTCAAAGTCACCCGGACCAAGTCCTGCGGACCCTTCATCCCCCTGCAGCAGGACGCCATCCTGCTCTCTGCCTATGAGTCTCCCCACCCTGACTCAAGCTCCACTACCTCCTCCATTCCCAACCTGCACCCCTTCCAGACTGAGCTGTCCGGCCCATCATTCAATCGCAGGCCTCCCCAGTTCTCTCTCCCCACCCCTGAGGACTCGACGAGGAGTCTGCATAAAGCCTTGGCGCTGGAGGGTCTCAGAGACTGGTATCTGAGGAACGCCCTCGGCTACCCTACCACTACATCAAAGGGGCATGATGCAGGGGTCTCTCGTCTCTCACACCCCCACCCTTTGGTGCACCAGGCTCATTCTATACAAGGTGATCCACTCCATAGGTCCCAGATGTCTCAGTCAGCCAGCTTCCATGGCCACCCACTGCATGGAAGGTGAGTATTTCTCTACTTAGGAATGATTGTTGGTAACATTCACACAGGTGCACATTAGAGTACTTTTGATCATGTTTGTTTGCTGAGTACTGTAATGATTTGTGCCCTCTCTATGGCAGGTCAATGGAGTTCTCACTCTATCAAGAGCCCATTCATCCTCAGATGCAAGACATGACTCCAAAGGAGTCCAGTGCTGAACCTGGCACTTTGGTCTGATGTAGCTGAATATATATTCAAACACACACGTGCACAGGCACACACATACAGACAGACAGACAGATCTGAACACTGTAAAAGGAGCTGATATAAGGTGACCTCATAAGCTAAAAACAAAACATTACAACCACAGCAGAAAAAGACTGTAAAGCCGTTCTGGATGCCCTCTGTTGAAAATGACCCCACCAACTTTTGACCCCTAGATCGCAAAGCGAGAAATGGATTTGCACTGGAGCTGTCCCAGGAGTCTCAGAATATATTGTTATTCTGTAGCTACTGTATTGTATTCTATCATTGGTCAGACCCAAGCCACATGTAACAAACATCCTCCTTGTTTAACCTAACAAATCTCCCAATATATACTTTTTTACAGAATAAAGTATATCTATTCTAAATTACTATTTTGTATCTTCTGAGATATTAAGAATAGTTATATAAAAGAGGTAATTTAGTGTCTTGTGATTTACAAAAATATATAATGAACTCATATCAACTAAAAAGTATTTAGACACACCAGTGAATGTGTAAATTAACCTGTTTGTAAACATGAATATATATGTCTTATCTTTTCATCTGCCATCAAACATACACATTTGAACCGTGCTTGCTATTTCTCATGTTTGTTAAATGAACACAAATCCTTTCAAAGCTTGGTCTTCAATCAACAAATGAAAGAAATTCCTGTTGTTGCCAAATTGTTGTTTCATGCAAGCTCTTTTTTTTATGCATTTCCTAAGAGTCCAGCTGCTGAAAGGACATAATAGTCAAGTTCAGATAAAAACCTGAGGACTTTTAGAGGTCTAGGACAGTCGTTTAATGAACTTTCTAGTCATTTCTATTCATTCAGTTGCTTAGCACGTTTTCCTTCAGAGCACTTTATGAACGTCAAAAGCCTTAACCAATTGCAGCAGTGGGATGGGGAAATTGTCCCCAAGAGAGAACACACTAAAATCAGAAAATGGTTGACAGAGTATGAAGTTTGAGCAAATAAGAAAAGTGTTACCAGGTTGAAGTTCAGGATCAAGTCTACGTCAAGGTGGAATTTTTGTGGCCCATTTGGACATCACGATCAAAGTGATGTAGTGTATAATATTATGTAGATAAGATTGTAACAACATTATCAACAATAAACCACATATTTGGATCTGTATGTATCATGATAAGCTAGATTTGATTCTAAATTCCTTTATAAACTGATGTCAACTTAATGTGGAGAAATTAAAGGGGTGCTAACAAGAACTAGAACAGGGCTAGGGGATGGGACTGTTGGCATGAGCAGGCCTTATGTCAGAACTCATAAATGTGCTAGTATGAGATTCCGTTTCCATTGTATCATGTCATACGCTACTCCTATTGGTGGCACAATGTTATCATAATGGTAAAAACATTTTAAGGTATTAATGCCATTCCCAAATACCACCGCAATTCAAGAACGGCCCTTTTATAAGCTTCCCATGACATGTGGTTGTCTGTTCTTGTATATCTTAGGCTCATGATTATACCATTATAAAAGGGCATCACTAACAACCTGAATGGTATTAATGAATACCTCTGGAAAGAAATGTATGAGTAGCTAATAATGACGGAGCGGAAAACCTGAAAATAAAGGAGAGCCGCACACTCTAGGAGCTCAGATGCAAAAATGTAATGTCCAACGTTTCGACAGGCAAGCTGTCTTCATCAGGGTATAGTGTGCCTGTCGAAACGTTGGACATTACATTTTTGCATCTGAGCTCCTAGAGTGTGCGGCTCTCCTTTATTTTCAGGTTTTCCACTCCGCCAGCAAGCAACCCGCCTAAATAGGTGTGCGTTTTTTTTTCCTCTAGATGGCTTCATCTATCGACATGTTTTACAGGTAAAGCGATTCCTTTTATCTCAAGTACCTTTAGTGGAATGTTATATTGGTTTTAAATGTTGGTGTTTTCACATTCAATAGTTAGTGCGTGAATTTCTTCAAGCTAGTCTAAACCTGAAACTGATGACCAAACTGCTGTGCATTGGGGGTTGTAAATGTATTTTTCAGGTGGTGTACTTATGTCTGTTAAACATAAATGAATATATATTTAGCTCGAAGGAAATGTATCCAGAATATATATTGTATATTTATGAACTTATAACATTTTGTATCTATGTGTGAAATACACTTCTGTCATAAAACCCATTCAGCACCAGCCAGAGCAGTGTGGTGTTAACAAGTGTATTAGTTGTAGCTTTTCGGAGAATGAGTTATGTTGATTGACTGGAATTGTTTGTGACATATTGACTGAAATCCCCTTCTGTTTTTCTCCTGATAATTTTTCATCCTATTACAGTATGACCATATTTCAATGGGGTGAGAAATACTGTACAGTTTCTGTTTGAGGAAGATGGGGTACATTCATTGATATTTTTTAAATAAAGTGTCATCATTGTAAATGCAACATCTTGGACTGGAATCATTTAAAAAAAAAAAAACTATATTGATTTTCATGTATTTACAGTAATTACTGTGAGTGATTTGCCTCAAATAAAGTATGTATATCATAGGTCATAGGACATTTCATCAGTTCATCCTTATTAGCCTAATTCTAATGACTTTGGCTTTGCTTGAAGAATTTGGCACAATTTGACATATTTAAAACATGTTTAAATAGCTAGCTAATGTTGCCTATGGTGCTGCCAGCCACACAGCATGTACTGTCCGGTCAAACACTGGCAAAGCTCTTGTCATTTTCAGAACGTGTGCTGTGTTTATGGGCAGGCACGCACGGACGCGGAGCAAACTAGTGATGGGCGTTCGGAGTCTTTTCGGTGAGCCGGCTGGCCCATTTGGCTCCGTTCGAAAAAAGCCGGCTAATTTGGATCCTAAACGGAACTTTGTTCAAAATGCTTAAAAATCTAACTAGAACCATGACAAATTGCAAATCTCCAATGTAAAGCCCAAAAGATAAGCTACCATTATCTCAGAGCGTGAAATGCGTGTTCAAATGATTAGTTTTTGCGTGGACCAGATTTATGCGCTCTCCCCACTATTTATTGTTTCTGTAGTGAGGATTCACATTCTTTATGTAATTATTTTGCAACGTAACCGTAGAAAAACGTTATTTTGAGCTCAAAATGCAAATCAGAGAGCCAAATGAATGAATCTTTCACTGATGCGATTCGGTTCCCAACGTTAACCAAAAAGATCCTTTCAAAAGAGCTGTTCGTTCGCGACGCATACTAGAGGACGTTGACGAAGAACGGTCCCACAGTTTACTGGTTAAATCGGAGGACTCTGTTTTCCATTATTATATGTAAGTATTTGGTAAATATTACAGCGTTTTTTCACAGTTACAGGGTGTAATAAAGTTTATAAGCAATTGTTACTTGATATGTCACATTGTAGCAACTGTACGAATTTGAAGTCCGTTGCTTAGCTATAATCTTCAAAGCAATGGTAATCTGCAACTAATAGCTAAACAACTTTTGTGGAGAACAGACTCAGGCTAATTTTCGCGTTGCATTAGCTAGCTAGTTAGTTGTACAAATCTGTTATAAAAATGTAAATCATATCTGTTACAAAACATTTTATTTTTCTTCAGAGGACATAGCTAGGTTTGTTGGACTTGGCAGTTCTGAATTGGTCAAAGGATTGACTTATATTTTTCTTAACAAGTCTTTGACACCATAATGACTTGACTGAGAGAGTCGTATCAATAGCAGTATTTGTCACAGGTTTAAAATAAAGACTCTCCTAGACAGCATGCACTCAGTCAATAAAGTTACAGGCCAGCTTTGAAGAGCTATTTACGTTGACATGCCATTCATCTAAACCCAGCTAAAAATAAACGGACTCTTGCACATTCACTGGGCCTTTTCAAATGTCATTGCAGCCAGGCCCTAGAACTATACGATTTACTAAATGTAGAATTTGAGTAGGCTTACTCAGTGTGTAGATATGTTGTCCATGTTGTGTCGTCTGAATTAACCTCATATATCATATGTATGAATGCCTATGAGGTCAACTTATAATAGTGTGAACTGTGAAAGTTTAGTGAACAGTTTGTCACTGTTTTTCTTTTTGCCGTAGGCCTTCTGCGTGTACCATCTTCATCTCCATTTTCTTCAATCCTGCCCTTGCATGGCCTGTGCTGTCTAGGCTAGAAGGTGTCGGCTCCCTGTTCTATTGTGTGTCCCTTGTCACAATGTCCAATGCACCTTCATCTAGATATGCTGCTGCAATATCAGCCCTTTCCCTCAGTTTACCTGCTGTTAACCCCAACCCAATCCTTACCCTCAGTTCATCCACTGCCCCCGACCCACCGCTTACCCCCTAAACCCTCCCTTATCCCCAAATCACCCCTTACCTCCAAATCCCTTACCCCTAAACCACTAGTTGCCCCCACCCCCAAACCACCCCTTACCATCAAACTACCCCCTGCTGTCAGCCCAGCCCATTTAAATTCATATCCCCCTTCACTTGAGATTTTGGGATCAGATGACGAGGAACAGGAGAATCCATCTGATTACTGCATAGGTACTTCACCAGTATGCCAAATATAACCAAACAACAATACAATCATGTGTGGTAGAAGGAGTTGTTGTATACAGTTTATTGTTGATCAGAAAGAGGTTTCACTGTTTATTGTAGGTGGGTACTACCCGGGTGGAAATTGGAGAGATATTCATTGACCGTTACCAGGTGGTGAAGAAGCTGGGATGGGGCCACTTCTCTACTGTGTGGCTAGGCTGGGACATGGTGTAATTATAATAGTTATACTGATAACATTGTTTTTGTTATTGATTGACCTTCGGTTTCATATTGTGATTATGACAGCTGAAGCAAGTGATTCACAATGTTTATTTGTATGTGCAGGAAGAGGCGTTTCGTGGCTCTGAAATTGGTAAAGAGTGCTCCAACCTTCACAGAGACCGCTTTGGATGAGATCAAGCTTCTGAAATGTGTCAGTATTATATGCCCATGTTCAACATTTTATTCTCTGCTATGTATGCCTAATCACAGGTTGCCCAGGAGGCAGCTCTACAGAGTGGTCACTAGCTGGCATAACCACGAAGTCATCAAATCAGATTTTGAACTTAAACTTATCCTTAAATTAATGCATTTTTGTTGTCATACCACCGCCCAGTGTCTAAACCCCGGATAGACATCATACCACTGACCAGTGTCTAAACCCCCTGGATCTGTCATTTTTATGATATAGCCAATTTTGACTTTGCAGCTGGCTCATCTAGCAGAAATCGCTCAGTTCTGCCTCCAGGGCAAGATTCATGACAATAAACATCAACCTGTGGCCTAATCAGTGTAATAACTTGCATGTTCATCAACCAGAACCAGGTTTAGTAGGAACTATATAATTGTATTAGTTGCACAATGGTGATAATAAAAAGTAATATGTTTACTCCCCAGTTATGTCCTGTTATAAATTGCTTTTAGGTAAGGGACAGTGATCCATCAGACCCTAAACGTGACACTGTTGTGCAGCTTATTGATGACTTCAAAGTCTCTGGAGTCAATGGGGAGCGTATCCTTTAAAAGCCACCTACATGTTATCCTTTTACCCATAATATCTTTATCATACAATATGTGTCATATGTTAACTTGCACATTTGATGTAAATGGTTTCTCCTTGATTCAGCTATGTGTCAGATGTATGCATGGTTCTTGAAGTGCTGGGTCACCAGCTGCTGAAGTGGATCATCAAATCCAACTACACTGGCCTTCCCCTGCCCTGCGTTAAGAGCATCCTTAGACAGGTGCTGTGTCTTTCCCCTGTGATCTCCAAATTCTCTCTAGCATTTTATCATCCAGAGCAGCTTTTGTGAATGGATGATCTCCTTTGTGTGTTCCCTGGTGTCATGTAGCCACAGTATATCACCATTGTTGTCTCATATCACAGGTTCTTCAGGGCTTAGATTACTTGCACACTAAATGCAAGATTATCCACACAGACATCAAGCCAGAGAACATCCTTTTGAGAGTGGATGAGGTTTACGTCCAGGATCTGGCAGCCGACACCAAGCTATGGGAGCTGCCAGTCTCTTCTGCTCCCACAAGCTATTCAGGTTAGGATTGCTCTCAATTCTATGTTGGCATACACGTGTCACTAAGTACATATCCCTGTGGCATTCCTCTGTCTGTTTGACTTATTTTATTTTTAGATGGAGGGAAATGGAAAAGATTTGTTACAGAGAGATGGCGATACAATAACAGTGCTGAATATTAGGATAGATGATTAACACGTTTAATATGACTTCAATAGATGGGTCTGTTTTGTTCTTCTCTATGGTTTGATTTCATGCTCTCTTGTGCCCTGCTTATCTCTTAATCTACTACTGATGCCAGAAAACACCAGTCTAAGAGAAAAGCAGGTATGACAATCAACTCTTTATTATTGTCTCAAAGCATAAACCAACCATAGTGCTACAAAGGTGTAAAAAATATTTTCTGTTCATCTTTTGATTACCTCATCTATCACTTCTGTCTCTCCTACCCCTCCTGTCATAACATGGGTATTAGATTGTGTCAAACTTCAAGGGGAAATTGACGGTGGCTTTCCAGGCTCTTGGGGTTTGGGTAAGATGGCCTTGGCATTGTGAGTGTGTACTGATTCACTGCGTATTGGCCCTCAGAAGGTCCTTTTGGAGAAAAGCTTTGATCTGGAAATGTGCTATGTTATATCATTTGTTTTGGCTGTTGTCAATAGTTAAGGTATTGTTTCAGGTTTTCTACTCATTCAAACCACGGAAGCAGTGCCGTTGTGTGTGTGTGTTATTTAAAATGTGTATAACCTGCACAAGAACAGCATTTCTGAATGAAGATGTACTATCTACAAATTGCTGTTTGTATTCAGTCTTTATGTATTCAATCAGTATGCATAACCACACCTTTGCATTTGTAGTGGAATTGCTCACCTTGATAAACTCATCAATAATTAGCATGCACTGCATGAAAAGGGGATATGCAGTTCTGATATTTAAGAAAATGTACCATATTTGCAGAGATTGTTTTCAAATATATTTGAACACTGTTGCATGCTGCAACATGAGAGAAGTTTCCCATCAAACTACTGTGACTGTGCTCATAGACTGGGAAGGTCTCCAGGATCCCGAGGGCCAGGTTGTCGAGGAAGGAGAAGAAACAACAACAGCCGCAGAAGGGCGAGAAACCTCATGTGTCATTCTCTAATATCACCACTCCCTGTAGCACCCCTAATTCCACCTCGTCCCCTAAGCCTTCAGGTCCTGTGCATACTAATTGGAGATGGACCCTGCTGCATGAAGAAGCAATGGGCTCTGACAGCAAGGAGTCTGCCTCGTCACCGATGGAAGATGCACCATCATTGACTACAATGTCTCACTGCTCTAGACAATCTATAGTGTTACATCATTCTACCCAGAGAGACAACCAGCCCTCATCACCATCACATGGTCAGTCTTGCTCTGGAGCCGGCAGTATAGAGTATATTGTAACAACAAATTACCGTGTCAGAATGTCAGAATACCTGTCCACTAGTCTTTCAAATGAACTTTTATGATTTGCAATATAGTATGTCATGCATATGCTGATGATTAAGTTAATTTATATGATTGATATTGCATGTTGTAATACCTCTAACAAAGCAACCATTTTACACCAGAGCACTCACAGAGCATCCGTTATTGTAGTGGACAGGTGTAGAATTATTCAGTAATATCTATCTTAAGGTATCTGCTTTGTATTTTGTTTCAGGGTTAAGTGAAACAGATCTGTTGGTGAATCTTCTGAAGCCACAGAATGCTGATAAAATCAGCATCAAGATTGCAGATCTGGGAAACGCCTGCTGGGTGGTGAGTTACTATCTGACTACAGACATTATGTATTTGAATGAATATATGTATTAATAAATACAGTGTCTTAGAAGACAAATACATTACATTCAAATGATACAGCTTATTATCAACTAATTGCTCATGGTATGGAGTGCTAAGTCTTCATCTCTGCTCTTCTCCAGTACAAACATTTCACAGAAGACATCCAGACCTGCCAGTACCGCTCTGTTGAGGTCCTGATTGGGGCTGACTATGGCACTCCTGCAGACATCTGGAGCATAGCCTGCATGGTGAGAACCCAGGAGCACCACATCCACCCTTATGTTAATGTTAGCTGTCCGAAATATATTTTACTGAGAAGTCTTACATTTCCATAAAGGCGTTTGAGCTGGCTACCGGGGAGTATCTGTTTGAACCCCATTCAGGGGAAAACTTCTCACGAGAGGAAGGTAAGCCTTATCCTTTCTCCTCTCTGCCCTGTGTTTTTCCTGGTGAATGTCCTTGCTCTTTAAAAAAAAAAACGCTTTAATGTCTCCCATCAGATCACATTGCTCACATAATTGAGTTGCTGGGACCCCTTCCATCCCAGTTTGCCCTCTCAGGGAGAAACTCCAAGCGATATTTCAATCACGATGGTATATCTATTCACAATTGTTGTATCCACCATAGTGGTTTCCTTTAGCATATGATTCATATTTGGGTGAAAAAGTACCCTTATTTTAGTTTCACCCACAATATCAAATTCTGTTTACATATCCTGTTCAGTCAATCCCTAGTGTAGTCATGTAACACTCTTTCCCTTGTTTGCTCACAGGGCATCTGCGGCGCATCTCAAGGCTGAAACCGTGGAGTTTGTGTGAGATCCTGCTGGATAAGTATGAGTGGCCGCGGGAACAAGCAGTCCAGTTCAGTGCTTTCCTCCTCACCATGCTGGAGCCCCTCCCAGAGAAGAGAGCCACCGCTGCCCAGTGTCTAAAACACCCCTGGATCTCCTCATAGACATCATACCACTGACCGGTGTCTAAACCCCCCCTGGATCTCTTCATAGACATCATACCACTGACAGGTGTCTAAACCCCCCCTGGATCTCTTCATAGACATCATACCACTGACAGGTGTCTAAACCCCCCCTGGATCTCCTCATAGACATCATACCACTGACAGGTGTCTAAACCCCCCCTGGATCTCCTCATAGACATCATACCACTGACAGGTGTCTAACCCCCTGGATCTCTTCATAGACATCATACCACTGACAGGTGTCTAAACCCCCCCTGGATCTCCTCATAGACATCATACTACTGACCGGTGTCTAAACCCCCCCTGGATCTCCTCATAGACATCATACCACTGCCTGGTGTCTAAACCCCCCTGCATCTTCTCATAGACATCATACCACTGACCGGTGTCTAAACCCCCCCTGCATCTCCTCATAGACATCATACCACTGCCTGGTGTCTAAACCCCCCTGCATCTTCTCATAGACATCATACCACCGCCTAGTGTCTAAACCCCCCTGCATCTCCTCATAGACATCATACCACCGCCTAGTGTCTAAACCCCCCTGCATCTCCTCATAGACATCATACCACTGACCGGTGTCTAAACCCCCCTGCATCTTCTCATAGACATCATACCACCGCCCAGTGTCTAAACCCCCCCTGGATCTCTTCATAGACATCATACCACCGCCAAGTGTCTAAACCCCCCCTGGATCTCTTCATAGATATCATACCGCTGCCCAGTGTCTAAACCCCTTGGATCTCCTCATAGACATCATACCACTGACCAGTGTCTAAACCCCCTGGATCTCCTCATAGACATCATACCACCGCCCAGTGTCTAACCCGCCACTGGATCTCCTCATAGACATCATACCACCGCCCAGTGTCTAAATCCCCCTGGATCTCCTCATAGACATCATACCACTGCCCAGTGTCTAAAACCCCTCTGGATCTCCTCATGGACACAGAATCACCACCGCTGCCCGGTGTCTGAAGCCGATCTGGATCTTCTCATGGATACAGAGCAGTCTCACCGATGCCACAGAGGTTACACAGGTGACACAGCGTCAAACAGGCTGGGACAAGTCTCTTAATATGATGTTTGAATAGTGGGTAATGGCTGATATTCAGCAAGTGCTATTTTTTCAGCTGATCTTCTGCAAGTGTTATTTTTCTGTTTGCTCAGGGAGAGCAGTCAACTATCAATATATTTTGTCTGATGATTTAAAACCTTTGATGTGGAGAAAATATCTTTTGATTTGGAAAGATATGCCAGATGGCCAGTCCGCCCCTGCTGGGAAAGCTCTATTTTCGTTTTTTGAGTTTCATTGAATAAATGTTATTTGTTTATACAAGGCTTTCATTATCTACCGCTTCTCTCTGAATAATAAGATAAAAAAAGATTTTGACAGAATTAATAGAAATAGGGTTAGACATTGTGATAATTTAGCCAATTCATATATGCATTCAGAATACTCTATGGCTGCATTTAGACAGGCACCCCAATTCTGATATTCTTTTCACTAATTGGTGATTTTCCAATTAGTGGGAAAAATATAAATAACTAAGATGCCTGTCTATACGCAGACTATGTGATTCACCTGAATCCTGTCATAAGACCAATGGAGGCTGCTGAGGGAGGGTCGGCTTATAATAATGGCTGGAATGGAGCAAATGGAATGTGTTTGATGTATTTGATACCATTCCACCAATTCCACTCCAGCCATTACCACAAGCCCATCCTCCCCAATTAAGGTGCCACCAACCTCCTGTGCATAAGACCTAATGGAATGAAGAAGAAGCAGTGGCTTCAAAGGGGATTAGGATACTGTTGAGTAGGGCTCAAAACTGCAGCCCGGTCACCCAGTCCATGCAGGGTAAGCCATACCTCTCCTCTTTTCACTGCTTCCTTCTGTGCTGCCCCTTCTTTCTGTGTGAGTGTGCTGTGAGTAGGTGTTGATGACTGAAAGTGTGCTTTAGTGAGACCTCCACAGCCACACATTCCTCTCAGTTCACATTAAAGTGGCAATCTGCAGTTCAAACAATAACAAAGTGGCCACCCCCCACCGATTAGGTAAACAGCTGAGGGAGGGGGCTGGAGAAATGTAACCACTCAAACTCATGGACAGAGCTATAGATACAAGGACTGACCATCCATGTTTTAAGGCTATGCAGTGTTTCTTCACATTTACATTGTTTACAAACAAAGGACTAAAACAAGCGTATATGGTTTGTTCTGATGGGGAATGACAGCTTATGAGGCATCAATAAGTAGTATCCTTCAAATAATTAATGGGTGTACGTTCATTTGAAAGTCTAAAAATGGATGTAGCAACTGCAGATTGACGCTTAGGGAGGGGGTAGTCTCATGAAAATGTGAGCGTGCGCTGATGTGTGAGACACAAACTGTGCTGGCAGGTGTGAAACAGTTTTATGGTGAGAGAGGCAGCATCAAGAAGGAAGAATATCACCTCCCTGATTGGAGACAGACAAGCTTCAGATGGAAGTGAGATCCATGTAATGTTATGGCGTTTGCATGTCTTTGATCTGTCTTTGCATTGTGAAATAGTAAACTGCTTGCATTGTTGGTTTCAACTGTGCTTTTATGTTAACAGTGCAGTGAATTGTCTTCTCCATTTTAACATCTTGTTATATTGCAGAGCATTTAAAAAAATTTGACTAACTGAATTGTGTAGATTTGAATGGAACTCTTCAGATGCCATAATTACATCAGAGGTTATTGAAGCTAAATATGTGTGGCATGTGTTTTTCTCTTCACCTCACCCTAGAATGATCTTCAGAGTTGTTTCATTGAGTTCTCGCTCTCTGTACATTGCAGTTTATAATCATTTAGTATAATTTGACTTTAATATTTTATCTTTTATATAGATTTTCAGTTTAGTCACCAAGCACCTTGATTTACTGGGGTGTAATGCCCACTGGAATATGGTACAGTTAATCTGCTTCATCAAACAACTCAAAGTATATTTGCCATCAAATGAAGACACTCAGTGCCTGACTGAGCAAACCATGCCTTATTAATTACCAGAGGCTTTTATGTATGTAGCTACAGTACATGTGTAAGAAAGCCCAAGTAAAGATGCTAACAACCCCAGTGCCATGGCTTTTGTTTCACAGCTCTTGACCTGTTCTGCCCGTTGCTATGCAACTCAAAGCCCAACTTAATAGGCATTACCTCAGCTCTCCTGGTCTTTCAGACACGAGTTACATTTTCTATTAAAGGTTTAAGAGTCTCCCCCCCCACCATGCTCTTTTCTGTTTTCACAGAAAACCGAAAATCCTTTTTTTTTCTGTGATTTTTGTCACGACTTCCACCGATGGTGGCTCCTCTGCCTGTTCGGGCGGCGTTCGGCGGTCGTCGTCACCGGCCTATTAGCTGCCACCGATTCTCCTTTTCTTTCCGTAGATTTTTCTTATTGTTTGCACCTGTTTTTGATTTGGATTTTCTAGTGCTATTTAAGCAGGTCAAACCGCCTCCTTTCGCGCGGGCTTGTTTCTCTCTCTGTTTGGTGGACGTTCGGCTGTCGTGTATTTTGCCATGTTCTCGCGTCCTGTTTGGGCCGCCTTTGTTTTGTGTGCGCCTGCTGTGTTTTGGGCGTTATATTTCCGCGCCGCATTAAAAAAGGAATATTTTTCCCTACACCCTGCTCTCTGCGCCTGACTCCACACCCACCACTCCTAGCTGTCGTGAAAGATTTGGCTTTAGGCTGAGTTCTTATCCCTTTTTGCACTTTTCTTCAACTCAACCACCATGTTTCAGAGATGGTTTGGATTTTCAATATGAGCGCTATATTGTTGACTGTCTTTTCTTAATGCATAGACACTTTATATATTTGTTGTTACTTTGTCATAGTCCAGTGGGATTAGTTAGTATTATTTTGTAACACTTAACTGGAAAGGAAAGGGGGTACCTAGTCAGTTGAATGCATTCAACTGAAATGTGTCTTCCACATTTAACCCAACCCCTCTGAATCAGAGAGGTGCCGGGAGCTGCCATAATCGACATCCACATGGACACATCAATGTATTTGTTAATACAATTATTATAAATTGCTCTCTGCTGGAGAGTAGAGTGGATATGACAACAGGGGTTAACTAATAACACAGGAGGATATGTTTGAGTGTCATCTGCTGCATAGTAAACACCCTTTTCATTAGCCTAGTACTAAAGGAGCTATTCATTTTGCTATGGTCATACAGATTTCTTGTGGACATAAAGTATTGCAAAATATTTTAAAATGGGTACAGTGTTTCTATGCTACTTATGTGTTTATCATAAATACTCAGAGGGTGTCTCAGGGGGAGTTGGCATATGCAAAAAAGACAAATATAAGCAGCCACTAAACAAAAACTATTGTATATTACAGTTAATTAATCTTGTGTGTCCTAGGATGTGGCTGAGCCTTCTCTCTGGTTTGATCGGAGGAGCAGCTTTCCTCTTTGCTCTCTACCGCTGGGTGATCCCCACAGCTGTGCAGTATCATGGAGGACTGGCACTACTGTGGCATGATGTCATTGTGGAGCATGCTCTGGACACTTTGACCCGGACATCACGTCCTCAGGTGAGCTCTCTAAACAGATTTACAGTTCAGTCTTTGGTTAAAATTTTTTTTTCTATAGTATGTTGGTATTGTGATTCTCCCAGAACATGACAGTATTTCCCTTCCAGAGTTTCAAAATGAAATGACAGTGTGTGTCATCACTTTAATCTAGGCCTAATCATGTAACGTAATGTATGCCTCATCGTAGGTACAATACCAGCTGTCATTTCCCCTCTGAAATATCTAGCGTCTTCTGAAGGAAGTGCAGAGGAAAGCCACTGTAGGAGACCCCCAGAGTGTGATCACAGCCATCAACCACTTCTGCAAACGTAGAGAATGGGCCATGAATGTGGGGGATGAGAAAGGTGCTGTATGGATTAAATGTTCTTTGAATGGGTTATTGATAACCAGCTGAATGCAAAGTCCTTTTCATACTTAATCATCTTTATATCTACAGTCACCTCCAAAATTATTGGCACCCTTTATAAAGATGAGCAAAAAAGTCTGTATAAAATATATATATTATTTTATACAATTGCTCAGAGAAAGAGATTTTGTTTAACAAGTAAAAAAAAATGGCACCCATAAAGATTATTATTATAAATAAAATCAAACAAAATCAAATCTGCATTAACATTATAATTTCTTGAAGTTAATCTCAGTTTAAGGAACTGTATTGTGGCCTTCCATGGTTTCTTGTTTCACTGGGGTATCAAAATTAGGTAGCACGCATGTAAAATCCCAATGGGGAAATGCAAAGAACTCACAAATGAAAAGAGAAAAATGGTTGTTAAATTTCATAAATCAGGCAGTGGGTACAAAAAAACGACTTAAAAAACAAATATACCTCAGCACTATTAGGACAACAATTGAGAAGTTTAAAACCACTGGAACAGTGGTAAACTTGCCTGGAGTAGGACTCATGTGTATCTTGTCCCCACGCACTATGAGGAAGATGGTTCAGAAGACAAAGAAAAGTCCAAGAGCCACAGTTGGAGAATTACAGAACTTGTACGCATCTTGGGGTGACCAAGTCTCCAATTCGACAGTTACACGCCACTTTTAGGCCAGTAGGCTAGTTGGAAGGGTTGCCATAAAAAAGCCTTAATTGAGATCAACTAACAAATGTAACAATTTGGAACCGGGTGCTATGGTGAGATGAGAGACAACTTTTTTTTTTACTTGTTAAACAAAATATTTTTCTCAAGCAATTGTAGTAGTATATAACAATACATATATATTTGTTTTATTATATACAGTCTTTTTTGCTTATCTTCATCAAGGGTGCTAATCATTTTGGAGGTTAATGTCTATTTTTTTCAGTCTCGTTGTATGGTTATTGGATAGAGAGAGGTAGTGCTAGAAGAGCAGTAGGCTGCAGCAGTATATACCGTATGTGTTCCAGAGGCAAAGGCTTAGACTGCTAGACCACCCCAGGCCACATGTCTACCTGGTCTTGACTCAGGCCACATCTTTGTGTGTGTGTGTGTGTGTGTGTGTGTGTGTTCATTCATTCATTCATTCATTACAGGCTCCATTCTGGACTCGGTGGTCAACAAAGTGAGTCCAGTTACTGTCTTGGAGTTAGGCTCTTACTGTGGATAGTCAACAGTGTGAATAGCTCGCCTATTACCCCCTGGCGTCAGTGTCATTACCTTGGAGTTCAACCCAGATTATTCTGCCATTGCTCGTCAAGTCATCAGATGGTCAGGACTGGAGGAGAAGGTAAAAGGAGAATGGGATGGATTAACATAATTAGATGATGATGAACGGGATGTACATTCCTGTAAATATGGGTGGGTTGTAGATATTACAACATACAGGTCAATTGTAGCTCAGAAGCTTAGATGAGATCTCAATACTGTTGTCCAGGTGCAGCTAGTGGAGGGAGCTTGGATCCCTCGGATGAAGGAGCATTTCGGGGTCCAGGCGTTTTCTTGGACCACTGGAAAGGTCGCTACATTCCTGACACAAAACTGCTGGAGGTATGTAAGATAACTAATTTGACCGTCCTGTGATTATAGGGAACCATTGATAGTCTTACACTCTTAAATTGATATGATCAATCAAAACGATGATCAATCTCTCTCTTTCTCCCTCTTTCTCCCATTCCCCCAACTCTATCCTCCTATCTCCTTCTCTTTCTAGGAGTGTGGTCTCATACAGAAAGGCACAGTGATGCTGGCAGACAATGTCATCTGTCCAGGAACCCCTGACTATCTGGAGTACGTCCGCAACCGCTCTCGCTACAACAGCCACTACTACAGACCCCACCTGGAGTACACTAAAGCACGGCCTGGAGAAGTCTGTGTTCTTAGGGTACTAGCCAAACAGTGAGCCTCTTGCATTAAAACACTATAACTCTCTCGATAAAACATTTTTTGTTAGTTTCAATTTAGTGCCGCCTTATATCTTAGTTATGACATGCTGTAACTTACTGTGCTAAGCATTTCTTTACCTGTAGAACTGATGTTATCTAGAGTAAACATATATATTTGAAAAACTATTTCTACTTGTGTTTAGACATTGTCACAATACTGTCTTGCTATGCAAATTATGAAAATACCATCAGTTTTACAGCTGCAGAATTACAGTAGTGTGATGTCTTTTTCAAACATGGATTTAATACACTAGGTGGCAGTAGTGTGCCTTTTTAGAGATTCAATCAACTGAAAAGCAGCATGCAGTGGTCCCGTCATAACTTCATAGCATTTATAGCCTTCTTTCCGGTTTAGGCAGACAGAAAATGGTTTAAAGTCTTACACCATATCTAGCAACTTAAAATATTTTATGACACTATCAGATCTACATTGAGTTATTATAGGTTCTGTGAAAAAGGTCTATATTGCATTGCTTTAAACTAATTTTATAGATTAAAATCTTTGATTTGATCAAATCCAATGGGTATCAAACAGGTATAAACTTAAGCCAGATATTAACATTACTGATTAATGTGACTTATCCTGGAGATGCTATAGAAAATTATCGCATCTATACAGTACAGAAACAGATGCACCTTTATAATTTGCGTGTGATTGTGAATCACAGTATTGTTTCAGTTGATAGTTGGTAGAATATGTCCCTTACATGATATTCTACATGTGAATTAACAGGTGTGTATGAGAATGTGTGAATCAAATCAATGCCTTTCTAATCTCCCCTGCAAGTGACGGAGTGACGGTGTTCCATCATAACAGGGGGAGGGACTACATATAGTACAGCTGCATAAAAATATATAGGCTAGTCCACCTAGGGATTTCTTCACAGACGCCCGCATGATAATCCCAATCTGTGGCCATTAGTGCACTGAGAGAGAAGAGGGTTCGGGAGAGAGAGAGGGAGGGGGTCAACAGAGAGAGGGGGAGTGACAGAGAGAAACAGAGAGTGAGAGGGGGAGAGCTTTTAAGGGATTTGGCAGTGATTTGTAGAATCTCAGTGGCGTAATGTGCTTTTTCTACTTTTTCTACTGATTTAGACATGATGCTATACACTGAAGCCTCGAAAGCCAACGTTTTCAATACGTTTTTATGAACTAAAACCCATGTTTTTATGTTATTGAACGATTTGAATCCATTACAGTTATTTTGGGAAAATAAATATAATATCTGAGATGTTAATAGATTTACTTTTTGCTAAAACAACGAAGAAACCGACACTGAATATCATCACATATTACATATGGGAATAGGCCTGTTTGGGAATGATGGAGTGATGGTCAAATCAAGACTGGTCCAAATGGAATGCTCAGGTAAGCAGTCAATTCTTATATTTATGTACAAATATGTGCCATATCACTATTTCAATGCCTTGCAGAATTTCTGTAGACTTCAGGCCAGTATCCAACACAGTTTTTTCATTGTTTGCACAATATTGATATGTGCATCAAATGATAGCATGTGATGTTTGGTTGGATGATAATCATACAACTAAGATACAACTCTGTTTTGCAACAACAAAAAGTTTAAAGGTTTAATTATACTCTGTGGAACATCAAATTTGCATAACAATATTATTGTAATTCCAATATCTTTAGCCGGTTATGTCTTACTGCAGTTGGCTAAATCAGGGTCACACAGAATTGGATTCCTATATTACACTTTGTATATATCACAGAAGACTGAAATATAACAAAACCGTTTAAATTAACATAGAAACACCAGATTTTTGGCAGCTTCAAAAAATAAAAGTTGATTAATTATGAAAAATTATGAACAATATAACATTCCACCCATGAGGCCACTCGGTCATTTGACTGCAGGAAATGGGTACACCAAATATTTTACACATTTTCAGTACTGTCATAACTTATTCGGATCTCCCCTCACATAGTAAAAATGTAAGAAAGTAAGCTGGATAGGCAGTCAAACTGTGAACTATATTTCAGTGTATATATATTCTTAGCTTCATATCGGGATGCAATTCCTTGTTCTTTACACATATGTTTATCTTGAACATGCCCCTTAATTCTTCTATTTCTCACCCCCATGTTTCATTAAATCTAAACAGTATTACAGAACATAATAAAAACAACATAAAACACATATACGGTATCTGTGCCTTTTAGGTGCACCTGTGTAATGATCATGCTGTTTAATCAGCTTCTTGATATGCCACACCTGTCAGGTGGATGGATTATCTTGGCAAATGAGAAATGCTCACTATCAGGGATGTAAACAAATGTTAGCACAAAAGTTTCGATAAATAAGCTTTTTGTGTGTATGGAACATTTCTGGGATATTTTATTTCAGCTCATGAAACACGGGACCAACACTTTACATGTTGCATTCATATTTTTGTTCAGTATACATGCCAATGATGTCAAGACAGTGTATAGTAACTTCTGCTGCCATGGTTAGAGCATTTGCAGATCAATTTGTATGATAAACAGTTACTTGACTCATGCAGTGTTAATTTAAAATGTATGTAATGAAAGCTATACAGATGTACAGTTGAAGTCGGAAGTTTACATACACCTTAGCCAAAGACATTTGAACTCAGTTTTTCACAATTCCTGACATTTCATCCTAGTAAGAATTCCCTGTCTTAGGTCAGTTAGGATCACCACTTTATTTTGTGAATGTGAAATGTCAGAATAATAGTAAAGATAATTATTTATTTCACCTTTTATTTCTTTCATCACATTCCCAGTGGGTCAGAAGTGTACATACACTCTATTAGTATCTGGTAGCATTGACTTTAAATTGTTTAACTTGTGTCAAATGTTTCGGGTAGCCTTCCACAAGCTTCCCACAATAAGTTGGGTGAATTTTGTCCCATTCTTCCTGACAGAGCTGGTATAACTGAGTCAAGTTTGTAGGCCTCCTTGCTCGCACACGCTTTTTCAGTTCTGCCCACAAATTTTCTATAGGATTGAGGTCAGGGCTTTGTGATGGCCACTCCAATACCTTGACTTTGTTGTCCTTAAGCCATTTTGCCACAACTTTGGAAGTATGCTTGGGGTCATTGTCCACTTGGAAGACCCATTTGTCCCCATGTGCAGTTGCAAACCGTAGTCTGGCTTTTTTATGGCGGTTTTGGAGCAATGGCTTCTTTGCTGAGCGGCCTTTCAGGTTATGTCGATATAGGACTTGTTTTACTGTGGATATAGATACTTTTGTACCTGTTTCCTCCAGCATCTTCACAAGGTTCTTTGCTGTTGTTCTGGGATTGATTTGCACTTTTCGCACTAAAGTACGTTCATCTCTAAGAGACAGAACGCGTCTCCTTCCTGAGCGGTATGACGGCTGTGTGGTCCCATGGTGTTTATACTTGCGTCCTATTGTTTGTACAGATGAACGTGGTACCTTCAGGCATTTGGAAATTGCTCCCAAGAATGAACCAGACTTGTGCAGGTCTACAATTTTTTTCTGAGGTCTTGGCTGATTTCTTTTGATTTTCCCATGATGTCAAGCAAAGAGGCTCTGAGTTTGAAGGTAGGCCTTGAAATACATCCACAGGCACACCTCCAATTGACTCAAATGATGTCAATTAGCCTATCAGAAGCTTCTAGAGCCATGACATAATTTTCTGGAATTTTCCAAGCTGTTTAAAGGCACTGTCAACTTAGTGTATGTAAACTTCTGACCCACTGGAATTGTGATACAATGAATTATAAGTGAAATAATCTGTCTGTAAACAATTGTTGGAAAAATTACTTGTGTCATGCACAAAGTAGATGTCCAAACCGACTGGCCAAAACTAGTTTAACACGAAATTTGTGGAGTGGTTGAAAAACGAGTTTTAATGACTCCAACCTAAGTGTATGTAAACTTCCGACTTCAACTGTATATAACTTAAACAAAGACCAACATGTCCTCATTAAACTGTTCACAGGTATCAAAGGTAGAGGGGGGAGCCTGGTACTTTAACACTGGATACAGGAACCTTTGATGGCCAAAATCATGACATCACAGTGTCACAAATCACAGTCCTGCTGTGGGTTTGGTCCACCGTTTGGATGTCATGTAACAACATTTCCCAGGTTACTCTTAATGTTGTTTCTGGGTCTAAGTCCAGAGACATGGGCTCAGCAGGGCACACAACCACACTCCATCAAGATTGAGGGGGACATCACCCTGGGTGGCCTGTTCCCAGTGCACTCCCGTGGGCCAGCCGGTGTGCCCTGTGGGGAGATCAAGCGGGAGAAAGGTATCCACCGTATGGAGGCCATGCTGTATGCCCTGGATCAGATCAACAGTGACCCTGACCTCCTGCCTAACATCACCCTGGGGGCCAGAATCCTGGACACCTGTTCTAGAGACACCTACGCCCTGGAGCAGTCGCTCACCTTCGTCCAGGCCCTCATCCAAAAGGATAACTCGGACGTGCGCTGCTCCAATGGCGAGCCACCCATCATTCCCAAACCGGAGAGGGTGGTCGGAGTAATCGGGGCATCAGGCAGCTCAGTGTCCATCATGGTGGCCAACGTGCTGAGACTCTTTGCGGTGAGACTCCTTCTTGTGCTGTGCATTGCCAGCCCTCACTGTACTATATTCCCATGCTACATCCTCATCCTCATACGTGTATATATATTCTTCATCAGAGTTAAAGGCCCAGTGCAGTCAAAAACTTGATTTTCCTGTGTTTTATATATATTTCCACACTGAGGTTGGAATATTGTGAAAATTATGATAATTCCCTTAGTGTAAGAACTGTTTGAAAAAACTGCCTGAAATTTCTTCCTGGTTTGGTGGGAAGGAGTGTTGGCCTTCCAAGGTGACATCACCATGCAGTTAATATACCAATAAGAAAGAGAGCTCCAAACCTCTGCCAAAGCAGCACATTTTCAGTTTTTCCCTCCCCACTCAAACCACTCCCACACAATCTTAGCTAAATTCTTTCTTGAGAAATTAAAGCTATTTTTGTTTCTTTTTGGCCATTTTAATTAAAAACAATCAAGTTACTTAATTGTTACCTAGAAATTATTTTATATTGAGATACAAACAGCTACATTGGACCTTTAATATATCTTTACATGATGTAATGTGTGTGGCAATTGATTTAAATCAAATTACACATTGAACTAACGTCTGTGCCCAGTGGGATGTAGCAGTAGGGTATGACGTCTATGGAAAGTGAACCCATGTTCTGAGCCGCGAATAGGTTTTCCTGACGAATCAGCTGTGAACTCACACCCGACACTTTCCTCAACTGTTTCATTTCACACAAACTCAATATGAGATACACTGCTGATTGCTGTAACGGGACACTGAGGCTGCCTATTTAGTGACATGACTCATTAATGACCCACTAGTAATCTAGAAATGTCGCTGTTAAAACGAGCCATTTCAACTAGGTTAAATAATCTTCAGGTTCAAGAAGCTAAGCATCTACCATCTCTAGTCCTCTGTCACTAGTTAATTCTCTTTATGGAGAGCTATTAGTTGGGAACCAAGGAGTCAGCTTGCATATCGTGAAGATGTTAACTACAGAATTATAGATCCCATCCTCCATTAAGCCCCTCAGCAGCTCAGGACCCAGTCTGAAAATAGAGCATCATGACAGAGGGATGACATTGGTTCTACGATATCAGCAACTTTCTAACCGGTGTTCTGCAGATTTAACTAAATGGTGGGCTTGTCCTGTATGTATGTACTCAGGGATGGAAATTAAGTCAGCCCGCTAGCCAGAGGATAGTATTTTTTTAAACCAGGTGTCCAACTAGCCTGCTGGCTAGAGAAACTGTGTTTTCAAATATTGCAGGCACAGATTTTGGACCTGGGCTACTTAGAAATGTGGTCTACTAGCTGTCCAGTGCCCCAAATCCTTAAGTTCCATCCCATAATGTACTGTTCTAGAGTTTGCACAGTTACTCAGATCGAGTCTGATGTGTGATGTCCTCATTCTGATTTAATACGCATAGTATCACCTCTATCTAATAATTTTCATGATTTAATATAATTGTTCACTCATTTTAATCACATTACATAATATTCTAACATGACATCTGAACTACATGTTTTCTGTGGTATTTATTAAATGTTTGAGTTCTCCTGGTCTTGAGAGTGAATTGTAAGAGCTCTGGGAAGGGTAAGGTTTCTCTATAGGGTTGAGGTTAGAGATCCCTGTAAATGTCATTGAACTCAACACACATGGCACTGACAATATAAATGGCACGGCCAAATAGCCTGTTAGGGTGCAACATAGCAGAACAGTCTATTTTTTGATAGACTGTCTGACAGCTATAATCAATTGATTTTTGAAGATAATTGATGTCATCCTTGTCTTTTCGTTTAAAGGAGGCTTAATGTTGTTTTAGGAATTAGTGTTAGAATGTAAATATTGGAAATTAATGTTACTATTGATGTTATCATTGGTCACATCAATGTTTGGTGTATTGAATTTCACTCTCCCCAACAGAAGATTATATAGTAGGAGCCATATATGGCATTCATACAGATGTGGGATCTTAACTTGAGCCAGTTTACAACAGCAAGAAAATAATCATGCAGCAACAGGAAATGTGAATTATTATGTGGATTATAATTAATGGACATTTTTGTAGGGGTTGATATATTTTTCGTTTTGGGAAAATCAAGTCTGAAATTTTCAAAGTGGAAATTACAACTTTCAGAAGCCTATTTAAACTTTAAATACACTACAATGTTAAAATGTCCTGCAGGAAAGTTCACATGCAACAGGGTGATCAAATTAAGATCTCAGATCTGTATCAGAGTAATATATGAATGTTCCCACTAGAGGGAAAGGGTGAAAGTAAAGCAACAAATTTAAGCTGCATGTGGCCATCAGAATGAAATATATTGTATGGCTTACAGCTGAGAAATGGTAACCTTGTCTCTTGATCTCTGTCTCTCTCCCCCTGTGCTTAATGTAATTTGACTAAAACCCATATAATCCTTCCAGATAGTCTGTGAAATGGTTCTCTCCCTCTTCTCTCCTTCTCCCTTCACAACCCCTTGTGTCTACCTTTCTCTCCTCATCCCTCTAAAGAACCTATCATTAAACCATGGGCAGGCATTAGTGGAGTCAGAGCCAAGACCACTCACATAAACTGTATATTAAGGAAGTAGCACACCAGTAAATTAATCTTCTCATCAACTATTTTTCCAAACGAATGCTTTTTCTGCGGTGAAACGTATCATCTGTATTTTACCATGACGTTGGCTTTTATGGCCAACACAGACCAGTAGTTAAAGCTGTAGCAATATTACACTGTATGAATGTTCCAGTGGATTACATTGGCTGAACAAGTGAGAACTATTCAGCACCCTCCATTATAGTGTTTTTTTGGGACAAAATGCCTGGCAATGTGTCATCATAAGGTATTATGTTGTTTGTTTACCAACTGTGTGTATGATTTATCCAGACGAAGATTGATCTGATAAATGACACATGGTGTCTGGTGCTACAGAGAAAAGCCCACATGGTTCAGTAACTTTTCAACATCCAGTAACCTTCCTTTTGAATCTAATGATTGTCTCTGGTCTCTTCTTAAATTTCAGCACATGCAGCCATTAACATCATGTAACATCTGTATCTTTCAGATCCCCCAGATTAGTTATGCGTCCACGGCTCCAGAGCTGAGTGACAAAAGCCGTTATGAGTTCTTTTCCCGTGTGGTCCCTCCTGACTCCTACCAGGCCCAGGCCATGGTGGACATCGTCAAGGCTATGGGGTGGAACTACGTATCTACACTGGCCTCAGAAGGAAACTACGGAGAGAGCGGCGTCGATGCCTTCCTCCAGATATCTCGAGAGGCAGGTTTGTACTGAATTTAGTGGTAAATTGACATTTTCTGATGTAGCCTAACCATGGCCATCATGGTGTTGCAATTGATGGTACTGTATGGGGAGGATATGACATCCTATGGAGAAACACCTTGATGGTACTGTATGAGGAGGATATGACGTCCTATGGAGAAACACCTTGATGGTACTGTATGAGGAGGATATGACGTCCTATGGAGAAACACCTTGATGGTACTGTATGGGGAGGATATGACGTCCTATGGAGAAACACCTTGATGGTACTGTATGGGGAGGATATGACGTCCTATGGAGAAACACCTTGATGGTACTGTATGAGGAGGATATGACGTCCTATGGAGAAACACCTTGATGGTACTGTGTGGGGAGGATATGACGTCCTATGGAGAAACACCTTGATGGTACTGTATGAGAAGGATATGACGTCCTATGGAGAAACACCTTGATGGTACTGTATGGGGAGGATATGACGTCCTATGGAGAAACACCTTGATGGTACTGTTTGGGGAGGATATGACGTCCAATGGAGAAACACCTTGATGGTTTGGATCTTGTGTCTTTCTTCTCCCTTATTCAGGAGGTCTATGCATCGCCCAATCCATTAAAATCCCCAGAGAGCCCAAACCAGGGGGCTTTGATAAGATCATCAAGAGACTAATGGAGACCTCTAATGCTCGTGGGGTCATCATCTTTGCCAATGAGGACGACATCAGGTGAGTGGTAACTTAGTAGTAACTTTTCCTTTCTTTTCCTTTCCTTAGGAAGGTTGTCACATAACCACCATGCTACTTGTTCTCTAAGCTCTACAGTACCATGTTCTTATAGAGTCTAGAGCTACTAAGGACCAGTGTGCTAATGCCTTACCACCACTTCTCACAGACGTGTCTTAGAGGCAGCAAAGAGGGCCAACCTGACGGGTCACTTCCTTTTTGTGGGCTCTGACAGCTGGGGGGCCAAGAGCTCGCCCATCCTGGACCAGGAGGATATGGCTGAGGGGGCTGTCACCATCCTCCCTAAGAGGGCCTCCATCGACGGTAAGGAAAACATATGGAAAAGGTATTGCAGAGATACATTATATTTTGGTATTCAGTATGACTATAACTTCAGTGGGTGATGGGAAAGTCTTAAACATTTAGTGATAGTGATGCTCTGTTTGTCCTCTGTTGGTTCTTTGCCCAGGGTTCGACAACTACTTCACCTCGAGATCTCTGGAAAACAACAGAAGGAACATCTGGTTTGCTGAATACTGGGAGGACGACTTCAAATGTAAACTGACCCGACCAGGTATCAAGTATGACCTTGGTAGGAGAAAATGTACAGGTAGGAGAAGAGGTTATTTCTGACATATTTTATATCTCAAATCAGCAGATTTATTTACAGGCCACACTGGCTTTAACCATTGTATGCCACCCTTCCTCCCTTCTTCAGGTGAAGAGAGAATCGCTCAGGAATCTCAGTACGAGCAGGAAGGGAAGGTACAGTTTGTGATTGACGCGGTGTATGTCATGGCCCATGCCTTACACAGCATGCACCTGGACCTCTGTCCGGGCTCCATGGGCGTCTGTGAGAAGATGGACCCAGTGGAAGGGAGTAAGCTGCTCCAATACATTCGCTCAGTCAACTTTAATGGTGAGTTGGAAATGTAGGGAGCACGGGTTGTTAAAGGTCAGTTTTTAGCACAATGTCAAATAATTTCTGGATAACAATTAAGTACAAAAATGTCTTCTTAGCAAAGGGAAATTTCTCAAGCACAACTTTTGCTAGGACTGTCTGGGAGTGGTTTGAGTAGTCTATTAACTAATTTAGTGCATGATGATGTCACCATGGAAGGCCAAAACTCCATCCCACCAAAACAGGTAGAGATTTCAGGCAGGTGGTAATTTCCAACAGTTCTTAGGGTCTTGAGGAATTCCATTGGAGCAGCAATCAAAGGTCTTGGAACATTCTATAAACTTTGTTTAAATCAAGTTTAAAAAAATACATTTTCCATCCTGACTTTTCTTTTTGTTGTTGCTGTCGAATTAGAATATATTCTTGATAAATTAAATGATAAAAAAATTGGTTAGAAAGTGTATAGAGAAAATGCACAAACCAGTTGAATCAATGTTGTGTCAACGTAATTTGTCAACGTATTGTGACGTGGAATCTACATAGAAAATACATTGGATTTGAAAGAAGTTATCAACTGTTGTTTTGAGGGTGAAATTTCAACCACAGGATTGTGTCATCATTGTAACAAATTTTCAACATAGACAAACCTTCTATAAAGTACACTACAAGACCAAAAGTATGTGGTCACCTGCTCGTCGAACATCTCATTCCAAAATCATGGGCATTAATATGGATTTGGTCCCCCCCTTTGCTGCTATCTTCTGGGAAGGCTTTCCACTAGATGTTGCAACATTGGTTGATGCTTATTTATAAAACCCTCTTAGGCCTCACTCCCCCCTATCTGAGATACCTACTACAGCCCTCATCCTCCACATACAACACCCGTTCTGCCAATCACATTCTGTTAAAGGTCCCCAAAGCACACACATCCCTGGGTCGCTCCTCTTTTCAGTTCGCTGCAACTGTAACGAGCTGCCAAAAACACTCAAACTGGACAGTTTTATCTCAATCTCATCATTCAAAGACTCAATCATGGACACTTACTGACAGTTGTGGCTGCTTCTCGTGATGTATTGTTGTCTCTACGTTCTTGCTTTTGTGCTGTTGTCTGTGCCCAATAATGATTGCACCATGTTTTGTGCTGCTACCATATTGTGCTGCTTCCATGTTATGTTGCTATCTTCTTGTTGTGATGTGGTGTTGGTAGCATGTTGTGTTGTCATGTGTTTCTGCCATGCTATGTTGTTGTCTTAGATCTCTCTTTATGTAGTGTTGTGGTGTCCCTCTTGTCATGATGTGTGTTTTTGTCTTATATTTTTATTTTATCCCAGCCCCCTTCTTCGCAGGAAGCCTTTTGCTTTTTGGTAGGCCGTTATTGTAAATAAGAATTTGTTCTTAACTGAATTACCTAGTTAATAAAAGGTTAAATAAAATATAAAACATTTAATTGCTGTGTGGACTTGCTTCCATTCAGCCACAAGAGGGCACTGATGTTGGGCGATTAGGCCTGGCTCGCAGTTGGCGTTCCAATTCATCCCAAAGGTGTTCGATGGGGTTGAGGCCAGGGCTCTGCAGGCCAGTCAAGTTCTTCCACATCGATCTTGACAAACCATTTCTGTATGGACCTCACTTTGTGCAGGGGGGCATTGTCATGCTGAAACAGGAAAGGGCCTTCCCCAAACTCTTGCCACAAAGTTGGAAGCACAGAATCATCTAGAATGTCATTGTATGCTGTAGCCTGACCTTTGAAAAACAGCCCCAGACCATTATTCCTCCTCCACCAAACTGGCACTATGCACTGGGGCAGGTAGCGTTCTCCTGGCATCCGCCAAACACAGATTCGTCCGTCAGACTGCAGGGAACGCATTTCCACTGCTCCAGAGTCCAATGGCGGCGAGCTTTACACCACTCCAGCTGACGCTTGGTATTGCGCATGGTAATCCTAGGCTTGTGTGCGGCTGCTGGGACATTGAAACCCATTTCATGAAACACCTGATGAATAGTTACTTCCAGAGGCAGTTTGGAACTTGGTAGTGAGTGTTGCAGCCGAGGACAGATGATTTGTATGCGTTATTCGCTTCAGCACTCGGCGGTCCTGTTCTGTGAGCTTGTGTGGCCTACCACTTCGGGGCTGAGCCGTTGTTGCTCTTAAGATGATTCCACTTCACAATAACAGTACTTACCGGGGCGAACTGACTTGTTGAAAGTCACTGAGCTCTTCAGTAAGGCCATTCTACTGCCAGTGGTGTAAAGTACTTAAGTAAAAATACTTTAAAGTACTACTTAAGTAGTTTTGGGGGTATCTGTACTTTACTATTTATATTTTTGGCAACTTTTACTTCACTACATTCCTAAAGGAAATTATTTTGTGCCTCACCATGGTTCACTCCTGAACTACGAACGATAAAAACCGAGGGTCGCCGCCTAGAAAGACTATACAGGAAAACTGGACTTGTTGTCCACTCTTTGGCTTTTAAAGAACACTTGCTTAAGTACCGTACAGCCCTTAACGATGCAAGATCCTCTTATTTCACCTCTACCATTAGAAATGCAAAGTGCAGGCCCAAATCACTCTTTGCAATGGTTAGCAAACTCACAAATCCACCACAACATGTTATGTCGGGCTCTGTGGGGCTTGTAAATAGCTTTACAATTTTCTCTGACAAATTAAAGTCAATCACTGCATCCATCGCCAAAAACACTCTTCATCCAAGTGACTCAAATGTTCACTTAATAATAGCTGATTTTACTCATTCTACAAACTCTCTCTCTGCTTTCACTCTAACTACTCCAACTGCTATAAATGATCTAATTGTGAAGTCAAATTCCACATCCTGCCAACTTGATCCTACACCTACTGTTTTGCTTAAGTTGTGTGTCCCTGAGGTTGCACCCTTCATAACACATATGATTAACTGTAGTTTGGCGTCCGGCGTGGTTCCAGCAGATTTAAAAATGGCTGCGGTGACGCCCATTCTTAAAAAATCAGGCCTAGACCACCTAAACATGGAAAATTACAGACCAATATCCAACTTACCATTCTTAAGCAAAGTCCTTGAAAGGGTTGTTGCTTCGCAATTGCGATCACATTTGGATATAAACGGTCTTTTGAACCTTTTCAGTCTGGATTTCGCCCAGCTCATAGCACTGAAACTGCTCTTCTCCGGGTGGTTAACGACATTCTTTTGTCCATGGATGCAGGGCTGATAAACATCCTGATGCTTCTTGATTTAAGCGCTGCTTTTGACACAGTCTGCCATGAAATACTTATCTCTAGGCTTTCTGACATTGGTATCACTGGCTCTGCTCTTTCTTGGCTCATCTCCTACATTAGCGACAGAAAGTATTATATCACTATACAAGGGTTTAGATCTGCCACTGCTTCACTTACACAGGGTGTCCCTCAAGGTTCGGTTCTTGGCCCACTATTATTCATTATCTACATATATCCACTCGGTGATATCATACGCGAGCACGGACTTCAGTTCCATTGCTATGCTGATGATATTCAAATCTACCTCACCACCAGCTCTGATAGGTTATCTTTGCCTGACTCACTCACTGAATGTATCAGGGACATCAAGAAATGGATGTCCCTGAATTTCCTTAAACTGAATGATAATAAAACTGAGAAATTATTGATTGGTCCTGCTGCCTCAGCCAAAAGGATTGATCAGTCCTTTGATGTTGATGGAATCCACGTTAAGCCTTCGTCATTGATTCGTAACCTTGGTGTCTTATTCGATTCAACTCTATCTTTTGGCTCTCACATTTCTTCTCTTGTTAAAAACTATTTTTTCCATCTTCGTAATATTGCTCGTCTCCGATCTTCTCTCACTTTAGCTGATGCTGAAACTCTAATTCATGCATTAATCACTTCACGCTTGGACTATTGCAATGCCTTACTTCTTGGTCTTCCCAAAAACTTATTGCAAGATTACAGTATGTTCAAAACTCAGCAGCAAGAGTTCTCACCTCCACTAGGCGCTCTGCTCACATCACTCCTCTGCTTCATGACCTTCACTGGCTACCTGTGGCATCACGTATCCACTTTAAGGTATTGCTTCTAACTTTTAAAGCATTAAATGGTCTTGCTCCCAATATCTCTCTGACTTACTCTATCCTTACCGCCCTGCTCGGTCCCTTAGATCAGCTGAACTTGGTTTGTTGACCGTCCCTCGTTTCCGGTTGTCCACTGTAGGTGGGAGGTCATTTGGTGTTAATGCTCCTAAATTATGGAATTCACTACCTCTTACACTACGCAATACCTCATCCGTGGGTGCATTCAAGATCCAGTTGAAGACATATCTGTTTGACATGCATTTTGGGTAGTGTGTATCCTATGTGACTGCGATGTATGTGTGTGTGTTCTGAATGTATTGTAATGTGCAATGTAAAGCGACCTTGAGCTATGGAAAGGCGCTATATAAATAAAACTTCTTCTTCTATTTACTTTTTATTCCATACATTTTCCTTGACACCCAAAAGTTCTCGTTACATTCATGTCCTGGCCATAGAGAGCCCTCTGGACTCTCTATGGTGGTTTTGGTCAAGACGTGACTAGGGGGATTATTTGTTCTATCATTTGTATTTCTATGTTTTGGTTTTGTATGGTTCCCAATTAGAGGCAGCTGATTGTCGTTACCTCTAATTGGGGATCATACGTAAGTTGTTCCTTTTTCCACCTGTGTTTGTGGGTTATTGTTTTCTGTTAGTGCCTGTATGCGCTACGTTTATGTCTGATTAGTTGTTTCTTTATTGTTTTGTATATGTTCCACTTGCCAATAAAATTGTGGAACTCTATGCACGCTGCGCCTTGGTCCGTTTCTGAAGACAATCTTGACAGAAGGACAGGAAAATGGTCCAAATTACGTACTTATCAAGAGAACATCCCTGGTCATCCCCTGCCTCCTATCTGGCGGACTCACTAAACACAAATACTTCATTTGTAAATTAAATTTTAGTGTTGGTGTGTGCCCCTGGCTATCTGTAAAGAAAAAATGAAAATTGTGCCGTCTGGTTTGCTTAATATAAGTAATTTAAAATGATTTACAGTATACTTTTACTTTTGATACCTAAGTATATTTTAGCAATTACATTTACATTTGGTACTTAAGTATATTTAAAACCAAATACTTTTAGACTTACTCAAGTAAAATGTTACTGGGTGACTTTCCCTTCTGCTTGAGTCATTTTCTATGAAGGTATCTTTACTTTTACTCAAGTATGAAAATTGGGAACTTTTTCCACCACTGTCTACTGCCAATGTTTGTCTATGGAGATTTCATGGCTGTGTGATCTGTTGTATACACTTGTCAGCAACGGGTGTGGCTGATATAGCCGAATCCACTAATTTGAAGGGGTGTCCAAATACTTTTGTATATACAGTTGAAGTCGGAAGTTTACATACACCTCAGCCAAATACATTTATACTCAGTTTTTCACAATTCCTGACATGTAATCCTAGTAAAGATTCCCTGTCTTAGGTCAGTTAGGATCACCACTTTATTTGAAGAATGTGAAATGTGAGAAT
Organism: Brachymystax lenok tsinlingensis; assembly: GCA_030435695.1. Taxonomy (NCBI): domain Eukaryota; kingdom Metazoa; phylum Chordata; class Actinopteri; order Salmoniformes; family Salmonidae; genus Brachymystax; species Brachymystax lenok. The sequence continues at coordinate 19,540,624 of CM059797.1, read as the reverse complement.
AATAGTATAAAGAATGATTTATTTCAGCTTTTACTTCTTTCATCACATTCCCAGTGGGTCAGAAGTTTACATACACTCAATTAATATTTGGTAGCATTGCCTTTAAATTGTTTAACTTGGGTCAAACGTTTCGGTAGCCTTCCACAACCTTCTCACAATAAGTTGGGCGAATTTTGGCCCATTCCTCCTGACAGAGCTGGTGTAACTGAGTCAGGTCTGTAGGCCTCCTTGCTTGCACACGCTTTTTCAGTTTTGCCCACAAATTTTCTATAGGATTGAGGTCAGGGCTTTGTGATGGTCACTCCAATACCTTGACTTTGTTGTCCTTAAGCCATTTCCACAACTTTGGAACTATGCTTGGGGTCATTGTCCATTTGGAAGACCCATTTGCGACCAAGCTTTAACTTCCTGACCGATGTCTTGAGATGTTGCTTCAATATAGCCACATAATTTCCCTCCCTCATGATGCCATCTATTTTGTGAAGTGCACCAGTCCTTCCTGCAGCAAAGCACCCCCACAACATGATGCTGTCACCCCCGTGCTTCACGGTTGGGATGGTGTTCTTCGGCCTGCAAGCCTCCCCCTTTTTCCTCCAAACAAAACAATGGTCATTATGGCCAAACAGTTCTATTTTTGTTTCATCAGACCAGAGGATATTTCTCCAAAAAGTACGATCTTTGTCCCCATGTGCAGTTGCAAACCGTAGTCTGTTTTTTTTTTTTATGGCAGTTTTGGAGCAATGGCTTCATCCTTGCTGAGTGGCCTTTCAGGTTATTTTGATATAGGACTCGTTTTACTGTGGATATAGATACTTTTGTACCGGTTTCCTCCAGCATCTTCACAGGGTCCTTTGCTGTTGTTCTGGGATTGATTTGCACTTTTCGCACCAAAGTACGTTCATCTCAAGTAGACAGAACGCATCTCCTTCCTGAGCAGTTTGACGGCTGCGTGGTCCCATGGTGTTTATACTTGCGTACTATTGTTTGTACAGATGAACGTGGAACCTAAAGGCACAGTCAACTTAGTGTATGTAAACTTCTGACCCACTGGAGTTGTGAAACATTGAATTATAAGTGAAATAATCTGTCTGTAAACAATTGTTGGAAAAATTTGTTGTGTCATTCAGAATGTAGATGTCCTAACCGATTTGCCAAAACTATAGTTTGTTAACAAGAAATTTGTGGAGTGGTTGAAAAACGAGTTTAATGACTCCAACCTAAGTGTATGTAAACCTCCGACTTCAACTGTATAATCAAGTATGCTATTTAGGCCTATAAAGCATTTGCGAAGTCATCAACAGCTATTGTTTCAATTCAACCTAGAATTACACTAAAAATAGGCAATATATATAGGCCCTAAGGTTTCAAGCTTTGGTTGATTTCAAATGTAATGTTCAAGTTAATAATTAATATGTTGGATTCACATCTCCATTTCAACCAAAAATCTAAGTTAAAGAATAAGACAAAATCAAATCAAACTTTAAATGCACTTTAAATCATTTGATTTGATTTAGTCCTATTCTTTAACTTATTTTTGGGTGATATGGAAACATGAATCCGACAAACTGGAATTAAAGCCAGACTAAATCCGTGGCACAAAAGATACATCTCCTTTAAATGCTGATATTTTTATGCATTGACAACCAAACACAATTCAATATCACTTTTGCAATACAGTAAATAGCCTATGAACTTGTCGACAAATAAATCATATGTTGGATTTACGTCTCCAACTAAGCCCAAAAATCGAGTTAAAGAATAGGATTAAGCCAGAGGTTCAGATGGAACTGCCCAAGCGTTAGATACATCTCCTTTAAATTGTGATTTTTGGTTGGGTACAATTGGATTTGACTTTTATAATACAGTAAATAGCCTAAAGTTAAGGCTATCTTACAAACTAATGTATCAGTATTTATTCAACCTAAATTGAGGAACACATCCATGGCCACATTTTGAGGTTACTGTAACTATAAATGTTTTCTTTATGTTATCATAGAAAGTGTGCATGTTCAAGATAGCATGCAAAGATCCCAGGTCTGTGGAGATCTTCTCAATTGCTACATTAATCTGTGCAGAATCTTGAACAGTATTTATCACTAGCACTTTTAATGTAATCTCAACTGCAATCCAGGTAATTTAGTTGTGCTAATAGATGAAGCACAGTGATATAATACAAAACATCAGACTTTGTATTCCCATTGTAGACCTTTCCTACAGTCAAAGTACCAAATCACCCTCTAGTGGCCTCATGGGCCATTTTATATTTTTCATAATTTTGTAATTAATCAACATTATACAAAATAAAAAAACACTGAAAATAGGGTGTTTCTATGTCAAACTGTTTTGTTATATTTCAGTGTTCTGTGATTTATATAACGTGTAATATTGTGATACAGGTGTCTTCTTTTTTTTATGCCCATAATCATGTGTGTGAGGTGTATACTTTTGTTTAAAGTAGATTTGTTTAAGACTACCCAGAAACACTCTCTGTGACCCTGATTTAGCCTACTGCAGTAAAATGTTATTAACTTTGTTGTGCTTTTAAATGGTTGAAAGTGCAGTGATAATACATTTAGATGACAACTAAACCAAAATTCTGACATTGTTTTTCAATTGGAATTTGGTTGTGCTTTAAGATGGTTGAAAGCATAGTGATAACACATTGAGAATTCAACAACCTTCTGGAAGTCTTTCTGAGTGGGTGAATACATGTTGAAATCTCATTGATCACCTTCTCAACCAAATGTTACCCACATTTCCGCACTGCACTCTGCATTAGCCTTGGGATCTCTGCTAATGTACTAAGCCACAGTACACAGCACATCCCTTCAATGCACTCTTCTTCCCCAGGGCTGCCTCTCTTCTTTCTTCATACACAAGACACGCTCCTATTTTTAGCTCCTTCATAAAAAGAACAAAAAATTGTCACTGTTTGGAGTCCAAGGAGCTTTCTATGAAAGCACAGCTATTTCCTGTTCCCTCTTAGTGGATGACCTTTGTTTGTATAGAAAGCCCTCTCTGATTGAATGCCTGAATGGAACAGGCAAGAACAAGCTATAGTGTTAAGGCAACAGACCAGAGAGTACAGAAAGAATAGCATCATGTATGGAAAAGAACCCTCAGCAGGAAGAATCTTATGCTAAGCTTTGCCCTGATTGCATAAGACACAAGTCTTATAGGTTCACCTCCTCTAATGTTAAATATTTCTTTGGTCAAAGGTAAAGGCATTGCACCAGGGAACACTACTGACCCTTTACGGTGCATACAACATATTGCCCAATAGTGGGTAGCCCTGTTGAAATTCCTTACTCCTCTATCCAACAGGCAGTGCAGGGACTGGGGTCATGTTCAATGAGAATGGAGATGCTCCTGGTCGGTATGACATCTTCCAGTTCCAGCTCTCCAACACCACCAACCCTGGCTACCGGTGTATTGGCCAGTGGACAAACCATCTGCGACTCAATGTAAACATTTGTTTTGGCCTATTTAATTTAGCTATGTTGATGTTCACTTTATCAGTGTTGTTATCACTTGATGTTCTTCAGCACTGTTTCTGTCACTGTGTCTGTTTCTGTCTCTGTTTCTGTGGAAGGCTGAGGAGATGCAGTGGTCGGGTGGGGACAGTGCAGTCCCTGACTCGGTGTGCAGTTTCCCCTGTGAGCTAGGAGAGAGGAAGAAGATGGTGAAGGGTGTGCCCTGCTGCTGGCACTGCGAGCTGTGTGACGGATATCAGTACCAGCTGGATGAGCTAAACTGTGACATGTGTCCCTTCGACATGCGTCCCATGCCAAACCGGACAGGTTGCCGGTCCACACCCATTATCAAGCTGGAGTGGAGCTCCCCCTGGGCCATCATCCCTGTGTTCCTGGCTGTCTTGGGCATCTTAGCCACCTCTGGATGCATCATCACCTTCATCCGCTTTAACGACTCCCCAATCGTCCGGGCCTCCGGCCGGGAGCTCAGCTACGTTCTCCTGACAGGCATCTTCCTCATCTACCTCATCACCTTTCTCATGATCGCAGAGCCTAGCGCCCCAGTGTGTGCGTTCCGCAGACTGCTGCTGGGCCTGGGCATGTGTATTACCTACTCAGCTATGCTCACCAAGACCAACCGTATTTACCGTATCTTTGAGCAGGGCAAGAAAGCAGTCACGCCACCTCCGTTCATCAGCCCGGCTTCTCAGCTGATCATCACCTTTATACTCATTGGAGTGCAGGTGAGTGGTTTTCTGCCTCTCTCCTACTGCATGTGATGAAAATGAGGCAGTAATACAACAGTGTTTTTTGTTAACGACACAGGAAATGGTGTCTGGAATGGTATACAGTAGAATTAGCTCGAACTGCTGAACCATGGGCCACATCAATATTTTGCTAATTCTGTGTATATCCACAGTTACTTGGAGTTTTCATCTGGTTCGGAGTGGTGCCCCCACACACCATCATAGACTATGAGGAGCAGCACCCGCCCAACCCAGAGTTTGCACGTGGGGTCCTGAAATGTGACATGTCCGACCTGGCCCTGGTCCTCTGCTTGAGCTACAGTATCGTGCTGATGGTGACCTGCACTGTGTACGCCATCAAGAGCAGAGGGGTGCCAGAGACCTTCAACGAGGCGAAACCCATTGGCTTCACCATGTACACCACCTGCATCGTGTGGCTGGCCTTTGTGCCCATCTTCTTTGGCACAGCCCAGTCTACTGAGAAGGTTTGAAATTCAATGATATATTTACATAATTGCTGGTATTTACCCTGCGGGAAAGAAGTTCATTTTTGATGTGTTTAAAAAAAAAAAGAAACCCTAGAACTATGTTTTCTAGAATTGGTTCTAGAGCTAACTTCTCTTATCAAATCCTAGTTTGTTACCTGTCATAGCAGATCTTTCCATGATGCACTCACAGTATGTTCAGCATCCTCTTCATCGAATGACAGATGCCAATTTAGCTTGTGGCTTATTTCTATGTTTACAAAGCAGTGGAACAACAGTCAAGATTTAAAAGATGGAAGAATATTCAGACTAGTAGGGTGTGTTATTAAGAGTCAGTCAAACTGAAATGATCCAACCCCCAGGTGAATTAAAAGTATTTTACCCTCTGCAAATGGAAATGAAATTAATCAAAGATGGGGGAAATCAGAAATGAGGTCAGATGAGCTCAGGGACAAAATGGGTCTCTGAGAGACAACAAATACCCCATACATGCTTTTCAATTACACAGTTACTCATAGCTTAGAATGTCTAAATATAGCATCAATAACATTTAGTTGTCAGATCGCATTAGTTGCAGACAGTATTATAACAGTACAATAACAGTAAAACAGTGTTATTAGATGGGAATGCAGGGGTATTGATGCATTAGATTTTGAGAGGTACACAGAAAAGTGTCAACAATTGCAGGCTGATCATTAGGGAAGTGTGAATGGGAGGTGTTAGATTTGGGAGAGCACTGCAAACTTAGGTTTGGCTATGTTTTTACATTTTCTACTGACTTGCTTCAATGTGTGTTGTTTTGGTGTGGATGGTTGACTTGATTGCTGATGCAAATGATAAGAAAATAACTCTCTCTGGTCTGTATTGCCTTTGGGTCTCATTAGAACTGCTCTTTGTCATATTTCAATGCCACTTAGTTGCTGAGCCATACTGTGCCTAGCACTAGCCTGGGGTCAGTGATGTCATTAATATTAACGGATGTGAACGGTGCTCTCTGGTCATCCATGCGTTGCCACATCAGTGGTGGCCAGGTCATTGAGAGCCAATAAAAACCATAACAAAAAAGAGGAAAGCGAATATAGAAATAAAAATATATGTGGGTTATCCCCTCAGGATATTGTGCCATGTAGCTATTTCTTAATTCATGAGGTGTACTGCTTTTGAATTGTCAGTGCATCGGACTCAGACCACAAGTCTGGTCTCATTACTGTTGTTGCCAGACTGACAACAGAGGAACACCAAGATGATTAGGTAAAGAACCCATGAATAGAGCACCACTCCACAGTGTTTATAGTTACTGGGTTATAAATCATTCATCCCAGGCTAAAAACACAGCCGTCTCAAATCAAATCAAACTTTATTTGTCACATGCGCCGAATACAACACGTGTATACCTTACCGTGAAATTCTTATTTACAAGCCCTTAACCAACAGTGCAGTTCAAGAAGAGTTAAGAATAAATTTACCAAATAAACTTAAGTAAAAAGTAATAAAAAGTAACAATAGCATAACAATAACGAGGCTATATACAGGGGGTACCGGTACCGAGTCAGTGTGGGGGGTACAGGTTAGTTGAGTAATTTGTACATGTAAGTAGGGGTGAAGTGACTATGCATAGATAATAAACAGCGAGTAGCAGCAGTGTAAAAAATAAATGGGGGGTCAACGTAAATAGTCCGGTGGCCATTTGATTAATTGTTTAGCAGTCTTATGGCTTGGGGGTAGAAGCTGTAAAGGAGCCTTTTGGTCCTAGACTTGGCGCTCCCGGTACCACTTGCCGTGCGGTAGCAGAGAAAACAGTCTCTGACAATTTGATGGGCTTTCCTCTGACACCGCCTATTATATACGTCCTGGATGGCAGGAAGCTTGGCCCCAGTGATGTACTGGGACGTACGCACAACCCTCTGTAGCGTCTTACGGTCAGATGCCGAGCAGTTGCCATACCAGGCGGTGATTCAACCGGTCAGGATGCTCTCGATGTAGAAATGTTTGAGGATCTGGAGACCCATGCCGAATCGTTTCAATCTCCTGAGGGGGAAAGGTTTTGTTGTGTCCTCTTCACTTGGTGTGTTTGGACCATGATAGTTCGTTGGTGATGTGGACACCAAGGAACTTGAAGCTCTCGACCCGCTCCACTACAGCCCCGTTGATGTTAATGGGGGCCTGTTCGGCCAGCCTTTTCCTGTAGTCCACGATCAGCTCCTTTGTCTTGCTCACATTGAGGGAGAGGTTGTTTTCTTGGCACCACACTGCCAGTTCTCTGACCTCCTCCCTATAGGCTGTCTCATCGTTGTTGGGGATCAGGCCTACTACTATTGTCATCAGCAAACTTAATGATGGTGTTGGAGTCGTGTTTGTCCACGCAGTCGTGGGTGAACAGGGAGTACAGGAGGAGACTAAGTACACACCCCTGAGGGGCCCCAGTGTTGAGCATCAGCGTGGCAGATGTGTTGTTGCCTACCCTTACCACCTGGGGGCGGCCCGTCAGGAAGTCCAGGATCCAGTTGCAGAGGGAGGTGTTTAGGCCCAGTGTCCTTAACTTAGTGATGAGCTTCGTGGGCACTATGGGGTTGAACACTGAGCTGTAGTCAATGAACAGCATTCTCACATATGTGTTATTTTTGTCCAGATTGGAAAGGGTAGTGTGGAGTGCGATTGAGATTGCGTCATCTGTGGATCTGTTGGGGCTGTATGCGGATTGGAGTAGGTCTATGGTATCCGGGAGGATGCTGTTGATGTGAGCCATGACCAGCCTTTCAAAGCACTTCATGGCTATCGACATGAGTGCTACGGGGCGGTAATCATTTAGGCAGGTTACCTTGGCTTCCTTGGGCACAGGGACTATGGTGGTCTGCTTGAAACATGTAGGTTTTACAGACTCTGTCAGGGAGAGCTTGAAAATGTCAGTGAAGACACTTGACAGTTGGTCTGCTCATGCTTTGAGTACATGTCCTGGTAATCCGTCTGGCCCCGCAGCTTGTTGACCTGTTTAAAGGTCTTGCTCACATCGGCTACCGAGAGCATTATCACACAGTCATCCAGAACAGCTCCTGAACATTCAGATGAAGAAACAAGGTCTGTATGATGTGTGTGCCTCTGATGTCCTTGCCGTGTCTGAATCCTGGTTTAGGAAGGCCACTAATAATTCTGAGATTTCCATACCCAACTACAACATTTTCCGCCAAGACAGAACTGCCAAAGGGGGAGGAGTTGCAATCTACTGCAGAGATCTGTCATACTTTCCAGGTCTATGCCCAAACAGTTCGAACTTCTAATTTTAAAAATTAATCTCTCCAGAAATAAGTCTCTCACTGTTGCCGCCTGTTATAGACCCCCCTCAGCTCCCAGCTGTGCCCTGGATACTATATGCGAATTGATTGCCCCCCATCTACCTTCAGAGTTCGTTCTGTTAGGTGACCTAAACTGGGATATGCTTAACACCCGTCAGTCCTACAATCTAAGCTAGATGCCCTCAATCTCATACAAATCATCAAGGAACCCACCAGGTACAATCCTAAATCTGTAAACATGGGCATCCTCATAGATATTATCCTGACCAACTTGCCCTCCAAATCCCCCTCTGCTGTTTTCAATCAGGATCTCAGCGACCGCTGCCTCATTGCCTGCATCCACTATGGGTCCGCGGTCAAACGACCACCCCTTATCACTGTCAAACGCTCCCTAAAACACTTCTGCGAGCAGGCCTTTCTAACCGACCTGGCCCGGGTATCCTGGAAGGATATTGACCTCATCCCGTCAGTCGAGGATGCCTGGTTGTTCTTTAAAAGCAACTTCCTCACCATCTTAAATAAGCATGCCCCTTTCAAAAAATGTAGAACTAAGAACAGATACAGCCCTTGGTTCACTCCAGACCTGACTGCCCTTGACCAACACAAAAACATCCTGTGGCGAACTACTATAGCATCGAATAGTCCCCGCGATATGCAACTGTTCAGGGAAGTTAGGAACCAATACACGCAGTCAGTCAGGAAAGCAAAGGCTAGCTTTTTCAAACAGAAATGTGCGTCCTGTAGCTCTAACTCCAAAAAGTTTTGGAGAACAACAGCACCTCCTCCCAGCTGCCCACTGCACTGAGGCTATGTAACACGGTCACCACTGATAGATCCATGATAATCGAACATTTTAACAAGCATTTCTCTGCGGCTGGCCATGCTTTCCTCCTGGCTACCCCAATCCCGGCCAACAGCTCCGCAGCTACTTGTCCGAGCCTCCCCAGCTTCTCCTTCACCCAAATCCAGATAGCATATGTTCTGAAAGAGCTGCAAAACCTGGACCCGTACAAAACAGCTGGGCTAGACAATCTGGACCCTTTCTTTCTAAAACTATCCGCCGCCATTGTTGCAACCCCTATTACCAGTCTGCTCAACCTCTCTTTCGAGTCGTCCGAGATCCCTAAATATTGGAAAGCTGCCGCGGTCATCCCCCTCTTTAAAGGGGGTGACACTCTAGACCCAAATTGCTATAGACCTATATCCATCCTGCTCTGCCTCTCTAAAGTATTCGAAGGCCTAGTTAACAAACAGATCACTGACCACTTCGAATCCCACCATACCTTCTCCGCTGTGCAATCTGGTTTCCGAGCTGGTCACAGGTGCTCCTCAGCCACGCTCAAGGTACTAAACGATATCATAACCGCCATCTATAAAAGACAGTACTGTGCAGCAGTCTTCATCGACCTGGCCAAGGCTTTTGACTCTGTCAATCACCGTAATCTCATTGGCAGACTCAATAGCCCTGGTTTCTCAGATGACTGCCTTGCCTGGTTCACCAACTACTTTGCAGACAGAGTTCAGTGTGTCAAATTGGAGGGCCTGTTGTCCGGACCTCTGGCAGTCTCTTTGGGGGTTCCACAGGGTTCAATTCTCGGGCCGACTCTTTTCTCTGTATATATCAATGATGTCGCTCTTGCTGCGGGTGATTCCCTGATCCACCTCTATGCAGACGACACCATTCTGTATACTTCTGGCCCTTCTTTGGACACTGTGTTAACTAACCTCCAAACGAGCTTCAATGCCATACAACATTCCTTCCGTGGCCTCCAACTGCTCTTAAACACTAGTAAAACCAAATGCATGCTTTTCAACCGTTCGCTGCCTGCACCCGCCCGCCCGACTAGCATCACTACCCTGGACGGCTCTGACCTAGAATATGTGGACAACTACAAATACCTAGGTGTCTGGCTAGACTGTAAACTCTCCTTCCAGACTCATATTAAACATCTCCAATCCAAAATCAAATCTAGAATCAGCTTTCTATTTCGCAACAAAGCCTCCTTCACTCACGCCGCCAAACTTGCCCTAGTAAAACTGATTATCCTACCGATCCTCAACTTCGGCAATGTCATCTACAAAATAGCTTCCAATACTCTACTCATCAAACTGGATGCAGTCTATCACAGTGCCATCCGTTTTGTTACCAAAGCCCCTCATACCACCCACCACTGCAACCTGTATGCTCTAGTCGTCTGGCCCACGCTACATATTCGTCGCCAGACCCACTGGCTCCAGGTCATCTATAAGTCTTTGCTGGGTAAAGCTCCGCCTTATCTCAGCTCACTGGTCACGATAACAACACCCACCCGCAGCACGCGCTCCAGCAGGTATATCTCACTGGTCATCCCCAAAGCCAACACCTCCTTTGGCCGCCTTTCCTTCCAGTTCTCTGCTGCCAGTGACTGGAACGAATTGCAAAAATCGCTGAAGCTGGAGGCTTATATTTTCCTCACAAACTTTAACATCAGCTATCTGTGCATCTAAACGATCGTTGCAGCTGTACATAGTCCATCTGTAAATTACCCACCCATTCTACCTACCTCATCCCCATACTCTTTTTATTTACTTTCTGCTCTTTTGCACACCAGTATCTCTACTTGCACATCATCATCTGCTCTTTTATCACTCCAGTGTTAATCTGCTAAATTGTAATTACTTCGCTACTATGGCCTATTTATTGCCTACCTCCTCATGCCTTTTGCTCACACTGTATATAGACTTTCTTTTTTTTCTATTGTGTTATTGATTGTACGCTTGTTTATTCCATGTGTAACTCTGTGTTGTTTGCGTCGCACTGCTTTGCTTTATCTTGGCCAGGTCGTAGTTCTAAATGAGAACCTGTTCTCAACTAGCTTACCTGGTTAAATAAAGGTGAAGTAAAAAATCTAATAAAAATGTCTCATTATTTGGCTTCTTCTGACATCCTACAGTAGTTCGGCATAATAAAGGTGTCATGGGGATTGCCATGGAAAATATTATGTAAGACAACCTCCATACATTGTTTATTGAATGTACAAGTTTACTGTATTCTCAGCATATTCTCAGAATACTATATACTCACTCTCAGGTATTTCTCTGATTAATAGAAGGAATTATAGGCATAGGATATATATTTTTTTAAAGAAAATGTATATTTTGAGTTGTGAATGCAACACATGCAATTCACGTAGTATCCAGCCAGGCAATCCAACTCCTATTGTAAAATGTATAGGTTTATACTGAGGTATTTATTGTTAACTTTCCCCCTGCCTTCTATCTGCTCCAGATGTTCATCCAGACCACCACCCTGACGGTGTCCATGAGCCTGAGTGCCACTGTGTCCCTGGGCATGTTGTACATCCCTAAGGTCTATGTCATCATCTTCCATCCGGAGCAGAACGTGCAGAAACGCAAGAAAAGCTTCAAGGCTGTGGCTTCAGCAGTGACCACACAACTCTCCCACAAAGAAGACAAGCAGAATGGAGAGCCCAAAAGTAGCGCCATAGTCCCTGACAGATCACAGTGAGTAATGCAGAGACCGTGTCCAGTCAGAACTCTTAGAAACATGTGCTATTTAGAACCTTAAAGGGTTAATCTGCTGTCCCCATGGGAGAACCCTTTTAGGTTCCAGGTAAAACCATTTCGGTTCCATTTAGAAATCTTTTGGGTTCCATGTAGAACCTCTACATGGAACCCAAAAGGGTTCTACCTGGAACGGAAAGGGTCACACCTGGAACAGAAAAGGTTAACTACCAGTAACCAATAATGGGTTTTCCTATGGGGACAGCCGAAGAACCCCTTCTGAACCCTTTTTTTCTGTGTCCACTGATCCTTCATCTGTGTTACTGTATGCATTCACAATGACATAAACAGATTAGTGTTCATTTTTCACTAAGAGAATAGTAATTGTCTCTCTCTTCAATCACTTTAGATAACCCAGCAGGAAACCAGAGATGAATGCAACACTTGGCGCCTTACCGATGACAGCTTAGCATGGTCTCTCTTGGCAAAGCACAGCTTTTGATCAATGGTGAAGGCTACACTGTCACATGGGTGGGATGGAAATAAAATAAAAAGGAGATGCTAACTTAGTCATTCTAAATGAACACTGACTGACTCGCAACAAGTGCTGTGACCTGACTGTAAATGGAACAGTTGATGCATTGGATCATCCTCCTGGATCATCCTGATTCCTGAACAGAACACAATGAACATTGTAGACTTCAGGACAGTGTCTCCTTTTACAGTAGGATATCTCAAATTGACCATGGCAATGAATTAGTCTTCTTTGATTTTTCTCCTCAGGACAATTATTTGGGTCAATAGTTGATCAATTGATAAATCTTTTCCTGACTGGATGATCCAAAGTAGAATATTTTGAAAACAATGAAGCTTTGTTTGCTTAAATTATCAGCACTGCATGGGTTGTGTGTTTGTGTGTACATTATATGAATGCTTCCATAGGTATTGTGTGTATGAGTGTTACAATTTTGACTCGTTCTTTTTTACTAATTGCACCGGAAGTAACTAGCTTTTATATACACTACTAAATCCTGGAATACGTGTAGGGTTCTTGGAGGACATACTGTTAAAGAGAGAAACAATTGTAGGGAATTTTGATTACTGACATCAATACTACCAGATCAAACCTCATGTAAGGGACCATTTTAATATAACATCTACAGTAAATGCTTTGGTTCAGTTTGGTGTTAATAGTTTTAGCAGTAATGACTTTGTATATGCTGCTGCAGTCACTCTAAACAGGAAACCAGTGATTCTGAACAGGATATTGTGTTCTGTAAGGCACCTGAGACAATTAAGTTGTTAGAACAACTTATGGTAGACAGTACACAATGTATGGCATTTCCCTAGATTGTTCCAAATATCTTTACAGTGCTGCTGGGGTTGTGATTGTGAGAACAGTTATGGTAACACTAGATTTCACTGGGAATATAATTTGTGTTTCCAATGCTGTTTCAGCATCAATGATTACTTTTGTTCGTCAATACTGTGCCATAAAATAACAGGTTTGTAGTATCAAAATGTTACAAGTTTCCCTTAATTTAAATTAGTGATTTTATGTAAACCTATTTGTAAATGAATATTGTGGCGCCATAATGGTCCACAAAACCACGATAGCCCAGTTAAGGTCACATTCCTAGCAGTCCTAGATCACAGAACGCATGCAGCATTCACTCTGTGCTGAGGGGTACAGAGTTTCTATTTTGTGAGTTTGAACGCCATGCAGTGGTGACTCAGTTGGCAACATTGTTATTTGCAGTAAGATTTTTTTTTTTACTTTGCTGGGATTATGCTCAGGTTAAGGGAAAAAGGTGATTGAAAAAATAAAATACCTGTTATATACTAGAATATGACAACTCCATTTGATAAAACCCAATAGTACGTGCAGTACCCCACAATTCCACCTCTATAGTTGTAGCTTTCTTCCACTGAGTGAGTCTGCCATCATGCTGACATTGCCCTCTGTGGGAAATGTATTGAAACTGTACTTACTGGGTAAGCTAACCATTCTGTAGTGTGGAGACTAGAGTGTGTGGCACATTACTGGCCCTGTGGAGATGTCTCCACTACAGGATCATAGTGAGATGCATTTTGCAGCAAACCCTATCCAGGTCTGTGTAGAATGGAAAAACAAACAGTTTAACACTCCCCACTCAATTAACAGTTTATGATAAAAACAATAGTTTATTTCACAAACAAGAGATCTTACGCAATAATCACAAGTAAAAGTATGCATCTAAAAGAAAAATTGCACTTGAAACAAGAGGATTCTGTTCTGGGGAATGTTATTTAACTAGGCAAGTCAGTTAAGAACAAATTCTTATTTACAATGACGGCCTAGGAACAGTGGGTTAACTGCCTTGTTATGGGGCAGAACGACAGATGTTTACCTTGTCAGCTCTGGGATTCGATTTAGCAACCTTTTGGTTACTGGCCCAATGCTCTAACCACTAGGCTACCTAGTGGTTCAATACAATATTCAGACAGTAAGTAAAACAAGAAATGTTCAAGTGTGAAAGATAGATAAAACCTTGATTTGTGTAATGTGCAACTGAGTCAAATGCCTGACATTTCACAGATGCTAGTAATGATATAATGCAGGAAAGTCCCCTTGTTTCAGTCAGCAGATAACACTTCCTCACACTCAATCTCTGACAAAGGAGACTGGTGTGGGGGGCTGAAATAAGGAAAATGGTATTCCATAACAAATGGCATTCACCTGTTCCTCCACTATGGTTTCCTATGAGATTAGTTACAGCAAATGTATAATGACATATGTCAATAGACATCATAGAGGATATAAGTCACAATATTTACTTCAACACCCATATCAATAAAAATACCAGTAGCATATGTTCCTCGTCAATGACACACTGTAGAGGGAGACCCACGCGGTCTGGGTCCAGACGCATCTTCTTGGATGGGACCTGTGACAACCTTTTTTTTATTGATCTGTTTCAGCTCCATTGGGGCAGGGCTGAAAGACAAGGGGGAAAGAACCCATCAATGACTGATCTACCAAGAAGGTTTCTATACAGTGCATTCGAAAAGTATTCAGACCCCTCAACTTTTTCCACATTTTGTTATGTTACAGCCTTATTCTAAAATGTATTAAATTGTTTTTTTTCCCTTCATTGATCTACACACAATACCCCATAACGACAAAGCAAAAACAGGGTTAGGATAACTAAAATATTACATTTACATAAGTATTCAGAACCTTTCCTCAGTACTTTGAAGCACCTTTGGCGATTACAGCCTCGAGTCTTCTTGGGTATGACGCTTCAAGCTTGGCACACCTGTATTTGGGGAGTTCCTCCCATTATTCTCCGAAGCTCCTCTAAAGCTCTGTCAGGTTGGATGGGGAGAGTTGCTGCACAGCTATTTTCAGGTCTCTCCTGAGATGTTTTATCAGGTTCAAGTCAGGGCCACTCAAGGACAATCAGAGACTTGTCCCGAAGCCACTCCTGCGTTGTCTTGGCTGTGTGCTTAGGGTCGTTATCCTGTTGGAGGGTGAACCTTCACCCCAGTCTGAGGTCCTGAGCACTCTGGAGCAGGTTTTCATCAACGATTTCTCTGTACTTTGCTCCGTTCATCTTTCCCTCGATCCTGACTAATCTCCCAGTGCCGCTGAAAAACATCCCCACAGCAAGATGCTGCCATCGTGTTTCAGCTCTAGGAAGAGTATTGGTGGTTCCAAACTTCTTCCATTTAGGAATGATGGAGGCCACTGTGTTCTTGGGGACCTTCAATGTGTTCTTGGGGACCTACCTGCAAAAATGTTTTGGTACCCTTCCTCAGATCTGTGCCGACAATTCTCTCTGAGCTCTACGGACAATTCCTTCAACCTGGCTTGGTTTTTGCTCTGACATGCACTGTCAACTGTGGGACCTTATATAGACAGGTGTGCCTTTCCAAATCATGTCCAATCAATTGGATTTACCACAGGTGCTCCAATCAAGTTGTTTAAACATCAAGGATGATCAATGGAAACAGGATGCACCCTCGCTCAATTTTGAGTCTTATAGCAAACAATCTGAACATTTATGTAAATAAATTATTTCTGTTTTTTGGAGGGGATTATAAATTTGCAATAATAAAAGTTTTCGCTTTGTCATTATGGGGTATAATTTGTCCAAATGTTGTATTTAATACATTTTTAGAAGGCTGTAATGTAATTTTTTTTGTAAAGTCAAGGGGTCTGAATAGTTTCCAAAAGCACTGTATACTAAGTAACGTGTTGTGTAGAGAATCGATTGGTGAAGTGACAAACCTCTGGAAGACTAGTCGGCTCAAAGCTTCGTTAGTGCGGGTTAGTGTGCTCATGGTCTTTTGAACAATCACAACTTTTTCCTTCAGATTAACATAATATTAAAGACTAAGTAGTAAACTAAATTTGTATTTTTATTATACAAATGAAACATAGCTTTGCAAATTATAATGCTTATAATTTCAAGAATGGGGGCTTCTTATGGTAATCTCTGTCTGCGTTGGTCAAGTCATTTTGGACAGCTTTCATGTCATCCTTGGTCCTGTTCAACTCCAGGGTGGTTTTATGCAACTACAGAGATATGAGAGACGGTCAGTTTGAGATCGGAAGTAGAGACACAACCGACATTATCCCAGAAAATGTCAATTCATGTGTTTTGTTTACATTCATTACCTTGTTGTTTGAAGCAAACACCTCACTTTTAAGCTTTTCACACATTTAGTTTGAAGATCTGAGGCTCCCTTTTAGGTTGTCATACTCTCTGCAAAGGATAATAGGATTACTTAATAAATATACTAACAAAACACTGATGCCCCTGACAATGTATAGTGCAACAGTAACACACAGCAGCTATGAGTTTGATGTTCCTTACTTCTTGAGAGAAATGCAGTAGATGGAAAGCTGTTCCACGGCAGCCTGGCCAACACCCATGTCAGTGATCATGGACTCCACCTCAGCTCTCTGATCCTGCAACACCACATCCAAACTGGGAAGGACACACACACACACACACGTAAAATATACAAGCCAGCAAAGTATGGTTAAGGTTGGCACGATAGTGTACTAATTATTGTGTAAGTGTGTGCTGCGGGCTACCTCTCATATGCTTTCATTTTGGTCCGGAGTCATCGGGCCTCCTCCTTGGCAGCTTGGGTCTCACATTGCTGGTTCTCCAGGTATTTCATCCTTTTCGGACAGGTAAAAAAAAATACACGTCAGAGACATGTCAGGTAGACAGGAGCGTGTAAATACATTTGGCTTTGTGTTTGACAACTTGGCATCCTACCCTGTGAGCGGAGAATCTCTTTCTCCTAAATGTCCTTCCTTACAATGTCCAGGTCTTTCTTCTGCCTGTCCACAGTCTCCTTCAAGCCCTCTACTATCTTCAGTCTGTCCCTCAAGTCTCTGAGAATAAAATACAAGTAAATATTTCAGTCGTACCCAAATGCCAAATAGTTACACCATCATAATGACACATGGTCTATCAAAGCAAGCATCAGTTTTATTCACTGGCCTCTTACCTTTGGTACTTAAAACAGCTTTCATTCCATCGAGCTCATTCTGCAGAAGAAATTAACGAAACACTGAATAAACGACAAATCATACAATAATATTAACCCCAATCCACATGCCATTAGTGACACTGACAATAGGCTATTCAATGTTGCCACAACATGAGTAAATAGTGTTTCCTCCTGGTGTAGGCATACCTGCAAACTCTGGGTCAGCAGAGGATCCCTCTTCTTCACCATTAATGTCAAAGAACAACTTGTTGATGTGTCTGATGCTAACCTGAGGGTAGAGTCCAGACAAAGCAGAAGAAGTATTTGTAGAGTAATTTTGAGATTAATGGGATTGTAATGTAATGCATGCAGAATGAAACACCAGTGTTCAGAAGGGGACACCTGTATAGCGAATCCTACCTGGGGCGGCAGGTAGCCTAATGGTTAGAGCGTTGGGCTAGTAACCGAAAGGTTGCTAGATCGAATCCCCGAGCTGACAAGGTAAACATCTGTCGTTCTGTCCCTGAACAAGGCAGTTAACCCACTGTTCCTAAGCCATCATTGAAAATAAGAATTTGTTCTTAACTAACTTGCCTAGTTAAATAAAATACCTGTTTTTTACATTGTGGACAGGTCTTGTTGGGAGCAGTCTGAAACCACAGAAGACTGTAAGCAGAAGGGGTAAAAACTACTCATTTAACAATAGCTAGACAACAAAGGTTACGTATATAACGACATTTATGTGAGCTATATGGATCACGCCAATATATTGGTATCACTCCACGGAGGAGGGATACAGCCGAGGTAAGGATTTACAGATTTACTCCCGAGTACACCTGTGTCACGGCTGGGGTCCACCCCTATATATAGACCCCATGGCCGCGACACACATTCTCTACATAATTTTTGAGGCACCTCTAGAACTGTAGAGGATTGGAGTGATCAATATCATTATGTTTAACTAAGGTTACGTATGTAACCACAGTTGTGTGAGCTATATGGATCACTCCAATATATTGGTATACATGTACCAGATTAGTCTGTGCTAGAGGGACCTGGCAAGCCAGCGGCAACGTCCCAGTGCAGGACCGAGATGCAGGGGCCATCAAGGGGGGGGGTTCACCGCCCAGGACAGCTGAACCAACCGCAGAGGGAGGTGCCACTTTTACCCGATAGTACCTAGCCAAGGTGCAAGAGGAAGCCCAGCTGGCCACAGCACAGATATCAGCGAGGGGCACTCCCCTCTCAGTAGAGCCCAGGACACAGCCACACCTCGTGTTGAATGTGCCACTAGAGATCCCAGCACTGGCCTGCCAGTCAGGCAGTATGCTGTCGTAATCGTGTCCACGATCCAGTGAGACAAAGAGCTGGTCTGTTGTTCTCACTAACCGTGTTCGCTCCACATAGGCAGCCAGTGCCCTCACAGGGCACAGCATGCCGGAGGGAGGCCTAGACACCCCGGCCACTGCCGGATAAAAAGGGATGTTCACATGCCTGTCTGACAGAACCTTCAGGAGGAATCTACTCCTCCCCCCAGGGTCCATCCGGTAGCACTCAGAACTTCCCGAAAGAGAATGGAGCTCACCCACCCTCTTCATAGAAGCAATCGCTACCAAGAAAACCACCTTCATAGAGCGGTGTTTCAGGGAGGCAGACACCAACAAGCCCTCATCCAAGCGAGACTGCAGGTATTGGAGGACATACTGCACCCTGCATTACTCGGGCACAACCTCAATACCAGTGCACCAAGAGCAGAACAACTGCCAGCACAACTGGTTGTAACCAGCGCCCTTGCACCTCTGCATGGTGTTCATTACACCCTTCTGTAGTCCTAACATGGACCATTGGTGCCGTTCAGTGGCCAAGTTCACAGACTGAGGCAGTGCACCTCGGATGCCACAGAGTTCCCCCGACCTGAGACAGCAGGTCCGGTCTCAGGGGAAGTTGCCAAGGTGTCCCAGACAACAGGGACAGGAGAAGGCTGAACCAGGGTTGTCTGGGCCAGTATGGGGCCACCAGAAACAGACAATGCTCTGCCATCCTGGTCCTGTCCAGCACAGCCTGGACTGGGGGAAAAGGGGGGAATGCGTAAGCTCCAGCCCTGGCCAATTGTGAGCCGGAGCATCCAAGCCCAGAGACCCTGGTAGCTCGGACATGGAGTACCACAGTGTGCATTGTCCAGGGAGGCAAACAGGTCCACCTGCACCCTCCCTAACTTGTCCCACAGGTGCTGCACCACCTGGGGATGTAGGCTCCAGTCCCAAGGTGGCGGGCCCTCCTTTGAGAGCATGTCCGCTGCCACATTTAGGATGCCAGGTACGTGCGCTGCACATAGAGACACTAGACGTCCCTGAGCCCAGAGAAGGAGCTCCTGTGCCATAAAATGGAGGCGGTGGGACCTCAGTCCACACTGATGGTTGATGTAAGCCACCACTGTGGTGTTGTCTGTTTTCACCAGGACATTTCCATTCAGATGGGGAAAGACTGCAGGGCCAGAAGTACAGCTCAGAGCTGTAGTGTATTGATGTGCCTGCCGCTCCAAGGGGATAGCCAACAACCACTGGCCGACCTGCCCTTGGTCACACCCCCTCCAGCCGATCTGGGAGGCGTTTGTGCTGACCAGCTCCTGGTGGCACATCCTCAGTTTATTTTTTTTAACCTTTATTTAACCAGGTAGGCCAGTTGAGAACAAGTTCTCATTTACAACTGCAACCTGGCCAAGATAAAGCAAAGCAGCGAGACAAAAACAACAGAGTTACACATGGGATAAACAAACGTAGTCAATAATACAATAGTAAAATCTACCTAGCAAAGACTTAGATGACCTGGAGCCAGTGGGTCTGGCACCGAATATGTAGCGAGGACCAGCCAACGAGAGCATACAGGTCGCAGTGGTGGGTAGTATATGGAGCTTTGGTGACGAAACGGATTGCACTGTGATAGACTGCATCCAATTTGCTGAGTAGAGTGTTGGAGGCTAATTTGTAAATGACATCGACGAAGTCAAGGATCGGTAGGATAGTCAGTTTTACGAGGGTAAGTTTGGCAGCATGAGTGAAGGAGGCTTTGTTGCGAAATAGGAAGCCGATTCTAGATTTTATTTTGGATTTGGGATGCTTAATGTGAGTCTGGAAGGAGAGTTTACAGTCTAGCCAGACACCTAGGTATTTATAGTAGTCCACATATTCTAAGTCAGAAACGTCCAGAGTAGTGATGCTAGTCGAAATCTGTTGAGCATGCATTTAATTTTACTAGCATTTAGGAGCCACAGGAGGAGTGTTGTATGGCATTGAAGCTCGTTTGGAGGTTTGTTAAGTGTCCAAAGAAGGGCAAGATGTATACAGAATGGTATAGTCTGCGTAGAGGTGGATCAAAGAATCACCCGCAGCAAGAGCAACATTAAATATACAGAGAAAAGAGAATTTAACTCTGTGGCACCCCCTTAGAGACTGCCAGAGGTCCGGACAACAGGCCCTCCGATTCGACACACTAAACTCTGAGAAGTAGTTAGTGAACCAGGCGAGGCAGTCATTAGAGAAACCAAAGCTGTTGAGTCTGCCGATAAGAATAAGGTGATTGACAGTCGAAAGCCTTGGCCAGGTCGATAAAGACGGCTGCACAGTACTGTATTTTATCGATGGTGGTTATGATATCGTTTAGGACCGTGAGCAGCTCGGAAACCAGATTGCATAGCGGAGAAGGTACGGTGGGATTCGAAATGGTCCGTGCCGGCCTACGCTCAGAACCATACCCTTACATTCTGCAGGAGAAAGAACAAGAAAACCCTGTGGGGAAATTGCAGAGAACCCGCGGGGACAGCATGTCAAAGCAATTCACAACACACAAAACAAGCCAGTCGGCAAGTTGTGGAAGGTAAATAGAGTTTGTGGCAGCAATAGCCACTAATATATTAATAGATAGTCGTAGTGTAACGAAACACATGCGCGACAAACCACGGGCGGAAGATACAGATCAAGCGCACGCAGCGAGTGGAGCACTCAAGAGGAGGGGCTGGCCATACGGCCAGCTGCTCCAGGCTGCAAACAGCCAGTGAGTATACTTCCATGCAAGATATTAACGTTACACTGACCAAGCGAACTTCAGAAAGTTTGTACCTCAAACCACACTGACGTCCGCTGAGAAAATAAAAGAGAAGGTGTGTCGCGGCCATGGGGTCTATATATAGGGGCGGACCCCAGCCGTGAGACAGGTGTACACGGGAGTAAACCAATAAACTCATGTTAGCTAACGTTAACTAGCTACCTGTTATTCCACATTGTCACCTACTCTACAGCAGGGGGTGTTGCATACATTCACCCTTACTTACCTAAAAGCTATTGTGTAGATGTTAAATTAATACTGATATTATTCATGTCAGCTCTCCGAAATGTACAAATTCCCCTACATTGGTTGTTTACAGCTAGCTAGCACACACAATACTCGCGCGGCGCAGTTAAACGTAAAAGTATCCGCCCCTTGTGTTCCTTGTCATCAAAAGGGTACGTCAAGATGTCTTTTTTTTGCTTTCTTTGTCTGAGCTATGCCGTGAAATTGATTAGTCTGAGCTAGACCATCGCATACTTTCTAAATTGAAATATTGTTAACCACCACAAAACTAGCGAGTTAGGCTCACTGAAAATTGTAAATGTACAAAATATGAACGAATTTACGCAGCATCATGCAAACCCTCGTAAAGTGAAAATTAGGACTCATTCGGGAACGTACCCAATGCACTCAAAATAGTGAGAAATGACTTCACTCCCCACAATTCAATAATAAAGGCACTGTACTTCCGTGACTTCTGTCAGGAGATGCGCGCCCGCTAGAGGTGGTATTATTCTACACACAAAGAGTCAAACAACAGTTTACGATAACGTTACAACATTTAACATGCATTTAAATTATTCTCGAAGAAATTAAAGGTAGCTATGATTTGAAAATAATGTGTGTACACAGGAAAATGCAACAGCTAGCTAGCTAACTATCCTATTTAGCTGCAGAACTAACTAGCTATGCTAACAAACTAACGTTAGCTAGCTAGATAGCTAAGTGTTGTCTCAGCAAGAACAGCTCGAAGATCCGCTCAAGTTGTCGACTGTTGTACCAATCGTTTTTCCCTCTCATCTTTAACATGACATGTATACATAGTCACAGAAAAACAGTCAGTGTAACGTTACTCAACTTGGAGTCAAGGTGCACAACAACACGAGACTAGGCCGATGCGCATACTAAAACTCACTGTTTCAGATGTTGACAGACTTGGTATCTACTATCCCGTATTACAGGTGGTTGTCCCTGTAGTAACTTATGCAGCAGTGATGGCTGTAGATGTCCACAACAAGGGTATACCGTGGGAGGTCCTGCAGAATGGCACCCTGGCACCAGTGGACCGTCTCCGCAACGAGAGGTCTGAAAGCCCCACTCCAGGCCTGGTGGTGGGCACAGAACCAGGTGGGCATGGCTACTCTAATAATGGCATCACTTTCCAGTGACCGATATCCACTTGTAGCCTACTTACTGAAGATGTCATGTTACTACAGACCAGCTCCCCTGTCTGAATTACACATCCATTCATAGTTCTGAACAATGCCACTTTATTGTGACAGAAAATGTATATTTCTATAATTGAAATATGTGTCCACTTGAACAGAGGGTATATGGGCTGCTTATAATATTGCACTTGGCCAACCATGGACCTAATTATTATTATTATTTTACTTCATTCGAAATAGTTTCAAATAAATACTTTACAAGCCACATTTTCTATTGATTGGGCTAACCGCTCTTGTTGTGCCACAATTTCACGAGAGAGACGGCAGCATGAAATAACTGTTGAATCTACCATTAAGTCAATTTCATCATGTGACGTTTTCCAAGAAACCGCTTTGACACGTTTTGAACCATGCAACCTCTGTGAACAAACCTTCAGTGTGTGTTGGCTGGATAAGAGGGAGTAGGAATGTCGCTGCACAAGAGCTCACACGTATCCTTTCTCATCCACATATCTTGCTTCCTGGATTTAGAATAAGTGGTATGTTTTGCTTGTCTTATTTGTTCTGTTTCAGACTATGAGAGTATGTTGGATTATGATTAATATGGTACATTTGTTTATTTGCCTTTTCTGAAGGTCATGATACAGATTTGTTTTAGGGAAGGAAATACAGTACCCTATTCTTCAGGAGTGATTAATGCTGCTGGCTCTACTGATAAAAACATCAGCATTACTGAGAAAATAGGACTCAATTACAACTGGGAACCTTTTTGTTGTCTTGCAGTGTTGAATCTCTGTCTTTTTTGGTTTATGACTTTCAACTTTCTTTTAAAGCAGGGGTTCTCAAACGTTTTGGGTCCGGAAACCCCTTTTATGATAGCAAATTCTTCAGGGACCCCCTCATAATCAGAACACAACTCGAGTGGGATTAAAATTTCATACAATGATATTCATGAATTGGGTGTGGGAATTTCCACGTTGATTTGATAAACGTTAACAAATCGGTCACTGACAGCTGTCAGTGTAGCTAGCTAGCATGCTAACTTTATCTAGCTAGCTAATGTTATCTGTTGTTACTACACTGTATTCAAAAGATTAGACAGTTGGCTCTATGGCTGGATAAGCATTGATTTTGGGAAAACCTTGCCACAGATGGAAACATCTTGTTATCGCCAAAATGTTGGCATCTTCCATAAATTGTGCCTGCGAATCCGCCATAGAAATATTTTGAAAAAATTAGAGGAAGCTCTGGGTAATATGGATAACTATTGAAAGATTGATAAAAAAAGTAGATGTTGTGGTGGTTAATTTCTTTACTATCAAATGAGGAGAGAAACTTATCACACAAGTCAGAGTTATACTTAAAATACATATTTAATAGTAAGAGCTTTGCAATAGCAACGGCTTGTCAACGATTCACCGTTTTCTGATGATCCGTTGAGAGCGGCGACACAAAGGCTACTGAGATCTTTTATAGCAAAGATCCACCCCCTAGTCTACATAACAAACCACAGATGTTTGGAACAGGTCACAAGGTGAGAGTTTTTAAATGAGAAAGGAGCATCCCCCAGCCAGATAGCATTCTCTATAAATTATGTTCAGTTTGGCCCCTAAGACGAGGTTCAGATCTCGTTCCTGGTACTTCATAGCACAGAAACACCAACTCATCCAATGGCATAAATCAATTGTCAACTCCAGATACTCCCATCTCAAGTAAAACCCCTTCTTGACCACACACCTGGACAAGCTCACTGAGGGGAGTGAGCCTCTAGGTCATACACTATCCCAGGATAAGTGTAACATCAGAGATGACATACAATTGTTCCAGACACTACCACACACATCCCCCAAAGTAAAGGAGGGAGTGACTGGCGCTCAGACATTGTGGAGACAAGTAATTGGTTCCCCATTAATCACGCCATCCCTTCACATGGTTTAAGAATAGGTAAAGACACATTCACATATGAAGACAGTGTTCCCTCCTGTCCTCTTCCCTTTCTGATATTCTGCATAGCACCAGGGACATGTGAAAGACAAGCCTGACCTCTCCCCTCTCTGGGCCCCAGGTGACTGAGCCCCAGCTGAGGAAAGAAGTGCAACTGCCAACACCAGAGTCCGAAGGGATACAATCTAATAACAAGTATATCCATAAGCATATTATGCAGATAAGACATTTTAATTATCAATGTTACTCAACTAATTCTGATTATTCTGCCACAATGTGCATAAACATAAGTTTGCAGCCCCTATTTTTATTTGTTCCATGGCTCAGGTGGCCAAGTGGACACAAGGCTGTTTGGCTCATCTCAGTCATTAAGAGGAATTACTTTGGAGCTGCTGTTTCTATTTAATTAACAATGCCATGTTGGTAGGTGGTAACATTAAAATAAAACCCAGCCCTGAAATGAAACGTAGGCTGAATAGAATTTGTATGTCATATCATAGGAAAAAACACAGTATTCACATGGATTTGCAAGAAGTAGGCAGTTCGGATTTGTCACTTCAAGCCCAAGTATGTCATACTTTGACAAAAACGATGACTTATCGACTTAAATTGTTGTGAAACATCTTGGGTAAGCATTGGCCATCGTCTTTCAGTACGAAAAAATAGATTTTTACTGATGTGGGCATTTAACAGGGGTACATATATTTTTCAAATCCAACTTTATTTATATAGCACATTTCAGACACGGATGCAACGCAATGCACTTTACTGAAAAATGTATAAAAACAATAAAAAGAGCACAAGACAGACAATCTGTAGATAAGTCAAACAGTAAAAGTTCAAACAGTAAAAGCAGAGAACAAGAGGACTGTAGAGGCTAATCCATGGTAAAAACCAAAAGCTGAAATGTAATTTATTTTAAATGATATAAAAAATATAAATGATTAGCTAAAATAATAAAGACTAAGAGCACCCAGGGAAAAGCAAAGCCCCCTCAGATTCTCTAGCATGGTGTTTTTGTATATTTCCAGGGGAGAGCTTAAATTCTAGTCTGACCTGGGAAAAGGCTTGGGAACTCTTACTGCAGATGGAAGTGTCATCTAGATTAGATTAATATCTAAATAGGATATGACTTGCTGTCCAGGAAACATTCTTACATCATTCAATGAAAGATGGCGTCCCTCTTTTTCCCATTCCCCTTAGGCTTTCACTTCATAGTGCTGTTCTCCTGGAGGCTATCATAATGCAGACCCCTCATGACCTCTGGAATGGCTTTTGTTAGTGTCATAGTCAAAGCACGGTTGAAGCAGCTCAGTTCTCTGTCCTTCCAAGAACATCCATACACTGATTTCACTTTTACTTTATTACGCTTGTACTCATTTAATATTTTTGCCTGCTAGATGTCACTGTTTCATCTATTGACTTTAGTAAATAATAGTATAAAAGACCAATATTTTACCCAGGGTTTGCTGTCAGCACAGTCAGTTAAGCCATTTATTTTCCCCCTATATTCAGATGTTGATGATGGGTTTATGTACAGAATCACTGGATTAAAAACATGATCTCATCTCCACAGGTGCTGGCCAGGAGAGTGCCATGTTTGTTCATGCACAGTCCTTTGAGGACCTGACTGCTGACAGTGAGCCGACTACTGAGCCAGAACCTGAAGGAGAGACTGTGCTTGGAGAGTTAGCAGAGGAGGAGGCTCTGTGTCTGGGGGCTGAGCAGGAGACCCAGGAGGAACAGCAGCCGGAGGTGGAGGTAGAGGAGGAGCTCCCAGAAAACAGGAGTAAGGAAGAGGATGTGTGCAGTGAGGTCTGGCGTAGCCACAGGAAGCACGTGTTTGTACTGAGCGAGGCAGGCAAGCCCATCTACACCCGCTATGGCACAGAGGAAGCCCTCTCCAGCACCATGGGAGTCATGATGGCACTGGTCTCTGTCGTGGAGGCAGATAAGAATATCATCCGCTCCATTCATGCAGGTAAGTAGAAGATGTAGGGAGTATCTTTGTGGAGGGGCAAATTAGAGTTGGAGTAGCCTTACAGTTTTTGTCAGTGAAACATGGTGAACAACTATGAAGTAGGCTACATAATTGAAAGCTCAGTCGGTAGTTCTGTCAGAAAGACATGCCATAGGTGCAGCCTTTCTTGCAATATCTACTAGTACTGTAGATGTTTCATTGCCCTCTCAATTAAATCTTCTGTTCAAGACGGTTACAAAGTGGTGTTCCTTCGCAAGACTCCTCTGGTCCTGGTGGGCGTATCCCGGACCTGTCAGTCAGACAGAGAGCTGACGCGTGAGCTGCAGTACATCTACTACCAGATCGTCAGCCTGCTCACCCTCACCCAGCTCAACCACATCTTCCAGCACAAGCAGAACTACGACCTGCGCCGCCTACTGGCAGGCTCCGAGCACCTCACTGACAACCTGCTGCGTCTGCTGGACCGTGACCCGGGCCTGCTCCTCAGTGCTGTCACCTGCCTCCCCCTGGCCAGCTCCACCCGTGACCTGGTCTCCTCCAGCCTTCAGGCCGCCAAGGCCAAGAGCTTGGTCTTCTCCATCCTCCTGGCTGGGGACCGTCTGGTCACCCTGGTGCGCAAGAAGGACCAGTACCTGCACCACATGGACCTGCACCTGCTCTTCAACCTGGTGGGCTCCTCGTCATCTTTCCGCGAGGGCGAAGGCTGGACGCCCATCTGCCTCCCTAAATTCAACACTGCTGGCTTCTTCCACGCCCACATCTCCTACCTGGAGCATGCCTCTGACCTCTGCCTCATCCTGGTGTCCACCGACCGGGAGGACTTCTTTAACCTGTCTGATTGCAAGCGCCGCTTCCTGGAGCGGCTGAGCCGACGCACTGCCTACCAGTCCCTGAAGGAGGCGCTGAAGTGCCCCAGCTACTCTGTCACCCAAGTCGGCATTCCAGAGCTCAGGCACTTTCTGTACAAGTCCAAGAGCTCGGGGCTCTACACTAGGTGAGTATGGATCATCCGACACACATGATGGCACACGGGATCTCCTATCCTGACTTACCACCAATTCAACCATTCTGTTTCTGTGTTCTCCATCAGCCCTGAGCTGCCCTTGCCTTACCAATCTGTAGAGGAGCAGGAGAGGCTGATGGGATCGTACCAGTACCTCCACAGCCGCTTGCACCAACCGACACGTCCCCTGCGCTCCATCTACCGCTGTGGAGAGACTGAGAACTTGCTGGCCTGGGTAAGCATAGTGTTATACCAATCTATAGATGTGCATTGTTATACATCTTATTGATACCATCTTATAGATGTTACAATTCAGTCTTGCAGTGCATAATAAAGATATTGGTTCATAAGGATCTCTTCAGGGGATATCTGTAGTACCATGGTTATTAATCTCTTCCTCTACCCTACCTCTCCTTTAGGTGACCAGTGGCTTTGAGCTCTACCTCTGTTTCAGTCCTCTTGGGACCAAGGCCATGGCTGTGGCTGCTGTTAATAAGCTGCTGAAGTGGATCAGGAGGGAGGAGGACCGCCTCTTCATCCTTAGTCCCCTGACATACTGAGCCCCCAGGCCCCCAGCTGACCTAGCTACAGTTCCAAGAAGCCCTGGCCCTCTAAACCCACCTCATGACGTTTAAGTCTGATGGACACTATTGGAGGCCATGGATATAATGCCAACTGTTGTGCATATGCAGTCTGTGTTTGCTCTTTGCAGACCCTTCAGTCTATGGTCATCAGGGGGTCCAATGAGGTCATCACAATGAGAGCACAGCCATGTTTTATCAAACATTTTATGATTTTAATTGTTTGCTTCAACTACGGTGATTGCCCTATGGGAATTGAGTTACGCAGCAGATATTTCAATTAATAACAATATCTGTGATGCTGTCCGTGTTGCTATAAGATTATTATTTTAAACTCACTGTATGGAATCACTACCTGGACATGAGGAATGCTGTGTGTTGTTTTAGCAGTAACCTACAAACATAGCCAATAGAGACTGACCACCTTGAAAAGGAACTAGATTTGTTATTATCTGACTCTAGTATGCACATTTATGTTCATCAAGATGCTTTTGCTTGGCTAGGGGATGCATGTCAAGGGCAACGGTTAACTTTCTTGGGAAAGCACATTCCTGTGACTCAATATTGTCAATAGTCCCTTATAGTTAGCCCAATAATTGCTGAAACCAAAAAAAAGATGAATCTCACTTAATGACTGTAATGCAGTTAGCCCCATGCACTCTACTTAGGCATATATGCGCATACTTAAAAATATACTTATTCATTTCATTCTTTTGTTTGTCTGCATACTAAGAGTAATGTGAAAATTCTACCATGATTACCGTTGTGTTTCTCAGAAGATTATTTTGAAAGTTTTTATTATTTGTGTCTTCATTTGTTGCTTGGATTAATGTTTTTGATCATGGATTTTCACCGTTGAAGATGATGTAATTGGGAAAGTATCTTTATTTTAAGATGGGAATCTCTGAGGTATCTGTATTAATATGATTTTGTTATCTCACAAATTATTAGTGTTTCATGGGTCCATCACATTGGATTAAGAAAAATACTGTAATTTTCACGTTCACCTTAAAAGTCATCCCTCACGTTACCTAATTGCCTTCAGAGTTGTGATAAGCTAATGGGGTGTGATGGCTGGAGCTTGTTAGGGTTTTAGGGTATTGTAGCTGATTAGTTTGCAGTGGTGGAAAAAGTACCCAAATGTCATACTTGAGTAAAAGTAAAGATAACTTAATAGAAAATGACTCAAGTAGTAGTGAAAGTCACCCAGTAAAATCATACTTGAGTAAAAGTCTAAACGTATTTGGTTTTAAATATACTCAAGTATTAAAAGTAAATGTAATAGCTAAAATATACTTAATAATCAAAATTAAAAGTAAATAATTTCA
The DNA here is from genome assembly GCA_030435695.1 of Brachymystax lenok tsinlingensis. Taxonomy (NCBI): domain Eukaryota; kingdom Metazoa; phylum Chordata; class Actinopteri; order Salmoniformes; family Salmonidae; genus Brachymystax; species Brachymystax lenok. The sequence continues at coordinate 19,511,304 of CM059797.1, read as the reverse complement.
AATATTATAAACTCAGCAAAAAAAGAACCGTCCTCTGACTGTCAACTGCGTTTATTTTCAGCAAACTTAATGTGTAAATATTTGTTTGAACATAAGATTCAACAACTGAGACATCAACTGAACAAGTTCCACAGACATGTGACTAACAGAAATTGAATAATGTGTCCCTGTACAAAGGAGGGGTCAAAATAACAGTCTATCTGGTGTGGCCACCAGCTGCATTAAGCACTGCAGTGCGTCTCCTCCTTATGGACTGCACCAGATTTGCCTGTTCTTGCTGTGAGATGTTACCCCACTCTTCCACCAAGCCACCTGCAAGTTTCCGGACATTTCTGGGGGGAATGGCCCTAGCCCTCACCCTCCGATCCAACAGGTCCCAGATGTGCTCAATGAGATTGAGATCCGGGCTCTTCGCTTGTAATGGCATTCCTGTCTTGCAGGAAATCACGCACAGAACGAGCAGTATGGCTGGTGGCATTGTCATGCTGGAGGGTCAGGATGAGCCTGCAGGAAGGGTACCACATGAAGGAGGAGGATCTCTTCCCTGTAACGCACAGCGTTGAGATTGCCTGCAATGACAACAAGCTCAGTCCGATGATGCTGTGACACACCGCCCCAGACCATGACGGACCCTCCACCTCCAAATCGATCCCGCTCCAGAGTAAAGGCATCGGTGTAATGCTAATTCCTTCAACGATAAATGCGAATCCGACCATCACCTCTGGTGAGACAAAACCGCTCTCGTCAGTGAAGAACACTTTTTGCCAGTCCTGTCTGGTCTAGCGATGGCAGGTTTGTGCCCATAGGCGACACTGTTGCCGGTGATGTCTGGTGAGGACCTGCCTTACAACAGGCCTACAAGCCCTCAGTCCAGCCTCTCTTAGCCTATTGCGGACAGTCTGAGCACTGATGGAGGGATTGTGCGTTCCTGGTGTAACTCGGGTAGTTGTTGTTGCCATCCTGTACCTGTCCCGCTGGTGTGATGTTCGGATGTACCGATCCTGTTGTTACACGTGGTCTGCCACTGCGAGGACGATCAGCTGTCCGTTCTGTCTTCCTGTAGCGTTGTCTTAAGCGTCTCACAGACGGACATTGCAATTTATTTCCCTGGCCACATCTGCAGTCCTCATGCCTCCTTGCAGCATGCCTAAGGCACGTTCACGCAGACGAGCAGGGACCCTGGGCATCTTTATTTTGGTGTTTTTTAGAGTCAGTAGAAAGGCCTCTTTAGTGTCCTAAATTTTCATAACTGACCTTAATTGCCTACCGTCTGTAAGCTGTTAGTGTCTTAACGACCGTTCCACAGGTGCATGTTCATTAATTGTTTGGTTCAATGAACAAGCATGGGAAACAGTGTTGAAACCCTTTACAATGATCTGTGAAGTTATTTGGATTTTTACGAATTATCTTTAAAAGACAGGGTCCTGAAAAAGGGACGTTTATTTTTTTTTGCTGAGTTTATATAAGCAAACCAGATGGCTGGATATGGATATTGAACACTTGGATATTCAACATAATTTACAAACAAAGCATGTGTTTAGTGAGTCTGACAGATTAGAGGCAGTAAAGATGACAGGGATGTTCTCTTGATAAGTGTGGGAATTGGGCAATCTTCCTGTCCTGCTAAGCATTCATAACATAAGTACTTTTGGGTGTCAGAGAAAATGTATGGAGTAAAAAGTACATTATTTTCTTTAGGAATGTAGTGAAGTAAAAGTTGTCAAATATAAATAGTCAAATAAAGTACAGATACCCCACAAAACTACTACTAGTATTACTTTAAGGTATTTTTACTTAGGCACTTTATACCACTGTTTCTCCTTTCCCAAGGTAATCCATCCACCTGACAGGTGTGGCATATCAAGAAGCTGATTAAACAGCATGATCATTACACATGTGGACCTTGTTCTGGGGACAATAAAAGAACACAATGCCACAGATATCTCAGGTTTTGAGGGAGTTAGTCCACTTTCCTGCATGCTAAGCATTCGAAATGTAATGAGTACTTTTGGGTGTCAGGGAAAATGTATGGAGTAAAAAGTACAAAAAAATTATATTTATGAATGTAGTGAAGTAAAAGTAAAAATTATCAGAAATATATATATACTAAAGTACAAATACCCTCCCCAAAAAATACTTAATTTGTGCCACAAGTCTAGCTTCTAGATCTGCCAACATTTTACAAATGTTCCTAGGGATTAGTGACTTAATATTAGGATAAATAATACATGTGTTATGAAATGTCATGTGTATGTGTTCATGTCTGCATACAACACATTGTGAGAATTTTGTCTGTAGGCTATTATAGGACAACTGGCATCAGTAACTATTTAACCACATACAAGAGACAGTCGATTTTCTTACTCCCTCTTTGGTAAGATTTTATTGTAATTTTTTAAAGTATAACCATTGTTTTTATTTCGTTACTTTCAACAATTGCACATGAACTACTCATTCATATATTTATGTTAAATCAAAAACAGTTTCTTTGTGAATAAATAAATACGAAATACATTTTTGAAGTCAAGTGGCAAGCTTCATCAATTTCACTGTCTTTTTATGCACTTGGCAGATGCTACACGGAATTACTAATGCGCGCCAAGAGGAGGGGCGTGCGTTCCCTCATTTGAGGAGTACTGCATGTAGTATATGGTTCAACTTGTGCATGGAATTAAGAACTGTTTACATTTTTGGATATACTTTTCTGAATAGGGTAGGCTATATTATTTGGGAAAATTCAGGCTCATATAATGCTGTATTAGAATCAATAGGCCTATCGGTGGAGTGAAAAGGTAGGTTTATATGTTCAAGTCCGCGCGCGGTCAAGGGTTTGCAATGCAGTCAGAGACAAATGAGAGATTCGTGAGCTATTTTCATTAACTCAAACAGGTAAGTAGCGAAACGCTATGGTGTCGTAAAACCCTTTATATAATGTGAGATGAGTTTCCTCGTTCTCCCTCACCCAACTATACTATGATTTAGACATCATCGAATGTATTCAACTTGGATTCAGATGAAGGTTATATTCACACTGATATGATTTAATAATCTGAAATATAATCTACGATCTATGATATATTCCCTGTAACTGGTCTACATTGGGTGTTTCAAACCTCCCACTGGGCACAGACGTCAATTTAACGTCTATTCCGCGTTGGTTCAACTTAATTTAGTTGAAATGACGTGGAAACAATGTTGATTCAACCAGCGAGTGTGTGTCAAGTGTGTTGTTTCTACTCCACTTGAAGGACAGAACATTCTTTCTGTTTATATTGTTTTTGTCAGTCTTAGAACTAGGTTGAGATATGCTGAAATAAAAAAAAATATAACTGTATTGACTAATACTGTATGTATTTACCTGGTTTAATGGAGGAATTGTGTACCTTAACTGTTCCATGATATACACATGGCATTTCCTGCAAGTCAGATAAACTCTTATTGCCTTATGCATGTTTAACAGGGCAGCTGTGAGAATTATAAACCTATTAATCACATCTCAGTTTAGTTGGATAGCTAATACATTAGTGCTATTGGAGATGTTCCCAGGTGGACTCATGGCTCAGACAGTTGACCAAGCTGCATAGACAAAGTACTGTACTCTACTGTGTTCATTGATACATAGCCTATTGTAATGCTCTACTCTCCTAATGACATTTGTAGAAAGCACCTGAAAAGGCTAAGGTAATGCTATTTGTGACTTTTCAATTACCACAACCAGATTACAATGCATCACATGCCTACCTAAAAATGGCAATGAATGGAAACTCAATTTCAAACCTTTGACTTTCTGCATGCTCATGGTTAGTAAACCAATCAGTCCTATTAATATGCATACCCATGTCCCTTCTAGTTTTAAACACTAAACCTCAGTTGGTTTGACATGAAGTTGCAGGTGTTAAAATGTAACATCTACACCAGCGCAATTCTATGAATTATTGATGTTGTATATAGACTCAACATTTTATATTTCCAATTTTCAATCAAGTCTTAAGACACATTACTATAGGTATTTTTACTGTATCATGAAGAATATTATATACTGGTAGTTAACCTCATTATAATTCTTCTGTTGTTGAAATTCCACAACACGTTTTTGAGAAGCTCCCATGTTCATGTGGGACTTAAAGGCACGTATTGTATGACCATCAGTCCGTGTGCATCTTTTTCCCAGAAAGGCACGTAGTGGTTGTGACAGGAATGCAAAGTAGAGAGGCCCAGGTCCATGAGTGCTACCTGGCTGTGATGTATCCAGTTAAACATCAACCCAGGGGATCAGTCTCAATTCAAATGCAGAATGTCCAGGGGACATGGAGTGCTTTGGTCATTTTCAGTACTAGCTGTAATTACATTGTTCAGTATTGATTAGCAATTATGTATTTCAACCCATTCAGGGAAATTAAAACCTCCAGGGAGATTACTATTCTCTTGAATTAGAAGAAGTCTGGATTATTGATCTGTATTAAACTAGAAAGACAGAGTGTTTGAATTACTATAACCTTTGTATGAGAACATGGAACAAATTGGGATAGATGCTTTTCAACACTACTAGGGCTTTTACATTATTATGTTGCGAGGACAGAGGACAGAGCATTACATTTTTAGGCACTTTATGAAATACTTCAGATTGTTAATTAAGAAAAGGTTTCACAGACACATACTGTGTAATACCAACACAGCTCTTGTTGGCTACCGGTATCTAAACATTTCCTATTAGGCTGTTATTTAATATGAGTCAGCATAAGCTTTTAACATTGGCTCTTTATCACCACACATCTCTTCATCACTGTCTCTCTCATATTTGGCTTGACCAGAAAGTACTTAGCTCTTAGTTTTTTTTTGATAAAATTCCATTATGTTTACAGTTTAGGAGTCATACTGACTGCAATCTTGTGGACTGTCTGGGCGTCCTACTTTAATAATTTATCATTTTTCGTCTCCTCAGAGATCTGCAGCTGGTCTCAATAAGGATGACATTGTCCAAACATCAGACCTGGAGGTAACCCAAAGACTTCAGTGCTCCCTTCTCTCTGTGTCCCAGATTGGAGATGGTCCACTGGGCCACCCAGTGGTTGACATGTGTCTGGCTCCAGACTGTCCTGTCCTCCGCGTTGGACACCTGTCCCTCCACAGCCCCTAGCCCTGTCAACTTCTCTGTGGTCTACACCATGCCCTTCTTCCAAACAAAAAGCCCCATCCAAAACATAGTGACCAACTCAATGTACCAGGAAGTGTATGTTGCATCTCAGAATGTGATTGAAGCTGTGAACATGAGTTTGGAGAAGGTGTGGGAGCTTCCTACAGGCCCTGTGGGCAGCCCTGAGTGTAAGATTTGCAATTTGTGTGATGTTGACAAGGATCCCAACTTCCTGGAGAACACCGACAATGAGGTATTGTTGTTGGATACGTTCTTTATGTATTTATATTCTTGTGGGAGTTCTCAATATGGTGTGTGCCATTTCCACCAGCTTAAGACAGATGGACAAGCACCCAATAAGAATTCTTCAAAATGTTTATTCAGAAAAGAATCTAACTCTGCTGCCTATTGCCCTGACTGCCTTGCCAGCCCGCTGGGCACCAAAGTCACCATGGTGGAGGAGGGGCAGACTGTATACTTTTTTGTGGCTGCCACTGTCAACGACAGTGTTACACAAAGATATGGCAGGAAGTCCGTATCAGTGCGCCGACCATTGGCAACAGAAGATGGGTTCTACAGCGACGTGCGGGGACTGACCGTTCTGCCTAGCCTGCGCAGGACCTACAACATTGAGTATGTCTACAGCTTCTTCACCCAGGAGTTTGTCTACTTCCTGTCCGTCCAGAGAGAGAGCCCTGACCAGGAGTTCTCCCCGTTTCAGACTCGGCTGGGCCGCCTGCCGAGGAGCGAGTGGGAGATGAGAAGGTACCGGGAGGTGGTTCTGGAGTGCCGTTTCGAACCCAAGCGGAGGAGGAGGAACACGGTGAGCGGGAGCGAGGCCTTTAAGGATGTGGTTTACAATGTTGTGCAGGCAGCCCACTTTGGGAAGGCAGGCAGGGAGCTGGCAGATGAACTAGGGGCAGAGGAAGAGGATGACATCCTGTATGGAGTGTTTGCTGTCACAGATGACAACGGGGTCACAGAGCACGACTCAGCCCTCTGTGCCTTTCCCATGGACAATGTAAACAAGGCTATCGATGACGGGGTGGATGACTGCTGTAAGTCCGGCCCAGAGCAGCTGTCCCGGGGACTGTGCCACTTCCAGGCCTGCGAGAGCTGTCCTCATGAGGTGAGTTCACCAGCCCATCCACTCAACACTCACACAGGTTTCTCCAGAGAGGTGTTGATAAATTGTGTTATATACTGTATGTATGCTCAGTCTGTTCAGTGTGTCTCCACAATGCATATATAGCATGTCGGTTTTTGCTTACAGGCTTACTGCACTCTAATATTTGTGAGTGACCCAGTAAACGTTAGTTAGTTTGGCTGCTTGAGCAGTACAGAGAGGAAGCCCAGATGCGTGAGTACAGGCCTGGCTGGACTGGTAAAATGTAGACTTGGATGTCAGCGAGAGTGGGTGATCCACTGATATCCAACTTTATAAAAACAGTTTTACAAAAGTATGAAACAGTGTGAAGGATAATGAGTGCACCAGGAGACAAGTGTGAGCTGTCTGGAGGACTGGAACATTCTGAACTACTCTTATGGCAGGAATACAGATTATTTTAATGACTCTCATTCCTGTGTAGATGAAGATATAAGATCATCTGTATATTCTACAGTGCATTCGGAAGGTTTTCAGACCCCTTGATCTTTTCCATGTTTTGTTACGTTACATCCTTATTCTACAGAAACAGGTTTTATACATTTTTGCAAATTTATACAAAAAATAATAATAATACCTTACATACAGTACCAGTCAAAAGTTTGGACACACCTACTCATTCAAGGGTTTTTCTTTATTTTTACTATTTTCTACGTCGTAGAATAATAGTGAAGACTTCAACTATGAAATAACACATATGGAATCATGTAGTAACCAAAAAAGTATTAAACAAATCAAAATATATTTTATATTTGAGATTCTTCAAAGTATCCACCCTTTGCCTTGATGACAGCTTTGCCCAGATGACACGTCCATAAGGCTTAATCAAAATTATTCTGTTGTCAGCTAATATTTTGTCTTATTTTGTCTAATCAACTTAGTGAATAGCATTGGTGTTTAGTATGAGGTTTTCAGCATGAAATATCCTTTATATATTTTTTACACTATTTTATTTATTTTACAATGTCAATATGTATTTTTTTGTCAATGTTTTGGCATCAAACCAGTGGCATTTGTGATTTTTTGGTTTTGTTAGTAATGCCATTGTCGATGAGATGTTTTTTTCATTAAAAAGGCAGTTTTCTCTTGAACCATATGGCCTATCTATAACAAACTCAGGGACAATATGGACACTGAAATAAATGTTTTATAGTATATACAGTGGGGGAAAAAAGTATTTAGTCAGCCACCAATTGTGCAAGTTCTCTCACTTAAAAAGATGAGAGAGGCCTGTAATTTTCATCATAGGTACACTTCAACTATGACAGACAAAATGAGGAAAAAAAATCCAGAAAATCACATTGTAGGATTTTTTATGAATTTATTTGCAAATTATGGTGGAAAATAAGTATTTGGTCAATAACAAAAGTTTATCTCAATACTTTGTTATATACCCTTTGTTGGCAATGACAGAGGTCAAACGTTTTCTGTAAGTCTTCACAAGGTTTTCACACACTGTTGCTGGTATTTTGGCCCATTCCTCCATGCAGATCTCCTCTAGAGCAGTGATGTTTTGGGGCTGTCGCTGGGCAACACGGACCCTCCAAAGATTTTCTATGGGGTTGAGATCTGGAGACTGGCTAGGCCACTCCAGGACCTTGAAATGCTTCTTACGAAGCCACTCCTTCGTTGCGGCGGTGTGTTTGGGATCATTGTCATGCTGAAAGACCCAGCCACGTTTCATCTTCAATGCCCTTGCTGATGGAAGGAGGTTTTCACTCAAAATCTCACGATACATGGCCCCATTCATTCTTTCCTTTACACGGATCAGTCGTCCTGGTCCCTTTGCAGAAAAACAGCCCCAAAGCATGATGTTTCCACCCCCATGCTTCACAGTAGGTATGGTGTTCTTTGGATGAAACTCAGCATTCTTTGTCCTCCAAACACGATGAGTTGAGTTTTTACCAAAAAGTTATATTTTGGTTTCATCTGACATTCTCCCAATCCTCATCTGGATCATCCAAATGCTCTCTAGCAAACTTTAGACGGGCCTGAACATGTACTGGCTTAAGCAGGGGGACACGTCTGGCACTGCAGGATTTGAGTCCCTGGCGGCGAGTGTGTTACTGATGGTAGGCTTTGTTACTTTGGTCCCAGCTCTCTGCAGGTCATTCACTAGGTCCCCGTGTGGTTCTGGGATTTTTGCTCACCGTTCTTGTGATCATTTTGACCCCACGGGTGAGATCTTGCGTGAAGCCCCAGATCGAGGAAGATTATCAGTGGTCTTGTATGTCTTCCATTTCCTAATAATTGCTCCCACAGTTGATTTCTTCAAACCAAGCTGCTTACCTATTGCAGATTCAGTCTTCCCAACCTGGTGCAGGTCTACAATTTTGTTTCTGGTGTCCTTTGACAACTCTTTGGTCTTGGCCATAGTGGAGTTTGGAGTGTGACTGTTTGAGGTTGTGGACAGGTGTCTTTTATACTGATAACAAGTTCAAACAGGTACCATTAATACAGGTAATGAGTGGAGGACAGAGGAGCCTCTTAAAGAAGAAGTTACAGGTCTGTGAGAGCCAGAAATCTTGCTTGTTTGTATGTGACCAAATACTTATTTTCCACCATAATTTGCAAATAAATTCATTAAAAATCCTACAATGTGATTTTCTGGATTTTCTTTCCTCATTTTGTCTGTCATAGTTGAAGTGTACCTATGATGAAAATTACAGGCCTCTCTCATCTTTTTAAGTGAGAGAACTTGCACAATTGGTGGCTGACTAAATACTTTTTTCCCCCACTGTATGAATATATATATATATTTTAAGTTATTCAAGTATAAGTTACAAAATTTACCATAGATTGCCATAGATTTTCTGTTCATTACCAAAATTACTGAAGATTCCGGTAACTTTGGTAAACACCCAGTAGCTTTGCAACCCTACTTCTGACTCCTTGACTCCTCTAGGGAGCAATCCACTTGTCCGGAAGCTCTTTTTTAGGATGTAAAACTGCTTTATGGAAAAAGGACACACCATTATTCCAACACAAGAAAACAGCTGAAAAGGAACAGGATTCTGGACAGAGGCCAACGTATTTGGGACTTAGTTAGCTTTTAAACTTGTTTCCAGATGTGTCTTTGAATAAATCTCTCATGGCACATGCACTTTAACAGTGCCTTTGGCAATGTTCTATTGTCAGTCAAATGAATTTGCCTCATTATGCCTCATTAATCTGGAAATTAAACAAAATTTTTGATTGTTAATTTTTTCTTGTTAATTTTATTTGTGTAAGACCAAGAATATCAGCAAATAGGCCTAGCTGAAAACATGCCAATGAGTGTCACTATGACATCTCATTTGACTTCTCAAACATTCCCAGACCTCTACAGATCTCTGGTTCGGACATTTTTTTGTTAAATTGGGTAAAATACAATGTTTTGTGCAGTAGCGGTGCATTACTGAGGAAGCCAAGCCAGGAAAAAACTTCCTTTGATGGGCAACGATGCCAGGCCAGCTAGTTTAACATTAGCCTACTACATCTAGCTACATATTGAACTTCCATCCTCTCAGGCCAGGGGCACAATATATGAATTTATGGTTAGATCAGAATTGGCGTTATAATAATTTGCCAGTATGGAGAATTAAGTAAAACCACTAGTCCAAATCCCTAACTCCATCCATGGCTAATTTAGGAAAGAGACGATTTTAGCTAGCTAGTTATCCACCAGAGGACAACGAGACAACAAGATGCAATAATTCTATTTTTTTCTGTAAATTACATTTGGCTTGTGATTGATTTTAAGCCAAATCCAAGTCTGTTTCAGTGTACTTTTACTGGCCCATGGCATTGAGTGCTTACTGTTGTCTGGTCTTTGCCACACTGTCTGCCCTCTACCTCCAGCATGCCCAGATTTGATGAAACCATGGAAATAAACCCACCTTAACCAATATTTTCCTAGTACTTTTTTTTATAAGTTCCTGAGACTGTCAGAAAAAAACACTGATCATACGACATATTCAATTTTGTGTCAGTAGTACAGATTCTGATTCCCAAACACCACAAGCAGTTCTGTTGAACTAATGAGCATATACTGTTCCTATACTCCTCTTCTTCTAGTTTTTGATTCAACTGCCTTTTTGGAGAATTCCTCATTTGCACAACAGCTTGTGTGCATATTCATGACTGTTGTAACTTGAAATCTGAGACAATGATTGCTTCTTTATCTTGTTATTTGTACCTCTTTAGATGGATCGAATAATAGGTTTAATTGTACCACGTCAGAATGATCACTAGAATATAGTAGCGCTATGAATCACTGTGGCCTCTGAGGCCAGACACCATTGTGGTTTTCTGGTCCCATGAGGAAGGTGGGCAAAATGAGTCAATAATGATGCACAGAGTACAACTGACATAATAATAGCATCAGAGCTGTGGAGCAACTCACTGGTATGCATGTTCTCAAAGTGTTCCCTTCTAAAGCATTACAAGATTGGGTGCATTTACTTTACAACTTTTTCTTCCTTGTTCACTTGGCATCAGAAAAGCTGCTCATTCAGTTCCTTGTTCCTAGAACTTTCATGCCACATCTGTTTACAAAACAACAGTAGTAGTCTGTAGTGCCTCAAGGCCTGATGTCAAGTACTCTCATATACTGCCCTACATTTACTAAAGCACTTTAGCCAACAGGTTGTAGCTGGAGGGATTTTGTTACGAAATGTGAACACAATTTGTACATGCATCAAGATAATGATTTTTTTTGCGTTCTGTTATTTACACTCTTAGAAAAAATGATTCTAAAAGTATTCTTTGGTTGTCCCTATAAGATAACCCTTTTTGGGTTCCAGGTGGAACCCTTTTTGGGTTCCAGGTGGAACCCTTTTTGGGTTCCAGGTGGAACCCTTTTTGGGTTCCAGGTGGAACCCTTTTTGGGTTCCAGGTGGAACCCTCTATAGAAAGGGTTCTACCTGGAACCAAAAAGGGTTCTTCAAAAGGTACTTCTATGGGGACAGTCGAATAACTATTTAAGGTTCTAGATAACATTTGTTCTAAGAGTGTTATCTAAATATTGTGTATGTCGTTTTTTATGTTATTATTTGAAGTGCACAAGTAGATTTATATACACAGTGTCCTTCATACCCCTAAGTGTCCTCTGTTTGAAGCCCAGAAAGATTCATACTACTCATAACTAGGACATGGTTTCCTGACCAGGAAAAACTATAACTAGGATCCAAAATGTTTTCCTGGTCTGGGCTGTGGTCAGAAAAAACTCCTGGCCCTACTAAAAACGTACATCGTCTCCCTATCTACTATGGCCTATCTCCCTGTTATTAGAGCATGGAGAACAACGCCACCTGCAGGGACCACCCCAGCATGGTGTCTAAGCCTTATTACAGAGTGGACCTCTTCAACAAGCAGATGAATAATGTCCTGCTCACCTCACTGCTGGTCACCACCATTGAGAACAAGACCGTGGCACACATTGGCACCTCCACTGGACGGCTCCTGCAGGTATGGAGGGGGACAGAGAGCTCACAATAGTGTGTGATCCTGATCCATTAGATCTAATGAATGAATAATGTGAACACAGTCCGGCCCTTCTTTGATAGATTACTAACTATCTGCTCTGTCTTTTTGTCAGCTTGTTTTGAGACGATCAAGCCCTACTATCTTTGCTAATTACACCTTGGTAGAGAACCAGAGGGTCTCCTCCATTGCTGCTGTGTACTCGTCAGAATCTCTACTGTTTGTGGTTGGAGACAAGGTATGGAAAAGCTTGTTCAAAATCAGTTACAGTTAGCAAATACACTGTACACAGCAATCAAAGTTAATCAAATCTCTCTCTTTGGCTGGCAGGTGATCCAGGTGCCTCAGAGAGGGCCAGGCTGCCAGCACTTCATGACCTGTGCAATGTGCCTGATGGCCCCTGAGTTCATGGGCTGTGGCTGGTGCTCTGGAGAGTGCTCTTGGGAGGAGGAGTGCAGTGGCCGCTGGAGGAATGAGTCTTGCCCCCCTGGTATCACCGGGGTGAGAAGAACTGAGGAGAGGGATGTGTTTATTTAATGCAGTTTAGATTGGATCAATTAGCTACCCACCAATACCACCATGGTTGTTAATGCTGGCTAGAAATGTCATTAGTCATATGCATGTTTGGTTATCATAAAGATATGTTTGAGATTGTCCATATTCACAGATTACCTGAGCATAACGTGACCATAACTTTGTATTTGTATGTTGTGATGATGCTAAGTTGTTATTGTTTGTCATATGCTGAATCTGTTTGTTCCTGTTTGGTTTAGTTCTTCCCCAAGATGGCTCCCCCTGATGGTCAGTCAGAGCTGACTCTGTGTGGCTGGGAGTTCCAGTCTCCCCTGAGGCCTGCCATCAGCTCCAGAACCCACCTGGTCAGACTGGGACAGACAGCCTGTGCTGTGCTGCCACTGAAGAGCAACAACACACAGTAGGCTTTTTCACACTTCATTGTTCTTATCCCCAGGCAAAGACTGGCCCTGGGTTTACTTAGCCTGTGTTCACACAAGCAGGACTAACTGAAACAAACGGTCACTTTTCTGGAGTAGAATATTCAAATTAGGTAACAAAAGAACTCTGTGATTGGCTAGCCCCGAAAAGTTGGTGCTAACCCTGCTCCAAAGCAGGGCCAGCTAGTCCTGGGCCAAGGTTGGTGCTAGCCCACTTTAGAATGTTTAAGTGTGGATACTCTCTTAGCCCTGGACTAAGTTTGAACACTCAGTGAGTACCACTCACAATGACAGAGATACACAGTGAATCATATGACATATTGACATAAACTGAGTATACCAAACATTAGGAACACTTTCCTAATATTGAGTTGCACCACCGCTTTTGTCCTCAGAACAGCCTCAATTTGTAGGGGCATGGACTCTACAAGGTGTTGAAAGCGTTCCAGAGGGATGCTGGTCCATGTTAACTCCAATGCTTCCCACAGTTGTGTCAGGTTGGCTGGATGTCTTTTGGGTGGTGGACCATTCTTGATACACACAGGAAACTGTTGAATCTGAAAAACCCAGCAGCATTGCAGGTCTTGAAACAAACTGGTGCGCCTGGCACCTACTACCATATCCCGTTTAAAGGCACTTCAATTCTTTGTCTTGCCCATTCAACCTCTGAATGGCACACATACATAATCCATCTCTCAATTGTCTTAAGGCTTAATCTACACTGATTGAAGTGGATTTAACAAGTGACATCAATAAGGGATCATAGCTTGTACCTGGATTCACCTGGTCAGTCTATGTCATGGAAAGAGCAGGTGTTTTTAATGTTTTGTTTACTCAGTGTATACAGTAGGTTTATTATATGTAGATAGGTTTTACTCAACTAGTAATGCAACATAGATGTTAATTCAACTGAAATGTATTTATGTCTCGTGGTGATTTCTGCTGCATCAATGTTAGTTTGACACTGACATGTTGATGAGCCTGTTCTTGTGCCGCTCCTTAGCCTGGTGTGTAAGATTCGCTCTGGGGCCATTGAGCTGTCCAAACCAGTTAACATCACTGTGGAGGTGCAAGAGGGGAAGGTGGAGGGCCGCTACTCCATCGACGGGAAAGCAGAGATGCCAGGATTTACCTTTGTGGTAATTTGAGCCTACCATTGATTTAACTGCTTAGTTGTAGTTGGGTGATTCATTTGATTATGCCTCTGTTAATAATAAGATATATTATTGCATGCAACAGAAACATATTGTAAATATAAAGTGAGTTTGAAAGTATCCTCTGTTTTACATACAAAGTCACCATCACTTTTTCAGCTGTACTTTATGAATGGCCTTATGATTAAATTGGTGACATTTTGCTCCCTCTGGCAGATTCCCAACATCACAGAGATCCAGCCCAACTACGGGCCTCGTGTTGGGGGAACTCTGATCACTGTGACTGGGCCTCACCTGGACGCTGGGAAGACCAGAAGGGTCACTCTGAACGGAGAGCCCTGCCCAATCACCAGGTGGGCAGATGCAGTTACTGGTTATGTTATTATGTCTCTCTTGTGATGTTTTCACCCAAAGTCTGTTTTCTCTAACCTGGACTTTTAAAATACCTGACTGTACACTCTTAGAAAAATGGTTCCAAAATTGTTCTTCCACTGTTCCCATAGGATAATCCTTTTTGGTTTCAGGTAGAACCCTCTGTGGAAAGCGTTCTACATGGAACCCAAAAGGGTTCTACCTGGAACCAAAAATGGTTCTTCAGAAGGTTCTCCTATGGGGACAACTAGATAAACTCTTAGAAAAAAGGTGCTATGACATAATTCACTATCTACCTGTGCGAGCCGCATGCTTGTCCCATCATTTGTTTGTACAGTAATGTCAGTATTGGAAACTGATTTCGATCGGACTGCGCTCAGACTACTTATTATTACATTTTCTTTACCTTTAAACCTTTCAATTACAGGGAGTGAGTGAAAAAATAGTTGTTTTGATGACTAACTCACTGTGGTGGAAATATATATGTAGATCTGATTTTCTTCTTCAAATATTCTACCAGTATATATTTTATGTAGTCTGTTAAACATTTTAATGTGTCAGATGTGAAAGCCACCTGTAGAGTGAGGAGAACCTAAATCCTATAGTATAGCCTGTAGGAGCACTAACCCTGTACTTCCTCTCTACTCCACCTGTCTCCAGTGTCACAGCGCCCAGAGGGAACATGTCCTCCATCATCTGTCTGTCTCAGCCCATCTCGGAGGTGAGGGACGTCCCCCTCAGTGTGTTCATAGACAAGTCTCCCGTCCTCACCACCAAGGTCTTCTACTACAAAGAGAACCCCGAGGTCACAGCCGTCCTCCCAGACTGCAGTTTTGACAGGTAGGCCAAGCCAGTCAGGCTTCTTCACTATATGGAATGACCAGTCTCTACGATCAGTGTTACCATCTCAACCATGAGACAAGGTGGATCGATCTAAGCCCCGCTGCTGGGTCTCTGTAGAATCTGTTATGTTATCATCTCTCTACTCTCCATTATTTTTCTCTGTCGACTCCAGGGGGTCAAAGATAATCATTGAGGGGAAGAACTTGGACTCTGTATACAGGACCATCATCCGCTTTAGGCCCAATGAGAGCCACCTAAAGCCTGTCACCAGAGTAAGATCTCGTTGTAAGATTATACTCCACATATTGTGTACATGATAGAGATGAAAACATGTTTTATCTCTATAGTATACATAATATAATCATATTCATACAGCTATTTTTATAATTCCCTCCAGGAGTGCAAAGGCAAGTCGTTGCCCACACGGATGGAGTGCATAACTCCTCCTTTCCCCCGGGAAGAGACAGAGGAAGGGGAGCTCTCCTTTGATATGGATGGAGCTGTTGGACTGTGGAATGGAGAGTTCTCCTACCACCCCTATGGCGAGCCCATACCCTTTGAAACTGAGGGCCATGTACTTAGGCTGTATGCTGGACAAGATGAAGTGTCACTACATGTAAGTGCAACAGTGCCATAACCACAAAATGTTAATGGTGTCATGTCTATTTGACTGCAACTTACTGTCAGGAGTAAGAATATTGTTTATATTGCTTACATACTGTTTAAACCTTTTCAAGAAGAAAAACTCAGAACTCTCCTTTTCTTCCCCCTAACAGCACCAGAAACTGAATCTTGTGAGTTCCTGCATGACAATCACTATGACAGTGGGAGGAGTGGATTGTGACGCGAAAGTTCTGGACAATGAAATCACCTGCAGGATCCCTAGAAATGTAACCATCAGTGGACTGCCTGTGAAGGTAAGTTAGTAACTGGACACTATGTTGTCCATTCAACATTAGAGTATGTCAACAGCTTTACATAGATTCAAGCAATAAACATCCTACTATTGGGCTCCAATTGGTTGTTTTCCCTAAATATGTGGTTAAGTGACAGGAAAACAAGACAGTAGACTCTGGCAGCAGTCTTGATCTGACCCACTGTCTCTCCTCCCCCAGATCTCCATCAATGGGCAGGTTCACAACGTTGGGACAGTGGTTCTGGTCAGTAACCACTACATGGTGGGCATCGTACTGGGGATACTGGGGGCCCTGGTGGCTGGGGCCGTGCTGGCCTTCGTAGTCATGAAGCACCTGAGGAAGCAGAAGAAAGGTGGGCTTCCCTGTCTGTCTGGACTTTAATCAGGCCATCTTACACAACCCCAATGAGGATGTCTTATGCAACTGGTTTCAGTAGGACATCCACAGCCATGCAAAGTGACAGTGGTAGCTAACATTGTCTTGTTGACTTTTGATGCGGTTCCCTACTCCCTTGGTTTATGATTGAAAACTCTTGTGACATTTCCAGCCTCTCAGGTGGAGACCCGTTTGGCCCATAACCACAACCGCCCCGGCAGCAGTAGTGTGGAACTGTCCCCTGTAGGGGACTACAGAAGAGGTGAGACTGTAATTGGCAAATACAACATTTCATCTAGGGAATCTATCAATCCATTTTGTGTCTCGTTCAATTTTTATTCTTAGGTTTCAACAACAGTGGTTGAAATCTACACATACTGACATAAATTAATTATCTACACATGCTGAAGGAACTCTACTGACCTTGCCCCTCACCACTCTAGTAGTCCTGCCTCAGAGGCCAAGTTCGGCTCTGGGAAGCCCAGTGGTGTTCCCCAGCCCGGCCTATGCTGCAGGCAGCATGGACCCCACCCTCACCCCCCTCATGCCCCCTGAGAAGATCTCCATCTCCAGCTTTAGACCAGAGCTCCTGGAGGAGGTGAAGGACGTGCTGATCCCAGCAGACATGCTCATCGTCCAGCACCACCAGATCATCGGCAAGGGTCAGTCTCATTACAGTGTGTACAGCACACAGAGAGTGCTTTTTAATCAAATACACATAGGCTACTACTCCCATACCGCCTTGACTGATGGATAGAGGGTGTTATTATAGCATATAAATCGGCGATTTTAAAGTTCATGGATCACAATAGGGACTTACACCGATGACGTGATATACAGTATGTCGTTGAATTTTGTTTCTGATGATAATGTTCTCTTATCTCCCCCAGGTCATTTTGGCACAGTTTACCATGGCTACTTCACAGACCATAACAACAGAGACATCCACTGTGCTGTCAAGTCATTGAACAGTGAGCATCTCCTTCCTGATTCACAATGTTCTAGAGCTGAACCAGGTGGACTGAGCATTAGTCACCTGTACATGTGACCAGCTGGGTAAACATGGAACAACCCTGCTCATATGCAGGAATAATTAAACATGCACACTAGGTTTAATGTGGTTTGTTTAGGGTTTTTAAGCTTTATCTGTAAATGTTGACTGTTCATAAGAAGTTTTTACGTTAATTTGTGTGTGTGTGCCCTGCATATGAGCATTCATTTGTGTGTGTGTGTGTGTGTGTGTGTGTGCCATATCAGGGATAACAGATGTAGAAGAGGTAGAGCAGTTTCTGAAGGAGGGCATCTTGATGAAGGGGTTCCATCACACCAATGTTCTTTCTCTGCTGGGCATCCTGCTGCCTCAGGAGGGGCTCCCCCTGGTGGTACTACCTTATATGAAGCACGGGGGACCTCCGCCACTTCATACGCTGTGAGAAAAGGGTGAGGAAGCCGGCGCCAAAACAGTAGCTACAATACTACCACCTGTTCACTTTGATCAGCATACAAGGGATCTCCTTAACACCTCAGTGATATATCTCAAGGCTTATGTGACCGACATCTTTATTGTGTGGTATTGATTCTTCCTATAGAACCCCACGGTGAAAGACCTGATTGGCTTTGGGCTTCAGGTTGCCAAGGGGATGGAGTACTTAGCACATATGAAGTTTGTGCACAGAGACCTCGCAGCACGCAACTGCATGTAAGTCAGGATTGAGCAATCAGTTCAGTTCTCTGTAACAAGGGCTAGTCACCAATTTAAACTATACATTAGTCCTGACATAAGAAAACTGGTTTTATTTTACTTATCAATGCTACTGTACTATAGGTGCCGGCTTGCTTTCACAGATCACCAATCTGTGACCCTTATGTTTGCCCTTACTATTGTCTGTGCAGGCTGGATGAGTCGTACACAGTGAAGGTGGCAGACTTCGGCATGGCCAGGGATGTGTTTGATAAGGAGTACTACAGTGTTCAGGACCACAAGAAGGCCAAGCTACCAGTCAAGTGGATGGCCATCGAGAGCCTACAGACACAGAAATTCACTGCCAAGTCAGACGTAGTAAGTGAAGGAATTACTTTCTTATAACATAATAAGAATTAGGCAGCATTTGTGGAATTAGGACTGACAATGTTGTTACTTGATTAATTACAGTGTTACTACACAGCAATACGTGCAACTTCATATTACCTCCAAATCCTTTCTCACCATGCTAACTTTCATCATGACCTCCTATTACAGTGGTCCTTTGGGGTGTTGATATGGGAGATGTTAACCAGAGGAGCAAGCCCCTACCCAGAGGTGGACCCCTATGACATCACACATTACCTGCTGAAAGGCAGGAGACTCCCCCAACCACAGTTCTGTCCTGACCCTTTGTAAGTAGTGGTAATGATAGTCTAGTAACAGTCCATTTTGTTGAAAATGCCTCATAGTAGAACTCAAAAGAAAAAGAGAAGCCCTTGTCAAAGTAAACAAACGATATGTCTATAGTAAATATGGTTATACAGTAACAGATATGCTTCAAAAAATCTGAAAGTTCTGGATGAATTTCCCACCTCTACAGTTGCAACAAAGAGGAACAGGAAAGTATAGCCAGTAATTAATGGATGTTGGAAAGGTCAACCTGCAGTGTTAAACCTGTAAATGTCCACCACACACATATCCAAATATTGTTAAGCAATGTCGTCTGGGAGTTAATGATCATCAATATGCTTCACTTGAAAGATATCCTCACATACGCACGTGCAGGCGTACACGCGCACACACACGCACACATTTACTGGCGTGAGATGACATATGAACGTCAACATGTTTTTCCATGTGTCCTCATCCCATAGTCTAATCTAATGTGTCCCTTCTCCCAGTGACAAATAGGAAGTGTTGAAATACAGATTAACATTTGAGAAAACAACAGTAGAGTAGGAGAACAAAAATAATGGCTGACTTTTCTGTGTGGGGAAAAAAACATAAATCGTCTCCATATTGCTTTTGCTTAGTCATTTCGGTCCGTAATTTGAAATAAATTCAAAGCCTGCACAATATTGTTTTATTTCAGGTTTTTTTTATTTAAAAAGTTTGGGGTCACTTTGAAGTTGCCTTGTTTTCCTTGTAAAGAGATATAGTCAAGACGTTGACAAGGTTATAAATAATTATTTTTAATTTAAATAATACTTGTGTCCTTCAAACTTTTCTTTTGTCAAAGAATCCTCAATTTGCAGTAATTACAGCCTTGCAGACCTTTGGCATTCTAGTTGTCAATTTGTTGAGGTAATCTGAAGAGATTTAACCCAATGCTTCCTGAAGCACCTACCACAAGTTGGATTGGCTTGATGGGCACTTCTTACGGTCAAGCTGCTCCCACAACAACTCAATAGGGTTGAGATCTGGTGACTGTGCGGGCCATTCCATTATAGACAGAATACCAGCTGACTGCTTCTTCCCTAAATAGTCATTGCATAGTTTGGAGCTGTGCTTTGGTTCATTGTCCTGTTGTAGGAGGAAATTGGCTCCAATTAAAGCACCGTCCACAGGGTATGGCATGGCGTTGCAAAATGGAGTGATTGCCTTCCTTCTTCAAGATCCCTTTTACCGTGTACATATCTCCCACTTTACCACCACCACCAAAGCACCCCCAGACCATCACATTGCCTCCACCATGCTTGACAGATGGCGTCAAGCACTCTTCCAGCATCTTTTCATTTTTTCTGCGTCTCACAAATGTTCTTCTTTGTGATCCAAACACCTCAAACTTAGATTAGTCTGTGTAGACACTTTTTTTCCAATCTTCCTCTACCCAGTGTCTGTGTTCTTTTGCCCATCTTAATCTTTTCTTATAATTGGCTAGTCTGAGATATGGCTTTTTCTTTGCAACTCTGCCTAGAAGGCCAGCATCCTGGAGTCGCCTCTTCACTGTTGACGTTGAGATTGGTGTTTTGCGGGTACTATTTAATGAAGCTGCCAGTTGAGGACTTGTGAGAGGCGTCTGTTTCTCAAACTAGACACTCTAATGTACTTGTCCTCTTGCTCAGTTGTGCACCGGGGCCTCCCACTCCTCTTTCTATTTTGGTTAGAGCTAGTTTGCACTGTTCTGTGAAGGTAGTAGTACATAGCGTTGTACGAGATCTTTAGTTTCTTGGCAATTTCTAGCATGGAATAGCCTTCATTTCTCAGAACAAGAATAGACTGACGAGTTTCAGAAGAAAGGACTTTGTTTCTGGCCATTTTGAGCTTGTAATTGAACCCACAAATGCTGATGCTCCAGATACTCAACTAGTCCAAAGAAGGCCAGTTGTATTGCTTCTTTAATCAGAACAACAGTTTTCAGCTGTGCTAACATAATTGCAAAAGAGTTTTCTAATGATTAATTAGCCTTTAAAATTATTAACTTGGATTAGCTAACACAACATGCTATGGGAACACAGGAGTGATGGTTGCTGATAATGGGCCTCTGTACGCCTATGTAGATATTCCATTAAAAATCTGCCGTTTCCAGCTACAATAGTCATTGACAACATTAACAATGTCTACACTGTATTTCTGATCAATTTGATGTTATTTTAAAAATAGCTTTTCTTTAAAAAACAAGGACATTTCTAAGTGACCCCAAACTTTTGAACGGTAGTGTATGACTTGTACTTCTATTGTTAGAAGAAAGCCCCATAGTAAGTGATATAGGTAACTCTCTCCAGGTATGCCATCATGTTGCAGTGCTGGGACCCAGACCCAGAGATGAGGCCCAGCTTCGCCACGCTGGTGTCTGCTGTCCTGACCATCCTGTCTGGCCTTGAGGGGGAGCACTACATCAGCCTCAAGGTCACCTACGTCAATCTGGACCAGCCACGCCCCTATCCCGCCCTCACAGAGTCCGCGGACGAGTGTGATTCCTCAGACACTGAAGACACACGCTCAATGTCCTCCTGATGTCACATCAGGACTGGTACATGTAGTACAGTATGGCTTGGTGCTATGAGCACAAGGAGCTCAGTTAGAAAGTCAAACTAAAGGTCGTCGGTTATCCTGGAGAAAATGACTTGTCTTTTACTACCTAGTGTTGAAAGTGTAGGGACTTGAATGGTCCTCCCCCATTCACATGATAGTATATTACCTGGCAAAGCTTTTTGTAAATAAGAACGGATGTAATGTCTATATGTTTTCTCTTAATTTTCTTGAGATGTAGTAATTATACTGTATATTTTGGATCATACTTTTACCAAAGAAAATGTACCCTAATGTTTTAACAGTGATCTGTCATCATTCTGTTTTATTTCATGCACAATGTGTTTTAGATAGTGTAATAAATTAACATATTTATTTGTTTATATACTCTTGTTCTTGTGAGATTTTAGTAAAATGCCTCATTTATGTAAAATTCCAATATGACAAGATATTCATTTATGTAATTTAAGTTTTAACATTTTCTACATTAGCTTCTTCCCATGTGGTGGTTTCACCCATTGTCACTCTACACTTACAGTAGATCAGAGACAACTAACACTTGTGTAAACTGTCACTGGTAAATATGCAGCTGGGATATGCAAAAAACACATTTCCAACACATTTCCAATTGAACTAGGACAAATATAAGCACCCACCAAATTATATATTTTTTTTTATGAGTCCATCAGGATATTATTACTGTCATTGAGAAAGGCTTCCACTAGAGGCCAGTGTTCTACTATAATTATAGAACGCTGGAGAAATAAAGAGAAAATTCAGCACTTCTTTAATATGTGAATCACATTGTATGAACACCATGAAGTAAAAGACAAATAGCTCACTGAAAAACATTTAGTAATGGTGTACATACCATATGGATAATGCCCTTTCCATACTTTTAATTGCATATCTATCTGTCTTTATGAGTGCACACATTCATTAGCCAATTAGATTTGGTAATGGTCATGAATTAATAGGAAGAACAACCATAAAACACCCATCCAAAGAGGAGCTGGATTTCTGTGGAAAGTAGCAACAAAGTAAAAAAATACAAAAGTCACACAACACTCCCGCTTCTTGCACACAAAAAGAATCTAAGACAAATAAAACAAGAGGGAAATAAACATGAAGTCAATGTTTTTCCCAAGCTACATAAGAACAAAAGTTTATTCCCGGATGGCAGGGCATTTTATTATTTCTAAGAAAAGCACACATTGTAAAAAAATTTGCCTGGGTGCCGGGGGAGGGTAACACCCAGAAGGGCAGAACCCTGGGTTTTACAGGAGAAGGAGGGGAAGAAGAAACTCTGTCTCTCTCCACCACACTGCCTGCCTGTCTGTGTGCTAATGCTGCAGCCACTGTGAAACCTGGCTTTATCACACCCAACTTAACCTGCGTGCCTCTCCTTTTCATCTTTATCTGACTGAGAACCTCTGTCGGTTCAACGTTGCGTCTCCTGTCATACAGAATCATGTTTCTTCTCTCCATGTGCAGGCAATACACATCCAATAAATATTTATACAAGTGCATTCTCATCTGAACTGTAGTATCTATAATGTGCAGTATCTATAATGATTCAACAAATGCTTTTCTCTAGGATTTAATTCAAACATCACAGTTGTGGGACATGTTCTGTCAGCTCTTACAAGCTACAGTTGAAGTCGGAAGTTTACATACACTTGGGTTGGAGTCATTAAAACTCGTTTTTCAACCACTCCACAGATTTCTTGTTAACAAACTATAGTTTTGGCAAGTCGATTAGGACATATATTTTGTGCATGACACAAGTAATTTTTCCAACAATTGTTTACAGATAGATTATTTCACTTATAATTCACTGTATCACAATTCCAGTGGGTCAGAAGCTTACATAAACTAAGTTGACTGTGCCTTTAAACAGCTTGGAAAATTCCCGAAATTATGTCATGGCTTTTAAAGCTTCTGATAGGCTAATTGACATAATTTGAGTCAATTGGAGGTGTACCTGTGGATGTATTTCAAGGCCTACCTTCAAACTTGCTTGACATCATGGGAAAATCAAAAGAAATCAGCCAAGACCTCAGAAAACAAATTGTAGACCACAACAAGTCTGGCGCAATTTCCAAATGCCTGAAGGTACCATGTTCATCTGTACAAACAATAGTACGCAAGTATAAACACCATGGGACCACGCAGCCGTCATACCGCTCAGGAAGGAGAAGCGTTCTGTCCCATAGAGATTAACGTACATTGGTGCGAAAAGTGCAAATCAATCCCAGAACAACAGCAAAGGACCTTGTGAAGATGCTGGAGGAAACATGTACAAAAGTATCTATATCCACAGTAAAACAAGTCCTATATCGACATTGCCAGGTCGCAGTTGTAAATGAGAGCTTGTTCTCAACTAGCCTACCTGGTTAAATAAAATTGAAATAATTTTTTAAATAAAAAAACAACCTGAAAGGCCACTCAGCAAGGAAGAAGCCACTGCTCCAAAACCGCCATAAAAAAGCCAGACTACGGTTTGCAACTGCACATGGGGACAAAGATCGTAATTTTTGGAGAAATGTCCTCTGTTCTGATGAAACAAAAATAGAACTGTTTGGCCATAATGACCATCGTTATGTTTGGAGGAAAAAGGGGGAAGCTTGCAAGCCGAAGAACACCATCCCAACCGTGAAGCATGGGGTTGGCAGCATCATGTTGTGGGGGTGCTTTGCTGCAGGAGGGACTGGTGCACTTCACAAAATAGATGATACAGTGAGGGAAAAAAGTATTTGATCCCCTGCTGATTTTGTACGTTTGCCCACTGACAAAGAAATGATCAGTCCATCATGTGAGAGACAGAATAAGAACAAAGAAATCCAGAAAAACGCATGTGAAAAATGTTATAAATTGATTTGCATTTTAATTAGGGAAATAAGTATTTGACCCCCTCTCAATCAAAAAGATTTCTTGCTCCCAGGTGTCTTTTATACAGGTAACGAGCTGAGATTAGGAGCACACTCTTAAAGGGAGTGCTCCTAATCTCAGCTTGTTACCTGTATAAAAGACACCTGTCCACAGAAGCAATCAATCAATCAATCAGATTCCAAACTCTCCACCATGGCCAAGACCAAAGAGCTCTCCAAGGATGTCAGGGACAAGATTGTAGACCTACACGAGGCTGGAATGGGTTACAAGAACATCGCCAAGCAGCTTGGTGAGAAGGTGAAAACAGTTGGTGCAATTATTCGCTTTTAGAAGAAACACAAAAGAACTGTCAATCTCCCTCGGCCTGGGGCTCCATGCAAGATCTCACCTCGTGGAGTTGCAATGATCATGAGAACAGTGAGGAATCAGCCCAGAACTACACGGGAGGATCTTGTCAATGATCTCAAGGCAGCTGGGACCATAGTCACCAAGAAAACAATTGGTAACACACTACGCTGTGAAGGACTGAAATCCTGCAGCGCCCGCAAGGTCCCCCTGCTCAAGAAAGCGCATGTACATGCCCGTCTGAAGTTTGCCAATGAACATCTGAATGATTCAGAGGACAACTGGGTGAGTGTTGTGGTCAGAGGAGACCAAAATGGACCTCTTTGGCATCAACTCAACTCGCCGTGTTTGGAGGCGGAGGAATGCTGCCTATGACCCCAAGAACACCATCCCCACCTTCAAACATGGAGGTGGAAACATTATGCTTTGGGGGTGTTTTTCTTCTAAGGGGACAGGACAACTTCACCGCATCAAAGGGACGATGGACGGGGCCATGTACCGGGTGAGAACCTCCTTCCCTCAACCAGGGCATTGAAAATGGGTCGTGGATGGGTATTCCAGCATGACAATGACCCAAAACACACGGCCAAGTTAACAAAGGAGTGGCTCAAGAAGAAGCACATTAAGGTCCTGGAGTGGCCTAGCCAGTCTCCAGACCTTAATCCCATAGAAAATCTGTGGAGGGAGCTGAAGGTTAGAGTTGCCAAACGTCAGCCTCGAAACCTTAATGACTTGGAGAAGATCTGCAAAGAGGAGTGGGACAAAATCCCTCCTGAGATGTGTGCAAACCTGGTGGCCAACTACAAGAAACATCTGACCTCTGTGATTGCCAACAAGGGTTTTGCCACCAAGTACTAAGTCATGTTTTGCAGAGGGGTCAAATACTTATTTCCCTCATTAAAATGCAAATCAATTCATAATATTTTTCACATGAGTTTTTTTGAATTTTTTTGTTTTTATTCTGTCTCTCACTGTTCAAATAAACCTACCATTAAAATTATAGACTTATCATTTATTTGTCAGTGGGCAAACGTACAAAATCAGCAGGGGATCAAATACTTTTTTCCCTCACTGTATCATGAGGAAGCAAAATTATGTGGATATATTGAAGCAACATCTCAAGACGTCAGTCGGGAAGATAAAGCTGGGTCACTAATGGGTCTTCCAAATGGACAATGACCCCAAGCATACTTCCAAAGTTGTGGCAAAATGGCTTAAGGAAAACAAAGTCAAGGTATTGGAGTGACCATCACAAAGCCCTGATCTCCCTATAGAACATTTGTAGGCAGAACTGAAAAAGCGTGTGTGAGCAAGGAGGCCTACAAACCTGACTCAGTTCCACCAGCTTTGTCAGGAGGAATGGGCCAAAATTCACCCAACTTATTGTGGGAAGCTTGTGGAAGGCTGCCCGAAACGTTGACCGTTAAACAATTTAAAGGCAATGCTAACAAAAACTAATTGAGTGTATGTAAACTTCTGACCCACTGGGAATGTGAAATAAAAGCTGAAATAAATAATTCTCTCTACTATTATTCTGACATTTCACATTCTTAAAATAAATTGGTGATCCTAACTGACCTCAAACAGGGAATTTTTACTAGGATTAAATGTCAGGAATTGTGAAAAACTGAGTTGAAATGTATTTGTCTAAGGTGTATGTAAACTTACGACTTCAACTGTACAGTATACATGAAGAGAATGAATGACTGTTAACTTTCAAAAGACATAGTATCACGCACTGCAGGATGGTTATAGCATAAGCTAAATCAAAGTGTAAACACTGTCAGGAATGGAGGGTAGTCAGGTAAGGAAGTGATTAGCTGCACAGGTAGACAGTACCCTTGCAAGTCCACACCTAGGTGGCAGCAGCAACGGGGCCAGGCTTTATAGGTGCAGGGGAGTGGTAGGTGAGAGCAGTGAGGCTGAAGAGTAGCCTCTGAAACTTGCCGGGGCCATTCTGCGTTTGTTTGAATCTTTAGTGTCGGAAGGCCAGCAATTCATAACCTGCTTGGGTTGGCCGGAACATCCAAAACAAAGCTGTCTCTGGACCCTGGTGAGTAATCTGTTGCCTAGACACATGCATCCAACACCCTGTCTGTGGACTCTTACTTTAATGTTAAATGCACACATGAAGACAGGTTAAGTTAATTAGGACTAGAACCATAGACATAGCGAGAGTAGACATTTTAGAAAGCTGGCTAGCTGGTTTCGTAACAATACTTCCACAGTACCGCATTTGGCCAGCTCCTGGTAAATCAGGGTTCTGGCACAAATCGTCTGGCACAAAAGCAATGTCAGAATAGAAGTCGGCAATGTAGGAGGCATGCTGAGCGAATGAGTGTGTTGATTCAGCCATTTATCAGTAGTGTATATGCCTCTTACAGAGCCTCTGGGGTTGTTGCCTGATGATTCCCGACTCTACCATTATGCTTGTTTACACTGAGCTGCACTGGGGTCGGAACGCAATCATGGTTAGCCATATGGAAACGTAATACACTCCAAAATCATGGGCATTAATAAGGAGTGGGTCCCCCTTTGCTGCTATAACAGCCTCCACTCTTCTGTGAAGGCTTTCTACTAGATGTCGGAACATTGCTGCGGGGATTTGCTTCCATTCAGCCACATGGTCATTAGTGAGGTCGGGCACTGATGTTGGGCAATTAGGCCTGGCTTGCAGTCGGCGTTCCAATTCATCCCAAAGGTGTTCGATGGAGTTGAGGTCAGGGCTCTGTGCAGGCTAGTCAAGTTCTTCCACACCGATCTCGACAAACCATTTCTGTATGGACCTTGCTTTGTGCATGAGTGCATTGACATGCTGAAACAGTAAAGAGCCTTCCCAAAACTGTTGCCACAAAGTTGGAAGCACAGAATCGTCTAGAATATCATTGTAGGGTTAAGAATTTCCTTTACTGGAACTAAGGGCCCAAACCATGAAAATCAGCCCGAGACCATTATTCCTCCTCCACCAAACTTTACAGTTGGCACTATGCCTTCGGCTGGTAGTGTTCTCCTGGCATACGTCAACACCAGATTCATCCGTCGGCCAGCCAGATGGTGAAGCGTGATTCATCACTCCAGACAATAGGATTTTTAAGCGCTTCTACACTCGTCTGTCCCATTTCGTGAGCTTGTGGGGCCTACCACTTCGTGGCTGAGCCGTTGTTGCTCCTACATGTTTCCACTACACAATAACAGCACTTACAGTTGACTGGGGCAACTCTAGCAGGGCAGAAATGTGATGAACTTACTTGTTGGAAAGGTGGCATCCTATGACGGTGCCACGTTGAAAGTCACTGAGCTCTTCATTATGGCCATTCTACTGCCAATGTTTGTCTATGGAGATTGCATGGCTGTGTGCTCGATTTTATACACCTGAAATAGCCACATCTAATAATTTGAAGGGGTGTCCACATACTTTTGTGCAGACAGTGCATTCGGAAACTATTCAAACCCCTTGACTTTTTCCTAATTTTGATACGTTACAGCCTTATTCTAAAAAATCCTCATTATTGGTTATGCACACAATACCCCATAATGACAAAGCAAAAACTTTGTATTTTTTATTTTTTAAATGTGTACAAATATGTTAAACATTAAAAACAGAAAAATCTTATTTACATAAGTATTAGGACCCTTTGCTATGAGACTTGAAATTGAGCTCAGGTGCATCCTGTTTCCATTTCACAACTTGATTGGAGTCCACCTGTGGTAAATTCAATTGATTGGACATGACTTGGAAAGGCACACAGCTGTTTATATAAGGTCCCATAGCTGACAGTGCATGTCAGAGCAAAAACGAAGCCATGAGGTCGAAGGAATTGTCCGTAGACACTTTAATAACTCTACCTACATGTACATATTATCTCAATCAAATCAAATTTTATTTGTCACATAAACATGGTTAGCAGATGTTAATGCGAGTGTAGCGAAATACTTGCGCTTCTAGTTCCAACCATGCAGTAATACAGTAATATCTAACAAGTAATCTACCAATTTCACAACTACCTTATACACACAGGTGTAAAGGAATGAATAAGAATATGTACATATAAATATATGGGTGAGCGATGGCCGAATGGCATAAGAAAGATGCAGTAGATGGTATTGAAATTGTTAGATTACTTGTTAGATACTACTGCATGGTCGGAACTAGAAGCACAAGCATTTCACTACACTCGCATTAACATCTGCTAACCATGCGAAAGTGACAAATCAAATTTGATTTCATTTGAGTACAGTATATACATATGCAAACATTATATAAAGTGGCATTGTTTAAAGTGACTAGTTATACATTTATTACATCCAATTTTTATTATTAAAGTGGCTAGAGATTTGAGTCAGTATGTTGGCAGCAGCCACTCAATGTTAGTGATGGCTGATTAACAGTCTGATGGCCTTGAGATGGAAGCTGTTTTGCAGTCTCTCGGTCCCATGCACCTGTAATGACCTCGCCTTCTGGATGATAGCAGGGTGAAATGGGTGGCTTGTGTGGTTGTTGTCCTTGTTGATCTTTTTGGCCTTCCTGTGACATCGTGGGCTGTACGTGTCCCGGAGGGCAGGTAGTTTGCCCCCGGTGAATGCGTTGTGCAGACCTCACTACCCTCTAGAGAGCCTTACAGTTGTGGGCGGAGCAGTTGATACAGGCGGTGATACAGCCCGACAGGATGCTCTCGATTGTGCATCTGTAAAAGTTTGTGAGTGTTTTTGGTGACAAGACGAATTTCTTCAGCCTCCTGAGGTTAAAGAGGCGCTGTTGCGCCTTCTTCACCACGCTGTCTGTGTGGGTGGACCATTTCAGTTTTTCTGTGATGTGTACGCTGAGGAACTTAAAACTTTCCACCTTCTCCACTACTGTCCCGTCGATGTGGATAGGGGGGTGCTCCCTCTGCTGTTTCCTGAAGTCCACGATCATCTCCTTTGTTTTGTTGACGTTGAGTGAGAGGTTATTTACCTGACACCACACTCCAAGGGCCCTCACCTCCTCCCTGTAGGCCGTCTCGTCGTTGTTGGTAATCAGCCTACCACTGTAGTGTCGTCTGCAAACTTGATGATTGAGTTGGAGGTGTGCATGGCCACGCAGTCATGGGTGAACAGGGAGTACAGGAGAGGACTGAGAACACACCTTTGTGGGGCCCCAGTGTTGAGGATCAGCGGGGTGGAGATGTTGTTTCCTACCCTCACCACCTGGGGGCGGCCCGTCAGGAAGTCCAGGACCCAGTTGCACAGGGCGGGGTCGAGACCTAGGGTCTCGAGCTTAATGGCGAGTTTGGAGGGTACTATGGTGGTAAATGCTGAGCTGTAGTCGATGAACAGCATTCTTACATAGGTATTCCTCTTGTCCAGATGGGTTAGGGCAGTGTGCAGTGTGATTGCGTCGTCTGTGGACCTATTGGGGCGGTAAGCAAATTGGAGTACGTCTAGGATGTTAGGTAGGGTGGAGGTGATATGATCCTTGACTAGTCTCTCAAAGCACTTCATGATGACGGAAGTGAGTGCTACGGGGTCATTTAGCTCAGTTACCTTAGCTTTCTTGGGAACAGGAACAATGGTGGCCCTCTTGAAGCATTTGGGAACAGCAGACTTGGATAAGGATTGATTAAATATGTCCGTAAACACACCAGCCAGCTGTTCTGCGCATGCTCTGATGACGCGGCTTGGGATGCCGTCTGGGCCGGCAGCCTTGCGAGGGTTAACACGTTTAAATGTTTTACTGACGTTGGCTGCAGTGAAGGAGAGCCTGCAGGTTTTGGTAGCGGGCCGTGTCGGTGGCACTGTATTGTCCTCAAAGCGAGCAAAGAAGTTGTTTAGTTTGTCTGGGAGCAAGACATCGTGGTCCGCGACGGGACTGGTTTTCTTTTTGTAGTCCGTGATTGACTGTAGACCCTGCCACATACCTCTTGTGTCTGAACTGAATTGCGACTCTACTTTGTCTCTATACTGACGCTTAGCTTGTTTGATTGCCTTGTGGAGGGAATAGCTACACTGTTTGTATTCAGTCATGTTTCCCGTTGCTTTTCCTTGATTAAAAGCAGTGGTTCGCGCTTTCAGTTTAGCGTGAATGCTGCCATCAATCCACGGTTTCTGGTTGGGGAAGGTTTTAACAGTCGCTGTGGGTACAACATCACCAATGCACTTGCTAATAAACTCGCTCACCGAATCAGCATATTCATCAATGTTATTGTCCGACGCTATGCGGAACATATCCCAGTCCACGTGATCAAAGCAATCTTGAAGCGTGGAATCAGATTGGTCGGACCAGCGTTGAACAGACCTGAGCACGGGCGTTTTCAGATTAGCCTTGTTAAAATCCCCAGCTACAATAAATGCAGCCTCAGCATATGTGGTTTCCAGTTTACATGAAGTCCAATGAAGTTCTTTCAGGGCTGTCGATGTGTCTGCTTGGGGGGGGATATAGGCGACTGTGATTATAATCGAAGAGAATTCTCTTGGTAGATAATGTGGTCGGCATTTGATTGTAAGGAATTCTAGGTCAGGTGAACAAAAGGACTTGAGTTCCTGTATATTATTATGATCACACCAATTACCTCGACTAACCGGTGCCTCCGCACATTGATTCTGTGCCGGCACCCCCTGCACATAGCTTCGCTATTTGTTATTTTACTGCTGCTCTTCAATTATAATTTTCTTTTTTTTTTAACTGCATTGTTGGTTAGGGCTTGTAAATAAGCATTTCACTGTAAGGTCTACACCTGTTGTATTCGGCGCTTGTAACAAATCAAATTTGATTTAATTTAGAGCCCCGAGATAGGATTGTGTAAAGGAAGTGTACCAAAATATTTCTGCAGCATTGAAGGTCCCCAAGAACACAGTGGCCTCCATTATTTTTAAATGGAAGAAGTTTGGAACCACCAAGACTCTTCCTAGAGCTGGCCGTCTGGCCAAACTGAGCAATCAGGGGAGAAGGGCTTTGGTCAGGGAGTTGACCAAGAACCTGATGGTCACTCTGACAGAGCTACAGAGTTCTTCTGTGGAGATGGGAGAACCTTCCAGAAGGACAACCATCTCTGCAGCACTCCTCCAATCAGGCCTTTATGGTAGAGTGGCCAGACGGAAGCCTCTCCTCAGTAAAAGGTACATGACAACCTACTTGGAGTTTGCCAAAAGGCACCTAAAGGACTCTCAGACCATGAGAAACAAGATTCTTTGGTCTGATGGAAACAAGATTGAACTCTTTGGCCTGTATGCCAAGTGTCATGTCTGGAGGAAACCTGGCACCATCCCTACGGTGAAGCATGATGGTGGCAGCATCATGTTGTGGGGCAGTTTTTCAGCGGCATTGAAGATCGTTGATCGTTGATGAAAACCTGTTCCAGAGCACTCAGGACCTCAGGACCTGAGTGCTCAGGACAACAACCCAAGCATACATCCAAGACAACTCAGGAGTGGCTTCGGGACAAGTCTCTGCATGTCTTTGAGTGGCCAACCCAGAGCCCCGGGCTTGAACCCGATCAAACATCTCTGGAGAGACCTGGAAATAGCTGTCCAGCGACGCTACCCATCCAACTTGACAGAGCTTGACAGGTGTGCCAAGCTTGTAGCTTCATACCCAAGAAGACTCAAGACTGTATTCGCTGCCTAAGGTCCTTCAACAAAGTACTGAGTAAAATGTCTGAATACTTATGTAAATGTGACATTTCCGTTTTCTGTTTTTAAAAACATTGCAAAAATGTCTAAAAACCTGTTTTTGCTTTTTCATTATAGGGTATTGTGTGTATATTGATGAAGATAAAAAACAACAACAATTTAATCCGTTTTAAAAAGGCTCTAACGTAACAAAATGTGTAAAAAGTCAAGGGGTCTGAATACTTTTTCGAATGCACAAGTGTATATGGCCTTATATATCAAAGAACGTGACATATATTTTAATATATGATCGTATATTTAAAGCCCATATTAACCTGACAAACATTTTAAAATCTATGATCATATATTTTAATAACATATAAATCTCACATCCCCCCATACAAAAAATAAAAAAATGTATTTTCATCATGAAAAATGTACTCAGATTTATTTAAAAAATGTTGTTGCTTTGAAATGTGTTCCAGAAACGTCTTTTTTTTTTTTTTTTTACATGCCATATATTTAAAAGCAATACATGTAGAGATAAATTATTTTCTAATTTCATTTAGTGTTGGGCAACCTTATGATTACTTTGCCAGATCTTCATATCTACTGTAGATGTTGCCATCTCATTTTGAGATTAGATTGAGATGTCATAGACTATTGTAGGATTATAATTTGTGATGTACACATTTTGAAAATGCACAGAAACCTAAGTATGAATATTTATTTTCGTACACTACAGTTGTGGCTGCCCATAACGTTATGGAATAACATTGTATTTCTAAAACAATGTTTAGATATTGTTGTAATCTATGATGGTCTGAATATGGTTGTAATCCACTATTATTTTGGGATGAGTCCTCCAAGGATTTCCATTGGGAATTGTTTATGCATGTTGCCACCAGCAGGGGGCGAGGGAGCACAGCGTTTTGCGTCTCCCCTCCACTTAACATTCAAAGAACTACCATTTCTCTTTTTTTGCTTTGTTCTCTTAATTAAACAGGTATATAGTGTACAAAAGCACATTATTTATAGAAAATGTTAGTCAAAATGATTATCTGAGTGACACTTACCCTTTTATGTTGAAATTGTAATATTTAAATGTGTAAATTGATCCAGTGAACTGTTAGAGATCTTGACATAGATGACTGGGTTTGCGGTTATGCAAGGTATGTACTGGTTTATGGTTCATTTAGCTATTTAAAGGCATTTTTATTGAAACTTAGTACTTGAGGTAAGATAAATACTGAGAAGGTATTTTTTAATTCAAGTCAATGTATTAGCGAGTATGACTTAAATACAAAGGATATATTATATTACTGTACTTTAGTCTTTTACAGTATCTGACTTAATTATTCATATTTTGCAGATGGAAATTCACCCTGGCTCCAACATTACAGTCCCAAAGAACGTCTGGAGGGCGGCCATGCAACCAGGCTAAGTGTTCCACTCCAATTGCAAGAGCGCATTTGGTGTGCTTTAGATCAATGTTTCCCAACCCTGTCCCGGGGCCCCCCATGGGTGCACGTTTTGGTTTTTGCCCTAGCACTACACAGCTGATTCAAATAATCAAAGCTTGAGTTGGTTATTTGAATCACCTGTTTAGTGCTAAGGCAAAAACTAAAACGTGCATCGGGGGTTGTGGGCAGGGCTGAGTTGTGTCGGAGATACATCACCTGTGAAAATAACCTACTTGCTGTTCACCCAATCACTGTTTCGGATGGTAATGTCTGTTCTACTCGTTCTAATTCTATGCAACAATGGCTGTGGTACAGTATGTATTTGTAGTGTTGTTCAGATAAGCCATTATCTTCAGACCTACCTACCATTTTAATATCGGGCTGTGTCATTAGGACTTTGGATAATTATTTATGACACATTGAACTTATTTCATTTGAACAATTCTAGGTGGCAAAGCTAAAAGGGGAGAAAGACTGATTGGATCCTAAAAAAGTGCTGCGATAACTGGTCAGTAGGTTTTTGTTCATCGATTGCAAATTAGCATTTGACAGTTTATGGTTATTGACACGATATTTTAAAAAGAATATGACTCATGGCATGCTAACTTCAGTAACCTCCAAATTGCACACAGAGATATACAAATGGTGTTCATGAGTTAATCTGACTCTGGGTAAGTAGAAAAATGTCCAATGTCCAAATCTCTCTGTATCACTTTAAAAATGAACACCCCATAACTGGGTTGGGTTAAATTTTAATACGTTGAAGATGTTAAGGGATAGTTCACTTTTTTACACCTTATAGTCAGATGGCTAACAAAAAAATATATGGGTGATAGGGGCAGACAAAGTTCAATATTTGTGTCCAAAACCCCTTGAGTTAATATCATGTTTAAACCATGCATTACAGTGTCTCCTGGCACATAGACTACCTTCAGGGTAAGGAACTTAATTGAATTTACAAATCAATCATTGCACATAGGGCATTAATGGTCAAGGATTTCTTATTCAACTAAATCTGATAAGTTTTTCCATATAGATATTTTTTTATTTATGACCATAAACCCAACCCCTATCTGTTCTATGAGCTCTTTAAATTCTATTTGTTGCTTTCCCCCTCACAGATGCTGTCATGAAGCGCTTCCTGGGTGCAACAAAAGTACAAGTGGGAACGGCTTTAAAACAGTAAAATTAATTGAGAAGTGAATAGGATTAAATTACGTTTTTTTGTGTTGTGACCTTTGTTCTGTTTTATTACCTTATCACTGAAATAATGCTCCCGTAACGTATGTTAACACATTGTTAACATGTATTGTGACATAAGGGACATGTATGTAATACACATTTGAATGCTATGTGTTGCACATATACTATTGTTAGGTAGCGGAATGACTTTTGCTTCCCTCCAGGCCTGGGGGAACACACTTTCTAGTAGGCTTAAATTGAAAGTATGGCAAATAGGAGTGGCCACATTGTCCACTATTATCCTCAGTAATTTTCCATCCAAGTTGTCAGACCCCGGTGGCTTGTCATTGTTGATAGACAACAATACATTTTTCACCTCTTCCACATTCACTTTATGGAATAAAAAATTACAATGCTTGTCTTTCTTAATGGTCAGATATGTTTGGATGTGTAGTGTCAGCATTTGTTGCTGGCATGTCATGCCTAAATCTGAGCAAAATTAGATTTTTTCACCAAAAAATGTAATTTAAGATGCTCCAACGCATTTTACTATCATTCTTTATGTCATTTATCTTTTTTTCATATTGTAGTTTCTTCTGCTTTTTATTCAGTTTACAATGCATTTGGAGAGTATTCAGACCCCTTGACTTTTTCCAGATTTTGTTTTACGTTACAACCTTGAGGACATGAGGTCCATGAGGTCAAAGGAATTGTCTGTAGAGCTCCGAGACAGTATTGTATCAAAGCACAGATTTGGGGAAGGGTACTAAAAGAATTCTGCAGCATTGAAGGTCCCCAAGAACACAGTGGCCTCCATCATGCTTAAATGGAAGAAGTTTGGAACCACCAAGGCTCTTCCTAGAGCTGGCCGCCTGGCCAAACTAAGAAATCGCAGGAGAAGGGCCTTGGTCAGGGAGGTGACCAAGAACCCGATGGTGACTCTGACAGAGCTCTAGAGCTCCTCTGTTGAGATGGGAGAACCTTCCAGAAGGACAACCATCTCCGTAGCACTCCACCAATCAGGCCTTTATGGTAGAGCGGCCAGACGGAACCCACTCCTCAGTAAAAGGCATGACAGCCTGCTTGGAGTTTACCAAAAGGCACCTAAAGACTCTCAGACCATGAGAAACAAGATTCTCTGGTCTGATGAAACCAAGATGGATCTCTTTAGCCTGAATGCCAAGCGTCACATCTGGAGGAAACCTGGCACCATCCCTATGGTGAAGCATGGTGGTGGCAGCATCATGCTGTGGGGATGTTTTGCAGCGGCAGAGACTGGGAGACTAGTCAGGATCAAAGCAAAGATGAACGGAGGAAAGTACAGAGAGATCCTTGATGAAAACCTACTCCAGAGCTCTCAGGACCTCAGACGGAGGAGAAGTCTCACCTTCCAACAGAACAACGACCCTAAGCACACAGCCAAGATAACGTTGCTTCGGGACAAGTCCCTGAATGGCCTTGAGTGGCCCAGCCAGAGCCCAGACTTGAACCCAATGGAACATCTCTAGAGACACCTGAAAATAGCTGTGCAGCGATGCTCTCCATCCAACCTGACAGAGCTTGAGAGGATCTGCAGAGAAGAATGGGAGAAACTCCCCAAATACAGGTGTGTCAAGCTTGTAGCTTCATACCCAAGAAGACTCAAGGCTGTAATCGCTGCCAAAGGTGCTTCAACAAAGTTTTTTTATTTTATTTTATTTCACCTTTACTTAACCAGGTAGGCAAGTTGAGAACAAGTTCTCATTTACAACTGCGACCTGGCCAAGATAAAGAAAAGCAGTTCGACACATACAGCAACACAGAGTTACACATGGTGTAAACAAACATACAGTTAATAATACAGTAGAAAAACAAATGTATATACAATGTGTGCAAATGTGGTAAGATAAGGAACGTAAGGCAATAAATAGGCCATGGTGGCGAAGTAATTACAATATAGCAATTTAACACTGGAATGGTAGATGTGCAGTAGATGAATGTGCAAAGTAGAAATACTGGGGTGCAAAGGAGCAAGAAAAATAAATGAATACGGTAGGGGATGAGGTAGTTGGTTGGGCTATGTACAGGTGCAGTGATCTGTGAGCGGCTCTGACAGCTGGTGCTTAAAGCTAGTGAGGGAGATGTGTCTCCAGTTTCAGTGATTTTTGTAGTTCGTTCCAGTCAATGGCAGCAGAGTCCTGGAAGGAAAGGCGGCCAAAGTAGGAATTGGCTTTGGGGGTGACCAGTGAGATATACCTGCTGAAGCACGTGCTACGGGTGGGTGCTGCTATGGTTACCAGCGAGCTGAGATAAGGCGGGGCTTTAACTAGCAGGGACTTGTAGATGACCTGGAGCCAGTGGGTCTGGTGATGAGTATGTAGCAGTGGTGGGTGGTATAAGGGGCTTTGGTGACAAAGCGGATGGCACTGTGATAGACTGTGATGGCACTGTGATAGACTGCATCCAGTTTGCTGAGTAGAGTATTGGAAGCTGTTTTGTAGATGACATAGCCGAAGTCGAGGATCGGTAGGATAGTCAGTTTTACTAGGGCAAGTTTGGCGGCGTGAGTGAAGGAGGCTTTGTTGCGAAATAGAAAGCCGATTCTAGATTTGATTTTGGATTGGAGATGTTTAATGTGAGTCTGAAAGGAGAGTTTACAGTCTAGCCAGACACCTAGGTATTTGTAGTTGTCAAGTACTGTAGAAGTACTGATTAAAGGGTCTGAATACTTATGTAAATGTGATATTTCAGTTGTTTTAAAAAGAATAACAAATTAGAGACATTTTCTGAACCTGTTTTTGCTTTGTCATTATGGGGTATTGTGTGTAGATTGATGAGGGAAAAAAGGATGTAATGCATTTTAGAATAAGGCTGTAACCTAACAAGATGTGTAAAAAGCCAAGGGGTCTGAATACTTTCAGAAGGCACTGTAGTCACATGATTTCTCAATTTGCAATACGTTTGCTAATCGGTTGTGCAGCCAGACTTGTTTGCCATTCTATTTGCCTCATCCCTCTCAACCATACAATATTTAAATTCCTCATCAATCCACGGGGATTTAACAGTTTTTGCAGTCATTTTCTTAATGGGTGCATGCTTATTAGTAACTGGAATAAACTATTTAATAAATGTGTCAAGTGCAGTGTCTGTTTGCTCCTCATCTCCTTCACCCAAATCCAGACAGCTGTTGTTCTGAAAGAGCTGCAAAATCTGGATCCCTACAAATCAGTTGGGCTAGACATTCTGGACCCTCTCTTTCTAAAATTATCCACCGAAATTGTTGCAACCCCTATTACTAGCCTATTCAACCTCTCTTTCGTATCGTCTGAGATCCCCAAAGATTGGAAAGCTGCCGCAGTCATCCCCCCTCTTCAATGGGGGAGACACTCTAGACCCAAACTGTTATAGACCTATATTCGTCCTTCCCTGCCTTTCTAAAATCTTCGAAAGCCAAGTTAACAAACAGATCACCGACCATTTTGAATCCCACCGTACCTTCTCTACTATGCAATCTGGTCTCCGAGCCATGGGTGCACCTCAGCCACGCTCAAGGTCCTAAACGATATCATAACCACCATCGATAAAAGACTGTACTGTGCAGCCGTCTTCATCGACCTGGACAAGACTTTCGACTCTGTCAATCACCACATTCTTATTGGCAGACTCAACAGCCTTGGCTTCTCAAATGACTGCCTAGCCTGGTTCACCAACTAATTCTCAGATAGAGTTCAGTGTGTTAAATCGGAGGGCCTGATGTCCGGACCTCTGGCAGTGTCTATGGGGGTGCCACAGGGTTCAATTCTCGGGACGACTCTTTTCTCTGTATATATCAATGATGTCGCTCTTGCTGCTGGTGATTCTCTGATCCGCCTCTACGCAGACGACACCATTCTGTATACATCTAGCCCTTCTTCGGACACTGTGCTCCAAACGAGCTTCAACGCCATACAACACTCCTTCCATGGCCTCCAACTGCTTTTAAATGCTAGTAAAACCAAGTGCATGCTCTTCAACTGATTGCTGCCCGCACCCTCCCGCCCCACTAGCATCACTACTCTGGACGGTTCTGACTTAGAATATGTGGACAACTACAAATACCTAGGTGTCTGGTTAGACTGTAAACTCTCCTTCCAGACTCACATTAAGCATCTCCAATCCAAAATTAGATCTAGAATCGGCTTCCAATTTCGCAACAAAGCCTCCTTCACTCATGCTGCCAAACATATCCTCGTAAAACTGACTATCCTACCGATCCTTGACTTTGGCGATGTAATTTACAAAATAGTCTCCAACACTCCACTCAGCAAACTGGATGTAGTCTATCACAGTGCCATCCGTTTTGTCACCAAAGCCCCATATACTATCCACCATTGCGACCTGTATGCTCTCGTTGGCTGGCCCTCACTACATATTCGTCGCAAAACCCACTGGCTCCAGGTCTTTGCTAGGTAAAGCCCCACCTTATCTCAGCTCACTGGTCACCATAGCAAAACCCACCTGTAGCATCTGCTCCAGCAGGTATGTTTCACTGGTCATCCCCAAAGCCAACACTTCCTTACCCTCTTGCTCTTTTACACCCCAGTATCTCTACTTGCACTTATCATCTGCACATCTATCACTCCAGTGTTAAATGCTAAATTGTAATTATTTCGCCTCTATGGCCTATTTATTGCCGTACCTCCTTTACATTTGCACACACTTTACATATATTTTTCTATTGTGTTATTGACTGTACGTTTGTTTTGTGTAACTCTGTGTTGTTGTTTTTGTTGCACTGCTTTGATTTATCTTGGCCAGGTCGCAGTTGTAAATGAGAACTTGTTCTCAACTGGCCTACCTGGTTAAATAAAGGTGAAATAAAAAATGTTAATTACACACCACGGACCAACAAATTTTCTTTACATCAACAACATAGGAATCACTACAAAACGTGTTGTATGATCTCTTATACACCATATTAGGCTCTCCCTTTGGTACTTTGGTCTTCCTAGATATGGCTACTATATTGTGATCATTACATCCAATGGATTTGGATACTGCTTTAAAGCAAAATTCTGCAGCATTAGTAAAGATGTGATCAATATATGTTGATGATTTAATTCCTGTGCTGTTTGTAACTACCCTGGTAGGTTGACTAATAACCTGAACCAGGCTGCAGGCACTGGTTACAGTTTTAATCTTTTTCTTGAATGGGCAGCTTGATGAAAGCCAGTCAATATTTAAATCACCCAGAAGATATACCTCTCTGTTTATGTCACATACATTATCAAGCAGAATGACATATTTTTGCCGTTTACCTCGGGATTCAATCTTGCAACCTTTCGGTTACTAGTCCAACGTTCTAACCACTAGGCTACTTGCCACCCCAAATAAACAGCAAGACCTCCACCATTGGCATTTATGTATTTTCTGTAAATGTTATAACCGTGTATTGCTACCACTGTATCATCAAAGGTATTATATAACTGAGTTTCAGAGATATTTCATGAATCTTGTTTCTTAAGCTACATATATTAACGTGGGCTATTTTGGGCAATTTTCTTCTGGGATGCTTACTTGTTTTCATTGCTTTACTGGGAAGCTTAGCAGAAGCAGATATGCTCATGTTATTTATGTTAGTGCAGGGTGAGCAACACACAGTGGACTAGGGCACACCTGTTTGAGTTAGGATTGTTTGGTCTGATTCAATTTGGCCGGACTTGTCTGTTCAGCCTGTTTGGGTTTGTACGTGAACACAGCCCAATCATACCGCTCAGTCAGTCTGAGTCGGGTGGGTCCATCAATTCATCCAGCTCACAGCTGCTCGTCTGGGACATTTGTTCAATCTTGTTCAGGTTCATCTGTTTGCCCTGCTGGCTGTTCTGCCTGACTCACTTTGGGGTGGCAGCTGTCTGTCTACAATGTCACTGTTTAGCAAAGGTCTGCTTGGGTGGGTAGGTAACTCACAATACCGCTTTGACTCGATTTAGCGAAGGTCTGCATGGGTGGGTAGGTAACTCACAATATCTTAGAACTAGAGAAAAATATTGGTTTTAATTAAGGTGAATAGCACAATAAAAAAGAACTAAGACAGCAAAAATTGTGTAGATATTGTAGGACGCTAAAAGAATAACTAGACAATAAATAAACATTTGGAAGCAAGGATATCAGTAGCAATAGGACAGGTATAGAAAATAATAAAGAAAATAACAATAACAGATGGCAAAAATGAGTAAAATGGCAGTAGAAATTCTGGGGGCTAGGCATCCCCTCTGCAAAGAAGAAATAACATATCTCAGAAATGGGAGGAACGCACAAGGAAAATGAGCACCAAATGGCCAGCGGAGGGAACGTTGGACGTCTCAGTGTGGGACCACCTGGGGTTTGTTGGGGATGTCACCAGCCAGGACACTCCAGACGAAACTGCCCTACAAATCCTTGGCAGAACTGAGGTGAAGGGAACCAAAATATTTGGCAGCCACAAGGACGTGGGAACCAGAATTACTCGAACCAGGATGGTGGCTGGCAGGGCAACCAGAGGCAACCACAAGGCCCTGTGAACCCATGGGCGGGGCCCAATCAAGGATACTAGGGGTGCCCAGAGAATCCTACAGGGGAGGGTCTCAGCCTCCAGTATTTATGCTGCAGTAGTTTATGTGTCAGGGGGCTAGGGTCAGTCTGTTATATCTGGAGTATTAATCCTGTCTTATCCGGTGTCCTGTGTGAATTTAAGTATGCTCTCTCTAAAGTTCTCTCTCTTTCTCTCTTTTTCTCTCTCTCTCTTTCTTTTTTTCTTTTTTTTTCTTTCTCTCTCCTGTCTCTCTTGGAGGACCTGAGCCCTAGGACCATGCCTCAGGACTACCTGGCCTGATGACTCCTTGCTGTCCCCAGTCCAGGGCCAGATAGGATGGGTATTTTATTTGTGTCTAGCAGAGAGTCAAGCAAGTCTTTAAAATCCAGTTTTAGTTCAGAGCTGCCCTTCATAATGTCATTAAAACCCACATGGACTACAAAATAATTTATTTCCATGTCCTGATGTGGTACATTTGGCAGCTGCTTAGTAATGTCATTTACTGGAGCTCCGGGATAGGACGTTGTTTTTGCACCAGTAACGGTCACATTTCTTACAGTGGAGCTGCCCAAAATCACAGCTGGCGAGAAGGATGAGGAAATCCCCCCACTCCCAGGATTCTGAGAACCCTTTATGGACGGGCGTGAGGCAGGATATACAGTACCAGCCAATAGTTTGGACACACCTACTCATTCAAGGGCTTTTCTTTATTTGTACTATTTTCAACAGTGTAGAATAATAGTGAATACATCAAAACTATGAAATAACACATATGGAATCATGTAGTAACCAAATAAGTGTTATTTTTCATATATATTTGAGATTTTTCAAAGTAGCCACCATTTGTCTTGATGACAGCTTTGCACACGCTTGACATTCTCTCAACCAGCTTCATGAGGTAGTCACCTGGAATGCATTTCAAGTAACAGGTGTGCCTTCTTAAAAGTTAATTTGTGGAATTTCTTTCCTTCTTAGTGTGTTTGAGCCAATAAGTTGTGTTGTGATAAGGTAGGGGTGGTATACAGAAGATAGCCATATTTGGTAAACGACCAAGTCCATATTATGGCAAGAACAGCTCAAATAAGCAAAGAGAAATGACAGTCCATCATTACTTTAAGACATGGTCAGTCAAACCGGAAAATTAAGAACTTTGAAAGTTTCAAGTGCTGTCACAAAAACCATCAAGCTCTATGATGAAACTGGCTCTCATGAGGACCGCCACAGGAAAGGAAGACCCAGAGTTACCTCTGCTGCAGAGGATAAGTTCATTAGAGTCAGAAATTGCAGCCCAAATACTGTTTAGAGGAGATTGCGTGAATCAGGCCTTCATGGTCGAATTGCTGCAAAGAAACCACTACTAAAGGACACCAATAATAAGAAGAGACTTGCTTGGGCCAAGAGACATGAGCAATGGACATTAGACTGGTGGAAATCTGTCCATTGGTCTGGAGTCCAAATTGGAGATTTTTGGTTCCATCCGCCGTGTCTTTGTGAGACGCAGAGTAGGTGAACGGATGATCTCTGCATGTGTGGTTCCCAATGTGAAGCATGGAGGAGGAGGTGTGATGGTGTGGGGGTGCTTTGATGGTGACACTGTCTGTAATTTATTTAGAATTCAAAGCATCCTTAACCAGCATGGCTACCACAGTATTCTGCAGCGATACGCCATCCCATCTGGTTTGCCCTTGTTTTTCAACAGGACAATGAGCCAACACACATCCAGGCTGTGTAAGTGCTATTTGACCAAGAGGGAGAGTGATGGAGTGCCGCATCAGATGACCTGGCCTCCACAATCACCCGACCTCAACCCAATTGAGATGGTTTGGGATAAGTTGTACCTCAGAGTGAAGGAAAAGCAGCCAACAAAAGCCCATCATATGTGGGAACTCCTTCAAGACTGTAGAAAAAGT
The DNA here is from genome assembly GCA_030435695.1 of Brachymystax lenok tsinlingensis. Lineage (NCBI taxonomy): Eukaryota > Metazoa > Chordata > Actinopteri > Salmoniformes > Salmonidae > Brachymystax > Brachymystax lenok. The sequence continues at coordinate 19,468,084 of CM059797.1, read as the reverse complement.
ATTCCAGGTGAAGCTGGTTGAGAGAATGCCAAGTGTGCAAGCTATCAAGGCAAAGGGTGGCTACTTTGAAGAATCTAAAATCTAAAATATATTTTGATTTGTTTAACACTTTTTTGGTTACTACATGATTCCATATGTGTTATTTCATAGTTTTGATGTCTTCACTATTTTTCTACTATGTAGAAAATAGTAAAATAAAGAGAAATCCTTGAATGAGTAGGTGTGTACTAACTGTTGGCTGGTACTGTATGTGAAATGTGAAGATATTTTATCACTCATATCAATGATGCTATTAGGCCTGTATAGCATTTTCAAAGTTATCAACAGCCTTTGTTTCAATTCAACAAAACATTGACAATACAATTGCCCTAGGATTCAAGCTCTGGTTGATTTCAAATGTAATGATATTGAATTGTTAGTTTGCCAACACAACCCAAATATCAACATTTGAAGATGTACTGTATCTTCTGCTTGGATAGTTCCATCTGTGCCACTGACTTAGGGTTCTATTCAATCTGTATTGCTGAAGTGTCACAGATATGCATCCTAGAAATTAAATGGGAATCTCTGATTGAGCCAACATATGGTGTGTTTACCATGAATGCAGTCTCCGCTAATGCGGCAATGTTGCCATTAAATTTCAATCATGCTGTAAAGCTACATTTCCGTTATACGGATTGAATAGTGCCCCTAGTCTGGCTCATGGTGGAAAAGTGACCAGGTGGACTGGGTTGAGCAGGCAGTGTGAAGTAGAGGCAGACAAATTACCAGTTTCAACATTTATTTTTAAGGCATGGTTCCCACAAATGCAATCAAGTTTCCACATGTTTTTATTCTCTTGATTTACATCTACAATATACAGTATGTTGTTAAAAACAACTTGTTACTCTAAAAACCACATAAATGAATACACACAAAACAGACCATAACAGAGAAAATAAACAAAAAGCATAGGAAGCGGTACAGCCCAGGATGCAGTCAATAATTTTCTATAAGCTTCCTTTGTCCTCAAAATCAATCACCTCAAATGTGGCCTAGCAAACAGGAACCTGCGACACCTCTCTGGACTACATCACTTCCCGTAGGCAGTCACCTAAAACACAGAAAGAAACAGGGTTTAAATACATGCCAGGTGGCATATTCAGTCATGAATTGTCCAATCAAATTCCTTGTTTACTAATCAGGAAATTAGTCACACCTGTGAGGCTGACAATTCCCGTTGGTCTACAAATTTATAATTAATATGTTGCATTCGCATATCCATCTCAACCTAAAATATAAATTTAAGAATAGGACTAAATCAAATCAAACTTTATTTAAAGTGCATTTAATGCTTGTTTTGATTTAATCCTATTCTTTAAGTTTAAGATTTTTGGTGGCGATGCAGATGTGAATCCAACATAAATTATTAATTTGTAAACAAATTGGAATTAAAGACAGACTAAGTCAGTGGCACAGGTGGAACGATCCAAGCAGAAGATAAATCTCCTTCAAATGTTGATATATATATATATTCAATATCTCTTTTTAAATACAATAAATAGCCTATTAACTTGTCAACAAGTTAACAAATAATTTGTTGCATTCACATCTCAAACTCAACCACAAAAAAAGTTAAATGGGATTGAGCCAGTGGCTCAGATGGAACTACCCAAGCAGTAGATATATACGTCTATAAATGTTCATATTTGATTGCGTTGTCAACCAAACACAATTCCAAATTACTTTTGTAATACAGTAAATAGCCTAAAGTTAAGGGCCTAGCTATCTTACAAACTAATATAACATTCAACCTTAAAATGAGTAACACCTCCATGGCCACATTTTGAGGTTACTGGAACTATACATTTCTTCTTATATAATCATATAAAGGATGCATGTTCAAAATAGCACGCATAGGTAATTGCAGGTCTGTGGAGATCTTCACAATTGCTGTAATAATCTATTCAGAATCTTGAACGGCATTGATCACTTGCTGTTACACGGGTTGGAGCAGGTGAAACCAAGTGCAGACTCAGATGAGGAGACAGGGATAAGGTAACCAAGGTATTTATTGAAAAGCAGGGGGAGATAGGGGAGCTCGGGAGGGTAGTAGGGAACCAGGAACTGAGGCTGCGGCTGGGGCCAGGGGAGTAGGGGCAGGGTAAGCAGGTCCGGAGCAGGATCCAAGGAAGCAGTAGAGCGGGGGACCAGGGCAGGGACTGACGAGACGAGGGACTGGCAACAGGGACCAGAGTCAGAGCGGATGGAACTGTAGCGGCGAGAAGGGCAGCGTCAGGCTAGGGTACAAGATAACATGCAGGAACAACCAGCTTGAAATGCAGACTGACTGAGCAGAGGCTACGCTCTGGCAGCATGGAAGTGGCATTGCTGAGTATTTGTAGAGGTCTTGATTGTGGAACCGTTTGCAGCTGGTGGGGATCTGTTCTGACTCCAGCACACCTGTCTCCACTCACACAATCAGATACACCCACACAGAGAGAGAGAGGGAGGGAGAGAGCACTGGGGTAGTGGTGGCAGGTTAGGGAGACACAGGAGGGTGTGGCAGGGGGGGATGTAACACTTTCACCATTTACTTTTAATGTAATCTCAACTGCAATCCAAGCCATTTGGTTTTGCTATTAGATGAAGCACAGTGATAACTAATGAATCTGATGTATAAATAAACAAAATATCTGACATTGTATTCCCATTTGAACTTTGCAGTGCTTTTGAATGGTTGAAGCCATAGTGATACACATTGGAAATTCAATTCAGTTTTGTGTGTCTTTTTGAGGCTGTATTACCCAATTTTCCAAGTTATCCCAGTGGGATGGCAGTTCTTCATCTGGAAGAAAACTTTACTCCCCAACATCTATAATACAAGCCATTAATAATTTACACATATTTTTTGAAAGGGGAGCAGAAACATCTAACCTTTTCTCTCCAGACCATGTTGACGGCAGAGAGGAGATTCACTCTGACAAGCCGATATTGGTCCAGGGTCCTGGAAGATGGGTTTGAAATATAGTGATGTTAAAAGCTATTGATTTCACAGCAACATGCCTGAATTATTTCACCCATGCGGCAAGAGGTCAAGAAATCTTGTTGATTTCTTTGGAAACACTTTGCATGGCTTGAGAGAGAAGGGCTCTAAAAATATTAAAAGTGTAAAGAATCTGTTTAGGAATATTGTTTGGCACGTAGCACTTTAGGAATACAATAAAATCAAGTTTTATTGGTCACATGCTTCTTAAAAAACAGGTGTAGACTAACAGTGAAATGCTTACTTATGGGCCCTTCCCAACAGTGCAGAAGGAGAGAGAGAGAGATGGAGAGAGAGGGAAAATAGAGAAATAGTAGAAAAGTAATAACGCGTAATAATAAATGCACAACGAGTAACGATAACTTGGCTATATACACGGTGTACCAGTACAGAGTCCATGCACAGGGGTACAAGGTAATTGATGTACATTTACTGTAATTAGGAATGATGTGGCTAGGCAACAGGATAGATAATAAACAGTAGCAGCAGCGTATGTGATGAGTCCAAAAAGTGAGTGCAAAAGTGTTAATGCAGATAGTCTGGGTAGCTATTTGATTAACTACTGTGTTTAACTAACTATTTACCAGTCTTATGGCTTGGGGTAAAAGCTGTTCAAGGTCCTGTTGGTTCCAGACTTGGTGATTCGGTACCACTTGCCGTGCGATAGCAGAGAGAACATTATACACATTTTCTCTGAAATGTTGCACTTTAGGTCTTTGAAAAACCCATCGATGGTTTTGGTGAATGGATAGACACTGTTTGCTTAGTGTTTGCATAGTTCCAAATTATATTTAGTCTCAGTTTTGGCTTTTGAAAGTTGTTTTTGTCTCCAAATTGATTAGCTCTGTAAATGTGCTCAGTAAATTGGAATCCTAAAAGCAGACACAGCCAAAGCAATGATCAATGCTGTCTCTTATCCCAAGTAAATTATTGCTTGTGGTAATTGAACTTGTCTGACGCATGCTGAAGAAGCACCACATATTTTCCTTAAACAGAAGGTCTCTCAGTGGTTCTGACCCATCTCTCACAATACTAGTCAGAGTTTAGCATTTTCCCCCTCTTTCCTATCCTCTAATGGACTTAACATGACTTCAAGGTATGGCCCAATTGAAGATGGAGGAGGGCTAATGATTTCTTGTCGACTTCAGTCTTTATCAAGCTTTATCCCTGGACACCAGTAAATTCTCAACAAGAGTGTGTGGAGTTGTTCAGGTCCATTCTCACCTCTGCTAGTAGTGCTTAAGAGCATGGCTTATGTTAAAACACTGAGGTTTCTGACTCACTGTTAGAGAGGGGTCTAGCTCCCAGGGGTCCTAGGGTTATATCTGCACTGTAAGACGTGCACTTACTAACCCCTGTGCAGGGGTAAATTCCAACCACACAAATTAGACTATAGAATTAAAAAGCTAAATAATTCCCCACTAACACCATCACAGTATGGCTTAACTTTAACTACTGAAAGTCAGTACAGTCTGGACCTGAAAGGATTATGGGAATCTCCATCAAAACCCACTGACCCATACCTCTGTCTCACACTCTGCTTCAAGTCGAGGTGAGCAGGCAAGGGAACATAGTGTGTGTCGGCTAAGTACAAAGGTGAATCTAGTGATCTGTATGACCTTTTCCAAAATATATTAATGCTCCTAACTAAATATTAATTGAGATTGATCTGGGTGATTAGCATCTCCTCCATTAAAGGCTTCATGTGTAATATTCAGTGACCCATTAGAGCTATACTTCCTATGAGCTTCACTAGGACGGCGATGAGAAAGATTGGCTCAAGGAAAACACTAGAATCCATTAGAGACTTTCTGAGAGCACTAACAGGAGTACAAGGCATCATCTAAAATCAGAATTGAGCAATGGTGTATGCTATATTGAGTGCAGAGGAGGCTGGTGGGAGGAGCTATATGAGGACGGGCTCATTGTAATGGCTGGAATGGAATCAAACATCAAACATATGGAAACCGCATGGTTGACTCCGTTCCATAATTACATTCCAGCCATTACAATGAGCCCGTCCTCCTATAGCTCCAATTGCTTACATATTACGCAAAAATAATAAACAATGGAAGAAACATTAAATTATTTTGGTTTAATCTCTTTAGAGCACGATCACAAAAAGTTAAATTTAAATCAGAGACGGTTCTGCCCAGGAGCGAAGAGGATTTGTTAAAGGGGCCCTCTAAACATAATGGTAACATCTTTTTAATTTTGAGTTGAGGCACATCCAAATACCCCCCTATAAGGAATAATAACATTCAATATATTCTATTAAATATGCTCTTTAAAAACATTTGCCGCATGAATCATCAGTCTGCTCCCCTCAAGATTTGGGTATGGTACCTAATCCAGGAAAGTTGTCAGGAAGTGATTCATCTCTGTCTTCTGATAATGGCCCCATGTTCTCAGGAAGTGATTCAGCTCTGTATTCTGGTAATTGTCCCATGTTATCAGGAAGTCCCACAAGATTCAGTGTAATAGATAACATATAATAGTGTGAGGCTGTGAATGGGGTGGAGGTGTCTTGTCGATGAGACTATATTAGGCAGGATACTGTTTGATATAGTACATTAGAGACCTTGACAAAGCAACCTCTGACCTTTCTTCTGCAACTGTCAAGGATCTCAGTGAGCAGGTAGGCAGAGTCAGGCGCAGGACAACAGAGATGAGTATTCACGTAATATTTTACTCAAAAATCAAAACTACCAAAATTGGTAGTACAAATACAAGCTCACAATAACCAAGAACCTCTAACAAAGAATAAACACGCACAAAACCATGGGGGAAACAGAGGGTTTAAATAAGGAACATGTAATTATGGGATAGGAACCAGGTGTGTATAATAAAGACAAAAAAACATAGAAAATGAAAAGTAGATCGGCGGTAGCTCGAAGATTGGTGGCGTCGACCGCCTGAACGCCCCCCGACCAAGGAGAGGGACCGATCTCGGCGGAAGTTGTGACAACAACTGAGACAAACCACAAGACCAAAGGTCTTTTCACAATCGCTCAGAGTGTGATTAACCCTTTCTATACAGTGAGTGTCTCGTGCTCAAACAAAGGATGAAGGAAATGTCAAACTGACCACATGGTTCATTCTGCCCCTTGGTCCCAAACCATAAATTCTTTATCACGTAAACTGTATCTTGTTTAGGATACGACCGTGCAGTTCTTTATGTCATGTTTCATTAATAACTACTGACACTGCTTACCGTCCATGCCGAAGTACAAGAAGCCCAGAGCAAGCAGCTCAGCATGTAACTGTTTGGAACACTGGCTGAATAATTTACAATGGCAAACATTTAGTCACTCACCATCTCGCCGGATTTACAATGACCTAAAGGGCTGTGACCTGAAGGGCTGCGGTGGTGTTTGTCTGTAAAAAAAAACTGGCAGAATTGAATCACCCCAGAGTAAATTCTCTGAGAATAGAAACGTGAGACTGCCTGTGCTTCACACAAACTGAGCCAGAAGACATTGTCATGACGTAGCCCTTTCTGGGAATAGATCATGCCCACCTCTCTCTCTCTCTCTCTCTCTCTCTCTCTCTCTCTCTCTCTCTCTCTCTCTCTCTCTCTCTCTCTCTCTCTCTCTCTCTCTCTCTCTCTCTCTCTCTCTCTCTCTCTCTCTCTCTCTCTCTCTCTCTCTCTCTCTCTCTCTCTCTCTCTCTCTCTCTCTCTCTCTCTCTCTCTCTCTCTCTCTCTCTCTCTCTCTCTCTCTCTCCTACACCCAGGTTCTGTCATCTCAGGTCATAAATGTCTGGCGGAGCCTCTCTCTCCCTGGCCATGCAGAAAGAGAGACACATAGAGAGAAGAAAGGATTTCACATGGCGAACTCCTAAATCCCTAAAATGGGCATTTAATACAAAATGTCCACTTGTGAGAAGGTGGGAATGGTCCGTGGACACTTAAGGAACGGGTATGACAAGTGTGTTTCATTTGGTGACCTCAGAGAGGACAGGAAACACACATACAGTTGAAGTCTGAAGTTTACATACACATAGGTTGGAGTCATTAAAACTTGTTTTTCAACCAGTAACAATTTCTTGTTAACCTCTAGGGGGTAATTAAGGAGCAGTGGGGCACTAGCACCCCATCCTTGACAACATCCGGAATAATGTAGAGCGCCAAATTCTAAATGCAAATGTAGTATTATAAAACATTAATAAAAATACAAGTGTTGCACACTCTTCAAAAGCTTAGACTCTTGGCAATCTCACAGCGTTGTCAGATTTCAAAAAGGCTTCACGGCGAAAGCAGAACATTTGTTTGCATGTATAAACACCATGGGACCAAGCAGCCGTCATGCCACTCAGGAAAGAGACGCATTCTGTCTCCTAGAGATGAACGTACTTCGGCTGCGAAAAGTGCAAATCAATCCCAGAACAACAGCAAAGGACCTTGTGAAGATGCTGGAAGAAACAGGTACAAAAGTATTTATAACCACAATAAAACAAGTCCTATATCGACATAACCTGAAAGGCCGCTCAGCAAGGAAGAAGCCACTGCTCCAAAACCGCCATAAAAAAGCCAGACTACAGTTTGCAACTGCACATGGGGACAAAGATCGTACTTTTTGGAGAAATGTCCTCTGGTCTGATGAAACAAAAATAGAACTGTTTGGCCATAATGACCATCGTTATGTTTGGAGGAAAAAGGTGGAGGCTTGCAAGCCGAAGACCACCATCCCAACCGTGAAGCACACGGTTGCACTTCACAAAATAGATGGCATCATGCGGATGAAAAATTATGTGGATATATTGAAGCATTATCTCAAGACATCAGTCAGGAAGTTAAAGCTTGGTCGCAAATGGGTCTTCCAAATGGACAATGACCTCAAGCTTACTACCAAAGTTGTGGCAAAATGGCTTACGGACAACAAAGTCAAGGTATCGGAGTGGCCATCGCAAAGTCTTGACCTCAATCCTATAGAAAATGTGTGGGCAGAACTGAAAAAGCATGTGCGAGCAAGGAGGCCTACAAACCTGACTCACTTACACCAGCTCTGTAAGGAGGAATGGACCAAAATTCACCCAACTTATTGTGGGAAGCTTGTGGAAGGCTACCCGAACTGTTTGACCCAAGTTAAACCATTTAAAGGCAATGCTACCAAATACTAATTGAGTGTATGTACACTTCTGACCCACTGGGAATGTGATGAAAGAAATAAAAGCTGAAATAAATAATTTTCTCTACTATTATTCTGAAATTTCACTTTCTTAAAATAAAGTGGTGATCCAAACTAACCAAAGACAGGGAATGTTAACTAGGTGTAAATGTAAGGAATTGTGAAAACCTGAGTTTAAATGTATTTGGCTAAGGTGTATGTATACTTCCGACTTCAACTGTAACTATATCTCTGAATGTGTACATTTCTCAGTTATGGAGTTTGCATCTAATTCTTGTATAAAATGAACGAGTAAAGATTAAAATATTTGTGAAATGATGTAATGTGATGTTAGTTAAACATTCCCTTTAATGTTTAACTAAGTAAATATATATTGATTGCAATTATTCCCGAATGAGTGAGCGTTCATGTGCAAAGGATTAGCATTTCAATTAATATAATTATCAACTGTGTAGTGACTCATTTTGTCTTTCCCGCCCTTTTCAGTCCACACCCACCTCCCTTTTGTCCACCAAGCCGTCATATCGGTTTAGCCCACCAGGTAACGTCCACTATCATTTCCTTGTAACCATATCTACTGTTTGTGTGTTTATGCATTTCTGTGTTTATTTAGTTAGTTAGTAAATAAATGATTAAGACAATTGGTGTATGGATGATTCATAGTAAAGGCTGGGTTTGTGCAGATAACCAACAATTTACAACGTTTGAAATGAGACTAATGTGAGGTAAAGAATAATTCATTAATTAGAAGACTAATTGATCAGATATAAACATTTCTGAAGAGTTATATTAGGAAAATTATAACTTTGTAATCTGAATATTTTCCTTGGTGGCTCGACGTCCTAGATAATTACATTTACATGATTCGTTTAATCACGTAAAAGTAATTACCGAGAATTGATTTGATAAAATAACAGTCTTCAATTTAATGACACGACAACAACAACATGTAACTAACATTCACAAAAAGGCAAGCTCATCAGATTGATTTTATGTCATTTTGTTCGACAATTAACATATGTGGATTATAACAATAACATTCATTTGTTTGCACCTGTGTACCACAAACTTGTGCTCACATCGGTACAGTATGATAAGAGTTTAATACAGTGGCAGCTGACTGCCTGACACCAGCCTAATGTCCACATATAGGTAGCTACTGAACAAGCCCTATAATTTGTATGCAGTTTATTAAAATACCTGCAAAAAAAACGTTTTTTTTATCACAGTAATGTATGTGATATGGTTATCTTGTGATAGCCCTACCACTCCCTATCGCACAGTCAATTTTTGCAGAAGGCTAATAGAGAACACAATTTTCAGGAACATTCACCTCATCACATCACATCAGTGCCAACAGGGAGTATTTGTTAATGGGTTTTGTTGAGTAGCAGATACCCATCTGCTGTGGTGGAGGTCAGGGTTTGTTACAGAGATTTGCATGTATGCAGTAAGCCTTAGCATGAGCCTATATCTCATCACACTGAATCAGAATGACCTGAGGGTAAAATGAAAGAATGGAATTCTAATTTATTCAGCCAGTAGACTTGTTTCAAAGGCGTAGAGTATGTTATTTTGAGGCACTGACTTATTTTTTTATCCTTTTGAGGCCAGCGCCTGTTGAAATATCTCTGGAAATGTAAAGCTATACTGAGTCAGCACTGCTCAAGGTTTCAGATGTTTTTCTATAATCAGAAGAACTTGTGTCGGCATTTCAGAATAAGAGAGAGATGGAGAGAAACACCAAAAGAGTCTGCTGTGCACCTTTTGACGAGCTGAGAACAGAATGTTCCTCTCCTTTCAAATTCATAGAGAACATTCCACCTAAAAATACAGGAGATACAATACATTAAAACCATATCTAGAACGGATTGCTATTAGATTTTGGAAATAGAATTTCAAGCCAACATATTTACTATGGCATATACATTTTTTCTGCTGAGATAGCTGGTTGACAACGTGAGGATGATTGCACGCAGCAAAAACAAACATCAATCACGTGGATGTTCCCTGGGGACTGGACGGTCTCTTTAATACACTCCACTCACTCACCATAATCAATGACAACATAGGGAGATATCAATATTGCTGCAACTTACTTTAGTGTTACAGCAACATCATGCTGACATTTTATCTCCCTCTGCATCAACATCCATTTTTAATGATGGTATCTGGCCTTGTTGCTGCTCATGCTCATCAAGTGCCTCAGCCCTGTGTCAGAGTGTGGGCTTGCAGAGAGGGATGAGAGCACTTAATGCTGTTCTTTGGAAAGTGTTGGACCTGCTGCCTACCTCTCTTGTACCATCTTTGGAGTGTCAGAGCTACATGGGTGACGATTACACAGTGGTTTAGTATACGCTATATACCCACTCATTTTTCAGTGTATACTCACTTCTTAATCCCTACGATGCTTATCAAAGTAGTGTAGTGGAGGTATACCCTGATAAAGACAGCTTGCCTGTCGAAACGTTGGACATAAAATATTTTTTGCATCTGAGCTCCTAGAGTGTGCGGCTTTTCTTTATTTTTTAGTGGAGGTATACGCCATATCAATTAATAAGGCTGATGGAACAGACCATAATGTTTAGATTAAAATGTTGAACTGTTATTTCTTCACATTTCAGGCGCAGCAATGTGCACACGGCAGTAGGCCTACGTGCAAATGTTCGAAAATTCAATTTGCGGGAAAACACGTTCTAAAATGTGCACTGCCCATGCTAGCGGTTTCATGGACAGAGATGGAATTATCCATTCCACATTTTGAAAGAGGGGAGATCTAAAGATGCTATCATGGGTTGTTAATATGACTAGGATAATGCCTTCTTTGGCTGCTAGGCCATAAAAGAAAGTTGAAAGAAAACCATTAAAGGAGAAGGCGTATGAGGAAGTCTTTATAAAATAATTGCCTCCACATTTCTATGGTAGGATTTTGGCTATAGGCTACTTTGAAGCAAGGTAAGACATCCAGGTAAAACATTCAGGTTTCAAACAGTTAAGGAACAGGAAAAATATAGGGACTCTAATGATAAGTCTAACCATCTCCTGGTAGATGGAAAGGCTTTACCAAAGACCTTCTCAATTAAATATTAACTAGCCACAAAGTAGCCTACCTGGCAGAATGGTTTTATGATTATTTGCATCAATCCAGTGGCCATTTGTTTAGCAAACTCCATCTCATGTGCTATAGAACACTGCTAACCAAACAACAGTACTAGGTGCCTGTGTACTTGAATGAAAGAATAACTACACACAAAAATAAAACTGTGATGCAGTGCCTTAGACCACTGCGCCACTCGGGAGGCAACCTGTGCATTTCTTACTCAGTTGACAGCCTCATTTATCTGTTTCAATAATAGGCCTACTATTAGCCGACTTGCACAGTACAGCTTGCGTTGGCCTGACTGTGAAAGAACAATATGGAATTGATCATTTTAGGTCATTCAGAGTGTGTGTCACTGTTTCTCATAGAATGTTTGGCAAAATTAGATTATACTCACTTTTCCAGGCAACAATACACATACACATATTCAAATCCACGCGAAAGACACACCTATTCACACAGGCTTACCCATATTCTGTTGTCTTAGCTTTTATCCTCTGTCTAGTACTTTTATATAGTAACTTATTTTAATGTGTCATTTTATGACTTTTTATCCTGCTGATTTTCTTGTGTATGTAAAGTGACGTGTTGTGAAAACCGCTTAAAATAAGATGTATTATTACCAAACTGCCAAACCAGAAGGCATTCAAAACAGTCCTCTTTCACTTTATTGTTAAAAGTCCTTAAAATGTTGTGTTTACTTCAATATATGTACAATATTGTTAACCAGTTTTATTCTTGATGAGGTATCTCTTCAATTGCAATCTTGGCTATGTGTCAGTTATAGCTTTAAAGTCTTGGTGTTGGGTTTAGATTTGAGTGGAGTTGTGCATGTTTATTTGCATATTATATAACGTAAAACGTAAATCTATTTTACCTGTGAATACAAACCTTTGGTAGACCCTGCATTGTAATAAATTAGCTTTACATATTTCTATTGCTCATACATCCGTTGAATGTCTAGGAAGATGAAAATATAAAATTTGCAACATCATATAAACAAATAAAGAAATTGATAAATATGGTTCTGATAAAATGTTTATCCTAAAGATGACTTAGTTCTTTTATTCCGAAGAGTGAAACACCCTAGGGATCTTAAATAGTCACCATTTCTTTTACCAAAAATGCTGTTCCTCGATTATGTTCTAGCCCATAATTTCTTCTTTGAAAGAGAGTAATATAGCGAGACACTGATGCCAAATGATGACAGAAAGAAATGTAGAATTAGACATGTCAGATATTCCGTTGGCTCCAGCAGTCTTGCTGTACAGGGCTCGGTGATATCGCCAAAATATCATATTGCAATATTTTTGACGGTATGGTGGTATTTTACGATGTTTTATGTTTCTCAATAATGAAAGTTCTAAATATGTTTTGAGTAGTGCATAACCCTTGAATGGCAACAAATGACTGTAGTTCTATGTGGTTTTAATGGCTTTCAACCAAACTAGGACTAAACTGACAGTGAAGTGGTCCAAAGTTTAGAACGTTTCATTTCATTTAACACTGTATAAAAGTATCGTAATAGACTGTATTATAAAAATCCATACCGGAACAGTACACCAGTATTCGCAATATATCGCCCAGCCCTATGGGACCCCATGTTGAGTTCACTGGGCATGCTACAGTTACACCCAGAGGTTAGGAAATTTCCTGGAGAAACGCCTGGCAAATTACTATTCTCCTTCTGCCACACTGACTCCAGTGAAAACAGGCAGGCATTCCCCTGTGTGTTGTAACGTCTGGCCAATAGCTCTCACCGGGGCTAGACACCAGTCAAATCTGTAGCACATCGGTTTTCCTATTCAACAATGTTTTAAGCTCATGGTTTAGTCTAATAACCAGATCTTATTTTTAAATCTGAATGTGTCTTTATGGCTACATAATGTATCATTTTAAAACAAGAACTTGGATACAAGTTATTGATTAGTGAATTGGGCTGTTGCTGCTGAGCTGCCAAAACATTATATACATATGTGTGAAGGTCAGCTATTGACAATAGAAAGCACAGTTGGGGGCAAACTCACATTCTGTATTATAGTATGAACATGTTCACCTCCAATCTGAGTCATCTGACTTCTGGCAGAACCCTGACCCTCCCACTCCCCTGTAAAAACACAGGGTATAATTATGATCTAGTGTTACACTGGAGAGAAAGCCCTAGTTTCCGCCCCTTAAGAAATTAGTACTTATCCCAGCAGCTAACGAAAACCTGCAGCTCCTTAACCCCAGCAGTGACAATTAACATAATACTTAATTACAACATTGCAATGACAGTTGGGGAGGACAGCAGAGCTTACCAGCTAAATTCAAAATTATTCAGCAACATAGGGATAGCTACTCAGTAGTGTACTAAAGTGGTCATTGATTTTTGTAATATGAACGCTACAGTACATCAGACACAGCTCTTGAAAACTGCCGACCTCATGTTCTTGTTCTCGAGTTACATTTCCCACATACCAAAAACATATGACCTTTCCCTAATTGCTGTAGCCAACGAAACAGCAAGAGAAACCAAATATACTGTACACTGAACAAAAATATGAACGCAACATGCAACAATTTCAAAGGTTTCACTGAGTTACAGTTCATATAAGGAAATCTGTCAATTTAAATAAATGTATTAGGCCCTAATCTGCGGATTTCACATGACTGGGAACACAGATATGGTAGGGGCGAAGATCAGAAAACCAGTCAATATCTGGTGTGACCACCACTTGCCCTATGCAGCGTGACACATCTTCGCTATAGAGTTGATCAGGCGGTTGATTGTGGCCTGTGCGAAGTTGCTGGATATTGGTGGGAACACGCTCTGGTACACGTCGATCCTGAGCATCCCAAACAGCTCAATGGGTGACATGTCTGGTGAGTATGCAGGCCATGGAGGAACTGGGACATTTTCAGCTTCCAGGAATTGTGTACAGATCCTTGCAACATGGGGCTGTGCATTATCATGCTGAAACATGAGGCAATGGCGGCAGATGAATGGCATGACAATGGGCCTCAGGATCTCGTCACGGTATCTCTATGCATTCAAATTGCCATCGGTAAAATGCAATTGTGTACGTTGTCTGTAGCTTATGCCTGCCCATACCATAACCCCACCGCCACCATGGGGCACTCCATTGACGTTGACATCAGCAAACAGCTCACCCACATGACACCACACTGCCATCTGCCCTGTACAGTTGAAACCGGGATTCATCCGTGAAGAGCACACTTCTTCAGCGTGCCATTGACCATTGAAGGTGAGCATTTTCCAACTGAAGTCGGCTACGACGCCGAACTGCAGTCAGGTCAAGACCCTGGTGAGGACGACGAACACGCATATGAGCTTCCCTGAGACAGTTTCGGACAGTTTGTGCAGAAATGACAGTTTCATCAGCTGTCCAAGTGACTGGTCTCAGACGATCCCACAGGTGAAGAAGCCGAATGTGGAGGTCCTGGGCTGGCGTGGTTAAACGTGGACTGGGGTTGTGAGGTCGGTTGGACGTACTGCCAAATTCTCTAAAACAACGTTGGAGGCAGCTTATGGTAAAGAAATTAACATTACATTCTCTGGCAACAGCTCTGGTGGACATTTCTGCAGTCAGCATGCCAATTGCACGCTCTCTTAAAACTTGAGACGTGTGGCATTGTGATGTGTGACAAAACTGCACATTTTAGAGGGGCCTTTCATTGTCCCCAGCACAAGGTGCACCTGTGTAATGATCATGCTGTTTAATCAGAATGTTGATATGCCGCACCTGTCAGGTGGATGGATTATTTGGCAAAGGAGAAATGCTCACTAACAGGGATGTAAATACATTTGTGCACAACATTTGAGAGAAATAAGCTTTTTGTGCGTATGGACAATTTCTGGGATATTTTATTTCAGTTCATGAAACATTGGATCAGCACTTTACATGTTGCATTTATATTTTTGTTTAGTATAGCAAGATAATTAGAAGTAATTATGGTAATGCAGGCACAGTGGGTGAAGGTTATAGTAGGGCATGTCAGTGATTTCATCAGTAGCCTACACACGCCATAGAGATGTACGGAGATCTCAATCTGTGACAGCATGGAAAGCACCATTGAGAATGTCTCCATTTTAAAGTAGTACTTTTGATTTTTGCAAAAAAGTTTAAAGCCAATATTGGTAACTTAACACCACCTGCAGTGCTGGAGTCTTGAACCAAATCTTGTCATTAATTTACAAACTACATAAACCAATTTGAAGACGACGTTGACTGATCCCTACCAACTCATTGGAATCCCCACCCAGTTGACTACATTAAAATGGTGGAAGCCCTTAATGTCCAAACAAAAAATGGTTATTTCCAAGTATTGTCTCTCCATTCTGAGAACAACACATTTCACTGATGATGCAGGTTGTTACATACAGTAAGCAAGTACATTATGAGGGTATGTTTGGCAATTTCCGGTAGTTGTACAATATAATGGGATTCCTTCCAAACAAGTCACACATACTGTAACCTTAAATTACCCTCTTGCCGTGACAGCACTTAACTGTTATTTGATTGAGAATTAATTTCTACGACATGTAAAACGCTGTCACGGGGGTCAAAACACAGTCAATTATAATCAATACTATATAACCACAAGGGCATGGTGAAACATCTGACTGACAATAATAAAACAAAGTTAGTATCATCTGAGAGGTGGCAATAGTTCAGCATGGTCTCATAGAGTAGACGTAACATAGTAAATGTAAATCTGGGAGGCTTAAATTAGTATGATATGTTATGCTTGGTATACGTAGTTAAATAAGACAGATACTTATGGTAACAACGTACAAAGCTAATGTCTAGCAACCCAAAGGATATGAGTTCGAATATCATCATGGACAACTTCAGTATTTTAGCTAATTAGCAACTTTTCAAGTACTTAATACATTTTAGCTACTTTCCAACGACATAGCATGTTAGCTAACCTTAACCCTTTAACCTAACTCCTGAACTTAACCCTAACCTTAACCCTAACACCCTAGCCCAGTTTACATTAGCCAACTAGCCACCTAGCTAGAATTCGTACCATAGAATTCTTAACATATACTATGTTTTGCAAATTCTGAACATATAGTAGGTTTTGTAAATTCATAACATAATGTACATTTAATAACACATTTGTAACATATAATACGAAATGGGTGATGGACATCCACAAATGAATACATACCATATGAAACGTAACATATCTTACTTAATGGAGTGTACTGGATTTACGTACTGAATAATATGAAGTGCTCTGAGACCAGGTAGGATAGTGCCAATGGTTCTGTCTGTCCCTCAGCTGTTGTGTTACATTCAGGGGCGCAACTTTCACTGAGGACGGGGGAGACATGCCCCCCACATTCTGAAATTGTATTTTTGTCCTCCCCAGTTTTATTATTGAAATGTGATACAAAACAAGGCACATTTGTGCTTTAGGACCATGCGGACGCCTCCGAGCGGTCGGGTAAGCTGTTTGGAATGTTCATCCCCCCCACTTCTAAAATCAAAGTTGCAACCCTGGTTACAATGTTGTTGTAATGAGCCTCTTTTTCTCATCGTCTTGGCCCTAGTGACACCTCCCTCCAAATGTTCTAACCTCTCATCTCACACTGCACTGCTCACATCTCCTTTCAATAACACACAGGATGAGAGAGGAGAGAGAGAAGCTCAGGTTGCAGTCAGCAACTAACTGCCATCCCAGGTTTTTCTGTTCTTTTTCTTTTCCTGGACTAGTTTTTCTTTTTTTTCACTGCCCCAGATCTGGGCAAAGTTAGGTTTGGAATCTGAGATTTTGAGACCAAAAAAGCATTGCCATGATTCCACCAATCAACACACAATATCCCATAATGACAAAGCAAAAACAGGTTTTTAGAAATTTTCGCAAATGTATTAAAAATAAAACACTGAAATATCACATTTACATAAGAATTCAGACCCGTCATCAGTACTTTGTTGAAGCACCTTTGGCAGCGATTTCAGGGTCAAGTCTTCTTGGGTATGACTGCTACAAGCTTGACACACCTGTATTTGGGGAGTTTCTGACATTCTTTTTTTTTCAGATCCTCTCAAGCTCTGTCAGATTGGATGCGGAGTGTTGCTGCACAACTATTTTCAGGTCTCTCCAGAGACGTTCAATCGGGTTCAAGTCCGGGCCCCTGGCTGGGCCACTCAAGGACATTCAGAGACTTGCATTGTCTTGGCTGTGTGCTTAGGGTCGTTGTCCTGTTGGAAGGTGAACCTTTGCCCCAGTCTGAGGTCCTGAGCACTCTGGAGCAGGTTTTCATCAAGGATCTCTCTGTAATTCTCTCCGTTCATCTTTCCTTCGATCCTGACTAGTCTCCCAGTCCCTGTCGCTGAAGAACAACCCCATGCCACCACCATGTTTCACCGTAGGGATGGTTCCAGGTTTCCTCCAGATGTGACACTTGGCATTCAGGCTAAATAGATCAATCTTGGTTTCATCCGACCAGAAAATCATGTCTCTCATGGTGTGAGAGTCCCTTAGGTACCTTTTGGCAAACTCCAAGCGGGCTGTCACGTGCCTTTTACTGAGGAGTGGCTTCTGTCTGGCCACTCTACCATTAAGGCCTGATTGGTGGAGTGCTGCAGAGATGGTTGTCCTTCTGGAAGGTTCTCCCATCTCAACAGAGGAACTCTGGAGTGACCATCGGATTCTTGGCAACTTCCCTGACCAAAGCCCTTCTACCCCAATTGCTCAGTTTGGCTGGGCGGCCAGATCTAGGAAGAGTCTTGGTTGTTCCAAACTTCTTCCATTTAAGAATGATGGAAGCCACTGTGTTCTTGGGGACCTTCAATGCTGCAGAAATGTTTTGGTACCCTTCCCAGATCTGTGCCTCAACACCATCCTGTCTCTGAGCTATACGGACAATTCCTTCGACTTCATGGCTTGGTTTTTTCTCTGACATGCACTGTGGGACCTTATATAGACAGCTGTGTGCCTTTTCAAATCATGTCCAATCAATTGAATTTACCACAGGTAAGTTGTAGAAACATCTCAAGGATGATCAATGGAAACAGGATGCACCTGAGCTCAATTTCGAGTCGCATAGTAAAAGGGTCTGAATACTTATGCAAGGTATTTCTGTTTTTATTTTAATACATTTGAAAAATTTCTAAAAACCCGTTTTCCCTTTGTCGTTACGGATTATTGTGTGTAGATTTATGAGGAAAACATGATTTATTAAATATTTTATCCATTTTAGAATAAGACTAACAAATCACTGCTGAGTTTTGCCACAATATTGTTTATGGGAAGAAATTACATTTGGGTATACTGATGTCAATTTGGTATTTTGAAAACCATCCAAAATGAGCAGATGGAAAGCATTGAAGTGTTGGTTACTATAGTGCTGAAGCCCAGTTTGGACAGTGAGACTTGCCTATCATATCAGAGCACATGGAGCTGTAGTGATCATCTCAGCATCTGACGCTCTACAAAGACCAGTGGAGCCCAGGCTGTCCCTCAGGCATCTGCGGCCTGACGTCACTCACAAGGATCTCTGTCTCCTCTAGCGCAACTCATCTTGCCTAATTGGGCCTGTCACAGATGGATCTTGGTCAATCGTTCACACTTCAAACACTCCAGCAGTATAGTGCTAGTATGTGTGTCTCGCTGCGGGAATATAAGCATGGAGAAAATGGATAGGCCTACATACTAGTGTAGGTTCTAAAAAGCTTACAGGCTCCAGGGAATTGCTGCACTGAACTGCACTGGAATTCAATTGTTGCATGAATAGAAATTACAGTAATTTGAGGTGCTCTGGGCCGTGGAAGGAATTGATAATGTTTCAGGCCAAGATACTGTAGCATGATTTGTCCCACTATTATAGATGTGGGTTAGACATGTTGTAATTATTTGCTTTAACTCCGACTGGGGCACTACAGTATCATGTCTGGTATTGGCATGCTGTCAGGTGCTAAGCTCTGTTGCACAATAGTTTATTTGAAGCCCACCCAAATGGTGGGTGTTTTTGTCACTGTTCTGCAGAAGCTGCTGGTCCCTGTTTTAGAGAGGAAGAATCCTTTTTCATTGGGGCTTTGAGATTCTTCTACTGGCAACATGGAATAAAAGGGCTGAGAGGCATGAACTTGCCAAGTGAGGAAAAATGATCTGAGGTGGAAAGCCTTCGAAAGGTTTATACCTATAGACACATAGGATGTGTGCATTGTGTACATCTTATTTTTCAGTATCTTTCCAATTTCACAGGGGGAAAGGTTCATACAATTGCAAAACAACTTGTACTATCAAGGAGAAGAACTTATATATTAAAACAAATGAGTGGTTGGATTAGAGCAAATGGACTGTAGTGCATCTAACATGGCATTCAAACAACATTGTACTGTAACTTAAAGAAGCAACATTTAATTGATAATCATGATAATTGTTGTGGGACTATTACTAGTAGATTTGGCTAATTACTCTCTAAATCAAGTGAGGCTTCCTCTCCTAACTCAACATGACAGAGCAAATGAAATCAGTTGGGGCCAAAGATGCCTTAATATTTGGCTTAGGCCAAACACTCTATGGTGTGTTAGGTCAGGGCGTGACTAGGGCTTTCTAGGGGACTTTATGTTGGGTTTTGTGTTGGTTCCCAATTAGATGCAGCTGTTAGTCGTTGCCTCTAATTGGGAATCCTATTTAGTTTGTTCCCTTCCCCACCTGCCTTTGTGGGTTATTGTTTCTGTTAGTGCTGTTTATGCGCTACATATGTTACGGTCTGTTTATGCTTGTATATTTTGGATCATGGGGGGGGCTGTGAGACCCTTAGCGGGAGTCACCAAGGGAGGACAACGCCAGGGTCCGAGGCCACAGCAACCCCAAGTTTTTTTGGGGTGGGGTACATGGTGCTGGCTCCCTGCACTCACCCTGAGGTGCGTGTCATCAGTCCGGAGAGACCTACGCTGGATCCATGCACCCGGAGTCCAGTGCGCCTTCCCAGCCCAGTACGTCCTGTGCCAGCTCCCTGCACTCGCCCTGAAGAGAGTGTCAGCAGTCCGGTGAGACCTGCGCCAGAATGGAGGTGTTTAAAGGAGTTTTGGTAGGGATGTAAAAGAGATGCGTTCAGTGTGCTCTCTCAGCCCGGTGCGTCCTGTACCAGCTCCCTGCACTCGCCCTGAGGTGCGTGTCGTCAGTCCGGCGAGACCTACGCCGGCTCTATGCACTCGCCCTGAAGAGTGTCAGCAGTCCGGTGAGACCTGCGCCAGAATGGAGGTGTTTAAAGGAGTTTTGGTAGGGATGTAAAAGAGATGCGTTCAGTGTGCTCTCTCAGCCCGGTGCGTCCAGTGCCAGCTCCCCGCACTCGCCCAGTGGTGCGCGAGACTAGTCCGGTGAGACCTAAGCCGGTTCCACGTACCAGACCCGCAGTGCACCTCTCCAGCCCAGTACGTCCAGGACCAGCTCCCCGCACTCGCCCAGAGGTGCGGGAGACCAGTCCGGTGGGACCTGTGCCGGTTCCTCGCACTCAGATCCAATAGGGCTCGAAATACCACCTCCACCTGCCAACCGTTTTGACTGTATGAAGCATACACCAAGCATACTGTATAAAGAAGGAATTAAGTCTTCCTCCTTTGTGAGGTATCAGTGCCATCAGGCACTGTTTCAAACCAGGACTGGGCAACCTGGCTGGTGCATGTCAGAATCCCATCTCAATTCAGTGATTGTACCACAGTAAGTTAGAGGAAGAAGCAACAACAGTGTCCATGTGACAGAATGGTGTTTTACACAAGATCTCAGTATAAGTGGCTGTACAGTAAATGTCCTTGATTACGTAAATCTATTATGCGGATGCAGCCTCTGTTTCACAGCACGATTTGTTTGTCTCCCAAATTGCCCTTATTGTGGTGTGCTTGTTGCCAAGGTAACTGCTGTTTTCACAATGAGGATGTGTAGGTTGCCAAAAGCGATGCCAGAATTTGGTTCAATAAAGTAGATAAACTAGTCTTTATTTGTACATTGCAACATAGCTTTGTTAAATTTGGAAATTGGTATTTGTGTTCTAGTTGTAGGAAGCACTAGCTATTTTGTTTGTCTTGGTGTGAAGGATTTTTTTCCCTAAAACCAGATCAAAATGGTGCTGCTCTGGCTTCTGTGAGAGGAATACATGTTGTGAATAATGGATTAGGATCAGCATGAAGGGAGATACTGTGTGTGCTTGGACAATCTCAACTCCAGGCAAAATATAATTTTTTTCCCAAAATGTTTGTTATGTAAGCTTTATTGGGTCATGAAGCGCATTTTTCACAAGTAGAACAAATAGAAACATTTCAAAATAGTTGGAAGCACTAGAGTACAAGGATACAACATGTGACATTTTCCACATGTGAGGGGTTCAAGTTTGAAGCACAACTGTTGGTAGGACTTGCAGCTGCATTATGAAGATTACACATATGAGAATGATACATCTAGCAAATCAAGCGTATTGAATCTACTTATTACACTTAGCAGAAAACTGTATATAAAAAAATAATGGAATGTCAAGGAAACAAATTAGAAGACCAACAAGAATGAGAGGTATCTTGGATTGCTCCTGATGAATATAAAGGAAAATCGCATGTTTTCTATTAGCTTCGCCATTGTTTTCAGCATGGGAAGTGAGTTCCACAAATGTATTCGTACAGTAACGTGTCTACTGCACAGCGTCACCATTGGGTTCATCCTCTGCTGTTGGAGCCATCATTCCCACCCAGGAGCATCTTCCATCAGCATTAAGAGCTGGGAATGGGAGAGTAATAGGGTATGGCCTGCGCATGAAGCCAACTCCAAAGTGCTCCTTACCCAGAGCAGAGCTGTGATTCACTGAATCATTCAGCTCATTCAGGCCAGTTTAAATATTAAGGTGTGAGTGGGAGTACCTCCCGGTACTTCCCTGGGGACAGACACAGTTGAGGGGACACTAATTGTGTACTCCTGTCCAGCTGCAGCCTATTTAAAGAGAGGATAAAGCCTGGTGGAGCTCTCTTGGAGATGGGCTGCCTGGTCTCTGTAGAACGCCTCGGTGTGGAAGTCTGGCAGGACAAGGCATCCTGACCTGGTCATGGAACAGCCTTCTGCATAATGGAAGCTGTACACTGACGGTTCAGAAAGCAACTAATTACATTACTGCTCCTTTGCATATTTTGTATGGATGCTTTTAGATCTTAATCTAAGGATACAACACAAAGGCACAATTTCCAGCTTCATTTCAAATAAATATTTGTTTGCATTTATGCACAATTTCATAATTTGCTAATAAATTGTTTTTGATAGTTACATTCAAGGTAATTGAAGGTAATTGAAATTCAGTTAAAACACATAATATTTTGGGTCTGTCAATAGATATGCCAGTTACAGTAGCTGTTGTAAATGTATCTAGAATATGCTTGCAGCGTAAAGGCTTCAATTGATGAGTATAAGGAAACAGGACTGTAATATCTGAAACATAATGCTGCGCAATTGAACATCAGAGAAGTCATAACAAGTGTTTCAGTCACCAATTAAAATACTACTTGAGAAATAGTCTAAAAGTATTTTGTATAAATATACTTAAGTATCAAAAGTAAATGTTATAGCTAGAAAATATCAAAAGTAAAAGTATAAATAATTTCAAATTCCTTAAATTAAGCAAACCAGACGGCACCATAAGTTGTTTTATTTACAAATAGCCAGGGGCACACCCCAACAGACATAATTTACAAACTAAGCATGTTTGTTTAGTGAGTCTGCCAGATCAGAGGCAGTAGGGATGACTAGGGATGTTCTCTTGATAAGTGTGGGAATTGGGCAATTTTCCTGTCCTGCTAAGCATTCATGACATAACAAGTACTTTTGGGTGTCAGAGAAAATGTATGGAGTAAAAAGTACATTATTTTCTTTAGGAATGTAGTGAAGTAAAAGTTGTCAAAAATATAAATAGTCAAATAAAGTACAGCTACCCCACAAAACTAGTACTAGTATTACTTTAAGGTATTTTTACTTAGGCACTTTATATCACTGTTTCTCCTTTCCCAAGGTAATACATCCACCTGACAGGTGTGGCATATCAAGAAGCTGATTAAACAGCATGATCATTACACATGTGGACCTTGTTCTGGGGACAATAAAAGGACACTTTAAAATGTGTCACACAACACAATGCCACAGATGTCTCAGGTTTTGAGGGAGTGTGCAATTGGCATGCTGACTGCAGGAATGTCCAACAGAGCTGTTTCCACAGAATGTAATGTTCCTTTCTCTACCATGTTCCTTTCTCTTCTCTACCTCCAATGGCATTTTAGAGAATTTGGCAGTACGTCCGTTGTCCTCACCAGGGTCTTGACCTGACTGCAGTTTGGCGCAGTAACCAACTTCAGTGGGCAAATGCTCAATTTCGACGGCCACTGGCATGGTGGAGAAGTGTGCTCTTCATGGATTAATCCTGGTTTCAACTGCACTGGGAAGATGGCAGACAGCGTGTATGGCGTCGTGTGGGTAAGCTGTTTGCTGATGTCAACATTGTGAATAGAGGGCCTCATGGTGGCGGTGGGGTTATGGTATGGGTAGGCATAAGCTACAGACAACGAACACAGTCGCACTTTATCGATGGCAATTTGAATGCACAGATACCGTAACGAGATCCTGAGGCCCATATTCATGCCATTCATCTGCTGCCATCACCTCATGTTTCAGCATGATAATGCATGACCCCATGTCGCAAGGATTTGTACACAATTCTTGAAAGCTGAAAATGACCTGCTTACTCACCAGACATGTCACCCATTGAGCATGTTTGGGATGCTCTGGATTGACTTGTAAGACAACTTGTTCCAGTTCCCGCCAATATCTAGCAATGTTGCACAGCCGTTGAAGAGGAGGGGACAACATTCCACAGGCCACAATCAACAGCCTGATCAACTCTATGCGAAGGAGATGTCACACTGCATGGGTCAATACTGACTGGTTTTCTGATCCACGCCCCTACCTTTTTTAAGGTATCTGTGACCAACAGATGCATATCTGTATTCCCAGTCATATGAAATCCATAGATTACGGCCTAATTTATTTATTTAAACTAACTGATTTCCTTATATGAACTGTAACTCAGTAGAACCTTTGAAATTGTTGCATGTTGCGTTTTATATATTTTTTCTGTATAGTTTGGTAAAGAGCAAATACGCATTTGTACAATAGACAAGCTTTGGCCTCAACCCACAATTACACCCTTACCCCAAAACAAGATTATCCACAGGAATGCAGTCCTACTCAACCTCTATCCCAGGTATGTTGATTTGGGCTGGATGCTACAAGACCTGAGTGCTGGTTTATGTAATAGTGTGGTCTGAACTGAATAATCACTCTGAAGAGTCATTATGCTGACAGAAAAGTGATTAGGAGGCCTTACACACCTTACCTCCAACTGACCACCATAACCCTCATCCCCTCCACCTAGCGTACCACAGGGTCTCCCCACTCTACCACCCTCATCCCCTCCACCTAGCGTACCACAGGGTCTCCCCACCCTACCACCCTCATCCACTCCACCTAGTGTACCACAGGGTCTCCCCACCCTACCACCCTCATCCCCTCCACCTAGTGTACCACAGGGTCTCCCCACCCTACCACCCTCATCCCCTCCACCTAGCGTACCACAGGGTCTCCCCACCCTACCACCCTCATCCCCTCCAAGTAGCGTACCACAGTGTCTCCTCACCCTACCACCCTCATCCCCTCCACCTAGCGTACCACAGGGTTTCCCCACCCACCATACCACCCCACGCCACTGTGTACTACTCACCTCACACACGTCAGCCGTTGCCAGGGCAGGGTGTGATGAATTTCCTTATTGCGTACCTTTACATGAAGGGAGAGTGGGATTGGGATGGCAGTAGTTGTGTTCCCCTTATCCTTGTCATCATCTCTGCTCGCCTCATGAGGACCTAATCTCTGGTCTTGTATTAGTGGCCACTTCATTATGTGGACTGACATAATGAACTGAGGATGTCATTGTGGAAAATGGATACCTTGGGGATCTCTATGGCAGCTGCAAACACTGTGACCGGAGCCAAAGTGGCTATACTGAGGCCATTGAGCATTAGTCCCTTAGGTGTCTGTCGGTACAGATTGACTATGGAGCAGATGATGCTGGTGCGAGGAGGTATAGGAAGACCGGCTCATTGTAATGGCTGGAATGGAATGGTATCAAACATATGGAAACCATGTTTGACTCAGTTTCATTTATTTCATTACAATGAGCCCATCCTCCTATACCTCCTCCCAGCAGCCTCCTCTGCTATGGAGAAATGTTGATAAACAGACTTCTGAAATCACAATACAACACAGCACCTCATTTGGGTTGTTTATAGTCCAATTCCTTTTGAAGTCTAAACCATCACGTCAATAACCCTGCTCATGTCTTAGCCTGCTTTCTCACACATGATAGCATGCCCACACAAACGTAATAAACAAAGGCTTAGGCCAAGGGTACAGTCATAATATGTTCGTTTTGTTCTGTACGGCTGCCTCTCCCTATTAATGGTAGTGTTGCATCTGTTATTTTTTGGAGTGGGTTGCTCTCTCTACTGTCAGTTTACACAGTAAATACACCTCGAATAGAGAAGTTTGACACTGGTTGGGTAGTCATATGATTGTTCATCTTGGATTTAGGACACAGTAAACAACGTTTCAGTGAAAAGAGGTAATAAATCCTTCCTTTTCCAGCATTTCTGCATCCCAAAATACACTGATCTTTTAATGAAGCACAAAATGGACTGCATCCAGAACAGCAAATCAACCGTTGTATTAAATTGAGCAGTGTAATTCTGAAGCTATTGTCTATTGTCTTTATATAGGCAGGTTGTTATTAGCATATTCTGCAGAACATAGGCTTGCTCCATGCAGGAGTTCATTTATTAATAATTTCATTCAGCTGTGTTTTCCCACCACCTTCCCATAACTATGGCAACACAGTGCAGTCTTGCACAGAGTCTGGGTCTATCATGAGATTAAAAATACAACAACAACATATATACAGTATTTAAAAGCAGACGTTCACATGTGACTTTTGGCAGTATGAAGGCACAGTCCACCTTCCCAGTCAATGGACATGCTCTTATCTCCTTGAAAAAACCTACAGACTGTCTACCCACGAACAGACGTCAACGGCATCTCACCACCTACCATCTGCTTGTAATGCAGACAGTGTGTGGGGAGCAGAATGGAGTCTGGGGATCTTATTTCACATTTCAGCTTTTGCATCTGCAACACTGATCTATTTTATCACCCTACACTCTGTCTATTTTCTTACCGCTCAATTCATATTTACATCCCACAACTCCTTGTGTTGTCTCACGCTTCAATGTTTTCATTGTATATTTCTTCATCAGATCGTGGAGCAGTTGAAAAGGGAAAGACGTCAGTGTTGAGCTCCCAGTAGAGAAGCCTTGTAGCACGTAACCCCAAGCTTGAGCTTCCATGCTGGGTATGTTGGTCTTCAGAGGCCTGAAGGTGCATGCCTCCTCTCTCCCCGTGTCACTCCCTTCTGTTTGTGTATCTCTTTCCCTTGGTGCCTCTCAAAGCTTTGTTACTCTTGGGGGGGCTTCATGCAGTAACATTCAACTGTTGACATACATCAGGTTTCTCACAGGTAGCAGGGGGTACTTGGATCAAATGAGGCTGGTCCTCAAGGAACTGTCAACATTTCCACACCAATATCCCCAACAAACTAGGATGTCCTCTGGGACAAGCGAGAACAGCTCTCTCTAAACCTCAGTTTTCACCTCAAGCAAACAGACCTTGTGCTTGCCATTTTCTCTGCATTCATGGCTGTTTAGCAGGGATGACATTATACAATGGGTTGATGAGACAATGGGTGTATTTACTGCCAAGTTAACACAAGACAACTGTATAAGAATGTCTATTTCCAAAGGTCATGTATTAGGGCTAAGTAGCTACGTATGGTAGTTATATTGCAGGTCAATGCTAGCAGGTCCTGATGATTCAGTAGCGTGTACAGTACTATATGTAGTCATGGTTGTTGTTTCTCTCATACCCTTTGGGGTAACACTTTACATTAAGTTACCCCTATAACTATGTAGCCTGAATACACAGTAATAACTGTAATAATTACTTAGCAATTACATTGGTGTTACTATGTAACGACAGGGTCATAAGGTTGTATTGCTGTGTAGTTACATTGTAATAGGGGCAAAAATGTAAAGTCTCACCGCCTTTTGTAATCCCATGAGGGTTCATATGTATCACGGATATACTCACACTTATGCTTTTACCCAACATATGTTTAAATGTCTTATCAAATAAGCCTGTCCTTTTAAATCCTGCTGCTCCAGCAAGACACATTCTCAAATCCTCAAATCCTTAGTCCTGTAGTGTCTCATTTAAACAGTTTGCCCATTAATCTTTGGTATTAAATCTTCATGTTGGCTACTGTGGCTATTTGATTATAATGTAGGCCTACCAGAGTGGCCTACTGTACCATCAAAAACAATGGACAAAATGCATCCCATAACATTTTAACATGGAAATCACTGTTCTAATATTCAGCATACAATAGCAACCAATGTGTGGTGTTCAATGCCTACATTCCATGAGACTTTTGAAAAACAAACATGCAGGGCTTGACATTAACGTGTTTATCCACTTACCCTTCAAACAAGGAGGTGACTGAAAATGTTGTGTTTGATGCAAGAAACAACTTTACAAAGTATAATTAACTATTATTCCTATACCATTATTACAGAGAATCAGACAAATTATGCTACGCTCTGCCTAATGGCTACTCAGCTAGCTTATTCAAGACCGTCTCAAAATACAACACTTTCCCTTTAAAGCTCTTTACCTGACTCGCTTTTCAAAAATGGCTCGAAATGCACACATTTTGTCTCTTGTTGGAAACAACCACTCCCCCATTGTTGACTAGAAATGAGCTATAACTGGGTTAAACACAGTCCAGTTCAAAGTGAATGGCAGAGATATGGCAATGCTATTTGCATATAGGTCTACTGCAGCTCTGATTGGTTATGGCCGGTCTGTGTAAAGTGCCTGTCAATGCAATAGAATCATACTCCAATGTGCTCTGCCTACAAGAAAATCTCTTGCACAGTTAGTTTTGCATACTAAATCTTGCATAGTTTGTTCTGTTTCGGTATATAACATTGAAGTGCTAATATTGTGTTGATTCGATCACAATTCCCACAGTAGAGTGAAAAGATTTTGTGTTAACTAAAGGGTAAAACTGTAGAAAGTTGAGTGAAGTTCAATCTTGTGTTTATCTGCACGGGCTCATATTTCTTCTGCGCGGGCTCATATTTCTTCTGCGCATGGGAACATTTGTGGTGACATGTATGAGTATTTAGGCCATGGAAGGACTGGGACATTTTCAACATTCAGGAATTGTGTATAGATCCTTGCGACACGGGGCCGTTCGCTATCATGGTGGCGGATGAATGGCACGACAACGGGCCTCAGGATCTCGCCATGGTACACTACGTCTGTGCACTCAAATTGCCAACGATAAAATGCAATTGTGCTCATTGTCCGTAGCTTATGCTTGCCTGCCCGTACCATAACCCCACCCCCACCATGGGGAACTCTGTTCACAACATTGACATCCGCAAACCGCTTGACCACACAACGCCATACACGCTGTCTGCCAAACCAGGATTCATCCGTGAACAGGGATTAATTTCTCTTGTGTGCCAGTGGCCATCGAAGGTGAGCATTTGCTTACTGAAGTCGGTTATGATGCCGAACTGCAGTCAGGTCAAGGCCCTGGTGAGGATGATGAACACACAGATTAGCTTCCCATAGACGGTTTCTAACCGTTTATGCAGAAATTTGGCGGTTGTTATTTCTGTTTGCACCAGTGGCCAACCCTTGTGTACAGTATGTTGATATGTTCATCGTTGAAAGAAAAGACGCCCATTCATAACGTTTCCTCTTTGAAAATATTCTTATGGTAAACATTGATTTCCAATGAAGTTGTTTGTTTGAATGTGTTGATAATGTAAATTACATTGCCTTGATGAGTGTGAGATGTTGAAAATGGCGAAGAGAAATATGGAATGATAAATGATGTCATGCTTGAACGTGTGAGATAACACCCTCTCTCTGGTCTAAACAGCAATGTGCAACACACACGGAATTTGTTTGTCTGAATATCCTGAGCAATCTCTAACTGCACCCAATACAGAACCTTCAACAGTCAATATTTCATGTGTGTTTGGGATCATTGTCATGCTGAAAGACCCAGCCACGTTTCATCTTCAATGCCCTTGCTGATGGAAGGAGGTTTTCACTCAACATCTCACGATACATGGCCCCATTCATTCTTTCCTTTACACGGATCAGTCGTCCTGGTCCCTTTGCAGAAAAACAGCCCCAAAGCATGATGTTTCCACCCCCATGCTTCACAGTAGGTATGGTGTTCTTTGGATGCAACTCAGCATTCTTTGTCCTCCAAACACGACGAGTTGAGTTTTTACCAAAAAGTTATATTTTGGTTTCATCTGACCATATGACATCCTCATCTGGATCATCCAAATGCTCTCTAGCAAACTTCAGACGGGCCTGAACATGTACTGGCTTAAGCAGGGGGACACGTCTGGCACTGCAGGATTTGAGTCCCTGG
The DNA here is from genome assembly GCA_030435695.1 of Brachymystax lenok tsinlingensis. Taxonomy (NCBI): domain Eukaryota; kingdom Metazoa; phylum Chordata; class Actinopteri; order Salmoniformes; family Salmonidae; genus Brachymystax; species Brachymystax lenok. The sequence continues at coordinate 19,438,214 of CM059797.1, read as the reverse complement.
CGGCGTAGTGTGTTACTGATGGTAGGCTCTGTTACTTTGGTCCCAGCTCTCTGCAGGTCATTCACTAGGTCCCCGTGTGGTTCTGGGATTTTTGCTCACCGTTCTTGTGATCATTTTGACCCCACGGGTGAGATCTTGCGTGGAGCCCCAGATCGAGGAAGATTATCAGTGGTCTTGTATGTCTTCCATTTCCTAATAATTGCTCCCACAGTTGATTTCTTCAAACCAAGCTGCTTACCTATTGCAGATTCAGTCTTCCCAACCTGGTGCAGGTCTACAATTTGGTTTCTGGTGTCCTTTGACAGCTCTTTGGTCTTGGCCATAGTGGAGTTTGGAGTGTGACTGTTTGAGGTTGTGGACAGGTGTCTTTTATACTGATAACAAGTTCAAACAGGTGCCATTAATACAGGTAACGAGTGGAGGACAGAGGAGCCTCTTAAAGAAGAAGTTACAGGTCTGTGAGAGCCAGAAATCTTGCTTGTTTGTATGTGACCAAATACTTATTTTCCACCATAATTTGCAAATAAATTCATTAAAAATCCTACAATGTGATTTTCTGGATTTTTTTCCCCTCATTTTGTCTGTCATAGTTGAAGTGTACCTATGATGAAAATTACAGGCCTCTCTCATCTTTTTAAGTGAGAGAACTTGCACAATTGGTGGCTGACTAAATACTTTTTTGCCCAACTGTATGTTAGTGATGGCTGTTTTACAGTCTGATGGCCTTGAGATAAAATTCTTCACAAACCCTGGCTAACAAGTTGAATCAGCCATACAAGAATTGGCTTAATTATTTATTTACTAAATACCTAAATAATCACACAGAATTACGTATACACAGGATGGATCATACATCGATTACTAATCATGTCATAAAAGTCCCTAGCGGACGAAACTGATATGACGGCTGGTTACACAAAGAAAGGAGTTGGGTTTGAATGAAAGAGAGGGAAGACTGAGGCACAAAGGGGACTGGGTCTCTATTGGAAAATTCAAGATATATTTACACTGAGCTGCGCATAAATAGATGGGTCGAAGATGGAAGACTGGTTTGCCAGTCTTCCATCTTCCATCGTAGTGTTGTAGGGCAGATACGTTGTACCCTGTCATTCTTATTAAGAGATTGTCCTTTGTCCTCTGTTCTTTCCTAGGCCACGTATGTTTACAGCTGCAGCTGATAACTCGACGCCTAGGATGCATCACTTATTTAGTGAATAAGAGTTCAAAGTTCATCCCAGCTCGTGCTGTATCCTGGCTAGTCTAGTCAAAATTCATCCTTCCAGCGTGATGATCGTCACCTCCACGTTAATATTAGCCTTTTAAACGTATGGACACCAATCCTCATGTAGTCGGGAACGCAGGTTGACTTCCGTCAACGGGCTTTTGTATTGGGGGAGAGAAGGGCGTGTTTCATAGTTATCAACCAATGTCTGTTCACTTGGGCGTGGCCACTGAGTGAGCATAGTTTACTTATGAAAACAATTCTCTCATTTAGAAGCTAAAATTACATTCTGTTCACAAATAGTTTCATATTTAAACATTTAAATTGCACAACAATTCCATGTAAATCTGATAACTAGAAAGTGTAGACTTTCCAAGATACAACTTATGTCGTCCTATCAGACATAATGTCCCACACATCAACTGATCTGACATCATATTCTTTAAGTACCAACAAACACTTTCAACTGATTGGATAACAGAAATATTGTACCTTTCCCAAACCTTTTGATGTTACCATACTGTCATGACATTGGCCCTCTTTGGGGATAGAGAGCACCATCCCTCTCTCTCTCCCATCTCTCTCCCTCCATCCCCCTCCCTTACACCCAGGGTCTCTTATCGCACATCGTAAATTCCAGGGGGAAACTCTCCCTCATGGCCCTGCAGTATACACAGAGGTTTTCATAGGGAGAACAAAGGAATTTCTGCCACATCACAGAACTTGAGAAACAAACAATATCCACGTACTGCAGAATGTATACACGGTCGGTGAAGAATCCAGCTACGACCGGTCCAATTCGTTTAATGTTTGTGAAACTCAGGAGAGACAATAAAGCCACATTACCATAATCATGTTTATACAAGAGTCTCAGTTGTGAGACTTGCATCTAATTGTTGTATAAAATGGATGAGTTACGATGAAACAATTTGTGAAATTATGGAATGTGATGTTAAACTGTTTAATGAAAGAGAATCCAATTCACTTTAAAGTTTCACTAAGTCATTGGCCCGCCCCCATGAGCACAGACATGGACCTGGCGTCATGGGACAGCCCTGTTCTATGTTACAAATAAAACCCCCACCTGGGTAAACCCACTTCAGACCAGGCCTACCTCGATTACCGAGAGGGCTAAGGGTTGAGTAGAGACCACAAATGGTTTTTGAATTCTTAACCATACCACGTGGTTAAACTCTGAGACTATCGATCCGACAGAATAAGAGCAACTCTTCGATACATAGTTAATAGTCTGCAGCTAGAAATTATGTCGGCCTGAATGCGAGAACCGCCGAAACATCTATTCTAAGAACATTTCTTAATGGTACTCTGAAGCACCCATTCTAACCACGAAATACTTATTGGAAGAGAGAGAGAGAGGCGGATGAACTTCCCAACAGAAAGACGGACGATCCCAACGACACACTGAGCGTAAATATATATTGATTTCAATTGTTCCCGAATGAGTGAGCGTTGAATTCATTAATGAGTAGACTAATTGATCAGATATTAAAATATCTGAAAAGTTATATTAGGAAAATTATAACTTTGTAATCTGAATATTTTCCTTGGAGCCCCGACTTCCTAGTTAATTACATTTACATGATTAGTTTAGTCACGTAATAATAATTACAGAGAATTGATTTGATAAAATCCCTTTAATGATGCCAAAAACACGCCAATACTCTCTCTGTGTTAACAAAGGGCTTTCCAAGAGTCCATTCTGTAGGGTGGAGAGAAAAGGGGGAAAGGTATTTATAGGGGTCATCAACCTCATACAACAGGGCAACATCATGACAGCGGTGATACAGCCCGACAGGATGCTCTCGATTGTGCATCTGTAAAAGTGTGTGAGTGTTTTAGGTGACAAGGTTAAGCCTTTGTTGACATTGAGTGAGAGGTTATTTTCCTGACACCACACTCCGAGGGCCCTCACCTCCTCCCTGTAGGCCGTCTCGTCGTTGTTGGTAATCAAGCCCACCACTGCAAACTTGATGATTGAGTTGGAGGCGTGCATGGCCACACAGTCATGGGTGAACAGGGAGTACATGAGATGCTCACCCATAGGCGGCGCTCCTTGTGGCCGATGAAATTAATGCAGGAAAACAGATCTGTTTCACCTCAATTCAACCAGTATGTCACCTGTGCAACTAGAGGCAAAAAACTCTAGATCACCTTTACTCCACACACAGAGGCGCATAGAAAGCTCTCCCTCGCCCTACTTTTGTCAAATCTGACCAAAACCCTGTACTCCTGATTCCTGCTTACAAGCAAAATCTCAACCTGGAAGTACCAGTGACGCACTCAGTACGTAAGTGGTCCGATGAAGCGAATGGTAAACTACAGGACTGTTTTGCTAGCACAGACTGGAAAATGTTCCGGGATTCATCCGATGGCATTTAGTAATTTACCACATCAGTCACCGGCTTCATTAATAAGTGCATCAACGACATCATCCCCACAGGGACTGTACGTACATATCCCAACAAGAAGCAGTGGATTACAGGCAACATCCGCTACAGCTGCCGCTTTCAAGGAGTGGGACACTAATCCGGACGGTTTTAAGAAATCCCACTACGCCCTCAGAAAACCATCAAATAGGCAAAGCGTCAATACAGCACCAAGATCGAATCCTACTACACCGGCTCTGATGTACGTCGGATGTGGCAGGGCTTGCAAATTATCTCGGATTACAAAGGGAAACCCAGCCGTGAGCTGTCCAGTGACGCAAGTCTACCAGACGATCAACACTGAAACATACATGTTCCGGATGTCTGTGTGATAACGCTCTCTGTACCGATGTGAGTAAGACCTTTAAACAGGTTAAAGTTCACAAGGCCGCATGGCCAGACGGATTACCAGGACGTGTATTCCCTGACCCAGTCTGTAATATCTACATGTTTCAAGCAGACCGCCATAGTCCCTGTAACCAAGAACGCCAAGGCAACCTGTCTAAATGACTATTGCCTCGTAGCAGTCACATCTGTAGCCATGAAATTCTTTGAAAGGCTGGTCATGGCTCACATCAACACCATCATCCCAGACATTCTCGACCAACTCCAATTTGCTTTCCGCCCCAACGGATCACCTACAGCCTGAATTCAACATGGATTATTTAGTTTTTTTTTCTCAAGAATCTACACACAATAGCCCATAATAACAAAGTCTGAAGGAGTGTGTGCTTAGTCCCCTCTTTTACTTCTTGTTCACCCAGGACTGCGTGGCCGTGCTCTACTCCAACACCATCATTAAGTTTGCTGACGACACGACGGTGGTAGGCCTGATCACCGACGACAATTAGACCGCCTACAGGAAGGAGGTCAGAGACCTGGCAGTGTGGTGCAGACAAGAGAGCTGATTGTGGAAGACAGAAAACGGAGGGCCAAGCACGCCTCCTTTCACATTGACAGGGCTGTAGTGGAGCAGGTCGAGAGCTTCAATTTCCAGCCACCCAAGTCATAGACTGTTCTCTCTGCTACCGCATGGCAAGTGGTACTGGAGCTCCAAGTCTGGGACCAAAAGGCTCCTGAACAGCTTCTACCCCCAAGCCATAAGATGCTGAACAGATAATCAAATGGCTACCCGGACTATTTGCATTGACCACCTTTTTTTAACTGACATTCTTGCACTGGCTCTATGCACACTCACTGGACTCTACCCACACATTCACACATACTACACTGACACTGCAACACACAAACACGCACCCACTACATACGCTTACACACACAAAAAACATCACATTCATATTGACGCCACACTCACACATAGACACACTTTCACACTCTTTACATATGCTGCTGCTACTCTGTTTATTATATATCCTGATTGCCTAGTCACTTTTACCCCTAACCACATTTACTTACTGTATTACCTCAATTACCTCGTACCCCTGCACATTGACTCGGTACTGGGACTCCTGGTATAGCCTCATAATTGTTTTATTGTGTCAATATTTTTTGGAAGGCTAATCTTTTCTTACTTTTTAAATCTACATTGTTGGGAAAGGGCTTGTAAGTAAGCATTTCAAAGTAATGTCTACACCTGTTGTATTCAGCACATGTGAAAAATACAATTGCATTTTTTCACTTTAAGCATATCATACTAATTTCACCCGTTTTGGTGAGCGCTACTTTCAAAACTACTGGCTGACGTTACACCTTTTGTAACGCATCTTTAACCTTTTTGATAAGTGTGAGGATAAATACTTCCCATACTTTCTATTTTTTGCAGAACTCCAATGATTCATTTGGAATCTTAGATACTTTGTTTTACAATGTATGTAGTTGCACCTATGAATCTGAAATTAACTGGGATTATTATTTTGTGCCTCTCCAAAATTCAAATCTAAGTACATCTCACATATTGAGTCACGAGCTTAAAACCGTTTCAGACGCAGCACTCAACAAACTTCTATCCTGTTTTCTTCTCTGCATCCTCTTAACCAGAGAGGAAGAGAGGAGAGAGTGGGTGTGTTATAGCCAGAAGGCCTGGTTGTCTAATGCTGCCTGCCAGTTGGGAGTGTGTCGGGTTCCAGCAGGTCCCTGTAGGGTGCTACTGATTGTCACTCCTCCCCCAGGGCTGTGCCTGTGGTACCATGACCACTGGGTTTCCTGCTCCTCAGTCAAACAGGCTTTGTGACTGCTCTCTGTGCTTTTTTGTTCAAATCAATAGTGATGGTTGCATGGAAGGAGGCATAGTGTGTGTGCACATAGAAGGACAATGCCTGAGCTGACCGACTAAACTGATCAGCTCCTGCATAATCAATGCAAAGGAAAGACAAATGCTTTTAAAATATACAGTAGTCTGCCTATGATTTATCTTCCATTCCTTTAGGAACAACGAACATGTCATATATGAAATTGGATCTTATATAATCATGGGTCATCAAATCACGCTGACAGCTTTATGTTAGAACAAGATTGCAGTCTAGAGCAATAGTCATGACATTTTCCAAAACTACAGGCTGGGTCTTTTCAATATAATTCATGCTGCATGATCCCCCCCATCGTACATTATTTAAATATATGCTGAATTCCTCTGAGCGAGGTGTGTTGCTGTAGTTAATTCCTTTTCTTGTCACCTTTCTCACGAAGGCCTAAAGCACTTCCAAACCCCACAGATTTGAATGTTTATTGCAATCCACTACATGCCCTCACAAACCCTAGCAGAGCTGTAGTCTCCACACACTGAGCTTGCTAGAAAAGTGCTTGAAGCAGATATACTGCCTGGAGTCAGTTTCTATAGGCCCCAAACACCTTTGGACAGTATTTGAATATACACTGATGGATAAATGTTTGATGGCTTTGAAGGTGTATCTCACTGAAGGGTCAAGGGTCGTGCACTGTGTATCTGTGGCTCAATCAATCAGTATCTCCACCACTCCTGTTAAGCAGCTGAGGGAGTGATGGATAGAGTAATGTGGTGGATATGGAGCTGTGCAAGGCAGCAGGCAATCTGGAAGGCCTGCCCTGAATTAGTGGCTATTTGAGACCAAAAGTAAATTCTGAGACAGAGGTAAGATGAGTATACGGATCTTACTCTAGCGTAGATGCATATCGGTGGGTGTAAACGCACAAATCTCCCTCTACTATCCACTCCTTTCCACCATAACAATATACAGTAACTCCCTCTGGGACTGTGTGCTGTGGTTCAGATGGGTGTGACTGTCTGGGAGTGGCTCATATGTCTGTTAGAAGCCTCTCTGGCACCCTAGCCTGGGAGACCCATGGGATGTAATCTCTTTCACTCACGGTAGCATACTACCTCCATGAGATTTTGGTTTATTGATATGATAGGAGGGACCTATCATAGCCCATCTGATTGACAATATACTAGATTACATCCTATAGATCGAAAATGCACCCCAAGCTGCTGTTTTCCAATGAAATTATTCAATTTCCTAGATTTATAGGTACAGGAACCACCCCCCACCCCTTTGGGTTTTTTGCCTCAGCAGCCTGGCTGCCTGAACAATATCTTACCTCAGGGGAGTGTGTTTGTGCACTTGCTGAAATTGGATTTGTACTGTTATCTGGTACACAATCTCCAATACCATTTGTCCACACATTGATTCAACTCATGGATGTATTGGATTATTATTATTTGGATTTTTTTTTTATTTCACCTTTATTTAACCAGGTAGGCCAGTTGAGAACATGTTCTCATTTACAACTGCGACCTGGCCAAGATAAAGCAAAGCAGTGCGACAAAAAACAACACAGAGTTACACATGGGATAAACAAACGTACAGTCAATAACACAATAGAAAAATCTGTATACAGTGTGTGCAAATGAAGTAAGGAGGTAAGGCAATAAATAGGCCAATAGTGGCGAAATAAGTACAATTTAGCAATTTACACTGGAGTGATAGATGTGCAGATGAGGATGTGCAAGTAGAAATACTGGTGTGCAAAAGATCAGAAAAACAAAAATGGGGATGAGGTAGGTAGTTGGTTGGATGGGCTATTTACAGATAGCCCATATTTATTTACAGATGGGCTGTGTACAGCTGCAGCTCTGACAGCTGACGCTTAAAGTTAGTGAGGGAGATATAAGTCTCCAACTTCAGTGATTTTTGCAATTCTTTCCAGTCATTGCAGCAGAGAACTGGAAGAAAAGGCGCCCAAAGGAGGTGTTGGCTTTGGGGATGACCAGTGAAATATACCTGCTGGAGCGCGTGCTACGGGTGGGTGTTGCTATGGTGACCAGTGAGCTGAGATAAGGCGGAGCTATACCTAGCAAAGACTTATAGATGACCTGGAGCCAATGGGTTTGGCGACGAATATGTAGCGAGGACCAGCCAACAAGAGCATACAGGTCGCAGTGGTGGGTAGTGTATGGGGCTTTGGTGACAAAACGGATGGCACTGTGATAGACTGCATCCAATTTGCTGAGTAGAGTGTTGGAGGCTAATTTGTAAATGACATCGCCGAAGTCAAGGATCGGTAGGATAGTCCATTTTACGAGGGTTTAAGTTTGGCAGCATGAGTGAAGGAGGCTTTGTTGCGAAATAGGAAGCCGATTCTAGATTTAACTTTGGATTGGAGATGTTTAATGTGAGTCTGGAAGGAGAGTTTACAGTTGTCAAGAGAATTTCTATCTCAATGTTCTAAATGAACTATTTTATAACTCTATCTGTATCCTGAAGGTTGTAAGGCTTCAGTTCTAAGAAACAGACAAAGACTCAGTCTGCAGTCGATCGGTCCTTTATTCAGAGAGCTCTGCTCCCCTAGTGCAAAACCAGTCTTTTTATACACACACAAGTTCTTATCTGAGGCTACTCCCTTCTAAGGCATTCCTTACCCTTCCCCCATGCCCACACATAGCTTATCTGCTCAGATAGGCTGTATTGTTGTATTATTGTTTCCTGCAAGCCTATCACCTTGAACCCTGTGGCACCCCCATAGAGACTGCCAGAGGTTCGGACAACAGGCCCTCCGATTTGACACACTGAACTCTATCGGAGAAGTAGTTAGGGAACCAGGCGAAAACAACACAGAGAAACCAAGGCTGTTGAGTCTGCCGATAAGAATATGGTGATTGACAGAGTCGAAAGCCTTGGCCAGGTCGATGAAGACGGCTGCACAGTATTGTCTTTTATCGATGGCGGTTATGATATCGTTTAGGACCTTGAGCGTGGCTGAGGTGCACCCGTGACCAGCTCGGAAACCAGATTGCATAGCGGAGAAGGTGCTGTGGGATTAGAAATGGTCAGTAATCTGTTTGTTCACTTGGCTTTCAAAGACTTTAGAAATTCAGGGCAGGATGGATATAGGTCTGTAACAGTTTGTGTCTAGAGTGTCTCCCCCTTTGAAGAGGGGGATGACCGCGGCAGCTTTCCAATCTTTAGGAATCTCAAACGATATGAAAGAGAGGTTGAACAGACTAGTAATAGGGGTAGCAGCAATGGCGGCGGATAATTCTAGGAAGAGAGGGTCCAGATTGTCTGGCCCAGCTGATTTGTAGGATCCAGATTTTGCAGCTCTTTCAGAATATCAGCTGTCTGGATTTGGGTGAAGGAGAAGCAGGGGTGCTTGGGCCAGTTGCTGCGTTGGGTGCAGAGCTGTTGGCCGGGGTAGGGGTGGGCAGCCGTAGAGCATGGGCAGCCGGGGTAGGGGTGGGCAGCCATAAGCATGGGCAGCCAGAGAAATGCTTATTAATTTGTGGTATGGGAAATGCTTATTAAAGTATGGAATATGGGCTATATTATGAGATCCTCATAATGGAGGTAGTATCTGCACCTTTTACAACATTATCACAGTTGAAAACAGTATAGGTTTATTCATAAATGTAGACGTGTTGACATTTTTGATGGAATCATATTCCGATTTAGCATGTTTTCTAGTACACAGATGTGACATCGCATACCAAGGGTTTTTCAGGCGCTGAAGCGAGATCCACACGGTCATTGCAAACCTATGTCATAATTACAGCTGTATGATAGTGCCAATCACTGCCAGCGTGTGTGTATCGAGAAAATCCATCCCTTTCCCTCCCACCGCTGAGTGTGTTGACAGTGAGGACTCCGAGAGGTGGGGTTGGGTGCCGTAACACACATGGATGTGATGAGGATGAAGTGTTGATCCAGCTTCTCGTGTCTACAGCTCCTGTCACATGTATGCTGGGACAACCGGGCTCCTGAGAAACCTACCCTGCCAGTAATCACCTCTCCATGCTGAAATATTCATGCCTTGTCTTGAATTTAGAAAAGCTGAAATGTCTAGTTTTCTACACAGCTTCATTAAAAGAGCTGGTGACAAAGAGAGAGGGATGTTGCGAGAGATAGAGGATGGAGATAGAGCCACTGCGCTGGAGGCGTACAGTATCCCTTTTCTCTCAGGAATTGTTTGTTATTAACAAGAGAAAAGGAGGATGTTCCTAAGGTCAGGTCCTTCCTCCACCTCATCCCGGGTTGTGGAGGATCTCAAAGACCGATGGGAGTGGAGGATTTTAATTGCAACTTCCAGAGCATCCTGCATAGAAACCTGTTTGTTACACTTTATGGTTCCACTAATAACGGATCAGAAACACCCACAAATAGGCAGCGTTCATATGACTGGATAATAGGGAGAGATTAACAAGGTGTGATTTAACCCAACAACCAGCAACATCGTCAAGGGTTTGCACCTCTTGGCGTAAAGGTTAAGGTGTTGGCTTGACAGTCGCTGGACCTGGGTTTGAGTCCAGGCCGGGGCTACCCCCTGAATTCTCTACAATAGGGAATGCAGTATTACTATGCTCTACAGTGTGTCCAGTAATAAAAGCAGGCTCCATTGCTGCTGAGTGAGTGCTTCTAATAAAGAATAGAATGATCATCTGATTCCAGGAGGGTGAAGGAACAGTCATGTGCAAACAGGCAAGACATACATTCTCTATCCTTCCCTCTTTTCCTCTATTCTCTACTGTATCCTCTGTCCCTCTGTCCCTCTGTCCCTCTGTCCCTCTGTCCCTCTGTCCCTCTGTCCCTCTGTCCCTCTGTCCCTCTGTCCCTCTGTCCCTCTGTCCCTCTGTCCCTCTGTCCCTCTGTCCCTCTGTCCCTCTGTCCCTCTGTCCCTCTGTCCCTCTGTCCCTCTGTCCCTCTGTCCCTCTGTCCCAATCTTCCTGATCGTGCTATGATCAAACAATAACCCACAACCCCTTAGTGAAAACTACAAACATATATATGGTTCCCAATTAGAGGTAACGACACTCAGCTGCCTCTAATTGGGAACCATTACCCCAACATAGAAATAGATAACCTAGAACAGAAAAAACCCTACACCAAAACAAAACTAAACACGCCAGCCTGTCTTCTCAGGCCTGGACGTGACACTCTCGCTATGCAGCACTCTGCAGTTCCATCCCTTTTCCAATATGCTGGCTTCTAGGTGTGGAGAGATCAGTTTATGAGTGTGTATCGGAATGCCATTGACCAGAATAATGTTACTGTAACTCTGGCCCCCTGAGGGGACAGCTGGAAGCCAGTTACAGAAGTTTAAAGTAGATTTTATCTCTCCCTATGGAAACATACAATAGTTCGTTTCAGAATTCATACAGGGACTGTTTGACGGAGGAGTCATGGTTTTGCTGTGTGAGCAGTACACAGTAGATACAGTGTAGCCACAAACACAATACAGACTGTGTGGAAATACTCACATTGATGCCTTTGGGGTGTGAAAATGTCATTTAGTTGTATGGGATCTTTTACCTTTAAAATCCCCTTTTGAATTGTATTTCATCTCTCTAAGAGTTTTCTCTCAGTTTGACCACAATAAGCTAACATTCATCAGCTATGTATCACATGGAGGGAGAGGAAGAGAGAGAATTTCACCACTGAGACAAACATGTCAACTATGCAAAATGTTATGCAATGCAGTACCATATGGATCTTTATTCAGGTTACCCCAAAACTGACAAGTAAGCTTAAATTACATAAACTCCTTGGCATTTAAAAGGATTCCAACAGACAAAACGTTTCCTCTAATAGCAAAGTGTGAGTGCATCCGTGTTTGTCCATGTCTTAACTTATACAGTATAGGAAAGGAGTTTGATGTATCAATTTAAGTAGATTTCTGAAGCTAATCATGGCCTCACCCTCTGTATACCTTTTAGAAAAGCATCGATCGGTCCTTTATTCAGAGAGCTCTGCTCCCCTAGTGCAAAACCAGTCTTTTTATACACACACAAGTTCTTATCTGAGGCTACTCCCTTCTAAGGCATTCCTTACCCTTCCCCCATGCCCACACATAGCTTATCTGCTCAGATAGGCTGTATTGTTGTATTATTGTTTCCTGCAAGCCTATCACCTTGAACCCTGTGGCACCCCCATAGAGACTGCCAGAGGTTCGGACAACAGGCCCTCCGATTTGACACACTGAACTCTATCGGAGAAGTAGTTAGGGAACCAGGCGAAAACAACACAGAGAAACCAAGGCTGTTGAGTCTGCCGATAAGAATATGGTGATTGACAGAGTCGAAAGCCTTGGCCAGGTCGATGAAGACGGCTGCACAGTATTGTCTTTTATCGATGGCGGTTATGATATCGTTTAGGACCTTGAGCGTGGCTGAGGTGCACCCGTGACCAGCTCGGAAACCAGATTGCATAGCGGAGAAGGTGCTGTGGGATTAGAAATGGTCAGTAATCTGTTTGTTCACTTGGCTTTCAAAGACTTTAGAAATTCAGGGCAGGATGGATATAGGTCTGTAACAGTTTGTGTCTAGAGTGTCTCCCCCTTTGAAGAGGGGGATGACCGCGGCAGCTTTCCAATCTTTAGGAATCTCAAACGATATGAAAGAGAGGTTGAACAGACTAGTAATAGGGGTAGCAGCAATGGCGGCGGATAATTCTAGGAAGAGAGGGTCCAGATTGTCTGGCCCAGCTGATTTGTAGGATCCAGATTTTGCAGCTCTTTCAGAATATCAGCTGTCTGGATTTGGGTGAAGGAGAAGCAGGGGTGCTTGGGCCAGTTGCTGCGTTGGGTGCAGAGCTGTTGGCCGGGGTAGGGGTGGGCAGCCGTAGAGCATGGGCAGCCGGGGTAGGGGTGGGCAGCCATAAGCATGGGCAGCCGTAGAGAAATGCTTATTAATTTGTGGTATGGGAAATGCTTATTAAAGTATGGAATATGGGCTATATTATGAGATCCTCATAATGGAGGTAGTATCTGCACCTTTTACAACATTATCACAGTTGAAAACAGTATAGGTTTATTCATAAATGTAGACGTGTTGACATTTTTGATGGAATCATATTCCGATTTAGCATGTTTTCTAGTACACAGATGTGACATCGTACCAAGGGTTTTTCAGGCGCTGAAGCGAGATCCACACGGTCATTGCAAACCTATGTCATAATTACAGCTGTATGATAGTGCCAATCACTGCCAGCGTGTGTGTATCGAGAAAATCCATCCCTTTCCCTCCCACCGCTGAGTGTGTTGACAGTGAGGACTCCGAGAGGTGGGGTTGGGTGCCGTAACACACATGGATGTGATGAGGATGAAGTGTTGATCCAGCTTCTCGTGTCTACAGCTCCTGTCACATGTATGCTGGGACAGCCGGGCTCCTGAGAAACCTACCCTGCCAGTAATCACCTCTCCATGCTGAAATATTCATGCCTTGTCTTGAATTTAGAAAAGCTGAAATGTCTAGTTTTCTACACAGCTTCATTAAAAGAGCTGGTGACAAAGAGAGAGGGATGTTGCGAGAGATAGAGGATGGAGATAGAGCCACTGCGCTGGAGGCGTACAGTATCCCTTTTCTCTCAGGAATTGTTTGTTATTAACAAGAGAAAAGGAGGATGTTCCTAAGGTCAGGTCCTCTCCCTCCACCTCATCCCGGGTTGTGGAGGATCTCAAAGACCGATGGGAGTGGAGGATTTTAATTGCAACTTCCAGAGCATCCTGCATAGAAACCTGTTTGTTACACTTTATGGTTCCACTAATAACGGATCAGAAACACCCACAAATAGGCAGCGTTCATATGACTGGATAATAGGGAGAGATTAACAAGGTGTGATTTAACCCAACAACCAGCAACATCGTCAAGGGTTTGCACCTCTTGGCGTAAAGGTTAAGGTGTTGGCTTGACAGTCGCTGGACCTGGGTTTGAGTCCAGGCCGGGGCTACCCCCTGAATTCTCTACAATAGGGAATGCAGTATTACTATGCTCTACAGTGTGTCCAGTAATAAAAGCAGGCTCCATTGCTGCTGAGTGAGTGCTTCTAATAAAGAATAGAATGATCATCTGATTCCAGGAGGGTGAAGGAACAGTCATGTGCAAACAGGCAAGACATACATTCTCTATCCTTCCCTCTTTTCCTCTATTCTCTACTGTACCCTCTGTCCCTCTGTCCCTCTGTCCCTCTGTCCCTCTGTCCCTCTGTCCCTCTGTCCCTCTGTCCCTCTGTCCCTCTGTCCCTCTGTCCCTCTGTCCCTCTGTCCCTCTGTCCCTCTGTCCCTCTGTCCCTCTGTCCCTCTGTCCCTCTGTCCCTCTGTCCCTCTGTCCCAATCTTCCTGATCGTGCTATGATCAAACAATAACCCACAACCCCTTAGTGAAAACTACAAACATATATATGGTTCCCACCAGAGGTAACGACACTCAGCTGCCTCTAATTGGGAACCATTACCCCAACATAGAAATAGATAACCTAGAACAGAAAAAACCCTACACCAAAACAAAACTAAACACGCCAGCCTGTCTTCTCAGGCCTGGACGTGACACTCTCGCTATGCAGCACTCTGCAGTTCCATCCCTTTTCCAATATGCTGGCTTCTAGGTGTGGAGAGATCAGTTTATGAGTGTGTATCGGAATGCCATTGACCAGAATAATGTTACTGTAACTCTGGCCCCCTGAGGGGACAGCTGGAAGCCAGTTACAGAAGTTTAAAGTAGATTTTATCTCTCCCTATGGAAACATACAATAGTTCGTTTCAGAATTCATACAGGGACTGTTTGACGGAGGAGTCATGGTTTTGCTGTGTGAGCAGTACACAGTAGATACAGTGTAGCCACAAACACAATACAGACTGTGTGGAAATACTCACATTGATGCCTTTGGGGTGTGAAAATGTCATTTAGTTGTATGGGATCTTTTACCTTTAAAATCCCCTTTTGAATTGTATTTCATCTCTCTAAGAGTTTTCTCTCAGTTTGACCACAATAAGCTAACATTCATCAGCTATGTATCACATGGAGGGAGAGGAAGAGAGAGAATTTCACCACTGAGACAAACATGTCAACTATGCAAAATGTTATGCAATGCAGTACCATATGGATCTTTATTCAGGTTACCCCAAAACTGACAAGTAAGCTTAAATTACATAAACTCCTTGGCATTTAAAAGGATTCCAACAGACAAAACGTTTCCTCTAATAGCAAAGTGTGAGTGCATCCGTGTTTGTCCATGTCTTAACTTATACAGTATAGGAAAGGAGTTTGATGTATCAATTTAAGTAGATTTCTGAAGCTAATCATGGCCTCACCCTCTGTATACCTTTTAGAAAAGCACATGAAACATTCAGTGCAACTCTCCCTTCAGATATTGTGAACAACTGTGGTCTGCACTTGATTGCAAAGCACATCTGAAATAAACATATTACTATTATTACTACAAGATATCACACCTTTGTGGCTGATTAAAATTCTATCAGACACTGCTCAAATACTGTTATTCAGGGTAGCAGTCAGTAGTCTACATCAGTGCATCAATACATATATGGCCGCATATTGTATCAACCTGATGTAAAATAAATGTACACCCCTAATCCATTTTGCAGTAGACAAAAAACATTTGGGTAGTCAGTATAAAGCCTTGTAGGAGCCTAGTTTGTGGTGCCATAGCATGATTGCCATTCTCACGTGTTCCTGTCCTAAACTAGGTGGGCGGCGGTGCACTCATTACCACACAGTTGACCTGCCACTCGCACCAGGGCACACAGATGGTCGCCACCGAGCATCAGGCACCCATTCACAGCCTAGCTCACTCAGAGTGACACCAGGTTACTATTCCTGACTGTCAGGCACATTTGTTCCGTCTTCTGGACCCTGATGATGGGATGGTTCGGCCCATAGATGCGGTAAAGAGCTCCATGGAATGCAGACCGTGTGGGTTAGAAGGACGCCGGTTTGGCTCACAATCAACAAATCTGATCTAACAAAGTGGATATTCAAATCAGTCATGATTTATGTATTGTAACAGGCCCACATGTGGTTATTAAAGTCCGATGTGGATATATTTCCACTGCAAAACATTTAGAAGTTGTACTTTTTCATATTTAGCAGTGACTGCTGAATACTAACTCCCGTTCGTATAAGCTGGTAGCATAGCTAGCATACAGAAATCGGTGGTAGTCAAAGTCCTTTTTAACTGTAATGTAGTAGATTTGTGATGATGACATGAACATGTATTGGGGTTGACATCCATACAAGCATTATACCCCCCTCCCCCAAAAAGATGTATTGTCACATACACCAGATAGGTGCAATTAAACGTGTTGTGTTACAGGATCAGACATGTAGTTACAGCACCCCAGGAGCAAATTAGGGTTACAGTGCATTTGGAAAGTATTCAGACCCCTTGGCTTTTTCCACATTCTGTTACGTTACAGCTTTATTCTAAAATGTATAAAAAAATAAAAAAATATCCCATCATCTAAATATACCATCAATCTACACAAAATACCCCCATAATAACAAACCCCCCAAAATTGGGGGGAAATGTTTGCAAGTGTATTAAAAATAAAATACTGAAATATAACATTTACATAACTATTCATAAGTATAGTGTAGAGGTCCTGGATGGCAGGCAGGCAGCTTAGCCCCAGTGATGTACTGGGCTGTACGCACTACCCTCTGTAGTGCCTTGCGGTTGGAGGCCGAGCAGTTGCCGTACATGGCAGTAATGCAACCAGATGTTGCAGCTGTAGAACCTTTTGAGGATCTGAGGACCCATGCCAAATCTTTTTAGTTTCCTGAGGGAGAATAGGCTTTGTTGTTCCCTCTTCACGACTGTCTTGGTGTGTTTGAACCATTCTAGTTTGTTGGTGATGTGGACACCAAGGAACTTGAAGCTCTTAACCTGCTCCACTACAGCCTCGTCGAGGAGAATGGGGGCGTGCTCGGTCCTCCAGTTCCTGTTATCCACAATAATCTCCTTAGTCTTGATTACTTTGAGGCATAGGTTGTTATTCTGGCACTTTTTTATTTATTTTTTATTTCACCTTTATTTAACCAGGTAGGCAAGTTGAGAACAAGTTCTCATTTACAACTGCGACCTGGCCAAGATAAAGCAAAGCAGTTCGACACATACAACAACACAGAGTTACACATGGAGTAAAACAAACATACAGTAAATAATACAATAGAAAAAAACAAATCTATGTACAAAGAGTGCAAATGAGGTAGGATAAGGAAGGTAAGGCAATAAATAGGCCATGGTGGCAAAGTAATTACAATATAGCATTTAAACACTGGAATGGTAGAAAAAGGAACAAGATAAATAAATAAATACGGTAGGGGATGAGGTAGTTGGTTGGGCTATTTACAGATGGGCTATATACAGGTGCAGGGGTCTGTGAACTGCTCTGACAGCTGGTGCTTAAAGCTGGTGAGAGAGATAAGTGTCTCCAGTTTCAGAGACTGGAGGGAAAGCGGCCAAAGGAGGCTTTGGGGTTGACCAGTGAGATATACCTGCTGGAGCTCGTGCTACGGGTTGGTGCTGCTATGGTGACCAGCGAGCTGAGATAAGGCGGGGCTTTGTAGATGACCTGGAGCCAGTGGGTATGGCGACGAGTGTAAAGCGAGGGCCAGCCAACGAGAGCGTACAGGTCACAGTGGTGGGTGGTATATGGGGCTTTGGTAACAAAACGGATGGCACTGTGATAGACTGCATCCAATTTGTTGAGTAGAGTATTGGAGGCTATTTTGTAAATGACATCACCGTAGTCGAGGATCGGTAGGATGGTCAGCTTTACGAGGGTATGTTTGGCAGCATGAGTGAAGGATGCTTTGTTGCGAAATAGGAAGCCAATTCTAGATTTACTTTTGGATTGGAGATGTTTGATGTGAGTCTGGAAGGAGAGTTTACAGTATAACCAGACACCTAGATATTTGTAGTTGTCCACATAATCTAAGACAGAACTGTCCAGAGTAGTGATGCTGGACGGGCGGACAGGTGCGGGCAGCGATCGGTTGAAGAGCATGCATTTAGTTTTACTTGCGTTTAAGAGCAGTTGGAGGCCACGGAAGGAGAGTTGTATGGCATTGAAGCTCGTCTGGAGGGTAGTTAACACTGTGTCCAAAGAAGGGCCAGAAGTATACAGACTGGTGTCGTCTGCGTAGAGGTGGATCAGAGACTCACCAGCAGCAAGAGCGACATCATTGATGTATACAGAGAAGAGAGTCGGACCAAGAATTGAACCCTGTGGCACCCCCATAGAGACTGCCAGAGGCCCGGACAACAGGCCCTCTGATTTGACACACTGAACTCTATCGGAGAAGTAGTTGGTGGACCATGCGAGGCAATCATTAGAGAAACCAAGGCTGTCGAGTCTGCCGATAAGGATGTGGTGATTGACAGAGTCGAAAGCCTTGGCCAGATCAATGAATACGGCTGCACAGTAATGTCTCTTATCGATTGGTGGTTATGATGTCGTTTAGGACCTTGAGCGTGGCTGAGGTGCACCCATGACCAGCTCTGAAACCAGATTGCATAGCAGAGAAGGTACGGTGGGATTCGAAATGGTCGGTAATCTGTTTGTTAACTTGGCTTTCAAAGACTTTAGAAAGGCAGGGTAGGATAGATATAGGTCTGTAGTAGTTAGGGTCAAGAGTGTGTCCCCCTTTGAAGAGGGGGATGACCGCAGCTGCTTTCCAGTCTTTGGAAATCTCAGACGACACGAAAGAGAGGTTGAACAGGCTAGTAATAGGGGTTGCAACAATTTCGGCAGATAATTTTAGAAAGAAAGGGTCCAGATTGTCTAGCCCGGCTGATTTGTAGGGGACCAGATTTTGCAGCTCTTTCAGAACATCAGCTAACTGGATTTGGGAGAAGGAGAAATGGGGGAGGCTTTGGCGAGTTACTGAGGGTGGTGCAGGGCTGTTGACCGGGATAGGGGTAGCCAGGTGGAAAGCATGGCCAGCCGTAGAAAAATGCTTATTGAAATGTTCAATTATTGTGGGTTTATCGGTGGTGACAGCATTTCCTATCCTCAGCGCAGTGGGCAGCTGGGAGGAGGTGCTCTTATTCTTCATGGACTTTACAGTGTCCCAGAACTTTTTTGAGTTTGTGTTACAGGAAGCAAATTTCTGCTTGAAAAAGCTAGCCTTGGCTTTCCTGAAAAGTTGCATATCACGGGGGCTGTTCGATGCTAATGCAGAACGCCACAGGATGTTTTTGTGCTGGTCAAGGGCAGTCAGGCCTGGAGAGAACCAAGGGCTATATCTGTTCCTGGTTCTACATTTCTTGAATGGGGCATGCTTATTTAAGATGGTGAGGAAGGCACTTTTAAACGTTAGCCAATAGTCACTCGGATAGCAGCTAGCTAGCTGCAAGATCCAGGTGAAAAATGTCCAGAGCTTGCGGTGGGAATCCTGGAATATGGAGAGAAAACAGGTCCGGTATGCTCTGGTTTGAGTCGCGTTATACGATTGGCGAGAGCTTTTCCGAGCTAAAGGTTAGCTGCTGCTGTCCGCTAGCAATGGTAAGCTAAATACTAACGTTAGCTAGTGAGCTGGTTAGCTTCTGTTAGGGAATTCCGTATTCGAGGTGGATAATACTTGAAAAAAAACAGATCCGTACCACATTGGGTGAGGCGGGTTGCAGGAGAGTATTTTGAAGTTGAGTTTTAGAAAAAAATATATAAAATGATATGCGAAGAAAATATTTAGAAAGATATATACACTGGACACGACAGGACGAGGACAAAAGACGTCTGACTGCTACGCCATCTTGGGTATGACTAGCACACATGTTGGATATGACTGGCACTACCCGGCCAGGTCTCTGACCTCCTCCCTATAGGCTGTCTCGTCATTGTCGGTGATCAGGCCTACCACTGTTGTGTCGTCTGCAAACTTAATGATGGTTTTGGAGTCGTGCCTGACCACGCAGTCGTAGGTGAACAGGGAGTACAGGAGGCAACTGAGCACGCACCCCTGAGGTGCTCTAGTGTTGTGATCAGCATGGCAGATATGTTGCTACTTACCCTCACCACCTGGGAGCGGCCCGTCCGGAAGTCCAGGGTCCAGTTGCAGAGGGAGGTGTTTAGTCCCAGGATCCTTAGCTTAGTGATGAGCTTTGAGGGTACTATGGTGTTGAACGCTGAGCTGTAGTCAATGAATAGCATTCTCACATAGGTGTTCCTTTTGTCCAGGTAGGAAAGGGCAGTGTGGAGTGCAATAGAGATTGCATCATCTGTGGATCTGTTTGGGCGGTATGCAAATTGGAGTGGGTCTAGGGTTTCTGGAATAATGGTGTTGATGTGAGCCATTACCAGCCTTTGAAAGCACTTCATGGCTACGGACGTGAGTGCTACGGGTCTGTAGTCATTTAGGCAGGTTGCCTTCGTATTCTTGGGCACAGGGACTATGGCTATCTGCTTGAAACATGTTGGTTTTACAGACTCAATCAGAGACATGTTGAAAATGTCAGACACCTGCCAATTGGTCAGCACATGCCCGGAGCACACGTCCTGGTAATCTGTCTGGCCCCGCAGCCTTGTGAATGTTGACCTGTTTAAAGGTCTTACTCACGTCGGCTACGGAGAGTGTGATCACACAGTCTTCCGGAACAGCTGAAGCTCTCATGCATGCCTCAGTGTTGCTTGCCTCGAAGCGAGCATAGAAGTGATTTAGCTCGATAATCTTGTTTCTCATTGTCTGAGAGTCTTTCGGTGCCTTTTGGCAAACTCCAAGCAGGCTGTCATGTGCCTTTTACTGAGGAGTGAATTCCGTCTGGCCTTATTCATACAATTGGGGAAAGATAAATGAACACACACCATTCCAATCCACGCATCTTTATGTTCTTGTTTCAGTTGAACAAATTGAATCAATAATGGGATTTTTTTTTATAACCATAGTTTTAGTTCACTGTCAAGTATATAAAGGGATGTAGCTCTTCAGTTTGGCTGCGCTTGGATACAACAATGACAATCTTTAATTTTACATTTTAATCTATTACTGACTCTGTTCTCTCCCTCCTCCTGGCAGCACTACGCATCCTCAGTCAAGCTGCTGAAGGCGAACATGTTCTCTGTGCCCTTGATGCAGGCTGTCAGTAGCCAGCACGGTGATGGCTGCATGGAGACATGGCACAGGTGAATGTTAAACACAGGGGCAGGGAGCTTCAGGGTCTCTGTTGATGCCAACCAAGCTGGCCACAGCTGGGGTGTTTACCCCCCTCCACTGGATACAAGCTATTAGCATAGCTGATGCACAGCCTGAAGTGCACTGAATCCATGCATAAAGAGGTATTTGATGACAGGGCCTCCAGCAGGTGCATGTCTAATCCAATAGCTTTCTTATGCTTGATTATAGTCGGAAAAGTGCCAGAAAAATACCAGCCCACTTTTCAGATTGCAATTGTTTTTAAGTTTCTGACATTTTTTTTTTTTTTTTTTTTCTGTTTTTGACCCAAGACCAGAATCCTCACAGGAGTTATCTGCAAAACTCTCACACCATGAGTTCAGATAATGAGGAATTAGACATTGTTTTATGCACAGCAAGGATCTCTTTATTTCATATAATTAGAGGCTTTTAACTCTGACCTTTTTTAAAGTTCTGTTTGTAGCCTTGGGAGTCAAATTGGCCAGTTATTACCTTGGTCAATTATCCTTAAAAGCAATAGGTGAAAGCTTTGCTAAATGTCCTTGACATGAACCATATAAATGTTACAATTAGTTTGACAGTAGCTGGGTTTCCATCCCAATTGGCGACAGATTTTCTTGCAAATATTCTAAAATCCGCATAAAGAAAATGTGAATTTTTCCAAATAGTGGTGTGTTTCCACCAAACTGACTTGTTGCAGATAAAAATCAGTGCTTGATGACAGTGCACACAAAATATTTTTTGCTTACGTTTTCATGTACCGAATAAAAATCGAATGTTCAATGTGTTTCCATTGCATTTTCAACTCTACCAATAGTTTTGTAAATTAAAAATGTGTCTACTTTGATCCTGGCACATGCGCTCTAGCCAACAGCTCGCAGATACAGTGCGGGTAGGGTCTGCTGGTAGGATAGTCTACATAATGAGATTCTGGATAAGAGCAAGTGTTTTTATTTGTCAAAACTGCAGTCAAGCATTGATCATCATGTTTTTATTTTATTTTTTATTTCACCAGGTAGGCAAGTTGAGAACAAGTTCTCATTTACAACTGTGACCTGGCCAAGATAAAGCAAAGCAGTTCAACACATACAGCAACACATTGGAGTAAACAAACACTCAGTCAATAATACAGTAGGGTTGAAAACAAATCTATATACAATGTGTGCAAATGAGGTAGGATAAAGAACATAAGGCAATAAATAGGCCATGGTGGCAAAGTAACTACAGTATAGCAATTTAACACTGGAATGGTAAATGTGCAGTAGATTTATGTGCAAAGTAAAAATACAGTGGTGCAAAGGAGCAAGATAAATAAATGACTACGGTAGGGGATGAGGTAGTTGGTTGGGCTATGTACAGGTGCAGTGATCTGTGAGCTCTGACAGCTGGTGCTTAAAACTAGTGAGGGAGATAAGTGTCTCCAGTTTCAACAATTTTTGTAGTTCGTTCCAGTCATTGGCAGCAGAGTCCTGGAAGGAAAGGCGTCCAAAAGAGGAATTGGCTTTGGGGGTGACAAGTGAGATATACCTGCTGGAGCGAGTGCTACGGGTGGGTGCTGCTATGGTTACCAACGAGCTGAGATAAGGCGGGGCTTTACCTAGCAGGGACTTGTAGATGACCTGGAGCCAGTGGGTCTGGCGACGAGTATGTAGCGAGGGCCAGCCGACTAGAGCATACAAGTCGCAGTGGTGGGTGGTATAAGGGGCTTTGGTGACAAAGCGGATGGCACTGTGATAGACTGCATATTGGAAGCTGTTTTGTAGATTACATCACCGAAGTCGAGGATCGGTAAGATAGTCAGTTTTACTAGTGCAAGTTTGGCAGCATGAGCGAAGGAGGCTTTGTTGCGAAATAGAAAGCCGATTCTAGATTTAATTTTGGATTGGAGATGTTTAATGTGAGTCTGGAAGGAGAGTTTACAGTCTAGCCAGACACCTAGGTATTTGTAGTTGTCCACGTATTCTAGGTCAGAACCGTCCAGGGTAGTGATGCTAGTCAGGCGGGCGGGTGCAGGCAGCAAATGGTTGAAAAGCATGCATTTGGTTTTACTAGCGTTTAAGAGCAGTTTGAGGCCACGGAAGGAGTGTTGTATGGCATTGAAGCTCGTTTGGAGGTTAGTTAACACAGTGTCCAAAGAAGGGCCAGAAGTATACAGAATGGTGTCGTCTGCATAGAGGTGGATCAGAGAATCACCAGCAGCAAGAGCTGAGATCATTGATGTATACAGAGAAGAGAGTCAGCCCAAGAATTGAACCCTGTGGCACCCCCATAGAGACTGCCAGAGGCCCGGACAACAGGCCCTCCGATTTGACACACTGAACTCTGTCGGCAAAGTAGTTGGTGAACCAGGCGAGGCAATCATTAGAGAAACCAAGGCTGTTGAGTCTGCCGATAAGGATGTGGTGATTGACAGAGTCGAAAGCCTTGGCCAGGTCAATGAATACGGCTGCACAGTAATGTCTCTTATCGATGGCGGTTATGATATCGTTTAGTACCTTGAGCGTGGCTGAGGTGCACCCGTGACCAGCTCGGAAACCGGATTGCACAGTGGAGAAGGTACGGTGGGATTTGAAGTGGTTAATCATCTGTTTATTAACTAGGCTACTAATTTGGGTCTAGGGGTGTCACCCCCTTTGAAGAGAGGGATGACCGCGGCAGCTTTCCCAATCTTTTGGGATCTCGGACGACACCAAAGAGAGGTTGAGCAGACTGGTAATAGGAGTTGCAACAATGGCAGCAGATAGTTTTAAAAAGAGAGGGTCCAGATTATCTAGTCCAGCTGATTTGTACGGGTCCAGATTTTGCAGCTCTTTCAGAACATCTGCTATCTGGATTTTGGTGAAGGAGAAGCTGGGAAGGCTCGGACAAGTAGCTGCGGGGCGGAGCTGTTGGCTGGGGTTGGGGTAGCCAGGAGGAAAGCATGGCCAGCCGTAGAGAAATGCTTGTTGATATTTTCGATTATCATGGATTTGTCGGTGGTGACCGTGTTACATAGGAGGTGCTATTGTTCTCCATGGACTTGACAGTGTCCCAAAACCTTTGGGAGTTAGAGCTACAGGATGCAAATTCCTGTTTGAAAAAGCTAGCCTTTGCTATCCTGACTGATTGCGTGTATTGGTTCCTGACTTCCCTGAACAGTTGCATATTGCGGGGACTATTCGATGCAATAGCAGTCCGCCACAGGATGGTCTTGTACTGGTCAAGGGCAGTCAGGTCTGGAGTGAACCAAGGGCTGTATCTGTTCTGATGGGGGGCAATCAATTCACATATGGTGTCCAGGGCACAGCTGGGAGCTGAGGGGGGTCTATAGCAGGCGGCAACAGTGAGAGACTTATTTCTGGAGAGATACATTTTTAGAATTAGAAGTTCTAACTGTTTGGGCATAGATCTGGAAAGTATGACAGAACTTTGCAGGCTATCTCTGCAATAGATTGCAACTCCTCCCCCTTTGGCAGTTCTATCTTGGCGGAAAATGTTGTAGTTGGGTATGGAAATCTCAGAATTTTTGGTGGCCTTCCTAAGCCAGGATTCAGACACGGCCAGGACATCAGGGTTGGCAGAGTGTGCTAAAGCAGTGAGTAAAACAAACTTAGGGAGGAGGCTTCTGATGTTAACATGCATGAAACCGAAGCTTTTACGGTTACAGAAGTCAACAAAAGAGAGTGCCTGGGAATAGGTGTGGTGCTGGGGGCTACAGGGCCTGGGTTTACCTCCACATCACCCGAGGAACAGAGGAGAAGCAGGATGAGGGTACGGCTAAAGGCTATCAGAACAGGACGTCTAGTGCGTTGGGAACAGAGAATAAAAGGAGCAGATTTCTGGGCGTGGTAGAATAGATTCAGGGTATAATGTGCAGACAGGAGTATGGCGGAGTGAGAGTATAGTGGAGGTAGGCCCAGGCACCGAGTGATGATAAGAGTGGTTGCATCTCTGGAGGTGCTGGTAATACTGGGTGAAGTCACCGCATGTGTGGGAGGTGGGACAAAGGAGGAATCTGAGGCATGTAGAGTGGGCCTAGGGGCTCCACTGTAAACTAAAACAATGATAACTATCCTAAACAACAGTAAACAGGGCATATTGACACGTGAGAGAGACATAAAGCCGGGCATAGAGCAAACACAGGTGTTGGTTGGGAGAGCTAGCTAGGACAACAACGGGTAAGACCGCAAAGGCTAGTCAGCTAAGACAACAACAACAGGTAAAACTGGTGATGAATGGGCAGAGGGTTGGTTAGCAACACACAAGGCCTGAGTACGCGCGGCTGGGGCCGACTGATAAATAAAATAAATAAATAAAAATAAACAGAATGGAGTACCGTGATTAATGAATAGTCCTGCAGGCATCAGCTCTGTAGCCGAGATATCATAGGGTCCAGTGAACAGCAATAGATGGGGCAGGGAAGCCGCGAGGTAGTCGTTACTACGCCGGCACGCAGGAGAAGTTAAGAGTTAGCAGGCCGGGGTTGGGAGAACCGTCTGCTCCGACGTCCTTCGGAGGCCAGTTGCAGGCAGAGCGGATGGAGTAATCTTCGGCAGACCAGTCGAGGTGGTACGACGGGGCGTCGTGACGAGAGGGATCCAAGCCAGATGGCGAGAGAGGTATTGTTGTTGCTAGCCGGGAGATGCGCCTGGCTCGTGGCTAGCTGGAGCTAGCTCCAGGGCAGGGGCGTTAGCCACTAGAGCCACTCGGTCACTCAGTGGTAGCTAGCTAGCTGTGGAGATCAGGTGTAGTGGTCCAGGGTTTACGGCAGGGATCCGGCGTTGTGGTGGATAAACAGTCCGATGGTGGTAGGCTGGCAAGTATTATCCGGGCTAAAAAAGGCTGGTGTCTGTGCAGTAGGTTAAAGGCCGCTAGCGGTGGCTAACAGTTACTGAAAAGCTAGTAGCTGGTTAACTCGCTAGCTCCCAATGGAATTCAGTCTAAAAAAGTCTAAAAAAAATAGAGGTTTAGGTAACACAATGGGTGAGGCAGGTTACCGGAAGGTATATTTAATATAAAAACGGAAAAGAGATTGAAAATACATTTGAAATATATACAAAAAAGACTAAAAATACAAAGTAAACGAGGGGACGAACAAAAACACGTCTGCACAGAATATGACCCTAGACATTTATTGGAAAGGAGCATCAAGCTTATACCATGCATCACCACCATGTGATGTTCATCATCATTTATTTAGTCTGTAGCCTAATTTAAACTGCATGGTTTCCGGAGTTGTAATGGGAGGACTACACACACCATGTCATCATGTGACTCCAAGTTTACTTTGAAATGATGGTTATTATATCAATATTTGCGCATAAAGGTGTTTCCACTGCCATTTTTAGAATACATTTTTTGACAAAAATATCCCACCATAGACCCCACCAAAATATCCCACCAACAAATTATGTCGGCATCTATAAAATTGTACCAAAACTTCCTGTTTCCATCACAGCTGTCCTGAATTTCTTTTATACAGTATGACTGTAGTGTTGGCATATTTGTATTTTTCATCATTATCCAAGTCATCATCCTTTTCATCGTTATAATGCAATCAGTGTCTCTTGGTTGAACACACTGACCATGGATATTCATCACCATATACTGTATAAAAACATCAAAGCTGCCGACAAAAATGAGCTTACTGCAGTATATCTGGGGAGCCAAAAATAGCCCAGAGAATCCTGGCATGTACCAATATACCTGCCATATGTAAACAGACTGTGGGAGACTTACAGTAAATTAATAGTGTGAGCTCTGCCACTAGGCTGCATGCCCGTCATTGTGTAGGCCTGTGAGCTCCATTTTGATGTTCAATACAAACACGCTTATCTGGTTGAACATAATCAGCTTTACTGAGCGAAGAGTGAGAACTGTCCACTTTGATTCCACTTCTTGAACTTAACATTCGCCCAATGCGTAAGCCAGCTATAAAAAAAAGCTCCTCTGAAGCCAATACCTTTATGAAAGACCTTGGACAGACTTGGCTACCATTGGGCCTGACCAATGTTGAAATTATTTGTGATGTATACCTGTACAATGACATTTATATGATATGAAGTACTGCATTGTTGTCATTGAATCAATGGGACAGATGGAGCATCTATACTAAAATATAAACGCAACATGCAACAATTAATAAATAAAGAGGGGTTAGGATAGAAACATGGTCTCTTTCTTGAGTAAGGCAGCGATAAAATGCAGGTTTTTCAGCCTAGCTTAGTGCTTTGTGGTGCAGGGGCAGCCAGCGAAAATACAGAGAGTAGGCATGGGTAATCTTCTCTAGTTGCACCGTGATTGGCTCAGTGTTCTGTCACTCATGGGGACACTACGTCACCACCGAATACACAGAGAGCTAGGCAGTTCAAGCCCCCATGGGTGCTGCTATAGATTTACATTAGAACTTCCCATCCAAGAAGGCTCAAGGTCATTGGCCACAGATAAAATTAAGTCAAATCACGTTATATCTTCTGTAGCTTTGATTGGACTAATCATGTCACATCATACTTTCACAATCTTAGCTAACAAGCAGTCATCATCATGAATCACATCGACAATCTACTGGCAAATCAGTCTTCTAAAGCTAACACTATGGTGTCCCGGTTCTATATTCTTACATGGTGTCAGAAGTGAAAACAATCTGATGTTGATCGCCACTCTGCTGAAACTAGCTACTGAATCTCATTCTCAGTGAGTGTGAACCTTTACAAGTGAAAGTGAACCAGAGACATTGTGCAAATGGACGACATTGTGATGCTTGTTATCTAAAGTCAGGAGGAAGCCTGACCTTAGTGTGGAGCATGGTGTGGAGTCTTAGTTGCTAGGCAACGCCGGGCCCTCATGGAGCAGCACAGAGGGACAGACAGGAAAAAATGACGCTAGGAGGAAAACTTTCTCTGTAAGCAATAATAATAAAAATACATATAAAAAAAGCTGTACATACAACTCATTTGATTGTTTGAGGATAGCACCTCTCCCTTTGATTTCTCAAACGCGGCAGATTGGCTAAGATAGATCAAGAGATTCGAGAGGTTTTGTATGGAGTTAGGGCTGAATACAAAACCAGAGGAATATCAGATGAACTCTTATATATGCTAATGGGGATGCCGCTGTTGATATTTTGGGAGTATTGCCATTGACTGATGCAGAAAAAAAGGAGTATGATGCTGTAACAGGAGCATTTGAGCAGCATGGGTAGGAAAATACAGTGTTATTTTTGAGAGAGCTCAATTCAACATGGGACGTCAAGATGAGGGAGATCGTGCAGAGCCATTCATCACAGCTGTACACAAGCTGGCTGAGCATTGTAATATTGGAGTGCTCAAAGAAGAACTGATAAAAATGAATTGTGGTTCTAATAAAAGACAGGAAGCTGTCAGAACAACTTCAGTTGACACTGGCAAAAGCTATTCAACGAGTCAGACAATGTGAAACTGTAAAGGAACAACAAACATTATTGCACAGCAATGCAGTAGGAGGAGAAACCACTACAAATGTGAACGCCATCAAAACTAAATGGAATAAAGGGAACAAATTCCAACAAAGTGCACAGACAACATACAAAGGGAAAAACAAAACATATGACAATCCAAGTGAAAAGGGATGCAAAAGATGTGGAGGAGGACGACAACATAGATGGAAGGACTGTCCAGCCAAGGAGGCTGAGTGCAGAAGGTTTTACGAAAAGGAACATTATGCAGCAGTCTTATTTTCTCAAGCTGTACACAGTCACAGCCCACCACCGAACCACAAGACTATGCTTTCCTAGGTGAAGCATCCTCACAAGATGGATGGAGAAAAGTCTTCAGCTTAAAACTCGACACTGGAGCATCTGTGACAGCTAAACCAGAGAAATACTTCAAAACAGAGTGATGGCAGTCTGGTTAGACCAACCAAGAGTCTATATGGGCCGGGGCTTGACGTGAAAGGCTGCTTTAAGAGCAAGCTGATAGCAAAAGGGCACGAGGTGTACATTGTAGCAGGACTGACACAATCACTCCTAGGCCTACCAGCCATAAAGGCCCTACAGTTAGTGACACAGCCAGAGACCGACTTCACCGTCTATCCGTCTGTCTTTCAAGGACTGGGGAAACTCCAACAGTCATACAAGATAAAGCTCAAAGATGGAACCACACCCTGTGCTCTTTCAACACCACATGTTCCGCTCCCCATGAGAGAAAAAGTATATGGAGAGCTGGTCAGGATGGAGAACGTGGATGTATTTTCATGAATGTTTAATATTACGATTTTTGTATTTTGAATTTCGCGGTCTGCAATTTCACCGGATGTTGTCGAGTTGGCACACTAGCGGGACACTGTTCCGCAAGAAGTTAAGCAGATATGCTGTCGAGGTCACCGCTGGTTGATACACCATCTAAAGACGACCTACAACTGGAAAAAGAAGTCCAAGTATATGGACACCATTGTTTCCTCACTACCAGCTACAGAGGCTCGAGTGAAACAGATCAGAGCCACAAGCCAACGAAACCTGCAAAAAAGTTGAACAATACTTCCTTACCGAATGGCCAGACAAACAAGCTGCAAATAGACATGGCACCTTTCTGGCAGGTCACGGCGGAGCTTCTCATGGCAGGTGACCTTTTTCTGAAAGGAGAAAGACTCATAATACCACAGACACTCAGAGGTGAAATACTTCAAAAGATCCATGAAAGACATCAAGGAATCTTAAAGTGCCAAGAACGGGCAAGCAATCAGTGTGGTTGCCAGGAATTTCAGCCCAGATCCGACAAGCAGTTGACAGGTGTGAAATCTGAACACGGTACAGAGAGCTGCTCATACTTACCTCAGTACCTGAACGACTGTGGCAAAAGGTGGGAATTTACCTGTTTGAGTGGAACAAGAAAACATACCTGCTGATTGTTGACTACTTCTCCAGATACATTGAGGTAACTGAAATGAGAGTGACTTCGGTGGAGGCCACCATCAGAGCTGTAAAAAAGGCCTTTGCCCATTGTGGAGACTGTAGTTTCTGACAACGGACCGCAGTTCTCAACAGAGATCTTCCGAGTATACGCTCAAGAAAACAACTTCACACACATCACAAGCAGTCCACGGAACCCGCAAGCAAATGGAGAAGCGGAGCGTGCTGTGCAGACCAGAAAGAAATCTGAATAAGAGACTGTACCATAGCAGAGCGCTGTTAGCATACCGAGCCACACCAATGGAGCATGGATTCTCTCCAGCACAACTGCTAATGGGGAGACATTTGCGCACAAGCCTACCACAAATAACAACCAAACTGAATCCCAAGTGTGCGTATGTGCAGGCTTTCCGCAAAATAAATGAGGAAGGAAGGCTGAAGCAAACAAAGACCTACAACCATCCCCACCGCTCAAGATCACTACCAGAGCTCACATCTGGACAGAAAGTGTGGATCACTACAGAACAAACTCCCGGATCAGTTCTGAGAACAGCCACAACACCGAGATCCTACTTGGTAGAGACTGACTGGGGCGCACTCAGGAGAAACAGTATTCACCTTCGTCCTACTGGTGATCCCACAAGAAACATTCACTAGATCAGGCAGGGTTTCAAAACCTCCAGAAAGGCTGGACTTGTAAAGACTAAAAAGAAAGTATCCTGAGAAAAGGAAGAGTTCACGTTAGAACAGAACAGTGTTATGTTTAAAGAAAATAATACTGTGGTTTCTGTTAAAAGACATGTTTATTCAGAAACAGTATAGCTGAAGAGGAGATGTAGCATGATGTACTACATTACCCATAATGCGCTGTAGCGATATCGGGTGTTTTCAGTTTTCTGAAGCTAACACTATGGTGTCCCGGCTCTATATTATATTCTTACAGACAACTGGGAACTCGAGCTCGGACTGGGAAAATGCATTCTGAATGGTCATCTAATTCGGAATTCCAAGTTGGGAACTTTTTCTAGAGCTCCGAACGCACAACAATGGTGAATTCAAAAATATGTCTTGTATACTGCTGCATAAATTATGTAACATGCCAGGGAGATGCAAGTCAGTTAAGAACAAATTCTTATTTTCAATGACAGCCTAGGAACAGTGGGTTAACTGCCCTGTTCAGGGGCAGAACGACAGATGTTTACCTTGTCAGCTCAGGATTCGATCTTGCAACCAATCGGTTACTAGTCCAATGCTCTAACCACTAAGCTAGGGTAGCCCGGGTAGCCCAGTAGGTTAGTAGCTAAGAAAGTAATACTAAGTGTATGTTGTGTCAGAACCTTAGATTAAATAACAGGGGCATGTAAGCAGACAATATTTGATGATGACATTTCTCTAAAACAGGCTACTAACTAACTTAGCCTACTGTTCAGACTTGGTGGTGCACATGTAGCCTATAGCCTGTTTGCGAGAAATGTCAAATATTGTAGGAGCTTTCATTGCCTGCTTATATGACTTGGTATACAGGGAGAATACTGTAAGAACGGCCTATGTTCATGTTCTGAATTCTGTCACTGTACATTTCAAAAGTGCTGAACAAAAAATTATATTGACTACTCACTCATTAATTATCATGACTCAGGATGAGACCCAGATGCAGACACGTGAGTCAGATGGTTCAAGTCCATGAGATTTATTGAATATACAGGGGCAGGCAAAAGGCAGGTCGAGGACAGATGGGTTAGTAATCCTGGTAATAGTTGGCAGACGTAGACGGCAGGCAGGCTCAGGACAGGCAGGGGTTAGTAATCCTGGTAATAGTTGGCAGACGTAGACGGCAGGCAGGCTAAGTACAGGCAAACAGGTCGTAACCTGGGAGACTAGAACAAAAACCAGAAAGAGTAAAAAACACAGGACAAGACAAACTGGCAAAAGACAAACAGAAAATGCAGGAATAAATGCACAGGGGATAATGGGGGGGAAATGGGAGACACATGGAGGGGTGTGGAGACAAGCACAAGACAGGTGAAACAGATTTGGGTGTGACATTAATGTCTTAATCGAAATTACAGCTTGTGTCTTATCTGCTCATCGTTCCCTCATGCCATAGTTTGTACATCACAATTGTTATACTGCTTACATAGGTCTATCTCATTAGTATCTTATTCATCAATGTAGGCAATGTTGGACTTATTTCATTGTTTTGCTTACTCTGGTATTATAATTAGCTAATGTGCTTTTCTTCACCAGGGGATACTACTACTGTTGGGTATGTTGGGTATGTAACCATGTTTGCCAGTGATAGTCTATTCCCATTCAAATATATTTTTTCAAAAAAAGTTCAATAATAGATCCATGTAATTCCTGTTGATATTGTGAGGGTTGTTTTGTTTGTGCAAT
Organism: Brachymystax lenok tsinlingensis; assembly: GCA_030435695.1. NCBI lineage: Eukaryota > Metazoa > Chordata > Actinopteri > Salmoniformes > Salmonidae > Brachymystax > Brachymystax lenok. The sequence goes on along the minus strand of CM059797.1, from coordinate 19,405,930 downwards.
GCGCTGTCTGTGCGTCGGTATATTGTCTATAAAAGTGGATCCTTGTGATTGTATTTTCCTTCCTTTTTAGACCACATACAGTGGCTTGCGAAAGTATTTACCCCCCTTGGCATTTTTCCTATTTTGTTGCCTTACAACCTGGAATTAAAATAGATTTTTGGGGGGTTTGTATCATTTGATTTACACAACATGCTTACCACTTTGAAGACGCAGAACATGTTTTATTGTGAAACAAACAAGAAAAAAAAGAAAAAAAAAGAACTTGAGCGTGCATAACTATTTACCCCCCCCAAAGTCAATACTTTGTAAAGCCACCTTTTGCATCAATTACAGCTGCAAGTCTCTTGGGGTATGTCTCTATAAGCTTGGCACATCTAGCCACTGGGATTTTTGCCCATTCTTCAAGGCAAAACTGTTCCAGCTCATTCAAGTTGGATGGGTTCCGCTGGTGTACAGCGATCATACAGTGGTCATACCACAGATTCTCAATTGGATTGAGGTCTGGGTTTTGACTAGGCCATTCCAAGACATTTAAATGTTTCCCCTTATACCACTCGAGTGTTGCTTTAGCAGTATGCTTAAGGTCATTGTACTGCTGGAAGGTGAACCTCCGTCCCAGTCTCAAATCTCTGGAAGACTGAAACAGGTTTCCCTCAAGAAATTCCCTGTATTTAGCGCTACCCATCATTTCTTCAACTCTGACCAGTTTCCCAGTCCCTGCCAATGAAAAACATGGATGGGATGGTAGTGAGAGGTGAGAGGTGTTGGGTTTGCGCCAGACATAGCGTTTTCCTTGATGGCCAAAAAGCTAACTTTTTGTCTCATCTGACCAGAGTACCTTCTTCCATATGTTTGGAGAGTCTCCCACATGCCTTTTGGCGAAAACCAAATGTGTTTGCTTATTTTTTATTTTAAGCAATGGCTTTTTTCTGGCCACTCTTCCGTAAAGCCCAGCTCTGTGGAGTGTACGGCTTAAAGTGGTCCTATGAAAAGATACTCCAATCTCCGCTGTGGAGGTTTGCAGCTCCTTCAGGGTTATCTTTGGTCTCTTTGTTGCCTCTCTGATTAATGCCCTCCTTGCTTGGTCTGTGAGTTTTGGTTGGCGGCCCTCTCTTGACAGATTTGTTGTGGTGCCATATTCTTTCCATTTTTAATAATGGATTTAATGGTGCTCCGTGGGAAGTTTCTGACATTTTTATAAACCAACCCTGATCTCCACAACTTTGTTCCTGACTGGTTTGGAGAGCTCCTTGGTCTTTATGGTGCCGCTTGCTTGTTGGTGCCCCTTGCTTTGTGGTGTTGCAGACTCTGGGGCCTTTCAGAACAGGTGTATATATACTGAGTTCATGTGACAGATCATGTGCATTTTTATTTTCTTTTATTTCACCTTTATTTAACCAGGTAGGCAAGTTGAGAACAAGTTCTCATTTACAACTGCGACCTGGCCAAGATAAAGCAAAGCAGTTCGACACATACAACAACACAGAGTTACACATGGAGTGAAACAAACATACAGTCAATAATACAGTAGGAAAAAAACAAATCTATGTACAATGTGTGCAAATGAGGTAGGATAAGGAACATAATGCAATAAATAGGCCATGGTGGCAAAGTAACTACAGTATAGCAATTTAACACTGGAATGGTAAATGTGCAGTAGATGAATGCGCAAAGTAAAAATACTGTGGTGCAAAGGAACAAGATAAATAAATGACTATGGTAGGGGATGAGGTAGTTGGTTGGGCTATGTACAGGTGCAGTGATCTGTGAGCTGCTCTGACAGCTGGTGCTTGAAACTAGTGAGGGAGATAAGTGTCTCCAGTTTCAACGATTTTTGTAGTTCGTTCCAGTCATTGGCAGCAGAGAACTGGAAGGAAAGGCATCCAAAAGAGGAATTGGCTTTGGGGGTGGCCAGTGAGATATACCTGCTGGAGCGAGTGCTACGGGTGGGTGCTGCTATGGTTACCAGCGAGCTGAGGTAAGGCGGGGCTTTACCTAGCAGGGACTTGTAGATGACCTGGAGCCAGTGGGTCTGGTGACGAGTGTGTAGCGAGGGCCAGCCGACTAGAGCATACAAGTCGCAGTGGTGGGTAGTATATGGGGCTTTGGTGACAAAGCGGATGGCACTGTGATAGACTGCATCCAGTTTGCTGAGTAGAGTGTTCGCCGAAGTCGAGGATCGGCAGGATAGTCAGTTTTACTAGTGCAAGTTTGGCAGTATGAGTGAAGGAGGCCTTTTGGATTGGAGATGTTTAATGTGAGTCTGGAAGGAGAGTTTACAGTCTAGCCAGACACCTTGGTATTTGTAGTTGTCCACGTATTCTAGGTCAGAGCCATCCAGGGTAGTGATGCTAGTCGGGCGGGCGGATGCAGGCAGCGAACGGTTGAAAAGCATGCATTTGGTTTTACTAGCGTTTAAGTGCAGTTTGAGGCCACGGAAGGAGTGCTGAATGGCTTTGAAGCTCGTTTGGAGGTTAGTTAACACAGTGTCCAAAAAAAGGGCCAGAAGTATACAGAATGGTGTCGTCTGCATAGAGGTGGATCAGAGAATCACCAGCAGCAAGAGCGACATCATTGATGTATACAGAGAAGAGAGTCGGCCCAAGAATTGAACCCTGTGGCACCCCCATAGAGACTGCCAGAGGCCCGGACAACAGGCCCTCCGATTTAACACACTGAACTCTGTCGGCAAAGTAGTTGGTGAACCAGGCGAGGCAATCATTAGAGAAACCAAAGCTGTTGAGTCTGCCGATAAGGATGTGGTGATTGACAGAGTTGAAAGCCTTGGCCAGGTCAATGAATACGGCTGCACAGTAATGTCTCTTATCGATGGCGGTTATGATATCGTTTAGTACCTTGAGCGTGGCTGAGGTGCACCCGTGACCAGCTCGGAAACCGGATTGCACAGCGGAGAAGGTACGGTGGGATTCGAAATGGTCAATGATCTGTTTATTAACTAGGCTTTCAAAGACTTTAGAGAGGCAGGGCAGGATTGATATAGGTCTATAGCAATTTGGGTCTAGGGTGTCACCCCCCCTTTGAAGAGAGGGATGACCGCAGCAGCTTTCCAATCTTTTGGGATCTCGGACGACACCAAAGAGAGGTTGAGCAGACTGGTAATAGGAGTTGCAACAATGGCAGCAGATAGTTTTAAAAAGAGAGGGTCCAGATTATCTAGTCCAGCTGATTTGTACAGGTCCAGATTTTGCAGCTCTTTCAGGGTAGCCTAAATATCTATAGCCTAAATATTTGTCTTAACTTCTTTAAATGTTATGTAAACTCAGCAAAAAAAAAAAGATTGCACACAGGTGGACTGTAACTATTTTTGTGTTTTCTGAAGGTAATTGGTTGCACCAGATCTTATTTAGGGGCTTCATAGCAAAGGGGATGAATACATATGCACGTGGCATTTTTTTTTTTTTATTTCACTTCACCAATTTTGTGTATGTCCATTACATGAAATCCAAATAAAAATCAATTTAAATTACAGGTTGTAATGCAACAAAATAGGAAAAACTCAAAGGGGGATGAATACTTTTGCAAGGCACTGTAGGCCTAGTATAATAATACAATGTTGTGTAGTGGCTTTGCTGGCATGCATCTGAACAAATTGGTTGAGTTAGCCTGACCAAGATTTACATGCTAAAATCGCCATTGCCATAGGTCAATATAGTCTACCAGTCTGTCTATCCTGCCCTCTATCCACCTTTCATAGTGACAATAGTGGTAGGTGTATCGTTTGTCCAGATCTGCAATAGGCAGATCATACCACACAAAAGTATCAGAGCTGCATCAATTTTCAATATGATTCCACAAGAACAAATAGGAATAGCTGATAGGCAGTGGAAAGGCCAGGTGCATCATTGTGCATGACAGAACAGTGAAGACATGAGACACGCAGCTCAAAAAGCTCCCCTATTGATCTTGTTTAGGGACAATATAATTATCCTACTTAGACTAGCCTACAACACTACAATGCAATTAATAATTTATTTATTGTTTTCAAGTGAGTACAAAATTCTACTCGAGGCTGCAGTTAAATTTCCATTTGAATAAAGGTGTAAAATCCCAGTGATTTGAAAGTTTCATTAGAAAAGGCACAGTAGCAGGCCGGTCTGGCTGTATTTTTACTTCTGATACTGAGATGTGCCGTCTGTTGCGGATCATCATTCTCCCAAGTCATCCTATAATAATGTGGCCACATATGGTATGCTCCCAGCAGGCCCAGTTATTCAGGAAAGCTTAATCTACGATCTGCCTCCTCTCCAATCCAAGCAGCTATTCCTCACACACGTTAGAACCTAATGATTCAATATAGCCTAAATATTTGTCTTAACTTCTTTAAATGTTATGTAAACTCAGCAAAAAAAGAAATGTCCTCTCACTGTCAACTGCGTTTATTTTCAGCAAACTTAACATGTGTAAATATTTGTATGTATCAAGGCACAAATGCAGACACAGGAGGCAGATGGTTGGAGTCTTACAATGTTTATTAATCCAAAGGGGGTAGGCAAGAGAATGGTTGTGGACAGGCAAAAAAAAATCTGAACCAGATCAGAGTCCAGGAGGTACAGAGTGGCAGACAGGCTCCTGGTCAAGGCAGGCAGAATGGTCAGGCAGGCTGGTACAAAGTCCAGAAACAGGCAACGGTCAAAACCGGGAGGACTAGAAAAAGGAGAATGCAAAAATCTGGAGAACGGGAAAAACGCTGGTTGACTTGGAAACATACAAGACGAACTGGCACAGAGAGACAGGAAACACAGAGATAAACACACTGGGGAAAATAAGCGACACCTGGAGGGGGTGGAGACAATCACAAGGACAGGTGAAACAGATCAGGGCGTAACAGTATGAAAATAACAAGATTCAACAACTGAGACATAAAACAAGTTCCACAGACATGTGACTAACAGAAATTGAATAATGTGTCCCTGAACAAAGGGGGGGTCAAAAAAAAAAAAGTAACAGTCAGTATCTGGTGTGGCCACCACCTGGATTAAGTATTGCAGTGCATCTCCGCCTCATGGACCACACCAGATTTGCCAGTTCTTGCTGTGAGATGTTACTCCGCTCTTCCACCAAGGCGCCTGCAAGTTCCCAGACATTTCTGGGGGGAATGGCCCTAGCCCCCACCCTCCTATCCAACAGGTCCCAAACGTGCTCATTGTGATTGAGGGTTCTTCGCTGGCCATGGCAGAACACTGACATTCCTGTCTTGCAGGAAATCACTCACAGAACGAGCAGTATGGCTGGTGGCATTGTTTTGCTGGAAGGTCATGTCAGGATGAGCTTGCAGGAGGGTTACCACATGAGGGAGTAGGATGTCTTCCCTGTAACGCACAGCAATGAGATATCCTGCAATGACAACAAGCTCAGTCCGATGATGCTGTGACACACCGCCCCAGACCATGACGGATTCTCCACCTCCAAATCGATCCCGCTCCAGAGTACAGGCCTCGGGTGTAACGCTCATTCCTTCGATGATAAACGTGGTGAGACAAAACCGCGACTCGTCAGTGAAGAGCACTTTTTGCCAGTCCTGTCTGGTCAGCGACCAGATGGGTGTGTGCCCATAGGCGACGTTGTTGCCGGTGATGTCTGGTGAGGACCTGCCTTACAACAGGCCTACAAGCCCTCAGTCCAGCCTCTCTCAGCCTATTGCGGACAGTCTGAGCACTGATATTGCCATCCTGTACCTGTCCCGCAGGTGTGATGTTTGGATGTACCGATCCTGTGCAGGTGTTGTTACACGTGGTCTGCCACTGCAAGGACGATCACCTGTCCATCCTCTCTCCCTGTAGCGCTGTCTTAGGCGTCTCAAAGTACGGACATCGCAATTTATTATGTGACTTGTTTTAAGCACATTTTTCCTACTGAACTTGTTTAAGCTTGCCATAACAAAGGGGTTGAATACTTATTGACTCAAGACATTTCATCTTTTCATATTCAATTAATTTGTAAAATTTTTCAAACATAATTCCACTTTGACATTATGGGGTATTGTGTGTAGGCCAGTGACAAAGAAATCTCAATTTAATTAATTTTAAATTCAGTCTGTAACACAACAAAATGTAGAAAAAGTCAAGGGGTGTGAATGCTTGCTGAAGGCACTGTATGTGGCATAAACACAACCAGTGACAATGTGTTCATCTGATTAGGCTACTTCAAAAGTATCCTGTAGATATGCCCATGTTTGTCCAATGTATAATTCCAGCATCCTCAAAATGGCCTGACATTAACCAAGTCCTGGATGGCAGGAAGCTTGGCCTCAGTGATGTACTGGGACGTTCGCACTACCCTCTGTAGTCAGGATGCTCTCGATGGTGCAGCTGTAGAACCTTTTGAGGATCTGGGGGGCCCATGCCAAATCTTTTCAAGAAGAGTGGTATTAATACAACTTGGTCTGGTTCACAGAATTATCACGGACTCCGCCCCCAGGTACCTATCCAACAATTTTTCATTTGTTACAGATGTCCACCAGCATAATACCAGAGCCAGCTAATCTAATATTCAAAATTAATGTCAAAATCTGGCTAATGTGTGAACAGTAGAACCTTTTATTTTGTCTGTATCTCTGTAATGTGTATGTATCTATGCAATGTGTCTGTATCTCTGTAATGTATCTATGTAATTGTGTATGTATTTATGTAAACTATAGGGACCACAATGGAAAAAAGTCCCCGACTTTATTGTGCAATTCCGGTCACATTTAAAAATCTTTGTACTGGGCCTGCTGAGTGGTGCAGCGGTCTAAAGCGCTGCATCGCAGTGCTGGAGGCATCACTACAGACCCGGGGTTCGATCCCAGGTTGTATCACAACTGGCCGTGATCTGAAGTCCCATAGGGTGGCACACAATTGACCCAGCGTCGTCCGGATTAGGAGAGGTTTTGCCAGGGAGGCTTTACTTGGCTCATCGCGCTCTAGCAATTCCTTGTGGCGGGCCGGGTGCCTGCAGGCTGACCTGGTCGTTAGTTGGTGTCTCTTCCAACACATTAGTGTGGGTGTTAAGAAGCGCGGTTTGTCAGGTCATGTTTCGGAGGACGCATGACTCGACCTTTGCCTCCCAAGGCCATTGGGGAGTTGCAGTGATGAGACAAGAACGAAATTGGGGAGGAAAAGAGCCAAAAAATTATCTTTTGTACCTTGTGTGTGTATGTTTTTTATTTTAGTTGTTTACTGAAAAATAAAATTAATTAATCCAAACTGTGCAGTGGACATTTGATGAATGGAAAGAGACCTCTGTTACAAGCTCCCGAGTGGCGCAGCGGTGTAAGGCATTGCATCACAGTGCTAGCGGCGTCACTATAGACCTGGGTTAGATTCCAGGCTGTTTCACAACCGGCCGTGATTGGGCAGCGCACATTTGGACCAGCATCGTCCTGGTTTGGCTGGTGTCATTGTAAATTAGAACTTGTTCTTAACTGACTCGCCTAGTTAAATATACAAAACATAAAGTTTAATGACATTCGGAGATTGTCAAGCCAAGCCTTCGATGTTGAAAACAAAGCATACCAAAGTCTGTATACTTTGTTTATTTGTTGTGTGCTGTATTTGCACAGAAACCTTTTGTTGGAAAAATTGTTGCATATATTTCATATAATTATCAATATGGCATCAAAATGTTGAGCTGATCATTGTCTGCAGCTGGCTCGGATCATAATTTAGGCATAATGAAACAGGCAGGGAGAGTGAGCTGGTCCGTGGTGGTCTGTGAACCTTCAACCTTCTGGCCTGTAGCCCTGCGTGGCATCCAAGCATGCTGAAGTGGCAAAGTTGAAATCCACGTTTATAAACACAGGGTCGCTACAGTTATTGTTACCTGTGGTCGTAAACACTATTTTGAGTTAGTTTTATGAGGGGGGAGGGTGTTCAAAAATGTTTTACAGTACAAGGGGAGGATCATGTACATTTCAAATGGTCCCTAATTGGAAGTGATGCATTGGTCTTTGGACCTTACTAATTGGTCTTTGGACCAATCGGATCAACTCTGAAAAAGATCTGATGTAAAATATCTGATGTGACTGGTAAAAAAAAATATCAGATTTGGGCTGCCTGTGTCACGACTTGCACCGAAGTCAGTCCCTCTCCTTGTTCGGGCGGTGTTCGGCGGTCGACGTCACTGTTTTTCTAGCCATCGCCGATCCACTTTTCATTTTCCATTGGTTTTTCCTTGTTTTACACACCTGGTTTCAATCCCACAATTACTTTTTCATTATTTAACCCTCTGTTCCCCCATGTTTGTTTGTGAGTGTTTGTTTATTGTATTGCGGTCCGTACTGTGGGCTTGGCTTTATTTTACGTGTATTGTGATTATCTTTGAGTAAATTGTTAATACTACTCATATCTGCTATCCTGCGCCTGACTCCTCTACACCAGCAGACGCAGACGCATTACAGCCTGTGTAAACGCAGCCTTACATCTGAACTGTTGATCCTTTCACCCAAAATTCCTGTCGACCCGAGGGATGGAAACAAACTGCTTCCAATTACACTCTTCCTCTGCAGTAGCCACGGAGAGCTGAACTCTCAGGGGTGACATTTGTAGGTTAACTCCATCATAGGAAGTATCGGATGCATAGGTGTATGTACAGTACGTGTGTGATTAAATCAGAGTGACTGAAGCCTGGTCCAGCTTTAGTGTGTTAACCCAATGCAGATTTGCAGTGTAATGGGTGCTATCGGGGGTCAAATGAGCCTTCATTAACAACTCTTGGTCGGCACGTTTCCTACTTTCCGTGTTACTGTACTTTAATACAGAATAATGTTTACAAATGGAACCACTCTCTTGCCTTGTTTATCGCATGTGATGAATCCAGTTCAAACTGGTCCATACACGCAATGCAGCCTTTATTATTTGCCCTTACCTTAATCACATAGTGAGGGAAGATGTGTACTGGGTGCATAGTCATGGGAAGTATGGATACAGCTAAAAAAACGTTAACTAGTGTAAGGGTTACTTAACAGGTGGCAGAGAAGTCAGGCGCAGGAGAGCAAAACTTGGTAATAACCGTAGTCATTTAATAAAACAACCAACACGGTACAAAATAGCACGAGAGTACATGGACTCAAAATACCCGTAACACACAAGTAAAATGAACGAGCAACAAACACTATACATCAAACAATTCCGGACAAGGACATGTGGGAAACAGAGGGTTAAATACACAACATGTAATGAATGGGATTGAAACCAGGTGTGTGGGAAGACAAGACGAAACAAATGGAAAATAAAAAATGTATCGATGATGGCTAGAAGACCAGTGACACCGACCGAGCCGCCGAACAAGGAGAGGCACCAACTCGGCTGAAGTCGTGACAGTACTTCCTGACGCGTGCGGCTCCAGCAGTGCGCCGACACCGGCCTCTGGGACGACCCGGAAGGCGAGGCGCAGGGCGATCCGGACGAAGACGGTGGAACTCCTGCAGCATTGACGGGTCCAAAATGTCCTCGACCGGAACCCAGCACCTCTCCTCCGGACCGTACCCCTCCAACTCCACAAGATACTGAAGGCCCCTCACCCGACGTCTCGAATCCAGTATGGAGCGAATGGAGTACGCCGGGGCCCACTCGATGTCCAGAGGGGGTGGAGGAACCTCCCGCACCTCAGACTCCTGAAGTGGGCCAGCCACCACCGGCCTGAAGAGAGACACATGGAACGAGGGGTTAATACGGTAATCGGGGGGAAGCTGTAACCTATAACAAACCTTGTTCACTCTCCTCCGGACTTTAAATGTCCCTACAAACCGCGGACCCAGCTTCCGGCAGGGCAGGCGGAGGGGCAGTTTTCGGGTCGAGAGCCAGACCCGCCTCACTGCGGTGGCAGTCTGCGTTCTCCTTTTGGCGCATCACAGCCCTCTGAAGGTGAACACAGAGCCTCAGTCTGACTCTGATGCCAAGGCGCCAGAACCGGCTGGTACCCCAGTACACACTGAAAGGGAGAGAGGTTAGTGAAGGAGTGGCGAAACGAGTTCTGTGCCATCTCGGCCCAGGACACAAACGCCGCCCACTCCCACGGCCGGTCCCGGCAATACGACCGCAGAAACCTGCCCACATCCTGGTTTATTCTTTCCACCTGCCCATTACTCTTGGGGTGAAATCCCAAAGTAAGGCTGATCGAGACCCCCAGATGTTCCATGAACGCCTTCCACACCCTAGATGTAAACTGGGGACCTCGATCAGACACTATATCCTCAGGCACCCCGTAGTGCCGGAAGACGTGTGTAAACAAGGCCTCCGCAGTCTGTAGGGCCGTAGGGAGACCAGGCAGAGGGAGGAGACAGCAGGACTTAGAGAACCGATCCACAACGACCAGAATAGCGGTGTTACCCTGTGAGGGAGAATGGTAAGAAAGTCCACCGACAGGTGCGACCAAGGCCATTGTGGAAGAGGTAAGGGGTGTAATTTCCCTCTGGGCAGGTGCCTAGGAGCCTTACACTGGGCGCACACCGAGCAGGAGGAAACATAAACCCTCACGTCCTTAGCCAAAGTCGGCCACCAGTACTTCCCGCTCAAACAGTGCACTGTCTGACCTATCCCAGGATGACCAGAGGAGGGTGACGTGTGGGCCCAATAGATCAACCGGTCACGGACAACAGACGGGACATACAGACGCCCAGCGGGACACTGGACAGGAGCGGGCTCTGCATGTAACACCTGCTCAATGTCCGCGTCCAACTCCCACACTACCGGCGCCACCAGGCAGGAGGCTGGGAGCATGGGAGTGGGATCCATGGGCCGCTCCTCTGTGTCATACAACAATGCGTCTGCCTTCACATTCTGGGAGCCTGGTCTGTAGGAAAGGGTAAACACAAAACGGGTGAAAAACATGGCCCACCTGGCCTGGCGAGGGTTCAGTCTCCTCGCTGCCCAGATGTACTCCAGATTGCGGTGGTCAGTCCAGATGAGAAAAGGGTGTTGAGCCCCCTCAAGCCAATGTCTCCACGCCTTCAAGAGCCTTTATGACAGCCAACAGCTCCCGGTCCCCCACGTCATAGTTTCGCTCTGCCGGGCTGAGCTTCTTAGAGAAGAAGGCACAGGGGCGGAGCTTCGGTGGCATACCCGAAGCTGGGAAAGGAGCACTGTTCCTATCCCAGCTTCGGACGCATCCACCTCCACTATGAAAACCAAAGAGGGATCCGGATGGGCCAGCACGGGAGCCGAGGTAAACAGAGCCTTCAGGTGACCAAAAGCCCTGTCCGCCTCAGCCAACCACTGCAAACTCACCAGACCCCCCTTCAGCAGTGACGTAATGGGAGCCGCTACCTGACCAACACCCCGGATAAACCTCCGGTAGTAATTGGCAAACCCAAGAAACTGCTGCACCTCCTTTACCGTGGTGGGAGTCGGCCAATTACGTACGGCTACAATGCAGTCATTCTCCATCTCCAGCCCCGAGGTGGAAATGCGGTACCCTAGGAAGGAGACGGACTGCTGGAAGAACAGACACTTCTCAGCCTTGACGTACAGGTCATGCTCCAATAACCGTCCAAGCACCCTGCGCACCAGGGACACATGCTCGGCGCGTGTAGCGGAGTATATCAGAATGTCATCAATATACACCACTACACCCTGCCCGTGCAGGTCCCTGAAAATCTTGTCTACAAAGGCTTGGAAAACTGATGGAGCATTCATCAATCCGTACGGCATGACGAGGTACTCATAATGCCCTGAGGTGGTACTGAATGCCGTCTTCCACTCGTCTCCCTCCCGGATATGCACCAGGTTGTAAGCGCTCCTGAGATCTAATTTGATGAAGAAGCGCACCCCGTGCATTGACTCAAGCGCCGTGGTGATTAGAGGCAGCGGGTAACTGTACCTCCCCGTATTCTGATTTAGACCTCTATAGTCAATACACAGGCGCAGATCTCCATCCTTCTTCTTCACAAAAAAGTAACTTGAGGAGGTGGGGGATGTGGAGGACCGAATGTACCCCAGACGAAGGGATTCGGAGACATGTTTCCATAGCCACTGTCTCGGCTTGTGTCAGAGGATACAAGTGACTCCTGGGAAGTGCTGCGTCTACCAGGAGATTTATTGCACAATCCCCCTGTCGATGGGGTGGTAATTGAGTCGCCTTCTTCTTACAGAACGCGAGAGCCAAATCGGCATATTCAGGGGGGAATGCTCACGGTGGAGACCTGGTCTGAACTTTCCACCGTGGTAGCACCAACGGAAACCCCTAAACACCTCCCCGAGCACTCTCACGAACACCCCGTGAGAGCCCTCTGTTGCCAAAAAACTGTCGTTCCATCCCGCGCCGGCAGCCAGGGTCCGAAACTCCAGGGCGAACTCCTGGGTGCTCCTCGTCTCCTGCCTCAGATGGAAGAGGCGTTCACCCGCCTCTCTACCCTCGGGCGGATGGTCGAAGACTGCCCGGGAAACGGCAGGTGAACTCCTCAAACTGGTCCAACGCCGCATCTCCCTCTCTCCACACGGCGTTGGCCCACTCCAGGGCTTTCCCGGTGAGGCATGTGATGAGGGCGGACACCCTCTCACGGCCCGAAGGAGCTGTGTGGACAGTTGTCAGGTATAATTCTAGCTGCAATAGGAACCCCTGGCAGTTCGCAGCACACCCGTCGTAATGATGGGGAAGGGACAGACGAATCCTCCTGGAACCAGGAGAAGGAGGGTTGAGAATGGGAGACCCAGGTTGTGCTGGTGGAGGCGCTGGTAGAACTCCCTGTCTCTCCCAGCGGTCCATATTCTGGACAACGTGGTCCATGGTGTTGCCTAGATGGTGGAGCATTGCTGCGTGCTCCCGGACGCGCTCCTCCACCCCTATTCCCGGGGTACCAGCTCCTGCTGACTCCATATGTGTGGTCCGGAATTCTGTAAGGGTTGCTTAATAACTTCTTAGGGAGCGGTGGGGCGCTCCCTAAGACACTACCCGGTGAAATGCAAGGCGCCAAATTCAAAATCCAAAAGTTGAATTATTAAACATGCATCAATATACAAGTGCTTCATAGTCATCAAAAGCTCTGCTTCTTGGCAATATCACAGCGTTGTCAGATTTCCAAAAGGCTTTACGGCGAAAGCACCACATTTGATTGTTTGAGGGTAGCACCTAACATATTTTTGCCATTACCATAATTTCATAAGCCTCCACGGTTCACAGAAAACACATTTCACATCGAAAACAAATCAATTACCTTTTGAAGAACTTCTGCTGAGGGCTTCCCAAGTGTCCAACGAAGACAATCCATGGTTCTTTTGTTAGAAAAAGTAATGTATTATATCCATAAATCTCTGTTTGGTTGGCGCGTTATAATCAGAAAAAACAGTGTCGACTCCTCCATTGAAACGTGAAGAGAACTCATTCAACTTATACCTATAAACTTGTCCAAGAACAATCAAACATAATTGATAATGTATCCTTAGGAACACTTTAATGTATATGTTGTATAATATTTCAACCGGAATATAAACTGGGCGATAAGAAAGGAAAACGCGCAAGCCAGGAGCGCGCATTTACTTGTATTGACAACTGCATGGACACTTCCTTATTCCTCTTCTTCTCTGCTCTAAAAGCATCTAAAAAGAATCAGAACACTTTCTCGAGACTGTTGACATCCAGAGGAAGCGATAGGTACTGCATTCATATGCCCTTATAAGGGCATTTTCATAAGGGAGGGGCTCTAAATGAGGCAATGTGTCAAAACCACTTTTTCCAGGACAGAAATTCCTCGGGGAAATTCCTCATATCCTATTTTCTGGGCCTGAATGGGAGGCATTTTACTTTGGGCACGCCAGGCTCTGCAAAACGGTCACCTCGTGCGCTGCTCCCAAAGAAGTTAACTGGTGGCAGAGAAGTCAAGCGCAGGAGAGCAAAAAATCATTTAATAAAACAACCAACACGGTACAAAATAGCACGAGAGTACATGGGCTCAAAATACCCGTAACACACCAGTAAAATAAACGAGCATCAAACACTATACATCAAACAATTCCGGACAAGGACATGTGGGAAACAGAGGGTTAAATACACAACATGTAATGAATGGGATTAAAACCAGGTGTGTGGGAAGACAAGACAAAACAAATGGAAAATAAAAAATGGATCGATGATGGCTAGAAGACTGGTGACGCCGAGCGCCGAGCGCCACCCAAACAAGGAGAGGCACCAACTTTGGCTGAAGTCGTGACAACTAGTCCTGTATTAGCGGACGATATAGCTGTCTGTAGTGCAGGCAACAACAAAAAATGATGCGCCCCCACCCCCAAACATCATCAGTTTGGATGGGAACATTCATCCTCTCTCCCGTTATAGATGTTGGAGGCTTAGGTAATGATGGCCCAACTCATAGAATCATATAATTTCATGTGGTTGTATCTCCCCCAGGAAAAGACACTCAAAGAAAACAAATATTTACCAGGCCTGCACCAAAGTGAGATAAATGATTATATAAAAATAGATTTTCAAAGATTAGGATTGAATGACTCTGTGAGATATCGCTGACACACCGATTTTGGTTTCTTGGAGTACAGCCGTTTGTGGGTACTGTATGTCTGACATGGAGCCAAAATTGTGTGTGTTTGAGAGAGACACAAGTTCTCCTTGTCATCTAATTCAAATACTGCGAAATAACCCTGTGATCATCCATTGCCATAGTAACCCAGACTGGAGCACGGTGGTGATGCTACAAGGCCATTGATGCCATTGTGATTTCACAGGTTTTGTGACAAACATGTTTTTCAAGTAATAAAGCAGTTTTCTGACCATTAGTCTCAATTCATAATAGTTTGTTGTTCCAGACCATGCTTGGGGACAACTAGAAAAATAACTTTTGCTTTTCATTGTTCAAAGAAATACAGACTTTGTCCAAGAATGACTGCAGTGGATAGCGGTGAGGACTTCAAGCAGAATGTGGCTATTGTAATCGACCCGGGATCAGGCTCAATCAAATCTGGCTTCTCTGGAGAAGAGAAGCCCCATACAGTGCTGAGGTCAGTGGTTGGATTGTCCAAAAAAGGACCAGACATTTTTTGGAAACAACATTCCCTGCAAGGGCGATCTAATTCTCAGAGGCCCATCACCAGTAGAATGATAAGTGACTGAGATTCCCTGTAGACGTTGTGGAGCCATGTGCTCTATGAGGAGCTGCTCGTCTGCCCTGAAGAGCATGGTATCCTGACGACTGACCCAACCTTCTCTCCCATCTCCACCCGAGAGAAGACAGCTGAACTCTTGTTTGAAGGGATTTGGGGCCCTGGTGATGTTGTCCATGTATTCTGATGGACTAGTTACTGGTCTGTTGGTGGACTCTGGGGCTGGCTCCACCTCTCTCTCCAATGTGCAAAGGTTACTGCTTTCCACATGCCACCTTTCAGATGGACCTGGCAGGAAAGTGTGCGACTATCAGAGCAAACTACTGGCCAACGTTGGACATGGCAGGGATCTCCAGCAGAAGACCTCTGTGCAGGAGATGAAGAGGCAGAGCTGCTACATCTCCCAGGACTTTCAGGTGGAGCCGAGGTCCGAGGCATACCTCTAGACTATCAACCCCCTGATGCCACCACATTACCCTGGGCAACGAGTGCTTCTGTAGCCCTGAGATCCTCTTCTGTCCATTCGACGCAGGGATGTTGCAGCCCGGAGTTCACATCATGGCCATGAACAGCCTGCAGAAGTGTGCCCCAGAGTGGCAGGAGGCCTTGATGGCCAACGTGGCCCTGTGTGGCGGCTCCACGATGTTCAGCGGGACATAAAATCCGCAGGACATAAAAAAAAAAATAGAGAGGTAAAATGGATATCGATTTTTAGACATGAGAGACATGACATATTATTTTCGTATACGCTTTTCATATGAGTTAGAAATTCCTATTATTTTTCCAAGATTTCTCACAAATGAAATGTCAATGGAACAATGAGTGTATACCAAGCTTTTTATTTTCAAAACCTTTTACATTTAATTCAGCTCGTCATGCTAATTTAGCTTTTTGCGACCCGCGGAAACAATGTTTAACTACTTACGGAGTGGTGGGGCGCTAGCAATAGGTCACCAGAAACTGATTTCTGGATGGATTTCTCGCTGGTTTTCGCCTGCTAAATGAGTTCTGTTATACTCCCAGACATTATGTTAACACTTTTAGAAACCTCAGAGTGTTTCCTATCCAATAGTACTAATTATGTGCATATCCTATTTTCTGAGCCTGAGTGGCAGGCATTTTGCTTTGGGCACGCCAGACTCTCCAAAACCGTCACCTCACCTGCCGCTCCCTAAGAAGTTAATTCTCAAAAGTTGTTACGAGAAACCTACACTGCTATGTCAACAGATCTCTGTGCTTATTATTGGATGTATTAGGTTACAAAATCCAACTTTTTTTATATAATGTCAACATGTTAGAAAAAGATCCCACTGAACTATTCATAATATGAATAATCATATTTGTTTTGGTAAAATGCATTTTATAACATAAGGAAGTGAAATTTCATCACCAAAGTGCATTTGTGGGTGGTCATCCTATACTAGGTCAAATTCTTTGGATAGAATCTACGTGTTTTCATTTGTAACATTGTGTGGTGATTTCAGAGGTGCCATGGTCGGGGGGTGTGGGGGTATGACATAGTAGAAATCCGCTGCAAAACATTTTATATGAGCTATAAAAAAATATCCTTAACTCCTGGCCCTTGGGAGGATGAAAACATTAAAAGCCTGTCAAACTGCAGCAATCTATGTTTTTCATATGCATTCTATTTTAAAACTAAACCAACAGAGGGGTCCTTTACACAAACAGGTCTGAGCTTGATTGATGTAGGCCTTTGCATCTGTAATTTAAAGGTTACTCACACAGGATTTCATCACTATTGTGTTGATTTATTAATTCCAGTCAATCATTTTGGATTGAAAAGGTCTCGATAGCATAGCCACCCAAAGTTTGAATATAAACTAAATTTGATCACGTTCACAATTTCTCTAGGCATTAATAAATACCTATTTTAGGCTTAGGCTATAAATACATGATGTTACCACATCGTTTCCCCTGGCCAGAGGGGATCAGAGCATATGGCTTCTCTAGGTTACCTGCAGCTATGGTTATCAGTAGGCTACAGTTAATATGTGCATGAGTTGACATACCATGAGGGAAATCAGTCTTAAAAACAGTGCTTTGTTCCTCTTTTCAACACTTTTGTGTACATTTTTTTATTAACCCGAATTAAAAGTGTTGTGGCAAATGCCAGCTCGCCACAGGTTTGCTGCAGGCCCTGCTGTGCTGATCTCTGAAACGTGGATAGATGGAAAACACCACATAATGCTACAAATGAAGAAACATAATCCTATGTGCATGTTTTACTATCTCAACATTTTGAGTTAGTGTCTTGAAATTCTGACTTAGGTAACTCAAAATTTCAAATTTTACATGTTTTGATGGCATCTCGATTGATAGATTTTTTTGGTGGCGGGAATGAGCTTCCATACTTGCAACATGGCAAGGCACTTACAGTTGTCGGAAGTTTACATACACCTGAGCCAAATACATTTAAACTCATTTTTTCACAATTCCTGACATTTACTGCAAGTAAAAATTCCCTGTCTTTGGTCAGTTAGGATCACCACTTTATTTTAAGAAAGTGAAATGTCAGAATAATAGTAGAGAGAATTATTTATTTCCGCTTTTATTTCTTTCATCACATTCCCAGTGGGTCAGAAGTTTACATACACTCAATTAGTATTTGGTAGCATTGCCTTTAAATTGTTTAACTTGGGTCAAACGTTTTGGCTAGCCTTCCACAAGCTTCCCACAATAAGTTGGTTGAATTTTGGCCCACTCCTCCTGACAGAGCTGGTGTAACTGAGTAAGGTTTGTAGGCCTCCTTGCTCGCACACGCTTTTTCAGTTCTGCCCACAAATTTTCTATGGGATTGAGGTCAGGGCTTTGTGACGGCCACTCCAATAACTTGACTTTGTTGTCCGTAAGCCATTTTGCCACAACTGTGGTAGTATGCTTGGGGTCATTGTCCATTTGGAAGACCCATTTGCGACCAAGCTTTAACTTCCTGACTGATGTCTTGAGATGTTGCTTCAATATATCCACATCCTTTTTCTTCTCATGATGCCATCTATTTTGTGAAGTGCACCAGTCCCTCCTGCAGCAAAGCACCCCCCCAACATGATGCTGCCACCCGCGTGCTTCACGGTTGGGATGGTGTTCTTCGGCTTGCAAGCCTCACCCTTTTTCCTCCAAACATAACGATGGTCATTATGGCCAAACTGTTCTATTTTTGTTTCATCAGACCAGAGGACATTTCTCCAAAATGTACGATCTTTGTCTCCATGTGCAGTTGCAAACTGTAGTCTGGCTTTTTTATGGCGGTTTTGGAGCAGTGGCTTCTTCCTCGCTGAGCGGCCTTTCAGGTTATGTCGATATAGGACTTATTTTACTGTGGATATAGATACTTTTGTACCTGTTTCTTCCAGCATCTTCACAAAGTCCTTTGCTGTAGATCTGGGATTGATTTGCACTTTTCGACACCAAAGTACAATCATCTCTAGGAGACAGAACGCGTCTCCTTCCTGAGCGGTATGACGGCTGCGTGGTCCCATGGTGTTTATACTTGCGTGCTATTGTTTGTACAGATGAACGTGGTACCCTCAAGCGTTCGGAAATTGCTCCCAAGGATGGACCAGACTTGTGGAGGTCTACAATTTTGTTTTCTGAGGTCTTGGATGATTTCTTTTTCCCATGATGTCAAGCAAAGAGGCACTGAGTTTAAAGGTAGGCCTTGAAATACATCCACAAGGTACACCTCCAATTGACTCAAATTATGTCAATTAGCCTATCAGAAGCTTCTAAAGCCATGACATTTGACCCACTGGAATTGTGATACAGTGCATTATAAGTTAAATATTCTGTCTGTAAACAATTGTTGGAAAAATTACTTGTGTCATGCACAAAGTAGATGTCCTAACCGACTTGCCACAACTATAGTTTGTTAACACGACATTTGTTGAGTGGTTGAAAAACAAGTTTTAATGATCTCAACCTAAGTGTATGTAAACTTCCGACTTCAACTGTATGTATACTTTTTCTTTAATCAGCATGGACAGGAGGCCCTAGAGGGTTAGGTTAAGTTGTAAAATGTTCGAGGATGACTTAATTTCCGACAACAATCCAATGTAGTTGGCGATCTTGCTATAAGATCCAATAGTGGGAACAAGTAGCACTTTACTATTGTCCAAATAGTTGCCTGAAGAGTTGAGACTGTTAAAATTATGATTATCAAGCAAATATAGGGGACTTGACTTTCTGTGTACTTGTATTATTAATTAGCCTAGAATGCATTCACATTGAATGACACTGAAAGTGAGGTAGGCCTTATGTGTATTGCATAGGCTACAACATCATTGCATAAAATAAAAGTTGACATTTTATCACAGTAGATCAAAAAACAAATACAGTCAATGTAAATTAAGATATCTACCCAATACGAACCTTGAGGTACACATTAAAAGGTACACATTGTAGTCCTGCAATAACTATTGATTTCATATATGCACATGTGTTGGATCACTAATATAACCAGGGTTGGGGAGTAACCGATTTATGTAATCTGTTACGTGTAATGGATTACAAAAAACGGTAACTGTAATCTGTTAAATTACCATCAAAAATATTGTAATCAGATTACAGATACTTTTGAAAAACTAGATGATTACTTTGAAATTCTGGTATGATGTTTGCGCAAAAAAATATTTGACACTTCTGTTTTCTCAATTACATTCAAATCAGCATTGAAACAAGGCGCAAATTTGTCCCACCTGAGCGAGTCTGACCACAAATCAGAGATGTGTCAGAGTCTATGATGACACACCAAATGTGTTTGATGGATCACCGGAAAAGAGCAGGAATAGGCGTTTGTAGGCAACAGTCCAAGCTATGTCTTTCAATGGTGCGACTGCTGTCGGCATCCAAAGATTATCCAACTTGAATAAACGCTTGGAGTTATGGACGACAGCAGTGGTGTAGTCTACGGCGATACGGATATAACTTATTATTGATATCTACATAGCGCATTGATGTGAATCACACTGCTGCTCTCTCATTTAGCTATTTGCGCCTTACGGATTGGGGTTGTTGTGGATGGTCGTTCACAAATCTAAATGTGTATTTGAACCCAATAATGATTGAATTCAAGAAGTTTAAGTTGCCTATCAATCATTGTTTTTTAAATCAGTGGGTAGCCAGTGAAAACTGCGCTCTCGCAACAGCTGCATAGTGCGGATCCCAGCCTATGGAATAAACGTGGGACTCTCATTCATGCTAATAAAAATTATCCATAGGCCAAATGGACCCATGCTCAAACTTGCACACTTTTGATAGACTTAAAGGGGCAATCTGTAGTTGCTACATCCATTTTTTGACTTATAAATTATATTTGCCCAGCATCGTCTGGGTTTGGCCGGGGTAGGCCGTCATTGTAAATAAGAATTTGTTCTTAACTGACTTGCCTAGTTAAATAAAGGTTAAATAAAAAATCTGAGAGTGGTTGCATTTCTCCAGGCCCATCCCTCAGTGTTTTACCAAAACAGAGGTGGGGCCCCGTTTTGTTATTGTTTCATCTGTGAATTTGTCCTTTAAACAGCTGCGTATTATCAAGATATCAAAGTGTCACGAACGAAAAGGTAAACAATAGGCCTAGAGCAAATACAGTATATAACATTCATTTTTTCACATGTAAATAACACTTTTCAGAATTGCTCAAAGCATGCCATTCCATGAGCTCAGCATTTATTGTTGAGCCCAATCAGTCCTCCATGACAACAAAATCATAAACTACAGAGTAGGGCTGGCTAATAAATTCTTCGTTTTTGGGTTATGCTCAGGTAAAACAATTTGGCTAATCTATACTTCCATATTTCCAAATCCTATTCTTGAAGATCAAGGGGTATAACATTTATTGGAATGACTGGAATTATGATAGACTTTGATTTTTATTATTATATGTAGTAGAAAGTGATGGGTTAGAATAAACCTACCTAACAACCCATAAAGTAACATTTAACATCCATATATAGCCAGCTATGTCAACTTTAACATTGATTTATCCTGTAATAGATTTCATTGAATTGGTAACACACGTTTTTATTCTTCTAATGGCTCTTAAGGAGATAGTAATCTAAAGGTAACTGGATGAAATCAGATTACGTCACCGAGATTGGGGGTAATACAAAAGGGACGTTACCGATTACAATTTTGGACAGGTAACTAGTAACTGTAACGGGTTACATTTAGAAAGCAACCTACCCAACCCTGAATGTACCACTCCCATTAGATGTAAATCAGATGAACTCGTTCTAATTCGCTCCACTATGCCCCCCACTCACGCGTGTTCCATCCTCTTGTGCATACTTTAATTCCGCCTCTCATTCCCTCCCGAGCTGAACTCGACGCGCGAGGCACAATCGACGGTATAAAGGAGCGCTGGAATTTCCCTATAAAAAAGTACTAATTAGAAATAGCGTCATATTTGCAGTTACACCCTGATGTGAACAGTCGAGTGTAAAAAGTCACGGGATTCCACGTTTGAGAAATTTGCTGATAAGGTAAGTTCTCGCATTTTCAGTTGTCTATCAGGGAGTTGAGCTCACTAATGAATTTTCTCTGTTCCCCTCTGAAATCTTTTGTAAAGCTGATAACTGCTTTTGCATGCAGAATGCGTTTATTTGGGAATCATAGCCTATTCTTTATCCGAAAATCACTTTTTTTACAAACACATGTTAATAATATTTAATGGCCTATAAAATCGAACTAGGTTAATAGTGCCGTTATATCATGTTTATAGCCTAATATTTGCGATTTTTGCTAATAAAGTGAAGGAGAACGATTCACCAGAATTTACGCATTGTGATAGTCTAGACTGCTCGAAACTGTTTGCTGTCAAATTGGTATTTACCATGCTCGCCTATTGTAAACGACGCGCAAGACAATGGGTTTGAACAGTCTAGTGAAGCATATCGTGAAGTAGCCTATACTTTTGTAAATCTGAGGGCTACCGTTTCGTCAATATCTCTGTTGCAAAAAGTTATATAGCCTAATAAAAAGCATCGCACCAATCAAGTTTCCAAAACGAACTGAATAAAATTGGACGTTTTTTGAGTGAGAATTTAGATCTTAAATTATTTAAGAGATTGATTTTGATTTGGTAAAGTGAGTTGTGATGTTGTTGGACGGTGTGCCAAAAAGTTGATAGCCTACATCTGAACATGCCTCTGGAATCTTTGCATATACCGGTTATTCTGCATTCATATTACATTTTTCTAATCTGCATTGCCATGTTTTGCAGGAGATTGGTTATTAAATATAAAACGGAGTGAAGTAAAGAGCCTAGACACAGAACATTTCAACCTGGGCTCAGGGGTAGACGTAAAAATCCGGCACACTCCAATTAGTATGAAATGTTATGTCTCGTATTGGTTTGTATTAAGTTGTGGACGTCCCTCATCATTTTGTATGATATGTTTCGAATTGTAATTTTTTTACAATGTTACAAATTTGCGAACCGTATGATATGTTACACATTTGTTGTGGCTAATGTTAGCTAGATGGCTAAAGTTAATTAAGCTAGGGGGTTAGGGTTAAGGTTAGGGTTAGGAGTTAGTTTAAAGGGTTAAAGTTAGGGGAAGACTTAGCTAACATGTTAAGTAGTTGCAAAGTAGCTAAAAAGTAGTAAGTAGATGCCAAGTTGCTAAAATGCCAACGTTGTCCGTGATAAAATTTGAACACACAACCTTTGGGTTGCTAGATGTTCGCATTACACGCCAACCCATCCACCCCGACCAACCACCCTACTTTCGTTTTTGACTTAAGTAACCTTCTGTCTTATGTAACCATACTAAATGTAACATATCATACACATTTTTGTGACAGCACAGTGGTCTAAGGCACTGCATCTCAGTGCTAGAGGCGTCACTACAGTCCCTGGTTCGATCCCTGGCTGTATCACAACCAGCCGTGATCAGGAGTCCCATAGGTCGGCGCACAATTGGCCCAGCGTCGTCCGGGTTAGGGGTGGGTTTGGCCGGAGTTGGCCGTCATTGTAAAATAAGAATTTGTTCTTAACTTGCCTAATTAAATAAAGGTCTCCAGGCCCATCCCTCAGCGTTTTACCAAAACAGAGGCGGGGTGCCTGTTTTGTTATTGTTTCATCTGTGGATTTGCCCTTTAAACAGCTGCGTATTATCAAATCAAATTTTATTTGTCACATACACATGGTTAGCAGATGTTAATGCGAGTGTAGCGAAATGCTTGTGCTTCTAGTTCCGACAGTGCTGTAATATCTAACAAGTAATCAAATAAATTCACAACTACCTTATACACACACAAGAGTAAAGGCATGAATATGAGTATGTACATATAAATATATGGATGAGCGATGTGGCAGAATAATCAGAATTTAGTTGAGTAACATAGATAATTAAGATGTCTTATCTGCATAATATGCGTGTGATATACTTGTTATTAGAATGTATCCCTTTGGACTCTGGTGTTGGCAGTTGCACTTCTTTCTTCAGAGCCCGGCACGACCTGTTCCTGCTCCACGTACCAGGCTCCCTGTGCGTGGAGCGGGAACAGGCCGTGCCGGGCTCTGAGCTGAGGCTCAATCACCTGGGGCCTAGAGAGGGGAGAGGTCAGGCTTGTCTTTCACATGTCCCTGGTGCTATGCAGAATATCAGAAAGGGAAGAGGACAGGATGGAATATTGTCTTCATATGTGAATGTGTCTTTACCTATTCTTAAACCATGTGAAGGGATGGCGTGATTAATGGGGAACCAATTACTTGTCTCCACAATGTCTGTGCGCCAGTCACTCCCTCCTTTGACTTTGGGGGGGGATGTGTCTGGAACAATTGTGTCTGGAACAATTGTATGTCATCTTTGATGTTGCACTTATTGTGGGATAGTGTATGACCTAGAGGCTCACTCCCCTCAGGTGTGTGGTCAAGAAGGGGTTTTACTTGAGATGTGAGTATCTGGAGTTGACAATTGATTTAAGCCATTGGATGAGTTGGTGTTTCTGTGCTATGAAGTACCAGGAATGAGATCTGAACCTCGTCTTAGGGGCCAAACTGAACATAATTTATAGAGAATGCCATCTGGCTGGGGGATACTCCTTTCTCATTTAACACCTCTCACCTTGTGACTTGTTCCAAATATCTGTGGTTTCTTAGTGTCACGATCGCTGACAGAAGTGGACCAAGGCGCAGCGTGCAGGGTTGAGTGAAACATATTTACTTTATTAGAATGCAACTCACCAAAACAAGAAATTCACAACGACCGTAACGCACTGTGTAGCGCAAACGCAGCAACTACACAACATAACATAAATATCCCACAACACAGGTGGGGGACTGAACAACCTAAATAGGATTCCCAATTAGAGACAACGACTAACAGCTGCCTCTAATTGGGAACCCAAACCAACCAACATAGAAAAATCAACATAGAACAAAAACACACCCCTGATCACGTCCTGACCAAAACCACCATAGAGCAGCCAAAAGGGCTATCTATGGCCAGGACGTGACAGTACCCCAAAGGCGCGGACTCCGACCAAAAGTCACTGGGGAGAGTCTCTCGGCTCGGTGGGTCCTCGCCTTTGGCGGCGGCTCCGGTGCGGGCCGTACCGGCCCGAGAAGACGCACTGGAGGCCCGGTACGTGGAGCAGGAACAGTATGTGCCAGGCTGGGACGACACCCTAGAAGCCTGGTGCGTGAAGCAAGAATAGTACGTACCAGGCTGGGACGACATCCTAGAGTCCTGGTGCGTGGAACAGGAACAGTCCGTTCCAGGCTGGGACGACACCCTAGAGGCGTGGTGCGTGAAACAGGAACATTACGTGCCAGGCTGGGACGACACCCTAGAGGCCTGGTGCGTGGAGCAGGAACAGGACGTGCCGGGCTCTCGATGCGCACAGGGGACCTGATGCGTGGAGCAGGGACAGGCCGTGCCGGGCTCTCGATGCGCTCAGGGGACCTGATGCATGGAGTGGGAACAGGCCGTGCCGGGCTCTGAAGACGCACAGGGAGCCTGGTACGTGGAGCAGGAACAGGTCGTGCCAGGCTCTGAAGACGCACAGGGAGCTTGGTGCGTGGAGCAGGAACAGGCCGTACTGGGCTGTGGAGACGCACCGAAGATACAGTGCCCAGAGCCGGCGCCGGCTGCACACTCCCCCTAGCTCGACAGATGCGGGAAGCTGGCATGTCGCGCACCGGCATGTGAACGCGCACTGGTAACACCGTGCGCTTCACCGCCTCACACGGTGCCTTACCAGTGCGATGCTCCCTCTGGTAAGCAAGGGGAGTTGGCCCAGGTCTCCAACCTGGCTCAGCCAACCTCACCGTGTGCCCCCAAAAAAAAATTGGGGGGCTGCCTCTCGGGCTTCCTCACCAGCCGTGTTCCCTCGTACTTCCTCTCATAAAAGAGCCGCTCTGCCGTTGCTGCCTCCAACTCCTCCCTGGGACGGCGATACTCCCCCTCCTGGCTCCAGGGTTCCTGCACGGTTGCACGCTGCTTGGTCCTGGTGTGGTGGGATATTCTGTCACGATCGCTGACAGAAGTGGCGCAAGGAGCAGCGTGCAGGGTTGAGTGAAAAATATTTACTTTATTAGAATGCAACTCACCAAAACAAGAAATTCACAACGACCGTAACGCAATGTGTCGCGCAACTACACAACATAACATAAATATCCCACAACACAGGTGGGGGACTGAACAACCTAAATAGGATTCCCAATTAGAGACAACGACTAACAGCTGCCTCTAATTGGGAACCCAAACCAACCAACATAGAAAAATCAACATAGAACAAAAACACACCCCTGATCACGTCCTGACCAAAACCACCATAGAGCAGCCAAAAGGGCTATCTATGGCCAGGACGTGACAGTTAGGTAGACTAGGGGGTGGATTTTGGTTATAAAAGACCTTGGTACTTTTGTGTAGGCGCTCTCAACGGACCATTAGAGAAAGTGGTGAATTCGTTGAGAAGCCGGTGCTATTGCAAAGCTCTTACTATTAAATATGCATTTTAAGTATAACTCTGACTTGTGTGATAAGTTTGTCTCTCCTCATTTGATAGTAAAGAAATTAACCACCACAGCGATGGCTGACCGGCGTAGGCAAGATGCAGTAGATGGTATGGAGTACAGTATATACATATGAGATGAGTAATGTAGGATATTAAACATTATATAAATGGCATCGTTTAAAGTGGCTAGTGATACATTTATTTCATCCAATTATAATTATTAAAGTGGCTAGAGATTTGAGTCGATGGCCGAACGGCATAGGCAAGATTCAGTAGATGGTTTAGAGTACAGTGTATACATTTGATATGAGTAATGTCGGATATGTAACCATTATATACAAAATTGTTTAAAGTGGCTAGTGATACATTTGTTGCATCCAATTTTTATTTTTAAAGTGGCTAGAGAATTAAGTCAGTATGTTGGCAGCAGCCACTCAATGTTAGTGGTGGCTGTTTAACTACTTAGGGAGTGGGGGGGTGCCAGCGCCCCACTCCCGACACTACCCGGTGAAATGCAAGGCGCCAAATTCAAAATCCAAAAGTTGAATTATTAAACATTCATCAATATACAAGTGTTGCATAGTCATCAAAAGCTCTGCTTCTTGGCAATATCACAGCGTTGTGAGATTTCAAAAAGGCTTTACGGCGAAAGCACAACATTTGATTGTTTGAGGGTAGCACCTCCAATATTTTACCATTAGCATAAATTCATAAACCATCGCGGTTCACACAAAACACATTTCACAGCAAAAACAAATCCCTTACCTTTTGAAAAACATCTGCTGAGGGCTTCCCAAGTGTCCAACGAAGACATCCAATGGTTCTTTTGTTAGAAAAAGTAATTTATTATATCCATAAATCTCCGTTTGGTTGGCGCATTATGTTCATAAAATACAGCGTCCACTCGCCCATTGAACCGTGAAGAGAACTCGTTCAACCTATACCTATACACTTGTCCAAGAACAATCAAACATCATTGATAATGTATCCTTAGGAACACTTTTATGTATATTTAGTATAATATTTCAACCGGATTATAAACTGGACGATGGGAAAGGAAAAAACCACAGCGCGCGCGAGCCCGTGAACGCGCATCGTCTTCTGTTTACATCCGATGACCACTTTGAAATTCTTCTTCTATTACCATCCAGAGCAACTAAACATCATCAAACACTGTCTAGAGACTGTTGACATCCAGTGGAAGCAATAGGTACTGAAATCTTACTCCTATATATGGACATTTTCATAAGGGAGGGGTTCAAAATGAGGCAATGTGTCAAAATCACTTTTTCCAGGACAGAAATGAAATTCTGTCCACTTTCCCAAGAAAGTATATTCTACTCTAATATTCTACTCTGTTATGCACTTTCCCAACAACAAGTTAGTTAGTGTATGAAATCTTAGTCTATTTTTCTACTATTTAAATCTGAAATCGGATCAGAAATATCTTCTAAGGTTTTATGAAGTCTTCTTCTACTTCTCGGAGTCTCAAATCTGAAATAAGAATATAAATAACTTCTACCAACTACCACAACAATTATTTTAAACAGGTAAAGCAAGTCCCAGCATTTGGGAATTTAGAGACCTAGTCTCTAAACCTGGACTGTCATACATTAACATTTCTTTTTCATTTATTCCCATAACCACTATGACATTCTGCATTATCATATTCTTAGACACAAGTTAATATGTATGTCAAATTCAATAATCAACCCATGACAATAAGCCTCCAAATCTATTGCTACAATCCTGTGAGGTAGCTAACAGGGATGTGAGATCAGAAACAAGCTATTTTTATGGCGTGACACCTTAAGACCATGCTCATTGACCCCTATACCAGAGTTAAGTAGAGAAATGATGCTGGGCACAAGGGCTTCGGCTGCCAGTAACTGGAAGGACACACACACAACTCTGAAATCCCCTGGTTGAAATTCTCTCGGTTGCCTATATACAGATTTTTTTTGTCTGGAGATTTACACATGAAATAGAATGCACTGTGAATACATTTCTGCACTACACGGTCATTCCTCCATATGTTGAGTCTCCAAGGAGTAGACTGTGGGGGCTTTTAAGATGGAGCATCGGCATGTAGCCTAGATAGTGTTTAGCAGCATGGGATATGTGCCTCATGAGTAACCAGAAGGGGTCCAGCTCTTGACCCCAGGTGGCCTCTGAACAGCAGCAGCAACCGCCGCTGTAAACAGGAACAGGAACAGACTAGCACATTACTTCACAGTTTGTACACAATTAGATCTCCAGGGAACATGGCTGGGTAATTCCGCAGTAACGGAATTACGCTGAGACTCAGATTTTTCACTTTAAAATGTATGCCAAACAAAAAACATTGATTTAAAAGTTTAACTAACCATACCACTCTATTCACAACACAGGAGGTTGCTGGCACCTTAATTGGGGAGGACAGGCTTGTGGTAATGACTGGAGCGAAATTAGTGGAATGATATCAAATAAAGTTTGATGCTGTTCCATTTACTCCTTTCCAGCCATTATTATGAGTCCTCCCCTCAGCAGGCTCCTGTGATGCACAATGACTAATTTTAACAATTTACATGGAATTGCCCGGCTTTCAGTAATTAAGATTGGGTCTCCCCACGCCTCTGTGTGACTTGTTTGTGTGTGCGCATTTGTCCACAGTGTATGTGCATGTTTGAGAGATGTGAACACAAACAGCAAATAATGCAATGTTGGCTCTAAAATGTTGACGCGATTGTCCTTGTAATATATTAGCACACTGAGGCAGGGATATGGGTAAAATAACAATGTTTATGTGATGTCATGGGTCAAGTGCAAGTACCGATGATCACATGCAGTAGGTAGTAACACCGCCACCTTCAGGCACTCCAGGTAAGTACATGTACATACAATACATGACATCTCCATTTCATGTAATCTTTTGGCTCAACCTTAATATATAATGAGTATCATCAACAGGGGGAACATATTAGGTGTATGCTAATAAATTGTAAAAAATAAATTTTCTATTTCAAATTTCAAGAAAAACGTGTTCATAGGAAGGGCCTGAGATCAACGTCAATATTCAGACCACTAGGGGTCACTGTTTTTAGATAGGATATCCAGTAAGCCTCCCTTTGTAATAGTATGATCTCGATGTTACTTCCTCCCCTTGGTAGAGCAACATGCCCAATGCCTGTGTATTTGAGGGAAGAGATGGGATGGTTAGCTTCAACAAAGTGAGCTGCTACTGGATAGTCAATGTTCTTACACCTGATTGAGCTGCGGTGTTCAGCTATGCGTTGTTTTAATTGTCTTTTCGTTTGTCCTACGTAGGCTTTTCCACATGAACAGGTGATGAGATAGATTACTCCCTTGGTCTTGCATGAGATGATACCCTTAACAGGGATCTTTCGACCTGTATGTGGGTGTCTGAAGAAATACGTTTTTATAGTGCTATTGCACTGTGCGAATGAGTCACATTTGTAGTTCCCATTTGGGATAGGTGTCAAGAGTGTCTGAGTGGGCTCAGGGGGAATGTCAGATCTCACCAAGCTATCTCCAATATTGCGACCATGCTTAATGACCACCAGAGGGGGTTCCTTGACGAGGTGTGCGATTTTTTTTGTCTGATTGCAGAATATGCCAGTGCTTTTTCAGGATTGCTTTCATTTTCTCCAAACCCTTGGTGTACTTAGTGCAAAAGACGATTGCGTTGTTATTTTTCTTCTTCGGTTGAGTTTTTAGGAATTCCTCTCTTGGTTTTTGAGATATTTTCATCATTGCAGCATCAAGAGTTTTGTCCTTGTAGCCTCTCATTTAGAATTTATCTGTAATCTTTTTAGCATTTCTGTCAAAATATGACTGGTGGCCACAGATTCGTTTAACCCTGCATAAAAGTGTTAGGATAACCAAACATTTCTTTATTAAATATCAGAAAGAATGTTGGCACTTATTTATTTTGATCCAAAGCCATGAATGAGTGAGTCACTCAGCTTTATGTAGGTGCCGCTATATGACTGTGCCATCAACTTGATAATATATAATGATATTTTGGAGTTTATTTCGTTAAAAAACTAAAGTGAGTGATTGTGATCTGATTAAAGGCCAAAATAATATTTGTAAAAGCCAAAACAGTTATTTCTGTTTTTAGAAGGAGAGAAACGTTGGGCCAATTGTGTGCCGCCCTATTTGACTCCCAATCACGGTCTGATGTGATAGATAATAATAATAATAATAATAATTTTTGTTGTATTATTTGTTTTGTAATTTCTGGTGGATTAAACTGAAATTGCAACCAATCACGGCCGGTTGTGATACAGCCAACCTAACAAAAAACACATTTGACGATAGAATTCTCCAGCTACCTGCTAATAGCCATAATGGCGCTGTACAATGTGACCGTGTGTGTTTGAATGAGTATTTTCCAGTAAGCAACAGTTAGTTTACCTTCATTAGATAACTTTGTTCCAATATTTCTGTAATTCAGTGATATTTATGCCCATAGTCATTTGTTATGGATCCATAACAAAATAAACATTTGCATTTTGAAAGAGCATTTTTATCATTATTTTTTTAACGAAAGCATAAAGATGCTGATGAAGAAATACAGTACTGTACAGTATATGCTTTTACATTTGGATAATAAAGCATTTAAAGCATTTATAATTTTTTTGTACAATATATTTATTGGCATTTCTTTTTTTTTACAATTTAACAATCATCAAAATATGATACAGATAATGCCCTGTTATTCCTTCCACCTACACAAAACACTATGCTACATGGGGGCACATCGTGCAAAACCCACAGGAACACCCCCTACCGGTATTAGCTTCACTGTTCTACCACTGATTAACAACAACAAAAATTACAGAATGACCTTCACATTCCATGCTAGAAAATAAATTATTCAACACAAAAACAAATAATAATAATAATACATTAATGAAGAAAGTAGTAATGGGGCAGCTAAGGTGACGTCTCTAGAAACTGCTGAAAGTCCCCCCAGACATCAGTAAATTCAAAGGGTTTATTACGTAAATTGTATGTTATTTTTTCAGATGGAATATAGGAAGATAGTTCTTTTAGCCACATCTGCTTGCTTTGCGGAGTGTCACTCTTCCATATAATAGCTGTGCATTTATTGGCTGCAATGACTGGCAATTTAATGAATCTGGTTTTGCTACAAATATTAACTGGTAGAACAGAATCATGTCCAAGAAGAATAAGGGAAGGATCTAGTGGTACCGTCATATTAGTGACCTGTGATAAGACCTGAATAATGTCTTTCCAATAATTGCGAAGTTCAGGGCAGGACAAAAACATATGTATAAGTGTGCGCACTCCTGTTTTACACCTTAGGCAACATTTTGAATATTTAGAATTGATCTTGTACAGTCTCTCTGGTGTAAAGTAGACCCTATGTAAAATATTGAATTGCATCAACTTGTGCTTTGTGTTAAATGAAAGACGCTGAGCATCTAAAAAGAGCTATCCCCATTTCTCATCCTCAAAAATAGAGTACATGTAGGAAATGAAACCTTTTACCCCTTTCCTCTCCAGCCACAGTTTATCAGTTATAGGTTTACTCATGGGCTGAATCCTACCTCCCTGCTGAGTGGCAATATAATGCCTAACCTGTAGGTACTTGAAGAAATGAGTTTGAGGTAACTGAACATGAGATGCCAGTTGTTGAAAGGATAGTAGTTCACCTTCTCTGTAGAGAATACCAAATGTTTTAATTCCTTTGTTGAACTGTAATTCCTTTGTTGAAAATGTAATACCATCTCTCAGGGATTTGGGTAAGATGGGTTTATTATAGAAAGGTGTTTGTTCATACACTGCTCAAAAAAATAAAGGGAACACTTAAACAACACAATGTAACTCCAAGTCAATCACACTTCTGTGAAATCAAACTGTCCACTTAGGAAGCAACACTGATTGACAGACAATACATTTCACATGCTGTTGTGCAAATGGAATAGACAACAGGTGGAAATTATAGGCAATTAGCAAGACACCCCCAATAAAGGAGTGGTTCTGAAGGTGGTGACCACAGACCACTTCTCAGTTCCTATGCTTCCTGGCTGATGTTTTGGTCACTTTTGAATGCTGGCGGTGCTTTCACTCTAGTGGTAGCATGAGACGGAGTCTACAACCCACACAAGTGGCTCAGGTAGTGCAGCTCATCCAGGATGGCACATCAATGCGAGCTGTGGCAAGAAGGTTTGCTGTGTCTGTCAGCGTAGTGTCCAGAGCATGGAGGCGCTACCAGGAGACAGGCCAGTACATCAGGAGACGTGGAGGAGGCCGTAGGAGGGCAACAACCCAGCAGCAGGACCACTACCTCCGCCTTTGTGCAAGGAGGAGCACTGCCAGAGCCCTGCAAAATGACCTCCAGCAGGCCACAAATGTGCATGTGTCTGCTCAAACGGTCAGAAACAGACTCCATGAGGGTGGTATGAGGGCCCAACGTCCACAGGTGGGGTTGTGCTTACAGCCCAACACCGTGCAGGACGTTTGGCATTTGCCAGAGAACACCAAGATTGGCAAATTCGCCACTGGCGCCCTGTGCTCTTCACAGATGAAAGCAGGTTCACATTGAGCACGTGACAGATGTGACAGAGTCTGGAGACGCCGTGGAGAACGTTCTGCTGCCTGCAACATCCTCCAGCATGACCGGTTTGGCGGTGGGTCAGTCATGGTGTGGGGTGGCATTTCTTTGGGGCCGCACAGCCCTCCATGTGCTCGCCAGAGGTAGCCTGACTGCCATTAGGTACCGAGATGAGATCCTCAGACCCCTTGTGAGACCATATGCTGGTGCGGTTGGCCCTGGGTTCCTGCTAATGCAAGACAATGCTAGACCTCATGTGGCTGGAGTGTGTCAGCAGTTCCTGCAAGAGGAAGGCATTGATGCTAAGGACTGGCCCGCCCGTTCCCCAGACCTGAATCCAATTGAGCACATCTGGGACATCATGTCTCGCTCCATCCACCAACACCACGTTGCACCACAGACTGTCCAGGAGTTGGCGGATGCTTTAGTCCAGGTCTGGGAGGAGATCCTCAGGAGACCATCCGCCACCTCATCAGGAGCATGCCCAGGCGTTGTAGGGAGGTCATTCAGGCACGTGGAGGCCACACACACTACTGAGCCTCATTTTGACTTGTTTTAAGGACATTACATCAAAGTTGGATCAGGCTGTAGTGTGGTTTTCCACTTTAATTTTGAGTGTGACTCCAAATCCAGACCTCCATGGGTTGATAAATTTGATTTCCATTGATAATTTTTGTGTGATTTTGTTGTCAGCACATTCAACTATGTAAAGAAAAAAGTATTTAATAAGATTATTTCATTCATTCAGATCTATGATGTGTTATTTTAGTGTTCCCTTTATTTTTTTGAGCAGTGTATATAGATCTAAGCCCTTCTGTTTGTTTACAGACTTCACTCCATATATTTAAAGTGTTTTTAATGAAAGGGTTGTTTATGAGACCTAGCAAAGCTTTAGGTGGGCTAATATAAGGTATAGATGCCAATGTAGCAGGGGTCAGACACTCCTCGTCTGTCTGTCTCCAAGAGGGTGAACTTGTTGTTGTATCTTGCCATACCCACACAGCCTTTAACTGAGATGCCAAGTAATACAGCTGGAAGTCAGGTAGAGTGAGTCCTCCTTCTGAGTATGGTTTGCATAAAGTTGTGAGTTTCACTCGGGGGGGTTTCCCTTTCCACAGAAATGAAGAAATCTTCCTATTAAGTTGTTTGAAAAAAACGTTGGGAATAGGAAAGGGCAAGGTTTGAAAAAGGTACAAGAATTTTGGTAATATATTCATCTTTACACAATTGACCCACCCAATAAGAGAAATTGGTAAATCCCGCCATCTATCCAATTCTTCCCCAACCTGCTGAGAAGTGGAGTATAGTTCAGTTGATATGTCTTAATAGTTTCAGAAGGAATTTGCAGTCCAATATATGTCATTTTCTGTGGTTTCCAAGAAAACGGCTGGTCTAAGATTGGGTTCTGCATAGCTGCCCTGTTAAAAGGCATAATTATACTCTTCGATAGGTTTATTTTATATCCTGAAAAGGTCCCATATTCTTTCAGGATGTCAACTAATGTTCGGAGTGAAATTTCTGGTTTAGTGAGGTAAAGCAAAATGTCATCGGCATATAGCAAGACCAGGTGTTCACGCCCACCTATACGAACACCATGGATGGATGGATGAGATCTAAAAGCTTCTGCCAGTGGCTCTATAGCCAAAGAAAAAAGGAGCGGACTAGCGGGACAACCCTGTCTTGTGCCACGTGATAGGGAGAACTGTGAGGAAATGTTTCCATTAGTCAGGATCTGAGCTATAGGACATTTGTACAGTAATCTAATCAGACCTACATACTTAGGTCCAATATTCATCCTCTGTAACACTTCAAACAGGTAGTTCCATTCTATGCGGTCAAAAGCTTTTTCCGCATCTGATGAAGCTGCCATTACAGATTCTTGGTCATTCTCTACATAATGCATAATATTAAATAATCTTCTGATATTATCAGGAGATGAGCGGTTTCTTACAAAGCCTGTTTGGTCCATATCAACCAAGTCCGGTAGAACCTTATCCAGTCTAAGAGCTATGAGTTTCGCAAGAATCTTATATGAAGTGTTCAATAGAGATATTGGTGTATACGACCCACAAAGCAGAGGATCTTTCCCAGGTTTTAACAAAACTGTGATCAGTGCCTGTTCAAGTGTGTCTGGGAGCTTTTCTGTCTCTATGGCATAATTAAACATACTGCAAAGAGGCTCAATTCGTTTGTGTAAAAATGATTGTTAGAATTCAAAGGGTCTCCGTCTAACCCTAGTGATTTTCCCCCAGCAGTGTTGAAAATGGATTCCCTAATTTCCTCTGATGTAATCTCTTTCTCCAAGTGCTCTCTATCCTCATCAGTTAAAGTTTGTAAATTGAGTTTGTTCAAAAACTCATGGATTGTGGCAGGGGCATCCCCTAGACTTGTACAATGTTTCATAAAACTCCCTGAAGACTAGATACATTTCCTCAGGTCTGTGAACAACTGTGTTATTTGGTAGCTTAATAGAACTAATAACTCTACTAGCATCCTCTCGTCTTATCTGCCAAGCAAGCAACCTTCCTGCTTTATCTCCATGTTTGTAGTTGTTTTGTTTTGTTCTCCTAAGAGCATTTTCCACTTTATGGGTTGTCAGGGTGTTATATTCCAATCGCTTTGAGTCAAATTTTTGTAGAGTTGAATCGTGAAATGTTACACTATGTTCATTTTCTAGATCTCTAATTTCATTCTCCAACGAATCTACTTGAGCCTTATAGATCTTACGAGCACCTGAACTAAAGGATATGATTTGTCCCCTCAGATATGCAAGGAGAGCTTCCCATAAAATTAGGGGGGAGGCAGTTGTTATTGGTGCTAAAAAATATGTCTATATGAGTGTTCAGAAATGTTACAAATGTGGGATTATTTAGTAAGTATGTGCCAAACCTCCATCTTCTTGAGGGTGGTTGTGCTCTACTGACTGGTACTGAAGCCAGCAGGGCAGAATTATCTGATATACATCTTGGTAAGTACTTACACCCAGTAGTTTAACTTCCCTTGGCTGCAGGAATAAGAAATAAGTAAATTCTAGGGTAACTGTTATGGACAGGGGAGTAAAATGAGTATTCTTTAACCTTTTGTTTGTGAAATCTCAATAATTCTACAAGTCCAAAGTGTTTCATTTCTGCTTTTAACATTTTAGCTGCCTGTGTGAGGTTGATACTATTAGAGGAAGATCTATCACTGGAAGGGTCCAGTACCAAGTTAAAATCCCCTGCCATTATTATCTCTGATGATGGGCATGTTAACTTCAAAAAGATGTCTTGGTAAAATGTAGGATCATCATGGTTAGGCCCATACACATTCACAATGGTAATGGGCTCAGTGTTAATGAAACCTTGAATGATCACAAACCTCCCCTTTGTCTTTAATCTGAGATTGTATCTGAAAGGGGCAATGCTTATTAATGAGTATGGCCACCCCTCTTGCCCGAGAGGTGAAAGATGAATAGTGCACTTGACCCACCCACTCTCTCTTCAGTTTATCATGCTCAGTGTCAGTCAGGTGTGTCTCCTGAAGAAGAGCTATATCAACCTTATGCTTCTTTAGATAATTCAGAATGCGTTTGCGCTTGACTGGGCATTTAGTACCCCTAATGTTAAGTGTCATGAATGTATAGTTATCAGGTGCCGACATCTTTAAAGAAAATAAGAAATAGGGAAAAGGAAAGAAACAAAATTGCGTTGAGTGTATATAACTTGTACAAAATGAAATGATAAAGTAGTAAACATCTCGTGAGCTAATACCCTGACCCTACCACAAACCCACCCAACCCTCTCCCCAACCGAGAGAGTTAAAGAACCCATATCCTTAGACGTCTTTAAGCTAGATGTACCTGATATGCATAGAATCGCTCGGAATTAGGTTAATTCTAAATTATATATATATATATGGAATTAGAAGTACATTGACTGTTCCTTGTAGCATGAAAATATTGTTAGTCAAGTAACAAAATACAATTTGATTACAACAATAATGACCGGACTATTTAGCCCCACTTGAGCATGTCTCAACAAACAACAACAACAAAAACCTTGGGTGCGTTCATAGTCATCAACAGAGCCTACCCGCACACCCAAATGTCAACCAATCGGCATTCCCCAATGCGCCCTGAAACCTGTGCCGCACGGCGACAAAAGCGATGACCACAAACGCACCCCAGCAGGTCAGGAAAAAAGACATCAAGCTATGATGTATAAATGAAAACCTTTACCAGACGATAACTATCATCTCTCAAATACAAAATAGGGACAAGTAGTTAAACAATCACCGTCCCCCAAAAAATATTATATATATATATATACACAGTGAGGGAAAAAAGTATTTGATCCCCTGCTGATTTTGTATGTTTGCCCATTGACAAAGAAATTATCAGTCTATAATTTTAATGGTAGGTTTATTTGAACAGTGAGAGACAGAATAACAACAAAAAAATCCAGAAAAAACGCATGTGAAAATTTTTATATAATGATTTGCATTTTAATGAGGGAAATAAGTATTTGACCCCCTCTCAATCAGAAAGATTTGTGGCTCCCAGGTGTCTTTTATACAAGTAAGGAGCTGAGATTAGGAGCACACTCTTAAAGGGAGTGCTCCTAATCTCAGTTTGTTACCTGTATAAATGACACCTGTCCACAGAAGCAATCAATCAATCAGATTCCAAACTCTCCAACATGGCCAAGACCAAAGAGCTCACCAAGGATGTCAGGGACAAGATTATAGACCTACACAAGGCTGGAATGGGCTACAAGACCATCGCCAAGCAGCTTGGTGAGAAGGTGACAACAGTTGGTGCGATTATTCGCAAATGGAAGAAACACAAAATAACTGTCAATCTCCCTCGGCCTGGGGCTCCATGCAAGATCTCACCTCGTGGAGTTGCAATGATCATGAGAACGGTGAGGAATCAGCCCAGAACTAAACGGGAGGATCTTGTCAATGATCTCAAGGCAGCTGGGACCATAGTCACCAAGAAAACAATTGGTAACACACTACGCCGTGAAGGACTGAAATCCTGCAGCGCCCGCAAGGTCCCCCTGCTCAAGAAAGCACATATACATGCCCGTCTGAAGTTTGCCAATGAACATCTGAATGATTCAGAGGACAACTGGGTGAAAGTGTTGTGGTCAGATGAGACCAAAATGGAGCTCTTTGGCATCAACTCAACTCGCCGTGTTTGGAGGAGGAGGAATGCTGCCTATGACCCCAAGAACACCATCCCCACCGTCAAACATGGAGGTGGAAACATTATGCTTTGGGGGTGTTTTTCTGGGGACAAGGGGACTGGACAATTTCACTGCATCAAAGGGACGATGGACGGGGCCATGTACCGTCAAATCTTGGGTGAGAACCTCCTTCCCTCGGCCAGGGCATTGAAAATGGGTTGTGGATGGGTATTCCAGCATGGCAATGACCCAAAACACACGGCCAAGGCAACAAAGGAGTGGCTCAAGAAGAAGCACATTAAGGTCCTGGAGTGGCCTAGCCAGTTTCCAGACCTTAATCCCATAGAAAATCTGTGGGGGGAGCTGAAGGTTCGAGTTGCCAAACGTCAGCCTCGAAACCTTAATGACTTGGAGAAGATCTGCAAAGAGGAATGGGACAAAATCCCTCCTGAGATGTGTGCAAACCTGGTGGCCAACTACAAGAAATGTCTGACCTCTGTGATTGCCAACAGGGGTTTTGCAACCAAGTACTAAGTCATGTTTTGCAGAGGGGTCAAATACTTATTTCCCTCATTAAAATGCAAATAAATTTCTAACATTTTTCACTTGCGTTTTTCTGGATTTTTTTGTTGTTATTCTGTCTCTCACTGTTCAAATAAACCTGCCATTAAAATTATAAACTGATCATTTCTTTGTCAGTGGGCAAACGTACAAAATCAGCAGGGGATCAAATACTTTTTTCCCTCACTGTATATATACACACACATATGTACGCACATACACAAGTGTAAAGCTATCAGCTAGCTGGCAATTAGGCGGCCAGCCTGTGAGTAGCTTATCCCTGTCTCGGTATCAGTAACGCTAGCATATATCTCTAACAATAAACAATCCATCAAACGTAATAGTAGGTACAATTCCATGAAGTAATATAAACAACATAGTTAGGCTTGAAACCCAGTCAAAAGCCACACAACTATTTAACCAAACCCGACTGGACCGCTCTGCGTAAAATAAAAGTATACAGCAAAAATGTAACCACCTGGAATAATGTGGACGTATAGTAGGTATAGCTACACCCTTGCGAACTTAGCGAGCTGGCTAAATAGCACAGCCAACATTAGCTGTGATCCAACTTTACCTCGTTAGTCATTATCACGCTAGCCATCTAGCCAGCCATCCAGCCAGTCAATCATATGAGTAATTTCATTGTTTCCACATGTGCTAACAGTTCACTATCCACTGTATCCAAGTTCAAAAGACAGTTCCTCGGGGTGTAGTAGATGTGAACAAGTCAGGAAGTTCTTTCCTCATGTATGTTTTCAGCCATCTTCACAGAGTCAAATGTGCGCTCACCATTCTTGGTTTCGATCCACAATGTCGCTGGGTAGCGCAGGCCGTATGCCAAGCCAGCCTGATGCAGAAGTCTCTTCAGCGGGAGGGGGTAAATCCATTCCTGTAGCCTTTGGTAATTTTCGTAATAATCAAAATTCTCCTCGAGTTTAGAGATGGTGTCTTCCAACTTCTTGTATTTTTGGTACACTTCCTCGCGGAGGTCCAGGATGGCAGCCAGGTGGTCTGGTCTTTTTCTAACTTTGTCACTCGTCCCTTTGTGACTTTCTGATCTTCGTGAAGTTTATTGACCAGTACATCAATTTTGCTGAGGCACTCAGAAAGTGTCTCTTGGATTTTTGTTATACCCTTGTCCATCTCCATTCTGAACCATGCTGGTGCTTCTTCCAAGCTAGCATCCGCCGAGGCCGAAGAAGGGCTGTCAGAGCGGGGCATTTTTCCATGCCTCGTCTGAGGCTTTGACATATTGGGCATCTTTTGCTTTGGCGATACAATAGATGTTTTAACTTTAACTCACTATTAAAGAACAGGTAAACCGTTTCAAAATGCCTTAAAATTGTTAGAAAGTTTGAGGACACTACGCAGATGCGTCTTGTTAGAGCTTTGCCATTGCCGAAGCCCATTTAAAGCATTTTGAAGATATAAGCCACCTGCATTTGTTTATTAGGCTACTGTGCCATCTGATAAGTAAAAATAGCCTACAGTACATACTGTAGTAAGCATGGGAAAGTGCCAAATTCCTTACATAAGGGAGAGCAGGCCATGTCCAGACTTTCTCGGTGACCTCAAGTACTCATTAACTCTATCTTTAATGCTTTTTCGGGTTGCATCAGTCATGGACAGAAACTTCTGAGACACAGCATTAATGATGAACACCCGGAGGTTCACTGGTAAGCCACATTTGCCTCGGGATCCATCCCAGTTGGTATTCTGTGCCCGCTCGTGGTATCTCTCTTCTGTCTTGGCAACCATGCGTTTTTTCGGTGCGGCCCGTTTTCCAACCCTTTGTCCACTGATCTCCACGGATGGCTGTCGGCATGGTTGTATGCTCTGCAAAAACACGTTCACACAATCACTTTTTTAAATTTTATTTAGCCTTTATTTAATTATCGATTTTATTACACAGTATGCCTACACATAGAAAGGCTATATCTTTTTTTTTTAAGAAAAAATGCACTGAAACCAAAATACCTTTTAGTTTTGGTGACCCTCTCAGTCAGTGGCGTAGCTTCAGCCGGTGCGGTCGCACCTGGATCTGCAGAGCCGCCGGCCGCCTATGTAATTTCAATACCGCCCCACCATGCCCAATTATTAATTGTTGACACGGGTCCATCATGTCTACGATTTGATGAGAAGATATTTCTTTAACATAGACTATATGATAAATTATCCCATTATGGTTTCATCAACAAAATGTTTTTTTAAGTCAGCATGATATTGTAGTGTATTTTTTACAATAAATCTAATTTAATTTGTTAAATAAATCATATTATTCAATAGTTTCAATACCATGTTAAGATAATGAAATGTATTCTGGGATTCATTGTGCAAATACTCTCCAAAGCGTTGTTGTTTCTGTCATCGTTTTAACCTGTTACGGATCCAATCCCGTGAACGGGATCGATTTTGACAACATCCGGTGAAATGCAGAGCGCCAAATTCAAATTACAAAAATACTAATTTCAAACATTCATGAAAATACAAATGCTGCACACCCTTCAAAAGCTTAGACTCTTGTTAACTTCTTAGGGAGCGGCAGGTTAGGTGACGGTTTTGGAGAGTCTGGCGTGCCCAAAGCAAAATGCCTGCCACTCAGGCTCAGAAAATAAGATATGCACATAATTAGTACTATTGGATAGGAAACACTCTGAGGTTTCTAAAAGTGTTAACATAATGTCTGGGAGTATAACAGAACTCATTTAGCAGGTGAAAACCAGAGTAGAATCTGAGTAAAATCAGAAATCAGTTTCTGGTGACCTATTGCTCTGTTTGACACACTCCCCATTAAATCCATTTGTAACCAGGACTGAGACTGCAGTACCTATGGCTTCCACTAGATGTCAACAGTGTATATACAAAGACTCAGAGAGATTGGAGTTAACAGAACGAATAGGTACAGGAAATGGTCAAGGTAGCTCAGATGTCAACAAGTTTTCTCGGCAGCGAGTCTGCGCACCCCACTTTATTTTACTCATATAAGGTATAGGTGACCATCCGAGTAAAACATTGTCGCTAATATTCATAAAAGGATAGCTAAGGATGCATTTTAACTGGTATTTCATTTGTTTAGGAAAAGTTTATAAGTATATTTGAATGCGTTCTCTTCACGTTTCAATGGGCGATTCGACGTTGGATTTTCTGAACATAACGCTCCAAACAAACGGAGATTTATGGATATAATAAATTACTTTTTTCTAACAAAAGAACCATTGGATGTCTTCGTTGGTCACTTGGGAAGCCCTCAGCAGAAGTTCTTCAAAAGGTAAGGGATTTGTTTTCGCTGTGAAATGTGTTTTGTGTGAACCGCGATGGTTTATGAATTTATGCTAATTGGATTTTGAATCTAGCGCCCCACCACTACGTAAGTATTTAATCTAACAGCATTGTCAGATTTCAAAAAGGCTTTTACGGCGAAGCAGAACATTTGATTGTCTGAGGACAGTACCCCCACTCAAAAACTCAATTAGCATAATAACATAACCAGCTGAGGTGTCAAAACCAGCTGAGGTGTCAAAAACTCAAAAATAGCATAAAATAAATAGATTACCTGATGATCTTCCTGTGATTGCATATCAAAGCGTCCAGGTTACACAATAAAAGGCCCTTTTGTTCGATAAGGTTACTCTTTATTTCCATATAGATCCGTTTGGTTGGCGCGTTTTGTTCAGTAATCCACCTGCCCAAAGGCTTTCATCCATGCAGACAAACGATATCCCAAAAGTATCCATAAATTTTGCCGAAAAAAGTCAAACAGCATTTGTAATCAATACTCAGATACCCTAAGATGAATATACACTATAATATTTCAGATGGAATATAACCTGCTGAATAGAAGAGAAAATAACTGAGCGCGCATTCCCTGTTACGCGCAGAATCCAAAACAGTACACTTGACGTGAACCCAGGAACTAGTGGTCTTACTCCCTTGATTTTCATGATTGAACGTTCCAACCTTTTTCTAAAGACTGTTGACATCTAGTGGAAGCCATAGGAACTGCAATCCAGGGTAAGGTGACCGGAAACATGACTGAATACAAACAGTGTAGCTATTCCCTCCGCAAGGCAATCAAACAAGCTAAGCGTCAGTATAGAGACAAAGTAGAGTCACAACGGCTCAGACACGAGAGGAATGTGGCAGGGTCTACAGTCAATCACGGACTACAAAAAGAAAACCAGCCCCGTCGCGGACCACGACGTCCTGCTCTCAGACAAACTAAACAACTTCTTTGCTCGCTTTGAGGACAATACAGTGCCACCAACACGGCCCGCTACCAAAACCTGCGGGCTCACCTTCACCGCAGCCAACGTGAGAAAAACATTCAAATGTGTTAACCCTCGCAAGGCTGCTGGCTCAGATGGCATCCCTGTCCGTGTCCTCAGTGCATGCGCAGACCAGCTGGCTGGTGTGTTTACGGACATATTCAATCAGTCTACTGTTCCCACATGCTTCAAGACGGCAACCATTGTTCCTGTTCCCAAGAAAGCTAAGGTAACTGAGCTAAATGACTATCGCCCCGTAGCACTCACTTCCGTCATCATGAAGTGCTTTGAGAGACTAGTCAAGGATCATATCACCTCCATCCTGCCAGACACCCTGGACCCACTCCAATTTGCTTACCGTCCCAATAGGTCCACAGACGACGCAATCGCAATCACACTGCATAATGCCCTAACCCATCTGGACTAGAGGAATACCTATGTAAGAATGCTGTGCATCGACTACAGCTCAGCATTTGACACCATAGTACCCTCCAAGCTCGTCATTAAGCTCGAGACCCTAGGTCTCGACCCAGCCCTGTGCAACTGGGACCTGGACTTCCTGACGGGCCGGCCCCAGGTGGTGAGGGTAGGAAACAACATCTCCAACCCGCTGATCCTCAACACTGGGGCCCCACAAGGGTGCGTTCTCAGCCCTCTCCTGTACTCCCTGTTTACCCATGACTGCGTGGCCAAGCACACATCCA
Organism: Brachymystax lenok tsinlingensis; assembly: GCA_030435695.1. Classification (NCBI taxonomy): domain Eukaryota; kingdom Metazoa; phylum Chordata; class Actinopteri; order Salmoniformes; family Salmonidae; genus Brachymystax; species Brachymystax lenok. The sequence continues at coordinate 19,362,616 of CM059797.1, read as the reverse complement.
ACTCAATCATCAAGTTTGCTGACGACACTACAGTGGTAGGCTTGATTACCAACAACGACGAGACGGCTTACAAGGAGGAGGTGAGGGCCCTCGGAGTGTGGTGTCAGGAAAATAACCTCTCACTCAACGTCAACAAAACAAAGGAGATGATCGTGGACTTCAGGAGAGGGAGCACCCCCCCCCTATCCACATCGACGGGACAGTAGTAGAGAAGGTGGAAAGTTTTAAGTTCCTCGGCGTACACATCACGGACAAACTGAAATGGTCCACCCACACAGACAGCGTGGTGAAGAAGGCGCAACAGTGCCTCTTCAACCTCAGGAGGCTGAAGAAATTTGGCTTGTCACCAAAAACACTCATAAACTTCTACAGATGCACAATCGAGAGCATCCTGTCGGGCTGTATCACCGCCTGGTACGGCAACTGCTCCGCCCACAACCGTAAGGCTCTCTAGAGGGTAGTGAGGACTGCACAACGCATCACCGGGGGTAAACTACCTGCCCTCAGGACACCTACACCACCCGATGTCACAGGAAGGCCAAAAAGATCATCAAGGACAACAACCACCCGAGCCACTGCCTGTTCACCCCGCTATAATCCTGAAGGCGAGGTCAGTACAGGTGCATCAAAGCTGGGACCGAGAGACTGAAAAACAGCTTCTATCTCAAGGCCATCAGACTGTTAAATAGCCATCACTAACATTGAGTGGCTGCTGCCAACATACTGACTTAAATCTCTAGCCACTTTAAATATTAGGAATTGGATGTAACAAATGTATCACTAGCCACTTTAAACAATTTTGTATATAATGTTTACATATCTGACATTACTCATATCAAATGTATACACTGTACTCTAAACCATCTACTGAATCTTGCCTATGCCAGTCGGCCATGGACTCAAATCTCAAGCCACTTTAATAATTATAATTGGATGAAATAAATGTATCACTAGCCACTTTAAACGATGCCATTTATATAATGTTTACATATCCTACATTACTCATCTCATATGTATATACTGTACTCCATACCATCTACTGCATCTTGCCTACGCCGGTCAGCCATCGTTCATCCATATATTTATATGTACATACTCATATTCATTCCTTTACTCTTGTGTGTATAAGGTAGTTGTTGTGAATTTGTTAGATTACTTATTAGATACTACTGCATGGTTGGAACTAGAAGCACAAGCATTTCGCTACACTCGCATTAACATCTGCTAACCATGTGTATGTGACAAATAAAATTTGATTTGATTTGATTAACTACTGTATCTCAGTCCTAAAATCCAAAATTAGCTGATTTATGTCTTAGCCGAGCAAGTGAAGTGTGACATTCAGGGAGAGATGCAGGAAGCACCATTTTTTTCTATTTTTATGGACACCACACCGGATGTATCCAAAATAGACCAGTTAAGCCAAGTTGATCACTATGAGAGTGATAAGGGAAGCAAATAATGTGTCCACAGATCTGACCATCACAGAGTCATTTTGGGGATTTCTGGAGACTGCTTACACATCAGCAGCTGAGCTTCAACATAAAATCCTGGACAGCAAAGAGGATAATGGGCTGGATATTTCAAAATGTCATGGGCAGGGGAATGATGGAGCTGCTAACATGAGCAGGGTCTATTCGGGTGTGCAGGCCAGAATATCAGAAAAAGAGCCGCTTGCTGTTTATGTGCATTGTGCAGCGCACAATCTTAACCTGGCTCTCAAAGACTCAAAGATGTGCCAGAGATTAAACAGTTTAATGATACTGTTGAACTGTTATACACCTTCTTCGGGTATAACATAAAGAGATGGTCAATGTTGAGTGGTACAGTTGAAGTCGGAAGTTTACAAACACTTTAGCCAAATACATTAAAACTCTGTTTTTCACAATTCCTAACTGACTTTTCACAAGTCAGTTAGAATCACCACTTTATTTTAAGAATGTGAAAAGTCAGAATAATAGTAAAGAGAATGATTTATTTCAGATTTTATTTCTTTCATCACATTCCCAGTGGGTGAGAAGTTTACATACACTCAATTAGTATTTGGTAGCATTGCCTTTAAATTGTTTAAAACTTGGGTCAAATATAACCATAAGATTCCCACCATAAGTTGGGTGAATTTTGGCCCATTCCTCGTGACAGGAGACTTATATTTCCCTCACTAACTTTAAACATCAGCTATCTGAGCAGCTAACCGATCACTGCAGCTGTACATAGCCCATCTGTAAATAGCCCATCCAATCTGCCTACCTCATCCCCATATTATTTTTATTTACTTGTCTGCTCTTTTGCACACCAGTATCTCTACTTGCACATCATCATCTGCTCATCTATCACTCCAGTGTTAATTTGCTAAATTGTAATAACTATAGCCTATTTATTGCCTTTTTTTTCTATTGTGTTATTGACTGTACGCTTGTTTATTCCATGTGTAACTGTGTTGTTGTTTGTGTCGCACTGCTTTGCTTTATCTTGGCCAGGTCGCAGTTGTAAGTGAGAACTTGTTCTCAACTAGCCTACCTGCTTAAATAAAGGTGAAATAAAAAAAAAATTAAATAAAAAAAAACAGAGCTGGTGTAACTGAGTCCAAAAAGTGTCCCTATGGGCAGTTGCAAACCGTAGTCTGGCTTTTTTTATGGTGGTTTTGGAGCAGTGGCTTCTTCCTTGCTGAGCGGCCTTTCAGGTTATGTCGATATAGGACTTGTTTTACTGTGGATATAGATACTTTTGTACCTGTGTCCTCCAGCAACTTCACAAGGTCCTTTCATGTTGTTCTGGGATTGATTTGCACTTTTCGCACCAAAGTACGTTCATCTCTAGGAGACAGAACGCGTCTCCTTCCTGAGCGGTATGACGGCTGCGTGGTCCCATGGTGTTTATACTTGCGTAATATTGTTTGTACAGATGAACGTGGTATCTCAGGCGTTTAGAAATTGCTCCCACGGATGAACCAGACTTGTTACAGCGATGCTAATTTTTATGACTCTGCCTGTAATGGTAGCCAGTACCGAGCGCTATTTTTCCAAACTGAAAATAATTGTAGCATACCCGAGGAGCAGCATGGGACAGGAGAGACGGTGTGGGATGGCCATTCTGTCCATTGAAAACACCAGGGCCAGAGCGCAAGGCCCGTCGAATGCCAATCAAATTAGTGGGTAAGCTTATATTTTTACAGGGCAGGCTACCCAGACAGTCTATATGAATCAAGCTTTATTGAGATTAATTTAAATTGCTTGTCAATCTACGACTATGCTTGATCTGTCTTTGGAAACCATGTTCTGGTGCACGGCCGCTGAGCCATTTCTGTTAAAAGTAAGACAATGCAGACAATGACCCAAAACACACTGCCGCCCTAGTTTGTATCGCAAATGAGGGCATAAACTGGGTCCAGACGCCAGCAGAGTAAGTAGACCTTCATGCAGTAAAATGAAGGTTAAATAAAAATAAATAAATAAAAGACCTACAACACCTATAGTAGGCCTACAGTATATCTAAAAAAAATGTATCTCTACATGTAGGTCTCCTGATTTAAACCCGATCAAACTTGTTTGGCATCAACTGAAAACATTAATCCGTAACTCTGCCAAGCCTACAAGCAAAGATGAACTGGTCAAGGTGATCAAGACGTTTTGGCTAGAGAAATTGACGATACTACAATGCAACAAATACATTGATCATCTCAGCAAGGTTTTACCCGTGGTTGTGGAGCTGGGTGGAAGTGCAACTAAAATGTAGTTTAAATAACCATATTTTTTCTATTTATTTTATTCACGGAAGCATAAAGATGTTGATGAAGAAATACTGTACTGCTTTTTTGAGTTAGAAATGTAACACTTTAGAGTACTTAAGCATCAAAAACATTGCAAGTAAGGGATGTTCACACCTACAGTAGCCAGGCTATAAAGAGACTATTGTCCTGCTAATCGGGCTACAAGTGTTTGAAAACCTGTTTTCAAAATGCCACCAGCTGTCCATCACTACTGTAAATAAAAACACAGCATCTTTTTTACATCTTGTTTAAATTCTTTATTGTAACCACAATGTCACAAATAATTTGTATCTACCTTTCCAATTACTTTTAGAGTTTTGGATTTACAAATGTGTGCTTTTCATGTCATTTTTCATAAAATCCAGTTCGGATTTAAGTATAACTTTTGACTGACGCCTTTAGTGAGAGGTCTAATGCTTTAATATTTAAAAGTATCTGCCCTCCGAATTCATGTTTAAGGGTCATTTTTCATGCCATTTTTGGTTACATTGTTTTAGTTTGAACATGCAGACTGGCACTAAGAACAGCGGGAATGTTTCCCTAGTCAGCGCCATTATTAGTGCAATGCCTCTTAAAGTGTTGCTCGTGCTACCCAGTGGGACGGGGGTCTCCCTCCCCCTTCCTCCTCCTCCCTTCCCCATGGGCTAGGTCCGTCTTCTGTGCCCCCTGCCCTCGTGCTTTGAACCTTGCGCGCCCAACGCTATTTCAGTGGATACAGCTGGAGAATTGCAAGGCAATCCCATTGTGCGCCACTCGGCAGCCATAACCAATATGACCAATATATATTGTCCTGCTAATAACAGGGTTAAAATATATCGGTGAGAATATCCAAGGGGCTTTTATATCATTTTAAATAATAATAATAGCTTTGTTTAATAAATAACCATATTTTGGAGATTATTTTGTTTTCAAATAACGTAAAATGAGCGAGAAAATAATTTAATAATTAATAATTGGATGTAATAAATGTATCACTAGTCACTTTAAACAATGACACTTTTTATCATGTTTAAAAAACCCTACATTACTCATCTCATATGTATATACTGTATTCTATACCATCTACTGCATCTTGCCTATGCCGCACGTCCATCGCTCATCCATATATTTATATGGACATATTCTTATTCATCCCTTTTCACTTGTTTGTATAAGGTAGTTGTTGTGAAATTGGTTACATGTTAGATATTACTGCACTGTCGGAACTAGAAGCACAAGCGTTTCGCTACACTTGCAGTAAATCAAATCAAATCTAATTTTATTTGTCACATACACATGGTTAGCAGATGTTAATGCGAGTGTAGCAAAATGCTTGTGCTTCTAGTTCCAACCATGCAGTAGTATCTAACAAGTAATCTAACAAATTCACAACAACTACCTTATACACACAAGAGTAAAGGAATTAATACGAGTATGTACATATAAATATATGGATGAGCAATGGCTGACCGGCATAGGCAAGATGCAGTAGATGGTATGGAGTACAGTATATACATATGAGATGAGTAATGTAGGATATGTAAACATGATATAAATGGCATCGTTTAAAGTGGCTAGTGATACATTTATTACATCCATTTTTTTATTATTAAAGTGGCTAGAGATTTGAGTCGATGGCCGAACGGCATAGGCAAGATTCAGTAGATGGTTTAGAGTACAGTGTATACATTTGATATGAGTAATGTCGGATATGTAAACATTATATACAAAACTGTTAAAACATCTGCTAACCATGTGTATGTGACCCTTTACAATTTTTTTCTGAGTTTAGTATTTTAAAGTGCACAACGCATTACCGGGGGCAAATTACCTGCCCTCGAGGACATGTACAGCCCCCGATGTCACAGTAAGGCCAAAAAAGATCATCAAGGACAACAACCACCCAAGCCACTCCCATTTCACCCTGCTATCATCCAGAAGGCGAGTTCAGTACAGGTGCATGGGACCGAGAGACTGAAAAACAGCTTTTATCTCAAGGCCATCAGACTGTTAAACAGACATCACTAACATAGAACGGCTGCTGCCAACATAGAGACTCAAATCTCTGGCAACTTAAATAAACAGACTTAATAAAGATATCACTAGTCACTTTAAATAACGACACTTTAATAATGTTTACATATCCTACATTACTCATCTCATATATATATATACAGTATTCTACACCATCTACTGCATCTTGCCTGTGCCGCACGCCATCGCTCATCCATATATTTATATGCACATATTCTTATTCTTCCCTTTACATTTGTGTGTATTTGTGTGTATAAGGTAGTTGTTGTGAATTTGTTAGATTACTTGTTAGATTTTAGAAGCACAAGCATTTCGCTACACTTGCATTATCAACGGCTAACCATGTGTATGTGACCAATACAATTTGTTTAGATTTTATTTGAAAAAGGACATTCTTGAACATTGTTACTAATTTGTAAAGAAAGCCAGTTTGTTACTTTGAATTATTTATTTCTGTTTTTTGAGGGAGAGAAACCAAAAACCTACAGTCATCTCATGGGTCGCCCAGTCGAGGACGGCACAGATATTGAACCAGCATCTGCAGCAACACAGCTTGCACTGTGATGCAGTGTCTTAGACTGTTACGCCACCCAGGCGCTGTACAAGGTGACCGATCGGGAGTAGGCTACAGTACTACGTAAAAGCTCAATTTAAAACAGGTGTATTGATTTATTAGCAAATTTCTTAAAAATAAAAAACAGAACTACCTTATTTACACCTAGCCCCTTTGCCCCTTTTCTATGAGACTCGAAATTGAGCTCCGGTGCATCCTGTTTCCATTGATCATCCTTGAGATGTCTCTACAACTTGATTGGAATCCACCTGTGGTAAGTTCAATTGATTGGACATGATTTGGAAGGGCACACACACCTGTCTATATAAGGTCCCACAGTTGACAGTGCATGTCAGAGCAAAAACCAAGCCATGAAGTCGAAGGAATTGTCCGTAGAGCTCTGAGACAGGATTGTGTCGAGGCACAGATCTGGGTAGCAAAAACAATCTGCACCAGGGAAGGTTTCTAAGAACACAGTGGCCTCCGTCATTCTTAAATGGAAGAAGTACAGAGAGATCCTTGATGTAAACCTGCCCAAGAGCACTCAGGACCTCAGGCTGGGGTATCCCTAAGCACACAGCCAAGACAACGCAGGAGTGGCTTTGGGACAAGTCTCTGAATGTCCTTGATTGGACCAGCCAGAGCCCAGACTTGAACCCAATCGCACATCTCTGGAGAAGCCTGAAAATAGATGTGCAGAGACACTCCCCTTCCAACCTGTCAGAGCTTGAGAGAAGAATGGGAGAAACTCACCAAATACAGGTGTACCAAGACTCGAGGCTGTAATTGCTGCCAAAGGTGCTTCAACAAAGTACTGATTAAAGGGTCTGAATACTTATGTAAATGTGATATTGTTTTTATTTTTTTATGTATACATTAGCAGAAATCTAAAAACCTGTTTTTGCTTTGTCATCATGGTGTATTATGTGTAGATTGATGTGGAAAAACAATTTTAATACATTTTAGAACAAGGCTGTAACATAACAAAATGTGGAAAAGGTCAAGGGGTTTGAATACTTTCCGAATGCACTGTTTATGAAAGGATGTGTGAGAGAGGATGAATATGTGTAGGAGGTTGGGAGAGAATGGGTGTGCGGATGCATAGGGTATATGTTGTATGTGAATGGACGAGTAAGTCAATGTATGGATGGGTGTAAATGTGTCTGAGAGGACTTCCGGTGGACCCACTCTCCCCAAGTATAGTCCCACCAGCGACTATACTTGAATTTAATTCACAAGGTATTACAAACTGACCACAGTGTTTCAGTGGCAGTCTTTCTCCAAGGTATTTACAACGATTGAATCCATACTTTTGGTACATTAGGAGAGGAGTTGGAGCTTAAAAGCCCTAAAAAGGCATAGCACCTCAAAGTACAAAGAAACGCTTTCTATGTTTGTTGTGTTCTCTGTTAAATGTTTTCTCAGCATAGATGTTCTATATATTTAATTTATACAATAACTATGTATTCATACTATGACTCTTCCATTTAGCTTTGCTTTTCCTTAGGATGCTTTTTAGTTGTTCAACTTTTTGTTTTCTTTTGTTTTTTTATCGTCTTATGTTTGTTGTGTAGGGCAGGGAGGTAGCCTAGCGATTAAGAGCGTTGGGCCAATGACCGAAAGTTTGCTGGTTCGAATCCCCGAGCCAATTAGGTGAAAAATTGCTTCTGTAAGTCGCTCTGAGAGTGTCTGCTAAATTACCCAAAATATTTTTGTTGTTTCTTCCCCCTGTAAAACACATTGTGTTGTATTCCATGTCTGAAATGTGCTGTATAAATAAAGCTTGATTGGATGTCCACCGCCCTTATTTGACATGTCTGCTGAAATGTTTCATCTGGTTCTTCAATGACAGATGGAACAGACGAGGTTAACTTTGATTCAATACAAGTAAAGGCCAACCAAATCCAACTTATTACATGGAATGTGCACTGGCTTCATGATGGCATAAAAAGGCATAAGGTTCTTGAACCTTTAAAAAGATTGTCAGATGTGGTTTTCCTGCAAGAGTTGCACTTCAAAAAAAGAGAAATGTAACATTTAAAAAGGAGCTTGGTTGGAGAGGCCTATGCTGCCACCTACTGTATTAACAGCAGAGGTGTAGGCATCCTGATAAATAAGAATAAACCCTTTTCCATTATTTTCCAGCAGACAGAACAAGAAGGATGTTTTCAAATGTTGAATTATACCTTACATGGTGATAATTGTACATCAGTGGAGGCTGGTGACTTGAAAAATTGAGGATGATGGGAGACCCACGGTATAGGCGCGGAACGCACCGAGACGTCAAAGTGTGTTTCAAAAATAAATAATAATTTTAACTTAAAGCATTTAATAAAGACATTTATAGTACAATATTATGGGGAATGGGCATGTGAAGGCAATTTACACCATTTTGGGAAGGAATCACAGCAGTGAATGAATGAGGGCATGAGTTGAGGTGTTCAGAGGCTTGACTTCAGTGCAGGATTTGACTGGGAAGACAAAAAACAATTACAGTTAGACAAAATACCTAAAAATGAGTTAGTCCAAGCAAGTAGTAAAATCATTAATGTGTAATAATGTGATTGTGTTTGTGTATGTGATTGACTCTACGTACAGTAATGATAGAAAATGGATAGGGTTACTCACTGTGCTTGGAGAGGAAACATTCAATGTGCAAGTGGCTTCAGTTCATGTCAGGAGTTGACAATGGTACAGTAGTGGAGTGGAGCTGTCATCACCTCTTAATCAGGGAACATGAGGGGACTTGGGTGTAAATCCAAATAGAAGATGCATTCCATTAAAGCTGTGCCATCATAGGTTTGAACAACAAGTTTCTCCATAAAGTTAAACACAGACGTCGCATCTCGCCCAAGAAACGTTCCTGAATAAAGCCTTGATCATACACATACCTGACAATAACTGACAACTGCAAGCAGACTGGTGGCACCATAGGTCCCAGAGTGGTGGGGCAATTCTTATCCCTTGGGGCCCAGAATGTTTCCTTATCGGTTAACTTAACCATGAAAACTCTGGACCCTATAAGGTATGACAGTGATTAATCTGTTGTAAAAAGGTAGCTATGATGGTACCAGTTTTTTCTAATCAGGTCACATGGTTTCAAAGAACTGGAAAAACTCCTGGCCCTGGGGGGGATGAAAACCCTGTCAAACTGCAGCAACCTTATAATTGTTCATATGAATTATATTTAGACTAAATTAGGAGTGGGATTTTCTCTACCCAGACACAAAGACAACAACTGATAGACAATAGAACTCACAGGGCTGAGCTTGCTTTATGCATGTTTGCATCATGCAGGCCTATGCAACTGTAGGCCTTATAGAAAATGAACTCAAATCTGTCATCACTATTATGTTGATTGATTAATTCCAGTTAATAATTTTGGATTGAAAAAATCTATAGAGACAAAGTAGAGTCACAATTCAACGGCTCAGACACAAGAGGAATGTGGCAGGGTCTACAGTCCATCACGGACTACAAAAAGAAAACCAGCCCTGTCGCGGACCATGACGTCCTGCTCCCAGACAAACTAAACAACTTCTTTGCTCGCTTTGAGGACAATACAGTGCCACCGACACGGCCCGCTACCAAAACCTGCGGGCTCACCTTCACCGCAGCCAATGTGAGAAAAACATTTAAATGTGTTAACCCTCGCAAGGCTGCCGGCCCAGATGGCATCCCTGGCCGTGTCCTCAGAGCATGCGCAGACCAGCTGGCTGGTGTGTTTACGGACATATTCAATCAGTCACTATCCCAGTCTGCTGTTCCCACATGCTTCAAGAGGGCCACCATTGTTCCTGTTCCCAAGAAAGCTAAGGTGACTGAGCTAAATGACTATCGCCCCGTAGCACTCACTTCCGTCATCATGAAGTGCTTTGAGAGATTAGTCAAGGATCATATCACCTCCACCCTGCCAGACACCCTGGACCCACTCCAATTTGCTTACCGTCCCAATAGGTCCACAGACGACGCAATCGCAATCACACTGCATACTGCCCTAACCCATCTGGACAAGAGGAATACTTATGTAAGAATGCTGTTCATCGACTACAGCTCAGCATTTAACACCATAGTTCCCTCCAAGCTCGTCATTAAGCTCGAGACCCTGGGTCTCGACCCAGCCCTGTGCAACTGGGTCCTGGACTTCCTGACGGGCCGGTCCCAGGTGGTGAGGGTAGGAAACAACATCTCCACCCCGCTGATCCTCAACACTGGGGCCCCACAAGGGTGCATTCTCAGCCCTCTCCTGTACTCCCTGTTTACCCATGACTGCATGGCCAAGCACGCATCCAACTCAATCATCAAGTTTGCTGACGACACTACAGTGGTAGGCTTGATTACCAACAACGACGAGACGGCCTACAGAGAGGAGGTGAGGGCCCTCGGAGTGTGGTGTCAGGAAAATAACCTCTCACTCAATGTCAGCAAAACAAAGGAGATGATCGTGGACTTCAGGAAACAGGAGAGGGAGCACCCCTATCCACATCGAGGGGACAGTAGTGGAGAAGGTGGAAAGTTTTAAGTTCCTCGGCGTACACATCACGGACAAACTGAATTGGTCCACCCACACAGACAGCGTGGTGAAGAAGGCGCACAGCGCCTCTTCAACCTCAGGAGGCTGAAGAAATTCGGCTTGTCACCAAAATCACTCACAAACTTTTACAGATGCACAATCGAGAGCATCCTGTCGGGCTGTATCACCGCCTGGTACGGCAACTGCTCCGCCCACAACCGTAAGGCTCTCCAGAGGGTAGTGAGGATTGCACAGCGCATCACCGGGGTAAACTACCTGCCCTCCAGGACACCTACACCACCCGATGTCACAGAAAGGCCAAAAGATCATCAAGGACAACAACCACCCGAGCCACTGCCTGTTCACCCCGCTATCATCCAGAAGGCGAGGTCAGTACAGGTGCATCAAAGCTGGGACCGAGAGACTAAAAACAGCTTCTACCTCAAGGCCATCAGACTGTTAAACAGCCATCAATAACATTGAGTGGCTGCTGCCAACATACTGACTTAAATCTCTAGCCACTTTAAACATAGGAATTGGATGTAACAAATGTATCACTAGCCACTTTAAACAATTTTGTATATAATGTTTACGTATCCGACATACTCATATCAAATGTATACACTGTACTCTAAACCATCTACTGTATCTTGCCTATGCCGCTTCGCCATCGACCCAAATCTCTAGCCACTTTAATAATTATAATTGGATGAAATAATGTATCACTAGCCACTTTAAACAATGCCATTTATATGTTTACATATCCTACATTACTCATCTCATATATATGTGTATATACTGTACTCCATACCATCTACTGCATCTTGCCTATGCCGGTCAGCCATCGCTCATCCATATATTTATATGTACATACTCGTATTCATTCCTTTACTCTTGTGTGTATAAGGTAGTTGTTGTGAATTTGTTAGATTACTTGTTAGATACTACTGCATGGTCGGAACTAGAAGCAAAAGCATTTCGCTACACTCGCATTAACATCTGCTAACCATGTGTATGTGACAAATAAAATTTGATTTGATTTGATCCAGGCAGCCTAGCCAGCCCAATATTTTATATAAACCAAATTTGATCACATTCACATTTTCTCCTGACACACAAATTGACAATATTTACATACATTGTATATAGATTTGTTTTTCTACTGTATTATTGACTGTATGTTTCGTTTACTCCATGTGTAACTCTCTGTTGTTGTATGTGTCGAACTGCTTTGCTTTATCTTGGCCAGGTCGCAGTTGTAAATGAGAACTTGTTCTCAACTTTGCCTGCCTGGTTAAATAAAGGTGAAATATATATTTTTTAAAATATATATAACATTATCAATTAGTTACCCTGGCCAAATGGACAGCGCACATATGCTGTATGCGTCTGCTCTTATTAGTAGCCTACAGTTTATCAGACTGAAAAATTGTCTCGTATTCATCCCATACTGTCACGATCTTCATTGACGGACCAAGGCGCAGCGTACCGGGTTGAGTTAAACATGTTTATTGTTACTCACTCAAAACAAAAACAATGAACGAAGATCAAATAGGTGTAGCACCAACAGCATATACACACAATAACAGCGTCAACCTCCCACAAGGAAAGGAGGAAAAAAATAGCTGCTTAAGTGTGGTTCCCAATCAGAGACAACGATAGACAGCTGTCCCTGATTGAGAGCCACACCCAGCCAAAACAAAGAAATACACAAACTATAACATAGAATGCCCACCCCAAATCACACCCTGACCAAACCAAAATGAGACATAAAAAGGCTCCAACAGGTCAGGGCGTGACAGTACCCAAAGGTGCGGACTCTGGCCGCAAAAACCTGACCCTATTGGGGAGGGTCTGGGTGGGCATCTATCAGCGGTGGCGGCTCTGGTGCGGGACGTAGACCCCGCACCACCTCTGGCTCCCCCGTTGCGGGCCCCGGACTGGGCACCCCCGTTGCGGGCCCCGGACTGGGCACCCCCGTTGCGGGCACCCTCGCTGCGGGCCCCGGACTGGGCACCCTCGCTGCGGGCCCCGGACTGGGGACCTCGCTGCGGCCCGGACTGGGGACCTCGCCGGGCTCTGGGGGCGCACAGGGGACCTGGTGCGTGGAGCAGGGACAGGACGTGCCGGGCTCTCGATGCGCACAAGGGACCTGGTGCGTGGAGCAGGGACAGGACGTGCCGGGCTCTGAAGGCGCACAGGGGACCTGGTGCGTGGAGCGGGGACAGGACGTGCCGGGCTCTCGATGCGCACAGGGGACCTGGTGCGTGGAGCAGGGACAGGACGTGCCGGGCTCTCGATGCGCACAGGGGGCCTGGTGCGTGGAGCAGGGACAGGCCTCGCCGGGCTCTGGAGGCGCACAGAGGGCCTGGTGCGTGGAGCAGGGACAGGCCTCGCCGGGCTCTGGAGGCACACAACGCGCACAGGAATCCTGGAGCGTGGGACAGTGCATGCTGGGCTCACCACACGCACAGGGATCCTGGAGCTTGGGACAGGGACAGTGCATGCTGGGCTCACAACACGCACAGGGATCCTGGAGCGTGGGACAGGGGCAGGATACACTGGGCCGTGAAGACGCACTGGAGGTCTCCGGCGTACAGCCTGCACAACCCGTCCTGGCTGAATGGATAAATCCACTCTGCACCTGCGCGGGCGCTGGCACAGGACGACCGGGCTGTGGAGACGCACCGAGACACAGTACGCAGAGCCGGCGCAGGATATCCTGGTCCGAGGAGGCGTACTGGAGGCCAAGAGCGCTGAGCCGCACACTCCTCCCAGGCTGAACACTCCTACTCACAAAAACTATGCGGGAAGCTGGCATGTCGCGCGACCGGGCTGTGAACACGCACTGGCAACACCGTGCGTTTCACCGCCTCACACGGTGCCCTACCAGTGCGCTGCTCCCTCTGGTAAGCACGGGGAGCTGGCCCAGGTCTCCAACCTGGCCCAGCCAAACTCCCCGTGTGCCCCCCCAAAACAATTTTGGGGCTGCCTCTCGGGCTTAAAGGCCAGCCGTGTTCCCGCATATTTTTGTCCGTAGAAGCGCCGCTCCTTCTTAGCTTCCTCCGGACGGCGGTATTTCCCCGCCTGCCTCCCAGGTCCCCTCCCGTCCAGGATCTCCTCCCATGTCCAGGGCTCTAGGTAGGCACGCTGCTTGGTCTCTTGGTGGTGGGAGGTTCTGTCACGATCTTCATTGACGGACCAAGGCGCTGCGTACCGGGTTGAGTTAAACATGCTTATTGTTACTCACTCAAAACAAAAACAATGACCGAAGATCAAATAGGTGTCGCACCAACAGCATATACACACAATAACAGCGTCAACCTCCCACAAGGAAAGGAGGGAAAAAATAGCTGCTTAAGTGTGGTTCCCAATCAGAGACAACGATAGACAGCTGTCCCTGATTGAGAGCCACACCCAGCCAAAACAAAGAAATACAAAAACTATAACATAGAATGCCCACCCCAAATCACACCCTGACCAAACCAAAATGAGACATAAAAAGGCTCCAACAGGTCAGGGCGTGACACATACAGCATGTCAGATCTCTAAAAATCCGCTGCGCCAACCTCTCTCTTTAATCTAACTTTTAATGAATGATGCGATGGAAGCTATCAAATCATTCTGAATTGATTTCGACATTCCAGAAAAGACAGTAGAAAGTTCCATATGTTCAGCAAGTAAAGCATTGTAATGTGCAATTACCGAACCAAAGCTCCTTGTAGTGGCACTTGTTTCCCTCTCGTCTTGTCCTCTAAAAGGCAATTATTACATGCCCAAAAATGCAGGGGTGTTGATAAGCCGCTTGAGAACATCCCTGTTGAATATGCAGGTTGAATACGCATACTTTTGTCATGATCGGCTTTTTCCCAGAAGCTTGAATCTGATGTGGGGATTTATATGGTCCCTACTTTTGTTTGGCTGTTTAGCTGTACGATCGATGTTCTTCAGGTCACTGTACCCCTCTTTCGCCCAAGGCTCAGACTGTCCAAAAAGCAGGCAAGGCCAGCAGTACAGGCTCCCCTTTTTGATATCAATTGGTATTGAACGCCCTCACCTTTTCATCCTTCTTCATGACACTGATCTCAGGTAGAGGTCGACCCTCGGTTTTAATTTACACCTATTCCATGTACCCCAGAGAATGAAAGGGGTTCTTCAACAAAAAGTCAACAAAATTTGCAGTAGTGTTGGCAATGAAAACTGCACACTCGAGCTGGTAGCTAGCTAGCTACTTGCTACTAATAAGCTGTAGACCACACTATTTACCAAGAGAGTTTTCATCTATATTTTTCGTAGCTGTCTATTTACCACCACAAACTGATGCTGGCACTAAGACGGCACTCAACAAGCTGTATAAGGCCATAAGCAAACAAGAAAATGCTCATCCAGAGGCGGCGCTCCTAGTGGCCGGGGACTTTAATGCAGGGAACTTGAAATCCGTTTTTTACCTCATGTTAAATGTGCAACCACCTCTACTCCACACTTAATTTGGCAAATCTGACCATAACTCTATCCTCCTGATTTCTGCTTACAAGCAAAAACTAAAGCAGGAAGTACCAGTGACTCACTCAATAAGGAAGTGGTCAGATGATGCAGATGCTAAGCTACAGGACAGTTTTGCTAGCACAGACTGGAATATGTTCCGGGATTCTTCTGATGGCATTGATGAGTACACCACATCAGTCACTGGCTTCATCAAAAAGTGCATTGATGACGTCATCCCCACAGTGACTGTATGTACGTACATACCCCAACCAGA
Organism: Brachymystax lenok tsinlingensis; assembly: GCA_030435695.1. Lineage (NCBI taxonomy): Eukaryota > Metazoa > Chordata > Actinopteri > Salmoniformes > Salmonidae > Brachymystax > Brachymystax lenok. The sequence continues at coordinate 19,347,009 of CM059797.1, read as the reverse complement.
AGCCATGGATTACAGGCAACATCCGCACTGAGCTACAGGGTAGAGCTGCCGCTTTCAAGGAGCGGGACTCTGACCCGGACGCTTATTAGAAATCCCGATATGCCCTCCGACGAACCATCAAACAGGAAAAGCGTCTGTACAGGACTAAGATTGAATCGTACTTCACCGGCTTCGACGCTCATCGGATGTGGCAGGGTTTGCAAACTATTACGGACTATAAAGGGAAGCACAGCCGCGAGCTGCCCAGTGACACGAGCCTACCAGACTAGCTAAATAACTTCTATGCTCACTTTGAGGCAAGCAACACTGAAGCATGCATGAGAGCATCAGCTGTTTCGGACGACTGTGTGATAACGCTCTTCTTAGCCGATGTGAGTAAGACCTTTAAACAGGTTAACATTCACAATGCCGCAGGGCCAGACCGATTACCAGGACGTGTACTCCGAGCATGAGCCTCCACTGTTGTACACCCTAAATCACGCATTTGGTAAGTTAGACAGACATAGCAATAAAAAAGGCACATTCAAGGAGCCTCCAAAGAGGGTGAAAAGTGTCATCTTTACAAATATTTTACAGGACACCAGGAGATTACTATTCCTAACTAGAAAAGGCTACTACTTTTTTTCTCAATGTAAGCAAAGGTATGCAAGAATTTGTATTTCTAAAAATGCACTAACAGTATACTGGGTAAAAAAAATCCACTATATAGTGATATCAGATCATTCTCCCGTATCATGCGTAATTACACTAACAGAAAATACACTTAGTGACAGAATATGGAGCACATCTTCAATAACCAAAATGTATTAAATACATAAATGAACAACCTTTACCATTTTAAATGTCATAGAGCAGAAATTCCCAAACTCGGTCCTGGGGCCCTCCCCGGGTGCACGTTTAGTTTTTCCCCCTAGCACTACACAGCTGATTCAAATAACCAACTCATCATCAAGCTATTATTTGAATCAGCTGTGTAGTGCTAGGGCAAAACTAAAACGGTAAAGGAGGTAAAGAAGAAAATACAATTTCTGAACATAAGCAGGAATAGGATATTTTACTTTTGAAGAGAGCCAACAACTGCAGGTTAAACTCAAATTAAGTGTAGTATTTAATTGCAAATAAACCTGGTAAACACCTCGCAGCCTTCACAAAACGAATACATGCCAAACCAGGTATACTTCTTATCCAAAAATGTTGATTTGAAATCTTTTGGACATCAGAGTAATCTTACAAAAAGCTTGCCGAAAGCCTCTACAACTGACAATCTCTTAGTTTTAATATTATTCAATCGGAACCAAGACCTAAAAAGAACAGATATTGGCACAAGATGGAGGGAGTGAACATAACTAACAAAATTACAGTTAACTAAAATGTACGCTTAATGCGGTATAAACTAATGTACAGAATTTATTATACAAGAGACAAAATAAAAGAAATCCACAGCAATGGCAGAGTCATGTGAGGTCATGTGGAATAGAGTATTGCAGGTGCTGGAGATGGAGTCTGGGCATGTGTGATGTTGTTGTTTGTGTGATGTTGTTGTTTGTTTGTGTGCGTCTGTCTTTTGTCTGTGTATGTTTATTGAGTAAAAAAATATATATAAAAAAAAAAATGATAGTTCACCTCTGTTTTTGTAAATCTTTTATCAATATATTCATCTGTATTTACCTCCAACAAATGAAACGCTAATTAGCTGCTAATGTGGATAATCATAAAGAACTACAAATGCCATGATGATCTGGGCGAGACTGCCGAATCGTAAGAATCTCTGGGTTAACTATCTAATGTTAGCTACTGTAAAAGTAGTAAGGGAAAGGGAAAGGGGGATACCTAGTCAGTTGTACAACTGAATGCATTCAACAGAACAGTGGTGGGAAAAGTACCACATTTTCATACTTGAGTAAAGGTAATGATACCTTAGTAGAAAATGACTCAAGTGAATGTCACCCATTAAAATACTACTTTAGTGAACGTTTTTAAGTATTTGTTTTTATTATACTTAAGTATCAAAAGTAAATGTAATTGCAAAAATATACTTAAGTATTAAAAGTAAAAGTATAAATGATTTCAAATTGCTCATACTTCACCGGCTCCAGCAGAAAAACTGACTGTTTTGGAGAGCCTGGCGTGCCCAAAGTAAAATGCCTCCCATTTAGGCCCAGAAAATGGGATATGCATATATTTAGTACCATTGGATAGGAAACACTCTGAACTTTCCAAAACTGTTAACCATTTGTCTGTGAGTCAATCAGAACGAATTTGGCAGGCAAAACCCTGAGGAATCTCTGTCCTGAAAAAAGTCATTTTGACACATTGCTCATTTTTGAGCCCTCCCTATCCAAAATGACCATATATAGGCATGTGAACTCTGTGCACGTCGCTTCCTTATGATGTCATCAACCACGAGACGGTGTTTTACTCCATCTTGGGGAATTTCGCCATTGATAAACAGCTTGGAACGAGAGACCACGTTATGAAAACTCTTCAGAGTGCGGCGTGCATGAGAAGGAGCGCTGTGCCTTATTTATCGTTTTTAGCGTTCAGTTTATATTCCGGCTGATTTATAATAGTACATATACGTAAAAGGGTTCCTAAGGATACATTTAAAACTATGTTTGATTGTTTTTGGACAAGTTTATAGGTAACATTTGAACGAGTTGGCGCCGCGTTTCAAAAGAGTAATGGAGGCTGTCGTTTGCATGAACCAAATGGAGGATTTATGGATAAAAGACGTTACTTTTTCTAACAAAAGAACCATGGATTGTCTTCAGTGGACACTTAGGAAGACCTCAGCAGAAGTTCTTCAACAGGTAATTACTTTGTTTTCGCTGTGAAATGTGTTATGTGTGTGCCATGATTGCTAATCGATACATGGCTATTGGAAAATATGTGAGGTGCTACCCTCAAACAAATGAATGTGCTGCTTTCGCCGTAAAGCCTTTTTGAAATCTGACAACGCTGTGATATTGCCTAGAAACAGAGCTTTTGATGAGTATGGAACACTTGTATATACCTGGATGTTTAATAATTCAATTTTCGGATTTTAAATCTGGCGCTACAGGTTTTAGCTGGTAGTGTCGGGATGATCCCGCTAGCGACCCACTGGTATTTGAGTCTTAAGCAAACCAGACGGCACCATTTTCATGGTTTTTAAATTTACGGATAGATATCTGCACGCTCCAACACATTATTTACAAACGAAGCATGTGTGTTTCGTGAGTCTGCCAGATCAGAGACAGTAGGGATGACCAGGGATGTTCTCTTGATAAGTGTGTGAATTGGACCATTTTCCAGTCCTGCTGAGTATTCAAAATATGATCAGCACTTTTGGGTGTCAGGGAAAATGTATGGAGTAAAAAGTACATTATTTACTTTAGGAATGTAGTGAAGTAAAAGTAAATGTTGTCAACAATATATAGTAAAGTACAGATACCCCAAAAAACGACTTAAGTAGGACTTTAAAGTAGTAGGTCTTTAAAGTGTTTTTACTTACAGTGAGGGAACTGACAAAGAAATGATCAGTCTAAAATTTTAATGGTAGGTTTATTTGAACAGTGAGAGACAGAATAACAACAAAAAAATCCAGAACAACGCAAGTGAAAAATGTTATAAATTGATTTGCATTTTAATGAGGGAAATAAGTATTTGACCCCTCTGCAAAACATGACTTAGTACTTGGTGGCAAAACCCTTGTTGGCAATCACAGAGGTCAGACGTTTCTTGTAGTTGGCCACCAGGTTTGCACACATCTCAGGAGGGATTTTGTCCCACTCCTCTTTGCAGATCTTCTCCAAGTCATTAAGGTTTCGAGGCTGACGTTTGGCAACTCGAACCTTCAGCTCCCTCCACAGATTTTCTATGGGATTAAGGTCTGGAGACTGGCTAGGCCAGTCCAGGACCTTAATGTGCTTCTTCTTGAGCCACTCCTTTGTTGCCTTGGCCGTGTGTTTTGGGTCATTGTCATGCTGGAATACCCATCCACGACCCATTTTCAATGCCCTGGCTGAGGGAAGGAGGTTCTCATCCAAGATTTGACGGTACATGGCCCCGTCCATCGTCCCTTTGATGTCCTGTCCCCTTAGCAGAAAAACACCCCCAAAGCATAATGTTTCCACCTCCATGTTTGACGGTGGGGATGGTGTTCTTGTGGTCATAGGCAGCATTCCTCCTCCTCCAAACACGGCGAGTTGAGTTGATGCCAAAGAGCTCCATTTTGGTCTCATCTGACCACAACACTTTCACCCAGTTGTCCTCTGAATCATTCAGATGTTCATTGGCAAACTTCAGATGGGCATGTATATGTGCTTTCTTGAGCAGGGGACCTTTGCGGGCGCTGCAGGATTTCAGTCCTTCACGGCGTAGTGTGTTACCAATTGTTTTCTTGGTGACTATGGTCCCAGCTGCCTTGAGATCATTGACAAGATCCTCCCGTGTAGTTCTGGGCTGATTCCTCACCGTTCTCATGATCATTGCAACTCCACGAGGTGAGATCTTGCATGGAGCCCCAGGCCGAGGGAGATTGACAGTTCTTTTGTGTTTCTTCCATTTGCTAACAATCGCACCAACTGTTGTCACCTTCTCACCAAGCTGCTTGGCGATATTCTTGTAGCCCATTCCAGCCTTGTGTAGGTCTACAATCTTGTCCCTGACATCCTTGGAGAGCTCTTTGGTCTTGGCCATGGTGGAGAGTTTGGAATATGATTGATTGATTGCTTCTGTGGACAGGTGTCTTTTATACAGATAACAAACTGAGATTAGGAGCACTCCCTTTAAGAGTGTGCTCCTAATCTCAGCTCGTTACCTGTATAAAAGACACCTGGGAGCCAGAAATCTTTCTGATTGAGAGGGGGTCAAATACTTATTTCCCTCATTAAAATTGTGGAGAAAAAGGGGTAAAACATTTTTGTTTTATAAAAAGAAGATTATTACTTCTCACAATGGTGCTTGCTTAGTAAAGTTAGATAAAAGCTGAATCAATGTCTCGCAAGATCACATAATGATTCATTTGCATTTTACAGAACCAAATATAAGAACATAGCATTGTAGGCCTATAATGTTACTGTTACACCAAAAACAATGTTTTTAATTAGATTTTAGGATGGTTAGGATTGTTTTTATCATGCACAAAGCTCTAATTCGCTCACAAAACAGTAATTCAAGAAGATCTAAATGCATATTCCCACAAAACTGATTGAGATCAAGCTGATTGGCATGGAGATGCAGTCTGGACGTTTCACAGGTAAAACGTGAAGAATTAGAATTCACGATTGACAGTAATGGCCTATTTTGAAATTAGGTAACCTATGACTAACTTGGTGTTTGAGGATATTACTTTTTTTACTGTGTGTGGGCATAGGCAGACATTGCAGTTGGAGGATGCATTTTCTATAATGATATGCTATTCAATTGGCTACATCTGTCGGTACAAACTTTGAAAAAATATATTGGGCTTATTCACCTAAAAAATATACATCAAATCAAAGTTTATTTGTCACGTGTGCCGAATACAACAGGTGGAGACCTTACCGTGAGATTCTTACTTACAGGCTCTAACCAACAGTGCAAAAAAGGTATTAGGTGAACAATAGGTAAGTAAAGAAATAAAAACAACTGTAAAAAAGAAAAAGACATTGAAAAACAACAGTAGCAAGGCTATAACAGTAGCGAGGCCTCTGGGGGTTAATTTATTTACTATAAAATGAGGAGAGACAAACTTATCACACAAGTCAGAGTTATACTTAAAATACATATTTAATAGTAAGAGGTTTGCAATAGCAACGGCTTGTCAACGATTCACCGTTTTCTGATGATCCGTTGAGAGCGGCGACACAAAGGCTACTGAGATATTTTATAGCAAAGATCCACCCCCTAGTCTACATAACAAACCACAGATGTTTGGAACAGGTCACAAGGTGAGAGTTTTTAAATGAGAAAGGAGCATCCCCCAGCCAGATAGCATTCGCTATAAATTATGTTCAGTTTGGCCCCTAAGACGAGGTTCAGATCTCGTTCCTGGTGCTTCATGGCACAGAAACACCAACTCATCCAATGGCATAAATCATTTGTCAACACCAGAGTCCGAAGGGATACAATCTAATAACAAGTATAACACATAAGCATATTATGCAGATAAGACATCTTAATTATCTATGTTACTCAACTAATTACTCGCCTTTGTCACTCATCTTCAGCCAGTTAGAGGGGGTTTGAGGTACACACACTGTTCCGTCCAATTATCTCTTCCATGCATTAAGATACCGTCTGATGTCACTTTTCATGATAACCTCGAAAGGACAGATCAGAACAACAGTTTAGTTCAGTTCATTAACTATATGATAAATTATTACTTTTACTAATTATTCTTAATACAAATGTCTAAACACACATCAAAGAGAATAACAACACTTTCTATTGAAACTATTCTTTCAAATTGGCTTATACTCCCCATCACACTGTCAACTTCATTGCAGAGCCACAGGATCAGAAAGTTAGACCTATAACCCATCGGGAACAGAACAGAACAAACAACACAACAATACACTCCTTCACATATAACTCCATACCCTCCTACACATCACTCAAGGTGTGTAAACTTCAATCCAAAACCTCAAAGGACTGTACCCTCCCCCATTTTTAACACATAATTCTCCACGAGAGTAATGTGTAAAAAAAAACACTACTACTTGTCAAAAAATAAAACAACATTTCAAATAACAAAATCAAATTAAAATCACTACTCTTAAGAACTCCATAAAGAAAAATTATTTTAACCATATGGTCATAGGGAAATGAACTTAAGGCAGCCTACCCTAAGTCAAAGGCAACACCCTCTCCTCCACTTTGGTCCAAATCACAAATATGTCTAAGAACAATAAACTTCATCATAATTATCAATATTACAAATTACCCTGAAACAGTATGACAAATGATGTTAAATTCATTATCCAAATGGCTTTCCCATGAGGGTGATCAAACCACAATGGAAAGTCATGACAGAGGTCAGAGGTCATACAAACCCTTCAAAGAAGTGTTTCTTACTATATTAGACAAATTAATGAAAAACAGTCAAACAGTACAGACATGTTGTATCCCAGGTTTCCGGTACATTCCTTTATCAAAAGAATTCACGTTTTTAATTAAAACTCAGAAAATAAAAACTTCAAATTCCATGTGTGTGCGTGCCCCTTTAAGATACCTTGGCACTAAGACAAAATGAAAACTCACTAAACCCAAAAGAAAAGAACACACAAATCAAACATAATATTTGAAACACCAACAAATAGTCATAACAAATGTGTTGTGTGTGGGTATTTGCAAACCTTAAGGTCAAAACAAACAAAAAATTGCCAGGCCTTATTTAATTTTGGTAGTTTACGGCCTCAATCGAACTCACTCTCCCCAAGATTATAGCCCCAGCAAACATTTCAAAGAGAGACAATGAAACCCCAATTTTCCCAGAAAAAAACACCAAACACTTCTTCAGCATTCATTATACTACACCGATTCAGCACCCCAAAAGTTTTAACTACAAACCAAACATGACAATAATGATAAGTCCACAGTACTCCCTCAAATCATTAATCATTAGTTTTAATCTTCCTCAATGGTTATATGTACTTAATTTAGCATGCGCTACCCTTAGATACAATTATCCTGGTATTGTAACTAGACCAATGTCCAACAAATATGTGATAGCTTTTTCTCCTTAAATTGTTCATGTTACCCCTCTAAATGTAAAAAAAATATTTCGCAAATGTCGTACATTTCTCAGCGTAAGGAATCAGTGATATTTAATCCCAGGCATTTTAATAACATTTTGTTTGACACGTGTTCTCCTATGTCTCCTTAAACATACATACTTTAGGTGACTTCCATCAGTCCCGGAAGAAAGAATCCTACTCAAAACACATCAGATAATACAATGTTTAATTAAGTGAAATCCACACCTAAAATAAACAATAAACAATAACCCCTTTCCAGTAATCTAATCATTTCAATTTGTTGCATAAAGGTAGTAAAAACAAACCTGTTGTTTAACAAATCTAAAACCTTAAAAAAGTAGCTGCTCTCTCATCAGCGTAATAGTCAAAACCTTATTTTTCCACTCATAGCTACAATGTTGGCATGCCCCAAAGGTCAATAATGTTCAGTTTGTACATTAATGATCTTCCTTCTGTCTGTACAGGGTCAGAAGATCCAATGTATGCAGATGATACAGTGATATATGCATGCAAAGAACAAACAACAAGCTACACAATACCTCACTACTGTAATGGTCCAGGTGACAAAGTTGCTCAGGGACTCATGTTTGCATCTCAATAAAAAAACAACACAGTCTGCATGTTCCTCACAAAGAGGACAACTTATGCCACTGAGCCCGATGTCTATGTGTCAGGGGAAAAGCTCCAGGTGGTATCTGATTTTAAGTATTTCGGCATCATACTTGATTCCAACCTCTCTTTTAAAGAGCAAATGAAAAAGGTAACTCAAATAACCAAATTCAACCTAGCTAATTTCCAACACATACGAAATTATTTGACTACAGAAGTAACAAAACTGTACTTCAAATCTATGATACTCCCCCACTTAATATACCACTTGACTAGTTGGGCCCAAGCTTGCTCTACAACATTAAAACCCATTCAGTCTGTCTGCAAACAGGCTCTCAAAGTGCTTGATAGGAAGCCCAAAAGCTATCATCACTGTTAAATTCTCAGAAAGCATGAGCTCCTGAGTTGGAAAAATCTTGTGCAATACACCTGTGCATGTCTTGTTTTCAAGATTCTAAATGGCCAGGCTCCCCCTCCACTCAGTACTTTTGTTAAACAGAAAACCCAAACCTTATGGCAGCAGATCCACAAGATCTGCCATGAGAGGTGATTGTATAGATCCCTTAAGGAAAAGCACCTTTAGTCAACCTGCTTACTCTGTGAGAGCTTCCCATGTCTGGAATACCCTGCCATTAGACACACACAACTGTGATTTATGTTCACTGTCCCTGTAAAAATAAAAAAAATAAATCAAACTCAAACTGCAATCCACTTTAGTGACCTGACATTGTTCCACGTAATGGAAACAGATTATAATGTTAGAATACATTAACGTCCTGCTCAAATTCACTGGTGTTACCTAAACATTTAAACCAAGCAACAATAATCAGAAACTATCACAAAACGTTTCCGATTCAACTATTCACACCAGAATCCCTTACAGCCCAATATAGCCCAGCGAGCACAACCAACTCTCCTATTCTTACCAGTAGGCAAAAATAAACCCATACTCAAACAACGTTCTGGCTTACCTCTATCGTAAGATTAAAACAAACTTTTCAACTTTCCCTACTCTTTCGGCTTCACGCTTATGAAATGTCCAAGACTTTAAAAATAACATGTAATGCGCCAAATTTATAAAATACATCAGTCAATCCATAAGAATAAAAACACATTTCAGTGGGCACAACTCTATCGCAATTACCTATCTGCTATTATTAGAATTCCTTAGATTTAGGTAACTGTCTCTTCTTTGATTCATTTATATTGAAGGAATTTGTATTTCAATTTGAACTAAGCAAGGTATTAAAACATTCAGTTTATATCTTAAACAAACACTAGCGGCCGTATCTTTCCATACTTGAATTATAATCAGAAACACAGATTTTAGTCAATACCATATACCCAATGCTTTTGGAATGACGAAGAAACCCCTCAAATTACCCAATTTAAAATTGCCTGTAGTCGTAAAATCAGCACATACTAACAACACAATTCCCAGAAAATAGCCCTAATTAAAGATCCAAGCGTTTCTCCGGCGATGATTCTCACATGCCAAATGAATAGATTAACAATCAAAGAGTTAAATCGACATTCATTGCCACTGAAACCAATCTTGCGCTTTTTAAATAAAAGTAGAATATGTTTTCTCATGCAACGTATTTCAATTTACTACATCATATTAATCACGCAATGATAATTAGTTTGATGGATACCCCAGGCTTTGTACGACGTTATAAATTGCATTGAGATTCTAACGTATTATCGCTCTAACTTGATGAAAAAGGTTTATTCAATAAATCCAGCTACTCTTCTCATACGGGGAAGAAAAAATAAAACACATTTTCAGGCCTTAAGGGCAGTTTTATTTCAAGTGTAGTATCCAGACGTAGAAAATCCAATAAGCGTTTTATAGTTACATCGCTAGGGTAAATTAACCAAAAGTGGACACACTCCAATCAGTTTCTAGAGCACAATTGCCAAGACTTTGTAGACAGTTGAATAATGCTTAAACCTCATCTTTATCAAATTATCCATTAAAGATACCAACTCAAAACCTACATACGTCTACGAATGGGTGGTTTAAATTGTATCTAATTATATTCCCAGTATTACTTTATAAAATCTTTAGTAATCGATTATACACACATACAATTTTACATATTTTCATATTTTCACAGAATCCATATAAAACGTAAGAATATATATTTTTTTACTCACGACAACCATTCCATTTGCTTTTTCAAGGACTCTCCATAGCTACGAAGCAGCTCTCCAAACATACTCCCAGCAGAAAAAAAGTTAACTTTTGTTTCCCGGACAATGACCATGGGATCCTCAACGGTTCTCTAACCTCCCAGGCCTACCACTGTTGTGTTGTCTGTAAACTTAATGATGGTGTTGGAGTCGTGCCTGGCCATGCAGTCGTGGGTGAACAGGGAGTACAGGAGGGGACTGAGCACGCACCCTTGGGGGGCTCCAGTGTTGAGGATCAGCGTGGCAGACGTGTTGCTACCTACCCTCACCACCTGGGGGCGGCCCGTCAGGAAGTCCAGGATCCAGTTGCAGAGGGAGGTGTTTAGTCCCAGGATCCTTAGCTAAGTGATGAGCTTTGAGGGTACTATGGTGTTGAACGCTGAGCTGTAGTAGTCAATGAATAGCATTCTCACATAGGTGTTCCTTTTGTCCAGGTGGGAAAGGGCAGTGTGGAGTTCAATAGAGATTGCATCATCTGTGGATCTTTTTGGGCGTATGCAAATTGGAGTGGGTCTAGGGTTTCTGGGATAATGGTGTTGATGTGAGCCATTATCAGCCTTTCAAAGCACTTCATGGCTACGGACGTGAGTGCTACAGGTCTGTAGTCACTTAGGCAGTTTGCCTTCGTGTTCTTGGGCACAGGGACTATGGTGGTCTGCTTGAAACATGTTGGTATTACAGACTCAATCAAGGACATGTTGAAAATGTCAGTGAAGACACCTGCCAGTTGGTCAGCACATGCCCGGAGCACACGTCCTGGTAATCCGTCTGGCCCCGCAGCCTTGTGAATGTTGACCTGTTTAAAGGTCTTACTCACGTTGGCTACGGAGAGCGTGATCACATAGTCTCCCGGAATAGCTGATGCTCTCATGCATGCCTCAGTGTTGCTTGCCTCAAAGCGAGCATAGAAGTGATTTAGCTAATCTGGTAGGCTCGTGTCACTGGGCAGCTCGCGGCTGTGCTTCCCTTTGTAGTCTGTAATAGTTTGCAAGCCCTGCCACATAAGACGAGCGTCGGAGCCGGTGTAGTATGGTTCAATCTTAGCCCTTATAAGCTTCCGGGTTAGAGTCCCGCACCTTGGTCATGACCACTGATCATCTGGTTGTACATTGTTCTCTCACCTCCAGAGGTTTTTGTGGTTGACAGCATGCAACTCTCTGTTTTGTTTTAATTCCAAATGGATGGAGTTGAGACTGAGAGTTGATACTAGTGGCTTTCTCCCTGGCAGGCAGCTACCACCCAATCGGCTTCTTGCCTACCTGCCTGGCTAATCTGATTTCAGCAAGGCTATTCACTCCTCCACTCTACTGAAGATGAATTACGTGTCTTGACACACAACCCTGTTCCTGGAGAGTTACCCTCCTGTAGGTTTCTGCTCCAACCCCTGTTGTAACTAACCTGATTCAGTTTATCAACCAGCTAATTATTAGAATCAGCTAAACTAGATTAGGGTTGGAGTTAAAACCTACAGGACGGTAGCTCTCCAGGAACAGGGTTGGAGAGCTCTGGCTTACACATTGTCAGTGTGGGGAGGCAAGGGCAACAGCATTACAGTGAAACCTTTCACTGTGGTCTTTCATTAGATTGAAGTGTCAGTGATGGGACTGTTGTGAGAATGAGAATAGCAGGCTTTGGGTGGAGTGAAAGGTTCATATTTCCACAGACGAGAGCGTTTAATGATTGAAGGCAGTGATAACATCCCAAGACTTTGAAAGTGTTAGATCTACTCGAGTAATAAGATAGGACTGTAGGACTAACCATATTTTAATTGAGAGAATAGTTTATTCCTTTGATGTGTAGAATCAAAGATATTAAACTTCTCCAGTCTGACAATGTTATATTGACTTTGCATAAGTCATTAGCCTCAATCTCATTTTATACATATTTTCTATATATATTTTTTCTTATATTTTTTCCTATATGTGACAGCTAAGTATAACAACAGCACTGTTTTTCCTCTGCCATAGTAATAGCATACGTAAAATAGTCTGTTACTCTGTTCTCCCCTTTATTGTTATCCATCTCTCCATGTCTAAGTTGATGTATAATATTGTTAGTTAATGGCCCCCATTATAATGCATTGCATTTCATTGCTCTTATTGACTGACCAAAGGTAATCTGCTATTTTTATACTTTAGAACCGGGAATCCCCATCAGAAGCTAGCCAGCTAACTAGCTACCAGTTAGCCACTGCTAGCGGTCTTCACCGTTAACTCGGACACCAGCCAGCCTCAGCTCGGTCAATACCTGCCAGTCTGCACAGCGCGGTATCATTTTGTTACCAGATCTCCGGATTCCTGACGCAATCTCTGAACCTTTACACAGGATCATCGCAGCTAGCTAGCTGCAATCCGAGTGGCAACTCCTGGATAACGTCTCTGTTCCGAAGCACCAGTTAGCCTTGAGCTAGCCTCGAGCTAGGCACATCTCCCGGCTAGCCGAAGAGGTCCACCAGCAAATTCTTGGGCTACAATACCTCTTTTGTCAATTGGCCTGGACCCTTTACTGCCGACACGAAGCCCCGCTGATCCATCAAAATTGGTCTGCCGACGAAATCGTCCGAGGTGGTTTCAACAGGCTCTTCTCTTGCGACTTCACCAAAGGCCCATCTGCTGACCCCGGCCCGCTTGCTGTTTGAATCACCGTGTCTCCAGCTCACCTAGTGTAGTAGCGACAACTGAATCTGCTCCCTGACTCACCAATTGCTACTCATTGGACCCTAATTTATTTATTTCACCTTTATTTAACGAGGTAGGCAAGTTGAGAACAAGTTCTAATTTACAATTGCGACCTGGCCAAGATAAAGCAAAGCAGTTCGACACAACAACACAGAGTTACACATGGAGTAAAAACAAACATACAGTCAATAAATATATATACAATGTGTGCAAATGAGGTAAGATACGGAAGGTAAGGCAATAAATAGGCCATGGTGGCAAAGTAATTACAATATAGCAATTAAAGACTGGAATGGTAGATGTGCAGTAGATGAATGTGCAAAGTAGAAAAACTGGGGTGCAAATGAGCAAGATAAATAAATAAATACAGTAGGGTATGAGTTAGTTGGTTGGGCTATTTACAGATGGGCTATATACAGGTGCAGGGGTCTGTGAGCTGCTCTGACAGGTGGTGCTTAAAGCTGGTGAGGGAGATAAGTGTCTCCAGTTTCAGAGATTTTTGTAGTTCCAGTCAATGGCAGCAGAGAACTGGAAGGAAAGTCGGCCAAAAGAGGAATTGGCTTTGGGGGTGACCAGTGAGCTATACCTGCCTGAGCACGTGCTACGGGTGGGTGCTGCTATGGTGACCAGTGAGCTGAGATAAGGCGGGGCTTTACCTAGCATGGACTTGTAGATGATCTGGAGCCAGTGGGTTTGGCGACGAATATGAAGCGAGGGCCAGCCAACGAGAGTGTACAGGTCGCAGTGGTGGGCATTATATGGGGCTTTGGTGACAAAACGGATGGCAATGTGCTACGGGTGCGTGCTACGGGTGGGTGATGCCAGGATCTCAGCGATCACTGCCTCATTGCCTGCGTCAGTAATGGGTCCGCGGTCAAACTTCCACCCTTCATCACTGTCAAACGCTCCCTAAAACACTTCAGCGAGCAGGCCTTTCTAATAGACCTGGCCCTGGTATCCTGGAAGGATATTGACCTCATCCCGTCAGTAGAGGATGCCTAGTTGCTCTTTAAAAGTGCTTTCCTCACCATCTTAAATAAGCATACCCCATTCAAAAAAATGTAGAACTAAGAACAGATATAGCCATTAGCATCGAACAGCCCCTGCGATATGCAACTTTTCAGGGAAGTCAGGAACCAATCAGTTTTCTCAGCTCCAATACTTATTCTCCTTGTGAGAGGGAGTAGGGTGGTATCCCTCTGTTTTATTGAGAGATTGATTCCATCAATTGGAGAGAGGACAGATGAAGAGAGCAGATGAGTGAATTGGAAGATGCAGTACCAGACTTTTTCTTCCCTCAGAGCTCCTTTTTACTGAAATAGTTACTTGTGGCGCAATGTGGCTTCAAAAAGCCACCCCAGCTAGCATTCACAAATAGCTAATTTAAAGGGGAATTTTAAATGGAAATGGATAAATATTTCACCTCAGAATTGATTCATGCTGCCACTGTAGACATTTTCATCTTCCACTGAGTTGCTTATGCAAAGAGGAGCGGTGACGTTACTGCCTTCTTGATCTGCGGCATCCTCTCCTCTCCTCTGTGCATCAGAAATAATGGGCCCCATGTGGACAGTACTGCTGCCATTTTAAAGTTATTGCTGCTCAGCTTGCCAATGTAATGTTCTCGTTGAAAGAAGTAGTGTGAATTGATGGGGCTGAAAAGACAAACAGGATGATGAATGGATGGAATTATTATTGATTCTGAGAAACCTACCGGTGATGTTTGTTGGCTTCCTGCAGTCGAGAGGAGTGACAGTTTTCCATGATAATAGGCAAAGGAAGGTAATTTGAAGGTGACATTTTTCAAATCAATTCTGAGTCTCAGTGTGGTTCGGTCTTCTGCCATAGATTCCGACTAATCTTGATGTCATTTGAAATTCCATTTTCCGAAAATAAAATTATTTCCCAATCCACCACAGTACAGAATTGATGTCATTGTTATGGCATGTGGAACGTTTGCTTCTTATCTGAGGGGAACATCCTCTGATTGTCCAGGAGATATCACATAAATATGTTTGCATATTGTCACTCTTCACCTGTCAACAAATGGAGCCATTTAATTTTGACTCCATCCAACCAATGTGGAGGCATTTCTTTACGCTCCGACTGCAAGTCTTCCAGGTAAAGGATGGCAAAAATCTATTTTCATTAAAGTAGCATGACAGGCCCTGCAGACATGCTACATTTGCGTGTCAACATTGGACCAATCAATGGAGAGAGAGAGATCTGCTCTGCTCAGGATGTTTGTCACTTCTCTGACAGGAGGCAGTGACGTGCCGCGAGCAGACCCCAGTGCAAGGGGTTAATGTTCCTTATGATGATGTATTGGGACATTTTCGACACCTGGGGTTCATCTCAATAGTCTAAGGAGAAATCCTCTTCTTACTTCTTTCCCTCCATTTGCACTGATACAGAAACGTACAGCTGAAAGAAAATGTACAGTAGAAACCATAGACACCATATGCTTTCTCTAACCGTACTTTTTCAGATCATTGAAGGAGACTGAGACAAGGAGCGGAGGTCACTTAACATTTTGTCCCCCTGTACACCCCTGGATGCTCTGTGCTGATCTGTTTGAGCAGTGGGTTATAAAAGAGGGCCCATTCACTGCCTCACCTCTCACCTAGGAGCTTCTGAAAACATGGAGATCCACAGACACAGGATAGACTTGTCAGTACACACTGCACTGGAGAGGTGGGCAGACTTTTAAAGTACACTGGCTCCACTGCACTTAGAAAGACACCTGGCGAGAGTAAACATCGGACGGATGCCACAGTGGTGAATGATGGGTCTAACGTTTAGCAGAGAGCAGAAAGTAGGGTTGAGAAAAGGATAGGTGGTAGAATGAAGGGATCAACAACATATATATTCAATGTATGTGATGCTATTGCAATTCAACTGAATCAGTTATCTGTAATAAGTGTGAAATATACTACATTTCAGACAACAACAGGTGGAGGCTCTCGGTATTAAAGTACAGATGGTAAAGTGGCTTGTTGTTCTAACTATTATTCATAATCTACAACTGTTCTTACTCCACTCACCCAAAGCATGTACATTATTTATTTCTACTGACTGCACTAAGAAAAACAAACCACTCCGTTTTCCCGTTCCCCCTCCAATTCCGAGAGATGTACGTGAGAGCAAGGAGCTCCTAAATTTAGCCCCAAACAGCAATCACATACATCCTCATTTTCCTCCAACCCAGGGACGCTGCTCTCCGCATTTATCTGGAACTCTACACAGTACTATGATGCCATTGAAGGACTTTGTAACCAAGGCAACAAACGACAGGCACATAGAATGGTCAGATTAACTGGTGAAGTGTGTAGAGGAAGCATTTTTTATTTTCATTTAAGCCGGTATGGCTTATTGGTTTTAACTGTGACTATTCACTCCAAAGTAGACACAGGTCTTACTGCCTGCAGCACTCATTTTGTCAGCATGGTATCAACATGTTGAAGTGTAAAAGCACTATGGAAGTTCCCCTATAACCAAAAAAGGGGTGATTTATAATAGATTGTTTTGTGAATTTTTGTATTTATTTTACCTTTATTTAACTAAGCAAGTCAGTTTGAGCATATACTAATGGACAATTGGAGGAGAGATGCTGATCAGAAGAGGAGCTGATGGGGGTTGATGGATGGGGGTGGATGGATGGGGATGGATGGCCTCCATTAACGGCAGGCAGGATTCACACTTCAGTCATCTCACCACCACGTCCTACCTCCCTGACCCCTGTCACAGGGAGCCACTTCTCTCTGCCTCAACTGCCTGTTCCCTGTGTGTTACTTGAGCTTCTCGCTGCTCTGCACTGAGCAGCATCTACAGTACCCAGAGATGATTCTGTGTATCCGTTCCTCTCGACTGTAAGGAAAACAAAAGATATATTTTTAGATTCAGACTGCTACAGTAGACTGAGGAAGTGCCTCGGAGGTGAGCTTTGTCATCCACGTGGGAGTAATAAAGCATAGTTTCAGCTTTGCGGTGGACAGTAGTTTCTGCAGTGCAGTGCCAGTGTGGCTGCTCTCCCAGCAAGTATGATGCCTCAGAAAACTGACCCATGGGCTTTCAGTTCTCTGGCCCCAATACTCTCAGCTCACATTTGTAATGGGCCCTCTTTTCTGCTGTAATTTGAAATGAGCCTGACTCCCATTTTTTTTAAACCTGCTAATCTATTTCCCCTGCCTTGCCAGTTGTGGTCTACTTCAAGTTACAGTGTGAACATACTGAATGTTTGTGAAATAGTGGATTTTTGTCTGCAGTGTGGATTTGCATCACTATGATAGGATCATGCCCTCTGACATGGCCTATAAAGACTAATTTAGTCTTCACTGCTCTAAACTACTGTCACCCAGGGGAGGACAGGAGGACAGGCTATCCACAACTTTCAAGTGAAACATTAAAGTCTGAGCTTTTGATGCAGGGACGAAGACCCACTACAGCAACCATCCTAGTGTAGAGTGCACAATAAACTGAGGGGGAGAAAAAAGGCAGCAGGGAGCGGCTGTTGGTTGGACCCTGATGCATATCTCTTGGGACAGAACAAATGTGATCACACTGTGTGTGAAAGACACGCATCAGTGCCCATAATTATTTAAATGTTGGTTTGTGTGCCAAACACAATGACGTGCTGTGTGTGTGTGTGTCACTAAGTGTATTAGTCAGGAAGTGCGCCCAGCATGGGGACAGGGTTTGGTTGGCTCTGAATGGGAGCAGGTGGGCAGGGGGCAGGTGGTGACATGATTCCTCTTGGACGCTGGGCCATAGGCAGAGCCGCTCTCAACCCTTCTTTGTGTCTTTCCCCTGGCACTGGGTTCAATATATACCAGTGGAGACTCCAAGTGGTCTTACTCCCTTGATTTTCATGATTGAAGCTTCAAACCTTTTTCTAAAGATTGTTGACATCTAGTGGAAGCCATAGGAACTGCAATCTGGGGGTTAAACTATGAGGCTTTGAATAGCTGGCCTATTGAAAACTGTGTGACATGACTGATTCAGACATCCCGGATGGATTTTTCTCGGGTTTATGCCTGCCATATCAGTTCTGTTATACTCACAGACATTATGGTAACAGTTTTAGAAACTTCAGAGTGTTTTCTATCCAAAGCTACTAATTACATGCATATCCTAGCTTCTGGGCCTGAGTAACAGGCAGTTTACTTTGGGCACGTTTTTCATCCGAACTTCAAAATACTGCCCCCTAGCCCTAAGAAGATAACTGCTAAACTGCTTGTTGTACATAGTACTGTGTGATTGTACACATGGATTGGATTGTGGGTTTGCGTTAGTTCTAGCTATGTTGACTATGACTTGAGCTAATGTGGTGACAATGATGTAGGCTGTTTAGCGCTTATGGTATGAAGGTTTGGCTTGAAGAGTTTTTTTTGCTTGGTCATAGACAGCTGTAGTGTTGTGCGCTGAAGTCCACAAGCGAAGGGAAAAGGTGAAAGGAGGAGAGCACTTAGATGCAATAAAGAATTACAATGAGCAAAGTGATGATGCTGTATGTGGCTGCTATTAAAGTGAACTGTGTGATTAGGGGTGTATGGATTCCACCGATTCTGTTGCAAAACATTTCTTAAACGGAGATGAACCTACCGGAATTTGTCCAACAGAAACTCTTGACTAATGATTACACCCCAGATCAGCTAGATGCAGGCAAGAGTGTGCAAGGCAGAATTGAATGTGTCACTTTCTTTCACCTTGATTACTGCAATTTTGTCTCTCGACCTACGTTAGAAATGTTCATTTGCAGGCTAGGTTGTAGCAACCTCATGATGGGTATAGAGCACATTCGAGTATCATGTAGTAGCCTAAACCTATCAATGTTACATTGAACTGGGAGAATGGAATATGAATGACAGTCATCCAGTATACTGTTACAGAAATAAGGCCATGCTCCTAAAATGTTTTGGGGCCTCCCCTAATCTTAAACGGCATCGACCGCCACTGACATATATGCCATCCACCATCCCTTGCTAAAACTCACGTGTTTTTCAGGTATACATACTAAGTGATGTGCTCGTACAATGCACCATACTGTATGTTGATTATTATGGTTCAGGCCATGATGTACGCACACTCTTAGAAAAAAGGGCTCCAAAAAGGTTCTCCATCATTCCCCATAGGAGAACCCTTACATGGAACGCAAAATAGTTTTGCCTGGAACCAAAAGGGTTCTACCTGGAACCAAAAGGATTCTTCAAAGCATTCTCCAATGGGGCAGCTGAATAACCCTTTTAAGTTATAGACAGCTCCTTTTTTAAAGAGTGTATCATTAGCCTACACTATAGTTCTGTAGTACAATAACATTGCCTCATGTTTTAATGATTGTATCTGGTTTTATAGACCCTTTGGATTGTCCCTGCCTATGTGCAATGCTTTATGTGCCTTTGTCAGCCAATACAGATTTAAGAGGGACAAAGATGAATGTAATTGGAATCTTGGAATGTGTCATAAAGGCCATATTAACCTGTTGGCTGCTGGCACAACACACGCCACCTGAAATCATCAGGGGAGGAACATTTTTAAAAGCCCTGGATGGAAATTTAAGCCTTTTTGCGTTGTTAGAATTTGGCAATGAGCCACGAAGCTGTTCCAAATCCAACTAACACGTCTCCACCAGTTCATAAATTGATCATTTACACATAGCTTGACTATTTAAAGAGATACTATGGTACTTTTGTTTACTTTTTAGCCAATAGTTCTGAAAGTAGGGCTCATGAGCCAAAGTGGTCCCCAAAAATTGCATACTCCGTCGTTGCTCTCTCTCTCGCTCTGCTGTGTGTGCATCTTGCTAGCTATGACTAAAATGGCGAAGGGATGAAGCTCATTGGCTAGAACTAGAATTTATTTTACGCTACTGCTACTCTCTGTTTATCATATATGCATAGTCATTTTAACCATATCTACATGTACATACTACCTCAATCAGCCCAACTAACCGGTGCCTGTATATAGCTTCGCTACTGTTATAGCCTCGCTGCTGTTATTTTTCACTGTCTTACTGTTGTTTTTATTTCTTTACTTACCTATTGTTCACCTAATACTTTTTTTTTTTAATTGCACTGTTAGAGCCTGTAAGTAAGCATTTCAATGTAAGGTCTACACCTGTTGTATTCGACGCACGTGAGAAATAAACTTTGATTTGATTTGAATTGCTAGGGGGCTGAACTAGAAGTTTCTTTCAAAGCAGGGATTGAGGTAATACTTACTAGTCGCCAAAGTTCCGGAGCATGTCTTTAAGGGAATTGGTCATTTAAATAGACTACTTCTAGTTCAACCAACCAGCAGCAGCAGGTTCAGCAGCAGAAAGTTTCCTGTAGCAGTATATTGTGGTTCTGTTCTTACCTTGAAGATATTAAGCCTGGGCTTAGAGATGAAGGACACTACAATACTATAATGTGCAGCAGCAGTTCAGATTGTGCTGTTGCTTTTCAACCCCCAAAGTTTACAAAACACCCCACTAAGTCTCTTTGTTCTTTTCACTTTGGATAGAGAAACTCCTCTCCTATCGTAAGAGTAACCGTAGTTTTCTGGAAACACACTTTCCTCACCCAGTTTATGCTACCACTGTACTGTGGTGTGTGGGGTGAGAAGGAGTGCTTTGTGAGCACATAAATATGAGATCAAGGTAGAGCAGTATGAATGTAATTAACCTCCTGTAGTCCATGTGTAAATGTGTCATAACCTATAGTATAACTCTTACTCTCTGGGTCCGATCTCGTTATTAGTGGGATTGCTGTTTTTCACAGGATGTGAGAAGAGAAAGCAATCTCACTGCTTACAGTACACTCCCAGTTATCTAATTTAACAATATACTTTAGCTATTGTAGAGTGACGTATTCATCTCAATTATCCTATTCTTATGGGTCTCAAACAGAGTAGGTACAGACTCAGAATCATGCAATACATGGAATTATAATGTTCATGGAAGAACAATACACTTGTATTTTAATTTTTTTACAAAAACCTGGAAGGCATAATAATTATGAGTTGCCCCATTTTTGTGGCTCACCCATACTTATGTAAATAAGTTATTTTTTTTTATTTTTTTTAATACATTTTTGCTTTGTCAATATGGGGTATTGTGTGTAGATTGATGGGGGGGGGGTCCTTTGCTATTGTTCTGGGATTGATTTGCTCTTTTCGCACCAAAGTACGTTCATCTCGAGGAGACAGAACGCGTCTCCTTCCTGAGCGGTATGGCGGCTGCGTGGTCCCATTGTCACGACTTCCACCGAAGTCGGTCCCTCTCCTTGTTCGGGCGGCATTCGACGGTCGACGTCGCCGGCTTTCTAGCCATCGCCGATCCACTTTTCATTTTCCATTTGTTTTGTGTTTGTTTTATACACACCTGGTTTCAATTCCTAATTGCATGTTCATTATTTTACCCTCTGTTTTCCCCATTTTTGTTGTGCGTTATTATTCCTGAGTAATGTCAGTCCTATTTGGTGGGCTTGGTATATTATATTATCTACTTTGTTATTATATGAGTAAACTACGTTGTGTTGCTCATCTCTGTGTTGCTCATCTCTGTTGCTCATCTCTGCTGTCCTGCACCAACTACACCAAGCGCTTTGACACCCATAGTGTTAATACTTGCGTACTATTGTTTGTACAGATGAACGTGGTACCTTCAGGCATTTGGAAATTGCTCCCAAGGATGAATCAGACTTGTGGAGGTCTACAATTCTTTTTCTGATTTCTTGACTGATTTCTTTTGATTTTCCCATGATGTCAAGCGAAGAGGCACTGAGTTTGAAGGTAGGCTTTGAAATACATCCACAGGTACACCCCCAATTTACTCAAATTATGTCAATTACCCTATCAGAAGCTTCTAAAGCCATGACATAATTTTCTGGAATTGTCCAAGCTATTTAACCTCTTAGGGAGCAGCGCTAGCGGGTGACACTACCCGGTGAAATGTAAGGCGCCAAATTCAAAATCCAAAAGTTGAATTATTAAACATTCATCAATATACAAGTGTTGCATAGTCATCAAAAGCTCTGATTCTTGGCAATATCACAACGTTGTCGGATTTCAAAAAGGCTTTACGGCGAAAGCACAACATTTGATTGTTTGAGAATAGCACCCCACATATTTTCCACATTAGCATAAATTCATATCCAGCGCGAGTCACACAAAACCCATATAAGAGCTAAAATAAATCCCTTACCTTTCGAAGAACTTCTGCTGAGAGCTTCCCAAGTGTCCAACGAAGACATCCAATGGTTCTTTTGTTAGAAGAAGCCATTTATTATATCCATAAATCTCTGTTTGGTTGGCGCGTTATGTTCAGAAAATCCAACGTTGAATCGCCCATTGAACCGTGAAGAGAACGCGTTCAAATATACCTATAAACTTTTCCTAAACAAATCAAAGACCATTTATAATGCATCCTTAGCTATCCTTTTATGAGTATTAGCAATAATATTTCACTCGGATTGTAACCTAAACGTTATAAAAGGAAAATACAGTGGGGCGCGCACACGGTCTCACGCCCGTAAAATCTTGTTGACATCTGTGCTACCTCGACTATTTCCTGTTCCTATTCGTTCTGCTCACTGCTAGAGCTTCCAGACTCTGTATAAAGACTGTTGACATCTAGTGGAAGCCATAGGTACTGCAATCTCGGAGCTGGATGCCATTGAAATCAATAGGGAGAGTATCAAACAGAGCAAAGGTCACAAAACAAAAATCTGGATGGATTTTCCTCTGGTTTTCGCCTGCTGTATCAGTTCTGTTATACTTACAGACACTAGTTTAACACTTTTAGAAACTTCAGAGTGTTTCCTATCCAATCGTACTACTGTCTCTTGTGGAGGTCATAAGGGAGCTTTTCAAGAGGAAGAAAGTCAATGATCTGGTCAATCCACATTTTAAATGTAGGAGAATAATTTATAGTCAGACAAAGGCACTTTTCACAGATTATTTTCATTGGAGTAAAGGAGGAGCCCCCTTTCTCAGAAAGGAGTCTATAGATATAGGAGATTTTGCCTTTAATAAATTGTGCTGTAGGAGTCTACAACCCACACAAGTGGCTCAGGTAGTGCAGCTCATCCAGGATGGCACATCAATGCGTGCTGTGGCAAGAAGGTTTGCTGTGTCTGGGTCTCAACTTCATTCAGCTGAGCTCTAAACCTCCTTTTGGAAGTAAATGAGGAAATGACATGTCTAATTTGAAGATATTTAAAAAAATTGGATCTTGGCACATTGAATTCACTGCAGAGCTCTTGAAACGATTTCAGTGTAGTGGTTTTCTGATGAAATAAGTCTGAAAAGGTCCTGATTCCTAGAGTATGCCAGAGATTAAAGTTGGCATCGCTCAGGGCTTTTGGTAAGTCTGGGTTGCATACTATAGGCGAGTGAGAACATATTTGGGAGGAGATGCCCAGGTATTTCTTACAGTCCCTCCACGCTAGTAGGGTGCTATATGTCACAAAGGTTTTGGCTATGTTGCCCACTTCACTAAAGTTATTAATGAATATAATTGAGCTTAAGGGCAATGAACCACAGGATTGTGCTTCTATCTGAATCCACATTGAGTCTTGTCTGTTTGTGATCCATGTTAGTATGTTACGGATTTGGGCAGACCAGTAGTACAATTGAAGGGAGGGAAGGGCAAGACCACCCCTCGATTCAGGTTTCAATAGAGTGGAGAACTTGATCCTAGGTTTTTTATTGCCCCATATAAATTTGGTGATGCTTTGGTTGGTTGTTTTGAAAAAGGAAACTGGGAGATAGCATGGGAGCATCTGGAATAAATAGTTAAATCTAGGGAGGATGTTCATACGGATGACATTGATTCTTCCAACTAAGCTAATTGGGAGGGAGATCCAGGTTTGGAGGTCGTTTCTGATGCGATCCAGGAGTGGGAGATAATTCTCCTTGAAAAGGCAATTCAGATCTGGTGTTACGAAGATCCCAAGGTATTGAAACACCTGTGTCTTCCATTGGAATGGACAGAGTGTCTTCATAGAGCTGGTGAGTGTAAGGTTGAGAGGGCAAACAGTGGATTTGTTAAAATGTATTTTATATCCTGAAAACTTGCCGTACTGAGCAATTGTGTCTAAAATGGGAGGGAGGGATTTCTCAGGGTTGGATATGTAGAGCAAGACATCATCCGCATAGAGCGAAATTTTGTGCTGCAGGCCACCTGCAGAAACACCCATAATACTTGGATTGCTTCTTATCAGCTCTGCCAGAGGCTCCGCCCCCAACAAGTAGAGCAGGGGGGACAGCGGACACCCCTGTCTTGTACCCCGTCCCAAAGGGAATCTGCCAGAGTTCAGACCGTTAGTAGTCACCATGGCATTTGGATGAGCGTATAGGGACTTAATCCATTTGATAAAGTTTGGGCCCATATTGAACTTTTCTAAGACTGAGAACAGAAAGCTCCACTCCATCCAGTGAAGCCAGCAAGACAGGGGTCTTCTGTGAGTTTACTTGATCAATAATATCAAAAAGACGGCGAATGTTATCAGAAGAGTACCTGTCTCTAATAAATCCAGTTTGGTCCGCTTTTATTATTTTGGGAAGAAGAGTGTTAAGCCTTTTAGCGAGCAATTTAGTAATTATTTTGTAGTCGAAATCCAACAAGCTTATGGGCCGGAAGGACGAGCAGGATAGAGGGTCCTTGTCTTTTTTGAGCAACACTGTAATGCGAGCTGTGTACATAGAGTCTGGAAGAGCTCCGTTTTTGCAAAGATCATCCAGCATTGGCATGAGAATAGGGCTAAGCTGGGGCCAAAAAGCTTTATAGAACTCTCTGGGGAATCCATCTGGGCCTGGGGACTTATTAGGTGGCATTGAGGTAATTGCCTCCAGGACCTCCTCAGGAGTGAAGGAGGAGTTGAGATCTTCTTGGTCGGTTTCTGATAGTTTAGGTAGCGAGATTCCCTCTAGGAAGGAATGAAGTTCTGCATCCGTATGTTTTCTCTCAGAAGTATATAGTTTGCAGTAAAAGTCATGAAAAGTTAAATTTATATTTTTTGGGTCATATGTGACCTCATCCTCTGTTGTTCGGATGGCCATGATTGTACGCTCTGACTGCTCTTTTTTTAATTGGTAAGCAAGCAATCTACTAGGCCTATTGCTATGCTCATGGTATTTTTGTTTAGTAAAGAAAACTTTATTTTTTTCTCCCGAGTATAGTCCAAGTTCAGTTTGGCTTTGGCTGCTTTAAGTTGACTCCAGGAGGTGCTGTCTGGGGACTGTTTATGTACTTTTTCACAGCGTTCCAGCTCCCTCTCAAGTTCTAGCCTGTGTGCTTCCATAGTTTTTTTCTTAGAGGAAGCATATGCAATTAGATGTCCTCTTAGTGTGGCTTTGGCAGCGTCCCACATTGTGGCCGGAGAGACCGGAGAGTCTTTGTTGTCTTGTGTGTAGTTGTTTATCCATGTAGTTACCACTGTATGGAACGTTTCGTTTGATAACACGGAGGTGTTGAATTTCCAGCTCTTTGACCTCGGAATGTTTTTGCGGAGGTCAAAACAGAGGTGGACAAAGGCGTGATCTGAAAGTGCTATGGGTCCGATCGTACATGTGGCTGAATTTATGAAAATCTTTGGGATAAAAATGTAGTCTATACGGGAGTAGGTGTTATGAACATTAGAGTAGTATGTATAGTCCATAGACGAGTCATTCGTCTCTCTCCAGATATCTATCAGTCCCATCTCTTTAGTAAGAGACTTCAACATCTTTGCAGATCTAGGATTTGTGGTGGGGACTTGAGATTATTTGTCTAGGGTTGGGTTGAGGGTACAATTAAAATCTCCAGCCAGCACTCCAAAAGAAACACAATGCTCATTGAACAGGGTTACCATTTTTGACATGAAGGCAGGAGTATCTGTGTTAGGGGCGTATATGTTTAAGATAGTAATTGGTTGCCCATACAGTGACCCAGTTATCAGAATAAATCTCCCCTCCGGATCAGATATGGTTTTGTCAATTATGAACGGAACATTCTTATGGATAAGTATGGCTGTACCTCTACTATTTGATTTGAAAGATGAGAAATACACCTGTCCCACCCAAGCTCTGTGGAGTTTGGCATGTTCAGCATCACAGAGGTGCGTCTCTTGTAATAGCGCAATGTCTGCTTTTTCTTTTTTTAGAGCACATAGTATCTTTTTACGTTTAATTGCATGACCTAGCCCATGGCAGTTCCATGTCAATATATTTAAGGTACTAGTCAACGTTATCGGACGGTAATTTAACTCTAGTGCAAGTCATCTCTGTGTAAAGGTGGATAATAATTACAGCTGCGATCACATAAAATAAAAATAAATGGTGTACATAAAAGAACAGTCTCTGAACCCCCGAGCCGAGTTCCCAAACAACTCGACATATCCCGTTGGATCTATTACCCCCACGCTCGGTCTCAATTCTGTGTTCCGAAGAAGAAAAAAAAAGAAAGACCGGAAGCAGTTAGCAGCGCACACCGCCCCCAAGAAATGCCCCATCCTCTCCGCACCGCATTGAATGAGTAACAACATAATCTCCGTCGACCACATTAAATAAAATATATATATTTAGAAAAAAAAAAAAAAATGGAGCCCATCCCTCTCCCATCCAAAAACAACATATATATATATATATATACACTGCTCAAAAAAATAAAGGGAACACTTTGTAACTCCAAGTCAATCACACTTCTGTGAAATCAAACTGTCCACTTAGGAAGCAACACTGATTGACAATAAATTTCACATGCTGTTGTGCAAATGGAATAGACAACAGGTGTAAATTATAGGCAATTAGCAAGACACCCCCAATAAAGGAGTGGTTCTGCAGGTGGTGACCACAGACCACTTCTCAGTTCCTATGCTTCCTGGCTGATGTTTTGGTCACTTTTGAATGCTGGCGGTGCTTTCACTCTAGTGGTAGCATGAGACGGAGTCTACAACCCACACAAGTGGCTCAGGTAGTGCAGCTCATCCAGGATGGCACATCAATGCGAGCTGTGGCAAGAAGGTTTGCTGTGTCTGTCAGCGTAGTGTCCAGAGCATGGAGGCGCTACCAGGAGACAGGCCAGTACATCAGGAGACGTGGAGGAGGCCGAGGAGGGCAACAACCCAGCAGCAGGACCACTACCTCTGCCTTTGTGCAAGGAGGAGCACTGCCAGAGCCCTGCAAAATGACCTCCAGCAGGCCACAAATGTGCATGTGTCTGCTCAAACGGTCAGAAACAGACTCCATGAGGGTGGTATGAGGGCCCAACGTCCACAGGTGGGGTTGTGCTTACAGCCCAACACCGTGCAGGACGTTTGGCATTTGCCAGAGAACACCAAGATTGGCAAATTCGCCACTGGCGCCCTGTGCTCTTCACAGATGAAAGCAGGTTCACACTGAGCACGTGACAGACGTGACAGAGTCTGGAGACGCCGTGGAGAACGTTCTGCTGCCTGCAACATCCTCCAGCATGACCGATTTGGCGGTGGGTCAGTCATGGTGTGGGGTGGCATTTCTTTGGGGGGCCGCACAGCCCTCCATGTGCTCGCCAGAGGTAGCCTGACTGCCATTAGGTACCGAGATGAGATACTCAGACCCCTTGTGAGACCATATGCTGGTGCGGTTGGCCCTGGGTTCCTCCTAATGCAAGACAATGCTAGACCTCATGTGGCTGGAATGTGTCAGCAGTTCCTGCAAGAGGAAGGCATTGATGCTATGGACTGGCCCGCCCGTTACCCAGACCTGAATCCAATTGAGCACATCTGGGACATCATGTCTCGCTCCATCCACCAACGCCACGTTGCACCACAGACTGTCCAGGAGTTGGCGGATGCTTTAGTCCAGGTCTGGGAGGAGATCCCTCAGGAGACCATCCGCCACCTCATCAGGAGCATGCCCAGGCGTTGTAGGGAGGTCATACAGGCACGTGGAGGCCACACACACTACTGAGCCTCATTTTGACTTGTTTTAAGGACATTACATCAAAGTTGGATCAGCCTGTAGTGTGGTTTTCCACTTTAATTTTGAGTGTGACTCCAAATCCAGACCTCCATGGGTTGATACATTTGATTTCCATTGATCATTTTTGTGTGATTTTGTTGTCAGCACATTCAACTATGTAAAGAAAAAAGTATTGAATAAGATTATTTCATTCATTCAGATCTAGGATGTGTTATTTTAGTGTTCCCTTTATTTTTTTGAGCAGTGTATATATAACTTAGACGGCTATAACGACATTTATCGGGGTGGGCGGGTCATTGGATGGCAGCTATATTTTGTCTTACCTCCATTAGTAATAACAGTAAATAGCTTTTAGTCATTGGTCCATTTCTCAGTGCTCAGGGTTGTCCTTCAAAAAACGTTTTGCCTCTTCGGGAGTTTTGAAGTGTCGCAGGGCTCCTTGGTGAAGAATCCTAAGCTCATTTGGGTATTTGAATCCCCTAAAGATGCCTCGGTCAATGGAGTGTTTCTTCACCTCGTCAAACTCTCGGCGCTTTCGGCGTATTCCAGCTGACAGATCCTGGTGTAAGGTGAGCTTGGCGTTTCCCACTGTAATGGTGTTGATTTTCGCCGCCTGTAGGACTCGTTCTTTGTCGGTGAATCTCAGGAAACGTATGGTGATTGGGCGCGGTGGTTGTCTGGCTGCTGGTGGGGGCCTCAGTGCTCGGTGAGCTCTCTCGAGTTCTATGGGCCTGTCGGTCGACAGGTGGAGCCACTCGGGAAGTTTGTCTTGCAGGTAGCGGATCAGTGGCATGTTTCCCTCTTCTTTTTCGCCCAGATTTAATAGAACACAATTATTCCTTCGCCCCCTGTTTTCCAGGTCCTCTGCTTTCTCTTACAGATGCTCTATTGTTTCCATGGCGTCTGTCAGTGAGTTTTCAATGGATAGGATTCGCCCCTCTGCCTCGTCTAGGCGCCCCGCGTTGATGGTTGTCTTGTTGTTGATGGTTGTCTTGTTGTTGATGTCAGGCAAAGCATTTTCCAGGGTTGTCACCTTGCCCCCTATCACGCTGAGTTGAGAGTTAATGCCATCTAGTTTGATGTTGAGTTCTGTACGTTGGGCTCTCAGCTCGTAAAGAATGTCTTCGACAGAGTTAGAGGTTGGCTTTTGTTGGGCCTCAGGGGGGACGGGTCCTCTTGCTCCTGGCTAATGGCGCTGGTTTTTCCTGAAGCTAGCTGTTTCTTGGAGGCTTTTTCCACGGCTACTGCTCAAGTCCGGGTAAAAATGTCACATGTAATGTCGCCTTTTGTAGCCGCCATGACTTTTTGACTAAAGCTAAATTTGTTTTTAACTTAAAACGGAGGTAAGATTAAGAATTGGAAACTACTTGTGCGGAGCTCTTAGTTCACACGACCATCTCGTTCAAGGGTCACGTGATCCCCCCTTCAAATTTCTTTAAAAAAAAATTACTAAAATAAAAACACTGTGGACTATCAAATTAACAGTACCATGTAAAAAGACGTCACACTTCTTTTGAGCGCAAAATTGTTGGAGTAGACCTTAGTGCAGCTTAGAAGGCTAAGCGTATTATAATATAGATAAACATAGACCACTTAAACTGTACAATACTTCCTCTCATGGGTGGCCAAAAATAACTAACTGAAAGCCACGACCCCACTAAACCAGGCATCCAATGATTGTACCTTTTTATATTCTAAATATTGGGTACAAAAATTACCCTTATACTAGATTATCTGCACATGTGCC
The DNA here is from genome assembly GCA_030435695.1 of Brachymystax lenok tsinlingensis. NCBI lineage: Eukaryota > Metazoa > Chordata > Actinopteri > Salmoniformes > Salmonidae > Brachymystax > Brachymystax lenok. The sequence goes on along the minus strand of CM059797.1, from coordinate 19,317,139 downwards.
CTAAAAGGTACCGAACAGTACCATGTGACGGTACATTAAGTATATTTTTTATATTTTTGTACCCCAGGCAACAATACTGTTAAATATTGACGGGTGGAACCTTGAGATAAAAGATGGAGACTGAACAGAACCTGTAACGTCTGGACTAGATGGGCAGAGATGAGCTGGTGAAGGTGCCAGTCTGTCTGCTTTTGCCAAACATTGACACAAATCTTCCAGCACATTGAAATATCTATGAATTCTAGAATAGAATTGTAATTGTATTGCAAAATGATTTCATCTAATGTCATGGGAGATTTTCAGTGCTTCTTTCTCTCTCTTTTCCCTGTGGTGTAAGACAGGTAGCAGTGACAGGAATGTGTGATATGACAGTCGTCTTAAGAGCTCAGCTATGAGTTATCTGTCCCCAGAATCGGCTTGAGATGCAGAGCTAAGGACTGGTTGTCTGGTTCACACTTTAAGGGACTAACTGTGCTCTGATGTAACACTGCTCCCAGAACTAAACAGGTGCTGGAGGAATCGAATCAAATCAAATGTATTTATAAAACCCTTTTTACATCAGCAGATGTCACAAAGTGCTATACAGAAACCCAGCCTAAAACCCCAAACAGCAAGCAATGCAGATGTAGGAGCACGGTGGCTAGGAAATACTCCCTAGAAAGGCAGGCACTTACTGTAGGAGTACACCTAGAGAGGAACCAGGCTCTGAGGGGTGGCCAGTCCTCTTCTGGCTGTGCTGGGTGGAGATTTTAAGAGTAGATGGCCATTAAGGCTAGATAATTCTTCAAGAAGAATACCTTACTTGCAAATCCTTTTAAACATTGAAGTGGGAAACATGGGGGAAACTGTACATTGATTATGATTATGGAATATTACATTGATTATGGAATATTGGATTCATGCTAAAATAGAATCTTACTGTATATATTTTGAATAATATGAAGTTAAATTTTTTAGCAGTGTGTTGGGTTAAGGTTGCATTCCAGTATGTTCAACAACAGTACAGCGTTATCTATTTCCATCAGTTCAGCAATAGGAAGTGGTTCATCCCAACTGCTTCAATGGGAAGTATCCATCATCGCTTGGCATCTTTTTTCCATATATTATTACTTTGCACTCCCTTGCTCGGCTTCTTAAATGCGCTTTCTTGAATTTGCTGCTCTCAATTTATCTCTAGTTTGCACCCTCAACACTGCCGTCAGCGCTCTGAAAGGACCTTCAATTAGTGCGGAGCCCACATTAAAACTGAGTCCGCTATTATTTATCTGTGGCGTGAGACGAAAATATTTAATATAATGTCAATTTTATGTGAGGCAATTAAAGTGTGTGTAGCTGAAGCACCATGGAGGAAAAGGAACCTAATGGGATTAGATGTGCACGTGACTCTCTTAGGAGGGGGAGAGAGGAGGGGGTCCAACCAATGAAGGCAATATTCCCCCATAAACTAGAGACATACTGTATTTATTGCAGCCATTTCAGAGTCTCCCCTGAAGTCACTATGTTACTGCTAACATCATGTACAGTATGTCTGTGTAAATGAATTTGATTATGTTTCTGATTAGTCATTGTAAACTTCGAAGTAAGAAGAAAATAGTTACTTAAAGCAAGCAAACAGCTTTTGGGCTGTGTGTGTGTGTGTGTGTGTGTGTGTGTGTGTGTGTGTGTGTGTGTGTGTGTGTGTGTGTGTGTGTGTGTGTGTGTGTGTGTGTGTGTGTGTGTGTGTGTGTGTGTGTGTGTGTGTGTGTGTGTGTGTGTGTGTGTGTGTGTGTGTGTGAGCATGTGTACACTCTTCCTCCGGGGGTTGTCAAGCAGAGTAAAAGCAAAGCCACAAGAGAGCAGTATCTCTGGGTTTTTTTGGTCTGGAGAGTCAGATATCATTGTCGGGCCCTGAGTTAACCCAGTTATGCTCATTAATGGCTCAGCCTCCCCGGGCCCTTTATCATGAATCATTTGCTGTGATGTTCATGTGCATTTCTTCTTTCAGAAGAGAGCTGTGTTTAAAAAAAATAATTAGGTGTCCAAAATGCGCTACAATCACCTCACATAGATATCTACACAAACCCACACCCTCTCATCTTCCACTGCCCTGTAGAGTCTATACAGTACTTCTAAATAACCAGTAACAGACACATAGGTTGAGAATTTTACACAGGAGGGAGACTTGTGCAGCTAAATTTAGACAAGGTATTTGTTTCTTGTGCAGATCTGAAAAGACACAAACACGTTCAGGGCACGCGTTCACACTTAAATGCACATGTGCATGCATTCACTCACTCAGGCATACTGTGCAGTGCATAGTCATACTCACACACAATGTCCCCTAGGAGTAATTGTCTCTAGCTTTCTTATCATCAACACAGGTTTACATTTTACTCTAACATGGTCTATTGTGGAATATTGTCTAGCAGTTCTCAGCGTGACTGTGGATGAGTATAGCCTGCGACCTGAGGTATAACCTACAACCTGAGGTATAACCTACGACCTGAGGTATAACCTACAACTTGAGGTATAGCCTACAACCTGCGGTATAGCCTACAACCTGAGGTATAGCCTACAACCTGTACTAGCAACTAATACAATATTAATATGATTCTATAAATTTTTCAGGAATTAATTTTCCTGTGCATTTCTACATTTCTTAAAACTGATGCAGTATCATCACTGTGAAATCATATTTACTGAACAAAAATATAAAAGCAATATGTAAAGCGTTGGTCCCATTTTTCATGAGCTGAAATAAAAGATCCTAGAAATTTTCCATACACACAAAAAGCTTATTTCTCTCAAATTTTGTGCACTGATTTGTATACATCCCTGTTAGTTAGCATTTCACTTTTGCCAAGATAATCCGTCCACCTGACAGGTGTAGCATATCAAGAAGCATGATCATTACACAGGTGCACCTTGGGGACAGTAAAAGGACACTCTAAAATGTGCAGTTTTGTCAAACATCACAATGCCACAGATGTTTGTGGCATTTGAGGACGAGAGCAATTGGCTTGCTGACTGCAGGAATGTCCAACAGAGCTGTTGCCAGAAAATTAAAGGGTAATTTCTCGACCATAATGTCATTTTAGAAAATTTGGCAGTACATACAACCGGCCTCACAACCACAGACCACGTGTAACCAGGCCAGCCCAGGACCTCCACATCTGGCTTCTTCACCTGTGGCATCATCTGAGGAGGGGGAAGTGGGTGCTGAGGAGTATTTCTGTCTGTAATAAAGCCATTTTGTGGAATAAAAACTAATTCTGATTGCCTGGGCCTGGCTCCCCAGTGGGTGGACCTGGATCCCACCCATGGCTGCGCCCCTGCCCAGTCATGTGAAATCTTTAGATTAGGGCCTCATTTATTTATTTCAATTGACTGATTTCCTTCTATGAACTTTCCTTCTATGAACTTAATAAAATCTTTCAAATTGTTGCATGTTTAAATTTTTGTTCAGTATACATGCAGGAATGTTAGATTAGTATTTTAATTTTAAGTAAACCTTCATTGAAGTTTGTGGTTACTATTGGTTATGGATCCGAGGCGAGAGAAATTGTCCGCCATGTTTTTTGTTTTGGTCAGGGCTCGGAGTTGGCGTATTGATGTTTTGAAAACTGACATTACTTCCATAGACAGTGTGGATAACAGGGAATTGTCAATGGCTTGGAACCAAATTTCAGCCAATCAGATTGCAGATTTCTCCAAACTTGTTTCATTAAACATATTTATGGATCAGCTACCAACACTGAATATACAAACAGAACCTCTGTCTTAGATGCTCACATTCAGTGTCTCTCTGTGACTTAATTACCCAGGCTCTGCCATGGTTAAACATGAGCATTTCTTCTGTTCACCCTGGCAGCTTACAGAATGCACAGAGGAGCTGCTGGAATACATAGGTCTCTGGTTATCTATGTTATACAACCATCTCATGTATGAAACAGGAATAATCAGATTAATACCTCTGGCTCTGACTGATGATTACAGGCACTAAAGAAAGGTGTCTCTACGACACGGGAGGAGTCATGAGAAGACATGTTTCCTCGAGGTGTCTATGTAGTGTGCGACTTTCTTTATTTTGATAGTGTATAGTTTCCTCGAGGTGTCTGAAAAAGTTTTCTGTGTGATGCTGACACTATGTACAGTAGCTATTGTTCTCTCCCATATATTTGGTTTTAGGATGTGTTCATCTGTGGAAGGTAATCAAGATTAACCATTTTGACATCATTCCATGTGTAGTTATTATAAATAATGTGAATGATACATATTGTAGCACCTGTGTCTTGGATTTTCTAAGTCACACAGAGGGTGGGGAGGGTTGAGAAGGCAGCGTAGCTCAGCTCAGAGGAAATGACTGACGATGCTACTGTGGCAAAGCTGCATCGGATAAACTGTGAGAGGCAGCGGTTCCAAAGGCTATATAACCTCTGAGAGATGGTAATAACTGATAGAGAAACCCTCTTATTTTACCTTCTCATTATTTCTCTCTGTGCCTCTGTTTTACATTTGGGGGCAGTCTCTCAGACCTGAGCAGGTTTGAGGCAGCTTGGAATGTACTTCATGATGGGCTTCCATGTCAGTTAGGTATTGTAGCACTAGCACAGTGGACAGAGCTATACTGTATCCACACACAACAAGAAGAAGCCCTCTCTTCATGTGATCTATTAAAGATACATTTTCATTTGCATGAACACGTTGTTTCACGGTGTCACTGTAGATGAAGTCTTCAGTTCCGACAGTGTAGATGATTAGTCGTGGAAGGCTTGTTTCAACTTGTTCCCTGTGACCAAAAATGTCAAGCTAAGCTGCCTAAATGACAAAACCACTGTAGCACTCACATTTATAGCCATGAAATGCTTTGAAAGGCTGGTCATGGCATACATCACCATCATCCCAGATACCCATAATTCTTATATACACTACATGATCAAAAGTATGTGGACACTTGGTTGTCAAACATCTCATTCCAAAATCATGGGCATTAATATGGAGTTGGTCCCTCCTTTGCTGCTATAATACTCTCAACTCTTATGGGAAGGCTTTCCACTAGATGTTGGAACATTGCTGCTGGGACTTGCTTCCATTCAGCCACAAGAGCATTAGTGAGGTCGGGCACGGATGTTGGGCGATTAGGCCTGCCTCGCAGTTGGTGTTCCAATTCATCCCAAAGTTGTTCGATGAGGTCAGGGCTCTGTGCAGGCCAGTCACGTTTTTTTACACCGATCTCAACAAACCATTTCTGTATGGACCTCGCTTTGTGCATGGGGGCACTGAAACAGGAAAGGGCCTTCCCCAAACTTTTGCCACAAAGTTGGAAGCACAGAATCGTCTTGAATGTCATTGTATGCTGTGGCGTTAAGATTTCCCTTCACTGAAACTAAGGGGCCTAGCCCGAACCATGAAAACAGCCCCAGACCATTAATCCTCATCCACCAAACTTTACAGTTGGCACTATGCATTGGGGTAGGTAGCATTTTCCTGGCTCTTGCCAAACCCAGATTTGTCCGTTGGACAGCCACTCCAGCCGACGCTTGGCATTGCGCATGGTGATCATAGGCTTGTGTGCGGCTGCTTGGCCATGGAAACCCATTTCATGAAGCTTCCAACGAACAGTTGTTGTGCTGACGTTGCAATTGAGGACAGACAATTTTAATGCGCTTGAGCACTCGGCGGTCCTGTTCTGTGAGCTTGTGTGGCCTATCCCTTCGCGGCTGAGCCATTGTTGCTTCTAGACGTTTCCACTTCACAAAAACAGCACTTACAGTTGACCGGGGCAGCTCTAGCAGGGGAGAAATTTGACCAACTGACTTGTTGGAAAGGTGGCATCCTATGACGGTGCCATGTTAAAAGTGACTGAGCTCTTCAGTAAGGCCATTCTACTGCCAATGTTTGTCTATAGAGATTGCATGGCTCTGTGCTCGATTTGATACACCTGTCAGCTTACTTTGGTATATATAGGGTATGCTTGTCATATTTCTGCTGTTAGGAATAGAATAAGATGTTATGGAGAAAAATATGTTGGTAGGACAAAGCTATGTACACTCATTGAACAGTTTTTGAGGTACACCCATCTAGTATCTTGTCGGACCCCCCTTTACATCCAGAGCAGCCTGAATTCTTCGGGGCATGGATTCTACAAGGTGTCAGAAACGGACTCTGCAATTAGCATGACGCAACAGGAATCGAGATTCGTCAGGTCAGGCAATGTTTTTCCACTCCTCAATTGTCAATTGAGACGCTTTTTCCTTTTTTTGGCAGATAGGAGTGGAACCCGGTGTGGTCGTCTGCTGCATTAGCCCATCCGTGACTAGGATCGACGTGTTGTGCTTTCCGAGATGCCATTCTGCACACCACTGTTTTACTGCGCCGCTATTTGTCTGTTTGTTGCCCTCCTGTTGGCTTGCACGATTCTTGCCATTTTTCTTCGATTTCTCTCGTCAACAAGTTGTTTTTGCCCACATACTGCCGCTGACTGGATGCACTGTCATGCGTGAAAATCCCGTTTCTGAGATACTGGATCAGGAGCGTCTGGCACCGTCGATCATACCACACTCACTTAGGTCACTCGTCAGTAACTGATTGCCTCAAGGCCTGTCTGCCTGCTTTATATAGCAAGCCACGACCACGTGACTCACAGTCTGTAGGAGTGATCAATTGTAATGAATGGGGTGGTGTACCTTATAAACTGAGTATATGTTTGTGCTCATGGAAGTCAGTGATTTATGTTTAATATAGGTTAACGAGGCAATAAAAATGTGATGCAATAAAAAAGTCTATATATATTCTCTTGGAATGAAGACTGCAAGTGCAACAATTGAAGATTCACAGAAAAGAAGATGATTCACACAGATATAGAACTCTCTATGAATCATTGAGAGGAAAAAGACATCTATGTGAAAATGCATGACTACGGTGGAGTTGTGACAAGCTGGTCTGACCAGATACAAAGCAGCTGTACATGGAAAGCTCTGATCATAGGGTCCATGGATCTTGAATCAGCTCCAGGAAATAAAGTATGTTTGGCTGCTTTGAAAAACCGTCAGTCACCAATGATCCTTGGCAGGCAATATCTGGTGCGCAAAGGATGTATGCACTGTATTCATCAGAGAGGCCGCCTGTTTCGGGTACAGACAGACACACACAGAGGGTATAGAGAGGAGTTGATAAGAGAGAGAGAGGGATGGTAATTGTGACACAGAGAGAACTGCCTGCCTTCTCGTGCTCTGAGCCGACTGTTGAGAAAATGCCGCGGGACACACTGATTCTCAGATACAAGAAACATGAACCAACACAGGCCCAGGGAGACGAGACTGCCAGGCGTGAATAATTCTTATGATTGTGTCCCCCTCTCCATCTCTCTCTGTCTTCATTCTAATCCTCCTTCTTTTACGAACGCTGATGATTGATGCCTATTTCCCTCACCCTGTTCTCCCGCCCCTCTCTACTCATTATAATCCTCTCTCTCTCTCAGCTCAACATTCCTTCCTGGCCTGCAACGGTTGAAACAGCAATTCTAATATGCTGTAATATGCTGCATGGTAACTTTAATTAGTATAAAAGCTTGCGTGATTGTGCAGGAAAAGTTTCTTCAAAATTTCAAAGAAGCCATTTCACCTTAAAGTAACTGTCCAGTGTTTCCAAATTTGTACGAAATATGAGCTATAATTATTTACAATATGAGTGAAGTAGTTGTCCTTAAGTATGCTAAAAAAGCAGCTTTTCCATGAACGGTGTGGGTGTACCCCAACAAGAGAATGGTGTGGGCGTATACTGGTAGTTAAAAATATTAACGCAGCTTGACCAGCTCATCCTCAGGAGTATGACATCATACTCTATGAGGAAATAGCATGCATTTTTTTAAACGTTCTGTTTGGAATACAAGTTGCACGATGCAGAAATCGCTCCGCCATTTCCAATTTGCTAAAACTCAAATAGTTAGTTTAATTTCAGTTTGTGCCAAAATAAGCTAGTGTAGAGAATCATTGTACCATCAAAACTGGTGTGAAATATATTTTCCGTCACCAAAAATATTGTTTCAGCTGTTTGAAGCTGGTGTACAAAACCTAATGTGAAGGATGCAAAAACAAAACTTAAGAACGGGAAGACTATAAATGGTGCAAATAGAACAGATCTACCTCTTCTTAGACTTTCTTTCAAGTAGAATGATACAGTGGTTCTTCCTGTAAAGGTTGCGTCGTACTACAGCACACCTTGCGGGCTGCCGCAGAATTCTATGACATGTTATTTAAGTGTTAGCCATTGTTGCCATTAATGCTAGTTAGTGCTAGTTTGACCACCAGAGGGCATCATTGAGAAGCATTTGACTTTTTTAAATATTGTCTCTACTAGAGAATTTAAGTAAGAACATATTATATGAGATTGATTTTAAGAAATGTAGCTTAATTCATTTGATTAATATTATGGTGTTTCTATTCCAAGAAAAATTCAACCCTCAGGGTGTCCGTTAGGAAAATATGGCGCAGTACAACGTGACGGTCGGGAGTAGGCTACAGTACTAAGAGCATAACATTTCCACACCCTAATTGTATAATTGTAGTCTAACACCCAAACGGAGATTCAGTGAAAATAAAAAACTCATTTATTTATCAAGACCAGTCCCCATGCTTGTCTCAGAGCAGCGTGAAACGATGCTGAAATAGTTGACCACACGCTGATAGGCTATTGCTTCAAATCCTGTTATAACAATTGTAGGACGTTGGGAGTTTCAGTAAGCAACAATTAGTTGCCTTCATTACCCTACTTTATTCCAATATTTAGGTCATGGTAACCATTCAGATCAGAATATTTTATAATTTCTGCCCTCCGAATTCATATTCATTATATAAATAGTCTTCTCGTGCTCTGAGCTGACTGCTGAGCAAATGCCGCGGGACACGCTGATTCTCAGATACAAGAAACATGAACCAACACAGGCCCAGGGAGACGAGACCGCCAGGCGTGGATAATTCTTATGATTGTGTCCCCCTCTCCATCTCTCTCTGTCTTCATTATAATCCTCCTTCCTTTACGAACACTGATGATCGATGCCTATTTCCCTCACCCCGTTTATTCCAAATCCGGGGTTGTTCTCCCACCCCTCTCTACTCATTATAATACTCTCTCTCAGCTCGACATTCCTTCCTGGCCTGCAACAGTTGAAACAGCAATTCTAATATGCTGTAATATGCTGCATGGTAACTTTAATTAGTATAAAAGCTTGCGTGATTGTGCAGGAAAGGTTTTCTTCAAAATTTCAAAGAAGCCATTTCACCTTAAAGTGACTGTCCGGTGTTTCCACAATTTTTATGAAATTTGAGCTATAATTATTTACAATATGAGTGAAGTAGTTGTCCTTAAGTATGTTAAAAAAGCAGCTTTTCCATGAACGGTGTGGGTGTACCCTAACAAGTGAATTGTGTGGGCGTATACTGGTAATTAAAAATATGAACGCAAGTAGACTGTTGATTGACCAGCTCATCCTCAGGAGTATGACATCATACTCTATGAGGAAATAACATGCATTTTTTTAAACGGTCTCTTTGAAATACAAGTTGCGTGATGCAGAAATCGCTCCGCCATTTCCAGTTTGCTAAAACTCAAATAGTTAGCTTAATTTCAGTTTGTGACAAAATAAGCTAGTGAAGAGAATCATTGTACCATCAAATCTGGTGTGAAATATATTTTCCATCACCAAAAATATTGTTTCAGCTGTTTGAAGCTGGTGTACAAAACCTTCTTCCTGTAAAGGTTGCGTCGTACTGCAGCACACCTTTAAATATTGTCTGTACTAGAGAATTTAAGTAAGAACATATTATATGTGATTGATTTTAAGAAATTTTGCTTAATTCATTTGATTAATATTATGGTGTTTCTATTCCAAGAAAAATTAAACCCTCAGGGTGTCTGTTAGGAAAATATGGTGCTGTAAAACGTGACGAGTCGGGAGTAGGCTACAGTACAAAGAGCAAAATACTCCTAACATTTCCACACCTTAATTGTAGTCTAGCCAATACCCAAACGGAGATTCAGTGAAAATAAAATCTTTAATTAAAATCTTTATACTTTATTCCAATATTTAGGTCATGGTAACCATTCAGATCAGAATATTGAATCATTTTTGCCCTCCCGAATTCATATTCGTTAAACAAAAAGGCCCATGTACACCTTGATATTGGAGATGGAGGCGGGAAGGCCCGGTTCACCAGCAACCCCCGATCCCCTTCGGACGTGGCCGTGCCTGACGGGGAAAGGGGGGATGGAGCCGGTCGGGCGCAACCCAGGCGACATGGAGATTCTGGGAACCAAAGCCACCCTCCCGAACCTCCCGGCCCAGAACCCCGCACCGAGGGAAATTAGAAGTGGAGGGCGTGGGCCCCCTACCCTACCCAGTCCTCAGAGAGTCATAGATACTCCCGCCGTTTACACGTGCTTCATTGGTCTGTTTCGCTTGATGGCCCTCCGATCTGCACTTGTTAGATGGCCCTCCGACCTGCAACCGTTTTCTACGGTCATATATGTGTTCCCTTTCTTGTAGTGTATCTTATTGCCCATTTTACTATCGTCCTGGGCTTGTAGATCGAGTAAATCCTTCATCAGATGAACCGCAACATGTCGGTTAAAGCGATTTAATTAATTAATGCATTTGAACATTTTTAATATTGTGATAGTGAAGAGCAAAATTCCTCTCAAGATAATTAACATTACAGTTACACAAACTGGTAGGCTAATCACACAATTGTACAACAATTTTCACACCTACAGTAGCCGGGCTATTAAACTAATCGTTGGATAACAGATTGGCTCTCGGAACTCCTTAACATGCGTTACTGTGTGTGTTTTCATATTCTCTCTTTCGCTCTCTCTCTCTCTCTCTCTCACACACTTGCTGTTATGACCTCTGAGTGCTCTGTGGTGGAATTATTGTAATCAAAAGGAGAGACTTTTAGATTTCTTCAAAACAATCAAACTTTATTATTTAATTACTGCAGTAATGGAGCTGGTCGGTAATCACCCCCCTGGAGGTGATCACTGAGAACTCAACGAGCTGGTTTGAGCCACAGCATTTTCTAGCAAAGTCCATCCTCCTTCAGTCTACATGACACACAACAGATGTATGGAATGGGTCACAAGGTTAAGATTTGTATGAAAGATACTTATAATTCATGGCAGACAGTATGTGCTGTAAAAACAGTTTTCATTGTGTAGAGACCAGTGTGTGGCCTCCCAACTCCATACTGGAGCCATCTCTCCCTGGTACCGTATAGAACAGAAACATTAACTCATGCTCTGGAATGCGGTATCCCCAAAGACATTGTAAATCTCCTGTCAGTGTTATCTCCCAGAGGCCCACTTTCAGTTCACATGGACACAATAGAGTTATATGAACCCTCTATTCTGTTGCAAAAAAACAACCATTTGTTTCAGTAAAAGTATTATAACATAATATTTCCACCATAGCTCGGCTAGGAAAAGCCAACTGACATTTACTCCTAAGGTGCTGACCAGTTGCACCCTCTATAACCACTGTTTATATTATTTGACCCTGCTGGTCATCATTTTTACATTGTATTCAATTTCCAGCGAGACTATTCAAGCCATCGACTCACTGATGGTTGAAGATGATGGGCGATCGACAAATGCAGTCTGGAATCTACTGGCATCACAGCACAACATCAACATCGCTCTAATCACAGTCAGAAGACAGTTGAAGAAACTTGAGTGGACTTATGGAAAGGCTCTGTAAGACATATTATATATATATATAGATATATATATTTTTTATTTATTTTTTATTTATTTAATTTAACCTTTATTTAACTAGGCAGGTCTACCCCTTTACACTTGTGTGTATGTAATACCCTTGTTAGAACCAAGTATTGAGTTATTTGTTATAATTAATTAGTATTACATTTTAACAGGTGATTTAAATGTATTCTTAATTGTAGTATTGTTAATGCATTTATTTTGAATAAATATTTATTTAACCTCTTCCAGCTAGGGTCCCATTTTCCGAATTTTCGCCTGTCTGACGTGCCCAAAGTTAAATGCCTACCACTCATGGCCAGAAACTAGGATATTTACATATTTAGTACTATTGGATAGGAAACACTCTGAAGTTTATAAAACCATTAAGATATAGTCTGTGGCTATTCCAGAACAGATTTAGCAGGCAAAAACCAGAGAAATTTCTGTCCGGAATTTATTTTTCTTTGGCTCTCCTCTCATTTTGAAGCCCATGTAATATTTTTCTATGGGGAATAGGACCGAGGTTGCAGTACTTATGGCTTCCACTAGATGTCAACAGTCTCTGGAAAGGGTATGGAGGAAAAAGCTCTGACCAGATCCTTAGAGAGAGAGAATTACTACGGGTAGGGAAAAAGGTAAACAGGCGTGCACGTTCACGAGAACGTGAACGCGCCCAGCGCGACCAACTTTCTTTTCGTCTTTTAACGTTTCACTTACCGTTCTTGTAAAATATGATCGCTATTATTCATAAAAAGAATACATAAGGATGCATTATTAATGATATTTGATTTGTTTGTGAAAAGATGAGAGGTATAATTTGAACGCGATCCCTTCACTGTAAAGCGGGCGAGTAGACTGACAATGCTTGGTGGAGTAGCTGAACGTAACGTGCCAAAAACAACGGATATTTATGGATATAATTATTTACTTTTTCTAACAAAAGAACCATGGATTATCTTGTTTGGACACTTGGGAAGACCTCAGAAGAAGTTATTTGAAAGGTAAGCGATTTATATTAGCTGTGATATGGATATTTTGAGAACCGAGCTGGATATGAATTTATGCTAATGTGGAAAATATGTGAGGTACTAGCCTCAAACAATCAAATGTAGTGCTTTCGCCGTAAAGCCTTTTTAAAATCTGACAACGCAGTGATATTGCCAAGAAGCAGAGCTTTTGATGGCTATGCAACACTATGCAACACTTGTATATCGAAGTTAAATATTACGAATATGTATTACGAATATGTATTTTGAATTTGGCGCGTTATGTTTGCTCTGAAAACGATCCCGCTAAAGGGATCGGCGCGCTAAGAGGTTAAAGTATAAGTGAATAAGTTGGTTTACTTTCAAATTGTTGTTTTGACCAATAAGGTCGCTCGTTAAGTTGTGGCCAATGGGAGAGTTGACCTGGTTAACGGGAGGCCTGGGATATAAAAAAAGAGAGAGGGAAATAAGAGATGACCGTTGGTTGAGAAAGGATAGATGCTGAGATTATGACCGTTGGTGAAGAGGAATTATAAGAGAAGACAACAAAAAAAGTATAGAACAAGATACCTACCTATTAATATATGAATGGAAATACCAATTTTGTTTTATAGGAGAGTTGTTGTATTTTTTTGTTGAGAGGACTCAGTGAAGACTGAAGCTACCGTCTCGTTGTGTAGGTCGACAGCCTTGAGGTTAGCCTAGCATCGTGAGACACCAGGAGAGAATTTCTTGGGAGGGCTTGGAGAGTTCATGTTCCCATGGGGTGTCGGTTGCTGTGGACCATGTGAGGAAAACCTGCACGGAACTGTCATACTTCGCTGGAGAAATATCTACATTCGTGAGTAACCACAACGTGAGGTGCTTCTGGACTTTATGTGTGTCGACATTCTTTTTTGAGCTCCAACGCGCGCCAACGGGTCAATTAAGCAAGGTTGAAATAATTTGGACATGGCTCATTTGGGGTTTATTAATTTTTATTTATTTTGATGTTGTGATAAGAAAAATGTAACAATACACATTTGAACCTTATTTAAGTTGTCTTGGTGGAGTCATTTAGTGTTTTAATCTAATTGAATGCATGGGATAGATTATCCTAAAACAATAACAGAAACCTATAATCATTTCATCTGAAGTTAACACCCTATTGTCATAACCCTAGATAGTTTACAATAGGAATTCTTATTGGAGATGTCCTTCTCACCTAGCAATCCCATGCTGTTGAGATACTCTACGTAAGCTAATATCGTGAGAGTCAAATTCGAGTCTGGTGAGAGGGTTACATGTATAAGGTAGTTGCTGTGAAATTGTTAGATTACTTGTTAGATATTACTGCATGAGCGGAATTAGAAGCACAAGCATTTGGCTACACTCGCATTAACATCTGCTAACCATGTGTATGACAAATAAAATTTGATTTGATTTGATTGGACGCCGGGCCAATTGTGCGCAGCCCTATGGGACTCCCAATCACAGCCAGATGTGATACAGCCTGGATTCAAACCAGGGACTGTAGTGATGCCTCTTGCACTGAGATGCAGTTCCTTAGACTGTTGCGCCACTTGGGAGCCATGACCAATATATATATTTATTTTTTATCCAGCCCTTTGTCCACTGATCTCCACGGATGGTTGTCAGCATGGTTGAATTCTCTGCAAAAACAGACGTTTTTAGTACATAATAATCTATTTTATTAGACAGTATGCCTACACATTGATAGGCTATATACATTTTTTTTATTAAGAAAATGCACTGACACCAAATACCTTTAGTTTTGGCGATCTTCTCAGCTCCGGCTCATTTTCAAGTCCACTGGTGGTTACAGTCCTAACCCTGGAACGGGTAGCACTATAGAAAGAAGCTGGCTTGATGAAAACTGTCTGTAAGCTGGAAAAGGGTCTGCTCGGACCAAAACACACTGCCGCCCGGGTTTACATTGCAAATTAGGGCATACACTGGGTCCAGACGCCAGCAGACTAAGTAGATCTTTATGTAGTAAAATAAAGGTTAAATAAACATTTATAAAAGACCTACAACACCTACGGTAGGCCTACAGTATATCAAAAAAAAAAAATTCAGCTCTACATGTAGGTCTCCTGATTTAAACCCGATCGAACTTGTTTGGCATCAACTGAAAACATTCATCCGTAGCTCTGTCAAGCCTACAGTACAAGCAAAGATGAACTGGTGAAGGCCATCAAGACGTTTTGGCTTGAGAAATTGACGAGACAATTCTCCCACTACCCTCCTTTTTGGCAAGAGTCTATTGTCCTGTGTATTGAATGAATGTATTAGTTACTGTCATTTACCAGTCTCAGTCTCATTGTCAAGTCCTTGTTTAAAAAATTATATTTTGAAGATTATGTTTTCAAATAACGGTTGAGCGGTTGTAATCTGAATAAAGGGAAAAAGGCTTGAACATAGGGTGAGACAATATGCCCTTTTAAGTTTGTATGTCACGTTCAGGGCTGATTTTGACAGGCTGGCGTGTTTAGTTTTGTTTTGGTGTAGGGTTTTTTCTGTTCTAGGTGTTGTGTTTCTATGTTGGGGTAATGGTTCCCAATTAGAGGCAGCTGTGTGTCGTTACCTCTAATTGGGAACCATATATATGTTTGGGGTTTTCACTAGTATTTTGTGGGTTATTGTTTTGTTCATAGCGTCGGTGTCATTTGTTATGTTCATGTTACGATCTTTGTTTTCTTTTTCCCCAGTTACGTTCCTTTAAATAAAATGTATACTGGATGCCTTGCTGCGCCTTGGTCTGTCACTAAAGGAGATCGTGACATTGTATGGCTTGCCATTACAAATAAAATGTAATATTTTTTGCTCATATAATTTAAACAGGTCGCTCTCCGCCTGACTCTCTGCTTATTTTAGTTAAACGCTCTTCACAGACCGTGCTTATTTGAGATCAAAACTAGCGATCAATTGTGGAGTCGTGCCTTATATAATCACTTACATTTTCTATTTTTCACCTCTAGACTATCAGAAAGAATGTTGGTACTTATTTATTTTGATCCAAAGCCATGAATGAGTGAGTCACTCAGCTTTATATCCGTAGGTGCCGAGACTGTGACTGCGCCATCGACTTGATTATTTAGCAAACATCACTTGCTGCTTATATTCAGTCAACACATATCTTATGAATATCATGGAATATAATTGAACATTGTCTATGTGAATTTGGTTGGATCGCCCAGAAAAGTTACATATTGCCACTAAGTGTTTTCTCCAATTTATGCTTTGGCTACCAATACAAGTATAGGACGAGTCAATAATTTTATTTGTGTATGAGTTACAGTAACAGAATATGAACTTTTAAGGTAGAGTTTCTTTAAGGCATAAATCTTTGGAGGTGCAGTAATGAGGCAGTGTGTTGATGCTGCAGAATGTTGTTCTTCCCCAGCGAGCCATTTAACGGAAGCAATGTCATAGAATTCACTACTTGAGTAAATTAATGCGGTTTTGTAACAACTGTGGTAGCCCAGGGAGTCAGATTAAACAAAAGTTGTTCTTTAAAGGTTGGGGAGAACAGGGAGGGGAGAAATACAACTGAAAGGCCTCTCAGGTAATGGGTGGGTCACTGTGTCAAGTGTGGCGGCTTCTCGGACCACCTGTGTTAGGGAGACAGGTGAGTCAAACAGCCTTGTATCTTCTTTGGCGTCTGATCGAGGTGCT
Organism: Brachymystax lenok tsinlingensis; assembly: GCA_030435695.1. NCBI lineage: Eukaryota > Metazoa > Chordata > Actinopteri > Salmoniformes > Salmonidae > Brachymystax > Brachymystax lenok. The sequence continues at coordinate 19,300,742 of CM059797.1, read as the reverse complement.
TCTCATACTCACTCCGGTTCTTCTGAGGTCTACACATACCCTCTGCCTGTCTACCCAAGCGCCCGAGTGACTGCACCTCTACTTATACCCATTTGGGGTAACGAGGGACAGGTGGGACCAATTCCACCATATTTTACAGTAGGTATGGGGTTCTTCAATTCCAAACCCACCACTGGTGTGTGTTGCCAAAGAGCTCTATTATTGCTCTTCTGGAATGTTCCCCCATCTCCACAGAGGAACTCTGGAACTCTGTCAGAGTGACCATCAGGTTCTTGGTCACCTCCCCTGACTAAGGCCCTTATCCCCCAATTGCTCAATTTGGCCGGGCGGCCAGCTCCAAGAAGAGTTCTTCGACCTCATGGCTTGGTTTTTGCTCTGACATGCACTGTCATCTGTGGGACCTTATATAGACAGGTGTGTGCCTTACCAAATCTTGTCCAATCAATTGAATTTACCACAGGTGGACTCCAATCAAGTTGTAGAAACATCTCAAGGATGATCAATGTAAACAGGATGCACCTGAGCTCAAATTCGAGTCTCATAGCAAAGGGTCTGACTACTTATGTAAAAAAAGGTATTTCTGTTTTTTTATTTTTAATAAATTAGCAAACATTTCTAAAAACCTGTTTTCGCTTTGTCATTATGGGGTATTGTTGGTAGATTGATTAGAAATAGTTGTTTTATTTAATCAATTTTAGAATAAGGCTGTAACGTAACAAAATGTAGAAAAAGGGAAGTGGCCTGAATACTTTCCGAATGCACTGTATACTGCACTTGATTAACACCCCTGTTTTCAGGGGTTACACTGCAAAATTACTGCAGCAAAAAAAAACTGTTATTTTGGACGCAGTATTTGCAGCATACTGCAGTTATACTGTACTCTGACTGCAATATATTTTTCATAAGGGCATCTCAGTCTCCAGACTTGAAACCCATTAAAACCTGTGGTTTGAATTGAAGAGAACAGCCCATAAGCACATAGGAAGAATATCAAGGAACTGGAAGGATTCCTCACAATATGTTCTCCAACTCATAAAACATTTTAGAAAAAGGCTCATTGCCGTTATCCTTGCAAGATGAGGTATTGAAAACAGGGGTGTTAATCATTTTGACCCCTAACGTTTTGAGAAAGAAAGTATTACTTGTTAAACAAAATATATTTCTCTGAGCAATTGTGTTAGTATAAGATAAAATAATATAATTTCCCAATTTTTTGGGAGCATACAATGTAATATAGCTTAGTATTTGAATTAGTTATTTCATACAGTCCTTTTTACTCGACTTTACCAGGGCTGTCAAAAATGTTGGACCCCACTGTATATAAGGGCTTGTTTCCTCCCTTACCCATATAAAGGCTTCAAAGTTTACTACTTTCCTTGTGTTCTTTCTAGTTATATTCAATTACATTAAAAACATTCAGCGAACAATTACATAATAGATTTGGACTAATGACCTCTGTTGATGGGGAAGTGGGTGCCAGGCACTGTATCTAGACCTTAATTTATAAAATCACATTAATATCTCACCTACTGTACACAAGCTGAGCGCTAATTAATTATTTTGTCCCTCTGTTCTGCTCCTTTCATCCATAAAAGTTCACTTTGAATTGGAGACAGCCTTGACGTTAATGGGACTTTTTACTGTTATACAACCTTGCTGGGAAACGTTCATTAGCATATCTGCATGCAAGGCGGCTTTACTCTTCACAGCCTAATGGCTGCAAATGCAATTATTGCCTTTTGTAAACATACATTATATTTAACATATTCATTGGTGTTATCACATCTGTCAGGCAACTTTCATTTCATCTGATAGGAATTCAAATGTGTTTAATTAAGAAACCCCTGCAGTTCTGATTTTCTCTGCCTCAGTAAGGTTGCAGGGAAGGTGGGTGAGGCCCCTACCTCATATGTTATACATGGTTAGAGAAATAGGCTATGGAAATAGTATACTACTGTATGGAAAGAGTGTACTGTATGGATGTTGTCCACATTGTGTACAGTTCTGTAATTGGTTGTTTTGTCGCCATACTCTTCCTAGTAGTGCACTTATTCAAGAGAAAGAGAAAGGGAAAGGGGATACCTAGTCAGTTTTACAACTGAATGCATTCAACTGAAATGTGTCTTCCGCATTTTTCCCAACCCATCGGCGCCTGGAGAACAGTGGCTTAACTGCCTTGCTCAAGCCACAAGGAATGCTACTAAACACACAAAACATCTCAGGGAGTATAGAGTCAATCCAGAATATGCCTTAATATGCCCTTTTAGTTTACTTCTTTATGGCTAGTTGCAGCATTTCATTTCAAAGTGTTTCCCGGGGGCGACCTTTGGCTGGGTCTGCTTTGCCTCTGACAGCACTGACATTCAGCCCACACTTAACCAGCCAAACAGCCCCTAGACTGGTCCTCTCCTCCATACTGCCAAGCCTCGCACTGAGAAAACAACACACAATTCTCCAGCCTGTCTCCACAGTGGCAATTTCCCTGCAATTATCACACGTTGCTCGTTAATCCAAAAGCCAATACAGTAACATCTCTTCAATTTGCTCTAGACTCCTCTGTACTTATTGCCAATTTGCATGTTTTTTGCCATCTTCTTTGTATTTCAAGTTGCTAGTACTGGAACAAACAAGTCAGGTTTTCTCACTATAAACATCCCTCAAATTCACCCTCAACAGCTCAGCATACATTTTGAAGTCATGGTTAGGTTGAGTGAAATAGTGTAATAACATGCCAAGTAGTCAAAGCCTATATTTTCAGTGATCCTCTCTCTCATCGGAGAGCAAGACAGTAAAAGGCAAACATTAGAACATCAGCAACCTTCTGACACCAGTCTTTCCTCAGCCCATACGGTTGTCGTCCTTGCCCCTCCATATTGGCCGTATCGTAGTCACTCAACTGCAGGGTGGGAGAGACACATTTATAGCCATCCTACCTCTGCAGCAATCCCCAGAAGTCAGGACGGATGAAAGAAATGAATGTTAGGGATGGTCATCTTGGAATGGTTGGAATGTGTGCAAGAAAGAGGTATAGAGGGAGAAAAAAGAGAGAGAGTGTGTTCAGACAGCAATGCAACAATTGCACACACTTCCTCCATTGCATTAGAGAGAGAAATAGTTAGAGACATAGAGAAATGATATCGAGAAAAAGAGTGAGAAAGAAAGAAAAGTAAACAACAAAGTCTCAGCAGAGACATTTCATGGTGGGATTAGGCAGGAAGACAGTTCTCTTCTGTAGGTAAAGCTAACCAACCCAGACAGATACCACTCATTTCCCCATTGCATTCGTCATACCGTCAGGTAAAATAATCCCCTTTACTGCAGTGTTTAAACATCTCCACACGGCTATACATAATCAGTGTGTTTAACTTAATCCCAGCTTTATCCCAACACAAGAGGTAAGGGAGTTTCACATTGATTTCAATGGACATGAGAGAAATCTAATTTGCTCATCATCTTGCCTCATTGGAAAAAGCATGCTGCTTTTAACAATCCTGGCTCTTTGTCCTTATCCATTTTCCTTCTCATAATTCGTCGCTGTGTCTGCAGAAAATCATCAGTGATATAGAAGGCCGCCCCCGGCAGGGCTGCTGGCTGTGTGAGGGTCACACTGCCGAATGCTGTAAAGCATTTCACACAATCTCTTCTCCCCATTGGAAAATTACAGTAGAAACACAGGATGATACTGCTAGACTTATGCGGATGGTGATTACACTGTGTCATTGCATACTTGATATCACTGCCTTGTGCTTCTGGTCTCTAAGTGAATTAATCAATTATATGGTATAAGCAGCCTAAAGTGTGTACTTTAGGTTAATTCTCAGCCTTTTTTTTCAGAGAATCAGAGTAAGTACTAAACTCAGCAAAACAAGAAACGTCCCTTTTTCAGGACCCTGTCTTTCAAAGATAATTTGTAAAAATCCAAATAACTTCACAGGTCTTCATTGTAAAGGGTTTTAACACTGTTTCCCATGCTTGTGCAATGAACCATAAACTATTAATGAATATGCACCTGTGGAACAGTCGTTAAGACACTAACAGCTTACAGATGGTAGGCCATTAAGGTCACAGTTATGAAAACTTAGGACACTAGAGGCCTTTCTACTGACTCTGAAAAACACCAAAAGAAAGGGACCCTGCTCATCTGCGTGAATGTGCCTTAGGCATGCTGCAAGGAGGCATGAGGACTGCAGATGTGGCCAGGGGAATAAATTGCAATGTCCGTACTGTGAGACGCCTAAGACAGAGCTACATGGAGACAGGACGGACAGCTGATCGTCCTCGCAGTGGCAGACCACGTGTAACAACACCTGCACAGGATCGGTACATCCGAACATCACACCTGGGGGCCAGGTACAGGATGGCAACAACTGCCCAGGTTACACCAGGAACGCACAATCCCTCCATCAGTGCTCAGACTGTCCGCAATAGGCTGAGAGAGGCTGGACTGAGGGCTTGTAGGCCTGTTGTAAGGCAGGTCCTCACCAGACATCACCGGCAACAGTGTCGCCTATGGGCACAAACCCGCCATTGCTGGACCAGACTGGACTGGCAAAAAGTGCTCTTCACTGACGAGTTCAATCATCTGTGAATAGTCCTATAGTGTCTTCTTCAATTGAAAGTCCCGCAGAATATTCGGACCTTATCCAGTGTCCAGAAAAATGGTTTGCTAGTATTCGCACATGTCCAGTATATTGTCTCATTTGCATATCTTGTTACAATATTTCCGAAAAATTGTCATACAAAAAAAGTATTATATTTGTGTCTTAATTCAATTGGTAAAGGTACATTTTTATATACTGAGTGTACAAAACATTACGAACACCTTCCTAATAGTGAGTTGCACCAATATTGGCTGCATGTCCTTTGGGTGGTGGACCATTCTTGATACACACGGGAAACTGTTGAGCGTGAAAACCCCAGCAGCATTGCAGTTCTTGACACAAACCGTTGCGTCTGGCACCTACTACCATACCCCGTTCAAGGCCATTAAATATTTTGTCTTACCCATTCACCCTCTGAATGGCACACATACACAATCCATGTTTCAATTGTCTCAAGGATTACAAATCCTTCATTAACCTGTCTCCTCCCCTTCATATACACTGATTGAAGTGGATTGAACAAATTACATCAATAAAGGATCATAGCTTTCACCTGGATAGTCTGTCATGGAAAGAGTAGGTGTTCATAATGTTTTGTACACTCATTGTATATAAAGGGTGTGGTTCCTGACCTTGTATACTATTCAGACTACCTGTAATTATTCAATCCTAAGGTATACTGCATACTGTACCATCCTAAGGTCTTTTTCAGACTCTGTAACATCCATAACGAAAGGTGTAACATCCATAACGGATGTTTTTCCCCTCTAAAGTAATAATGGAAAAGACAATCTTTTGAAAATGATAATTTTTGTGTTCAGCTAAGCATTTCCTTCGAAATGACAATGCGTATTTTGACCTAAGACTTACAAACTCAGACTTTTGCTAATATGTTCAGTCTCCCCAAAAAGCTTGTCCATTTCATGTAACCTCACTTCTTATTTGCTTTAAGTCAATATTTAGTCTGATTTATTGGGTGTATGCTCCCCCTAATGGGTACTATAGACAGACACATCAAAAGTTTCATTTATATTTTGTTTGTCCATTCTGTGAGACATTAAAGTTGTGATTTTGTATGCAAATGTAATGTCCGTAATGTTGCAATCGCCCTAATCTGTAATCACTTCCACTTTTAGGATACATGTTTGTTTGCTTAGATCTGTTACTTTAATGGACATTTATTTTACCTTGGCAGCATCCGATAGAACTCATCAGGGCTTTAAAAAAGAGAACCGTAACAAACAAGCTTTTTTTCTCTCTCTCTCTCTCTGTCTGTCTGTCTGTCTGTCTGTCTGTGTTATAGCCTCTAGGGGACTGAAAATGTTATTTTTATTATCTTGTAGTGCATTAGTAAAATCCATTTTTTTCCTGATGCGTTTGTTAATGGCGAGGCTTGCCAGACCAGCTCTGCTCTAATTTGAATGATGCATTGTCTAATAGAGGGAGGGATCAAGGAAAGGTGAACGCTTTGTCTCTCCTGCGCTACACAACACAGACTGTACCCTCTCCTGCACTACACAACACAGACTCTACACTCTCCTGCACTACACAACACAGACTCTATCCTCACCTGCGCTACACAACACAGACTCTACCCTCTCCTGCACTACACAACACAGACTCTACACTCTCCTGCGCTACACAACACAGACTCTATCCTCACCTGTGCTACACAACACACTCTACCCTCTCCTGCGCTACACAACACAGACTCTATCCTCACCTGCGCTACACAACACAGACTCTACCCTCTCCTGCACTACACAACACAGACTCTACACTCTCCTGCGCTACACAACACAGACTCTATCCTCACCTGTGCTACACAACACACTCTACACTCTCCTGCGCTACACAACACAGACTCTACACTCTCCTGCGCTACACAACACAGACTCTATCCTCACCTGTGCTACACAACACAGACTCTACCCTCACCTGCGCTACACAACACAATGTCCTCACCTGCGCTACACAACACAGACTCTACCCTCTCCTGCGCAACACAACACAGACTCTACCCTCTCCTGCGCTACACAACACAGATTCTATCCTCACCTGTGCTACACAACACAGGCTCAACACAGACTCTATCCTCACCGGTGCTACACAACACAGACTCTACACTCTCCTGCGCTACACAACACAGACTCTATCCTCACCTGCGCTACACAACACAAACTCTACCCTCTCCTGCGCTACACAACACAGACTCTATCCTCACCTGCGCTACACAACACACTGTCCTCACCTGCGCTACACAACACAAACTCTACCCTCTCCTGCGCTACACAACACAGACTCTACCCTCTCCTGCGCTACACAACACAGACTCTATCCTCACCTGTGCTACACAACACACTCTACACTCTCTTGCGCTACACAACACAGACTCTACACTCTCCTGCGCTACACAACACAGACTCTATCCTCACCTGTGCTACACAACACAGACTCTACCCTCACCTGCGCTACACAACACAATGTCCTCACCTCGCTACACAACACAGACTCTACCCTCTCCTGCGCAACACAACACAGACTCTACCCTCTCCTGCGCTACACAACACAGATTCTATCCTCACCTGTGCTACACAACACAGGCTCAACACAGACTCTATCCTCACCGGTGCTACACAACACAGACTCTACACTCTCCTGCGCTACACAACACAGACTCTATCCTCACCTGCGCTACACAACACAAACTCTACCCTCTCCTGCGCTACACAACACAGACTCTATCCTCACCTGCGCTACACAACACACTGTCCTCACCTGCGCTACACAACACAAACTCTACCCTCTCCTGCGCTACACAACACAGACTCTACCCTCTCCTGCGCTACACAACACAGGCTCAACACAGACTCTATCCTCGCCTGCGCTAAACAACACACTATCCTCGCCTGCACAAAACAACACAATACACTTTCTCCTCACCTGCAATACACAATACACTCTCTCCTCGCCTGCAATACACAATACACAATACACTCTCTCCTCGCCTGCAATACACAATACACTCTCTCCTCACCTGCAATACACAATACACAATATACTCTCTCCTCGCCTGCAATACACAATACACAAAACACTCTCTCCTCGCCTGTGCAACACAACAGACTAGGCCTGGACGATATGGCCTAAAAATCATATCTACAATATATTTTTACTATTTTCCACATTTTCCACATTTCTATTTTCCACTATTTTCCACATTCTATTTTCCACAAAACTATGAAATAACACGTATGGAATCATGTAGTAACCATAAAAGTATTAAACAAATCAAAATGTATTTTAGATTTTAGATTCTTCAATGTAGCCACACTTTACCTTGATGACAGCTTTGCACACTCTTGGCATTCTCTCAACCAGCTTCGCCTGGAATGCTTTTCCAACAGTCTTGAAGGAGTTCGCACATATGCTGAGCACTTGTTGGCTGCTTTTCCTTCACTCTGCGGTCCAACTCATCCCAAACCATCTCAATTGGGTTGAGGTCGGGTGATAGTGGAGGCCAGGTCATCTGATGCAGCACTCCATCACTTTTCTTCTTGGTCAAATAGCCCTTACACAGCCTGGAGGTGTGTTGGGTCATCGTCCTGTTGAAAAAAAATTATAGTCCAACTAAGCGCAAACCATATGGAATGGCGCATCGCTGCAGAATGCTGTGGTAGACATGTTGGTTAAGTGTGCCTTGAATTCTAAATAAATCAAAGACAGTGTCACCAGCAAAGCAACCCCACACCAATCACACCTCCTCCACCATGCTTCACGGTGGGAACCACACATGCGGAGATCATCCTTTCACTTACACTGCGTCTCACAAAGACACGGCGATTGAAACCAAAACTCATCAGACCAAAATACATATTTCCACTGGTCGAATGTCCATTGCTCGTGTTTCTTGACCACGCAAGTCTCTTCTTCTTATTGGTGTCCTTTAGTAGTGGTTTCTTTGAAGCAATTCGACCATGAAGGCCTGATTCAAGTAGTCTCCTCTGAACAGTTGATGTTGAGATGTGTCTGTTTCTTGAACTCTGTGAAGCATTTATTTGGTTTGCAATTTCTGAGGCTGGTAACACGAATGAACTTATACTCTGCAGCAGAGGTAACTCTGGGTCTTCCTTTCCTGTGGTGATCCTCATGAGAGCCAGTTTCATCATAGCACTTGATGGTTTTTGCGACTGCAGTTGAAGAAACTTTCAAAGTTCTTGAATTCTTCCGGCTTGACTGACCTTCATGTCCTAAAGTAATGATGAACTGTCATTTATCTTTGCTTATTTGAGCTGTTCTTGACATAATATGGACTTGGTCTTTTACCAGATAAGGCATTCTTCTGTATACCACCCCTACCTTGTCACAACACAACTGATCAAATGCATTAAGAAGAAAATAAATGACACAAATACATTTTTAACAAGGCACACCTGTTAATTGAAATGCATTCCAGGTGACCACTTCATGAAGCTAGTTGATAGAATGCCAAGAGTGTGCAAAGCTGTCATCAAGGCAAAGGGTGGCTACTTTGAAGAATCTCAAATATAAAATATATGTATAAAAATATATATAAAACACTTTTTTGGTTACTATATGATTCCATATGTGTTATTTCATAGTTTTGATGTCTACACTATTATTCTACAATGTAGAAAATAGTAAGAATTTGTAATATTTGTGTTGTGGAGAAATGACCAGACAGGAGACGGGGGAACAGTTAGTCTCGTTTAGTCGAAAACTCCTCGTGCTCTACAGTTGCCCGCCTAATAGTGCGCATGTGCATTTCCTATTATGTGTAGTAACGTAACACTGCCGTAATACATTACTGCTTAGTAACAGCATAGTAACTAATATAACAGATGTAGATCACAGATACTACAGAATTAAGAAAAACCCTGGAATGAGTAGGTGTGTCCAAACTTTTGACTGGTACTGTATTAACTCATTCACTTATCCAGATAGATTCTCTCTCCAAAATCGAACATTTGTTCATACACTCCTTTCTTTTCATGACTGCATACTGTACCATTACTGCTTGAGATAATAATGAATGTCCCATCATTGCAGACTTCCAAAACCGAGTTACCACCCGGCTTTTTGACTCTATGGCCCTGTCTTTAAGAGACGATACAATACCCCCAAAAAATTACAAAATAACATGCCAATTAAGCTGGCCATAAACTCCTCTGCAGTTTCGATAGGTTGTTCTCCAGTTTCACTCAGTGCTCTTAGAGAGAAGTAGAAGCAGCACTGCGATTAGGTCCATAAATGTCATGCGGAGCCCATAAAGCGCTTTAATTTCTCAGTGTCCTCGGGTGCACTGCTCATAATCGGTCGCTCCTCTTCCCTGATTGGAAAAACTTCACTTGTTGCTGTGGCAGGCTGGCAGCCTCACTGAGGGAGCACAATGCATTAGAGTTTCTATTCTCCTGCACAGCCTCTGTTAGCATCCGGACCCCCCTGTCAGTCAGTTGCCTGCTGCTTTTAAAGTCAAGTCCCCTAGCATCTCCTTGCATCACGCTCTGCAGCTCATCAAAATGGGGTTTTGTTATACAAGATTATCAAAACCTTCTTACAGTAGTCAAGTGAAACAATCATCTCAATAGTCATACCATACTGTCTGCTAGCGTTGGCTGTTTATCAGTCCCGCTTTCTTTCCACTGGTGCCATGTTTCATGGTTTAGGGATTCTGTTTGATGTGGTGTGTAATAATGTACAGCCATAGTAAATAGTGTGTGACATTGCATGATTCCAGGTCTCTCTCTCTCTCTCTCTCTCTCTCTCTCTCTCTCTCTCTCTCTCTCTCTCTCTCTCTCTCTCTCTCTCTCTCTCTCTCTCTCTCTCTCTCTCTCTCTCTCTCTCTCTCTCTCTCTCTCTCTCTCTCTCTCTCTCTCTCTCTCTCTCTCTCTCTCTCTCTCTCTCTCTCTCTCTCTCTCTCTCTCTCTCTCTCTCAGGGCAAGAGTGGCCATGCCATTTGGCTGTTTAACGCTCGGGGAAAAGAAGGATTACAACAATCCCTCGGAGGTGACAGATAAATATGACCTGGGACAGATTGTTAAATCGTAAGTATGCTGCTAGTCGTCCATCAGACTTAACGAACAGGAAATACAGGAAACCCACCATCAACCCTCTAGTCTGGGGGTTTCCTTTGTATGATATGGCACCAGATTATTTGAAAATGTACTAAGTAAAAAATCAATGAGGACAAATGCATTATTCAAGTCCATCTACAATGTCTAGGAAGGCTGTTCCCATAGCCATAATGATAAAATCACAATCAAGGGCTTTACTAATTTAGATACCCATTTACATTTAATTTGGATGTTTATAATTGAGTGATTTTGTGCATTTCCTTTTCAGGGAGGAGTTCTGTGAGATCTTCAGGGCCAAGGACAAAAACACACTGAAAATGTTTACTTGTAAAAAGTTCTTGAAAAAGGATGGGAGGAAAGTTCGGAAGGCTGCAAAAAATGAGATCCTCATTTTAAAGATGTGAGTTGCTGTTATCAACTTTAAACTCTGCCATCTGTCATTTTGCATCTGTGTTCACAAAACTATTCTCTGTAAATGAATTTTGTTTTATAACAGATGCGTTATTCCTGTAGGCTATGTGAATGTGTAATCTCTATGAGGAATAAGATGTTTTGTTTCTATACACTTTATCTTCTGAAAGACAGAATGCGCACAGTGGACATCCATTAGAGCGAAGAACAGAGAAATGGCTGCAGCATTTTTTATGAAAAAGGAAAGCAAACTTCATCCCACTGAATGATCACACTGGGTAGCATTATTTTTCTCCAACGGTGTTTAACTCCAAATATTTTTCTCCCATTAGGCTTCTAATTCATCATTCTGTGGCAGCCCCTCTTACATCACATCCCTCTCCAGTAAAACCAACATTAGCATAACCTGAGCCTTCTCAAACAATTTCTTACAGGCAGCAGGGAACTGAAAGAACACAGATGAAAAAGACAATGTACATAATGGAAGATGAAAGTGTCATTTCTTGAAGGGTTATCTAATACCATGGAGTCTTTTCTCCCGATACACAAAAGCATGACCTTTATCTGGCTTGCAATTTCAATTGGTTTCTTCAAATTCTCGAACAGGAGGATTTGATATATTTTCTTGTGGTTGGTGGCCATTACTTTCAGTGACTGGAAAAGATACCAGTCTGTCAGTCCAATCCCCTGAAGCACCATTGAAAGCCAGCAGCACACCTACCACATACGGCCAATGGCTTCCATGTTGTCTAATATCTTAAGTGTTACACTCTGCATTGCTCATCGCCTCGCTGACAAAACTCAACTTTAAGTTTCTTAGCTCGTGCAGTTGTTATCATGGTCACAGTCAAGCACTCTATACTGTTCTGCCGCATAGTCGTCCTTGCACATACAGTACCAGTCAAAAGTTTCGACACACCTACTCATTCCAGGGTTTTTCTGTATATTTACATTGTAGAATAATAGTTAAGACATAAAAACTATGAAATAACACATGGAATCATGAATCATGTGTTAAAGTGTTAAACAAATCAAAATGTATTTTATATTTGAGATTCTTCAAAGTAGCCACCCTTTGAATTGATGACAGCTTTGCACACTCTTGCACACTCTTCACCTGAAATGCATTTAAATTAAAAGATGTACCTTGTTTAAAATGAATTTGTGTAATTTCTTTCCTTCCTAATGTTTTTGGTCAGTTGTGTTGTGACAAGGTAGAGGTGGTATACAGAAGATAGCCCTATTTGGTAAAAGATTAAGTCCATATTATGTCAAGAACAGCTCAAATAAGCAAAGATAAATGACAGTCCATCATTACTTTAAGACATGAAGGTCAGTCAAGCCGGAAAATGTTAAGAACTTTGAACGTTTCTTCAACTGCAGTCGCAAAAACCATCAAACGCTATAATGAAACTGGCTCGCATGAGGACCAATCAGAGTTACCTCTGTTGCAGAGGATAAGTTCATTAGAGTTACCAGCCTCAGAAACCGGCAATTAACTGCACCTCAGATTGCACCTAACAGAGTTCAAGTAACAGATACATCTCAAAATCAACTGTTCAGAGGAGACTGCGTGAATCAGGCCATGGTCGAATTGCTGCAAAGAAACCACTAATAAAGGACACCAATAAGAAGAATAGACTTGCTTGGGCCAAGAAACACAAGCAATGGACATTAGAACAGTAGAAATCTGTCCTTTGGTCTGATGAGTCCAAATTTGAGATTTTTGGTTCCAACCGCCGTGTCTTTGTGAGACTCATTTATTTACAATTAAAGGCACACTTAACCAGCATGGCTACCACAGCATTCTGCAGTGATACGTCATCCCATCTGGTTTGCACTTAGTGGGATTATCATTTGTTTTTCAACAGGACGATGACCCAAAACACACCTCCAGGCTGTGTAAGGGCTATTTGACCAAGACAGAGAGTGATGGACAGATGACCTGGCCTCCACAATCACCCGACCTCAACCCAATTGAGATGGTTTGGGATGAGTTGGACCGCAGAGTGAAGGAAAAGCAGCCAACAAGTGCTCAGCATATGTGGGAACTCCTTCAAGACTATTGGGAAAGCATTCCATGTGAAGCTGGTGTGCAAAGCTGTCATCAAGGCAAAGGGTGGCTACTTTGAAGAATAACATTTTCTAAGTATATTTTCATGTTTTTAATACTTTTTTGAGTACTACATGATTCCATATGTGTTATTTCATAGTTTTGATGTCTTCACTATTATGTTGAAAATAGTAAGAATAAAGAAAAACCCGTGAATGAGTAGGTTTGTCCAAACTTTTCACTTGTACTGTAATGCCCTCATAAACAGACATTCAACTCATGAAGCATGAAGCACAGTACATTATTTATGGGTATACATTTTTCCTCTATTAAGAAGATGTTTAAGCATGCAGATCTCACAGTCCTTTTTTAATTAAATTGATTGTTTATTGATGCATTTTTTCCTGCACATGGTTGCCGTTCCTCCCGGCATGGCTGACTGTTGGAGTGTGTTATTCATGAGCGTTAATGTACCGTTATACCGTACTGTATGTGTTTCAATGATGGCACCCCCATCTCTCCACCCCTCACACTCCTTTTGACTCTCGTCTCTCCCCCTGTGGCCTGCTCTATCCAGGGTGAAGCACCCCAATATTCTCCAGCTGGTGGAGGTCTATGAGACCAGAAAAGAGTATTTCCTCTTCCTTGAACTGTGAGTTGAGTCGTCTGATTGGTTGAGATTGCGCTCCTGTCTTTGCAGGCTTCTATGTGTTGATTATGCACTCATGGGGAATGAACTGTAGTAGCCGGAGGCCATGTAGATATGAGCACAGCTCTGAACTCCCCTTCTGCAGCCTTCATTTGGTATTCAGATATTATTCATTTCTGGCTGCTCCATATTCTCATCAGTCTGTGTTCTTGGGGATTTGTTGCATCACCATAGATACATTAAATATATGATACTCATCTCCTCCAGGATTGCATTGATTTGTGGGTCTGTAATTCTGGGCATAAGGTAAACTAGCAGAGATCGGAGGAGAATCCAGTGTTGAAATGATTGAAATCATCACATTAAGCAGGTTTGGTGGATTCCATGATTTTGTTGACTCTTAAAGTCTTTGCCCTTGGCGAGGCTGTAATTTCTATGGTAATTGCTTAGTAATGCAATTTTTCAACCATATTTTCTCACGTTCAAAGTGTCTCTGTCAGTTGTATTATTGAAAAGTATCTGTGAATGCTTTAACTCAGAGACATTGTCAGGCTCAAAGCATCTACAGTAGGTCAGCACCATGCTTCATGCCACTCATGTTCTTCCCACAGTGCTACAGGCAGAGAGGTATTTGATTGGATCCTGGACCAGGGCTACTATTCCGAGCGCGACACCAGTAATGTGGTCCGTCAGGTGTTGGAGGCCGTCGCCTACCTTCACTCCCTGAACATTGTCCACAGGAACCTCAAGGTACTAAGCCTTGGGGCCTCTGATGGTCAAGGGGGAGGACTACAATATACTGTAAATGCCTGAATGTTGAGCAGCACTCCTTCTTTTAAATGCCACAGGTTCTTTAAAAGTAATTGACGAGTTGAATTATTGTAGGTTGGAGCATATACAGTATACAGTCGTGGCCAAAAGTTTTGAGAATGACACAAATATTAATTTCCACAAAGTTTGCAGCTTCAGTGTCTTTAGATATTTTTGTCAGATGTTACTATGGAATACTGAAGTATAATTACAAGCATTTCATGAGTGTCAAAGGCTTTTATTGACAATTACATGAAGTTGATGCAAAGAGTCAATATTTGCAGTGTTGACCCTTCTTTTTCAAGACCTCAGCAATCCGCCCTGTCATGCTGTCAATTAACTTCTCGGCCACATCCTGACTGATGGCAGCCCATTCTTGCATAATCAATGCTTGGAGTTTGTCAGAATTTGTGAGTTTTTGTTTGTCCACCTGCCTCTTGAGGATTTACCACACGTTCTCAATGGGATTAAGGTCTGGGGAGTTTCCTGGCCATGGACCCAAAATATTGATGTTTAGTTCCCCGAGTCACTTAGTTATCACTTTTGCCTTATGGCAAGGTGCTCCATCATGCTGGAAAAGGCATTGTTTGTCACCAAACTGTTCCTGGATGGTTGGGAGAAGTTGCTCTCGGAGGATGTGTTGGTACCATTCTTTATTCATGGCTGTGTTCTTAGGCAAAATTGTGAGTGAGCCTACTCCCTTGGCTGAGAAGCAACCCCACACATGAAGGGTCTCAGGAGGCTTTACTGTTGGCATGACACAGGACTGATGGTAGCGCTCACCTTGTCTTCTCCGGACAAGCTTTTTTCTGGATACCCCAAACAATCGGAAAGGGGATTCATCAGAGAAAATGACTTTACTCCAGTCCTTTACCAGCAGTCCAATCCCTGTACCTTTTGCAGAATATCAGTCTGTCCCTGATGTTTTTCCTGGAGAGAAGTGGCTTCTTTGCTGCCCTTCTTGACACCAGGCCATCCTCCAAAAGTCTTTGCCTCACTGTGCGTGCAAATGCACTCACACCTGCCTGCTGCCATTCCTGAGCAAGCTCTGTACTGGTGGTGCCCCGACCCCGCAGCTAAATCAACTTTAGGAGACGGTCCTGGCGCTTGCTGGACTTTCTTGGGTGCCCTGAAGCCTTCTTCACAACAATTGAACAGCTCTCCTTGAAGTTCTTGATGATCAGATAAATGGTTGATTTAGGTGCAATCTTACTGGCAGCAATATCCTTGCCTGTGAAGCCCTTTTTGTGCAAAGCAATGATGACGACACATGTTTCCTTGCAGGTAACCTTGCTTGACCGAGGAAGAACAATGATTCCAAGCACCACCCTCCTTTTGAAGCTTCCAGTCTGTTATTCAAACTCAATCAGCATGACAGAGTGATCTCCTGCCTTGTCCTTGTCAACACTCACACCTGTGTTAACAAGAGAATCACTGACATTGATGTCAGCTGGCCCTTTTGTGGCAGGGCTGAAATGGAGTGGAAATGTTTTTTGGGGATTCAGTTAATTTGCATGGCAAAGAGGGACTTGCAATTCATCTTGATAACTCTTCATGACATTCTGGAGTATATGCAAATTACCATCATAAAAACTGAGGCAGCAGACTTTGTGAAAATTAATATTTGTGTCATTCTCAAAACTTGTTAGCATTTTCTTTTTGGGGTGGGGGGGTATAATATTTGTGAATCTAACTTTCTCAATCATCATTATTCATGATTCATTCAGGATGATTTGTAATCATGGTAGCATCCACATTCATTTAGAAACATTATATTCTTATTTACAATAAAATTTACTCCAAAATGACACAATACTTTATTTACCATTAATTTCTACTGGGCACAAAATGATCTGAAACAACCAAAACAAACAGCAAATGCATCCAACAAATGTTCAAATAAGCTTGATGTAGTCACTGTGTGCTATGAATATTGGATCAAATACTTTACTTTTTACTACTTTTATTCACATAAATGAATTTGTCCTAATACTTTTGGTGCTGTAATTTCTAAACAATTCTCCCAATATGGATGAAGATACCCTCAAATTAACCTCACAATCATTGTATAATTTAAAATCCTGTTCTGGAGTACAGAGCCAAAACATCAGTATAGAAATGCACTGTCCCAAGACTTGGAAGAATTTTGAAAAGATTAATGGGCAAATATTGTACAATCCAGGTGTGCAAAGCTCTTAGAGACTTACCCAGAAAAACTCACAGCTGTAATCGCTGCCAAAGGTGATTCTAACATTCTTGTCTCAGGGGTGCAAATTCTTATGTAAACATTTCTAAAGACTTTTCACTTTGTCATTATGGGGTATTTGATACATTTTGAATTCAGGCTTTAACACAACAAAATGTGGAATAAGGGGTATGAATACTTTCTGAAGGCACTGTATATAGGGCAAACATTTTTGAAAAGGCACATTTATTATGCAAATATACTTCATAAGATTGACTCAGTGGTCTTGCTTTGTTTGAACAAAATAATGTAGGCACTTGTGTGACACTGAATTGTTTGACTGCTTCAATATCTACCTTAAACAGTGATGAAGTATGCTCTAAGTCTATATGTTTGAATGAGATTACTTTAGCAAAACTTTGGCAAACTTTCGTCCTGTTCCTTTACTCAGCTGGAGAACTTGGTGTACTTTAACCGCCTGAAGCACTCCAAAATAGTAATCAGTGACTTCCACCTGGCCAAGCTGGAGACCGGGCTCATCAAAGACCCTTGTGGAACCCCAGAGTACCTGGGTAAGGACTGGGGAAGGATTGGGGGAGGGATTAGTACCTGGTTAAGGACTGAGGAAAGAGCGGGGAAGGGATTAGTACCTGGGTAAGGACTGGGGAAGGAGCAGGGTATCTTCGAGATTTGGTTTTGGGGAGTAGTTTATGGGAGTGCAGAAAAGTATTTGTGAGAGAAACATCAATAAATAATCTTTAACTGTGTTTGTGTCCTTGCAGCACCAGAGGTGGTTGGGAGACAGAGATACGGCATGCCAGTGGACTGCTGGGCCCTGGGTGTCATCATGTACATCCTGTGAGTGGTTTAATTATCGGCATAGGGTCCCATATACTGTACTACTGCAAGAGGGGTTGGCTGTGAGTCTTCTCAGAGGACGGGGGATTAGAAATAATACGGAAGGGCAACAGGAATACTTTACTGAAAGAGACCATCACTGTAATCCACATGCTATGCGCAAAACGAGTCATGGAATCTTATTTATAGGGTATTACCCATTGCAAAAATCACATCTTTACATGACATTTATGCATGACAATACAAGCTGATAAAGAGCTCATTTTGTCTTGTGGCCCTCAGGCTTTCAGGCAACCCTCCTTTCTATGATGAAACTGATGATGACGACTATGAAAATCACGACAAGAACCTGTTCAGGAAGATCTTGGCGGGGGACTATGAGTTTGACTCTCCATACTGGGACGACATCTCAGAGTCAGGTACATTTAAGATGAAGTGACAGGAGACTGGGTGAATGACAGTTTACTGGGTAAACAGCAATTCAAAAGGGAGGATATCATCTGTTTACTTTTTCATGTAAAAAATTATCCTTTTTGTTCTCTGATTCCATCAGGAGTAGTAACTGCTGTTTGAGATTATGCTTTTATTTTGTTTCAGCAAAAGGCCTAGTAACCCGTATGATGGAGGTAGACCAGGATCAGAGACTGACTGCTCAGGAGGCCATCAACCATGAGTGGTATGGAAAATACACATTATTAACACAGTAGCCTACTATTAGAGATATAACAGAAAACCACAGTGCTATTGAGATATACTGGATGACCACAGTACTATGGTGATATACCGGATGACCACAGTTCTATGGAGATATACTGTATGACCACAGTACTATGGTGATATACCGGATGACCACAGTACTATGGAGATATACTGGATGACCACAGTTCTATGGAGATATACTGGATGACCACAGTACTATGGAGATATACCGGATGACCACAGTACTATGGAGATATACTGGATGACCACAGTACTATGGTAATATACTGGATGACCACAGTTCTATGGAGATATACTGGATGACCACAGTACTATGGAGATTTACTGGATGACCACAGTACTATGGAGATTTACCGGATGACCACAGTACTATGGAGATATACTGGATGACCACAGTACTATGGAGATTTACCGGATGACCACAGTACTATTGAGATATACTGGATGACCACAGTACTATGGAGATTTACCGGATGACCACAGTACTATTGAGATATACTGGATGACCACAGTACTATGGAGATTTACCGGATGACCACAGTACTATGGAGATATACCGGATGACCACAGTACTATGGAGATATACTGGATGACCACAGTACTATGGAGATATACTGGATGACCACAGTACTGTGGAGATTTACAGGGACGACCACAGTGAAAATCAACCAGATGAATTTAGAGTATGATGTGTTCATGAGGGTACAGTGTTGTCTTAAATGACCAGGAGTCAAATTTGACAATGTCATTATGTTGGTTGGAGCCATGATGATTCATAGTTGTTAGAGATGCTGTTTCATTAGTAATACTCATCCCCATCTGTTGAGCTGTCACTAGCTTGGTTTCCCTCAGATTTGCATGCGAATATTCAAAAATCTGCATTTTTTTTCCCCCCACCAGAGATGTGTTTCCATCAAATTGACATGTTGCAGATAAAAGGCTGTGCGTGATGACATAGTGCACATAAACATTACTTTTGCATTGAAATTCCTATATACGTAATAAAAAAGACAAGTTGAATGTGTTTACATCACATTTTCAACTCTAATAATGGTTTTGTCACAACGAAAGTTGTTATAAAGCTAATGTGCCCACTCTGGTTACTGGTCTTGGCACAAGTGCTCTAGCCAACAGCCCCCACATACAGTGTGCGTATCAAATCAAATCCAAGTTTATTTGTCACGTGCGCTGAATACAACTTCACAGTGAAATGCTTACTGACAGTCCCTAACCAACAGTGCAATTTGTAAGTAAAAAATTTACTATGCTACTTACTTGATGAGATTTTAATGGATAAGAGCAAGATTATTTTTATTTGTCAAATGGCAGTCAAGCATCGATCATGATGTCACCAGAATAAGACCCTTATTGAAAAAGAGCACCAAGCTCATCACTGTGCACGTTCACCACCCTGTGAAGTTCATCATACTTTATTTAATCTGCATGCTTTCCTGAATTGTTAGTGGGAGGACCACACAACATATCATCCCGTGACTCCAAGTTTACTTATTTTGCACATAATACATTTTATCAACACAAAAAAGATCCCACCTTGTATTTTGTTTTGTCGACATTTGGAAAGTTTATTGACAAATTTGCTGATTCCATCCGGCTTGTCGTAACATTTTTTATCCGACGTACTTTACCCGCATAAAAAGGTTGGGTGGAAACCTATAGTGAAGTTACCTTTTCCCTCTTTAACTTCTCAGGATTTCTGGAAACGCAGCCTCAAATAAGAATATTAAGGATAACGTCTGTGCACAGATAGAGAAGAACTTTGCCAAAGCTAAGTGGAAGGTAAGCCTCTTTATCTGTTCTATTTTGTCATCACTGAAGGAGAGATTGCACACATGTTTTGCACACATCACACATGTTTTATATAAGTTTTATGGGCCTTGAGAATTTGAAATGGGATAAATGATTGGTAAAAGTACAAGGCTTTTGAATTAGAAACATATTCTGTAAAATATATAAAATATATAGTAACTAGGCCCCTTGAGTTGAGTGTGTACTGCGACTGCCTCCCACAGAAAGCAGTGCGGGTCACTACCATGATGAAGCGACTGAGAGCGCCAGAGAAGGGTGCTGACTCGGGGACTACCAGCCCAGCAGTAGCAACCAGCCCTGCAGCAGGAGAACCAGACGCAGCTCCAGCAGACCCCCAGGCTACCAGTGACCCCTCTGCAGCCCCCGCTGCTGCAGCTCCTGAGGGGGAGCCTGCTGCTGTCACAGAGCCTCCTGCTGAAATGGAGGCCGTGGCATGTGATGCCACTCCCCAGGCTGCAGCAGAAGTCACAGCTCCACCTGAGGAGGAGGCCAGCTCAGCGGAGGCCCCAGTGGAGGCCCCCGCCCCGGAGGAGGTTGATTTTTTGTCAAGGTGTAACGGAGAGGCCCCAACTCCCCTCCAACCGGCAGCTGAAGCTGGGGATGAGCAAGGTTAGACAGCCACCGCCCTCCTATAGCCACCTTCACTCCCAGAGATCCTCCTTCCTGCACACTGTACATTTGCTGCTAGCATGGTGACACTGACTCTGCGTATCTCTCACTTGCAGCATTAGTAACATCTCACAGAGCCTGTATGCTATCTTTCCTCAGTGTTGAGTTTATCTGGCTACATTTTTATATGTATTCTGTCCTTTTAAAACAGCCCTCTGGCCTTACAGGGGCTTTTTATGTCTAATGCAGCCCAGATTTTGCCATATTATGTAGGTTTTTAAGGGGGAAAGTAGGTTTACTTTATAGCTAACAGGTACATATTTTCCGACGAACTTTTGCCTTTAGTAATGAAAGTGTAATGTAATTATGCCAAACCTGCTTTGATTTCCTCTTAATGAGCCATGTTTGGGAACTTTTTCCCCCAGTCCTACTATTCCAATCCATTATCATGGCAGTCAATAAGGTAATGAACAGCTTGGCTTTGCTCTTGTAGTGTTGATTTTACATAATGATCTGTAAAATTCCTACTTCACACTCCCCTCTACACAATACTAGATTTTTTTGGGGGGTGACCATTGCTCCCTTTGTTATTTTTTGTATACACTGATCAGTAATTATGTTTGTGCTGCAATAAGTAGTTTTACTGCGGGATGCAGCAGGCCCAGTGTTAGTGAAAGTCAGCATCCACGCCATACCAGCCTTCTGCTTAGGAAAGAACCACATGGCTGTCAGTGTAAAGATTCTGTAAATAGAAACCTTTGTAGAAGTAACAAAAACAGCATGTACAGTGAGGGAAAAAAGTATTTGATCCCCTGCTGATTTTGTACGTTTGCCCACTGACAAAGAAATGATCAGTCTATAATTTTAATGGTAGGTTTATTTGAACAGTGAGAGACAGAATAACAACAAAAAAAATTAAAAAAACGCATGTGAAATGCATGTTATATATTGATTTGCATTTTAATGAGGGAAATAAGTATTTGACCCCTCTGCAAAACATGACTTGAAACATGTACTTGGTGGAAAAACCCTTGTTGGCAATCACAGAGGTCAGACGTTTCTTGTAGTTGGCCACCAGGTTTGCACACATCTCAGGAGGGATTTTGTCCCACTCCTCTTTGCAGATCTTCTCCAAGTCATTAAGGTTTCGAGGCTGACATTTGGCAACTCGAACCTTCAGCTCCCTCCACAGATTTTATACGGGATTAAGGTCTGGAGACTGGCTAGGCCACTCCAGGACCTTAATGTGCTTCTTCTTGAAGCACTTATTTGTTGCCTTGGCCGTGTGTTTTGGGTCATTGTCATGCTGGAATACCCATCCATGACACATTTTCAATGCCCTGGCTGAGGGAAGGAGGTTCTCACCCAAGATTTGACGGTACATAGCCCCGTCCATCGTCCCTTTGATGCGGTGAAGTTGTCCTGTCCCCTTGTCCCCAGAAAAACACCCCCAAAGCATAATGTTTCCACCTCCATGTTTGACGGTGTTCTTGTGGTCATAGGCAGCATTCCTCCTCCTCCAAACACGGCGAGTTGAGTTGATGTCAAAGAGCTCCATTTTGGTCTCATCTGACCACAACACTTTCACTCAGTTGTCCTCTGAATCATTCAGATGTTCATTGGCAAACTTCAGACAGGCATGTATATGTGCTTTCTTGAGCAGGGAGACCTTGCGGGCGCTGCAGGATTTCAGTCCTTCACGGCGTAGTGTGTTACCAATTGTTTTCTTGGTGACTATGGTCCCAGCTGCCTTGAGATCAGTGACAAGATCCTCCCGTGTAGTTCTGGGCTGATTCCTCACCGTTCTCATGATCATTGCAACTCCACAAGGCGAGATCTTGCATGGAGCCCCAGGCCGAGGGAGATTGTTCTTTTGTGTTTCTTCCATTTGCGAATAATCACACCAACTGTTGTCACCTTCTCACCAAGCTGCTTGGCGTTGGTCTTGTAGCCCATTCCAGCCTTGTGTAGGTCTACAATCTTGTCCCTGACATCCTTGGAGAGCTCTTTGGTCTTGGCCATGGTGGAGAGTTTGGAATATGATTGATTGATTGCTTCTGTGGACAGGTGTCTTTTATACAGGTAACAAGCTGAGATTAGGAGCACTCCCTTTAAGAGTGTGCTCCTAATCTCAGCTCGTTACCTGTATAAAAGACACCTGGGAGCCAGAAATCTTTCTGATTGAGAGGGGGTCAAATATTTATTTCCCTCATTAAAATGCAAATCAATTTATAACATTTTCACATGCGTTTTTCTGGATTTTTTTGTTGTTATTCTGTCTCTCACTGTTCAAATAAACCTACCATAAAAATTGTAGACTGATCATTTCTTTGTCAGTGGGCAAACATACAAAATCAGCAAGGGATCAAATACTTTTTTCCCTCACTGTATTCTTAACTTTCGCTGTTAATTTCACATTTGTAAGCACTTGGTGAAAAACAACAACATACTAATCCTGCTATTGACCTTTAAACTGGAAACAGGAAGGTATTTTGTAGCTCATCTTTATGAGTTCACAATTGGCCTCTGTCCTAACAAATCCATCCTGTGACTAGATTCACTTTTTCTATTTCTTTAAAATGGGTTTTACATTCTGTTTCTGATTCACCACTTCACATGACTTATTCGTTCTTATCCTTAATACATGTATGTATTTGTAAAGAAATATAATTTAGTCTATAAGGAAAACTTTTACACAAATGTCTGTGTTTTTTGTTGCTTAAAGGAAACATAAGAATTAAAAGCAATTGTGTTAAAACATCTTTAATATTTACAAACATATGTATTTATTCATCTATTTATTCATAGGTTTACTTATTCTCAAGATATTCATAACAATAATATGAAACAGAATAGTTGGCGGTTTATAGCCTTGCTCCCTTCAGTATGGTCGATAATGAGGTACTGCAAGAGTTCTCTGTAATCACCATACATTTTGCAATATTCAACTTGCTGCCGAAACTGTGATTATTATCTTGGTGTCCTATATAGAGTACAGTCCTCTATAGAGTACATGTACGTACCTGTAAGTTAAAAGCCTGTAGTCCGTAAGAACCGTCGATACCCTATCCAGATGGCCAGTCAATAACACATGGCCAGTGTCAAAC
This sequence comes from Brachymystax lenok tsinlingensis, assembly GCA_030435695.1. NCBI lineage: Eukaryota > Metazoa > Chordata > Actinopteri > Salmoniformes > Salmonidae > Brachymystax > Brachymystax lenok. The sequence goes on along the minus strand of CM059797.1, from coordinate 19,276,817 downwards.
AAGGCCGAGCCTAGATCATATTTGTCATGCTTGACTTGGTCCCCTCTTTCTGTACTGTATTTACAGTGCCATCCTCCATACAGCCTCCGTCCTTCCTTGTCACAGCTAGACAGTGGTTTTATTATCAGTACACAGTAGCTATAATGCACACTTATACAGTATATTCATGTGTTTTTTTGGGTCCCTCTGCAGGTTACTTTTCAAGGGACTATGTTTCTGTGTACACTTGCAAGTTTTATGGAATATATATTTAAGAAAATTTTGAGCAATTATTTTCAATAGAATGCAGGAAGTCAAACCAAATTTGCTCCCTTTTTTTTGGATCAGCGATAAGTTATTGCTCCCCGGTCTATTGTTTATTCACATCTCTATCTACGAAAATGTATTGATTGATTGATGTGCATATTCAGAAACATTATTGAGATATAGCATTACACAATGTCTTTATTTCGTCAAAACATTTAGATTTCCACAAAAAGCTTAACAGGAATATCTGAAACAAGTTGTGTGAATATACCATTTTGTGTCGTTCATCCTCTTAAGACCACAAATAAATACTGTTACACAAATAAATACTGTACACAATCTAAACCAATGCTTTGTTTCAGTGCCACTGTATGTAGTATTCCACATCTGATCATTTCTGAACAGCACTTTCTGATGTACCTGTTGTTTTTGATGTAATGTTCATCAGGACCAGTGGTCACCTGTAAGTTCTGACTGTTTCTCATGTGTAAGCTCTGTACTGTACTCCTTGACTGAGTTCATGACTTTGATGGTAATAAAAGCATAACCATGGAATATCTGTGTCTATCTCACGTGTTCCCCTCAGTCATTTACTTTTCTACGATGTGCTATACATGGCCTGAACATGTCTTATGTAGAACGGCAAGCAACCATCCAATCCAGGGCAAAGACTCAGGGCTCGATTCAATCCGTATCGCGGAAGATCAGCGATATAGCGCAACTGAAATGTAAAGGTAATTCCTGATCGACCCGACATATACTTTGTTTACCGTGAATGCGGTCTCTGCCAATGCATGAACATTGCTATGAATTTCAAACGCACTCTAGTGCTGATCTTCAGTGCTACGGATTGAATCGAGCCCTCAGTGTTGCAAGTTAAAGCTGACTCATAAAAGCAGCTTGTACATGAAATTACATGATCAAGCTTCATTTAAAAAGATGGACAGATTTACCAGTGACTCATAAGCAGGCACCTCATATTATTCCCTCTCTGTCATATTTGATATGTGTTTAGCCAGTAGGCACTGTAGACTAGAGAGCCTACTGGCCAGGATACCTGGAATTGATTCAGATTTGTTTCTGAATAGCAAATGGGTAAAGATGCCTCTCTGGGCTGAGATGGGAATGGGATATCCTTTCTCTAGTGAGGTTTCCCATGTTTTAGGCCTTCTTTTCATCTCTATTCAGCCATCCATACTATCATTAGGCCTGAGAGAGATGCTCTCTAGCTCTCTCACTGTGACATGTAATGACTACATTAAGTTGTGTTGGGAGGAATGAGACTGTCAAATTTCCTGACTGTTTCCTGACCCTCCTATAGACGAGGCTGCTGAAATTAAAGGCCAGTGATCACAGCTATTCCTTAATTGCTACATACATGTTTGGACTTACAAATGAATGATATATAACCATTGATTCTTGAAGAATATATCTTATAAATGCCTTATGAGCTTCGTTCAACTCTCGTACCCCATCAGAACCTAAAATATAGGGCTCTATTCAACCCATATCGCAGAAGTTCAGCGTTACACCATGATTGAAATTTAAAGGCAATGGTCCCGTGTCAGCAGTGATTGCATTCACGATAAACGCTGCACATAATTACCTTTAAAAAGAGCCGTCAATTTCAGGTCATAGTATGTAATGTCATTCAGCCTGCCTCTCTTAATAAACCACTCAGCTTTACCATTTACTATGGATGCTTCTGTTTCCTGTGACACTGAAGTGACATCATCATCAGAGTGACTGAATGCACAAAGATTATGACGATGATAAATATGTGCAGTTTGTCTCATTGATTAACTGGCAGGTGAAAAGTAAACACAGACACAATACAAAGACACTGCTCATTCATTGTTGTCCTCAGCCCTGGACAGTGTCTTAAAATGACGCACTGTTTCATTACTGGAACCAATGAGGTCAAGCGTAACTTGGTTTAAATGACATTAATGATAACATCGTACATTTTCTGTTCAATGTTATTATACATTGAACGAGATTAATTGCCATATTAAGGTTGATCAGGATTTACGGTAACATACATCATACCATTCTTATATTTGACATGACCACTTGTGTGTCCTGCCATCTACTGGGTGAAACACTACAATGCAGTTTGTAAGTGGAGAAATGAATTCTTCCAAAGCGAAGTATGTATGTGTTTTGGGAGGAATAAAAGAACAAGAGAAAAAGATAATTGTATAACTAACAGTCTTTACCACTGAGTTGTGTGATGGTCAAATGAATTAATTGAATAACTAATGTGTATGACATATTATACTCAATTGCTTGTGGAAACAAAAAATCATAGTACAATAATGACATGGTTTATGCTATAACTGTCCAGCAGGGAGCAGCATTGCTTTCCTTCTATTTTCTCTTCCTTTAGGCTAGTGGCAAGGCCTCCACATTTTTTTAGATACCCTTACCCGAGGTAGAACAAAACGCAACCATGTTTTTTCACATCTTGAATGTCTCCCATTTATGAAATGGATGGTTGTGTAAAAATATTTTACCCCAAAAGTGGTTAAATTGATAGATATTGTGAAACACCCTAAATTCAACTATTCCTGTAAGCTTTACTTTTTGGTATCTGATTAATAGACAACTTGCTCTCATTAAGTACTGTATGGTTCTGCCTGATATAAATACACACAGTTACACTTTTATTTTGATGTTGTGGCTGTTGTAATCGGGCTCTAAGGAAAACAAGTGGGCTCAGACATCAAAATAAACATTTTGGGTCTGAGGTTCCTTAAAAGGATTTTGTATCTTTAGCCCCTACTCTTGCAATTTAGTCACCGAGGCACCAAAGATTATCTTTGGGGCTACCCTGGATTTAGCCTTGAATCTAATATGGCGTCCAAAATCCAATGCGGCTGCTACAATACCATTTGATGGCAGCAAAATCAAGGGTGGCAGGTAGCCTAGCGGTTAAGAGTGTTGGACCAGTAACTGAAAGGTTGCTGGTTCGATACAACAAGCTGACTAGGTGAAAAATCTGTTGATGTACAGTACCTTTGAGCAAGACACTTAATCCTAATTGCTCCTGTAAATCGCTCTGGATAAGAGCATCTGCTAAATATGTAAATATGAATTTTGTAGTTGAGGCCTCTTTTCAGAATTGTGTAAAGCACTCATGCCCATAAAGACTGTTTTTGTGTAAATCAATACAGCTGAATACAACTAGCTTTTCAATGTGTTTGTGTTTTTCAAGACACACACATATTTGTTTAGGCAGGCAGCTCAATTATGAATTTTTTCCCCCTCACTAAATGATCTTTTCACCAATCAGATTAGCTCTGAAAAATATCTGATGTAAAAAGATCTGATGTGATGGGTCAAAAGACCAATTAGTGGAAAAAAATATCAGAATTGGGCTGCCTGTGTAAATGTAGCCATAGTAGCGTAACCAAGTTACAGTCAGACAATCTAGCAGATCTAACAGATCCCCATTGAAACTAAGTGTGCAAGGTTGATTCAAAGTCTTTGAGGTGGCCAGGACCTGTGTGTCCTAACAGGGTGAGGAGACAAAATAGACAGTAGTGGTTGTAGTTCTGGGATCTGACCAGGTTTCACAGATAACTGGTCATTCTGGGCAAGCTGCAGCAACAAGGGCAGTATCCTTCCTATATGACTGGCAGGGTATTCAGGGCTGTGTGGTAATCAGTTTCCATTTCTACAACAGTTTGGTGCAGGCAGATGCAGCTTGCATGCCAACGAGACCCATTGACAAACTGAGGATAGAGACCCAGCCTGACTGATGCTGAGGATAGTCCAGTAGTGGATTATGGTCTGGGACAGGCCCACCGGGAGATGGGTCAATGACTATGACTATGAAGCGTTGGTTATGACTCCACACACATATACAGTGCATTTGAAGATGATCCCTGGCTTTAATGGAAATTTTAGGGGTTGCAGAGGTGGTGCAACTGATCAAGCATGGTGCACAAATACCACTATTTCACAGTCAATCCCCAGCCACCATATACGATCACATACAGAATCTTTGCTTAAGTTTGACCATCCTTAGGGGCCTCTTGTTTGCCATAGATGGCATTATGTCCTTATAGGGATGTTGGGATTACTGAACAATTTCACATTCCATAATGCATAAGTCACCACAGCATCCAGTTCAGGTGTCACGTGCTGGCCAGCCATGGGTGGTAGAAAAATAGGTACATATAAGGCTTCCTGACATGTAACCAAATCAAATCAAATGTCACATACACATGGTTAGCAAATGTTAATGCGAGTGTAGCGAAATGCTTATGCATCTAGTTCTGACCATGCAGTAGTATCTAACAAGTAATCGAACAATTTCACAACAACTACATTATACACACAAGTGTAAAGGAATGAATACGAGTATGTACATATAAATATATGGATGAGCGATGGCTGACCGGCATAGGCAAGATGCAGTAGATTGTATAGAGTACAGTATATACATATGAGATGAGTAATATCGGATATGTCAACATTACATACAAAATTGTTTAAAGTGGCTAGTGATACATTTGTTACATCCAATTTTCTATTATTTAAAGTAGCTAGAGATTTAAGTCAGTATGTTGGCAGCAGCCACTCAATGTTAGTGATGGCTGTTTAACAGTCTGATGGCTTTGAGATATAAGCTGTTTTTCAGTCTCTCAGTCCCAGCTCTGATGCACCTGTACTGACCTCGCCTTCTGGATGATAGCGGGGTGAACAGGCAGTGCTCAGGTGGTTGTTGTCCTTGATGATCTTTTAGGCCTTCCTGTGACATCGGGTGGTGTAGGTGTCCTGGAGGGCAGGTAGTTTACCCCCGGTGATGCTTTGTGCAGTCCTCACTACCCTCTGGAGAGCCTTACGGTTGTGGGCGGTGCCGTACCACCACTTGCCGTATCAGCAGTTGTCGTACCAGGCGGTGATACAGCCCGACAGGATGCTCTCGTTTGTGCATCTGTAAAAGTTTGTGAGTGTTTTTGGTGACAAGCCAAATTTGTTGCGCCTTCTTCACCACGCTGTCTGTATGGGTGGACCATTTCAGTTTGTCCGTGATGTGTACGCTGAGGAACTTAAAACTTTCCACCTTCTCCACTACTGTCCCATCGATGTGGATAGGGGGGTGCTCCCCCTGCTGTTTCCTGAAGTCCACGATCATCTCCTTAGTTTTGTTGACGTTGAGTGAGAGGTTATTTTCCAGGCACCACACTCCGAGGGCCCTCACCTCCTCCCTGTAGGCCGTCTTGTCGTTGTTGGTAATCAAGCCTACCACTGTAGTGTCGTCAGCAAACTTGATGATTGAGTTGGATGCGTGCTTGGCCATGCAGTCATGGGTGAACAGGGAGTACAGGAGAGGGCTGAGAATGCACCTTTGTGGGGCCCCAGTGTTGAGGATCAGTGGGGTGGAGATGTTGTTTCCTACCCTCACCACCTGGGGCCGGCCCGTCAGGAAGTCTAGGACACAGTTGCACAGGGCTGGAGCTTAATGACGAGTTTGGAGGGTACTATGGTGTTAAATGCTGAGCTGTAGTCGATGAACAGCATTCTTACATAGGTATTCCTCTTGTCCAGATGGGTTAGGGCAGTGTGCAGTGTGATTGCGATTGCATCGTCTGTGGACCTATTGGGACGGTAAGTAAATTGGTGTGGGTCTAGGGTGTCTGGTAGGATGGAGGTGATATGATCCTTGACTAGTCTCTCAAAGCACTTCATGATGACGGAAGTGAGTGCTACTGGGCGATAGTCATTTAGCTCAGTTACCTTAGCTTTCTTGGGAACAGGAACAATGGTGACCTTCTTGAAGCATGTGGGAACAGCACACTGGGATAAGGAGGACACGGCCGGGGATGCCATCTGGGCCGGCAGCCTTGAGAGGGTTAACACGCTTAAATGTTTTTACTCACGTTGGCTGCGGTGAAGGTGAGCCTGCAGGTTTTGGTAGCGGGCCGTGTCGGTGGCACTGTATTGTCCTCAAAGCGAGCAAAGTTATTTAGTTTGTCTAGGAGCAGGACATCGTGGTCTGCGACGGGGGCGGGTTTTCTTTTTGTAGTCCGTGATTGACTGTAGACCCTGCCACATTCCTCTCGTGTCTGAGCCGTTGAATTGTGACTCGACTTTGTCTCTATATTGACGCTTAGCTTGTTTGATTGCCTTGCGGAGTGAATAGCTACACTGTTTGTATTCAGTCATGTTTCCGGTCGCCTTACCCTGGTTAAAAGCAGTGGTTTGCGTTTTCAGTTTTGCGCGAATGCTGCCATCAATCCATGGTTTCTGGTTGGGGAAGGTTTTAATAGTTGCTATTGGTCGGACCAGCGTTGAACAGACCTGAGTGGCTTTGTATGCATCACGGAAGTTAGAATAACAATGATCCAGGATTTTACCAGCCCGGGGTCGCACATTCAATATGCTGATAAAATTTAGGAAGCCTTGTTTTCAGATAAGCCTTGTTAAAATCCCCAGCCACAATAAATGCAGCCTCAGGATATGTGGTTTCCAGTTTACATAGAGTCCAATGAATTTCATTCAGTGCCGTCGATGTGTCAGCTTGAGGGGGGCTATATGCGACTGTGATTATAATCGAAGATAATTCTCTTGGTAGATAATGCGATCGGCATTTGATTGTAATGAATTCTATGCCAGGTGAACAAAAGGACTTGAGTTCCTGTATGTTGTTATGATCACACCACGACTCGTTAATCATGAGGCACACCCCCCCCCCTTCTTCTTACCAGATAGATGTTTGTTTCTGTCGGCGCGATGCGTGGAGAAACCATGTGGCTGTACCGACTCAGATAACGTGTCCTGAGTGAGCCATGTTTCCGTGAAGCAAAGAATGTTGCAGTCAATGATGTCTCTCCGGAAGGCAACCCTTGCTCAGATTTATCTACCATGTTGTCTGTTGTTTTGGGTCGCCGGCTGGGATCCAGTCTATTGTCCTGGTTTTTGGACCAAACACAGGATCCACTTCGGGAAAGTTGTATTCCTGGTCGTAATGTTGGTAAGTTGACGTTGCTCTTATATCCAATAATTCCTCCCGGCTGTATGTAATGAAACTTAAGATTTCCCAGGGTAACAATGTAAGAAGTAATCTATAAAAAAAACACAATACTGCATAGCTTCCTGAGAACGCTACGCGAGGCTGCCATCTCTGTCGGCGCCGGAAGTACAGTTCTATGGTGTCTCTGTCTTTATTAACAGCCAGAGGGTAGTCTGATGGTGGAGTGGGCCTATCCAGGACAGTTCTGAGAGATTCAGGATGGCATTGACATTGAAGAGGTTTGTTGGTTCAATGTGGTGAGCACCTGCCTTATGAGCTTGTCATATGTGGTTGCATCTTCCCCATAGACCATAATGTCACCATGTCAACATGTACAGCAACTCCAGGTCAGACTGGAAGATTCAGGATTGCATTGACATTAGATAGGCACAATTCATATGACATACAGTATGAAGGCCCACTAAGTTGATGGCTTTTTTTTGTCAATGAGTGTCAGGTTGTGTTGTTTTATTGTAGTCAACATCTACCTAATCTGCTTGTCATCATGTTTGATTGTATCCACCCCATACACCATCATTTCAACAGGTCAACATATATGTAATCTCCAGGGCAGACAGACAGGATGTTGGACATGCTTTTTTGAACAAAGCAATGTGCCAGCTCACCCGGAACATCATAAAAGTGCCCCTGGAACATCCCAATGCCCATCACAAATACAGTGAGCCAGCGGAAAGTCATGTTGGATCGAGGCAACCGTATTGGACAAGCAATGAATCAAATCTTACTTGTAAATAATGAGGTAATTTAAGACCCCAATCCTGGAGGCACAAGTTATTCCACAGTGGGGGCAAGTTCGTGACTTGGAATACTTGATGTTGCCATGCCAAGAAGTCTGCTGACGTTTCTATATCTAGACAATGGTGTTTGAGTGTAATTATGGCAGGCCTACTGGATTCCCAACATAGTTGAGTACAGGTCATAAGTACAGTACACAAATCTGAAAGATGTTTCGTTTAAAACATATACATGTGATTGAACCACCATTAATGGTATTGTGGCAGCCATTTGGGATTTTGGGAGCCATTATGGATTTGGAGTCAACTCTAGGGTAGCCCCCTGACATAATTGCAGGCTGAACATATAAAAACCACAGAGGAACCTTTGACTGAAAAGAAATGACAGAGTTGTCTATTAATCAGATACCAAAAAGTTAAGCTTACATTCATCATACAAATTCTTAGTTGATATTTTCTGCCTATTGTATCTATCAATCTAACCATTTTTGCAGTAAAATATATTTTGTCTTTTGTTCTACCTCGGGTAGGGGTATCTCTAAAAATGAAACCCTTTTTGAGGATTGGTCACTGGCCTACTCCCAATGGTTCTATCTGTCCAGACGGTTTGTCCTTACTGGTTAGTAATGTGGGTTTTGCTGAGCCTAGAGCCTAAAGTTTTTCCTGGTCATGCAGTAAGAAGGTAGGAGAGTTTGTGAAATACCTTTTAAATTGTAAATAACCCTGACTGGGACCCAAAACCACATACAGTATTTCATGCAGTACATTGCAATTGCTATGAGAACAATTGATCTGCTCAAACCACCACCAGGCAGCCACCCCAGGTTAGGACACATGATGTCAGTGGATTATCAGATCTATCTAAGTAGCAGAGTGGGTGTGACTGTCTGGCTAGGACCAGTAACTGACTGAGAATCTTCTGAAGGTCATTTCAGAACAATCAACCAGTTTCATGGGATTCCAAACTGCTGCCTCTCACTGTTCCCAGTTCAGTATCAATCTTCCTGGTCCAACAAAGCCATTTGTGTTCTTCGGCTCTCTGTTGTGTGCTGTGGGAGAGACGGAGGAGATTGTTGATACCCACTGAAAGTCATGTCTGCTTTATAATGATCACAGTCCTTGATCAGACCAACTGATAAGGAAGAACTGTATTGTCTGAAGAATTCCTCTCATGGAAAGTCACTTGAATGATGTCAGTCTGTCATGGCATGTTAGAGATAGCATCCCACGACAGTTCTCTGAGATGTGTGGTGTCTTGCAGCTCTCTGTCTAACGCTTCCAAATTACACAGAAGATGCTGTGCTCACCCCCCAAGGCACAAGAAATTGACGATGACTGATTGCCATGAGTAAATGCAGCCTTCCACTGATATCTTGGTATTTTGCCCATCTCTAATCTGTCAGAGAGGTACAGTATTGGTGGGTACTATACAGGAGTTTTACTGGCGTCATCATGTTCGACGTTACAACACCAATTCAGGCCCCCATTGAAGGGAAATGAGAGCTGGCCCCTAGATGTTGGTGTCCTTGTATCCAGGGTTGGGATGTCTACCACCCACACTGTCTCCGAGCTTTGCTCCACTGTTCCCCGTCAGCTGCTGTCAGCCATCAGATAAGCTGGGTAACAGTGCTCCATCTATGGGGCAGGGTGGGGATGGACAATAGGGCCCAGTGATGTCCAGACAATGCCATGTTGCCCGGATGTCTGTGATGTCTCACTGTCTTTCCCACCCATCTGAGCTGTTGCCTGGAGTGGCCTCAAACAGAGATGACAGGCACAACTTTCTAACACTGAAGCAGGTCATGCTCTTATTGTCCCTGGCCAGAGCTAGAGCCAAAAGTGACAGCACTGCAGGAATGAGGTGAGGTTCTCTTTGCAAACCCTAACGCTAGACTGGAAATTCATTATACCTACAGCCGTAACACCAACCCTAGCCCTAACCCTACACTGGTAATACATTGTATTTACAGCCGTAAGTAATACTAACCTTAACCGTAATGACGGTGCTGGAGAAGATGGCTGACGTTTTACTTGCTCGTAACCGAATGTTAAGTTTGTTTTTTTGCGTAGTTTGTAACTTATTTTTTTACTTATTTTGTACATAATTTTGCTGCTACCGTCTCTTATGATCGAAAATAACTTCTGGACATCAGAACAGCGATTACTCACCACAAACTGGCAGAAGCTATGGCGTAAACGACATAAGGCTTTCCCGGGAACAGGCCCAAATCCCTGTCATTTGCGTGAAGAGACGACAGAGAAAAAGAGGAAAAAGAGGATGGAGGTCAGGTTGCCTTCTGAGAATTTTAGGAAGATTACACTACCAACGGGACATCAGAAACTGTAATATCTTATGCTTCACGGAGTCGTGGCTGAACGACGACATTATCAACATACAGCTGGATGGTTATACGCTGTATCGGCAGGATAGAACAGCAGTGTCTGGTAAGACAAGGGGGGGGGGACTACGCATACTTGTAAACAACAGCTGGTGCACGATATCTAAGGAAGTCTCAAGGTTTTGCTCGCCTGAGGTAGAGCATCTCATGATAAGCTGTAATCCACACTATCTACCTAGAGAGTTTTCATCTGTATTTTTCATAGCTGTCTACATACCACCACAGACCGATGCTGGCACTAAGACCGCACTCAATGAGCTGTATTCCCCCAAAGCAAACAGGAAAGCGCTCATCCAGAGGTGGCACTCCTAGTGGCCGGGGACTTTAATGCAGGGAAACTTACATTTATTTAACTTCTTAGGGAGCGGCTGCATAGCTGACGGTTTTGGAGAGTCTGGCGTGCCCAAAGTAAAATGCCTGCCACTCAGGCCCAGAAAATAGGATATGCACATAATTAGTACTATTGGATAGGAAACACTCTGAAGTTTCTAAGAGTGTTAAAATCATGTATGTGAGTATAACAGACCTGATATAGCAGGTGAAAACCCGAGGAAAATCCATCCGGATTTGCAGTTTTGTTTGTAAATGCCCATCTTCTCCATTGTGCCTATTGCATACAATCTTATGTAGGACTGAGACTGCAGTAACTATGGCTTCCACTAGATGTCAACAGTCAACAGTTAAAGACTGGGAATTCTAAGAGTGACCAGAACGGATAGGGACAGGAAGAAGCCAGAGGACTACTTTTGTAAACAAGGTTTGACGCGCGCGAGATTGTGAACGCGCACCACTTTATTTTTCTTTCCTATCGTTCACGTTATCGTCCGGTTGAAATATTACAGCAAAAATACACAAAAGGATACCTAAGGATACATTAAAAATGATGTTTGATTTGTTTGTAGAAAGTGTATAGGTATAATTTGAACGTGTTCTCTTCACGGTTCAATGGGCGACTCAACGGTGGATTTTATGATCATAACGCGCCAACCGAACAGAGATTTATGGATATAATAAATTACTTTTTCTAACAAAAGAACCATTGGATGTCTTGGTTGGACACTTGGGAAGCCCTCAGCAGAAGTTCTTCGAAAGGTAAGGGATTTTATATTAGCGTTTTTTGAGACCCGCTTTGGTTATGGATTTATGCTAATGCATAAAATATGAGAGGGGCTATCCTCAAACAATCAAATGTTGTGCTTTTGCTGTAAAGCCTTGTTTGAAATCTGACAACGCTGTGATATTGCCAAGAATCAGAGCTTTTGATGACTATGCAACACTTGTATATTGATGAATGTTTAATAATTCAACTTTTGGATTTTGAATTTGGCGCCTCACATTTCACCGGGTAGTGTCCCACTGCTCCCTAAGTAGTTAACCAAATTTCTATCAGCATGTTAACTGTGCAACCAGAGTGAAAAAAACTCTAGACCACTCCACACACAGAGACATGTACAAAGCTCTCCCTCACATTTGGCAAATCTGACCATAATTATATCCTCAAGCAAAAATTGAAGCAGGAAGCACCAGTGACTCGGTCAATAATAAAGTAGTCAGATGAAGCAGATGCTAAGCTACAGGACTGTTTTGCTAGCACTGACTGGAATATGTTCCGGAATTCTTCCAATGGCATTGAAGAGTACTCCACATCAGTCATTGGCTTCATCAATAAGTGCATCGATGACGTCGTCCCCACAGTGACCGTACGTACATATCCCAACCCGAAGCCATGGATTACAGGCAATATCCTCACTGAGATAAAAGCTAGAGCTGCCGCTTTCAAGGAGCGGGACTGTAACCCGGAAGCTAATAAGAAATCCAACTATGCCCTCCGACGAACCATCAAACAGGCAAAGTGTCAATACAAGACTAAGATCGAATTGTACTACACCGGCTCTGACGCTCGTCGTATGTGGCAGACTACAAAGGGAAGCACAGTCGAGAGCTGCCTAGTGACACGAGCCTACCAGACAAGCTAAACTACTTCTATGCTCGCTTCGAGGCAAATAACACTGAAAGATGCATGAGAGCATCAGCTGTTCCAGATGACTGTGTGATCACACTCTCCGCAGCCAATGTGAGTAAGACCTTTAAACAGGTCAACATTCACAAGGCCACAGGGCCAGACGGATTACCAGGACGTGTATTGTTAGCATGCACTGACCAACTGGTGTCTTCACTGACATTTTCATCCTCTCCCTGTCCGAGTCTGTAATACCAACATGTTTTAATCTCTTAGGCCTAGGGGGCAGTGCATAGGATATGCATATAATAGGTAGTATTGGATAGAAAACACTCTGAAGCTTAAAATAATGTCTGTGAGTATAACAGAACTGATTTGGCAGGTGAAAACCCCAGGAAAATTAGTTTTTTTGATGTCACTGTTTTTCCATTGACTTGCTATTGTCTATAGAGGGGAATTAGCTCCCAGATTGCAGTTCCTATGGCTTCCACTAGATGTCAACAGTCTTAGACATGGTTTCAGGCTTGTTTTTTGAAAATCGAACAAGAAATAGAAGTTCTTGCAAGTGGCTGTTCAAACGGACACTACTGTTTTGCGCGCGTGACTGTGTGCGCGTAATTTTTCTTCCCTTTTGAACAGACTATTATCGTTTATTTAGATATTGGACACCCGTGGATTAATTAGAAACATCGTTTTACTTGTTTGGACGAACTTTACCGGTACTTTTGGGATTTCTTTGTCTGCATGTTGAACGACTGGATTACAGAACTCCATGGCGCCAACTAAACAGACTTTTTTGAGATATAAAGAAGAACTTAATCGAACAAAACAACCATTCTTTGTGTTCCTGGGACCCGTGGGATTGCAAACAGAGGAAGATCTTCAAAGGTAAGTGATTTATTTTATCGCTATTTCTGATTTTGAACGCCTTGGCTGGTTTGGATAATATGTTGGAAGTGGGGCGCTGTCCTCAGACAATCGAATGTTCTGCTTTCGCCGTAAAACCTATTGTAAATCCGACAACGCGGTTTGATTACCAAGATTCTAAGCTTTCGAATGGTGTACAACACTTGTATTTTCATGAATGTTTAATATTACTTTTTTTGTAATTTGAATTTGGCGCTCTGCATTTCACCGGATGTTGTTGTAGGTGGACAGCTAGCATGCCACCGATCCCTAAGACGTTTTAAGCAGACCACCATAGTCCCTGTGCCCAAGAACACTAAGGTAACCTGCCTAAATGACTACCGACCCATAGCACTCACGTCTGTAGCCATGAAGTGCTTTAAAAGGCTGATCATGGCTCACATCAACACCATTATCCCAGAAACCCTAGGCCCACTTAAATGTGCATACCACCCTAACAGATCCACAGATGATGCAATCTCTATTGCACTCCACACTGCCCTTTCCCACCTGGACAACAGTAACACCTATGTGAGAATGACCACTATTCAGTGACCACAGCTCAGTGTTCAACACCTTAGTACCCTCAAAGCTCAACAATAAGCTATGGACCCTGGGACTAAACACCTCCCTATGCAACTGGATCATGGACTTCCTGACGGGCCACCCCCAGGTGGTAAGGGTAGGTAACAACACATCCGCCACGCTGATCCTCAACACAGGGGCCCCTCAGGGGTGCGTGCTCAGTCCCCTCATGTACTTCCTGCTCACTCGTGACTGCACGGCCAGGCACAACTCCAACACCATCATTAAGTTTGCCGATGACACAACAGTGGTAGGCCTGATCACATCACCAACAATGTCCACATCACCAACAATCTAACATTGCACACCAAGACAGTCGTGAAGAGGGCACGACAAAACCTATTCCCCCTCAGGAGACTGAAAAAACTTGGCATGGGTACTCAGATCCTCAAAAGGTTCTACAGCTGCACCATCAAGAGCATCCTGACTGGTTGCATCACAATATGCACCTTTTCAGGGAAGTCAGGAACCAATGTACACAGTCAATTAGGAATGCTAAGGCTAGCTTTTTCAAACAGAAATGTGCATCCTGTAGCACTAATTCCAGTGTTTTGGGACACTGTAAAGTACATGGAGAATAAGAGCACCTCCTCCCAACTGCCATCTGCACTGAGACTAGGAAACACTGTCACCACCGATAAATCTACGATAATGGATAATTTCGAAGAAGCATTTTTCTACGGCTGGCCATGCTTTCCACCTGGCTGCCACTACCCCGGCCAACAGCTCTACACCCGCAGAAACTTGCCCAAGCCCCCCCCTACGCCTCCCTCCAAAATCTGGATCCCTACAAATCAGCTGGGCTAGACAATCTGGACCCTATTTTTCTAAAATGATCTGCCAAAATTGTTGCAACCCCTATTACTAGTCTGTTCCACCTCTCTTTTGTATCGTCTGAGATCCCCAAAGATTGGAAAGCTGCCGCTGTCATCTCCCTCTTCAAAGGGGGAGACACTCTAGACACAAACTGTTATAGACCTATATCCATCCTGCCCTCCATTTCTAAACTCTTCGAAAGCCAAGTTAACAAACAGATCACCGACCATTTCGAATCACACAGTACCTTCTCCACTATGCAATCTGGTTTCCGAGCTGGTCACGGGTGCACCTCAGCCACGCTCAAGGTCCTAAACGATATCATAACCGCCATCGATATAAGACAGTACTGTGCAGCCGTTTTGATCAACCTGGCCAAGGCTTTCGACTCTGTCAATCACCACATTCTTATCGGCAGACTCAATAGCCTTGACTTCTCAAATGACTGCCTCACCTGGTTCACCAACTACTTCTCAGATAGAGTTCAGTGTGTCAAATCGAAGGGCCTGTTGTCCAGACCTCTGGCAGTCTCTATGGGGGTGCCAAAGGGTTCAATTCTCGGCCGACTCTTTTCTATGTATATATCAATGATGTCGCTCTTGCTGCTGGTGTTTCTCTGATCCACCTCGACGCAGACAACACCATTTTGTATACATCTGGCCCTTCTTTGGACATTGTTAACAAACCTCCAAACAAGCTTCAATGCCATACAACACTCCTTCCATGGCCTCCAACTGCTCTTAAATGCTAGTAAAATTAAATGCATGCTCTTCAACCGATTGCTGCCTGCACCCGCCCGTCCAACTAGCATCACTACTCTATACGGTTCTGAATTAGAATATGTGGACAACTACAAATACCTAGGTGTCTGGTTAGACTGTAAACTCTCCTTCCAGACTCACATTAAGCATCTCCAATCCAAAATTAAATCTATAATCGGCTTCCTATTTTGCAACAAAGCCTCCTTCACTCATGCTGCCAAACTTACCCTCGTAAAACTGACTATCCGACCGATCCTTGACTTCGGCGATGTAATTTACAAAATAGCCTCCAACACTCTACTCAGCAAATTGGATGTAGGCTATCACAGTGTCCTTCGTTTTGTCACCAAAGCCCCATATACTACCCACCACTGCGACCTGTATGCTCTCGTTGGCTGGCCCTCGCTACATATTCATTGCCAAACCCACTGGCTCCAGGTCATCTGTAAGTCTTTGCTAGGTAAAGCCCCGCCTTATCTCAGCTCATTGGTCACCATAGCAACATCCACCCGTAGAGTTCTCTGCTGCCGATGACTGGAACAAATGGCCATTTTTTTGTAAACATCACTGAAGCTGGAGACTTATATCTCCCTCTCTAACTTTAAGTATCAGCTGTCAGAGCAGCTTACAGATCACTGTACCTGTACACAGCTCATCTGTAAATAGCACACCCAACTACCTCATCCCCATATTGTTATTTTACATTTTTTGCACCCCAGTATCTCTGCTTGCACATCATCATCTGCACATCTGTCACTCCAGTGTTAATGCTAAATTGTAATTATGTCGCCTCTATGGCCTATTTATTGCCGTACCTCCCTAATCTTACTATATTTGCACAAACGTTTTCTATTGTGTTATTGACTGTACGTTTGTTTATCCCATGTGTAACTGTGTTGTTGGTTTTGTTGCAATTTAAGAACACCGTCTGAAATGATCTTACGATTAAGCAAAGGCTTAATCGTAAGATCATTTGAGACGGTGTTCTTAAGTTCAATTCATAAAAGATACTGAGCATAAAAAACCTTGCTTATGCAGGTTCTAAGAAGCCCATTTGTAATTTACGCACCTATACACCTATACATCTCTATTTAACTTAAAATTAACGTCACCTGCCCTTCGGCAGTCCGATGGTGCGCTCCACAATCGACCTTGTTCTGCCGTGCGCCAAATTGTAGCGCATTTCCTCTGCTGTTCGCAGGAGGGAGTGAGAAGCCACGTTTTCATTGGATAGACTCGGTCACCTAATATGGTAAAACCGTTGTGTTACATTATTTTGCCGAGAAGCCACCCGCCTCCACTCTCACCAGCTCACCAGCTTCAAAGCTCAGTTGTCCTGAGTCCACACAACTTTGCCAGGACATAAAATCAAAAGAGACACTCAAGTTTTTTAGTACCATATCTCTTGACACATTGATGAAAATAATCATGGCCTCTAAACCTTCAAGCTGCATACTGGACCCTATTCCAACTAAACTACTGAAAGAGCTGCTTCCTGCGCTTGGCCCTCCTATGTTGAACATAATAAACAGCTCTCTATCTACCGGATGTGTACCAAACTCACTAAAAGTGGCAGTAATAAAGCCTCTCTTAAAAAAGCCAAACATTGACCCAGAAAATATAAAAAACTATCGGCCTATATCGAATCTTCCATTCCTCTCAAAAATTTTAGAAAAAGCTGTTGCGCAGCAACTCACTGCCTTCCTGAAGACAAACAATGTATACGAAACGCTTCAGTCTGGTTTTAGACCCCATCATAGCACTGAGACTGCACTTGTGAAGGTGGTAAATGACCTTTTAATGGAGTCAGACCGAGGCTCTGCAACTGTACTCGTGCTCCTAGACCTTAGTGCTGCTTTTGATACCATCGATCACCACATTCTTTTTGGAGAGATTGAAACCCAAATTGGTCTACATGGACAAGTTCTGGCCTGGTTTAGATCTTATCTGTCGGAAAGATATCAGTTTGTCTCTGTGGATGGTTTGTCCTCTGACAAATCAACTGTAAATTTCGGTGTTCCTCAAGGCTCTGTTTTGGGACCACTATTGTTTTCACTATATATTTTACCACTTGGTGATGTCATTCGGAAACATAATGTCAACTTTCACTGCTATGCGGATGACACACAGCTGTACATTTTGATGAAACATGGTGAAGCCCCAAAATTGCCCTCCCTGGAAGCCTGTGTTTCAGACATAAGGAAGTGGATGGCGGAAAATGTTCTACTTTTAAACTCTGACAAAACAGAGATGCTAGTTCTAGGTCCCAAGAAACAAAGAGATCTTCTGTTGAATCTGACAATTAATCTTGATGGTTGTACAGTCGTCTCAAATAAAACTGTGAAGGACCTCGGCGTTACTCTGGACCCTGATCTCTCTTTTGACGAACATATCAAGACTGTTTCTAGGACAGCTTTTTTCCATTTACGTAACATTGTAAAAATCAGAAACTTTCTGTCCAAAAATGATGCAGAAAGGTTAATCCATGCGTTTGTAACTTCTAGGTTAGACTACTGCAATGCTTTATTTTCCAGCTATCCGGATAAAGCACTAAATAAACTTCAGTTAGTGCTAAACACGGCTGCTTGAATCTTGACTAGAACCCCACAATTTGATCATATTACTCCAGTACTAGCCTCTCTACACTGGCTTCCTGTTAAGGCAAGGGCTGATTTCAAGGTTTTACTGCTAACCTACAAAGCATTACATGGGCTTGCTCCTACCTATCTTTCTGATTTGGTCCTGCCGTACATACCTACACGTACGCTACGGTCACAAGACGCAGGCCTCCTTACTGTCCCTAGAATTTCTAAGCAAACAGCTGGAGGCAGGGCTTTTTCCTATAGAGCTCCATTTTTATGGAATAGTCTGCTTATCCATGTGAGAGACGCAGACTCGGTCTCAACCTTTAAGTCTTTATTGAAGACTCATCTCTTCAGTAGGTCCTATGACTGAGTGTAGTCTGGCCCAGGAGTGTGAAGGTGAACGGAAAGGCACTGGAGCAACTAACCACCCTTGCTGTCTTTGCCTGGCCGGTTCCCCTCCACTGGGATTCTCTGCCTCTAACCCTATTACAGGGGCTGAGTCACTGGCTTCTGGTGCCGTGGCGGAGATCTTGTGGGCTATACTCGGCCTTGTCTCAGGATGGTAAGTTGGTGGTTGAAGATATCCCTCTAGTGGTGTGGGGGCTGTGCTTCGGCAGAGTGGGTGGGGTTATATCCTGCCTGTTTGGCCCTGTCCGGGGGTTTCGTCGGACGGGGCCACAGTGTCTCCCGACCCCTCCTGTCTCAGCCCCCAGTATTTATGCTGCAGTAGTTTGTGTCGGGGGGCTAGGGTCCGTCTGTTATATTTGGAGTATTTCTTCTCTTATCTGGTGTCCTGTGCGAATTTAAGTATGCTCTCTCTAATTATCTCTCTCTTTCTTTCTTTTTTCTTCTTCTCTCTCTCTCTCTCTCTCTCTCTCTCTCTCTCTCTCTCTCTCTCTCGGAGGACCTGAGCATTAGGACCATTCCTCAAGGCCTACCTGGCCTGATGACTCCTTGATGTCCCGAGTCCACCTGGCCGTGCTGCTTCTCCAGTTTCTACTGTTCTGCCTGTTTTATGAACATTTTAAAATCTTGTCCATGTTCTGTTATAATCTGCACCCGGCACAGCCAGAAGAGGACTGGCCACCCCCCCTGGTTCCTCTCTAGGTTTCTTCCTAGGTTTTGGCCTTCTAGGGAGTTTTTCCTAGCCACCGTGCTTTTACACCTGCATTGCTTGCTGTTTGGGGTTTTAGGCTGGGTTTCTGTACAGCACTCTGTGACATCAGCTGATGTAAGGGGGGCTTTATAAATAAATTTGATTTGATTTGATTCTAGACGCAGGGCTACTCTGCTGTGGCGCAGAATGAATGAGTCGTGCGTAGACCCTGGCCACTTGGAGAATACATTGAGAAGTTGCATGGAAATTCTTCCTGTTAACATATACATGTTCATCTACAGACGGTGCGCGTAAGGCAATATGCTTGCAGTCAACCCCTTGGAAATTACCCCTGGGAAATTAAATGAGCGGACAAACTCGCCTTTGACGCGCACCTGTTCGTCGGCCGTAAATGGGAAACTAATGTATCTCGTGGACAATACGTGTAGAATCGCCTCGATCACTTGTGGCAGGATGCGGCTGAGATATACCCAACCTGTCACTAATTTCCCTCTGGAATGTACCAGTAGTGAGGAATCCCAGAGTGGACAGTAGGCTGCTTGGAAATATACGGGTTTGTCATTATTACAGCGTGCCTTCCTTTCCAGACTAGGGGTTAAAATCTGTGCACAAATCTAACAGAACATTTCTTGGGAGACGATAGCGATCATCATGCGTAAAAATGTCATTCCCGTCTCTGAAAACTCCCTCCCTTCTAAAAGCACGGTTTTCAATGTCTTCCAATAACGCAAGAACAGCCATGGTAACTTTTTTTTCTAATTTGACACACTATTTATAGAACATGCACCCTGTTTTTAATTCAAAACACCTTGCATATGGCAATTAATTCCTCTCACCTTTAATTGATAATTCCTAACAAATTGTTCATAAAGCTAATGCAAAGTTCACAACAGGCTTGGACGCATTTGCTTCCCAAACTGCAATACCCCTACATAACCAGCAGGAAAATCGCTTACGTCAAGTCTAGACTTTGCGTAGAGCTAAGATCTTGTCCACGTCAAAGTAAGGTTTTACAAATAACTACCTATACGTGGTTTTCTGCGTAAGTCATATTTAAGATCAAAATTGATCGTAAATCCGTTTTATAAATGAGGCCCCAGCTCTACAGATTGAATAGAGCCCTAAGTCTTAAATTCATTCAAACCAGCCATAGCAATGTTTACACAGTGTCTTTATTTACAATATTCATCCCGTGCCCATACACTTCCAATTTTGAAAAGGGAAAGCATACCTGTGATGGGGGTCACCCTGGTAGTAGTTGCATGTTTTTATACAGTACCCAAGACCACACTGTGAGTTAATTTGACCATTGAAAATCCGGCTATTGCGTAAATACTGCAACACGGGTTTGATCGAATAGAGCCCTAAGTGTGCATATTCAGGTAGCCACAGCAGGGGGCTCAGACTACTGTATGGCTGATCCGAGAGAGGCGCATAGCGAGCTGAGTGCAAACAGCCTCAGTACTCATCTTACACTGTTCATCTCCTCATCTCCCCCCTCATCTATTGGGTCCCATGTGACTCAGTTGATAGAGCATGGCACTTGCAACACCAGCGTTGTGGGTTCAATTCTCATGGGGGACAAGTACAAAAATGTTTACACTCACTACTGTAAGGTGCTTTGGATAAGAGCCAATGCTAAATTACTACAATTTAAATGTATTTCCTCCAAGGGTCCTGTCTTAGATAAGGATAGAGCATCACTGTCAGTCAAGCTGCCAATTATGCCCTCGTCTGCCACAAATGGCTAGTTGCTCATCATACTCTCTCTTAGGAGGCTTGGAACATTTATTCCCAAAAGTTCTGAGTGATACTTCAAATATAATATGGACACATCAGAATAAAAGTAGACCATTCCATTTTTATAAATATAGAGCTTTAATTTATTAGTCAGCAACAACATTGGAAAGGGAAGAGAAAGTCATTTACACAAGTCATTACAATAACGTCAGCTCTGTCTGTGCATTTAATCTTTTTTTTCAGAAAGTCTTAACCGAGCAAAACAAAACAAAAACACTCCAAAACTAAAGACACATCTTAAAAATACTAAGAAATTGTACAACTTTTTTTTTTTTTTGCTGTAACACCCTGTTTTCAACAGGAGGAGAGTAACAAGGGCTGTCTGGTTTTATTCTGGGAATGAATAGTATTCTGTAGTGAAGAGTGGAAGGGAGAGCATGTTAATATCTGTAGGTACATTACACATAGTAGTTCTTATCCATTTTGTTTTTCTCTGCGGCACTGAGGCTGTCCCTCAGATCTTGGCTGACGTTGACCATACTGTACACTGGAAGAACAGAAAAACTACAACAGTTTTTTTGTTTGTTTTATAATTACAGTACAAATACATACTCATGCACACAATGAAAAGCCAGCTTCCCAAATATTTTGGTTAGTAAGTGTCACAACATTGTTCAATGCTCTGTTCTGTAAGGACATGTTTCTTTTTGTACATGTAAAGCCAAACTCACCAATAAATGAAAAGAGATGGCTCCTAGTCAGAAACAAATTGGCTGCTTAGTAAAAGTGATCTGGGCATCGCACCATCTCAAGCTCAATTGTGCTTTTGTTTTCGTCAACCAAAATAAAACGTATTTGGCGAAAGTGTGCTAGGTTTTGCCCTGGCCAATGTTTTGAATATTTAATACCTTCCATAATATACAAGTCAATCTTTTAAAGATAAGAGAATAATGCCCTTTGTTCCAAAACCTTGACCCTTTCTTTACTGTCCCTCACACTCAATCCCATTGGAATTTTAGATAAACCAAAGAAAGCCTTAGCATGTTGATTTGATAAGTATCTATGGTGTTTGTTTCTTTTGATTACATTTACTTTACCATTTTCAGAACGGGGTTTACCACAACTGAGCGGCTCAAAGGTAAGATTTGAATCCTTTTTTCATCCTTTTGTTAAAATATCTATTCGATTGACCTGGCCGTTCAATAACAATCTTAGTGTCAACCTTCCCCCTCACACAAATATGAATTGCCTTAGAAACATTTGATATATTGATACCTTCACTGATTCTGGCCATGTAGAGCTGTTTTCATGCATACTGTAGGATACATAGCAACACAGCATTTAGAACAATCGGTTTGCCTGAGACAAAGGCATATACTGTACAGTGAGGAATAACCAATGAAGCCAGAAATAAAAATTTGGGGAGCCAATAAAATAGCAAGGGTATTCAACATACTCATTTAGACACCAGGTTCACAGGGATAGCTATCCAATGAGTGGAGGAATTTGTGCATCCTCTGCCATTGAACTTGCCCCTGAATCCCCCCTTTCACTAAAACACATGTAAACATTGGACAATAAATTGTGCCTTCCTGTATTATACTTATGCTAAAAAACAAATTATATTCTACTGAGACATTTACTTTCTGTTCGTATTCTTATCTTTAATATTTTCTTAATGTTGTTGCACTGTCGAGAAGGAATCTGCAAGTAAGCATTTCGTTGGATGGTGTATACCATGTGTATCCATCCCGTACATACAACAAATAAAACTTGAAATTAAAGTGAGGAGTCTTTGTCCTTATGCAGTGGTGGTGAGGTTACTCTATGTTCAAACAATTCCTGGTGAGCCCTTAATATGAGTATTGAATTTCTGTCAAAAGCAAACAACAATCTCCATCTACCCCAACCCTCAGTTAATTTCTCTGTTTACAATGACACCTTTCAGTTCACAATGAACAGCCTTTACATGCCAGTTTACACATTCCAAACAGAGCTGTCAATGTCGAAATATGGAAAGATGAAGAATTTTGTAATGACAGTAACAACAATAATACAATTAATAACAATAATAACAATAACATTTGCCCAAAAGGTACCTATACACAAAGAACATTTTTCTATAAGTACAAAGAAATCCACAGAATGATTCTATATACAACCTACAATAAATACTGTGTATCATATACTGTATTGTTCAAAGGGATGTGGGGTGTGTTTGTATGCCTCTTGTTTTTTACCACTTCTGTGTATTTTATTTGTGGTTTTTGATTTTCTTTCACCTAGTCACTCTCTTAAGTTGAGTCTTTCCCAGTTTCCGTAGAGTGCGGTTGAGGTTTGGAGAGTTAAGGGACCCCTCATGTCTCTACCTCCTTCCCTCCCTCACTGTGATGTCGGCGGTTGCGCGGTTTCTTCTGCTCCTTGAGGTCTTTCATGTCTTTGCCCTTGATGGCTCCCATCATTGGGTCTCCCAGCTGCCAGTAGTCCTCACAGTACTGGTTGATCAGGCCCATCTCTGGCTGGCTCAGGATGGTCAGCAGGTCCTTGTACTGACCATCGCTGGGCGGAGACGGCCCCAGCCCCCCACCCTCCACCAGGAGGTTATTGACGGCTCGGCCGGACAGGACCACTAGCTGCAGCTTGACCAGCGTGTGTTTGAAGTTCTTCTCTGTGGCCGTGCACTGGTACACCCCGGAGTCTGAGGGCTGGAGAGAACGCAGCAGCAGACCCTGCTCCGTCTTCAGTACCCGCCCGTCAGAGCGCATCTGAGATAGTGAGAGAGAGAATCTGAAGTCAAATGTCTACTGTTTGCTTCTCTCCCCAACTAAGGAGGGCCTACAGCAGCATCTTCTGCACAGATTCTGTCAGACCTGGGCCCTGACAGTAAATCACAGAAAGATAAATGAATGGTGTTCCAAAAAAGGTCCAGTTGCCAGGACCACAAATACAAATTCCATCTAGACACCGTTGCCCTACAGCACACAAAAAACTATACATACCTCGGCCTAAAGGTAACTTCCACAAAGCTGTGAACGATCTGAGAGTCAAGGCAAGAAGGGCCTTCTATGCCATCAAAAGGAACATAAAATACCACATACCAATTAGGATCTGGCAAAAAACACTTGAATCAATTATAGAACCCATGGAGAATTCTGCAAAAATATTCTCAGTGTACAACGTAAAACACCAAATAATGCATGCAAAGCAGAAGTAGGCTGATACCCGCTAATGATCAAAATCCAGAAAAGAGACGTTAAATTCTACAACCACCTTAAAGGAAGCAATTCCCAAACCTTCCATAACAAAGCCATTACCTACAGAGATATGAACCTGGAGAAGAGCCCCCCTAAGCAAGCTGGTCCTGGGGCTCTGTTCACAAACACAAACAGACCCCACAGAGCCCCAGGACAGCAACACAATTAGACTCAACCAAATCACGAGAAAACAAAAATATAATTACTTGACACATTGCTCAGTTTTTTTGTAAATACTTTCCAAACTAGAATGCTATTTGGCCCTAAACAGAGAGTACACAGTGGCAGAATACCTGACAACCATGAATTAAGGAAATCTTTGACTATGTACAGACTCAGTGAGCAGAGCCTTGCTATTGAGAAAGGCCACCCGAAGGAAGACCTGGCTCTCAAGAGAAGACAGGCTATGTGCACACTACTCACAAAATGAGGTGGAAACTAAGCTGCATTTCCTAACCTCCTGCCAAATCATAATAGAGACACATATTTTCCTCAGATTACTCAGACTCACAAAGAATTTGAAAACAAATCCAATTTTGATAAACTCCCATATCTATTGGGTGAAATACCTCAGTGTGCAATCACAGCAGCAATATTTGTGACCTGTTGCCACAAGAAAAGGGCAACAAGTGAAGAACAAACACCATTGTAAATATATTTTTATATTTATGTATTTGTATTTGTACTTTAACTATTTGCACATCATTACAACACTGTATATATACATAATATGACATTTGAAATGTCTTTATTCTTTTGGAACTTTTGTAAGTGTAATGTTTACTGTGAATTTTTTATTGTTTATTTCACTTTTGTTTATTATCTATTTCACTTGCTTTAGCAATTTAAACATGTTTCCCATGCCAATAACGCCCTTAAATTGATTTAAAATTGAGAGAAAGAGAGAGAGTGATAGAGACAGAGAGTGATAGATAGAGAACGAGAGAGAGCGAGAGAGATAGAAAGTGTGTGAGAGAGGGAGAGAGAGCTACAACATGAAGCTTGAAGCTACAAGGAAGAAATAAGGCATAATGTAAAGCCAGGGTAGAAACATCAGAGGAGAGGCCAAGCTGACAGCTAATTTCCTGCTCTTGTTGGCAGCACAGCATCATCACCAACCACCAACTATACCACTATATCAGTGTTATGACTACCTATACATTCTTCGACTAACACAATCCACATTGACCTGCAGTTCAATAAGTGCTCTAGTGATGTTTTCCATTGTCTCTTGATGTGTTCCCTGATACATATCCAACAATGTTATTAGCTGCTGACAGCTGTTCTACCCAGAATTAGATGTGCTGAGCAACAACCCTGCCAACTGAGCCATGCCAATGGGGATAGGCAGAATCCAACAGAAAAGCCAATAAAACCGAAGTTACACCATAAAACTTTAACTAAAGCCTCAGGGTGAGAAACTATGAGTGGGTCTTATGTTGTTTTATGTACGGGCCCATCCTTTGGGTACTGGGAAAGTTTGGGCTTTACCACGTCAGGTTGAAAACCAACTACCTGGTTGTCATGTCTGGATGGATGTTGTCTCTTTATCACAGTAATACATCAATAGACTGACAACAGTAATACATCAGTAGACTGACAACAGTAATACATCAGTACACTGACAACAGTAATACATCAGTACACTGACAACAATAATACATCAGTAGACTGACAACAGTAATACATCAATAGACTGACAACAGTAATACATCAGTAGACTGACAACAGTAATACATCAATAGACTGACAACAGTAATACATCAGTAGACTGACAACAGTACTACATCAATAGACTGACAACAGTAATACATCAATAGACTGACAACAGTAATACATCAGTAGACTGACAACAGTAATACATCAGTAGACTGACAACAGTAATACATCAATAGACTGACAACAGTACTACATCAATAGACTGACAACAGTAATACATCAGTAGACTGACAACAGTACTAAAGTCAAAGTCACAAAGTCAAAGTCACCATTATTAGTCAGTTGTACAACCGAATGCCTTCAACCGAAATGTGTCTTCCGCATTTAACCCAACCCCTCTGAATCAGAGAGGTGCGGGGGGTTGCCTTAATCGACATCCACGTCTTCGGCGCCCGGGGAACAGTGGGTTAACTGCCTTGTTCAGTGGGCAGAACGACAGATTTTTTTTCCTTGTCAGCTCGGGGATTCGAACTAGGCTACCTGCCACTACATCAATAGACTGACAACAGTAATACATAAATAGACTGACAACAGTAATACATCAATAGACTGACAACAGTAATACATCAATAGACTGACAACAGTACTACATCAATAGACTGACAACAGTAATACATCAATAGACTGACAACAGTAATACATCAATAGACTGACAACAGTAATACATCAGTAGACTGACGACAGTAATACATAAATAGACTGACGACAGTAATACATCAATAGACTGACAACAGTAATACATCAATAGACTGACAACAGTAATACATCAATAGACTGACAACAGTACTACATCAATAGACTGACAACAGTACTACATCAATAGACTGACAACAGTACTACATCAATAGACTGACAACAGTAATACATCAATAGACTGACAACAGTAATACATCAGTAGACTGACAACAGTAATACATCAATAGACTGACAACAGTAATACATCAATAGACTGACAACAGTAATACATCAATAGACTGATAACTTCAGCTATCAGATGAAACATACAGCAGCCTGACAAAGACTCTTCACCATCATTATGTAACAGAATGAGAAGTGCTGTCGACAGAGAGGAACATCATGTTCTTCTAGAGAGATTTACTCCTAAACCTATAAACTCCCTGTCAGAGAGGTGATGTGTGGTTTGAGTTACCTTAGTTCATGGTATCCCTTAATATGTATGACTTTACAGTTCAATTGGGCAGAGAGTATACAGTTGAAGTCGGAAGTTTACATACACTTAGGTTGGTGTCATTAAAACTCGTTTTTCAACCACTCCACAAATTTCTTGTTAACAAACTATAGTTTTGGCAAGTCGGTTAGGACATCTACTTTGTGCATGACACAAGTCATTTTTCCAACAATTGTTTACAGACAGATTATTTCACTTATAATTCACTGTATCACAATTCCAGTGGATCAGATGTTTACATACACTAAGTTAACTGTGCCTTTAAACAACTTGGAAAATTCCAGAAAATGATGTCATGGCTTTAGAAGCTTCTGATAGGCTAATTGACATAATTTGAGTCAATTGGAGGTTTACCTGTGGATGTATTTCAAGGCCTACCTTCAAACTCAGTGCCTCTTTGCTTGACATCATGGGAAAATCAAAATAAATCAGCCAAGACCTCAGAAAAAAAATTGTAGACCTCCACAAGTCTGGTTCATCCTTGGGAGCAATTTCCAAACGCCTGAAGGTACCACGCTCATCTGTACAAACAATAGAACGCAAGTATAAACACCATGGGACCACGCAGCCATCATACCGCTCAGGAAGGAGACGCGTTCTGTCTCCTAGAGATGAACGTACTTTGGTGTGTAAAGTCCAAATCAATCCCAGAACAACAGAAAAGGACCTTGTGAAGATGATGGAGGAAACAGGTACAAAAGTATATATATCCACAGTAAAACAAGTCATATATCAACATAACCTGAAAGGCCACTCAGCAAGGAAGAAGCCACTGCTCCAAAACCACCATAAAAAAGCCAGACTACGGTTTGCAACTGCAAATGGGGACAAATATCATACTTTTTGGAGAAATGTCCTCTAGTCTGATGAAACAAAAATAGAACTGTTTGGCCATAATGGGCATTATTATGTTTGGAGGAAAAAGGGGGAGGCTTGCAAGCCAAAGAACACCATCCCAACCGTGAAGCATGGGGGTGGCAGCATCATGTTGTGGGGGTGCTTTGCTGCAGGAGGGACTGGTGCACTTCACAAAATATGTGGATATATTGAAGCAACATCTCAAGACATCAGTCAGGAAGTTAAAGCTTGGTCACAAATGGGTCTTCCAAATGGACAATGACACCAAGCATACTTCCAAAGTTCTGGCAAAATGGTTTAAGGACAACAAAGTCAAGATTTTGGAGTGGCCATCACAAAGCCCTGACCTCAATCCTGTAGAAAATTTGTGGGCAGAACTGAAAAAGCGTGTGCCAGCACGGAGGCCTACAAACCTCAGTTACACCAGCTCTGTCAGGAGGAATGGGCCAAAATTCACCAAACTTATTGTGGGAAGCTTGTGGAAGGCTACCCAAAATGTTTGACGGAAGTTAAACAATTTAAAGGCAACGCTACCAAATACTAATTCAGTGTATGTAAACTTCTGACCCACTGGGAATGTGATGCAAGAAATAAAAGCTGAAATAAATCATTCTCTCTACTATTATTCTGACATTTCACATTCTTCAAATAAAGTGGTGATCCTAACTGACCTAAGACAGGGATTTTTACTAGGATTAAATGTCAGAAATTGTGAAAAACGGAGTTTAAATGTATTTGGCTAAGTTGTATGTAAACCTCCGACTTCAACTGTAGATCTCAACAGTGTTTTGGGAAGAATACTAGTTTGAGTGATATTGTGTGCATCATAGATGACTGCTTACCTCTTTCCGGCGGTCACTGTTGTCCCTTTGCAGGTGCCACTTGATGGTGGCATGAGGAGAACGGGCCTGGCACTCCAGGAAGGTGCTGCTGCCCTCCACTCCATACTGCACCATCTCCAGGGTGTTCTTATTAGCTGAGATAGAAAGACACCATGGCAACCATAGATTCAGTATCAAGTCCCACAAAGACCAAAAATCCAAAAGAGCAATGTTTTATTTTATATCTATTTGAAGAAAATTCTGGCATGTGGGGCCTCCTGAGATGCGCAGTGGTCTAAGGCACTGCATCACAGTGCTTGAGGCATCACTACAGACCCATGTTCAATCCCAGGCAGTGTTACATACGGCTGTGACCGGGAGTCCCATAGGGCGGTGCACAATTGTCCCAGCATCGTCCAGGTTAGGGGAGGTTTTGGCCGGGAGGCTTTACTTGGCTCATCGCGCTCTAGCGACTCCTTGTGGCGGGCCGGGCGCCTGCAGGCTGACTTCGGTCGTCAGCTGAACGGTGTTTCCTCCGACACATTGGTGCAGCTGGATTCCATGTTTCGGAGGATGTGTGACTCAACCAGCGATGAGACAAGATCGTGATTGGGTCGCAATTGGAGTCAGTCCTCTCAAAATGAATGAGATGAATTCACCGCCACTGAAAATCTCTAACACATCCACCCACTGGTACTGGCACATACTGGTCTTACCATTGGAGTTGAAGCCCCTGCACTGCCGGATGGGGTTCCCGTACTTGACGTCCTGCCTCCGGCTGCGTCTAAAGGGGTCAGACCAGTATTCCCGAATAAGAGAAGAGAATAAATTACCAAGCAATTGCAAAGCCATTCAACATTCCATAGAGCCAGTCAACAATCCATATAACCATAAAACATAGCATATATCCATTCATCAACCTATAGAGTCATTCAACGACCTATAGAGCCATTCAACAATCTATAGAGCCATTCAACAACATATAGAGTCAGTCAACAATATATAGAGCCATTCAACAACGTACAGAGCCAGTCAACAATCTATACAGCCAGTCAACAATGTATAGAGCCAGTCAACAATCTATAGAGCCAGTCAACAACCTATAGAGCCAGTCAACAATGTGTACAGCCAGTCAACAATCTATAGAGCCAGTCAACAATGTATACAGCCAGTCAACAATGTATAGAGCCAGTCAACAATCCATAGAGCCAGTCAACAATCCATAGAGCCTGTCAACAATCTATACAGCCAGTCAACAATCTATACAGCCAGTCAACAATCTATACAGCCAGTCAACAACCTATAGAGCCAGTCAACAACATATAGAGCCAGTGAACAATGTATAGAGCCAGTCAACAACCTATAGAGCCAGTCAACAACCTATTGAGCCAGTCAACAATCTATAAAGCCAGTCAACAATCTATACAGCCAGTCAACAATCTATAGAGCCAGTCAACAATCTATAAAGCCAGTCAACAACCTATAGAGCCAGTCAACAACATATAGAGCCAGTGAACAATGTATAGAGCCAGTCAACAACCTATAGAGCCAGTCAACAACCTATTGAGCCAGTCAACAATCTATAGAGCCAGTCAACAATATTTAGAGCCAGTCAACAATCTATAGAGCCAGTCAACAAACTAAGGAGACAGTTAACAATGTATAGAGCTAGTCAACAATCTATAGAGCCAGTCAACAATCTATACAGCCAGTCAACAATGTATAGAGCCAGTCAACAATCTATAGAGCCAGTCAACAATCTATAGAGCCAGTCAACAAACTAAAGAGACAGTTAAAAACCTATTGAGCCAGTCAACAATCTATAGAGCCAGTCAACAATCTATAGAGCCAGTCAACAACCTATAGAGCCAGTCAACAATCTATACAGCCAGTCAACAATCTATACAGCCAGTCAACTATGTATAGAGCCAGTCAACATTCTATACAGCCAGTCAACAGCTGATGTCACAGAGTGCTGTACAGAAACCCAGCCTAAAACCCCAAACAGCAAGCAATGCAGGTGTAAAAGCACGGTGGTTAGGAAAAACTCCATAGAAAGGCCAGATGTATACAGCCAGTCAACAATCTATAGAGCCAGTCAACAATCTATAGAGCCAGTCAACTATCTATACAGCCAGTCAACTATGTATACAGCCAGTCAACAATCTATACAGCCAGTCAACTATGTATACAGCCAGTCAACAATCTATACAGCCAGTCAACAATGTATAGAGCCAGTCAACAATCTATACAGCCAGTCAATAATGTATTGAGCCAGTCAACAATGTATAGAGCCAGTCAACAATGTATAGAGCCAGTCAACAACCTATAGAGCCAGTCAACAACATATAGAGCCAGTGAACAATCTATAGAGCCAGTCAACAATCTATAGAGCCAGTCAACAATCTACAGAGCCAGTCAACCTATAGAGCCTGTCAACCGTCTATAGAGCCAGTTAACAATGTATAGAGCCAGTCAACAATCTATAGAGCCAGTCAACAAACTAAAGAGACAGTTAACAATGTATAGAGCTAGTCAACAATCTATAGAGCCAGTCAACAATCTATACAGCCAGTCAACAATGTATAGAGCCAGTCAACAATGTATAGAGCCAGTCAACAATCTATAGAGCCAGTCAATAATCTATAGAGCCAGTCAACAATCTATACAGCCAGTCAACTATGTATAGAGCCAGTCAACAATATATACAGCCAGTCAACAATGTATAACGCCAGTAAAAACAATCTATACAGCCAGTCAACAACCTATTGAGCCAGTCAACAATCTATACAGCCAGTCAACAATGTATAGAGCCAGTCAACAATCTATACAGCCAGTCAATAATGTATAGAGCCAGTCAACAATCTATACAGCCAGTCAATAATGTATAGAGCCAGTCAACAATGTATAGAGCCAGTCAATCAATCAAATGTATTTATAAAGCCCTTCTTACATCAGCTGATGTCACAGAGTGCTGTACAGAAACCCAGCCTAAAACCCCAAACAGCAAGCAATGCAGGTGTAAAATCACGGTGGTTAGGAAAAACTCCCTAGAAAGGCCAGATGTATACAGCCAGTCAACAACCTATAGAGCTAGTCAACAATCTATAGAGCCAGTCAACAATCTATACAGCCAGTCAACTATGTATACAGCCAGTCAACAATCTATACAGCCAGTCAATAATGTATTGAGCCAGTCAACAATGTACAGAGCCAGTCAACAATCTATACAGCCAGTCAACAATGTATAGATCCAGTCAACAATCTTTACAGCCAGTCAATAATGTATAGAGCCGGTCAACAATGTATAGAGCCAGTCAACAATCTATAGAGCCATTCTGAGCAGCTCATGCTGATGCTCACCTCTTCTGCGAGGCGGAGTAGCGGGAACAGGACTTTCCGTCCCAGGCGCAGTAGGGGTCCCGGGCTAGGCAGCAGTCAGCACATGCCTCCCCGTACACGTCACAGCGGTGGAGGGCCAGGTGGGTAACACCAAGCTCAGAAGACACGTAGAGCTGTTGCTGTGAGAAGAGGAAGCCAAGGAGGATGTTAGATCACAGCTGGATAAAGTATGGGAATATCCAGCTAATATCACAAACACAGAGTATCAGTGAACAGATGCAGAAGAGGCTCTCCATTTTTTCAGTGCAGAGGTTTACAGGGGCTAAGAATCCATCAAAGCCATAACAATGTAATGTGATAATATAATTTGCTTATTGGAAGAGTTGTGAGCACATTGGGAGAGCTTACCCTTTCTGTATAACTAAGATTTCCATTGTTCTAAGACAACCTTCGGTTTTTACGATCAGCTGTTGTAAAATTGCAACCCTTTCCAAGTATGATGTCATGTCATGTATCCATGGCCAACTATTTTAATCACAGTGAAAGACAAAACTAAAGTTGAATGCATTTTCCATATTTCTCTTTTCATTGTCTAAACCAGACTGCAGGCTTTCTATGAATTATGAAGGGACACATTAGTTCCACAGCTGTATACATGTAGTTCATGGCATTCCTAAATCCTTTCCCTTCATTTAATTCAGCTCCTTGGCTCTTTATCCCAGGAAAGATATATAGGTCTATTAGGTAACATTTTATACAGACATGCTTACCCTTTTGGACGAGATCTTCATTGTTATAATCGGAGTAGGAACCTGGAATGGGAAGACAATGCATTGATCAGTCTTATGAAGTTATTGAAAATATACATGGGTATAAGCAGAGAGAGAGAGAGGGAGAGAGAGCAAGAGAGAGAGAGAGAGAAAGACAGAGAGAGAGACAGAGAGTCATAGAAAGAGAGAGAAAGAGAGAGACAGAAGGAGAAAGAGAGCGACATAGAGAGACATAAAGAGAGACAGTCAGGCAGAAAGCGACAGGGAGAGACAGAGAGAGAGAGAGACACGAGAAAGAAAGCGAGAGACAGAGAGAGACACAAAGAGACATCAAATCAAATCAAAGTTTATTTGTCACGTGCGCCGAATACAACAGGTGTAGATGCTTAGGTAAGTAAAGAAAATAAACAACAGTAAAAAGACAGGCTATATACAGTAGCGAGGCTATAAAAGTAGAGAGGTAGTATGTACATGTTGCTATGGTTAAAGTGACTATGCATATATGATGAACAGAGAGAAGCAGTAGCGTAAAAATGGGATTGGCGGGTGGTGGGTGGCGGGTCACAATGCAGATAGATAGCCCGGTTAGCCAATGTGCGGGAGCACTGGTTGGTCGGCCCAATTGAGGTAGTATGTACATGAATGTATAGTTAAAGTGACTATGCATATATGATAAACAGAGAGTAGCAGCGGCGTAAAAAGAGTGGTTGGGGGGGCACACAATGCAAATAGTCCAGGTAGCCATTTGATTACCTGTTCAGGAGTCTTATGGCTTGGGGGTAAAAACTGTTGAGAAGCCTTTTTGTCCTAGACTTGGCACTCCGGTACCGCTTGCCATGCGGTAGTAGAGAGAACAGTCTATGACTGGGGTGGCTTGGGTATTTGACAATTTGTAGGGCCTTCCTCTGACACCGCCTGGTGTAGAGGTCCTGGATGGCAGGCAGCTTAGCCCTAGTGATGTACTGGGCCGTATGCACTACCCTCTGTAGTGCCTTGCGGTCAGAGGCCGAGCAATTGCCGCACCAGGCAGTGATGCAACCAGTCAGGATGCTCTCGATGTTGCAGCTGTAGAACCTTTTGAGGATTTCAGGACCCATGCCAAATCATTTTAGTTTCCTGAGGGGGAATAGGCTTTGTCGTACCCTCTTCACGACTGCCTTTGTGTGTTTGGACCATTCTAGCTTGTTGTTGATGTGGACACCAAGGAACTTGAAGCTCTCAACCTGCTCCACTACAGCCCCGTCGATGAGAATGGGGGCGTGCTCGGTCCTCTTTTTCCTGTAGTCCACAATCATCTCCTTAGTCTTGGTTACGTTGAGGGAGAGATTGTTATTATGGCACCACCCGGCCAGGTCTCTGACCTCCTTCCTATAGGCTGTCTCATCATTGTTGGTGATCAGGCCTACCACTGTTGTGTCATCTGCAAACTTAATGATGGTGTTGGAGTCGTGCCTGGCCATGCAGTCGTGGGTGAACAGGGAGTACAGGAGGGGACTGAGCACGCACCCTGGGGAGCTCCAGTGTTGAGGATCAGTGTGGCAGATGTGTTGCTACCTACCCTCACCACCTGGGGGCGGCCCGTCAGGAAGTCCAGGATCCAGTTGCAGAGGGAGGTGTTTAGTCCCAGGATCCTTAGCTTAGTGATGAGCTTTGAGGGTACTATGGTGTTGAACGCTGAGCTGTAGTCAATGAATAGCATTCTCACATACGTGTTCCTTTTGTCCAGGTGGGAAAGGGCAGTGTGGAGTGCAATAGAGATTGCATCATCTGTAGATCTGTTTGGGCGGTATACAAATTGGAGAGGGTCTAGGGTTTCTGGGATAATGGTGTTGATGTGAGCCATTACCAACCTTTCAAAGCACTTAAAGGCTACGGACGTGAGTGCTATGGGTCTGTAGTCATTTAGGCAGGTTGCCTTTGTGTTCTTGGACACAGGGACTATGGTGGTCTGCTTGAAGCATGTTGGTATTACAGACTCAATCAGGGACATGTTGAAAATGTCAGTAAAGACACCTGCCAGTTGGTCAGCACATGCCCGGAGCACAAGTCCTGGTAATCCGTCTGGCCCCGCAGCCTTGTGTATGTTGTTTAAAGGTCTTACTCACGTCGGCTACGGAGAGAGTGATCACACAGTCGTCTGGAACAGCTGATGCTCCCATGCATGCCTCAGTGTTGCTTGCCTCGATGCGAGCATAGAAGTGATTTAGCTCGTCTGGTAGGCTCGTATCACTGGGCAGCTCGCGGCTGTGCTTCCCTTTGTAGTCTGTAATAGTTTGCAAGCCCTGCCACATAAGACGAGCGTCTGAGCTGGTGTATTATGTTTCAATATTAGCCCTGTATTGACGCTTTGCCTGTTTGATGGTTCTGTCACAGGACATAGCAGGATTTCTTGTAAGCTTCCAGGTTAGAGTCCCGCACCTTGAAAGTGGCAGCTCTACACTTTAGCTCAGTGCGAATGTTGCCTGTAATTCATGGCTTCTGGTTGGGGTATGTATGTACAGTCACTGTGGGGATGACGTCCTCAATGCACTTATTGATAAAGCCAGCGACTGATGTGGTGTACTCCTCAATGCCATCGGAGGAATCCCGGAACATGTTCCAGTCTGTGCTAGCAAAACAGTCCTGTAGTTTAGCATCTGCTTCATCTGACCACTTTTTTATAGACCGAGTAACTGGTGCTTCCTGCTTTAATTTTTGCTTGTAAGCAGGAATCAGGAGGATAGAGTTGTGGTCGGATTTACCAAATGGAGGGCGAGGGAGAGCTTTGTACGTGTCTCTGTGTGTGGAGTACAGGAGATCTAGAATTTGTTTCCCTCTGGATGCACATTTAACATGTTGATAGAAATTTGGTAGAACTGATTTAAGTTTCCCTGCATTAAAGTCTCAGCCACTAGGTGCGCCGCCTCAGGGAGAGTGGTTTCCTGTTTGCTTATTTCCTTATACAGCTGACTGAGTGCGGTCTTAGTGCCAGCATCTGTCTGTGGTGGGAAATAAATAGCCACGAAAAGTATAGCTGAAAACTCTCTAGGCAAGTAGTGTGTTCTGCAATTTATCACAATATACAGTGGGGCAAAAAAGTATTTAGTCAGCCACCAATTGTGCAAGTTCTCTCACTTAAAAAGATGAGAGAGGCCTGTAATTATCATCATAGGTACACTTCAACTATGACAGACAAAAGGAGGACAAAAAATCCAGAAAATCACATTGTAGGATTTCTAATGAATTTATTTGCAAATTATGGTGGAAAATAAGTATTTGGTCACATACAAACAAGCAAGATTTCTGGCTCTCACAGACCTGTAACTTCTTCTTTAAGAGGCTCCTCTGTCCTCCACTCGTTACCTGTATTAATGGCACCTGTTTGAACTTGTTATCAGTATAAAAGACACCTGTCCACAACCTCAAACAGTCACACTCCAAACTCCACTATGGCCAAGACCAAAGAGCTGTCAAAGGACACCAGAAACAAAATTATAGACCTGCACCAGGTTGGGAAGACTGAATCTGCAATAGGTAAGCAGCTTGGTTTGAAGAAATCAACTGTGGGAGCAATTATTAGGAAATGGAAGACATACAAGACCACTGATAATCTTCCTCGATCTGGGGCTCCACGCAAGATCTCACCCGTGGGGTCAAAATGATCACAAGAACGGTGAGCAAGAATCCCAGAACCACACGGGGGACCTAGTGAATGACCTGCAGAGAGCTGGGACCAAAGTAACAAAGCCTACCATCAGTAACACACTACGCCGCCAGGGACTCAAATCCTGCAGTGCCAGACGTGTCCCCCTGCTTAAGCCAGTACATGTTCAGGCCCGTCCTGAAGTTTGCTAGAGAGCATTTGGATGATCCAGATGAGGATTGGGAGAATGTCATATGGTCAGATGAAACCATAATAGAACTTTTGGTAAAAACTCAACTCGTCGTGTTTGGAGGACAAAGAATGCTGAGTTGCATCCAAAGAACACCATACCTACTGTGAAGCATGGGGGTGGAAACATCATGCTTTGGGGCTGTTTTTCTGCAAAGGGACCAGGACGACTGATCCGTGTAAAGGAAAGAATGAATGGGGCCATGTATCGTGAGATTTTGAGTGAAAACCTCCTTCCATCAGCAAGGGCATTGAAGATTAAACGTGGCTGGGTCTTTCAGCATGACAATGATCCCAAACACACCGCCCGGGCAACGAAGGAGTGGCTTCAGAAGAAGCATTTCAAGGTCCTGGAGTGGCCTAGCCAGTCTCCAGATCTCAACCCCATAGAAAATCTTTGGAGGGAGTTGAAAGTCCGTGTTGCCCAGCGACAGCCCCAAAACATCACTGCTCTAGAGGAGATCTGCATGGAGGAATGGGCCAAAATACCAGCAACAGTGTGTGAAAACCTTGTGAAGACTTACAGAAAACGTTTGACCTCTGTCATTGCCAACAAAGGGTATATAACAAAGTATTGAGATAAACTTTTGTTATTGACCAAATACTTATTTTCCACCATAATTTGCAAATAAATTCATTACAAATCCTACAATGTGATTTTCTGAATTTTTTTTCCTCATTTCGTCTGTCATAGTTGAAGTGTACCTATGATGAAAATTACAGGCCTCTCTCATCTTTTTAAGCTGGAGAACTTGCACAATTGGTGGCTGACTAAATACTTTTTTGCCCCACTGTACTCTACTTCAGGCAAGCTAAATCTAGAGACTTCCTTAGATTTCGTGCACCAGCTGTTGTTTACAAATATGCACAGACCGCCCCCCCCTCGTCTTACCGGAGTGTGCTGTTCTATCTTGCCGGTGCAGCGTGTATCCCGCTAGCTGAATATCCATGTCTTCATTCAGCCACGATTCCGTGAAACATAGGATGTTACAGTTTTTTATGTCCCGTTGGTAGGATATTCGTGATCGTACCTCGTCTAATTTATTGTCCAATGATTGCACGTTGGCGAGTAGTATTGACGGTAGCGGCAGCTTTCCCAATCGCCTTCTCCGGGTCCTGACCAGGCATGTGGATGTCGGCCCTGTGGGGTGTTTGGAGAATGTCTTGTGCGTCCTCCTTGTTGAATAAAAAATATTTGTCTAATCCGAGGTGAGTGATCGCTGTCCTGATATCCAGAAGCTCTTTTTTGCCGTAAGATACAGTGGCAGAAACATTATGTACAAAATAAGTTACAAATAACGTGAAAAAAAAATCAAACACATAAAACACAATTGGTTGGGCGCCATTTCGTCCGGCTCCATCATTACAGAGAGACATAGAGCGACAGGGAGAGACAGAGACAGAGAGACATAGAGAGACAGAGAGAGACAGAGAGAGACATAGAAAGAGACATAGAAAGAGAGAGAAAGACCAAGAGAGACAAAGAGAGACAGAGAGAGAGACAGAGAGAGACATAGAAAGAGACATAGAAAGAGAGAGAAAGACCAAGAGAGACAAAGAGAGACATAGAAAGACAGAGGAAGACAGAGAGAAAGACAGAGAGAAAGACAGAGAGACATAGAGAGAGAGAGACAGAGAAAGCCAGAGAGAGACAGAGAGAGATACATAGAGAAAGAGGGAGACAGAGAGAGAAAATGAAAAATATGTAAGACAGTTAGTGCTCACCTTGAACACCTCTACCTCCTCCAGGACCAGTTCTTCAGTCTGCAGGTCGTCTCTGGGCAACACAATCACCTTCTGAACCGTTCCCCTGTCTGTGGCCCAAGGAAACACCTGAGACTTGAAACTACTACACACCTGTTCTAACCTAACCTTGCCCCCAGACTATTGCGCATAAACGCCTGGTACATCAATGAGTCAATGTTGGCCTTAGTGGGAGTGATCATAGAATTCTATGAGAGTGACCTTACTGAGTATTTGTCATCATTTCATTTTAGCGAACCACACGACTACGAGGCGTGACTCAGTAAATGTGTTAAGCTAGCGTACGGGGGATGTTTAGGGGGAAGGTGTTGTGGGAGATGATTGGTTGGTAGATTAAGCCGATTAAGCCAATGCCTCTGCGGTGGGAGTTTCACCCAGTCTTTCTGTATTGGCTAAAGGCCAAGTTTGACGCATTGATCCATCAGCCTCTTCGCGCATTTGGGCGGAAGTGTCTGGAAAGGAGATTAGTTGTAACCCGACACTACCCTGCCTTGCTGCCAGTTAATCAAACTGCCCTCGCTACATTCCTCTGCTAATGTAAAGGTTCATCCTCACTCCTCATTCCATCAGGCTTTACACTACACTACAGTACTCTTCACCACTTTCAGACAGATCTCTCTGTGTTCACCTTTTGTCCTACACATTACACTGACTCTAGGCATAGTGGAGCACGGTGTGCTCGTATAAAAACCCATTAGTCTCCCAGAGATGCAGAGCAGAACAAAGACACACACAAAAGGGATAATGTGCTGCATGTATGGGCTGAGTGCACTAGGGGAGTGATGTCACCTCAGCTTTTAAAAAGTTCAAAGAAAGGAGACAAACAGACAAATCTCGACCGCTGCACAGTACCGGTGGTGAGATTAGTGTGATGGATTTTACTGTAACCCCCCTCCTCCTGTCCCTCTCCTCTCACCCCCTCCCCCTGCCCTGCCCTGCAGGTAGAGAACCCAAATGCTTTTACTTAAAGTGAATGATGCGAAGAATGACCCTGTTTATTGGTGAAACATCCATTTTGACAAAAAGGCGTTCTAAAGCTGTGCTCTATAAATGATAGACAGCAGGTCCATCTGGCGGGACTGCCTTGGGATTACTTACACAGTTTCTCATTTGTTTTACTTTCAGAAGGAAATCTGTTTGGCATCCTTGGACATTGTACAAAGAGTTATGTGAATATAGACAGAATATAGACATAGTCAGAATATAGACACATGAATATAGACTAGTGAGGACTCACCAGTTCCCAGGAACAGCACTTCATAGTTCCCATCTGCAGCGGCCACCTGGTCCACAGTGATGGTGGTGAACTCGTACTCCACGTTGGTCCGGACCACTAGGGGGCGCTTGTGTATTGGGTACACGGCGTTGTACATATTGGGGTGGTTCCGCATGAAGTTGATCACCTCGTCTGGGTAGTCTTTGGTGGACTTCATGTTGGGGGTGAACGTACCACCGGGGCACTGTTGTTGAAAATTAAACTAGCATTAAAACATTTGCCTCTCACCACAGAAACATAAACAACCACTTAAATTACTACTAGGGAGATTACAGCATCAAAATGAGAGACTTATAGCAGGAGGACTATGTGGGTGGGTATGAAGGCTGATGTGTCCTGCTTGAAAGACAAATGGTTTCTATTTGAGGTCTAAGTGTCTTTTATGCCAGCTTGGTTTGGTTTTAACACAAAGGGTCATG
This sequence comes from Brachymystax lenok tsinlingensis, assembly GCA_030435695.1. Classification (NCBI taxonomy): domain Eukaryota; kingdom Metazoa; phylum Chordata; class Actinopteri; order Salmoniformes; family Salmonidae; genus Brachymystax; species Brachymystax lenok. The sequence continues at coordinate 19,236,640 of CM059797.1, read as the reverse complement.
GAAGGGTGAGGCTCACCGTCCCAGGCCGAGGGTAGGGGATCTTCCCAGTGTAGGCCACCCACTGGTAGTTGGGCCCCTCCTTGTGGGCAAAGGGTCCATTAAAGACCTGGCGGATGTCAGCCATGGAATAGACACACACTGCTGAGCCCTTAAACACTGAGCTGTATGGAGAGGGACGAGATAGACAGCTCATTGGGTTAGAAACTGAAATAAACCAAAAAGGTACATAATATGACAATGAAAGTATATTTCAATAATTATTCTTAATATTTTCTAATAAAAGTGTCTGAGCATAAGTTTGGCCACTCACCCTGAGACAGAGAAGACTCCGTAGATAACAGGATTCTTGGTATCCTGCGTCGGCTGTATGTAAACATCTCCTAAAAGACAGATACACAGAGACAATCAAGTCAGTGCAAAGAGGACCGACTAAAGAAACGTCACATTCCACAGCACACTCCTCATCACCGCTAATATTTACAGAGCTCCAGTCACTCCATCAAAAGATATTCTGTGAAACACCCTTTACCTTTCACACCATTCACAAAACCTGAACTCCCATCAGAACAGCTCTGCTCTTAGGGATCCAAAGGTGTCAAACAGGACGCGCAAATGTACACGTCTCTCCTCTTTCAAACTGCAGGTCAGAGGCATGTCAAGCTTTGTGTTGCTTAAAGAGGTTGTGTGACCGGACCACAGTCATGCAGTGGCTTGATGGAATTGGAGATAAACTAGCAGTGAGGATGGGGTCAAAGCCAAGATGAAAAGAGGAGAAGATGTGGCTAGCCTCCTCCTCCAGGGTTGTACTACTGAATTCCAGTATCCTGCTAATGGAAACAGGAGGTGTAAGCCCATGGCACATCTCTATAGAGCAACAGGAAATGAGAGGAAGGACTAGTAGGCCAAGGTGTAGGATGCAGTACTGTCTGTACATACACAATATAATAAAACACACAAAAAAAGACCAAGAGCTTCAGAGACCACACCATTGGAAAGAAACCATTCTATCCATGAGCGGATTCTAAGCCCTAGAGGAAGACGGAATCATACCTCACATGCCTCTGGGGGTCCCGGCGAGAACTCTACCTAAGATTTGGGCAGTTTGTCTCTCCCCGCTGGCCTGCTCTCTGACTGGCCCACATTCTCCTCTCAGGAGGCCCATCCACCGCACAGAACAGAATTCAAGAGTAAGTGGCCAGCCTGCCAGTGTGTAGTAGGGGAATGGCCATTGGCCAGAGGATAAAGACACTGCATGTCTACACATACCACGCTGTCAAGAACCTGTGAGAACTCTACCTGTTAGAACATTAATTGAAATGGACACTGATCTGACGTATAATACATTCTTAAAGTCTTATAGTCACAAATTATTCCTTTTGCGTAGACTGGGCACATTTTTATTCACTAGTATTTGCAATGGGACATACTAAAAACAATAGTTGTCCGGTTGACATAGTTCTAACTGTATGTACGCAACAGAATGACAGTAGAGGTGAGAAGGCCTGGTGAGTCCAGTTGTATGTGTATGCTCTGAGTGTCCCTCAAGGCTCTCTCAGGGGAGAGTCTGAGGTCATGATTTCATTCCCATAGCAGAGGATAAGGAGAGGGACTGAAACAGAGCATATGGTCCTTATTCCTCCTCAACCACCTTTTATCTCCAGACACACACATGCATACACGTACGTATGCACAGACACACACACGCAAGCACACACACACACCCTCCTCCAGAGCCCACAGCTGCTCAAGGCAGAACAGCGGAACGGTCATGGGTTACTACAGAGACAGAGAGAAGGGCTGTCAGGGTTGTCATACAACAGATGAGCCCCACCAAGACACACAGCTGTTCCAGTACAGAAATGGATGAATCAGATAAACTACACTGCAGTCACAAACAGACAGACAACAGGAGCTATCATTAGCTCAATACATGTGCAGCAGACGGTTCCCCCCAAAATATTATTATTATAAAGGGGAAAGGCTACTTGATTGGAAATAGAAATATTCTGACAAGGCAGAGAAGAGTTGGCAACAGGAAGGCTTGTTAAAGGGATTCTCCGGTACTTTTGTATACTTTTGAAAGTAGTCCCTGAAAATTGCGTACAACGTCACTACATGGTCAAAAGTATGTGGGCATCTTGTCATCGAACATCTCATTGCAAAATCATGGGCATTAATATGGAGTTGGTCCCCCCTTTGCTTCTATAACAGCCTCCACTCTCCTGGGAAGGCTTTCCACTAAATGTTGGAACATTGCTACGGGGACTTGCTTCCATTCAGCAACAAGAGCATTAGTGAGGTCGGGCACTGATGTTGGGCAATTAGGCCTGGCTTGCAGACGGCGTTCAAATTCATTCCAAAGGTGTTTTCAATGGGGTTGAGGTCAGGGCTCTGTTGCAGGCCGATCTCGACATACCATTCTGTATGGACCTTACTTTGTTCACAAGGGCATTGTCATGCTGAAACAGGAAAGGGCCTTCCCCAAACTGTTGCCACAAACCTGTAAGCACAGACTCGTCTAGAATGTTATTTCTCCTCCACCAAACTTTACAGTTGGAACTATGCATTCGGGCAGGTAGCGTTCTCCTGGCATGCGCCAAACCCAGATTCGTCCAGATGATGAAGCGTTATTCATCACTCCAGAGAACGCGTTTTCACTGCTCCAGAGTCCAATGGCAGCGTGCTTTACACCACTCTAGCCAACGCTTGGCATTGCACATGGTGATCTTAGGCTTGTGTGCAGCTGTTGGGCCATAGACACTCATTTCATGAAGCTCCCGACAAACAGTTATTGTGCTGACGTTGCTTCCAAAGGCAGTTTGGAACTCAGTAGTGAGAGTTGTAACCGAGGACAGATGATTTTTACGCACTACGCGCTTCAGCACACATTCTGTGAGCTTGTGTGGCCTACCACTTCGCGGCTGAGCCGTTGTTGTTCCTAGACGTTTCCACTTCACAATAACAGCACTTACAGTGGAACGGGGCAGCACTAGCAGGGCAGAATTTGGACAAAAACTGACTTGTTGGAAAGGTGACATCCTATGATGGTGCCACGTTGAAAGTCACTGAGCTCTTCAGCCAATGTTTGTCTATGGAGATTGCATGGCTGTGTGCTCGATTTTATTAACTTGTTAGCAACGGGTGTGGCTGCAATAGCCAAATCCACTCATTTGAAGGGGTGTCCACATAGTGTATGTGCAGATATGTGCACCATGTCATTGCTCTCTCTTTCGGTCTGCTGTGGGTGCATGATGTGCCTCTTGCTAGCTGTCACTCATATGGCGAGAGGCTGAAGCTCATTGGCTGAACTCGAATTGCTAGGGGGCTAACCAACTTGGGGGAAAGTGTAGGGAAAATACCGCAGCACAGATTCTAGAAAAACAGTTGCTTTCAAACTTGGGATTCCGTGGCAAATTGAGGTAAGACAGTAATTCTTCTCATAGCTTATTTAAGTATGAACTACACATTGTCACATCAAGCCCAAATCAGGAGGTTTAAAAAATACTTAGTAGTAGCCACATTTCTGGAGCATGTCTTTAATAAGAGCTATGAATGGAACCGAAATTGCCCTTTCCTCCTTTCTTTCCTCAGAAAGAATGTATTTCTGCTGGAGTTTTGCCTGATATTGCTCTCTCCCACTCCCCCCCTTTTCTTTCTCTTTACCACTCTTGCTCATCTCTCATAAAGTCTTCTCTCTGAAATCCATGAGCCATATTGTTGACCAAGCTCAAGCTCATGCAATGCACCTCTTTATTTATATCAAACCATACAATCTAAACCTTTATAGCATCTATTTATTGTATATCTACAACCTATTTGCTTTGGCTTCTTCATTTTGACATAGATTATGACCACATGTGCCTGGATAAGGCCTCTACATTGTGTGTTTCAATTTACTGTGTGTAATTTGGCTGCAAGTTCTCAGGTAGAGCGAAATCTTTTTCTCTTTCCAACTGTAAAAACTCTCTGGGTCTCTGGCATCCCTCGCTAACAGCAGTCACACATAATAATGCTCCCAAACAAGGCCTAAAGCTGGGCTGGAAGGCTCATCAATGTTTTCAATAATGACCCCAATGTCCTCTTTACTTTACTACAACACTAATAGAGAGAGGGGAAATGTAAGTTCATCTGTTCTCTTTATCCAGGTACTTTCGCAACCAGTCCCGGGTTGCTGCAACGTTCTTCTTAGATCAAGGTAGGCTAAACCCAAATACTTTGGTGACATGTACGTTTTAGAGATACTCAGAGTACATCTTATCTAGGAGGCAGATAGATCTTGTTGTCTTGTATTACTGGAGTAATCCTACCATCCTGATTCTCCCCTGTCTACACCACAACCTGAGGACAAATTTAGACCAGCCATTATAACCCAGCAGGTAACTGGAACCTCGGCATGGAGCTCACCTATTCCCAGTTAACACATGCCCTTTCTGGAGGTACAGTACCTTTCAGGGGTGAGCTGTGCCCACTGGCATCAGGTTTGTCTGACATATGGGATGTACGGATGTACTGTAATGACAGCCTATGGCTGAGCTAAGTGTGTCCTGTTCATTAGGAGACTGCAGCAGCCTGTGCCTTTACACATGTACACCTTTATGAAAGCAATATCCTGAACCGTGCAGGTGAACCAGTGCCAACTCTCCACTCTCCCCTAAACCCAGTGTGCACGGCATGTCTATGTCAACAATGAGCCAACTAATAAAGACACAAAGTAATTTAAAACCGCAGAGTGAGTACGGTGCTTTCGGTTTGGATATCCTTTAATTTACTTGGGTGAAATGGTTACCATTAAGAAAAAAAGCCTTACCATTGCACCATAGTGTTCAGGTAAGTGCAAGATTAATGCACACGCGAGCAGAATTACTCGACCATAACCTAAAAGCAGAGGTCAAATAGAAAGTCACACAAGCTTTGTATTGCTGAGGTTAGGGCTTGAGTAACTGTAGACTCCGTTACAGAACCATCAGAACCCTCATCATTCCAACGCTCTATTTGGAAGCAGTGAGACAGAGAGAGAGAAGACATGGTAATGGACCTGACATTCCTGCCTGGCTACCTGATCTGTCTGCCACGAGGCAGCAAGCCCCTCATATCCAGTAAATTAAAGGAGGGGAGAGCACCTCTTACTGCACAGCCAGGAAAAAGAAGCCTTTTGTTTGAGACATCTTGAAGGAAAATAATAAGTACACTACCGGAGTGTGGGCAATTCCCATTACAGCATGCCGTATGGGCCACAGGATTGAGTGTAATAGAAGAGGCTGCCATATAGGACAGGGACTGGGCTGTGTGCAGTGCAGTCAGGCTCTGGGCAGGTGGTGGTATGCAGAGATAAAACTGGTCTGAGATCAGGCTGGGTGGATAGTGCCAGCAGGATTATTAAGGACAGGCAACACCAACTAGTTCCTCTAGCTGGTCTGGAGTCTGTTCTATCATAATTTGTGGTCTCTATTTGGCACAGTATTAATACCAATGGGAAACCTCAAGACATGCCACAGGCGGTCTGGTTCCTCACTCCTCACTTTAATGTGGATAACGGGTGACACCATAGCAAGGGAAGGGAGAAGAACTCACGGAGCTCGTCGAAGTGTGTCTCGATCCCGTCGGCCCCCGGCACTGAGCAGATGAGCCGAGCCTTCAAGAAAGTGCTCCACTTGTTGACCAGACAGCAGTGTCCACCATCATCATTCTGCAGGGAGAAGAAGAGGGAAAGGGAAAGGGAGCGAGAGGGGAAGGGGGAGAGAGATGGATAAGAGGAGGGAGAGGGAAAGAGGGAGAGAGAGTGAGAAGCAGCGGGAGAGAAAGGGAGAAGCAGAGGGATAGGGAGAGGGGGAGAGAGAGGGAGAGAGAGTGAGAAGCAGCGGGAGAGAAAGGGAGAAGCAGAGGGATAGGGAGAGGGGGAGAGAGAGGGAGAAGCGGAGGGAGAGGGGTAGAGAGAGAGAAGCGGAGGGAGAGGGAAAGAGGGAGAGAGAGTGAGAAGCAGCGGGAGAGAAAGGGAGAAGCAGAGGGATAGTGAGAGGGGGAGAGAGAGGGAGAGAGAGTGAGAAGCAGCGGGAGAGAAAGGGAGAATCAGAGGGAGGGGGAGAGAGAGGGAGAAGCGGAGGGAGAGGGGTAGAGAGAGAGAGAAGCGGAGGGAGAGGGAGAGGGAGGGAGAGAGAGAGAGAGAGAGAGAGAGAGAGAGAGAGAGAGAGAGAGAGAGAGAGAGAGAGAGAGAGAGAGAGAGAGAGAGGGAAGTGGAGAGAGAGGAAGGGAGAAACGGAGCGAGAGAGAGAAGGGGGAGAGAGAGGGAGTAGCGGAGGGAGAGAGAGAGAGGAGAGAGAGGGAGTAGCGGAGGGAGAGAGAGAAGTGGAGAGAGAGGGAGAAGGGGAGAGGGAGAAGTGGAGGAGAGAAGGAGAACCGGAGGGAGAGAGAGAGGGAGAAGTGGAGGGAGAGAGAGAGGGAGGGAGAAGGGGAGAGAGTGGGAGAGAGAGAGGGAGAAGCAGAAGGAGAGAGAGTGGGAGGGAGAAGGGGAGAGAGTGGGAGAGAGAGAGGGAGAAGAGGAGGGAGAGAGAGAGGGGGAGAGAAAGGGACAAAACATGGTCTTCATCACACACACTCACATCCTCCCACCAAAAATAAACACAGGTGGAGTCACCCACACACATTGTACATATTTAAAAAAGCAGCCCGGTTTGGAGAGCGAGCTGGCGACACGTTGACAATTGGTTAGTTGTGAGGAGATGATATGGTAAACACTGTCTCCTCTTATTTAGAGCCAAATTCTAGCCCAGTGAGGGAGAGCCAAACCCAGTAGATGTGATTTAGAGGCTTCCTCCTCCTTAACCAACACATTCTCCTTAAAGCACATTCCACTTTGATGGGGAAACTACACTGCCAGGTCATATATAAATCAATATTGCTCTAACAAATTGTTTTCACCACATATATCATTGTAATTCCCACATGATGGATGTAGGCCTGTACATACTGCACACGACAGTCTACACATATTTATTTGTAATATGTCCCTAACTGGTATTTGAAATTGTTTTCATACATTTTGTGTTAAATCTTTTGAGCAGTTACGCTATACATTTGTTGATATATTTGGGTACTAGGAGTGCGTAGAGACAATAAACCGAACAGCAATAAGAGCATCCAGATATGTATAGAAGTGAAAAAGAGAGAACAGCATACCTGGGGACCAGTGAATGATAGAACAGTATCCTTGGGGACCAGTGAATGATAGAACAGTATCCCTGGGGACCAGTGAATGATAGAACAGTATCCCTGGGGACCAGTGAATGATAGAACAGTATCCCTGGGGACCATTGAATGATAGAACAGTATCCCTGGGGACCAGTGAATGATAGAACAGTATCCCTGGGGACCAGTGAATGATAGAACAGTATCCCTGGGGACCAGTGAATGATAGAACAGTATCCCTGGGGACCATTGAATGATAGAACAGTATCCCTGGGGACCAGTGAATGATAGAACAGTATCCCTGGGGACCAGTGAATGATAGAACAGTATCCCTGGGGACCAGTGAATGATAGAACAGTATCCCTGGGGACCAGTGAATGATAGAACAGTATCCTGGGGACCAGTGAATGATGGAAGAGTATCCTGGGGACCAGTGAATGATAGAACAGTATCCCTGGGGACCAGTGAATGATAGAACAGTATCCCTGGGGACCAGTGAATGATAGAACAGTATCACTGGGGACCAGTGAATGATAGAAGAGTATCACTGGGGACCAGTGAATGATGGAAGAGTATCCCTGGGGACCAGTGAATGATAGAACAGTATCCCTGGGGACCAGTGAATGATAGAACAGTATCCCTGGGGACCAGTGAATGATAGAACAGTATCCCTGGGGACCAGTGAATGATAGAACAGTATCACTGGGGACCAGTGAATGATAGAAGAGTATCACTGGGGACCAGTGAATGATGGAAGAGTATCCCTGGGGACCAGTGAATGATAGAACAGTATCCCTGGGGACCAGTGAATGATAGAACAGTATTCCTGGGGACCAGTGTAGAACCCATTGAGAGGGGGATGGGTTTTTGTGTGCAGGGTCACTACCTGATTCACTCAAATAAACAGTTGTGAGCAGCTGAAGATCTGACACATGCATGCACACACCCACGGTGACTAACTGAATCAACACTATGCTCTCCATGTTTGTAAGCAAAGCCCAGAAAGATGCATCCTAAGCTCCAAGTTGACCCTACAGGAACAAACATATTCCCTGTTATTTATTTTTGCTGATAGTCTCAATTTGCAGCTCTGGGGGAGAAGGTCAGGGAAATTACCACACGCTGTCTCAAACTCAACTCTGGACCTCAAAGCCAGATCCACTGCTTTTTATCATTGATCCCCTCTAATCAGGGACGGATTTAGACCTGGGACACCAGGTGTGTGAAATTAATGATCAGGTAGAACATTAAACCAGCAGGCTCTGTACCTCATAGGCTGGTTTAGGGGATCTGGCTTTTACCATGCTGTTCTGTTATCTGAATACCTAATATACTACATCCTTTAATAAGTTTTAAGACTACCAGTCAGGAGGTCAGACGATCATAGGGTCGTATGTCAGGGTTCCATCTCAAGGATAGAGACGTATTGTACACATGGAGGTTACATACACATGGATTTCAGCGGGTCAGTGTTAGACAAACATTAGTTCTACAGACCCAGACTGGTTCCTTTCCCTTTCTTAATGAAACTGAGGTATATTTGCTGTGCATGTCACATGCATTGTTATTTGTGAATGTGGTCTCATTATTAGTACAATCCATTCTGAGGCTGTGCTCACCAGGCAGATCCGACCGATGCGGGCCTGGGTCACGGGACTCTGGCCCATCTCAGCAGACGTCTCACGGAAGAAGAAGTACAGCTTGTCGTCATTCCTCTCTGCACTGTCGGGGATGAGCTGCACGTGGACGAAAGAAGGCTCTGGGAGAAGGAGAGAGAGAAGGAGAGAAAGATGCATAGGATAATATGAAGATCACTGAACATCTGGTTGATATCATTTACAAACTGTTTGCATTTCCTGTTTATTAAAGGGGAGAGTTGAGGATTTTGTAAACATGAAATATTATTAAAGAAGACATTTATTTACCATTTAACCATCTGGAGTTATACTGGTCTGTACGCATGGCGGTCTGTTTCCCAGTACGGAAGATGGCAGAGTCTGTTCCCATGAAGTCAATGTAGACCCCAGCATAGAGTTCACCATCTGAGAGAGAGGGGAGAGGGAAGGACAGAGGGAAAGAGATTAATCCGCTGAGCCAAATACTTTGACTCTTTGATATAAAGCCAGCCACACCCTTGGCATAAAGGACTAAGGCTCTCCTTACACAGAAACACCCACTACCCAAATTAAACCTTCAGTCCCTGGCAAGAACCCCTGGCAGGACCCTAGTGCCCAATACTTAAAATCAAAATCAAATCAAACTTTATTTGTCACATGCGCCGAATATAACAGTTGTAGACCTTACAGTGAAATGCTTACTTACAAGCCCTTAACCAACAGTGCAGTTCAAGAAGAGTTAAGAAAATATTTTAAAAAGTAGAGGTGTGGACACGAGTCACAAATATGATGACTTTAACACCAATGACTCGTGACTTGACTTGGACTTGAGCCTTATGACTCGACCTGACTTGATACCCTCCCCAACCTGACTTGATACCATCCCCAACCTGACTTGATACCCTCCCCAACCTGACTTGATACCCTCCCCAACCTGACTTGATACCCTCCCCAACCTGACTTGATACCATCCCCAACCTGACTTGATACCCTCCCCAACCTGACTTGATACCATCCCCAACCTGACTTGATACCCTCCCCAACCTGACTTGATACCCTCCCCAACCTGACTTGATACCCTCCCCAACCTGACTTTATACCCTCCCCAACCTGACTTTATACCCTCCCCAACCTGACTTGATACCCTCCCCAACCTGACTTGATACCCTCCCCAACCTGACTTGATACCCTCCCCAACCTGACTTGATACCCTCCCCAACCTGACTTGATACCCTCCCCAAGCCCAAATCTAAAAAATTATGCTATTAAAAAAAAGTGTGCAGCGCATCAACTCTTCATTTAACAGGTTACAGTTTGAATCGGACAGCAGGCAATCAAATTGTGCCAGCTTAGAAAATGTTGCGCGTGGCAGTGCAGAGGAACGTTGGCAGGTGAATTCAGCCCTTGGAAAGACTACGCTGTCAACAAAAAATGGATTGCAACATGCAAAACATGCGTGAAGAAAATGACAGAAGGAGGCGCAACAACTACCGAACTTTGTTCGACATTTGAAGCTGCAGAAAGAACGGTAAGTCGTGGCTAATATAGCCGACAGCTATATCATTCATAGCTTTGCCAGGGTAGCATGTTGGCTAACGTAACGTTAAATCAATGAGCCTCCACACAGTCAGTCAGTGCGGGAACGTGATCATTGCACCCAAGATTGAGCTACAACTGGCTAGGCAGTTGGTAGCCTAAATCCTGCCTGATGTTACTTCTGTTCCTAAAGCCATTGTGTGTTAAGGTTGGGCGATTGTGTACAAGCCTACATCGCCCGATTGCGCCCCATAGCGATCTTCGATAGTCGATCGCTATTGGGGGGGGGGTCTTTCTTATGGCTACCCATGTATTTCCATGGAAATATAAAGGAAAGTAATGAATATAATATACTAACTATTACTCTTGTTAAAAATATGAAATGGTATTACATTTGGTGAAGAGCACATTATGACTTGAGACTTGACTTGAGACTTGACTTGGACTTGCCTGTCTTGACTTGGGACTTGACTTGGGATTTATGTGCTAAGACTTGAGACTTACTTGTGACTTGTAAAAAAATGACTGGACAAAATATAACATAATTAATTCAATTCTCCAGGTTTTTACTAAGTAGAGTCAACACAGGCCCTGATCTACAGTATAGAGTGTGTATGATATCTAGTGGTAGGGGGTAGATCTACATGTGTGACCTTTTAGGGGTCAAAGTAGTATCCAGTTCTTATTCCCTGCCATTAGTCACCCATAGCTGATGCTAACTGGTGGAGACGGGGGTTCATTCGTCCTGGTTCCCTGGTTCTGCCCTGGTCAGCTGCCAGTGTGCTAACGTGGGAAGACCGTGCTGACGATTTACACTGACTGTCCCACCCCACAGTCAGGATCAATTTACACTGGTGGCAACTGTGAGGTCTGGCCCAGGCAGACTGACCATGAGTGGAGGGTGGAGGACACTCAACTGCCTCATGGTTCCTTTTAGAAGATTCACCAACAAACACCAATACCATACCTTACAACATGAAGTTACCAGAAACCATTGCGTTGTGCGTCATGTGATTGATCTGCATGCATTGGCCAGAAAAGCATATGATTGGATTTCTCATGATAAATGACCACAAAAAATTATATGAATATGTTCTTGGTATTTTTCCAACGAAAGTCACAAAGCTACCATGGAAAGGATTGGCTTATTAAAACTGTGAACCCACTGGTCTGTGCCCACAGCTCCTTAAATCCGATTCTTAACAAGGCCTGATGCCTTCTGATTTTATCATCAGAGATGAGATCAGCGTTGCTCTCCTATCCATCTCATGGAAAATAGGCACAGAATGAAAAAGGATACTTTCTCTTCCTGGAAATATTTTAGGCAATACAAACATTTTTAACAAAGTTGCCCCCCCAAAAAATGGGGGATAAAGGAGGTGGCCATTTGTTGTAGTGGGAGATAAAAGGAGGCGTACACAGGGGACATGGCCTCAAGGACCGTCAGAGTCACTGAGAGAGCCATGGGGACAAACTGGGTGAACTGGACTGGACTGGGACATCTCCAGCCATGTGGCCAAGTGTGGCCTGGATGATGATACTCACTGATCAAAGCCGAGACGCTGTTGAGCTTTGGGTCGTAGGAGCACTTTCCTTTCCCAGACTCCACTTTTCCCGGCTCCAAATGCCATATGTATTCCTGCAATGGAAAAATCATAAGAAAGAAGCAATAAATTCATAGTGGTCTTCATCATGTCAGTGTGATTCCCTGGTGGAGGGAAAATTGAGGCAGTTCAATATTATTCCAGTAGGTCCTCTGGGGCCTATAAGGCATTGTGGTTTGTAAAGGATGAAACATAGACTAATGAGAGTGCCTGCGTACAGAAAAAAACAGGATCTCAATCCAACTCTTTTAATGCCTCTCTAGTGCACTAGAATGGCTGAGGGCATAATGCGTCAAGGGTTGTTCTCTCTGCACAACAATCTCTCATATGCCAAATGTCTCTCATCCTCTCTTGGTTAAATCTGTATATGTAGCCCTACTGCTGCTGAGACCTGTACTTCTGCTCAGCGAAAACATGCCTGGGATGGAGGCTGGATGACTGATGCTCATGACTCCTGGCATCTCTATACACAGCACTGAAAGGTGATTGGCAGGTATTTGGAGTCGCGGATAGAAACAGCCAATGGCATGCGATGACATGCCCTGTAGCCTTGCCACAAACCAGAACAAGTAAAATCCCCCAAACCCTCGCTCTCCAATCGAGGACTGAGGGGAGCAGAGAGACGAAGACACCTCTGTCCTTGTCCATCAACACCCGAGCAGGAGAAAGTGAGGCGCTTGCCAACGTTATTCTCCACTGGCTCCTACGTGCACCCTTATGATATTCCCTCTCACCTTTGATTAAAATCAACCACACATGTTATTCTGAAGGTGTTGGCAGCTCCCTGCAAGAGATGCCAGACGTTAATGAACATGCGGTCACATGTGCCAAGGGATATTCTCTGAACATGTTTTTAAACCCTTTATGAAAGATGTTACCCGACAGAGGACTAAGTGTTGCATGCAACACATTCAAACATAATGGCCCTGTCCTTCTAAGGTTTAAGAGTTCCTTCCTGTACTGTGAATGGTGTTGCTCAGCTATGTGGATCTATTATTTCCTTTCTGCTTTAGCAGTTTGTGTTTGTCCTGAACCAACAGGGCTGCAGTGAGAGTGGGTCAGACGTTAACCATGTGAGACCTGTGGGAGTGGTTGGCCCACATTCCTACAGAGGGAGAGGGTGGTGGGGTGGGGTGGGGGGTGAAGGACTGGAGGGTGGGGTGTTCTGTGTCCTGTAAGACAATTGACAGGACAATGTAAGGAGGAGAGGAAAGAGATTAATTTATCTACCACAAATGGGCTTATTAGGTAGAAACACTGTCATACATCAGTCATTGATAGTGTCAGTGTTATAGTGTATTAATCCTCAATGAAATATCTATATTTGATTGTGTACTGTATTAACATGTTGTGTGACCTTGTGTAGAACATCACAAAGTGCTGGACTTTCATCTCTCTCATGCATAAGAAGCAGGCGACACAAATACAGGAGTATCAGTTCATCAGCACACACACCGACAGAGAGTGTGAGAGAGAGAGAGTGTGTGTGTGAGAGAGAGAGAGTGTGTGTGAGAGAGAGAGAGAGTGTGAGAGAGAGAGAGAGAGAGAGAGAGAGAGAGAGAGAGAGGCTTACACAAAAATGGACAAATGAACAACGAGAGCAACGCACAACAGAAATATGATAGAGGAAACAAAAACAGACAAACATTTGAACGACCAATTTATTTTCTCCAAATGGACAGGGTCTAGAGAAGACTTCACTAGAGACCCAACGCAGTGGGACAATTCAACTGATGATTGAAGTGCTTCAAGACACAGAATGAGCACAGACAGAACAGAGGGGTCAGGAGACATGCACAGCCCTCCCCCTACAGAGAGGGAGAGAGGGGGAGAGAGTGGAGAGACAGAGTGTGCATGGCATGCAAGCTGAGGCCCAGAGTGGGTCACCAGTGCACTCCCCAACCCATAGGGGCAAGGCTCAGGGGCAGACAGACAGAACCGCCCAGGCTAGTGACGGGCACCTGACCCACGTCCCACCTTTAGTCCCAGTGTCTGGAACACAGCACTGGGTTGGGCCGCGCGGTTAGCCCTCCCTCCGGTCTGGGGCAGCTGCAGGTGCATGGTGGCCTAAAACAGGAGACAGCGACACATTCTGGACGTTACGCACCTGCAGTAGGCAGGACCTGACGTGAGCTCAGTAACTCTGTAAACTGGTCATGGACTGATGTGACCGCATGACTGTTTCAATAATGTCATTCGGACAGCTTGTGAGGAAAATGTATGGATTTCTCATTCTCTACATTCTCTGTGCGATGAATGTTTGTGTAGCTTAACTTCACCAGATGGCACGAACATCAGTAATATTCGTTCTATACCCTGTCGTTGAGTCAATACAGTTTCTCACAGTATGGTATATACACTCAACTCTGGCCTGAGCCACTGCCAAGAACCAATATTTGGCTTTTACAGACAATACTAGCTATCATAGCCCCATGTAGGCTACTATTCTTTAGGTTTGTAAAAAGGAAATAGTTGCTGAGTGAACAATACATAACTGAATAATGGCTTAACTGAAAAAGAAAGAATTCTGAAATCTGGCAGCTGTTAACAATTGATCTGCATGTCTTCAGTTACAAAAGCAGGTTCCTGACGTGTGAGAAGGCGTGTCCATGTGTGGGTATACATCCACATTAGAAAATGAGCCGATTTCTGGCATTGAGCAGCGTTTCGCCTTCTCATGGTTTCCTGTCTGAAAAAGCTGTGTGTGTAGGGTTTTACCATTTTACATCTCTGCTCCCATACTTACCTCCAGAGAGAGAGGGCTAATGGGAAGAGTCTGACCTGTCTGTTCGATGTGAATGGAAAATAAAAGCCATCTCATTAATGTACTATAACTAGAACATTCCACTGGCACCCCATAATGGGAGCTGCCATGGCCAATTACCCAACTTCTCATATGGTGAGGACTAGAGGCGGAGGGAGCAAAGAGGGAGAAGGCCAACTGAGAGGCACAGGGCTGCTAGAGCTATGAGTAGATGGATGGATGGATGGATGCCCTTTGTTAGTGAGGGTCATATGGATCCATATGAAATAGCAGAGGGGTGTGAAGAGGTCTAACTGTGTCCTCTGAATCAGGCAGAGTCCTCAGAGAGGAGGAAACAGGGAAATATTATCTATCCACAACATTTATTTATTCCAATTTAAAAGCCCCACGACCATCGTTAAGGAACAAGTGTTGAATTTAAAGCAGCAGGGCTGGGGGTATTGGAGAGGGGAAATAAAACAGGGAAGTACTCTGTGGTGGTGATGCCCGGCTCCAGGAAACTCAAGACTTCCAATTAAGGAGTGAGACTAAACAGACAGCACTGTAACAGTAACGCTAACAGCAACAGTGCGCTGGGGACGACAGCTGTGAGCAGGCTGAGACTCCAATGGTTGACTAGGCATGGGGGCAGGAGATGAAGCTGTGGATATCAGGAGGGGTAGAGGATGGTGAAGGTAGGAATGAAAGTAGGATTGAGAGAGAGGTAGAGAGAGAAAGAGAGGTGTGGGGATGGAAAGAGAGAACGAGAATGAGAGCGAGAGAAAGATGGAAGGGAGGAAGGCTGGGTTAGAGGTGTGGGATGGAGACTAAATGTCAGAGCCGTAGTCTCCCTCCTTCACCTCTTCACTGTGTACTGTAGCTTAGGGAACACGCACTTAGTGTATTCCAAAAGGCGTGGAGCTCTAACCTGCGCTTTGTGTCCGCGGTTGACGTAGGTACAGACGGGGTTGTAGGCTCCAGTCCCACAGACATACAGGTGGGTCCTGTTCCACGGCTCAATCAGACGGATGAAGTTCCCACACTCGCCCTGCATGGGGACAAACATAGACAAACAAGAATGGATTATGAACATGAATGATAGAACTCAAGGTACAGTACAAGAGGCATATATTCAATATCATTGGGAATGTCAATATATCAATATACCAGTATAACAGTCATCTATTTATCCACACCCTACACTGGCCGAAGGGAGACAGTGAGGCTGGTTGGTCTCCTATGAGCTGTTCAGTGCCAGTCCTGCCCTGTCTGTCTGACCAGATAGAGGGGGAACCAGGCTTTTACAGGGCCAAATGAAATCCACACAGGTGTGTGCCACTAGAATGGTTTCGCTTGAACCCTTTTTCATTAAGCTAAAACTCAAATAAATACTTAGGCTATACACCTAGCAATATAGGCACACAAATAGAAGTGAGTCAAAAAATATATACTTTATAGATGTTCAATATATAAAGAAAATACATGACTTCATGTTACAGGTGGCACAAATCACCTGACCTGAAACATAAATGCTGAATTAGTTGTGTGGAAACGGAGAGTCAACAGAAATACTTACATTGGTGTCCTTTCCACTTAGAAGACACTCAGTCTTCCTCTGCTGGGAGACAGGCCAGTGGAGCTGAAGGCAGGGGGAAAACAGAGGTCATTTTATAGCAATAACCCATCCCATCGCACAACCCGTTCAACATCACTGGACTTTATAGATGTGGGGCTAAACCTGCCACAGGGATATCCACCCACGGTACTATTAGCCCCCTAGGAATGGTCATATCTAGATTTTGTTTTTGTAGTTTTACAAGCCTCATCTCCAGAAAATGGTGCAGTCAAATACAAACTGGAGGTGAGCTAATCCAAACATCCAACGCAGGGCAGCGGAACGGAACATATGACCCTCGGGGGCCGTTTCTGAGAGCTGAGGTAAAGGGTTAGCCTCACCCGGGTTTATAGAGCCCTGGAGAGGAGAGGGGAGGGAAGGGGGGAGGTGGTGATGGGGGTGACAGGAGGTAAGGGAAGGTGAAGAGGTGAAGCATTAGTGACTGTAAGGTCTTACAATGAGCGGCTCTTTGTTGATGTCATGCAGGTCCAGGGACAGGATGTGGTCCTTGCTGCCCACGTACATGCGGTCGTGGTCCTCGTCCATACGCAGGATACGGTAGTCAGACGTGTTCAGCAGGTAGGCAAAGTGCTGGGCAGTGCCAGTGGACCTCAGTTCTGCAGAGAGAGGTGGGAACAAGAGAGCAATGTATCCATTAGGGACAGAAAATTGCTGTACACAAACACAGTAACACACACATGCACGCTCAACTGACACATTCCACAAACCACCCCTGTTAGGCATACCGATGTGTGGTTTATATGGTGTTTTTTCACTAACACTGTTGAAACCCAACACAGCAGATCAGTGACAAGAGAGGGTCTCACTGTGTTGTTGACATCTTAATACTGTCTAAGAGATGCTCCTTCTAAGAAAAGATTATCTATCATTGTCTTTCCTCCACATCTCTGTCAAATACCGCCATTGACATCCGCCAAGGATGCTTTTCTCTGGTCATCTGAAGGTCTGAGCTCTGACGAAATTAAGAATGCATTTGACAGACATTCCCAAGGAAACAGTAACAGGACGCTTCCTACAGAACCTTCCCAGTGAGACTGGAGTGTTTGTTTGATTTGTTCTCCACGGTTCAGCAACCATGTACAGACAGGGCAGTGCTGTTTGAGAGGCCCACCGTCTCTCCACTGCTTAGGCCCTCCACCAAACACAAACACTCTGTGGGACCCTACAGGGTAGGGCTTAGCAGGATGGTACTCATATACTGCTGCTTGACAAACATTCAGGTTTCACTAAATAAGCTGGAAGATCGTGTTAAATGTTTACCTTGATTCTACTTAAACATTTCAGGAGACCACCAAAAAACAACATCTCTACGATACCACAGTTACCCTTCATGTACTGTATGTTACTTTTAGTCGTTCAATTGCGGAGATAAAAAACAGTACAGGAAGCATGTAGCTCTAATTAAAGTCGTCCACTGTTTACACGCTAACAGAACTAAGGTGTGCTTGCACACAATCAGAGGAAGATGCTCCGACCATGTCCCCACTCTCCGAGGGTGTCAGGGAGAGTGGGATATGCCAAAAACACATTTCAAATTCGCACATTCATATTAATACACACGTATACATGTGTGAAATAGGACAAATATGAGCAGCCATCTGAAAATGATAATAATATTAATTATTATTGTTATGTCAACTTCAAATAAAATGTTTCCTGCGCCGACAGAGTTGGCCGCCTCGCTTCCTGTTCTCAGGAAACTATGCAGTATTTCGTTTTTTTTACGTACTATTTCTTACATTGTTACCCCAGGAGATCTTAAGTTTTATTACATACAGCCAGGAGGAACTATTGGATATAAGAGCAACGTCAACTTACCAACATTACGAACAGGAATACGACTTTCCAGAAGCGGATCCTCCTTTTGGACCACCACCCAGGACAATGGATCGGATCCCAGCCGGCGACCCAAAACAACGGTGCCGCAGAAGGGGCAGACGGAGCAGTCTTCTCGTCAGGCTCCATAGACGGGGACATTGCGCACAGCTCCCGAGTATACTACTCGCCAATGTACAGTCTCTTGACAACAAGGTAGACGAAATCCGAGCAAGGGTTGCCTTCCAGAGAGACATCAGAGATTGTTATGTTCTTTGTTTCACGGAAACATGGCTCACTCGGGATACGTTATCAGAGTCGGTACAGCCACCTGGTTTCTTCACGCATTTCGCAGACAGAAACAAACATGTCTCTGGTAAGAAGAAGGGCGGGGGTGTATGCCTTATGATTAACGAGACGTGGTGTGATCATAACAACATACAGGAACTCAAGTCCTTTTGTTCACCTGACCTAGAATTCCTTACAATCAAATGCCGACCGCATTATCTACCAAGAGAATTCTCCTCGATTATAATCACAGTCACGTATTTTCCCCCCCAAGCAGACACATCTACGTCCCTGAAAGAACTTCATTGGACTCTATGTAAACTGGAAACCACATATCCTGAGGCTGCATTTATTGTAGCTGTGGATTTTAACAAGGCTAATCTGAAAAAAAGGCTCCCTAAATTTTATCAGCATATCGAATGCGCGACCAGGGCTGGCAAAATCCGGGATCATTGTTATTCTAACTTCCGCGACGCATACAAGTCCCTCCCCCACCCAGCTTTTGGCAAATCTGACCACGACACCATTTTGTTGCTCCCAGCCTATAGACAGAAACTGAAACAGGAAACGCCCGTTCTCAGGTCTGTTCAACGCTGGTCCGACCAATCTGATTCCACGCTTCAAGATTGCTTCGATCACGTGGATTGGGATATGTTCCGCATAGCGTCGGACAACAACATTGATGAATACGCTGACTCGGTGAGCGAGTTTATTAGCAAGTGCATTGGTGATGTTGTACCCACAGCGACTATTAAAACCTTCCATAACCAGAAACCAGGGATTGATGGCAGCATTCGCGCAAAACTGAAAGCGCGAACCACTGCTTTTAACCAGGCCAAGGCGACCTGAAACATGACTGAAAACAAACAGTGTAGCTATTCCCTCCGCAAGGCAATCAAACAAGCTAAGCGTCAGTATAGAGACAAAGTAGAGTTGCAATTCAACGACTCAGACACGAGAAGTATGTGGCAGGGTCTACAGTCAATCACGGACTACAAAAAGAAAACCAGCACCACGATGTCTTGCTCCAAGCCAAACTAAACAACTTCTTTGCTCGCTTTGAGGACAATGCAGTGCCACCGACACGGCCCGCTACCAAAACCTGTGGTCTCCTTCACTGCAGCCAACGTGAGTAAATCTTTTTAAACGTGTTAAACCTCGCAAGGCTGCCGGCCCAGACAGCATCCCTGGCCGCGTCCTCAGAGCATGCGCAGACCTGCTGGCTGGTGTGTTTACGGACATATTCAAGCAATCCTTATCCCAGTCTGCTGTTCCCACCTGCTTCAATAGGGCCACCATTGTTCCTGCTCCCAAGAAAGCTAAGATAATTGAGCTAAATGACTATCGCCCCCGTAGCACTCACTTCCGTTATCATGAAGTGCTTTGAGAGACTAGTCAAGGATCACGTCACCTCCACCCTACCTGACACCCTAGACCCACTCCAATTTGCTTACCGCACCAATAGGTCCACAGACGACGCAATCACACTGCACACTGCCCTAACCCATCTGGACAAGAGGAATACCTATGTAAGAATGCTGTTCATCGACTACAGCTCAGCATTTAACACCATAGTACCCTCCAAACTCGCCATTAAGCTCGAGACCTAGGTCTCGACTCCCGCCTGTGCAACTGGGTCCTGGACTTCCTGACGGGCCGCCCCAGGTGGTGAGGGTAGGAAACAACATCTCCACCCCGCTGATCCTCAACACTGGGGCCCCACAAGGGTGCGTTCTCAGCCCTCTCCTGTACTCCCTGTTCACCCATGACTGCGTGGCCATGCACGCCTCCAACTCAATCATCAAGTTTGCAGACGACACTACAGTGGTAGGCTTGATTACCAACAACAACGAGACGGCCTACAGGGAGGAGGTGAGAGCCCTCGGAGTGTGGTGTCAGGAAAATAACCTCTCACTCAACGTCAACAAAACAAAGAAGATGATCGTGGATTTCAGGAAACAGCAGAGGGAGCACCCCCCTATCCACATCAACGGGACAGTAGTGGAGAAGGTGGAACGTATTAAGTTCCTCGGCGTACACATCACAGACAAACTGAAATGGTCCACCCACACAGACAGCGTGGTGAAGAAGGCGCAACACTCACAAACTTTTACAGATACACAATCGAGAGCATCCTGTCGGGCTGTATCACCGCCTGGTACGGCAACTGCTCCGCCCACAACCGTAAGGCTCTCCAGAGAGTAGTGAGGACTGCACAACGCATCACCGGGGGTAAACTACCTGCCCTCCAGGACATCTACACTACCCGATGTCACAGGAAGGCCAAAAAGATCAAGGACAACAACCACCCGAGCCACTGCCTGTTCACCCCGCTTTCATCCAGCAGGCGAGGTCAGTACAGGTGCATCAAAGCTGGGACCGAGAGACTGAAAAACAGCTTCTATCTTAAACAGCCATCACTAACATTGAGTGGCTGCTGCCAACATACTGACTCAAATCTCTAGCCACATAAATAATAAAAAATGGATGTAATAAATGTATCACTAGCCACTTTAAACAATGCCACTTTATATAATGTTTACATACCCTACATTACTCATATCATATGTATATACTGTACTCTATACCATCTACTGCATCGTGCCTATGCCGTTCGGCCATCGCTCATCCATATATTTATATGTACATATTCTTATTAATTCCTTTACACTTGTGTGTATAAGGTAGTTGTTGTGAAATTGTTAGATTACTTGTTAGATATTACTGCATGGTCGGAACTAGAAGCACAAGCATTTCGCTACACTCGCATTAACATCTGCTAACCATGTGTATGTGACAAATAAAATTTGAATTGATTTGAAATGGTCCTGGCGTATCACAGCTTCAAAGTCAAAACAACACAGCATAATAAAAATAAATCAAATGTATCTGCTATTGCAAAAGTGTAAAAAGCAGTTTATTAATAGCCATGTTTTTGCAGGACCTGTTTCTAAACCAGTAACTCTACTCTGGTATGCCTGTCTAAAGCCAAAGCAGGAAAGTGCTGGTTTACATTCAAGTCCTTCTGTTGAACATAGTGAAAACTACATTCCTATGTAACTGTCTGACTGTCTCTCAGGAAGTTGTCTGAATACCAAGACAAGGCGGGAGTCATGCCCATGTCCCCCATCAAACCACAGGACCTTAAAATAAACTCCATCTACAGACAGATTTCTCAACATACTCACCACTGAATCTGATATTACCAGTCTTTCATACAGGATCTAAATATAACTCTGGGTTAGGTCAATAATCAACGATTAATAGCATTAGATTTGCTATATTTATACAGTTTGATTTAATACGTGTGTCAGCCAAGGGTCTGTTTATAGGTAATCTGTGTGATTGACAGCTGTCGGGGACCTACAGTGCCTTTGGAAAGTATTCAGACACTTTGACTTTTTCCACATTACAGCCTTATTTTAAAATAGATGAACTATTCTTTTTTCTCAGCAATCTACACATAATAACCCATAATGACAAAGCGAAAAACAGAAATACCGTATTTACATAAGTATTCAGACCCTTTGCTATGAGACTTGAAATTGAGCTCAGGTGCACCCTGTTTCCATTGATCATCCTTGAGATGTTTCTACAACTTGATTGAAGTCCACCTGTGGTAAAATCAATTGATTGGACATGATTTGGAAAGGCACACACCTGTCTATATAAAGGTCCCACAGTTGACAGTGAAGGTCAGAGTAAAAACCAAGCCATGAGGTCGAAGGAATTGTCAGTAGAGCTCAGAGACAGGATTGTGTCGAGACACAGATCTGGGGAAGGGTACCAAAAGATTTCCGCAGCATTGAAGGTTCCCAGGAACACAGTGGCCTCCATCACTCTTAAATGGAAGACGTTTGGAACCCCCGAGACTCTTCCGAGAACTGGCCGCCTGGACAAACTGAGCAATCGGGGGAGAAGGGCCTTAGTCACTCTGACAGAGCTCCAGAGTTCCTCTGTGGAGATGAGAGAACCTGCCAGAAGGACAACCATTTCTGCAGCACTCCACCAATCAGGCCTTTATGGAATTGGGTGTTACATAACGTTGTTAATTAAATAAATAAAATAAGTATCCATTGTTTTTGTTGTGATTTGTAAACTCTGGTTCCCTTTATCTAACATTAGGTTTTGGTTGAAGATCTGATCACATTCAGTATAAAAAACATGCAAAAACAATTTGAGAAAGTCAGAAAGGGGGCAAATACTTTTTCACGGCACTGTATATCACTGGCGATGTGCTACTGAACAGGAAGTTTAACACAGATACATTCCAGGGCAGTTCAAGTCCTTTCTGAACCAGCCTGTCAGCAACTCCTCAGTGTATGTTTGTTTTCAGAGGCTAGCTGGATGTGACCATCTGTTAGGTGAGGAGGGACTCAGAGAGCTACAGAGAAACAATATACCCTATAGAACACTCCATATCCAGCTCCAAAGCATATGTAATCCAAAAGCATAATCATCTGATAATGTACGGATAATGGAGTGATCATGTGCACCAAAGGGTGGCAACAAACACTGCCACACCAAACATATGACCCATTTAATACATCTATAGCTAGTTGCCATATGGTTTTTTTCTTCACCAAAGCTATAACATAACACATTAAATATCTATAACACTTTTAATACTGTAATGCATTAGATATGCATATTTAGATAGAAAATCCTATTCAATCAGATCTCATCTGTTCTGGTTAAAGAATGGATCAGAGAGCACCAACTCTCTCTTTAGTCTCCACTAATGCTCCTCCTGTAGCACTGGAAATGAAGCGTTACTAAGAGGAGGAATCTACTGTTTCTATACCAGCATTAGAGGCCTTTCTCCTGGGGGGTTTGGCATTGAGCTCATTGTAAACCCAACGTGCCACAAGGGCTTCTTGTTGTATCAGTCAGAGAAATGGAACTTCCTGGTGTCTCGTCGGGGGTAAAGAATAGAAGAAAAAAAAGAGGAGGAAATCTGGAAGGAAAAGCATGCCAGCCACTGTACATTATCCCCTCTCCCCTCCCCTTCTCCCCTTTCATCTTCTCCCCCCTCTCCTCTCCTCTCCCATCCCATCTTCTACCCCCTCTCCTCTCCCCTCTCCCCCTCTCCTCTCCTCTCCTCTCTCCTCTTCTCCCCTCTCCTGCTAGGCCCTCGGCTCAGACAGACAGAGGCACCGGGGAGTGTGCTCATATTAAATGTTGATCCAGGGCTCATAATGGCGGCAAGCTCTGCCACAATGCCTCAGAGGTCAAGCCACCTGTGGAAACAAGCCCAGAAGCCCTGCAAAAGGAATGGCAAACACCAAGCCACCATCAGCAAGCTAAGGCACACAAAGACAGAGGGGGGAAAATGTGCTGTGTGCATGATCAAGACGGATGGTGCTTTTTGACCGGCTACTTCATTCGATGTCATACCATTTGGCAAGAAGAAGGAGAATGAGTTTTGGTCAGACTTGTAGTGAACAGGGTGCTTCATGACACATTTTCTTAAAGATCTGCTTCTATCTATAGCCAATGTCAGGCCTATTACAAGACATGCTTGTGCAGGTTCTCTCTATAATACAGGACAGGTGCATGGTCTCCGACAGCAGAGGGAGTGAAGCAGCTGGAACTAGGCCTCTGTGCAGGCAAAACCAGGGAGCTTTACTACATAAAGGGCCTCCCAGGATATACTCTGAGCGCTGTTTGCCAGCTGCATTAGGGCATGACAGCATTTTCACCACACAGACTTAGCCTGGAGATTTGGAGACCTGGTTCAGTCTATTAGAGCCAGACTCTTAACGTAGTCCATTACTAGGTGTAGCTGACTCTGGGGGGTCTGTAGGACACAGAGGGGGGCTTTGTTTCGGGAGCGGAACCGTTCCCCCGTGGAATGGCAATGCCTCTATTAGTGGGAAAAGTGAGACTGCCTATTTCCGGTGAGGGAACCTGATCCATGTACTCCTGATCACTCAAACACATACACACACATGCACGCAACGAGCGCAAACAGACGTTACTGCCATGAGTAATGGTGCGCAGGGAGGTTGGTGAAACCACTGTCGCTTGAGCTCAGAACTCTCAGTAAAGTCGTTGGTGGCGGTCCTGTCCATTCTCTCCAGTCTACTGAGCATGGACAATCCTCTCCACACTCCGTCCGGATATCTCTAGCTAGTGCTGGCTCACAGAGCCCGTGCCACTTCCTATAACTGAACACTCCATTCTATTAGCTAAACAGGTTATGTTAGTGGATGTGGCTTGGAGTCATGTAAGAAGACGCCCAAACCCTCTGTTTCTTAATGGCATATTCTCTGGCAGCTGCTCCAAATCCAACCTTAACCACACTGCTAAACGTATGCCCAACCCTGACCTTAAATTAAGACCAAAAAGTGATTTTCTTTAGCCAATTTTGACTTTGTGGCTGTGGTATTTATTGAAAGCCGCCAGCGAGCCCGCTGAGCCATGTTTCTGCTGGCTAGGGGAGGAAGGCACAAATTAAAGGCAGATCTCAGAAACCTCACAGTCAAACATGGCCATCCATTCCACCTCCTGGGAGAATACTTGGCAACTGACGATGATCGTCCATGGCTGCAGGAACGCATGTTACAACATATCTCCCTGTCTTCAATGAATTGCCTATGGGTCCAGTTTACTTTGAAAATGTATGTTTGAGCATGATAATGCTGAGTTCAAGGGTGTATATTCTTGATATCCCCTGGGTATACTGCACATCTATATTTCAATGCAAAAATTATTAACATATGTTAATGCTGTCTTATATAAAATAATGCACAATCCACTGTAGTATGAAATAACTAAATGAAGCAGGATTTTGTGGATTTGTATTGTAGACTGTATTAATGAATCATGTTTTGTGGCGGGCTCAGAAACATGAGCACTTCCTCTCATTAAGGAAAGATTACTGCATGATTTAAGCGTACACGGCTCAACCCATATTAACTTTCCTGGCGAATCTACAAGTCGAATAAGGCGAATGACTGAATAATGGAAAACTTTTGTATGTTTAAACATAACACAGGGGGAAAAAATACTCCCGGCACCTGACTGTGCAGCTCACATTAGCTACATCAGCCTGATGTGGGTGTTCCAGCCGGCTACATATTTCTCTGGTTTTAAATTGGGTACATTAAAAGAGCGGGCTCTGCCAAAGAAAGACGGAGCATAGCATGTTACTGCATGAATCCTGTCTGTGTCCCTGCGGGGCCTGGAGGAAGAGGAGGGAGGAGGTGGACATGGGTTGGGGGGCTGAATAGTTACATTAAATTTGTCTATTTGAGACTGGGGCAGGAATTGCAAAGAGGTTTGGCTCTAAACCACCTGAGCCAACTAGATTCTGTCTGTGGTTTCTGTTTTATAATTTTTTCATCATTAGAGTTGTAGTTAAGAAAAGAATACAAGCAGTGCCATCAGTGTATCCTGTTAAATTGACTGGGACGTATTTATTGCAAAGCAAACAATGCGGTTTGGATAAACTCACACATGCCAATGCTTTATGGCTAAGCATAAAGTATAGAGACAAATATTCTGTGAGCTTGTTTATGGGTGATCACAAAGAGCCTGTAGCCTACTATTACTTCCAGAGCTCCTCGGAGCGAGGCAAAGCTAGCTGTGTGAGTTCACACACACTGGAGTGGCAGGAGTGATAATGACGGTGTTTAAGAGGGGTGGGAGAAATGGCATGCTCACCCACATGAAAGGAAGTGCATGTCAGAAACCCGGGCCTAATATTTTGAAAGCTGACAATGTAGTGAAGACAAACGTCAGAGTGGTCAGCATTACTCCCCTACGCCCACTCAACACCAGTGATGGGATCTCAAACCCTATAGATTTAGGACCTAAGTAAAAAACTATCACCAATAGGAGGACAGAATGATGTTGGCAGTTCCATCCCCTTTTTA
Organism: Brachymystax lenok tsinlingensis; assembly: GCA_030435695.1. NCBI lineage: Eukaryota > Metazoa > Chordata > Actinopteri > Salmoniformes > Salmonidae > Brachymystax > Brachymystax lenok. The sequence goes on along the minus strand of CM059797.1, from coordinate 19,210,340 downwards.
TGAGGTGCAGTAATGTGTCAACCAGCCAACGGTGCCACAGGTTTAAAAGCTTTGCCCATAATCCAATACCTTATGGAAGTCTAAATCAGACATTCTCATTAACGCCTGTGTTACTCTTCTCTACCTGCCATATTTAGGAAGTGTCTGCTGCCTGTACCCTTTACACAGGCTAATTTGTTCTTAGGCAGAGTCAATATCATTGGTTGGTTAGACCTGCCAGCAGTATGATGGACCTGGGAATGGGCTCAGAGCTCAGGCTCTGCTATCTGGAGATCAGAGCTACAATCATTCACTGTCATTCTGTCCTCGTCTTGTTCTCCTCCATGGTACTACTGTAAACATGCTTCAACTAGTTTGCGGACACATATGAGAAAATGCTACCTCCAGTGTTTTGGTTGATTTATCATCTAGTGATAGATGGATCTAATCACTATAGATCACTATAAAATAATGTGAGAGAAGCGTTGTATCTAATCAGAGTTTTTCCAGAAAAGCGTATCAGCTGCTAGTGGCCCAGCTTGTGTTTAACTTTAGAAATGCAGTGTGATATTTAGCGGTTGGGCGTGAATGAATTTGCACCTCGCAATTAGTGTCAGAACAAAGCAGCAAAAGCACATGTGCACACTGCACAGTACACAATCTGAAAGACACCACAAAGTTACTCTGAGAGGGCTCTCTGAGTACTGTTATGCAGCCTGGTCCTAGCAGAGTGTTTTGCCACCATAAACCAGAACGGTGGGGAATCCAGTAAAGTTCCACAGATATGGCCCATCTCCAGATACATGCATGTCTTAGAAAGTTTGTTATTTCTCGGCTCTGAAAATCTGACACAGCTTTCACAACGGTGACTTCCTGTAGTGGGAAGATAAGGGCCAGATGGTGTGACTGTAACTGGGCAGTATGACAGGTGACATGAACTGGATGTGTCCCCACTGCCCCTTCACAGCAGTAGGGTCCTTGTTATATACAGTCCCCTGTATTAGAGCTAGCTGCTCCACTGACGTGGATCTCCAGCACAGTGGTACAAGGTTATGCCTGACACCACCACTGACATCCCCTCAGCCCCAGCTTGCACACAGGGGAGAGCCTCTTCTAATCAGCAGCCCAGAGCGACCAATGTCCTACAGCTAGCGTCCTCTTTGATTTACCTTCAACAGCTCCTTTCAACACGATTTGTCTTCATGTCAAAGATTAACAGGAGTTGTTTGGATTTGCGTTGGCTGCACGCATCAAAGCCAGAGGAGAGGTGACACAATGTTAAAAGAATTCCTGTGTGATTGCTGGAGGTTGGTCCTGTAGAGTACAGTATGTACGAGTAGCTGTGCAGCTGCATTTAATGAAAATGAATGATGATAAGGGCATGGAGCATGGAAAAACAGCACCTGCTGCTTACTTACCTAGTGCTTCTAGAACAACACTGAGGGGTAGAGCAAAATGGACAGGGTCAGAGGGGCTGGCGGTGTCAGATCAGATAGCAAATATGAATCACCAGATAAGAGAAATACAAGAGCATGGCTCCACGGTTATAATGAGGAGATATGATCAGACTTCCTTAGAGATGCTTACGCGCCCCATGGAAAGGGTGGTAACCTGGCATATTTGTCTCTCAGTGGAGTGGTTACGCTTCCCTGCATACTCTGTATGCATGTCTTAGTGCAGAGACAGCCCAACGCCTTGATGCCGAGAAGGGGGGGTGCTAACAAATAGAGACTTGACAGCTTGCCTGTACCCTGTGCTGTGTGTGTTACCTAACTGCTGCCTCTTACACGTAAAGCCACTATCATAACCTTTGCGATTTCATCTTCCAAGCTTAAAATATTATTACTGTGGTAGCCTACATGGTAGAAATGCTCGTCTTCCTTTATAGTGTATCCTGCAGGAAACATACCTGTATATTCAGCAAGAAAGACATGCTAGAAAAAGAGACCCCTATAAGCAAATCCTCAGGTGTCTTGGATTTTGCAACTTCACAGGTTACCTACTATCAGCCCACCCCATCCAGTCCACCCCATCTGCTGGCTCACAATAAAGCATACCTGCCCAGGGTATTCACGACATGATAGTCCCTTGCGGTGAGCTCCCTTATTATGAAAAAGGTGTGTCCCAGCACTGCTCAAGAATGTCTCAAACCATGGTGTGTGTGTGTGTGTGTGTGTGTGTGTGTTTGTCACATGCATGCACATGTGTTACTAGATGAAGATCATTAGTGTACAGGTCTGAACCCACAGAATGTAGAGGATCATGTGTTATTAGATGAAGATCATTAGTGTACAGGTCTGAACCCACAGAATGTAGAGGATCATGTGTTACTAGATGAAGATCATTAGTGTACAGGTCTGAACCCACAGAATGTAGAGGATCATGTGTTACTAGATGAAGATCATTAGTGTACAGGTCTGAACCCACAGAATGTAGAGGATCATGTGTTACTAGATGAAGATCATTAGTGTACAGGTCTGAACCCACAGAATGTAGAGGATCATGTGTTACTAGATGAAGATCATTAGTGTACAGGTCTGAACCCACAGAATGTAGAGGATCATGTGTTACTAGATGAAGATCATTAGTGTACAGGTCTGAACCCACAGAATGTAGAGGATCATGTGCTGTGATGCCCATGTCACTCACTGCCTCTGATTTACCACCATCACCAGCTTGTTATCACTCCTCTACCCCCCACCCCCGACCCCGGGGCTCACCCGCTCTATAATTAGAACCAATTAATGGCTTACCCCCCTCCACCCCCCTCTTGCCCACTCTTTGCTAATGGCATCAATTTGTATACACTGTCAGCTCTGATGGGCTCTCATGCGGAGAGATGGCCCTTATCACTGGGGGCCTCTGGCTCCTGTCACCTAAGCCCTCTCCTCTCCGACAGGCTAGGGGAGAGAGGAGACAGGCTGGCTGGAGGAGGCAAGTCTGGGTCTGGGAAGGTGGGTGGGTATGGGGAGGCATGACTGGGTCAGGGAGGGTGGGTATGGGGGAGGCATGTCTGGGTCTGGGAGGGTGTGTATGGGGAGGCATGACTGGGTCAGGGAGGGTGTGTATGGGGAGGCATGTCTGGGTCTGGGAGGGTGTGTATGGGGAGGCATGTCTGGGTCTGGGAGGGTGTGTATGGGGAGGCATGTCTGGGTCTGGGAGGGTGTGTATGGGGAGGCATGTCTGGGTCTGGGAGGGTGTGTATGGGGAGGCATGTCTGGGTCTGGGAGGGTGTGTATGGGGAGGCATGTCTGGGTCTGGGAGGGTGTGTATGGAATCATCATCTTAAATGTTGCAGAAAGATGGGCTATACTTTAATATCTAGCTAACAACATGGAGGAGAGGAGATGAAGGATCTCTGAGGGAGTTGTTCCTAATACTGTGAAGAAGAGACTGTCCTCTTTCATTGTTTCGTCTTGTTCAGAAGGTAGGAGAGGCTAAATTAAATGACAACATTTTGTTTTGAACAAACAGAAATGGGGAGGACTTGCTTTGTTTTGTCCAAGTACTTGAGTACTTGAGTCCCAGACTCTCTCAAAAAGAGAAACATCTGAAGAGAGGGATGAAATAGGAAGAGTGAGAAGAATGAGAAAGAGAAGGAGAGGGAAGGAGAAAGAGAAGGAGAAGGAGAGGGAAGGAGAAAGAGAAGGAGAAAGAGAAGGAGAGGGAAGGAGAAAGAGAAGGAGAAAGAGATGGAGAGGGAAGGAGAAAGAGAGGGAGAGGGAAGGAGAACGAGAAGGAGAAGGAGAAAGAGAAGGAGATGGGAAGGAGAAAGAGAAGGCGGGAAGGAGAAAGAGAAGGAGAGGGAAGGAGGAAGGGAAGGAGAAAGAGAAGGAGAGGGAAGGAGAAAGAGAAGGAGATGGGAAGGAGAAAGAGAAGGCGGGAAGGAGAAAGAGAAGGAGAGGGAAGGAGGAAGGGAAGGAGAAAGAGAAGGAGAGGGAAGGAGAAAGAGAAGTAGAGGGAAGGAGGAAGAGTAGGAGAGGGAAGGAGGAAGAGTAGGAGAGGGAAGGAGAAAGAGAAGGAGAGGGAAGGAGAAAGAGAAGGAGAGGGAAGGAGAAAGAGAAGGAGGGGAAGGAGATCATTTCTAGAGAGGCTTCATCTAATCACACACATCTGCAAAAACACGTCTCTTTCTGTTGCCATGTGTTTTATGAACAATCTTCTTCTCAACAGTGACGAATCTAAACCCTGCTCATATCCCACACGTCCCCTCCCCACATCTCCCTCCTCCCACTGCGACCCCAGACACTGTGTCTAAACCAGAGCCTGCTGTAAATCAGCTGCATTCCTCCCCTGTATCTCTTTCAGTAGATTTTAAACCAAATTTTACCTGATTATTGCACCCACACTCCTGTGTCTGTGTCTTAGGCACTCATAGCTTGAGAGACACTTGAGTGCATTTTGACTTCTCTGAGAGATGACATGGCTTGTGTCTCTGGCCAACCTGCTTTGATGGCACTTTCCATCTCCCGGTGTTATGAGTGCTGGTCAACAGTGCTGAGCACGCTCCAGTATCGGCTCTGAGACCGAGAGGTGGAAGGTCAGCAGTGGTCAGCAACGTCTGGCCATGCTCCAGTATAATCTGGGATTAGCCCAGGGTCAGGGTTATCTCACCCCGGCCTGACAGGAATCAGGAAACAGGGATTGTCCTGGGGTAAAGTGGCATTACTAGCCGCCTGAAAATAATCCAAATGAGCCTGTGTTCTCTGTTCATCCAGATACACAGAGACGAACGGGCAGAAAGAGGGACCTCCATGTTTCACTGAGCCTAGGGTCGTGACCCCTGCCATCACTCTAAAACACTCCCCGCCGTAAGATCCCTCTTACTAGAAGACAATGCGCACTATGTATGTCTATGAATTACTATGCCCTGTGAACCCATTAATAATATGCATAATGTGTCTAGACACATTGAGCATACCTTCTTGTGTCCTGAATACATCGTAGTCTGGTACCATGAAAGTCGAGAAACGTTGTATGAAAAGGCTACAGTAGCAAACAATTTGTGAAATCCTAACCATACTTCTCCAATTGTGCAAAATTAATTTCTGTAATCAACATATATTGAGAAGTAAGACCAATGATTAATGGTAGGAATTTAAAGAAGCAGCAAAGCCTTCGGAACAAAACATGTAAAATAGTAAAATGTTCATTGGTATCTATGTCAAACTGGCTAGTCTCAACAACATGTACAGAACTAAGTTAAAATAGCCTGGAGTTCAATCTCTCCTCTCATTAACGGGGTCTTCACAAACACTTCATCACCATAGGAATAAGGTTTGCATATCAAAGGCACCATCAAACTCTGGCACTTAAATTGATTTAATTGAAGTGAATCCGGCTGAAAAAAATGGTCAGATCCTAAAGGGACAATATCCTGTTTTCACAAGTCAAAAATGATCAGTCGTCATATTTCACCCACAGAGCTTCAATAACCCTATCTCTACTGAGTCAGTCAGCCCTGTGTGGATTGGACAGCAGCTTCAACAACCCTATCTCTACTGAATCAGTCAGCTCTGTGTGGATTGGACAGGAGCTTCAACAACCCTATCTCTACTGAATCAGTCAGCTCTGTGTGGATTGGACAGGAGCTTCAACAACCCTATCCCTACTGAATCAGTCAGCTCTGTGTGGATTGGACAGGAGCTTCGATGAAGAGGGACTTTTTCTTTCCATGCTGGACCACATTTAACCTTCTGAATATCATTAAAAAGTGATTATTATGATATTACTGAAATTATAGATAACATCTTAAATTAAACTACGCTGCCAAACCAAAGCCGAAACAGACACAAAACTAAACTTCAATGGATATAATGTTGTTGTTTTTTCAACTTTAGTCAAGGTAATTTGTGGTCTATCTAAATTATATTATTGTATCAGGAGGTCCCCCATTGGTCTTGTGCTATGCTGTAGGTTGGAAACTCTCAGAAAGTCCCAGAATGCAGGAAGGGTAAACCAGGGGATACTTAGCACTCTACTGAGTGGAGAATCCTCTGCTTTTGACAAAGAAAATTCAAAAGAGAACAATTGACAGTTTTATTTGTGGGAAATACAGCAACTGCTTCCCCTCTATACACCATCAAACAATACTTTGAAAAACACTGTGAATCAAAAGGAAAGTAAGAAGAGGCAGGGGGCTTCAACTGAGTAAGAGAATGAGGGCCATTCGGGAGACAATGTGCAGAGTTTAGGAAGACCATTGGAAGATAACGGTACATATCTCTCTCCTTTAAACTTTTCAGGTGTATCCTCATGTCTGCAGTTGATTTAGAACCCAGAAGATACAGGATTGTAAACTAATGTGACCCCATATGATGACCCCTAAATGTAAAGGTCCTATTTGTTTAGCAGTGTGGGGTCACAGTGTAGGAGAGCATTATTGTTTCTTCCTCATCCTGTATAGGACAGGAAAAGCAGACAGAATGTGATAGAGGCCATTGTGACAAGGCTCTTCCTCCCACCAGCCACCTCCTGCTGCTGCTTCACTTATCTTCCTGACCCACAGGAGGGAGGTGGTGAGAGTGTTTGGCCCTTTGTGTGATTATTTCTGTTTTTAGGGATAGAGGAATGAGGAAGGATACACTGGCTGCTTTATAACCATTCCCTGCCCATTTGTCTGCTACCTTGTCAGGGAGAAGTATCCAAGAGCTGCAGCTTGAAACCCTGACATGGGGTTTGGTTAGGGGAGTTGAGGTAGGGGAGTTGAGGGTTGGTTATGGGGGTTGGGGCCCCACCAATAGCAGCGGGCGCAGATCAGTCCACAGGCAAGTGCCCCGTTACCCAGGCCGGAAGGACAGGAAATGGGATTAGGAGTCAAAGCGGGTGTTTTCCCACGCTTATGTCAGCAGGGTCATGCATTTTGCCTCATCATTTTCTTTCTCTTTTGAGAGGGCGCTCATCTGAAATAAAGGCGATTAGCCCTTCACAAACAGCATGGTGTTTTTGTCCGCTGCCTCCTCTCCGGGCCCCTCACCAAGCATAGTGCTGAAGTGCCCTACATCCCCAACTCCCCAACACATGCTCCCATGGGAATGAGAGACCACAGCACAACCCAGTGACAGACCAAGGGACAGAGAGCACCGAGCTAGTGCCATGGTGGTTTGTGACTGTAAGCCTAATGACCGTCCTTTAAACCTGCATGGACGTTTTAAAGGGCCTTCCCAGGCTTGAGATGTCTGATCCGCTTCAGAATCCAGAACCAGACAATAGGCTCTCTTAAGACACTAGCAATCCATCTGGTCAGAGAGCCTCTCTGTCCATTCAACCTTTTTGTGTCAAAGCTCTTGTCTCTACACATATTGGACAATGATGTACATACTGTACAATACTCATTGTCCATAAAAAATTACAATAATTCATAACAAAACTGACTGAATTTCTAAGGCATTGACAATGATTCTACTTCACTGTAAGGATTTTACAGAATCCTTTTCACAAGTCTGTACATAAAAATGTCAACTTTGGTTTCACAAATTGTTCAGATGGATTCCTGCAGTCCGGCTCTACTCCCAGTCCATGTGAGGTGGTGGTGTTGAGAAGATACAGGATAAGGGGAAGATACAGGCCCGGGTCAGTGAGTTGGAGTTTGCCAAGACGATTTAGTCCTCCCAGTTTGTCACTGGTAATCTCTATGTAGCTAACAGGACGATTAAGAGACAGGGGGGTGAAAAGTTCTCCAAGCTGATGATGACATGCTATCTCTGATTTCAACTCTCCCTCTCCGACACATACACACACACACTCATCCACAACAAAATATCCCAACCATTCCACATGTTTCTTAACAGCTTAAAGGACAAAGAGAGCAAGGGTTGAACATTGAAAGACAGGTAATAAAAGACCAGAATGAGGTCATAAAGAGAGTAAAGCAAGAAGTGTGTGAATGAGGCAACGTGCGTATCAGGCCGGTTCCCCCGAGGTAGAATAGTGTTTAGTTTGGTTGTACCGGCCCGAGTCCTAGGACCTCACAGCTAGCTACCATGCCAAAGTATCCCTCATTCCCTTCCCTTAATCGCCGCAACATGACCTCCCAACACCCCCCATCGCCACGCCGTACACCCCTCATCCCGACAATGTGCTTTCTTTTTTAAAAGCCTCAATCTCCATTCCAGAGTGAGAGAGAGATGGGGGTCTATGTGAACACGTCTCCATTCTGACTCCCAGTGAGCCGGGCCAACCACAGCCAAGTCTCCTCTGGCCCAGGGGAAACAAGGGATATTATTCTAAATAAAGAGGTCATGTGTGAGCGGCTAGCGTGCTCTTACATTTCATCACAGCCATGACAGGCCAACAGGTCCTCATCTGGAGCACCCAGATTAATTTCCTCACTTTCACAAAAATAAAAGGTTTATTATGTCAAAATGCATTTACCGACAGCAGTTTTAGCTGTGATGTGCAGTAGCTTTTAAGAGAAACCCAGGGGTCTATACATTGTCCAATAATGTGCGTACGTTTCACAAAACATAACATACCGTGGCACTAGGATTTACTCATACTGACTGGATATATTCCTATATGACCACATGTAGCTGTATATTAACCAGCTAATCTATAAGACCTATGGCAGATAATATTTTTATTTAACCAGGTAAGATAGTTGAGAACAGGTTCTCATTTACAACTGCGACCTGGCCAAGATAAAGCAAAGCAGTGTGACACAAACAACAACACAGAGTTGCGTACATTCAATAACACAATAGAAATAGATTAAACAAAAACCCTGCAGCTGAATTGCATTTGTAGGGAGTAGAGACGGCAGAAACACAGAAACTCATTCTCCAGTTCTTCTCTCTCGGTTCTGTTCTGTCCTGCTCATAGCTCTAAATCCTAGTCTGATTTACTGCAGCCCCCACCTCTCTCCTTGCCTCTGGTACTAGAGAATCTGAAGAGACAAAACAAAGCTTAATTTCCACTCACCACTTGATTGGCCTACGGCTCTGACAGGCTAAAATTGGCTATGTGACCTTGGTAGAGGAAAACTAAACTGTCAATCATTGATTGCAGATAGTTTTTACACTTTCACTTAATTGGTCCCCTTTCAACATTGGTCAATCAGCCAAAACACAGACAGAAACCCACTGAGGCAGGTATATTAAAAGGACGTTGGGGGGGAGAGAGAGAGAGAGAGATAACGCAACTGGTGCAAGTATGGAGTTGTTTGTTGATCAGTATGGCAGGCATGTGATCAAAACCTACCAAACCCCACTTCTACATTCTTCAACAGTCCCTACATCCAACCAACCTACACTTGACCCTGGGTATGAACGAGGGGTTAACCTCTCCACCAGGCTAGTGCCAATACAGGGACATAGCAGGCCAGGCCAGCCTCTGACGTTAATGTCATTGGACACGCATGATAAATACAAACAAAAGGCCACTGTCCTTTCACACAATGACATCACCAGGAAGACGGGATACTCCTTTTCACTGGATGTGGGCACCAACATGCATTATTCTCAACACTCTTAACCAAGCATAATGTTATGAAACATCCCCTTTTATGGTAATATAATGCATATAATTGCTCCTTTAGAGGGATAAAACAACAGATCCAGCCATCTCTACACATCCTTCTCTATGAAAATAGAGCCGCTGCCACAGTACAGTTTATGTGCTGGTTAAGAAAATGTAATCACTGCCACAGAGCAAGGGGAGAAAAGCCTGTTAATGTCCGAGAAAACAAGTCCTTCGTACTAAACAAACACATTCCTACATTAGCAATAGGATCACAGACATGACTCCACTGAATGAGTAACAGTTTATGCATCAGCCCTGACAAGACAACCACCAAAAGAACAGCGCTCTTCATCTGAGCAGGTTTCAATATTCCTATATGAGCAGGAACTTTAATCCTAGGGCTATATCCCAGTGCAGAGCGACCGGAGCCCTGGGTCTGTTTGTGTTCAGTAAATTGTCTGAGGTAAAGGCAGAAAGTCCAACACCACAGCATTCCATAGTAAACTTGGGACCACTAATTCAGTGTTGTATCCTGTAAAGTGTCAGGTTAAAATGCTGAAACCTTTGCTCATTATTCCTGGAGAGTATATTTGACATAGAATATGTGGTAAGTCCCAGAGGGATCCTGCTGTGTTGTTGAACCACGATGCCCTGACTGCAGGCTGGGAGGGGTTTGGAGGGGGTTGGAGAGGATTGCTGGGCTGACCATAAGCATCCGCTCTGTACATTGGCACAGAACTTCAGCCATAGACTACCCAAAATGACTCATTGATCTTAGCTTCTCAATCCCTGCTGGGTTTATCTGAGCTAATGGGCCAAGCTCGGAATCTCTCATACCACTAAGTGCATTTAGAGTTCAGCGGCGGCGCTGAGGCTGCTTTCTCTAGCAGAGCACTCAGTCTGGGGGTAGAAGAAAAGAACCATCCATCTCTCTGGATGGAATGTACATCCCCACTGATTAGAGGGGTTCCCCTCTCCCTCTGTCTCATCCATTCTTTTTGACTTCCAGTGGAAGAGTGGTAACATACAGGTAACTGCCACAATAAAGGGAACTCCCGAGTAAATGTATTAAGAGGCTTTATGTTGGTGTTTCCTTTATTTTGCCAGTTATCTGTACATTCCTTTATCATCTCAAACACTAAACGGGCATCTCACACCATGTGACATCCATAGCTCTTCCCTCATAATGACCCCAAACATTTGAAATTCACAATGGGACTCCCTCTGCACACCCATGGCAGGCTCACACATTTCCATTCAATTATAACTTTTGGGATTGGCATGACAACAGAAAGCAGCAGGTAGTGAGTGGGATGGGTGGGGGAGGCTGTGAGTAAAGAAAACCTGGTAGAAAAAGAAAGAGCAGTGCACTCTACTACAAATACAATACTTCCTTCTGAAAGGTTCTGATTCCCTGAGCCTACTCTCTCTCTCACTTGGCCAACCACTGACAATGACACGTAATGGGTAAAGTTCAAAGTCTGATACTGTACAGCATGATTCCAAAAACAATCCTTTAGTAACATTAATTAATGTGTGGATTATATACTAACAAGAAGAGTACTCTTTCCTGGCAGTTCAACTGGAATGGAATAAAAATAAACTTGACAGGTTTTCTATTGGTCTGGTCCATTAATCAAGGTCTTAGTGTTGTGTTCTAACACACATTAGGCCTGTCAAATACCAGCTAGCCTATTGGTCAACCACTCCAGCCACTCTAAATCCTATTGGTCATCCACTCCAGAAACTCTAAATCCCCGGGTGCACTCTTAGAAAAGGGAAGAAAGCATTCTTAAGCACTCTGCAGCCGGCTAGCGTCCAGAGGCCTTAACATTAATCCCATATGAGCCCTGAGGGGTCAGGCCAGAGGCCTGAGAATGTCTAAGGAGAGTCAACTCCCACCCCGCAGAGCAGAGAAAACTCCCATCTCCCTACAGAGACGACTGAGCCAGTCACCTCCTTTCAGCTATAACCCCCATTCACCAAAATTGAGGTCTCTCGCTGTTTTCATACCCATGTCTGGGATGTGATCTACACTCGTAACAGACAGGTAGACAAGTCAGGAAAAAGAGTGAAATCAAGACTCTTCCTCTCCCCCAGCTCTGACTGACCAGCCAGTCTCTCCCCCAGCTCTGACTGACCAGCCAGTCTCTCCCCCAGCTCTGACTGACCAGCCAGTCTCTCCCCCAGCTCTGACTGACCAGCCAGTCTCTCCCCCAGAAACTACATCTTTAACTGACAGTCATAATGTTTGATTGACATCCTATCCCATGACCTTGTAGCCCACCTCTGGAGGAGTTTTGGCAGTGGGCGGGGTCGGAAGTGTAGATTTCAACTTGTTTGAAAGACAGGTTTTCTCAGTGAATTTCTAGATAGCAAGAAAGGCATTGGTTTGGTTGGGAGGAGGCAACATGACCTAAGACAAGCTCTATCAGAGGGTGCTCTCTCTTACTTTCACTGCAAATCCCATTTGAGAGACCTCACACCTGGTCGCAGAGAGTGTTTTGTTGGTGTATCCAGGGAGAAACGACACAGATGGATAAAGACAGAGGGAGAAACTGAAAATATAAAGTAAAAAGGGACGAGGAAGAGTGGAAGAGAGAAGTAAAGGAACAAGCACCACGGAAACCAGCGACTAACTTCTTTCGGTCTGTCTATAATTGGGGTTATTGCAGCATTTCCTCAGTAGTGTTATGCTTTGATGCACCCAAACTGCTCTTTGGAGCTGAGAACTCTGTCATGCCTGGCCCTGTGTAAAAGGCCCAGCATGCTCCAGTACAGATGGATCTCCCTAATTCTCACACTCCTTTGTGGCCCTCCAGGTCTCCAGCAATTTACCATCAACTGGGAATGAAACCGTGGATAGAGACTACCCCTGGTTTGAGGGAAGAGATTAATGGATTCCCCACACTGCGCCAAATGGAACAAAACCCCATCCCAGTGTGTAAGCAATTAATATGGCACGTTATTGTTGGCCCTATTCATGCAAGGAAACATGGATACACTGAAAGGCGCGTCTCTAATAGTCACATCATTCACAATGACGGGCCCCACAGTCATTTTATGAGTTACAATTCACTTAGTATGAGTTATCAAATAATATATAGTAAAGGGGCTTTGTGAAAAGGATTTTTAACATGAACAGATTTGATTTGATCCAGTAAAACATGTGGTATGTAAAGGGTGTTCCACAAATGTAACGTCTGTGGTGTGTGGAACCATGACTTTCAAACCAGATAGCATAAATGAAGAGCTAACAATAGACAAAGGAGGAGGAGGATGGAGTGAATGCTGAGAGGGTCCCGGCCTACCGGGTGTTCTGTCCAGGGTCAGTGGCTCTGTCTCTGGCTGCACTGCTGTGCCATAGAAGCACATGAAAACAAAAGGTTTTAAGTGTGCGTGATTACAACAGCAACCAAGTTGTTCTCTAGTTATGGACTTTCTCATTTGGTTTAACTCTCTCTTGTTTAGAATTTGCCACGTCTACCTAATTGCTCTTTATTCACATACATTTTCAGTTGGTCTCAGTCTCAGCACTTCCATGTGTAAAGGTCAAATAAAGATAGTCAGGGGGTAATACCAGCTGCAATGAATATTTGCTCAGCATAACATAATAAATCTTGTTTTTTTTATCTCTTACCACAACTGCCAACCAAGGTCCACTCCACTCCCATCTGCAGAGGGCCAGGCAGATGATATCAGGTACAGGCAGATGATATCCCAGGAGCTCCAGGGAGAACCACCCCTCATATGTGTATCATGATAAAGGAGGTGCCTCTCCCTTACTGCAATCTGTTATATGATCATCTGATTTGGACTGGGACTACAGACATGATTCTTGGCCCATTGTTTGTTTTCGCTTGCCAGCTTTTCTTCTCTACAGTAGCGACACTAGAGACGTTGCACAGCTGTGAACGAGATCGACATGTACCTTTCAGCAATTTCCCTGGCCCCTATCCCACACCCATGATGTTTTCAGAAAAACTGTTTGCCACGGCAATTAAGCAAGACAAGTCAAAACGGAGCTCTTGTGGAAGCTCTTTGTGAGGTAGAAGTTAATCTGCTTCCCCAGGCAAGTTTCTCTTCCACAGAATGCTCTGAGAGGATGCAGAATATCAGTCGGAGATCTATGGCTTAAATCAATGCCAGAGAAAGTGCTCTTAAGGGAAAATATTTGGGTTGTGGGATGATGTGAATTGAACTGCAGTACAGCTAACATGTACTTAATTGATTTTGTCCGATGCTTTATGCACTAACACCACATGGTCTCAGCTAGGATTTGATGTGGGACAACTGCTGTGAGGAGAAAAAATATAGAGATTTATTGGAATATTCTTTTATGTCATTCAGAAATGTAGTTAATATACATTTCCATATGTGGGGAATTGCATTATTAAGTTTCAAGATGTGATAGTACATGACTTTGACTGTTTTTATCCAGTGGGCAGATAGTGTTGGTTTTCTGTAAAGCTGAGAATGGAGAGAGAACCACCTGGATTATCCATCCACTCTAAACCAGACTGTGTTGACATTGATACATTACCTGTGAAAACTCCTTATCCAGACGGTCTGCTACCATCGACCTCCAGACCGTTTCTAGTTCCTCACATGCTTCTAAATAATGAAGTGAGAACTTCAGTTTAAGTTACTCTGAAACGGAGTACCTTACACCAGGGTTTCTCAAACTTTTTGAGGTCAGGGACCCCTTTTGTGATTGTGATAGCAAATTCATCAGGGACTCCCTTATTTTGTTTATTTAACCTTTATTTAACTAGGCAAGTCAGTTAAGAAGAAATTCTTAATTACAATGACAGCCTAGGAACAGTGGGTTAACTGCCTTGTTCAGGGGCAGAACGACAGATTCGATCTAGCAACCTTTCGATTACTGGCCCAACACTAACCACTAGGCTACATGCCACCTCATAATCTGAACACAACTCAAGTGAGATAGAAATAGCATACAAAGAGATTTACTATGACTTTGGCAGTGCATGGCCGGATGAACCCTGGGAAGGAAAACATTTTGCAAAAGGTTTAAGTTTTCAAGCTAATTTCCTGCAATTCTAAAAATGTTTTCATGGGGAAGAGAGACTTTTTGTTGTTGCAGCTTTAAAGCCAAAATCCAGAAATTCTACACATTTTGCCATGAGGCAGAGAGAAAACAAAACGCTGTTTTAAAGCATGAATTACAGTGCATTTATGTCAATTTGACAACAAGAGACGGTCTGTCTTTTGTTGACAAATAAGAAGCCTGCACCATTAGAATAGAATTTTGTGTGTGCCCAATAATATTTTTTCGGAAAGAATATTGTGAAACACTATCATTCCACTATTACTGTGGATATATTAAGGACATTACAAAAAATATTACATATAGCTCCTTTAATATTATGACATTGTATTGTATTACACACTATAAATGTAATCCCTTAGCCAAAATATGTTTCATCTGTTGTTGTTAGAAATATTCCTAAAATAAAAAAAAAGATGTTTTCTTTATATATATATTGAGATCTGCAGTACCTCCGCGGACCGACTGCCTTACACCTTCATTCATAAGATTCAGATATGGTGTCCTGCAGATTCCCATTACACAAACCACAAACACTGTGTGGTTGCACACAGAGAGAGGCATTTTGATAACACAAGGAAATAGTTTCTCTACATAAAATCTTGTTGAACGGATTAAATGTTGTTTAGCTAATCAAATGGGATTGTGGTGCAAATTTGTACCAGCCTCCTAGGGCACAGAGGAAAACAGTCCAACAGTGCCCATGGGTCTTCTGGTTGTCACATCAACCTATGTCAGACTGATGCAGATCAATATGTTCCTAATCCAATGTGAAAATATCTGTCACAAACAGTTGGAAACCATTATTGTGTGTGATACAGGAAAGTATAAAACTCAATGACAGGAAATATACCAGGTGTTGTGGCTGGTTGTCCAGTGGTCATGACAGCTCTTTTAAAAAGTGCATTTCAGCTGTCCCTCTGAATAATCTGATGGAAGTTTATCTCCTCTCCATCTCAAATGGCAGCCATTGGCAGGTAACTTAAGCATGTTACTGAGAGTGAGAATTGGGGTTCTGTTGAACAGCGGACAATAACTGAGCTCCACTGAGACAGAAGCCCGACTGTGAAACGACTCAACATGTGATCCAAAACCAACTCTCAGTTTCAATATGGACCTAAAAACACTAGGCTAAGGGGTTGGTATAATACACCTTTGGAGACAATGAGAAAATAGAGAGAAAAAGTAGGCCATCATATTTTAACTTCTCTAGGAGCAGCAGCAGAGGTGACTGTTTTGGAGAGCCTGGCGTGCCCAAAGTAAAATGCCTCCCATTTAGGAGGGATATGCATATATTTAGTACCATTGGATAGGAAACACTCTGAATTTTCCAAAACTGTTAACCATTTGTCTGTGAGTCAACGCATATAGCAGGCAAAACCCTGAGGAATCTCTGTCCTGGAAAAAGGGATTTTGACACATTGCTCATTTTGGAACCCCTCCCTATTGAAAATGACCATATATAGGCATATGAATGCAGTACACGTCGCTTCCTTATGATGTCATCAACCACGAGACGGTGTTTTCCTCCATTTTGGATGAATTTAGACCATTGAAAAACAGCATACCATGAGGACCCCTCGTTCTGAAAACTGTTCACATTGCGCGTGCACGAGAAGTCACGCCGTGTCTTATTTATCGTCTTTAGCGTTCAGTTTATAATCCGGCTGATTTATAATAGTAAATATACGTAAAAGTGTTCCTAAGGATACATTTAAAACTATGTTTGATTGTTTTTGGACAAGTTTATAGGTATAATTTGAACGAGTTGGCGCCGCGTTTCAATGGAGTAGTGGAAGCTGTAGTTTCTGATTATAACGCGAACCAAATGGAGGATTTATGGATAAAAGACGTTACTTTTTCTAACAAAAGAACCATGGATTGTCTTCGTTGGACACTTAGGATGACCTCAGCAGAAGTTCTTCAACAGGTAATTGATTTGTTTTCGCTGTGAAATGTGTTATGTGTGTGCCATGATGGCTAATCGATACATGGCTATTGGAAAATATGTGAGGTGCTAGCCTCAAACAAATGAATGTGCTGCTTTCGCCGTAAAGCCTTTTTGAAATCTGACAACGCTGTGATATTGCCAAGAAACAGAGCTTTTGATGAACAGAGCTTTTGACCAACACTTGTATATTGCTGGATGTTTAATAATTCAACTTTCGGATTTTGAATTTGGCGCTTTACATTGTCGCTGGTAGTGTCGGGATGAGCCCGCTAGCGACCCACTGCTCCTTGAGAAGTTTTAACACAAAGCCTTCAGTTGACCATTAACCATTTCATTGTACTACAACTCTAAAGTAAATGGCAAAACATCTTATGAAGTTACATTTGGAAGGAGGTCATGAAAGCCCCAGAGAGCACTACTAAGATCCTCTATTGATTTACTGTATATGTCTCTCATAGCTGTTTGAATGTAATTACTGTATGTTAAAACATTTCCCATTGGTATTGCCTTCATGACACTAAAACCACTGGGCTGAATCCCCAGCTTGCCTTTGGCTTCCACAACAAGATACTCTTTCTCTTTTCTAATAACACCACATAAATCATAACAAGTTGAACCATAATAAAGTCATTTCTGAGTTGTTTGGGAGATTTCGCAAACCTGCCAGACTCTCTTTTCATAATGACCCGTAATTTTTTCCAGCTCTTAGTCTGAACCAGACCTGGGCGTTCCTGGCAATGCCAACGGACGTGTGACATGGAGAGGGCTGACTCGTATAGGGACTGGCATGGAGTGAGCTGGCTGGTATAGGGACTGGCATGAAGAGAGCTGGCTCATATAGGGACTGGCATGGAGAGAGCTGGCTTACTATAAAAATAGTGAAGACAATAACACACATGGAATCATGTAGTAACCAAAAAAGTGTTAAACAAATCAAAATATATTTGAGATTTGAGATTCTTCAAAGTACCTACCATTTGCCTTGATGACAGCTTTGCACACTCTTGGCATTCTCTCAACCTGCTTCATGTGGTAGTCACCTGGAATGGATTTATATTTGAGATTCTATAGGGACTGGCATGGAGAGATCTGGCTGGTATAGTGAATGGCATGGAGAGAGCTGGCTTCTATAGGGACTGGCATGGAGAAAGCTGGCTGGTATAGGGGCTGGCATGGAGAGAGCTGGCTGGTATAGGGACTGGCATGGAGAGAGCTGGATTGTATAGGGACTGGCATGGAAAGAGCTGGCTGGTATAGGGACTTGCATGGAGAGAGCTGGCTGGTATAGGGAATGGCATGGAGAGAGCTGGCTGGTATAGGGACTTGCATGGAGACACCAGGCTGGTATAGGGAATGGCATGGAGAGAGCTGGCTGGTATAGGGACTGGCATGGAGAGAGCTGGCTGGTATAGGGAATGGCATGGAGAGAGCTGGCTGGTATAGGGACTGGCATGGAGAGAGCTGGCTGGTATAGGGACTGGCATGGAGAGAGCTGGCTGGTATAGGGAATGGCATGGAGAGAGCTGGCTGGTATAGGGACTGGCATGGAGAGAGCTGGCTGGTATAGGGACTGGCATGGAGAGAGCTGGCTGGTATAGGGACTGGCATGGAGAGAGCTGGCTGGTATAGGGACTGGCATGGAGAGAGCTGGCTGGTATAGGGAATGGCATGGAGAGAGCTGGCTGGTATAGGGACTGGCATGGAGAGAGCTGGCTGGTATAGGGACTGGCATGGAGAGAGCTGGCTGGTATAGGGACTGGCATGGAGAGAGCTGGCTGGTATATGGACTGGCATGGACAGAGCTGGCTGGTATAGGGACTGGCATGGACAGAGCTGGCTGGTATAGGGACTGGCATGGAGAGAGCTGGCTGGTATAGGGACTGGCATGGAGAGAGCTGGCTGGTATAGGGACTGGCATGGAGAGAGCTTTTGGGAAAGGCTTTTGGGTATAAATGGGGTGGGGGGGTGAATAATCTTCACTATTATTCACTATTATTATTAGAATACTATGAACTATGAAATAACACCATCAAACTATGAAATAACACCATCATGTAGTAACCAAAAAAGTGTTTTTTATATTTGAGATTCTTCAAAGTAGCCACCCTTTGCCTTGATGACAGCTTTGCACACTTGTTAAAAGTTAATTTGTGGATTTTTTTCGTTCTTAATGCGTTTGAGCCAATCAGTTGTGTTGTGACAATGTGACAAGGCAAAGGGTGGTTGTATATAAAATGATTATTATTTTTTTCAGTGGCAGTCACAATTTATATATAGGGGAAACACTGGGCTTCACTAGCTCAGCTCGGCCTTAATTCTGCTGAGAGGATGGGTTGCATATAAAGACATGGACAGAGTCCACACCGGGCACCTTCCTCTGCATGGTCACACACCCTCCTCCCCGTAACGGAAAATGACGAGGTGCATTTAGTTAATAACATTGATTGAAATAGCCAATGGTCATCCTTACAGCCGTGAAATGTCATTTAACTTCTCAACGGGGGCAGAGAAAAAGCAACATTACAAAGGGGGTGATGATATCTGTCAATCGACAGTGAAAAAAGAATGAGGTTGAGTTGAGTAATTTGTTAATACTGGCACTACAGACAAGGCTACAGTTGAATCACAATGCAATCAGTACTCCCAATTCTCTGCCCCAAACAGCTTATTCACTCCATCCTCCTCCAATCGTTTACACTCTCTGTCTCTCACCCTGTTCTCTCACTATTTCTCTCTAGTCATATCCTGTAAGATACAGCATAAACATGTCTAAACTGGGCAAGTGGAAAAGGACAACAGTGGATGAAATGTTATCCACACTGTATCGAGAGAGCGAGTCTGTGAACCAACACTGACTGAGAGGGAGGGGGAGAGTGTTATCCTTATACTCTCTCTCCAGTGGTGTAAAAAGTAATCAATTGTCATACTTGAGTAAAAGTAGATACTTTAATAGAAAATGACTCAAGAAAAAGTGAAAGTCACCCAATAAAATGTTACTTGAGAAAAAGTCTGAAAGTAAGTGGTTTTAAATATACTTAAGCATCAAAAGTAAATGTAATTCTAATATATACTTAAGCATTAAAAGTATAAATCATTTCAAATACCTTATATTAAGCAAACTAGACCGCACAATTTTCTTAATTTACGGATAGCCAGGGTAACACTCCAATACTTAGACATCATTTGTAAAAAAAAAAAAAGCATCTGTGTTTAGTGAATCCACCAGATCAGAGGAGTTAGGAATGACCAGGGATGTTCTCTCTCTCTCTCAGCATATGACTGAGTGTTTTTTCTCGGACTCTGGATCCGTTTGTACTCACACAGAAAGGAAATGCAAAAGAGGCTGTCGTGATACGCTGGGAAACTCCACAGGACATCTCTGGGGGAAGATACGCTCACTGAGATACACACAGTAAAGTATCAATAAAGTATTCATTAACCCCCATTCAGAGGGGAAGTGGGGGAAACAAGCAGCCAAGATAAGTTGTCGAACAGAGACTTAACATTGTAAACTCCCCCAAGTTTATATCTGTAAAACAATGGGAAGCCTTTGATGAGCAGGTTTGGGGTGAGGTATTCTCTTACCTGAGGGGGGTAAGAGAATAGAGAAAACTCCAGAACTGGATCTAATTAAAAGGAAAACAGATGAGTGAAATCTCCTGAGGTTAAGTGGAGCACTATGCCAAAGAATTAAAAAAACATTATCTTTTCCCTTCACATCCATAATATCCACAGATATTCCCAATTACAACACAGACATGGTGATAGGCCAGCCAGGGGAGAGTGTACACTATCCCCCCGGCTCCTGTGACTCCCAGCTCCCCATGTCCATCAAATCATCACCCAGCACCCCCATGGCCATCAAATCCTCACCCAGCACCCCCATGTCCATCAAATCATCATCATCACCCAACACCCCCATGTCCATCAAATCATCACCCAGCACCCCCATGTCCATCAAATCATCACCAAGCACCCCCATGTCCATCAAATCCTCACCCAGCACCCCCATGTCCATAAAATCATCACCCAGCACCCCCATGTCCATCAAATCCTCACCCAGCACCCCCATCTCCATCATATCATCACCCAGCACCTGCATGTCCATCAAATCCTCACCCAGCACCCCCATGTCCATCAAATCCTCACCCAGCACCCCCATGTCCATCAAATCATCACCCAGCATACCCATGTCCATCATATCCTCACCCAGCACCCCCATGTCCATCAAATCATCACCCAGCACCCCCATGGCCATCAAATCATCACCCAGCACCCCCATGGCCATCAAATCCTCACCCAGCACCCCCATGTCCATCAAATCATCATCATCACCCAGCACCCCCATGTCCATCAGATTATCACCCAGCACCCCCATGTCCATCAAATCCTCACCCAGCACCCCCATGTCCATCAAATCCTCACAAAGCACACCCATGTCCATCAAATCCTCACCCAGCACCCCCATGTCCATCAAATAATCACCCAGCACCCCCATGTCCATCAAATCATCACCCAGCACCCCCATGTCCATCAAATCATCACCCATGTCAGTCCATTTCTCAAAAAGCAGTCCTGGGCCTGGCCTATAGAATGTACAGGCAGCACAGAGAGAGGCCTGTGGGATGCTGTGCAGGGCATTCATTGACAAAAAGGCCTGCTGCCAGTTTGACACCCACCCCCAGGTCTCTCAGAATGTGAATGAAGTTCTGTGAATGGGAGGCAGACCTACACAAACGCCGTTGTGGCTCGAGAGGCCTGCAGGACCTTCACGGGGGAAGAGTGTGTGGGCGACACAGAACAACAACAAGGGGATTGCAAGCCGGGTTCCCCCCTTTTCTCTCCCCCACCAATGGAGAGTAGGCACCATCACGGGGGGTGCTTGAAAAGATGGGCCACAAACAAAAACAAAACCGAATGGGGTAAGAGCTGCCCTGGCCTGGCCTCAAACTCCTCACGTAACAATTAACACCCACCTCCCTACCTACTCCCTACCTACTCCCTACCTACTACTTACCTACCGACTCCCTACTTACTACCTACCTACTCCCTACCTACTACTGTACCTACCTACTACCCACCTACTCCCTTCCTACAACCTACCTAGTACTGTACCTACCTACTACCCACCAACTCCCTTCCTACTACTTACCTACCTACTCCCTACCTACTACTTACCTACCTACTCCCTACCTACCCCCTACCTACTACTTACCTACCTACTCCATACCTACTACCTATCTTCTACTGTACCTACAGTGAGGGAAAAAAGCATTTGATCCCCTGCTGATTTTGTACGTTTGCCCACTGACAAAGAAATGATCAGTCTATAATTTTAATGGTAGGTTTATTTGAACAGTGAGAGACAGAATAACAACAAAAAAATCAGTGAAAAAATGTATAAATTGATTTGCATTTTAATGAGGGAAATAAGTATTTGACCCCCTCTCAATCAGAAAGATTTCTGGCTCCCAGGTGTCTTTTATACAGGTAACGAGCTGAGATTAGGAGCACACTTAAAGGCGTACTCCCTATCTACCTACTCCCTACCTACTCCCAAACTACTCCCTACCTACTCCCAACTTACTCCCTACCTACTCCCGATGTGCTCCCTACCTACCTACTCCCTACCTAGCTAATACCTACAAACTCCATATCTACCTACTACCTACCTACTCCTTACCTACTCCCTACCTATCTACTCCCTACCTACTCCCTACCTACTCCCTACCTATCTACTACATACCTACTCCCTACCTACCTACTCCCTACCTACTCCCTATGTACTCCCTACCTACCTAACCTCTACCTACTCCCTATGTGCTCCCTATCTACCTACCCCCTACCTACTCCCTATGTACTCCCTACCTACCTACTACCTACCTACTCCCTACCTACTCCCTATGTACTCCCACCCACCCACTCCCCACCTACTCCACTCCCTATGTACTCCCTACCTACTTACTCCCTACCTACTTACCCCCTACCTACTTACCCCCTACCTACTCCCTACTTACCTACTCCCTATGTACTCCCTACCTACCTACTCCCAACCTACTCCCTATCTACCTACTCTCTACCTGCCCCCTATGTACTCCCTACCTACCTACCTACTCCCTACCTACTCCCTATGTACTCCCTACCTACCTACTCCCTACCTACTCCTTAGGTACCCTCTACCTACCTACGCCACCGACATACAAGAGGCAGCAATGGGAAAAGTAGAAATCAGCATTTCAAAACGCAGCACCACAAAAGCGTCAAAGCAACACGCATTGTATTATGCCCACTCCCCATATATTGTGCCTTTCTAAGGGCTTCAATTCCCCTGTTCCAAAGGGGGATATGACCACAGATGACCAGTTGAAGAGGTGGAGTGGGGAGGATCTGTCATAAAGGGAACAATGAGAGAGAGTGGGAGAAATCCTGATGACAATATAATCTATGTGAGAAAAAGTGAAAACGTTCTTGGCCGCATTAGAGGTCTACTTGTGAAAATGATATATTATGTATTGTTCCAGTTAGTTGCCTTTATCCTTTGCCTGCATTGGAAAACACTTAGTTTGTATACTTTAAAACAATATCTGACCTCAGTCTTGGGCATTTGTCACATTAACGATGTAGCTTGTATTTTGATTACAACATGTAATGCACAGAAATGTACATTTAGACATGAGACATGGAGTCTTCTCTTTTAGCAGTTGGTTTGCAACACTGTACTATGGCCAACTAATCTGAACTTTAGTTCCTGAGGTAAACTCAGATGAGTACATTTGGTTCAAATCTAAACTCTGTAGCAGAATCTCCGACTGACAGAAGAGGAGAGGAAGAGCGACCCATTTATTTATATATATATATATATTATTTTTTCCCACCTTTATTTAACCAGGTAAGCTAGTTGAGAACAAGTTCTCATTTACAACTGTGACCTGGCCAAGATAAAGCAGAGCAGTGCGACACAAACAACAACAGAGTTACACATGGAATAAACAAGCGTACAGTCAATAACGCAATATATATATATTTTTAAAGTCTATATACAGTGTGTGCAAAAGGCGTGAGGAGGTAGGCAATACATAGGCCATAGTAGCGAAGTAATTACAATTTAGCAGATGATGATATGCAAGTGTGCAAAAGAGCAGAGAAGTAAATAAAAACAGTGTGGGGATGAGGTAGTTAGATTGGGTGGGCTATTTACAGATGGACTATGTACAGCTGTAGCGATCGGTTAGCTGCTCAGATAACTGATGTTTAAAGTTAGTGAGGGAGATATAAGTCTCCAGCTTCAGCGATTTTTGCAATTTGTTCCAGTCACTGGCAGCAGAGAACTGGAAGGAAAGGAGGTGTTGGCTTTGTGGATAACCAGTGAGATATACCTGCTGGAGCGCGTGCTATGGGTGGGTGTTGTTATCGTGACCAGTGAGCTGAGATAAGGCAGAGCATTACCTAGCATAGACTTATAGATGACCTGGAGCCAGTGGGTCTGGCAACGGATATGTAGCAAGGGCCAGCCGACTAGAGCATACAGGTCGCAGTGGTGGGTGGTATAAGGGGCTTTGGTAACAAAACGGATGGTACTGTGATAGACTGCATCCAGTTTGCTAGGTAGAGTATTGGAAGCTATTTTGTAGATGACATCGCCAAAGTCGAGGATCGGTAGGATAGTCAGTTTTACTAGGGTAAGTTTGGCATCGTGAGTGAAGGAGGCTTTGTTGCAAAATAGAAAGCCGATTCTAGATTTGATTTTGGATTGGAGATGTTTAACATGAGTCTGGAAGGAGAGTTTACTAGTCAGACACCTAGGTATTTGTAGTTGTCCACATATTCCCAACAAGAGGCAATTAGAGCTCAACAAATAGCTCATCAGGATGCAATGCGAATGTAACAGGGCACGTTACAGGTCCAGCACCGCACCAATCAGCTGCTCAGAGAGGAACAAGAGAGAAACACCCGGGAGTTAAGAGAAGGCCTAAAGGGGCTAGCGGACCAAATCGGGGCTCAGTTACCAGCTGCAAATACCCAGAGGCGGGCCAATAATTTTCTTCAAAAAATGACAAAGCAGGATGATGTGGAAGCATATCTCACCACCTTCGAAAGGACGGCAGAGAGGGAGAAGTGGCCGAAAGAAGAATGGGCAGGGCTTCTGGCACCATACCTGGCAGGGGACGCTAAAAAGCGTATTTCGACCTGGATTTGAAAGATGCACAGGATTACGATAAACTAAAGGGAGAGATTATGACTAGACTGGGAGTGACCGATACAGTGAGGGCACATCGCTTCCACCAGTGGTCCTACCGACCTGGACAACCCCCCCGAACACAGATGTTCGACTTGATTCACCTGGCACGGAAATGGTTGCGACCGGAGACCCGTTCATCCGCCGAGATCGTCTAGACCATCGTACTCGACCAGTTTCAGCGAGGTCTACCCCAAGAAGTTCGACGATGGGTTGGCCAGAACGAGGTACTTTCCGCCGACCATCTAGTGGGCCTGGTTGAACGGTATTGTACGGCAGGAATAGCTGAGCAGGCACAGGAGGAAAGATCCCCATTCCCCAGGTCTGGGCGAACCAGGGGACAGGGTAAGACTGTCCCAACATTTGGAGGGGGAAGAGAGCAGCGTGGGGCCGTGAGGAAAGAATCAGAATGGGGCCGAGACACTACTGAAAAAGCCGGAAACCGGGACTGGGGGTTGAGGGGGTCTCCCCCCCCGAAACCCTATTATCTGTTACAATTGTAATCGACCGGGACATATTGCAGCCTATTGCCCTATTAAAGAAGAGCCCATGCAATGTAACCTCGGGAAAAAGAAGAAGCTGATAAATGGTATGCATGTCCTGTGGTAACCACGGTACTTGAAAGATCAAGAAACCAACATATGTGCAGAGTGAAGGTTGAAGGGAAAGAGGTTGAAACACTGCTGGATTCC
The DNA here is from genome assembly GCA_030435695.1 of Brachymystax lenok tsinlingensis. Classification (NCBI taxonomy): domain Eukaryota; kingdom Metazoa; phylum Chordata; class Actinopteri; order Salmoniformes; family Salmonidae; genus Brachymystax; species Brachymystax lenok. The sequence goes on along the minus strand of CM059797.1, from coordinate 19,184,952 downwards.
GGCAGTATGCTAACCCTGGTCGTTGCAAATCTAGTGCCGACTCATAAACTGGATACAAGTCAGGATGTCATTGTTACGTGCATTCATGGGGATACCCGTCTGTACCCCACAGCTTTAGTGAGCATACATACCGAGGACGGGCTGCTGGATTATGAGGTTGGCGTGGTCCCAAAGATGCCATATGATGTAATACTGGGTAGATACTTTCCTAACTTTGCGAAGCCAACAACCCTGACCAAGCAGGAAGTAGCATGTAGCCTTCAACCAAAGCCAAGAGAAGAGGTCTCCCAGGGGCCAACCTCACAGGTGCTAGTAGGGGAGGATGAGGAATAAGTGGCAGACCTCGTTGATAACGAGCAGCCCGGTACTAGTGGGGCTGGGGTCGATCTGAATCCAGAGGACGACTATCTAGAACCAGCAGACCTGGCAGGGTCCCTGACTAATTTCGGGATGGCCCAAAACCAGGATCCAACCTTGCAGCAAGACAGAGCAGATGTGCAGGTCGTAGATGGTACTCCCATAAATTATAGGATGATGCCTAATAGTTTTCCCCACTCCATCATGAAAAAGGGTTTGGTGTACAGAGCCTCAAAAATAGGGGTTGATGTGGTGGAACAGTTGTTGGTCCTCACCCGGTACCAGAGGACAGTACTGGATCTAGCTCATGGGCACATTCTGGGTGGACACCTTGGTATTGATAAAACCCGAGACCGGGTTGTAAGGAGGTTTTACTGGCCAGGAATTCAGGCTGAAGTGGCTCGGCATTGTGGAGAGTGCCCGGAGTGCCAGTTAACAGCTCCCCGACCAGCTGTTAGAAGCCCGTTAGCTTCTAACTGAGAGAGCGTTCGTGGTTCAGACGGATGCCTCAGAAGTTGGCTTGGGAGCAGTGCTATCCCAAGAGGTAGAAGGGGTGGAACACCCCATCCTGTTTTTAAGCAGGAAGCTGGAACCACGGGAGACCAACTACTCAGTCGTTGAGAAAGAGGCGCTGGCAGTAAAGTGGGCTCTAGAAAGCCTGAAATACTACCTGCTGGGGCACCACTACCTGCTGGGGCACCTCGATCAGAACTACAGATCCCACAATGACCGACCGCCAAAACTACAATTCCCAGAAGCAAGGGGAACCTTCAGAAGGTGGGGCCAACCCACAGAAAAGGGGTCAAGACAGACCAGGAAGGTGAAGAGGAAGGGCTGGAAGGATCTGTGAACCATAGAGAAAGAAACAATATATATCAGCTGGATTTACCGTGTATGAGCTGGACTGTTTGGACTTACCTGTTGGCGTTTGGACCTGGACCTACCGAGAACCTGATTTGTGTACCGAACCCTGCTATCCTTGACCTTGCCTACGGCCTTGGTGGACCAGGACGGAGAAACAAACACACAGGTACTGTCCGGTTCGAAAGAACTCTCAAACTGGAGTGATATTGGTGACGGTTTCCCACTTAACTTAATCTTGAAGAGGTTTGCCACAATATATACAGAGAAAAGAGTCGGCCCGAGAATTGAACCCTGTGGTACCCCCATAGAGACTGCCAGAGGTCCGGACAACAGGCCCTCCGATTTGACACACTGAACTCTGTCTGGAAAGTAGTTGATGAACCAGGCGAGGCAGTCATTTGAGAAACTAAGGCTATTGAGTCTGCCGATAAGAATGCGGTGATTGACAGAGTCGAAAGCCTTGGCCAGGTCGATGAAGACGGCTGCACAGTACTGTCTTTTATCGATGGCGGTTATGATATCGTTTAGTACTTTGAGCGTGGCTGAGGTGCACCCGTGACCAGCTCGGAAACCGGATTGCACAGCGGAGAAAGTACGGTGGGATTCGAAATGGTCAGTGATCTGTTTATTAACTTGGCTTTCGAAGACTTTATAGAGGCAGGGCAGGATGGATATAGGTCTATAGCAGTTTGGGTCTAGAGTGTAACCCCCTTTGAAGAGGGGGATGACCACGGCAGCTTTCCAATCTTTAGGGATCTCAGACGATACGAAAGAGAGGTTGAACAGACTGGTAATGGGGGTTGCAACAATGGCAGTGGATAGTATTAGAAAGAGAGGGTCCAGATTGTCAAGCCCAGCTGATTTGTACGGGTCCAGGTTTTGCAGCTCTTTCAGAACATCTGCTATCTGGATTTGGGTGAAGGAGAAGCTGGGGGGGCTCGGGCAAATAGCTGCGGGCTGCTGTTGGCCGGGGTTGGGGTAGCCAGGAGGAAAGCATGGCCAGCCATAGAGAAATGCTTATTGAAATGTTCGATTATCATGGATTTATCGGTGGTGACCGTGTTACCTAGCCTCAGTGCAGTGGGCAGCTGGGAGGAGGTGCTCTTCTCCATGGAGTTTACAGTGTCCCAAAACTTTTTAGAGTTAGAGCTACAGGATGCAAATTTCTGTTTGAAAAAGCTAGCCTTTGCTTTCCTGTCTGACTGCGTGTATTGGTTCCTGACTTCCCTGAACAGTTGCATATCACGGGGACTATTTGATGCTATTGCAGTCCGCCACAGGATGTTTTTGTGCTGGTCAAGGGCAGTCAGGTCTGGAGTGAACCAAGGGCTATATCTGTTCTTAGTTCAACATTTTTTGAAAGGGGCATGCTTATTTAAGATGGTGAGGAAATTACTTTTAAAGAATGACCAGGCATCCTCTACTGACGGGATGAGGTCAATATCCTTCCAGAATACCCGGGCCAGGTCGGTTAGAAAGCCCTGCTCGAGCTTTGACCTCCTCAGTCAGGTTCAGGCCCTCTGGTATGACCTTTTTGAGGTCATACCATAGCTGACCTCTTGGGAGAAAGGAGTTGTGTACATGTATGTTAGAGGGCTGTACCATCCTATTTGTTTACGACAGATAGGGTATGGGGTAAGGCCATACCCCATGTTATGTGGCATAACTCCTGAAATATAATGACAAACAGCAACTAATAAATGGATAATCCAGCTGGACACATTTTCAGAGAATAATGTTTTTGGCCCTTAACGTGCTCCCCATACTGCTGAGAGAGAGAGAGAGACAAGTTTGAGATTTAGCCAATCACTAACTGGTAAAAACAACAGAAGTAGCTACCATGAAAGCCAGGAGCGATATGCAACATCTTCTTCTCACTGTGAAATTAACCAGAGAGAGAGAGATTCCCTTGAACAGTTGGAGGATAAAAAAGATTTAAATGTATCGCCATCACCGCGTCATGAATATTGTCCCCAACACTACACTCATTGCCACCTCACAATTTTCCCAGTGCATTGCCATGCCATCTCCCCTCCAATTCCTGTGCTCTGTGCAGTACAGTGAGACGGCGGCCTCTTGATCTAAGGAAGCACTAGACTGCTGTCATGAGCCATTGTGGTAATTTGAGTTGGAGTAGAGCTGGAGCTGTATTCTCCCTGTATCCAAATGACAAGACAAAGAAGCCTGTCAAGGTCATGGCTCAGTCAAGCTGCACTTGATCTCTGTCTGGGTCACTGCATACGGTGTCTCTCACTCTGTTCTCTCTCGCTTGCTGTCTCTGTCTGTCCCTCCCTCATTCTCTCTTTTTCCCACCATTCCAGTAAATCTGAGCACTTTAAGATGATCCTGTTATAATAGTCTCACTTGCTCCAGGGTTCTGTTTTCAGGTAGCCTTCCAGCCTCAGCTGAGGTTTAGGGGGAATTATTAGACAACTAATCCCTCTGGACAATTATTCTCGCTGACATCTAAATCTTATCTTCCACAGGGGCAGCGCCACATCCAAGAATAGAAGTTGACACTCACAAACTTCTACAGATGCACAATCGAGAGCATCCTGTCGGGCTGTATCACCGCCTGGTACGGCAACTGCTCCGCCCACAACCGTAAGGCTCTCCAGAGGGTAGTGAGGACTGCACAACGCATCACCGGGGTAAACTACCTGCCCTCCTGGACACCTACACCACCCGATGTCACAGGAAGGCCAAAAAGATCATAGAGGACAACAACCACCCGAGCCACTGCCTGTTCAACCCGCTATCATCCAGAAGGCGAGGTCAGTACAGGTGCATCAAAGCTGGGACCGAGAGACTGAAAAACAGCTTCTATCTCAAGGCCATCAGACTGTTAAACAGCCATCACTAACATTGAGTGGCTGCTGCCAACATACTGACTTAAATCTCTAGCCACTTTAAATAATTGAAAATTGGATATAACAAATGTATCACTAGCCACTTTAAACAATTTTTTATATAATGTTTACATATCCGACATTACTCATCTCACATGTATATACTGTACTCTATACCATCTACTGAATCTTGCCTATGTTGGTCAGCCATCGCTCATCCATATATTTATATGTACATACTCGTATTCATTCCTTTACTCTTGTGTGTATAAGGTAGTTGTTGTGAATTTGTTAGATTACTTGTTAGATATTACTGCATGGTCGGAACTAGAAGCACAAGCATTTCGCTACACTTGCATTAACATCTGCTAACCATGTGTATGTGACAAATAAAATTTCATTTGATTTGAATACACCGTGGTTTGGATCTCAATCTGAGAACAGAGCGCTGTGTACAACGGGACAAAGCCAGACAGGATTTCTAGACCTGTTTATCCAGTGAGCACTAATGCTCTGTTTTCACTGGTGAGAAAAGCCACCAAATCCCACAGGAAGTGCCAATTATGTCACCTAGAAAAGAGTGACCTTCAAGGGTGAATCCCTGTGGGTCTGTTAGACAGTTTAGTCTCACTGCTCCAGTTTAACCCAACAAGCTGGTGCTGAAAGAAAGGTCGTTTCTGGAAACAATCAATTTTCTATCAATTTCTGTATTGCATTTTTGGTGAGAATAAAATCACTCGATCTCTATACAAGTTTGTCTACATACAAGCCATCACTGAGTACTGTAGACTAACTTAGCTAGCAGACTGCAGGGATTTCAGCTCTGAGAAAACTGTAACCACTGAAGAGAACCATAGTAACAATTTTGATTAAAGGAAACAATGAGGTACAGTCTTAATAGCATTCATTTGGAACATGTGCCATCATTTATCATTCAAATGTCTGTGCATGTTCTCTGTAAGAGGCTCAGTGTAATCTTCACAATATCAAAGGCTAACATTGTTTCTGCTCTGATTTTAATTCATGGTCTGGTTCTGCTTTTCTGTTATTCTAGTTGAATAAAGAGTGAAACTGTGTGAGTGTGTATTTTAAAATAAAAACAAAAATGTACTGGTCTGGTACCATAGGTAAAAAGTAATTCATATTATCTGGATCGAATGTATTTTCCAACACGGCGAGGGAGCAACAGATGCAACAACATGGTCGTGAAAGAGGAGCCAGACAGACAGACAGACAACATTGGGCCTCGGTTTCAATCAAGACAGGGCTCTGACAGAATCAGGAACCCGAGCCCAGCAGATGTCCACAGGTGAAAGTCTCACCAGGGAGGGAACACCACACACTGCAGCTCGGTTCCCTTGTGTGCTAAAAGAGAGCACCATTGCCACTCCAGGAATTCCAAACACTCCACTCCCTTTGCATTTACTGCAGTTCCCTTGTCAATGGAAGAGAGAGGGAGTGGGAGAAGAAGATAGGGAGTGGGAGAAGGAGAGAGGGAGAAAGAGAAGGAGAGAGGGCAGGGCACTGCACCAGGAAACTGAACCCCTGAGACAGGGTGGACTATATTTAGACGATACACTGTCACCTTCAGTTTCCCTCCCCAGAATAATCCTTCCGCTACAAGTTAAGTTCCACGCCGAGCACAGTGGGGATTGAACCTGCCTGTGTCTCCTGTTCCTCCATAGAATCTGTTTACACACTTAATGAAAAACACACACACACACTCACTCACTCAAACACGTGTGCATGTGTACAGACACCCAAGAAATTACAGAAAGAGTCTTTATCAGCATCTATCATTCCATAGTTCGGCACAGATGTTCACGCATTGAGCAATGCTGCTAACTCTTATTTAATCCCAATAGATTCCAGAGGGAAGCTCCAACACTTTATCAGCATAAAAAAAGGTGGACCACCTAAGTAAGTGAATTCTGATACATATTCTCTTAAAAACCACATGGCCACGTGGCCTTAGGTAAGCTACTTGCAGACTCAAGTGCCAGCCGGCAAGATTCTATAAAAGCGATTTTATAACCCTGCACTACAATGACCGCAATTCATGAACAGTCATAAAAACTACAATGTGCTTTTAATGACCAACGCATGAAGATGAGTGAACAGAACATATTTGCCAAGTCCAGAGGCGTCAGAAGCTGATAGTTGGGGTGCAGTACTAATGGCTGGCTGGCTGGCACAGATATGAAATTACATCGTGACCGCTGTGATGTTTTATTTTGAGAGAGAAAGTGGCATCATCATTCCCTGACACAATATTACATCTGGATTAAGGACAGTGTGTGCAGAACCACTCCCCCACGTGTGACCCTGCTGGGATCACAAACCCCTCTACCACCTGATGTGGGCGGGGGTGAGGGCTGAGGAGGTAAGGGGGTGAGGGAGTAGGGGGACTCATGCCACCCTCCCCTCCCTCCTAAAGGGGTAATGTGGACCACAGTGGAGGATTAACACTGGTTTTGGAACACAAGAGCTCAATCTACTGACCTCACAGCATAGAGCTTCAACACTCTCTCTCTCTCTGCCTCTCATACACACACGCACACACACATTTTTGTATACACACAATATGCATCTGACAGTGAGACTTGCTTGCCTGACAGAAGTGACACTCTTGATGAGTGTATTATGAATCCGAACATACAGCCCAGAGAGAAGGGAAAGACCAGGCAATGTTTCCACATAACCACTGGCCTCCAGCGGCCGCTGTTCAATGGTTAACCATTGTACTACAGATGGGCGCTATGTGCCTGCCATTTAGTGGAGCACAATATTTCTCAATAAATATAGCTGCTGTGGGGGGAAACTGAGGTCTGGGTCAGGGCCAAAGTAATAGCGTTTTTTAATGCTTTGTCAGTCATTACCTCTCCACCACTGCAACAGGGACCAGGAAGGCCTGCTAACTGTAATTAGACAATATAGCCAAACGTTTTCATCTGTGCCAGATGCAAGGGAAAGTGGTTTGGTTTCATGGGATCAACAACACGTCTTGTGGTCCATTGGACTGATAAGACCCAGTCAGCCAGTGTGAAGGTGTGGCTGTAAGTGAACCCTTGAGGTGCCATGACAAACAGGGCAACAGGGAGAGACAGGTATGTACTGGAAGGTGTCCATGGAGCTGCTAGGAATGATTGCCTGGAGTAGAGCAGATCACGTTGCATTAGCCTCATACTCACAGCCAATAGGCCCTGCTATTACAGATGTTTAAATGGAAATCGCATTACAACACATTTTATTCAAACAGTTGGCACCAATGATAATAAAGGCAACCTCCCACAGCATTAACATGCTGTCATTTATAAGGTCAGCAGTGATAATAGGAGTTCAGGATGAGCCAACTCTGTCCTCTAATGTATTCCTAAATGAACAATGGGGCTGCTGTCTGTATTCTGTATGAATGTTGTAATGGTGTAAACATTGACTAGTGGAGGCGGTGAGAGGGAACCACTGGGGGATCAGCTGGAAGATGAACTGACACACATATATAAAAGGAAAACAACTGCTGGTAAACAGCATGGACAGTATTAAGCTGCTTTTAACTGTCCTCTGTTGTTGTTCAGGTTCTGCGGCGTTAACACACTGGCAAATAACACTTTACATTACAGATACAACACCACTGTACTTCAAGGGCATAGGAATTCCTGAGTGCAGGGCTTTAAACCCTGAAGGGAAGTTTATAACCCCGGCAGCACCCGAAATAGACAGAAAGACGGAGCCAGAGAGTAAAAATAGAAGCCTGCTGTTACCTCCGTGCTGATCGGGGAGGGTGCAGAAGAGAAGTGTGAATGAAAGACGGGGGCAGTCAGTCAGTGTAGCTTCCTCCTGCTCTAAGACACCTACCAATGGTATTCCCGATCCCAACCACGGTGGTCACAGTGACCAACATTCCTGCTCATCTTCGTGGATTTGGTCCTGGATGCCAAAAAGGGAGTAATCCCCATGTGATGTCACAGCATTCCCAAGCATTTCCACCATACCCTATAATTCCAGGGACTACACTTGAGAACAACTGTTTTAAATTCCATTAACCCCGCCAGGGAAAAGGTGAGAGAGATTGTGTGTAGAGGTAGATAACTTCAAAAATATTGCAGTTAACGGGAAGCTAGAAATAGCAAACACAACCAATGATATGTGAATATGGTCTTGTCAGCACATCTCTGGGGATGGTGGTTGCGGGGGAGGGCTATGTCACCTTCACCTAGCCCTGGTCCTGTCATGTTATTTACAACTGTGGTACCTCTTGACCTTGTGCCTTTGTTTATTCTCACCTTAAGTTTACTTTGCCTCCTTATCTTAGCAGACAAATGTAAAGAGCCTGTGTCCTAGAGGCCTTGCTGGGATAATATAGACACTAATGGCTTTTATTCACAACTCACACTTTCTGTAAACATATGCATACAGCATATGCAATGGTTTTACAATAACAATAAACAAAAGCTGACATTCTATTTGTCTACAATGAGTATTTAGTGAGTCATAGTAAGCTACGTATTAAACTGCACAGATGTTGCCAGGGTTCATGTGTGGTTTAAAACCTCAAAAGGCTGAGCCATAAGCAAGGATCACCCATAATGGATGAGCAGATGCAACGCCAGGATACTGGGTTCAATTTCCAGGATCACCCATACCTAAAAAATGTATGCACTCATGACTCTTTGGATAAAAGTGTCTGCTAAACAGCATATATTACTACTAGTGTTATCATTATTATTAATAGTATTATTAGATTATGTCAGAGGGGGGATATGAGCCAACAAAGTAGGGTTATACTCATCTGTCATGCAGGGGAATTCTATACCAAAACATAATGGAGAAGCGTCCCTGGAGCAATGCCTATCAGCGCATTTGTTCGTAAAAATGATTTGTCATTCTCCATGGGTATTGTCAAACTGCGATACAACACGGGTAATCTGTGAAACAACACAGATAGGCCTAAATCTGCTGTAAATGGATTTACAAGGAGCCTTGCACGTAAACAATCACTTATTAGTTGTCATGTTGGAGGGCTGTATTCTCTCAAACAATACTTTTGCATGGTAATTCATTGGCTTTCACTTCAGTAGTGGAGGGCTTTGGTTTAGCTTAACTTTCTCCAATAAACCAGAATCTGGAATAATGCCTTTACACTGAATGTATTACATACAGTACATTCGGAAAGTATTCAGACCCTTTGACTTTTTACACATTTTGTTACGTTACAGCCTTATTCTAAAATGGATTAAACTGTTTATTTCCTCATCAATCTACACACAATACCCCATAATGATAGAGAAAAAAACATATTTTTAGATTTTTTTAGCAGATTTATAAAAATTACAAAACTGAAATATCACATTTACATACGTTTTCAGACCCTTTACTCAGTACCTTATTAAGCACCTTTGGCAGCGATTACAGCCTTGAGTCTTCTTGTGTATGACACTACAAGCTTGGCACACATGTATTTGGGGAGTTTCTCCCATTCTTCTCTGCAGATCCTCTCAAGCTCTGTCAGATGGATGGGGAGCGTCACTGCACAGCTATTTTCAGGTCTCTCCAGTGAAGTTCGATCAGGTTCAATTCCGGGGTCTGGCTAGACCACTCAAGGACATTCAGAGATTTGTCCTGATACCACTCCTGTGTTGTCTTGGCTGTGTGCTTCGGGTCATTGTCCTGTTGGAAGGTGAACCTTCATCCCAGTCTGAGGTCCTGAGCGATCTGGAGCAGGTTTTCATTAAGAATCTCTCTGTACTTTGTTCCGTTCATCTTTGCCTCGATCCTGACTAGTCTCCCAGTCCCTGCCACTGAAAAACATACCGACAGCATGATAATACCACCACCATGCATCACCGTAGGGATGGTGCCAGGTTTCCTCCAGACATGACGCTTGGCATTCAGGCCAAAGAGTTCAATCTTGGTTTCATCAGACCAGATAATCTTGTTTCTCATGGTCTGAGAGTCCTTTAGGTGCCTTTTGGCAAACTTCATGTGACTTTTAATGAGGAGTGGCTACCGTCTGGCCACTCTACCATAAAGGCCTGATTGGTGGAGTGCTGCAGAGATAGTTGTCCTTCTGGAAGGTTCTCCCACCGCCACAGAGGAACTCTGGAGCTCTGTCAGAGTGACCATCGGGTTCTTGGTCACCTCCTTGTCCAAGACCCTTCTCCCCCGATTGCTGAATATGGCCGAGGGGCCAGCTCTAGGAAGAGTCTTGGTGCTTCCAAACTTCTTCCATTTAAGAATGATGGAGGCCACTGTGTTCCTGGGGACCTTCAATGCTGCAGAAATGTTTTGGTACCCTTACCCAGATCTGTGCCTCGACACAATCCTGTCTCTGAGCTCTACGGACAATTCCGTCGACCTCATGGCTTGATTTTTGCTTTGACATGCACTGTCAACTGTGGGACCTTATTTAGACAGGTGTGTGCCTTTCCAAATCATGTCCAGTCGAGTAGAATTTACCACAGGTGGACTCCAATCCAGATTGTATAAACATCTCAAGGATGATCAATGGAAACAGGATGCACCTGAGATCAAAGGGGGTCTGAATACTTATGTAAATAAGGTATGTTTTTTTCAGGGTTTTTTGCAAAGATTCTACAAAACTGTTTTCGCTTTGTCATTATGGGGTACTGTGAGAATCTCGTCACGGTATCTCTGTGCATTCAAATTGGCATCGATAAAATGCAATTGTGTTTGTTGTCTTTAGCTTATGCCTGCCCATACCACAACCCCACCGCCACCTTGGGGCACTCCATTTACAACGTTGACATCAGCAAACCGTTCGCCCTCACACGATGCCATACACGTGGTCTGCGGTTGTGAGGCCGGTTGGACGTATTGTCAAATTATCTAGAACAACGTTGGTACAGAAATTAATATTAAATTCTCTGGCAACAGCTCTGGTGGACATTCCTGCAGTCAGCCTGCCAATTGCATGCTCCCTTAACATCTGTGGCATTGGGATGTGTGAAAAAACTGAACATTTTAGCATGGCCTTTTATTGTCCCCAGCACAAGGTGCACCTGTGTAATGATCATGCTGTTTAATCAGCTTATTGATATGCCACACCTGTCAGTTGGATGGATTATCTTGGCAATGAAGAAATGCTTACTAAGAGGGATGTAAACAAATTTGTGCACAAAATTTGGGAGAAATAATCGTTTTGTGTGTATGGAACATTTCTGAGATATTTTATTTCAGCTCATGAACACTTTACATTTTTGTTCAGTATAATTCACTCTATTCTTCAGTTTTCCAGATAGAATCTGACTTATGGGGGTAGATGGGTAGAGACATTCCCCTCTTGGGGATTGTTGGCGACAGCAGTCGTGTCTGAGCTACCCCAATAGAGTGCAATTGATTATCTATGGTGACTCACTTCTCTTTATGCCTAAGTTAGGTTGGCCATTTAAATGAGCTGTGAGGTATTGATTACACAGATTCCTAGTAGCTTTCCTAACTGAAGCAGACTTCACAGCTCTGGCTATCAAAGTCCTTCACCCTGGCTGTGATCGTGCAGGGCAGGAGACAGTGATAAGCCTGACCGAAGTCTACCCTTTCAAGGCTCTTACCTCATGCTTTCACTGGCTACAGATGATGGCTACACTTGCAATATCCTCACTATTGTGGTTCAAAACATTTAGCTCCAAAACATACCGTTTGTGCAATACGGAAACCTTTCTAACATTCAAGCTTTAGAGTGAATATTTTGAGACATGCTGAACGTTTTCTTATTTACAAAAGCAGAGCTTCACGCTCCACATTTGGCTGCATATAATTGACACTCAGTCAGTAGGCCAGACCAGACTGCATCATAGAGATGTAGGATCTTAATTCCACCAGTATTATCGTAGCAAAATAATCCTGCAGCAACAGAATTTGAACATTTAGTCCATAATGTTGCTTGATGGGTGGTTAAGCGATTAGCTGGATAAAAGTAGGCTACATGAAAAGTGCAATCATGTTAATATTACCGTGTGTTAATGCTGGTTTTCTGGGAATGTATGTAAATCACGAAGCTCATCTGCATTTCCTTAAGTGGAGGAAAATGCTCAGCAACAAAAGAGTGATCAAATGAAGAGCCTGCATCTGTAGGTGAAGTTCCCTGGGGAAGCATTTCACTAAAGTAGAAGGAAAAAAACAATTAAGAGGTTCTTGATTTACTCTCCACGTAGGTACGGCCTGTTTAATCGGGAAGTGAGGGCCTCTTGTGTAAGAGGTCGCGGTCCTTAACGCTTCTCGGGAGCAACATAGTTAAGCAGGTTTTGGCAAGCAACCAACCTCACAATAGTGAGAGACAGACCATTAAATAACCAAGAAGGGATGTCAGCTTAAAGTTTTTAATTTGGGATACGTTTAATATGATACGGCACCATTATACGGCACTTTCATGATAAGCATATTATACATAAAAATATAGCAATATAACAGCGTCAGTCTATGCCGTTTAAGATGAGGGAGGACAGCATATTGGATGACTGTAATTCATATTCCATTCACACAGTTCAATGTAACAGGTTTAGGCTACTACAAGATGTTACAATTTTCCTATACCCATGATGAGTTTGCTACAACCTAGGCTATGCATTAAAGTTTAAAACGTAGGTGCACACATTCAATACCGCCTTGCACACTCTTGCCTGCATCTAACTGATCTAGGGTGTAATCATTAGTCCAACAGTTGCAAACAAGAGTTTCTATTGGACAAATAATTCAGGTATGTTTATTCCCATTTCGTTCTGCTTGCATCCGTTTAAGAGCGTTTTATAACAGAATTGGCGGAATAAATACACCCCTGATCGCACATAAACACAGTTCACTTTCATAGCAGCCGTGTTGTATTCCTTCTCACAGCAATGCGCTCTACTCCTCTCACCTTATCCCTTTGCTTGTGAACTTCAATGCACAACTCATCAGCTGTATGTGACCAGGCGAAAAAATCTTTCCAAGCCAAACCATATCATATGTTACACACAGCCTACATAATTAGCACCATTTTAGCTAACGTCATACTCAACATAGCTAACATAACGAATGCATTAGTAAGCCCACTAGAATCATGCAGTAACGTAACAGTGTACAGTCAGTAAGCAGTTTAGCACATACACCGGCGGGGCCCGGTGGCAATAAATTAGTCAAACCAAAATCTTACCTTGACTTGGAAGAGTTTCAGTGTTGTGTTGGATAGTCATAGCCAGCTAGCTAACATAGTATCCCTCTGTTTGAGCAGGGTATTTGAGTAGGCTAAACTAGCTAGCTGCATTTGCTAGATAAGTAAGTGAAACTGAAAGTGAAACAAAACTATGAAATCTCTCTCTCTCTTGCTTCTCCTTCATTTTGGAAGAAATTAATTTGTTCAAAACTGTTCAACTATTTTCTTTCTCTCGCTTTGAGTCAACTACTCACCACATTTTATGCACTGTAGTGCTAGCTAGCTGTAGCTTATGCCTTCAGTACTAGATTCATTCTCTGATCCTTTGATTGGGTGGACAACATGTCAGTTCATGCTGCAAGATCTCTGATAGATTGGAGGATGTCCTCCGGAAGTTATCATAATTACTGTGTAAGTCTGTGAAAGGGGGTGAGAACCATGAGCCTCCTAGGTTTTGTATTGAATTCAATGTACCCCTAGGAGGACGAAAGCTAGCTGTCCTCTGGCTAGACTGTTGTGCTACCATACAGACTGCTGCCGAGGCTACTGTAGACCTTCATTGCAAAAAAGTGGGTTTTAATCAATTATTTGGTGCCGTAAATATATTTTGTATAGTTTTATCTAAAAAGGATAACTTTTTTAATGTTTTACCATTTTTTTATGAAATTCACTGAGGAGGTTGGTCCTCCCCTTCCTCCTCTGAGGAGCCTCCACTGCAATATAAATGTTATGCTGTGTCAAAGCCCATAGCCAAAACATCAAAGGGTGCTATAAAGAGAAATCTCAAACTAGTTAGTAAGTACGATCTATAAAAATAACCTACATCGCCAGTCAATAGTAAATGCATCCCTGAAACTGTAGTGAATAATTAAAACACTATAATGCAAGGTGGAAAGTGCAGCTGCTTTGTCAATGTGGGGTTTACAAGGGACTAGAAAAGCAATTAAGTGGGTGAATCACAATATTGAAGGGGGAAAAGGCTCTCTCCAGAGCTTAGGAGAAAAGCAGAGTCAGTAGACTGTGAAATGCATCATGACTGGGTATCAAAACAAACAGGTAAGCAAGAGAGCCAGGTTCTCCTCTGTGTCTGCTCATCAGCAAACAATACTGCTGGTTTTGAATAAAGACCGGGCCACAATTTCAATCGACACTTCTGAGAATTTTAGGAAGAAAAGAAAATGTATCCATTCTAAGAAAAACAATCTACCGAAAAACGAAATACCAACCTTGTTGATGCAGTTGAGTAAAAGCAATATATTTGAAGATACTCAACTAGAGAACTGGGTATATTGATATTTTGGAAAAAAATAATGAAAGAAATGCTGAGCTCTGGATACGTGTTCAGTGATGTGTTAAATCTGACTTGATTAAAGAGGGAAAGAACCTTTAATATTGAACTGTGCCAGCCCAGGATGTCTGGGAAATGGAAGCCAAAGCAAACAGGGGTACTGCTCAGTCCCTTAGCGCTGCTATGGCTGCTAATCGCAGGCTAGATTGGAGAGAGGGACAGACCTTAGGGACAAACAGCGCTCTGCTTGGTTGAACCAGGCAATTTGATCTCAGTAATACCCGCTACACGCTCCCTCCAAACCCCACAACGCCCAAGCCCTACCCCACCTCATCTACATGGCCACTGAAGTGCATGAACAAAGCCCTGAGATGTGTCATTCTGTAGAGGGACCCCTGATCTGATAATGACCACGATAGTGTTATCATTACATGCTAATATGCTGCAGTCTTTTTAAGGCATCACTTTCAACTTTAGATTGTTCCTTCTCCACTACAAAAACATCAGAGAATCTAATCATGTTGATTCAAGGACACCTTATAACTAGCATTCTGTATCATAGGGAAAATGGTTTTTAAAAATACACTGTTGTCTTTGTTAACCTCAATTTGAAGCTTTTTTTCTCCTTTGTTTGTGTTTTTAATTATTTGTTCAATATAGTAAAGTGGAAGCAGTTGCTGAGAATGACCCTGCCAGAATGTTTAAGAGAGGAAGCAAATTAGAATCGCATGATTTGTTAGTGTTCACTATGACGGATCTGCGGTGCAACATGACTCTGACTATGCTGTAAGTTCTTCCTATGGAATCTAGAGCACTTATCAAGGCCAGAATCATCCCATTTATCTGATTATCATGTCATCAGTCACACAAAGGGTGTATACACAGTGCAGAGCAGTAGAAAACAGAAAATGCGGCGATTCTTTTAATGATGCCACACAGCAGGAGGAAGATATTAGAGGAGAGAACTACATGAATTCAAGACACCACATAGAAACCACTAGGGGGTAGACCAGAGATGTTTGCCTCTTACCTTTGAAGGAGATGAAGACGCGCGGTGAAGCATGAGAGTCGTTGATGTTGTGATTGCACAGAGCCCCGACAACCAGGGCCAGGAGCATGTGGACCGTCCACAGACCAGCCAACAGCATGGTGAACCAACCTCCAGGTAAATAACAATCACAGAACACTGGAGAAAAGAAGAGGTCAACAATTAAACATTTGAAAAACATTAGCTGCTAAAAGTATTACACAGTGGTATTCACAATGATAGCTTCTTTGTGAGAGCTGTGAACATCTGATGTTCCATCACTGATGTTTAGGGATTACACCCAGACCATTGGACCTTTCCAAAGTAGAGAATCCAATTCCATTTGGCCAGAGTCATATTTGACCTTTATGTATGCGTGACAAAATGATGGGAAAATCAAGCTGGTCTCCTCCATTGTTCCCTGCCTCTTGTGCAAGAATATGCTGTTATCTTCTAGTGCCACCAAGCATTCCTCTTGCAAGATCACAAACCCTGTGCACTACTCTGTAATTATGGAGTCACCTAATGTAAGGTTATACCTTGTCTTCACACAATCCAGTGTGAAAAATATTGTCACTGGTGTAATCTCACCTCTACAAAATAGAATACAGTATCGAAGATAAAATCAACCAGTCTTACCAGAACGAATGTTTGGTGGTCTTTTCAAACAACTCTTACACTAAAAAGGAATTATCATATTTTTTACAATTTCACAGTATTATTCCAAACCTCATAGTGTGGAAATATATATAAAATGCAGGAAAATCAAGTTTCGACTGCACTGCCCCTTTAAGGATAGTATGGCGTTGCCTAGATATGATACAATAACAAAAAAATGGCCAAACTCAAATCTAAGTCTTATTATTAGTCTTGTTTCATGGCTTTAACAGTGTAGGGCAGATGCCACTGTGGTTATGTGCACCATAATAAAGCATGGATCCATGGATGTTCAGGCTTGGCTAACAGGCTCATGCCATCTACTAGATACAGTGCCCTGCTCTTATGGACACTGTCAACCTTCACATTATCCTGATTCCCACAGTCAAGGAGCTATAGCGCTATTACTTCAGCTTTAACAGGCAGTTTCTGTGTCCCATAGCCCAGGGCACTATGGCATCACATGCACCTTGGATTCAGTGAATACACATCATCAATGTACAACGTTTACATTTTGATGGCTATACAACCACTCTGCATGCGATTGCAAGTGAGCACAGTGTAAAGGGCCCTTCAATCACAAACACAACATGCAGACTGCTGGAGAGCTGGGGCCAGAGCCTACAGCTCAAAAGAGATCCTTTAACCAAACGGGTTGGTTAGGGTGGATTTATGAGTATAACCAGCTGTTCAAACCTCAGCTATTTGTGGACAATTTGTTAACTGGGCAGCTGTTTATTCTGAGTCAGGGGCAGATTCCTTCACACAAGCAAATTAAATTAAACAATGAACTATTTACAAATAACATTTCAACAGACACACCACACAGACAGACACCAACACACGCAGGCACATACACACACACACACACACGATTTTCCATTTGTACAATATCCTAGAAATTCTAATTTGATTAAAGGATCTAACGGGTCCAGATCCAATGTATTCCTTTTTATGTTCTTGAAGTGCAACAAGTGTAATAGCAGTGTAATAGGTGGGCCTACACTTGAAAACATAAACATAAATTCGTTGGAGCTAAATATAGGAAAGAAGCTCAGTAGCCTTGGCATGGTTCTCATCAAAGGAACGAAAATGTATAATAAACATGACACCTACATTAAGGCAACTCATCCCCCACCCACCCCAGCGGTTTATTGGCATGTCATCACTTTTACATTCGGTAGACATTTTTGTTCAAATGTCGACAGACTAGCCTATAATAATACTTAATTTTGGACGATTCCTCGTTAATGCATTTTATCAGAGATGTTGCCTAATTCTCTGTTCTCAGTTCTTGCATCTGTTTTTGACAGCAAACATGACTTATTGCTGTATCGTGAATCAAGAATCAAAATTGCCACGTTGAGCATGATTTACTGTCCGAAAGGCGGTAAAGACCACTGTTAAAACTCTCTTTTAGCCACTCACCCTCTGCTTGGTCAAGCGGCAGCCGCGCTTGAAAATTCAGCGGGCTAATGGGATCGTATTCTAAGAGTAGGATTTCATACTTTCTGCATTCTTTCGGCCGTTGGTATGCTAAATTTCTTTTCTTAGAGACATGTGTGCGCTTCTAATGATTTGTGAACTTTTACCAGAGACAAAATAACCTTTGTGGATGACTAAATCCCGTCCGTATTTTTATTCTAAAAAGAAAACACCTAGGCTATTACAGAATCAATGTGAACAATCTTTGAAATATTATGCTATTTTGAAAACTGGAGACACTCATTATCAATACTACCTGTGTTGAGTTGTGCGACATAAAGCTACTAATTTGTCAGATAGATCTGCAGCTGGTAACGTTAGTTGTTCCAGCACAAGAGTGCACAGAAAAAAAAGAAAAGTCCTTTAAAGCATGGCACCGTTCCCGAGTGGCGCAGTGGTCTAAGGCACTGCATCTCAGTGCAAAAGGCGTCACTACAGTCCCTGGTTCGATTCCAGGATGTATCACATCCGGCCACGATTAGGAGTCCCATAGAGCACAGTTGGCCCAGCGTCGTCCGGGGTAGGCCGTCATTGTAAACAAGACTGACTTGCCTAGTTAAATAAAGATTAAATAAAAAATATATTTAAAAAAATTGTAAAACTCAATGACATGACATGCCATACACGTTTATAACAAAGTCTAAGTGTCCAGCAATTGCTGTCACACTTAAATTCAAATGTTCATTATTAAAGCCTAATTTAACTACCCACATTAAGCTGTTTTTCATACAGGATAAGCCTAATAAAAAAAAATGCCAGTACAGAACTTATTAGACCCATTTTGTCACTTCTTTTGGAGCAACACCATGTCAAATGTAACCCACCAGTAAATAAAGTCAGTACTGTGTGCAAATTGTAGGCTGTTTGAATTACAAAAAAGTATTGCTGTTTTGAAACTGCAGTAAAAGTGCAGTAACTGCAGTCGACTGTGGTATTTTGGACGCAGCTGAACTGCAGTTATATTGCACTCTAACTACAGTTACACTGCAGTTATAACTGTAGTACACTAGGGTATACATGTTTTATTTTGGACGCAGTATTTGCAGCATACTGCAGTAATGATTCACTCTAACTGCAGTGTACTACAGTTATAATGCACTCAGACTGCAATCTTTTTTCGTAAGGGTAACGTTATGAATAATTACCTGATTGTCACTTTACTCTCCACAAATAACTTTGAGTCCAAGTCCAACCTTACAAGTAATCGAAGAAACCAACAGAATTCAACGAAATCGTTCGCCTCTCGTCTCTCGTCTCCAAGTTTAAAATGTATAAGATCCGGGTGCCGTTGCAGGACAGTCTTTAGAGATACACCTGAGCCCGGTGTGTTTATTGCTTCCCAGTCCAATGCTCATGAGCAGCTGAAAACGTCTCTTGAATTCAATTTCGTGAAAGTTTAATGACGAGTTGTGACAAGTCCAATGTGACAGATCCCGGAAAGCTGACAATTTTAAGTTTTCCTCTTCGTCTGAAAGCCGTCTAAACACGCAGAAAGTGTTCCTGATAAAAGTGTATTCGCTCCTGACTGCTGGGGAAACGCGTTGGCAGGTGGATGCAATGCCTACACTTGCGTTAAACACACCCACGGGGCGGGAAGTACCTTAGCTGCCACCGCCCATTTCTCCCGCCTCTAGATAATCAGGCTGATAGAACAGACCGGACTATTGTGGTGATACATTGGTCAACAGTGTCAGTATCCCTCAAACCAGATTGACTCCACATTTATGAAAAACACACACACATTTAACGCTTTGGGCTTTGATATTTTGTTCACACATTCGGAAAGTATTCAGACCCCTTGACTTTGTTCCACAGTTCGTTATGTAACAGCCTTATTCTAGATTGAATCGTTTTTTACATCAAAAATCTACACACAATACCCCATAATGAAAACAGGTGTTTATACATTTTTGAAAATGTATTTGTTCTAATTGAGGAACTTGTTCTTAATTGACTTGCCTAGTTAAATAAAGGCTAAATATATATATATTTTTAAATAGTATTCTTGGGTATGACACTATAAGCTTGGCACACCTGTATTTGGGGAGTTTCTCCCATTCCTCACAGCAGATCATCTCAAGCTCTGTCAGATGGATGGGGAGTGTCACTGCACAACAATTTCAGGTCTCTACAGAGATGTTCAATCCGGTTCAAGTCCGGGCTCTGGCTGGAGCACTCAAGGACATTCAGAGACTTGTCTCAAAGCCACTCCTGCATTGTCTTGGCTGTGTGCTTAGGGTCATTGTCCTGTTGGAAGGTGAACCTTCTCCCCAGTCTGAGGTCCTGAGTGCTCTGGAGCAGGTTTTCATCAAGGATCTCTCTGTACTTTGCTCTGTTCATCTTTCCCTCGATCCTGACTAGTCTCCCAGTCCCTGCCACTGAAAGACATCCCAACAGCATGATGCTGCCATCACCATGCATCACCGTAGGGATGGTGCCAGGTTTCCTCCAGACGTGGCATTTGGGCCAAAGAGTTCAATCTTGGTTTCATCAGACCAGAGAAACTTGTTTCTCATGGTCTGAGAGTCCTTTAGGTGCCTTTTGGCAAACTCCAAGCAGGCTGTCATGTATTTTTTTTACTGAGGAGAGGCTACCGCTTGGCCACTCTAACATAAAGGTCTGATTGGTGGAGTGCTGCAGAGATGGTTGTCCTTCTGGAAGGTTCTCCCATCGCCACAGAGGAACTCTGAAGCTCTGTTCATCGGGTTCTTGGTCACCTCCCTGACCAAGGCCTTTCTCCCCCGATTGCTCAGTTTGGCTGGGCAGCCAGCTCTAGTCTTGATGGTTCCAAACTTCTCCCATTTAAGAATGATGGAGGCCACTCTGTTCGTGAGGACCATCAATGCCGCAGACATTTTTTGGTACCCTTCCCCAGATCTGTGCCTCAACACAATCCTGTCTCTGAGCTCTACGGACAATTCCTTCAATCTCATGGCTTGGATTTTGCTCTGACATGCACTGTCACTCTGGGACCTTATATGGACAGGTGTGTGCCTTTCCAAATCATGTCCAATCAATTGAATTTCCCACAGGTGGACTCCGATAAAGTTGTAGAAACATCTCAAGAACGACCAATGGAAACAGGATGCACCTGAGCTCAATTGCAAGTCTCATAGCAAAGGGTCTGAATACTTATGTATGTAAGGTATTTCAGTTTTTTATTTTTAATAAATAAGCAACATTTTCTAAAAACCAGTTTTCTTTGTCATTATGGGGTATTGTGTGTAGATTAATGAATAATATTTTATCCATTTTAGAATAAGGCTGTAACGTAACAAAATGTGGAAAAAGGGAAGGGGTCTGAATACTTTCCCGAATGCACTGTATATCATATGACCTTATGTTATCCTACATAAGCAGCTAGCCAGCTACTGTAATTACAGTGTTGTAGCCTACACATTGCATGGGCCTTGGTGTAGACCTTACCTGCCCACAGGGCTGACTGCCTACTCCGTAGGATAACGATATGATAAGAAAATGTCAGCGATGTTTTAACCTCTTAAGATCAAAATCTTCTTTTTCAATTTTTGCCTAAAATGACATACCCAAATCTAACTGCCTGTAGCTCAGAACCTGAAGCAAGGATATGCATATTATTGATACCATTTGAAAGGAAACACTTTGAAGTTCGTGTAAATGTGAAATTAATGTAGGAGAATATAACACATTAGATCTGGTAAAAGATAATGCAAAGAAAAAACATGCGTTTTTTTGTTGTTGTTATTTTGTTCCATCATCTTTGAAATGCAAGGGAAAGGCCACAATGTAATGTTCCAGTTTAGGTGCAATTTAGATTTTGGCCACTAGATGGCATTAGTGACTGTGCAAAATTGTAGACTGATCCAATGAACCATTGCATTTCTGTTCAAAATGTTGTATCAAGTCTGCCCAAATGTGCCTAATTGGTTTATTGATACATTTTCAAGTTCATAACTGTGCACTCTCCTCAAACAATAGCACAATATTCTTTCACTGTAATAGTTACTGTAAATTGGACAGTGCAGTTAGATTAACAAGAATTGAAGATTTCTGCCCATATCAGATATGTCTAAGTCCTGAGAAATGTTCTTGTTACTTACATCCTTATGCTAACCACATTAGCGCACGTTAGCTCAACCGTCCCGTGGGGAGGGTCACCGATCCCGTACTTTCTTACTGTATTTTGTAACATACTGTACCTGACTGACTGACTGCAAAACAGTCTTTCCTGAACACTTTCTTTGATGTTGGAATGTGGTATATGGACACAAATGAAGACATACAACCACTAACTATATAGTAGGAAGGCATACACCATGCCATACTGTACACCAACAACAATAAAGTTAAAATACAGGTAAAAGGATATTGTTGCAAACGCCAGACTTTTGGCAGATTTGCATTAGTTCTGTAGGCCTAGAGTAGCCTGTAGGCAATATTTCATGAAGAACAACAGGAGTATCCTCTTGTTGAAATAACAGCTGCTTTTTCATAAAGAACAACAGGAGTATCCTCCTGTTGCAATAACAGCTGAGACAAACTGAAAAGATGACCTTATATTCTACATTGTCTTTTGAATGGCTCCTTTGAATTGCTAGCAAATGAAGCAATTTTGCACATCAGAGACTTGCTTATCGAACAGAAATTATCTACACTGGGTATTCCTAATATTAACAAACAATTTGTCACTGTCACAACACTTTTGGAGCTCACTGTATATCACCATATTTGACTCTCACTATTTAGAGGGTGCTTGTTTGCTTTTAATCAACTGCCTGTATTATTTCCATTTCCCAACGACAGCCAGTGACTTACCATCTGCCACCCTCACATGACGTGTGGAAGGATAATATTCTACAAGATTTGGCTGAGGAATACATTACACACTTGCTAATAATATGTGTTCTATATTCCTATGGATTTAAATCCTTGATCAATCCACAAGCGGGAAAAAGTATATGTTCTTTACATTTTTTATTATTGGAACTTCATGCAAGAAGAAACAGATGAATGAAGACCTATTGCAAATCACTGGTAATGCACATGTTGTATATGTTCAGTTGGCCAACTCTATGGCCATGAAGACTGTGAGACCACATACTAAGTTGACCTTAAAGCCATTAAACATCATTCACATCGCTTTCCAATTAATGTTTGACTTTCACTTCCACTAATATAACTGAGCACAAAGAACACTTTAATTAACAGGTGCTGATTAATAACCCCATTGCAAATGTCCAAAATAACAATGTTATCTTCGTCATGTACTTATGATGATAATTTGAATAATAATTGTCAGAGGGCAGCTGATGTAATTTATTTTACAGAGCTTGGGAAATGACCATTAAAATGGTTGATTTCCCCCTCCATTCAAACTGATAGAATGCATTCATTAAGTTATTGCTGTTAATTTTCAAAAAGGAGACTCATTATTTTCACTTTCCTACCTGCTTTATCATTTTCTTCTTCAATCTCATCCCTTTAAATGACATGCATTAGTTTCCCAATTAAGCATGCCAATGAGTTAGGGAAGTTAGCTAGATGTGCTAGAGTTGAATCAATGTGGTCAAAATAAACTGTATAAAGTATCTCAAGTTTTCACACATAAAAAGCCATGAAATTCAATCTATACTCTTCAATCTCCAATGTATTCTGGCCTTCCGTAAAGGTCCTTTTACAAAGTGACTTGGCAGAGGTCAAATGGAAAAGATCTCCCTGATGACTTCAAACTGACTTCTTCCTCTTCAGCTCTTCAGGCAGGGTCTGAGGCCGAGGGCAGAATGGATTTACTGTCTGAGATGAGAAATGGGCCTGAGAGTCCTGCAAAGCCATCTCTACATTCCTCACTCCATCCATTCTGCTGAAAGAAGAACATTTGGTGTGTCAGAGCTAGTCCCACACTGCCCATGTGTGAGTTTCTGCTAGATCAAAATGCAAGATGAGTTGTGGACATTTTGCAGCCAAAATGACTTATTGTTTTTAAGTGGGCCTGAACTATGATAAAATCTTTGCCAGGATGTGATTTAATGATGCTGTTTTCCACACTGCTGCTTTCCAAAGGGAGATTGAAGAACCTGCTCAGGGGCATTGTGGGGCTGAGATGGATGGCAAGCATTGGATGAAACCCTGCATGATTCCATAAAGGAAAATTCCACCCCAAAAAACTAGTTTTCAAGATATGTAACTTTCAAAATACAGAAATCATCCCAGTAAGATACATTTCACATCATACGATATTATAGGCCTATTTCGATTTTGCCCTGTTTATCAAAAGAGTTGGAAAAACTTGTCAATAATCAACTGACTCGCTTTTTTGATGTCTATAGTATTCTCTCTGGTATGCAATCTGGTTTCCGCTCAGGTTATGGATGTGTCACTGCAACCTTAAACGTCCTCAATGATGTCACCATTGCCCTTGATTCTGAGCAATGTGTGCTGCTATTTCTATTGACTTGGCAAAAGCTTTTGATACGGTAGACCATTCCATTCTTGTGGAGGAGTATTGGCAGTAGTGTAAAGTACATAAGTAAAAATACTTTAAAGTACTACTTAAGTAGTTTTTGGGGGTATCTGTACTTTATTATTTATATTTTTGACAACTTTTACTTTTACTTCACTATATTCCTAAAGAAAATATTGTACTTTTTACACCATACATTTTCCCTGACACCGAAAAGTACTCGTTACATTTAGAATGCTTACAGTGAGGGGAAAAAGTATTTGATCCCGTGCTGATTTTGTACGTTTGCCCACTAACAAAGAAATGATCAGTCTATAATTTGAATGGTAGGTTTATTTGAACAGTGAGAGACAGAATAACAACAAAAAAATCCATAAAAACGCATGTGAAAAATGTTATAAATTGATTTGCATTTTAATGAGGGCAATAAGTATTTGACCCCTCTGCAAAACATGACTTAGTACTTGGTGGCAAAACCCTTGTTGGCAATCACAGAGGTCAGACGTTTCTTGTAGTTGGCCACCAGGTTTGCACACATCTCAGGAGGGATTTTGTCCCACTCCTCTTTGCAGATCTTCTCCAAGTCATTAAGGTTTCGAGGCTGATGTTTGGCAACTCGAACATTCAGCTCCCTCCACAGATTTTCTATGGGATTAAGGTCTGGAGACTGGCAAGGCCAGTCCAGGACCTTAATGTGCTTCTTCTTGATCCACTCCTTTGTTGCCTTGGCCGTGTGTTTTTGGGTCATTGTCATGCTGGAATACCTATCCATGACCCATTTTCAATGCCCTGGCTGAGGGAAGGAGGTTCTCACCCAAGATTTGACGGTACATGGCCCTGTCCATCGTCCCTTTGTTGCGGTGAAGTCGTCCTGTTTCCTTAGCAGAAAAACACCCCCAAAGCATAATGTTTCCACCTCCATGTTTGACGGTGGGGATGGTGTTCTTGGGGTCATAGGCAGCATTCCTCCTCCTCCAAACACGGCGAGTTGAGTTGATGCCAAAGAGCTCCATTTTGGTCTCATCTGACCACAACACTTTCACCCAGTTGTCCTCTGAATCATTCAGATGTTCATTGGCAAACTTCAGACGGGCATGTATATGTGCTTTCTTGAGCAGGGGGACATTGCGGGCGCTGCAGGATTTCAGTCCTTCACGGCGTAGTGTGTTACCAATTGTTTTCTTGGTGACTATGGTGCCAGCTACCTTGAGATTATTGACAAGATCCTCCAGTGTAGTTCTGGGCTGATTCCTCACCGTTCTCATGATCATTGCAACACCACGAGGTGAGATCTTGCATGGAGCCCCAGGCCAAGGGAGATTGACAGTTCTTTTGTGTTTCTTCCATTTGCGAATAATCGCACCAACTGTTGTCACCTTCTCACTAAGCTGCTTGGCGATGGTCTTGGAGCCCATTCCAGCCTTGTGTAGGTCTACAATCTTGTCCCTGACATCCTTGGAGAGCTCTTTGGTCTTGGCCATGTTGGAGAGTTTGGAATCTGATTGATTGATTGCTTCTGTGGACAGGTGTCTTTTATACAGGTAACAAGGAGCATTCCCTTTAAGGAGCACTCCCTTTAAGTGTGCTCCTAATCTCAGCTCGTTACCTGTATAAAAGACACCTGGAAGCCAGAAATCTTTCTGATTGAGAGGGGGTCAAATACTTATTTCCCTCATTAAAATGCAAATCAATTTATAACATTTTTCACATGCGTTTTTCAGGATTTTTTTGTTATTAAAATTATAGACTGGTCATTTCTTTGTCAGTGGGCAAACGTACAAAATCATCAGGGGATCAAATACTTTTTTCCCTCACTGTAGCAGAACAGGAAAATTTTAAATTCACAGACTTATCAAAAGAGCACGTGGTCATCCCTACTGCCTTATGCTCTGGTGGACTCACTAAACACAAATCTTTTGTAAAAAAAATGTCTGAAGTGTTGAAGTGTGACCCTGGCTATCCATACATTTTTAAAACAAGAAAATAGTGCCATCTGGTTTGCTTATTATAAGGACTTTGAAATTATTTATACTTTTACTTTTGATACTTAAGTAAATTTTTTCAATTGAATGTACTTTTGATACTTATGTATATTTAAAACCAAATACTTTTAGACTTTTACATGAGTGGTATTTTACTGGGTGACTTTCATTTTTACTTGAGTAACTTTCTATTAAGGTATCTATACTTTTACTCAAGTATGACAATTGGGTACTTTTTCCACCACTAAGTACTGGTGTCTCTGAGGGGTCTTTGGCCTGGTTTGCTAACTACCTCTCTCAAAGAGTGCAGTGTATAAACAGAACATGTGCTGTCGGATTTTGTGTTAAACGCTCTACAACAAAGTTTCTTAGTGTCTTTCTGTGCCATTAACCTTGTTCTGAACCTCCAAAACAAAGGGCATGTGGTTTGGTAAGAAGAATGCCCCTCTCCCCTCAAGTGTGTGATTACTACCTTTGAGGGTTTAGAGCTTGAGGTAGTCACCTCATAAAAGTACTTGGCAGTATGACTAGACAGTACACTGTCCTTCTCTCAGCACATATCAAAGCTGCAGGCTAAAGTTAAATATAGACTTGGTTTCCTCTATCGTAATCGCTCCTCTTTCACCCCAGATGCCAAACTAACCCTGATTCAGATGACCATCCTACCCATGCTAGATTACGGAGACGTAACTCATAGATTGGTAGGAAAGGGTGCTCTTGAGCGGCTAGATGTACTTTACCATTCGGTCATCACATTTGCCACTGATGCTCCTTATAGGACACATCACTGCACTCTGTACTCCTCTGTAAACTGGTCATCTCTGTATACCCGTCGCAAGACCCACTGGTTGATTCTTGTATATAAAACCCTCTTAGGCCTCACTCCCCCCATCTGAGATATCTACTGCAGCCCTCATCCTCAACATACAACATCTGTTCTGCCAGTGACATTCTGTTAAAGGTCCCCAAAGCACACACATCCCTGGGTCGCTCGTATTTTCAGTTTGCTGTAGCTAGCGACTGGAACGAGCTGCAACAAATACTCAAACTGGACAGTTCTATCTAAATCTCTTCATTCAAAGACTTAATCATGGACACTCTTACTGACAATTGTGTCTGCTTTGCGTGATGTATTGTTGTCTCTACATTCTTGCCCTTTGTGCTGTTGTCTGTGCCCAATAATGTTTGTACCGTGTTTTGTGCTGCTACCATGTTGTGCTGCTGCCATGTTGTGTTGTTACCATGTTGTCGTGTTGTGTTGCTACCATGCTGTGTTGTAATCTTAGGTCTCTCTTTATGTAGTGTTGTGTTGTCTCTCTTGTCGTGATGTGTGTTTTGTCCTATATTTTTTATTTCATTTATTTTTAATCCCAGCCCCGTCCCCACAGGAGAACTTTTGCCTTTTGGTAGGCCATCATTGTAAATAAGAATTTGCTCTCAACTGACTTGCCTAGTTAAATAAAGGTTAAATAAAAATAAAAAAAGATTAAAGTGGCAAAACATTTTGGGACTATGTCAACAATGGACTAATGAAACAAATACCAAAAAATAGTTTTTCTTTAAGACTCCCAGTGTAAGGACAGACGCTGGAGACGAGAAGCAAGTACAGGGAGTGAACATTTAATGAAACAACAGACATATAACCTCTACGGCCTAGGGGGCAGTGTTCGGAAGTACGGAGAGTCTGACGTGCCCAAAGTAAACTGCCTGTTACTCAGGCCCAGAAGCTAAAATATGCATATAATTAGTATTAGTAGTATTGGGTAGAAAACACTCTGAAGTTTCTAAAACTGTTAAAATAATGTCTGTGAGTATAACAGAACTGATATGGCAGGCGAGAACCCGAGGAAAATCCATCCGGAAAATGTGTTTTTTTGAGGTCACTGTCTTTCCATTGACTTGCTATTGACTATAGAGGGAATTAGCTCCCAGATTGCAGTTCCTATGGCTTCCACTAGATGTCATCAGTCTTTAGACATGGTTTCAGGCTTGTTTTTTTGAAAAACAAACAAGAAATTGAAGTTCTTCCAAGTGGCTCATGAAAAAGACACTACTGTTTTGCGTGAATGGGTGCGCGCTCCTCGTTATTTTTCTTTCCTATCCAACAGAATATTTTCCGTCTGAAATATTATCGTTTACTTAGATATTTGACAACCTGAGGATTAATTAGAAACATAGTTTTACTTGTTTGGACGAACTTTACCGGTCCTTTTGGGATTTCTTTGTCTGCATGTTGAACGACTGGATTACAGAACTCCATGGCGCCAACTAAACAAACTTTTAGGGATATAGAAGGACTTTATCGAACAAAACAACCATTCTTTGTGTTCCTGGGACCCGTGGGATTGCAAACAGAGGAAGATCTTCAAAGGTAAGTCATTTATTTTATCGCTATTTATTATTGCTAATTATCGCTAATTTTGTAACGGCTGTGCTGGTTTGAATAATATGTTGTTGTTGGGCGCTGTCCTCAGACAATTGAATGTTCTGCTTTCGCTGTAAAGCCTATTGTAAACTCGACAACGCGGTTCGATTACCAAGATTCTAAGCTTTTGATTGGTGTACAATACTTGCATTTTCATGAATGTTTAATATTACTATTTTTGTAATTTGAATTTGGCGCTCTGCATTTCACCGGATGTTGTAAGAAGGTAACAAAACAAGAACAGCGTCTGAACAGGGATAACAAAATGACATTACGACTATAATGCTGACACGGGGAACCAACTGAGGAACAGACAGATATAGAGTCCAGTCAACAAAGGGAAGGAGTCCAGGTGAGTCCAATGAGCGCTGAGGCACGTAATGATGGTGACAGGTGTGCGTAATGATGGGCAGCCTGGCGCCCTCGAGTGCCAAAGAGGGGGTGCGGGGGCAGGCGTGACCCCCTTCTCTAGGGGCGCCACCTGGCATCCCACCTGGGCCAGACTCACGAAAATAATGCTGACACAAGGAACCAACTGAGGAACAGACAGATATAGAGGGGCAATCAACAAAGTGAAGGAGTCCAGATGAGTCCAATGAGCGCTGATTTGCGTAATGATGGTGACAGGTGTGCGTAATGATGGGCAGCGAGAGTAGGCGTGACACCCAGGGGTCAACCACATTGTGTTCATCTTCACAGTCCCATTGTGTAGGGAGATGTAACACCCCTGGTGCGTGTCTGGCTCTCCACTCTTTGTGGCTGCATGTGTTACAGTGCTGCTGGCATTCAGATGAACAATGCAGGTTTCAGAATCCACCTGGTCTCGGTGCTGCTGAGCTGAAAGGTGTAGTTGTCATCACTGAACTGTCTCTGACTGGATGTTTCAGGCAAGTTGTGGGAATTGTTATAGTAATTTTGTGGGAAACACATGAGGTGTGTTGTTCATCCTGGAAATAGGTATTACGGTCTTCACATGCTGTGTTGCCATTTCAAAACACTCTGTTTCAGAACGTCTACTTCATTGCTTGGCAACTAGTTCCAAGTGTAAAAACACGACATCATGTAACCTCTTGAGAGTTTGAAGTCCTTGTCAATAAGCCTAAAGGTAGAGCATAATCACAAACACATCACAAAAAGAGGCAAAAAGGTTGGCTCTACATATGGCTGTTAGGTCATTGGTCTTTGATCATGTTTAATGTGTTTAACATTGCACCTTCCAACCTGAAACCCATAACTATGCACATACACGCACGCACAC
This sequence comes from Brachymystax lenok tsinlingensis, assembly GCA_030435695.1. Taxonomy (NCBI): domain Eukaryota; kingdom Metazoa; phylum Chordata; class Actinopteri; order Salmoniformes; family Salmonidae; genus Brachymystax; species Brachymystax lenok. Next base: position 19,155,173 of record CM059797.1, on the reverse strand, counting down.
ACACAACCCTGTTGAGGTTAAGGGCTGCACATGTAGTAATCTTTCAACTTCAGTAGAAAAGCTGTATCCTTATGGTGTGACAAGATATGACAAAAAAATGCTGGTGTGAAGTCGATGTTCTCAGTGTTATTAGCATTTAAATTGAAAAATAGGTTATTGCAGTAGACAGCATCTCACCTTGATCATGGAACAACCTTTCTCCTATACTGCTTACAGGAAAGACTAGAATAGGGCCTAGAGTGAGTTTTTTAAGGATTTAAATTGTTTCATTGGTAAGTAGTTATAGTCCACCTGCAGGACAGACAATAACTTTAGCTGAAAATACTTTTCAAATGAAACACACATACAGTATTCTACACAGAACCAAGTGACTGAGTTAGAGAGTGAGTTAGAGAGTGAGTGATTGAGTGGGTGAGTTAGAGAGTGAGTTAGAGAGTGAATGAGTTAGAGAGTGTGTGAGTTTGAGGGGGAGTGAGTGAGTTAGAGAGTGAGTGAGTTAGTTAGAGAGTGAGTGAGTTAGAGAGTGAGTGAGTGCATTAGAAAGTGAGTGAAAGAGTGAGTTAGATAATGAGTGTGTGAAGTAGAGAGTGAGTGAGTGAGTTAGAGAGTGGGGGGATTAGAGAGTGAGTGATTTAAATAGTTAGTACGTTAAAGAATAAATAAGTGAGTTAGAGAGTGAGTGAGTGCTGTAAAGAGAGTGAATGAGTGAGTTAGAGAGTGAGGGAGTGAGCTAGAGAGTGAGTGAGTGAATTAGAGAGTGAGTGATTTAGAGAGTGAGTGAGTTAGATAGTGAGTGAGTGATATAGAGAGTGAGTTAGAGAGTGAGTTAGAGAGTGAGTTAGAGAGTGAGTTAGAGAGTGAGTTAGAGAGTGAGTGAGTTAGAGAGTGAGTGAATTAGAGAGTGAGTTAGTGAGTGAGTGATTTAGAGAGTGAGTGAGTGAGTTAGAGAGTGAGTGAGTGAGTTAGAGAGTGTGTGAGTTAGAGGGGGAGTGAGGGAGTTAGAGAGTGAGTGAGTGAGTTGAGTTAGAGAGTGAGATGAGTTACAGAGTGAGTGAGTTGGAGTGAGTTAGTTAGTTAGTTAGAGAGGGAGTGAGTTAGAGAGTGAGTTAGAGAGTGCATTAGAAAGTGAGTGAAAGAGTGAGTTAGATAATGAGTGGGCGAAGTAGAGAGTGGGTGAGTGAGTTAGAGAGTGAGTGAGTTAGAGAGTGAGTTAGAGAGTGAGTGAGTGAGTTAGAGAGTGTGTGAGTTTGAGTGGGAGTGAGTGAGTTAGAGAGTGAGTGAGTAAGTTAGAATGAGTGAGTTAGTTAGTTAGAGAGTGAGTGAGTGAGTGGGTGCATTAGAAAGTGAGTGAAAGAGTGAGTTAGATAATGAGTGTGTGAAGTAGAGAGTGAGTGAGTGAGTGAGTTAGAGAGTGAGTGAATTAGAGAGTGAGTGAGTGATTTAGATAGGGAATAAGTTAAATAATAAATAAGTGAGTTAGTTAGAGAGTGAGTGAGTGAGTGCTGTATAGAGAGTGAATGAGTGAGTTAGAGAGTGAGGGAGTGAGCTAGAGAGTGGGTGAGTGAATTAGAGAGTGAGTGATTTAGAGAGTGAGTGAGTTAGATAGCGAGTTGAAGAATGAATGAGTGAGTTAGTTAGAGAGTGAGTGATATAGAGAGTGAGTTAGAGAGTGAGTTATAGAGTGAGTTAGAGAGTGAGTGAGTTAGAGAGTGAGTGAGTGAATTAGAGAGTGAGTTAGAGAGTGAGTGAGTGAGTGAGTGAGTGAGGTGAGCTAGAGAGTGTGTGAATTAGAGGGGGAGTGAGTGAGTAAGAGAGTGAGTGAGTTAGGGAGTGAGTTAGTGAGTTAGAGAGTGAGTGAGATGAGTTACAGAGTGAGTGAGTGAGTTCAAGTGAGTTAGTTAGTTAGAGAGTGAGTGAGTTAGAGAGTGAGTGAGTGCATTAGAAAGTGAGTTAAAGAGTGAGTTAGATAATGTGTGAGTGAAATAGAGAGTGAATGAGTGAGTTAGAGAGTGAGTGAGTGAGATAGATAGATAGATAGAGAGTGAGGGAGTGAGTTACAGAGTGAGTGAGTAAATTAGAGAGTGAGGGAATGAAAGAGTGAGTGAGTGAGTTAGTTAGAGAGTGAGTGAGTGCTGTAGAGAGAGTGAGTGAGTTAGAGAGTGAGTTAGAGAGTGAGTGAGTGAGTAAGAGAGTGAGTGAGTTAAAGAGTGAGTGAATGAGTTAGAGACTGAGTGAGTGAGATAGAGAGTTAGAGAGTTAGAGAGTTAGTGAGTTAGCGAGTTAGCGAGCTAGCAAGCAAGCCAGCAAGCGAGTGAATGGCTAAGCGAGGGAGTGAGTGTGGTCTGGCAGCAGTGATGAACAAGGCGACTGGCCATGTGATGGCCCCCTTTAGCAACAAACCACAACCCTCTGCAGCTCTCACCACATAACCATGACTTTTTGGACAACTGCCCCCTCAGCTTGAACAGTGCCAAAAATCTAATTTCAAAGATTATATGGATTGCTAATGTTTTCTGAATGCTCTTAATAGCATGTTCCTCACAAGAACACTAATGTTACAGGACCACCTATCCCCATACCTGTGGTTGGAGTGATTGAGCCACAGTTTCCCCTGTTGTTTTTGGCAGCATGTTGAGCTTTTCACGAAGCACACCTCCCAGACTAACTGCAACCCCTCATGTTTCCTTACTGCCAGTCTCTCAGAGGAGCCACAACCCACTGTGGCCAGAATCTGAGGCCATTTTAAGGAAATGGCTTTGATTTCCTTCCACCTTTCACACATCAAATGCTCTCTATCCAAGCTGCACAAATAAACCGGTATCCCAGTGAGACCACTGGACCACTGCCCATGATGGATGTGTGTGAGTGTGTGTGCATACGCGTACGTGCGTGCTTGTGTGCATGGAGGAAAAGGTGAGTTCATTTTTCCCCACGACCGCCCTACATCAATGCTGAAATATGTCTAAGGTAAATAGTCTGTAATTAAACAAAATCACAACTCTACAGTGCTATGGTGGAGAATATCTCAGTGTCCACTTACTCAATGTTGCTCAATAAACCTATTTTCATGGGGGCAGGACCTCAAATTCTGTGGTCCTTCTTGGCTGCTAAAGTCAAGTCAAGGGGCAGAACTTTGTAAAAATATTCCATCTTCAAAACTTTGAGTGGTGATTTCATTCTGCGGAAAAGGAAATAAGCACAATTCGAAGGTGGGTCATTCATGATTCATGTACAGTATGTGTCATGCATTGATGCAATTTAAAGGGACGTTTCAGGGAAGTAACAGCAAGTAGGGACTGTGCTTTGTGCTGGCTGTTAGTACCTTACGGTACAGTCAAAAACTCCACTATTATGTCACTACTGCATTGTTATTGGAAGGACGGCACCGTTGGGAGTGCCTATTTTCAACAACTGAATTGAAATAAGAGTAAATCCTCATACATTGATATCTTATTGTGATATCACCAGCCGTTTTTTATTTGCTAACAGCCTAACGAAGAAAACCACCAATCAAGATGTTACATTGGACAATACAGTTTTATTGTATTGTATCGTATTGCTACACTACACATTGTGGTGCCCATGTCTATCAGACAGACAAATAATGTACAAAGGCACTGAAAGGTATGGGTACATTTAAAAACAGATTGGCAGCTATCTCTCAATGCTGCCTGCCCCACCACTTTGCCAATGCCACGCTGTCTCACTGCCAGCTATTGTGGTTATTGTGAGGAAACCACTGCATCTCCCCCAGAGGAATGCTGGGCTATTCTTTACACCAAGCTCTCTATTCAATGAGGACAGAAATTATTAGTGTTGTCATATGACCCTGTATGATTGCATGCCATTACAAAAAGATAAACATCAGTATTATTGAATATTAGAAACTCTGCATGCCCAGTCCACCTCACCCCTCTGCTGTCCCCTTTCCCCACCTCTCCCTGGGAGTGGGTGTCTGTCATCACTGGGGCTGACAGGCCCATGGAGCAGGTGGCTGTGGCGGTCAGGTCAGAGAGATCACTGAGACCGTGCAGGTACTCTGTCGGGTATAGTGCATGTTAACTCCTTACCACCAGCTGCTTAAATGTTAGATGAGGCTTTACTGGAGTCTTTTCCCTCAACGTTGTCCTCAACACAATCACATACTGCTGTATATCCCTACCTGTATGATGTCTTTCTTCTACCCTCTGTATTTTACCAGTTATCTGTTTACTTCATTTGAATTATGAAATAATAACTTTGAAGTTCAGTGTCGTCTTTTACTTACGTAATCATCTCTTGAGCAAAAGGACGTCAGTGGCCCCTCTCCCCAAGTGGTCTATTGTGCTGTAGGCTTGGCATTGATACTTCCTGAGGATATTGTGGGAAGGCAGCAGGCTCCTACTGGGTAAGAGAGCACCAGTTCCTCTATGTGTTCATCTACTTCCTGCCTTGCTACTGGGCAGTGGGGTTATGACCTCAGTCTCCATGACACTCACATCCTACAAGGGCACTAACTAGGGTTGGGAACTGCCAGGGACCTCACAATATGATATTATCACAATACTTAGGTGCCAATATGATATATATTGAGATTCTCAAGATTCTATATGTCTTGCAATTCGATACTGTGATTTCTTTTGCGTTTCGATGTTCCAAACATATTGCTCACCATATGTCTGTTGCACAGGGACAAGAGAGAGCCATGAGAAACGTAGTTTTGATCAGTAATATAAATACGTGCTGAAAACAAATTGGCTCCCTATTTAAAAAGAATATGGAGTTTTGATCAGTAATATAAATAAATTAACAAATTGGCTTCCTATTTAAAAACAATATGGAGTTTTGGGTGCAGGTACAGCCAACAAGAGCAAAAATAATATTGCAATATTGTCAAAACGATACGATATATCATAAAAAAGAATATCCTGATGTGTAACTTTATCTATTTTTTCCTCAATCCCTAGGCACTACCAGAAGGTTGTTGTGCCAGAGGTCAGAGATGACACCAGTCTACATCATAACCTCTACTGGGATGGAAAGTTCTTAGTTCAAGAATACTGCATCCCAATGCTTTATTGTAAATACCACATGACAGGGATTAATGACAGACATGACAAGGAAAGACACAGAAAAGGAATAAAAAATAATTTTGAGAGAATAGAAAAGCAACTTCTAATTGTTCATCGAAGAACATTAGAAACAAAATAAAACATTTAATAGCTGTGAGCCACAAATTGGTGGACAAGTTTCATGATTAAACAAGCATAATTAGGCTGTTTGAAAGGAGAATGAACAATGAGCTCAGTGTTTGATACTTGAAGCATTCCTATTTTGTCTGCATGAGAAGAGAAAGCTTTGAATTCACAGAACACATTCATGAAGTTTCTTACAGCATAATATCTACATTTCAAAGACTATGACAGGAGTCAATGAAATATGTTCAAACTAACGTATTCACAAGTTTACAATGCTCTCAACGCAAACCTCTCCTGCATACTGTACTGTCATGGTAGTAATGGAATGGGTCGACTGTTTTGCTGAATATGTCTTCATATCCAGTCTTGCCACTATGAGTTGGGCTTGTAAGGGTTGCCAGAAGTGAAGGGTTATCTAGAAGGGTCCATGGGAACCAAGCCTGAGAGGATCTCACTGGCTGTCCTATCAGCTATTGCAGCAGCAGCAGAGACAGAGCACTCCCTTCCTCTCATTGATGAGGTGAAACCCCCAACGAGTGAGCAGAGAGTAGACATGGGAGACATTAGACACCACTGCTGTGTAGGCTGTTATCCCACACCAGAATAAAACAACAACTGACATTATTCACACTGTAAATGAGGTGTGCTGTGCTGATACTTTGGCTGCTCTGTCTGCTGGCTTTGGATGCTGGTTGGAGAATGCATTAGACCTATGAGAGGAATGTATTAACAGTCCCTTATCTGATTCATATACTACAACACTGGTGGGGGAGTATCCCTGATGTTCACAACCTCATTAAACACATTGCAATGGGGATTTGTATGGGTAATGTGTGAGGAACATACAGTACAGGTGCCTGTGTTTTACCATAACGATTTTGTGGAAAGGGTGTGTGTTTGACAGTCATTCATGACAGTGGCACACTCCTCATCACGTCATTCCGTAGTAAAGGAAACTTGCTCCCATGTAGTTGCTCTTTCCTTTTCCTGCTGAAGCTGGCCTGTTTCCCCTGTGCCAGCTCACAGGAAGCCAGGCAAAGCCCAGGGCGTGCTCTCCAAATGTCACTCTATGACATAACTCTCACATGCACACCACCCAAAAGTCATGGAAACTCACTCTAATATCTTTTACAGGAAAGACCAGCAGTCATGATTTCGCATTGTGAAACCACCTGCTTCCTTCCAACCAACTGGAGCCAGCACTGAATCATACTGTTTCTGCAGAGTCATGATGTATGACGAAGGTGTTTAAGAGGAAGATTGACAAAAGCTGTTAGAAAATGGGCTGTCAGAACAAGCGTTTGCGTACTTCAGCTGTTCTCAAGATAAATGTGTCCACTGTCCAGCACCTTCTAGAAGAAAAATAAACGCACACCTATATAGGCGAGGTGCTGGCTAGCGGAGTGGAAAACTTGAAAATAAAGAAGAGCCGCACACTCTAGGAGCTCAGATGCAAAAAAGATTTTATGTCCAACCTTTCGACAGGCAAGCTGTCTTCATCAGGGTATCACACTGTCCAGCACCTACTAGTGCAAATTACCCACAGAGGCAGTGAAATGAGTAGCTTGTCAACTCTGAAAACATCCCTCAGAACACCTCCACAGCACTTGTTTGCTTGGTGAATCAGTTCTTTGGTGTTGGGAGGGGAGGAAGAAGACTGAGTGGTGAAAGGTGCTTCAGGATAATTACCCCTCAGTGCCAGAGGCTAGTTGGATAGACAACATACATAGCTACACACACACACACACACACACACACACACACACACACACACACACACACACACACACACACACACACACACACACACACACACACACACACACACACACACACACACACACACACACACACACACACACACACACACACACACACACACACACACACACACACACACCTGCATGATAGTTCTCTAGGTGACAGACAGCTAGACACTTTGTTTAGGTGTGTTTAGGAAGGGGAGAAGCCTTTGATGCTATTAGAGGCACTTGTCTTGTCTGCCATAGAGCTGGAGGGGCTGAGGGACCTGCATGTCTGGGCTCCTCTGCTCCTCTGTGTAGACTATTATGCAAACCCTATGCTGAATGATTTATGTGCCTTAAACTCTAATTCTAGTGAAATCAAGACCATGTTTGACGCAATAAATTATTCTCATACCTACAGAACACTGTGCCGAATAGACATGATGTGGCGATAGGAGAACAGAGCTGACCAGACCACACTGCCACCCCTCTCCATGCCACTAGAACCCGGCCCTGCATTTCCTGTTGGGTGGAAACAAACAGACAAATCCCCAGCAGAGCATGTTCTTTGGATGAGACTCTTCTCAGTAAATCACAGGTGTGGCACACCTCTTAACTGTTGATCAGTCTACCAAACAGGTTGAGAGGTCATCCTGTGATCTTGTGTCGATGACATAACTGATTAAGGATTGTTTGGAACCCTGGTGCCTCTAAACCCCACAGGTGGAAAACACATCCAGCTCAAATGTCATCCCAGACAGGCAGAGATCCCAGGAGTCGGCCCAGCACAGCTCACCCAGTAGAGGTGTTAAACCACAGGTTCTACCCAGCCCAGCTCACCCAGTAGAGGTGTTAAACCACAGGTTCTACCCAGCCCAGCTCGCCCAGTAGAGGTCTTAAACCACAGGTTCTACCCAGCCCAGCTCACCCAGTAGAGGTGGTTAAACCACAGGTTCTACCCAACCCAGCTCACCCAGTAGAGGTGTTAAACCACAGGTTCTACCCAGCCCAGCTCACCCAGCAGAGGTGTTAAACCACAGGTTCTACCCAGCCCAGCTCACCCAGTAGAGGTGTTAAACCACAGGTTCTACCCAGCCCAGCTCACCCAGTAGAGGTGTTAAACCACAGGTTCTCTCTGGAGCTCCAGGGCTCTAGACTCCAGGTGACAAACTCATTAGGTCTCATGTAAGCCTAATGACTAGGAGTGCTGAGTGCCACCCTTTAAACTCAGACGATTTATGACCTGTTTAAGTATATATGTTTGCCAACTAGACCCTGTACAATTCCACTGAGACTGTCGCTAAAGTCCAATGATATGTTTGAACTGAGTATCAATTCAGCTACCATCAAGCTATTAAAACATAGATTAGCTCCAGCTGGATTTATGGCCTACCCTGAACCCCCATGTTTTCTCCCATACGCCCTATTGCAGGGGTACTCAAGTAATATTTTAAAAGGTCTGGTCACACTAATTTCCTAGATGGCTAAGGTCCAGGTGGATATTGTCATTCAACGGAGTAACAAACCCCCACCTTGCAATCCATGCAACACAAAACTGATCACACCCCTTTTCTTGTCGGACATTTTTTCTGTTTTAATGCTAATTTCCCGCAAATCTACACGTTTTGCATGGGGGGAGATACTTATGTTTGCTGTTTTAAAGCGCATTTCCTTTTATTTCATCTGTTTGTTTATATGATACTTCATCTGTTCGTTTATATACCAGGGGTCGAAGCCCGACCGAGACCCCCCCCAAAACGACAAACAATATATATATATATATATATATATATATATATATATATATACCTATTATTCTACAATGTAAAACATAGTAAAAATAAAGAAAAACCCTGGAATGAGTAGGTGTGCCCAAACGTTTGACTTAAAAAAAAGGGGGTACCTAGTCAGTTGTACAAATGAATGGCTTCAACTGAAATATGTCTTCCAAACGTTTGACGTTTGGACACACCTACTCATTCCAGGGTTTTTCTTAATTTTTTAATTTTTTTACATTGTAGAATAATAGTGAAGACTTCAAAACTATGAAATAACACATAAGGGAAAGGGGATACCTAGTCAGTTGTACAACTGAATGCCTTCAACTGAAATATGTCTTTCGCATTTAACCCAACCCCTCTGACTGCGGGGTGCGGGGGGCTGCCTTAATCAGCGTCCACGTCTTCAGCGCCCGGGGAACAGTGGGTTGACTGTCGTGTTCAGGAGCAGAACGACAGATTTTTACCTTGTCAGCTCAGGGATTCAACCTTGCAACCTTCCGGTTACAAGTCCAATGCTCTAGTAACCAAATTCTTCAAATAGCCACCCTTGATGACAGCTATGCACACTTTTGGCATTCTCTCAACCAGCTTCACCTGGAATGCTTTTCCAACATTCTTGAAGGAGTTCCCACGTATGATCATTATGGGGTATTGTATGTAGATTGACAACGATTTTTATTTATTTAATCCATTCTAGAATAATGCTGTAATGTAACAAAATGTGGAAAAAGTCAAGCGGTCTGAATACTTTCAGAACGTACTGTATATTTCACATTTTGTTAAATCATGCAAGCTAACAGGCGGGACACAAAAAGACAAATAACGGCGCAGTACAACAGTGGTGTGCAGAACTTGACACCATGTTTTTTTTGTATTAACCCCATTCTGGGTCTGGATTCAGACCGTGGTCCGCAAGTTGAGTACGGGGCTCCCATTGTAATGGCATTGTCATTACAAAGGGCTTTACAAGGCAGTTCTGCCCTCAGCATAAAACACGCCTAATGCACCAGAATTACTACATATTTGGACAAATTAACATGAATCATTCTCCACTTACAAAGACCGTGTTCAACCACAATTATAAAATTGTTTCCTTTCAACATCAAAGTGCACTCTTTCTGTTTTGAATGAGGAAAACATATTATTATGGTAGTGTGAAGGAGTTCTGAGGACACTGAACAAAATTATCAACGCAACATGCAACAATTTCAAAGATTTCACTGAGTTACAGTTCATATAAGGAAATCAGTCAATTGAAATACATTTCAAATAATATTTTTGCAGGAATCTCCTTGTGAATGATTTTGCTGATGATTGTATCTCTGCAGGGTAGCCTAGTGGTTAGAGTGTTGGACTAATAACCGAAAGGTTGCAAGTTCAAATCCCAGAGTTGACAAGGAACAAATCTGTCATAACCTGTTAACCCACTGTTCATACACTGTCATTGAAAATAAGAATTTCCCTAGTAAAATAAATAAAAATACCTTAAAAAATAGTAGGGGCATGGATCAGAAAACCAGTCAATATCTAGTGTGACCACACTTTGCCTTTCAGTTGAGGTTGTTGATTGTGGAATGTTGTCCTTCAATGGCTGTGTGAAGTTGCTGGATATTGGTGGGAACTGTTGTGACCAACAGCTTAATTGGTGATGCAGACTATGGAAGAACTGGGACATTAAATTCTCTGGCAACAGCTCTGGTGGACATTCCTGCAATCAGCATGCCAACTGCACACTCCCTCAAAACTTGAGGCATTGTGTTGTGTGTCAAAACTGTGGCCTTTTATTTTTCTAGTGGCCTTTTATTGTCACCAGCACAAGGTGCACCTCCTGTGTAATGATTATGCTGTTTAATCAGGTGTCAGATGGATGGATTATCTTAGCAAAGCAGAAATGCTCACTAGCAGGAATGTAAACAAATGCGTGACTCGTTTCAGGAAGCTAGGCGTATGTCATGCTTCACTTCTTCACAAGAGACATTTGAATGAAAACGTTGTTTTTGATCAAAATGCGTATTTTGGAATAAATGCCATCTGGAACATGTGAACTTTCATGTGCCTTAATAACACATGTGTATGCCAACTGTAAATACGAATACAATTGTTAAATTACGAGCCTAGTTGGTTTAGCTATGGAAACATTCCCGCTACCATCAGACTGTTAAACAGCCATCACTAACATTGAGTGGCTGTTGCCAACATACTGACTTAAATCTCTAGCCACTTTAAATAATAGGAATTGGACTTTAAACAATTTTGTATATAATGTTATAATGTTACATGTCCGACAGTACTCATTTCAAATGTATACACTGTACTCTAAACCATCTACTGAATCTTGCCTATGCCATTCGGCCATCAACTCAAATCTCTAGCCACTTTAATAATTATAATTGGATGAAATAAATGTATCACTAGCCACTTTAAACGATGCCATTTATATAATGTTTACATATCCTACATTACTCATCTCATATGTATATACTGTACTCCATACCATCTACTGCATCTTGCAGTAAAAGAGAACACACAGAAGGCTGTTGTATAAAACACCTGTTACATCTTCAAACTAAGGGCAACCATGGCATCCGTGACAGAGAGGGAGAACCGTCCATCCTTGTATACGGGTAAGATAGTCTAGTTAGCTACATTTTCAAATATTATAAGTTTCTAATTTTGTCAGAAAGTCGTTTTCATTTCAAGTTAAAGCGTACTGTTAGCTAGCTAGCTAACGTTAGCTGGCTGGCTAGCTAGCTAACATTACGTGTATGATCTGTGTAGTAATATTATTTGTATCTCAGAGCCATTTGCATTGCTAGTTATAGCCTAATGTTAGCTAGCTAAAATTGAAACTGGTTGGTTAGCCACCTGCAGATTCATGCAGGGTAGTAACGTTAAGAGTTGGGATTATCGTTCATTATTTAGCTAGCTAGCTTTATGTCTAAACAAAAGACTCCACTACGGAAGTAACCATTTCACTACACCTTCTGTATCCTGTGCATATGACAAATAAACTTTTTTTTTTTAAATATATTTTTTTGATTTTCTTTGATATAGTATGTGTTTACCAGAAAGATAATGTTAAGAACATGACCAGCACCAAAGTCAAATTAGGATATAACATTAGGCCAAAATGACAGTGTCCAAGTTTTAAAACTCTCCTGTAGGATGCCCTGCTTTTATTTAATCACACTCACAACCGTAAGCTGTTTTCTGTAATGATCTTGTTGTGAGTTTATTTTCCTGTAATAATGAAGACAAATGAGCTAAAGTGCAGACATTGTCAGCTGTATGATATGGTCATTATTTGAACTGGCTAGCCAGCTAACAAGCTAGAAACGAACCAAAACATTGTTTAGAAAGTAGATTTTAGTTGCCTGGTTTGCTACTGTAGATTGACATATACTAAATAAATATTTAAACGGGTGTGTTTTGGTGTTAAAATACACTAGTTATGCTATTTTGGACCACCAGGCCGCTGATGTCATGCAACCTGTAGTTTTTGTGTTTATCCTTTTTCATAATGACAATGTCAAGTTTGAAGTTGGATGACAATAGAATGTTCATGATGTCACTGCGACAACTGTATAAACCAGCCTTTAGTCTTGAAATCTTTGGTTGTTCAGCACGTGGTCTCATATGTGAATAATTTAAGAGATGGGTGGGGCTAAGGCTTAAGAGGGTGTGAACAATGCTGAATAGTTGTAGACAAAGAAGAGCTCTCCAGTCAGTTACAAAAACATTCAAGGGCCATTTTCTCAAAAGTTTATCAACTTTCAAAGCAGAATTACTTTCCCATTGTTCCCCAACTGTAGTGTATTATATACAATTTTCTGGCTCTGAGTCTTAACTTTTATCCAATGTAAAAAGCACCATTTCAAATGTTGCTACAGAAGACCGAATCAAGCCGGTCGGTTACATTTGTGCACAACATTTTAGAGAAATAAGCTTTTTGTGTTCATGGACATTTTCTGGGATCTTTTATTTCAGCTCATGAAACATGGGCCAACACTTTACATGTTGCATTTATATTTTGTGCAATTGTGCACATGCCAAATCATTAAATAGGCCACAGAATGCACCCATAAACACTACTTGCTCTCACTTCCAAAGGCGGATCCATTTCTATTTGTTCTCCTCAGGCGATATTTCTGGATCGAGAAGCTCTGCATGACAGGAGAAGAAAGCCTTTCATTTTGAAAACCTTGCCTTTGCTCTAGAGAGGGACGTGTCATCATCCCAGGTTTGACTAATTATGTGATTGATGTAGAGTAGGCCTACAGTACACAGTGCTGACCAGAGCCAATGGTTAAGCATTTTGGCCTGGTTTTCAGAAGTAGATGATCAGGTTTGTTTGCATGCTTTGTGCTCCATGGCTGAAGGATTGGTCCTTCCTCCCAGAGCACCTCTCTCAGAACTGGACTCAGGGCCTGTCTATCAGTATCTGACCGCCTGTCTGTATCATTGACGCTCCCTTCGATCAAGCTACTGCAACTGACTGCCTATCACAACTGCCTAGACATCTGAAGCTGTGGAAGACCATCAACCACGAACTGCCAGATCCATACATTTGTTTTTGTTTTCAAAGTGACTTGGAGATTTTTGTTTGTAATGAAAAGCAGTATATAAAATAAATGCATACTTTTGATTTATTATCATCATCCCAGGACTGTGACTCATTGGCCAATCACTGGTCACCCACAGACAGTAGAGGCCTCTGTGTTGGTTTCTGGTTCTAATTCAAATAATCAGGAGCTGATTCTCTCGGTTTAGAGCATCTAACATGTTGTATCTTTGTACAGCTTAGAGGAATCACACACAAGTGTCCAACCAACACAGCCAGGTCATTTGGACGTGATTTATCCTGGGGTTCATATTTGTTTTCTGGCAAATGGCAAGGGCTGGCTATACCTCTGCCAGACAAAGAGCACAGTGTGGCAATAACTAAACTGTGCAGTAATGATACCTTCCTATAATTGACATGAACTTGTTATTTCATCCCCCTGTGATTTATTTAAAATGTTGTAATTGGCAGTGGTGTGTAGGTGTTGCATGTTGCACAGAGACACTTGACTTCACCAGTGAGACTTCAGTATAACAGGGGACTCCACCACTGTAAATGTCCTACAGTAACAGTAGCTGCAGTCACCTGACCTCCCAACTCTCTGAGAACCCACCAGAGTTTATTGGTTGGCTCGTAAAGGTGCAGCAATAGGAAAGACCTCAACACAGGTATGTGGGGTATGTTAACGCCTGCGGTGCACAGACTGTTTCCTTTCCAATAAGAAAAGATGAAAGGGCCCTTTGTCATCATTATTGAAGGGGGAAACATAGGTAACAATTCTGATTCACTAGCTACTATTTATTACTGCTCAATTAGTAATAGGTCCTTCCACTGAACTGTCCTCCATAAAAACAAAGCACCTGGAGGGACAAGTACAATATCGAGGTCTTAGTATTGACTCACTGGACCTAAATGACCTTCAATGGCCTGGGAATTGCGTAGCCACGCAGGGGGTGTTTACAAAGCATGTGACAAATATAATGTGATTTGAATTTGATTAGATTTTTTGAATTGGAGGGACATCTCAATTAGGAGGAGGTGAGAAAGAGTGATTTTAGGCGAGAGAGGGGAAAGAGGGAAGGAGGGAGGCAACTGATCGACACCACCTGCAGCTGCCTGTTGCCCCACTCTCCTGTAGACAGAATATTGGAGTTATATCCCCCTATCCAACACAGCAACCATACAGCCCAGAGCCCAGTACTCAGGCATTAGAAGATGGAGGTCTGGACAGTGACAATGAGCCCACTCAGAGCAGATAAGTGAGCCGGAGATAACACAGAGAGACACGATAATGTCTCATAACAAAAGGCTGAGAGAGAGACACGGCCTTAGTTTGACACGTTAAGCACGCCTTTGAGATGCTGTGAGAGGGAGAGGCATGGTGGCTGAATTATTTGTTATTTAGTAGACCTCACCTTCTCCCCAAGTAGGCTGGTGTGTCACCCCCCCACCCCCACACACACACACACTCTAGTATGGCATCATCTTTGCCTGCTTCTTGGTATGATACTAGATTTTTTTTTACATCTTTTTTTTATTTAACCTTTATTTAACTAGGCAATTCAGTTAAGAACAAATTCTTATTTACAATGACGGCCTATCTGATACTGCTTACAGTTATGTGCAGTGAAGCAGGATAAGCAATATCAATTAATGTTCCTTCCATAAAGTGATATAAAAAGCATATATTTTGATACAATGCATTGCTACCAAACCCTATCGTGTAGAACGTCCATGTACAATTACCTCAGTAACCACTACTACAGGCCCTCTGCATACCAAACTGGCAGTACATTTAAAATGTCACTCATTGTGAGAAGAATTCCTTCAGTTTGCAGAAGCTGACCCATTAGTCAGTGTACAACATCACCACAACAACAGTCATTCTCAAACAGTGCCAGAGATTAGAGTGGACATTTCTCCAAAAAGTACGATCTTTGTCCCCATGTGCAGTTGCAAACCGTAGTCTGGCTTTTTTATGGCAGTTTTGTAGCGGTGGCTTCTTCCTTGCTGAGCGGCCTTTCAGGTTTTGTCGATATAGGACTCGTTTTACTGTGGATATAGATACTTTTGTACCTGTTTCCTCTAGCATCTTCACAAGGTCCTTTGCTGTTGTTCTGGGATTGATTTGCACTTTTCGCACCAAAGTACGTTCATCTCTAGGAGACAGAACGCATCTCCTTCCTGAGCAGTATGATGGCTGCATGGTCCCATGGTGTTTATACTTGCGTACTATTGTTTGTACAGATGAACATGGTACCTTCAGGCGTTTGGAAATTGCTCCCAAGGATGAACCAGACTTGTGGAGGTCTACAATTTGTTTCTGAGGTCTTGGTTGATTTCTTTTGATTTTCCCATGATGTCAAGCAAAGAGGCACGCAGTTTGAAGGTAGGCCTTGAAATACATCCACAGATACACCTCCAATTGTATCAAATGATGTCAATTAGCCTATCAGAAGCTTCTAAAGCCATGACATCATTTTCGGGAATTTTCCAAGCTATTTAAAGTCACAGTCAACTTAGTGTATGTAAACTTCTGACCCACTGGAAGTGTGATGCAGTGAATTATAAGTGAAATAATCTTTCTGTAAAGAATTGTTGGTAAAATTACTTGTGTCATGCACAAAGTAGATGTCCTATCCGACTTGCCAAAACTATAGTTTGTTAACAAGAAATTTGTGGAGTGGTTGAAAACTAGTTTTAATGACTCCAACCTGAGTGTATGTAAACTTCCGACTTCAACTGTATATAAACACTATATTTGGGAACAGTATAACGGAATGGACATTCTCCCTTTCTCTTTCTATTGGATCTTTGTCCAGCTAGAGTGAAAAGTTTGGATGTATGTAAAAACCCTCCATAGTCTATTTTGTTTTAATATTATATACCCAGGGGGAGCAATTATGGTGCTTGTAAGTGTATTTAGAGATAGCCTATTTAAAACAAGTTTTGTTTACAATTTGATTAGAATTATTTGCTCTATTTTTAGGCCTTAGCAATAATGAATTTTATCTTGACAATGTTTGGCATGTCCATGCTCAACCATAATGCAATTTACAGTAGGCCTATATCAGTGTGAATGCTATGTAAATATTTCCACATTGAAGCCATGCATTTACTTTGAACAATGTTGACTGCAAACAGGTTCAAGCTAACATATTTAGCAAATATGGATTAGGTCTATATTTTGTTATTCTGTTTCTGTAAACTGTTTATTAACAAACTATAACGGACTAACATTGGAATCTGACTAACATTGGAATTGGAGTTGATTCCAAGGAAATACATAAAAGACCGTAAATACACAATTTGAAGCAACCACATATTTAGCCATGGTGCACGTTCTGATTGGCCAGTGAGGGGCCAAGTCTCAACACACCCACAACTGGTTTATTCATCAAAACTCAGCCCTTTCGTGCCACTGTCAGCACTGCACCAAAAACATGTTGGTTGTGAAAATAGCAAAAATATTTCTGACTCACCCCCGTACCTATAGCGCTACGTTAGGTTGATTAAAATAGAGCCCAAACACACACACAACAGAGAGTCATATTCTTAGCATAAAAGAACAGACTTCTATAGGCCCATCAAAAACTGAAGGTATCATATCCCAGTCCTGTTGGTATTTGCATCACAAGTATCTTGAGAACACAGGTGGTCTATTGATGGGTAAATGTAGGCAACACAAGTCACCAGGAGATGGTGTATCATTGACACCTTCACACAGAGATCTTTTAAAGATTGCCTTTATGAGGAGTGTAGCATTATATAGTCAGCCAGCCTTGAGGGCATGTCATCCAGCAGAGCCCTGGGGTTCTGACAGCTTAGACTGAGAATGGAATGTAGTGGTTGTCCACATCAAATCTATTGTGTTGTCTACAATGACCCTGTGACCTGCTGACATACAGACTGCCCCTCTGTGCTACTATTACAGTGGGCCTACTACTCCACTCACCTTTATGGAACATCATAAAGAGTCTTCTCCTCCTTTTCCCTAGTGACATACAAAGCCATCTACATTATGACCAAGGTATGTAATCTCCAGCACTCTGAGTAATAATGGATTGACACTAATAAAACATGCAGGCCTCTTTCTTGGAAAGAAATTAGTAGGGGAATGGAAATAATGTTGGTAGTTTTGCACAGAGGAGCCATTGTTTGGATAAGCTCAATTGGCATGTATTATTTGCATACATACTGTACATCTGATTTAATTGCCAACAAATACCTGACATATGTTCAAAGTCCAAGATAGAATCTTACTTCCCATTCATTCCAAAATGAACTAAAAACTCCTTGAATTACTTGAACTTTGGACATGTCATGCTTTGAGAGTGTGAGCTGAGGAGAAGCCATCATTTGATCTGACTGACAAGGAGCTTGAGGAAAAAATGAATAAAACACATAAAGTTCTTAAGTCTTTCTCTGTCTGGTGTATGCCTGTGTGTGCATGCATGTGTGTATGGTGTATGTATGTATGTACTGTATGTCTGTGCGTTTGCATGTGTGCCAACCTTGAATGCTCCTTCTCTCCAGAATGCTAGTACACATGAAAGAGGTCCTAGAATATTGAGAAGATGCACACACCACTGATGACCCCTTCAACTCCCTTATGCCGCCAGTCAAAACTTCCCTCCTGCTAACAACACACAGTAAGAAGAAACAAAATACATTGGAATATCAAACCAGTAAAAGATCCCAACCTCATCCTGGTTGAACTACTGAGTGCCCATCAGGGGACTGGCTGATCTTAATTTGAGCCAGTTTGCTACAGCAGGAAAATCCTGCAGCAACAGGAAATTTGAATTATTATGTCAATTATAATTAATGGAAATTATTGTAGGGGTTGATACATTTTTTCATAAGGGAAAATCAAGTCAGATATTTCCAAGTGGAAATTACAAACTTACAAAGCCTGCATCAGGGTGATGAAAATAAGATTCTACATCTGTAAGGCATGACACACAAAGTTATGGGAGTAAGAGGAAGGCAGGGCATATGGGTCTATCTCCATGGAGACCATACCATGTGGGAGAGAGGGAACCTCAGTGAGAGTTGTTTGTCTAGACTAAGTAAGCATCTAGTTCTGGGTGAAAACCAAGGCAAGGCTTTGGGGTTGTCCCCTTCATATGCTGGATTAGGAGGATGCTAACATTTCTGACACCAGTATTAGCACTGCCCAGCTTAGCCCAGCTCTAACAGACGTATCCCATAGCAACCTGGTGATACTGTAAAACACTGTTGGCTATCTACAGTGAGGGAAAAAAGTATATGATCCCCTGCTGATTTTGTATGTTTGCCCACTGACAAAGAAATGATCAGTCTATAATTTTAATGGTAGGTTTATTTGAACAGTGAGAGACAGAATAACAACAAAAAAAAACAGAAAAACGCATGTGAAAAATGTTATAAATTGATTTGCATTTTAATGAGGGAAATAAGTATTTGACCCCTCTGCAAAACATGACTTAGTACTTGGTTGCAAAACCGTTGTTGGCAATCACAGAGGTCAGACATTTCTTGTAGTTGGCCACCAGGTTTGCACACATCTCAGGAGGGATTTTGTCCCACTCCTCTTTGCAGATCTTCTCCAAGTCATTAAGGTTTTGAGGCTGACGTTTGGCAACTCAAACCTTCAGCTCCCTCCACAGATTTTCTATGGGATTAAGGTCTGGAGACTGGCTAGGCCACTCCAGGACCTTAATGTGCTTCTTCTTGAGCCACTCCTTTGTTGCCTTGGCCGCGTGTTTTGGGTCATTGACATGCTGGAATACCCATCCACAACCCATTTTCAATGCCCTGGCTGAGGGAAGGAGGTTCTCACCCAAGATTTGACGGTACATGGCCCCGTCCATCGTCCCTTTGATGCGGTGAAGTTGTCCTGTCCCCTTAGCAGAAAAACACCCCCAAAGCATAATGTTTCCACCTCCATGTTTGACGGTGGGGATGGTGTTCTTGGGGTCATAGGCAGCATTCCTCCTCCTCCAAACACGGCGAGTTGAGTTGATGCCAAAGAGCTCCATTTTGGTCTCATCTGACCACAACACTTTCACACAGTTGTCCTCTGAATCATTCAGATGTTCATTGGCAAACTTCAGACGGGCATGTATATGTGCTTTCTTGAGCAGGGGGACCTTGCGGGTGCTGCAGGATTTCAGTCCTTCACGGCGTAATGTGTTACCAATTGTTTTCTTGGTGACTATGGTCCCTGCTGCCTTGAGATCATTGACAAGATCCTCCCGTTTAGTTCTGGGCTGATTCCTCACAGTTCTCATGATCATTGCAACTCCACGAGGTGAGATCTTGCATGGAGCCCCAGGCCGAGGGAGATTGACAGTTATTTTGTGTTTCTTCCATTTGCGAATAATCGCACCAACTGTTGTCACCTTCTCACCAAGCTGCTTGGCGATGGTCTTGGAGCCCATTCCAGCCTTGTGTAGGTCTACAATCTTGTCCCTGACATCCTTGGTGAGCTCTTTGGTCTTGGCCATGTTGGAGAGTTTGGAATCTGATTGATTGATTGCTTCTGTGGACAGGTGTCATTTATACAGGTAACAAACTGAGATTAGGAGCACTCCCTTTAAGAGTGTGCTCCTAATCTCAGCTCCTTACTTGTATTAAAGACACCTGGGAGCCAGAAATCTTTCTGATTGAGAGGGGGTCAAATACTTATTTCCCTCATTAAAATGCAAATCATTATATAACATTTTTCACATGTGTTTTTCTGGATTTTTGTGTTGTTATTCTGTCTCTCACTGTTCAAATAAACCTACCATTAAAATTATAGACTGATCATTTCTTTGTCGGTGGGCAAACATACAAAATCAGCAGGGGATCAAATACTTTTTTCCTTCACTGTACATAAACCGGAGGTTTTTGTTTTTATCTTTAGAAGGAACAAAATTACAGGAGCAAATGAGGGAATGATTGATTTGGAATGCTTGTTCTGCGTGTCCAACCTATTAGACCACTGAGCTCCACTTAGAGAGCAGCTGCTTTGAATTATTACCTGCCACCAAAATGGGAAACGTGTTGTCCCTAAGGACCTTGGGAGCTTGGGATGCCGAGTCAACATTCAGAGTCTCTATCACCTGATGCCAGAAGCCGCAGCAGCAAAATGACTGGAGAGTCAATGCAATGCCTGATGTGAGAATTACATTCCTAACTCTGGACTGACAAGCTACAATGAGCATGTAAGCATAGCTAGCATCTCTCGCTAAAGGTTAATAAATACTGTTAGAGAGAGGATTCATATTGTGTAAATAAACCTGTTCATTGCAGATGTCTGTGATAAAGCATGCCAACAGATGCTATCAAGTAAATCATCTACACGTAATTGAACTTCAATTAAAAGTTAATGGTTCATTATTGATGCGAAATTAGTTTTCACTATACAGAATTATGTTTGACTTGTTTGAAAAGAAATTCACACTTTTAGCACCTCATCACAGCCCAGCAGAGTTCCGCTGTGGCTTTCCTCACTTCAAAGACGGCCTAATGGGAGATAATTTACAGCCTCTTGAGTTAGAGGTGATTTTTTCTGCTGTAAACTGCCATTATTCATGATCCTGTCATCTTAGGAGCTGCCTAACACTCCTCTGACCATGAGCGGACATGTCCAAAAGTGTGTGTGTGTGTTTTAGTCTGTGTGTTTGTTTTAGTGTGTTTGTATTCAGGCACCCTGGTGTATGCTGACGTGGATTCCCATACAGTAGAGGAAACACGTTATCACACTAAGACAAATTCTGGGTATATGTGTAAAT
Source organism: Brachymystax lenok tsinlingensis (assembly GCA_030435695.1). Classification (NCBI taxonomy): domain Eukaryota; kingdom Metazoa; phylum Chordata; class Actinopteri; order Salmoniformes; family Salmonidae; genus Brachymystax; species Brachymystax lenok. Next base: position 19,134,146 of record CM059797.1, on the reverse strand, counting down.
GTAATTGGGCAAATAAAGGTGATTCTGATCTGAATGTACTGTGTATAGTGCTGAATGTACTGCATTTGAAGACAAGGTCCACTGAGTGTATGGAGTAATTTTTTTAAAATGTAACTTTTATTAAACTAGGCAAGCCAGTTTAGAACAAATTACTATTTACAATGACAGCCTACCCCAGCCAAACCCTAACGACTCTGGGCCAATTGTGTGCCGACCTATGGGACTCCCAATCACGGCAAATGTGATACAAGACATTTTAAAATGCTAACAAAGACTTGAATGCATAATGATATATATATTTTTTTTTTAAGCCAAGTGCACGTATAGTTTTAAAGATGAACAATGTTGGTTGCAAGAGAAAGGATACAAAAATAAGAACTAATGTGGAAAGCGAGTATCTACAGATCTACAGTATCTGAGACAAACAACAGTATATAAAGGACTGGGCACTTGGACCTCTGGGCACTCATTAGAAAGGACCACCTGTTCCCCAGAGCAATGGAGCATGAAAGTAGATAGGAGGTCAATCAACAACACAGCGCTGGTATTTGGCAGCATTAGAGGGTGACAGATAAGCCTGTCATTGTCCTGTATCAATGACCTGGCCACTGCTCCACAGCAGAAAATAACAGAACAGAGAGCTAGGGTCTGGTACTGTATATCTGTACCCCTTAGGGGCTCCAAATCTAGCTACTCTTACATGATATCTCATTAGCTATCTGGTTAGAAGGTATTCAGGGCAGCTACAGCTGGGCAGGCTTGTTGGGAAAGCTGAGTGACGTCCCTTTTCATCTGTGAAGGCCGCTCCCTTTCATGTGACCAGGTCACATGTGAAAAGGGGCTCCAAAAAATTTGACATTGATCAGCAAGGCACCAGTGACAACGTATGTCGTCTTTCTGTCCTACCTGCCTCGCCCAGTCTGAGATGACAGATGTTCTTCTACCACAGTGTATCATTGGTGGGGCTATTGGAAAAAATACCTTCTTAGAAAAGACACAATTGGTGTGGATTCCTCATGTGTTTGCAATGCTTTCTTATGTTATGAGGTATCTGAGCTGCATGGCAACCTGGATTAAAAAGTACCAGTCACCTTTTCACTTTTCTCAAGTACATTTTGCGAGGTGCCATGATTTCACCTCCGCTTGTCCCTGGGGATATGTCTGTGTGTGATATCATTGGGAAATGTAATCTGTGTTGATGATCTATTGATCTGATGAATGTTGAGAGAAGAAGACTCCATTAAAGAAGTCCCTGACAGGAATGTGTCTCTATTAATACTAGGGTGTTTTGTTTCCCCGTCTTGATAAAATAAGTCTCCTCACACAAAATATGTCACTCCTCACATTTCTTCTCTTACCTGGCAGAGATACAGTACATCAAACCAGAGACACCAGCTCCAAGATGGCTGAGAAAGGCAAGACAAACACAAGCCTGAGTGGCCTGCCCACAACAGAGGCATGGCCTCCATCTCTATGTTATGCTCTTAGATAAAAGGGTTCCAAAAGGGTTCTTCGGCTATCCTCATAGGATAACCCTTTTTGCTTCCAGGACGAACGCCAGGATGTTCTCCAATCAGGACAGCTGAATAACCCTTTTAGGTTCCAGATAATACCTTTTTTTTCTAAGAGTGTAGGGGTGGGATGCCTTCTTGTGCTTCTCTATGGAAAAGGCTCAATCAAAGGGAGCACACACACAGCCATCATGGCACAGGGGGTTAGCCACTGCTGCAAAGTCTTGTCGCTCTAGGAGCATGCCACACACGCACCCCGTGACATGCTTTCCCACGCCCTGGTTCTACACTGGGCAATCTCATTACAGTGCTTTGGCAGAGTCACTTAAAGCCAATGGACAGCTGTGGACCAGCATCTCAGTCACACTCAGAATGGCCCAGCCCTAACCCAGCTACATGACAAATCACCAGCCCCCACACACCAACGAGGTGACCATAAATAACACCAGGGCCAGTCGGAAATGAACTTACACCTCCACCTCTCAATGAAGCCTGACTGATTTCCATTTCATTTAGGCTACTCAATTGTCAGATTCATTCCTTTTGTGATGAAGTACAGTACTAAGGATTACATTGAAACATACAGGAACATACAAAACATGTATTCCTTCAACGACTGGACGTAATTATTAACAAGTGGACTCTAAACCATCTTGTCTTGAAGATGTGTCTAAAGGTGTGTTTGGATGTGAAGGTATTGATTTATGTAATTGTATTTCTCCCTGTCAGCCACTGGATCCAAGGTCCCTGAGCCCAAACACTCTGGGCAGGCAGGCAGTGAAGTATCAGACTGGCTCTGTCAGTCATTGGCGTCAAACCAAACCACCAGAGAGGATGTGACCTCCCAACCCCTGTTTGTGTGATGAGCGCTTCTCATTGATGAACTGCTCTTAACCATGGCCTTTAGCTGTCCATCGACCTGAGCGCCATATTTCTACCTCTAGAGTGACTCCAGTATTGACAGGCTTACACAATGCGCAGCTAGAGTGACATTGATCAATGCAAATAGGGGTTATTCATTCATACATTCGTCAATTCATTCAAACCACTGTAGGCACATAATCTATAATGAAAGCATAACATGCACTAATAAACAAAATATATTACATAATGTGCCTTTTAGCGAGGTATCCCTCATCATGACCCATTTTCAAGTTGACGTTGACCCAGATTTCTCACATTATGAATGACTGACTCTGACAACTTGATACAAATCGGCACAAAACTTCATGAATCACCCGAGGGGCAGGATGATTTTCAAAACAGCCTAAATGGAAACTCGTTATTTGAATGAATGCATCACTAGCTGGCTCACTGGGGCCTGCATATATCTTAGCCCTTATCTGATTAAAGCATTTTTGATTATTTTGCATACTGAAGGTTTTGTTTTCCTGGAGCTCAGTATCGCTTGGTTGCTTTGGTTATTGTAGAACGTCAAAGCCTTGGAAAGCTTTGTGGAAGACTCTCTTCAACTGTTTAACTCAAAGTGTTTTGCAAGTGTAAACAATCTTTTGGACCATGGTTTGACAATATTTCTCAAAAGTCCAAAGACACACAGCTCGCCCCCACCCAACCCCCCTGGCCTTTCTCACTTGGCCTCTCTGTAATTACTTAGTCCTCCACAGATTGGCTGACAGGCCCTGCCCTTCACACTTCAAAAGAGAGCACCCTTCTCAAGTTTATACAATTTTCCCAACTAGAAAGAGAAGTACAGCTGTTGCAATATCACTTGAACTAAACCCCTCGAACAAGGGTCAAATTCCTGAAGGACCGAGGGTTCATGGGGATGTAACTTGTTTCTCCTGGTTTTTCATTAAATATGCCCAGTTCATTTTCCCATCAGACCTCTTGGAGGTTAAACAGACCTTTTAAGTCAGTCAACTAAATCCAAACAGCCATTAATCATGTTTGAAATGCTAAGGATCATCACGCTACTGTCTCTTTAATCAAAGCAGTAATTATATACCACTAAACTGTGCTTTTCAACTGGCTCTACTGCAGCAGTGGAGCGATTAGCTAAATTCACATTCTAAGTTGTAAGCCATCGGGTGAATGTGCCCTAGTTGGCACCAATGTCCGTTTTCAGGCAGCACTGTGGCCAATGCAGTTTAAAGTATAGAGATGCTGTGATTGGTCATAACATACTTTACTGTTGGAACATAGCAACTGCCAGGTTGGAGAATGGGAGAGGGAAGTTTTGAAATAGTAGAAGGTTGATTAATACAGCGGATGGTGGTATGTGTAGGCCTATTAGTATGGTGGCTATGGTCTTATGCCAAGATTCTTCTGCCCCTGCATGTTTATGTTAGTGGAAGCAAAGTGTGTCAGGCCTCCACTGGAAACTTTGGTCACTACAAGGCCCGATAAATTATCATAAATTTAAGTTGCGTCACGCTAAGTTATACTTCCATCATTACCCTCTCACACACAACTGTAGAAAAATGGTACTACAGCACAATGAATGGGAGGTAGTTAAACATGACTTGCGATATATCTGAGTAGGAAATGTTCCGGGTGCAGGCGGAGTGGAGATCCTGCCGTCTGTGACATCACACCAAAAACTCTCAGCCAGAATTACAATAGGCACTATGAGTCGAAAACCACTTACTACTTCGACCACCCATCTTTCCCCCAAACGTTCAGCCATATTTAGCATTTCATCAGATCCTTGATTCCAAAACAATCCTAAACCTACAGTTCTTTCTCTTATGACAGGCACATTACAGCATGGCTTAGTGAGAAGCTCATTCAAGGAAGAGCGGATTACAGGATAATTAAAATGATCAGGCTGATGTCATCTCAACTCTTTGTGTGGCGGCATGGTGGGTACAGGCTGAATCTAGCTCTTAATCCTGCTTACCCATATTCCTGGCTGCAATTAAACATTGTGCTAGCTCTACCGGAACACAATGCACTCATTTGATTGGTTTGTGCCATTCTGTGCTGCAATACATACCCAATGTCCTCTGGAGACATGAGAATGTGTGAACTCCGCTGTTAGATTTAAAGATTTTTTCGGTTTCACCAACAATTTGGCCCTCTCGGGGTCTCAACCTTTTAAGAAGGCAAGAGAAAGTCAAATCTACATCTATCAAAATCTCTTCCGCACATTGGTGAGTAATGTTATTTTCTGTAGGTCTGCCACTACTGGAAGCATGTTGGTCATAACTATTAAACCATTTTTGCACTCGACAGAGACATTTCAGGTAAAACCCGGAGTTTACTCACACATTTTGCTCAAAGATGGATTGATTTGTGAGTGTTTATTTGGGGGAATGTGTGGTTCTATTCAAATTAACGAAAGGAATTGATGTCACTGATGTGTAGACAAAGATAATTTACACCTTGGAATGTTAATGAGTAGTGGTACGGGGACAGTATGATTTAACAATGAAATCACATTCATCAAGCAAAGAAGAGAGATACTCAAGTATCAACACTACAGTTATTGAGGAGAGGAGGATAACATCAAGCAGTGTTGGGGAAAGGGAGTGTTTCTGCTCTAGCAGTCAGTGCTGTGACAACATTTCAGGATCAGTTTAGATGAGGCACAGCAAGGTCCAGTCTCACTCTCTTCAAAGCCAGTTTCCCTCTCCTTGACTGCTGAGCAACACCCCCAGTACCCCTTGGCCCCACTTCCATCCTTCCCACAGCTCTCTCCAGTCCACACCGGGGAGAAGGGCTAAAGGACATGTTTGTCCATGACTTATTGAGTATTGGAAGTTCTCATTAAAGAGAGGATATAGAGATGCAGCAGTGCTGACACATGACCTTTCCCTGGCATAGGGACAGCAGGGGGCACGATCCAGGAGTCCTCTCTAAGTGTGTATCATTGGCCATTTCATAGCGTGTGAAAGCTGCACATGTGAAGAGGTTGGAGCAGAATGAGAAGCTCTGTCATGTTTATCAGTTCATAACTTTACAAGGCATTTAGTGGAGACAAAGTATATGCTTACAAAATAAATACACTACATGGCCAAATGTATGTGGATGCCTTTCAAAAAATCTAATTCCAAAATCATGGGCATTAATATGGAGTAGGTCCCCTCTTTAATGCTATTACAGCTTACAGCAAATCATTTTTGTATGGACCTCGCTTTGTGCATTGGGGCATTGTCATGTTGAAACAGGAAAGGGCCTTCCCCAAACTGTTGCCACAAAGTTGGAAGCACAGAATTGTCTAGAATGTCATTGTACTGAAAAATAGCCCCAGACCATAATTCCTCCTCCACCAGACTTTACAGTTGGCACTATGCATTTGGGCAGGTAGTGTTCTCCTGGTATCCGACAAACCCATATTACTGCCAGATGGTGAAGCGTGATTCATTGCTCCAATGCTTGGCATTGTGCATGGTGATCTTAGGCTTGTGTGTGAGTGCTCGGCCATGGAAACCAATTTCATGAAGCTCCCGACAAACTGTTCTTGTGCTGATGTTGCTTCCAGACAGTTTGTAACTCTGTAGTGAGTGTTGCAATCAAGGACAGACAATTTTTACAGGCCACGTGCTTCAGCACTCAGCGGTCCCGTTCTGTGAGCTTGTGTGGCTTACCACTTCACGGCTGGGTCGTTGTTGCCCCGTCAATGTTTCCACTTCACAATAACAGCACTTACAGTTGCCCGGGGAACCTCTAGCAGGGCAGAAATTTGACTAACTGACTTGTTGGAAAGGTGGCATCCTATGAAAGTCACTGAGCACTGACAATGTTTGTCTATGGAGATTGCATGGCGGTGTGCTCGATTTTATACACCTGTCAGCAACGAGTGTGGCTGAAATAGCCAAATCCACAAATTTGAAGGGGTGTCCACATACTATATTTTCAGCAGAAGACAATATGCTGTAACGATAAATTAAAGTAACAAACTTGAACCAATAAGTTAAATAAAGCTTACAATGAGGTGGAATGACAGGAGCCATCCACTAAAAGCCCAAGTATCATATGGTTTTGAGGAGTACAGAGCAATGAAGAGTAAGACAAATAGATTACAGACTGAATTACATGAATTACAGGAAAGAGGCCTCTGAATCAAAATTATGAAAAAGGTGAGGACCCTTGATAACCCCTTGTTTCTCCTTTGAGTGCAGAGGAGAGAAGTTGAGTCATTTGGAATAGGGCAGGCTATTAACATAAGGACTAGTACTCCTGTGTCTCCTCTATTCAGTTTCAAGTAGAACACATTGTTTTACAGGAGTAATTCAATACTCGTACTGTAGCAAAACTCGGAATCGCAATTACACTTCCCGTTTATATCCAGTTGATAGGAATGCATTTATATCTCTGCTTCCAGGAAGAATCAGAAACAGATGTATGAAAGTAGTCCTGTGGTAAAACAACACAAGCATGAAGCTGATTAGGAAACGGGGATGAGTAACGACATAATGCCTAAAACCCATAAATGAACACTTTAAATTAAGATTCACTGAGGGGTGAACTGAAGAGGTGCAGTACACTGAACAGGACAGCACACACAACATTGTGTGATCAAGAGCAGAGGCTCAATCCCCCCAAACCAACAGAAACTCAATGGACCTTTAAAAAGTGAGCTCTGAACAACTGCCAGGTCAGGACAAGAGTTCCAAGGGAAAACAAGCCAATGGTAAAGGGGCCTGATCTAGCATTTAGATGAGAATGTTTTCAGCAACCTAGTTTAATTGGGGAATAACCATGAATTCAGCACAGCAGGAGTTGAAAGGCCAGCCATTAACACTAGAGAGCCTCTTTCTGGTTTACATTCACTCAAAACGAGGCTGCATTCTTCTTGATTTAACATATTACTATGTACTGGATATCACCATTTAAACCCTATTGACCTTTGACTCCAGTCCTTAGTGTTAATCCCATAGACGTGTACCAGAACTTGGCTGCTGTTAGTGTAAGCCATGGGAGTCAGAATGCACCATGACAGGCGTTGGTCCCTGTTCCCCTGCCCCTGTAGTCCTACTGCCTGCCTCCACTGGAGAGCTGTCAGGCCCCAGGGTCTGGTTAATGCACACATGCACACAGCCTGGTTTGCAAGCACCACACCACTTCAGTCTAAAGCAGGTCAATCACACACATTCACACACATTCACATTCATTTCCTCAGAATAACATCAGAGAGAGAGAGAGGGAGGAATAGAGAGATGAGAGAAGGAGAAAGAGGGTTGGCAAGAGAACAAGTGATTGCGCAAAAGAAAAAAGACAGATTCCTCATACACAATTCCCTCAGTTTGCCTTCAGAAATTTTACTTAGGCTTGTGTTCAAGACACCACTAAATTATGCTTATTTCAATTATATAGTAATAAATGGATCGCAGTCCTCAAACAAATGATATGTGTGAAAAAGCAAGATGTACTCGTCTTATACATTTGACAGAAGTGAGTGAGAAATTGGCAGATCTCTAGAAGAGACATTGGAGTGGCTGTCTTAACCCAACTCTATCAAATCATAGTGTATTTGTCACGGGCGCCGAATACAACAGGTGTAGACCGTACAGTGAAATGCTTACTTACAGGCCCTAACCAACAGTGCAATTCTAAGTAAAAAATAGGTATTAGGCGAATAATAGATAAGTAAAGAAATAAAAAACAATAGTAAAAAGACTGAAAAATAACAGTAGCGAGGCTATATACAATATTGAGGCTATAACAGTAGCGAGGCTATATACAATATTGAGGCTATAACAGTAGCGAGGCTATATACAGGCACCTTTAAGTTGGGCTAATTGAGGTAGTATGTACATGTAAGTATGGTTAAAGTGACTATGCATATATGATAAACAGAGGGTAGCAGTAGCGTAAAAGAGGGGTTGGGAGGAGGCGGGGGCACACAATGCAAATAGTCCGAGTAGCCATTTGATTACCTGTTCAGGAGTCTTATGGCTTGGGGGTAAAAGCTGTTGAGAAGCCTTTTGGTCCCAGACTTGGTGCTCCGGTACCGCTTGCCATGCGGTAGTAGAGAGAACAGTCTATGACTGGGGTGGCTGGGGTCTTTGACAATTTGTAGAGCCTTGCTCTGCCACCGCCTGGTGTAGAGATCCTGGATGGCAGGCAGCTTAGCCCTAGTGATGTACTGGGCTGTACACACTACCCTCTGTAGTGCCTTGCGGTCGGAGGCCGAGCAATTGCCGTACCAGGCAGTGGTGCAACCAGTCAGGATGCTCCCGATGTTGCAGCTGTAGAACCTTTTGAGGATCTGAGGACCCATGCCAAATCTTTTTAGTTTCCTGAGGGGGAATAGGCTTTGTCGTGCCCTCTTCACGACTGTCTTGGTGTGTTTGGACCATTTTAGTTTGTTGGTGATGTGGACACCAAGGAACTTGAAGCTCTCAACCTGCTCCACTACAGCCCCGTTGATGAGAATGGGGGGCGTGCTCGGTCCTCCTTTTCCTGTAGTCCACAATCATCTCCTTAGTCTTGGTTACCTTGAGAGATAGGTTGTTATTCTGGCACCACCCGGCCAGGTCTCTGACCTTCTCCCTATAGGTTGTCTTGTCGCTGTCGGTGATCAGGTCTACCACTTTTGTGTCATCTCCAAATAATGATGGTGTTGGAGTCGTGCCTGGCCACGCAGTCATGGGTGAACAGGGAGTACAGGAGGGGACTGATGGTGTTGATGTAAGCCATTACCAGCCTTTCAAAGCACTTCATGGCTACCGACATGAGTGCTACAGGTCAGTAGTCATTTAGGCAGGTTGCCTTAGTGTTCTTGGGCACAGGGACTATCGTGGTCTGCTTGAAACATGTTGGCATTACAGACTCAATCAGGGACATGTTGAAAATGTCAGTGAAGACACCTGCCAGTTGGTCAGCACATGCCCAGAGAACACGTCCTGATAATCCGTCTGGCCCCACAACCTTGTGAATGTTGACCTGTTTAAAGGTCTTACTCACGTCGTCTACGGAGAGAGTGATCACACAGTCATCTGGAACAGCTGATGCTTTCATGCATGCCTCAGTGTTGCTTGCCTCGAAGCGAGCATAGAAGTGATTTAGCTCGTCAGGTAGGCTCGTGTCACTGGGCAGCTCGCGTCTGTGCTTCCCTTTGTAGTATGTAATAGTTTGCAAGCCCTGTCACATAAGACTAGCGTCGGAGCCGGTGTAGTACGATTCAATCTTAGACCTGTATTGGCGCTTTGCCTGTTTGATAGTTCGTTGGAGGGCATAGCAGGATTTCTTATGAGCTTCCGGGTTAGAGTCCCACACCTTGAAAGCGGCAGCTCTACCCTTTAGCTCAGTGTGAATGTTGCCTGTAATCCATGACTTCTGGTTGAGGTATGTATGTACAGTCACTGTGGGGACTACGTCCTCGATGCACTTATTGATAAAGCCAGTGACTGATGTGGTGTACTCCTCAATGCAATCGGAAGAATCCCGGAACATGTTCCAGTCTGTGCAAAACAGTCCTGTAGTTTAGCATCTGCTTCATCTGACCACTTTTTTATAGACCGAGTAACTGGTGCTTCCTGCTTTAATTTTTGCTTGTAAGCAGGAATCAGGAGAATATAATTGTGGTCATATTTACCAAATGGAGGGTGAGGGAGAGCTTTGTACGCGTTTCTGTGTGTGGAGTACAGGTGATCTAGAATTGTTTTCCCTCTGGTTGCGCATTTAACATATTGATAGAGATTAGGTATGACTTATTTAAGTTTCCCTCCGGCCACTAGGAGCGCTGCCTCTGGGTGAGCGGTTTCCTGTTTGATTTTTTTCCTTAGTGCCAGCATCTGTCTGTGGTGGTAAATAAACTGCCACGAAAAGTATAGATGAAAACTCTATTGGCAAATAGTGTTGTCTACAGTTTATCATAAGATACTTTACTTCAGGCAAGCAAAATCTAGAGACTTCCTTAGATTTCGTGCACCAGCTGTTGTTTACAAATATGCACAGACCACCCCCCACCTCGTCTTACCGGAGTGTGCTGTTCTATCTTGCCGGTGCAGCATATATCCTGCTAGCTGAATATCCATGTCATCATTCAGCCACGATTCCGTGAAACATAAGATGCTACAGTTTTTGATGTCTCGTTGGTAGGATATTCGTGATCGTACCTTGTTTAATTTATTGTCCAATGATTGTACGTTGCGAGTAATATTGACGGTAACGGCAGCTTTCCCGCTCGCCTTCTGCGGATCCTTACGAGGCACCCCGCTTTGTGTCCTCTGTACCTGCGTCTCTTTCTCTTGCCAATAACTGGGATGTTGGCCTTGTCGGGTGTTCGGAGAATGTCCTGTGCATCCTGCTTGTTGAAGAAAACACCTTTGTCTAATCCGAGGTGAGTGATCGCTGTCCTGATATCAGGAAGCTCTTTTTTTGCCATAAGATACTGTGGCAGAAACATTATGTACAAAATAAGTAACAAATAACGTGAAAAAAAAAAACATAATAGCACAATTGGTTGGGCACCCGTAAAACTGCTGCCATTTCTTCCGGCACCATTTTAATGCATGTTACATGGTGAATAATAGATCACCAGTCTGGGAGATACTCCTGTTCACTACTTCCCTTATAGGCTGATGTCACATATTGTGCTTCCCACTCAGTCTACCATGTAGAAATGTGGATGTGTGCGTTTGGAATAATTGAATGCTGTCAGTCTCTCTAGATGTGTCCTGATAACCGAGCAAAGCTGTGGTCGCCCATTTTCAAACTGGGACGAAGGAAAGATTCTATCTGAACCATCTCTCCCTGCTTATCTCACAGGCGTACACATAGGGCAAAACAACAGCAAGCTTCAGCCAAGGCAGGCAAGATACAAATATTTGTGAACGCTCCACATGCAAAGTTCAGATTTATGCACTGCATGCTGAGGGCTGGGGTTGGCGGTTCAAAACATACATGATGGAGGAGTTAGCCAGGTCCTTCTTCTTGCTGCCCCGGCTTGGCTGTAATTCAACAGAATCCTGTATTTTATCACAATGTTTTCGGTTCCAGTTGACAAATAAGATAATGATGTTATAAATTGGTTCTGCACTGGAGGTCCAACAAGTCTTCCAGCCTAAGAAAGAGTCTGGCAACAGCAGGCCCCTTTGCCTCTAATGCAATTGCTCCATGTGCTTTACATGCACTGAAGTCACATGGCCAGCACCCACTTTTTTGATGCAGATCTCTTTATATTGTTTGTGATTTTACATTTGATTTGATTTGAAATTTGATTTATATCTGGAGTATTTCTCCTCTCTTATCCAGTGTCCTGTGTGAATTTAAGTATGCTCTCTCTAATTATCTCTCTTTTTCTCTCTTTCTTTCTTTCTCTCTCTCTCTCTCTCTCTCTCTCTCTCTCTCTCTCTCTCTCTCTCTCTCGGAGGACCTGAGCATTAGGACAATTCCTCAAGGCCTACCTGGCCTGATGACTCCTTGATGCCCCGAGTCCACTTGGCCGTGCTGCTTCTCCAGTTTCAACTGTTCTGCCTGTTTTATGAACATTTTAAAATCTTGTCCATGTTCTGTTATAATCTGCACCCGGCACAGCCAGAAGAGGACTGGCCACCCCTCACAGCCTGGTTCCTCTCTAGGTTTCTTCCTAGGTTCTGGCCTTTCTAGGGAGTTTTTCCTAACCACCGTGATTTTACACCTGCATTGCTTGCTGTTTGGGGTTTTAGGCTGGGTTTCTGTACAGCACTCTGTGACATCAGCTGATGTAAATAAATAGATTTATAAATACATTTGATTTGATTTGATTATTTAATGGTTGAGTGTTCTGAATTATGTCACCATGTGTGGCCTCGAGAGAAGCCAACAGTACTGCAGGCCAAGCTCCCCACCCCTGACATCAAACATTTACCATATATCAACCTAACAGAATCATTACTGTAATGCTGACAATAGAATGGGAGAGATTCGATTTAATGTATTGTTTTATATTGTCATTTCTAATATCAATATTAAAAAATACAAAAATACATGTTGCACATTTCTTTTTAATAAAACTATAGTATATAAATAATGTTATATTAATTTGGACATACATTCATTGTGACATTACATTCTGACAAATATGTCATTTTGAGTAAATTTGGCTGCTGGGGGCAAGGAGACTACATGCCGTTTTCAAGGGATTGTTAAATACATGCTATAACTATTTGGTTGTAATATCATCACCTATTGAGCATAGTCAGAATTACACATTTCAGATTATTCCATGCAAAATAATTGTGCACATTTACCTCTATCATCAGAGTTATACAACAAGTAACTTCATGCTTTTCATGATCAGTAAACATCAATGATCATGGAAACTGAACAATAATATAAACGCAACATGCAACACTTTCAATGATTTTGCTGAGTTACAGTTCATAGGAAGTAAGTCAATTTAAATAAATTAATTAGGCCTTAATCTATGGATTCAGATGACTGGGCATGGGCACAGCCATTGGTAGGCCTGATAGGGCATAGGCCCACCCACTTGGGGAGCCAGGCCCACCCACTGGGGGAGCCAGACCCAGCCCTTCATCCCCACAAAAGGGCTTTATTCCAGAGAGAAATACTCCTCAGTTTCATCAGCTGTCCGGGTGGCTGGTCTCAAACGATCCCGCAAGAAGCCGGATCGTCCTCAGTGGAGGTCCTCCGGTGACTTGGTTACCGTGGTCTGCGGTTATGAGGCCATTTGGACGTACTGCCCAATTCTATAAAACGATGTTGGAGGCGGCTTATGGTAGAGAAATTAACATTAAATTATCTGGCAACAGCATGCCAATTGCACTCTCCCTAAAAACTTGAGGAATCTGTGGCATGTTGTTGTTTGACAAAACTGAACATTTTAGAGTGGCCTTTTTTTGCCCCCAGTACAAGGTACATCTGTGTAATAATCATGCTGTTTAATTAGCTTATTGATATGCCACACCTGTCAGCTGGATGGATTATCTTGGCAAAAGAGAAATGCTCATTAACGGGGATGTAAACAAATGTGTGCTCACAATTTGAGAGAAATACGTTTTTTGTGCGTATGGAACATTTCTGGGATCTTTTATTTCAGCTCATGAAAAATGAACTTTACTTGTTGTGTTTATATTTTTGTATATTTCAGATGCATGAAGGTACCTATCCAATTGGCATGTAGCTAGCTAAGCAAAAAAAGTTTAGCTTGCTTCATCAGATATTAGGCTTGAGTCCTCGTCCTGGTAAAGTTGTCAGTCGGTCGGACTACTGTCATCCCCACTATAGATGGCAAGCAAATCAAACAATATTTGGATATAGTCATCTAGTTCATCCCCTGAAAGTTAACTTGTTAACTAGCCATTGACGTGATCTGTTATTAGCTAGGTAGCCAATTTGATGTAGTCCATCAATGCAGCCTATATCATGTCTGTCAGCAGCAATCGTAATTAAACACTCTTAAAAACCATGTTGAAAAGGGGATCATGTTAGCCTACTTCGCTAGGTAGGCCTACGTTGGTTGGAGAAAAAAGTACATTAGATCTACTTACCACTATATTTAGCCAACTATACAAGGTTTCTACCGGTAGCTTGCAAAGTAAACATTATCAGCTAACAGTAGCACGACAAGCGAGCCCTTCTGCTGCTTGATAGGCAGAGCGCACAAAAGATGGGAAATGAATCTAAACCACTTATACTTTTCAGGTATAGCTCACTTTTACTTTAAATCACTCTAATATCCAATGAATGGTGGCCAATATTGAGAGATATTGTGAGGGTACCCTACTGTACGCATTTGAAATTACATGATAAATTGGTGTTTACTGGTCATGAAAAGCATGAGTTACTTGCTGTATAACTCTGATGATAGAGCTAAATGTGTGCAATTGTTTTGCATGGAGTAATCAGACATTTGTAGGTCTGATTTGTAATCATACATCTTCAAGAGGTGATGATTTTACAACCAAAAACCATTTATTTAACAATTCTTTAAAACGGCACAGTTGTCAATGGTTTTTTGGACTGGACACCAGAAGAACAGGAAGTGGAGATGTTTATATTGAAATGTGTTATCTTTTTAATCAAGTTCATGTTCTTAGTATCTCATGTGAGCTGCACTGCAATTCAGTTCTGTTTTGTAAACAGCTAAAGTGCACCTGTGTAAAAGGCCCATAGTTTACTCTAAAATGTTGTACTCTATATGCATTTGACGAGAAACAAGTTATTGTGTTTGATAAGATTACAGATTCTCTCAGGGGATCCCACATGGATTCCCGACCCCAAGTGTGGAAACCTGCCTCCTCCTTTGCAGCTTGTCTCAGTGTCACCACTGTCAGCTTCACCACTGTCTGTCTCACTACTATCTGCAAAGCAGTTATATACATGAGATATACATAAGAATAATATTAAATTGTCTTTATATTTAAATTCTTTATATTTCACAAAATGTTAGGTCCCACATGCTGTCCCAACACATAATGGCATGAAAGTGCATTCTAGCAGTGTTAAAGGCCCCTAGTTTACTGCAAAGGGGGACCCTTTTTAAATTTCCCGGGGATCCCACATGGGTCCCCTGCCCCAAGTTTGGGACACTGTACTACTAACCTCTCTCTCTGCTAGCTTCCTCTCTCTGTGTCTCCTTTGACTCCTGCATTGCAGGCTGCCTCACCACTGTCTGTCTCACTACAGAAAAGTTATTTTGTTTTAAGAACTTATGTAGTCTTATCATTTGTTAAGATTATAGCTAGCTAGCTTAATTTCAGCCAACTGCTCCTGCTGAGGTCAGGCTCCGTTTAACGTTAGCTTCTAACTTCATCCTTCTAGCCGACTAGCTAGCTATCTGCATAACATTAGCCAGAGCCCCTTGAGCGAGCTGGCTAGCTACCTAGCCATCTGACTGAAATATCAGCGACTATTTACCAGTTGTATACTCATTCTCTGAAGGTCTGTTTTTTTTCGGGAGTTGTCTGTTGACACGGCAGAAGTCAAGGGACGTAAACAAAATTGTCTTATGTTTGGCATCTCGCAAGGGCACTGTCAGCAGGTCAGGGCTAGAAGGGATCCAGTTTTTGTCAAATTCATAGCAGGTTAGGAGAATTTATGCAACAGGTTAGGATAATTAATGTAGCAGCTTAGGATAATTACATTATGGTTAGGGAAAGGGTCCGGGTTAAGTAAAATACAAAACATTTCAACTTTTGACATTCATTTGACAAAAGATGGATTCATTCTGGCCATGACCCTTCTTTGCCACTTGTCAGCTTTGTTCTGGGCTGAAGTAGTTCATTTCACATCTTGGCCTGTGCCGTGGGCGGAGTTTTCCTTTGGAATAATTGCGCTGCTAACAAGACAAATCCGGGGGGAGCAGGCGAACATAACGAGCATAGCTAAATCATGAGTCCACTCCTTCGCAGAGAGGCAGATGCGATTAGAACTCAGATCAATAATATTAGCGTTGTGGCCATTGAGCAACACTGGGAACACAATAATAAGTGGGTAAATGAAAATGAACTAAATAAAAAGGTGAGTAAATGCTATTTCACAAATTAAAAGGTGTGTAAATAGCATTTACCCTCAACATCCCTGGACTTATCCAATCAGTCTTACGAGAGAGTGAGCTTGGTGACAGCTTGGTAAGTAAATTCTGTCTCATATGACTGCTGGGTGTATCACTAACCATTATACAAATTAAAAAAGGCAACAGTAAACATGAAGTCCCCCACGAAGGATGCAGCCCCCCGCCCCAGTGTAATTTAGCAAATTACGGATCATTCACCCAAGTTTAATCAAAATCGGGCAAGTGCTGTCTGAAATATCACATGGGTAAGCTAGACTCATATCCCTGAGAATGCCTGCCAAATTTCAGCACTCTGAGTCAAACAGATCAAGAGATATAAACATGTGACTGTTAGAGTGCCACCGTGTGGTCGATATGAATGTTCTTGCATATGTTGAGTCTTGACAGTGTTTGCAACATGTGTGTTACAATACGAATATCCTTAACTGACTTATATGAATTTATGTGCCAGACCACGCCCATGTAAATATTTATTGGTCAATAGCGGCCATGTTGTTTTAGGTACTAGTCTGGAAAATATTGTGTTTCGAGAGCTTTATCCATAGATGTCACATTTCAAGTTTTGTGAAGATCGGTCATTCGGTGCCAGAAGAGTAGCGTTTTAAGTGTTTTTCACAATATAAAAAATTGTGGATTTTCCATCATGGTGGACCTTAATGGTCCCTGAGGTAAATGTGTTCCTTGTGAGGAGAGGGACCTATGTACCAACTTTCATGACTTTAAGTAAAACCGGGTGAGGGGCTTGACTTTATAAAATGTGCATTTACAATCTTTTGTTGTAGCGTCACCATCTGGCCAATGAAATTTAGCAAATGCCAGATCTCTATGGCAAGTCGCAATATTCACCCAAGTTTCGTAAAAATCGGGCCAGTGCTGTCTGAGATATCACGTGTGATTAATGTACAAACGAACATACGAAAGATCGGACGGATGGAGACAGATCCACATTCCCCTCCCTGATTCCATCATGGGGAACAATAAATATCTACATATGTTAGTAATCATTTTATATTTGTATGCCTAATGTATGCCAACTTCTATTTTTCAAACAAACCAATCCCTTATTGATATTGGCAGCTAACAACAGGGAATTTATGGTAACATAGCAGTTACAAGAAACATTTCAGTTGTGCAATTTTACTATTAAGTAGAAATGAAACAACCAGCCAAAGGTTAGAACAGTCATGACTATGCAGAATGCCAACTGACTGATACTCATGCAAAGGCACACCTCCCAGGTTTTTATGGTTGAATCATGTCCTCAGTAATTGCTCAGCATTACGAGTCGAAGTAAAGTCATGTGGAATGTGTCCACTTAGCTCGATGATACAAAGTCCTGGATACAAGGAAAAACTAAGGTGTCTGGGTAGCAACAGTGGTAGATGTCCCTACAGTGAGTGGTTATATCATGTGTCTTGAGCTGGCCACTCCTGGTTGGTGTCACACAGCTGTACACATGAGGAATGAGGCAAGGGCAGCAGTGCTGAAGTTGGAATGTTGTACTAACACACTGACCAGCTGTGTTGTGTCCCCCTGCACATTGACTACCAGACAGGCTGTCTGAGTTCCCAGCCTTTTCATAACCTCATCTTATATAGGGAATCAGTCTTCTATTTATCGTACTTATAATATAACAATAATATACACTGAGTTTACCAAACATTAAGACCACCTTCCTAATGTTGTGTTGTAAGACAGCAGGGCAGGGCTCATCCCCAGTGCATTGCATGTCTCCAGGGTGGGAGGTGCTTAAACACATCATGTCCTGGTCATTACCTGCATGTCTACTCTATGAAGGGCTCTCAGACAGCCTCTTCATCCCTGCTGATAACCTGCATTAGAAAGCCATATCACTTTCATAATTTTTGTTTATCGCAATCTAACTAATGTTATAGCTATCTCCTTTGGGGGTAGCCAGCCTCTCAATTTCTAAAGCCTTATCTCTCCACGCCCGTGGCTGTGGACCGAGTGTTCTCTGCTCAATATCTCCGCACGGAATAACAAGTGGCTGCTGGGAAAGTCTCTGTAGTTCCACGGAGGGGAATGGGGGTATCTGAGTTAGATCTGCTTGATTGCTTGTGGGCTATACGTCTTATGGCCTGTGGCCCAAGGGGCTATCATGACTGTCCTTGAGTTTCTACTGTGTTGGTATTCATGGACCAGTCTCAGTAAGTATTGGCATGTCAATAAGCAATAAAAATTAAATGTACGATGTCTCACGTATTAGATAAACAAATGTTGTGCAAACATACAGTACATTTCCTCTATTTCATACCAAATGAGCTTTTCTCGATTATTCCTCCGTTCTCCTGTTCTCTGCAATACTGGACCAGTAGAGTGTGTAGTCCTGTAGACTTAAATCCAGGAAGACATATTACCCTGCATGTGTCTGGAGCTTATCACCACTATGGGAAAGCTGGGAGTCAGGGCCTCAAAGAGATGCCATCTCATCTGCCTTTTGTTTAGATGGCTTTATCAGTCCATGGGTTGTAGTAGTGCCCCTACCCATACAGGACTTCTGTCCAGACGGGTCAAGCACAATGTTTTTAAAATTATTTTTGATTTAACCTTTATTTAACTAGTCAGTTATGAACAAATTCTTATTTACAATGTCGGCCTACCCCGGCCAAATCCTAACCGGCCGGTTGTGATACAGCCTGGAATCGAACCAGGGTCTGGAGTGACGCCTCTAGCACTGGACCATGAGGTGAAAATAGAACCACTATGGGAGATAGAAGTTCTATAGTGCTTAATGGGCACATCACTCCTCCTGGTAGGATGACTGACGAGGTGAAGGTTCTCTGCAGGGGAATATCAAAGCTCTGATGGAAGTGACATGACTCTATGGCCATGCCTGGTGGCTCAGAAGATATGAGCCTCTTGAGTTGCTGAGAAGAACCCTCAATCTCTAGATATTGTAGTTTACAACATAGCCCAGCAAAATATTAATGTAGTTTGAAATACTGTAGGCCTACAACTCACAAAAAAGAATTAAAAACATGGCAGAATGATAAAGCAATCCAAATAAGTCACTTTGATTTAATGTATCCACCCTAACTCTTGCTTATCAAGTTATTGTGTATATATCTAGAAGGGAGATACTGTAAGAGGACCTTCTTTAACCCCTCATATAAAGAAAGCAAGTGTATCTCACACTGATGACCCTGTCATAGATCACACACTATCTGGACACACTGCTTAGAACAACAGGTCACATTCACTGTTCCTCTGGGTCAATCCGTTTTCTTTCTATAAAGTCCATTTAAGGCGAAAACATTTGGGTCCACTTTATTGGTCCTTAGACTTATGACAGGCAGCTGCAATAACCCTGACCTGATGCATCTAATGTTGATTGAAAACAGTGAAGTATTCAGCTCTGGGATCACCTCAGGTTGTTCTCTGAAAAAGCGACCCAGGAAAATTGTTTAGCTGCCTGTTCCCATAATTAATCCATGTGCGTAGGCAGGGCTCCTGCATGAGATCAGACTTGCCATATCAAACACACTGCCAGAGTTTACCCCTCCTATACTCAGCAGATCATTTCTAATCAATGTCAGCTTCCTAATAAGCTGTGAGCCTGTCTCAGCACACTCCAGATGTGGGCACTGTCCTTTCTCCAACTGACAACTAGCTAAGCTAACACCAGCTTTGTTGTAACCGCTTCATGGTTCACAAAGTAATCACAAATTCAATGCATTTAGAGGTATGACCTGTCATTGTGTGTAATATAGGGGTTTACATGAGAGAGACATTAACAGATCATAGGAAAGGTGCCTGAGAGCATACCGTGAACAGCCATTAAAAAATTGTCTACCCAAGATCAGTTTGTTTTTAATTGCTAAACAATGCTTTGCCAGCTTCCCCCAGTTTGGTTCCAGGCAGTGCCACACCAAGTTATGTGCACAGTCATCAACCAGATTCCAAAAATAAAAAGTGAAGCTCTCAGCCACTTATTTTAGTCTCTAATAAGGAGTAAAGAGAACAGACTACATGTATGTATTGTCTTAATCAAATCAGTGGGTTTACTGGTGTGTAACTCGGAGGCTCCTCCTGTATCGGGTTGTGCTATAGGTGTAATATATTGAGAAAGCAGACCCACGGCGACAAAATCTTTCTTCTGGGCATACTGGGAAAAAAACGGATGATCCCCTTACAAATTCACGCCGAGCTATGCATCAGCCGTTAGGATGTCATTGACAGGGAAGCACTCGTCCTGTGTAATGTGAGAGCTGTTGACTTGGCTCTGCTTTAAGTGCATCAGTGGTGGGCTATAATCTGCAATCAACAGAGGAGTAGGTACGAGGAGAGACCGGGGAGACGTCGTGGAGGCCAGGACGCTGTGTGTGAAGGAGCAGCGGGCCGCTGTTTGTAAGGAGATCGGGTTTCCCTACAACTTGTTGCCTGGTGCTAAATAAACGCTGGCATGTTGTGTGGAGACACCGACACCCTGGCTGAAAAGGTAGCTCATCCAGAGTTGTTTACAGCACACACTCCTGACTCTCCATCTGCCCTCTTAACCCCCCCTCCCTCCCCTTCCACCCTCACCCTCTGAACTATAACTCCCCCCCCACCTTCAAAAGCCAAGCTAGCATCCCTCATGCCCCCATCAGCACCCTCCATCAGTAGGAAGACACATGGGGATGGTGGCACATCAATTCCCTGCTAACAAACTTGTGAGTGCAGCACAGAAATCACTGTCTGAGAGATAATCGCAGTTGGAAGCGAAAGAAGTCAAAATACGAAGCAGTCAAAACTAGTCAGTCCGTAAACAATTTATAAGGAATGTCTGTCTACAGACTGGGAACACTAGTCAAACTATTGACCCTGGTCCCCTATTCTCTCTTCATTCAAAATCCCAAGGTGACTGTACCCCAATGTTTGCCTCTGCTTTATCAATAGTCTCACATAGAACCCTGCACAGCACAGCAAGCAAGAACCCCAGAAACTGCCTGCTACACAGCACAAAGGGAATGTATAATTAAAGAAACACAACCACAATCAGTATTGCCAACCCCCCTGCATGGTAAAGCAAAGGCAAGTCCTGGTAGTGAAGGCTAACATGGGGCTCGCAGAGGGAGGAGGGGTACCAGCGGAGCTAATTAGAGAGACATGTCGGCCATCTTGCAAGCCCACATCCAGCTGTGGGAATAGCACTAATGAGACATACTGTACCAACAGAGAGGAGCACTACTACTCACCCACATTTTATATGTTCATATAATCATTCTCAAATGCATAATTAACATGCTTAATCCCCTCTGGTGCTGTGTATCTAACTACAAAAATGGAAGCTGAGCTGCTAGTGAGACTCAACAGGCAAAAAGCATGTTGAACATCATGTATGCACCAAAACATTGCAGAGGCTTGTTGTCATGTACTGTATATCTTGTGGATGAAATCCCTCCCATGAAGTAGCATCTCTCCCTTCCTGATAAATCTAAAAGTGACCAATTAGCTCCAGTAATGACAGTCTTCAGGGCATGCATAGTATGTCTGTTTTATCTTCATTAGATGCAATGGGCTGCAAGCTCCAAGGCACACTTTGACCCTTCTCTCTAGGGACCCCATCACTCGGCAGCATGGCAGGCCTAATGTCAAGCTGAGAGTTATTCCTCTTTTCATTCCTTCCTTTTTTATTCCTTTCCCTCGCTTCTTTCGCTCCATCTATTTACTTTGCCTACTGTAGCGAAGTACGATTAATACAAAAAAATAACGAAATTGTCAATTATTCCTGTCATATTGATATAAAATACAAAAATAAATTGAATTCCATGGATCAAATTGAATTAGGTCTGGGGAAGATGTGTTTCCTGTAGACACACAGCTACGCATGGGAGAACAGGAGAAGTCTGATGTTAAAGCATGACATATGGCACATAATAACTCTCAGCTAGGACCCAAAGCTTACAACCACTAGACAAATCATGAGGCTGTGGACAAGCATGTTCTTAACCATAAACCTTTGACTATTTTGTTCTAAGACCAAAACTATACGAACACCATCATCAGTTCTCTCTAAACCACCTCCTCTAGTCCTCGCTAGTAGATCGCCATGGCTGTGTGTATATTCTGAGGCTTCTGCAATTTAAAATATGGGCCATCTCACAACCCAATATGTGTTGCTTCAAAGGCCTCCCTTCTGGCCGTCAGTCTCCATGGGTATCACAGCCTCACTCGGGTAAATATTTACAAATGTCCACTCAATAACATCTGTTGGGGTTGGTGCTCCACAGAAATCTGTTGAGGGGGAGATGAGGCACATCATGAACTCATGGGACATGCAAAGTGCTCAGGTTTCACTGACTCAATGGGAGGCTTGGAGTGCCATGAGCAACTCGTCCCAGATGTACGCTCTCTATGACGCAATGCTGCAGAATAAAACGGAGATCTCTTAAATTGTTTTGTTTAAGGGATAGATTAGTGGCGATAGGTGGACACTCAAGTCCAAGCATTATACAGAACAGCAGTAACTCATGGTTTTCTATAGAGGAAATGTAGACATAAATACTGTACATTCCTGGACTCATACAGTACAGTACAGACACACAAGGCACATGGATGGTTAAATTACACCAAATTACACTGATATCTCAATCCCTTGGGAGGAAATGGGATAAACCAAGATACTCCTCGTATAACCTGCTCGAAGACGTGTATTTATTATACCACTGCTGATTTAATTATGCATAGAAGGTGAAGAGATGTGCATGTGTGGGCAGCTGTCAAATCTGTCAAAATGATGGGTGAGTGACAAATAGAAAATATATAGGCATACCTGGGCAGTTAAGGTAAAACAACTGGGCTTGCTTTGGTCTGAAAACGTTTCCACTCTCCACTGTGAGACACTTTTAATCATAGGAGAATATTCCTTTAATGGATTTCAATACTGTATGTAAATGCAATGAAGTACATAAGGAAGAAACAATTTGTTTATAACTATTCCACACTGTAACGCCACTGTATAAGGATACCAATCAGGGTTTCCGTTAGGAACATGTGGCACCGGACATTTGACCAGCAACATTTTAATTCACCGGACATTTGAGAAATCTGCCTGACCCATATGCATTGGGTGCGTAATTCATATTAACAGGTCGAGGATGCAACAATGTTTCTTACTGAATTCTGATGTACACTTGATGTTAGAATAACTGTCCACATTTACATTTACTCAGCCAACAAGACGAGTAACGAACAGCCAAATCACTAGCTTATGTCAATCTACTATCCCCCATAGTAGAAAAGTTTACCTATTATATTGGTCAGCTTGTCGAGAAAGAAATAGACTATTCCAAACAGACTCTGGGACAGTTGTGGGAAGATAGATCTCAATTGCATACAACCTGTAGGCCTAGGCTACATTACATATATTTTTTTAATGCAATGAGTCTGATGCAACAGATCCGAACGTTTACCTTAATGTAGATCAACTATTATTGCTTCACATTATAAGCGCAGCAATGGACACAAGGCAGTAGGTGTCACGACTTCCGCTGAAGTCGGTCCCTCTCCTGGTTCGAGCGGCTACCGACGTCACCGGAGTTCTAGCCACCACCAATCTATTTCTCATTTTTTGTTTGTCTTGTCAATTATCACACCTGGTTCACATTACCCAAATTGTATGTGTTTAATTTAATTCCTCTGTTCCCCATGATTGTTTCATGTATTGTGGATCTGTGTAGTTAGCAGGAGTGTGACTACATTGGTAGTAATTTCGTGTCCCTTATTAAAGGAGTTTTTGTTTAATCAGTTTCCTGCGATTGATTCCGGAAGACCTGCATTCAAGAGTCCTTACAGTAGGCTACGCACAAATGTTTGTTTCATAATGCAATTAGCAGGAAAACACAGTTGTCAAAAGGGCATGTGAGCGAGATGAAAATATCCATTAGAAATGTAGAAAGAGAGGAGATCTAATAGGCTACTTTGAAGCAAGGTAAGACATGCCTCATAATTCTGTATGTACTAAAACATTCAGGTTTCAAACAATTAAGTATATGTTTTCAAAATGCATCTCCTACTGCCTCCAGCTCATTGCATAGTGGTGTGTGACTGGCTGATGTTGAGATGCTGCAGCAGCTCTCGCGCTGTCTGACAGAGTTTCCGTTCAAAGGCTCTGTATCTGTATACTGTATGAGTGCAATAAATAAGATACATAACCAATATACTGTAGCCTACATATTCTACTAAATCAGTGGTTTCCAAACTTTTTATAGTCCCGTACCCCTTCAAACATTCAACCTCCAGCTGCGTACTCCTTCTAGCACCAGGGTCAGCGCACTCTCAAATGTTGTTTTTTGCCATCATTGTAAGTTTGCCACACACACACTATACAATATATTTATTAAACATAAGAATGACTGAGTTTGTCACAACTCGGCCCATGGCACAAATAATAATATGATAATAATCAATCATTTTGCTTTTTATTTAACCATCTTACATATAAAACCTTATTTGTTAATTGAAAATTGTGAATAACTCACCACAGGTTAATGAGAAGGGTGTGCTTGAAAGGATGCACATAGCTCTGCAATGCTGGGTTGTATTAGAGAGAGTCTCAGTCTTAAATCATTTTCCACACACAGTCTGTGCCTGTATTTAGTTTTCATGCTAGCGAGGGCCGAGAATCCACTCACACAAAGGTACGTGGTTGCAAAGGGCATCAGTGTCTTAACAGAGCGATTTGCCAAGGCAGGATACTCTGAGAGTAGCCCAATCCAGAAATCTGTCAGTGGCTTCTGATTAAATGAAATTTTCACAGAACCGCTTGTTGCAATTTCAATGAGGCTCTCAGATATCGGTAAGTGGACTGGAGTCAGGGAATGGATGGTATAACAAATCCAGTTGTTTGTGTCATCCATTTCGGGAAAGTACCTGCGTCATTGCGCACCCAACTCACTCAGGTGCTTAGCTATATCACATTTGACATTGTCTGTAAGCTTGAGTTCATTTGCACATACAATGATGGAAAAACCTTTGTGTTGTCCTTATTAATGCAGACAGAATATAGTTGGGGAGAGTCCCTGTAATTCTAGATTCAGATCATTCAGGCGAGAAATATAATTGCATAGTGCATAAAATACACGAGAGTTCAGGGGCCTTGCTTTAACAAAGTTACTGTAGTATCCAAAATGTCTTTCAAGCTGTCAGGCATTCCCTTGGCAGCAAGAGCCTCTTGGTGGATGCTGCAGTGTACCCAAGTTGCGTTGGGAGCAACTGCTTGCACACGCGTTACCACTCCACTATGTCTCCCTGTCATGGCTTTGTCAGTACAGATACCAACATGAGCAGCAGCTAGGTTTGGCTACATGCGGACCGTTAGTGGAATTCCTGCTAGAGAGTAAAGGTTAATGTGATTGGATGTTAATTATTTGACTAGGCTACCTATATTTTACATTGTGTTGTTATTTCGCAAAACACTAGATGGTTTAGTTTTATTTTTTGCAGTGAAACGAGGCTACTCAGGCGAGAAAAAAAACTCACCCAAATGTATAGCCTCGTGGGAAAATATAAATGGACTGTTTGAAAAACAGAAGAAAAAAAAGTTAAGAAAAAGAATGTGAACCATATTTTTATTTGGCGTACCCCGATGGAATTGCGCGTACCCCTATTTATGAGCTTCTCTATTTTGTATAGGCCAAAAGCCAATAAATGCTGCCAAGGAGTCTCTAATCATACACAACTGTACACAACTTAATACTTTTATCCAGAAGTTAAAAAAATGTAGATCCATAAACAGGAGACAGGTGCATGTAGATCCATAGATTTCAGCATAAACATGAGACAGGTGCACACTTCTCCAATGCAGGTCTCTGTTAGGCATGTTATACAATGAGGAAGTACCAGATCAGATGTTACAATGTCCATACAGAACCAAATGTCTCTGAACATCAGTGTCTTCAGCAAGTAGTAAAGAGATCCATGCACATATGCTGTTCAGCATATCACTGTGCACGGCCTAGACCCCTAACAGGTGTCAGTGTATGAATGGGAACTCCAATCCCTGCTAAACCTTTACACTAAAACCTCTTCCATACGCTTCCCTGGGAATCTCACTGTATCCGTGTAAGGACTTCGGTGAGCACAGCAATGTCTGGTCCCCTGTTATGCCTTGATGAAGTGAACATATGTGACTGTTAAGAGGAAAAGAAACAGTAAACCTTGACAACAGCCAACCAAGACACCTGCCAGGGCATACACTGTTCTGTCCTAACTACTGTATTGTATGGTCAGTCCCTTCCCAGTAAAATCACATGCAGCGGTGGGCCATTGTTCCTCTTCTAAAGACTACATCCTCTCCTCTCCGGTTGTAATGTCAAATGTCAAATGTGTTGATACTAAGATTTTTACAGCAGTGTTTTAACAGCAGTGTTAATTTTGGCAGCTATTTTAGATTTAGTTTT
This sequence comes from Brachymystax lenok tsinlingensis, assembly GCA_030435695.1. NCBI lineage: Eukaryota > Metazoa > Chordata > Actinopteri > Salmoniformes > Salmonidae > Brachymystax > Brachymystax lenok. Next base: position 19,107,801 of record CM059797.1, on the reverse strand, counting down.
ATTCTTAGTCTTTTAACTAAAATACCTTTTAGTCTTAGTCCAATTTTAGTAATTTCTTCCTTCGTAGTTTTAATTATTATCAGTCGACTAAAACTATGGACAATTTTAGTCTAGTTTTAGTCACATTTTATCCTGTCCACATTTTATTCCATTAAATAATTCACCTTTAACTCAAACTTCCATCATGTGCACTTTAAGAAAGCCTTTTCCAACTAGACCTGATATCCCCTCATAAAGCTGGCAACATTCCTATTACCATAAAGCCTACAAAGCCTTGAGGAGATAATCTAAGGAGATAGAGTGGGGGTAAGGACCTGTCATAGACTAGTGTCCTGTCCAGGGACAAAGGATCTGACCATGGACAACAAGATACAGAAGAGGGAGCACCCCCCATCCACATCAATGGGGCCGCAGTGAAGAGGGTCAAAAGCTTCAAGTTCCTTGGCATGCACATCACTGAGAACCTGAAATGGTCTCACCAACACCACGTCTTTTCAACCTCAGGCGGCTGAAGAAATTTGGCATGGCCCCTAAGATCCTCACAAACTTCTACAGATGCACCATTGAGAGCATTGGGCTGCCTCACTGCCTGGTACGGAAACTGCACCGACATCCACCACATGGCTCTCCAGAGTGTGGTGCGGTTAGCTCAACGAATCACCGGGGGCATGCTATCTGCCCTCCAGGAGATTTACAACACTTGGTGTCAAAGGAAGGCCAAGAAGATCATCAAGGACCTCAGCCACCCGAGCCGTGGTTTTGTTCTCTCTGCTACCTTCTGGCTGACAGAGACTGTACAGGTGCATCAAAGCTAGGACAGATAGACTGAGAAACAGCTTCCATCTCCAGGCCATCAGAATGTTGAACAGCCATCACTAGCTGGCTACTCTACCCTGCACCCTGAGACTAATGTCCCATGTATATAGAGTCATTGAATGCTGGTCACAGTGTGGATTGGAGAACAGGACTGATAGGATCAGAGCCCAACACACACTCCAAGACCTGTTTATCATCACAATTGATGCACAGGTCACATCAGGCACCACACACATCCTGCTGCTGGGTCTGGGTAATAAACTGTGTAATATAGGGGAGAGGAATGAGAAACACAGGCCCACAAGGAAGAAATCCAACCACTTAATGACTCATTTCACTTAATAACAGGGGGGAGACAAGGGTAGTAGAGGGGGCAACTCATTCCAGGGTCTCCCATCCACTTCCACTCCTGGACAATGCCCTGAAAAACCTTGACACGACCTGATAGTTGAACTCCTTTCCCACGGTGAAGAGAATCGGGGCCCCTGTCGTTCTGCCCCTGAACAGGCAGTTAACCCACTGTTCCTAGGCCGTCATTAAAAATAAGAATTTGTTCTTAACTGACTTGCCTAGTTAAATAAAGGTAAAATAAAAAAAATTAAAATAAATACCAGTGTTCTAATGCCCACCCTGTCCCAGAGAGCTGGATTGGAATCTAGCAGGATTTCGCAACTATTTCACACCAAATCTTGCTCCTTCTGATATTGCTTGTTCTGATATTTCTTGATTTTTATTTCAAAAAAAATACTTTTTGGTTAATGTTTTGCTAGATATTGCTGCACTGTTGGAGCTAGAAACATCAACATTTCACTGAACCTGCAATAACATCTGCAAATCTGTGTAAGCGACCAATCAAATTTGATTTGAAGCTGCGTGAACAACATACAGCACAGAGTCACTACTGAGCCTTAGCTGTGTGAGGGACAGGAAGAGAGAGATTAATCTGGGAAATAGTAGGAGACTAAGAGGGAAAACATCCCAGATGTTGCTTTCACTATATGCCATCCCCCAGTGGCCCCAACACTGTGAAAATACACCAATGATTTGGTAACATAATATTATGGTGACTTGGAAACGTTCATTTGTGGGTCAGAGGGAAAAGCTGATAGAAAACGTGACATAACTCAACTTCACATGTTTACACGATAGCCAAATGTTTTGATGAAGCAATACTAATGTTTATAGTGTCTTTTTCCTCTTTCATCATCATGAGCATCATCATCATTGCGAAACAAACAGAAAATCCTCCTAGTCTCACAAACAAGGAGAGTGGATAGCATGGAATGGAGAACAGAACTGATAGGATCAGAGCCCACCACACACTTTAAGACGTGTTTATGTGACATGTGCACATCAGGCACCACACACATCCTGCTGCTGGGTCTGGGTAATAAACTGTGTAATATAGGGGAGAGGGATGAGCAACACAGGCCCACAAGGAAGAAATCCAACCACTTAATGACTAATTTCACTTAATAACAGGGGGAGACAAGGGGAGTAGAGGGGGAAACTCATTCCAGGTTCTCCCAACCACTCACTCCTGGACAATGCACCGTAAAAACCTCCACACAACTTGATGGTTGAGCTACTTTCCTACGGTGAAGAGAATCGGGGCCCCTGGCCCAAAAGCAAGTCAAAAAACAAACTAGAAAAAAATGGAGTGCAGGTCGGAGCTGTCCAGCAGCATGACAGGGCAGTGGGTCGCGCCCCCTCCCAGCATAAATAATGTCCCAGTAAATGAGCTGGTTGCCCTCCTGCAGCTGCTGCAGCCAGGATTTAAGAGTTGCGGTGTGGCATTGTGCCCCAATTGAGCAATAATAAGCCCTCCCTCCTCTCCCTGTTTAATGGATCAGATAAAGGTTAGAACACTTTGTCTTTATTGGGAAGGTGCAGTTCCATTAAACTGATAGATAGTGATACCAATGTGGATCACATCACTGGAAAATATTATCATCAATACAGATGATCAATATTGGTTCAGATTGGAGGGTTTTGTACACTGGCTGGGGTATGAAGGAACCTACCAAGGACCCTCTCGATTTCAGAAGGCATCCACACAAATATATATATTTTTTATTTATCTAGGAAAGTCTGTTAAGAACAAATATTTACAATGACGGCCTAGGAACAGTGGGTTAACTGCCTTGTTCAGGGGCAGAACGACCGATTTTTACCTTGTCAGCTCAGGGATTCGATCTAGCAACCTTGGACATTTTACAGTACTGTATTAAACATCAGTTTGTATAATACTAAAAAGACTAACAGCATAATGAATAAGAATACATGATATAATAGAATTGAGCAGACATAATTCTGAAAATAGTGAATTTCCCAAACAGTGAGTAATCTATAAAGGTCATTGTAAGCAGAGACTCAGCGGTGATGCTGGTGCGTTTTGTGATTGAGGAAATGTTTGCACAGACTTGTTAGCCAACACACATTTTATCATGGCTGTAAGGTGGAACTTACGCTGTCCCCTGGTTCCATAAAAGTCACACAAGCAGAGCTAATGTATCCAACTGGTAGTGTTGAATTCCAGTGAACTCCATGAAAACCGTCTGACTGTGCATTAACCAATGGCATATGTTTACCGAGCAATGGTCTGCACAGCACTGAGGCGTGTTAAAACACACTTCATGAGCCGTGGCCAGTGTTTTCTGGGTTATAGGAAGGCATAGAGGACAGGTTCTGATGGAGTTCTGAAAAGTCCTGTGTTGTCCCATTCAAAATATAAAGGAGACCTGTCAACAAAACCTCTTAATGGTGTACTGGCATACTGTTGCTACTTGAAAATAATTCACAAGTGTTCAGTGTTGCCATGAGCAACCATGTCATTGTAGCATTGCTCATAACATTTATGAGATTGGTTGGGTGGAAGAGGAGGAGGAGGAGGAAATACCTAATGACTTGATGTTTACTCTGAGGGCCATACTTGTGTGTGTGTTTGGGGAGGGGGACAAAAGGTCACGGATATAAATCACCCTCTGTTTTCTGTAGGACACAATATAGAATGGCACGGAATGGAAACCATCCACATGCAGGTTTGGCTGCTTAACTTGACTCATTAAGTTTCTCATGTAACAGAGTTTACAACCTCTACTTCATCATGCCCGAGATACTAGATAGCTTTACAAAAGAAACTGTTAAGCATCTTGTCAACGAACAGTAATTGTGATGTCATGAAGGGTTTTACAAATCGGCGTGTCAGCGGCATGTGGTATACAGGCATGTGTTTGTGTGTGTTTATAAACTATCTTTAGACCAATACCAGCTTGAATACTTCACGACCGGCCTAGATGTTAATGTTGGCTTGCAAAGCTGAGGAATTTGTCAACAGAGAAGTGCATGCAAAACCTGGCAGAAAGGGTCTGTTCTGAATCAAAGTAGCTTTACAGTGGCATGTGTCAAACTGAAAGAGGAAATCTCTTTCGCTTTTCTTAAAGTAATGACATAGCTAAGATTGATAGACACAGCGCGTGTTATTGTTGTGGTTTCAAACAGTTAACGCTATTGGTATTGGGGGGGGGGGGGTTCGATGGCCACAATAAGAAATTGCTGTGTTGGAATATGCTTTGTTGATAATATAAAGGTGAAAGGGAGGTGGTTCTGCTCACCTCACCTCTGTACCTTTGGCTCTTTCATTTCCTCCTTGCCGTAGCCCTGGTCCCCTCATGCCTCCTCCTCTCAGGCCCAGAGCAGCCTGATGAGACCCAGATAAGAACCACTGCTACAGCTCAGACAGAGGAACCTCACAACCATAAAGGCCTCCATTCATCCATCAGCAACTGCTCTCTCTCTCCCTCTCAACCATCAGGTAAAGCCTATTTGTGATTCTACATCACAAGAAAGAATACAAGAAAGAAAAAGACAGATAGACAGACCAACCGAGAGCTGGCAGTCCTCTCCCTGTGGCTGCTCTTATTCACTGTATCCAAGTTTCAAGTTTTATTGTCACGTGCACAAGTACAGAGAAATGTCTTTCTTGCAAGATGTTTCCCAACAATGCAGCAATCAATATACAGTATGTAGTACTAGAAACACACAGGAAATAGAAAACAAGAGAAAACAAGAGAAAGTAAGTAAGTTATATACAGGGTCAGTTCCAGGGTCAGCGCCAATACCTTGTTTATGTGCAGGGATACTGGAGTGGTAGGGTTAGATAATGTATGTATAGGGTTAAGGTGACTAAGCATCAGGATATCATGTAAACAGAGTAGCAGCAGCGTATATGATGATTGTATGTGTGTGTGTGTGTGTGTGTGTGTGTGTGTGTGTGTGTGTGTGTGTGTGTGTGTGTGTGTGTGTGTGTGTGTGTGTGTGTGTGTGTGTGTGTGCGTAGAGTCAGTATGAATGAGTGTGCGTGTTTGTGTGTGTGAGCAAATTCAGTGTGTGTGTGTGTGTGTGTTGGAGTGTGACTGTGTGTGAGTGTGTATAGACCTGTGAGTGTGCAAAAATGTAAATAAAATAAAAGGGTCACTGCTAGGGATGCACCTAATGCGAGTAGTTCCATATGTGATAAAGATGAAAATCTCAGTTAGAAACTTAGAAAGATGGGATGCTAATATGACTATTATTATGTCTTTGGCTTCTGGACAACAAAATACAATTGATATGAAAACCAATATAACAGGACAGAAATGCTGGTTAAAGGCATGAGGAAGTCTTTATAAAAGAATTGCCTCCACGTTTCTATGATTGGATTTTAGCTAGGCTACTTTGAAGCAAGGTAAGACATTCCTCATTATTTGAAGTGAAGTAAAAAGCTCAGGTTTCAAACAATTATATAGCCTTAAGCTCACATTGTAAAGTGGGCAAGAAGTTTACATACACTCAATTGGTATTTGGTAGCATTGCCTTTAAATTGTTTAACTTGGGTCAAACGTTTCGGGTAGCCTTCCACAAGCTTCCAACAATAAGTTGGGTGAATTTTGGCCCATTCATCCTGACAGGGCTGGTGTAACTGAGTCAGGTTTGTAGACCTCCTTGCTTGCACACGCTTTTTCGGTTCTGCCCACAAATTTTCTATGGGATTGAGGTCAGGGCTTTGTGATGGCCACTCCAATACCTTGACATTGTTGTCCTTAAGCCATTTTGCCAGAACTTTGGAAGTATGCTTGGGGTCGTTGTCCATTAGGAGACAGAACGCGTCTCCTTCCTGAGCGGTATGACGGCTGCGTGGTCCCAAGGTGTTAATACTTGCATACTATTGTTTGTACAGATGAACGTGGTACCTTCAGGCGTTTGGAAATTGCTCCCAAGGATGGACCAGACTTGCGGAGGTCTAAAATGTTTTATCTGAGGTCTTGGCTGATTCTTTTGATATTCCCATGATGTCAAGCAAAGAGGCACTGAGTTTGAAGGTAGGCCTTGAAATACATCCAGTACACCTCCAATTGACAAAAAGTATGTCAATTAGCCTATCAGAAGCTTCTAAACCCATAACATAATTTTCTGGAATTTTTCAAGGTCCTAAACGATATCATAACCGCCATCGATAAAAGACAGTACTGTGCAGCCATCTTCATCGACCTGGCCAAGGTTTTTGACTCTGTCAATCACCGCATTCTTATTGGCAGACTCAATAGCATTGACTTCTCAAATGACTGCCTCGCCTGGTTCACCAACTACTTCTCAGATAGAGTTCAGTGTGTCAAATCGGAGGGCCTGTTGTCCGGACCTCTGGCAGCCTCTATGGGGGTGCCACAGGGTTCAATTCTCGGCCGACTCTGTATATATCAATGATGTCGCTCTAGCTGCTGGTGATTCTCTGTTCCACCTCCACGCAGACGACACCATTCGGTATACATCTGGCCCTTCTTTTGACACTGTGCTAACAAACCTCCAAACGAGCTTCAACGCCATACAACACTCCTTCCGTGGCCTCCAACTGCTTTTAAATGCCATTAAAACTAAGTGCATGCTCTTCAACCGATTGCTACCCGCACCCTCCCGCCTGACTAGCATCACTACTCTGGACGGTTCTGACCTAGAATATGTGGACAACTACAAATACCTAGGTGTCTGGTTAGACTGTAAACTCTCCTTCCAGACTCACATTAAGCATCTCCAATCCAAAATTAAATCGGCTTCCTATTTCGCAACAAAGCCTCCTTCACTCATGCCGCCAAACATACCCTCGTAAAACTGACTATCCTATCGATCCTTGACTTTGGCGATGTAATTTACAAAATAGCCCCTAACACTCTACTCAGCAAACTGGATGTAGTCTATCACAGTGCCATCTGTTTTATCACCAAAGCCCCATATACTACCCACCACTGCGACCTGTATGCTCTCATTGGCTGGCCCTCACTACATATCCATCTCCAAAGCCACTGGCTCCAGACCATCTATAAGACTTTGCTAGGTACAGCCCCGCCTTATCTAAGCTCTTTGGTCACCATAGCAACACCCACCCGCAGAATGCGCTCCATCAGGTACATTGCACTGGTCATCCCCAAAGTCAACACTTCTTTGGCCGCCTTTCCTTCCAGTTCTCTGCTGCCAATGACTGGAACGAATTGCAAAAATCTGGAGTCTTATATATCACTCTCTAACTTTAAGCATCAGCTGTCTGAGCAGCTTACCAATCACTGTACCTGTACACAGCCAATCTGTAAATAGCACACCCGACTACCTCGTCCCCATATTATTACTTACCCTCTTGCTCATTTCCACCCCAGTATCTCTCCTTGCACATCATCATCTGCACATCTATCACTTCAGTATTAATGCTAAATTGTAATTATTTTCACCTCTAGGGCCTATTTATTGCCTACCTCCCTACTCTTCTACATTTGCACACACTGTACATAGATTTTTCAATTTTTCGCAGCCCGCAGCCTTGTGAGTGTTGACCTGATTAAAAACCTTAGTCATGTCGGCCTCTGAGAGCGAGATCACCCAGTCCTCTAGGTCGGCGGGGGCCGTCATGCACAGCTCGGTGTTGTTTTTGTCGAAGTGTGCATAAAATGCATTGTTCGTCTGGTAGAGAGGCATCGTTGGGCAGATCACGGCTGGATCTTCCTTTGTAAACCATAATGTACTATAGCCCTTGCCACATCAAATCAAATCATATTTTATTTGTCACATGCGCTGAATACATCAGGTGTAGACCTTACCATGAAATGCTTACTTACAATCCCTAATCAACAATGCAAATTAAATAAGAATAAGAGATAATAGTAACAAATAATTAAATTGCAGCAGTAAAATAACAATAGTGAGGCTATAAGCAGGGGGCACCGGTAGAGAGTCAATGTGCGGGGGCACCGGTTAGTCGAGGTAATTGAGATAATATGTACATGTAGGTAGAGTTATTATCATAAGTGAATATGCATAGATAATAACAGAGAGTAGCAGCAGTGTAAAAGGGGGCAATGCAAATAGTCTGGGTAGCCATTTGATTAGGTGTTCAGGAGTCTTATGGCTTGGGGGTAGAAGCTGTTTAGAAGCCTCTTGGACCTAGACATGGCACTCCGGTACCGCTTGCCGTGTGGTAGCAGAGAGAACAGTCTATGACTAGGCTGGCTGGAGTCTTTGACAATTTTAGGGGCTTCCTCTGACACCACCTGGTATAGAGGTCCTGGATGGCAGGAAGCTTGGCCCCAGTGATGTACTGGGCCGTACGCATTACCCTCTGTAGTGGCTTGCGGTTGGAAGCCGAGCAGTTGCCATACCATGCAGTGATGCAACCAGTCCGGATGCTCTCGATTGTGCAGCTGTGGAACCTTTTGAGGATCTGAGAACCCATGCCAAATTTTTTAAGTCTCCTGGGGGGGAATAGGTTTTGTCGTGCCCTCTTCACAACTGTCTTGATGTGCTTGGACCATGTTTGTTTGTTGGTGATGTGGACACCAAGGAACTTCAAGCTCTCAACCTGTTCCAATACAGCGGCGGCATTGGAGTCTTGTGTAATAGGATTCCACCTTGTTCCTATATTGTCCTTTTGCTTGTTTGATGGCTCTGCGGAGGTCGTAGCAGGTCTTCTTGTACTTATTAGTGACTTCAGCCGTAGCCTCGGGGTTGCCTGAGATGCCCTGTGTATGGTAGCCCGGTCCTTTAGTTTAGAGCCAACCTCGGTGTTAATCCAGGGATTTTGATTGTGGAAGCAGCGAACCTGCACTGTGGGGAAAACATCAGTGGTGCGTTTCCTAATGAAGCCGATGACGGCGGAGGTTAGCTTGTCGATGTTATCGGAGCAAGTCCCGGAACATATTTACGTCAGCGCTAGCAAAGCAGTCCTGTAGCATAGCCTCTGATTCGGAGAACCATTTCTTAATGTAGCGTGTCATGGGTACTTCCTATTTGAGCCATGATCTGATTTGCCGATCGGGGGACGAGGGAGGGCTACTTGCTTGCTTGTGGGTAGAGTAACAGTAGCCTTTATTGCCCCTAGTGGCAAAGGAGACGTGTTGATGGAAGTTGGGGACCATGTGTCTTAATGACGCGGAATTAAAATCACCGGCAACCAGAAAAGCAGCCTCTGGGTGCATGGTTTCCTGCTTGTTTATAACATTGTACAGTTCATTAAGTTCCAGCTTGTTGTTTTTCTTGTTCTGTGGTGGAATATATACAGCAGCCACGAAAACAGCTGAAACATCTCTCAGGGGGTAGAAGAGTCGGAATACCTGATGGTCAAATGCCAAGACGGGTGAACAATGGGTCGAGAATTACACTGCGCTAGATTCAGCACACCATTTTCTGTTGATGAAAAGGCATACCCCTATCCTTCTCGATTTTCCTGAATCCAATGTCTTGTCCGCTCTGTAAATGGAGAATCCATCGAGTTGGATAGCCATGTTTCAGAAAAGCGGAGAATATTGCAGTTATGAGAGTCCCTTATTATCAAGTGACTATCGATTGGTCAATAGAATAGAGGGAAGAGATGTCCACTTTTCCCTTCGCCTTAGTCTCGCCATGTGCTTAAACTGCACATGAGGTCGTTTGACGGGAAATGCTCTGCTTTGGTGAGAACTAGAGCAGGACAGCTTCGAATGCTGCCACATGTAAATGTCCACACACTGACAGGTTGGTAATCCAACAGAAGTAGCCTACAGTTGATTTCTCTTACCAAGAAGTCCTCACACTGTTTCTGTACAGTGCAAGGTTTTTTTTCCGTATGAGCATCAGTCCAGAGCAGTATCTGTTTCAGGCCAACCTTCCAGAATGTCCTGCTGTGGAACTCTGCTCTTCTGTAATGAGAGAATGTTTTGTTGCGATTTAAAAAAAATCTTTGTCAGCAATTACCGTTTTGTCCTCCAGCAGATAATGACCTCTCTCTATCTGCTGCGCCTCATCGAGAGGGAGGCTGGCTGATGAATAAAGGGGTTTGTTCGGAGCAGGCAGTGCGATACAGAGAGTCTCTTTGTGTACATGGGGGAGTGTGGTGGGGTCAGACCGCTGAGAGACATACAGGTAGGTCTGAAGAGATGAAGTGGGAAACGATGACCTGGATGATACCACTCAACCTCTGGGAGGGGGAGGTCAGGTCATTCATATAGAACCCTCAAATTCAACTTTGGACCTCAAAGCCAGTTCCAATGCTTTTTTTCATTGTTCGCCTCTAATCAGGGACTGATTTAGACCCGAGACATCAGGTGTGTGCACTTAATTCTCAGGTAGTTCAGAAAACCAGTAGGCTCCAGATCTCGTAGGGTAAGACATAATCATTTTGGGGTATTTGGCATTTGTTAGGATCCCCATTAGCAGCTTCAAAGCATCAGCTACTCTTCCTGGGGTCTAAATGAAACATTACATAATACATAGTACAGAACATTATTAGTCAAGGACTGAACTACAAAAAGGTAAAACGTCACACACAGCCTACACATCAGTATATACACACACTATCTACTGTAGGTGTAATACATAATATAATACAAATGACAATACAATATATATAAAATGGCTGTGTCTCTTCACATTCCCCTTTGTGCAGTAAGGTGTTCTTTTATCAGTTATTTTTTAACTGGTTTTATTGCTATCTTGAGTTACCTGAGGTGCCAGAGAGTTCCAAGTAGTCATGGCTCTATTTAATACTGTGCATTTCCCAGCTTCTGTTGTGGACCTGGGAATCCGGTCTGTATCCGGCGCTTGTGACATACAATTTCATTTGATTTGACTTGAGATATAGTATGGTTTGAAAGGTCATTGGAACAACCATTCCATGTGTAATAGTTTTATGATCAAAGGATCAAAGTGCTCCATTTGACCCCATCAAGCAAGGTTCAAACTCAATCCTGAGGAGTAGCAAAGAGTATGCCATCTTCTATGAGATACTGAAATGTAAAGTTATAGCTTCTCATCTCTTGAAGAGTCCATGATTACTGATTGAGATGTAGACTGGCAGCAGCTCAGTCCATCCTCCTGATTCAGACCTCCTCCCAGAGCCAGCAGAGCAGAAAATGAGTACCCTGATTGATTTAGAGGAGGAGGAGGAGGAGGCTTGTCAATCTGCTTGTCGGAAGCCTCCATCCATCACCTATTCAGCACCAGAAAAGGCGAAACAGCATTACTCACAGCCCAGAGGGAGATGGTCAAACAGTGAGCATAAAAGGTATATTTGGGATCTTTACATGCTTTCAAATCATTGCATTACATACTTAGATGTATTGATACACTACTTATTTTTCTTATGTGGGGGGGGCTGGGGTATGCTTAACAAAAATATAAACGTAACCTGTAAAGTGTTGATCCCATGTTTCATGAGCTGAAATAAAAGATCCCAGAAATGTTCCATATGTACAAAAAGCTGATTTCTCTCAAATTGTATGCACACATTTGTTTACATCCCTGTTTCTCCTTTGTCAAGATAATCCATCCAACTGACAGCTGTAGCATATCAGAAGCTGATTAAAGAGCATGATCATTACACAGGTGCACCTTGTGCTGGGGACAATGAAAGGCCACTCTAAAATGTGCAGTTTTAGATCAGATTTATGTCCCTTTATTTTCTTTGTTGAATTCTATGAATTCTTCTATCTTGGTTAAAAACAAGTTGTCATCCAATGTACTTTGATTACATTTCTAATATCCTCGCCCATGTGGAATTTCTGTAAGACTAATGTATATGACAATTTTTTTGATGGACCAACCGCATTCTGTCTCCTACCAACAATTTTTTACTTTTGTTGCTAGTGAGAATTACATAAGAAAGTAGTCAAGACGACTAGCTTGATTTAGCCTCTGCCATGTACTGAATATCTCACTAGGTCAGAATATTTAAGCCTCCATATATCCACTAGTTCCAATATTGCAATGAACATGAGGGGAGACAAAGAGCTGGTTTCAAGCGCAGGGTGCAGCAGGTGTTTATTGAAACGACCACAGGAGGATGCAGGTAGCTGGGTCCAGGGGCAGGCAGAAGGTCATACACAGGGTGTCCATAAAGGGCAACAGTACAGGCAGGGAAAAGGCTAGTAACGTAGTCCGGGAGATCAGGCGATAGGCAGGTAACAGGAAATACAGGCAGGGAATAGACAAAAGGTGTTGTTAGTTAGGCATCATACACGGGAGGAGTAAATCACGGGGAAAACCAGCGTTCCAAAAGACAAAACAATACCTCACAGCGATGGGGTGCAAAGAACTGAACTAAATAGTGTGTGAAATGACATACAGGTGTGTGAACAGATGATTAGAATTCAGGTGATTGGGATCTGGATCTGGCATCTAGGCGTTTGAGAGTGTGAGCTGGAAAGTGAGCTGCGTCCAGGGGATCTACGTGTTTGAGGGTATGAGTTGGAAGCAGACGTTACAAATATAGCCATGATATTCAGAATTTCATAAAATGCATGAAGGTGATTGTTTGTGGTGTGATTTCCTTTACTGACCATGAGGTATTTAAAAGCATATTATAATCTCCCACCATAGTAGTAAAGTATTGTATTGCTTGCAGGCATCATAAATTACAATATATTTTTTCTGAGATTATTTTGACCGTATAGACATAACATACAGTATTTTACCCAGGTAAATAAATCTGCTAAACCATTACAATTATAACTGGCTATAGTTATTTCACCATTTACCATAATGAGACACAAGTTTTAATTATATTTATAATAATAAATGTTTGTAAACTTACCATTAAAAAGTACCATGATGATTGTGTCAATATAGCTGTACCATGATATTTGCACTGCAACTGAGTAGACCTCCAATTGTTATCCATTATCCCACCCGCTAAAACCTCCCCTCTCCCAAGTTGGGTTGTCGTCCCCATGACTGGTAGACCACCCCTGTCCACTTGGATCCTAGGGCCTTTGAGGGATTGGGACACAACCTTTGAAAAGAGCACACAGGTGTCACGTCCAGGCCTGAGAAGACAGGCTGGCATGTTTATTTTTTGTTTTGGTGTAGGGTTTTTTCTGTTCTAGGTTATCTATTTCTATGTTGGGGTAATGGTTCCCAATTAGAGGCAGCTGAGAGTCGTTCCCTCTAATTGGGAACCATATATATGTTTGTAGTTTGCGGGTTATTGTTTGTTCATAGCATTTGTTGTTTTGACATGTTATGTTAATGATCTTCGTTCATTTGTTTTGTTGTTTTTGTCCCAGTTACGTTCGTTAATAAAAGATGTATACTGGATGCCTCGCTGCGCCTTGGTCTGTCCTTCACGGAGGTCGTGACAACAGGGACACCTACAGAAAAGAAGCAGATCAACAGCCAAAGGCATTTGCAATGTCCTCACCTCGATTATATTTACAGTTTAATATATATATATATCTCAGTATATACAGTGGGGCAAAAAAGTATTTAGTCAGCCACCAATTGTGCAAGTTCTCTCACTTAAAAAGATGAGAGAGGCCTGTAATTATCATCATAGGTACACTTCAACTATGACAGACAAAATGAGGAAAAAAAATCCAGAAAATTACATTGTAGGATTTTTAATGAATTTATTTGCAAATTATGGTGGAAAATAAGTATTTGGTCACATACAAACAAGCAAGATTTCTGGCTCTCACAGACCTGTAACTTCTTCTTTAAGAGGCTCCTCTGTCCTCCACTCATTACCTGTATTAATGGCACCTGTTTGAACTTGTTATCAGTATAAAAGACACCTGTCCACAACCTCAAACAGTCACACTCCAAACTCCACTATGGCCAAGACCAAAGAGCTGTCAAAGGACACCAGAAACAAAATTGTAGACCTGCACCAGGTTGGGAAGACTGAATCTGCAATAGGTAAGCAGCTTGGTTTGAAGAAATCAACTGTGGGAGCAATTATTAGGAAATGGAAGACATACAAGACCACTGATAATCTTCCTCGATCTGGGGCTCCACGCAAGATCTCACCCGTGGGGTCAAAATGATCACAAGAACGGTGAGCAAGAATCCCAGAACCACACGGGGACCTAGTGAATGACCTGCAGAGAGCTGGGACCAAAGTAACAAAGCCTACCATCAGTAACACACTACGCCGCCAGGGACTCAAATCCTGCAGTGCCAGACGTGTCCCCCTGCTTAAGCCAGTACATGTTCAGGCCCATCTAAAGTTTGCTAGAGAGCATTTGGATGATCCAGATGAGGATTGGGAGAATGTCATATGGTCAGATGAAACCAAAATAGAACATTTTGGTAAAAACTCAACTCGTCGTGTTTGGAGGACAAAGAATGCTGAGTTGCATCCAAAGAACACCATACCTACTGTGAAGCATGGGGGTGGAAACATCATGCTTTGGGGCTGTTTTTCTGCAAAGGGACCAGGACGACTGATCCGTGTAAAGGAAAGAATGAATGGGGCCATGTATCGTGAGATTTTGAGTGAAAACCTCCTTCCATCAGCAAGGGCATTGAAGATGAAACGTGGCTGGGTCTTTCAGCATGACAATGATCCCAAACACACCGCCCGAACAGCGAAGGAGTGGCCGTGAAGCATTTCAAGGTCCTGGAGTGGCCTAGCCAGTCTCCAGATCTCAACCCCATAGAAAATCTTTGGAGGGGAGTTGAAAGTCCCTGTTGCCCAGCGACAGCCCCAAAACATCACTGCTCTAGAGGAGATCTGCATGGAGGAATGGGCCAAAATACCAGCAACAGTGTGTGAAAACCTTGTGAAGACTTACAGAAAACGTTTGACCTCTGTCATTGCCAACAAAGGGTATATAACAAAGTATTGAGATAAACTTTTGTTATTGACCAAATACTTATTTTCCACCATAATTTGCAAATAAATAAATTAAAAATCCTACAATGTGATTTTCTGGATTTCTTTTTCTCATTTCGTCTGTCATAGTTGAAGTGTACCTATGATGAAAATTACAGGCCTCTCTCATCTTTTTAAGTTGGAGAACTTGCACAATTGGTGGCTGACTAAATACTTTTTTGCCCCACTGTACATATCCAGTGGGTCAGAAGTTTACATACACTAAGTTGACTGTGCCTTTAAACAGCTTGGAAAATTCCAGAAAATTATGTCATGGCATTAGAGGCTTCTGATACGCTAATTGACATCATTTGAGTCAATTGGAGGTGTATCTGTGGATGTATTTCAAGGCCTACCTTCAAACTCAGTGCCTCTTTGCTTGACATCATGGGAAAATCTAAAGAAATCAGATAAGATCTCAGAAAATAATTGTAGACCTCCAAGTCTGGTTCATCCTTGGGAGCAATTTCCTTGGGAGCAACATGGTACCTGAAGGTACCATGTTCATCCAACCTGTTGTGGGAAGCTTGTGGAAGGCTACCCGAAACGTTTGACCCAAGTTAAACAATTTAAAGGCAATGCTACCAAATACTAATTGAGTGTATGTAGGAATGGGAATGTGATGAAAGAAATAAAAGCTGAAATAAATCATTCTCTCTACTATTATTCTAACATTTCACATTCTTAAAATGAAGTGGTGATCCTAACTGACCTAAGATAGGACATTTTTACTAGGATTAAATGTCAGGAATTGTGAAAAACGGAGTTAAATTTATTTGGCTAAGGTGTACGTAAACTTCAGACTTCAACTGTGTATATATACACTGCTCAAAAAAATAAAGGGAACACTAAAATAACACATCCTAGATCTGAATGAATGAAATAATCTTATTAAATACTTTTTTCTTTACATAGTTGAATGTGCTGACAACAAAATCACACAAAAATGATCAATGGAAATCAAATGTATCAACCCATGGAGGTCTGGATTTGGAGTCACACTCAAAATTAAAGTGGAAAACCACACTACAGGCTGATCCAACTTTGATGTAATGTCCTTAAAACAAGTCAAAATGAGGCTCAGTAGTGTGTGTGGCCTCCACGTGCCTGTATGACCTCCCTACAACGCCTGGGCATGCTCCTGATGAGGTGGCGGATGGTCTCCTGAGGGATCTCCTCCCAGACCTGGACTAAAGCATCCAACTCCTGGACAGTCTCCTGGACAGTCTGTGGTGCAACGTGGCGTTGGTGGATGGAGCGAGACATGATGTCCCAGATGTGCTCAATTGGATTAAGGTCTGGGGAACGGGCGGGCCAGTCCATAGCATCAATGCTTTCCTCTTGCAGAAACTACTGACACACTCCAGCCACATGAGGTCTAGCATTGTCTTGCATTAGGAGGAACCCAGGGCCAACCGCACCAGCATATGGTCTCACAAGGGGTCTGAGGATCTCATCTCGGTACCTAATGGCAGTCAGGCTACCTCTGGCGAGCACATGGAGGGCTGTGCGGCCCCCCAAAGAAATGCCACCCCACACCATGACTGACCCACCGCCAAACCGGTCATGCTGGAGGATGTTGCAGGCAGCAGAACGTTCTCCACGGCGTCTCCAGACTCTGTCACGTCTGTCACGTGCTCAGTGTGAACCTGCTTTCATCTGTGAAGAGCACAGGGCGCCAATGGCGAATTTGCCAATCTTGGTGTTCTCTGGCAAATGCCAAACGTCCTGCACGGTGTTGGGCTGTAAGCACAACCCCCACCTGTGGACGTCGGGCCCTCATACCACCCTCATGGAGTCTGTTTCTGACCGTTTGAGCAGACACATGCACATTTGTGGCCTGCTGGAGGTCATTTTGCAGGGCTCTGGCAGTGCTCCTCCTGCTCCTCCTTGCACAAAGGCGGAGGTAGCGGTCCTGCTGCTGGGTTGTTGCCCTCCTCCTACGGCCTCCTCCACGTCTCCTGATGTACTGGCCTGTCTCCTGGTAGCACCTCCATGCTCTGGACACTACGCTGATAGACACAGCAAACCTTCTTGCCACAGCTCGCATTGATGTGCCATCCTGGATGAGCTGCACTACCTGAGCCACTTGTGTGGGTTGTAGACTCCGTCTCATGCTACCACTAGAGTGAAAGCACCGCCAGCATTCAAAAGTGACCAAAACATCAGCCAGGAAGCATAGGAACTGAGAAGTGGTCTGTGGTTACCACCTTCAGAACCACTCCTTTATTGGGGGTGTCTTGCTAATTGCCTATAATTTCCACCTGTTGTCTATTCCATTTGCACAACAGCATGTGAAATTTATTGTCAATCAGTGTTGCTTCCTAAGTGGACAGTTTGATTTCACAGAAGTGTGATTGACTTGGAGTTACCTTGTGTTGTTTAAGTGTTCCCTTTATTTTTTTGAGCAGTGTATATATGCAAGAATGTGTATCTTAATTTATTTCCACAAATAACAAATAATATGCATAATAATGAAGTCACTTTCTCCAAAAGATTGTTACCTATAACCAGGAGTGGCATTACCAAAATTACATTTTTGGCAAGCAATTATTATTTTGGCAAATTATTGCAATTCAACCTATACTGTGCCTAACATTACCCCATAGCAACAGATGTGGTATACATATTCTCCCCACCCCTACCCACAAACAACCACAAGCTCAGATGTTCAACAGTTGTTCCAATCCCGGAGGCCAACTCAAGAGAAGACTTGATGTGTGAATGTGTATACTGTTGTAGCTGTTTCCAAATTTGGCAAGAATGGGGAGATTTGATTATTAACCAATGTCTAGTCCTAGTTGATGGAGCTTGGATACACCCCTATCCCCGAAACACACACACACACAGACACTGGTCCCCCGGTGTGACCATTTTCCCAAGCACCTCTGTGCAGTCAGACCATTCTATTATTTTGTGCCGCCAGGGCCACAATAATTTGCCCTTTCTCTGATTGTCCGAGTGTGACCCCCTCCCCATGGGTTAGACTCTTGAGGGGGCACGGGGTGGGGTGGGGTGGGGGAGTACTGCTTTGGTGGGTCTTTGACTGTGTTTATCTTTCTGTCTTGGCTGCGTATATGGTACTTGCAGTAGGCGTATAAAACAGATAAGGACTTATCTTTAGTGTGTGGGAACGCTCAGGTGGGTGTCTAGGGTACAGGGTTAGAGACTGTTTCATCATGATAGGACAATAAATAAAAACACTACACTTGTAATATATTGATGCACTCCTGGGTCAATCTCTGTGTTTTGGAGAAGAAGATCTGAAGTTTTGGCAAATGGGTCCTGGTCAACTCTGTACCACATTGACCGGTCCCAGGGACAACCTTTCTGCCTGGGAACAGGCTCCCCAGGAGCTCCAGCCTACACATGCGGGACTTCCAGCCTGTAAGGAACCCTTTGTTCTCCCAGACGTCCCCACTGTGCCTGCTCTTGCCAAGCAGATGCCAACTGCTCTGCTCCTCACAAGAGTTTCTACTCTCTGGGAAGAGGCAGAATAACAACCTCTGCTGCTACCTTCTTCTTCTTCATCTTCTTCATATTCTTAATCTTAATCTTCTTCTTCATCTTCTTCATCGTAATTTTCAACATCATCTTCATCATCATCGTCATGAAGATCCGAGCCTACCAGACGAGCTAAATGCCTGTTATGCTTGCTTCGAGGCAAGCAACATTGAAGCATGCATGAGAGCACCAGCTGTTCCGGACAACTGTGTGATAACGCTTTTGGTAGCTGATGTGAGCAAGACCTTTAAACAGGTCAACATTCACAAAGCCGCGGAGCCAGACGGATTACCAGGACGTGTACACAAAGCATGCGCAGACCAACTGGCAAGTGTCTTCACTGACATTTTCAACCTCTCCCTGACCAAGTCTGTAATACCTACATGTTTTAAGCAGACCACCATAGTCCCTGTGCCCAAGGAATCAAAGATAACCTGCCTAAATGATTACCGCCCAGTAGCACTCACGTCGGTATCCATGAAGTGCTTTGAAAGGCTGGTCATGGCTCACATCTACAGCATCATCCCGGATACCCTAGAACCACTCCAATTCGCATACCGCCCCAACAGATCCACAGATGACGCAATCTCAATCGCACTCCACACTGCCCTTTCCCACGTGGACAAAAGGAACACCTACGTGAGAATGCAGTTCATTGACTACAGCTCAGCGTTCAACACCAAAGTGCCCACAAAGCTCATCACTAAGCTAAGAACCCTGGGACTGAACACCTCCCTCTGCAACTGGATCCTGGATTTCCTGACAGGCCGCCCCAGGTGGTAAGGGTAGGCAACAACACGTCTGCCACGCTGATCCTCAACACTGGGGCCCCTCAGGGATACATACTTAGTCCCCTCCTGTACTCCCTGTTCACTGCGTGGCCAAACACGACTCCAACACCATCGTTAAGTTTGCTGACAACACAACAGTGGTAGGCTTTATTACCGACAACGATGAGACAGCCTACAGGGACGAGGTCAGAGACCTCATTAACATCGACGGGGCTGTAGTGGAGAGGGTCGAGAGTTTCTAGTTCCTTAGTGTCCACATCACCAACGAACTATCATGGTCCAAACACACCAAGACAGTTGTGAAGAGCGCACAACAACACATTTTTCCCCTCAGGAGACTGAAAAGATTTGGCATCAAAAAGTTCTACAGCTGAACCATCGAGAGCATCCTGACCGGTTGTATCACCACATGGTATGGCAACTGCTCGGCATCTGACCGTAAGGCTCTGCAGAGGTTAGTGCGTACGCCCCAGTACATCACTGGGGCAAATTTTCCTGCCATCCAGAACCTATATACTAGGCATTGTCAGAGGAAAGCCCAAAAAATTGTCAAAGATTCCAGTCACCCAAGTCATAGACTGTTCTCTCTGTTTTGCCGCAGGGAGCGCCAAGTCTAGGACCAAAAGGCTCCCTAACAGCTTCCACCCCCAAGCCATAAGACTGCTGAACAATTAATCAAATGGCCTCCCGGACTATTTACATTGACACCCCCCCACCTCCCCATTTGTTTTTACACTGCTGCTACTCACTTTTTATTATCTATGCATAGTCACTTTACCCCTACTTACATGTACAAATTACCTTGTACCCCCGCACATTGACTCGGTACCAGAACCCCCTGTATATAGCCTTGTTATTGTTATATTATTGTGTTACTTTTATAATTTTTTACTTTAGTTTATTTGGTAAATATTTTCTTAACTCTTTCTTGAACTGCATTGTTGGTTAAGGGCTTGTAGGTAAGCATTTCACTCTAGTCGGCGCATGTGACAAATAAAGTTTGATTTGATTTGAAGACACAGCAGCCCCTCATGCCATATTGATGAAAGGTTCTGCCCAGACGGCATATAGATTTTCTCTGGCTCCTTTGAAGACTATCAGAATCTCTTGTTTTTCTCAAGAGACCTATCAGGAAAAGAGAAAGATGAAAAACATATTTCCCCCCTGAGGTTTTCAAAGACATCAGAGATATGTGCATGCTTTTTCTCTGACTGAGTTGTGGTTTATAACCCTGAGATACTTTCACGTGGTGAGGATGTCTCTCGATCTCGCAGAGACAGGAATATCGGAATAAAGGAATACTGCATAAAATGATCAAACAGCGCTGTTTCAACTCTGATGGGAGAGTCTTGCAGTGAGCTGTCCACTTGTCCAAACTCTGAAGTCTGAGGGAAAGGCAAAAATCTTAGCCTTTTATGTTCTCCTACCGAGACTGACTGACAGCAAAGTTCTCTGTCTCAGTCTCACCCTTCATCTTTGGCTAAAAGGAATATGTCTCGGGTCTCAGACTGTGTTAGAAACTCAGCAAGCAATGTGTTGGGAGATGCTATTGGGCAGTGCAGAAATGCAGATTCTGTAGACGTTCTTCAGCTTGCAAACAAATTAATTGTAAAACATAATAGGCATAGCAACCTTTCCAACTCCATCCATAGCAACCTTTCCATCTCTTTCCATAGCAACCTTTCCAACTCCATCCATAGCAACCTTTCCAACTCTTTCCATAGCAACCTTTCCAACTCCATCCATAGCAACCTTTCCAACTCCTTCCAACCTCTACTGTCTTCTCTTCTTCTCTCCTCTCTTCCTACTTCTCTCTCTCCCTTATTCCTCTGCTCTCCCTTCTCTTATAAACACAAGAGGAGTCACTGACTCAATGGTAAAGCATCTCTGTCAGCAGACCACATTTTTATACCCTCACCTGCAGCCCATACTTCTCCACTTCAGAGGACTGGGCTCTGGAGTCAATAGCTAATCTGGGATTCCCATAGTGGCCTGAGAAAGGAGTGTGGATGCTCCTCTGCCTCTTCCCTCTGTGACCACCAGCCTCCCAGATCACTTACCCCAGCAACCTTACCCCAGCCAGGCTAGCGGTCTCAGTGAGGGCTTGATTTATTCTATTTGATCTGAGAGAGACAAATTGCAGTAAATGCATCAAGGGTAAAATGGTATTGCAGCCAAATTATGATGCATGTAAATAGCAAGGATCTGTTTCACTTGTCCTTGTGCTTGTCTCCACACCACTCCAGGTGTCGCCCAACTTCCCCAATATCCCAGTTTTTGACCTTTGCCTGTCCGGACCCTTTACCTGCCCGCCTGACCACTGCCTCTCTGACCCTGCCTGCCGTACTGTACCTTTGCTCCACCTCTGGATTATCGACCTCTGCCTGACCTGACCCTGAGCCTGCCTGCCGTACTGTACCTTTGCTCCACCTCTGGATTATCGACCTCTGCCTGACCTGACCCTGAGCCTGCCTGCCATCCTGTACCTTGGCCTCTGCTCTGGATTATCAACCCTTGCCTGCCTTGACCTGTCGTTTACCTGCCCCTGTGGTTACAATAAACATTGTTACTTCACACAATGTGCACTTGGGTCTTATCTTGATTCCTGATATACTGTTTGTGTGTCTTTTCTATACATCAAAAGGGACTATAAAGATTTTTTGCTTTTTAACTTAATATTTCTTATTGAGGACAACCATGGGGAGAAGTTCAGGAACATGCCAAAGCTGAATGTATGATACATGGCACTATTAAATTATTATACAGTAATAAGGCATTGACATCAAAACGACAAGAGTTATCTATCCTTTTCACTCGGATATCAATCTGGTGGCAAGGTTCCCGATGCTCCATGCAGCTTCTTGCCCAGAGCATAGCAATCATAGTTAAACACTTTTCAGTTATATTGCTACTGATATGGAGCTCTTCCACAGAATTTACAGTATCGGGCAGGGGAGATGACTGTGTGTTGGTCTGTTTGAGACCCCTCTTAGCATCTGTGGTGAGAGCTGAGAGGTTCACAAGCACATCCACGTGCCGTGACTCCTTAACCCTGAGGGCTCTCATCTGGTCTCCATATGGGCTCTGATTCTGGGTGGGGCACTAAACAAACTGACTCACACCCAGGAACCCTTGGGAGGGTCTCCTTGGCAACAACTGTGATTGACAGCGGTACTATTTGCTACATACTTATAAGATCATAACAGCAATATCAGTTTGGAATGCAAGTAAAATTATAAATCACCTTAATCGTAACTGAATCAATAAAGTGTTTGTGTAGAGAGAAAATCTCAATACAGAAATAAATCCTGATTACCATGTTGGTCAGTGTTAAAAGGGGCTACAAAGAGCCTTGAAGGAGTGGACTGTGGGACCAAACCTGACCTCTACATTACACCCTGTAACTGGATTAACTAGAGAGGGATTCCTCATTGCATCATGGACAACACCCTAATAATCCCTGTACTAGGCCAGAGGATTTATCATTCAAACAATGATGCAGTGTTTACTGTTTCGCTGAAGGACACCCTACAGAATCTGTAATGATGACCATATGCCTAATAACTAGGTATAATATGTTCTCCCTTCTTGACTGTTATTGAGACTGTTCCGCTGACATATTTATTGCCATTTTGGAACGTGAAAGAATTTTGAAGTCTTCCAGGAATGGCTAACAGAGACGTTTTGCGCTGTGGGACCTGTTCGTACACGCCTCTGCAAACACTACCCTGAACGCTGCACACACAGGAAAGTCCCAGCTAAATCCATGCCTGACAGAGGAGCCACAGGAGAGGATTGTCCTACAGGCTCAAAGGCAATAATTTGCCAACCTGAGTCACTCAGCATGGCACTCAAAAATCTCTGAAGAGGTCACAGAGAGACATTACCTAGGTGCAATACACTTTCCACAAGTAACTGGGATATTTCATTAACGTAGCCCTTTCCTGCAGTCAAATTACTTAGTGGCCTCATGGGTGGAATGTTATAAAAAATTGCATAATGAATCAACTTTTTTTACAATTTTCACAGAAAATCTGGTGTTTCTATGTCAAACAGTTTTGTTATATTTCAGTCTTCTGTGGTGTATATAAAGCGTAATATTGGGATGCAAACTCAACATTTTATACATTTCAGACCCTGATTTAGTCCACTGCAGTAAAAGGTTAAGTTGTGTTTATAATCCTCATCTGTCTCTAAAACAGAGGGATGAAGATGCTATCCTACCACACATCACTCTGGACTTCCTAAAAACATGCCACTTTGATACAGCTACGACTGGAAGTTACTTTTTGTAGCTGGTTAGCGTTTTTGCTAACCCTTTTCCCAACCTTAACCTAATTCTCCTAACCTGCTACGAAAAAGTCACTTTGGTCGTAGCTGTATTGAAGTGGCTTGTTTTTTGGGAATCTCCCATCACTCACTGCCTGCTTGAATCCCGTTGTGATACAACAGTATACGCCAAGTTAGTCTCCACCCTAGCTCGCCTCTGTCACGACTTCAGCTGAAGTTGGTCCCTCCCCTGGTTCGAGCGTCTACCGGCGGTCGACGTCACCGGAGTTCTAGCCACCACCGATCTATTTCTCACTTTCTGTTTTGTCTTGTCATTAATCACACCTGGTCATCATTACCCAAATTACAAGTGTTATTTATTTCTCTGTTCCCCCATCAGTGTTGTCCGTGATTGTTTCATGTTTTTGGCTTGTTGTGTGAGTAGGTGATTGTCTACGTATCATATATTTTTGTCCCTTATTTAAAATAAGGAGTTTGACAACTGGCTTCCTGCAACTGTTTCCTTGGAGACCTGCTGTAGAGCCATAACAGCCTCATTGTGTGAAAGATTCAGTATAAAAACAGTGAGTCTTTTATATGATGCCAGTAATTGCTTACTGTGCTGCCAAAGTCTCAGAGAATCCATATGAAACTCCCTATTTATACAGACAAAGCAAATATTCTGTGACCATCTCTGTTTAGTCTAGAACAGTGGTGTACTAAAAAATACACAAAGGGGGTTGGTAAGGGCACTGTCGTAGACGTGGAACTGTATAGATTTTTTTGGGGGAAGGAACATGGTGCTCAGTCTTGTGTGAGCAGCCTGTGTCTGTGTTAGAGAGTCAGTTCATCCGGAAGAGACTGGTGTGTTGGAGGACCTGAGGAGCTTTTTGCAGCTAGAAGCTTGTTCTCTTTTGGACTGGGGACTTTCACTGCAGATTTCTGTCAGCAGGAAGAGGTCAGTACCATCCCTGAACACCCTTGGGGCTGCAGTCTGTAGGCAAGAGACGGACAGGAAATGAAGCATGGGGTTGGTGGGTAGATGACAGAGCACAGGCACGCAAATGCGGCACAACACAGACACAGGAAATAATCAGTGATCAATTAAACGTATTTTCTTTAAATAAAGTTGAGATCATAAGAAAGTATTATATTCAAAACATATCAAACTTCTCTCCACAAGTCCAACAAAACACTTCCATGTTTTCATAGAGTACGCAGGTGTGGCAAAATTAGAACAATTTGACATAATCACCAAATGAAACAGCTTGATAAGTTCAAAGATATTTTTTGTATCGTTAATGTGAAAAGTACAGTATTTCATTGATCTTGTGTGTGTGTGTATGTGTGTATGTGTGTCTGTGGACGAGTTTAACTATACTTGTGGGGACCAGAAGTCTCCAAAAGAATAGTAATCCAACAGAAATTTGACCAACTGGGGACATTTTGTTAGTCCCCACAAGGTCAAATGTTATTTCTAGGGGGTTTATGGTTAAGGTTAGAATTAGTGTTAGAATTTGGTTTAGGGTTAGGAACTAGGGTTAGGAGCGAGGGTTAGGTTTAGAGTCAAGGTTAGGTTTTGGGGTTAGGGAAAATAGGATTTTGAACGGGACTGAATTGTGTCCCCACAACGTTAGTTGTACAAGACTGTGTGTGTATGTGTGCGTGTGTGTGCGCAACTGTGCGTGTGTCTGGGATCTCTTTTTACAGGCCCAACTTAGTCATGCTTGGCACCAGTTCCTCAGTATGAGAGAAATCCAATCCTTTTCTGCTCTGAGTTTAAGGCTAAATAAAGGAAAATTGTACTGCATGGCCCTCTAGAAAAATATTTTCTGAAAATAGGTCCTGTTCAATGCTCCACTCCAGAGTGTAATCACAGGTTACAGGGGACAAACAAAGCCATATTTCATTCACCATTAGCTACAACTACATCCATATGCTTGGCCCAGTGCTCTCAGAGATTATTTGTCCATGCTGTGCAGCAATGCTCACCAGGCTCACTCCATGGTCTGATAAAAAATCTTCCCATACAAATTTACTACAGCAATTCAATGACATGCAAAATGATGGAAAATTACACACAACATAAAACCAAGCAGAGCAGAGTAAGATTTCAATGATAATTGCCTGTCATGGAAGCCAGCTCTTCCAAGTAGTTCATCTCTGTTCCAGCCTAACTTCAGATGTTGCTACTGTAAGATGTTTGATACAGAGTAGTTCCTCATTATCTGAGCTAAATAAGTAAGACAAGAAGATAAATGTTTGGTCAATAATGTAAACAAATCATAATGCTAACGCATGGAAACAGCTGGTGTAATTGGCTCCAGACCCTGGGTACTTGACTTTTTGATTTTCCATGTAACACATACTGAGCAAACAAAGGGAAGAGAGACAGACAGACAGACATGAACAATTCAGTCAGGAGACATTGCTGAGACTATTCCAGTTCAACTCTGTCAGAAGATACCAGTCTCCTATATAAACCCCAGTCTGTAACAGACTATACTCTCATAAACCATAACCAAAATCAACACCATCGTTTCAGCTAATATCTAACTCCAGGGACAACTGACAAATAAATAGGGCAATTAAATTAGTTGTAAAGGTCATGGGAAGTGTATGCTGATTCATGGTATATCTTGTTCTAATAAAGACAAACATGTAGGCTATACACCTTGGGAAAATGTATACACCTTGGGAAAAAAGTAGGCTTGAGCCATCCAGATCATTTTGGTTTCTTAAGGAAACCCATGGCTAAACCCACCATGATTTAGCTGAGAAACACATACATTTAAAAAAAAACAACACACACAAGGAATTTGGTGGTCTCTTAAAAATGGGTCAGAATTTTGAGTTTCCTGAGTTCCATGTTGACAAGGAGCCCAGAGCACAGAGAGGTGACCAACAGGCCGAGGCTTCAATGGACTCAGGTAGCAGGATACCACTGAGCATTACTGAGGATAAATCTAATCAAATTGCATTTGTCTCATGTTGTCACGTTGGTATGAAGAGATCCGGGAGACAGGCGTTGGAATGCGTAATATTTTTTTTTATTATACCCCAAATTACGGGATGCCGTGTAAAAGCTTGGGGACGAAGACCAAACAAACATATACACAAAACACAGGGTTGAAAACCAAACAAAAGAACGAGGAGTACCTCAAATACACGCACACAATGATTAACACACGGGACGAGACCCGTAATCATCTGCGCAATCCACAAAGGCACGAAAGCCCAAAACACACAGCATAGGTACTCACACGCGCCAACAGACATTGTAACAATAATCGACAACACCATGGGGAACAAAGGGCACATACAGATGAAGTCGGAAGTTTACATACACTTAAGTTGGAGTCATTAAAAATAATTTTTCAAGCACTCCACACATTGTTAACAAACTATAGTTTTGGCAAGTCGGTTAGGACATCTACTTTGTGCATGACACAAGTAATTTTTCCAACAATTGTTTACAGAAAGATTATTTCATTTCTAATTCACTGTATCACAACTGCAGTGGGTCAGAACTTTACATACACTAAGTTGACTGTGCCTTTAAACAGCTTGGAAAATTCAAGAAAATTATGTAATGGCTTTAGAAGCTTCTGATAAGCTAATTGACATCATTTCAGTCAATTGGAGGTGCACCTGTGGATGTATTCCAAGGCCTACCTTCAAACTCAGTGCCTCTTTGCTTGACATCATGGGAAAATCTAAAGAATTTTTTTATTTTGACCTCCACAAGTCTGGTCCATCCTTGGGAGCAATTTCCAAACGCCTGAAGGTACCACGTATATCTGTACAAACAATAGTACGCAAGTATAAACAACATCCGTCATACTGCTCAGGAAGGAGACGTGTTCTGTCTCCTAGAGATGAACGTACTTTGGTGCTGTAACGATGTGCGCTGAGAGTCGGGAAGCAAGTTCAGGGAGTGAATACATTTAATAAATATATGAACAAAACAAGAAACACAAACAGAGCACCGACATTAAACAAAGTCAGAACAGAAACCATAACGCCTGGGGAAGGAACCAAAGGGAGTGACATACATAGGGAAGGTAATCAGGGAAGTGATAGAGTCCAGGTGGGCGTAACGATGGTGACAAGTGTGCGCCAGAACGAGCAGCCTGGTAACCTAGAGGCCGGAGAGGGAGCACACATGACAGGTGCAAAAGGTGCAATCAATCCAGAACAACAGCAAAATACCTTGTGAAGATGCTGGAGGAAACAGGTACAAAAGTATCTATTTCCACAGTAAAACGAGTCCTATATCGACATAACCTGAAAGGCCGCTCAGCAAGGAAAAAGCCACTGCTCCAAAACCGCCATAAAAAAAACAGAAAACGGTTTGCAACTGCACATGGGGACAAAGATTGTACTTTTTGGAGAAATGTCCTCCGCTCTGATGAAACAGAAATAGAACTGTTTGGCCATAACGACCATCATTATGTTTGGAGAAAAAAGGGGGAGGCTTGCAAGCCGAAGAACACCATCCCAACCGTGAAGCACGGGGGTGGCAGCATCATGTTATGGAGGTGCTTTGCTGCAGGTTTGACTGGTGCACTTCACAAAATAGATGGCATCATGAGAATGGAAAATTATGTGGATATATTGAAGCAACATCTCAAGTTAAAGCTTGGTCGCAAATGGGTCTTCCAAATGGACAATGACCCCAAGCATACTTCCAAAGTTCTGGCAAAATGGCTTAAGGACAACAACGTCAAGGTATTGGAGTGGCCATCACAAAGCCCTGACATCAATCCCATAGAAAATTTGTGGGCAGAATTGAAAAAGCATGTGCGAGCAAGGAGTTCTACAAACCTGACTCAGTTACACCAGCTCTGTCAGGAGGAATGGGCCAAAATTCACCAAACTTATTGTGGGAAGCTTGTGGAAGGCTACCCGAAACGTTGAAGTTAAACAATTTAAAGGCAATGCTACTAAATACTAATTGAGTGTATGTAAACTTCTGACCCACTGGGAATGTGCTGAAAGAAATAATTGTCTCTACTATTATTCTGACATTTCACATTCTTAAAATAAAGTGGTGATCCTAACTGACCTAAGACAGGGAATTTTTAGTAGGATTAAATGTCAGGTGTATGTAAACTTCCGGCTTTAGTGTCCTGCTCCTTGAAAGCGGCAGCTATTGTCTTTAGCTCAGTGCGAATGTTGCCTCCAATCCATGGTTTCTGATTGGGGTATGTACGTACGGACGTCATCGTCAATGCACTTATTAATGAAGCCGGTGACTGATGTGATAAACTCCTCAATGTTGTAGAATGAGTCCCAGAACATAACAAATCAGATCAAATTGTATTGGTCACATACACATATTTAGCAGATGTTATTGCGGGTGTAGCGAAATGCTTGTGTTCCTAGCTCCAACAGTGCAGTAGTGTCTAACAATTCCCAACAATACACAAATCTAAAAGTAAAAGAATGGAATAAAGAAATATATAAATATTAGGACGAGCAATGTCGGAGTGACATTGACTAGAATAGAATACAGTATATACATATGAGATGAGTAAAGCAGTATGTAAACATTATTAAAGTGACTAGTGTTCCATTATTAAAGTGGCCAGTGATTCCATGTCTATGTATGTAGGGCAGCAGCCTCTATGGTGCAGGGTTGAGTAGCTGGGTGGTAGCCGGCTAGTGATGGCTATTTAACAGTCTGATGGCCGTAGAAGCTGTTTTTCAGTCTCTCAGTCCCAACTGTGATGCAACTGTACTGACCTATCCTTCTGGATGATAGTGGGGTAAACAGGCCATGGCTTGGGTGGTTGATGTCCTTGATGATCTCTTTGGCCTTCCTGTGGTGTCCTGTAGGGCAGGCAGTGTGCCCCCGGTGATGCGTTGGGTAGACCGCACCACCCTCTGGAGAGCCATGCAGTTGTGGGTGTGCAGTTGCCGTACCAGGTGGTGATACAGCCCTACAGGATGCTCTCAATTGTGCATCTGTAAAAGTTTCTGAGGGCCTTCTTCACCGCACTGTCTGTGTGTGGACCATTTCAGATCATCAGTGATGTGTACACCGAGGAACACCTTCTCTTCTGCAGTCCTGTCGATGTGTATAGAGGCGTGCTCCCCCTGCTGTTCCTAAAGTCCACATATGCCAGTCCTGTAGCTTAGCATCCGCTTCATCGGACCACTTCCGTGTCGGACCACTGGTACTTCCTGTTTGAGTTTTTGCTTGTAAGCAATAAGCAGGAGGATAGAGTTACGGTATGATTTGCCAAAGGGAGAGCGAGGGAGGTGCCTTGTATGTGTTTCTGTGTGTGGAGTAAAGGTGATCAAGAGTTTTGTCGCTTCTAGTTGCGCAGGTGACATGCTGGTAAAAATGAGGTAAAACAGATTTCAGTATCCCTGCAATAAAATCACTGGCCACGAGAAATGCCGCCTCTGGATGTGCATTCCTTGTTTGCTTATGCCCATATACAGCTAGTTGAGTGCGGTCTTATTAGGGCCAGCATCAGTTTGTGGTGGTAAATAGAAAGAAGAAAGCCTGCTCCAGTTACTCCTTATGATTTATACTTCAACAGCCGTCCTGGTGCCATATAGCCCCCATGAACCCAGTCACAAACAAAGAGCCAACCACCTCTTCTGTAACGTGACTCTGTGTTAAGTGGGTATCCAGCCAGATCACATACTGGAACAAGAACAGTGTACAGTATGGTGTATGTGCCCCAAGGTCAGATCACCCACGTGCCAACCACCAAGGTTGAAAACCTGATACAATTATTTGTTTCCAACAACAACTGACAGAGATACTCTTAGAAAAAAAGGTGCTACCTACAACCTAAAAGGGTTCTTCGGCTGTCCCCATTGGAGAACCCTTTGAAGAACCCTTGTTGGTTCAAGGTTGAACCCTTTTGTTTCCAAGTAGACCTTCAGTACATTGAGAGATTCTACATTCTTCAGAGAGAATAAGATAATATTACAGTGGATGAAGTTCACTGTACTTGCCAATTCACACAAGGTACTGCAGCCTGTGATGACCTGATAGAGGAGTTTGATGCCATCTATGGGTCCTCTGTTGATTGTGTAATTGTGCTTGTGAGATTGTGAGAACATGAAAATATCAACACCTCAAGGATTACACAAATGTCCAAATAAAACCAATATGCCCTTTCCTTAAGCCTATGCTACTATTTCACGTTCCCAGAACATTGTGAAATGTTATGTCACATAACTAATTTGATAATACCACAAGCATGTATTAGTACGTGACTTTAGCTGTTGAAACCACTACTTATACATCATTATCAGGAGCTTACTTAAAAAGGAGGTTTGAGGGCTTCTGTTCTAGACTTAAATCTCATTTAATAAACACACAGAGCTGTCTCATGACTGCAGCCATGTTATCCAATCGCAAGCGCACGTAAACACACAGGGTTGGGTAGGTTACTTTCTATATGTAATCTGTTTCAGTAACTAGTTACCTGTCAAATTGTAATCAGTAAAGTAACTTTTGGATTACCCAAATTCAGTGACATAATCTGATTACTTTCAGTTACTTTTGGACTACTTTACCCTTAAGAGTTATTAGAAGAAGACAGAAAGGATCCATCAAAGCATTTGGTGTGTTATCATAGTGGTCTCTGACTTAGTCAGACTTGCTCAGGTGGAACAAACTTGCATCTTTTTTCAAAGCTGAATTGAATGTCTTTGAGAAAACAGAAAGGTGTCAATGTATTTTTTAGAAAACATCCTTTCTGAATTTCAAAGTAATCCAAGAAGTAATCATCTATTTTTTAAAAAGTATTTGTAATCTGATTCCCATATTTTAGCTGGTAATGTAACTGATTACCGTTTTTTTGTCATCATATTACATGTAACTGACTACATGTAATCAGTTACTCCTCAACCCTGCATACACGCATGCACGCACACACACACACGCACACACACACATTCCAGAGCCCCCCACCCTAGGGACAAAAAGTAAAGGGCAGGCAGCTCCAGTAATCAGTATTATGAATACACTAGCCAGCCAGGCCCTTGGGTCTACTTACTCTCCCTGCTACCCTGGTCTGGTTACATCTCTCTCCATAGTAGCCTTTGGAGATGCTGGGATATTCTTGTCCATGTTCCCCATGCTGGACCCTCACCAGCCTTCCAGGACCAACCTCCGCTCCCTCCTCTCTCCCTACCACATCACATCTATTACTCACTTCCCTGACAGCCCAGCCTCACTCCCAGGGCTGACAGGGCTGAGGCCCGGAGTTCAACCCCTGGGAAATGTATGGCTAGCCGTGTTGTGAGGGCACGTGCCTGTCTGAGTTGTTTATGTGGAAACTGCAAACAGAGGGGTCTGAGGGGATCAACACACTTAAGGCTCCATGTCACAACACCAGCCTTCTGAGAAACACTTGCGTAACATCTGGTGTTTTTCTGTCTCAGCGGACAAAAAATAGCTGAAAAAGTGCTATTCATTCAGGGAATCAGGCTGAGGTGCCAGGGGCGCGCTACATAAAGAGATCTTTGGCAGGGTGAGGTGATGCTACTGACACTAATTAGTTAGAGAAGCTGCAGGATCAGGAGGGGTGGAGTGAAGTCTGCAAGATTTCAAAGGCATACCTCTGAAAGTGGAGGCAAGGAAGACTGAGTGGAAAGCACTATGCCACAGCTCCATTATAACTACAGGAAAGGGGTCTTCTTGGAACAAATTCCTTTGCTGTCCAGGTTTCTCTGTTTTATGTACAATGTGACTCATGGGCCTTTCTCTCTCTCTCTCTCTCTCTTTCTCTGGAATTAGCTTATATGGCTGCTGGAACCCTGGTAGATAATTGAGAAAAATGTGATTACCTTTATACAGTGAGTAACGCTGAGCCACTCACAGATTCCCTTCTCTGCTCTAGTGAGCAGCAGGCTGTTTCTATAAATGTGTGGAGGTTTTTGGGATATGCTCCAGTACAGTGAAAAGAAAATGAGAGTGAGGTCAACCTTCAATGAAGGATGTCTGGTGGGAGCATGGGAATTCCAGCCTTGGAAAAAAAGATGGCTGACTGTACAGCCACCTCTGGACTAATTAGACACGACCAAACCTTCAAATTTACAAACTTCACATTTGCTTTAGTCTGCTGCCTCGTTTTCGACTGCGAAGGCCTATTGACACACTCAATACAGCTAACCGGAGCTTCACGCTCTGCCTTGCAAATGCATAAACAGCACTGATATGTTCATACCCCAGCCTCTGTGAGGTAAGAGTCTTTACAGATAGCCTGGGCGTCTCGGCTCAATAGTTCCCAGTGATAGCACCACGACAGCTGCTGCCAGTACGGCATGACATCGGCCCCAGACCCCGGTGTCATAGCAGCAGGATAGAGGGGGAAAATATCCCTCTATCCCACCCTAGCTCCACTATTAAGCGGGTGAGGAGCGCCAACTTGTGAGTGTTATGGGAGTGCCAATCTGTAAGCTTTGAACACTCCAGGATTTCTGATCCTTGAACCCCTACCAAAGATATACTGACGGGAGATTGATTTGCCAGTTGCCAGCTCTACCTGTCATCAGCATACAATATACACACCCAAAGATAAAAACATACAGTAGATCTCATTTCTTATCACCAAGGCTCAAAGTGTAGCACGTACTGTACAGGACATCATATGGGGTCCATTTAGAATGACTCATCGAGGGCTTAACAAAAATCTATGTGCAGACTAGGGCTGTTACAGTGACGTATTAACGCCACACCGGTGGTCACGAGTCATGATGGCAGACAGTTAATTACACTTCACCAAGCTCTGATGCTCCTGTGGTCAGCACTCTATTGTCCCTCTAATCACTCTGTCATCAATGCAAATGTAATCGAAAATCTAATCAAAGACTTCATGAGAGCCTATGAGCTCATGTTGCGCAACATTTCTATAGGGTATGCATTTGTGTGAGAATTTGTGTGAGTTTCGATGTATTCTAATAAAAAGAGGAGGATCCCATCAGCTTTCTATAGGCTAGGCCTACTATTTATCAACTTTCCTAATATTAAGCACATTGCTTCGTTTTACAACAGGAGTATAGCCTACCTGGCTGGCATGAAAATGAACCATGGGAAAAGCGTCCTCCATTTGCTAATTGAGTGCGTATTCGACACATTTCTTTTCCCCATGCCCTGTTCCAAGACAGGTGCATGATAATGGTCCATTCTAAATCAAAAATAATTTCACACATATATTATATATATTAAATTAGAGTCTGATGGGTGACAAGGCAGTTAACCCACTTGTTCCACTTGTTCCTAGGCTGTCATTGAAAATAAGAATTTGTTCTTAACTGACTTGCCTTGTAAAATAAATGTTTAAAAAAAAAAATATATATATATATATATATATATAAATATTAGCCTTTCACTTGGATTATGTACTTTCACTAGTGATTCACATGAAATAAAATTGTATTTGTCACCTGCTCCGAATACAACAGGTGTAGACCTTAACGTGACAATTCAGTTCAAGAAAGAGTCAAGAAAATATTTACTAAATAAACTAAAGTAAAAATAGTAAAATAAAAAGTAACACAATAAAAATAACAATAACGAGGCTATATACAAGGAACTGAGCTGACTTCTGGCGCCGACAGAAACGGCAGCCTCGCTTCATGTTCTCAGGAAGCTATGCAGTATTTAGTTTTTTTGATGTATTACTTTTTACATTGTTACCCCGGGAAATATTAAGTTTTAGTACATACATCTGGGAGGAACTATTGGATATAAGATCAACGTCAACTTACCAACATTACGACCAGGAATACGACTTTCCCAAAGCGGATCCTCTGTTTGGTCCACCAACCAGGACAATAGACGGCGGTCTTCTGGTCAGGCTACGTAGACGGGCACATTACACACCTCTCCCGAGTATTTTACTTGCCAATGTCCAGTCTCTGGACAACAAAGTAGACGAAATACGAGCAGGAGTTGCCTTCCAGAGAGACATCGGCGACTGCAACGTTCTTTGCTTCACGGAAACATGGCTTGCTCAGGACACGTTATCTGAGTCGGTACAGCCACATGGTTTCTCCACGCATCGCGCCGACAGAAACAAACATCTATCTGGTAAGAAGAAGGGCGGGGGGTGTGTGTCTTATGATTAACGAGTCGTGGTGTGATCATAACAACATACAGGAACTCAAGTCCTTTTGTTCACCTGACATAGAATTCCTTACAATCAAATGCCGACCGCATTATCTACCAAGAGAAATCTCTTCGAATATAATCACAGCTGTGTATATCCCCCCTCAAGCTGACACATCGACGGCACTGAAAGAAATCCATTGGACTCTATGTAAACTGAAAACCACATATCCTGAGGCTGCATTTATTGTGGCTGGGGACTTTAATAAGGCTAATCTGAAAACAAGGCTCCCTAAATTTTATCAGCATATCAAATGCGCCACCCGGGCAGGTAAAATCCTGGATCATTGTTATTCTAATTTCGTGATGCATACAAGGCTATTCTCCGCCCTCCTTTCGGCAAGTCTGACCATGACTCCATTTTGTTGCTCCCAGCCTACAGATAGAAACTAAAACAGGAAACGCCCGTTCTCAGGTCTGTTCAATGCTGGTCCGACCAATCTGAATCCACGCTGCAAGATTGCTTCGAACACGTGGACTGGGATATGTTTCGGATAGCATCAGACAACAACATTGATGTATACGCTGATTCGATGAGCGAGTTTATTTGCAAGTGCATCGGTGATGTTGTACCCATAGCAACTATTAAAACCTTCCCCAACCAGAAACCATGGATTGATGGCAGCATTCGCGCAAAACTGAAAGCGCGAACCACTGCTTTTAACCAGGGTAAGGCGACCGGAAACATGACTGAATACAAACAGTGTAGCTATTCCCTCCGCAAGGCAATCAAACAAGCTAAGCGTCAATATAGAGACAAAGTAGAGTCACAATTCAACGGCTCAGACACGAGAAGAATGTGGCAGGGTCTACAGTCAATCACGGACTACAAAAAGAAAACCAGCCCCCGTCGCGGACCACGACGTCCTGCTCCCAGACAAACTAAACAACTTCTTTGCTCGCTTTGAGAACAATAGAGTGCCACCGACACGGGCCCGCTACCAAAACCTGCGAGCTCACCTTCACCGCAGCCAACGTGAGTAAAACATTTAAATGTGTTAACCCTCGCAAGGCTGCCGGCCCAGATGGCATCCCTGGCCGTGTCCTCAGAGCATGCGCAGACCAGCTGGCTGGTGTGTTTACGGGCATATTCAATCAGTGCCTATCCCAGTCTGCTGTTCCCACATGCTTCAAGAGGGCCACCATTGTTCCTGTTCCCAAGAAAGCTAAGGTAACTAAGCTAAATGACTATCGCCCCGTAGCACTCACTTCCGTCATCATGAAGTGCTTTGAGAGACTAGTCAAGGATCATATCACCTCCATCCTGCCAGACACCCTGGACCCACTCCAATTTGCTTACCGTCCCAATAGGTCCACAGACGACGCAATCGCAATCACACTGCATACTGCCCTAACCCATCTGGACAAGAGGAATACCTATGTAAGAATGCTGTTCATTGACTACAGCTCAGCATTTAGCACCATAGTACCCTCCAAGCTCGTCATTAAGCTCGAGACCCTAGGTCTCGACCCAGCCCTGTGCAACTGGGTCCTGGACTTCCTGACGGGCCGGCCCCAGGTGGTGAGGGTAGGAAACAACATCTCCACCCCGCTGATCCTCAACACCGGGGCCCCACAAGGGTGCATTCTCAGCCCTCTCCTGTACTCCCTGTTTACCCATGACTGCATGGCCAAGCACGCCTCCAACTCAATCATCAAGTTTGCTGATGACACTACAGTGGTAGGCTTGATTACCAACAACGACGAGACGGCCTACAGGGAGGAGGAGAGGGCCCTCGGAGTGTGGTGTCAGGAAAATAACCTCTCACTCAAAGTCAACAAAACAAAGGAGATGATCGTGGACTTCAGGAAACAGGAGAGGGAGCACCCCCCTATCCACATCGACGGGACAGTAGTGGAGAAGGTGGAAAGTTTTAAGTTCCTCGGCGTACACATCACGGACAAACTGAAATGGTCCACCCACACAGACAGCGTGGTGAAGAAGGCGCAACAGCGCCTCTTCAACCTCAGGAGGCTGAAGAAATTCGGCTTGTCACCAAAAACACTCACAAACTTCTACAGATGCACAATCGAGATCATCCTGTCGAACTGTATCACCGCCTGGTACGGCAACTGCTCCGCCCACTACCGTAAGGCTCTCCAGAGGGTAGTGAGGACTGCACAACGCATCACCGGGGGTAAGCTACCTGCCCTCCAGGACACCTACACCACCTGATGTCACTGTCACAGGAAGGCCAAAAAGATCATCAAGGACAACAACAACCCGAGCCACTGCCTGTTCACCCCGCTCTCATCCAGAAGGCGAGGTCAGTACAGGTGCATCAAAGCTGGGACCGAGAGACTGAAAAACAGCTTCTATCTCAAGGCCATCAGACTGTTAAACAGCCACCACTAACATTGAGTGGCTGCTGCCAACATACTGACTTAAATCTCTAGCCACTTTAAATAATAGGATTGGATGTAACAAATGTATCACTAGCCACTTTAAACAATTTTTTATATAATGTTTACATATCTGACATTACTCATATCAAATGTATACACTGTACTCTAAACCATCTACTGAATCTTGCCTATGCCGTTCGGCCATCGACTCAAATCTCTAGCCACTTTAATAATAAAAAATGGATGTAATAAATGTATCACTAGCCACTTTAAACGATGTCATTTATATAATGTTTACTATCCTACATTACTCATCTCATATGTATATACTGTACTCCATACCATCTACTGCATCTTGCCCACGCCGGTCAGCCATCGCTCATCCATATGTTTATATGTACATACTCGTATTCATTCCTTTACTCTTGTGTGTATAAGGTAGTTATTGTGAATTTGTTAGATTACTTGTTAGATACTACTGCATGGTCAGAACTAGAAGCACAAACATTTCGCTACACTCGCATTAACATCTGCTAACCATGTGTATGTGACAAATAAAATTTGATTTGATTTGGGGTACTGGTACTGAGTCAATGTAAATAGTCTGGGTGGCCATTTGATTCATTGTTCAGCTGTCTTATGGCTTTGGGTAGAAGCTGTTAAAACATGGAGCTGAATACTCCCCTGTGCAATTGTGTCGAAGACAGACCATTAGACCATTCCCCCTCTGGGTCTCTCCTTGCCTCTGACGCATTAACATCAACAGTACACATCTATCTCTTTCCCTCTCCTCTGTCATGAAGTTTAAACCTCTCTCTCTCTCTCTCTCTCTCTCTCTCTCTCTGTTTTTGGGGTACTCACTTACAAATATTTAACATTAGTAGCTTACTATAAAATGCAATGTTCGCATTGCAATCCATCAAATAAAAAAGTTAAGAAATGTAATAATTTGAGGCCCTCATTCTTCAAAGCCTGCTCAGGGTTTATGTTACCTGTTTGTCCAGATTGTACCTGACTTGGTCCACTGATGAAGCAACTGCATTCAGCTGAGTACAGTACAGTAGCTACTCACTGTACGTACCTTTGCTACATTTGACGTAAATGTTATCTGTTTGGGGCTGCTCTAATTATGGGGTAATTTTTTTGCCAGGATCCAAAAAGCAGTGATTGCTTCTGTTTAGTAAATAACTTGTTCCAAAGTTGTTAAATCATACTTTTTGGATTAGAGGTTTCAAATCCCAACCCTGACAGGCATTTGCAAACACCTCCTTCATGTCCTGACATGGGCCGTAATCTGGGGCTAATCGCTATGTGTGGATAGCACATGATTCATATGGAGCATCATGGCACACACACATCCCCTTTACTGCTCCACCACACCCCATAAAAGACATATGGTTACATGGACATTCACAATGTAACAGACAGGTCTAATTGGGTAAAAAATTAAGTAAGCTTTATGCAACATCTTTTTGAGTGTGGACCCTTCACACCTTTTTATTTATGCCAATTTTGGAGAGAAAGTTGCTGAGATGTCAAAAAGCAATAATTATATTTAGACTTAGAAAAGCGTAATCTTTTCAGAGCCGTTTTATTATTCATCGTTGTTTCAGATAGCTCCCCGCCTGCATTTACACTTCCACTTCCAACTTGCTTCTGAGTCTCTCTGCCCCTCAAATTCCATTAAAAGTCATAACTTTAGCTCCAGGGGTTCTGATCAAATGGGAAAGGTAATGCATTTTCCACCTTTTTCAAAGTTCCAATGTACCTCATATTTACATATAGATTGAGCATTTATCAAAGAGTCTGCGTATAAAGCAGATTCACTGTAGTCCATTTTATTGGACCATGTTTTTAAAAATGTATAAATATTTAATGAAAATGTGATGTAGGGAGCGTAATTCTTTGAACATTGGTGTAAACATGGAGTGTTGGATAGAATTAGAATGCAGGATCATGGATGTCTCAACTGCAGAAGTGATTCTAGAACTTTATTGAGTGTGATGTGGTCAATCTTGGATGTGTGCCACACTTACTGTACTTACATGTCCTTTTTTGATCATCTTATTTCCAAGAGTTTGAATGTTGTTTTTCACTGTCCAATCTCACTAGATGTTTGATCTATGTGTTTCTGACGAAGATCATGAAAAGAAGCCCTGGAGGGGGAAATAAAACCACTTGAGGACATAGTGAGTCAGTCATCCATGTGCACCATGTGTATGTGTACATAGCAGTGGCGGACAGTGCCATTTAACATTATGGAGGGCGATTTATTTTTTTAATGAGCTTGGCCTTATTTCTAATACATCATATTGGATGACTGTCTTTCATATTCCATTTACCCAGCGCAATGTAAAATCGATAGATTTAGGCTACTGCATGAAACTCACATTTTCCCTATACCCATCATGAGGTTGCTACAACCTATTAAT
Source organism: Brachymystax lenok tsinlingensis (assembly GCA_030435695.1). Classification (NCBI taxonomy): domain Eukaryota; kingdom Metazoa; phylum Chordata; class Actinopteri; order Salmoniformes; family Salmonidae; genus Brachymystax; species Brachymystax lenok. The sequence continues at coordinate 19,068,354 of CM059797.1, read as the reverse complement.
GAAAGTTTATAACGTAGGTGCACAGGTCGAGAGACAAATTGCAATCAAGGTGACAGACAGTGACACATTCAATTCCGCCTTGCATCCAGCTGATCTAGGATCTAATCATTAGTCCAAAAGTTCAGTTTTGCAACTAAAACAAGAGTATCTATTGGACAAATTCAGGTAGGTCCATCCCAAATTGGTTCTGTTTGCTTTCGTATAAGAAACGTTTTGCAACAGAATCGGCGGAATGAATACACCCCATAGCAGCCATACAAACATGTAACGACGTGCGCTGAGAGTTCAGGAAATAAGTTCAGGGAGTGAGTGTTTTAATAAATAAACGAAACATAATACAAAACAAGAAACTCGAACAGCACACAGACATGAAACAGAAACAATGACCCCTGGGGAAGGAACCAAAGGGAGTGACATATAGGGAAGGTAATCAGGGAAGTGATGGAGTCCAGGTGAGTCTGACGACACGCAGGTGCTCGTAACGAAGGTGACAGGTGTGGCCATAATGAGCAGCCTCGTGACCTAGAGGCGGAGAGGGAGCACACATGAAAAAACAGCATCATCGCATCTACACACTCTCCTCCTCTCAAATTTTCCCTACTGCTTGTGGACTTCAAATCAAATAGTATTTGTCACTTGCTCCGAATACAACAGTCATTTACAACATTAACAATGTCTACACTGTATTTCTGATCAATTTGATGTTATTTTAAATGGACAAAAAAATGGCTGCTCATTATGGCGCACACCTGTCACCTTCGTTACGCGCATCTGCGTGTCGTCAGACTCACCTGGACTCCATCACTTCCTGATTACCTCCCCTATATGTCACTCCCTTTGGTTCCTTCCCCAGGAACTGCAATTTTCTCAATTTGTAGATGATCCGTCGGAAAGTGTAATGATGTACTTCAAATTGCTTGGAAATGGATTTGTAACCCCTCCCAGACTCATGGGCATAAGCAATCTTTATTCTGATGTGTTACCACACACCCATATGGTTATAACCAAACCAGACCAACTTTCTAATGTTATGGAAGGCTGGACCTTCCCAAGTTACTCTCTAATGATTTTCTTATCATTTGCACCTGATTATAACTTTGCCATTTTATGTGGCTGGCCCACTCAAGGACATTCAGAGACTTGTTCCGAAGCCACTCCTGCATTGTCTTGGTTGTGTGCTTAGGGTCGTTGTCCTGTTTTAGAGGTGAAACTCTGAGGTCCTGAGCGCTCTGGAGCAGGTTTTAATCAAGGATCTCTCTGTACTTTGCTCTGTTCCACTTTCTCTTGATCCTGACTAGTCACCAGTCCCTGCCACTGAAAAACATCCCCACAGCATGATGCTGCCACCACCATGGTTCACCGTAGGGATAGTGCCAGGTTTCCTTCAGACGTGACACTTGGCATTCAGGACAAAGAGTTCAATCTTGGTTAAATCTGACCAGATAATCTTGTTTCTCATGGCCTGAGAGTCCTTTAGGTGCCTTTTGGTAAACTCCAAGCGGGCTGTCACGTGCCTTTTTCGGAGGAGTGGCTTCTGTCTGGCCACTCTACCATTAAGGCATGATTGGTGGAGTGCTGCAGAGATGGTTGTCCTTCTGGAAGGTTCTCCCATCTCCACAGAGGAACTCTGGAGCTCTGTCAGAGTGACCATCGGGTTCTTGGTCACCTCCCTGACCAAGGCCCTTCTCCCCCGATTGCTCAATTTGTCCAGGCGGCTAGCTCTAGGAAGAGTGTTGGTGGTTCCAAACTTCTTCCATTTAAGAATGATGGAGGCCACTGTGTTCTTTGGGACCTTCAATGCTGCAGACATTTTTTGGTACCTTTCCCCAGATCTGTGCCTCGACACAATCCTATCTTGGAGCTCTACCGACAATTCCTTCGACCTCATGGCTTGGTTTTGCTCTGACATGCACTGGCAACTGTGGGACCTTATATAGACAGGGGTGTGCCTTTCCAGATCATGTCCAATCAATTGAATTTACCACAGTTGGACCTCAATCAAGTTGTAGAAACATCTCATGGATGATGAATAGAAACAAGTTTCACCTGAACTCAATTTTGAGTCTCATGGAAAAGGGTCTGAATATTTATGTAAATAAGGTATTTCAGTTGTTTATTTTTAATACATTTGCAAAAATGTCTAAAAACCTGTTTTCGCATTGTCATTATGTTGTATTTTTTGTAGATGTTATTTTTTAATTTTTTTATTTTTTTAATAAGGCTGTAACGTAACAAAATGTGGAAAAAGTGAATTGGTTTGAATACTTTCCGAATGCACTGTAATTGTGATATTTCAGTAGTTACTTTATAAATACATTTGCAAAATACTTTTCGAATGCACTGTATCCCAACCAAAAGCCATGGATTACAGTCATCATCTGCACTGAGCTAAAGGCTAGAGCTGCCGCTTTCAAGGAGCGGGACACTAATCCGGACACTTAGATGAAATGCCGCTATGACCTCTGATGAGCCATCAAACATGCAAAGCGTTAATACAGGACTAAGATCGAATCCAACCGCGAGCTGCCCATTGCTCCGAGACTACCAGACGAGCTAAATGCCTTCTATGCTCGCTTTGATGCAAGCAACAATGAACCATGTGTGAGAGCACTAGCAGTTCCAGACGACGGTGTTATCTGGCTTTCCGTAGCCGATTTGAGTAAGACCTTTAAACAGGTTGACATTCACAAGGCCTCGGTGCCAGACAGATTACCAGGACACGTAATCAGAGCATGTGCTGACCAGCTGCCGGTTGTCTTCACTGGCATTTTCAACCTCTCCCTGACCCAGTCTGTAATACCTAGACATTTTAAGCAGACCACCATTGTCCCTGTGCCCAAGAAGCACTCACATCTGTAGCGATGAAATGCTTTGAAAGGCTGGTGATGGCTCATCACTAGGGCTGAGCTCCCTGCAATCCAGGACGTCTATACCAGACAGTGTCAGAGGAAGGCCCTAAAAATTGTCAAAGACTCCAGCCACCCAAGTGTTTTCTCCGCTTCCGTGCGGCAAGCGATACCGATGCACCAAGTCCATAAGACTACTAAATATACAGAACAAGAATATAAATGCAACATGTAAAGTGTTGGTGCCATCTTTTATAAGGTGAAATAAAAGATCCCATAAATGTTCCATATGCACAGAAAGCTTATTTCTCAAGTTTAGGGAGCATGCAATTGGCATGCTGACTGCAGGAATGTCCACCAGAGCTGTTGCCAGAGAATTAAATGTTAATGTCTTTACCATAAGCCACTTCCAATGTCGTTTTAGAGAATTCTACGTCCAACCTGCCTCATGACCACAGACCACGTGTAACCACGCCAGCCCACGACCTCCACATCCAACTTCTTCACCTGCGGGATCGCCAGACCAGCCACCCTGAAAGCTGATGAAACTGATGAGTATTTATGTCTGTAAATTCTTTCTTGTTGGCTGGGTCTGGCTCCCAAGTGGGTGGGCCTATGCCCTCTCAGACCCACCCATGGCTGTGCCCCTGCCCAGTTATGTGAAATCCATAGATTAGGGCCTAATGAGTTTATTTCAGTTGACTGATTTCCTTATATGAACTCTAACTCAGTAAAATCATTGAAATTGTTCCATGTTGCATTTATATTTTTGTTCAGTATAGTTAACTAAATAGCTACCCGGACTATCTGCACTGACCCTTTTTGCACTAACTATTTTGACTCATAACATTCGCTGCTGCTACTGTTTATCTATCCTGTTGCCTAGTCATTTACCCCTACCTATGTACATATCTACCTCAATTACCTCGTACCCCTGCACATCGACTTGGTACTGGTACCCTGAGTATATAACCAAGTTATCGTTTCTCATTGTGTTTTTATTCCTTGTTTTATTATTTTTCTTAATTTTTTCCTCTGCATTGTTGCGAAGGGCCCGTAAGTAACTATTTCACTGTTAGTCTTGTAAGTTCCCCAGCAAGTTAACCAAATAGTGTTGCTCAAACAGAAGGGGGAACTTACAAAGCGTTACTGACCAACAACCAAAACAAAACGTGGGGTTTTAGGAGGGGTTCTAAAAGACACTCATGGGGGTGTCCACTGAAAGTTGACTAGCAACAACAACTGGAACTTAAAAGACACCCACCATGAGCGCCCACTACATTTCCCCAAGAAGAGGGAAACAAAATTAAAACCCACACCAACGTTAAAGACAGGAAGCAAACCAAAAAGGTGGAGCAAAGTGAAATTAGACAAAGAAATACTTTTTTTACTTCCTTTTTCTCCCCAATTTCAATCTTGTCTTATCGCTGCAACTCCCCAACAGGCTCGGGAGGCGAAGGTCAAGTCATGCATCCTCCGAAACATGACCCGCCAAACCGTGCTTCTTAACACCCGCCCACTTAACCCGGAAGCCAGCCGCACACTCTGGTCTCTGGTCTGTCATAATGTGTCTGGCTCTGCCAAAAGGAACAGAGGTGGGCTCAGTGACAGTGAACTCATAGCTATTCTAAACACACAGATATTGAGTTTCATTGAGTGTGTTCTTTTCTCCTCACCTCATACTCATATTCATGCTTTCAATCGTGTATTGTGTGAGGGGTAAATGGTCCGTTCATTTAAGTTTCACCAAATTGGTGTCAGAGGTTTCCAAGCGGCAGTTTTTCTTTGGCAGGTTAAAGTTGATGCTTTTCTCAAGCACACTTTCCAGTCATTAATTCTATGGCAGTGTTGCATGAGGGATTGTCTATTCAACTGCCTCCATCAGTTCATGTATAATTAGAGTACAACTTCAACAAGATTTGACCAAGGAAAGTATATATACTGTATTCTACGACATGAAAAGTGTGTGCTGTACACACAAGGTAAATCCTTTTTATGGATGAGTTACTTCCCAAAGGGTAAGGTGTTGCTGTGTATCTGTGAAGTTTGACATATGACCTGTCCAGTGGTTGCCATGGTGAGTGCTGGGCTGTGACGTCGTTGTTTATGGGGTGTGTGTGTCTACGGCCTATGTGTCTTTCAACAGATAGGGATATAGTAACAGTGATGAACCATGACAAGAATGCTATTGCCTAGGCATAAAGCACACACAGCCTGAGGGTAACACATCTATTTCTGTGGAGGAACGTGAACCTGAGGCCACACAGGGCACAGCTCTCTATCCCCGGCCCCAGGTGCTACTTAGTGCATCATGGGTAAATAATATGCTGTCCTCTGATGACACATAGCAGATGCCAGCTACAGGACCTCTGATAGACAGTGTTACTGTACGCACCAGCAGCTCTCAACACACCGCCTTGTACAGTATCAGAAATATTAAACAGGCACTGTAAACATATGAATGTGATTACAGCATTACGTAAAGACAAACAATTATCAATTTCCCATTAGAAATAGTTTAAAATGCCAAAATGCCAAAATGCCATAGTTTAAAAGGCCTATATTTCAATAGGTAATATGTGAAGCATAGTGACATTTTACAAACCAACCGTTTAATTTACCCATTTTAAATGATTTAATTATACTGTTCCCTCTAACAGAGGGAAATGATTCACCACTCTCTTCTCTGAACATCTTTCTCAAGCTAGCCAGAAGTGGATCACATAAAAATTATTATTGTCAGGTACACCTCCAAAGGGCTAATGTTAAGTAAACCAAGAGAAATAAAAGATTCCTTGTTTTTCTTAGAGCAGTTGTGTTTCCCTTGAAATGGTTTCTCAGACCAGACACATTATTGGCCTCTGTGGAACAGAGTGAGGATAGAGACAGATGGAGAGGTTGCCCTCTCTGGAGGTTCCCACCTCCTATTGAAGTGCCCATTTCACCAGCTGAGATACAGTACCAGTCATACGTTTGGACACACCTACTCATTCAAGGGTTTTTCTTTATTTTTACTATTTTCTACATTGTAGAATAATAGTGAAGACATCAAAACTATGAAATAACACATATGGAATCATGTAGTAACCAAAAAAGTGTTAAACAAGTGCAGTCGCAAAAACCTGGCTCTCATGAGGACCACCACAGGAAAGGAAGACCCAGAGTTACCTCTGCTGCAGAGGATAAGTTCATTAGAGTTACCAGCCTCTGAAATTGCAGCCCCAAAAAATGCTTCACAGAGTTCAAGTAACAGATCAAATCAAATCAAATCAAATTTATTTATAAAGCCCCCCTTACATCAGCTGATGTCACAGAGTGCTGTACAGAAACCCAGCCTAAAACCCCAAACAGCAAGCAATGCAGGTGTAAAAGCACGGTGGCTAGGAAAAACTCCCTAGAAGGCCAAAACCTAGGAAGAAACCTAGAGAGGAACCAGGCTGTGAGGGGTGGCCAGTCCTCTTCTGGCTGTGCCGGGTGCAGATTATAACAGAACATGGACAAGATTTTAAAATGTTCATAAAACAGGCAGAACAGTAGAAACTGGAGAAGCAGCACGGCCAGGTGGACTCGGGACATCAAGGAGTCATCAGGCCAGGTAGGCCTTGAGGAATGGTCCTAATGCTCAGGTCCTCCGAGAGAGAGAGAGAGAGAGAGAGAGAGAGAGAGAGAGAGAGAGAGAGAGAGAGAGAGAGAGAGAGAGAGAGAGAGAGAGAGAGAGAGAGAGAGAGAGAGAGAGAGAGAGAGAGAAGAAGAAAAAAGAAAGAAAGAGAGAGATAATTAGAGAGAGCATACTTAAATTCGCACAGGACACCAGATAAGAGAAGAAATACTCCAGATATAACAGACGGACCCTAGCCCCCCGACACATAAACTACTGCAGCATAAATACTGGGGGCTGAGACAGGAGGGTCTGGAGACACTGTGGCCCGTCCGGCTAAACCCCGGACAGGGCCAAACAGGCAGGATATAACCCCACCCACTCTGCCGAAGCACAGCCCCACACCACTAGAGGGATATCTTCAACCACCAACTTACCATCCTGAGACAAGGCCGAGTATAGCCCACAAGATCTCCGCCACGGCACCAGAAGCCAGTGACTCAGCCCCTGTAATAGGGTTAGAGGCAGAGAATCCCAGTGGAGGGGAACCGGCCAGGCAAAGACAGCAAGGGTGGTTCGTTGCTCCAGTGCCTTTCCGTTCACCTTCACACTCCTGGGCCAGACTACACTCAGTCATAGGACCTACTGACAGACACATCTCAACATCAACTGTTCAGAGGAGACTGCGCGAATCAGGCCTTCATGTTCGAATTGCTGAAAAGAAACCCCTACTAAAGGACACCAAAAATAAGAAGAGACTTGCTTGGGCCAAGAAACATGAGCAATGGACATTAGACAGGTGAAACCTGTCCTTTGGTCTGATGAGTCCAAATTTGAGATTTTTGGTTCCAACAGCCATTTCTTTGTAAGACACAGAGTAGGTGAATGGATGATCTCTGCATGTGTGGTTCGCACCGTGAAGCATGGAGGAGGAGGTGTGATGGTGTGGGGGTGCATTGCTCGTGACAATGTCTGTGATTTATTTAGAATTTAAGGCGCACTTAACCAGCATGGCTACCACAGCATTCTGCAGCGATATGCCATCCCATATGGTTTACTCTTAGTGGGACTATCATTTCTTTTTCAACAGGACAATGACCCAAAACACTCATCTAGGCTGTGTAAAGGTTATTTAACCAAGAAGGAGAGTGATGGAGTGCTGCATCAGATGACCTGGCCTCCACAATTGCCCGACCTCAACCCAATTGAGATGGTTTGGGATGAGTTAGACCGCAGAGTGAAGGAAAAGCAGCCAACAAGTGCTCAGCATATGTGGGAACCCCTTCAAGACTGTTGGAAAAGCATTCTAGGTCAAGCTGGTTGAGAGAATGCCAAGCGTGTGCAAAGCTGTCATCAAGGCAAAGGTTGGCTGCTTTGAAGAATCAAAAATATATTTTTAACACTTTTCTTGGTTACTACATGATTCCATATGTGTTATTTCATAGTTTGGATGTCTTCACTACTATTGTACAGTGTAGAAAATAGTAAAAATAAAGAAAAACCCTTGAATGAGTAGTAGGTGTGTCCAAACTTTTGACTGTATATTTACAGAATAAACACTGTTGAAGGGTATCGTACATTTATGAAGACAGGGCAAATTCATGACATTAGTTTTGCCTGTAGTATCATAGACTTCACATGTGTAATATTTAGTGTGGCAGTAACTGTTTACCAGGGCTTATCACATTCTCATTACAACATGTGGTGTGTCAGTGTTTGTCTGCTGTCTGCGCTGGTGGTGGTCTCATTCACAGGAGAACTGTTGTGGCTCTGCCATTGTCAACCCTCGTCTTCAACCTTCTCCACGAGACACAGTATTTCTCCTCTTTGTCCTCTTAACATAACTTGGTTAATCTCACACCCCCACTCTCCACTAATCTGCATGGGTGATTCTCAACAGAGTGAGCTGCCATCTTTGTTCCCCTTGCTACTGCCTCTTGAGAGTGAGAGGTTCCATGCATTCCTGGAGTGGTTGGCCATTGAGCCTGTCCATTCAGGCCGGCTGGTCCAGCTCTCTGGGCTGATGGATGGCCTGTCTGGGTTTATCTAAGAAGGACGGACAGTGCGCTGGCTGGGGCCCGGAGGTTGTCACTCCTGACTGGTTTATCAGGGGCTGACTTATAGAGCTGTCATCCTCTCAAAACAGTGTTCCCAGGGACTTCATCCCCCCCCTATCCTGTTCTGTGCTGTCACACCACCACACCACCCACCCCAGGCCTTGGCCTGCCTACGTGCCTTATTGTCTATCTCAAACTACTCTAGCGCTGCCTGCACGCCTGCCGTCCAGGGGCAGACCCATCTCCAACTATTACACTTCTTGGAGTTAGATACCCAATGTTAGGAGCACTCTGTTGCCATGTTGTGTTAGTGACCAGCTCCAGACAATGTGTGGAGGTACATGTGGTGAATGTAGGTACAGTAGATAAACTTTGATTGAGGATTAATTGTCGTTCTTAATAATGCAATTTTTTAGGCTTTTGCACCAGAATATCACTGTTAAAATTCACTGCGGAAATGACAGCAGAGATGATGAATATGATGCGAACCACCTTGGAATAATCCGCAGTCGGTGACTTCAGATAACCAAAGACGTGTTTAGCTTTTCTGTTCTGATGCTTTATGCACTTCTGCTGAAAATGTTGCTTTGACTTCACTTATCTATTCCTCTGTCTTTTTTTATTCTGACCCTCATGGATGAAGAAGAGTGTGGCAGGTTGTAGTTTTTTCTCCCCCAAGGCTGAGCCTTGTTTCAGTTTGCCATGAAATCCCAGAGTTCCTTCCTTGTTCAGACTTTGATGAGCCACTGAAGGGCTTTGTGAAATCTGGGGCCTTTCTCTCACACTTTGTGGTGTTTTATTTTCAACAGTACAGTACAGGGGTTGATGTGATAAATGACAATATTCATCCGGACCCTTGCCACATTGCTAATTTGTGTGACCAGACCTTCTCAAATAGTATTTGAGTACCCCTGGTCTACTGTACTCTTCCCTCATTATCTACTGAATTTGCCTTCTCTGTGTGTGTGTGTGTGTGTGTGTGTGTGTGTGTGTGTGTGTGTGTGTGTGTGTGTGTGTGTGTGTGTGTGTGTGTGTGTGTGTGTGTGTGTGTGTGTGTGTGTGTGTGTGTGTGTGTGTGTGTGTGTGTGTGCATGCGTGCGCGTGCGTGCGTGTGTGTGCGAGAATGAGCACCTTGCTCGTTTGGTCTGATTAATCAGATTACAGTGAGTAAGGTAAGTGCTTGGCGTCAGGACAGATCTCTCTCTCCTCTCTCTCTCTCTCTCTCTCTCTCTCTCTCTCTCTCTCTCTGAGTCAGGTGTAGGAGTTTCAGATCAAGAGCAATAATAACCAGTGGATCTCACCTCAGGTTCTACTGCCAATCACAATAACTAAACAATATCCTGGAGACTGTTCTCTGGAGTGCAGGGACCTGGAGGCACTGTAGCTATTTAGTAACTGTCTCACTGTGTTGAGCTCAGTTCCCTGGTCCGTATATGGGGTAGACTCGATAAAGATCACTGGACTGGAGTATATTATCTCTAATCTGATGGTGTCATTGCAAAAGATATACAAAACATAATTGTTCATTCTACAATGTATTTATTGTCCCCATGATTTTATGTACACAGTATAAAATGAATTATCTTGTGAGCAATAGATAAAAGAAGGACATTATCCATTCACTGAAAGTTGACATTAACTCCAGGTACAGTATAACTCAGTTTTATCTGTCTTTTCTGTCACCAAGGGACAGTTGTTGAGTGTGCAACAATGGCTAACACTAATGATGATTGTAATTATCTGAACAGAGACAAGAAGGACTCATTTGTAGCCCAACACACTCCAAATCCAGATGTACAATCAGTAAATCAGTGTGTTTGCAAACTAGTATCTATTTTGCTCACATGTAAATAAATGCATATGGAATGGTGTGGGCGTTTACCGGTAATTAAAAAATATTAATGAGAGTAAACCGCTGATTGGCCAGCTCATGACAGGTTGAGAGCTTCAAGTTCCTTGGTGTCCACATCACTAACAAACTAACATGGTCCAAGCACACCAAGACAGTCGTGAAGATAGCACAACAGAACCTATTCCCCCTCAGGAGACTGAAAAGATTTGGCATGGGTCCTCAGATCCTCAAAAGGTTCTACAGCTGCACCATCAAGAGCATCCTGACTGGTTGCATCACTGCATGGTATGGCAACTGCTCGGTCTCCGACCGCAAGGCACTACAGAGGGTAATGCGAATGACCCAGTACACCACTGGGGCCAAGCTTCCTGCCATCCAGGACCTCTATACCAGGCGGTGTCAGAGGAGGCCCTAAACATGGTCAAAGACTCCAAACACCCTAGCCATAGACTGTTCTCTCTGCTACCGCATGCCAAGTGGTACCGGAGCACCAAGTCAAGGTCCAAAAGGCTTCTAAACAGCTTCTACCCCAAGCCTTAAGACTCCTGAACATCTAGTCAAATGGCTACCCAGACTATTTGCAGATTTTCACTGGACAGTTACTTTAAATGCTTCCTTATTTCTTTCCACAGCATCTTCCACTGAAATCCCCTACATCATTATGAAAGCACGGTTACACTTGAGTTAGTCCCACTCCGTTAGATTTACTGATTAGTCCTATTAAGAGTGGTGTCTGCTCTCTACCAGATACAGAACAGTATGGTGAGGATACAGTACAGTACTCCTGTGACATCACAAAACAGATCCTGGTAACTGCTCAAAAACCCTATCTCACATACATTCTGACTAATATGTTGGTCAGTGTGTCAAAACACTACATGTTCTGTATCTGCCTTACACTCCATTCTGTTGGTTTGGCAGGGAAGGAGGGAGGGCCAGTGTGTGAGCGAGATTGAGTCCAGAGTTTGCGCCTGCACTATTGCCTCCTCTGTGGCTCAGTTCTCTATCTAACCTGATTTGGACAGTATGCGTTCAACAGTGTGCACTCTCTGAAGGGGAGAGATTAATGCCCCCTCCCCCTGGACCTGGGGCCACTGGGAGATGTTCCACTTCCTGTGATCATCACAAGGGGGAAAGTGGAGATGTTACACAATACGTCATGACTAAATCTGTTCCATACATTGGTACTGTAACTTCCCCCTCTGCTTTGGCAGAAAATGTACTGTATGTCAGGGCGGAGGTGAAGATGGAATGATTGAGGATACGACAGAGTGTAAGTACATGGGGCAGAGGTACACTGGGAGAGATAGGGCTGCTCATAGTTTAAACGTGCTCTGTGTTTTCCAGGCAGAGTCGATTATTACTGCGTACAGTACGAAGAGTGAAATTGTGTCTTGTTAGTTTCATTGGGTCATTTATGATAATAAAAAGAAACAGAATAGTTGTTTTCATTTAACTGAGAGGTGCCTGCTTGCTGCTCCTAATGATGGAGTTGGACATGACGTCTTTCTACAGCACAACGTCCTGATAACATTTAGCTAAATTTATTTTAATATAGTCAAATCACATTTTATTTGTCACATGCTTCGTAAACAACAGGTGTAGACTAACAGTTAAATGCTTACTTACAGGTCTTTTCCCAATAATGCAGAGATAATTTTTTTTTAAACAGAAATAATAGAAAAACAATAACACAAGGAATAAATACACAATGAGTAACGATAACTTGGCTATATACACTTCTGTATATACTTTAATACAGTAACATCTAGAAACACCACAGTTATTCCATTTACTATACTCAAATTTCTGAGTGTGCTGTGTATTTATGGAAGTCTGAATCATTTGCTGGGCAAATTGTGTGCTCTGGTTGAGTCCATTGATATCTTTGTAGAGGTGAAAACCCAAAACAGATGTGGACAGTTGGTCATGTGCCTGCTGGTTATATAACCATACATTTTATTAATGTAACCTTTTTTTAACTAGGCAAGTCAGTTAAGAACAAATTCTTATTTACAACGACGGCCTACCCCAGCAACACTGGGCCAATTGTGCGCCGCCCTATGGGACTCCCAATCACGGCCGGATGTGATGCAGCCTGGATTCGAAACAGGTACTGCAGTGACACCTCTTGCACTGAGATGCAGTGTCTTAGACCACTGCGCCACTCGGGAATTCGAGCCAGTTCAATTTCTCCGGCACAAATTTGCTAATTGTAGGGCAGCAGGTAGCCTAGTGGATAGAGCGTTGGACTTGCAACTGGAAGGTTACGAGGTCGAATCCCTGAGTTGACAATGTAAAAATCTGTCGTTCTGCCCCTGAACAAGGCAGTTAACCCACTGTTCCTAGGCTGTCATTGAAAATAAGAATTTGTTCTTAACTGACTTGCCTAGTTAAATAAAGAAAAAATATATAAATAATTCAGGTGAAATAAACTCATTACATTAATATGACAAATGATCTTTCTTCATGAAGTGTACACAAGACATCAAAGGCCAAACAATCTTGTAAAAACCTCTGCCAGAGAAGTGTATCTTTCAACTTTCTCCTTCATCATCGTCAAGACCAAGTGATTTTCCAGAGACAGACTGTTCTCATTGAAATTCAATAATGTGAGAGGTGTTCATTTAGTCATCTTAGAAACGAATGTGTTTATAGATACTGTATATTTAGGAAGGACTGTAGGTTACATACACATCTATTCTAAGATACAGTTTTGCAATTGCCTGAAGACTCAAACTGAATTCTTCCGCTGCTCTATCTATCGCTACATACTTCAGTTTGAGATGGCCATCATTGAAGTCGTTTGTGGTGATGTAAAAATAAGGGGTATTGTACAAAACAAAGTGATCAGTGATTCAATCATCTCTTACCAATCAGAGTATCAAAGCCATTGACACATTTTCTAAATGTTACTTTACCCATGTGTGTTTTGGTTCTGGCCCAACCCATCGGTTTCTGGCACCAATCAGATGGTCTAGAACATATTTCCATTATGTAAATCGTAGGGGATGTACTCATATCCAGACTCATTGCGGAGAAGAAACTAATGTCCGTGGATGTGGCATGGCGTTTGGCCGGAGCAAGTAGTTTGGGTAGCCAGGCAAGTATTGCAAGGGAAACAAAGTTCTAAGCAGGCCAAGTATTTGCTTTATTAAGATGTGAAGGGATCAAAGGGTTCATGCATTTGCCTGAGGCTCTGTTATGTTTTTGAGCTTGATGGTGTCTGCTTTCATTTGTCTCTCATTTCAGAGACACTGTTTTAATGTCAATGAGCCAAGATTAGAGCCTTTTATGTTCTCTGCATATATCATCTTTTTCATAGCTTTGTGCTATGATCATAATGATCAAAGTTGGACTCAAACTTGTATTTTTTCAAAGTCACATATTTAGTATAATTCAATGCTCTGTGTGCATCAACTGTTCTTTCTATTGGTAATGAAGAAGTCATGATCATGTAACACCTCCATGCTGCCACCTTTCACCATTCTCTCTTCCACAGCGTCTTGAGACTGAGGCCGTGTCTTGATGTGTCTGTCCACAAACAGTCCAATGTGACCTGGCAGAATGCCCTGCTGCTGCCGCAGTGCCACCCTCTACCAAGGTGACCTGTCACCACAGGCTTTTACACAGGCCCTCAAATGGGCCAAATGTTGCCCAGGGGAGGCGTAAATGTGTTAACACCATGCCACATGGGGCCTGATTAATGCCACCACCACCTGTTACTTATGGCCTATAATCACTGTCTGTCCCTAGCCACCGCCGTGGCTCTCCAGCCCCAGCCTCCAGGACTCTCAGCCATCTTAGTGGCATTACCATACTGGGAGCCCAGGCCAGGAAACAACAGGTGATCCACTTTACAGTCTTCAATGATATCCTGATAACTGTCACAGCCATCTAGAAAGACAGGCAGGCACCTTCCCCTTGGAAGTTATGAAGTTGCATAATGTATAGGCTTGCACATGCACACTTGTGAGTCAGGTTGTGAGAATGTATAGCTAGAGGATTTCAAAGCTAAATGACAAAAAAAAAATATGTTAATGAACACTTGGTATGTATAGCAGCTAATTATAACTATATTAGTAAGTGATGTATATTTAGAAAACTGATTTGGGAGGCCATGGGAGGGTTTCCTGTATAGTGTGTGTGTTATTTATTATCAAAGAGTCAATTACCTGTATCATTAAGCTGCATGTCACTTTTGATTATTTATATTGATGGTTAATAGTTAAATCTCTGTTTTTCCTCTGTAGTTCAAAGTGATTTCCCTCATAAATGAGCAATTAATCTGATTGTACTTTCTGCTGAAAGCATAGCATTTCATCTTTCTGTCATCGTGTGTGTTTTGGTTTTGTGGAAGAGATAAGAGATTAATCTTGCAATCAATTATCTCTCTCTCTCTCTCTCTCTAATATTTTGTCCACCGGTGATTGTCATGCAAATAACTGCCAGACTCACGTTATTTGACCGTTAATTAATAAACATGTTTAGCATCTCCTGGCTTCCACACATAGCGTACAAACCAGTAAATCAGACCTTTGGAACATCTACATTTTAAAAAGTTTAATAAATCAATTTAATACAGCCAATACCATCACAATATATCCATTATTTATTTTAGACAGTTGTAAAGAAACATGATATGAATAAAATGTAGTCTATTTCAGAAGAACAGAATAGCATACTCTGAGTTGTCCTTATGTTAGGCCCTGATATGGCTATGGCTGTGGGCTACACCAGTTCATTTAGCAGACAAGATTTGCTTAGAATTCGGTGACATAATTTTAAAATAATTTTATAGTATGACGAATACAACTGAACATAGCTTAATAAAATAGAAAGGATATTTTCTCTAAATGATTTCAAAGGAAGTGCGCACATGTGGCTATTCTTTGTTGAGCGGTTAACAAAGAAACTGGTCCTCCTTTAAACTTAATTTAGTTATGTATTCATCTTTAGTTGTGATACAAACATTGGGCTATATATTAGATTTTTAATACATTGTATGCCTGTATGATGGGACTCTAATGATGATTTGAAAAAAGTTGCAAGCTTCACACACTTCATCTGTCTCTCATTCACAATTTGACAAGCACTTGATAATATTCTCACCAGGCCTCAAATTTCCCAGCAGCATCCACCTTGTGTGGCCGTAACGCCCCCTAAAATAATTGATGCATTTTGCGGCCAATGTGGCTGTTGTGCCCTTGGGCTGAATATAATAATTAGAAATCCCTTCTCCCGGCTTGCCTTGCTCCGAAGCACCTCTCACTCACATGGCTCCTTCAGATGTAGCCAATGCCGGTCACGTGATCGGTCTATCTCACAGGCATTTCAGCTAAGAAGTAAGCTACAAGTGAATGAAGACAGACACAACAAATCAAATTTTATTGGTCACATACACATGGTTAGCAGATGTTATTGCAAGTGTAGCGAAATGCATGTGCTTCTAGTTCCGACAGTGCAGCAATATCTAACATGTACTGTAATCTAACAATTCCACAACAACTACCTAATACACAAGTAAAGTAAAGGAATGGAATGGAATACGAATATATACATATAAATATATGGATGAGCAATGACAGAGTGGCATAGGCAAGATGCAATAGATGGTATAAAATACAGTATATACATATGAGATGAGTAATGCAAGATATGTAAACATTATTCAAGTGAAATAGATACAAACCTTGTCAAACATATACAGTGAGGGAAAAAAGTATTTGATCCCCTGCTGATTTTGTATGTTTGCCCACTGACAAAGAAATGATCAGTCTATAATTTTAATGGTAGGTTTATTTGAACAGTGAGAGACAGAATAACAACAAAAAATCCAGAAAAGCACATGTGAACATTTTTATAAATAGATTTTTAATTTTAATGAGGGAAATAAGTATTTGACCCCCTCTCAATCAGAAAGATTTCTGGCTCCCAGGTGTCTTTTATACAGGTAACGAGCTGAGATTAGGAGCACACTCTTAAAGGGAGTGCTCCTAATCTCAGTTTGTTACCTGTATAAAATACACCTGTCCACAGAAGCAATCAATCAATCAGATTCCAAACTCTCCACCATGGCCAATACCAAAGAGCTCTCCAAGGATGTCAGGGACAAGATTGTAAACCTACACAAGGCGGAATGGGCTACAAGACCATCGCCAAGCAGCTTGGTGAGAAGGTGACAACAGTTGGTGCGATTATTCGCAAATGGAAGAAACACAAAAGAACTGTCAATCTCCCTCGGCCTGGGGCTCCATGCAAGATCTCACCTCGTGGAGTTGCAATGATCATCAGAACGGTGAGGAATCAGCCCAGAACTACACGGGAGGATCTTGTCAAGATCTCAAGGTAGCTGGGACCATAGTCACCAAGAAAACAATTGGTAACACACTACGCCGTGAAGGACTGAAATCCTGCAGCGCCCGCAAGGTCTCCCTGCTCAAGAAAGCACATATACATGCCTGTCTGAAGTTTGCCAATGAACATCTGAATGATTCAGAGGACAACTGAGTGAAAGTGTTGTGGTCAGATGAGACCAAAATGGAGCTCTATGGCATCAACTCAACTCGCAGTGTTTGGAGGAGGAGGAATGCTGCCTATGACCCCAAGAACACCATCCCCACCGTCAAACATGGAGGTGGAAACACTATGCTTTGGGGGTGTTTTTCTGCTAAGGGGACAGGACAACTTCACCGCATCAAAGGGACGATGGACGGGGCTATGTACCGTCAAATCTTGGGTGAGAACCTCCTTCCCTCAGCCAGGGCATTGAAAATGGGTCGTGGATGGGTATTCCAGCATGACAATGACCCAAAACACACGGCCAAGGCAACAAAGGAGTGGCTCAAGAAGAAGCACATTAAGGTCCTGGAGTGGCCTAGCCAGTCTCCAGACCTTAATCCCGTAGAAAATCTGTGGAGGGAGCTGAAGGTTCGAGTTGCCAAACGTCATCCTTGAAACCTTAATGACTTGGAGAAGATCTGCAAAGAGGAGTGGGACAAAATCCCTCCTTAGATGTGTGCAAACCTGGTGGCCAACTACAAGAAACGTCTGACCTCTGTGATTGCCAACAAGGGTTTTGCCACCAAGTACTAAGTCATGTTTTGCAAAGGGGTCAAATACTTATTTTACTCCTTAAAATGCAAATCAATTTATAACATTTTTCACATGGGTTTTTCTGGATTTTTTTGTTGTTATTCTGTCTCTCACTGTTCAAATAAACCTACCATTAAAATTATTATCATTTCCTTGTCAGTGGGCAAATGTACAAAATCAGCAGGGGATCAAATACTTTTTTCCCTCACTGTAGGTCAGGAGATGACTTTCTTCTTATCCAAAACATGATATACAGAAACCTGTGTACTTAAACAAAGATTCCCCTGTCTTTAAGGATAGGTTTTAGTGATAAGCCCTCTGAGTGTCTCCTCATTCAGAAGCATTGCATGATGAATTGCTCCTGTCCAGGGGCCTCATTTATAAAAATGTTCTTGGATTTATACTTGAACTTAGTCGTAAGATCATTTCCGACGGTGTGCTTAAGTTCGATTCATAAAAGATACTGAGCATAAAACACCTTGCTTATGCAGGTTCTAGGGAAGCCCATTTGTAACGTATGCACCTGTGATCTATAAATCTCAAATTAAGTTAAAATTGATGTCACCTGCCCTTCAGCAGTCCATTGGTGCGCTCCACAACCGACCTTGTTCTGCCGTGCGCCAAATTGTAGCGCATTTCCTCTGCTGTTCGGGGATCGGCAAAGGGAGTGAGAAGCCACGTTTTCAGTGGATAGCCCCGGTCACCTAATAGGGTAAAACCGTTGTGTTACATTATTTTGCCGAGAAACCACCCGCCTCCACTCTCACCAGCTTCTAGACGCAGGGCTACTATGTTGTGGCGCAGAATGAATGAGTCGTGCGTACACCCTGGACACTTGGAGCATACATTGAGAAGTTGCATGGAAATTCTTCCTGTTAACATACAGTGGGGAAAAAAAGTATTTAGTCAGCCACCAATTGTGCAAGTTCTCTCACTTAAAAATATGAGAGAGGCCTGTAATTTTCATCATAGGTACACTTCAACTATGACAGACGAAATGAGGAAAAAAAATCCAGAAAATCACATTGTAGGATTTTTTATGAATTTATTTGCAAATTATGGTGGAAAATAAGTATTTGGTCAATAACAAAAGTTTATCTCAATACTTTGTTATATACCCTTTGTTGGCAATGACAGAGGTCAAACGTTTTCTGTAAGTCTTCACAAGGTTTTCACACACTGTTGCTGGTATTTTGGCCCATTCCTCCATGCAGATCTCCTCTAGAGCAGTGATGTTTTGGGGCTGTCGCTGGGCAACAGGGACTTTCAAAGATTTTCTATGGGGTTGAGATCTGGAGACTGGCTAGGCCACTCCAGGACCTTGAAATGCTTCTTCTGAAGCCACTCCTTCGTTGCGGCGGTGTGTTTGGGATCATTGTCATGCTGAAAGACCCAGCCACGTTTCATCTTCAATGCCCTTGCTGATGGAAGGAGGTTTTCACTCAAAATCTCACGATACATGGCCCCATTCATTCTTTCCTTTACACGGATCAGTCGTCCTGGTCCCTTTGCAGAAAAACAGCCCCAAAGCATGATGTTTCCACCCCCATGCTTCACAGTAGGTATGGTGTTCTTTGGATGCAACTCAGCATTCTTTGTCCTCCAAACACGGCGAGTTGAGTTTTTACCAAAAAGTTCTATTTTGGTTTCATCTGACATTCTCCCAATCCTCATCTGGATTATCCAAATGCTCTCTAGCAAACTTCAGACGGGCCTGAACATGTACTGGCTTAAGCAGGGGACACGTCTGGCACTGCAGGATTTGAGTCCCTGGCGGCGTAGTGTGTTACTGATGGTAGGCTTTGTTACTTTGGTCCCAGCTCTCTGCAGGTCATTCACTAGGTCCCCGTGTGGGTCTGGGATTTTTGCTCACCGTTCTTGTGATCATTTTGACCCCACGGGTGAGATCTTGCGTGGAGCCCCAGATCGAGGAAGATTATCAGTGGTCTTGTATGTCTTCCATTTCCTAATAATTGCTCCCACAGTTGATTTCTTCAAACCAAGCTGCTTACCTATTGCAGATTCAGTCTTCCCAACCTGGTGCAGGTCTACAATTTTGTTTCTGGTGTCCTTTGACAGCTCTTTGGTCTTGGCCATAGTGGAGTTTGGAGTGTGACTGTTTGAGGTTGTGGACAGGTGTCTTTATACTGATAACAAGTTCAAACAGGTGCCATTAATACAGGTAATGAGTGGAGGACAGAGGAGCCTCTTAAAGAAGAAGTTACAGGTCTGTGAGAGCCAGAAATCTTGCTTGTTTGTATGTGACCAAATACTTATTTTCCACCATAATTTGCAAATAAATTCATAAAAATCCTACAATGTGATTTTCTGGATTTTTTTTCCTCATTTTGTCTGTCATAGTTGAAGTGTACCTATGATGAAAATTACAGGCCTCTCTCATCTTTTTAAGTGAGAGAACCTGCACAATTGGTGGCTGACTAAATACTTTTTTTCCCCACTGTATACATGTGCATCTACAGACGGTGCGCGTAAGGCAATATACGTGCAATCAACTGCACCTATGACCCCTGGGAAATTAAATGAGCGGACAAACTCGGCTTTGACGCGCGCCTGTTCGTCGGCCGTAAATGGGAAACTAATGTATCTCGTGGACAATACGTGTAGAATCGCCTCAATCACTTGTGGCAGGATGTGGCTGAGATATACCCAACCTGTCACTAATTTCCTTCTGGAATGTACCGTAGCGAGGAATCCCAGAGTGGACAGTAGGCTACTTGGACAGATACGGGCAGTGGCGGTTCTAGCTTGTATGGCTCCCTGGGTGAACCCCCCCTTCAGCGACCCCAACACAAATAAATAATCATAACATTTAAACTATATAAATACAAAAATAATTCTCAAATATTAAATAGAAGTAACAAAGGCAAATAGAAACAAATTGTAGTATACAAACTTAGCAAAAAAAGAAACATTACTTTTTCAGGACCCTGTCTTTCAAAGATAATTCGTAAAAATACGAATAACTTCACAGATCTTCATTGTAAAGGGTTTAAACACAGTTTCCCATGCTTGTTCTAATGCAACTTGCCTATGCCGTTCGGCCATCGCTCACAACGCTCACAACATTGATGTATACGCTGATTCGGTGAGCGAGTTTATTAGCAAATGCATTGGTGATGTTGTACCCATAGCAAATATCAAAACCTTCCCCAACCAGAAACCATGGATTGATGGCAGCATTCGCGCAAAACTGAAAGCGCGAACCACTGCTTTTAACCAGGTAAAGGCTACCGGAAACATGACTGAATACAAACAGTGCAGCTACTCCCTCCGCAAGGCAATCAAACAAGCTAAGCGTCAATATAGAGACAAAGTAGAGTCACAATTCAATGGCTCAGACACAAGAGGAATGTGGCAGGGTCTACAGTCAATCACGGACTACAAAAAGAAAACCAGCCCCGTCACGGACCATGACGCGTCCTGCTCCCAGACAAACTAAACAACTTCTTTGCTCGCTTTGAGGACAATACAGTGCCACCGACACGGCCCGCTACCAAAACCTGCGGGATCACCTTCACCGCAGCCAATGTGAGAAAAACATTTAAATGTGTTAACCCTCGCAAGGCTGCCGGCCCAGATGGCATCCTGGCCGTGTCCTCAGAGCATGCGCAGACCAGCTGGCTGGTGTGTTTACGGACATATTCAATCAGTCCCTATCCCAGTCTGCTGTTCCCACATGCTTCAAGAGGGCCACCATTGTTCCTGTTCCCAAGAAAGCTAAGGTGACTGAGCTAAATGACTATCGCCCGTAGCACTCACTTCCGTCATCATGAAGTGCTTTGAGAGATTAGTCAAGGATCATATCACCTCCATCCTGCCAGACACCCTGGACCCACTCCAATTTGCTTACCGTCCCAATAGGTCCACAGGCAGCCTTAATCGCAATCACACTGCATACTGCCCTAACCCATCTGGACAAGAGGAATACTTATGTAAGAATGCTGTTCATCGACTACAGCTCAGCATTTAACACCATAGTTCCCTCCAAGCTCGTCATTAAGCTCGAGACCCTGGGTCTCGACCCAGCCCTGTGCAACTGGGTCCTGGACTTCCTGACGGGCGGTCCCAGGTGGTGAGGGTAGGAAACAACATCTCCACCCGCTGATCCTCAACACTGGGGCCCCACAAGGGTGCGTTCTCAGCCCTCTCCTGTACTCCCTGTTTACCCATGACTGCGTGGCCAAGCACGCATCCAACTCAATCATCAAGTTTGCTGGCGACACTACAGTGGTAGGCTTGATTACCAACAACGACGAGGCGGCCTACAGAGAGGAGGTGAGGGCCCTCGGAGTGTGGTGTCAGGAAAATAACCTCTCACTCAATGTCAACAAAACAAAGGAGATGATCGTGGACTTCAGGAAACAGGAGAGGGAGCACCCCCCTATCCACATCGAGGGGACAGTAGTGGAGAAGGTGGAAAGTTTTAAGTTCCTCGGCGTACACATCACGGACAAACTGAATTGGTCCACCCACACAGACAGCGTGGTAAAGAAGGCGCAACAGCGCCTCTTCAACCTCAGGAGGCTGAAGAAATTTGGCTTGTCACCAAAATCACTCACAAACTTTTACAGATGCACAATCGAGAGCATCCTGTCGGGCTGTATCACCGCCTGGTACGGCAACTGCTCCGCCCACAACCGTAAGGCTCTCCAGAGGGTAGTGAGGACTGCACAACGCATCACCGGGTTAAACTACCTGCCCTCCAGGACACCTACACCACCCGATGTCACAGAAAGGCCAAAAGATCATCAAGGACAACAACCACCCGAGCCACTGCCTGTTCACCGCTATCATCCAGAAGGCGAGGTCAGTACAGGTGCATCAAAGCTGGGACCGAGAGACTGAAAAACAGCTTCTACCTCAAGGCCATCAGACTGTTAAACAGCCATCACTAACATTGAGTGGCTGCTGCCAACATACTGACTTAAATCTCTAGCCACTTTATACATAGGAATTGGATGTAACAAATGTATCACTAGCCACTTTAAACAATTTTGTATATAATGTTTACGTATCCGACATACTCATATCAAATGTATACACTGTACTCTAAACCATCTACTGTATCTTGCCTATGCCGTTCGGTCATCGACCCAAATCTCTAGCCACTTTAATAATTATAATTGGATGAAATAATGTATCACTAGCCACTTTAAACAATGCCATTTATATAATGTTTACATATCCTACATTACTCATCTCATATATATGTGTATATACTGTACTCCATACCATCTACTGCATCTTGCCTATGCCGGTCAGCCATCGCTCATCCATATATTTATTTGTACATACTCGTATTCATTCCTTTACTCTTGTGTGTATAAGGTAGTTGTTGTGAATTTGTTAGATTACTTGTTAGATACTACTGCATGGTCGGAACTAGAAGCACAAGCATTTCGCTACACTCGCATTAACATCTGCTAACCATGTGTATGTGACAAATAAAATTTGATTTGATTTGATTTGATCCATATATTTATATGTACATACTCGTATTCATTCCTTTACACTTGTGTGTACAAGGTACTTGTTGTGAAATTGTTAGATTACTTGTTGGATACTACTGCATGGTCAGAACTAGAAGCACAAGCATTTCGCTACACTCGCATTAACATCTGCTAACCATGTGTATGTGACAACCATGTGTATGTGACAACCTAACCATGTGTATGTGACAAATAAAATTTTATTTGAACCATAAACAATTAATGAACATGTACCTGTGGAACAATCGTTAAGACACTAACTACAGACAGTAGGCAATAAAGGTCACACGTGCCTTAGGCATGCTGCAAGGAGGCATGAGGACTGCAGATGTGGCCAGGGCAATACATTGCAATGTCCATACTGTGATACGCCTAAGTGCTACTGGGAGAAAAGACGGAGAGCTGATCTTCCTCGCAGTGGCAGACCACGTGTAACAACACTTGCACAGGATCGGTACATCCGAACATCCACCTGCGGGACAGGTACAGGATGGCAACAACGGCCCGAGTTACACCAGGAACGCACAATCCCTCCATCAGTGCTCAGACTGTCCGCAATAGGCTGAGAGAGGCTGGACTGAGGACTTGTAGGCCTGTTGTAAGGCAGGTACTCACCAGACATCACCGGCAACAATGGGCACAAACCCACCGTCGCTGGACCAGACAGGGCTGGCAAAAAGTGCTCTTCACTGACGAGTCGCGGTTTTGTCTCACCAGGGGTGATGGTCGGATTTGCGTTTATCGTCAAAAGAAATTAGCGTTACACCGAGGCCTGTATTCTGGAGCGGGATTGATTTGGAGGTGGAGGGTCCGTCATGGTCTGGGGCGGTGTGTCACAGCATCATCGGACTGAGCTTGTTGTCATTGCAGGCGATCTCAACACTGTGCGTTACAGGGAAGACATCCTCCTCCCTCATGTGGTACCCTTCCTGCAGGCTCATCCTGACATGACCCTCCAGCATGACAATGCCACCAGCCATACTGCTCATTCTGAAATGTCCGGGGACTTGCAGGTGCCTTGGTGGAAGAGTGGGGTAACATCTCACAGCAAACACTGGCAAATCTGGTGCAGTCCATGAGGAGGAGATGCACTGCAGTACTTAATGCAGCTGGTGGCCACATCAGATACTGACTGTCACTTTTGATTTTGACCCCCCCTATGTTCAGGGACACATTATTCCATTTCTGTTAGTCACATGTCTGTGGAACTTGTTCAGTTTATGTCTCAGTTGTTGAATCTTGTTATGTTCATACAAATATTTACACATGTTAAGTTTGCTGAAAATAAACGCAGTTGACAGTGAGAGGACGTTTCTTTTTTTGCTGAGTTTTATTACAAATATAAAAGAGAATCGAATTATTACACTATTATTGTCACGACTTCCACCAACGGTGGCTCCTCTGCCAGTTCGGGCGGCGTTCGTCGGTCGTCGTTGCCGGCCTACTTGCTGCCACCGATCATCTATTTTCTTTCTGCTTATTATTCTGATTGTTTGCACCTGTTTTCGTTTTGGGTTAGTAGGGCTATTTAAGCCGGTTAAGCCCGCCTCCTTTCGTGTGGGATTGTTTGCTGTATTGAGAGCGCATGTTCATGTCCCTTGGTGTGGGCTACTATTTTGTTCGTTGTTTTACCGTCTTATGTTCGCCTGTGTGTTTTGGGCGTTGGACATTGTATTTGTGTGAACACATTAAAGGCGGTTGTTCCGTTACTCTGCTCTCTGCGCCTGACTCCACACCCACCGCTCTTAGCGAAAGGGCCCTGTTCGTTCCACCACCCGGCCCTCCCGCTCCTATTCCTATGGAGTTAGGGGGGGCTGCATCGAGGGGAACCGGAGGAGGAGGCTCCTCCTGCACCAGTTGTGGTCGGAGAGGACACACTGCCGATCGGTGCTGGAGGAGCTCCTCTGGGAATCGAGAGGGCAGGCAGAGCACTGCTCGGTCACCTCAGGTGAGTCGGCACCAGACTCACCCAGAACTCCCTGTTGACCATATGTTTTTACTCATCTCCTTCCTTGAGTTTTTCCCCTCTCTCCAGCATAAGGCGCTAGTCGATTCAGGCACAG
Organism: Brachymystax lenok tsinlingensis; assembly: GCA_030435695.1. Classification (NCBI taxonomy): domain Eukaryota; kingdom Metazoa; phylum Chordata; class Actinopteri; order Salmoniformes; family Salmonidae; genus Brachymystax; species Brachymystax lenok. Next base: position 19,043,333 of record CM059797.1, on the reverse strand, counting down.
CTGGGAACTTTATGGATCGCGGACTCGCTTTGAGACTAGGGATTCTGCTAGTATCGATAGGTCAACCAATCCCCGTTCACTCCCTAGATAGCCGACCGTTAGGGTCAGGGCTGGTCAGGGAGGCCACGGTTCCGCTGGACATGGTAACGCAGATTTGTATATATCTTATTGGCTCACCTGCGTTTCCAGTGGTGCTGGGGATTTCCTGGCTGGCTAAACACAATCCTAGGATTTCTTGGAAACAGGGGGTTCAGGGGGTTCTCAGGAGTGCATATAATCTGGTTCGTATCCGGGAGGGAGATGAGTGGAAGACCGCGTTTAGTACAACATCTGGCCATTATGAGTACCTTGTCATGCCGTATGGGTTGAAGAATGCTTCAGCCGTCTTTCAATCTTTCGTTGATGAGATTCTCAGGGACCTGCACGGGCAGGGTGTGGTAGTGTATATAGATGATATTTTGATCTATTCCACCACACGCACCGCGCATGTGTCTCTAGTGCGCAAAGTACTTGGGCGACTGCTGGAGCATGACCTGTACGTCAAGGCAGAGAAATGTGTGTTTTCTAAACAGGCCGTTTCCTTCCTGGGATATCGCATTTCCACCTCTGGGGTGGTGATGGAGTGTGACCGCATTACAGCCATGCGTAATTGGCTGACTCCGACCACGGTAAAGGAAGTGCAGCGGTTTTTAGGGTTTGCCAATTACTACCGGAGGTTTATCCGGGGTTTTGGCCAGGTGGTGCTCCCATTACCTCACTGCTTAAGGGGGGGCCGGCTCGTTTGCGATGGTCGGCGGAGGCGGACAGAGCTTTCAGACGTTTGAAGGAGCTGTTCACCAACGCTCCCTTGCTGGCTCATCCGGACCCCTCTTTAGCGTTCATAGTGGAGGTGGACGCGTCTGAGGCTGGAGTTGGAGCCGTGCTATCACAGCGCTCGGGCACGCCACCGAAACTCCGCCCCTGCGCTTTCTTTTCAAGGAAGCTCAGCCCGGCGGAGCGAAACTATGACGTGGGGGACCGGGAGTTGTTAGCTGTGGTCAGGGCTCTGAAGGTGTGGAGACATTGGCTTGAGGGGGCCAAGCACCCTTTTCTCATCTGGACTGACCACCGTAACCTGGAGTATCTCCGGGCAGCGAGGAGACTGAATTCGCGGCAAGCTAGGTGGGCCATGTTTTTTTTACCAGATTTCAGTTCATGATCACCTATAGGCCAGGTTCCCAGAATACTAAGGCCGACGCGCTGTCCCGTCTCTATGACACCGAGGAGCGGTCCATCGAACCTACTCCCATTCTTCCTGCGTCATGTCTAGTGGCGCCGGTGGTATGGGAGGTAGACGCGGACATTGAGCGGGCACTGCGGTTGGAACCTGTGCCTCCTCAGTGTCCTGCGGACCGCCAGTACGTGCCACTTGGTGTTCGGGATAAATTGATTCGGTGGGCCCATACGCTACCCTCTTCGGGTCATCCGGGGATTGAGAGGACAGTGCAGGGTCTTAGGGGGAAATACTGGTGGCCCACTTTGGCGAAGGACGTGAGGTTTTATGTCTCCTCCTGTTCGGTGTGCGCTCAGAGTAAGGCTCCTAGACACCTGCCTAGAGGGAAGTTACAGCCCCTCCCCATTCCACAGCGGCCGTGGTCTCACCTGTCGGTGGATTTTCTCATCGATCGACCCCCTCCCAGGGGAACACGACGATCCTGGTTGTTGTGGATCGGTTCTCTAAGTCCTGTCGTCTCATCCCGTTGCCCGGTCTCCCTACGGCCCTGCAGACTGCGGAGGCCCTATTTACCCACGTCTTCCGGCACTACGGGGTGCCTGAGGACATCGTGTCTGATCGGGGTCCCCAGTTCACGTCCCGAGTGTGGAGGGCGTTTATGGAGCGTCTCGATCAGGGGGTCTCGATCAGCCTGACCTCGGGTTTTCACCCTGAGAGTAATGGGCAGGTGGAGAGAGTGAACCAAGAAGTGGGCAGGTTCCTGCGGTCATATTGCCAGGACCGGCCCGGTGAGTGGGCAAGGTACGTCCCATGGGCGGAGGTGGCTCTGAATTCACTCCGTCACTCCTCCACAAACATGTCACCGTTCCAGTGCGTGTTGGGCTACCAGCCGGTCCTGGCACCGTTTCATCAGAGCCAGACTGAAGCTCCTGTGGTGGAGGACTGGGTGCAGCGCTCCAAGGAGACCTGGAAAGCCGTCCAGGAATCACTGAGACAGGCTGGTGGGCGGCAGAAGAGGAGCGTAGACCGTCACCGCAGTGAGACCCCCGTGTTCACACCGGGGGACCGGGTCTGGCTCTCAACCCGGAACCTGCCCCTCCGCTTGCCCTGCCGGAAGCTGGGGCCGCAGTATGTGGGGCCATTTAAAGTCCTGAGGAGGATAAACGAGGTGTGTTATAGGTTACAGCTTCCATCTTGCTACTGTATTAACCCCTCGTTTCATGTGTCTCTCCTCAGGCCGGTGGTAGCTGGTCCCCTGCAGGAAGGTGAGGTGCCGGAGGTCCCTCCGCCCCCCTTTAGACATCGATGGGCCCCCGGCGTACACAGTCCGCTGGACTCGAGGCGCCGGGTGAGGGGCCTGCAGTACCTCGTGGACTGAGAGGGGTACGGTCCGGAGGAGAGGTGCTGGGTACCGGTGAAGGATATTTTGGATCCTTCACTACTGGGGGAGTTTCACCGCCTGCATCCGGATCGCCCTGCGCCTCGCCCTCCGGGTCGTCCTCGAGGCCGGTGTTGGCGCGCTGCGGGAGCCGCGCGTCAGGGGGGGTTACTGTCACGACTTCCACCAATGGTGGCTCCTCTGCGGTTCGGGCGGCGTTCGGCGGTCGTCGTCGGCCTACTAGCTGCCACCGATCATCTATTTTCTTTCTGCTTATTATTCTGATTGTTTGCACCTGTTTTCGTTTTGGGTTAGTAGGGCTATTTAAGCCGGTTAAGCCCACCTCCTTTCGTGCGGGATTGTTTGCTGTATTGAGAGCGCATGTTCATGTCCCTTGGTGTGGGCTACTATTTTGTTTGTTGTTTACCGTCTTATGTTCGCCTGTGTGTTTTGGGCGTTGGACATTGTATTTGTGTGAACACATTAAAGACGGTTGTTCCGTTACTCTGCTCTCTGCGCCTGACTCCACACCCACCGCTCTTAGCGACGTTACAATTACTGTCACGATCCTCGTATAAGGAAACGGACCAAGGCGCAGCGTGCATGAGGTTCCACATATTTTAATGAAATGGAACATACAAAAACAATAAAGCATTAACAGACCGTAACAATAAGTGTAGTGCACACAGGCACTAACAACAAACAAACATAGAAATTCAACATAGAAACCCCAACTAGTCATGTCCTGACCTAAAACATAGAGAACCCTGAGGGCTCTCTATGGCCAGGACGTGACAATTACCCTATTGCTAACAAAAAACACACATATAAATCAAAATACACAAATCCTATATCACACAAATACACAAATAGAATAACACACTTGATTATTACACTATTGCACTTCAAACAAGAAACACAAACTAAATTGCACAACTAATTGCATTAGCACTGTACAAAGTTAGAGGTGCGCTATTTGATAGGTCTTCCAGTGGGGAGACCTGAGGTCAACCTACCGCCGCCCACCTCCCCATCTCGTACTTCTGAGTGGGAGACCTTCCCAGGCAGTGTAGCCTGCCAAGCTCACAAACTAGAATCAGGGTTCCCACTCTGATAAGGTTCATTGACCCACAGTCCCACACGGTGACATGATATCCCACACGGTGACATGATATCATTGACATGACGTGCAAATGAGCGATAGAAAACCGATCGTGCAAATGTCACCATTCCGATTGTATTTATTTTTTGGTGCGGGCGCCCGGTGTCGCCCCCGGCAAGATGACATCTGCCCATGTGGCCTTTACCTAAATCCGCCGCTGGATACGGGTATGGCATGATTACAGCGTGCCTTCCTTTCCAGACTAGGGGCTAAATCCGCTCACAAATCTATCAGAACATTTATTGGGAGACGATAGCGATCATCATGCGCAAAAGAGTAATTCCGGTCTCTGAAAACTCCCTCCCTTCTAAAAGCACGGTTTTCAATGTCTTCCAATAACGCAAGAACAGCCATGGTTACTTTTTTCTAATTTGACACGCTATTTATAGAACATCACATCCTGTTTTTAATTCACAACATCTTGCGTTTGGCAATTAATTCCTCACACCTTTAATTGATAATTCCTAACAAATTGTTCATAAAGCTAATGCAAAGTTCACCACAGGCTTGGACGCATTTGCTTCCCAAACCGCAATACCCCTACATAACCAGCAGGAAAATCGCTTATGTCAAGTCTAGACTTTGCGTAGAGCTAAAATCATGTCCACGTCAAAGTAAGGTTTTATAAACAACTACTTATATGTTGGTTTCTGCGTAAGACATACTTAAGATCAAACTGATAGTAAGTCCGTTTTATAAATGAGGCCCCAGCCCAATATGACTAGCTACTATCTCTTCACTGGAACACATAACCTGTGATAAAGCACTTCTAATCCTCTTAACCTAGCAACTTTAATCAACGGTTCCCTGCAGTTCAGGTGGCATGGGTGCCTTTGCTGTCAAAAAGGGCTGCATCATTTTCAACTGGACCACTGGACATCATGAAGAGTTTAAACAGGTTTGGAGAAGCATTTCTCTAAGGAGGACCCCTGTAATTTAAGAAAATAATGGTCCTTTGGCTGAAGACACGAAACTGCTATTTTGAAGATGTAAGAAAATAAACTACTAACCATTGTGGGTTTGTGACATCAGGTCATTGGAACAGAACATGCTGTGTCACATTACATACAGTAAGTGTTGTGGCTGGTTGTGTAATACTAATGATATATGTTTGGTACATGGTGTACATACATGGCATTGATATACTGTACACTTGTTACACTGTCTGGAGACTGAGTGAAGTCATTTTTCATACATGAAGGCATGTTACTCCTTCAGGTCAAGTCCATGACCTTCTGTTCATAAGCCCCTCAAGGCAAGGCCATAACCACCACTTAATCCACTGTGTTCCTTATAATCATAAACTACACACACACTCTCTACAACGCTCATGGACCTTGTCACTAAACACCTAAATCCATCCACACATTAACTACTGCTCATGCGTACAATAAAAGCCAGCAGCTGTTCATTTAAAAGCAGTGTTTAAGAAATTAGATTAAGTTAAAGCTGGTCTGTTAACTACTCTGGGATTCTCTCTAAAGGGTCTGTACCTTACAGCTGTGAGAACAGAAATCACTTCGTTCCCCACTACATTTGTTCTCTTATTCCCATTATTAAGGTGGGAGTTTTATTTCAATATTGTATATGACAGTGAATTTACACCAAAAAAAACTGAGTGCATTGTGGACTCCACAATTTGTCGTAGCCTTTTATTGAAATATGCAGTAATGTAACGATCAGATAAGGCAGGATGTTTAGGTTGTGTCAAACCAATATGTAAGATTGCTTCACATTTATGGGAGATCAACTCTTTTTTGGTACATTTTCCAACAAGTTCACTGGAGATATTGTACACCAGATATAAGCTTGGTGTGATGAGTGTGAAAGATGTTGCCAACATCTTGCTGCCTGTGGTAAGAAGCTAAAGATATAATGCATTAAAACACTCAACACAAAAGCTGCTTAAGACCTATAACATTCAAGGTAAAACATTTGTATAAAACCAGTAAGAAACACATGACCTTAGACTATCCCCGTGAGTCCAGGCTTCGCTCACCTTGTGAGGTGGAAGCCTGTGACAAAGGCTTACCTTAGACAAATAGGCCTATAAAAACATGTAGGTTATACCTACAGTGCCAGTCAAATGTTTGGACACACCTACTCATTCCAGGGTTTGTCTTTATTTTTATTATGTTCTACATTGTATAATAATAGTGAAGACATCAAAACTATAAAATAACACATAATAACACAACAGTCCATCATTACTTTAAGACATGAAGGTCAGTCAATCCTGAATCTTTCAAGAACTTTTAAAGTTTCTTCAAGTGCAGTCGCAAAAACCATAAAGCGCTATGATGAAACTGGCTCTCATGAGGACCTCCACAGGAAAGGAAGCCCCAGAGTTACCTCTGCTGCAGAGGATACTTTCATTAGTGTTACCAGCCTCCGAAATTGCAGCCTAAATAAATGCTTCAGAGTTCAAGTAACAGACACATCTCAACATCAACTGTTCAGAGGAGACTGTGTGAATCAGGCCTTCATGGTTGAATTGGTGCGAAGAAACCACTACTAAAGGACACCAATAAGAAGAAGAGACTTGCTTGGGCCAAGAAACGGGAGCAATGGACATTAGACCGGTGGAAATCTGTCCTTTGGTCTGATGAGTCCAAATGTGAGATTTTTGGTTCCAACTGCCGTGTCTTTATGAAACGCAGAGTAGGTGTACAGATGACCTCCGCATATGTGGTTCCCACCGTGAAGCATGGAGGAGGAGGTGTGATGGTGCATTGCTGGTGACACTGTCTGTGATTTATTTAAAATGCAAGGCACACTTAACCTGCATGGCTACCACAGCATTCTGTAGTGATACGCTATCCCATCTGGTTTGCACTTAGTGGGACTATCATTTGTTTTTCAACAGGACAATGACCCAAAACACACCTTAGGCTGTGTAAGGGCTATTTGACCAAGGAGAGTGATGGAGTGCTGCATCAGATGACCTGGCCTTCACAATCACCCAACCGAGATGGTTTGGGGTGAGTTGGACCGCAGAGTGAAGGAAAAGCAGCCAACAAGTGCTCAGCATATGTGAGAACTCATTCAAGACTATTGGAAAAGCATTCATGAAGCTGGTTGAGAGAATGCCAAGAGTGTGCAAAACTGTCATCAAGGCTACTTTGAATAATATGAAATATATTTTGATTTGTTTAACAATTCTTTGGGGTTACTACATGATTCCCTGTGTTATTTCATAGTTTTGATGTCTTCACTATTCACTATTCTACAATATAGAAAATAGTAAAAAATAAAGAAAAACCCTTGAATGAGTAGGTGTGTCCAAACTTTTCACTGGTAATGTCATTTTGGCCAGCTAATAACTGCCTAACCACCGAACTAGCCATCTAACCACCGACCTAGCCTTCCCACTGATCAAGCAACATTTAAACATATATTTAACCAGGCAAGTCAGTTAAGCACAAATTCTTATTTACAATGACAGCCTAGGAACAGTGGGTTAACTGCCTTGCCCAGGGGCAGATTTTTACCTTGTCAGCTCAGGGATTCGATCTAGCAACCTTTCAGTTACTGACCCAACACTCTTACCACTAGGCTAGCTGCCACCCCAAACTAACATAATGGACTAAACTTTCAAATCCTGTTAGTGCAGGCTTAGAAGGCCTCAATAATATTTCAAGAGGAGAAGAAAGTAGCCTACAAGTGTTGGCGGTGGCAGGGTTTCTCAAACTCGGTCCTGGGCCCCCCCTTGGTGCACGTTTAGTTTTTTTGCCCTAGCACTACACAGCTGATTCAAATGACCAACTCATCAAGCTTTGATTATTTGAATCAGCTGTGTAGTGTTAGGGCAAGGACCCGGGGGGGCAGGACCGTGTTCGGGTAAACCTGGGCTACGGTCCCATGACTTGTTCCCTCTGCTTTCAGCTTCCATGGTACTTTGCTTCCCTCTTGTGGACAGAAATCTAATGACTACCAACAACGCTTTCCCAGCTCTAAATAGCGTAATTAAATAGAATCTCTAAAAATTAAGAGTATTTTATTAAGCAGTCACAGAAAAAAATGCAATAAACACATACAAGAGCATTCACCTGAATACAAATCTTAATTTCTTATTTTTCTGCAGTTGAATCTATCGGTTTTGCACACAGATACAAATTCACATGGGGGTCTTTCATTCCATATTGTGTCACCCTTCCATAAAATGTCTGGGACAGCAAACATAGGATTAAAGAGGTAACACGCTTTAACCACCCAATTCTGCAAAAGCACATGGTTCACTTGGCCCCCACTTTCAGTATATCTACTATACCACAAGTATACAGAGAGAGATGCCCCAATACAAAACAACAGAATGTGAGGTACTATACTGAGGACATCCTCAAGCAAACTAGATGAGGTGCAGAATAGCTAGTACTGTACAAGCAGCAAAGCAGGGATAATTTAGTATTGAAAGCTCTTCACATTTGGGTGCAGTTAACAATTTCATGTCTTCAAGGGACAGAATAAAATCTGGTAGTGGGTGTAGTTGGGCATGGCCACGGCCAAATGTACAGTAGCAGACTGACATTGAGGCCCTCTAAAGCTAATTTCCTGCATTTCTACACATCTTCCCATGGGATGGAGAAAATTTTCCATTTTAAAGCAAATTTCCTGCAATTCCCAAAGTTTTTGCAATGGCTTACGCTATCGGAGTGACTCCAACATATCAAATTCAATGGAGGCCCTATGCCATGACAACAATTCTCCTGAATGCATCATTCTTGGAATTTGAAATTGACTGTCTAGCTTTTATTAAGGTGATTGTTAGTTCTCAAAGATTAACTTATTTTAAAATATATAGGTCCATTATCTTATGAATAGAAAGGTCTTGGGCTGGCTGCCTAAGGTCACGACTGGAGAACATTTCAAGAAATCATTGTCTACTCACTGTAGAACTGATAATGACTCTTTAATATAACATGTGAAACTAAGACAGGTGACATCTGGTGGCTTGCAGCATTTTCCTTGGGTCAGTAAGTCACAAAATACATCATTATTCAAGCAAAAGGTTAGAGATGACAAGGCATCCATGTAAAACTTTGTCTCAGACAACAGATGAGGGAGACTGATCGGCACTGAGGAATTGAGTGACACCATCTGCCATAACGTCCTCCATGAGTAACACTGGCTGGCTTTCTGATCAATTGAATTATATGACCCTCTGTGGGCTTGATATTCAAGACTAACCAATGAGACACACTCAAAAAGCAGTTAGAATCTGAAAAGTATCATTATTATTCATCTTTCACAAAATGTGGAGAACTACCATGTTTCTGCTTCCCCTTCAAACAAGCTACATTTAATCCTATTTACATCAAGAACTTCTGATTATTGAAGCATATTTACACAAGTGCATTAAATAACGTGGGATTCTACAGAGTTGAATGAACATGTCCAGAGACAACTAAGTAAATGACGTGGGTCAAAAGTCAAAACAATCATTATGTACAGCATATCTGTATGGTGTGATGATCATCTTCTTGCTTGGAAAGCTAATTTGCTCCAGAAATCAGAGATTTTGCAGAAGGCACTTAAAACTCTGCAGACCCCTTTTAGGATTGAGCTCAGACTTCAGCATTCCATACAGTCCTACTTTCCATTTGTCATGTAAACTGTAAGCCACTTCATAAAATACATCATTAAATATGTCCATTGACCAGCAAATCAATTAACGTACATTATATAGATCACAGTGTGTCAGGATATAAAGGCATTCACACATGCGACGTGTTTTGGCAAAAACCTTAATTACAATCAAACAATATTACATTGACACCAAATGGGGACATTGAACTGGAATAGATACTGAATGAAGAGACTGGATTCCACCACCTAAATACAGAGTCAAACTGATATGATGCCAGTGGGCTGGGAGGTCATGAGACTCCCAGAACCCAGTTAGTAGCGTTAAAACCAAAGGATGGACACAAACACGTAGAACTTCTCCACTGAAAACAGGTATGATGAGTAGGTACTCTCCGCTGTCCTTCATCACATTATATGACAACTGAAAGACTAAGCAGTGGTTGGTGTTGTGGTGGTGAACTGAAGACTACACAAACGGTGCAGAATGTGGTGGAGGGTTGAGAGTAGACAGGGCGGTAGAGAACCACTTCACAGAGGCAGCAAGGAGGACTCACAGAAGCAGCGAAGGCTTGACCTAGACTCTCAGCTCTTTCAAGACTTGGAATGCTGGATTAACCACTGCAGAGTGATATCTGAAGATAGGATAAAACTTTATCACATTATTGCGGAGATATTTAAAAATCAAAAAACTATTGCAAAACAGAAGACACTATGTATTACAAAGAGGGGACAAAAAAATAAAAAGAATGAGCATAAGCACAGCATCTTAATTGAATTAGAAATGCTGAAACTGATCATTGGTAGTGGCTGTGTGAATTGCCTCCCTCACACTACTACTCACCTATGTTGTCCTTCTCTTTGCAGGAAACAGAGTAACAACAGATTTCTCTGTCCTGGATGGCTGACAAATTCCTGTAGAGAGTTAAATAAGTAAGTGCTTTGGTTTCTTCTACCTTTGGGGTGCTTTTTTGTTGTTGTGTACACACACACACACACACACACACACACACCCCTCCTTGATTGTATACAGGATAAAAGTGTCTTCTAGGCGAATTAAATATACAGTAAACGTCCTTTTATCACCTTCCAATGATGTGGAGTATGTAAGTAATAGTCCGTCTAAACCATGCCAAGATAAAAAGGCATTTAAGGACCTGGCAGAGTATTTCTCTCTTCAACCACGCATCAACCAGCCATCAGTAAAAAACGTACTCAAGATAAATAGTTAGCAAGTAATGGGCTACAAAAGTTCAATGTGGTATTCCTATTGGAGTCATGGCCATTGCATTACCCTTGGGAAGATTACACTGTCAAGATCACATACAAATGAAGGATATAACATGTCTGTCCTCATCATTTTGACCAATATGACAAATTGATCATTCAGAGAACAGGGAGAAACGGAGTATCTTACAACTTTTCGATGAGTTGCTTCTCGTCAAGCGCACTAGGAAGATCTCTCTTGTTACCAAGCACTAGAACCTGAGGAGAGAGAAGAGCGGTCAGTGGGTGTATGGAGACAGAGCAGGCTTTATGACCATCTCTCTCTGTGACTCCGATTTCTCAGCAGAGCCAATCCCACTGGGCTGCCCTTCCCAGTTACTGCAGATACATCACACCTTCTAGACAGATAATCTATACGTTTTGCATTACCTCTTTGCTATTACAGAACCTTCTCTGTTGGTGGAAAAAGACAACCCCTATTTGGCAAGCTGGAAGGCAACAGAGTCAGCATGTCAAACATTGTCCTGTCAGTTGGCAAGCTGCTGGGCTGGAAACTGAAATCTAATAAGAAATCTTGGCTGGGGTACAAAATTGAGCACTTCCAATGCCACTTAGCCTGAGTCACTTAAACCATTAGTGGTCGTAATTGCCAATTAGGAGTGATGATCAAATGCATCTGATTGGAGTCATTGGACGCTCCTGGGGATGTATGGCAAGGGTCAAGGTCAACAAAGACGGGCTGAACATTGGTCTGAAGAACTCAAGGAAGATAAGTGTCACTGACTGGCCACTCATTGGGATTGATCTAGCATTAGATTTGACTGAATAACTGACTTACAGGGATGCCTTGTAGCTGAGGCTTGTCTAGCAGGTTGTGGAGCTCATTCCTGGAGGCCTCTACCTTCTCACGGTCTGCTGCATCCACCATGTAACTGGAGGAACAAAGACAATGCTCAGACGCCAGTTTTTCAAAACATTCAGTCTAGTAGATCCATATGCAAATTGACACAAAACATATACAAAACTCAAAGTTCAAGGCATTCAGTAGCATTGCATTTTCTCACTGATCACCATCGTCATAGGGAATGAATCCAGAATTCCAGCGAAAAATAGGCTGTGTAGCTCCAACTAGCCTATATTTGAACTAAACTGAACAAAAATATAAACGCAACATGCAATACTTTCAATGATTTTACTGAGTTACAGTTCATATAAAGGAAATCAGTCAATTGAAATAAATTCATTAGCCCCCAATCTATGGATTTCACATGACTGGGCAGGGGCGCAGCCATGGCGGTCCTGGGAGGGCATAGGCCCACCCACCTGGGAGCCAGGCCAACCCAATCAAAATAATTTCCCCACCCAAAAATGGTATTTATTACACACAATAATACCCCTCAGTTTCATCAGCTGTCTTGGTGGCTGGTCTCAGATGATCCCGCAGGTGAAGACGACAATTTGGAGGTCCTGGGCTTGCATGGTTACACATGGTCTGCGGTTGTGAGGCCAGTTGGACGTACTGACAAATTCTCTAAAACGACGTTGAGGCGGCTTATGGTAGAAAAAAAATCAACATATAAATTCTGTGGCAACATCTCCGATGGACATTCCTGCAGTCAGCATGTCAATTGCATGCTCCCTCAAAACTTGGGACATCTGTGGCATTGTGTGACAAAACTGCACATTTTAGAGTGGCCTTTCATTGTCCCCAGCACAAGGTGCACCTGTGTAATGATCATGCTGTTTAATCAGCTTCTTGATATGCCACACCTGTCAGGTGGATGGATTATCTTAGCAAAGTATAAATACTAATTAACAGGGATATAAACAAATGTGTACAAAATCTGAGAGAAATCAGCTTTTTGTGCATATGGGACATTTCTGGGATCTTTTATTTCAGCTCATGAAACATGGGACAAACACTTTACATGTAGCATTCATATTTTTGTTAAGTATAAATATCCAATGCCATTTTGCATAGAATGTTGAAAACTACTACTCTAAGATATTAGTCACATGAATTAGAAAAGCACAAAAAAAGACAGTTGATGAAAAACATGAAAATGCAATTGCTGCAGCTGCTAGCAAGGAAAATGGTGGAGAAGAACAGTCAGGCAGCGAGTTCTAAACGAAATGCATCTTGAAAAGATAACAATATTATCTCCTGAACCCAGCGTGATTGCTAAAGTAGACCATAAAAGAGCATCTCTTTATGCAGCTCTAAGTGTTTTTGGTTCAAATTAGGACAGGGGTTTTAGAGGGTAGAAGGAGCCTGCATTTCAGAGCCAAGGGCATATAATGAGACCAGGTATAATGTGAGACCAGACATTGGTGACAGACATTGGCATATAATGAGACCAGACATTGGTGAGAGGAAACAGTCCTGGTATTGACACACACACTGACCACAACAAACATACAGATGCCACAGCAAACGTTGATACAGAGTAGCATGTTATGGTTAGAGAGTGGAGCCGCAAGGTGGTTTACTCTGGTCCAGATACTCACACAATGGCATTGACTCCTCGACAGTACCTCTCCCACATGCTTCTGAAGCGAGGCTGTCCACCTATGTCCCAGATCTGCACAGTAGACAATACAGACAGACAGTAGGTCAATGTGGACACTGCACAGACACTCTTCTTTCCCTACCGTTCCCGGGGAGATACACAGCACAGAGAGAAATTCAAGCAGAGTTGAATGGCAAACCTTTACCTTAATCGTCACGTTGCCTTTGGTAACCTTCCGCATGTTGAAGCCGACTGTGGGAATCATGTCTTCACTAAACTGACCAGACTGTGAGAAACAAAAGCAAGTAAAGGGGAACTTAGGACATGAGGAAAGCTTTGTCGGTGACGTGGACATTAAGCACATAAAGCTAGACAAAAACACTTGGCTACACATTGAGCAGCAATTTGAAAAATACCAAATGTATTTCCCATATGCACAAAAAAAGACTCCATAAAATGTAGGTATGGTCAGTTAAAGGGCACAGAGATGTAAAGGGGTATGATTGTCACTACAATATTGTCTCTACATTGAGGCTATTATAAGGCGAAAGAGATTAAATAGATTACAACAATATTGGGATGCTCTATATAAATGTCATTGTCAGTTGCATGACCATTTTTCCAAAATTCCCTCTTAAAACAACTTTGGCTATGCTTAGAATTTGAAACATTCCAGACACTGAAAATGTAACATTTTAGAACACACAAAATTACACTTAAAATGTAATTAAAAAAATATTCTGGCACATAAGCTTATCAAAATAGCTGAATGGTTTGGACTTTCAGATGTGAGAACTAAAACAGGAATAAAGTGTGACACTGAGATTCAACCAAGTTCCCCCAAAAATGAGGCCTATAACATCTGGTTCTATAACGGTGCCTTCCTGGCCACCTGGTTAAATGACACACATCCACTTCACAGTTCCCTTTTAGTGCAGGAGGGAGGTTGCAAGCACCATCTTGCAAAAATGTAACACCAACAGATTGAGTGGGGTATCCCATGTCTGCGCCAAAGGGGACTGTAGGAATGGGCTCTAGAAGAACAAAAGTCCAATGACAGCCACTATTGCCATCAGTATAGTTTTATACAAACACTTGAGTAGCAAGGCAGACATTAGGGGGATTTCAAGAATATACAAAAACAACTGCATTCGAGTTGTATGGCTGGTGTCGTACAGCTGACTATGGGGTGGGTGAGAGCGCAGCTTTGTCCAGCTCCAGACCACGTCCAGGTCACCTGACCACAACTAAGTGAAAAAGTGCTGCATTCTTGTGATGAATTCAAGCATGGGGAAACTATTCCAATCTGCTATTGCAAAACCTCTTTGGCAATTATCCTCTTCTACTCAGACTAGAGTATCCAACCATTACTGTAAAGGACATTCTTAAGTCAAGCCAATACATATGCCTAGACTTCAAATGGTCTTGGAATTAAGCAGGTTTTGTGGGTCCAGTGGGTTTGTCACAAGATAATGGACACCAGTGGAGGCTGCTGAGAAGAGGACGGCTCATAATAATGTGTTTGATACCATCTCTATCTTTCCGCTCCAGTCATTACCATGAGCCCGTCCTTCCCAACTAAAGGTGCCACCAACCTCATGTGATGGACACACACACACTACATGACAAAAAGTAAGTGGACACCTCATCATTGAACATCTCATTCCAAAATCATGGGCATTAATATGGAGTTGGTCCACCCTGCTAGAACAGCCTCCACTCTTCTGGTGAGGTCGGGCACTGATGTTGGGCAATTAGGCCTGGCTCGCAGTTGGCATTCCAATTGATCCCAAAGGTGTCCGATTGGGTTAAGGTCAGGGCTCTGTGCAGGCCAGTGAAGTTCTTCCACACCGATCTCGACAAACCATTTCTGTATGGACCTCACTTTGTGCACAGCAGCATTGACATTCTGAAACAGGAAAGGGCCTTCCCCAAACTGTTGCCACAAAGTTGGAAGCAGAGAATTGTCTAGAATGTCATTGTATGCTTTAGATTTCCCTTTACTGAAACGAAGGGGCCAGACTATTATTCCTACTCCACCAAACTTTACAGTTGGAACTATGCAGTCGGGCAGGTAGCATTCTCCTGGCATACGCCAAACCCAGATTCATCGGTCCGACTGCCAGATGGCGAGGTGTGATTCATGACTCAAGAGAATGTGTTTCCACTGCTCTAGAGTCCAATGTCGGCAATCTTTACACCACTCGAGCTGACATTTGCCATTGCACATGGTTAGGCTTGTGTGCAGCTGCTCGGCCATGGAAACCCATTTCATGAAGCTCCCAACAAACAGTTATTGTGCTGACGTTGCTTCCAGAGGCAGTTTGGTACTTGGTAGTGAGTGTTGCAACCAAGGTCAGATGATTTTTACACACTATGCGCTTCAGCACTCCCGTTCTGTGAGCTTGTGTGGCCTACCACTTCGCAGCTGAGCCGTTGTTGCTCTTAGACGTTTCCACTTCACAATAACACTTACATTTGACCAGGGCAGCTCTAGAAGGGCAGAAATTTGACAAACTGACTTATTGGAAAGGTGGCATCCTATGACGGTGCCCGTTGAAAGTCACTGAGCTCTTCAGTAAGGCCATTCTACTGCCAATGTTTGTCTATGGAGAGTGCATGGCTGTGTGCTTGATTTTATACACCCGTCAGCAATGGGTGTGGCTGAAATAGCCAAATCCACTAATTTGAAGGGGTGTCCACATACTTTTGTATATATAGTGTATGAATAGGCTAAGTTTCTTTTGGGGGGGGGGTAACTGTCCTAAGTGTGCTTCTGCATGGAGTAGAAAGCCAACATTGTGGAACAACTAGGGAAAACAAAGGACCTGCTTTCCTTGTGCAACACTATTAGTCCTTCCAAATTACTTGGCAAATCAGGCCCAACATTCTACATGCCTGCCTGTCTACAAGTATATTGCCAAAGAGCAAATATGGACATTGGGACACATTTGATAAGGCTAGGCTTGTGGAGAGGGGAATGTAGCCTAATCAGCAGTAGGTCAGCTGAACAGAGCAATGGTCTGAGAAAGTGAACCAACTCCACGTTCTTAAATACCCTTACGTACGATGTAGTGTGCACTTTTAAACAGTGACTTTATACAATAGTGACATTTTACAGGTAGCCTAGATTGGATGTTAACCCGGTCTCAGAGTTCTTGTTGTCCGAGTGCAATTCGTATAGGCTTAACTGTTGATGTTATGTTTCCATGTGACTTGTATCAGTGCAGGGAGGCAGTCACTCCCCTTGATATTAATGAAACCGGACTCTGTTTTCATCTCACTTGGATGACGTAATAACAGCAGAAGGCTGCCAGAAGAAAAAAATCAAGTTGGATTGTAGTTTGGAGTAAAACATTTGCTAGCTAGCTAGTCTCATGATTCAACTCTCAGAAGTAGGGCCTAGCCTATAGCTAGCTAGCTATCTAGCTATCTAGCTAGCTACTTTGTTTGTGGTTTAGGCCAAAGCAAAGGACTGTGGGTTTAATCATTTCAAATGGTCACACTTCCTTACAACTTGAGTGATGTTGACTGTCCATTTAATTTGATGACAAAGACAGATGAACAGTTTGTTATGCGTTAGCCATGCTAGCTAGTTAGCCAACATTAGCTGACGGCAGAAACAAAAGGTGATGCTCCTCAGCTTGCTACATATTGTAACTCCAGCGTTGCCATGAGAGTTGGATAAATTAATTAACTGATTTGACTTTAGAGTATGTGACAGAGCTAACGTTAGTTACATGATAAATTAGTCTTATTTATGGTTAAAGTTAGTAGGCAACATGACTGGCTAACGTTATAACCGATTAAACTGAATTCCAAAGTCACATCAAAAACTGATTTCAGCACAAAAAAAGCCCACAATTACACACGACATTATTTGGGGGCAGAAATCTGTAAAAACATATATAGATCTATAAAACGTACTTGTATTTGACGTCGGAGTTACAGTCCGATCACAGTAGTCGCCACTCAACTCCACCGTAAATCGTGGAGTTGAGTCGGCTACTGACTACTAGCTAGCTAGCTGATGACACTGCAGAGCACCTGTACTTACTGCTATGCTAGCATAGCATTATGTTAGCAAACAGTGAATCAGCTCAGATTGTAGCTAACCAACTTAACTAAGCACACATGTTCCTTAAATACTAACTAGCTTGCCTAGACAGTCCAGCGGCTCGTGGTCTCTTCCTATCCAACACCAGCACGTCAACACGAGCATTTTTTATTAATGTGGTGTGGTAATTAAATCCTTAAACTTACTGATATCACATTGACAAAGGTGGTTTTCCCGGAGTACTGAAGTCCAACTAACGTGAGCTCCATCTCTTCTTTCCAGAAGAGAGACCTAAACCAGTCCAAAAGTCTGTTAATTAGCGCCAGCATCTTGATGAGTGCCACCGAACACAAAAGTAGTACAGCAGAACCAGTAACTTCTATTCATAGAGATCCTATTAATTCCTAATGATATGGTTCTATCCGCCTCCAGACAGCTGTTCCGTTCGGACAAACACAAGTACGTCTACAGGAAGGAGAATACCCGCTGTCATATGACCATGACGGCTGCGTCTCGAGACTCAATCAACATTACGTGTAGGTCTTATCTTTCACCACAAGATGGCGAGTTAGTACTGTGATTTAGAAGATCTGACTTCAAGGGTCACTGTGGTGGTCATGATTTAGCGTCTCGTTTAAATGCTCATTCTCAGAGGATAGGCTACTGTCTTCTTATGTATTTTATGAAATTGTGTTTGCAGAGCTCCCTTGTAATAAAGAGACTGGTCTCAATGGCGACTCCCTGATTAAATAAAGGTAAATAAGTCCTGACATTTATGTATTTAAGTTATTATAGATTGTTATGTCACTTTTCAATTCTTTTAGTTGGTCATATACAACTGTTGCAGGATAACTTGTAGTGTATTTGAGATTTAAAAAGGGTTCTAAAATTTTCAACTTCCACTTTAACATTTCAGACTTGATTTTCCTTTACGAAAAATGTAGCAACTGCTACAAAAATGTCCATTAACTATAATTCACATAATAATTCACATTTCCTGTTGCGGCAAGATGATTTTCTTTCTGTAAGAGACTAGCTCAAACTAAGATCCTACACCTATACCTATTAGGCATATATGCACGTAGGCCTATACTGGTTTAATATAGACACTTATTAACCCTTTTTGTTGCTGTTTGTACTATTTGGTTGATTGTATTTTCTTTTTCACAATTATTATATATTTTTTGTTGTTGTAACTTGTTCTATTATTTTAAAACCCATATGGATTTTTTTTTAATGTGAAATGTTTATGATGCTACATGTTTTTATACATCTGCCCAGGGACTACAAAATACAGATTGAAACTAGCCAGCTGGCTAAATCTGGCACATATACACATTTACAGAAATGTTAATTGATATGCATTGTCCCTGTCAAATACATAGATAAATGCAGGCTATATTGAATAATATTATGATGATAAATGTTGAATTTAATGTTTCAGGTAGGCTACTAGGCCATGGCATGTGCATCTTTCTTGCTGCCACATCCCACGTACAGTTTGTGGCACACAGTTGACCGCCAGTTTGCATGCTTTGACACATCGGGCCAGTTTGCATGCTTTGACACATCGGGCCAGTTTGCATGCTTTGACACATCAGCTGAGGCTGGAGAGAAACAGTGTGACCAAACCCATTGTATGCAAACCCTGGATTGCTGATGCAATGTAATGGCCAATGAGAAGCTTTGAAGCCACCGGTCGACCATATTGGCACTCCCCAGAAGAAGCAGTCCTATATATGATAATGTAATTCTACAGTATTTCAATTAAATGTGTCAAGGACAAAATTACATGTATTTAAGTATTTTATGTTGTTGTAGTGGGGACAGTAACATTAGAACTTTCAAAATATTCTACTTTAGGATCTTTGTATTTTTATTATAAAAAAGATATGTTTAGCTCACATTATATAAATATACAACTATGCATTAAACATGGAAAAAACAAATGTAGACATTAATAAATGCATTTTTATAGCTTCCAAAAATGGTTTAAAAGAGCGCCCGTGCCTCATCTTCACAGCGCAGCGGCACTTGCCATGACCTACAGTCTTTTTATGGTGGAACAGCCATTAATGATATGCTAAACATATAGCCTATTTCACTATTCCGATTGACCAGCATTTGCAATGAATTAACTATGTGCGCTGTAAGGTCCTGCTGCCTATGCAACTACAAGTAGCCTATAGCAGCCTAGAATGTAAAAAAAAGATATATAATACATTAATATATCTAGATCACACTTGTTATGCACATTTGTCCAGTTTGGTGCTGGAAGATAGGCTATGCTTTATGCCCGTCTGAGATTATTGCTGTGTCTTCCATTGGTATTCTTTAACAGTCAACTGTACTGCACTGAGAATGGAGTTAATGCAGTAACGGCGGGACAGGTAAACAGATATGCTAAACTGGTAGCCTATTGCACTATTCAGATTGACCAGCATTAGCAACGGGAACTGCAATTCGACATCAACAAGTATAGCAGCCTATAATGTAAAAAAAAAAATACATTCCAATAGATTCATCGCACTTGCTATGCACATTGTCCTGACCTTGTTTAGTTTGGTGCTGGAAGATAGGTTATGCTTCTCTGGGGTTATTTGAGGGAGGCTATGCTACCTATCTTTTTTTCTTTATGAATAGGCCTACATGCTGTAGAAAAAAAAGTCTATAGGCCTAAAACAGGTAGGCCTATATTGGTTCTGTTGGTTAGTTATTATTTTCTGATGAATAGGCATATGCCTATATAAAACGTTATCACATAACTTTTCCTGTAACTGATAAAACTTACAATCACTCAAAATATTATTAAATATTAGCCTACAGATTCTTGACTAGGCTATCCCTAATATGATGAAGACTAATCCATATTTTTTTCTATCAATCAATCCACTAGTTCCAAAAATGTCAGGTAGTCGTACTATAATATCCTATCAGTCTGTTATAGAATCTCTATAAAGTTGTTTGTGTTGTGTGGAACATGATATTGTAAATGTAAAAGTCTTCTTTTTTTTCACGTCTTCTTGATGTAGGTCTACAATGGTAAATGCCAGATGGGCTGGTCCATTTGTATCCCAGTGGGCCTGTCTAACTTTTATTTTTGTTGTTGTTGCACAAAATGATAATTATCTGTCTAATAATGCGGGCCTTGAGGAAAAAAATGGGCTGTTGTGGGGGCCTCTAGGAAAAAATAGGCCGGTGTGTTAGAAATGCCAGAGACGATTTCTGGTCTCAGTCTGCCCCTAACTGCTGCCTTGTGGGTTATGTGAGTGTTAATGTTATGTAAGCATGTGTTGTTATGATGAGAAGCAAGGTTGGGTTGCATTGCTGTGCAACATGCAAGTGTTCTACCAAGATTCAGACCCAAACTCTTATTTCCACAGAAAAAAAACTTTATGTAAACAATACTTTATAGACAAAATATGTACAACAAGCAGCATTCTGTTATGTCCCAAAATGAAAATCCCAAGTACCTCATCCTATACAAAACTAACATTTTGCTGTAGCATTACATTCACTCTCCTCTCTTTGCCACAGCCTCAATAATTGATACAAATACATTTAGGCATCTGCCATAATTTGTCTGCTTTAAGCAAAAGCAAGCATGAACTAAGATCAGGCCAGAAATTGACCAGACCCTGAAATGAATAATGAGCATGATGCAAATCAGGTCTAGCACAATGCTATGTACACGTTCTCTTGGCAAACAGCAAAATGGCCATCTAAAATTCCCTCCCTCTAGTTAATATGTAAATACACTCTGTAGGTCATGTATCAAAAATAGAGATGTACAATTAGTATAAACAAAATAATTACAAGACATTACCTCACAAGAACTACTTACACGAATGGTAGTGACTTACAAACTCCAAACTAAAATGCATAACTGAATGCAACACTCCTCTATTTACATGAGTGACACATATCAGGTCCGGTGACACCATCCTGACTTTTTCTAAAGAATAAAATCCAGTGGAGTCCATTTAGCTGCAAGGGTAGGGTACACTTGGTGGGTGTAGAGGGAGAAATGGATTTTGTGACAACCCTGGTCAACATAAACCAGAGACGTATTTGGTAGCGTTCTGGTCTAAAGGCGGGTCTGTTGCAGTTTCAGCAGTTACAGATGCAGAAAATGTGGATCCTCATAGAATCTCAAGCAACATCTACAAGGGGTTTGGTTAAATTCTTACATTCATTACAGACCGGTGTGTGTACAAAGGGCAGGTCTGAATGGCTGGGGGCTGTGCTGTCTGCTCATCACAGTCAGGGTTTAACTCTGACATTCAACACAAGTGCAGGGAAGTCATCCCCACAGTAAGTCCCTCTCTTAACCACTTTTGTCATGTCCTTGTGTTGACCAGCTCTTCACAGTGACTCAGGGCTTTGCAACAGGTCATCTGTGAGCCTCCATAGGGTCAGAGCTTCAGTACTGACTGGCTCCAAGGTTGATCTGTGGGCTGGTTTGGAGGGTGGTGGTCACTGGGTTTGTGTGTGACAGTTGTTGTTTGCTCTCAAAGGGAGAGTGTGGGCTGCTGTTGCTGACGGAGACAAACTGGTGCTCTTGTGTTTGTCCTTGCTAACCTGGACGCCTTCCAGCAGGCGATACGTTCAACCCCAAACATTCATAGAGCAGGTTGCAAACACAAAAGTGTATCAGTCTTTGGATTCCAAGTTCATGGGGGGGCTTGTTTTAAAGCTTGGAGGAGGGCTGGTGAGTCCATGGGTGCTTGGTAGAGTGTCGGGGAACCTGCCCTGGGAGACATTATTACGTTTTGAGGAATTTTCTCTGGAGACAGGCTGGCTGCTGAGACACTCATGCCTGGGTACAAAAAGGGCATGCCCCCTGGGAACCAGCACTTCTCCATCATGGGCCATGATGCAGCTGCTTGGGGGATGAGGTAGAAGGGCACGCAGAGGGGGGTCTGGTGTTGGGAGAAGCTCATGTAGCTGTGATGGCTGCTAGCCACCTGCCCAGAGGAAGACTCGTCCTCTGAGTAGTCAGCTTTTAACCTCTTGGCCTGGGTCTCGGCACCCTCCTGCTTGACGCCACCTCTTACCATCCTCTCAGCCAGAGCATACTTGAGCTCCCCCTCCTTGCCGTAGTAGCTTGAGCGTTGGGCTTTGAGGTCCCGTTTCTCGTGTTCCCCTCCATAGCCGCTGTCAGTGTCTGTGTCATTTCCACTCTGCTCTCCATGTCCATGGGGGTATGTCCTTTGAATGACAGACACAAAGTTCTTGGGGTGACCCTCCTTGCCCTTAGGCATCTGACCAGCAGGCTTCTCCATGCTACCGATGGGTTTGTGGGTGGGCTCTTCGGGCCGGGGGGTTGAATGGACCCTGGAGCACCTCTGATGCTACTTTGTGGAGATGGCTGATCATTTCGGAGGGGGTCAGGTGGTCTCTGCTGCTCCCCTGGTTAGCCAGGTAATGGAGGACCTCCTTAGCACAGACGTGGAAGCCAGAGCGGAACATCTCCTCACTGTTCTCTGAGCTAACACTGCTCTGATCACCTGCGAGAAACAAAGTAATATCAGGCATTAGATTCATATTTAATAATGCTAGTTTTGGCAATGAAAGAGGTTTACTTGTTTTATTTATTTTTTAATGGGAAAGATACAATTGCTTTGATTGAGCAGAAACGTCTCGATAGTATGGTCTGTAAATAATAAGTAATACTATTGATCGGGGGAAAAAAAGAGTGTAGCCCAAAATAAACTGAAACAATGTATCTCAAGGTATCAAACTTACTGATTTGCAAAGCAATGATTTTCTGCTTCTGCTGTTCCAGGAGAGTGCTCAGGGCTTTCACATGCTTCAGGGTGAGTTCCAACACCACAGCTTTCTCCAAATGGCCCAGAGTCTAAAACAGGAAGACCTTGATAAGCATGTTGATCTTTCTTATATGACAGTTTTAGCAGCTGAACAGAAGACAAACTGCCACAGGGTGGGGAGGCAGGCAATCTGCACACACCAACACAATGCAGTACATTTAAGACATAGTTGATCAACATATTGCCTATGTATATTGTTTTGAAAGGGTTTGAGGCAAAATGCGTAGGCAGTTAATTCAATTATTATAATTAACCAACATTTTATAATAAACAAGTTATTTACATTATGAAAAATCGAATAATATGTTTCCTTTGTCATAACATGCGACATTTTGGGATTAAATCAGACTAATCAAGGCATTTATTTGGACCAACAAATTAATCATGAACAACCAGGTGGCGCTTTTGCATTCCTATTACAGAGTCAGTAGTAGGCTACACATTTAATTAGCACTCACTGTGAGTTTGAGATGTTCAGGCAATAAATCCTTCAGTTGGGCAATGCATTCATTGATTCTGTCACGTCTTTTCTTCTCAATCAATCGGTGGGGTAACTTGTATGTCTCCTGTGGGAGAAAAAAAAAGTAAATTTGTTAGTCAATGTGTAAAATGTATTCCATAGGGTATAAGAAAGAATACATTGCCGACAAAAGTAACCCTAAGATGTACAAAATGCTTTAAGTAAAGAACAGAAGCATACCTTACTGTCTTCCACGCGCTTCATTCCTTTTCGGTGTTTGTACACGCACTTTGGGAAATCCATTCTATAGGGCAAAAATAATATAAAATATTGATAAGAAGTCATGCTTATATTGTTTTTTTTATTTTTTATTATTTACATAAGAATACTATGTTGTTTTGCAGTGTTATAATGCATAACATTGTAAACTGTTTCTGGGGGCTTACCCTTGCATGTCTGCCATCTCCTGCGACTGGTGTTTTGCCATACAAGGAGGTTGCGCACTTGTAATCCTCTCCATTTTGCGTCTTTATGAAATCCAAATATTGGTCTCCAAACAATTCAACCTTAAAAATAGGCTTCAGTTGTCTTTCAATATTCAGCTAATATTGTCATCTGAGAAAAATTTAAGTTTATTCTTCTTGCTAAAATTATTGTTATGTTCTTCTATTCAATAGTGAACACTTTTTCTATAAAGAATATTCTTTCATCAGGCTATTGCTTTGCAGAGACTGTCAATGTGATGTTGTCACTCTGAGATCCAAGCACAGCAATAGTTCAGATGCTCTACTCCCGGGTAAATGTGTGATAGAGGGGTGGTTTGGTGTACGTGTTAAATAAACCCTGTGACTAGACACGTCTCTCGGTTGGAGAGCTGATCTACCTCCGTCACATGAGCCTCACGTGTTGGACGGTGCTTTCAAAGTACAACCCATTTCTGTAGTTAAAGAGGACCTCCACGAGAATGGCCCTCCCTCTTATTCTAGCGGGCTGTGTCCGGTGAACCACCATGCTACAGCTATGCTACGAGAAGCAAAGACAACTCTAGGCAGAACGTGCAAGTATATGTTTACTATGTAGAAAGTAGGGCATAATTTCTTACACACCTAGTCTCATAGACATCTGTTTGTTATTACTGTATGTTCTACATTCCGGTTTCTGTTCCATGTACAACGTTTCACATGCATAATAATGACATGGCATATATAAAGTTATTATAGGAAAGTGTCAGAATTAAGATACAATAGATGCATTATCACATACCTGTTATTCTATAATCATATGCAGAATAGTGGTTTATAGGGGAGAAGGTAAGCTAGCCCTTCTATGGCTTAATTTTATTAAAATTGCGAATATATCCACAGAAAATTTGCAGGGAAGAACATATAACTTTCCATTCGTGTGTAGCCTCATATTCAACTTGTGTCAGTGTGAGAGTTAAAGCTACAATTAGCGGTAGAAACAATAACAAAGCGTGTACTCTCCCGTGTTTCGGTAAAAAGCCGAGGGATGGGGCTGGAGAAATGTAACCAATCTCAAATTCATAGACAGAGCTATTGATGCAAGAACTGACCATCCATTATAACATTATAGTTTTAACCATGTTTTGAGGCTATATAGTGTTTGTTTACATTTACATTGTTTACAAACATTGGAGTAAAACAAGCTTATCTTTCATCAGGTATTTATAAGTGGTATTCTTAAAAAATCTATGGGTAGGCCTACATATGTATAAGTATATTAATGCATAAGTAATGTATATTAATGTATAAATCCAAAAATGGATGTAGCAATTGCAAATTGCCCATTTAAAATAAAAATGTTTGTGAATGTTTTTTTACCTTCATGAAAATAGTATTTTATATATTTCTCTTTAAGTATTACCTTTAGTAGGTTTTCAATTGTAGGTTTAGATAAAGCCTATATAGACTGCCTGTGTCCATGACAATAATTCCTAATAAACCAATCCACCCAACCTAAGAATAGACTACAGTCAATATGTAAACTATTATATAAAACTGTAATGCCCCGTGGGAATAATTATTTGGTGTGGTGCATAGCCTAATGTTATATTTTCTCCACGCTGCTCTGTATTCTCGCATGAGCCAATAGGCTCAGAGTGGACACGGTTTCCACACATTAATAATTTGAGTCTACACGTGCACCTGCAGATGGATGATTCTGTTGATCGGTTTGTTACCTGCTGCACTGAGCTGTCACGTTGAGCTCCAACATGGCCACGCGAACCGAAACCAGCTCCCTGCCAATGACGTCATACACTATAGAGCTGAGCGTGCCAGTCTACCTAGTGGCCACACACCATACACATTAATGTCCCCAGCAAGGACAATAGATATTTTCATGGCAGTTAATTATAAATAGCATAGTAGGCTTACACTGTAGTATGATATGTCTGGACAATATACCTAGATTTGAAGGTTGATACACAGGGGAGGACTGGCCATTTGACATTTTGGGCAAATACCAGATGGGCTGGTCCATTTTTAGCCCAGTGGGTCTGTCTAATTAGTTGTTTTGCTCAAACTGATCATTATCTGAGTAATAATGGGGATTGTCCGGTGTGGGGGCCTCAATGTTAGAAATGCCAGGGTTGTTTTTTTGGTCCCATGCCAGGGTTGATTTTTTGGTCCCAGTCCGCCACTGTAGATAAAGTTGGAACAAACCCGGTCTCTAATTTGGATTCCATTAGCCTATTCAAAATATGCCATAGATTATTACAGTATGTTTACAGTGCATTCGGAAAGTATTCAGACCCCTTGACTTTTTCCCCAAAAATGTACGTTACTGTCTTATTCTAATATATATATATATATATATATATATATTTAAAAACGAATCAATCTACACACAATGCCCTATAATGACAAAGTGAAAACAGGATTTTTGAAATTTTGCAAATTTAATACAAATATAAAACAGAAATACCCGATTTACATACATATTCAGGCCCTTTGCTGAGACTCAAAATTGAGCGCTGGAGAATCTGTTTCCATTGATCACCCCTGAGATGTTTCTACAACTTGATTAGACTCCACCTGTGGTAAATTCAATTGATTGGCATTGACTTGGACTGGCACCATCTCTACGGTGAAGCATGGTGGTGGCATCATCGTGCTATGGGGATGTTTTTCAGTGGCAGGGACTGGGAGACTAGTCAGGATTGAGGGAAAGATGAACAGAGCAAAGTACAGAGAGATCCTAAATGAAAACCTGCTCCAGAGCGCTCAGGACCTCAGACTGGGGCGAAGGTTTACCTTCCAACAGGACAACGACGCTAAGCACACAGCCAAGACAATGCAGGAGTGGCTTCGGGACAAGTCTCTGAATGTCCTTGAGTGGCCCAGCCAGAGCCTGGACTTGAACCTGATCGAACAACTCTGGAGAAACCTGAAAATAGCTGTGCTGCGACGCTCCCCATCAAATCTTACAGAGCTTGAGAGGATCTGCAGAGAAGAATGGGAGAAACTCCCCAAATACAGGTGTGCGAAATTTGTAGCGTCATACCCAAGAAGACTTTACACTGTAATCGCTGCCAAAGGTGCTTCAACAAAGTACTGAGCAAAAGGTGAAGACATATGTAAACGTGATATTTCAGTTTTTATTTTTTACAAATTTATAAAAAGTTCTAGAAACCTGTTTTTGCTTTGTCATTATGGGGTATTGTGTGTAGATTGATGAGGGGAAAAAACAAAACATGGTAAAAGTCAAATGGTCTGAATACTTTCCGAAGGCACTGTACATACAAATAATGGTGTGTATTGACAGTATGGACAGAAAATGAATAGAAAATGTGTGTACAGCAGTATATAGGACGAGCAATGACTAGAATACTGTACATACCTTTTATATAATACCTTTTCACATTTTATTCTATTTGATATACATGAAGTAGGTGAAACAGTTTGTAAACATTATTTAAGTGACCAGTGTTCAATGACTATGTACATAGGGCAGCAGTCTCTAAGGTGCAGGGTAGAGTATCAGGTGGTAGCCGGCTAGAAGAGTGACTAAGGCTAGTAGTGACTGTTTAACTGTCGGATGGTCTGGAGATAGAAGCTTTTTCTCAGTCTCTATATCCTAGCTTTGATGCACCTTTACTGTCTCTGCCTTGTAGATGGTAGCGGGGTGAACAGGCCGTGGCTCGGGTGGCTGAGGTCCTTGATGATCTTCATTGCCTTCCTGCGACACTGGGTGCTGTAGATGCCCTGGAGGGCAGGCAGTGTGCCCCCGGTGATACATTGGGCTGACTGCACCACTCTCTGGAGAGCCCTGCAGTTGCGGACGGTGCAATTGCCGTACCAGGCGATGATACAGCCCGACAGGACGCTCTCAATTGTGCATTTGTAGAAGTTTGTGAGGGTTTATAATTTTATCACACCTATCTTTTTGAAATAAAAAATATATACAGTTGAAGTCGGAAGTTTACATACATATAGATTGGAGTCATTAAAACTCATTTTCAACCACTCCACAAATTTCTTGTTAACAAACTATAGTTTTGGCAAGTCGGTTTAGGACATCTACTTTGTGCTTGACACAAGTAGTTTTTTCAACAATTGTTTACAGACAGATTATTTCACTTAGAATTCACTGCATCACAATATCAGTGGGTCAGAAATGTACATACACTAAGATGACTGTGCCTTTAAACAGCTTGGAAAATTCCAGAAAATGATGTCCTGGCTTTAGAAGCTTCTGATAGGCTAATTGACATAATTTGAGTCAATTGGAGGTGTACCTGTGGATGTATTTCAAGGCCTACCTTCAAACACAGTTCCTTGGGAGCAATTTCCAAACACCTGAAGGTACCACGTTCATCTGTACAAACAATAGTACGCAAGTATCAACACCATGGGACCACGCAGCTGTCATACCGCTCAGGAAGGAGAAGCGTTCTGTCTCCTAGAGATGAACGTACTTTGGTGCAAAAAGTGCAAATCAATCCCAGAACAACAGCAAAGGACCTTGTGAAGATTCTGGAGGAAACAGGTGCAAAAGTATCTATATCCACAGTAAAACGAGTCCTATATCGACATAACCTGAATGACCGCTCAGCGAGGAAAAAGCCACTGCTCCAAAACCGCCATAAAAAAGCCAGACTACGGTTTGCAACTGCACATGGGGACAAAGATCGTACTTTTTGGAGAAATATCCTCTGGTCAGATAAAACAAAAATAGAACCGTTTGGCCATAATGACCATCGTTATGCTTGGAGGAAAAAGGCAGAGGCTTGCAAGCTGAAGAACACCATCCCAACCGTGAAACACGTGGGTGGCAGCATCATGTTGTGGGGGTGCTTTGCTGCAGGAGGGACTGGTGAACTTCACAAAATAGATGGCATCATGAGGATGGAAATTTATGTGGATATATTGAAGCAACATCTCAAGACATCAGTCAGGAAGTTAAAGCTTTGTCGCAAATGGGTCTTCCAAATGGACAATTACCCAAGCATACTTCCAAAATTGTGGCAAAATGGCTTAAGGACAACAAAGTCAAGGTTTTAGAGTGGCTATCACAAAGCCCTGACCTCAATCCCAGAGAAAATTTGTGGGCAGAACTGGAAACGTGTGTGCGAGCAAGGAGGCCTACAAACCTGACTCAGTTACACCAGTTCTGTCATGAGGAATGGGCCAAAATTAACCCAACTTATTGTGGGAAGCTTGTGGAAGGCTACCCAAAATGTTTGACCCATGTTAAACAGTTTAAAGGCAATGCTACGAAATACTAATTGAGTGTATGTAAACTTCTGACACTGGGAATGTGATGAAAGAAATAAAAGCTTAAATAAATCATTCTCTCTACTATTATTCTGGCATATCACATTCTTAAAATAAAGTGGTGATCCTAACTGACCTAAGACAGGGAATTTTTACTCTGATTAAATGTCAGGAATTGTGAAAAACTGAGTTTAAATGTATTTGGCTAAGGTGTATGTAAACTTCCAACTTCAACTGTAACTTGTTAAACAAAATCTATTTCTCTGAGCAATAGTATTACTATAAAATAATACAATTTCCCATTTGTTTTTGGAGCATACAATACACAGTGCCCATCGGACAAATTCTTCGGCCACTATACCTATTTTGCCAATTGGCCTGGACCCTTTTACCACACGGAGCCCTGCTGATCCACGACGACTGGTCTGCCGATGTAACAGCACGAGGGGGCTAAAATAGACTTTCTTCCGTCGCGACGTCCCTCTAAGGGCCTTCTGCTAGCTTGCTTGCCCCGGCCCGCTAGCTGCCTGAATTGCCATGTCTCTGGCCTGCCGAGCCACTCACTGGACCCCTATGATCACTTGGCGACGCATGTCTCTCCCTTGTCCATTGCTGTTTTGGTTTGTAATTATTGCCTTATTTCACTGTAGAGCCTCTAGACCTTAGCTAACCCTTTAGTTCCACCTCCCACACATGCGGTGACCTCACCTGGTTTAAATGATGTTTCTAGAGACAACATCTCTCTCATCGTCACTCAATACACAGGTTTACCTCCACTGTATTCACATCCTACCATACCTTTGTCTGTACATTATGCCTTGAATCTATTCTACCGTGCCCAGAAACCTGTCCCTTTTACTCTCTGTTCCGAACATACTAGACGACCAGTTCTTATAGCCTTTAGCCGTACCCTTATCCTACTCATCCTCTGTTCCTCTGGTGATGTAGAGGTTAATCTAGGCCCTGCAGTGCCTAGCTCCACTCCCATTCCCCAGGCGCTCATTTGTTGACTTCTGTAACCGTAAAAGCCTTGGTTTTATGCATGTTAACATTAGAAGCCTCCTCCCTACGTTTGTTTTATTCACTGCCTTAGCACTCTGCCAACCCGGACGTCCTAGCCGTGTTTGAATCCTGGTTTAGGAAGACCACCAAAAATGCTGAAATTTCCATCCCTAACTATAACATTACCGACAAGATAGAACTGCCAAACAGGGCGGAGTTGCAATCTACTGCAGAGATAGCCTGCAGAGTTCTGTCATACTATCCAGGTCTGTGCCCAAACAAGCTTCTACTTTTAAAAATCCACCTTTCCAGAAACAAGTCTCTCACCGTTGCTGCTTGCCATAGACCACCTTCTGCCCCCAGCTGTGATCTGGACACCATATGTGAATTGATTGCCCCCCCATCTATCTTCAGAGCTCGTGCTGTTAGGTGACCTAAACTGGGACATGCTTAACACCCAGGCCATCCTACAATCTAAGCTTGATACCCTCAATCTCACACAAATTATCAATGAACCTACCAGGTTCAACCCCAAATCCGTAAACACAGGCACCCTCATAGATATCATTCTAACCAACCTGCCCTCCAAATACACCTCTGCTGTCTTCAACCAGGATCTCAGCGATCACTGCCTCATTGCCTGCGTCTGTATTGGGTCTGCGGTCAAACGTCCACCCCTCATCACTCAAACTCTCCCTAAAACACTTCAGCGAGCAGGCCTTTCTAATCGACCTGGCCCGGGTATCCTGGAAGGATATTGACCTCATTCCGTCAGTAGAGGATGCCTGGTTATTCTTAAAAAGTGATTTCCTCTCCATCTTAAATGGAACCAGGAACAGATATAGCCCTTGGTTCACTCC
The DNA here is from genome assembly GCA_030435695.1 of Brachymystax lenok tsinlingensis. Classification (NCBI taxonomy): domain Eukaryota; kingdom Metazoa; phylum Chordata; class Actinopteri; order Salmoniformes; family Salmonidae; genus Brachymystax; species Brachymystax lenok. The sequence goes on along the minus strand of CM059797.1, from coordinate 19,012,312 downwards.
ACACCTGACTGCCCTTGACCAGCACAAAAACATCCTGTGGCATACTGCATTAGCATCGAATAGCCCCCACGATACGCAACTTTTCAGGGAAGTTAGGAACCAATATACACAGGCAGTTTGAAAAAGCTAGCCTTTGCTTTCCTAACAGAAATGTGCATCCTGTAGCACAAACTACAAAAAGTTCTGTGACACTCTAAAGTCCATGGAGAATAAAAGCACCTCCTTCCAGCTGCCCACTGCACTGAGGCTAGGAAACACTGTCACCACCGATAAATCCGCAATAATTGAGAATTTCAATAAGCATTTTTCTACGGCTGGCTATGCTTTCCACCTGGCTACCCCTACCCCGGTCAACAGCCCTGCACCCCCCACAGCAACTTACCCAAGCCTCCCCCATTTCTCCTTCACCCAAATCCAGATAGCTGATGTTCTGAAAGAGCTGCAAAATTTCAACCCCTACAAATCAGCCGGGCTAGACAATCTGGACCCTCTCTTTCTAAAATTATCAGCCGAAATTGTTGCAACCCCTATTACTAGCCTGTTCAAACTCTCTTTCGTATCGTCTGAGATCCCCAAAGATTGGAAAGCTGCCATGGTCATCCCCCTCTTCAAAGGGGGAGACACTCTAGACCCAAACTGCTATAGACCTATATCTATCCTACCCTGCCTTTCTAAGGTCTTCGAAAGCCAAGTTAACAAACAGATCACCGAACATTTCGAATCCCACCATACCTTCTCCGCTATGCAATCTGGTTTCAGAGCTGGTCATGGGTGTACCTCAGCCACGCTCAATGTCCTAAACTATATCATAACCGCCATCGATAAGAGACAATACTGTGCAGCTGTATTCATCGACCTGGCCAAGGCTTTCAACTCTGTCAATCACCACATTCTTATCGGCAGACTCAACAGCCTTGGTTTCTCAAATGACTGCCTCGCCTGGTTCACAAACTACTTCTCAGACAGAGTTCAGTGTGTCAAATCGGAGGGCCTGATGTTCGGAACCTCTGGCAGTCTCTATGGGCGTGCCACAGGGTTCAATCTTCAGGCTGACTCTTTTCTCTGTATAGATCAATGATGTCGCTCTTCCTGCTGGTGATTCTCTGATCCGCCTCTACGCAGACGACACCATTCTGTATACTTCTGGCCCTTCTTTGGACAATGTGTTAACCTGTTAGGGCTAGGGGGCAGTGTTCGGAAGTTCTGAGAGCCTGGCGTGCCTAAAGTAAAATGCCTGTTACTCAGGCCCAGAAACTAGGATATGCACATAATTAGTAGTTTTGGATAGAAGGCGAAAACACGAGAAAATATTTTTTTACGTCACAGTTTTTCCATTGACTAGCTATTCACCACAGAGGGATTTAGCTCCCAGATTGCAGTTCTTATGGCTTCCACTAGTGGACACAACAGTCTTTAGACATGGTTTCAAGCTTGTTTTTTGAAAAACCAACGAGTAATAGCAGTTCTTCCTGCTGGATCATGAGGTGGCCTGTACTGTTTGGCGCGCGTGATTGTGTGCGCGCTCTTCATTATTTTTCTTTTCTATTGAGCAGGCTATTTTCCATCTGAAATATTGTTTATTTACATATTATGGTAGCTGAGGATTGATTAGAACGTTGTTTGACTTGTTTACCGGAACTTTACCGGTACTTTGGGGATTTTGTTTGTCTGCATGTTTGAACGCCTTTGAACAGTGGATTACTGAACAAAACGCCCCAACCAAACAGAGTTTTTGGGATATAAAGAGGGACTTTATCGTACAAAAGGACCATTTATTGTGTAGCTGGGACCCTTGGGATTGCCATCAGAGGAAGATTGTCAAAGGTAAGTGATTTATTTTGTCGCTATTTTTGAGTTTTGTGACATGTGCTGGTTATGAAATTCTGTTAATTGAGGAAGTATGCGGGGCGCTGTCCTCAGACAATCAAATGCTATGCTTTCGCCGTAAAGCCGTTTTGAAATCTGACAACGCTGTTAGATTAACAAGATTCTAAGATAAATAATGGTGTACAACACTTGTATTTTTTATGAATGTTTAATATTACTATTTTTGTCATATGAATTTGGCGCTCTGCATTTCACCGGATGTTGCCATAGGTGGGGCGCTAGCGCCCCGATCCCTAAGAAGTTTTAACTAACTTCCAGACGAGCTTCAATGCCATACAACTCTCCTTCCATGGCCTCCAACTGCTCTTAAATGCAAGTAAAACTAAATGCATGCTCTTCAACCGATTGCTGCCCACACCTGCCCGCCCGTCCTGCATCACTACTCTGGACGGTTCTGACTTAGAATATGTGGACAACTACAAATACCTAGGTGTCTGGTTAGACTGTAAACTCTCCTTCCAGACTCACATTAAGCATCTCCAATCCGAAATTAAATCTAGAATCGGCTTCCTATTTCGCAACAAAGATACCTTCACTCATGCTGCCAAACATACCCTCGTAACTGACTATACTACCGATCCTTGACTTCGGCGATGTCATTTACAAAATAGCCTCCAACACTCTACTCAGCAAATTGAATGCAGTCTATCACAGTGCCATCCGTTTTGCCACCAAAGCCCCATATACTACCCACCACAGCGACCTGTGTGCTCTCGTTGGCTGGCCCTCGCTTCATATTCGTCGCCAAACCCACTGGCTCCAGGTCATCTATAAGTTAGGTAAAGCCCCGCCTTATCTCAGCTCACTGGTCACCATAGCAGCACCCACCCGTACTGCTTTGCTTTATCTTGGTCAGGTCGCAGTTGTAAATGAGAACAAGTTCTCAACTAGCCTACCTAGTTAAATAAAGGTGAAATAAAATAAAATAAAAAATCTATTTTTAACAACATTTACTTCACTACATTCCCTTAGGAAATAATATATTTTTTACTCCATACATTTTTCCTGACACCCAAATGTAGTCGTTACATTTTGAATGCTTAGCAGGACAGGAAAATTGTCAAAATCACACATCAAGAGAACATCCCAGGTCATCCCTACTGCCTCTGGTCTGGCGGACTCACCAAACACAAATGCTTTGTTTGTAAATGATGTCTGAGTGTTGGAGTGTGCCCCTGGCTGTCTGTAAAAAAAATGTATCTAGAAAATGGTGACGTCTGGTTTGCTTAATATAAGTAATTTTAAATTATTTATACTTTTACTTTTGATTCTGAAGCATAATTTTAGCAATAACAATACTTAAATCTATTTAAAACCAAAGACTTTAACTCAATTAGTATTTTACTGAGGGACTTTCACTTGAGTAATTTTCTATTAAAAAGGTATCTTCACTTTTACTCAAGTATGATAAATTGGGTACTTTTTCCATCACTGCTGTTTAATAAACTTTAGGTTTGTGGAAAATACTGCAGGAAAGTCCACCAATGAAGCTTGACAATTAAACGCTCCTTTTGTGCCTTTGGTTACTCTGTAAACTTGCTGATGTTTTCGAGTCTACAGACACGCACAAGTCTATTCATATTTTATTTAACATGCTCCGTTCCTCTGAATAACTAAATTGTCACCCTGAGAGGAGGATATGAATCTCCAACACTCATCTGTGCACTGGCATATCCGCATATACTGTTTATAAATTCTTCAATATTTGTGAAAATACTTAGAAAGAGTTGACTACAAATAAAGTAATCTTTTTTTTTTTACAGAAGAAGACACTGCATAAGTAGGTGAAAAATGTGGGGAAGTTAACACTCTGACCTTTGCAGCTAGATTTTACAATGGACTACAAGACTGTCCATTTACACAGTGAGCAGAGGGAAAAAAAGAAGACTGGACTACAGCTTCCCTTTATATGGTAGCCCAGTAGCCTACAGTGTAGTGACAAGATTAAATGGTGGATGTAAAGGAGAATTACATATTTTATTAGACAATTCTACATTATTTTACAATTCTAACAGTACTTAAATCTTTTAAATTAGTCCTCTGCACATTCATTTTCAGTAACACTGCTTTTAAATTCAACATGACCTTTCTGAAAACATAGGTCCCCATACAAAAAACAATGGCTTAAGCAACATAATGTATGTACATGTTTAAAATACAACAATACAAATAAATAAATAATAATATATCAAATAAACAGCAGAATTGAGAACAGAAATCTGTGCTGGATGATAAAACAAGGGAAAAAGATAGTGGCTTTGTCACAAGTAGTAAATCAGAAACAAAAACGCCTTAAAGGGACAAATGGCACACATGACAGGTGTATAATTACAAGAGGATAAACCTGGATGACAGATGCTAATAATATGTAGTGCAAGACAATGTGGAAATATGATTAATAAACACATCATAACAGCATGATCACATTTTTACATATTACATTTGTTTGGATGAAGAAAGGCAAGTATCCTAAAAGCTTTAAATGCCAGTTTTATATAAGAAAGCAAATACCATCAAATAGTACAAGATAGGACACAATCTTATTTGCAGAAATGAAACCGAAAACAAGACCTATACTTGCTCTCAGACAATATACTATCTCTATGAAGTGCATTTAAGACTTTTGATGCAACCGTCTGAAAGAAATAAAACAAGTAAAATCAGAAAGGCCAGAACAATACAGTGAGGGAAAAAAGTATTTGATCCCCTGCTGATTTTGTACATTTGCCCACTGACAAAGAAATGATCAGTTTATAATTTTAATGGCAGGTTTATTTGAACAGTGAGAGACAGAATAACAACAAAAAAATCCAGAAAAACGCAAGTGAAAAATGTTATAAATTTATTTGCATTTTAATGAGGGAAATAAGTATTTGACCCCTCTGCAAAACATGACTTAGTACTTGGTGGCGAAACCCTTGTTGGCAGACATTTCTTGTAGTTGGCCACCAGGTTTGCACACATCTCAGGAGGGATTTTGTCCCACTCCTCTTTGCAGATCTTCTCCGTCATTAAGGTTTCGAGGCTGACGTTTGGCAACTCAAACCTTCAGCTCCCTCCACAGATTTTCTATGGGATTAAGGTCTGGAGACTGGCTAGGCCACTCCAGGACCTTAATGTGCTTCTTCTTGAGCCACTCCTTTGTTGCCTTGGCAGTGTGTTTTGGGTCATTGTCATGCTGGAATACCCATCCACAACCCATTTTCAATGCCCTGGCTGAGGGAAGGAGGTTCTCACCCAAGATTTGAGAGTACATGGCCCCGTCCATCGTCCCTTTGATGCGGTGAAGTTGTCCTGTCCCCTTAGCAGAAAAACACCCCCAAAGCATAATGTTTCCACCTCCATGTTTGACGGTGGGGATGGTGTTCTTGGGGTCATAGGCAGCATTCCTCCTCCTCCAAACACGGCGAGTTGAGTTGATGCCATAGTTGATGCCGTTGAGTTGATGCCTCCATTTTGGTCTCATCTGACCACAACACTTTCACCCAGTTGTCCTCTGAATCATTCAGATGTTCATTGGCAAACTTCAGACGGGCATGTATATGTGCTTTCTTGAGCAGGGGGACCTTGCGGGCGCTGCAGGATTTCAGTCCTTCACGGCGTAGTGTGTTACCAATTGTTTTCTTGGTGACTATGGTCCCAGCTGCCTTGAGATCATTGACAAGATCCTCCCGTTTAGTTCTGGGCTGATTCCTCACCGTTCTCATGATCATTGCAACTCCACGAGGTGAGATCTTGCATGGAGCCCCAGGCCGAGGGAGATTGACAGTTATTTTGTGTTTCTTCCATTTACGAATAATCGCACCAACTGTTGTCACCTTCTCACCAAGCTGCTTGGCGATGGTCTTGTAGCCCATTCCAGCCTTGTGTAGGTCTACAATCTTGTCCCAGACACCCTTGGTGAGCTCTTTGGTCTTGGCCATGTTGGAGAGTTTGGAATCTGATTGATTGATTGCTTCTGTGGACAGGTGTCATTTATACAGGTAACAAACTGAGATTAGGAGCACTCCCTTTAAGAGTGTGCTCCTAATCTCAGCTCCTTACTTGTATAAAAGACACCTGGGAGCCAGAAATCTTTCTGATTGAGAGGGGGTCAAATACTTATTTCCCTCATTAAAATGCAAATCATTATATAACATTTTTCACATGCGTTTTTCTGGATATTTTTGTTGTTATTCTGTCTCTCACTGTTCAAATAAACCTACCATTAAGATTATAGACTGATCATTTCTTTGTCAGTGGGCAAACATACAAAATCAGCAGGGGATAAAATATTTGTTTCCCTCACTGTACATGTAACTTAATCTGTCCGACCAACTGCTATTCTACATGGAGTCATTTCCATATGTGAAGTCTAACAACAGGTCCCTATTTCATTTAAAAGCAAAATAATACAAAATAAAGCTCCCATGTGGAAAAAAATTCTGTCCCTATTAAATAAGACATGACTTTAGGAACAACTTAAATTCACACACCAAGGAGTTTGCATATTAAAGTAGTGATATTGCACAAGATACAAAAATAAGACATTAAATACTGCTTGCTATACCAGTAGTAAATACAAAAAGATGTTTATTTACATGTCTCCCAGTGCCATTTTACATCGGACTACGTCTTCCTGTGTCCGGTACAGCTCTGCTGCAGGGCCGGCGCCAGAACAAATCAGTTGGACAGGCATTTAATTTCTATAGGTTGGCCCATTTTTTTCACAGGACCTCCTGTGTGCACGCACTTGCACAAATTTGTTCATGGGTGTCATAATAAAGGCCATAGGCAGCTCGTGAGTTTCAAGTTTGGGGAAGCTTACTATTTATCCTGCCATTTCTACCTACAGTGGGGCAAAAAAGTATTTAGTCAGCCACCAATTGTGCAAGTTCTCCAACTTAAAAAGATGAGAGAGGCCTGTAATTTTCATCATAGGTACACTTCAACTATGACAGACGAAATGAGAAAAAGAAATCCAGAAAATCACATTGTAGGATTTTTAATTTATTTATTTGCAAATTATGGTGGAAAATAAGTATTTGGTCAATAACAAAGTTTATCTCAATACTTTGTTATATACCCTTTGTTGGCAATGACAGAGGTCAAACGTTTTCTGTAAGTCTTCACAAGGTTTTCACACACTGTTGCTGGTATTTTGGCCCATTCCTCCATGCAGATCTCCTCTAGAGCAGTGATGTTTTGGGGCTGTCGCTGGGCAACACGGACTTTCAACTCCCTCCAAAGATTTTCTATGGGGTTGAGATCTGGAGACTGGCTAGGCCACTCCAGGACCTTGAAATGCTTCTCACGAAGCCACTCCTTCGTTGCCCGGGCGGTGTGTTTGGGATCATTGTCATGCTGAAAGACCCAGCCACATTTCATCTTCAATGCCCTTGCTGATGGAAGGAGGTTTTCACTCAACATCTCACGATACATGGCCCCATTCATTCTTTCCTTTACACGGATCAGTCGTCCTGGTCCCTTTGCAGAAAAACAGCCCCAAAGCATGATGTTTCCACCCCATGCTTCACAGTAGGTATGGTGTTCTTTGGATGCAACTCAGCATTCTTTGTCCTCCAAACACGACGAGTTGAGTTTTTACCAAAATGTTCTATTTTGGTTTCATCTGACCATATGACATTCTCCCAATTCTCATATGGATCATCCAAATGCTCTCTAGCAAACTTCAGACGGGCCTGAACATGTACTGGCTTAAGCAGGGGGACACGTCTGGCACTGCAGGATTTTAGTCCCTGGCGGAGTAGTGTGTTACTGATGGTAGGCTTTGTTACTTTGGTCCCAGCTCTCTGCAGGTCATTCACTAGGTCCCCCCGTGTGGTTCTGGGATTTTTGCTCACCATTCTTGTGATCATTTTGACCCCACGGGGTGAGATCTTGCGTGGAGCCCCAGGTCGAGGAAGATTATCAGTGGTCTTGTATGTCTTCCATTTCCTAATAATTGCTCCCACAGTTGATTTCTTCAAACCAAGCTGCTTACCTATTGCAGATTCAGTCTTCCCAACCTGGTGCAGGTCTACAATTTTGTTTCTGGTGTCCTTTGACAGCTCTTTGGTCTTGGCCATAGTGGAGTTTGGAGTGTGACTGTTTGAGGTTGTGGACAGGTGTCTTTTATACTGATAACAAGTTCAAACAGGTGCCATTAATACAGGTAACGAGTGGAGGACAGAGGATCCTCTTAAAGAAGAAGTTACAGGTCTGTGAGAGCCAGAAATCTTGCTTGTTTGTATGTGACCAAATACTTATTTTCCACCATAATTTGCAAATAAATTCATAAAAAATCCTACAATGTGATTTTCTGGATTTTTTTCCTAATTTTGTCTGTCAGTTGAAGTGTACCTATGATGAAAATTACAGGCCTCTCTCATCTTTTTAAGTGAGAGAACTTGCACAATTGGTGGCTGACTAAATACTTTTTTGCCCCACTGTATCTGCGTATCAGTTATGAATATTTTTATATGTGCATTTCCGTGGAAGAGTTTCATTTCAATAATAACGTTTTTGTTTCTCAAAATTATTGTCACGTGGTTAATCATAAAAATCTGAATTAAAATGATAAAAATCTAAAAGTTAAAATTCAACTAATGCAAGAGCACCAGCCTTTGCCATATGGACACATTGATACACCGTGATCCATTGGCGGCTAAAGAAATTAATAAAAAACATGAGCTGGCACACCCAGAAAAATTATTTTGTGTGGAGGTGCTGACTAATGGCGAATAAACAATGAACTATAAAAAATAAAGAGAGTCACGCCAAAATGTTGGTGATTTACCTAATAAATTACTGGGAGTTTATATATGGAGTGTGCGACTCCCTGTATTTTTTTTTATAGTTTATAGCCTAAAGAAATTAACAGAGTTCAGAGATAACATATAGGCCAATGCAGCAGTAGGCCAACAACTTCCATCGTCAACTAAGTAAAATACATAGGCCTAAAGCGACAAATAAAAACAGTAGAAAATATCCTGACGAAAATAAATGCAGGTTCTTTCAATCACATTCATATCTCTACTGTGCCTGCCTGCCTCTCTTTCTATCTATCTGTCTTCACTTGCTAGTGCAGTGAAGTGCAACATTGTATCAACTCAGCAGGTTGGCATGCTCAGGCGCTCCCTCAACGTTATCAGGACAGAGAAACCACACACATGCTCATTGCTCACATGGAGAGCTCCAAACAAAAGATAATTAAATAATTGACAAAACTACTATAATGATGGTTATGAAATAAACCAAAACTAGTTTCTCACAAGTGTAGCAGGTTGTGAACTCTGTAAACAACGTTTCCACTCTGAGAATGAGAACAGTAAATGACTGCAATATATGCATTAACAGAAATTAGGCCCAGTGGTTACATATGTAATGGAGAATTTATAAAAATAAACAATTCACACAATGAAACAATGAATGTGCAAGAATTCGCGGGAGACAGCCGAGCATATTCTGGAGAGCTGAGTGCATGCATTCTGGAGAGCGACGCCCATATCTTCGCCCTTCTTCTTGTCTCAACATTTTAAATTATACTCCAGACACATTATCGTCACACATTTTAGAAGCTTTTCACTGACAAGCCACAATTCAATAATCAGCTAGGCTTATTGCCACGTGCTCTGCCCAAATTTCTGGCTTTCCAAATAGGCATAGGCCTATGCACTTGGGATTTGAAATAATCCACAGCTATCTAAAAAAAATAAGATAATGATCCTCTATGGCTAAGTCAAGCTCTCTGGTAAAGTATTTACTATTATTTTATTTATACAGGAGTCATTATATCATTTTGGAAAATATCAATTTATTTTAGGGGAAGCCACTATTCGAACAGTGCACTGTTTACCCACCAACTTTTCTTTGTAATTCGCAAGTGGCTGAAACCAGATGTCTGTATATAATGACGAGATGCTCATGTCTCCGCCCTAACAGTGCGAGTCGTTGTCCCAGAGGTGGGAATGCAGGCGACAAGCTTAGGTCTGCATATTATGCCCATAGAAACACATTCAGGACAGATTTTTGACGAGAGTGAGCCCTCTTGCTTCACCTCTGCCTCTCTGCTGAAACCATTGAGCGAAACAGCGCCCCTCTGTCTCCGGTATGTGTAGCCCATGTATCTGATGCTGTCTGGCCAGAAAAAGTATGACATGCCATACTCCTTTTGTTCAGACAGCATCAGATACATGGTCTACACATACCGGAGACAGAGGGGCGCTGTTTCGCTCGCATGCTTTATCTGAGATTGATGAGTCTTTGACTTCTCAGTCAAATAAATGATCAATATTTTAAGGAGGTGAGGTAGGGCGGACCAGGCCCCCTACAGCCCGCCCATAACGCCGGCCCTGCTCTGCTGTATTTCAAGTTCACCCAGTAAAGGCCATGTAATGAGAATTCACTTACATTTTTACATAGAAAACATTTGGCACCAATTCCAACTGGACTGGGAAAAGGATGGGTTGCCTGGGTGTGGTGAGTGTTTTTGTTTGAGTTATACCTTTGTAGGCTAACCTACATATCACAATTATATGACTAGCTATTTCAGTGTGATACGCTTCACACACACATTTGGTAGCTACAGTATATATGCAGGATGGGAGGGACCACTAAGTGAAGACTCTGCAATCTGTTCCCTATGCAAACACAAAGCAGTAGAAGTCTGGGTCTTGTGGCTGGGTGGGGGGTGGGGGGGCTTCCTTGCCTCAGCCTCACGCAGTTTGCTGGGGTTGGTGTGTTGAGGATGACCCAACAGTCCAATCCTCTGTTTCTGCTTCCTCTGCTCTGTCATCTAGAGGACAACACACAGGACAGATGCTAGGTTATTTTCTCATTACTCATTTCCTGTATCTGTACATCTGCTGATTTTGTCACATCTATGGGTGGGATATAGGTGGTCTTTGTCTGACACTTACAGTACCTCCAAATAAGCTGCTACTAAGTTTCTTGTTCAGAGAAACAAAAGTATAAACTGCCCGTGCCTGCAAATTCTGCACAGCAATGAGCTGTGAGCTTTTGGCTTTGACGGGAGGGTTTCAGGGTTTCATGTGAAACGTATCCTCCTAGCCTTTCAGAATGTCATCTCCTCTAACAACAAGTAAACCACAGGAAACAAAAGAAAAGACCAAAAGACCAAAAGAAAAGACCAATAGTGAAACTTTCAAGCCAGGCTCATGAGTAATAATGAAAGATGTTGGCCTTTATGGCAATAGGGACAACAACCGTTTTAAATCAATTAAAGTTCTAAAACAAACAAAACAAGTTTAACAAAAAAAGTTTATCTTTGTCATCTTAATATTGCAACGACAATACAAATACCCTCATAACAATGCTGTTGGTCATCATGAGTTGAGCATTATAAAGGAAATCATTATTAGATGTCGGGAAGTGCTAGAAAGAGCAGCATTATAGTATTACGATAGAGCCATAGAGGTGGCCACTGGCTAAACTCAGTTATAGTAGAATGTGACTCTTTATTTGTGCCACAGCAAACTAATTAAGTCAATTTTCATTGGAATGATGTAACAGAGGGAGCTCTTGTTGGGGCTTGTTGTTTGTGAGACGATGTTCTTGTTTTTGAGCCACTTTTGAGTGCCATGGAGCATGCTCACAAACCTTCCGGTGAAAGGGGGTCCTGACTTCTGGGAAAATAAGACTGAAACAATCTAAATGTAAAAGCTCAGTTAAGTCTGAATTTGTTGGTCAACTAAACTCCTAAAATAACATTTTCAATTTGGTCTATGTTAGTGTACCTGTGAAAGAATTTTGAAAAACTAAGTAGTCATCAAACAAACAAAGATTTATTTATGGGGATATTTAATCCTGAATAATCAAGGGGAAATGGTAGTTGTGGCCTCATCTAAACCTTTAGCCACACAACAACCATTTCCTCCTGTCTGGGTCTAGATACCACCCGTATCCTCAAACACTTCTCATTTTATTGAAAGACCAAAATACTATTTTATTTACAAGAAACAGTGCGTCGAGTTTGATGAAATGTTTAATGAACATTTTTATTGAACTGAACAAGGCAAGTTGCAATCAAACACACCAAATGCTACACAAAATATATATATATATTTTTTTTTTTCATACCAATATCTATACAGACTATCATCTGTTCACTTTACCAGGCTAGATAGCCCCCTCACCTGCTCCTTGAGCTCGGTCAGTTGTCCAGAGAGGTTGGAGACTAGCTTCATGGTGGACTCCAGTTTCTCCTGCAGGCTCCTGATCTCATTCTGCTCCCCGTCCGCATCGCTACATACCAGGGACATGGCCCGCATCCGTGGAAACCAATCCAGGTTGTGCTCCTGGTGAACAGAGGGAGAAGATATGTTATTCAAGCATGACTAGAACATTTTAGCGTTTTGGGAATTTTATCAGATGACTTAAGATTATCACAAGTCTGTAATTATATTTGGCCCTCTGTGTGGCCTTAACACATGTAAAATATATAAAATAAGATGATTTAAAAAATAACATATAACATAAATAACATATAATACAATATGAGGGATTCAGCATGAAATATATTTTACACATTTATTTATTTTGCTATGTCAAAATGTCTTTGTTGTAAATGTTTTGGCGTCAAACGTGAAAAAAATCTATAGTTGGAAGAGTTAATAAAAAATAATGCCATTGTTGATCAGATGCTTTTTTCTGTAATTAGGCAATTTTCTCTTGAACTATATGGTCTATCCACTAGAAACTATCGGACAATATGGACACAGGTAAAATGTACTTTAAAAAATACTATATACTGTATGAATACATTTTTATAAAAATTAAAATTACAAAAATTACAGAAGATTCCGGTAAATTTTGTAAATTACTGGTAGCTTTGAAACCCTATTAATGTTCAGAATTGATCAAATAAGCTACAATTTAAACACCAATCAAATCTTTACAATTTGCTCGCTCAGGGATTTTTTTTATTTTCATCACATTTTGTCATTCATTTAATGCAGTAAAATTTCTGATCTACACTTATTTGATTTAATTTCACCACTAACATGCTAATACCCTTCATCTTTGGGGGGGACAAAGCCTTACACATTAATGTAACTCAAATGACATCAAATGTATTAGCTAGCTAAGGCTTCACTTGGTATACAGATGTTCCTTTGACTTGTGTTTCTCTCAAATAAGCCACTCTTTGTTTCACTCTCCGTGTGCACAAATCAAGTCTATAATAAAATGTAATATAATTCATTTTGGGGACTTTCCATACCAGGGAGTTCCAATTTAACTTCCTTAAAAACACCAACACAGTCAGGTCTACAATTTGCCTTGTTGAATGTGTGAGGGCCAAACAGAGCACACATCATTTTCTTAGAATTAACCATAGAGATCCTATTAAATTACTAGAACCCTCAAAGTTCCAGAATGGGGTTAAAATGGCAGCCATATTGGTCAGGGAGAAATCCAAACCAGTCTAATTGGAATTAATGGCAGTAGAGGCATAATCCAGATTTGACTTATGCAGGAATATAAAAGTAAGGCATGTGATATCAGAAATTATGTAATAAAATTATTAGTTTACACTTTATACGGGTATTATACCACTTTTCAATATAAATAGCATCTAAAATATATGTAAACTGACCATAAAATGTGACTCTTTTCCTGTGCTGGAAAAAAGTACCCAATTGTCATACTTGAGTAATAGTAAAGATACCTTAAAAGAAAATGAAAGTCACCCAGTAAAAAAATACTTGAGTAAAAGTCTAACAGTATTTAGTTTTAAATATACTTAAGTGTCAAAAGTAAATGTAATTGCTAAAATGTACTTAAGTATCAAAAGTACAAGTATATATATATGTATATCATTTCAAATTCCTTATATTAAGCAAAGCAGACGGACACATTTTATAGTTTTTATTTCTTTCCGGATAGCCAGGGGCACGCTCCAACTCTGACATAATTTACAAATGAAGCATGTGTTAAGTGAGTCCGCCAGATCAGAGGCACTAGGGATGACCATGGATGTTCTCTTGATAAGTGTGTGAATTACACCACTTTCTTGTCCTGCTAAGCATTCAAAGTGTAACAAGTACTTTTGGGTGTCAGGGAAAATGTATGGAGTAAAAAGTACATTATTTTCTTCAGGAGTGTAGTGAAGTAAAAGTAAAAGTAGTCAAAAATGTTAATAGTAAAGTACAGATACCCCAAAAAACGACTTAAGTAGTACTTTAAAGTATTTTTACTTAAGTTCTTTACACCTCTGCTCGCTTCAGGAAACTGGGCGTATGTCGAGCGTCACTACTTCACAGGAGAGCCATTAGAAAGTAATTTTTATTTTATCACAATGCCTTCTGGAACTTGTAAACTTTCATGTGCCTTAATAACAAATGTGTATGCCATCTGTAAATACGAATACAATTGTTAAATTATGAGCCTAGTTGGTTTAGCCACAGAAAAAGTAAGCAACCTTCATGCTAGCCATGATCGGCTGAAATAATGAGTGGGCTGGACATGCCGAGAGATGAGTTCGGATTGGTTTGCCATGTAGCAAACTTCTGTCTATTTGAACTGGTCAGTATGTGTACTGTTGGTAATCCGGTCTAACGTGGGTTTAAAAAAAAAAAATTGTGTAGTAGAACAGCATAAGTGTTGCTCTCCACTTTCTGGAGGACCGAGTTTTCAAATCAGAGGAATTAGAATATGATAGCTCAGGAGACGGAGAAAACATCTGTCTCCGAATTACATCTTCAAACTAAGGGCAACCATGGCATCCGTGACAGAGAAGGAGAAGCGTCCATCCATGTATACGGGTAAGATAGTCTAGCTAGCTGCATTTTTAGATATTACATGTTTCTAATTTTGTCAGAAAGTCATTTTCATTTCAAGTTAAAATGTACTGTTAGCTAGCTAGCTAACGTTAGCTGGTTGGCTCGCTTGCTAATGTTACGTGTATGATCTGTGTAGTAATATTATTCATATCTCAGAGCCATTTGCTTTGTAGTTATAGCCTAATGTTAGATAGCTAATACTGAACCTGGTTGGTTAGATACCAGCAGATTCATGCAGGGTAGTAACGTCATGAGTTTGGATTATGGTTCATTGTGTAACATGTCTTAACAAAAGACTCCACTATGCAAGTATCTATTTCAATAGAATGTTCATGATGTCACTGCGACAGATGTTGATAGACATAGATGGTAAATTCCCTCTGGCTATCTACTCCGATTTCACAGCACTCTAGTCTGAGTGTGCCTGAGCTCAGAATAACTGACGAATTTACAAACTCTCAACACCCGTTGAATATGGCCTGTGTCAGTAAATGTTGGCAAAAAATAGTAATTCAATTGTTTCCAGCAGCACAGTTGCAGTGCTCTGGATAACATAAAAACAGCCTAACCAGTTCTGCTAGGGCGGGTAAAATGGTCAGTGAGCTCTTCTCTCAGCAAGCTAGCCAGTTAGCTTGGGTATGTAACTCAGCTACTCAGGAACATTCACTGTCTTCTTGGTAAGCAGCTCTAGTGTAGATTTGGCCTTGTGTTTAAGGTTATTGTCCTGCTGAAAGGTGAATTAATCTTACAGTGTCTGGTGAAAAGCCGACTGAACCATGTTTTTCTCTAGGATTTTGCCTGTGCTTAGCTCAATTCCCTTTCTTTTTTATCCCGAAAAACTCACCAGTCCTTAACAATTACAAGCATACCCATAACATGATGCAGCCATCACTATGCTTGAAAATATAGAGAGTGTTCCTCAATATTCAATGTCTGATTTTTTTACCCATCTAGCAATAGGTGCCCTTCTTTGCGAGGCATTGGAAAACCTCCCTGGTCTTTGTGGATATATCTGTGTTTGAAATTCACTGTTCGACTGAGGGACCTCCAGATAATTGTATGTGCAGGGTACAGAGATGAGGTAGTCATTCAAAAATCATGTTAAACACTATTATTGCACTTATTATGTGACTTGTTAAAAACATTTTCTCCTGAAGTTATTTAGGCTTGCCATAACAAAGGGGTTAAATACTTATTGACTGAAGACATTTCAGCTTTTCATTTTTAATTGATTTGTAAAAATGTAAAAAAAATTAATAATTCCACTTTGACATTATGGGATATTGTGTGTAAACCAGTGACAGAAAATCTCAATTGAATCCAGCTAATTATTTGAATCAGATGCGCTAGATTAGGGTTGGAGTGAATACCTACAGGACGGTAGCTCTCCAGGAACAGGGTTGGAGATCAAGTGTTAGTGTAATAGGTTTAATACTGTATAATAGGCTAATTCTATTGATCCCTTTTCCCTTCTTACCCTGCTGGTTACCCTAATGCGCATAACAGTGTCAGATGCTGCTTGTTGTAGTGAAGATGCCTCAGATGCACAGAGGAGAGATTAGAGATTGGAGAGATCAGGGGGTGTAAAATAAGTCAGACAATTCTGACAATGACTGGGACTGACGTCAATGGCAGAAGGCTTTAGCTGAAATGTCGGGTTGAAGGTGTAAATTGATGGTGCTTGACTCAAGTCTGCCAGAATCTGTGGCCCTCATTATTATTGCGGCCCACCCGTCGCTTCTCTCGAGATGCATCCGCATCGTAATTTGAACTTTGAATCGCATGCATCTTAAGTGACTTAAGTGAACTTATTTAGGCTTGCCATAACAAAGGGGTTGAATACTTATTGACTCAAGACATTTCAGCTTTTCATTTTAAATATAATTTTGAATTTTTTAAGATTCATTAGTTTATGAAAAATTATCTAGTTTGATAGACAATTCATTGCATTTAAAGTTACAATAGAGAAAATAAACAAAAAATAGAATAACACTTTTTTTTTTACGCCACCAATCAAATGGTCACTTTTTCATAGGAGGGCAAAAGGGCAGGTGCTTCAGCACCCCTACAGTCTTAGAAAAAAAGGTGCTATCTAGAACCTAAAAGGGTTCTTCGGCTGTCCCCATTTGAAGAACCCTTTTTGGTTCCAGGTAGAACACTTTTGGGATCATTGTAGAACCCTTTCCACAGAGGGTTCTACCTGGAACCTAAAAGGGTTCTACCTGGAACCAAAAAGGGTTCTACCTGGAACCAAAAAGGGTTCTCCTATGGGGACAGCCAAAGAACCCTTTTGAAACCCTTTTTTCTAAGAGTGTAGGGCTCTATCTGTGCATTTGCCCTGATATCAGTACTTTTTGCATTTACAACTTGTCTAAGTCCTGTTATCAACGGATTTCAGTCCGTGCCTCTTTCCTTATATTTGTAAAAAGTTTGTGCTCCTCCCTGGTGTATAGCCTACGGTAAAGCGTTACAATACTACAGCTATCAATCAGTCAATACCTCTCAATATTACAGAGGAATCACAAGAATAAACTGACTGCTTCTAAATATGGAAAGGAGAAAACGTACTGGGCATTTCCATGTAAAAATCCCCATGAGCACAAACATATGAAGTTCATAGGAGCACAGTTTGGAGTCAAATGAAACCTAAGGACACCTTCCTAATATTGAGTTGCACCCCCCACCCCCCTTTGTCATGGAAAGAGCAGGTGTCCTTAATGTTTTGTACAGTCAGTGTTTATTAAGGCATCCTAAAAATTAGGAATAAGCAAAGGCTTTGATTTCTGGCCCGAAGAGCTGGAAAAGGTGTCTTAGAAAACAACCAGCAGAAAAAGTCTTAAAAGGTATTATCAACATTTATATTTAGTTTTACAGAAATGATTTGCCTTCTGTACGTTTAAGAAATATTGTCTAATGTCTTGTCATTCTGTTACCAAAAAGTTGGAATACCTGCTACTGTCCTCCCTTGGCATACAGTTACTTTCAGCTCATGACTGTTTTTTTCTCTCTTTCTGTCGCATGGTGGTCAAAGCAAGTGTGAAAACAGTTGAGACAACTTCTCCCTCTCTCTTTCTCTCCATATAATGTCACCTCTCTCGGCTCTTACTGACCCCTACCCATGAGCCTCCTCTCTTTCCATTTACTGTAACCAGACCTCTCACCCACTGAGCACAGACCAACACCGGAAGTCCATGGACGTTGAAAAGTAGACTAAATGTGGTCAGTCCAAATCTATACCAATCATAGACGTCTGTTTCACAAGTTTGGACAGCACAGTACAGTAGAGCACAGTACAGTACAGTTCAGAAAACTTGAGTATGGGTCAGTGCAATACAGTAAGCTACTGTAATGTACAGTAAAGAAGAGTTCAATACAGCAGAGCACACTAGAGTAGATTACAGTATAATTTAATGTATTGTTCTTTATGGTACTGAACTCTACTCTATTGTACTGTACTGAAGTATACTGTGCTGTGATGTACTCTACTCTGCTGTGCTTTGCTGTACTCTGCTCTGCTCTACTGTGAGGTCCAAACTTGTGAAACATAGATATCTATGATTGGTACAGATTTGATGCGGTCCGGACCAACCAAATTTGGTCTTGTTTGGGGGAGAGCTAATTAGAATAATAGCCAATGTGTAGAATAATACCCAAACATGCAAAGGAGGATAATGCATTTTTCTACCTTTGTGTACCTATTCAGGATACATCACCATGAAGAATATGACATTCATAATTATGCATTTTTATATAGTATAGATCAGGGACCAATGATGTCATTCTGTTACCATCCATATGTTTCTGGGTGTTGATCCACTTCACTTACTGTAGTTCAATAATCAAAATCGATTTTTTCAAACTCAAGGTGTCATATCATAGCTGTTTTTGGAAAACGTGATCACATAAAAAACTGAGGGAGATTTTACTGTCATTCTGTTACGAAACTGCACTGTTCTTCGAGTAAATTTGTTTCTGTAAAAACAATTGTGGAAATTGTTCGAAGTAGTCCTTGTGCATAGTGTTGTATGGTTTAACTTGGCAATCAATGGTTTTTGTTTGGTATACGTTTAAAATGAAGTGAGTCTCAGCGTCATTCTGTTACCGTGGAATTGCCCTACTGCACAAGGTCTGCCCAGTGCACACAGTGTACATACAGTTTTACGCGTGGAGAGTATGAGTGGCAGCCAGTCACTTCAGAGCCTTGAGACAGTGAAAGGGTTGCTGCGATCATCCAGGCGAGCAGCCAAGGGTCACTCCAAACGCATTCTTTCACCCCTCCATCTCCTCCAGCACTGGGCCACTACATACCAATATTATTGTGCACGGTCTGAACCTGACGTCAAACAAGCCAAGGCCGTGTGAATGGGTCTGTCTGGAGTTCCCTTCAACAAAAACACAAGTGCGTAGACATCCACACACACCATACAAAACAGTCACTCCTTTAGCTACATGCATTTGCACTCTCTCACCTTACAAAATACGCCATCAATTAGCCTTACTACAGACCCAAAAGTAAACAGAAGTGCAGTGTTGCCTGAACAGGAGGGTGCTGGGGAGCACCTGCACTGTAGCCTGTGTCTGTTGTGAGCACAGTTGCTTGGATGGAAAAGTCCCTTGGTTTCAGTGGTGTAGTCTGAGAAGTGGGGGGTGAGAGTGGCGACTGCAGTGGGCCAAAGGATGGTCCTGGATCAGACAAACAGCAGGACAGGGGAATCACACAGAGACATGTACTCATTCTGAGAGGAGGAAAGGAGTGCTGTGTGCATGCTCCACTTCCTGAACGTCCACAATCACACAGTGCTGCTGTCCCGCATGTTATCATGTACATGTACATTCTGTATTGGATGTCTGCATACTATAATATACTAGAGGCGCACCCCCAATAGACACAGTGTACTAGTTTCCTCTGCTAGCATACTGCTGAATGTAGAATTAGACACTTGTTTGTCTACAATCAATTTCAATCAAAAGTGCCAGGCTAATCTTGGACGAGAGGGGAGCAGAGACGTAATGTATAGCAAGATTGCTTAATTCTGCCCTTTGCCGTCTGTGTCGAGAGTCAGTTTGACAGCCCAGCCCACCAAACCAGGGTGTTTGGGGGGCTGGGTGTTTACAAGTGAAAACACTTCCAGTAAGTCTCAGACCGCGTGCGGTCAACGCTGACATTAAGTTAATCTTCAAAATGGTTAGATGGAAATGAAAGAAGTGCATTTTTCATTATTAAAACCACAAGGGCCATGACAGAGAAACAGGAAGCTGTGTGGTTTTGAAACGTCACAGGCAAGCCACCACATCTACTACTCTTCTATGCAAATTAAAGACACAGATCACATTTCAAACTAGACCTAACAAGCAAATAGTAACAGTGTGCAAAACACTCACTCTCCCTTCTTCTGAAATGACTATAATGCATTTTCTTATCAATGTGATTCAAAGTTAAATCACAATGCGGATGCATCTTGGAGCAGCGAGCGTGGGCCTCAATAATAATGAGGGCACCAGATTCTGGTGGACCGGAGTCAAGCACCATCAATTTACACGTTCAATCCGACATTTCAGCTAAAGCCTTCTGCCATTGACGTCAGTCCCAGCCATTGTCAGAGTTGTCTGACTTCTTTTACACCCCCTGATCTCTCCAATCTCCAATCCCCTCTGTGCATCTGAGGCATCTTCACAACAACAAGCAGAATCCGACACTGTTATGCTTGTTAGAGTAACCAGCAGAGTAAGAAGGGAAAATGGGTCAAAAGAATTAGCCTATTATACAGTATTAAACCTATTACACTAACATGGGATCTCCAACCCTGTTCCTGGAGAGCTACCGTCCTGTAGGTTTTTGCTCCAACCCAAATCTAGCGCATCGGTTTCTAATAATTAGCTGGTTGATAAGATGAATCAGGTCAGTTACAACTGGTGTTGGATTGAAAACCTACAAGAGGGTATCTCTCCAGGAACAGGGTTAGAGAGCCCTGCACTAACTTTGGGCATTCCGCTACCCAAGAATAGTAAAGCCCCCTTTACTGGCTCAAATAGCCGATCAATCAGCCTGCTTTCAACCCTTAGTAAACTTCTGGAAAAAAATTGCGTTTGACCAGGTCCAATGCTATTTTACAGTAAACAAATTGACAATAGAATTTCAGCATGCTTATAGGGAAGGACACTCAACAAGCACAGCACTTACACAAATGACTGAGAGAAATTGATGATACATTGATTGTGGGGGCTGTCTTGTTAGACTTCAGTGCAGCTTTTGACATTATTGATCATAGTCTGCTGCTGGAAAAACATACGTGTTATGGTTTTACACCCCCTGCTATAATGTGTATAGAGCTATTTGTCTAACAGAACACAGCGGGTGTTCTTCAATGGAAGCCTATCAAATATAACCCAGTTAGAATCAGGAATTCCCCAGGGTAGCTGTTTATGCCCCTGCTTTTTAAAATTTTTACTAACGACATGCCACTGACTTTGAGTAAAGCCAGAGTTTCTATGTATGCGGATGACTCAACACTATACACGTCAGCTAATACAGTGACTGAAATGACTGCAACACTCAACAAAGAGCTGCAGTTAGTTTCAGAGTGGGTGGCAAGGAATAAGTTAGCCCTAAATATTTCTAAAACTAAAAGCATTGTATTTGGAACAAAACACTCACTAAAACCCTAAACCTCTAAAACCCTAAACCTGTAATAAATAATGTGGAAAATGAGCAAGTTGAGATGACTAAACTGCTTGGAGTAACACTAGATTGTAAACTGTCATGGTCAAAACATATTGATGCAGTAGTAGCTAAGATGGGGAGAAGTCTGTCTATAATAAAGCGGTGCTCTGCCTTCTTAACAACACTATCAACAAAGCAGGTCCCACAGGCCCTAGTTGTCACACCTTGACTACTGTTCAGTCGTGTGGTCAGGTGCCACAAAAAATAACTTTGGAAAATTGCAATTGGCTCAGAACAGGGCTGCACGGCTGGCCCTTGGATGTACACAGAGAGCTAATATTAATTAATAATACCCATGTCAATCTTTCCTGGCTGAAAGTAGAGGAGAGATTTATGAGAGGTATTGACATGTTGAATGCACCGAGCTGTCTGTCTAAACTACTGGCACACAGCTTGGACACCCATGCATACCCCACAAGACATGCCACAAGAGGTCTCTTCACAGTCCCCAAGTCCAGAACAGACTATGGGAGGCACACAGTACTACATAGAGCCATGACTACATGGAACTCTATTCCACATCAAGTAACTGATGCAAGCAGTAAAATTAGATTTAAAAACAGATAAAAAAAAAAACACCTGATGGAACAGCGGGGACTGTGAAGCAACAAACATTGGCACAGACACATGCATACACACACACACACACACGGTAACATACGCACTATACTGTACATACACATGGATTTAGTACTGTAGATATGTATATATTGTAATGTATAAACTGCCTTAATTTTGCTGAACCCCAGGAAGAGTAGCTGCTGCTTTGGCAGCAGCTAATGGGGATCCATTATAAATACAAATACAACTGGACAGTTTTACCATTTTAGGAAACCATCTCTTGTCCTATACCCACAATGTTCCAACAACCTAAGAAATGTTCTAGGAACCTTTGAAGAACAGAAGAAATGTGTTCTGGGAACATTCTTGTAACATCAGGTGAATGTTTTTAGCCCCCTAAAATAAACATGGTTGAATTATCCACAACTGTATAGTTTTATTGTTTTGGAACATATCTTTTGTGATGTCCCCACAATGTTCCCACCAGACTGTTCCCACAACCTAATGAAACATTCTGTGAACCTTTAAAAGAACAGGTGAAATGGGTTCTAGGAACCTTTCTTGCAACATCAGACGAATGTTTTATACAAACATTTTATAATTATCAGCACGACTGGACAGTTTATTGTCATGAGAACATTTACTGCAACCTAATGAATGTTTTAGGAACTTTCACAGAACCAATTTTGGTTTGCTGGGAGGGCTGCTTTCGGGGATTAAAACATTTCATGCCAACTGAACATTGTCTGGATCTTAATTCTCCATACCAACGGAACATTGTCTGGATCTTAATTCTCTATTCACAAAGCTTACAGATGTGATAATACTTTGGAGGGATTCAAGGTCACGAAGGCAGGGATTACACAACACAATGCCGCTGCTTTGGGCCAGCTGCCAATTAATGGTAGAACAACCTGGCCAGCCATAGCAATCAACTCTCCTCGACTCAGGACCCACATAACCCTAGGATGAGTTCATTTAGATTAGTAGATGGTGGACTGGAGCAAAGCAGTGGAGGAGGACCTGTAAAAAGTCTACAATGTATTGACGCTTATGTGGTTTTCTGTTTCTGAACAGATTTATTCTCACCATGGAACAGAGATATTTTACTGCATGCTAAAATCTCTATATCGAGTATAGGAGCTGACCTGCATTCTGAGGAGACACATTTGATCAAAGCTCAGATATGTGAGTGCTTCTGATGAAGTCATGCAGAACTGCCAACTCCCTGTCAGAGATCTATTTATGACCACATACCTGCCTATCTTGATGTGTATTATCAAGAATCTCCTTCATAATAAGCTGTTTTGGCTGGTACTTTACAGGTTATAAGATATTTAGGTCATAATACGTGTAGTAGTCTAGTCATACCCTGATCATCTCAGCGACGTAGCTCTCTGGTCCCGTGTACTCTGTGGAGTCCTTCACCTTCACCAGCACTATGAAAAACAGGTAGTGCCACATGTTGTGCTCCACCTTGATGTGCTCTTCAAATGTCACCGTCTTGTTGTCAAACTTGTCCCTTTCTAGGCCTGCAAATGAGGGGACACACAAAAAGAAATTGTCAAACACATGCCGGAACATAAATACATGGCAGTTACCTAATTTGTAAACAAACAAATGCATGTGTGGCAATAATGAGCCATTCATTATCAGTCTGGTGATTGTCATGACCTTAGCTGGGACGACTGACTGCACAACTATAGAATGGGGAAGTTCAGTCATTGGATAGGAGAATACAATACACTTCAGAGGGAGAATAGAAGGGTCTTAAAGCTCAAAAGGTTCTCAGTGTCTTACATAAATTTGTATTTTACTTGCCCCTTTATCCTACTTTATCCCACGGGGCCAGCCATACGTAAAATGCATGAAAATGTAAAAAAAATTATAGGCTACAGTAACTAAGGCTACATTAACTAATAGCTTGTGTATGCCGATGTGATACAGTTAATTTCCATTGCATTGCACTTTGGGAGGAGTGTTTCATGGCTGAGTGAGTGTTGCACACTAACATGGTCAAGAACCTGCATGGTAACAGGAGGAAGTTACTCCTCCGCATCGCATCAGCCATGACTAACCACTCTGGTTCTGGGAAGAGGAGGCGTTGTGATGTTTATGCTGCTGAGCTGAGCAAAACAGCCCCCATTCTACCACGGGCCATCTGTGAGGCATGCAACATTATAAACTAGGTGGTTCGAGCCCTGAATGCTGATTGGCTGACAGCCGTGGTATATCAGACCGTATACTACGGGTATGACAAAACATTTACTTTTACTGCTCTAATTATGTTGGTAACCAGTTTATAAAAGCAATAAGGCACCTCTGGGGTGTGTGATATATGGCCAATATACCACGGCATTATCCAGGCACTCCACGTTGCGTCGTGCAAAAGGACAGCCCTTGGTATATTGGCCATATACCACACCTCCTCGGGCCTTATTGCTTAAGTAAAAACCTCAGACAGACTTACAGTGCAGTCTCAGGTTAGACCACTCATCTGTTCATCCTCCTCCAACACTCGCTGGACTGCACCACTAGCCGAAATAGCACTACTTTTCATAGACTCTACAGACCACATCCACTAGTCATTCCAACCCCAGCTCAAATTGCAGCTACCCCCATGATAGCTGAGCATCAGCCCACTGAACACTAGTGGTGGACACAGGCCAGAAGAGCCCAGCCAGACCCAGGTAGGGCCACTCACCGCAGATGAAGCATGTTGTCTTCAGGACTTCCTCCTTTTTCTGTTTCTCACTCCTGAGGTCGGCAAAGGTGTCGATGATGACTCCGAAGATGAGGTTGAGGACGATGATGATGACAAGGAAGAAGAAAAGTAGGTCATATATCACCCTGCCAGCAAATAGAGGCTCCTAGCAAATACAAGAGAGACAGGAAAAGTAATTTGATAACATACACCTGTACATTTCAACAAGTCAACTATCAATGACGACTGCAGCTATGAAACACAACAGTAACAAAATTGTTCCCTGTTGATTAGCAATAACTGAGATTGAGGTGAAGCTAAACTGTGTTGGTTTCTTCCTATTTCTGGACCTGCGGAAAATGGATTGATGGTGTTCAACATGGGCATTTGCGTACCTCTTTGGATGGCTTCCGCAGAACGTCCCCCACACCGCCTCCACTCCTCAGGCCGTGACTCAGGACAGTGACGATACACATGAGGAGGGAGTCACACGACCGCTCCTTGTCCTCAATCACCACCGCCGACGGCTGGGAGACTATGGCAGCTACAGAGGGACATCAGGGACATAGTGTATATCCACAACAAATCCACAAACCCTTTTCATCCCCATCCTCTAACTCACATCTACATTTCTCATATACAATACCTCATGGCAAATTCTGTCTTGAGGGAGAAAAAAAACTATTTAGTGAAATAGGATAATGTTGTGCAAACAAAAGCTTAACATCTCACTCAAAAGAAAAATGCAAATCAACCCTACCACAGCCTGCTTCTTCCCAGCACAGGAATCACTGACAATACCAATGTGACCCTCCCAAACAGTTTTCACAAAACAACAAGTCACCAGACTAGTGTCATTAATTTGGGTGGTGGAAGCCTACATGAGGTTTGAAGCCAGACACCGTCAGGCCTGACAAGGTCCAGAAAAGGTGGGCTCAGCACATTCTAAAGAAGTCAACAGTGTCTGTTAGAATGCCAGGATCCCAATGAACTGCCTCAGGCACCCTCTCAGAGCGAACCCGTCCTGTGCCTGATGGCAGTTAACCCCTAACCTCTCCTCCCCCTCCCTCTGGATCCTGGTCCTCCAGAAGCAGACACACACGGCAAGACCTAAACCCCTGTGTGCTTTCCCCAGCCCAGCCAAACCCAGCCAGGCCTAAACTCCTGTGCGCTTCCCCCAGCCTAGCCAAATCCAGCCAGGCCTAAACCCCTATGCGCTTCTCCCAGCCCAGCCGGGAGAGGCTATACAGACACTCCTGGCGCCCAAAACTGATGATGTGTGTCGCGCAGCTAGAGTTGAGTGGGGACGAACAGACTTGGTTGTCAGTTCTGTCAGTTGCCTTGTCCTAATGAGCCCTCCCTAGCAAGCTAGATATGCTTGTTGCTAGAAATTTCAGCGAGAATTTGAAACTTGAAGGAAGTTGGAACTTGGGAGTTGAGAATCAAAGTTTTTATCAGACTACAAAATCAACAAATGTGCTTTAGCTGCCTGTCACCCTGGCCTGATATTAGCTCCACTATCTATACTTCCCTCTAAGTTACTGCAAGACAGCAGTGCTCTGCACACGGGACTCGGGAGCGAGGACACACTGTGCCATGTGTTAAGTTGCAGGCAAGTTGAGCAGCAGTAGACTGTATCACCGTGCCATCAAGATGTTTACTACCATTACAAGTTATTTCTTGTGTAGGTTGTTCAAAATATAATGGAGTATGGAAGAAATTGGCAACGTCAACTACCGCCAGCGACGTGATACAGCTGCCCGGTGAAGCAATTGCTGCTCAGTGGGAAGCAAAAGCGGGAAGCACCTCACAACATCGTTGGTCATTCACACCGGCTTGTGGTAACGTTAGCTAATTGGCATGTCACGGTGACATCCAGATTCCATATGGTGATCAATACTACACGTTATTTCTCCTTCTCCCATTGAAATAAACATCACATTTTCTTTGACAAGTTTTAACTATCACCATGCTGTTGTTGCCAGCATAAACTAGCTAGCTGGGAACGAAAGGCTTATCAGGACGACTGACTGAACAGAATCCATCAGCTCTCAGCTGCACGACATATGTCATCAATTTGGGCACCAGGAGCGTCGGTATAGCCTCTCCCAGCCCAGCCAAACCTAGCCAGGTCTAAAAACCCCAGCCCAGCCAAAGCCAGGCCCAACCAACGCCTAATTCCATGACTGCGTCATTGTACAGATTTCCGTCTTGAGTGGAATAGTGGGGGGGGGGAGGACTGACTCAGGTGGTCTGTGAGGACACAGGAGAACCCCTTGACACATATGCAAGCCTGTGCGCTCGCGCACATGCACACACACACTTTTCCTGGAGCACATACCATCCACAACAGCTTCTGTGGAGCAGTTCTCCCCGCTGTCCTTCCGACACACTCCTGCTGACAGAAAATCTCCCACCATACTGGCTCCACTCTCTGCCAAACAGGAAAACAAAAGGTCAGGAGAAACTCTTGCCTTTGTTGGCTCAATATTGTCTATTGTAGCGGAGGGACCATATTTGGCCTTGCAGAGTTATTTCACAGCAGGAAATCTGGTGTAAGTCATTTTAAAATGTGACAATCAGAGTGGGGAGGATAGACAGAATAAGTCGTTCTGTTTGGGTACCGCTAAGTGTCATAGTGCCTGCTCTTTGACCATACCTAGTGTTTTATTAGGTATCCTGTCAATATTGAGGAGGAAGTCATCTTGGAAGAAGATGTAGCCAACAATGGAGAAGAGGTAGACTAGGATGAGAGCCAGCACGGCTGTCAGCAGGATGGAGCGGCCATTACGGGTTACACTCTTGATCACGTTCAACAGCGTCTCCTCCCTGTACACCAGGTCAAAGAGCTGCAGGAGAGACAAGAGACAAACACAGCTTAGTGGGAGACAGGGGGGGTGAGTGAGTGTGTGAGTGAGATACACTGTCCCGGTACATACAACCAGTTGGGTTCTCAGTACATCGTTAAAATAGGAATAAAGAACTCTCTGGGAAGAAGAAAGGTGTTTCATAATTAACTACTCATGGTGTGATTGTGGTAATGTACAGGAACTCAAGTCCTTTTGTTCGCCCGA
The DNA here is from genome assembly GCA_030435695.1 of Brachymystax lenok tsinlingensis. NCBI lineage: Eukaryota > Metazoa > Chordata > Actinopteri > Salmoniformes > Salmonidae > Brachymystax > Brachymystax lenok. The sequence continues at coordinate 18,984,583 of CM059797.1, read as the reverse complement.
CCTAGAGTACCTCACAATCAAATGCCGAGGGCATTACCTCCCGAGAGAATTTTGTTCAGTCATCGTCACAGCTGTGTATATTCCCCCTCAATCCAATACCACGGCGGCTCGAAAGGAAGTACACTGGACTTTGTGCATATCCTGAGGCCGCATTTATTGTAGCTGGGGACTTTAATAAAGAAAATCTGAAGTTCTACCAACACATTGCCTGCAGTACTCACGGTTCAACAACTTTGGGACATTGTTCTCCCTTCCGGGATGGCTACAAGGCCCAGTTCAGTTATGCCCTCTGTAAGGCAATAAAACAGGCAAAACATCAGTACAGACACAAAGCGGAGTCGCAATCAACGGCTCAGACACGAGACGCATGTGGCAGGGATACAAAGGGAAAACTAGCAAGGTCGCGGACACCAACGTCTTGCTCCCAGACAAGCTAAACACCTTCTTCGCCTGCTTTGAGGATAACACAGTGCTACTGACGCGGGCCACTCCCGAGAACTCTTATTCTCCGTGGCCAACATAAGACATTTAAACATGTTAACCCTCGCAAGGCTGCCGGCCCAGACGGCATCCTTCGACGTGTCCTCAGAGCATGCGCAGACCAGTTGGCTGTTGACGGACATATTTAATCTCTCCCGATCCCAGTCTGCTGTCCCCACTTGCATCAAGATGTCCACCATTGTTCCTGTACCCAAGAAAGTGAAGGTAACTGAAATAAATGATTATCGGCCCGTAGCACTCACAGCTGTCATCATGTAGTGAGAGGCTAGTTAAGAATCATATCACCTCCACCTTACCTGACACCCTAGACCCACTGCAATATGCATACCACTTCAAAACATCCACAGATGATGCAATCGCCATCGCACTGCCCTATCCCATTTGGACAAGAGGAATACTTATGTAAGAATGCTGTTCATTAACTACAGCTCAGCCTTCAACACCATAGTACCCTCCAAGTTCATCATTAAGCTTGGGGCCCTGGGTCTGAACCCCGCCCTGTGCAACTGGGTCCTGGACTTCCTGACCGGTCGCCCCCCAGGTGGTATCCACTATGCTGATCCTCAACACAGGGGCCCCACAAGGGTGCGTGCTCAGCCACCTCCTGTACTCCCTGTTCACCCATGACTGCGTGGCCGTGCACACCTCCAAATTAATCATCAAGTTTGCAGACGACACAACAGCGGTAGGCTTGATTACCAACAATGACGAGACAGTCTACAGGGAGGACATGAGGGCCCTGGTGGAGTGTTGCCAACAAAACAAAGGAGCTGATTGTGGACTTCAGGAGACAGCAGAGGGAGCACACCCCATCCACATCAACAGGGCCACAGAGGAGAAGGTGAAAAGCTTCATGTTTCTCAGCGTACACATCACTGACAATCTGAAACAGTCCACCCACACAGACAGTGGGCTGAAATGGATTGCAACCTCAGGAGGATGTTTTGAGGTGGTATGCATACTCAGGCTGAAGAAATGTTGTTTGGCCCTAATGTAACAGCACTTGCTTCTGTCCCTCTCCTCGCCCCTACCTGGGCTCGAACCAGGGACCGGGATCGCACACATGGACAACAGTCACCTCTCGAAGCACCGTTACCCAGCGCCCCACAAAAGCCGCGGCCCTTGCAGAGCAAGGGAAACAACTACTTCAAGTCTCAGAACGAGTGATGTCACCGATTGAAACGTTATTAACGCGCATCCCGATAACTAGCTAGCCATTTCACACCGGTTACACTCACCCCCCTTTTGACCTCCTCCTTTTACGCAGCAACTAGTGATCCAGGTCAACAGCATCAATGTAACCGTATTACTTCCGTCCCCTTTCTCGCCCCTACCTGGGCTAGAACCAGGGACCCTCTGCACACATCAACAACTGCCTCCGACGAAGCATCGTTACCCTTCGCTCCACAAAAGCCGCGGCCCTTGCAGAGCAAGGGAAACAACTACTTCAAGTCCCAGAGCGAGTGACGTCACCGATTGAAACGCTATTAGTGCGCACCCCGCTAACTAGCTAGCCATTTCACACCGGTTACACCCAAGCAACGTCCAGTTTACCCCACTACCATCCAGAAGGCAAGGTCAGTACAGGTGCATCAAAGCTGGGGCCGAGAGACTGAAAAAGAGCTTCTATCCCAAGGCCATCAGACTGTTAAATAACCATCACTAGCCGGCCCCCACCCAGTACCCTGCCCTGAACTTAGTCACTAGCCGGCTACCACTTGTTTACTCAACTCTGCACCTTAGAGGCTGCTGCCCTTTGTACAGTTGAAGTCTGAAGTTTACATACAACTTAGCCAAATACATTTAAACTCAGTTTTTCACAATTCCTGACATTTAATCCTAGTAAAAATTCCCTGTCTTAGGTCAGTTAGGATCACCACTTCATTTTAAGAATGTGAAATGTCAGAATAATAGAAGTGAGAATGATTTATTTCAGCTTTTATTTATTTCATCACATTCCCATTTGGTCAGAAGTTGACATACACTCAATTAGTATTTGGTAGAATTGCCTTTAAATTGTTTAACTTGGGTCAAACGTTTCGGGTAGCCTTCCACAAACTTCCCACAAATTATCTCTGGGATTGAGGCCAGGGCTTTGTGACGGCCACTCCAATATTTACTTTGTTGTCCTTAAGCCATTTTGCCACAACTTTGGAAGTATGCTTGGGATCATTGTCCATTTGGAAGACCCATTTGCAACCAAGCTTTAACTTCCTGACTGATGTCTTGAGATGTTGCTTCAATATATCCACATAATTTTCCATCCTCATGATGCCATCTATTTTGTGAAGTGCACCAGTCCCTCCTGCAGCAAAGCACCCCCACAACATGATGCTGGCACCCCGTGCTTCACGGTTGGGATGGTGTTCTTCGGGTTGCAAGCCTCCCCCTTTTTCCTCCAAACATAACGATGGTCATTATGGCCAAACAGTTCTATTTTTGTTTTATCTTCACAAGGTCCTTTACTGTTGTTCTGGGATTGATTTGCACTTTTCGCACCAAAGTACCTTCATCTCTAGGAGACAGAATGCGTCTCCTTCCTGAGCGGTATGATGGCTGCGTGGTCCCATGGTGTATATACTTGCGTAATATTGTTTGTACAGATGAACGTGGTACCTTCAGGTGTTTGGATGTTGCTCCCAAGGATGAACCAGAGCTGTGGAGGTCTACAATTTGGAGGTCTTGGCTGATTACTTTTTATTTTCCCATGATGTCAAGCAAAGGGGCACTGAGTTTGAAGGTAGGCCTTGAAATACATCCACAGGTACACCTCAAATTGACTCAAATGATGTCAATTAGCCTCTCAGAAGCTTCTAAAGCAATTACATAATTTTCTGGAATTTTCCAAGCTGTTTAAAGGCACAGTCAACTTAGCGTATGTAAACTTCTGAACCACTGGAATTGTGATACAGTGAATTATAAGTGAAATAATCGGTCAGTAAACAATTGTTGGAAAAATTATCGGTGTCATGTACAAAGTACAAGAGTGCGTTCTCAGTCCTCTCCTGTACTCCCTGTTCACCCATGACTGCGTGGCAATGCACGCCTCAGACTCAATCATCAAGTTTGCAGAGAACACTACAGTGGTAGGCTTGATTACCAATAAAGACGAGACGGCCTACAGGGAGGTGGGTGAGGGCCCTCGGTATGTGGTGTCAGAAAAATAACCTCACAATCAACGTTAACAAAACAAAGGAGATGATCGTGGACTTCAGGAAACAGAAGAGGGAGCAGCACAGTAGTGGAGAAGGTGGAAACTTTTAAGTTCCTCGGCGTACACATCACAGACAAACTGAAATGGTCCACCACCACAGACAGCGTGGTGAACAGCGCCTCTTCAACCTCAGGAGGCTGAAGAAATTTGGCTTGTCACCAAAAACACTCAAACTTTTACAGATGCACAATCGAGAGCATCCTGTCGGGCTGTATCACTGCCTGGTACGGCAACTGCACCGCCCACAACCGTAATGCTCTCCAGAGGGTAGTGAGGTCTGAACAACGCATCATCGGGGGCAAACTACCTGCCTTCCAGGACATCTACACCACCCGATGTCACAGGAAGGCCAAAAAGATCATCAAGGACAACAACCACCCGAGCCACTGCCTGTTCACCCCGCTATCATCCAGAAAGTGAGGTCAGTACAGGTGCATCAAAGCTGGGACCGAGAGACTGAAAAACAGCTTCTATCTCAAGGCCATCAGACTGTTAAACAGCCATCACTAACATTGAGTGGCTGCTGCCAACATACTGACTCAAATCTCTAGCCACTTTAATAATCAAAATTGGATGTAATAAATGTATCACTAGATACTTTAAACAATGCCGCCTTATATAATGTTATCATACCCTACATTACTCATCTCATATGTATATACTGTACTCTATACCATCTACTGCATCTTGCCTATGCCGTTCGGCCATCGCTCATCAAGATATTTATATGTACTTATTCTTATTCATTCCTTTACACTTATGTATATAAGGTAGTTGTTGTGAAATTGTTAGATTACTTGTTAGATATTACTGCATGGTCGGAACTAGAAGCACAAGCATTTCGCTACACTTGCATTAACATCTGCATGTGACCAATACAATTTGATTTGATTTGAGTAGATGTCCTAACTGACTTGCCAAAACTATAGTTTGTTAACAAGAAATTTGTGGAGCGGTTGTACGTTGTCCTAACAGACTTCATAAAACTATAGATTGTTAACAAGAAATTTGTGGAGTGGTTTTATGTAAACTTCCGACTTCAACTGTACATAACATGGAACACTGGTCTCTTTAATAATAGAACACTGGTCACTTTAATAATGTTTACATAATGTTTAACCCATTTCATATGGATATACATTTTAGTCTAGTCCATCCTATTCAACTATTGCTGTACATATTCTATTCTATCCTACGTATTCTTCAGATATACTACATACTCTATCCACATACTGTCCATAATGTTTAAACATCCGATCATATATTCAGTGCCTTCGGAAAGTATTTACACCCCTTGACTTTTTCCACATTTTGTGACGTTACAGCCTTATTCTAAATTGGATTAAGTAAAAACAATTCCTCAGCAACCTAGACACAATACCCCATAATGACAAAGCGAAAAAACAGGTTTTTAGAATATTTGCAAATGTATAAAATATAAAAACAGATATAACTTATTTACACACACACACACACACACACACACACACACACACACACACACACACACACACACACACACACACACACACACACACACACACACATAGTTGAAGACGGAAGTTTACATACACTTAGGTTGGAGTCATTAAAACTAGTTTTTCAACCACTCCACAAATGTCTTGTTAACAAACTATAGTTTTGGCAAGTCGGTTAGGACATCTACTTTGTGCATGACACAAGTTATTTTTCAAAAAATTGTTACCAGACAGCTCTGTCAGGAGGAATGGGCCAAAATCCACCCAACTTATTGTGAGAAGCTTGTGGAAGGCTACCCGAAACGTTTGACCCAAGTTAAACAATTTAAAGGCAATGATACCAAATACTAATTGAGTGTATGTAAACTTCTGACCCACTGGGAATGTGATGAAAGAAATAAAAGCTGAAATATATCATTCTCTCTACTATTATTCTGACATTTCACATTCTTAAAATAAAGTGGTGATACTAACTTATTATAACTGACAATTAACCTGTAAGTTATGTTGTTGTTTTTTGTTTAAATTGTTTACATGTTCACTATGCGGGGGAAATGATAAGACAAGCGGAACTACGTGGCTAATAACTGTTGTAACTGGGATTATTATCGTAGCAACACACCTTTTGGAGGGAAGGCAATCCCGCGCTGTGTTAGCTAAGTTTTCATGTCTTCGGGTGTAGTTCGTAAGGTTGAAGTGTGTATGTTAGGAAGGTAACGCTATAATAATTAAAGATGAAGCGTGAATTCATTCCAGGAATAATATATGTGAAGTTTGATTTCCTCCCTTCTGTAATAAGCAGCCAATGAGGTAAAATCAAGGATAGGTTGTGCTCGTGGTTACTGGAGGGAGCTACACTTATCTAAAACAGGGAATATTTACTAGGATTAAATGTCAGGAATTGTGGAGTTTAAATGTAGTTGACTAAGGTGTATGTAAACTTCCGACTTCAACTGTATATGCACACATACTCCAAACTCCGACATTGCTCGTCCTAATAGTTTATTTTTCTTAATTCCATTCTTTTACTTTTAGATTTGTGTGTATTGTTGTGTATATTACTTCACTGTTGGAGATAGAAACACAAGCATTTTGCTACAACCTTAATAACATCTGCTAAATATGTGTATGCAACCAATCAAATTTGAATTTATTTGATTTGAGAGAGTGAGCGTGAAGGCGAATGAGTGAGAGTACAGTTTTTACCAGCAGACTGTAGAAGAAGACATGGACGAAGACACCCAGACTACAGATGATCAGGTAGAGGAGGTGGTAGAGGAACTCTACATCCATGATCATGGCCTTGTAGCCCCGCGTGAATGTCCCTCTGTTCCCCACAAAACTCATCAAGAAGATCATCTTATTGCCCACCTGAGGAACAGTGGAAAACATCGAAGGATTGAGTCAAAGAGCAACAACTTTGCCATGTTAATTTAAAAGTACATACTGGTATCTATAACAACTAAGTAAAGAGATTCAGAAACAATAAAGCACAGCAGACTAAGACTCAACCAACTTTTGTTATTTTACAGAGACTGGCATAGAGGGTGAACATTTTCCCAGAAAAGTTGACATCACTCCAAAAAACTTGATGTGCAAGAAGCATTGGTCATGCATCCATCCAACAAAAATAATAATGTTTTATTGTCACATACACTGGATAGGTACAGTGAGTGTTCCGTTGGTCTGGTTGACACAAGAGTGCCACAGCTTTGTGGAATCCCACAGTGACACACTACACACTTCACCTCACATACAGGTCAGGCAAGGACACTGGATAAGGCGTTTGAGGGCACAGGAGCTACTGTGACAGGACCATGTGACCACAAACCTTCCCAGTCACAGAGGCACGCACACACACACACACACACACTCACGTTAAAGGCCCCTAGCAGGAAGAGAGTGGGCTCCAGGCCCACAGAGAAGATGAGGCGGAGGATGGTAGAGGCGATGAGGACCCGGACGCCGTGGGGCTGGGGCAGGATGATGACGATGGCCAGGGACACCAGCATGGCGATCCACAGCAAGGCTGACAGGTGACCATCCAGCGTACCTGGAAGAAGGAGGGGGAGAGGATAGAGGTGAGAAGTGGGGTTAAAATGTAGAGATGGGGGATGGATAATGTTGTCCATACAAGATGCCTACATGGAATATTCATACAGTGACACATAGGCCTACTGTAGATACAGTTAAAGATCTGTTTATATTGAATCAAAAGACAAAAGCAGCCAAAACTACAGGCGTCGGCTCATCCAACTGCTCTAATGATATGGCAACGCATTGGGTTGTATTAACAAGCAAACAATCTGTTCTAGGCCTCCAGTGCGGGACATCCCTCTGCAGTAATTTCACCTGTTGGACATGCTCGGGCAAAATATCTCCTCGGGAGATATTCACAATACTGCCGGTTACAGAGGTTAAAGTGTGACACATCAGAATGTTATGGTTCAGTGAAGCTTTAACATGAGCTTACCTGGCACTAACTTGGTGGCTAAGTCCCAGTTCTGTCTGTGCAACACAAGGACAAAGTCAGTCGGATAACTGTGTGCGTGCATGTGTGTTAAGATGAAAACAATATCGTCAGTTTTGCCGTATTCACTTCTAGGCCCCAGCCAGAGGCCAGTTTTGCCCCCTCTTCTCCTCTCCATGCAGAGATCACATGACAGGTGCATGTTACATAACTGGGGCAGCTAAAAATACACCTGGCTCCTGAGAAATTCATGAGGGATAGTCTGGGAGTGATCCCAGGTCCACCGGCTGACAGCCCGCCAGGGAGCTGGACTCCACAGCCAAGCCCAGGAATGTTTTATAGGAGAGTGCATCTGCCGAGCTCTAGGCAAGGCTCAATTGTGTTAACTCACAGGACCTTTCGAGAAACCCCCTCTCAGAGACTTTTACAGGTGTTATTTCTCACTAATCTAATCCTATTATTCCTACTTTTTCTTTACCTATCTCTACACCTGCATACTGTAAGCACAAGTCTTTGCATTTCTCCTGCTCTCAAAAATGTATTTCAATAAAAGCTTAGTTTATTATCTTAATGTCACACTTCCACACAATATACTTAGAAAGTATTTCTGAAAAAGTTGTAAAAGTCTACCAGGCCACTGAGGTTCACGTCCATTTTACAAGTAGCTGGATTGAACATTAACAACGAGCAGCATTAGAGCTGGCATACATGCAGACAGACATTAGTATGGACCAATCAGTTGTATGTGCGTTTAAGATTTACTATGAGCAATAATGATATGCAAGTCAAGGCTTTATGGCTGGCTACACTGTTAAACTGACATAATTTCCCCCATTGCACGTGTCCTGAGCCCTACAGTCTGATTCTGATGCTAAGCTCGCACACACACACACACACACACACACACACACACACACACACACACACACACACACACACACACACACACACACACACACACACACACACACACACACACACACACACACACACACACACGGACTGCACTGCTTGACCCCAGTTAGACAAAACAATGTAAAGTTTATGTGAGTCACAATGTGGGTCTTCTCTCTGCAACTGCCTTGGAACAATAGAGGCCTTAATGACTGGGGTTGTGGTTTACACATCACCACAGACTAACACTGCTCTCAGGCATGGAGAGAAGAGGAGGGAGAGAGAGAGAGAGCAAGAGAAAGAATTAGTATATATTTTTTTTTATGTCCACAGATATATAGATTTTCAAGCACATTCTAATTTCTCCTACTTTGTTGCTGCTTATCGGACATTAATTATTTGACGAGACTATTGGGAATGATCTAAGAGCTGAGAGGGACCAGCCCCAGGCCTTATCGGTTAGGTGTCACTTTTCAGGGTAGACCAAACACTGCAGTCTGCGTTCTGGGCATAATGGTTCATGCCAGGCTCAGGGTAACCAGACCACATGGAGGCAACACACAGTACACACATAGCCCAATTTACCAACAATAGAGACAGATACTGTACATGGCAGTGGATCCTGACTGAAGGAATCTGGTGACAGGTTCATTAAGTGTATGTGTGTGTGTGTTAAATTAAGCTCAAACCTTGTATCAATAGTCAGATCATGGCCTGGATCCACAAAGAATCTCAGAAAAGGTCCTAGGAATCCTGTTAAAACCTGTTTTCAGACTAAATGAACTCCCAGCTCAGAGCATTTTAGAATGATCTTAAGACACTGCCCAGACAAACTCTGAGCCAGGTACTAGGTAGCCTAGCGGTTAGAGCGTTGGGCCACTAACCGAATGGTTGCTGGTTTGAATACCTGAGCCAACAAGGTGAAAAATATGTTGATGTGCTTTTGAGCAAAGCACTTAACCAAAATTTGCTCCAAGGGCACTGTACTACAATGGCTGACCCTGTAAAACAACATATTCACTTTATTTATTTATTTTATTTAACCAGGTAGGCTAGTTGAGAACAAGTTCTCAATTACAACTGCGACCTGGCCAAGATGAAGCACAGCAGTTCGACACATACAACAACAAAGACTTACACATGGAATAAACAAACATGCAGTCAATAACACAGCAGAAAAAAAGGAAAAACATCTATATACAGTGAGTGCAAATGAGGTAAGATAAGGGAGGTAGGGCAATAAATAGGCCATGGTGGCGAGGTAATTACAATATAGCAATTGAACACTGGAATGGTAGATGTGCAGAAGATTAATGTGCAAGTAAATAAATAAATGAAAATGGTAGGGGATGAGGTAGTTGGTTGAGCTATTAACAGATGGGCTATGTACAGGTGCAGTGATCTGTGAGCTGCTCTGACAGCTGGTGCTTAAAGCTAGTGTCTCCAGTCTCAGTGATATTTGTAGTTCGTTCCAGTCATTGGCAGCAGAGCACTGGAAGGAAAGGCGGCCAAATGAAGAATTGGCTTTGGGGGTGACCAGTGAGATATACCTGCTGGAGCGCGTGCTACGGGTGGGTGCTGCTATGGTTACCAGCGAGCTGAGATAAGGCGGGGCTTTACCTAGCAGGGACTTGTAGATGACCTGGAGCCAGTGGGTCACATTAGAGGCTGCTGGGAATCACTGGCCACTTTAAGGAATGGAACACTAGTCACTTTAATGTTTATATATCTAGCATTACTCATCTCATATGTATATACTGTATTCTATAGTATCTTAGTCACTTAATGTTTACATATCTGGCCTTACACTTCTCATGTGTATATACTGTTTTCTATTCTATTCTATGGTATCGCATTCACATAGTAATGCTTACATATCTTGCATTACTCATCTCATATGTATATACAGTTTTTTCTATACTATTCTACTGTATCTTAGTCCGTTCCGCTCTGACATCGCTCGTCCATATGTATATAGTCTTAATTCAATCCTACTTAGATTTGTGTGTATTGGGTATATGTTGTGTAATTTGTTAGATATTACTTGTTAGATATTACTGCACTGTCGGAGCTAGAAGCAAAAGCATTCTAGCTCCGACACCAGCAATAACATCTGCTAATCACGTGTATGTGACCAATAAAATGTGATTTTACACATACAGAGATAAGCCATTGATTGGCACAGACACCCTGCAAATTACTCAGATGATTAAGAGATGGAGGATGGGGAGGAAAATGTGGCAAGGGAGGTGGAGAACGGAGGAGAGAACTCACTGACCTCTGCGGACTCCTTCCAGAGGGTAGAAGAAGGCCACCAGCAGGTTCATGAGCACGGCCAGGTTGAAGGAGATGCTGCTCCAGAAGGACATGTTGCGAGAGCACCAGTATAGAATGGGCTGGGCTGGAGAGGGGACGAGGAGTGCCAACACACACAGTCAATAGACAGTCAACAGTATCACTTTTACACCAGACAACCACACAGTGCATTCACTACTACAACTACACCACCATCACAATACTGCTGCACTCGTCAAACTAAGACAGGATTCAAAGGAGATGCAAATACACATTCAGTATCTATTGCACATGTAAACACATTCGGCCTTCTAGGCAGAGTCCCTCTGTCCAATGTCTGTGTTCTTTTCCCCATCTTAATCTTTTCTTTTTTTGGGCCAGTTTGAGATATTACTTTTTCTTTGCAACTCTGCCTAGAAGGCCATCATCCCGGAGTCGCCTCTTCACTGTTGACATTGAGACTGGTGTTTTGCGGGAACTATTTAATGAAGCTGCCAGTTGAGGACTTGTGAGGCATCTGTTTCTCAAACTAGACACTCTAATGTACTTGTCCTCTTGCTCAGTTGTGCACCGGTTTTCTAATGATCAATTAGCCTTTTAAAATTATAAACTTGGATTAGCTAAGAATATGCCATTGAAACACAGGAGTGATGGTTGCTGATAATGAGCCTCTGTACGCCTATGTAGATATTGGGCCTCTGTACGCCTATGTAGATAAATCTCCATCCGGCACAGCCAGAAGAAGACTGGCCATCCCTCATAGCCTGGTTTCTTACTAGGTTCTGGCCTTTCTAGGGAGTTTTTCCTAGCCACCGTGCTTCTACACCTGCATTGCTTGCTGTTTGGGGTTTTAGGCCGGGTTTCTGTACAGCACGTTGTGACATCAGCTGATGTAAGAAGGGCTTTATAAAATAAAATAAATGATTGATTGATATTCCATTAAAAGAAAATCAGCTGTTTCCAGCTACAATAGTCATTTACAACATTAACAATGTCTACACTGTATTTCTGACCAATTTTATGTTATTTTAATGGACAGAAAATATGCTTTCTTTAAAAAAACAGGACATTTCTGAGTGACCCCAAACTTTTGAACGGTAGTGTATTTTATATTTGAGAGCCACCCTTTCCTTTGATGACAGCTTTGCACACTCTTGGCCTTCTTTCAACCGGCTTCATGAGGAATGCTTTTACAACAGTATTGAAGGAGTTGCCACATATGCTGAGCACTTGTTGGCTGCTTTTCCTTCACTCTGCGGTCAAACTCATCCCAAACCATCTCAATTGGGTTGCGGTCTGGCAATTGTGGAGGCCAGGTCATCTGATGCAGCACTCCATCACTCTCCCTCTTGGTCAAATAGCCCTTACAGTGCCTGGAGGTGTGTTTTAGGTCATTGTCCTGTTCAAAAACAAATGATAGTCCCACTAAGCGCAAACCATATGGGATGGCATATCACTGCAGAATGCTGTGGTAGCCATGCTGGTTGTAAGTGTGCCTTGAATTCTAAATAAATCACAGACAGTGTCACCAGAAAAGCACCCCCACACCATCACACCTACTCCTCCATGCTTCACGGTGGGAACCACACATGCAGAGATCATCGGTTCACCTACTCTGCGTCTCACAAAGGCACGGCGGTTGGAACAAAAAATCTCAGATTTTGACTCATCAGACCAAAGGACAGATTTCTACCGGTCTAAAGTCCATTGCTCATGTTTCTTGGCCCAAGCAAGTCTCTTCTTATTATTGGTGTCCTTTAGTAGTGGTTTCTAAGCAGCAAATCGATCATGAATGCCTGATTCGCACAGTCTCCTCTGAACAGTTGATGTTGAGATGTGTCTGTTACTTGAACTCTGTGAAGCATTTATTTGGGCTGCAATCTGAGGTGCAGTTAACTCTAATGAACTTATCCTCTGCAGCAGAAGTAACTCTGGGTCTTCCTTACCTGTGGTGGTCCTCATGAAAGCCAGTTTCAACATAGCGCTTGATGGTTTTTGCGACTGCACTTGAAAAAAATTTCAAAGTTCTTAACATTTTCTGGAATCATGTCTTAAAGTAATGATGGACTGTCGTTTCTCTTTGCTTATTTGAGCTGTTCTTGCCATAATAGGGACTTGGTCTTTTACCAAATTGGGCTATCTTCTGTATGTCACCCCTACCTTGTCACAACGAAACTGAATGGCTAAAAAGCATTAAGAAGGAAAGAAATTCCACAAATACATTTTTAACAAGGCACACCTGTTAATTGAAATGCATTCCAGGTGAAGCTGGTTGAGAGAATGCCAAGAGTGTGCAAAGCTGTCATCAAGGCAAACGGTGGCTACTTTGAACAATATATAAAATATATTTTGATTTGTTTAACACTTTTTTGGTTACTACATGATTCCATATGTGTTATTTCATAGTTTTGATGTCTTCACTTATTATCATCAACGTAGAAAATAGTACAAATAAAGAAAAACCCTGGAATGAGTAGGTGTGTCCAAACTTTTGACTGGTACTGTATGTCAAGTATGATAATTTTGAAAGGGGGAAGGAGTGACAATGTTGTATCAATTGGTTAGTTGTAGTAAGGTTATTGTTAACTGGCACCCAAACATGGGTGATTGGGAGATTCACTTATCACAGTTTTTCCTTGCAGCAAATAATAAACCACAGTGGGACGTCTTATGACTATCCTGCAAATGAAGTTTTTGCCTTGTTTGTGCCAGCTGAAGCATGATTCACAGTAGGGCACTGTTTCCCAAACTTGGTACTGGGGACCCCAATGGGTGCACATTTAGTTTTTTGCCCTAGCACTTCACAGTTGATTCTAATAATCAAAGCTTGATGATAATAGTAAATAGAACTACATAGTTACAATATATACATAAGTTGATACATTTTTACACCAGAGCAGTGTTTTCATTTTAATGTCTTTAGACATGTATCCAAATTGAGGGTTAATTCTGCATTAAACTTACATCCAAGTTAGGGTTCACAGTCAGTTTATTAAATAGCGTAAGGGTAGGGTCAGTTGGGTAATTTGCAAGGGTCAAATACACACTAAACAGCATAGCAAAAACGTCACCTAAACATCAAAAGGGTGCAAAGCCAATTAGCATGCTTATTTCGTGTACATTAAACCTATTAGGTGAATTTGGAGTGTGTTCAGTACTGTCCAACCCCTGGGATTTGAACTTCAACTCGGTTCAGTCAACCATTTTTCATTTGAAAAGAGGAACTAAGGGTGGGGACTTTTAGAAACAACAGCCACCGCACTCATGCACCAGCAAAACATCAGTCGCTGTGCTGCTGATTCATTCAGATAAGACAAGTGCATCACGTGTGTCAGAGTGCAGTCCCCTCTTGCAGTACAGGGCTCACAGAGGGACAGACAGGCAGAAACACGCTCCCATTGAGGTAACAAAGAGTGCAGTCATACAGCGACCGCAGCCTGAAGGGGGATGAAGGGATCAGGTGCTAGGCGTCAATAAGGAGACGCCCTACTGGATGTGCAACATGGGGTACGTTGGGTGGGTAGACTTGGGGATAAGAGCTCCAACAATTGCACCATGAGTTACTATTGTAGGACAATGCTTCATCAGATAATGACTCTTTCGTCACAGGCTTAGTGTTTGCAAACAGATTCTGAGAGACATCTTATTTTCAAAGCGTCACGTCCTCTACCTCCTCAGAAACTCCTTTCCTCTCTAGCTCTCTTGAATCACTCTCTCCCCCAGTCACTCTCATGGTGTCTGGATCCCATTCTTCAGTAGTTAGGCCTAATCTGGTGATGTCCTCCACCAGGGAGCAGTCCGATAGATCGCTCATGTCAGGGGACTTCCTACTCTCTCTCAGTCTGTCCTGCCTCAACCCTTGTGGGCCTGATGCCAGCAGCTGTGTGTGAAGGGAGTATTGAATGCTCCTGTACTGACTGTCTACTGGATTCTGGACTGACCCTCTCTGGAAGAGACCAACTCAGACTGACCTCCAATCTCATTACACCCTGGGAGAGGATCATCCCCTATTCTCAGAGAAGCTCAGCCTCTCGCCTAGCCATCTATACTCTCCCTCCCATGTGATTATTTGTGCGTGTGTGTGTTTCTGGCGTAGCACATATCCCAACACCCTCCGCAAGGCGGGGCAGCCCCCATTTTGGGGGGTTGTGGATAGCATATGAACACATCTTAAGCCATGAAAGAAATACCATAATTGTCTCTCAGCCTCATGAAAAAGTGTAGAATAGCAGGAAATTAGCTTAGAGATTCTTGAAAGTTGGGACAATCCTTGTTCGGCAGTTAATGTAATTTTTTTTGTAAAACCAAAAAATAGATTTTGTTGCATTATTTGAGCTTAAAATGTACATTTAGGGGAATTTTATAGGGGAAAGATTTGTTTTGGGAATTTTCTAAATACTTTCAATATTATTCATTTCCATGTCGGCTCTATGCCTGGAAATCCCCTTGTCATGAGCAAAGGATCCCTTCCAAAAAATAGCCAAAAAAGTGTTTAAATAAAATAATGTAACTGATAATAATGGATATTAACTGATTTTTTTTTCTTTTATGTATTTTTTATTTAACTAGGCATGTCAGTTAAGAACAAATTCTTACTTACAATGATGGCCTACCCCGGCCAAACCCGGACGACGGCGGGCCAATTGTGCGCCGCCCTATGGGACTCCCAATCACGGTCGGTTGTGGTACAGCCTGGAATCGAACCAGGGTCTGTAGTGACGCCTCTAGCACTCTTATGCAGTTTCTTACAATAGCCCTCTGTAAATTTAAAGAATATTTCGCTCAAAACTGTGATTCCTAAAAAATGTGTCCGGATATTTGGTCAACTCCATCAGGGTCAGCTATACCATAAGGACCCCTTATTAATGTCCTCATTACATGTAGTGCAACAATTCCACTTACGCAATACTTTTGATAGATTTTAAAAAAACAATATTGGAATCACCATGGTTACAACCATAAACTGTCAACTCTATCTGCCTGATATATTTGAACCAAAATGAATATTCTATTACATTAAATTTGGTTTTAGAGTAATAAATCAACTAAGGAAAACAACATTGCTACTGTGTATACCACTTGAAAGAAGAAGAAAAATAGCATTTTGTCAACTCCGTCAGAGTGCTGAAAGATCTGATGGAATAGTTATGTTTTTATATTTTTATATTATATATTTATATTCCTATGTCCAGAGAAAGTGAAATATTCCTAGATATTAAAAAAGACACAAGCCACTAATAATCAAAGCACTCATTCATTGCAGCTGCAGTGCTGGTTGTAGCGTGAGTGTAAGCAGGGAGAACACGATTTTATGGCTTATAAAAGTGTTGAACAAAGTGTTGACAGGGCTGAATAACAACTTAAACATGAACTTACTCATAACAACAGCATCTCTTTGCTGTATTTGTTCATTTTCTCTTTAGTCATGGTTTAAAAAGTTTTGAAATCTCACAGTAACTTTGCTGTGCATTAGAGGCTTCTTTTTACAGTCTATGGCATGAGGAAACGGTGTAGACACAGTGATCAGAACTATCTGTTGGGTAGGCGGGGTTCTACCTTCAGACACATGAAATGGTTCAAAATGGGAACACTTTGCCTTCCCGGCACTAGGACTGCAAAATCAAGTGCACCCACCGCCAACAGCGCGAAACGATGCTTTATCGTTGGGTTTTTTACAGAAATGTTTGGTGATCAACTAGGAATACCGATTGGTGACCACTGCAAGTAAAACGGCAAAGAAATGTAACTTTCGTCCTGCTTGCAGCCACCAAGCATGGTGGTGGCTGCATCATGTTATTGGCATGCTTGTCATTGGCAAGGATTAGGGAGTTTTTTAGGATGGAATAGAGCTAATCACAGGCAAAATCCTAGAGGAAAAAAAAAACTGATAATGGATATTACCTGAAAAATTCGATTTTTTTTTATTTAACTTTAATTTAACCAGGCAAGTCAGTTAATAACAAATTCTTATTTTCAATGACCGCCTAGGAAGAGTGGGTTAACTGCCTGTTCAGGGGCAGAATGACAGATTTGTGCCTTGTCAACTCGGGGAATGGAACTTGCAACCTTTCGGTTACTAGCCCAACACTCTAACCACTAGGCTAGGCTAGGCTACCCTGCCTACCTCGGCCAAACCCTATCCCGGATGACACTGGGCCAATTGTGCGCCGCCCTGTGGGACTCCCAATCACGGGCGGTTGTGATACAGCCTGCATTTGAACCAGGGTCTGTAGTGATGCCTCTAGCACTGAGATTTAGTGCCTTAGACCACTGCCCCAATCGGGAGCCCATAACTTGGCTCAATCTGCTTCCAACAGACACTGGGAGACAAATGGACCTTTCTGCAAGATAATAACCTAAAACACAAGGCCACTGAAGTTGCTTACCAAGACAACATTGAATGTTCCCAAGTGGCTTAGTTACAGTTTGACTTAAAATCGGCTTGAAAATCTATGGCAAGACTTGAAATTGGCTGTCTAGAAATGATCAACAACCAACTTGACAGAGCTTGAATAATTTTTTAAAGAATAATGGGCAAATATTGTACAATCCAGGTGTGCAAAGCTCTTAGACCGAGAAAAACTCACAGCTGTAAATCACTGCCAAAGGTGATTCTAACATGTATTGACTCAGGAGGTTGAATACTCAAGATACACTGAGTGTACAAAATATTAAGAACACCTTCCCAATTTTGAGTTGCATGCACTGTTTGTCTGCTTTGAGTATCTGTTGTCAACTCGGTCAGTGGTTTGTCAACTCCTTCACTGATGGAGTACATTTTTTGTTAATATTCTGAAAATATATTTAAAATCACTGTTCTACAACATACAGTATACTTAATCAACTTAAGTATTTGCTGTGCTAGACCTAAGGGATAATGTTTGCTTTATAAATTTTGTTTTATGTTCTAAATCTAGAAAAACATGCCAAAATGCTAACGGAATTAGCCCTGGACCGTTTAATAGTGCTATAAAACAAAACAAAAAGAAGTTTGGAGATTTGTATCACATATTTGAATAATCTAATGTTAGAATGAAACAATCAAGGCCATTAAACACTTGTTGGACAAACATATTAAAAATGAAATGTTTTTTATGGTGTCTGACGGAGTATTTTCGCCTCTAGAGCCTATTTATTGCCTACCTCCCTACTCTTCTACATTTGCGCACACTGTAAATAGATTTTTCTATTTTTCTTTTCTTTTGTGTTATTGCCTGTATGTTTGTTTATGTGTAACTCTGTGTTTTTTTTTTTTTTGTCGCACTGCTTTCCTTTATCTTGGCCAGGTCGCAGTTGTAAATGAGAACTTGTTCTCAACTGGCCTACCTGGTTAAATAAAGGTGATATTTTTATTAAGAGGTTGTTCCTTTAAATGCTAAATATGTGTATGTGACCAATAACATTTGTGATAGCTGATACTTTGTTGTATCAAAATATATATTTCAAATTTTGTTAATATTAAGACAAATATTAGTGGAAAAACAGTTGATTGTCCCGTCTTTCAAGAATCCCTGAGCTTTAAAACAACATTTTCTATCAGCCTCATGGCAAAATGTGTCAAATAGCATGAGATATATTTCTCTCCCGATGGAAGATTTATTATACTTTTTTAGTAGTCTATTACCGTTTTGAATAAAGCATTGTGAATGACATTATAATGAGATGATATAAGATGATATAAGATACTGTATAAGATTATGATTCAAACATATTCTATTGTGGGACGCTGCAGAAATGTGTTTTTGGGTGCCACCAAATCATGGGCTAGTGCCACCAATTGAAACATTTTGTGGGACCAGTGCCACCAGGGGGATGTTAGTTTGGAGCCTTGCAACCTTACATTGTAAATATCTTAACATTTATCCACCTTATGTTATGTACTCTAACTTAACGTATAACCTTTACATGCCCTCTCTCCTCCAGGGTTCAGGGTGGGTCTCTGGCCCATACATGGAGGACCTGACTCCACCTGGGGAGTCTCCTGAGGGGCCCTGAGGGGTCAGGGAGGGGTGAGGGCATGTAAAGCAGGTACCTAGTATAGAGAGGTAGGGAGAGGGACGCACAGGGAACCGTGTTTGCGTTACCAGTGGTTGGCTCTTGAGTACCTCGCAGCTTCTTCTGCCAGTTCATCTCATTGAAGAGGTCCTCGGAGCGCAGGAAGAAGTCGTTGATCTTGCTGCCCTGCTCATCACGCTCCGTGGTGTAGTACACCCGCAGCTTGGACTCGTTGGTGAGGAACTCACAGATGTTGGGCACGGGGAAGACTATCTGCTCCATGGTGCGATCCAGCCGCACAATCTGGACACAACCACATGCAGCCAGTGCTGCCCATCACAGACCCTCTCTCTCAGGGGGGGACGGGCAACTCTAGGCCCTGGACTGGATAGGCCCCAAACTTTATGGTTAGATAGTGGCATGTTGGTGCCTATTCCTCACATTGGAAAACTGGCTAAGACATGATCTGGCTATAAAATACTGTTATACACGTGAAGAGGAGTACAGAGGGTGATTGTGTGTGTGTATAAAAGCACTGCACAACACCTTGAACACTCATTTGATAAGCTCTTCCTTGACAGCCTTTTTGACAGCCATTTGATAAGCTCTTCCTTGACAGAGCTCACAGCGGAACACATGCAAACATGCCAAGGATGCTTGTAATTTTCATACGCTAACAAAATACAAAATACTGACAGCATGCAAAGAAAGACAATATGACTGTCACATGCCTAGGATAACAAAAAGTCAAAACATATTGCCAAAACACATGTTGCAATCCACCAAAGTTAATACAGGGGTAATAAAACGTAAAACTACATGGTGAAAACAGATGGATAAAATGACTGACCTCAATTTGAGCTGTGTGCTTGGCATAGAACTCCAGGGCATCATCCCCCTCCCCATAGGTTTTCAACATGGCCTGCAGCTCCTTGTTGTGGCGGGCCAACTGTATGAATGCACCAATGCAATCAGGTGATGTATCACATTATACTTATACATTTTTATTGTACGGTCATTGGTCAAAATTTAAAATCAGGGCTTTCTAAGTCACCAACTTAATTTTTTGGGGTCTATTTTTCCTCATTGTATCTCATAGGTGGCATGAAATGTGTTACAGTAATTGTGTTCTGGGAGTTCCTCTAGCTGCCTGTGGGGACAGGGAAGTGACACTGACACCAGATCACTGCAACACCAGACGCGTCTGACAGTACAGTACATTTTCACACACTAGCATGCTGGGCATCATGCCTTGGGATCAACATTTTTATTTACATAACTGAAACTGTCTGTGTTGTTCACCCACATAACTACTTGAATAGACACAGTCGTGAATAGAGCTGAATTGTGCCTAAGGGGGGGTTAGAGTGGAAGAGCTCTAAATGTAATACGTCCATAGGTTGTATAGGAGCTGTTACAGGGGGTGTAAAGTTGCATGCAGTCAGTCAGCAGGCTACAGTACCTGATGAGCCAGGATGTAAATGTTGTGGCCCACGTTTCGTGGAGAGGCGGCATGCTCTTCCTCACCATCTTCATCTTCCTCAGCAGGCTCCTCTGGCTCCACCTCCCCCTGCATGTAGGCCTTCTTTATCACCTCCACCTGCACGTCACAAACCAGACTGTCAGATAACTTCCCCTTAACAATGTCCTCTGTGCCATGCCGAGCTGCAGGTATATCTGACTACCAATACATGGCACTCACCAGTTCTTTAGGCCTCATGTTGTACAGAATCCTCTCTGCATTCTCACTGTCGTGGCGACTCTCCATGATGGCCAAGAGGAGCTTGGAGGCATTATTCTGGAACAGAGAGAGGGGCAAGGGATTAGGGTTGCAAATTTTAGGAAATATTCAGGAGGTGAAAACTTTCCGTGGGAATTAATGGGAATATATGGGAATTAACAGGAATATATGAGAATTAACGGAAATATATGCAAATTAATATTAATACCATTTAAATGATGATGTTTTTTGCTTTGGATATATTTACCATATCATATGGAGACAGAAACAGAAACATTTTACCTTATCATAAGTAGACATAATTGCAAATGATTAAATCCTTCTAATAGAAAAAAATAAAAATTATAAATGTGGTCATGAAATTAACTTTAGTTTACTATTCACGTGATTTTACTGAACAACAAAAGAAAGGGAATATTGAATGATCCCCAATGATCGCATCTCCCCAAAAAACATTTTCAACATATACCACTGTTCAAAAGTTTGGGGTCACTTAGAAATGTCCTTGTTTTTTAAAGAAAAGCATTTTTTTCGTAAATTAAAATATCAAATTGATCAGAAATACATTGTAGACATTGTTAATGTTGTCAATTACTATTGTAGCTGTAAACTGCAGTTTTTTTATGGAATATCTACATAGGCGTACAGAGGCCCATTATCAGCAACCAACACTCCTGTGTTTCAATGTCACGTTGTGTTAGCTAATCCAAGTTTATCGTTTTAAAAGGCTAATTGATTTCCATTTCCTTGGCTCTCTTGTAGAGTGTATCCATTGTTTTCAGTGCCATGATGTCCTTGAGGAGCAGATTCAGTGCACGAGCAGCACAGCCAATGGATGTGATGTGAGGGTAGGACTCCTCCCCTTTAGACCAAGCAGCCTTCATGTTCGCAGCATTGTCTGTCACCAGTGCAAATACATTCTGTGGTCCAAGGTCATTGATGACTGCCTTCAGCTAATCTGCAATGTAGAAACCGGTGTGTCTGTTGTCCCTTGTGTCTGTGCTCTTGTAGAATACTGGTTGAGGGGTGGAGATGATGTAGTTAATTATTCCTTCCCCACGAACATTCGAGATGATGATTGCAATACAGTCTGCAATACAGTCTGCTTTCTCTATGATTTGCTTGACCTTCACTTGAACTCTAATGAACTCCGCATCCAGCAAATTAGTAGATAAAGCATGTCTGGTTGGAGGGGGTGTATGCTGGGTGACGAAGATTCAGAAATCTCTTCAATACACATTCCCTTTGAGCATCAGAGGTGAACCAGTTGCATACACAGCTCGAGCAAGAGATTCATCAGCATTTCTTTGACTACATTCCTCCATTGAGTCAAAAAAATCTGATTCCAGGAGGACCATGAGCTGTTGCTATCGATAAGGTGTCGGATTTATAATTTTCACCTCAAATAGAAGAAGAGGGACTTTTGAGGTTGCTAGTTGTGAGCGCTGAGGGAACTTTATGCACGTGGCCAGATGATTCTGCATCTTTGTTGCATTCTTCACATATGATTTGGCACAGTATTTGCAAATGTACACAGCTTTATCTTCTACATTAGCTGCAGTGAAATGTCTCCACACATCAGATAGTGCCCGTGGCATTTTCCTGTAAAGATTAGAAAAAATATATAATTCCATGTACAGATAAATAGTTAAGCAGTTAGATTAAACAACTCCTTTGTAAGATAAATGTTTTAAAATTAAACATGTATGGAAACAGGTGAATTAACACTCCTCCATTAGCAGGCTCAAGCAAGCTAAAACCCACATGATAGCAAAAACTAACTAGCAGCAATTGTTAACAAGTTAATATAAAAAAATAATAATATATATATATATATATATATATATATATATATATATATATATTCACCCCACCCAAAACTTACCAGAAAGCATGTAGTCCTTGGCTCAGACAGTGTTGTAGTGTGGGCTCAATAGCATGTCATTAGTGTGCAAGATCTTGAGAATCAGCTGTACATGTGATGGAAGAATGCACTGTGCATGCAGAGGTTTGCAATTCCATAGAATTGGGGATCATTTTAACCAAAATATGCCACAAGACCTAGAATTGCCTTATGTGTATCCCACAAAAAAGGTTCACTGTTATAAGCTAACTTTTGTGATGAATTTAAGCAAAATTCCCAAAATTCCCAGACTTAACTTCCCATGGAAAATTTCCAGAAAAAGTTTCAGACCCTTTGCAACCCTACAAGGGATACAGAACATCAGGAGGATGAATAACATTCAGGTTGGCATGAGTGCTGTTGGTTTAAAAATGCAATGAAACCAAGACAGAACAAAGAAATATGCCAAATGGATAATAAAAGGTGAACACACAGGGTGCAACATCACTACTAAACCAAGACAACCTTGAGCTCCAGCACCAGGTCCATCCTCTTCTTGCCCAGGGGGTTTATGTCATTGAGGATCAAAGCGATGATGATGTCTATACCGTTGCATTCATGAGTGGCGATGCAGTTCTGACAGAAAAACAGACAAACAGGAAAACCTTTGACATAGTGTTTATGGTTGAGTCAAAATATCTCCAGATTAACCGGAAAACAATATTACAAAGGCCTTTGTTTAGTCTGACATGATCCTGCAAGAAAAAGCCATGCAAGGAACACCTTTTTTATATGGAGCTGTGTACTGGGACCTATCTGGGCTTGTGAAGAGAATTGAAATGCTAATTAAAGCACTGCCAAATAAGACCAACCCTGCAATTACTGAAATAGAGACAGCAGTTATACGCAAACACTGGGTCATTTGACTACAACGTTTCATGATACTCCATCTGCACATATAAAACAATCCTTTTGATCTAGGTAGCAGGAGGTGTGAGTGTGTATGTGTGTGTGTGTGTGTGTGTGTGTGAGTGTATGTGCCCACCTGGTTCTCATGGCAGGGTCCCTGGCAGTACTCTGTGAGGCTCTCTACTGTCTGGTTGATGAGGCCTACGTTCTTCTCATTGATGTAGAGTCCCAGCAGCCCCAGGCCTCCCGTGGTGCTGCCACAGATACAGTCCAGGAACTGCAGCGTCTCACACACCAGGTTATAGTTGTTCTTGTTGTTCTGACACCTCAGGAAGTTCTGGAGCGGAAAGAGACACACGACTTATAAATTAGAGACACACTAATTCATACATTCATTCTAAACATTATGAACAATAACTTTAGATCCCTCTATGAACAAATGGAAATATGAACAATAACCTTAAATCCTTCTATGAACAAACGGAGAAAAACTACAAAAGTACTGGCTTTGAATGTAATATTATCAGAAAATAAAAATGATTAATGTGCTGTGTTAAAAAGACTGCCTGTTATAGTTGCCCTCTGCCTAAGAGGCGGTGCATTTGCGTACAGCCCAGTACATCAGTAGAGCCGAGCTTCCTGCCATCCAGGACCAATGCAACAAGTCTGGTACCAACAGGACCCTGAACAGATTCTACCATAGGACTGCTAAATACAGTGAGGGAAAAAGGTATTTGATCCCCTGCTGATTTTGTACGTTTGCCCACTGACAAAGAAATGATCAGTCTATGATTTTAATGGTAGGTTTATTTGAACAGTGAGAGACAGAATAACAACAAAAAAATCCAGAAAAACGCATGTGATGAGGGAAATAAGTATTTGAACCCCTCTCAATCAGAAAGATTTCTGGCTCCCAAGTGTCTTTTATACAGGTAACGAGCTGAGATAAGGAGCACTCCTAATCTCAGCTTGTTACCTGTATAAAAGACACCTGTCCACAGAAGCAATCAATCAATTAGATTCCAAACTCTCCACCATGGCCAAGACCAAAGAGCTCTCCAAGGATGTCAGGGACAAGATTGTAGACCTACACAAGGCTGGAATGGGCTACAAGACCATCGCCAAGCAGCTTGGTGAGAAGGTGACAACAGTTGGTGCAATTATTCGCAAATGGAAGAAACACAAAAGAACTGTCAATCTCCCTCAGCCTGGGGCTCCATGCAAGACCTCACCTCATGGAGTTGCAATGATCATGAGAACTACACAGGAGGATCTTGTCAATGATCTCAAGGCAGCTGGGACCATAGTCACCAAGAAAACAATTGGTAACACACTACACCGTGAAGGACTGAAATCCTGCAGCGCCCACAAGGTCCCCCTGCTCAAGAAAGCGCATATACATGCCCATCTGAAGTTTGCCAATGAACATCTGAATGATTCAGAGGACAACTGGGTGAAAGTGTTGTGGTCAGATGAGACCAAAATGGAGCTCTTTGGCATCAACTCAACTCGCCGTGTTTGGAGGAGGAGGAATGCTGCCTATGACCACAAGAACACCATCCCCAAGTCAAACATGGAGGTGTAAATATTATGCTTTGGGTGTGATTTTCTGCTAATGGGACAGGACAACTTCACCGCATCAAAGGGACGATGGACGGAGCCATGTACCGTCAAATCTTGGGTGAGAACCTCCTTCCCTCAGCCAGGGCATTGAAAATGGGTTGTGGATGGGTATTCCAGCATGACAATGACCCAAAACACACAGTCAAGGCAACAAAGGAGTGGCTCAAGAAGAAGCACATTAAGGTCCTGGAGTGGCCTAGCCAGTCTCCAGACCTTAATCCCATAGAAAATTTGTGGAGGGAGCTGAAGGTTCGAGTTGCCAAATGTCAGCCTCGAAACCTTAATGACTTAGAGAAGATCTGCAAATAGGAGTGGGACAAAATCCCTCCTGAGATGTGTGCAAACCTGGTGGCCAACTACAAGAAACGTCTGACCTCTGTGATTGCCAACAAGGGTTTTGCCACCAAGTACTAAGTCATGTTTTGCAGAGGGGTTCAAATACTTATTTCCCTCATTAAAATGAAAATCAATTTATAACATTTTTCACATGCGTTTTTCTGGATGTTTTTGTTGTTATTCTGTCTCTCACTGTTCAAATAAACCTACCATTAAAATTATAGACTGATCATTTCTTTGTCAGAAGGGAAACGTACAAAATCAGCAGGGGATCAAATACTAAATATTTTAAAAAATATATATTTTTGGGGATACATTTTTTGGGGAAGCCTGGCTTCCCTTGGCATCCATGAATACACGCCACTGGTTGTTTACGAAGCATGTGACAAATCAAATATAATTTTATTCAAGTTTAAATCAATGGCTGGATAATTTAGTGATAAGACGCATCTTTAATTGATGTGTCTAAACATGAGATTAAACCATGATTAGCTTAGCCCGCTGTGTTCGCCTCAGGATCAATCCAAACAGGCCAAATGCAGTGCACAAAGCTGATGATGAGCCATGGTGATTCAGCATCCAGCTATCTGTCATTGATGTGTAGTCTTGACCTTACTCCACAGAGTATGTTAGTGGGGGAAGTTCAATGTCTGTCTGAGATATTGAACCTCCCCATTTAAAAACACAACCACACTTGTCCTTGTAGTGAAACCAGACCAAGCACTATCAGATCCGGAAACATCATGTTGCATCACGTTGTTCCAACGAATAATGTCTATTTTCACCATCTGGTTTCATTTCTGTATAACGATCTGGTGATGGAAATGTACCAATACAGAAACTGTAAGTGTGCCATAGGGCCTGAGCAACTACTGCAGCCCCCCCTTTATAACTAACTGGTGTATTGTAAACCACAGTAGTGCCCCCTGGTGGTGTGGCTGACCAACCTGCAACTCCCTGTTGTGGTTCTCACACAGCAGCTGCATGAGGCGCAGGATGGGCTGCATGATGGTAATGATGACGCTCATTTCCCCCTCTTGGTCATCAGGCATGCTGGCGGGGCCCTGACCCTCGGCGGCGGCCAGGTGCTCCTCGGCCTCGGCCTCACGGCGGTACGTGGTGAACGCCTTCTTAGTGACTGTGGATGCTTCCACCAGCTGCTCCTTGACCTCCTCTGTCACCACAGCAACCGCCACCATAGCCACCACCTTCCCCTGGTAAAACAAGAAGGTGAGGAATAAGAGACACTCACAACTAAGGGGACACCAGAGTAACATAGTGGAGAGTCTCACTGTACAGTGTACACAGGAGCAGAGCTGGAGCTGTCACAGACCTTGAACTTCATCATCAGGCCCCAGCTTGCACTGCAGTGTCCAACAACTAAGTATTTGTGAATGACTGATTTATGATTTATGCCATCTTCCGAGTGTAGTAAATTCACTGTATTAACTGTTCCACTTGACAGGACCAGGATGCTGTTCACACCAGCCCTGCTACCTTGTCCCCTGACCTTTCTTTCCTTTAGCGGTGGGCGTGTCCTTGTCTGGGGGCTCCTCGTCCTTCTTCTTGCTGCCCAGGTCGCTGGTGTTGACAGTCACAGTGGCCTTGATCTCCTGCTGGGCCAGCTTCATCCTCTCATAGAACACCTTGAAGAACATCTCTGACTTGTTTTCCCCCGTCAGACGCATGAAGAAGGATTTCTGGAATTAGACAAGAAGAACAAGTAAATGTTGCATATTTAAGAGGTTTTGTTTCAGTTAATTCTGTGTTAATAAGGGAATTGGTAGCTAGAGGTTTTCATAGTGACGTATTATGATTATGATGTCAGATGATCTACATATGCACATTTCCCATTTAACAAATAAAAGGTAAACAGCTTAAAGGTCTAGCATGTTTGTTGTTCCGTTTGATGGCAGTTTGACCACATCTCCCCTGTCTGTCTGTCTGTCTGTCTGCCTGCTATGCAGCCAGAGGCTCGCTCTCTGCAGCTCTGTTACATAACAATCCCTGTGCTCACCTGAATTCACAGCATCTGCTCTCTGCCCCAGGGGCACAACTCTACTGGTACCGTGCAGGGCAGGCTGCACTGTACACACATTCACACAGAGAACATAGCCAGGTACACAGCAATCACAGCCAGGTACACAGCAATCACAGCCAGGTACACAGCAATCACAGGCAGGTACACAGCAATCACAGCAAGGTACACAGCAATCACAGCAAGGTACACAACATTCACAGGAAGTTTGTCAACTCAAACGAAGGTGGCTTTCAGCACATTCAGCATCAAGTACTTTAGCAATAATATAACCAAAACAAAACTTCAAGTGAAAGTATGCAAACTAATTGACAACTTTTTATTCCATGTGCTACAGCTGGTATATCCTGTCCCATTTCCCCTTTATTATCCCTCCTTACATAAGGCCTGTAATCAGCTGAGTTGTTGAAGGGAGGGAGCCAACACCACTGAGCCTGTTACATCAGATAACAGGGGAGGAAAGGCGGGAAAGAAGAGGAGGAAAATCCTGCCCTACTTTTTAAGCACCAGAGTTGCTCGAAGTGTGTACGTAGTGTGAGAGGAAAGGTGTGTGTTTGGGGGGGCAGAGGCAGGTGGGTGAGAGGGAAGGGGAGGGAAGGGGAGACCAAAGGCAGGTGGTTGAGAGGGAAGAGGGGGGAGGGGGGTCCCTCTGTCAGAGGGAAGGGCATACAGAATACAGTATTTAAAAAAGTTTCAAGAAAGCAAGAAAATGGAATATTAAAACTGGGCATGCATTCAAGAGTACTCACAGAGGTCCACCAGTAGCCAAGACCTGATAGTACACACTCAAAGTTAAAATTAAGTTAATCAAAGTACTGTAGTTTGTCCCCCTTTAAAATAACTTTCCAATAAACAACAAAAAGGTAGAAATAAGAAAGCATGCAGTTAAGTCAACCTTGTTGACAACATTGATCAGAAATCAACAGTGGTAAACCTCCACCCACAATGACACACAGAGGGGAAAACTGACAGAAAGCAACTTTATAAAACATTACCTAGTTTGAATGGGAAGCCTTCATGACTGTGACCACAAACAAGTACTTCCATCTCGGATCACTTGGATGACCATCATTATGCCAACACCTGACTGTTGCCTGATGTTCAAGACAACAACAGCAGTAGCAGTAGCAGTAGCAGTAGCAGTAGCAGGAACAGAGCCTGCTAAGGAAAAACCCTGTCAGGGCAATTTGCCTGTTGTTCCATCTACACATATCCAGGAACTTGTCAGTTTGCTGACTATCAGTTTCCAATGATCTGGAACAGGTTAATAATCTATATCTTGGGTACATAAAAACATGTCATAGTCTGCAACAATAACACAACACAGAAGGAAGATTAATATTTTTCTCTATGGGAAAATTTAGGGGTTTTATTATACACTCAGAAAAAAAGGTGCTATCTAGAACCTTAAAGGGTTCTTCAGCTGTCTCCAAAGGATAACCCTTTGAAGAACCCATTTTGGTTGCAGGTTGAATACTTTTGGTTCCAGGTAGAATCCTTTCTACAGAGGGTTCTACATGGAACCAAAAAGGGTTCTACCTGGAACAAAAACGGTTCCCCTATGGGGACAGCCGAATAACCCTAGACTAGGCATTAAGGTGTAGTTACTAGGTGATACTCAATAGTACTTGGGCATTGCTAAGTGTAATTTACACTAGCATGGCTGTGGTGGTGAGCTTATTATCCCTGGGCCCTTGATATGCACCATCAACCTGCTGATTCCTTCTTCCAGGAAACCACCAGCTTATCCTCTTCTCTGCAGCAGACTAGACCCTACCTGCAGGGCCCACTGGGTGCACAATGGTCTCTGTATCAAAGGCCTCTCGAGGTCCCTGTCCACCCTGGAGCTATCCATCACGTACAGTAGTCTGGACCCGCCCCAGGCATCTCTCCCCAATGTTGGGCAAAGGGGCCTCCTCAATAAAAAAAACAACGTCATTCTGCATTCCTTTCTTTGTCTTTTTTATTGTTCTCCCTTCACTGCTATGCTGGCTCTTGGCATCAACAAGGGGCAGTTATGTAAGCTCTATTTATATCGCAGGCTCCCTCCCTCCCTTCCTCAGTGAGCGACAGAGCTGTGGCTGTAATCATTGGAGGGCTCCTGCACCGTACCGTGCCCACCAGTCAGTAACCACAGAGACCCGCTCTCACACAAGGCCCAGTCACACAGTATAAGAGGATAGAAAAACAAACAAATAAACCACCCAGTATCCAATCACAACCCCTGCCAGCCACTTCCATCAGCATGGTGGAATTGTAGGGGTGGAGTTCAGGACAGTCTGGAACAGTGAGTACGTTTACATGCACACTAACACAATATTAAACTGATTACGGCAGTAGGCCGAGTATGGCATTAGTCATGTAAACACCTTACTCTGCTCTTAATTGCCACAAGGTCATAATCAGCATACGCCTGATTAAAACACCTGGATTTCCTAGCAATCTTTTGAAGTATTAGGAACACCTTAATCGGAGTTCCAGCGGTGTATTTGATCTGCGCATGTGTCAAAACACCAGCAGCGTGAGCTTCCTCTTTTTTTTGCGGAGTGACCTGCTAGCTCTGTGAAATGATAGGTCAGTCAGAAGGCAGAGTTGATCATTATCATCAAAATGAGATGTCAGTTTCCAGCCTCCCGTCCAACGCCCCCTCTCTCTGACAATTCTATTTATACTTTTCTCTCGAACCTACAGGCCTGAAGGGATGGGTTTTCTAAGAAGTTCTGTTTTTATATCACTCTCACAAGACGAAGAAGAAAATAGAATATAAGCCGGTTTGGGCACTGATAATAACCAGTAGTGGACCAGAAAGCTTGTTCAAGACAGTGTTCCATCGTGCAAAGGACAATCAATTCAGACTCAATTAAAACGAGTCAAATACTGAACAATGACCTAATTTGAGTTTCTACAGAGGAGGAATCAAGTTAGTTAGCCTTTGAAACAGCATAATGACCTCACCACAGCCTGCAGGCTGTTCTGCCCACTGCCAGTGCTGTAATAGCCAATAGTGTGGGCATCAACTTCCCGCTTGGGTCAGAGAGCCTTCCAAACAGAGCAGGGAGCGTCACAATCCAATTGGCAGTAGTCACTACTGTCTGACCTATCTGGATGTCTACGCTGGAGCAGAGCCTTACATTGACTAGAAGGCTCTGGACGGGAGTAGCCACAGGTGATATATATCTCCATACAGGTGACCACCAGTAGCCAATGTACAGTACAAGCCTCTGCTTCCTTGCTCCTGTGGGTTGGTTGGCTCAATACTACAGCCTTGACCTGCCTGCAAAATAATATTTCTTAGTCTTAAAAATCGAAATACTTTTTCTGTTTGTTTTTATTATATAATCATTTGAAAGGGGGGAGGGGCCTGACACGCCTCTGGGTTTTCTACCTCTCCTGCACATGCTCTTTTCATTAGCCTTTTTCTTTTTTTTACTTTTTACCCCTTTTTCGTGACATCCAATTGGTAGTTACAGTCTTGTCCCATCACTGCAACTCCCGTACGGACTCGGGAGAACCGAAGGTCGAGAGCCATGCGTTCTCTGAACACAACCCTGCCTAGCCACACTGCTTCTTGACACAATGCTCGCTTAACCCAGAAGCCAGCCGCACCAATGTGTCGGAGGAAACACCATCCGTCTGGCGACCGTTCAGCGTGCATGAGCCCGGCCCACCAGAGGAGTAGCTAGAGCATGATTGGACAAAGACATCCGGGCCAGCAAAACCCTGTACTAACCCGGATGACGCTGGGCCAATTGTGCGCTGCCTCATGGGTCTCCCGGTTTTCAGGCGGCTGCGACACAGCCCGGCATTGAACCCGGATCTGTAGTGACACCTCTAGCACTGCGATGCAGTGCCTTAGACTGCTGCGCCACTCAGGAGGCCCTTTTTTTGCCTTTAAAACTCTTATCATATTGTTTTGTATGTTCTTGTGTGCAAATATACATAAATCATCTTTGTTTTCACTAACGCACTTCCTCTTTCCCCCTGCAGGGCTGGCACATACAGCTCAGGGCTGCAGCTCACCTCAGCTCCTTCCCTTTCGTCCTTCATACTACTGGCCCTTCATACTACTCTTTCCCTCCCTCCCTCTTCTCGTTTGCCCGGCGACTGCACCAGATTACCACAAAGAACTTGACAACAAGAGCCTTTTTGTCATTAAAGAGAGGTCCAACATTATCTAAGAGACAGAAATGTGATGCGACTGCTGATATGATTCACTCAGCACCATACGTGATCTGCAACAAAGCTGACTTGTCCCCTGCAAATTGTAAGTGAAAAAACAATCTGGGATTATGAAAGCGAGAAGCCCTGTGTGAAGTTGTGCAGGCTCCTTGGCTACAATGAGAGAACCCCACCCCCTTCAAATAATACATTATCCTGCCAATCTCTTTCCCTGACTACTACCTGTAATGTTTTCCTGCGGGGAGGTCCTTTCCAAGGCCCCAGTGGGTGTGCAGGATAGCGTAATGGTGTTTAAGAGTGGGAGTAAATTACGCTTTAACTAAAAACTAAAAAAGCCAGGCATGAGGACCAGCGATCCCCATACAATAGAAGTCTCAACGAGTAATGGCAGTAATTCCCCTGCTCAACTCTCTCACACACCCACACTGCAGTGAGAAACTCTTCAGAATGAACACTCTTGCATGAGGTTGGAAACCACCAACCAAACACACACACACACACACAACACAGATGACTTTGCAAATATTAACCCAAACTTCACAGGGCGCATAGCCACAATGCCAAAAGAAATACACACTCATGGCACACACCCACTGTTATCTATTATCAGCAAAAGAGGAAGACATGTAGGCCTTTGAACCCTAACCTGACCACAACACTCCATAGATCTACATACAAACAGCTGCCCTGGGTGTGTATGTGTGTGATATGTGGATCTGTGTGAGGTGAGACAGTGGGATGGAGTACTACAAACTAGGGTGTGGTTTTCTACAGGTGTCTGGTCTGTCTAGAACATTTGGCTCCCAGGGCTGCTCCTCCTTCCCTTGTTCTGACACCACAGTGAGACACAGTTAATAAGGCTCTGTGGTCTCTGCATTATTCAGCCAGTGACATGCTGTAGTTATGTAACAGGAGTAATATGCGAGTTCCTTTGAGTAAACTGCCTATGCAGTGGGAAGCCAAGCCAGGGTTCATCAGGTAAAACCAGTATACAAATACAAGCCCTATTACGTAACAGGCCTGTTAACGCATTAGCTCACACAGAGATACACACACACACAAAACGCAGGTGCAAAGTAAGAAAATGTAACTGCCCAACAATAAGCCACTGCACTATCCCCATGTTCCTCTCTTAACCTTGCTTTGCGGTCAAAGAAGTAATTGGTTTTGTTGCCATAGCAACCCCTTCTGGCTGGCTGAGAGGAGGGGAGGTAGTGACGCATTGGGTAGCTAGCTACTCAGAGCTCAGAGCTCTCCCAGCAGACAGACCATTAGTTCCTGCTCTGCCTCCACTTCTTGTTCACTTCCTCTGGGCCCAGTCTCTCCCACTCTACCTCTTCTCTAACATGTTCTACTAATATCACATTGTGCCCCTGGCACGGGTTAATTCTCACCTGGATGACAGTGTTCCCGCCCTCCAGCAGGGCGATGGCCAATAGGATGCTCTCCTGGAAGATACGGTCGCTTGTGGCATTCATGATGAGGTCAATTACCAGATCGGACGCACCCTCTTTATCCAGACGGCACTGGACCTCATGCAGGGTCAGCTCCCCTCGGGCCGCGGCCTCCCCTGAACTCACCACTGGGGAGGGACAGGGAGAGAAAGACAGGGAGAGCAAGACAGGGAGAGCGAGACGGGGAGAGGGACAAGGAGAGCGAGACAGGCAGATAGCCCTCAAGAGCCAGAACAAGGAGGAAGGACATACATACATACATACATACATACATACATACATACATACATACATACATACACACACAGGAGAACCTGTCACTGTAAATGAGAGTAAAAGTACAATTCCATCATCTCACAGGGATTTCATCACTCAAGAGGATTGCTAGATGGGTAGATTAAAGAGATCAGTATGTCTCTTTCCTCCTCATTGATTCACTGCATAATTTGCTTATTATATCATTTAATGAGATGAATCTTGATGGATATGATCTCTAGACTAAACCAAAAACAGGATGCCAAAGGTATAGTGATGATCATTCCATGTCTTGAAAATAGCTGTATTTCTTAGCTAAGACTAGCTAGCCTTGTCCAGTGATAACACTTGCTCCAGGCACACAAGGAAGCAGATGTGTGATAATGTTACCCAGAGGGCCACTCTCTGGCTGTGTGAGCAGGTGTCCACACTCCACGAAACATTCTAATCAAGAGCTCGTCTCTCTGGTCGCCTGGCAACAGCACGGCTTGGCTCAGTCAGAGGAGAGTGCTCATATGCTGAGGGGCAGAGCCTGGGTCCAAAGTCTTAATGGCGGACATGGTGGGGGGAGGCAGGCAGACACGAGTGTTAACAGGAAGTAACTCAATCCTATTCTCCAGGGGTGGAGAAGAGACCAACCATGACTCATCATCCTGATTAGAGTCTGGAACACTTCAACAAGCTTTATTACTCTGAGGTATTGAGATGTACAGTGGGGTCCCTTGATAAAGATGAGCTATATTGTATATTGTATATTGTGTGTGTATGTGTGTGTGTATATATATATATGCACGCAACACACACACACACACACACACACACACACACACAAACTACCGGTCAAATGTTTTAGAACACTTACTCATTCAAGGGTATATAGCCACCCTTTGCCTTGATGACAGCTTTGCACACTCTTGGCATTCTCTCAACCAGCTTCACCTGGAATGCTTGAAGAAGATCCCACATATGCTGAGCACTTGTTGGCTGCTTTTCCTTCACTCTGCGGTCCGACTCATCCCAAACCATCTCAATTTGGTTGAGGTCGGGTGATTGTGGATGCTAGGTCATCTGATGCAGCACTCCATCACTCTCCTTGGTCAAATAGCCCTTACACAGCCTGGATATCTGTTGGGTCATTGTCCTGTTAAAAAACTAATTATAGTCCCACTAAGCCCAAACCAGATGTGATGGTGTATTGCTGCAGAATGCTGTGGTAGCCATCCTGGTTAGGTGTGCCTTGAATTCTAAATAAAATCAAAGACAGTGTCACCAGCAAAGCACCCCCACACCATCACACCTCCTCCTCCATGCTTCACGGTGGGAACCACACATGCAGAGATCATCCATTCACCAACTCTGCATCTCACAAATCTTAAATTTGGAATCATCAGACCAAAGGACAGATTTCCACCGGTCTAATGTCCATTGCTTGTGTTTCTTGGCCCAAGCAAGTCTCTTCTTATTATTGATGTCCTTTAGTAGTGGTTTCTAAGCAGCAATTCGACCATGAAGGCCTGATTCACGCAGTCTTCTCTGAACAGTTGATGTTGAGATGTGTCTGTTACTTGAACTCTGAACCATTTATTGCAATTTCTGAGGCTGGTAACTCTAATGAACTTATCCTCTGCAGCAGAGGTAACTCTGGGTCTTCCTTACCTGTAGCGGTCCTCATGAGAGCCAGTTTCATCATAGTGCTTGATGGTTTTTGCATCTGCACTTAAAGAAACTTTCAAAGTTCTTGAAATTTTCCGGATAGACTGACCATGTCTTAAAGTAATGATGGACTGTCATTTCTCTTGTTCTTGCCATAATATGGACTTCATCTTTTATCAAATAGGGCTATCTTCTGTATGTCACCCCTACCTTGTCACAACGAAACTGAATGGCTCAAACGCATTAACTTCTTAGGGAGCGGCTCCCGAGGTGACGGTTTTGGAGAGTCTGGCGTGCCCAAAGTAAAATGCCTCCCACTCAGGCCCAGAAACTAGGATATGCACATAATTAGTACTATTGGATAGGAAACACTCTGAAGTTTCTAAGAGTGTTAGAATATTGTCTGTGAGTATAACAGAACTGATATAACAGGCGAAAACCCAAGGAATTCCTGTCCTGGAAAAAGTGTTTTTGACACATTGCCTAATTTTGAACCCCTCCCTATTGAAAACAGACATATATGGGAGTAAGATTGCAGTACCTATTGCTTACACTGGATGTCAACAGTAGACAGTGTTTGGTGATGTTTAGTTGCTCTGGATGGTAATAGAAGAAGAATTTCGAAGTGGTCATCGGATGTAAACAGAAGAGGATGCGCGTTCACGGGCTAGCGCGCGCTGTGGTTTTTTTGTTTACTATCGTCCAGTTTATAATCCGGTTGAAATATTATAGTAAATATACATAAAAGTGTTCCTAAGGATACATTATCAATGGTGTTTGATTGTTCTTGGACAAGTGTATAGGTTAAACAAGTTCTCTTCACGGTTCAATGGGCGAGTGGACGTTGTATTTTATGAACATAATGCGCCAACCAAACAGAGATTTATGGATATAATAAATTACTTTTTCTAACAAAAGAACCATTGGATGTCTTCGTTGGAAACTTGGGAAGCCCTCAGCAGAAGTTCTTCAAAAGGTAAGGGATTTGTTTTCGCTGTGAAATGTGTTTTGTGTGAACCGCGATGGTTTATGAATTTATGCTAATGGAAAAATATTGGTGGTGCTACCCTCAAACAATCAAATGTTGTGCTTTCGCCGTAAAGCCTTTTTGAAATCTGACAACGCTGTGATATTGCCAAGAAGCAGAGCTTTTGATGACTATGCAACACTTGTATATTGATGAATGTTTAATAATTCAACTTTTGGATTTTGAATTTGGCGCCTTGCATTTCACCGGGTAGCGCCCCACCACTCTCTAAGTAGTTAAGGAAAGAAATTACACAAATTAACTTTTAAGAAGGCACACCTGTTAATTGAAATGCATTCCAGGTGACTACCTCATGAAGCTGGTTGAGAGAATGCCAGAGCGTGCAAAGCTATCATCGAGGCATTGGGTGGCTACTTTGAAGAATCTCAAATATAAATTCTATATGGATTTGTTTAACACTTTTTTGGTTACTACATGATTCCATATGTGTTATTTCATAGCTTTGATGTCTTCACTATTATTCTACAATAAAGAAAATAGTACAAATAAAGAAAAACCCTTGAATGAGTAGATGTGTCCAAACTCTTGACTGGTACTGTATACATACATATATATATATATATATATATATATATATATATATATATATATATATATATATATATATATATATATATATATATATATATATATATATATATATATATATATACATATATATATATATATATATATATATATATATACACACACACACACACACACACACACACATTTACAGTTGAAGTCAGAAGTTTACATACACCTTAGCCAAATACACATAAACTACTTTGGTGCGAAAAGTGCAAATCAATCCCAGAACAACAGCAAAGGACCTTGTGAAGATGCTGGAGGAAAAAGTACAAAAGTATCTATATCCACAGTAAAACGAGTCCTAAATCAAATCAAATCAAATCAAATTTTATTTGTCACATACACATGGTTAGCAGATGTTAATGCGAGTGTAGCGAAATGCTTGTGCTTCTAGTTCCGACCATGCAGTAGTATCTAACAAGTAATCTAACAAATTCACAACAACTACCTTATACACACAAGAGTAAAGGAATGAATACAGTATGTACATATAAATATATGGATGAGCGATGGCTGACTGCATAGGCAAGATGCAGTAGATGGTATGGAGTACAGTATATACACATATATATATATATATATATATATATATATATATATATATGAGATGAGTAATGTAGGATATGTAAACATTATATAAATGGCATTGTTTAAAGTGGCTAGTGATACATTATTTCATCCAGTTATAATTATTAAAGTTATAATTATTAAAGTGGCTAGAGATTTGGGTCGATGGCCGAACGGCATAGGCAAGATACAGTAGATGGTTTAGAGTACAGTGTATACATTTGATATGAGTATGTCGGATACGTAAACATTATATACAAAATTGTTTAAAGTGGCTAGTGATACATTTGTTACATCCAATTCCTATGTTTAAAGTGGCTAGAGATTTAAGTCAGTATGTTGGCAGCAGCCACTCAATGTTAGTGATGGCTGTTTAACAGTCTGATGGCCTTGAGGTAGAAGCTGTTTTTCAGTCTCTCGGTCCCAGCTTTGATGCACCTGTACTGACCTCGCCTTCTGGATGATAGCGGGGTGAACAGGCAGTGGCTCGGGTGGTTGTTGTCCTTGATGATCTTTGGCCTTCCTGTGACATCGGGTGGTGTAGGTGTCCTGGAGGGCAGGTAGGTTTCCCCCGGTGATGCGCTGTGCAGTCCTCACTACCCTCTGGAGAGCCTTACGGTTGTGGGCGGAGCAGTTGCCGTACCAGGCGGTGATACAGCCCGACAGGATGCTCTCGATAGTGCATCTGTAAAAGTTTGTGAGTGATTTTGGTGACAAGCCGAATTTCTTCAGCCTCCTGAGGTTGAAGAGGCGCTGTTGCGCCTTCTTCACCACGCTGTCTGTGTGGGTGGACCAATTCAGTTTGTCCGTGATGTGTACAACGAGGAACTTAAAACTTTCCACCCTCTCCACTACTGTCCCCTCGATGTGGATAGGGTGCTCCTCTCCTGTTTCCTGAAGTCCACGATCATCTCCTTTGTTTTGCTGACATTGAGTGAGAGGTTATTTTCCTGACACCACACTCCGAGGGCCCTCACCTCCTCTCTGTAGGCCGTCTCGTCGTTGTTGGTAATCAAGCCTACCACTGTAGTGTCGTCAGCAAACTAGATGATTGAGTTGGATGCGTGCTTGGCCACGCAGTCATGGGTAAACAGGGAGTACAGGAGAGGGCTGAGAACGCACCCTTGTGGGGCCCCAGTGTTGAGGATCAGCGGAGTGGAGATGTTGTTTCCTACCCTCACCACCTGGGACCGGCCCGTCAGGAAGTCCAGGACCCAGTTGCACAGGGCTGGGTCGAGACCCAGGGTCTCGAGCTTAATGACGAGCTTGGAGGGAACTATGGTGTTAAATGCTGAGCTGTAGTCGATGAACAGCATTCTTACATAAGTATTCCTCTTGTCCAGATGGGTTAGGGCAGTATGCAGTGTGATTGCGATTGTCGTCTGTGGACCTATTGGGACGGTAAGCAAATTGGAGTGGGTCCAGGGTGTCTGGCAGGATGGAGGTGATATGATCCTTGACTAATCTCTCAAAGCACTTCATGATGACAGAAGTGAGTGCTACGGGCGATAGTCATTTAGCTCAGTCACCTTAGCTTTCTTGGGAACAGGAACAATGGTGGCCCTCTTGAAGCATGTGGGAACAGCAGACTGGGATAGGGACTGATTGAATATGTCCGTGAACACACCAGCCAGCTGGTCTGCGCATGCTCTGAGGACACGGCCAGGGATGCCATCTGGGCCGGCAGCCTTGCGAGGGTTAACACATTTAAATGTTTTTCTCACATTGGCTGCGGTGAAGGTGAGCCCGCAGGTTTTGGTAGCGGGCCGTGTCGGTGGCACTGCATTGTCCTCAAAGCGAGCAAAGAAGTTGTTTAGTTGGTCTGGGAGCAGGACGTCATGGTCCGCGACGGGGCTGGTTTTCTTTTGTAGTCCGTGATTGACTGTAGACCCTGCCACATTCCTCTTGTGTCTGAGACGCGTTGAATTGTGACTCTACTTTGTCTCTATATTGACGCTTAGCTTGTTTGATTGCCTTGCGGAGGGAATAGCTACACTGTTTGTATTCAGTCATGTTTCCGGTAGCCTTAGCCTGGTTAAAGCAGTGGTTCGCGCTTTCAGTTTTTGCCAATGCTGCCATCAATCCACGGTTTCTGGTTGGGGAAGGTTTTAATATTTGCTATGGGTACAACATCACCAATGCACTTGCTAATAAACTCGCCACCGAATCAGCGTATACATCAATGTTGTTGTCAGATGCTATCCGGAACATATCCCAGTCCACGTGCTCAAGCAATCTTGCAGCATGGAATCAGATTGGTCGGACCAGCGTTGAACAGACCTGAGAACGGGTGTTTCCTGTTTTAGTTTCTGTTTGTAGGCTGGGAGCAACAAAATGGAGTCATGGTCAGACTTGCCGAAAGGAGGGCGGAGAATAGCCTTGTATGCATCACGGAAGTTGGAATAACAGTGATCCAGGATTTTACCAGCCCGGGTGGCACATTCGATATGCTGGTAAAATTTCGGGAGCCTTGTTCTTAAATTAGCCTTATTAAAATCCCCAGCCACAATAAATGCAGCCTCAGGATATGTGGTTTCCAGTTTACATAGAGTCCGATGAATTTCTTTCAGTGCCGTCGATGTATCAGCTTGAGGGGGGATGTACACGGCTGTGATTATAATCGAGGAGAATTCTCTTGGTAGATAATGCGGTCTGCATTTGATTGTAAGGAATTCTATGTCAGGTGAACAAAAGGACTTGAGTTCCTGTATGTTGTTATGATCACACCACGTCTCGTTAATCATAAGACACACACCCCCACCCTTCTTCTTACCAGATAGAAGTTTGTTTCTGTCGGCGCGATGCGTGGAGAAACCAGGTGGCTGTACCGACTCAGATAACGTGGTCCTGAGTGAGCCATGTTTCCGTGAAGCAAAGAACGTTGCAGTCTCGGATGTCTCTCTGAAAGGCAACCCTCGATCGGATTTCGTCTACTTTGTTGTCAAGAGACTGTACATTGGCGATTAAAATACTCGGGAGAGGTGCACGATGCGCCCGTCGACGTAGCTTGACCAAAAGACCGGCGCGTTTCCCTCTTCTCCGGCGCCGCCGTTGCTTTGAGTAGCCACGTGCTATCCAGTCTATTGTTGTGTTTGGGTTAGCAAACCGAGAATCCTCTTTGGGAAAGTCGTATTCCTGGTCGTAATGTTGGTAAGTTGACGTTGCTCTTATATCCAATAGTTCCTCCCGGTTGTATGTAATAAAACTTAATATTTCCTGGGGTAATAATGTAAGAAGTAATACATAAAAAAACAAAATACTGCATGGTTTCCTGAGAACGTGAAGCGAGGCTGCCATCTCTGTCGGCGCCGGAAGTAGAACTATATCGACATAACCTGAAAGGCCGCTCAGCAAGGAAGAAGCCACTGCTCCAAAACCGCCATAAAAAAGCCAGACTACGGTTTGCAACTGCACATGGGGACAAAGATCGTACTTTTTGGAGAAATGTCCTCTGGTCTGATGAAACAAAAATAGAACTGTTTGGCCATAATGACCATCGTTATGTTTAGAGGAAAAAGAAGAACACCATCCCAACCGTGCATCATGTTTTGGGGGTGCCTTGCTGCAGGAGGGACTGGTGCACTTAACAAAACAGATGGCATCATGAGGAAGGAAAATTATATGGATATATTGAAGTAACATCTCAAGACATTAGTCAGGAGGTTAAAGCCTGGTCGCAAATGGGTCTTCCAAACGGACAATGACCCCAAGCATACTTCCAAAGTTGTGGCAAAATGGCTTAAGGTCAAGGTATTGGAGTGCCCATCACAAAGCCCTGACCTCAATCCAATAATTTCACCAAACTTATTGTGGGAAGCTTGTGGAAGGCTACCCGAAATGTTTGACCCAAGTTAATCAATTTAAAGGTAATGCTACCAAATACTAAATGATTGTATGTAAACTTCTGACCCACTGGGAATGTGATGAAAGAAATAAAAGCTGAAATAAATCATTCTTTCTACTATTATTCTGACATTTCACATTCTTCAATTAAAGTGGTGATCCTAACTGACCTAAGACAGGGCCTTTTTACTAGAATTAAATGTCAAGAATTGTGAAAAACTGAGTTTAAATGTATTTGGCTAAGGCGTATGTAAAAAAAGAACATCTCAAAAAGATAGTGTTCAAAATGACTCCACTGTATACGTCAGCCAGTTCAGACAAACAGATACAGAGTGACACAGAGATACAGAAACAGACAGGTACCCGCTCGAGGTTTCCCTTCTGTTCCAGGGGGGACAGGACCATTGATGAACGTCGTCACACTGTCTCTTCTGGCCCCAGGCTTGATGTTCCCATAGTAACGATTCACCAGAATCTGCCTCAGGGCTTCACCCTGGTGGAAAGAGGTGATGTCATAGGATGGAGCCTACATCATCATCATCATGAGATGAACCCTAGAGTCGATGTCTGCGCCCCCACGGACATCTAATTAGCATAATACCAAAATAACAGAAAATCTGTCAGTTTAAGCTAGAGATATAGGGTTTTTTGCATTGGATGCGTCTCAATCCACCGCACCACTCCCCCATCTGCAGTGAAAGGTGACAGAGCTAGAGCGTCCGAATGGTTTGGCCTACAAACTATTATGACCCCTCTATGGAAAGATGAGACTGTCACGAACACGATGATGTTCTCAATTTTGCTCCACAAGCGTTTGGGACTCGTCTCAAGTTGGTACAGCCGATCTGCCAACTTCTGTCTGTAGCAGCCAAACAGTTGGGCTACACACTAAGACCCCTCTGTGGGAAGGTGAGACTTTCACGAACACGGTGGTCGTTTTGCTCTAGGATACCTCACAAGACTCGTCTGAAGTCCCCCGGAACCAGTTGAAAATAATTTATGGAAGTATATACAGTATGGAGACCGTTTAGTGCCAAAAAGAATGGGTTAAATACATAAAAATCGAATAAAAAAATAAAACAAATCGTGATCTTTCTTATATCTCTCAGATATAGGACAGACACTTCTTCCTTTTGATTTTCTTTTGGGACTATCGGTTGTTCCATGTAGTGAAACATTTATTCAATGCATTTGTATGGGCTAATAGCAGTAAGGCCAAATTAACATTTTCATCAAATATTTTTTTTATATTTCAAGGGGTCGTAAAATTCAAAAAATAAAATAGCTAAATCATCCTTGGTATGACCTTTTTACTGCAGCCCAACCTTCTGTTACTTAGATAACTGCAGTTCCATCGATACCTGGTATTGCATGAGCCTCGGAATGTTCCAACTCATATTTATACATATC
Organism: Brachymystax lenok tsinlingensis; assembly: GCA_030435695.1. Classification (NCBI taxonomy): domain Eukaryota; kingdom Metazoa; phylum Chordata; class Actinopteri; order Salmoniformes; family Salmonidae; genus Brachymystax; species Brachymystax lenok. The sequence continues at coordinate 18,942,264 of CM059797.1, read as the reverse complement.
CGTTTTGTATATTCCTCTTGAAACCAATTGACACTCACATCCAGTTAGTTAGTAGGGGGGTAACCCTGTGAGTAGGTGGGCATGCTGTGGAAGCAGAGTGGCTGCAGGCTAGGGCAGAGTGGTGCATCAGTGCATTAGGACAACCAGCCCAGCCATGGTGGGCCAGAGAGAGCAGGGTTGGGGGACACTGGACCGGACAGGATCAGACCAGACTGGACTCTACCTACCCTCCTCTGGTCCTCCAGTTGCTTCTCGGGCTGGTTGGGGTCAAGCTCCTGAGGGTGAGGTGAGTTAGCAGAAAGCAAATCAAGTCCAAAAAGGAAATTAGGGAAAACAAAAACAAAACAAAAGAGGGGTGTTAATACTGTGCACATTAGTCACTTTCCTGACATGCAGGGAACTGGGCCAAATGACATCATGCAGTTAACAGAGGGAGGTGGGTGGTGTGTTGGGGTGGATGTGGGGTAGAAACATAACCATGCAGGCTTAGAGACGAGAGAGAAACAACTAATAACTTAAGGTGGCTTGCTGCCGGAACAAAAGGCCATTAATTTAAAACCCTTTACATCTCAGGATCGCTTTTCATTTGAAACACTTACGTTAACAATGTTAAACAAGGCTTAAACATTGCTGCTCACTCCTTTGATATTGGATACATTTCAACCGATAAACTGTACAGGTCCGAGTAAATCCCTTGTTACTTTGCAGTCGTCACACAAATGAAACCATGTTAATTACATAAGGTAGCGAGAAGCTGCAAGGGGCAGAAACACAACTCAAACCATGAGAACAAACCCAGCCCTATCCAGGTTACATAATGGAGTCAGTGTTGTGTGCTAGTAATGCCACGGACACAGTGTAAACCCATGTTCCCATCTGCCGTGGAAAAACACACAGCACGCAGTTCCAAAACTTTGCAGAAAGAAGGTCAGGAAACAAGACTGGGATGGAGGGATGAACAGAGGGAGGGAGAGAGGGACAAACATATGTCAGTTCACAGTATTATAAAAAATCCACAAGCTGGAAACATTGGCGTTTGTTATGTGGGTTTTGGTGAGTCGGACCTGAAAAAAGGAAATGTGGGGAAGGATTTGATTTGTTCCATCTAGATGAGCGGGGAGGAGTGATGACTACTGTAATGGAATGCGGCCACCACAACGTAGAGGACGGACAATCTACCATCTACAGTATATTCAACAACAACCCATATGCTGAGGCCCAGGGCCAATATGGGTGTTGAACTCACATCTGCAGCAGGAACTTCTGGCTCAGCCGGCGGAGGGGCCAGCTGATTGGATAGATAGATAAAAGGTCTGGGTTAGTCAAGGTGTGGCTTAGACCACAGTTAGTCATGTTGTTGCTACAAAGAGCAGAACTCTCCCTGAGCAAATTAACCTCAGGCAGCTCTCAGGTCACCTGCCTCACAGTGCAAACAGACCGATGCAAGGCCATGCCGCTTTGCAAAGAAGCTCCCTGCCCGTCTGGCTGGTTACAGTTAATCGGTTGGCCTGTCATGTGCCCGACAGTAATAAAAGCGCATGACTCAAAGCCAGAAACGGAGAAGCAAGGGGACAACAAACATGCCCTCATCTAACGTATCTACAGTATGCTAAGTTTCTGCGGTTATTGGAGCACTTGTCTGTGTCATCACTATTCTACGCTCTCTGTGTACACATACAAATGCTTTCGCACAGTTGCTTGCATGTACAAATATACTGTTTAGTTTTTTTATGTGAAAGGATTCGAAATTTAACGTCCTAACATGAAGGACTAAGGGGTTACGAAGGACAAATCAGACTTGCAGATGTGGCTTTTAGTGGCATGACGCAAGTACACTACATGAACAAAGGTATGTGGACACCTGCTCGTCAAACATCTCATTCCAAAATCATGGGCATTAATATGAAGCTAGTCCCCCCTTTGCTGCTATAACAGCCTCCACTCTCTGGGAAGGCTTTCCACTAGATGTTAGAACATTACTGCGAGGACTTGCTTCCATTCAGCCACAAGAGCATTAGTGACGTCGGGCACTGATGTTGGGCAATTAGGCCTGGCTCGCAGTCGGCGTTCCAATTCATCCCAAAGATGTTTGATGGGGTTGAGGTCAGGGCTCTGTGCAGGACAGTCAAGTTCTTCCACACCAATCTCAACAAAACATTTCTGTATGGACCTCGCTTTGTGCACATTGTCATGCTGAAACAGGAAAGGGACTTCCCGAAACTTTTGCCACAAAGTTGGAAGCACAGAATCATCTAGAATGTTATTGTATGCTGTAGCATGGGGGGGGCCTAGCCCGAACCATGAAAAACAGATCGAGACTGGTGTATAAAATTGAGCACACAGCCATGCAAATCTCCATAGACAAACATTGGCAGTAGAATGGCTTTACTGGAACTCGGTAGTGACTGTTGCAAACGAGGACAGCTATGCATGCGCTTCAACACTCAGCGATCCCGTTCTGTGAGCTTGTATGCCCTACCACTTCGCGGCTGAGCCGTTGTTGCTCTTAGACATTTCCACTTCACAATAACAACACTTACAGTTGACTGGGGCAGCTTTAGCAGGGCCGAAATTTGAGGAACTGACTTGTTGGAAAGGTGGCATCCTATGACGGTGCCACGTTGAAAGTCACTGAGCTCTTCAGTAAGGCCATTCTACTGACAATGTTTGTTTATGGAAATTGCATGCCTGTGTGCTCAATTTTAAACACCTGCCCACAACGGGTGTGGCTGAAATAGCCGAATCCACTCATTTGAAAGGGTGTCCACATACTTTTGCATATATAGTGTATTAGTGATACAGTGCTTAATAATACATGCAAATGAAAAAAAAGCATGAATACAAACATCACAAACAAAAAAAACTAACACCTCAGCTGACACTCATATTCAGACTCAAATGCTTGCTTAAACACCTTAAAAAGGACCTTTAGAAGGAGTAGACAGATGTGATGCATGGAAATGGTGCAAAGTGAAAAGGCAGAGAGAGATAGACAGACCACCGCGGGGTTGACTCTGCCCCAGTAACCCAGTCATGCTGACTGAGTTATTGTTAGACTAAACAAGAATCTCCCCTTATCAGCCCCCTCTTTACGTAAAACATCAATTTCCACAGGAAAAAGGATGATGCATGCAAACAAGGCTCAAATGTGTCAACCCTGATTCACTTGTCTAATTCAATTCAATCACAATGTCATAGAGTTACTTTCAAGTGTATTTCCCATTCGTCACATTTTGAGTGGTGGAGAATGACATTTATTACGGTCCTCATCGGACCTGATTTGTCTTCCATGTTCCAGTGAGCTGAAGGCTGGGCTCGACCTGGCCAAGTGTCTGTGTTAGAGAGTATGATGTGTCTCCTCTCTAACGCCCAGGAAGCTCAGATTCAAATTCCCATTAGACAGCTCTGCAAGAGTTATAATGTCAAAATACATTAGTTACTCACCAAATATGCAGTTTCGCTGAGTAACAATCGTCAAATTCTCCCATTACGGCCGGTATGTATTTTCAAAAATGGTCTCAATAAACATTTACAAGCACGCACAGGTTGGAAGTTTACAACAGCTCAATACATTTGAGGTGCCAAAGAGGCATTTTTTCGGTTGCTTTTTGAGAAGTACATACCGGCCATTACCGGAGTAAATTAAAATAGGTGCTCAGCGAAACTCCATATTTTGTGAGTGACTAATATATTTTGACATTCAAACACTTGCAGAGCAGTCTAATGGGAGTTTGAATTGGCGCTTCCTGGGCGTTAGTGCCATCTTGAACGCACAGTTACTGGGGCAGGGTCACCCATAATTTCCCCATGGATCTGCTGGCATCAGCCCTGGACACAGCTCGACCCATGACTGCCAACATTGGTTCCACTTATACGTTTTCTCAGACTATATGACGTCGACTATATAGTAGTATAGTATATAGTAGTATAGTGGGCTGAATCACTACAAACATAAGGTCATCTGTAAGTTATTGCCACATTTCAGCAGTGGAAAGATGAAAGGATTCCACCACAGAGGTTCCACAGGTTTCTGCACTTGTCTCAAGGTGTGCCTCAGATGTCTGGAGTCAGAACCACACCACCCCCTTCTTTCTGTTTTATATAACCAGCCTGGCCTTTTGTCTAGTGACAGGACTGTCATCGGCACCCCAGCAACAACTACCGGTCCCTGGCCCCCATCCCCCACTGATCCCCCTCATATCCCCTAGCATGGAAAATTATAGCCTAGAGAGTACAGTAAATAGGCAGGTAGAGGGGATAATCATAGCGGATAAAGGGGGAGGACAGAGAGATGATTTCCTTTGTTCTTGTCTGACACCATTACATCAGTGGTCTTCCCTGGACCAGAAGTGGTCCTGAAACAGTTAACAGGTGTAGGCTGTGCAGTGCCCCCCACCCTGAAACAGTTAACAGGTGTAGGCTGTGCAGTGCCCCCCACCCTGAAACAGTTAACAGGTGTAGGCTGTGCAGTGCCCCCCACCCTGAAACAGTTAACAGGTGTAGGCTGTGCAGTGCCCTGCACTCCTGCCCTCCCCTGCCACGCTCCCTTGCTCGCCCCAGCGCCGCCCAACACGAGGCACTGCCAGTCTCTCAGTAAACAGCCCAGCCGCACTTTTACTGGCAATTACTGCTGAAGGTCACACATCAGTGGAGAGTCTGAATTCCAGGGGAAAAAATAACGTTAGTTCTTATGTAACCGCTGCCTGAGAGCTGGCGGGAGCCCAAGAATCGTGCAGGACGAAGGCAGGCTACATGGAAACTGGGACAGAGCTGCACGGCCAGCAGAAATGCCTATAGTTCCCCCTGTTGGAGGGGATCAGAGAAACAACTAGGGTCCCCTCACCTCACACACACTGCAGAAGCTCTGAGGATAGCTGAGGACAAGCAGGAACATACTGAGGCAGAGGACACCAGCATTGAGTGATGCAGAACAGCCATGAGGGGAAAGAAGAGGGAGAGACAAAGAGAAACAGATTGGTATAGAGAGAGAAATAGAGAGGGGGAAAGAAAGAGCGACTTTGCCAGGGATAATGAGACGATAGCGATCAGCTGGCATTGACACACATAGCAAGGAAAGGGAGCGAAAGAGACACACGACACAGAGCGCATTGCTCTCTCCTGCATAGAAATGCTGTCCATGAAATAACCCCCCTTGGGCACAGAACATCTTGCCAACCTGAAGCCATCTCTCTGCTCGCTGTTGACCCTACTGCATTATCACCACCTGCCTGACACCAACACACACACTTCCCAGATGAATAGGGGGAGTACTGTACTATATGTCAGGCCTGTAGCGGGGTACACCACAAAGGAGGTGCCATATCGGGCAGAGCAGAGATGCGGGCTGAACACAGGGCTTATATAAAAGCTAACCGACAACCCAGTGCTGCTGCTGCTGTTTCTGCCGCGGAGGGAAAGTGTGATGTTTGGATCAGCATGGAGCCTGGGACACTGCGTCCCATAGGGAGGCCCTCCTGGGTCCATGCACGTGCCGGATGTGTGGGTGGGGTGTGCACATTCTTCAGACACTACGAATGGGAAGGGTCTGTTCAGGCAACAAAGAAGTAGTCTATCTTTTTGCTCCCTTTCTTAGGAGGGGAAGCAGCCGGGGATTTCCATCACTGGATAACACTGGGGGAAGAAATGGAGGGAGGAATGGAGGGAGGAAATAGAGAAAGAAGACACTCATGTGAGCATGTGACCTCCTGGCAGACATACAGCTCAGATCGTAGACTCTCCAACGGTCAGTCTAACTGATATCTGTGTTTACCTCTCCTTCTTATCAGTCTCTCTCACTCCCTTGTTTGCTTTCCTTTTCTGAAAGGAAGTTAGTCTCTACTGCTGTAACTCATTATCTTGTGTACATGCTCATTTACTAGACAATACAAGTTGACTAGATGATGTTGTTGTGACCAAAAAGATAACTACAGTAATACTGCAACTAATACTAAACAAAACCTTCTAAAGGTAAAATCTGTGGTTGAAGGTTGTGCTCTTAAATGTCATTCCTTCTCAAGAATGGGGTATCCTGTACAGTCTGGTGCTTTGACATGGAGAAGGGGAATAATAATAGAACAACTTCTGAGTAAAAGAGGTGTTCTGTTCTATGACATCAGTGAGAATGTGATGCCACATTAGCCCCTCCCATATGGCACTGGCACTAGGCTTTCTGAAAGTCCCCTGACAGACACAGTACAAGATGAAAGGGAAGAAAGAGGATATCTGCAGTTTCCACTTCCTCTAGGGCACGCACAGACACACTCTCTGATGTACATATACAGTACACACGCGCAGAGCAAGAACACCTGGGCACACAAACAACCCGTTACCCTCTATGGATGTGGGGATGATCTGGTTTCCACCACTACGTTTAAGGGATAGTTCCATGTGTATAAATACTCTCACACCTGCTGTGGTAATGGTGATGGGACCTTAGGGGCAACCACCCTGCCCCTGTCCCTCTGACCACCATCCAAAGAGAGACTGGGTATGATCAACACCCCGACACCAACCTTCCCCCTTGCTGCTCCCCCCACAAGCCAAATCCTGGGTGCTGGCTCTTCGTGTCCTGCCTCCATTCAGATAGCCTACCACTTGATCTCCCAAAGGAATTTGTTCTGTCTAGCTTGTTTCAAAGTTGCTTGCAGTTTGCATAATAAATATCTCCACTTTTCCCATTCAAAGGATTTATAAATATACTATATGGCGTAGCACTGCAAATTACTGGACATCTTAAGTGGCACAGTGCATAGAACACAACAAAGGGGAAAAAATGAATAAAGGCAATGCACACAAACACATGTGCACATTGAGAAAGGAATGGCACCATTAAGTATTTCACCACAGAAATGCCAAAGCTGCTAGGGCTAGAAAGTACATCACATGACTGAACCACAACGCCATCACCGTGTTCCAGTTATGTACTAAATGGCTACATCCACTGACGTGTAGACTCATTTTGTTCCTTGTGGTCTATCATTACAGTCTGTATGCACTGTTTCATAAAATAAAAGATTGACAATGTTCCAGTCCATTCTGAAAAGACACACAACTTCTGACACACTCCTACAACAGAAGTACACAACGACCAGCAACTAAACTTCAAGCAGGTGACTACAATAAAGACACATAGGAGTATGGCAAGTTGGCAACATTACCAGACAGTTCTTAGCATGCTAGTGGTGGCACAGTTACACAGTACAACACACGGCAACTGGCAGCTACTCTGACAGACACAGAGAGAGCATGGGGAAGAGTTCACTGAGGTCAGCAGCACATAAGACAGCAAAACGTCTAGCACAGGCGCATCTAGCTACACCACTAGTATGAGACAGAAATCTAACGAAATAAGGAAAATGATCAACCTCAGCCACATCCATCTCATCATCAAAGGCAATGTGCTGGAAGAGAAGAGTATAGTGGCAGAGTTAGTAGAGCTGGGTTAAGGGGAGGGGAGGCAGCTGGAAACAGACAAACAGTCGGTCATAAACACACACCATGTCAGTTAGTAAAAAACACACAAGTTACTACATCTCAAAGCAATGGATTTGTAAGTAGCAACAGAACAGCAGAGAGAACAAAGTGCATAAGTAATCAGAGATTAGTATAGAGAGTCATTGGCACATAAATTGTGTATTAGTGTTTATGGTGTATTACTGTTTAAGTTAAATTAGAGCATGCTGGTGCTGTTAACGTGTGTACATTATCTATTCCCAAAAGCCGGACATGGACACGTCAATATCAAAGGGACGCTAATATGTTGTTGTTTATGCGTGTGTCTCAGTGTGTGATTGTGAATAGCACAGAAGATACCGTATATACACACACCCTTGGCATCTTATTCCTGCAGAAGGGCAACTGCTACTGTAGGTTATAAACCAAACCAAAAGACTCATCCCATCCATCACAGACCTGATGGACACCCAGTATCTGGGGGAGGGCACAGGTCAGCAGAGGAAAACTGAACCTCCAACTCAATCTTTGCTCTTAAACCCTGACCTATGCACTGACCTCTGTAAAGAGCTACAGAATACCAGGCCTCCTAGTAACTCTGTTTCCTCTCATGATAAACCCCAGTGTAGCGAGAACCAGATGAGTATTTTGAGGTGGTGAAGAGGGCCATATTAGTGTAGGTATCTACCTTCTCCCCATAGCCACGGTCTTTGGTCATCATCTCCCTCAGAGTCTGCAGCACTTTGATACATAGCCGCTCCTCGTTCTCTTCCAGCAGCTGCTTGGTGTGTTTGATGAGCCTGGGCAGAGGTCAGGGGCAGGTGGATCACACATACTGCACTGTACAGAACTGCATACCACAACAACAACAAAAAAATACTTCAGTGGTAACAAACCCTGATTTCAGAGAGCTTCTACTACAGTAATTACCGTTAATCTTGTAGTTTAGAGATGAGGGTAAATGTCTTCTTGGCATAATCCTAATTGATTGGCTTAATTTATTATTGGCTGTAAATGTTTGGGTAGATTAACGTCACGTGGATCTTAGAGCAGTCAATCAGGTGCTGCGTTTTACTGAATTCATGGTTAGGAGCCTTTCAATCCAAATGACCAATCCTGTATATGAGTCAAGTGTTGAAGCTTCAATGAACCAGTAGACCCAATCTCTTCCTGGCATACTGGCTTTCCATAAAGTTCCCATTGTATTCTACACATTGCGGCTAGTACTGTACTGTACTGTATTGCCCTTGTACCGTAAATCAGTTTCCTGAATCAGTGTGAACTGCTTGTGTCCCTTTACAGTAGGCTAATCCCTGAGCCGGCATCTGTTCAAAGAGCACAGACATCCACACTCCCACCCTGTTATCCAATCTCAGCCCTTTTCAAGCACAACACAGACAGGAGTGGCCTGGCCTGTGTGGGGGAGGCAGGCTTGGAGGGAGCACTGTGTGAGGGAGCCAGAGCTCCAGTAGGCTCAGGGTAGGACATTTGAAAACAAAGCCCTGGGTCACTTCCGTACTTGGCCTGTTTGAAAAGCGGGACGCCCTGCTCAATGATGAATTCAGTTACTGTGTACACTTACAGGGGAAATGTGTCCCAACCCTTGTTACAATACAACAGGTACACTATGAAAGAGCTGCATCAGGTTAACACCATGCATTCCTGAACACTGAGACAGTATCAGGAGACTGTACAGACAATCCAGGCAAACCACAGCTAGGTCATTTCCTAGTGGACTAACCCTTATTTGGTTTACAAATTCTTTGGAAGAAATTGCAGAATTTCAAAGAAAATAGCAGACTGTGGTCCATCACTGGACGTGGCAAGAGGCGCGTCGATTGTTTGTAAACTTGTCAGGGATGTGGGTGGCTTGCCGAGGTTTGCGGGTACTGGAGTCTTACTTCGAGATGAAGCCGCCACTCTCACATTTCCTGCGGGCGTCTGTGTTCTCAGGGAACAGCAGCTCAGGGCGATGCAGCACGTCCACCAGGACAGACAGCTCAGCCTGGACCAAGGGATGCAGACGGTCCTCCAGGGCTGACACTATGTCCTACAACACAAAGCAGAGCAGAGGACAGGCACGGTTTGAGGGGTAACAGAAACAGAGATAGGACACAGACAGGGCACAGGCAAACTCAGGGCATTGGCACACTCAGTGTTAGACATGGGGTAGGTCTGATCCCAACTGAACTGTCTCTATGAGATTAGTGCCTGGGTGCCAGCCAATACTGTTGAAGTGCTGCCCAAACAGGGAAGCTGACAAAACTGAAAAACATGCTGGTGAACTTTGTGACCTTATTGTCTCAGACTGCTCACTCGACAAATGTATAAAAGCAGAAGTTAACCATTGTTTACCAAAAACCATCAAAACAGACCAATACCGCTCCCCTCACCTCGCCTACATATCCCAATGAGTCACAGTCAGCATCAACTCCATGGAAATATGCAAATCGATACAGTACCATACTGTCTGTTGATGTACACTGACTTGCGTAGGAGGGAGGGAAGGAGGGATTCTGGTAGAGTTACTGTTAACAGTATTTGTATTTATTATGGAACCCCATTAGCTGCTGCCAAGGCATTAGCTGCTGTATGTGTGTGTATAGTGCGCATGTTGTCGTGTATGTATGTGTCTGTGCCTATGTTTGTGTTGCTTCACAGACCCCACTGTTCCATTTATCTTTTTTTTTATCAAATTGTACTGCTTGCATGAGTTACTTGATGTGGAATAGAGTTCCATGTAGTCATGGCTCTATGTAGTACTGTGTGCCTCCCATAGTCTGTTCTGGACTTGGGGAATGTGAAGAGACCTCTTGTGGCATGTCTTGTGGGCTATGCATGGATGTCCGAACTGTGTGCCAGTAGTTCAAACAGACAGCTCGGTGCATTCAACATGTCAATACCTCTCATAAATAAAAGTAGTGATGAAGTCGATCTGTCTTCCACTTCCAGCCAGGAGAGATTGACATGCATATTATTAATATTAGCTCTCTGTGTACATCCAAGGAACAGCCGTGCTGCCCTGTTCTGAACCAATTGCAATTTTCCTAAGTCCTTTTTTGTGGCACCTGACCACACGATTGAACAGTAGTCCAGGTGTGACAAAACTAGGGCCTGTAGGACCTGCCTTGTTGATAGTGCCGTTAAGAAGGTAGAACAGCGCTTTATTATGGACAGACTTCTCCCCATCTTAGCTACTGTTGTATCAATATGTTTTGACCATGCCAGTTTACAATCCAGGGTAACTCCAAGCAGTTTAGTCACCTCAACTTGCTCATTTTCCACATTATTTATTACAAGATTTAGTTGAGGTTTAGGGTTTAGTGAATGATTTGTCACAAATACAATTATTTTAGTTTTAGAAATATTTAGGACTAACTAATTCCTTGCCACCCACTCTGAAACTTAATGCAACTCTTTGTTAAGAGTTGCAGTCATTTCAGTCGCTGTAGTAGCTAACATGTATAGTGTTGAGTCATCCGCATACATAGACACATACATAGACAAGAAATTAATTAGAAAATATTGAAAAACGTAAATGGCCTAGACAGCTGCCTTGCGGAATTCCTGATTCTAATAGGATTATGTTTGAGAGGCTTCCATTAAAGAACACCCTCTGTGTTCTGTTGGACAGGTAACTCTTCATCCACAATATAGTAGGGGTTGTAAAGCCATAACATATACATTTTGCCAGCAGCAGACTATGATCAATAATGGCAAAAGCCACACTGAAGTCGAACAGAACAGCCCCCCCAATCTTTTTATAATCGATTTCTCTCAGCCAATCATCAGTCTTTTGTGTAAGTGCTGTGCTTGTTGAATGTGTTTTTCTATAAGCGTGCTGAAAGTTTGTCAATTAGTTTACTGTAAAATAGCATTGTATCTGGTCAGACACAATTTTTTCCAAAAGTTTACTAAGGGTTGGTAACAGGCTAATTGGTCGGCTATTTGAGCCAGTAAAGGGGGCTTTACTATTCTTAGGTAGCGGAATTACTTTTTCTTCCCTCCAAGCCTGGGGGAACACACTTTCTAGTGGGGCAAATAGGGCAAATAGGAGTGGCAATATTGTCTGCTATTATCCTCAGTATGTTGGCTGCAAAGAAATTGCAACAAACTCTGCATTAACTTTCTTGGGAATTACAAGTCTTTCCTTTACTATTGCACTTCCAAGCATTCCATTTCTGGAAATGGATTGGCCAATTGACCTGGAGTTCCAAAACCTCAGCACCTGAAGTCATGGCTCATTTTCCCAACAACAGAAGCAGGATGTTATTAAATTCAAAATCATGATGAAACTGATTCCCCATATCAAATGTTGTCAGAACTAGGCTTGAACCCACTGTTAGATGCAAAGCTACAGTAAACGTTAGTTCCTCAATATATTTCCAGAGTCTCACCTGTAGTCTCTCTATGATGTTCCTGTAGCTGACGGACGTGGTCAGTATGAAGTCTCACCTGTAGCCTCTCTATCATGTTTCTGTAGCTCAAATGTGTTTAGTATGAAGTCTCAACTGTAGCCTCACTCTGATGCTCCTGTAGCTGACGGACGTGGTCAGTATGAAGTCTCACCTGTAGCCTCTCTATGATGTTCCTGTAGCTGACGGACGTGGTGGCGTTGGAGTCCCTCCTGGGGGCATTCTTAGCAGAGAGCCTCCAGCTCAGGATGGACTTGGTGACCACATTGTTGGACTTGACAAACAGGTTGTTCACCTGGCTGTCCAGGTCCACAGGGATGGCAATGGCTCTACTCTTGGCTGTGTGCAATGAAACAGTAGGATGCAAACTTAAGAGGGGTGCTCGTATAACAATAGTTTCAAAAGTTGTTAAAATATATATATTTTTTTGTAGTTGATTGATAATGAGCTCATTGGATTTATTTCTCAGACTTTATCAAGACAGTGTTTGGGAAACAGGTGGAGGACAAGTGCAGGTATCTTACCCACGTCAGACAGCACCTTGATACAGGCCTCAACTGAGGCCTTCTGAGTGGGGGTAAGCCAGTTACAGTGGAACACCCTAAACACCCCCTGAAGGAGCTGAACGAACACCGGCTGGCGAGTCTGAGGGAGAGAGAAGAAAAAAAAGAGAGAGAGAGCCGATAGAAACAGACAGGAAGAAAGTAGAGGAGATATGAGAGGAGAGAAGACGTCAAAAGATGAGTCAGAAGCTACACATTAACCAAAGTTAAAATCCCCAGTGGTGTTCAACAAAGGCTTTGTGGTTTATCTCAGACCATATCTCTGAAACCCAGTTTCACCAACGTGAGGGTGCTCTCAGACACAAACTGGTCATGTGCAGCAGGGAGAAACCAGAGAAAAGTTTGAAACTGAGAAGGTACTACCTGAATGCTAATTTATGTTTTCTGTTTCAAAGCATTTTCTCCTGTTTGCCCGTACAATCCTAGAATCTTTAACCGTATGTGCTGTAGACGTGCTATATTATACACCTACAGTAGGTAATACGGTCTAACACTTCTAGTATGCCTGTTGGTTATCACCAGAATCAGTATCACCACTACCACCAGGACCTAACAACACCCTGTAAGCAAGCTGCACACAAACCTACAGCACAACATATACCTCGGTTATCTTTCCCAGAATGCTTGCCTGTCATGGGATAGAAGGGAATGAATATCATCATTAGGTGCTTCACATAAATGATGTACATGTGTATTACTGTAAGAGTCTTGGGATGTGGGATGGTGGATGGTGGATGGAGGAGGGAGTTTTTAATGGTGAGAAAATGACTATGAGAAAAACAAAACCTAATAAAGTCTAATGGGAGTGAAACTATTGCTGCAAAACAGGAAACCCAATTCCTTACAAGCTAATATTGCATTGGTATTACTAGCCTACACCACAAGTGGTTGAAAAAGCCATAGAGTGAAGTGGCCAAGTCTTTCAAGAAAAGCAATGGACTGCTCACTCACACGGCACACCTCCCAACCTCTTTAGGTTACAATAGACCACAGAGTGATTGACCATTCTCTACTTTCTGTTTACAACCATATCCCAGAAGCATCTTGCGAAACAAAGATCTGGGAAGGAACTCGGGGGAGGATTCTAAAGACGCCAGCATCTGTAAAGGGTTCTTGGAAGGTGCTGACTCAGTTCCATACGAAATCTATTGCTAGTCTAGGACTGCTGGTAAGGAACACACCCAGGGAACAGGAAACTAACCACAGCTGGACATTCACCCATACTTACATACACTTGACGTGCCACCTATTTGAAGCAAAATGTAAAATGTTACATGATAAATGTAAGTGTGTGGGCCTTTGGGGATAATGTTTCTTCCACACAGACGAGGAATTCATGAATGCCCTTTATAAAACGATAAGTTAACACAGATCACTATCAACAGAAAATTATTGATACCAGATTTCATTCGACAGCGCAGAATACCCACCATTCAACTGCTTGGAATGTGACATGTTGTGTGTTATGGTGGTTATTTAAGTTATGTGTTGTTTTGTAGTCATGGTTACCTGCAGACTGGTGCTCTGGTCAGAGAAGGGCGAGCTGAAGAAAGTGGTGACAATGCTCATGACCGTTTCTGTCACGTAACCCTCCAGAACTGTGTCTGCATGCTTCCGGTCACTGGTGTTGTTGCACACCTACAGACAGCAGACACAGATATACAAGGTTGACTCATCAGACAGATGTGGGTAATGGGTGAGAATTCACTGGATCACACTTCCTCCCTTAAAACACTTCAATGACTCTAGTCACACAAGTCATAGACGGTTCTCTCTGCTACCGCACGGCAAGCAGGACTGGAGCGCCAAGTCTGGGACCAAAAGGCTTAACAGCTTCTACCCCCAACCCTGCTGCTGAACGGAATATTGGCATTGACCCGCTTATTTTGTATTTATTTGTTGCACTGACTCTAACCACACACTCAGACATACTACACTGACACTCCAACACACACAAACACACACACCCATTCATATTGATGCCACACTCACACACATATTCACACACACATTCCTTCACACACGCTGCTGCTACTCTCTGTTTATTATCTATGACTAGTCACTTTACCCCTAACTACATGTACATATTACCTAAATTACCTCGACTACCCCGTACATTGACTTGGTACCGGTACCCCTTGTATATAGCTTCGTTATCGTTATTTTATTGTGTTCCTATTTTTCCTTTAGTTTATTTAGCACATTTTTCTTACTATTTTAAAACTCTGCACTGTTGGCTAAGGGCTTGTAAGTAAGCATTTCACGGTGAGGTCTACACCTGTTGTATTCGGCGCATGTGACAAACACAACTTCATTTGCATCCTCAGAAAGAAAAGAGGATAGAATATCCTTACTCCCGGGCCTCCAGAGTGGCGCAGTGGTCTAAGGCACTGCATCAAATGGCTAGAGGCGTCACTACAGACCCGGTTGTATCACACCCGGCCGTGATCAGGAGTCCCATAGGGCAGCACACAATTGGCCCAGTGTCGTCCGGGTTAGGGGAGGGTTTGGCCAGAGGGGCTTTACTTGGCTCATCGCACTCTAGTGATTTCCGGAAAACCTGAGGATTTTCCCTATAGAATGCTTAACAAACTATCAACAAGCTATCAGTAACATGTCACCTGCATGTCTGTTGACAAGCCATAAGATATGGAAGAGATGTGATGCGTGTTTATTTACCCTGCATATGTCCACCAGGAAATTCTCAAAGAGCTTCCACATGTGATTGCTGGTGTAGATCTCCTTCATCTCCACCTCTGTGTCCACGTAGCAGTGATTCAGGAAGTTGATGTAGGCTATCTTCACCTGGAGAGGAAGGTCGGAATTAAAGAGCGACGGCACTTTGTGATTTGGCCTCGTTTTGAAGATTGCTCGTTAAGAAATGCTAAAGGCCTGAACCCAAAGCAGGAGCAAAATGAGAGTCGTCTTGGTGGTGAGGTTGATATATGGGTCTGTAATGTTTGCATATTAACTGAATGGTTCGAGCCCAGATCGCATACCATGGGTATGACAAAACATTTCTTTTTACTGCTCTAATTACTTTGGTTACCAGTTTATAATAGCAATAAGGCACCTCTGGGATTTGTGGTATATGGCCAATATACCACGGCTAAGGGCTGTATCCACACCCCCTCGGGCCTTATTGCTCAATCATACCCTGGCAGGTACTGTTGTTTGTCCCTCCTGAGTCACCATAGCAACAACATAGCCACTTCTTCAAAATAGTCACTTCGTTAAAATAGTCATAATTAATCTAAGATAAATCAAGAAATCTGAAATTACATTTAGACATTTTTGCAGAGGTCTAACTTAGGCGTTTGGTGCAGTATTTCTCATGTAAAAAAAATGTCAATGCACTCCATACAGTCGATCAAGTCGGGAAAGTCTAGCTACGAGCTCAGGACGGATTTCTGAGAACAATAACAAGTCTATAACATAATCTGCAAGTTGTCAAACTATGGTAAATACATCACAAGCTACACACTGTTTATTAGTTCCCAAAATCACTTGGTAGCTAGCTAAGTTTCAACTCTGTGATTGTCAATGAAGCTAGCAAGTAGTAGCTACTGTAGCAGGCACATTGAGCAGCCAGGCCACAATCAGCTTATCAAGTCACTGGGGAGTGGCAAAGCGTGTGCTTCGGTGCCGTTTAGTTTTTTACAACTTTCTCACTATCTATATCAGAGTGTGCGCCTGTCTGGCAGTGTTCATAGAGAATCATGTTACAAAAACAGATCGGGGGGGACACAAGATTCTTACGAATGCCTGGGTTTTGGAATATTGACAAGTTGCAGTTGGGATACAAGTGCGCTCTGATCATGCGCTTCAAATGTTTCCCCAAAAAGTGGTACACTCGAGCGAAAGACACTATCAAACACATCAGCAAGTGGCCACTCCACAAAGGGCTTAGGGCCAAGGGTTTATTTCTTATGTCAACAAGTCTGAGGCGCTGTGTAATGGGCAGGTCTGTCTCACTGTCTGGAGGTTCTGGCTGCTATGATTGGATAGAGTGCGCACAGCTGATAGAGCACAATCAGCACATCTGCTTCTCTCCTGTTAGTGGGAACTGGGCAAGTCGGAACGATCCAAATCCATACCAAAACCATCCAGTAAGTCGTGACGTACTCACAAACTCACTCCGTTTTGGACGAGACTGATTTTATGACCAAAATGATCCTATTTACACTTTGTAGTCAAATTTGACACTAGAATGTATGTTTCGGACTCATATTGATACCACATAGAACGTTTAAAACCAGAAAAGTTGGTTCTAAGAGACAGTTGACCTTTAACAACTTTAGAGTTACCTAAGTACAGTACATCATTATTCTCAAGTTCCCAGAATTATAATTTAGCCTAACTTGCTTCAAGAAACATCTGTTCAGATGAGTTCCACAATATACAAATAGGGCTCATCATATCTTTCCAGCAGTCTACCCTGCTTGCCTGTTGGCCCAACAGGACATTCACTCACCTCAGGGATGCAGTCCTCATGGGTGACCACCCTCACTATGTCATCCAGAGGCAGCAGAGAGTTGCACTTGATCTCTGTGTAGACATTTTTTCCCTCGGTGCAGACGGCCAGCAGCTCTACCAGGTGGATGTGGTACCTCAGAGCGCTGTTCTCATCCATACGGTCCCGTTCCGACCGCATCATCGTGACCAGGGTCTGGAAGGACGCACGGTCGTTGTAGAACACCAGCACGTCCTCGCCCGAGTTCACCAGCTTAGCGGGAGGAAGACAAACATACTATTCTTATCAGCTGCTACTGACACACGATATAGATTTGAAAGCATGTTTTGTTTGGGTAGTATTGCATGTTTATATTACAGAAATGCATAGCATGTTTCATTTGCATTATAATCATGCATGCACTGCAATTATGCTGCCCCACCTCAGCCATGACGGTGTCCTGACACTTCTTGATGAACTTGTTCTCAGCCTTGACGATGGTCTGCAGGAATTTGAGGTACTGTACATGGCGGCCGTGCGTCTCGGTGCAGTGGACAAAGTGCTGCACCACTCGCTCGTTGATTTCACTGCACAGCTGGAAGTTATTCATGAAGATGTGCTGCATGGTGATTGCCTCCAGAATCTGAGGAGAAAGATAAGCATTAAACTAGCTGCTTTATTGGCATGGAATGGTGGAGTACCACTGGTTCTTCCCAGCCCAGCGCCAACCCTTACCCCAGGAGTCCACTCACCCCTGGGTTGAGGAACAGGTTGATGTGCTTGTGCAGCAGGATCTGGTTCTGCTGGTTCCCTGCACAGAAGTTCTGGAGGAATTCATGGGCCAGCTTCATGATCTCCTGCATGCGGACGTCCTCACCCTAAAGTGTTCATCACAAGTACAGACAGACGCACAACCCAAGAGCTGCAGCTATCATTCAAACCTTCCACAAATGTCATTGTTGACCTTGTAATTGTACAAGTCTATGACATGCATCCTCTAGTGCTTGCTTCATGCCTTTATGCCGTTTTAGTCTCTCTCTAAAGCATGAGGTGATGAGAGTATAGGTCTGGCCCATCCTATCTTCCAGTACCTTCTCATAGGGGATCTGCAGTAGTTCCAGCACCACACTGTGGGCTCCCATGTTCCTCAATAGTCTCTGCTGCTGCTTCTTACTCTTCTTCCCTGACGCTCCCTCCTGGACACACAGCTTACTGAGCCGCAGCAGGATCTGAACACAGGCGAAGAGAGAAGGGGCTCAGAGACTGACCTCATACATACCTCATACATATCTGATGTGTCTCCTTACAGTGTGTGATGGAACAATGAGAGAAAATTAATAAGATGGTACCTCTTTCATAACCCTGTAATTGTAGCTGCTGGTGGTTTCCGTCTTCTTTTTGTCTGAGCTGCCTGAATCCCCCTGCACATGGACAGAGTTAGAATGAGAGCTTGTTCATATTCATGTGAAGCATTCAGAGAAAGCCTTCAGATGTACAGTAACCATTAACAATACCTTCTTTTTATGGTCGGACTCCGAGGGTCCGTCCCCTCCGTCATCATCCCCCTGCCTCTTGTAAACCCACAGCTCAGACTTCTCTACAATGGAGCGCAGCTGGTCCAGGTCTGACTTGATCTGCTTGTAGTTGTCCACGTCTTGGCTGGTCACCAAGAGCTGGACCTAAGAGGAAGAGGAAGACGTATACCTGAATGTAGACTTCATTGTATTTATTTTTTATTTAACCTTTATTTAACTAGGCAAGTAATTTAAGAACAAATTCTTATTTACAATGATGGCCTACCCTGGCCAAACTCTAACCCGGACGACGCTGGGCCAATTGTGCCCCACCCCCTGGGTGTTGAATATTCACAGCAAGCTAGGCCTTCAAGCGCCTTATAACCCAATGACTGCTGCTAATTCAAAAAATGACTTTCTAACTAAAGATAAGATTATTGATGAGTGTGAGGAGCAATGATACAGAGGACCTGTGTGTTCTTGTGGCTGTGGAGCCTGCGGGTTTGGGCGGTGGTCTACCTGTTTGAAGGCCATGAGGACCTCCTGTCTCTGGCTGAAGTGTCTGAAGAGCAGGTGGAGGGCACCAGACACCAGGGGAGGGTAGTCATGCATGGTGAGGTGTAGCAGCACCCTCAAGAAGGTTCTCCCTCCATGGTCATCCAGGTCCAGAGGGGTGTTCTCCTCACTGCAGGACAACACACCAGGCTTAGACACTGGGGATACTTTCATAAGACCTACGCCAGTGTTAATACAGTGTTATTACGGACACGGACACTGCATTCCATTGTCTCAAGATTTAAAATGAGAGCGTTTACCTTCCTCCAAAGATCGCCTCTGCCTGCTCCTCAATGTTCTCAAAATCTAGAGCCCCTAAAAAATAAGCAAAATGAAGCATTTACATTATTGTGAAGCCCTTCGAAGGCTATACTTCCATTTTAGAAACCATCAACACCATACATTCATTTAATCATTCTGAAAATAAATATCTGGTATGTCTGTAGGGTCAGTAGCTTGAGGGTAAAAGCAGGAGGAAAAAAGGACAAGGCTTTGGCTGTCAGTATGCTGACCTGTCATATTATTTCCATCCTGACTAGCACTAGATGGTGTGCCATCACCCTGAGGGTTACTCTCATCAAACTCCCGCTTGAAGATACAGAGTAGGCAGGAGATCCTGTAGTCCAGCCGCACATTCAGAATGAACTAGCAGACAGAGAAAAATATTTCCTAGATTTTGTATACAATTGTATTTGATACTATGGGAAATCAAAGCCATGATAATTGGATACAACATCAGACAATCTACATGAAAGGCCAGATGAAAAGGGCAGGAGTTACCTGGAGGATCTCGATGATCTTGAGCTTGGTGTCCATCACCATGATGTCCTCCCTCTCCGGCTCCGTCTGGGTCTTGACCACGCCCTCCTCCGGCTGGTGGGTGGGGGTGACGGGGAGGAAACCACCACCTCTGAGGACCACCTGGGTCATCAGCTCCCCAACCCCGTGGATAGACTTCATCACATTACTGCCTGTGGACACAGAATTGAAATGGGGCACTTACTCACACACAACACATTAACCAAACCTTATCAACTCCACCATGATTCATCATAGAAGGGAGGTGTATTGAGAAATAGAGAGAGATAGTGCACCTCAATTACAGTACATCAGTAACAGCCAATACCAATTGACAGACCGGCAAGAGACAGGCAGAAGTGTGCTGTTCACCTTGTTTTTCTTCTCCCTTCTCCAGCTTGGTGACGGGGTATATGGTGCTGACATGAACACAGTCCAGGATGTTCAATAAGATCTTTGTCAGTCGCAGCAGGTCACTGAAGTTGTAGAAGCCAAAGTAAATGAGGTTCCTTGCCAGGTTAACTACCTTCATAGATAAGAGAGAAAAAGGAGGGGAGTCAAAATCTCCACGTACACATTATGCATTCCTACCTCGAAGTAAAGTTGTCTACTTGACATCATGCTGTTTCCAGGCAAACCAACCTCGAAGGTGAGCTTGTTTTTCTCTCTGTCGTCGAAGGGGATGTTCTGAGACACCACAGACATCAGGTAGTTCTCCACAAACTCCATGGTCAGGCAGAACCTCTCCTTGATCTCATCTCTGGTTGTCCCATCATTGTCGTAGCTTAGAAAGGGAGAGAATAGTCTTGTGTAAAGGGTAGCCTGTAGATTAGCTCAGGTAATGTAGAATATCTCTGAAAGGACTCTAAAAGCACGTTCATAAACCCCACTCACTCGCCTATGGCGATCTTGGAGGGAATCTCGGACCAGAGGCGGGCGTACTTGACGGGGGTGACCTGTTCCTGGGGGTCGCGGTCCACGTGCATGTGCAGCATCATGCGGCAGAAGGAGGCGCGCAGGTCGTAGGGCAGGTCCTCGTCAGACATGCAGCGCAGGATCAGGTCCACGTCCAGCTGGCCAGAGATCTTATTGATGGCCAGGTACTGACGGTCCAGACACATCCGCGCAAACAGGTTCAGCTGGTACCTGCATGGGGGAGAGGAACATACTTAGTCTGAAAGCAGGCCTACACATAGACAATCAAATTACTGTCGCATATGCTTCTACATACTGTCATAGCACTAACTATCCAACCAAAATCCATTGTGAACCCTGTAAGGCCCTGATCCCTCACCTGTAATAGCTGACCACCTCCTGGTCCTCCTTCTGGCCCTCTTTGGCATCCTGGGCCAGCTCTCTGACACTCTTGCTCCTGATCTCCTTGAGGTTGTCCCTCCAGAAGAGCCACACCTCTTCTTCGTCCTCCTCCGTTTCCACGGGAGCCTCCCCGATTGTTACAGCCTCAATCTCAAAGCGCGACAGCACTAGCCTGGTTGGCGGCAAATAAAACAGACAGTCAACAAAGAAACTGCAGAAAAGAATGAATACTGAAACAACACATCTGTGTTTTGTTTTCATAAAATCGACAGCATTACTAATAACAGCAATTGAGCCAGTCTAATTAGAAAGCATCAGATCAATGTTCAAACACATGCACCCATCCATGCTCATGTTTTCAGTGCTAGGGTACAACAAAATCATCATATCAAGGGGGGTTTACTTAGTCTCGATGAGGATGTCTGCGTTGGAAGGGTCCAGCACGGCGTTACAGATTAGCTCCTGAGTCACTGGGATGGACTTGTTCATGGACACACACAGGTCAGACAGGTAGTCCAGAAACCTGAAGATGAGACACAAAGAGAATGGTTATGACTGTCAATGTACAGGCCCAACTGCCAGTAGCTACACTACAGGCTCCCAGAGTAGACTTATTCAGGTTCAGTCCCAGTACCCCTCCCAGCTCCACCAGACTCCAGTAAAAACCCTCTTTATCCAGGCCCTTGGACCAGCATGTTTCTCATATCACCAGTAGCATAAGGCATGACTGGAGCTTGACAGCAGTAATGACAGCAATTACTTCCAGTGCCGCAATCCCACACAATCCCTTCCTCTATCCACATGCATACATTTGAATACATCTACATCTACTACATTCCCTGGTTGGTGCTGTACAAAAAAACTCCACCAAACTGCCCACAAACAACCTTCTGAATCAGGCTCATGGCATGCCCCCATCCTATTGCCCCTCCTCTTGGTCTCACCTGGGCTCCCGGTTTTTCCTGACCAAGGTGACAAAGGTGTCAATCTCAGCAGCCGTGATGTGTTTCTCAAGGAGCTTGCGGTTGTTGTGGAGCAGGGCTGTTATCGTGTCCTCAGCCAGAACATCGTAGCCTATCTGTTTCTGCATGAAGCGGAACTGCTTGGCTATGTACTCCTGTAGAGGGGAGTCAGTGAGGGTCAGCAACATTATAACATACAACTAACAGGTCAAGTAAACTTAGCCTTTTATCAAAAAAAATTCTGCATCTGTGCGTCTGATACAACATCAATCAATCAATAATTTATGCACAGCGACCTGGTTCTTCCTGTAGTCTTGTTGGGAGTGCCGTAATACCCTGTAGCAGAGCCTGCAGATATGCCTGAAGGGGGCGTGGCGCTGGTCACCAAGCTCCTCCAATCGCAGCATGGGACCATCCCCGCTGTCCGTGAACGGGGCTTGGAGAAGTTTGAAAATCTAAAGAGGAATATGGATTTCATATGTAATTTTAAATTGTGATGCTCAAACTGACAATGCAGAGAGGTCAACTTAACCAAACCCAATGTAGATGATACTACCGCAGTACTGTACGATGAGGTGTACCTGTTTGAGGATGTTTTGCTCCCTCATGAGTTTCTGTCTCTCTCGATTGGGCTTGTTGACCATGATCTCCAGCACGTCCTGGCCAGTGTTGGGGATGTCACACACGAAGAAGACCAGGTCCTCCAGAAGCTTAGTGACAAACCTAGAGACCAGAGTGACAGGGCCAGGGAGGTCAATGGTTCTACCAAGGTACCAGACAGCACCAACTCCTACAGCCAGCCTCTCCAGAGAGAGGAGCTAGGAACAACAGCTAAAGGAGAAAAACTATGGCATACCTGGTGTAGGCGTTAAACGATGACTCATCTCAACATGAAAAATAATAGTTCTACCAAATGTCAAAAGTCCAACAGCAACCTTCTAAAAATACTTTCAACCTGCCAGATACACTACCGTTCAAAAGTTTGGGGTCACTTAGAAATGTTGTTGTTTTTGAAAGAAAAGCACATTTTTTGTCCATTAAAATAACATCAAATTGATCCGAAATACAGTATAGACATTGTTAATGTTGTAAATGACTATTGTAGCTGGAAACGGCAGATTTTTTATGGAATATCTACACAGGCGTACAGAGGCCCATTATCAGCAACCATCACTCCTGTGTTCCAACAGCACGTTGTGTTAGCTAATCCAAGTGTATCATATTAAAAGGCTAATTGATCATTAGAAAACCAATTTTGCAATTATTTTAGCACAGCTGAAAACTGTTGTGGTGATTAAAGCAGCAATAAAACTGTCCTTCCTTAGACTAGTTGAGTATCTGGAGCATCAGCATTTGTACTTTCTTCAAAGTACTTTCTTCTGAAACTCGTCAATCTATTCTTGTTCTGAGAAATGAAGGCTATTCCATGCGAGAAATTTCCAAGAAACTGAAGATCTTGTACAACGCTGTGTACTACTCCCTTCACAGAACAGCACAAACTGTCTCTAGCCAGAATAGAAAGAGGAGTGGGAGGCCCCGGTGCACAACTGAGCAAGAGGACAAGTACATTAGAGTGTCTAGTTTGAGAAACAGACGCCTCACAAGTCCTCATCTTGCAGCTTCATTAAATAGTACCAGCAAAACAACGTCAACGTCAAAAGTGAAGAGGTGACTCCAGGATGCTGGCCTTCTCTAGGCAGAGTTGCAAAGAAAAAGCCATATCTCAGACCGGCCAATAAAAAAAAATATTAAGATGGGCAAAAGTACACAGACACTGGACTTTTGAGTCCTCAACTGGGGTCACTTAGAAATACACTGTATTTGGGATCAATTTGATGTTCTTCTAATGGACCACAAATTTGACATTTGACATTTCTAAATGACCCCAAACTTTTGAACGGTAGTGTAAGTATGATAAAGTAATACAGTAGGTCAAGGGACTGCTGCAGGGAAACACTTTACCTCCTCTCATTCTGGGTTATAGTGCCCCTCTCCAGCTTGCCAGCGATGGATGCTAACACTTTACTGGCATCGTTGGCCAAGTCTAAGTCTCTGACTTCTGCTGGGGGGACAGGCACTATGGCAAAGGCCTCTTTGTCTTCTTTAACCGCTGATGTGCCAATCTAAGAGGGACATGTAAAACATACTTTCAATAAATTGATTTTACAAGTCCGACCAAAAGGTCACACACTAGTATCCTTCCCCGCCACTCACCCGTAACATGACAGGCTTCTCCTCCTCCTTGTCAATGGGGTTGTTGGTGCTGTGGACCCAGGTGTTGGTGCAGAGGTGCCTGAGCCTCACGAAAGAGTTCCTGAGGGAAGAAGACAGAGCAACTTAGAGGACAGCAACAATATAAAAGAAACACTATAGTAGGTCTTGTATATCCAAAATAATGTCTGTGGATTGTAATTCCTCAGGTGTAAACCTTACAGTAGCTTTGAAAAGTGAGCTTCGCTTAAACATTCATAGACGTGTGTGGTAATACTGGGGAATACCAGCTGGGTTTACCCTGTTATCACACCTGCCAGCTACAGTATTACTGCCATTGTTGCTATGCTCTGTTAACTTGGATGGGCAAATGTTGTTGTCCTATTATGTAAACCAAGCCCTGTGAGGACGGGACAGGATGCTCAATAACTCATGTCACCCCATGAAGACGAGCTGGCGTCATGGTGTCAGCTAATGGGGATCCTAATATAATAAAATAAAATGTTATTGATTACTCATGCTCAACTCCTGATTCAAGCTCAACTATCTATAACAGTGCATTGTCTGCATGGTCACTCTGCATGGTCATACATGGCAGAGTCAGTAGTATCCCCTCTAGTAGTAACCTCTACAATAACAACAACGCTGTCATTGCTCAAACGTGATGAGTTATTCCTCTCCCCTGCAGGATGCTTTCTCTTTGAGCGTGTGTTTGTGTGTGTATCAATGTGTTGTTTAAACCACCTAAAACTTACTTAGGCATAGATGATGGTAATAACAGCTACAGCAGGATCTCACCACTGGTTGGTGTGATGACATTCTGTAATGTCCTCAAACATGTGTATGAGCATCCATTTCCAAAATTCAAACACTTTTTTGTGTGCCAACACAACCGAGCGTTGCTTTCTTGCACAACTATGCTGTCTTGACAAGAAAATGGCAGGAAAATAGGGCTGTTGTAAATATAGGTGATTCTGTTGGAACTTGCAGTCCAACTCATTTGACTGTCGTTCTTATGATGCCAAGAATCACAATCACCTATATTCACAACAGACATGGATTATTTCACAATTTGATGAAACAGATCTAAATGGAGAAGAAACGAATGTCTTTTCTTTTTTTCCTGAGGCCGCTGCGGCATAGTAGGTGCCAATGGCATAGGAGAAGATGATCTGAGGGCCAGCATCAATCCACACCTAGGAACACCACATGATTAAACACGCATGAACACACACCCAAAAACAGATTCTCACACAACAGTATAAACACAACATGACAAATAATAACTCCTGGGTTTTAACGGGGAAAAACTGCAGCTGAGCAGTCACTCCTTCATGGCTTTGTGCTACTTCTCAGCTCTGTTCTCTTCCCTGAAGCACATGCAGATTTGGACTGAGGCTAGTTCTGTGGGAGGTTTTACTGATACCAGCAGGCTCCATCAGACTGTTGAACACTGAAACTGGACTGACTCTCCACACCTTAGCACACATGCACTAACTCACATTTACACATTCACACACAAATAGACATTCATGCTACACACACACACACACACACACACACATCACATCACATCACATCACAACTGCTGCTACCAGACTCTTACTATAAAAAAATACTGCACAATTTAAACATTTGCCCCCCAATCTCTCCTTCCCCCAAAAAACGTGTAAATATTGTACCGTCCTGTATTATGCTCATGCTAAAATGTTCATTCTATTCTACTGAGCCATTTAACTTTGTTTGTATTCTTATCTGTTCTTATTGTTGTTGTGGCAAGTAAGCATTTCGTTGGACAGTGTATACAATGTGTATCCTGTACATATGACTAATAAAATGGTAAAAGGCCAATATTGGTTGATTAATGAGCCTTCAGAAAGTATTCTCACCCCTTGACTTTTTCCACAATTCGTAGTGTTACACCCTGAATTTAATATCGACTACAGTTAGATTGTTTTGTCACTGGCCCACTGCCTCATAATGTCAAAGTGGACTTATGTTTTAAGAAATAAAAGAAAATAAACATTCTAAGCTGAAATGTCTTGAGTCAATAAGTATTCAACCCTTTTGTTGTGTGAAAATTTGCTAAACAAGTCACATAATAAGTTGCATGGACTCACTCTGTGTGCAATATGTTATTTCGTATGACTACCTCAGCTATACCCCACACATATAATTATCTGTAAGGTCCCCCAGTCAAGCAGTGCATATCAAAACACAGATTCAACCACAAAGATCTACAAAGATAAAGGTGTCCTTCTTAACTCAGTTGCCGGAGAGGAAAGAAACCGCTCAGGGATTTCACCATGAGGCAAATAGTGACATTAAAACAGAGTTTAATGGCTGTGATAATAGAAAACTGAGAGGGGATCAACAACATTGTAGTTGCTCCACAATACTAACCTAATTGACATAGTGAAGAGAAGGAGGCCTATATGGAATAAAAACATTCTAAAACATGCATCCTGTTCGCAACAAGGCACTAAAGAAATACTGCAAAACATTTGGCAAGCAATACATTTTTGTCCTGAATAAAGTGTTATGTTTGGGGTAAATCCAATACAACACATTACTGAGTACCACTCTACATATTTTCAAGCATAGTGGTGGTTGCGTCATGTTATGGGTATGCTTGTAATTGTTAAGGAGTGGGGATAAAAATTTCAGGATAAAAAAAGAAATGGAATGGCCAAATCCTAGAGGAAAACATGGTTCAGTCTGCTTTCCACCAGTCACTGGGAGAGGAATTCACCCTTCAGCAGGACAATAACCTAAAACACAAGGCCAAATCTACACTGGAGTTACTTACCAAGAAGACAGTGAATGTTCCTGAGTGGCCAAATTACATTTCTGACTTAAATCTACTTGACAATCTATGGCAAGGCCTGAAGATGGTTGTCTAGCAATGATCAACAACCAACTTGACAGAGCTTGAAGAATTTTGAAAAGAATAATGGGCAAATGTTGCACAATCCAGGTGTTGGAAAGCTCTGAGAGACTTACCCAGAAAGACTCACAGCTGTAAAAGAAAGACTCACAGCTGGGGTATGAATACTTTCTGAAGGCACTATATATTGGTGAAACAATATACCGGTTGGGATCTATGTGTGTGTCCACCTTCTCTGGCTGTATTCTTGGCCTGGTTGCATAATGGCCTGTTAGACTAACAGGTTTACTTTTACCACACTCACTCTAATGACTCACACCTAAAGCCCAGCTTGGCTGCCTGTGTCCTGGCGAATATGGATAATTTCAGGTAGGGACGGGGAACAGAGGGCGAGGGTGCTGCAAACGGTAGCCAGCAGGCAGGCACCTGACAACATGACACAATGCCGACTGACACTACGGGGGGAGGGGGCAGACGCCTTGTCTGATGTGGTGCTGGTGACAGAAACAACCACACTATTATATTTATTTAGTCAACACATGATGCAGTCAGGAGGTGATTAGGAAGGAACACACCAGAGGTGAATATAGAAGAATATGCAGTAGTACGGACAGGACCTGACTAATCCCATGTAGTTGGCAGTAGCCCTCTGAAAGATCAAATTACTTCATGGGAAAATATGCCTTCCAGATGATGGTGTGTTTATGGTGTGGGGGTGGATGGATGGTTATGCAACATCTGGCTTCTCTTTTCATCTGGGAGACATGACTAAATCACGGCATGTTGCAACATCTTCTGGATATCCTGCCCCAGTCTGTAGCGCTGCAGTCTGCCCCATCACCATGGTTTCCTGCTTCAAACCATACCGGGACTTTCCTGACTATCATTAGTGTTAACAAACTGTGCTATCTGCTACAACACACACACACGCACACAAAGGCACGCACACAGATGCACACACACGCAGTGGTAGACAGTGAGATATTTTCATGAAAAGAGACATCTTCTTAAAAATATGAATCACTTTGAAACCAAAAGCGGCAAAATTGCACTGAGCTCAGCTGTCCAGCAAACTCACTATTCAGATCAAAGAGAAAACAATCGGCCATCCTTTAGCTATCCTAAAATTGCCCTAAAATTATCATCTCTGAATTATAAACACTGCTCCTGTGTTTCTTAGACTAACTCGGCTGTGTGATTAGACACCCCCGAAGGCCCTACTCCGTCTCTGCCCAGAAGCCTATGAAATGCCCTAATCCTGCCTACGAAGGGCCTGAGCCCAGAGCCCCTGCCAGACAGGAAAAAAATTGAAGGTGTGAAGAGCAGCTGCATCAACAGCAGTTTCATATGTCAAGGTGGGTCTCCCGTCCAGTCAACACAACGTGACTGTCAGCAGCAGCAGCCTGTAACATGGACGCTACAGAAGGAAGCAGAGCCCCACACATGGCCACCCCTTGCCCTGACGAGACAGATTTGTATCAATCATCACACCCATGCTATTTAGACCAGGTTGATTGAAGATGCGATGAAAGGCAGATCATAGAATGTAATGCATGTGTGGAGGTGTGTGATATTTGTCTGTGTACCTGGGCACCAGGGAGTCCCCCCCTCTCAGGGTGGTTGGGTCCAGCTCAAAGATAGAGGAGATGTCCATGCCGTCAGGGACAGACACCAGTTGGTACATGACCCTCTCTTGAGGGGTTCGCAGACGCGCTCGCAGGGCTTCATGGTCCGAGTCCAACTGCAGGTACAATAGGGAGAGGACACTGTCAGTTTATGGAGCTTCATACTAAAATCCCAACTCAGCAGTTCAGTTCATAATTTCAATGCAGTGATATTACTGTCTGTGACTGTATGTAACAGACGAGGCTGAGAGCATGAAGATGTTGCACACTATTCCTCTAATCTGTTCTAGTTTGACTTATGCATGGCAACAACAGCTTAATCAATGCTATATCAGTGGATCACATTCAGATGATAAAGCATTGCAACATTGTTTGGAATACCACAGTCGTTAAAGACATTTTCTAATTTGTAGCTTCACAGTACTGTAAGGAGAGAAATCATCATCGGGAATAATTTACCAAACTCCCTCCAGCTTCCCCCAATACAAATACACCCACCCAAACATCTCTCCTTTGCTGTACTCATCAGTACCAATCAGATGAAGATTGAGCATGAGGTTATATTGAGATTGGAGTCACGCCAATTCAGAGACATTTTCCACTTTTAGAAGAGATAATGTGTTGTTGACTCATCCTGTCAAGTTAACGGATCTAAAAGCTAATTCAATTCATGATGCATTTAGCCTCATATGATCATATTTTATCATCTGTAAGTATTTTTTGAAAGTTGTAAATTCAGTGATGGAAACAAATCGTGGAAAGCAGCAGTGGCGACCCGTCATTCAGGTCAGGGAAAGGGGCAGAGCCTAGCTCAGTGCTTTCTGTGGTGGTGGGGCAAGACAGCAGAAATTATGGAGCGTTACGCCATGATTAGCTCAGTGTTCTGTCACTCATGGGGACACTACGTCACCGCCAAGTCTAAGGGAAGAGTTAGAAAATTCTAGCCCCTTGGGTGCTGCCATAGAGTTACATTAGAAGTGCCCATCCAAGAAGGCTCAAGGTCATTGGCCACAGATAAAATTACATCCAATCACATTATATGTACAGTAGCTTGATTGGACTGATCATGTCAACATCATACTTTCAAAATCTTAGCTAGCAGTCATCATCATAAACCAAGTTGACAATCTACTGGTAAATGCTTTTTTTTAATCCTTTTATCTTCATATGAAGAGAAATAATGAAGAGAAATTATAGATAAAACGTATCGGTGCTCATTGGCCGTTGGATATAAACATTACACAACAAGTTGGAAATCGCAAATTCAACAATGAGTGGTTTGGAAGGAATCAGTGACAGTGGCTGTGTGGTCCCAAATCTAGAATTAAGGGGCTCTTTTCCAAGTTTAAAATAATAAACTTTCAACATTGGCCATGCTGTCAATGAAACATGATTTGTGCTGCGCTCAAAACGACTGTTAACTCGGAACTGCGAAAACTTGACTTCAGTGAGTTCAAGACAATTGGGAAGTCGGGAATAAACGAGCTCAGACTGGGAAAATACGTTTTGAACGGTCATCCAACTCGGAATTGTAAATCCGGACTCTTTCTAGAGCTACAACCACAAGATCAATGACGTCATCATGATTCGACCTTGTTTTTTTCCGAGTTCCCAGTTGTTTTGAAAGCACCATAAATCCAGAGAATGCCAGACTTTGATGACAAAATTTGCCCATGAAGGACCGCTGCGCCACCTTCCTGTTCAAGTGAGCACAGCACAACAAGGGGGGAGTCCAAAAATGTATTGTATACTGCTGCATAAATTATGTAATATGCCAGGGAGATATGTACACTGTAGCTAAGAAAGATATACTAAATGTATGTTGTGTAGTAAGATGTTAGTAGCCCATGTGCCTCCCCCCTAATAATTTGGTTTATGTACTCATCTTAATTTAGCCTACTATTCTGCACATGTAGCCTATAACCTGTTTTAGAGCAATGTAATCATCGAATATTGTAAGAGCTTTCATTGTCTGCGTATATGCCCCCTTTGTTTATCCTACGGTTCTGCCTTGGTGTACAGGGAAAACACTGTAAGAACGGCCCATGTTCTGAATTCTGTCGCTGTTCATTTCAAAAGTGCAAAACAAATAGTGATATTGACTAGGTCCGTCCTAGCTCATTAATGGCTTAATCAAAATTACGGATTGCCTCATCCACTTGCCGTCCCCTTATGCCATAGTTTGTACATCTCAATTGTCATTAGAAACCACATTTATTTAAACAAGTCAGCCAAATAAGCTATGTTTTTTTAAAAGCAATAAATGAGGCTGAATGAACTGTTTCGCTGCCAGACTAAGCTCCACTGATAGCCAGGTGTAGCAGTGGTAAGATGTTGGGACTGTTGTTGGGACAGCTTTATGTAGGCCCTAACAGTTTGTGGGCACCGTTTGTCACCGTTATAGTGCAATTAATGTCTTGTTTAGTGTTGTGTTGTGGCTTTGCTGGCATGCATCCCACTTTCTATTTATTTTTGCCCCACCAAGATTTACATGCTAAAATTGCCACAGGAAAGCAGACCCTGAGTTCCACCCCAGAAAATAATATTATTTGGCATATTCCCTCCATATATATATATACACTGTATAACGACTCCATCCACAGTAATATTGTGTTATACTGCCATCTATATGTGAGCTCCAGTACCATGTACAGATAATCTAAATATATGGTGTGCTTACGTGCTGTGGTGCTCTACCACAACTACCAGAACTGCCAATGCTACAAAAATATACTCTCCTTTCAGAATATACAGAAATAGCTTCAAAAGATAATAGATAGTAATAGAGAATAGTTGAATAAAGGAAAAAACTGCACTCACTGAACTATTCTTTACTTTAAAATGTTTTTAGCAGCAGAGGTCAGAACAAACGGACAGGTTTTGGCGGCAGCTTTCGCCACCGTATAGAGAATTTGTTTCATAATAACTACTCAAACACACTACACACAAACAGTAGACTGAATTGGGGGACACTAATTTAGTTTAGTTAGTTCTCTTCAAGAGGGTGAGTTGATTATTAAAACATGGTTAAAGAGTCCCTCAACTCATCAATGAAGTATTTGAGAGGATGAAACACAAGGACAGGCACAGTACCTGGAAGTTAAAGGGAACAAAATCCACCACCTGGAGAGGAAACAAGATCCAACACAGATCAGCAGCAGTAGGTAGGGCAAGACAGCAAACACAACTTAGACATGAAACACAGATATAGAGTTGTCTCTGGTTGACTTACTGAGGATCGGGGCTCAGGACATTCTTCCACATAGTCAGGATTCACCTGAAAATAGATCAAGAACCAGAATGGGATACTTAGTCCAACATGTGAAGGAAGCAAGATGTAATACTTAGTCCTCTTATAAATGACTATAAAGTCAATCCAACTTAAACTTAATCAAGCCCTGTGGTTAAGACTTTCAGATCGCATAATGAAGTACTGCAAAATGATTGTGTGCATTATACTCCCTGGTATAAATCAAATGAGCTATGCAAGTGGTTGGCTGGTAGACTACCATGTAATATGCCTACTGTCACTGTAAGGACACTCACCTCAGCAGCCAGGTAAGACCCTGTGGCAAGGTGTTTGAACCTGAACAGGCTGTTCCAGTAGCCAGCCCCGCCCCGACACGGGTCATGGTGGACCACCTGACAGAAGAATGCAACACCTGACAGCATGAGGACAACGTCTGGACAACGTCTGGACTGATAACATACAAGTAAAAACACATTGTAAGATGCAGGACAACCCACAGTTTCACCTGGTTCTTTCTGTTCCAGGCCTTAAGCTTTGGAACAACCTACAGAATGTCATGGCAATGCAAGGCTTCCACAATCAAAGGTTGTGTGTAACCATGTCGATAAATATCACTGTCATATGTGTGATTCACAAGCTGCTGGTGGCACCTTAATTGGAGAGGATGGGATCATAGTAATGGCTGGAATGGAATCGAACACAAAAAAAAAAATGGTTTTCTTGTGTTTGATACCATTCCATTCACGCCATTCTAGCCATTATCATGAGCCGTCCTCCCCTCAGCAGCCTCCTGTGGTGTGATTGTGTACCATGACTCAGACCATGTATCTACTTGTTCTATGCTCACCTCCACTTCCCACAATGCCTTGCTGCTAGTGGCGGAGGTGGCGGACTGGCGTCCTGTAGTCCTGAGAAATACGTACTCCTTCTTTTTGAAGTCGTCACATGTCAGGAACTTCTCCTGCTCTGCATGGAACAGCCGAACAACGTCACCCTGGCAACACAAACATAGACACCAGTCAGTATCATGGGGAAGGAGAGCCAGCTACCCTGTTTAGTGTGTTATTGTGTCCAATACATTTTAATCAACTATCAGAGTACCTACCCCTTTAAGAATAATCTCCTTGTTGTCACTCCATTTCATAAACAAAACTACTTTCCAACTTGTGTTGCAGTTAACAGAGTTCACCTGAAAACCAAGAGGATGAGTCAGGAAAGGCTAAGATAAACACGTTTATTAACATAATTAAGTTTGGCTTAAAAAAGTGACAAAACCAAATGATCCTGGGAGTCTGCTGTGTTTGTAAGGAGGAGCACAGTAATGATATAGTCTTTAACTGAAGAGTCATTTGTCTTAATGGCGGTTGAGCTTTAAGAGTGGATTAAGGACCCTCACTTAATGAACTCAAGACAATACTGTCATTTCACAATCCATTCTTTGCATAAAGTTTTGGGATGATTAGTATATATGAAACAAGCATAAGAGAGGAGCTAGTTGTACAGTGAATATGTTTCCTCTTCTTTGAGAGGACATGAGCATTAAGAATAAGGCACACTTCTCAACATGGTTAAAACCTGCACTACTTGTGATTTGAGGAAGTGAAATGTGCAGGCACACCTTGGTTTACACAACAAAGGAGAATATGGTTTCTGTTACAAAAGCAGTCTCCACCCAGGAGACAATGAAGATGAAACATGTATTCTACCTCATTGCATCCTGGGTTGTCTACCAGCTGATGGCTGCTGGCATGAAGGGGCTGTCCAGCGTTCACAGGGTTAAGGACCACCTTGTCTCCAATCACCACCTAGACAGACAGGGGAACAATCAAATAGCATTAATATACACACATAGATGCATGATTAACTACACACGTTCACACACAGCCACACACGTTCACACACAGGTTCACACACAGCCGCACAGGTTCACACACAGCCGCACAGGTTCACACACTGCCGCACAGATTCACACACTGCCGCACAGGTTCACACACTGCCGCACAGGTTCACACACTGCCGCACAGGTTCACACACTGCCGCACAGGTTCACACACTGCCGCACAGGTTCACACACTGCCGCACAGGTTCACACACTGCCGCACAGGTTCACACACTGCCGCACAGGTTCACACACTGCCGCACAGGTTCACACACAGCCGCACAGGTTCACACACAGCCACACTTGTTCACACACAGCCACACTTGTTCACACACAGCCACACACATTCACACACATGTTCACACACAGCCACACGTTTACACACAGACATACAGGTTCACACACAGCCACACTTGCTCACAGACAGCCACACATGTTCACAGACAGCCACACATGTTCACAGACAGCCACACATGTTCACAGACAGAAACATACAGCTGTCCACACTTACTGTACAGAAACACTCAGAGACACAGCAAACAGAGAGGCAGTGTGATTGTCTTTATTAGACCCATCATCCAGTAGAAAACCACAAATAACACATGTACAACCATTAGTGTCCTCCAGAGTGTGCTATCTGCTCTACAGAGGCCCCAGGAGAGATGTTACGCATGACAGCCCAGAGACATACACAGGGAAAGAAAGTGAGGGGTCAGTCCAGTTTAGAGCCGGAGAAAAGTGCCCTTCAAGATAAACAGAAGCTCTCAACTTTTGGAATCAGTTGATTGCATAATATGAGAGAAAAGCTGTGGTATCATAATAGCAAGGTGAAGTCCTGCTGCTGCACAGGATGTACTGCCGAACGGGTCTGAGCACTGCATAATTAATTCCTTTTAACAACCATTATCCACATTTTTCCCTAAAGTCTCTGTCATCAATGTTGTTAAAGCTAGTTACTGGTGCTATGTAACACCAGGCAAATGTGATAATATGATAACACATTGGTCGACTTGTTTACATCAGACCATGTTGGCTACCAAGCACTTGGCGGCCACACTGGACCGCTCATCAGGACAGGAATCACTCAGCCAGATAAACCCTAATGGCTAAAGCTAATGATGATGACCTATGCCTACTTGCAATTAAACCGGTACACACCCTAAGGCCAACACAAGGTAAAAATAGGAAATTATGTATTAATTTCATCTTACCACTTGTCAATTCTCTGCACCACGGCTTCCATTTATAAAGCAGGTAAACTTCAGCGGCATCAAGCGTCAACAGAGAAGTGCTGTCCTAGAGATCCCCGTGTTAATTATCTTTGCTGTTGTCACTGACGCAAGGAGCTTTAAGAATCTCAGGGTGTTTGAATGAATCTCAGGGTGTTTGAATGAATCTCAGGGTGTTTGAATGAATCTCGGGGTGTTTGAATGAATCTCAGGGTGTTTGAATGAATCTCAGGGTGTTTGAATGAATCTCGGGGTGTTTGAATGAATCTCGGGGTGTTTGAATGAATCTCAGGGTGTTTTAAGAATCTCAGGGTGTATACCAGGAGCTTTACGAATCTTGCATGTCAGACTCTTCAGGTGAACTTTCAGTGAGATTACCTGTTAGGCTCTTAATCACGCTCTACTTACATGTCTATGGACAAATACAACTGGGACCAGCTAGCCAGAATGATTAAATGCTAGACAACTAATTAACAAATTGAAACATTACCAATAACTAAGAATCACAACAATGAGCATCGCATCTTGATCTTGAGTGGAAAGGCTGCTGTCTGGGCTTCGTTGTTTATCTATAGAGACATGACCAGACTTCCTATCTGACCTTTGACCCACACTAAAGCCAACACTGGGCTGGACACTCACACTGTCTCCCAGAGAGCGCAGCTTGTAGAAGGGCTGGATGTAAAACCAGGAGCCCTCGTTGCCTGCAGAGTCCAGTGTCACCCTCATAGCATTCTTCTCCAACAGGGCAGGGAGACGCTTATTTACCGTCAGGTACTTATTGCTTTTCAAGTGCAACAGCTGGAACAGAGGTGCAAACAACAGACACAGTTGCATGTAAACATAATTTACATTTCCAATTAGAGTTTTATCAAGGTTAAATACATAATGCTTATAGAAGTCTCATACTTTGTCTATTGGGGTTTAATAGACAGATATTTATTTACCTTTATTTTACTAGGCAAGTCAGTTAAGAACAAATTCTTATTTTCAATGACGGCCTAGGAACAGTGGGTTAACTGCCTTGTTCAGGGGCAGAACGACAGATTTGTACCTTGTCAGCTCGGGGATTTGAACTTGCAACCTTTCGGTTACTAGTCCAACGCTCTAACCACTAGGCTACAGCTGTCCACACTTACTGTACAGAAACACTCAGAGACACAGCAAACAGAGAGGCAGTGTGATTGTCTTTATTAGACCCATCATCCAGTAGAAAACCACACATAACACATGTACAACCATTAGTGTCCTCCAGAGTGTGCTATCTGCTCTACAGAGGCCCCAGGAGACACGGTCTGAGTCTATTATGGAGTATATCTACAGGAAGAGATTGAGCTAGATGTCAAATACAGGCACAGTGGCCATTCCTGAACATCCCCAAAATAATGTGCCATTTGAAAATATCACACTTGAATGCTTTCTGGACCATTTTCTCCCCTGGAGAAAAGGCCCTAGTTCAAATGTGTTTCTCACGACCTCCTTTGCCCCATAATTTCACCCAAGAAATACACCATGTTGACTCAACCAGCATCGACCCCTCAAACAAGTATTCAGTGTGATGTCTGGTACTGGGAGACTAGACCTTAACCAACCTTGTTGGTTGTTTGTTTTGAGGGACTGAAAAAACAAGACAACTGTCGTTCGAAATGTCTCAGACAATTACAGATACATGTGTTTTCAATGCATGCTCTCAAGTGCTGCAACCACTTACCACAGTAAGCCTGTGGTAAATATCAAACACTGGCAGAGGAGCATAGCAGTACCTACTGCCCTCAATAACTTACCTGTCATCACACCCCTAAAACACATAAACCCCATACACTTACTGTACCACTTCAGCCAATACAATTCTGAGAGCATGTTCAGGACTATTGTTCAGGAGACAGCTGCCCTAAAATAGATACAGTATATGTGGGTGTTTTTAGATGACAGATATCACAACTACCATGGTGTTCTGGTTGAGGGCCTGTCACTTGACAACAACTGACACACTATAGTGTGTACTTCTAGTAGTCCTTTAGACCCGTTTCCCTGTGGCCTGATGATCTCATTTCTGCATAGGAGACTATCACTGGTCAAATATGCAGGGGATGATAAGGCCTGGATGATAATTGGCTGCATTTATGGAAGAGTTGTATTGCCTCTCTGCTCCAGGCTTTCCACTAACCTTAATGACACTGTTATATTGTGGCTTTACCAAACTCAATCTCTTTGTTACCTTATCAACCCTTACTCTTCCTGCTCATACCTGAATGACATTTCCATACTGGATTACAGTTCCTAGCAGCTTTCGGTTCTCAGATTCATTCTGCTTTTTCTCCAGATCAGCAGCATGCTGAAACATAGGGATAAAATGAGATGTCAGAGAATATAATGGCCACTAATTAGATTTAGTGCTCCAAAAACACATTAAGAATAAGAAGCCGTATTTTATGGAATATAGATCTGGGTTTATGTCGTGTTATAAATGTGGAGAGTGTTTCACTTGTAATGATTTGCTCGACCTCAGCAACACGGCAATGCACGCAGTTTAGAACCAGCAGGCATAATGGGCAGCAGTTGTGTTAGAGAACTTCTAATAGAGGCCAGTGAGATGAGGTACTCACATGGAGTTTGTTGAGGAGCACTGTGTCAGTGGTGCTGTTTCCACCTGGTTTTGCTGCCTTCCAAAACTGTTTCTGTGCAGAGTACCTGTTCATGGGGCACAGCTTGAAAAGGCAGTCTGGAAAGAGGACAAGACAGAGAAAACAGGTGATGATTTATTATCAAATTCATAACATTCAGTACATGACGAATAAAGCAGTGGGAAGTTGCCAAAAGGGCATGGAAAAGTAATCGGTTGTCAGTATAACAAGGACATGACTGTAGATAAATAAATACAACAGTATGATGGTGATTTTAGACATTTTGATTGTCTTGTAGGTGAACACATTAGCCTGATCAGATTGGGGATAGTAGAGCTCTTTAGACATAGCACAGAGCTGATCAGATCTTGAACAGTGTGAGTCCTGACAGAAAACACACTAGTTCCTCCTCCGGTTCGGAGGCTGGGTACCTGCAAAGCACAATGATGGGAGACCTGATTATCTGTGACAGGGGTAAAAATAGCCTCTCCAGACCAGAACCAAGCACACCGCAAAAACTTGGCCAACAAACGCCACAGCGTCCAGGGATTAGCTGTCATGGGACGCATGAAGGAAGAGAGAGAAGAGCTGGATGGGTAAGCACAGGAGGAGGAGCCAGGGACAGAAAACGGGGCAGTAGGAG
The DNA here is from genome assembly GCA_030435695.1 of Brachymystax lenok tsinlingensis. Taxonomy (NCBI): domain Eukaryota; kingdom Metazoa; phylum Chordata; class Actinopteri; order Salmoniformes; family Salmonidae; genus Brachymystax; species Brachymystax lenok. Next base: position 18,903,887 of record CM059797.1, on the reverse strand, counting down.
AGAGGAATATGAGAGAGGGAGAGGAAGTGGGTTTAGGGAGTGGAGGAGACCAGGTTAGGGGAACAGAACGGGGAGGGTTATATGCAAATGCTACACAGTGGGAAGGAAGGGAATGAACAGTTGTGGGGTTTCCTTTTTAAGAACAGTTGGCAAACTGTGCAGGAAATGGCAGGGTACAGTAGTACACAACCCAGAGGGCATACACTGAGGAACGGAGACAGGAATCAACATAAAACAGGCGGCCATCAAAATGCTTAAAACAATGCTGGTTTAGATCAAATAAATTGTAGTTTACGCAGGAAGCCCACTGTACTAAATATTGTAAAGACTTATTTCAGAATTTTCACATTACTATGTCATGCTTTGGATGATTGTGATTATCAGAGGTTAAAAGATTCAACAGGTCACATTCTTCAAATAGCATCACAGACAGCAACGAGTCGTCCTAGCAGAGGGTAATATTTCCTTGAGAGACACACCTAAACTGTCAGACACGACACCAAAGCAATTACTGTCGCATGGTACCAATCCAAGATTAGAGAGAAAAAAAGTGAGGTTTAAAAACGCCGGGCATATGCTCCTTGGAAACCAGCTTAACCGGGCTATTAATACTCAACAGGGATTTTAGGACTTAGTCTGCTACACTTTCCCTCTGCTCAGTGCTCAGGCGCACTGAGACGTAGCATGGAATCTTAGTCCTGTTACTGTGGCTACCTGGAGGAGTGATGATGAGGCCTGGGAGAGGCTGGAGAGGTGGGGTGAACACAAGTATGCTGCTCCACCCCACACAAACCTTGAAGCACCACGAGGACACCGAGGCCCCTGCAGTTGAAACATGCTCATGTCACAGCACCTACTAGAAGGGTTGTCATGTGTCATCGAGGTCATCTCCTCAGTAGGCCGCCCTATACTTCAAATGCAATGCCTGTCAAACACAGAGAGAACGCAATCCTTTCACTGTGCAGGTGAACTTGTTAGGACTCTCAGAAAACCACAAGTGCTCCATTGTTATACACCAATCTCAAGAGTACTTTCTTTGGAATCCCAATAACCCTGGTACCTTGAATCTGCCATATATGTCCACAGTGGTAGAGCTTTAGTAACAGTAGGAACTGCTGACATTGCCCTTAACAACAAAGTAGTTCACTACCTACCCGCATAGTATTCACCTCATGGATTCAATGTAGGGTAATCTCTCGTGGACAGACTACATAAACATAGCATCTGACCAATTTACGCAAGATTTGAGTTCTGGGTTAACCAAGATTAAACGTAGGCTGATGTTTTGCTCTGGTCCAAGTGGATGTATCAGATCTTGTCTACAATACAAGCTGCATGCGCGCACATGCACCAGATCTGGTCTGGCGGTAAACAAAGTGCTCAGAAGTAGTTTATTTCATATAGTGAAATGACAGATTAAAAACTTCCGTCAGCACTCCAGCAACAACTTTACTTCAGTGAGTATCGGATTTTCATCCTATTTTATTTAGTGACTGGCTTCAATATACCGAGCTAGCTAGCTAGCTCAGTGAAGAAAAGGGGTGTAGCTAACGCTAGCTAGAATTGCACAGCTAACTAGCGCCTGCTGAATGAAGCTTTACTCTTTCTTCCTTTGGTTTGAAACTTGTGGGTCATCAGATTTTTTTAAACGACAGCATATCTAGCCATCTTTTCATGTTTTTGTTTTGTATTGCTAAGTAGTTCATTCATTTCTGTAGCTTATTAAATAGCTAGAACGAGCTGCAGCCAGCAGCAGCTGCAGCCCGTGAAAAATTATAAAGTTAAAGTGATCGCCCCTTCCTCTTTATTTCCGGATCATGTCCCCTAATCTTTTGAATGGGTTTCAGAATTCTATAATCAAATTCGTGAAAACTCTGTAATTTAAGGGGTATAACACTGCTCCCTAATCTGAAAGTGGAGTGTGGCAGCTGCCCACTTTGCCCCAAAGTCGCTTTGACCAGGCACTATGGCCTCTTATGCTTGCATGTCTCCAAACCAAAGCATAGGCTACATGTCACACAGTCTTGAGCAGGGCTTTGCCTATTATTTGCAAGTCAGTTATAAATTCACAAGAAAATGTTATGCCCATGTTCTTTTGCGCCTTCAAAAAGAGATGTGGTACACCGTGTTAGCTTCCTTAAACATGTCTCTTTCATTCCACTGGCCAATGATGATAGATTCTAGAATGATGAGCTCACTCTACAAACACTAGTGCCGTCCTTCTCACAGTAAATCAGTTGAGTATTGATCAATCTCCAGCCAAGCACAGTCCTTCTCCATGAGTGAGTGTAGTGTGCCTCTCTGTATGTCAGAGATATTAGGCATGATTTGGTTCTAGGAAATCTGCATAGCGTATTCCTGCTGTACTGTTGCAGGAACACACTGAACTTGTCTTGCTAAAATAAAATTAACCATCTGGTCTTGCATCTCATCAAACACCATATTACATATTATACAACGGTACAAGACAGGGCCTGGGGGGAAAAAAATACAAGGGGAAGCAGTTTACCAGTGCAGGAAATTTTGGTCTATTTCTGAGAAAGAGGTGGGAAATACTGGATATTATATTCAGAAGAGATGTTTAGAAAACTAAAAAGTTCAAGTAGGTAGCCTAAGTCTGTAATTCAGTGATTCTTCGATTTGCTCTTTTTCCTAAAAACATAATTATTCCTTCCTCCTCCTAATTTGTGTATATATAGTACCAGTCAAACGTTTGGACACACCAACTCATTCAAGGGGTTTCTCTTTATTTTTACTATTTTCTACATTGTAGAATAATATTGAAGACAAAACTATGAAATAACACACATGGAATCACGTAGTAACCAAACAAAATCATAATATATTTTTGATTCTTCAAAGCAGCCACCCTTGGCCTTGATGACAGCTTTGCACACTCTTGGCATTCTCTCAACAAGCTTCATGAGGTAGTCACCTGGAATGCATTTCAATTAACAGGTGTGCCTTGTTAAAAAAGTTAATTTGTGGAATTTCTTTCCTTCTTAATGTATTTGAGCCAATCAGTTGTGTTGTGACAAGGTAGGGGTGGTATACAGAAGATAGCCCTATTTGGTAAAAGACCAAGTCCATATTATTGAAAGAACAGCTCAAATAAGCAAAAATAAATAAAAGTCCATCATTACTTTAAGACATGTCAGTCAATACAGAACATTTCAAGAAATAACGAAAAACCCTGTAATGAGTAGGTGTGTCCAAACTTTTGACTGGTACTATATATATAAAAAATATGTATCCTTTGCATATGTCACCAGTTAAACAGCATGGCCAAATAAGGCACGGAGGTCAGTGGGAAAATCGAATCAAAGTTTATTGGTCGCGTACGCAGATGTTATCGCAGGTGCACCATTAATGCTTGTGTTTCTAGCTTCAACTGGACAGTATATGAATAGAAAAGTTGTATACAGCAGTAGTTATATAGGATGAGACATGACTAGAATACAGTATATAAACATATGTAAAACAGTAGGTAAACATTATTCAAGTGACCAGTGTTCAATGACTATGTACATACAGTGCCTATAGAAAGTCTACACCCCCCTTGAACATTTTGTTGCATTACAAAGTGCGAATGAAATAGATTTAATAGTAATTTGTCATTGATCTACAAAATCCATAATGTCAAAGTGAAAAGAAAATTCTACACAATTTTACAAATGAATAACAATTAAATAACTAAAATATAGTTAGATAAGTATTCTCCCTCGTTGTTTATGCAATCCTAAATGAGCTCAGAAGTCAAATTTGACAAATCACATAATATGTTATATGGACTCTGAAATAATAGGGGTTGACATTTTAATGACTACCCCTTCCTCTGTCCCCCAAGCCATAATCCTCAACTCCTTGACAGAGCTTGAAGAAAAATAATATATGGGAAAATATTGCACAATACAGGTGTGCAAAGATCTTATGAGACTAATGTTGAACAGTCCTTACCACGGGTGCTTCCTGTTTAAGTTTCTGCCTATAGGTGGGGAGAACGGAGGCATGATCCGATTTGCCGAAGGGAGGGCGAGGGAGGGCCTTGTAGCCATTCCGGAAGAGAGAGAAACAATGATCCAAAGTACTTGATGTGCGTGTGTTAATAACATTTCTGTTTTGTTTTCCTCAGATTTCCTTTATGAAAGTCCGCAGCTACAATAATTGCGGCCTCAGGATATGCGGTTTCCAGTTTGCACATAGTCTAGTGTAGTTCCTTGAAAGAAGTCACAGTGTAGGCTTGGAGGGGAATATACATGGCAGTGACGATGACCAAAGAAAATTATCTTGGGAGTTAATGCGGTCTGCATTTGATGGTGAGATATTCCATATCGGGAGAACAAAAGGACTTGAGTTCATGTAAGTTAACACAATCACACCAAGAGTTGTTAATCATGAAATAACCACCTCCACCTTTCTTTATCCCGGAGAGTTCCTTCTTCCTGTCTGCATGATGGACGGAGAACCCCGCTGGCTGAATAGACGTGGGCCAAAATATCCAGAGAGAGCCATGATTCCGTAAAGCAGAGTATGTTACAGTCCCTGATGTCTCTCAGGAAGGAGATCGTCTACCTTATTGTCCAGGGACTGAACATTAGCGAGTAAAATAATCTGAAGCGTTGGATGGTATGCATGCCGCCTGAGTCTGACTAGGGCCACACTTCTTCCTCTTCTCCGGCGTCAGCGTTTTAGTGCAGCCCCCAGGATGAACAGAGCTGCCTCGGGAAGTTCAAACAAATTACCAATTGTTTTGCAAATTTTGCTTGAGTGACTGCCGATCTAGTGTCCAAAAGCTATTTTCTGCTGTAGGTAATGATACAAGAAACATTCTGAGCAAATAATGTAAACAAATAATGAATACAAAATACTTCAAAGTTGGCTAGGAGCTAGAAACAGGGTGACCGTGTCTGTTGGCGCCATCTTAAAAAGGAGCTGGAGTCTAACAATACTATTTTAGGCCTACCCCTCAGACACAAACTCTTTAACTCCTCTGACCTATAACATCCCAATACACCATCGGTCCAGATAACTTCAGTCACTCCCATTGCTGCAACTAAGGTTCATCCATCCAAGCCTAGATTATTAAATTATGATTAAATAGATTCTTGTCCAGTAGTGTGCATGTCTAATGTGGCTATTTGGGGAACAGAAACAACAGCCATGCAAACAAAAACAAAAACAGCTCACCATCTTGACAATACATGCCATTGAGCAGAAACAATCGTGGCTAAAGACGTTTTACGTAGGCCTGTTTTCTCAGTCCAAAAAGAGAATGAAAAGGCAAATAAAGATAGTAAATGTACCCTGCTGCTACAGTAGCTATTAATTCTTCTTTCAATACTAAGCAGTGACATATTTGGGCCAGTCTTGTTAGAGGCCTGAGACAGTGATGGTGCTGCCTCATGAGTCTACTGAGCCTCTAGCAAGAGACTGGACAGCTGCTTGACATGAAGGAGTTGACATTCTCTGTCAAACTACTGTAACTTGGGCTCCTGTGCCAAAAACAAAAACCCACAAAACCATTCATTTAGCAAATCACACAACTAACCTCACAAACTAACCAGAAGCAATACATTTTCCTGAGCAACAACAGACATGTCTCCTTACTTTTAATCATCTTCTGTTGTGCTACAGCGCAGGAGAGTACAATATACTAGAGTAGTTGTGGTGTGTTTCATTAAACAGTACATCTCATTTTATCACCATTGTCACTGAAGGTTGACATAATATAGAGTGATTCGTGTGACAATGACACGGACGTGCTATATAAAGTAAAGTAGGGCTCTCATTTTCAGGGATAAAAAGGTCAATTTAATTTCCATGACCTTGATTTGAATAAATGAAACTCACATTGGATATCACATCATTTCACTCAAAAACGTATTTACAAAGGTCTGCACTGGAGGCCTGCCAAGGTATTGTGCTAATTTAAAAAGGGCTCCATTAGAGACCGAGACAGTATGCAGCCAGAGCTTCCAGGTGCCCATCAGCAGGAGCATCACAATCACTCCCAGCTGGCCCTCCCTGCTGCTACCAGAATCATTCTGCACTGACCTTGGGGTAAAGGGAGGCATCCACGGTAAAAACTGTCAACACTCAGGTTGTTTTACTGTCTGACACATCACTGATCAGACTAGAATTCTCAATAACGTCTAGGCTAGGTTGTATGGTTGAGTGGGGGAAAAAGTTCCACATCTTCGCCAAGACTGAGAATAAAGTTAAAAACAGAAGCTTGAAATAAACCCCATCCAATCATACAAATCCATAGCTGGTAGATTCAGCATTTGCTTTACGCATTAAGCAGATGTGTTCCACATGAGCTAAAGAGACAGTAGCACACGTAATCCACCAATGAAATCTCCATCTGGGAAAGGCCAATATGTTGTTACTATGGCAATAGGATTGACCCGGCTCCAGTTCAAACTGACAGACAGCCATGGTAATTAATGACGAACACCAGTGAAGGCACGAATCCCAGGGTACTATCACCTGTTTAAATCACAGTAATTGGGCTGACTATTTGGTGTTGTTGAATGACTATACAACAAACCCATGGCATTAGACGTGTTGAAGCAATAAATGGGAATTCCAAAACATCCAAGTATGTAATGTGATTTACAACAGCGGCAACAAAATACACTCATAGAAAGATTTTTTTTCTTTGGAGGACAGTGTTGTTGTTAATGAATTAAGAAGATATGAAGCTCTAATTAAAGTGAAAGCGAAGTAAACAGAATCTCACATCAAACAAAAAAATGTTGTTGCTGCCTCAGCCTGCTCAAATCCAAACCCCAATAACAGCAAGCTGGGAACAAGGGTTTGCAATCAAAATCAAGAAATTGTACAGGGCTCGCGTTAGGGACAAATGGGCCTCAAAGCCACCAAATAGTTTGACATTTCACAGGCAACATTACTGTAGGCAAACCCTGGCAACACACAGGAGTCGAACACCCAGTAGGATGCATCATTGGCACTACTGCATCAAGCTATGACTTGGAAATCTAATCTGTTCATAGAAATACTTTAGATATGAGCAGTGAAGCCTGTTAGACCTGTCATGAAAGATGTACTGTATGTAGATCAATCAGATCTAATCCATGAACCCTGACCATGACTCATGACCAGGCTATATACTAGCTTAATTCTTATAGTCTTGTAGTCAAAGCTCTTCTCTGTCCTGGCTCCCCAATGGTGGAAAAATCTTCCGTCTAATGTCAGTCCCTGCCCATCTTCTGAAAACATCTGATACCCCATCTCTTTAAAAAGACTATCGTAAATAAGTCTCACGAGTATCTTAAAGAAGAGTATCTTAAATAAGTCCCCCTTCCCCCCCATGCTACGATTGTGATGTTGACTCACCTAGCTATCTTAAGTGGCGTCTGCTAAATGACTCAAATGTAAAATCTATTCCTGACAACAATCCTAAATGCCTTGAGAAACTGTCAGTAAATAGCCTACTATCTCTTACTCACAGAACACACAAGCCTGTTTCAGACTTCTAGACAGTCTCTGGACACTAAGCTCTGTTCTGTGTTCTGGCGTAATCCACACTGCTTACATTTGCAGGAAATGGACTGCATAAATCAGCCTCAATAATGAAAGAAACATGGCACTCTGCCATCTTTTCATAGTCTGAAGACATTAGATACATTTGCCAACACCTTTAATTTAAAAATGCTGCCACTACCAGATACAAGTATAAGAATAATATGGAGGAAAATTCCTTAACTTCACATTAGGTTTTAGTAGTAAAAGAACAAAGGTCATCAGAGTTTAACCCCCAGAGTCAACACAGGGTAGGTACAGGCCTCTCACTAGGTGACGCAATGTGGTGTATTAACTGTACTGTAATGTAGCCTGTACTGCAGTATAGTCTAGTGCCACATTTCAGTTCACATGTCATAACAAAGGATCAGGGGTCACGGCTCCATGTCTCAACATACCTTTTAAAATCTACTCAGTGTCAACTACTGATCTAATGGTTACATGGAGCACAAACCATCGGGTTAAACCCACACTACTTAGTTATAATCCTCTTGCAATGATGACCTCAGAGTTGGAAGAGATTCTACAAGGCTTTTTCCAGCTGACATCATATCCATTGTAATGACATCTGAGCAGAGATTGGACTAACAGAGGAAACTAGAGTGAAAAAAGGTCACATGAATCAATGCCATAACTCCTTGCTGACTCTGATCCCACAGTATGGGTTGAACGCTTTTGAACAGCAGCCTGAACAGAGTGATAGAAGGGATGTACTCATTACCTCTGAACTTCTTGGGCGGGTTGTTGAGGTCCCCTGTGTCTGGCTGTACCACACAGCGGTCATCCACAAGCCTGGGAACAGGAGGAACAATGACAGCTGTCAATCAAACATTCATCCATCTAACTACACATACATCTAGCCTGCAGAAACAAACAATACATCAGCCACAAGTTTCATTCTGAGCAGTGAATGCTACTGATACACGTGCATACACACAGCACAAACAATATTGTTGAGTCGCTCAATACTGTAATCTCCATCCGTATTATAAACCTCTCTTTTACTCATAACTACAACCTATATTTGATCTATGCTACTCCTAGCCTGGCTGACGCAACTCACATGGTCATCGAGGGAGAGCTGACACACCGGTCTGGACAGGAGGCCGTTGTAAATGCAATATTTGCACAGATTTGTGCTTATTTCTTAATGAGCTTTGATTGGTTCCCTTAGACGTTTTCTTTTTCTGGGGGGTTAAGACCTCACGTTGATTGGATTTGAAAACACAACAACTGTATTGGAAGGGGGCAGTGCTCGGGGCTTTGTGTGGCTGTCCATGTGGATGTTTGAGTGAGAAAGATACAAATGAAAACCAATCATTATCAAATCAAATGTTATTGGTCACATACACGTGTCATTGCGGGTGTAGCGAAATGCTTGTGCTTCTAGTTCCGACAGTGCATCAATATCTAACAAGTAATATCTAACAATACACACAAATCTAAGTAAAGGAATGGAATTAAGAATATATAAATATATGGACGAGCAATGTCAGAGCGGCATAGACAAAGATACAGTAGATAGTATACAATACAGTATATACATATGAGATGAGTAATGCAAGATATGTAAACATTATTAAAGTGACATTATTAAAAGTGACTAGTGTTCCATTTATTAAAGTAGACAATGATTTCAAGTCTGTATGTAGGCAGCAGCCTCTCTGTGCTAGTGATGGCTATTTAATATAGTCTGATGGCCTTGAGATATAAGCTGTTTTTCCAGTCTCTCAGTCCCAGTTCTTATGCACCTGTACTGACTTCTCCTTCTGTATGATAGTGGGGTGAACAGGCAGTGGCTCGGGTGGTTGTCCTTGATGATATTTTTGGCTTTCCTGTGACATCAGGTGCTGTAGGTGTCCTGGAGGGCAGGCAGTTCGCCCTCAGTGATGTGTTGTGCAGACGCGCCACCCTCTGGAGAGTCCTGCGGTTGCTGCAGTTTCCGTACCAGGCAGTGATGAAACCCAACAGGACGCTCTCAATTGTGCATCTGTAAAAGTGTGTGAGGGTTTTAGGTGCCAAGACAAATTTCTTCAGCCTCCTGGAGGTTGAAGAGGCGCTGTTGCGCCTTCACCACACTGTCTGTGTGGGTGGACCATTTCAGTCTGTCAGTGATGTGTACACAGAGGAACTTAAAACTTTCCACCTTCTCCACTACTGCTCCCCCCTATCCACGATCATCTCCTTTGTTTTGTTGACTTTGAGTGAGAGGTTGAGTGAGAGCCCTCAACTCCTCCTTGTAGGCTGTCTGGTCGTTGTTGGTAATCAAGCTCACTACGGTTGTGTCGTCCGCAAACTTGATGATTGAGTTTGAGGCGTGCATGGCAAAGCAGTCATGGGTGAAGAGACCCTTGTGGGGGTTAACACGTTTAACTGTCTTACTCACGTTGGCCACGGGGAAGGAGAGCCCACAGTCCTTTGTAGCCCACAGTCGGTGGCACTGTTATCCTTATTGACCCATCGTGCCGACAACATCAAAAGAGCCTTTCCAGACTCTGAAGTTAGGAGGACTTGGAGTTAGGTGGAAGACAGACTATTTTAACCCTGCATGCATCACCTATCAGCATCACAGTGCAAAATGGCACTACTTCATTGTATCAACACCAAGATTATTGGTCAAGAGGTGTAGAGGGCAGATTGCGGTGGGAACTGTTGATCAAACTCAGAATGCCAAATATTGTCCGAGCAGGGCACAGCCCTCTCTGGAGGCTGCACACTGAGAGAACCTACAGTATAAGGACATAAAGGCCTGAATTAAGCAGTCTAAATAGTGGATGAACTATGTTTCATCCTCTACCTGCTGTAAGGGCATTCATAGCAATACTAAGCCAGTCTGCTCACTCAGACCTAAACCAAACCTTCTGAGCTAAAAATAAACGGAGCAAGAACAGCTTTGGCTGAAATTTCCTCTGAATTCCTGGCTGAAATGTGTATTAAAGGGGGTATTATGAAAATAAATATTTGGTTTGGGAGAAGCTGGTGAAATGAGGAATATTATAGGATTGGGGCTGTGCCTGTAAATAAAGCTTTTAGGTGGTTAAAACTCTTGGGTTTCAAGGTCTCTAGATTTTTTTGCCTTATTAATACTAATAATACATATTATTACATGGCTATTCACATTTAGTCTAACTCCTACCTAAACATCTAAATCCATTGAGCCTTCTGAAACTTAAGAAAGAAAACATAGCTGAATTGATAGAAGCACTTGGAATTTGAACACCTGAACATCTGTGATTGGCATTCATCAAGCACTCTAATATATAATAATTTTATAATATATGCCATTTAGCAGATGCTTTTATCCAAAGCGAAATGCAAACTTGTAGTGTATTTGAGTTTTGAAAAAAAGCCTCAAGTTAGTAATTTCCAATTTTCAGATTTGATTTGCCCTAACGAAAAATGTATCAACCCCCTACAAACATTTCCAGTAATTATAATACACATAATTTCAATTTCCTGTTGCTGCAGGTTTATTTTTCCTGCTGCAGCAAACTGGCTCAAATTATACTGAACAAAAATATAAAACGCAACATGTAAGTGTTGGTCCCATGTTTCATGAGCTGAAATAAAAGATCACCGAAATGTTCCATATGCACAAAAAGCTTATTTCTCTCAAATTTGGTACACAAGTTTGTTTACATCCCTGTTAGTGAGCATTTCCCCTTTGTCAAGATAATCCATCCACCTGACATGTGTGGCATATCAAGAAGCTGATTAAACAGCAATAAAAAGGACACAAATGTGCAGTTTTGTCACACAACACAATGCCACAGACATCTCCAGTTTTGAAGGAACGTGCAATTAGCATGCTGACCGCAGAAATGTCAACTAGAGCTGTTGCCAGAGAATTTAATGTTAATTTAATGTTGTTTTAGAGAATTTGGCAGTACGTCCAACTGGCCTCACAACCTCAGACCATGTGTAACCACGCCAGCCCAGGACCTCCACATCCGGCTTATTCACCTGCGGGATGGTCTGAGACTAGCCATCTGGACAGCTGATGAAACTGTGGGTTTGCACAACTGAAGAATTTCTGCTCCGATTGTCAGAAACCGTCTCAGGGAAGCTCATCTGCGTGCTCGTCATCCTCACCAAGGTCATGACCTGACTGCAGTTTGGCGTCATAAACGACTTCAGTGGGCAAATGCTCACCTTTGATGGCCAGCAGCACGCTGGTTCCAAAAGGGTTCTTTGGGTGTCCCCATAGGAGAACTCTTTTTGGTTCCAGGTAGAACCCTTTTTGGTTCCAGGTAGAACCCTTTTTGGTTCCAGGTAAAACCCTTTCCACAGAGGAGCCTAAAAGGGTTCTCCTATGGGGACACACAAAGAAGCCTTTTGGAACCCTTTTTTTCTAAGAGTACGCGAAGGAGATGTGTTGCGCTCCATAAGGCAAATGGTGGTAACAGATACTGACTGGTTTTCTAATCCACGCCCCTACTTTTTTTTTAAAGGTATCTGTGACCAACAGATGCATAATCTGTATTCCCAGTCACGTGAAATCCATAGATTAGGGCCTAATGAATTTCTTTCAAATGACTGATTTCCTTATATGAACCGTAACTCAGTAAAATCTTTGAAATTGTTTCATGTATTTTTTTGTTCAGTGTAAGATCCTACATCTGTACAGTCACACATGCATACATTTTACGTACAGGTGGTCCCGGGAATCAAACCCACTATATTGGCGTTGCAAGCGCCATACTGTACCAACTGAGCTACAGAGGACCACTCTCTGTTCGATTCCTATTTTGGTGCAGCAATGCAAGAATGGGACTATATCCTCATATGGATCATCGTTCATAGAGCATTCTGTGGAAATAATGTTACTATTGTATTTACAGTGTTACTACACAGGTATAATGTTACTATAGTATTTACAGTGTTACTACACAGGTATAACACCCATGGAATAATTAATTTCATGAAACCTCAGTCCATTATAGGCCTCAGATTTATTCCTGGCTGAAAAACACAGGATGCTTGGCAGGTAGTCGGAAAGATAAATATGACACCTCGATGGGGTTCTGGAGCCAGTCCAGTCAGCATTTTCCATTTATAGCCAGCGCAGGCTATGTATTGTTTTCTAGGACATTACTATATTGTTTAAATAAAAACACACCGTAAGCATATCCCCAAGGGAAATGAATTAGGTTATGATCGTTTTAGGCTATTTGTTTTATTTACTAATATCTTGTCCATGCATCACATGGATGCACTGCATTGTACTGATCATGCATAAATGTATCTGTATGAATGACACATTATTTAAAACAATATAATAATGTCCTCCAGAACAATACAGCCTACACACTAAAAGGAAAATGCTAGATGTCATTCAACTGAATTTCTATAGAGAGCCTGTAAAGAGGTGTAATAAGAGGTGTAATAACGTAAAGAGGTGTAATAATGTAAAGAGGTGTAATAGCGTAAAGAGGTGTAATAATGTAAAGAGGTGTAATAACATCAATGTAAAATCAGCAAAGGGAAGCAGTCTAGCTCTGTGCTCCAGGAAGCAGCCAGCCCAGGCCAGACTATAGGCCCCTGGTACAGTAGTGAACAGAACAGTCCTCTCAAAACCAGCTGCAGATGAGGTGGTTCATTACAAAGCTTTATAATGGTCAGTATGATACACAGAGATAACCAACAGTTTCCCAGCCTCCTGTACACTGCCTGCTGTTGCTAAATATAGCTCCTTCCCTTCAGCTCCTAAAAGAGCGCCACCACAACAGAGGGGACCAGAGGGAGAAAAAAAAAGTGATTACCAGGCAGAACAGTGCCAGGCGGGCAACTTGACAACCGAGTATGGTCAAGGTGCTGCTCTTTAAAGCCATGCACACATTTGTTTCCATGGCCTGGTTACGCAATTTGTGTAAGAGCAGGGGCTTCTTGAGAGATGGCAGGGCAAGGCTTGAATGGGGCCCCAGTGAAGGGCCAGATAGTGACGAGGTATGATTAAGAGGCATGGATCACAACGCTAAAAAGGAGGCTAAGAGTGGAGAAGGCAACACAGATACTGTGTTCATTTTCACTGAGGGAAAAGAACATCAAACAGGCAGGAGCAGAAAATAGAAGGGAGGAACAGTAAGAAGTGACGCTGCTCTGACACCAGAGAACTAGAGGCTGAAGTGTTGTCAAGCCCATCAGCCTTGTTGTGAATTCAGCTCATTCTTCAGTCAATGATCTCCCTCAACCCTCACTGAGCCATGATGAAAGTTTAGGCGTGAAATGCTGTTAAATGGGTGTGATCACTTTAGGGGAAGGACTGGAGTTAAAATGTACAGTTTAATTTGAGCAGTCACTTCTGTATAATATATACAGCATAAGCTCTCAATATTTAAATTCAAACACAGGAAGCAAAATAATTTAAGCCACGTAGGACCATCATTTCATGGTTTTACTAATGGTACAACTTGGAGAGAGAAAAAGGACAGCCAACACATTCTATAAACAGTCACACATCACCTGCTCCGTGTCCCAATGACACTATCCCATTCAATATAACATTTCACTTGTTCAAACACATTCCTCTCTTCCCTGACACTCACCGCCCCTACTGTTTCACTTTCTCCTCCCCCTTCTGTGTCCTCAGTCCTCCCTTTCTCTCCGTCTCCACTGCTATTCTACATCCTCAGCTGGACTCCAAAAATGTTCTGTGACCTCTGCCTCTCACACTCCAGCTCCAAATGCTCTCTCCCTTGCCATTTCTCAAAATGTCTTCTAAGGCAATAGAACATTATCACCTCAATGACAAGCATTCTGCAATCTAGCTTTTCTTATTATATGCTCCACCACATCAGCTGAAACCGGTATGAAACGGCGTTACTTTAATAACAATGGAATGAGTAAGGGTTTATTCTACTAAGAACACTAGAGGAGGACACATTATTAAAGCTTGTGAAATAAAAGCCATGACTCCGACTAAGCCGTTAAATAAACCCCTACATTATTTGACATTATCACCCTGGCAGCAGTTCAAGCTGTCTCCCTGGCCCCAAACACAAACCAGGTTCATTATTTCACTGGTACCTGGCTCTGTGTGTATGTGCATGATTATGTGTAAATGTACACAAACCCATGTCTGACCTTGGATGTGTACTGTGACAGACATGAATCTATGAGCATGTGAGTCTTTCAAGTTGAAAGGGATTGGATTCATATGCAGCAGTATAAAAGTAGGCAGACAGACATACCCTAATGTGCTGATAAATCCACTGGTGGAGCCCTCTGCATAGAGAGAGCAGATGTCCCCTATGTGGAGGAAACTGGACATCTTGTCTGACATGTTGCCTCACCCTGGACTGTGCCTGAAAAAGATAGAACAGACAAGAGTTAGTGTGATAAATATACCACACAGATGTACAGTCATTTACCCTGATAAATACTGTATATTTAACAGCTATTACCATGTAATTACATAGCGGTTCCTATGTACAACATTGTTACTATAGATAGATTTTTATTTAGTCTCATTCCTAGTTGCAGTGTACAGTGAAATTCTTATGCTCCGAGTTCCAATAGTGCAGGTGAGAATAAAACAATAAATAAATATATTACACATGCATTTACAACTGTTTTTTAATTTCACCTTTATTTAACCAGGTAGGCCAGTTGAGAACAAGTTCTCATTTTCAACTGCGACCAAGATAAATCAAAGCAGTGCGACAAAAACAACAACACAGAGTTACACATTAGATAAACAAACATTCAGTGAATAACACAATGGAAAATAAAAATTACAATTTGGCATTAATATTGGAGTGATAGATGTGCAGATGATGATGTGCGAGATACTGTAGAGATACTGGGGTGAAAAAGAGCAAGAGGGTAAGTAACAATATGGGGATGAGGTAGTTGGGTGTGCTATTTACAGATTGGCTGTGTACAGGTACAGTGATCGGAAAGCTGCTCTGACAGCTGACGCTTAAAGTTAGAGAGATACAGCAGAGAACTAGAAGGAAAGGCGGCCAAAGGAGGTGTTGGTTTTTGCGATGACCAGTGCAATACACCTGCTGGAGCGCGTGCTGCGGGTGGGTGTTGCTATGGTGACCAGTGAGCTGAGATAAGGTGGGGCTTTACCTAACAAAGACTTATAGATGGCCTGGAGCCAGTGGTTTTGGCAACGGATATGTAGTGAGGGCCAGCCAACGAGAGCATACAGGTCGCAGTGGTGGGTAGTATATGGGGATTTGGTGACAAAACGGATGGCACTGTGATAGACTACATCCAGTTTGCTGAGTAGAGTGTTGGAGGCTATTTTGTAAATGACATCGCAGAAGTCAAGGATCGGTAGGATAGGGTATGTTTGGCAGCATGAGTGAAGGAGGCTTTGTTGCGAAATAGGAAGCCGATTCTAGATTTAATTTTGAATTGTAGATGCTTAATGTGAGTCTGGAAGGAGAGTTTACAGTCTAACCAGACACCTAGGTATTTGTAGTTGTCCACATATTCTAGGTCAGAATCGTCCAGAGTAGTGATGCTAGTCAGGCGGGAGGGTGCGGGCAGCAAATCGGTTGAAGAGCATGCACTTTTACTAGCATTTAAAAGCAGTTGGAGGCCAGGGAAGGAGCGTTGAAGCTTGTTTGGAGGTTTGTTAGCACAGTGTCCAAAGAAGGGCCAGATGTATACAGAATGGTGTCGTCTGCGTAAAGGTGGATCAGGGAATCACCAGCAGCAAGAGCGACATCATTGATATATATAGAGAAAAGAGACGGCCCGAGAATTGAACCTTGTTGCACCACCATAGAGACTGCCAGAGGTCCGGACAACAGGCCTTCCGATTTGACACACTGAACTCTATCTGGGAAGTAGTTGGTGAACCAGGCGCGGCAGTCATTTGAGAAGCCAAGGCTATTGAGTCTACCGATAAGAATGTGGTGATTGACAGAGTCGAAAGCCTTGGCCAGGTCGATGAAGATGGCTGCACAGTACTGTCTTATCGATGGCGGTTATGATATCGTCTAGGACCTTGAGCGTGGCTGAGGTGCACCCGTGACCAGCTCGGAAACCAGATTGCATAGCGGAGAAGGTACGGTGGGATTCGAGATGGTCAGTGATCTGTTTATTAACTTGGCTTTCGAAGATTTTAGAAAGGCAGAGCAGGATGGATATAGGTCTGTAACAGTTTGGGTCAAGAATGTCTCCCCCTTTGAAGAGGGGGATGACCGCTGCAGCTTTCGAATCTTTAGGGATCTCAGACGATACGAGAGGTTGAACAGACTGGTAATGGGGGTTGCAACAATTTCTGCGGATAATTTTAGAAAGAGAGGGTCCAGATTGTCTAGCCCAGCTGATTTGTAGGGATCCAGATTATATGGGTATGACGAAACATTTATTTTTATTGCTCTAATTACATTGGTAACCAGTTTATAATAGCAATAAGGCACCTCTGGGGTTTGTGATACTGTATATGGCCAATATACCACAGCTAAGAGCTGTGTCCAGGCACTCTGCATTGCATCGTGCTTAAGAACAGACCTTAGCCATGAATATATTTGCCATATACCACACCTCCGTGGGCCTTATTGCTTAAATATGAATGTACATTGGGGTGTGGGAAGGGTAATTGTCCATTGGAAGGCAGGTAGGGGGGATGGAGTAGTGGTGGCTATTCAGCATGATAAAATGTCCATTGGGATGGGGGCAGAGTAGGATGTCTGTATTGCCAGGATCTGAGTGATGAAATTGGGGAGAACAGGCCGTGGCTCGGGTGGCTGAGGTTCCTGATGATCTTCTTCGGAGAGGGTTGAGTGTGTCGGGGAGGGAGGAGGTGATGTGGTCTTTGACTCTCAAAGCACTTCATGACGACGGAAATGAGTGCTAAGGGTCAGTAGTCATTCATTTCAGTCACTTTCCCTTTCTTGGGCACGGGGATGATAGTGGACATCTTGAAACAGGTGGGGATAACGGCCTGAGAGAGATTGAAAATGTCTGAAAACACAACAGCTAGCTAGTCTGCACATGCTCTAAGGGCACGGCTAGGGATGCCATCTGGTCCACAGTCCACAGTTTTTGATTCTGGTAAGTTTTGGAAGAAACCATTGGTATCACATCTATGCATTTTTTTTTTAATCTGCTGTCTGAGTCAGCGTTTTCATTGATGTTGTAAGGGCGGCAGGTAGCCTAGTGGTTAGCGCGTTGGGCCAGTAACCGAAAGGTTGCTAGATCGAATCCCAGAGCTGACAAGGTAAAAATCTGTCGTTCTGCCCATGAACAAGGCAGTTAACCCACTGTTCCTAAGCCATCATTGTTAATAAGAACTTGTTCTTAACTAAAAAAAATACCCAGAGGTGACCTGGAACATACTCCAGTCCACGTGATCAACACAGTCTAGGTGCATGGATTCTGATTGATCAGACCAGCGTTGTACAGACCTGATCACCGGAACTTTCTTCTTCAGTCTTTGTTTGGGCATATAACGTGAATGTCTAGCAACCCAAAGGTTGTGTGTTCCAATTTCATCATGGACAACTTTAGCATTTTAGCTAATTACCAACTTTGCAACTACTTAGCATGTTAGCCATCCCTTTAACATAACTCCTAACCCTAACCTTAACCCTAAACCCTAGCCTAGCTAACATTAGCATTAGCCACCTAGCTAACGTTAGCCACAACAAATTGTAATTTGTAACGTATTGTATGAATTGGAATTTGTGCACTTCGTAACATATCATACGAATTGTAATTCATAACATATCATGCAAAATGGATGATGGTCATCCACAAACGAAACATAACATATCATACTAAATGGAGTGTCTAGGAATAATACGAAACCCTATGAGATCAGGTCGCAGAAGCTTGCAGTCAAAAGAAAATGAAATGCTTGCTACCTTGGTTCACTACATGACTAAATAAGTCTGTTTTCAACAAATCAACTATTTTAGACTATTGTGTTTTAACCAAGCAAGAAAAATAAACGAGTGAATGAAGAAAATAATTTTGGAACGAACGCTTCCAGACATTTAAATGGTCTGTCGAAGTGAATGTGTTAAGAACAGGATTAATAGTATAAATGGTTAGAGTTCCAGCCTGTGGATCAGAACAATGCGGGTTTGCCTCTTGAAGGAGTTTACATGGCCAGAAGTATGTGGACACCACTCCAAATTAATGGATTCGGCTATTTCAACCACACCCTTTGCCGACAAATCTCCATAGCAAACATTGGCAGTAGAATGGCCCGTACTGAAGAGCTCAGTGACTTTCAACGTGGCACCGTCATAGGACGCCACCTTTCCAACAAGTCAGTTTGTCAAATGTATGCCCTGCTAGAGCTACCCTGGTCAACTGTAAGTGCTGTTATTGTGAAGTGGAAACGTCTAGGAGCAACAACGGCTCAGCTGCGAAATGGTAGGCGACAAGCTCACAGAATGGGATTGGCGAGTTCTGAAGCACGTAGTGCATTAAAATCGTCTGTCCTCGGTTGCAAAACTCACTACTGAGCTCCAAACTGCCTCTGGAAGCACAAGAACTGTTTGTCAGAAGCTTCATGAAATGGGTTTCCACAGCCAAGCAGCCGCACACAAGCCTAAGATCACCATGTGCAATGCCAAGCGTTGGCTGGAGTGGTGTAAAGCTTGCAGCCTCTGGACTCTGGAGCAGTGGAAACGCGTTCTCTGGAGTGATGAATCACGCTTCACCATCTGGCAGTCCGACTGACGAATCTGGGTTTGGCACATGTATAATGCCAACTGCAAAGTTTGGTGGATGAGGAATAATGGTCTAGGGATGTTTTTCATGGTTCGGGTTAGGCACTTAGTTCCAGTGAAGGGAAATCTTAACGCTACAGCATACAATGACATTCTAGACGAGTCTGTGCGTACAACTTTGTGGCAACAATTTGGGGAAGGCCCTTTCCTGTTTCAGCATGACAATGCCCCCATGCACAAAGCAAGGTCCATACAGAAATAGTTTGTCGAGATTGGTGTGTAAGTATTTTGAAAAATGTTTCTTTAATAGTTGACAGCCCCTCCCGACACACATCCACTTATTTTAATGAATTAAATGGCTCTTAAAAAGAGTTTGGCAGTGTGTGGTGTGTACTACTGCGTACATCTTGCTAGAACGGAGGAGAGACCTGGGCCCGTCTCCACAAAGCGTCTCAGAAAAGGTCCTAAGAATCCTGTTCAACTCAGTTAAGACAAAAAAACCTCAGAGCAGGTTTTAGGATGATGTTAAATCACTGCTCAGACAAACTCTGAGCCAGGAGTAAAATCAACTGTCAGCTGGTAGTAACGACAGTTTGAGGTAACGCAAAGGAAAAATAGTGATGACGGCTCATTGACATTGTAGCAAATTATGGGGAATAACCCATCGTGATGAGGCATCGCCAGCTGTGAAATTAATAGCACAATTCAGACAACCACGGTGAATGTGACTGTACATAAAATGTAGCAATGGTAAAAAGTTTGATATAATTTTCGCCTGAAACAATCACTTTGCTTACTCTTAATATGTTGGCATGCATAACTTATTTTTTACCAATTCCGATATTTCTTATAATGTGATAGGCATTTTGCACTGAATCATACAGTATAATGGTTTGAAAGCAGAATTTTGATAATAGTACTGTTATATCAACACACTTGTCAATCCCGTTAAACAACTAAATTGCTTTGGCACAGTAGTTACCTGCCGATAATTTTGCATAAAACGTTTGAAAGGTCTATCATTTATACCCGAACACAATTAAATGCTTTCAATTACCCACTTATAGGCATCTTTTATAACAACGTGATATTCTGCTTGAAATAACATGTAGCTTTAAGAAATAATAGAAAGAAAAGTTGACTATTTATTAGTCTAGAGGTTGTAAGTACTTAGGCATACGTCATCTGAATTAGGCCTCATAAGAAATCATTGTCAAAAGTGCAAGAGGTACTGTTCCATGTAGGTCTAGAATATTTATGGGTTGATCATATAGAAATATCAAAACATTCCTTCAACTCCAAAGCAATTGCCTGTCTATGGTGCAGGAACCACTGAATCTCTGCCTTTTTCTATTATCAAGACACCTGCTGGTAACTCTTTATTAACTGGTTAGGACAGCTCATGAGGTGTCCTAAATATCTGTCAACTAGGTGTAACTTACTAAAGAGGCTTCATGCATAGCTTTTATTTTTACCCATAAGAGTAGGAGTAAAATGTCTCTATGCTCAGCACTTTGTGGATACGGACCCAGCTCTCAGACTCTCATGGAAGAGGTCATTGCCATCATCCGTGAGATGCACGCCATCCCTACGGTACTTCCCAGGGACACAGTGCTTTATGTCAGAGTGGCAGATTTTGGGCATGCACCTGTCACAGAGAAATGCAAACACCAGCTGGTTGACAGAGCGCCTGGCCATTTCTATGCGCTTGATGATGTCCTCAATGCACTGGAACATCTAATTCCTCCTCTGTGTGATGTCAGAGTAGATCACTGTTGTCCCGGGGAGAATTGAGCTGGACTACCTCCAAAATCAGCTCGCATCTGACGCACCAAGGCTGTCCCAAGTCATTTCCACAGAGGTGAATGACTATGATATATTCACTATTTCAGAACCCATCCGTTGAGAACTGCTCATCCATATTTCGCGCTCCTGTAGTCATCTAGCCAGCTACATTGTGTAATCGCATAGTAAATATTTGCTTCAGTCAGTTTCCTTGCTCTCGCCAATTTGCTTTGAGTAATGATCAGTAGGATTATGAGCTGGGATATTTTCAATAAATAAAATATAAAACGCACGACATTGTGAGGGTTCACAGGGAGAGCATGTGTTAAGCTGTATTATGTTGTATAATAGTCACCTTCCAGTGTAAAAAACATGAAAATTAAAAACAAAAAAACTACAATTTAAGTGAGAATAGGCATCGGTCTGAAGCCGAAAAATTGAAATTCACATGTGCACCACAAAGCCTATTCCGCCTATGCTCTACCAAGGTTTTCCAGCACACAACTTTGACCTACTACATTAGCTATATTGGTATTGTACTTCAAACTATGTGTAGGCAGGTTGCTTAGGATTCAAACCTTCTCAAACAGCCTAATTTATACTCTTCAGAAGGATACTGGACTTTACAGTGTTCCGCTATAAAAATTGTTTACCACTTTATGTTCATACATCATTTGGCTGTATGTATTTTAAGACATAGACCTATTGTAAATGTGTATTATTGTTACGCAACAATCCATCTTTATTGCAAAAAGAAATACAAGTACAAACATAACTTTAAGCTACATATTATATTAACAGAGGTAATGAACTGTCCGTTGATCAGCACAGCGATTTATAAAATAGGACCATGTTTGAAACACGTGGTTCTGAGTTTATGCCAATATTACACAGGTAAGCTAACAGTTACTGAAATGAGGAACGCAGACAGGCTCTATCTGAGCTACTTTGTACAACACACCACCACCTGTTGTTCTGTTTGGCACCTACTGACCAAAAAATTATGTTATTATGTTTTTTCCCCCCCAATGACATCTATTGCTGAAATAAAATACAGGCATGCACCACATTACTACAAGACAAAACAGCTCAATCAAGCCTGATGGTCATGTAAGTATAAATGCAAAGCTTGCTTTCATTTAATAAAAAAAGCATGAAAAGGTAGTGTAATGAGATAATGTCTTACTGTGGTGTGTGAAGATTCCAATACTTTACCTTGTTTAATGTACAAATCCCATTATTATGGAAGCACCTCCTCTAAAAGCTGTTTGAGAAGGTTTGAATCCTAAGCAACCTACCTACACATAGTTGGAAGTACAATATAGTTATGGTAGTAGGTCAAAGCTGTTTGTTGGAAAACCTTGGTAGAGCATGGGGGAAAAGACACTGTGGTGCTCATGTGAATCTCACTTAAAATGTATTTTTTTGTTTTTAATGCATCACAAGCTCATTTATACTATGCACTACAATACAGCATGTAACCTTTGAACTAAAGCTAATCTCAAATTGTTTTTGCATTAATTAACTGAGGCCATTCTGCAAAGTTTATTCCCCAGTTCAACATGTAAATATCCCTGGGCTTTTGCATGGGCAGTTAGTCCATGACAGTATTCCTTTTATTGAAAATGGTGACATACTCAAATTCTGTTGCGATACAGGGCAGAGGTCCTCCTTCATATATGGGTTTAGGTCAACTTAACTTGATCATAATGGTTTCAAATGATAGTTTTCAACAATCAGCACAGCTCATGCAGGTTGCTGGGTAGTGATAGGCTACAGATACAGGTACCTGCCAAAATAATGGAAACACTTCAGTAAATTAGGGACACAAAGTATATTGAAAGCAAGTGCTTCCACACAGATGTTGTTCCTGAGTTAATTAAGCAATTAAAATCCCATAATTTTTAGGGTCATGTATAAAAATGCTGGGCAGGCCATTATTTTGGCTACCATGGCTATGCCCACATAGGATGCCAATGCCCCCATCAACAGAGCACGAGTGATCACTGAATGGTTTCATGAGCATGAAAACAATGTCAACCATATGCCATGGCCATCACCAGATCTCAACCCAAATGAACATTTATGGGAGATTCTAAAGCGGCGCCTGAGACAGCATTTTCCACCAGCATCAACAAAACACCAAATTATGGAATTTCTCGTTGAAGAATGGTGTCACATCCCTCCAATAGAGTTCAACAGATTAGTAGAATCTATGCCAAGGTGCATTAAAGCTGTTCTGGCTTGTGGTGGCCTAACGTCCTATTAAGAAACTATGTTGGCGTTTCCTTTATTTTTGGCAGTTACCTGTACATGAAACCTACTCAAATAAAAGATAGGCCTATTTAAAAACATTCAGAAGCTCACTCTTTATGGAATGTTCTGAAAAACCTACAACTCTAATTACCTAGTGTCCAAACAGAAATGTCTGCAGTCCTTTCCATTAGTAATAATCCTGCCCAAATCCCCAGTGTGAGAAACCATTGTGCCTCATGAACATCCCCAATATGAAAATGACCCAAACAGAAGGGAATACTGTAGCCATCTAGAATGTAGCAAATAGATCTAACTGACTCCATCAGAACCATCTGACAATGCTTATTGTTTCTCTTGGTTTGTTGGCCTATTCTATCATTGATGTAGGCAACACTAATTGTCTGGGATAGGCTCCTGAATCATCAGGATGAAACAAAATTAGAAGTTATACTAACCCCATTTAAAAAAATATATATATATATATATATATATATATATATATATATATATATATATATATTAAATTGATACATTATCATTACATTGTTAGGATACATTGCCAGTCTTTGCTTGTTGCTTAGGCTACATTGTTAACTTAACGTACATCTTTAATTTCCTGAAGCTGTCAAATGTAACCGAGTCGCATAAACCAAAAATGTATCGCTTGGCCACCTTGACATTTCTCACAGCTCATTCAAAATGCACTTGTCTAAAAACAAATCTGACATTTTGACGTCTGAAGTTTCAGTTTTTATTCCACGATACAGACCCATTTTGGTGGTCTTGAAAACGCAATGCATTAAAAACTATAGAAGCCGTAGCCTACTATATCGAGGTAGACTATAACGCGTGGGTTTCTTGCCAATTCATGTATGATGTTAGAGGATGATGCTCCTCTCAAAACTATGCTACAGGGTGAGAATCTGCATAGGACTTTACCTTCACAAAAGAAAGAATGAGGCGAAAAAATTATCGAATCAGGCTGGATCAGCAAACGTGAATTTCCAATGCGCCGTCCTCGTTAAATTCCATGATCGCCGACTGAAACTCCAGTTAGAACACCGCTTCTCTGACAGCTGAATTTGTCCTCAGTGGCAATCCGCTTCTTACCTCCTCCACATGCGCTTTGAAGAAACGCCCCTTCTGCTAACATATATATATATATACATATATATATATATATATACTGCAGCAGCAGGGGTGTTTGGGAAATGTTGTTTCTATGAGAAAAACTGTAGGCTACTTGCGCTCTACGCTGGGAGCCATTGTATGATATTGACACTTGAATTTCAAAATAGACATATTAATAGACTTATGTGTAGAGCTGTTTTACTATTGCTGTGTTTATTATTTTTGTTTAAAATATATTAGGCCTTCTATTACAAACTGTGGCACTAGACTTTGTAGACTAAAGTGTAGGCTGAAGCGTGTCATTATGAATGAACAATCTATTAAAAGTGCAGTCTCTTTTTGGCAGTGATTTGTCCAGAGAGTGGGTGTCTAGCATCAGAATAAATAGCATCAGAATTGCAACAAATTAATAGCTTAAAACTGTTCCTGATCTAAGCTAGTGTAGTATAGGCCAAAGCATCTGACCACAGGAGGTTGGTGGCACCTTAATTGTGGAAAATGGGCTTGTGTTATTGACTGGAGCAGAATTAGAAAATGGTATCAAATACATTCCATTTGCTCCATTCCGGCCATTATTATTAGTCGTTCTTCCCTCAGCAGCCTCCTGTTCATCTGAGGTTGTCACGACTTCAGCCGAAGTTGGTCCCTCTCCTTGCTCGGGTGGCTTTTGGCGGTCGACGTCACCGGCCATCTAGCCGCCACCGATCCATTATTAATTTTCTGTTGGTTTTGTCTTCCTTTTTCACACACCTGGTTTACATTCCCATGATTACATGTTCCCTATTTAACCCTCTGTTTCCCCCATGTTTTTGTGTGTGATTGTTTGTTGTATTTTGATTCCGTGTATTTTCGAGTGTTTATTCACTCGTATGTTTATTCTGAGTAAACTTTATGAACATGAATTTTGTTGTCCTGCGCCTGACTCTGCCTACTGGCATCAAGGACCTCATTACAGAATCACACACCACCAATGGAGTCAGCAGGAGCATCCAGCCCTCCTCTACTAGCCGAGGAGCGCCTTCAGCAGAATGCGACAATGTTGCAGAGTCTCGGCACAGCAATGGATCGCGTGCTACAGAATATGGAGCGATGGGAGAGAGGAGATTTTTCAGCGCCTCTACCATCATCACAACCTCCCACTTCACAACCCACACAACTGTCCACTCCTCCTTCACCTGGTCCCAGTGGGATTCGACTCGCGCTCCAGAGGGAGTATGATGGGACGGCTTCCGGGTGCCAGGGGTTCTTACACCAGCTGGAGCTCTACCTGGCGACCGTTCACCCGGCTCCTTCGGGATGCGAGAGCGTGTCCGCCCTCGTCTCCTGTCTATCCGGGAAAGCCCTGGAGTGGGCCAACGCCATATGGGGAGAGGAAGGAGCGGCTTTGGACCACTACGAGGAGTTCACCCGCCGTTTCCGGGCAGTATTCGACCATCCACCTGAGGGTAGAGCGGCGGGTGAACGCTTGTTCCACCTCAGACAGGGGGATGAGGAGCGCACAGGACGCTGGAGTTCCGAACCCTGGCCGCCAGCGTGGGATGGAATGACAGGGCCCTGATCGACCATTACAGATGCAGTCTGCACGAGGACGTCCGGCGGGAGCTGGCATGCAGAGACACCACCCTTTCCTTCGACCAGCTGGTGGACATGTCCATGCAGGTTGGAAAACCTGCTGGCCACCTGTGGACGTCCGGATCGGGGCCTGTCATTTCCATCCCCCAGCACCTCTGCTCCGACGCCTATGGAGCTGGGAGGTACTTCGCTTAGGGGGGCCGGAGGAGGGGTCATTCCCTGCACCCTCTGTGGCCGCAGAGAGCACACTGCTGGTCGGTGCAGGGGGGGTTCCTCAGGGAGTCGAGGCGGCAGGCAGGGCACTATCGGGTCCCCCCAGGTAAGTAGGCACCAGACTCACCCAGAGCTCCCTGTTGCTCACATGTTTTTGTTTGTTCATTTTCCTGATTTTTCCCCGCATTCCCAGCATAAGGCTCTAGTCGATTCAGGTGCAGCTGGGAATTTTATTGAACGTTAATTTGCTCATAGTTTAGGGATCCGAATTGTTTCTGTTGATATGCCCTTCCCTCTGCACGCCTTAGATAGTCGACCATTAGGGTCAGGACTGATTAGGGAGGCTACCGCTCTACTAAGAATGGTTACGCAGGAGGGTCATGAGGAGAGAATCAGTTTATACATCATTGATTCTCCTGCGTTTCCCGTGGTGTTGGGCCTACCCTGGTTGGCCTATCATAACCCCATTATTTCGTGTCAACAGAGGGCTCTCAAGGGATGGTCACGATAGTGCTCGGGGAGATGTGTAGGTGTTTCCATCGGTGCGACTACGGTGGAAAGTCCAGACCAGGTCTCCACCGTGCACATCCCCTCTAAATATGCTGATTTGGCTCTCGCCTTCTGTAAAAAGAAGGCAACTCAATTACCACCCCATCGACGGGGGGATTGTGCGATAGATCTCCTGGTAGTCGCAGCACTTCCCAGGAGTCACGTGTATCCTCTGTCACAGGAGGAAACGGAGGCTATGGAAACATATGTCTCCGAATCTCTGGGGCAGGGATACATTCGGCCATCCACTTCGCCTGCCTCCTCGAGTGAAGAAGAAGGATGGAGGTCTGCGCCCGTGTATTGACTATCGAGGTATCAATCAGATCACTGTGAGGTACAGCTACCCGCTGCCTATCATAGCCAGCGCGATCGAGTCAATGCACGGGGCGTGCTTCTTCACAAAATTGGATCTCAGGAGCGCATACAATCTGGTGCGTCGAGTGGAAGACGACATTTAGTACCACCTCAGGGCACTATGAGTACCTCGTCATGCCGTACGGGTCTACAAATGCTGATGGAGCATTCATTAACAAGATTTTCTTGCTCGGGCAGGGTGTAGTGGTGTATATCGACGACTTTCTGATTTACTCCGCTACACGCGCAAGGTGCTTGGTCAACTGTCAAAGTCACCATTATTAGTCAGTTGTACAACCGAATGCCTTCAACTGAAATGTGTCTTCCGCATTTAACCCAACCCCTCTGAATCAGAGAGGTGCGGGGGGCTGCCTTAATCGACATCCACGGCACCCGGGGAACAGTGGGTTAACTGCCTTGTTCAGGGGCAGAATGACAGATTTTTACCTTGTCAGCTCGGGGATTTGAACTTGCAACCACTAGGCTACCTGCCGCCCTGTTGGAGCACGACCTGTACGTCAAGGCTGAGAAATGTTTTTCCAACAGTCCGTCTCCTTCCTAGGATACCGCATTTCCATGTCAGGGGTGGAGATGGAGAGTGACCGCATTTCAGCCAATGCGTAATTGGCTTAGGGTTTGCCAACTACTACCGGAGGTTTATTCGGGGCTTTGGTCAGGTAGCGGCTCCCATTACCTCACTGCTGAAGGGGTGTCCGGTGCGACTGCAGTGGTCAACTGAGGCGGACAGGGCTTTTGGTCACCTGAAGGCTCTGTTTACCTCGGCTCCCGTGCTGGCTCATCCGGATCCCTCTGGCATTTATAGTGGAGGTGGATGCGTCCGAGGCTGGGATAGGAACTGTGCTGTCTCAGCGCTCGGGTACGCCACCTAAACTCCGCCCCTGTGCCTTCTTTTCCAAGAAGCTCAGCTCGGCGGAGCGTAACTATGATGTGGGGGACCGCGAGCTATTGGCTGTTATTGGCTGCTATTGGCTCTGAAGGTGTGGAGACATTGGCTTGAGGGGGCTAAACACCCTTTTCTCATCTGGACCGACCAACACAATCTGGAGTACATCTGGGCGGCGAGGATACTGAACCCTCGCCAGGCAAGGTGGGCCATGTTTTTCACCCGTTTTGTTTTCACCCTATCCTACAGACCAGGTTCCCAGAACACTAAGGCAGAGGCACTGTCCCGGATGTTTGACACAGAGGAGCGGTCCATAGATCCCACTCCCATACTTCCGGCCTCCTGCCTGGTGGCACCGGTGGTGTGGGAGTTGGACGAGGACATCGAGCGGGCGTTACGTACAGAGCCCACTCCACCTCAGTGTCCAGCTGGGCGTATGTACATTCCGTCTGCTGTCCGCGACTGTCTGATCTATTGGGCCCACACGTCACCCTCCTCTGGTCATCCTGGCATCGGTCGGACAGTGCATTGTCTTAGTGGGAAGTACTGGTGGTCCACCTTAGCTAACGACGTGAGGGTTTATGTTTCCTCCTGCTCGGTGTGCACCCAGTGCAAGGCGCCTAGGCACCTGCCCAGAGGGAAGTTACAACCCCTACTCGTTCCACAGCGGCCTTGGTCACACCTGTCGGTGGACTTTTTGACAGATCTTCCGCCGTCACAGGGTAACACCACGATCCTGGTCGTTGTGGATCGGTTTTCTAAGTCCTGCCGCCTCCTTCCTTTGGCTGGTCTCCCTACGGCCCTACAGACTGCGGAGGCCCTGTTCACCCATGTCTTCCGCCATTACGGGGTGCCTGAGGATATAGTTTCTGATCGGGGTCCCCAGTTCACGTCCAGGGTTTGGAGGGCGTTTATGGAACGTCTGAGGGTCTCGGTCAGCCTTACCTCAGGTTTTCACCCCGAGAGTAACGGGCAGGTGGAAAGAGTCAACCAGGATGTGGGTAGGTTTCTGCGGTCCTATTGTCAGGACTGGCCGGAGGAGTGGGCAGTTTTCATCCCCTGGGCAGAGATGGCCCAAAACTCACTCCGCCACTCCTCCACTGGTCTCTCCCCTTTCCAGTGCGTACTGGGGTACCAGCTGGTTCTGGCACCGTGGCATCAGAGCCAGATAGAGGCTCCTGCGGTAGGTGAATGGTTTAGGCACTCGGAGGAGACCTGGGAGGCTGCCCATGTGCAACTGCAACGAGCCGTGATGCGGCAGAAGGCGAGCGCCGACCGCCACCACAGTGAGGCCCCAGTGTTCGCACTGGGGGACAGGGTCTGGCTCTCAACCCGAAACCTGCCCCTCCGCCTGCCCTGCCGGAATCTGGGTCCGCGGTATGTGGGGCCCTTTAAAGTCCTGAGGAGATTGAATGAGGTATGTTATAAGTTACAGTTTCCCCCAGATTACCGTATTAACTCTCGTTCCATGTGTCTCTCCTCAGGCCGGTGGTGGCTGGTCCACTCCAGGAGTCTGAGGTGCGGGAGGTTCCTCCGCTTCCTCTGGACATCGAGGGGGCCCCGGCGTATACTGTTCAAGCAATTATGGACTCAAGGCGTCGGGCAGGGGGCCTCCAGTACCTCGTGGAGTGGGAGGGGTACGGTCCGGAGGAGAGATGCTGGGTGCTGGTGAGAGACATCCTAGACCCTTCATTGCTGCAGAAGTTTCACCGTCTCCACCCGGATCGCCCTGCGCCTCGTCCTCCGGCTCGTCCCCCAGGCCGGTGTCGGCGAGCTGCTGGAGCCGTGCGTCAAGGGGGGGGTTTGTTGTATTTTGATTCCGTGTATTTTCGAGTGTTTGGTTTATTCATTCGTATGTTTATTCTTAGT
Source organism: Brachymystax lenok tsinlingensis (assembly GCA_030435695.1). Taxonomy (NCBI): domain Eukaryota; kingdom Metazoa; phylum Chordata; class Actinopteri; order Salmoniformes; family Salmonidae; genus Brachymystax; species Brachymystax lenok. Next base: position 18,874,064 of record CM059797.1, on the reverse strand, counting down.
CAACTTTATGAACACTAATTTTGTTGTCCTGCGCCTGACTCTGCTACCGGCATCACGGACCTCATTACAGAGGTACTGTACATGTCACATGACATGGCATTTACCATGCACATGAGGAAGATGGAGGATGAAATCCCTGAGGTTGAGTGATGTTTTGACCGTATAATATACTGTATCTGTTTGTAATAGAAATGTTTTCCATGTCAAAAACAGAAACATCAAAAACATGCACTCTCCCTTATAGCTAGGCCTCATGCTGTATATGTCAGTCTTAGAAAGGAAATTAGAGAAACACAGTCATTGTGTGGACACTGCCAATAACACAAACTCTTCAACTCTGTCACTAGCGCTGTTCAATCAATTGTGCTTTATGAAAAGTATTCAGCCGAGTCAGACACCTCAACAATTGAAACTGCATGGTCTATTTCCTCTAGGCTGTTGTTCACACAGAAAAAGATAATCATTCCTTGCCCTTGATGGAATATCCTGAAGAATGCAACTGTATTGTACCCATGCTGCAAGAGAGCATGATGTGTTTTTAAAGAAATCTTGGACAATAAACATAAACAAACAACCAGAGAAAGTAATTACAATTTGGTTCGGTACGCCAGTTTAGTTTCTGTCCTCTCTCTTTCAGCTAGCAAGCTCTCTCTTTGCTTTCAAGTTTTGAAACTCTGACGTCGTGTGAGTGATCTAGTTTAGTTTAATATGCCCCATTAAAGTCTTGTCTTTCCATTTTTTTACTTCTGGAATTAGAACACAGACTAATCAGTGTACTCTGTCTGAAACATTAAAAAGCATCCATGCAACATTAAAGCCAGTAAAACACTTCCCAGATGAATTTAATACATTTAAGTGCTCCTCTGGCTGTTTCCAGATCCCATTTATTCCCTTGTTGATAAAAAAAATAAAAATAACATTGAGATCACTTAAAGGTAGAATCCTTAGTTGAAACAATAACAAAGCGACACCCCGCTTCTCCTTTGGTAGAAAGTTGAGGGATTGGCCTGGAGAAATGTAACCACTCTCAAATTCATAGACAGAGCGATGGATGCAAGGACTGACCATCCATCTATACAGTGTTTGTTTACAGTTACATTGTTTACAAACATTGGAGTAAAACAAGCTTATGTTTTGGGTTCTGATGGGGTACGACAGTTGAACTAAGCTCATGAGGCATTTATATTCTTCAAGAATCAATGGATATACCAATACTTTACAACTCCAAAAATATATGTAGCAACTAAGGATTATAGCTTTAATAAACAGTAAATAGCACTGTCTGGAATTCGGCGGCACACTAAGATCATCAGTTGAAAGTTTGTAGCATTTGCCATCCATTTTTCAATATCGATGACTTCAGGATAAGGTGCATTTGTTATCTATGTCAGCATTTTTACATAATCAACTATCACACCACTCAGATTCATAAATACAGTGTCTTCAGAAAGTATACATACCTCTTGACTTATTCCACATTTTGTTGTGTCACAGCCTGAATTCAAAATATATACACAAATATTTCTCACCCATCTACACACAATACTCCATAATGACAAAGTGGAAACATGTTTTTAGAAATGCAAATTTATTGAAAATGAAATGCAAAAATATCTTATTTACATACTGTAAGTATTCACACCCCTGAGTCAATATATGTTAGAATCACTTTTGGCAGTGATTACAGCTGAAAGTCTTTCTGGGTAAGTCTCTAAGAGCTTTGCACACCTGGATTGTACACTATTTGCACATATATTTTTTTTCAAGCTCTGTCAATTTGGTTGTTGGTCATTGCTAGACATTTTCAAGTCTTGCCATAGATTTTCAAGCCGATTTAAGCCAAAACTGTAACAAGGCAACTCAGGAACATTCAATGTCGCCTTAGTAAGCAACTCCTGTGTATGGTTGGCCTTGTGTTTTAGGTTATTGTCCTGTTGAAGGTGAATTTGTCTCCCAGTGTCTGTTGGTAAGCAGATTGAACAAGGTTTTCCTGTAGGATTTTGCCTGTGCTTAGCTCTATTCCGTTTATTTTAATCTTAAAAAAAAAAAAAATAGTCCTTGCCGATGACAAGCATACCCATAACATAATGCAACCACCACCATGCTTGAGAATATGAAGAGTGGTAGTGATGTGTTGTGTTGTATTTGCCCCAAACATAACGCTTTGTATTCAAGACATAAAGTTCATTTCTTTGCCATATTTTTGCAGTTTTACTTTAGTGCCTTATTGCAGGATGTTTTAGAATATTTTTATTCTGTACAGGCTTCCTTCTTTTCACTCTGTCATTTAGGTTAGTATTGTGGAGTAACTACAATGTTGTTGATCCATCCCCAGTTTTCTCCTATCACAACCATTAAACTCTGTAACTGTTCTAAAATCACCATTGGCCTCATGGCGAAATCTCTGAGAGGCTTCCTTCCTCTCTGGCAACTGACTTAAAAAGGATACCTGTAGTTTCGTAGTGACTGGGTGTATTGATACACCATCCAAAGTGTAATTATGCTCAAAGGGATATTCAATGTCTGCTTTTTTATTTTTACCCATTCACCAATAGTTGCCTTTCTGTGCGAGGCATTGGAAAACCTCCCTGGTCTTTGTGGTTGAATATGTGTTTAAAAATCACTGCTTGACTGAAAGACCTTACAGAGAAGTGTATGTGTGGGTTAGAGTTTTTTATTTGTCTTTATTTAATCAGGGAGTCACCATTTAGACCAGGGGATCCCTGCATATATAGTGCACGTACAGTACCAGTCAAAAATTTGGACACACCTCCTCATTCAATGGTTTTTCTTTATTTTTACTATTTTCTACATTGTAGAATAACAGTGAAGACATCAAAACTATGTAACAACACATATGGAATCATGTAGTAACCAAAAAAGTGTTAAACAAATCAAAATATATTTTAGATTTTAGATTCTTTGAAAAAGCCTAATTTTGCCTTGTCGACAGCTTTGCACACTCTTGGCATTCTCTCAATTAGCTTCACCTGCAATGCTTTTTCAACAGTCTTGAAGGAGTTCCCACATATGCTGAGCACTTGTTGGCTGCTTGTCCTTCACTCTGGAATGAGAAGGTGTGTCCAACTCATCCCAAACCATCTCAATTGGGTTGAGGTCGGGTGATTGTGGAGACAAGGTCATCTGATGCCACACTCCATCACTCTCCTTCGTGGTCAAATAGCCCTTACACAGCCTGGAGGTGTATTGGGTCATTGTCCTATTGAAAAACAAATGATAGTCCCACTAAGCGCAAACCAGATGGGATGGCGTATCGCTGTGCTGTGGTAGCCATGCTGGTTAAGTTTGCCTTGAATTCTAAATAAATCACAGACAGTGTCACCAGCAAAGCACCCCCAAACCATCACACCCTCTTCCATACTTCATGGTGGGAACCACACATGCGGAGATCATCTGTTCACCTACTCTGCGTCTCACAAAGACACGTCGGTTGGAACCAAAAATCTCAGACCAAAGGACCGGTCTAATGTCCATTGCTCGTGTTTCTTGGCCAAAGCCAGTCTCTTTTTATTATTGGTGTCCTTTAGTAGTGGTTTCTTTACAGCAATTTGACAATGAAGGCCTGATTCACGCTGTCTCCTCTGAACAGTTGATGTTGATATGTGTCTGTTACTTGAACTCTTGAAGCAATTATTTGGCCTGCAATCTGAGGTGCAGTTAATTGCCGATATCTGAGGCTGGTAACTCTAATGAACGTATCCTCTGCAGCAGAGGTAACTGGGTCTTCCTTTCCTGTGGTGGTCCTCATGAGAGCCAGTTTCATCATTACGCTTGATGGTTTTTGAAAGAAACATTCAACATTCTTTACATTTTCTGGATTGACTGACCTTCATGTCTTAAAGTAATGATGGACTGTCGTTTCTCTTTGCTTATTTGAGCTATTCTTGCCATAATGTGGACTTGGTCTTTCACCAAATAGGGCTATATTCTGTATACCAACCCTACCTTGTCACAACACAACTGATTGGCTCAAACACATTAAACACATTGGCAGAAAGCTTAAATTATTGTTAATCTAACTGCATTGTCCAATTTACAGTAGCTATTACAGTCAAATAATACCATGCTATTGTTTGAGGAGAGTGCACAATTTTGAACAGAAATGCAATGGTTCATTGGATCAGTCTAAAATATTGCAAATACACTGCTGCCAAAATCTAAATTGCACCTGGGCTGGAATAATACATTATGGCCTTTCTCTTGCATTTCAAAGATGATGGTACAAAAAAAAACTACAAAAGAATGGTTGTTTTATTTCTTTGTATTATCTTTTACCAGATCTATTGTGTTATATTCTCCTACATTCCTTTCACATTTCCACAAACTTTAAAGTGTTTCCTTGCAAATGGTACCAAGAATATGCATATCCTTGCTTCAGGGCGTGACTACATCATGAAGCTCGTTGAGAGAATGCCAAGAGTGTGCAAAGCTGTCATCAAGGCAAAGGGTGGCTATTTTGAAGAATCTCAAATATAACATATATTTTGGTTTGTTTAACACTTTTTTGGTTACTACATGATTCCATGTGTTTTTTTCATAGTTTTGATGTGTTCACTATTATTCTACAATGAAAATAGTAAAAATAAAGAAAAACACTGGAATGAGTAGGTGTGTCCTTACGTTTAACTTTTTCATAAAATACATAGAACATCTAATACAATATAAAACAAATAAAATACAGCACAACACATTTTGCACAGACACCAAAAGAGTCTCCAGAGTTAACCAACCCTGTGAAAGGGTTTGATAACTTGTCATTAAAAATCTTAACAGTAAAGTTACGTAAGTCGGAAGCTTGTGGAGCAGGGCTTTGTCATTTATTTATATTTTTTATTTAACTAAAAAATATAAATAATCAAATTCTGTGATGTAACAATACTAGAGCGCCTCCGATAATTCCCTATGAAATGACCCGCTGTAAACAAACAAAATAGAACAGTGAATTTAACAGACTATTTATTGGTTAGCATTCGGATAATGTAACCCAAGTCTGCACTGTGTAGTGGTGTCCACAGATTGCATATCTGCTTTCACTGGACATCTTCATAGGTTTTCAAATCTTTCCGAAATCAACAGCACAACGTGGAAGCGGCAATTATCACTTAGCAACAGCTAGGGAAGAGAAAGTAGGCTCTCGGAACGTTCAGACAGAAACCGCATCCCATTGGGCACAGATGTCAATTCAATGTCTATTAAAATCAAATTAAATCAAATGTATTGGTCAGATACACGTGTTAAGCAGATGTTATTGAGGGTGTAGTGAAATGCTTGTGCTTCTATCTCCGACAGTGCAGTAATGTCTAACAAGTAATATCTAACAGTTTCACAACACATATCCAAAATACACATAAATCTAAGTAAGGAATGGATTGAGAATACATATACATATATGTCAGAGTGGCATTGGACTACGATACAGTGGCATAGTATAGAATACAGTATATACATATGAGATGGGTGATGCAATATTTACACACAATTAAAGTGACTAAGATACCGTAGAATAGTATAGAGTACAATTTATGCATACAGTGAGGGAAAAAAGTATTTGATCCCCTGCTGATTTTGTACGTTTGCCCACTGACAAAGAAATGATCAGTCTATAATTTTTATGGTAGGTTTATTTGAACAGTGAGAGACAGAATAACAACAACAAAAATCCAGAAAAACCGCATGTGAAAAATGTTATAAATTGATTTGCATTTTAATGAGGGAAATAAGTATTTGACCCCCCCTCTCAATCAGAAAGATTTCTGGCTCCCAGGTGTCTTTTATACAGGTAACAAGCTGAGATTAGGAGCACACTCTTAAAGGGAGTGCTCCTAATCTCAGCTTGTTACCTGTATAAAAGACACCTGTCCACAGAAGCAATCAATCAATCAAATTCCAAACTCTCCACCATGGCCAAGACCAAAGAGCTCCCCAAGGATGTCAGGGACAAGATTGTAGACCTACACAAGGCTGGAATGGGCTACACGACCATCGCCAAGCAGCTTGGTGAGAAGGTGACAACAGTTGGTGCGATTATTCGCAAAAAGAAGAAACACAAAATAACTGTCAATCTCCCTCAGGCTGGGGCTCCATGCAAGATCTCACCTCGTGGAGTTGCAATGATCATGAGAACGGTGAAGAATCAGCCCAGAACTACACAGGAGGATCTTGTCAATGATCTCAAGGCAGCTGGGACCATAGTCACCAAGAAAACAATTGGTAACACACTACGCCGTGAAGGACTGAAATCCTGCAGCGCCCGCAAGGTCCCCCTGCTCAAGAAAGCACATATACATGCCCGTCTGAAGTTTGCCAATGAACATCTGAATGATTCAGAGGACAACTGGGTGAAAGTGTTGTGGTCAGATGAGACCAAAATGGAGCTCTTTGGCATCAACTCAACTCGCCGTGTTTGGAGGAAGAGGAATGCTGCCTATGACCCTAAGAACACCATCCACACCGTCAAACATGGAGGTGGAAACATTATGCTTTAGGGGTGTTTTTCTGCTAAGGGGACAGGACAACTTCACCGCATCAAAGGGACGATGGACGGGGCCATGTACCGTCAAATCTTGGGTGAGAACCTCCTTCCCTCAGCCAGGGCATTGAAAATGGGTCGTGGATGGGTATTCCAGCATGACAATGACCCAAAACACACAGTCAAGGCAACAAAGGAGTGGCTCAAGAAGAAGCACATTAAGGTCCTGGAGTGGCCTAACCAGTCTCCAGACGTTAATCCCATAGAAAATCTGTGGAGGGAGGTGAAGGTTCGAGTTGCCAAATGTCAGCCTCGAAACCTTAATGACTTGGAGATCTGCAAAGAGGAGTGGGCCAAAATCCCTCCTGAGATGTGTGCTAACCTGTTGGCCAACTACAAGAAACGTCTGACCTCTGTGATTGCCAACAAGGGTTTTGCCACCAAGTACTAAGTCATGTTTTGCAGAGGGGTCAAATACTTATTTCCCTCATTAAAATGCAATTCCATTCATAACATTTTTCACATGCGTTTTTCTGGATTTTTGTTGTTGTTATTCTGTCTCTCACTGTTCAAATAAACCTACCATTAAAATGATAGACTGATAATTTCTTTGTCAATGGGCAAACGTACAAAATCAGAAGGGGATCAAATACTTTTTTCCCCCACTGTATGTGATGAGTAATACGGAGACATTATTAAAGTGGCTAGTGATCCATTTCTAAAAGTGGCCAGTGATTCGTAATCTATGTCTATAGGCAGCCGCCTCTGATGTGCTAGTGATGGCTGTTTCCACGTTGGTTCAACGTAATTTCATTGAAATTACGTGGAAACAACGTTGATTCAACCAGTGTGTGCCCACTGGGATTGGCCCAATTCTCTATATGGCTCTGGGTCCACTTTCTCATCTGGTCTGTGATATTCTCAATACTATATTATTACCATGTATTTAAGCACCCACACACACAGACACACATAGACTCACAGACACAGCCATAGCCACAGACACAGACACGACACAGCCACAGACACAGCCACATCCACAGACACAGCCACACAGCTCAGTTTCTTCAAATCTTGTTCATAGATCATGTTGCTTTGAGAACTGCAGGTTCTAAAGGGATAATGAGTAATGTTCAGCTTCTGTGCATCTATTACCATATGAGAGCTTCCTTCCACATCCACAGTACACTCTGCTTTCGATTAGTGCACAATAAGGAGGCCATTGAGAGGCCTTTGAGATGTAAATAGTTGCAGATCGCTCTGTAATACATTTTGTAGTTGATGCTTTGAAGTTCATTTAAATGCTGTGTGGTAGACCTTACTGTTGCATCACTTTGATCTGTGTGACCCAAATTTATTGGGAGTGTCATGTAACACCAGATCACTTTGATACACTTGAAAGCAAAACACGAGTTGCTACACTGCAGGGTGTTCTCGAGTTGCTACACTGTAGGGTGTACTCAAGTTGATACACTGCAGGGTGTTCTCGAGTTGCTACACTGTAGGGTGTACTCAAGTTGCTACACTCCATGGTGTACTCGAGTTGCTACACTGCAGGGCGTTCTCGAGTTGCTACACTGCAGGGTGTTCTCGAGTTGCTACACTGCAGGGTGTACTCGAGTTGCTACACTGAAGGGTGTACTCAAGTTGCTACACTGCAGGGTGTACTCGAGTTGCTACACTGCAGGGTGTACTCAAGTTACTACACTGCAGGGTGTACTCGAAGTTGCTACACTGCTGGTGGCACACGAGTTGCTACACTGCAGGGTGTTCTCGAGTTGCTACACTGCAGGGTGTTCTCGAGTTGCTACACTGCAGGGTGTACTCGAGAAGCTACACTGCAGGGTGTTCTCGAGTTGCTACACTGCAGGGTGTACTCGAATTGCTACACTGCAGGGTTTTATCGAGTTGCTACACTGCTGGTGGCACACGAGTTGCTACACTGCAGGGTGTTCTCGAGTTGCTACACTGCAGGGTGTACTCGAGTTGCTACACTGCAGGGTGTACTCGAGTTGCTACACTGCTGGTGGCACACAAGTTGCTACACTGCATGGTGTTCTCGAGTTGCTACTCTGCATGGTATACTCGAGTTGCATCACTGCAGGGTGTACTCAAGTTGCTACACTGCAGGGTGTACTCGAGTTGCTACACTGCAGGGTGAACTCGAGTTGCTACACTGCAGGGTGTACTCGAGTTGCTACACTGCAGTGTTTACTCGAGTTGCTACACTGCAGGGCGTTCTCGAGTTGCTACACTGAAGGGTGTTCTCGAGTTGCTACACTGCAGGGTGTACTCGAGTTGCTACACTGCAGGGTGTACTCAAGTTACTACACTGCAGGGTGTTCTCGAGTTGCTACACTGCAGGGTGTTCTCGAGTTGCTACACTGCTGGTGGGACACGAGTTGCTACACTGCAGGGTGTTCTTGAGTTGCTACACTGCAGGGTGTACTCGAGTTGCTACACTGCATAATGAAAAGGTATTATTCATCACAGAAATTTTTAAGTTGGTCACACTTGGTCCACCTATTATTCTTCCCCTGAAAGTATTTCTCATGGCTTGACTGACCAGGACTTGGGCGTGATCCCATGTGAGAGTCTCAGCTCATTGCTGTCTGTCAACACTAATACTCTGTGTCTAGAACGGATTACATCTCTGTGTCAATTTTCTTACATCGCTATGTTTTCCAATATGCATTTTCTCTTCTTTCCCTACCAGCATCCAGACTTCAGTTCAACGTAAATGATTTGACTTCATGTTCTTTTATGCCTACACCACTACCAAACTGAGTGGCAGAAGTCAACTGATTGGCATTTTCATAAGTTACTATTGTCCCTATGTCAATACTGATTTATTCCTGGCCAAGTGTACCTTAGTCATTGAGAGGTTCTTTTTGAGCACCAATAATCAAGGAAGTGTAATTGCAGTGTTGTTTAAGTGCTAATGCCCGAGAAGCCGGTGTTTGGAGGATATATTGGCACGGGTGTTGCTAGGCCCGAGACGAAGGCTAGGGCTGGCAAACCGTGTCAATATATCCTCCAAACACCAGCTTCGAGGGCATTATCACTTTTATACAATGGGTTACCAAAATATTCAAATAATGATTGACATATTTTAATTTAAATCATTATTTTGATTAATTTATTCATACAATTTCATCCTTCCACAAGATATAGTCCCGACACAAATCTAGGGTTGGTACTCAAGCCGGCTGGTTGTTCGTTCTATTGGTTTGGTTGCTAGAGACACGACCCAGCCATTCAGTCTTTATTCTGTATCAGTTCTGTATCTGTGGAAGCAACCCAGTCGTTCATTCTAAATGTTCCATTGCCATACTGGCAGGCATCGTTCTTATCCCTTGCTTGCTAGCTAGCCAACTATGGCTAATTTACAGTGACGTCATAAAGTGAAGCCAGAATAACAGCTGTAACTGCATTTGCATTTGTTTAAAGTTGTTTTCTAGAGACATGCATTTGGATACATCCATAACAATGAGCTATTGAGGTGCGATTTCGCCTGGCATAGACAATGTGCTCACTAGTCAGGACACTGTTGTTCAGAGGAGCTAGCTAACAACACAGCTAACACTTCAAACTGAAGCTGGAAAGACTGCAAACTAGCTGTACTTCATTTTGTTTTACCTTTTTCCAATTGACATTTCTTTGTATATATCCATAAAAATGATGCCAGCTGATTCATTATTTCGACTGGTTGAGAAACGCTACCTGCCTGTCTGTCTAGTCCAGACTCCCAACACATTCATTACTATGGGACAGCTCGAATTTGAATATTGAAACAATGTTGCAAATGTCAGAGAGAAAGACAGCAAGGTAGAGATCAAGTTTATAAATTGTTTGGCTGGGCTGATGAGACAGTAGAACAGAGTAAATCTGCATTTTAACATCATACTGTAGATTTAGCCGGTGGTAACTTGTGGATTAGACACCGGCTGGAATGCGGATTTAACCAATCAGCATTCAGGATTAGACGCATTCGTTATATAATGTTCATTATAAACTGGGTGGTCCGAGCCCAGAATGCTGATTGGCTAAAAGCCCGTGGTATATCAGACAGTATAAAATGAGTATGACTAAAGATGTATTTCTACCCTTCTAATTAGGTTGGTAACCAGTTTATAATAGCAATGAGGTACCTCTGGGGTTTGTGGTACATGGCCAACATACCACGGCTAAGGGCTGTATCCAAGCACTCCGCGTTGTGTTGTGCTTAAGAACAGCCCTTAGCCGTGGTATATATACCACACCCCCTCGAGCCTTATTGCTTAAATAAGGCCTTTTATCAAGAGAGCAGTCAGCCCTGTTTCTAATAATAATCATATGGTTATGAGCATACCAAGGAATAGGGCTATTTGGTAGTGTTTGCTTTATCCAGAGAGTTATTCTTCCCATAGCTAAACTAAAACAACAAACTGCTCAGACATCGAGATTTTTTTTATCAGTAAAGGGTCATAGACAGACAGCTAAGCGACAGTGACAAAGCCAGAAACACTGACAGTCTGGCTTACGGTGGATATGGCCTTTGGTACTCTGGGACATGTGTCTGACTATGATAGGATTTTCTGTTCCTTTCTGTTCTCACACAGAAAAGACTGCAACAACTACTTAATGCACAGAATGTTAAACAGAGAGTGCGATGACTAAACGCATTCTCCATGTGTGTGGGTGTGTGTATGTGATATTTGAGGGAATGTGCAGTATGTGTGTACGTGAATGCTGTGTGTGTGTTTTCAGTTTTAGAAACACTGTGTCTGACTGTTCCGGCCTGACGCCATTCCTCTGCCAACGTTGTGTGTGGGTGTAAATGTACAGGTAAATGCCAAAATAATGGAAACACTAAAAATGTAAGTACATAAAGAATAATGTACAAAGTGTATTGAAAGTAGGTGCTTCCACACGCAGGTGTGATTCCTGAGTTAATTAAGGAATTAACATCCTATCATTCTTAGGGTCATGTATAAAAATATAGGATGACAATGCCCCCATCAACAGGGCATGAGTGGTCACTGAACGATTTGATGAGCATGAAAATAATCTTATGCCACCGCCATCTCAGTCACCAGAACTCAACCCAATCCCTACCCTAAACCCTAACCTTAAACCCTACCCTTACCCTAACCCTTACATTAAACATTTTACATTTCAACTTCAATGGGGTAGGGATCCCGAATAGCAAGGGAGATTCTGGAGCAGAACTTGAGACTGTGTTTTCCACCACCATCAACAAAACACAGAATGATGGAATTTCTCGTGGAAGTAGGTGTCACATCCCTCCAACAGATTTCCAAACACTTGTAGAATCTAAGGTGCCAAGGTGCATTGAAGCTGTTCTGGCTCGTGGTGGCCCAACGCCTTATTAAGAAACTTTATGTTGGTGTTTCCTTTATTTTAGCAGTTACCTGTAGATGGTTATCTTGATTCACAAGCCTTGTCTGAGTCTCAAGATTGTTATTTCTGTGTGGGCCCTGTCTCTAATGTAATCCTAGTATTGATCAAAATGATGATAGTGAAGCCAAACTCAATTACAACCAAAGCAACTAAGAATCTCTGGTATTACTTATGAGGAAATAAGTATGAGCTTCCTCTCTGATATATTCCATAATGAAGACGTACTGCCTTTGTTTTGTGTCATTATCTGGTGAAATCTGTCTCCATTTGTAGTGGTTGACCAACTGTAAACCCTCTTGAGTTTTCTCATGTAAATAGATGGGCACTACTTTCTGATTACAATAATATTTTGGCCCAGGCCAGCAAACCATAGGTGATGTGCATTTGATAGGAGAAATACAAAACGTATATGGAAAGACATGGTAATGGATATGAAGAGTGAGCACTGCACTAAGGATGTGTTAGCTTCTCACCGTCTCCTGTATCTGGTACAGTGAACCATGACACTGCTGGGAGCAATGACTCCAGAGACAGTTCCTCTCTCCTCCATTCCTCAGATTTAACATTACACTACCTTTCTCTAGCTTCTGTGCATGCAAGCTGGGTCAAACCTTCTGTTTTTCAGAATGTGTCTGGTTTCAAGGTCAGTAACCCGCTATATCCTGTCTTCTCCATTTTCTGCTCTACTGATGCTGCTTCTTGGCTTGAGTTAGTTTTTGTGACAATGTGAAGCTTACACTACACAGTGGGTGTAACAGAGCAGATCAGGTTAGACCCAGGAAAGCTCTGCAAACACTGAAATATTCATTCCATCAGGGTGTTGTACTTTTCACCCTAACACTCTACCAGAGAACCACTTTGATTTTGCTCCCCTGACAGGCGAGACACATAACTGTCAACAGTCTCTATGCTGCTTTCCCCAAGCAGCCTGTTCCATCTATGACGTGTGGTGTGTAGACTGAATCAGCTCTTCTTTCAGAGGAGCCGCTGCATGTTCAAAGCTAATGGAGTTTACCAGACTGGAGCAGCCAGCCCCTTACACCCCTGTTATGAACCATGTGGTTCAGATCCCAGTGAGACAGAGGAAAGAACATGGCTGGTTGGTTTATCTATCTCAGAAGTACCTCCCCTCTACAGTACACTATAAGCCAAGCCTGCATGGGAGTACTGAGCTCTCTGAAAGCAACTTCCTTTCCTCCCTGTCCTCCCTTCATTTGCATCCCATCAAGTCAACCAAGCCAGAAATGTAAAAATAAATGCCAGATTAAGTAGAATACCCTCATTGATAACATCTGATGTTTCAAATGCAGTTGAGACCAGATGACAATTTAGGATATATATATTTTTTATGCCCTACAGATTCAAGATACAGTTGCTTTTCAAATGTCTAGTGACACAGCATGTTCTCATGAATATCACTGCCCTCTCCTCTCATCAGAGTACAGGTTTAGAGTTCAGTTTCACTTGGGTCTTGTTGTCAAAAGAACAGGAACTGATAATGTGCCCTACAGGGTAGAGTTCTTCCTCACTAAAAATAAAATACAATTATCCTGGTATAATGGCTTCGCTATCCCCTACGGAAACATGCTTATTAAACCAGCTACAGAGACATTCTAATTAGGCCTAGTGGTTTGTTCTATTATTTCTGTTGCTGGTCTCAAAGTGTGAAAACTGATGTTCACATCATGTATTTTCCTAAACATTATTCTATGCATGCATTTAGAATTGACTTGCATCTTTGGTCAGAGGAAATACACAGCCCATCACTTCAAGGGTGAGAGAATAAATGCTTGATATCATGCAACATTCATTCTGCTCATATGTACAGTATATTGTCATACCATCCACTCATACGTGTTTTGTAGACCAAAATACTAATGTCTCTTCACCCCATGCCCTTGATTGTCTACCAGGTGGTGTTTTCCTCAGATTGTCAGCATTTAAATTAGTGGACCTAAAAATGTAAGAGTGTGATTCTCCACATTTCAAGAGTGTGATGACTGCACCAAGTCAAAGTCACCATTATTAGTCAGTTGTACAACCGAATGCCTTCAACCGAAATGTGTCTTCCGCATTTAACCCAACCCCTCTGAATCAGAGAGGTGCGGGGGGCTGCCTTAATCGACATCCACGTCTTCGGCGCCCGGTAAGACGAGCCCCTCCTTTGAACAAGGTGAACATCTAGAAAGCAATGCAGAGGTGATGATCAACTATGATTAACCCACAGAACCAGATCCCCTTTAACAGCAGGTAGACCCAGTCTACCTTCAGACCCAGTGAGCCGACTAACTAGACAGAGCTACAGACTCACTTACGTGCTTTCACTGTCATGCTTATACATACTAACGTTACATATGTTCCTTACTGTTGTACTGTCCCAATGTACGTATGTTTCCATGAATATACAGTAGACAATCCATCTACCAAAACCGGGACAATTCAAGGCAAATGAATGTGTGAAAAACATCACACAAAGATGTTCCAGTCAAACACCAAATGTATTGTATTATCAGAGATTGTCACGGACTGTTGTGAGAGAGAACACTGGTAATAGGATTGTTACAGCTTAGAGAGAAAATGGTTCGATGATACACGATTTTGTCAAATTCCTCTATACAAAAAACAACTACAAAACCCTGAAACACTATTGGAACTATTTTCTTGAAATTAGATTTTCTTTTCTCCCAGCTGTGGCCCCAACATATCTATTTCTATCTGTGTTGACTCAATAAAAATAAATAATTGGCCCCAAGTTTGGTGGCAATGACATCTGTTCCCTCATTAGAGAGGTGCTCCACTTCAGAGATGACAGGCTGCCAAGCCTTATTACTACACTGGTGAATCATCCTGAAATAGACTCTACACTCGCTTCTTGTTGTCTCTATCATGTTAAAGTCATATTAGCAGCCCTTTATGTACCTAGCATCAGTGGAACACAAGGCACTGCAATGGCCAGGTGGAAAGATTGTGGAAAGATTGTGTCAGTGGACACTCACACAAAATAAAGTATCCAGAAAGTGTTCCACCACAACACTGGCTTCAATATTCCGCTGATTATATGTATGGAGCTCACTATGGCAAGTCAAGTTTTATTTTGATCATGACAAATTACTAGATCAACCAGTACTATGCATCTAGGACAAGAACATGTTCTCCCAGAACTCATAAAATAGAGCACAATATACATTTTCTTACTATTGAGATGGTATCAAGCTAGGCTATACCATGCTTATTTTAGATGACGAATTGAGCAAAACATTTGTCCCTATACATTTTTCTTGAGGTCAAAGAGAGTTAAAATGGTACAGGTATGACCTACTGTATATTGTAGACAGACAGTAGCTTAGAAGGACAGTACCAAGCTAGCACATAATGTTCTGAGAACCATATGTTTCTTGGAGCTTGGTGAGAGGGTGGTTGTCCTATGGTTATTTTGCATATAACCTTCCCATAACATTTCCTACAGGTTTCCTCATGGTTCTATTTATTTATAGTAATTATAGTAATTATTCAGAGAACGTTAAGAAACAACTTTCTTCTGTAGTAATTTCAGTACTTCAGCATAACATTTCTGCAGGTTTCCGCGTGGTTCTATTTAAAATCATGTGCTCAGAACATTAAGAAAACTTTCCATAAAAAAACACAAGAAAACATTAGTAACGCTCAAATAAAATTATAAAAATGTTATTTAAAAACATTCTCAGCATCAACAAACTCTCTATCCTCTATCTCGTTAAGTGTGTTCAGGTGTGATCTTAATGAGTGCTTGTTTCCTTTGAAATAGGGTCTGTTTGAATAGACTAAAAAGAACAGCTTCGAGAGTAGAAGACCATAGGTTTGAATCTCACTGAGGTCACAGAACAATAAAACATTTGATCTGTTTGCATGATTAATGCCTAAACAAATGAATTCCCATATGTCCTCCCTGTGCTTGGAGTTCAAAACAGTTAACATAAGCTAGCAGTGTTAATAAAATTCTTATTGAAACATTTTCTAAGAACGCCATTTAATTAGCTTCAAATAAAATATAATTTCCGCTCTCAAAACGTTAAAGGCTCACAGGAAAACTTTCAGGGAACCATAGCAAAACGTTCACAGAACCTCCCTGCAACCTAACAATTAAAGTTCCCAGAACAGGCGAAATTTAGAAAACATTCCGTTTAAAGGTCAGGAAACGTATCGCTTCGTAACCAGAACAAATGGGAAAACAAAAACGTACATTCCCACAACTTACAAGGAACCAAATGTGCTAGCTGGGTATAACCTCACTGTAGTCTACAATAAATGTCTGTCCCTCTTAAGTGTTGTGACTAGTGTGACTGTGACCAGGGCTGTGCTGTAGCAGCTGCCCACTGTAATCACCAGGAGGAAGTTCATATCATGTGGTTAACTGCTGGTTGCTAGGTGACTGTCCTGGGAATGAGGCACTGAGTTCCAGCTCCAGTCTTGAACAGTTTGTGTGGAACACTGCCTGCCTGCCTGCACCATGCCTACAACCGGTGACTGCAGATGTAAATTAGCTGTCAGCTAAATCTGGTGCAACACATCACTTCTCATACTCTGAGACATATGTTTTGTTGTACATTGTCCATCTCTAATAAACATAATAAATAAATAAACCTTGGTGTCCAATCACCTGTCCAAAATAGCTGTCACCTGCTGACACATACCAACCGGACCTCTACCTTGATTAAAGCAAAATGTTACTGGTCAAAGGTGTTTCTGTGATATACTGTGCCACCTGTGATAGGAGTGGGATGACAGCAGAAGGGTTGCCATGGAAAATTTGGACCATAACCAAACTAAACAAATAGAGCAAAGGGAACCCTCATACGTTAGCTGAGACAAAATGTAGGTTGAGTTCATCTCTCTCTCTAACAAAGAAAAACAAATCCACCTGATGGTTTACTCTGATTGGCTTAGGCCTTCCATCTCCACACCATGGTAGAGGATGGGTGCATTCATTTCAGCTCGCATGGTGCCCCGCCTGGGCAAAGATTTACTTTAGGACCAACAGGATCGTCTAAAATGTGCCAATTCCGCCAACTCTTTGCCCTGGGTGAAGTAAAATGAGTCCACCCAGTGGTTGAGCCACGCTGCTCTCCTCCGTCCCCCAACGTGACTGGAGTGCTGGTCTTATTTCTGGATGGAACACGCCACGGTCTCTGTGCTAATTAACCTAGATGTGGATATTAATAAGCAGTTGGGATGAAAGCGGGTCTAGACTGAAAGTGGGGCAGTTTGAGAGGAGGGGCCTGATTTAAGAATGGTCACAGTAAAGCAGGACACCTTGGCCCCTCCCGTGGCAGGGGAATAAGAACCGTTACTATATTAAAATACCCTCCGGCACTTCTTAATTGCTCACACCTCTGGAGATTCTTGGCTCCAATGAAGAGCTGAAGATACCTTCAGGAGGACACTGTGTTGAAAGACTACAGAGATATTTGTAAAGTTGAGGGATGGAGACAAGATACCCACAACGTGTATGCTCTATATCTTTTAAGGTTAAATTTATGTCTTTTGAGAGAAAAATGTCTTTGCAAACAACATTATTGTGCCAATCTATGAGCAGTTGAGCACATATGATTCTTATAAGTATACATTACCCTACAAAGCCAGACCTCTCTTTTGCTGTAGTCAATATCAGTCAGTGCATAGTTAATATTAAGACTTTCTAGATGAATCTACTGTCAGTGAGATATGGGGCGAGGGCTTATATATAGGCCACTTGTGGACTGAAGTGTTTTGATAGCTCGGTCTGGTGGGACGTGCCCCACATAGCACAAGTACTCTCTAACAGAGAGAGCTTTTAGCTGGTCTGCTCAACACAGATGAAGTTTATACTTTGTGATAGAAATGCTGTATCTTTCAGATCAGCGATGCCATCCAACAGAAAGAGGGTGGGGACAGTGAGACAGTGGGCAGTCTTGACAGAAAGGTGGGTCATCATAAATGATTTGAAAAACAACAAAGTGTCACTCTATTGCACTTGTTATGGTAAACAGCTTAGAGTTGGGGCTGGAGAAATGTAACCACTCTTAAATTGATAGAGAGCTACTGACCATCAATACCATTTTAACCATGTTTGGAAACTATACATTGTTTATAATTACATTGTTTACAAACAATAGAGTAAAACAGGCTTATATTTTTGGTTCTGATGGGTTAAGACAGTTGAACTAAGCTCATGAGCCCTTTATAATCAATGACAGCATGAATTCAAAATGGATGCACCAATGCCAGATTTCCCCTTTAATCCAGATGGATGCCACACTGGTTAGCATAGGATGAATACCCCAGCAGACTGTGTTAGTGATGCCACTGATGTCATACAGACCCATCTAAAATGATGGATGATGCTGTTAGCACAGAACTGTCACACAAAGACACATGGACTGACATTTAATAAAATAAACATACAATAGAATGAGAGAGTTGGAAATGACAAAGAAACAAGGGTTCAGTGCAAAGTGTCTCTCCTTTCCAGTACAACATGATCACTTCAAATAACAAAACATAAATTTATAAACATTTACCAAATAAATGCATCCCTCTAATCTAATTGTTGAGAACAGATAAGTCCAGAGGCAGGAATTGGGAACAGTTCTGGGCACCACAGTTGCATGGTTTCCTCTGGCGGGTACCTGTCTCACTGGCCTCTGTCCCAGGGTCACCCTGGACCAACTTCTCCACAGAGGGTGTATTGCTATAGCCCCCTGAGTAGTCAAATGTGAGCTCCTCCTGAGGGGTGATGTCCCTGCCAGCGAACAGAGCCAGCCTGGGCACCAGGGAGTGCACACGGACAGGCACCATGAACAGGTTGGGCTGGCAGGAGTGGTTCAGAAAACGCCCCACATTCCCAACCACAGTTGGGTCCACAAAGGTCTCACTGACCGGGCCCTGGCCAGCATACTCCCGCACAGCAATGATGTAGTTGTTGTCCTCAAGCCCCTGAGCAAGCTGTCTGCGTCTGGCCTCCTCAAAGCCAATCACCTCCCCGGCATACTCACACACAAAGGTTCCACAGGGGATGGGCTCCAGCGCTCGCATCCCCCAGCCCCTGTCCTCTGTGGGGTAGACACACAACTTGAGCCCCAGGCCTCTCTGGACCACCCGGTTACAGCAGGCCTCACTACAGCCACACAAGGCGTTACACTCAAACACAGGCCTGCAGTAACCAGTCTCTGTATCCCCCTGGTCTTGGAGTCGGCCGTGGCTGTCGTACGTTTGTCTGCATGTCTGTCCGTATGTCTGCAGGCAGGAGCAGCTCTCTCTAAGGCAGGAGTGGGCGTGGCAAGAGCATCCAGGAAGAGTCACCTCACTAGGGTCTATGTCACATCCTGGCCCCTGGATGTTCTCTGGAGAATACTGAAACCAAAAAGACAGATGAAGGAGAGGGGACTGAAGTTTTTTTATCAGATACGAAGGTAATCAGACCATAAAAAATATATATAAAAACAACCACTCAAGACATTAGGCTCTGGGGGATTTCACTTGGTTAGAGGAGATAGTTACAGAGTAAAATCTTCTTTAATCCCACATAGAAGATGTTTTTTCATCCCTGTAATAGCATCCAATCCTGCATAGCTATGTTCCTTTAAGCAAGCCGTGGTGAAAATCTCAAAGAGAAAGACATGTAAGGAGATGGTAAAGTGGTGTAGTTCTGAAGATTCAGTAGTTACAATAGCCTATTTCGGATTCTCTCTATTTCACCCAGACAGTCCAAGTGGTGGCCAGTGATGATATTGTGCTGCCACCAGCTGGCAGAAAACAGTTTAGACAGCCTGAATGAAGATCTACAGACGTTCTTTATACCCGTGTCTACAGCAGGGGTTGTTAAACTCATTTTGCCCTGGGGACCGCATTTGGTCTTCAATGAGGTCAAGAGGGGCGCACTGAAAATTGGTTATAAATTATTTCCTTGCCATCAGAATTTGCAAATAGATTGTCCTCTAGCCATTGTATTTGGAATTTGCGATACTCCCTGACTGTCTAGCTTCAATTTAGGTGATTATTAGTGAGCTGGACACAGTCAAGTAACTGTATAAATGTAGGCCCATTATTATTACTACACAGTTTCCATTTGGTTTTATCGATTTTAAACAGCGGAGGATCCTCAGAGGAGGAATGGGAAGACCATCCTCCTCAGTGAATTTCATAAAAATAAAATAACATTTAAAAAGTTAACCTTTTTGATAAGACTATACTAAATATAATAACGTCACCAAATAATTGATTAAAACACTATTTTGCAAAGAAGGTCTACAGTAGCCTCCACAGCACTCTGTAGCACCATGGTGTAGCCAGTGGACAGCTAGCTTCCGCCCTCCTCTCTGTACATTGACTTCAATACAAAACTTAGGAGGCTTGTGGTTCTCACCCCTTTCCATAGACTTACACAGTAATTATGACAACTTCCGGAGGATGTCCTCCAACCTATCAGAGCTCTTGCAGCATGAACTGACATGCTGTCCAACCAATCAAAGGATCAGAGAATGAATCTAGTACTGAAAACATAAGAGAGAGAAAGACAATAGTTTCTTCCAAAATGAAGGAGAAGCAATAGAGAAATAGAGATTCACTTTCAGTTTCACTTACTTAGCTAGCAAATGCAGCTAGCTAGTTCAGCCTACTGAAACACCCTGCTCAAACAGAGGGATGCTATGTTAGCTAGCTGGCTATGACTATCAAACACCACACTGGAACTCTTCCAAGTCAAGGTAAGCTTCTGGTTTTACCAATGTTTTGCCACCGGGGCCCGCCAGTGTAACTGCTTACTGACTGTACACTGTAACGTTACTGCATGATTGTAGCGAGTTTACTAATGAGTTAATTATATTAGCTATGCTGACTATGATGTTACTTCAGCAAATATGGGGACAGCGATGTAGGCTGTGTGTAGAGGTTTGGCTTGGAATGTTTTTTTTTGCCTGGCCACATACAGCTGATGTGTTGTGCATTGAAGTCCACAAGCGAAGGGAAGAAGTGAGCACATGCGAGAAGTAATACAACATGTCTGCTATGAAAGTGAACTGTGTTGAAGCGTGATATGGGGTGTATTCATTCCGCTGATTCTGCTGAAAAATGTTTCTTAAACAGAAGCAAATGGAACACAATGGGGATAAACATACCTGAATTTGTCCAATAGAAACTCTTGTTTGCAACTTTTGGACTAATGATTACACCCTATATCAGCTAGATGCAGGCAAGAGTGTGCAAGGCGGTATTGAATGTCACCGTCAGTGTGTGCACCTACGTTATAAACTTTAATTCATAGGCTAGGTTGTAGCAACCTCATGATGGGTATAGGGAAAATGTTAGTATCATGTAGTAGCCTAAACCTATCGCTGTTACATTGAACTGGGTGAATGGAACATGAATGAGTCATTCAATATGCTGTAATAGAAAGAAGGCCATGCTCATTAAAAAAATCGTCACTGACTGCCACTGATTTTGAAGTATATTACATTTGTTTTCCCTCAAAAAATGTTATGTAAATATATTTTTTTCACTCATCACCAGAAATCATTACAAAGGGGAATTATTGTGTTGTGTGATGTGGCCTCAATGTTTTCAACGTCATCGATTTTTTAATTGTCCTCGACCAGACATGATGCTGCTAATTCTAAGAAGATATTTTTTAACGTATCTATTGCAAAGAAGTAGGTTGGTTGCACCTTTGTTATTTCCCCCTGAATATGAAGAAAACTGCTTCTTCATTGACTTCAACCTGGTTCTCATCAGAGAATTGTTTACAAGCACCAATGCAAGAAGTTGCAATAGTTTCATTATCGCAATGTAGCATAGGCCAAGTAACTATGCTTTATCCATATAAACAATTACACACGTGGAATAATGGTGGCTGACAATTTCTAAGTTAGATTGCTGGCTATGTGTATTGGCATGGGCTAACCAGTCAGATACCACTAGCTACAATAAAGCATTTTACCTGAAATGCAGAATATTCTTCTTTGCTGACATTACCTTCTCGTAAAACTGGAACATTTTCAAGACCCTTGCACAAATACTGATCAAATGTTTTTATTATACTCATATTTTCTCGCTAAATGTTCAGCTCTCAAAGTTAGCTAGAGAAACATGTCAACAGAGAAAAGGCACTACAACACTCAAAGAAGAGACGCTTCCGGAAAGTCCATTGTGAATGTTTTACGAGGTCGCCGCCTAGCGGCCTTCGAGCACAATCTCACTATCGCACTTCTGCAATTTTTGCGGTATGTGGCGCTATAAGACTTGACAAAGAGACCCACGTACAGTCATCACGTAATGAAACACGTTAGGCCATTGTTATAGAGCTAATAAAACATAGCCACAGGAGGAACAGTGTCCTGTGGTTCCCACATCATATGAGCACAAACAAATTAGTTTGAACCCAACTGGAGAGTGTGGGGGACAGCCTGCGTGAATGAGGAGCAAGGGCCTTCCCTTCCTCTCAAATCAAATACATTTTAATTGTCACATGCGCCGAATACAGCAGGCATAGACCTTACCGTGAAACGCTTACTTACAAGCCCTTAACCAACAATGCAGTTTTGAGAAAATAGAGTTAGTTGACTAAATAAAGTAAAAAAAAGCAAAGTAAAAAAAAGTGATGCATAGATAATAAACAGCGAGTAGCAGCAGTGTAAAAACAAAGGGGTGGGGGTCAATGCAAATATTCCGGGTGGCCATTTGACTAATTGTTCAGCAGTCTTATTGCTTGGGGGTAGAAGCTGTTAAGGAGCCCTTTGGACCTAGACTTTGCGCTCCGGTACCACTTGACGTGCGGTTGCAGAGAGAACAGTCTATGACTTGGGTGACTGGAGTCTGTGACAATTTTTTGGGCCTTCCTCTGACACCACCTAGTATATAGGTCCTGGATGTCAGGAAGCTTGGCTCCAGTGATGTACTGGACCGTATGCACTATCCTCTGTAGCACCTTACCAGTGCCAGTGTTACCTTGGAGATAATGACACACCAAATTAACAACATTGGAAGCGACCCTGCCGTCCTGCCAGTGTGACTTCATCCATCCTGTAATGATGGGGCTTTGGAAGCACCGCGCTCCATCTGTTCCTCAGACCCATGGGGAGGGGTGAGGAAATTAAGAAGGAAAGTCGTGATCTCAGGCTTCTGTTTACCCTCTTCCTCAGTCACTATCCTGTGATATTGCTGGGAGAGATACTGCCTGGCTTTAAAACAATCAATGCGGTCATCAGGATTTCCTTTAAGTTCGCTTTTTGTACAAAGGCATAGATGTTGGACAGGATGCACATTTCAAATTTCTAGTCAGATGTTTTTGTTAGAACGTTTTTATTTTCAGGGGAGTCATTTTGGCAGTTTTCAGCTCTATCCGCACCATGGCATGATGTTGTTTTCATGTTGTCATACTTAATAAATGCATAGGTTTGTACTCAAGCGGCTGAAGGAAGCAGATGGGGAGAGGTCACATTGCCACATTGCTGGCTGGCATCTCAGCTGCACACACAACTGACCCTT
Source organism: Brachymystax lenok tsinlingensis (assembly GCA_030435695.1). Taxonomy (NCBI): domain Eukaryota; kingdom Metazoa; phylum Chordata; class Actinopteri; order Salmoniformes; family Salmonidae; genus Brachymystax; species Brachymystax lenok. Next base: position 18,850,675 of record CM059797.1, on the reverse strand, counting down.
TGTCCTCTTCCTCTGAGAATACTTCCGCTATCCTCTCTCGTTTACAATGTCCTTGTGCAAAAACTCAATTTGTGATTTAGAATTTTACTGAATTTCTCCTGGGAATGAAATATAATGTAAACCAAATGATTGCCGTTAGGGCATCGAAGATGACACTGGATGCTCACCAACAAGATTACTTTTTAGGGAAACTGACTTTAGATATGGACAGACCGTTTAAGATTATTGATGGCTGTCATGATGATTAACTGTCATGACGATTAACGGATTGATGAGCCCAGGTTTGTACAGTCAGCAAAATGCAGTATATATATTCTTTATTATGTCCTCCAATCTCTATAAAATATGAACTTTTTCAAACTCCCATCAGTATGTTTGTCCTCTTACTTTGTGCTCCTGCCTCCCTGTCTGCTGAAAAATAAGCAAACAGTACAGGTTGAAATAGTATTTAACTAGACTGTATAACATTCTACCTGCACAGCTTGAAGTTTATCTCTCTGGATTCCCCTAGTGCTGTAAACTCAGTCCACACAAATACATTACATTTACCAATGGGAGTTTGCTATCCAATAAAATAGAGGGAGATAATGTGCACTGAGTAAGAGGAAATGTGTTTTTGAGTAGACTTCCCATTTGAAAATTGGTGCTAAAGTACCAGAAGTACCAGCTTGTTTTTCTTAATAAGGGTCTCTACGTCATTAAAATTACTTGACAATGTGTGGCTCTGACAATAGTGTTTGACAATAGGATGAAGCACATTCCTTACCTCCTGTTCTCTTGATGACAGAGCTTGTTGGGGATATATAATTAACTATTTTGTATTTAATGAGAAGACAACATCACAGAAGACCTGGGCTTTGAATGGCATAATACAAGGGGTTGGACAGCCAATGAATCAAAACCATGATAGACCAAGGCCTCTGCTTCTCTGTTGATTGACTTGGCTTCAAATTGCCAGTGATGCTGCTCTCAGCTTGTGAGGAAAGTTGCTCAGTGGCATTCTGCTCACTGTCTTGTTTGACTTTGGAGAACAAAAAAAAAACATTTCAAAGGCTACCCCCGTTTCCATTCGTTAGCTTGAATGGGCTTGATTACTAGGACTCTGCCTGTGCCAATTCCCTGTGCTTCTCAAAGGGGCCTCCCATCAGGGTTCTCCCAGTTCATAAAAGACCACAGACCCACTGCCAATGAAACAAAGAGGGGCACAGCTTCTGGAAACAACAGAGGTTGCCAAACAAGGAGGAATGGTGAAAGGTAAAAAAGAAAGAAAGAAAGAAAACATAGAAACAAACAAAGAAACAAATATAGAATAACTAAACACATTAACAGACATGGAGATAACGTACCATGACACATTTACAAACTTTTCCTCCCTCTCCAGTGAAGTGACATGAAGGTTGTATGTAGGTCTGTGTGTAGAATGGCTTCAGCTTGCATTTTCACGCCCTCGAGCTGGTATCCTCAGAGACTTGTCAGAAGACTTCCTCTGCTGCTAGGCAACAGCAACAGCAGCATGATTTACTCACATGACAACATTTCACAAAGCAATTAGGAAAAGTCAGGGATGGTCATCCTCCCCCCAAGGGTTGCAGGGTTTTTAAACCAACACTGTTGGAGCACAAACTCAATTGTCTATTACAGTCATGTGAAGTCTGATGACTCAATTGTTACCCAAATAAACACAACTGATGATGAACATTACAACAGCAACAAAACAGCCGACTAGATGTTCATATAAATCAAATCAAATCAAATCAAATTTTATTTGTCACATACACATGGTTAGCAGATGTTAATGCGAGTGTAGCGAAATGCTTGTGCTTCTAGTTCCGACCATGCAGTAGTATCTAACAAGTAATCTAACAAATTCACAACAACTACCTTATACACACAAGAGTAAAGGAATGAATACGAGTATGTACATATAAATATATGGATGAGCGATGGCTGACCGGCATAGGCAAGATGCAGTAGATGGTATGGAGTACAGTATATACACATATATATGAGATGAGTAATGTAGGATATGTAAACATTATATAAATGGCATTGTTTAAAGTGGCTAGTGATACATTATTTCATCCAATTATAATTATTAAAGTGGCTAGAGATTTGGGTCGATGACCTAACGGCATAGGCAAGATACAGTAGATGGTTTAGAGTACAGTGTATACATTTGATATGAGTATGTCGGATACGTAAACATTATATACAAAATTGTTTAAAGTGGCTAGTGATACATTTGTTACATCCAATTCCTATGTATAAAGTGGCTAGAGATTTAAGTCAGTATGTTGGCAGCAGCCACTCAATGTTAGTGATGGCTGTTTAACAGTCTGATGGCCTTGAGGTAGAAGCTGTTTTTCAGTCTCTCGGTCCCAGCTTTGATGCACCTGTACTGACCTCGCCTTCTGGATGATAGCGGGGTGAACAGGCAGTGGCTCGGGTGGTTGTTGTCCTTGATGATCTTTTGGCCTTTCTGTGACATCGGGTGGTGTAGGTGTCCTGGAGGGCAGGTAGTTTAACCCGGTGATGCGTTGTGCAGTCCTCACTACCCTCTGGAGAGCCTTACGGTTGTGGGCGGAGCAGTTGCCATACCAGGCGGTGATACAGCCCGACAGGATGCTCTCGATTGTGCATCTGTAAAAGTTTGTGAGTGATTTTGGTGACAAGCCAAATTTCTTCAGCCTCCTGAGGTTGAAGAGGCGCTGTTGCGCCTTCTTTACCACGCTGTCTGTGTGGGTGGACCAATTCAGTTTGTCCGTGATGTTACGCCGAGGAACTTAAAACTTTCCACCTTCTCCACTACTGTCCCCTCGATGTGGATAGGGGGGTGCTCCCTCTCCTGTTTCCTGAAGTCCACGATCATCTCCTTTGTTTTGTTGACATTGAGTGAGAGGTTATTTTCCTGACACCACACTCCGAGGGCCCTCACCTCCTCTCTGTAGGCCGTCTCGTCGTTGTTGGTAATCAAGCCTACCACTGTAGTGTCGTCAGCAAACTTGATGATTGAGTTGGATGCGTGCTTGGCCACGCAGTCATGGGTAAACAGGGAGTACAGGAGAGGGCTGAGAACGCACCCTTGTGGGGCCCCAGTGTTGAGGATCAGCGGGGTGGAGATGTTGTTTCCTACCCTCACCACCTGGGACCGGCCCGTCAGGAAGTCCAGGACCCAGTTGCACAGGGCTGGGTCGAGACCCAGGGTCTCGAGCTTAATGACGAGCTTGGAGGGAACTATGGTGTTAAATGCTGAGCTGTAGTCGATGAACAGCATTCTTACATAAGTATTCCTCTTGTCCAGATGGGTTAGGGCAGTATGCAGTGTGATTGCGATTGCGTCGTCTGTGGACCTATTGGGACGGTAAGCAAATTGGAGTGGGTCCAGGGTGTCTGGCAGGATGGAGGTGATATGATCCTTGACTAATCTCTCAAAGCACTTCATGATGACGGAAGTGAGTGCTACGGGCGATAGTCATTTAGCTCAGTCACCTTAGCTTTCTTGGGAACAGGAACAATGGTGGCCCTCTTGAAGCATGTGGGAACAGCAGACTGGGATAGGGACTGATTGAATATGTCCGTAAACACACCAGCCAGCTGGTCTGCGCATGCTCTGAGGACACGGCCAGGATGCCATCTGGGCCGGCAGCCTTGCGAGGGTTAACACATTTAAATGTTTTTCTCACATTGGCTGCGGTGAAGGTGAGCCCGCAGGTTTTGGTAGCGGGCCGTGTCGGTGGCACTGTATTGTCCTCAAAGCGAGCAAAGAAGTTGTTTAGTTTGTCTGGGAGCAGGACGTCATGGTCCGCGACGGGGCTGGTTTTCTTTTTGTAGTCCGTGATTGACTGTAGACCCTGCCACATTCCTCTTGTGTCTGAGCCATTGAATTGTGACTCTACTTTGTCTCTATATTGACGCTTAGCTTGTTTGATTGCCTTGCGGAGGGAGTAGCTGCACTGTTTGTATTCAGTCATGTTTCCGGTAGCCTTTACCTGGTTAAAAGCAGTGGTTCGCGCTGTGGTGGAATAGAGGATATAGTGGTGGAATAGAGGACACAGGAGTCTTTCATGGTAACGCAGGGGGGACCAAGGGAATCACATGCTTGGTGTTGCAAGTCTGAACAAGCCACTGGTGAGAGACTCTGAAGGTGTCATGGTGATATTTCTTCACAGCAAAGCCCAAAAGTGACTTCTCACCCATTACTCAGCTCCCTTGTCCTCTCTTTTCTTTTCTCTTCTTCTCTTCTCTTCTGACTGCAGGTTACTGCTGCCTGCCTGCTTGCCCAGGGGGCCATTCCACAGATTTGCCTCTCACAAAGATGGAGAAGAAAGGTTGAAGTCATAATAGAGCAAATTCTGCTGATTTGAAAATAATTGAACCCTTCATCTGGCTGAAATTGAAGTAATGGAGAGGGATGGACCTTGGCCTTCGGGTACTGTGGTTGAGTGCCAGGCTAGAAGGATGAAGAAAGGCGTTGGTGAGTGCAGAAAATAGAAACACAGCCATTGGCGTTACAGTTTAGACAATAACAAAAATAAACAATCAATAGAACATATAAATACAATATAATATATAAATTCTGTCATCCTATGATGAGGATAGAGAATACACACAAAATAAACGCTAAAATAGACCTGAATAGTTTTTTATAATATCAAACTAAATAAGAATGATTATTTTCCCATCATATGGCCTTGAGCAATTTGTGAGCAGCGTGCCCAGCCAAGCTCAAGTCTCCAATCCCTGAAACTCCCTGAATCCAATCGATTCATTTTCTACTTCCACTTACCCTGCTATGGTTCAAAATCCATGTTGCAGATGGGATATAGTAAACTCTCTGCACCGTCTTAGCTTGCAGCTTGCAGCTTGTTAAGTTGTGGAGAGACCAAAAAATATATTGCCTCATTTGTCTGTGTTCGACCTTGACATTGTTTTAAAGACGTATTGGACTATGCTTAGTGGGATGTCAAAGGAGTCAATCCTCAGAACAAAGTAATCTACAGAATCATTATCAACTGAACATGATATTAAATACCTTGGAGAGATTCTATGGTTTCCCCCCATCATGTCCTACAGAAACTGTTTTGCTCACCTTAGCAACGTAAACTTACCAACATTACGACCAGGAATACGACTTTCCCGAAGCGGATTCTCTGTTTGGTACCCCAACTAGGACAATAGACTGGATCCCAGTCGGCGACTCAAAACAACGGTGGCGCAGGAGAAGGGGGAAACGCAGCGGTCTTCTGGTCAAGCTACATAGACGGGCGCATCGTGCACCTCTCCCGAGTATTTTACTGGCCAATGTCCAGTCTCTGGACAACAAAGTGGACGAAATCAGAGCAAGGATTGCCTTCCAGAGAGACATCCGAGACTGCAACGTTCTTTGCTTCACGGAAACATGGCTCACTCAGGACACGTTATCAGAGTCGGTACAGCCACTTGGTTTCTCCACGCATCGCGCCGACAGAAACAAACATCTATCTGGTAAGAAGAAGGGCGGGGGGTGTGTGTCTTATGATTAACGAGACGTGGTGTGATCATAACAACATACAGGAACTCATGTCCTTTTGTTCACCTGACATAGAATTCCTTACAATCAAATGCCGACCGCAATATCTACCAAGAGAATTCTCCTCGATTATAATCACAGCCGTGTACATCCCCCCTCAAGCTGACACATTGACGCCACTGAAAGAAATTCATTGGACTCTATGTAAATTGGAAACCACATAACCTGAAGCTGCATTTATTGTGGCTGGGGACTTTAATAAGGCTAATTTGAAAACAAGGCTCCCGAAATTTTATCAGCATATCAAATGTGCCACCCGGGCTGGTAAAATCCTGGATCATTGTTATTCTAACTTCCGTGATGCATACAAGGCTATTCTCAGCCTTCCTTTCGGCAAGTCTGACCATGACTCCATTTTGTTGCTCCCAGCCTACAAACAGAAACTAAAACAGGAAACACCCGTTCTCAGGTCTGTTCAACGCTGGTCCGACCAATCTGATTCCATGCTGCAAGATTGCTTCGAGCACGTGGACTGGGATATGTTCCGGATAGCATCTGACAACAACATTGGTGTATACGCTGATTCGGTGAGTGAGTTTATTAGCAAGTGCATTGGTGATGTGGTACCCATAGCAACTATTAAAACCTTCCCCAACCAGAAACCATGGATTGATGGCAGCATTCGCGCAAAACTGAAAGCGCGAACCACTGCTTTTAACCAGAGTAAGGCGACCGGAAACATGGCTGAATACAAACAGTGTAGCCATTCCCTCCGCAAGGCAATCAAACAAGCTAAGCGTCAATATAGAGACAAAGTAGAGTTACAATTCAACGGCTCAGACACGAGAGGAATGTGGCAGGGCCTACAGTCAATCAAGCACTACAAAAAGAAAACCAGCCCCGTCGTGCACCACAACGTCCTGCTCCAAGACAAACTAAACAACTTCTTTGCTCGCTTTGAGGACAATACAGTGCCACCGACACGGACCGCTACCAAAACCTGCGGGCTCTCCTTCACCGCAGCCAATGTGAGTAAAACATTTAAATGTGTTAACCCTCGCAAGGCTGCTGACCCAGATGGCATACCTGGCCGTGTCCTCAGAGCATGCGCAGACCAGCTGGCTGGTGTGTTTACGGACATATTCAATCAGTCCCTATCCCAGTCTGCTGTTCCCACATGCTTCAAGAGGGCCACCATTGTTCCTGTTCCCAAGAAAGTTAAGGTAACTGAGCTAAATGACTATCGCCCCATAGCACTCACTTCCGTCATCATGAAGTGCTTTGAGAGACTAGTCAAGAATCATATCACCTGCATCCTGCCAGACACCCTGGACCTACTCCAATTTGCTTACCGTCCCAATAGGTCCACAGACGATGCAATCGCAATCACAATCACACTGCATACTGCCCTAACCCATCTGGACAAGAGGAATGCCTATGTAAGAATGCTGTTCATCGACTACAGCTCAGCATTTAACACCATAGTTCCCTCCAAGCTCGTCGTTAAGCTCAAGACCCTAGGTCTCAATCCAGCCCTGTGCAACTGGGTCCTGGACTTCCTGACGGGCCGGTCCCAGGTGGTGAGGGTAGGAAACAACATCTCCACCCCGCTGATCCTCAACACTGGGGCCCCACAAGGGTGTGTTCTCAGCCCTCTCCTGTACTCCCTGTTTACCCTTGACTGCGTGGCCAAGCACGCATCCAACTCAATAATCAAGTTTGCCGACGACACTACATTGTTAGGCTTGATTACCAACAACGACGAGACTGCCTACAGGGAGGAGGTGAGCTTCTACAGATGCACAATCGAGAGCATCCTGTCGGGCTGTATCACCGCCTGGTACGGCAACTGCTCCGCCCACAACCGTAAGGCTCTCCAGAGGGTAGTGAGGACTGCACAACGCATCCCCGGGGGTAAACTACCTGCCCTTCAGGACACCTACACCACCCGATGTCACAGGAAGGCCAAAAAGATCATCAAGGACAACAACCACCCGAGCCACTGCCTGTTCATCCCGCTATCATCCAGAAGGCGAGGTCAGTACAGGTGTATCAAAGCTGGGACCGAGAGACTGAAAAGAAACAGCTTCTACCTCAAGGCCATCAGACTGTTAAATAGCCATCACTAACATTGAGTGGCTGCTGCCAACATACTGTCTTAAATCTCTAGCCACTTTAAAAATAGGAATTGGATGTAACAAATGTATCACTAGCCACTTTAAACAATTTTGTATATAATGTTTACATCTCCGACATTACTCATCACATATGTATATACTGTACTCCATACCATCTACTGCATCTTGCCTACGCCGGTCAGCCATCGCTCATCCATATATTTATATATACATACTCGTATTCATTCCTTTACTCTTGTGTGTATAAGATAGTTGTTGTGAATTTGTTAGATTATTTGTTAGATACTACTGCATTGTCGGAACTAGAAGAACAAGCATTTCGCTACACTCACATTAACATCTGCTAACCATGTGTATGTGACAAATAAGATTCGATTTGATTTGGAGGGAGGGGAAGGAAGGGGGAGAGGGAGAGTGAGGGGGAGGAAGAGAGTAGTGGAGCAGCTAGTGGAGCACAAACACCATTGTAAATACATCCTATATTTATCAGTTTATTTATTTTTCCTTTATACTGTATATAGACGTAATATGACATTTGAATGTCTTTATTGTTTTGGAACTTTTGTGAGTGTAACGTTTACTGTAAAAAAAAAAATTGTTTACTATCTATTTCCCTTGCTTTGGCAATGTAAACATATGTTTTCCATGCCAATAAATTGAAATTGAAATTGAGAGAGCGATAGAGAGACAACAGCATCACCAGCCACACCCCAACCAGCAAAGACCACCCCAAGCAAACCCTGGCCACACCATATATAGGCCCCCCCAAATCAGACCTATGCCCCTTCTGCCCACCCCCTGTCCCCCACCCCTGCGGCAAGGACTTAACATGACAGTGATGTAGGAATTTGTATGCTTAATTAATGACTAGAATATTTCACCCTGAAAATGTATGTAATAGGTGTTAGAGGAATAAGACAATAATTCTATAATGTGTAGGTCTATAACTTTTCAGGTCAAAGGCAGGCAGTGGTCCATAATCCAGGGCAGAGTCAATAAGGTACAGAACAGCAGGCAGGCTTTGGGTCAAGACAGGCAGAGGTTCATTAAAGGGGTCAGAGTCAGGAAGGTGCAGAACGGCAGGCAGGCTCTGGGTCAGGGCAGGCAGAATGGTCAGAACCACGCTGGTAAGACCTGACATTGCAAACTGGCAACAATGTGACACACACATTTCTTTCCACAGGGCCAGGGGGGTGAGACAGGGATGCAGGTTAAGCCCCACCCTCTTCAACATATATATCAGCAAATTAGCGAGGGCACTAGAACAGTCTTCAGCACCCAGCCTCACCCTACTAGAATATGAAGTCAAATGTTTACTGTTTGCTGATAATCTTGTGCTTCTATCCCCAACCAAGGAGGGCCTACAGCAGCACCTAGATCTTCTGCACAGATTCTGTCAGACCTGGGCCCTGACAATAAATCTCAGTAAGACAAAAATAATGGTGTTCCAGTTGCCAGGACCACGAATACAAATTCCATCTACACACCGTTGCCCTGGAGGACACATAAAACTATACATACCTCGACCTAATAATCAGCGCCACAGGTAATTTCCACAAAGCTGTGAATGATCTGAGAGACAAGGAAAGAAGGGCCTTATATGCCATCAAAAGGAACATAAAGTTAGACATACCAATTAGGATCTGGCTAAACATACTTGAATCAGTTATAGAACCCATTGCCCTTTATGATTGTGAGGTCTTGGGTCCGCTCACCAACCAAGAATTCACAAAATGGGACAAACACCAAATTGAGACTCAGTGTACAATGTAAAACATCAAACCATGCATGCAGAGCAGAATTAGGCCCATAGCCGCTAAAATCCAAAATCCAGAAAAGAGACGTTAAATTCGTCAACCACCTAAAAGGAAGCAATTCCCTAACCTCTGATAACAAAGCATCACCTACAGAGAAATTAACCTGGAGAAGAGCCCCCTAAGCAAGATGGTCCTGGGGCTCTGTTCACAAACACAAACAGACCCCACAGAGCCCCAGGACAGCAACACAATTAGACCCAACCAAATCATGAGAAAACAAAAAGATAATTACTTGACACATTGGAAAGAACTTACAAAAAAACAGAGCCAACTCTAATGCTATTTGGCCCTAAACAGAGAGTAGATAGTGGCAGAATACCTGACCACTGTGACTAACCCAAACTTAAGGACATCTTTGACTATGTACAGACTCAGTGAGCATAGCCTTGCTATTGAGAAAGGCTGCCGAAGGCAGGCCTGGCTCTCAAGAGAAGACAGGCTATGTGCACATTTCCCACAAAATTAAGTGGAAACTGAGCTGTACTTCCTAACCTCCTACCAAATGTATGACCATAATAGAGACACATATTTCCATCAGATTACACAGACCCACAAAGAATTTGAAAACAAATCCAACTCCCATATCTTGTGGGTTAAATACCACAGTGTGCAATCACAGCAGCAAGATATGTGACCCGTTGCCACAAGATAAGGGCAGCCAGTGAAGAACAAACACCATTGTAAATACAATCTTATATACACTGCTCAAAAAAATAAAGGGAACACTAAAATAACACATCATAGATCTGAATGAATGAAATAATCTTATTAAATACTTTTTTCTTTACATAGTTGAATGTGCTGACAACAAAATCACACAAAAATTATCAATGGAAATCAAATTTATCAACCCATGGAGGTCTGGATTTGGAGTCCCACTCAAAATTAAAGTGGAAAACCACACTACAGGCTGATCCAACTTTGATGTAATGTCCTTAAAACAAGTCAAAATGAGGCTCAGTAGTGTGTGTGGCCTCCACGTGCCTGAATGACCTCCCTACAACGCCTGGGCATGCTCCTGATGAGGTGGCGGATGGTCTCCTGAGGATCTCCTCCCAGACCTGGACTAAAGCATCCGCCAACTCCTGGACAGTCTGTGGTGCAACGTGGCGTTGGTGGATGGAGCGAGACATGATGTCCCAGATGTGCTCAATTGGATTCAGGTCTGGGGAACGGGCTGGCCAGTCCTTAGCATCAATGCCTTCCTCTTGCAGGAACTGCTGACACACTCCAGCCACATGAGGTCTAGCATTGTCTTGCATTAGGAGGAACCCAGGGCCAACCGCACCAGCATATGGTCTCACAAGGGGTCTGAGGATCTCATCTCGGTACCTAATGGCAGTCAGGCTACCTCTGGCGAGCACATGGAGGGCTGTGCGGCCCCCCAAAGAAATGCCACCCCACACCATGACTGACCCACCGCCAAACCGGTCATGCTGGAGGATGTTGCACGCAGCAGAACGTTCTCCACGGCGTCTCCAGACTCTGTCACGTCTGTCACGTGCTCAGTGTGAACCTGCTTTCATCTGTGAAGAGCACAGGGCGCCAGTGGCGAATTTGCCAATCTTGGTGTTCTCTGGCAAAGCCAAACGTCCTGCACGGTGTTGGGCTGTAAGCACAACCCCACCTGTGGACGTTGGGCCCTCATACCACCCTCATGGAGTCTGTTTCTAACCGTTTGAGCAGACACATGCACATTTGTGGCCTGCTGGAGGTCATTTTGCAGGGCTCTGGCAGTGCTCCTCCTTGCACAAAGGCGGAGGTAGTGGTCCTGCTGCTGGGTTGTTGCCCTCCTACGGCCTCCTCCACGTCTCCTGATGTACTGGCCTGTCTCCTGGTAGCGCCTCCATGCTCTGGACACTACGCTGACAGACACAGCAAACCTTCTTGCCACAGCTCGCATTGATGTGCCATCCTGGATGAGCTGCACTACCTGAGCCACTTGTGTGGGTTGTAGACTCCGTCTCATGCTACCACTAGAGTGAAAGCACCGCCAGCATTCAAAAGTGACCAAAACATCAGCCAGGAAGCATAGGAACTGAGAAGTGGTCTGTGGTCACCACCTTCAGAACCACTCCTTTATTGGGGGTGTCTTGCTAATTGCCTATAATTTCCACCTGTTGTCTATTCCATTTGCACAACAGAAATTTATTGTCAATCAGTGTTGCTTCCTAAGTGGACAGTTTGATTTCACAGAAGGGTGATTGACTTGGAGTTACATTGTGTTGTTTAAGTGTTCCCTTTATTTTTTTGAGCAGTGTATATGTTTATTTATTTTCCCTTTTGTACTTGAACTATTTGCACATGATATGACATTTGTAATGTCTTTATTCTTTGTGTAATATTTACTGGAAATTTGAATTTAAACTTCAACTCTATGTTAACAAAGCAAGTGAACTAAATAATAAACAAAAGTGAAATAAACGATACACTTAGGTTGGAAATTTAATCATTATCATCATTAAAACTTGTTTTTTCAACCACCCCACAAATTTCTTGTTAACAAACCATCGTTTTGGCAAGTCGGTTAGGACATCTACTTTGTGCATGACACAAGTAATTTTTCCAACAATTGTTTACAGACAGATTATTTCTCTTATAATTCACTGTATCACAATTCCAGTGGGTCAGAAGTTTACATACACTAAGTTGACTGTTTAAACAGTTTGGAAAATTCCAGAAAATGATGTAATGGCTTTAGAAGCTTCTGACAGGCTAACTGACATAATTTGAGTCAATTGGAGGTGTACCTGTGGATGTATTTCAAGGCCTACCTTCAAACTCAGTGCCTCTTTGCTTGACATCATGGGAAAATCAAAAGAAATCAGCCAAGACCTCAGAAAAAAATTGTAGACCTCCACAAGTCTAGTTCATCCTTGGGAGCAATTTCCAAACGCCTGAAGGTACCACATTCATCTGCACAAACAATAGTATGCAAGTATAAACACCATGGGACCACGCAGCCGTCATACCGCTCAGGAAGGAGACGCATTCTGTCTCCTAGAGATGAACGTACTGTGGTGCAAAAAGTGCAAATCAATCCCAGAACAACAGCAAAGGACCTTGTAAAGTTTCTGGAGGAAACAGGTACAAAATTATCTATATCCAGAGTAAAACGAGTCCTTTATCGACATAACCTGAAAGGCCGCTCAGCAAGGAAGAAGCCCTTGCTCCAAAACCACCATAAAAAAAAGCCAGACTACGGTTTGCAACTGCACATGGGGACAAAGATCGTACTTTTTGGAGAAATGTCCTCTGGTCTGATGAAACAAAAATAGAACTGTTTGGTCATAATGACCATCGTTATGTTTGGAGGAAAAAGGGGGAGGCTTGCAAGCCGAAGAACAATATCCCAACCGGGAAGCACGGGGGTGGCAGCATCATATTGTGGGGGTGCTTTGCTGCAGGAGGGACTGGTGCACTTCACAAAATAGATGGCATCATGAGGAAGGAAAATTATGTGTATATTTTGAAGCAACATCTCAAGACGGCTTAAGGACAACAAAGTCAAGGTATTGGAGTGACCATCACAAAGTCCTGACCTCAATCCCATAGAACATTTGTGGGCAGAACTGAAAAAGAGTGTGCGAGCAAGGAGGCCTACAAACCTGACTCAGTTACACCAGCTCTGTAAGGAGGAATGGGCCAAAATTAAAAAACTTTTTGAGGGAACCTTTTGAAGGCTACCCGAAACATTTAACCCTAGTTAAGCAATTTAAAGGCAATGCTACCAAATACTAATTGAGCGTATGTAAATAAGTAATAAAAGCTGAAATATTATTATTCTGACATTTCACATTCTTAAAATAAAGTGGTGATCCTAACTGACCTAAGAAAGACAAAGTTTTACTATGATTAAATGTCAGGAATTGTGAAAAACTGAGTTTAAATGTATTTGGCTCAGGTGTATGTAAACTTCCGACTTCAACTGTGTGTTTCCCATGCCAATAAAGCCCTTAAATTGAATTGAATTAAATTGAGAGAGAGCGGCAGAGCCGGGTGGGCGAGAGGAAGGGGAAGGGAAAGAGAGACAGAGAGAGACAGAGAGGAAGAGAGAGAGAGAGGGAGGGAGAAGGAGAGAGGAAGGGGGACAAAGAGAGAGAGAGAAGTGGAGGGGAAGATGGAGAGGGGGACGAGAGAGAGAGACAGAGAGAGAGAAACAGAGAGAGAGAGAGAGAGAGAGAGAGAGAGAGAGAGAGAGTGAAACCCTAAAAATAGTAGCCTGTTTCCCCAGAAATATGGATAACATAATGGGTTGATATTTATCCATGTCGATGTTAACACATTTTGACAGCAATTTCACAAAGATATAAACAAAACACAACCGGTGTTCGCTATAACAAATACGCCTTTGAGGAGTGTAATTTTCAAAAGCTTAACAGAGCCAGACTGATCTTTTAATTGTTTCTGCAGGTGATATTTATATGATGCACATGAAATTGAATGCACAATGAATGGGGCAATGCATTACCGTTGGAGGCAAGAGTTAGAGGAAGCATGTTTTCAGGTTCTTTTAGGAAACATGGTCAGGTATGTTTGTTGTTGAGAGCTGTTGCCTGACACCCTAGAATAAATGACTAATGACAGAGAGGAAGCAAGCAGGTTGGCAATTACTTCCATATACTGTACTGTTCACAAAATGCTATTCATACACTATAACTATATTTATCAGTGCATAATAGTTTCTACTTTCCATATAGATGGACATAACTAGGCGGAGGTCAGCTATGTAGTACAACATAACGTGTTTAAGGCAGATGTAATATTTTACTTATCCTATCACGCTTCACCTCCTGGGGAGCTAGGTCGAAAATATAGATCTGTGTATCTTCAACCTAGCAAGTATTACAGTAAACTTCCCCATGAGTACCTTGCCTAAAGAAGTCAGTTTAAAAAAAAATATTCACCCACATTAAGAATAGGCAACCCCTAAAGTGATGGCTTTATAGCATTTTTAAAGAGTCTCATTGAGTGTGGGTGATATGTATGTACTGTATCACTAATGTCAGATTGATCTAATTCCAACAAGGTGATCTCATTCATTCATTTACAGATATTGCAGTAAGAATTGAGAAGTGTTGATTTCCTATTAAAACATCCTTTTGATGTTCAGGAGATTGATTTTCTTTTGGTAAGTACTTTCATGGCACAGAAGCCTCACTGGGTCAATAGCTGCTTTCCCCCCGTCCTGTTGAGGCCTTTTACTTCCCCACTGATACTGGCTCCGAGGAGCTCAGTGCTGAGAGTCTACTACTGTGCTAGGAGTTGAAATACCAGGAAAAACAGATATTTAGCCATGCATTAATAACGATGATTGTGTTGTTATGGCAAAATTTTATCTGTACTGAAAGGCCTTATGGACATAAAAAGTGGCTTTCAGTGCTTTTGGGGTATTACGTTCTAACCGGTCACCAAAATAGGTACACATCACTGCTCTGGTAGAGGGCTATGCTATTTGAGCACAGCAATTACTAAGTAATTTACCACTTTCTGAGCTCTGCAGAGAAAACACAGAGAGAGAGAGAGTCTCTCTTCCTTTCACTTTCTCCCTCCCCACATACTGTAGCTTGGTGCCGAATCCCTCAGTAGAGAAATGGGCATTCACAAAGGACTGTCAGATCAGTGAGCAATCAACAGTAAGTGTTGGATAATTTGATCACTTGAGTTACATGCTTGTTCCTGAATACAACAGAAAATGAATTGTTCCGTGACCATATTGGTGAAGATTCTATAAGCAGTTCTCTTGGTCAAAAGGGAAATAACCCTGCTGTACTCTGTATTGTATTGTATTGTGTCATGACCTGCTGATAAGACCCCTTTAACAAAACTGCTCTGTCTTAGCCAAATGGCTTATGAAGAGCACTCACGGACGCTGCCAGCTGAATCAATATCTAACCACAGTCCACAGACTGGACTACCAACACTTACAGAGGTTAAGAAACCCATGTTTGATATCATATTACATTATTCATCTTTTTGCACCAGGATAGTGCTTGTTTAGTGTACAACTTAAGCAATGAATGATGATATACAACTTTGTAATCTATGCCGAGCATTGCTCATTCTTCAATTACGATTTTGCAATCATTGTGGCTCCATATTTCTCCCACCAGCCTGTCAACTGCCCGTGCAAACCACACAGGCATGAAATGGGCTGTCTGGGAGAAGTCAATTTACACCAATTACAAAAGGAAAATGATTGCTACAGCAGACAATAGCAAAACATTGGAGAACATTCTCAATGTCATCACATCAGTACTGTACAGTTCTAGTGCATTTTGTGTAAAATGAGAAACGCTTCAGACCAAACATTGCCCTTTGGCTCAAACCTGTAATTAAGCTAAACTGTTATTTTTTCAGAGAAACAAAAGTGCAACTGTACAGCCTCACAGGTGACAATATTCACATATGATTAAATAATCTCTCTGGGTGAGAGTCACAGCCCGTATACTGCAGCCTTGTGTCTGTGGATACTTTTCTTGGTGGTCAGGTATATCTTCACTCTTGAATGATCTAATTGTTGTGCCTTCGGCTAGAAGTCTAGATAGAAAGTGCTTTATTTTATCTAACAGTTTAATCGCATAGGGAGGTTTACATACAAATAAATGTATTAGAAATTATAGCAGATGTTTTGTGGGCTGCTTTTTAATTGCTGAGGTCAGTGAGTGAAGGGGAAACTTAGAAGTGACATAAGATGCTGACTGTGGTAAGGATATTAGCTGAGGTTGCAAAAACTAGGGCCTGTAAGTACACACACACACACGCGCACACACGCACGCACACGCACGCACACGCACGCACACGCACGCAGAAATTAGGGCATCAGAAGAGTGATGGAGTGGAACCATCGTATCCTCGTGCCCATAAATATTGCAGGGCAGCAGGAGAGGAAGACAGCCTATGAAGAGGGAGTTCAGGGTATAATGGGAGGGGTGGATTGATAGCTTTTCCCTCTGAGAAGTGGCAGTTTTACAGACAGATATAGACCTGTAGTGACACAGATTCCCCAGTCACTCTCATCGATTCCAGTGACCATCCTGGGATTATACACACTCATAGCCATATCTGCAGCACCCTCTGATAAATAAATAAATAAATAAAACATATATATATAAACATATACAGTATATACGTATATCCATACCAAAAACAAATCCTAGTGCACTAGGCCTTTATTACTCCTGTATATGAGAGGAGGAAATACCCACTCGCCCCTCGACAGCAGCCCCACCCCAAAACATCTTCCCGCAGCAATGCACACACTGCACCGCAAGCCGACTGATTATTTTAATGAGGCCTTGGGAGAAAACAATACAACAGTAAAATCAGTCCACCCGATTCATTATGAATTTAACAGATGATTAACAATGCTGAAATAAAGTACATTTGGTACTTTCACTGAGCTAGTACAGCTAGTTCACCCCCAATTAACTCTTCCAAACACAAGAGTGCATCATCGCAGAGACCAATCTGTTGGCAGAACTACAACAACATCAGTCTACAGACACAACCATGAGAACATAGAACATTGTAATAATTTATATTCATGTATTAGCTGATTTCTTAAAAACTTTCTATCTCCTTTATCTTTTACAAAGTCTAAAGAGAGAGTAAAAGAGAGAGAGATTGGAGATAGTGTCGGGGGAGAAATCATGTCATACAAATAGGGTTGCAAAGGGTCGGAAACATTCCGGTAAATAAAAAATAAAACATCTGTTAACCTTTTTTTGTGGGATACACATAAGGTAACTCTAGGTCTTGTGGCATATGTTGGTTAAACTATCCACAATTGAACGGAATTGCAACCCTCTGCATGCACAG
Source organism: Brachymystax lenok tsinlingensis (assembly GCA_030435695.1). Taxonomy (NCBI): domain Eukaryota; kingdom Metazoa; phylum Chordata; class Actinopteri; order Salmoniformes; family Salmonidae; genus Brachymystax; species Brachymystax lenok. The sequence goes on along the minus strand of CM059797.1, from coordinate 18,833,390 downwards.
TGCATTCTTCCATCACATGTGCAGCTGATTCTCAAGATCTTGCACACTAATGAGATGCTATTGAGCCCACACTACTACACTGTCTGAGCCAAGGACTACACGCTTTCGGGGAGGTTTTGATTACAGTATTGGGTGGGGTGAATACATTTTATATGACATACATGATTTTTTTGTTAACTAGTAAATAGAGTGTGTTTAAATCATTTCTAACTTGTTAACATTTCTGCTAGTTAGTTTTTGCTACCATGTGGGTTTTAGCTTGCTTGAGCCTGCTAACTGAGGAGTGTAATTCACCTGTCTCCATACATGTTTAATTTTAAAACATTTATCTTACAAAACAAGTTGTTTAATCTAACTGCTTAACTTTTTATCTGTACATGGAATTGTATTTTTTTTTTTTTTTTTTTTAATTATTCTAATCTTTACAGGAAAATGCCAGGGGCACTATCTGATGTGTTAAGACATTTCACTGCAGCTAATGTAGAAGGAAAAGCTGTGTATATCAAGGCACAAGGTGAGACCCAGATGCAGACACAGGAGGCAGATGGTTGGAGTCTTACAATGTTTATTAATCCAAAAGGAGTAGGCAAGAGAATGGTCATGGACAGGCAAAAAGGTCAAAACCAGATCAGAGTCCAGAAGGTACAGAGTGGCAGACAGGCTCGTGGTCAAGGCAGGCAGAACGGTCAAGGCAGGCAGAACGGTCAGGCAGGCAGGTACAAAGTCCAGAAACAGGCAAGGGTCAAAACCGGGAGGACCAGAAAAAGGAGAAGGCAAAAAGCAGGAGAACTGGAAAAACGCTGGTATGGAAACATACAAGATGAACTGTTACAGAGAGACAGGAAACACAGGGATAAATACACTGGGGAAAACATGCGACACCTGGAGGGGGTGGAGACAATAATGAGGACAGGTAAAACAGATCAGGGTGTGACAGTGTACATTTGCAAATACTGTGCCAAATCATATGTGAAGAATGCAACAAAGATGCAGAATCATCTGGCCAAGTGCATAAAGTTCCCTCAGCGCTCACAACAAGCAACCTCTGACAAAAGTCCCTCTACTTCAATTCGAGGTGAAAATGATGAATCAGACACCTTATCGATAGCAACAGCTCATGGTCCTGGAATCATTTTTTTTTTTTTTACTCAATTGAGGAACGTAGTCAGAGAAAGGCTGATGAATGTCTTGCTCGAGCTGTGTATGCAACTGGTTCACCTCTGATGCTCATGTGGCGGCAGGTAGCCTAGTGGTTAGAGTGTTGGGCCAGTAACCGAAAGTTCGCTAGCTCAAATCCCAGAGCTGACAAGGTAAAAATCTGTCATTCTGCCCCTGAACAAGGCAGTTAAACCACTGTTCCTAGGCCATCATTGTAAATAAGAATTTGTTCTTAACCTCTACGGGCTGGGGGGCAGTATCCTGAATTTCGGAGAGTCTGGTGTGCCCAAAGTAAACTACCTGGCACTCAGGCCCAGAAGCTAGGATATGCATATAAGTGGTAGAGGAGAACACTCTGACGTTTCTAAAACTGTTAGAACTGAACTGATATGGCAGGCAAAAACCAGAGCAAAATCCATCCAAGAAAATCTGAATTTGTGACATGCCTCCTTTTCCAATGGGTTGTTATAGGGCATGCTTTAATCCAGGACCCAGGTTGCAGTACCTATGGCTTCCACTAGATGTCAACCATCTTTAGAAAAAGGTTTCAAGAGTTTACCTTGAAAACTAGACGAATACAGGATGTTTTTCCTAGTGGAGTGATGAAGTGATTTCTGTCTGTGGCACGCGAGAACCGGGAGCGCGCAACTCGTTTTTTTACTTTTCTATCGGCCAGGATATTATCTGTGTGAAATATAATGCTTAATATACAAAGAAGTGTACCTAAGGATCGATTAGAAATGTGGTTTGATTTGGTTGGACAAAGTTTATAGGTATATTTTGAACGCTTTATGTGTCTTGTATAATGGGACGAGTGGACGGTGGATTTTCTGAACAGAATGCGCCAACCAAACAGAGATTTATGGATATAAAGAGAGACTTTTTTGAACAAAAGGAACATTGAATGTCTTGCTTGGACACTTCGGATTGCCCTCAGCAGAAGATCTTCAAAGGTAAGCTCTTTTTTCTCTCTTTTTTTGTTGTTGTTGTGACACCCGCGCTGGTTTTATTATTATGCTAATGCAGAAAATATGTGGGCCGCTGTCCTCAGACAATCAAATGTTCTGCTTTCGCCATAATAGCCTTTTTGAAATCTGACAACGCTGTGAGAATGCCAAGAGTCTAAGGTTTTGAAGAGTGTGCAACACTTGTATTTGTATGAATGTTTTATGATACTAAATTTGCATTTTAAATTTGGCGCACTCCAGCTTCACCGGATGTTGTCAAATCGATCGCGTTAACGGGATCCGATCCGTAAGAGGTTTTAACTGACTTGCCTAGTTTAATACAGGTAAAAAAAAATATTAAACTGTGTATTGGAAGAGATAATCACCTGTCCAGCATACACCTCTCCAACCAGACATGCTTTATCTACTCATTTGCTGGATGCAGAGTTCAACAGAGTTCAAGTGAAGGTCAAGCAAATCATAGAAAAAGCAGACAGTATTACAATCATCTGATGGGTGGTCGAATGTTCGTGGCCAGGAATAATTAACTACATCATCTCCACCCCTCAAACAGTATTATACAAGAGCACAGACACAAGGGACAACAGACACACCGGTCTCTACATTGCAGATGAGCTGAAGGCAGTCATCAATGACCTTGCACCACAGAATGTATTTGCACTGGCGGGGAAGGAGTTTCTCCAAGAAGTGGCCATATCACATTCTGCCGATATGGACAGCCCCATGAAGAGGATCCTCCTGGATGATGTATTTTGGGAGAGAGTGGTAAGCAGCCTGAAACTCCTGAAACCTATAGCAGTAGCCATTGCACGGATTGAGGGAGACAATGCCATCCTGTCTGATGTTAAGATTCTGCTTTCAGATGTAAGACAAGAAATCCGTACTGCCCTGCCCACTCCACTGTTGCTCCAAGCTGAGGAAACTGCAGTTCTGAAATTCATAAAAAAGCGAGAAGCCTTCTGCCTGAAGCCCATACATGCCGCAGCATACATGTTGGACCTAAGAATGCTGGAAGAGCATCCTGTCTGGTGCAGAGATCAACAAGGCCTATGGTGTCATCACTACCGTGTCTCGCCACCTTGGCCTGGATGAGGGCAAGGTTCTTGGCAGTCTGGTGAAGTACACATCAAGCAAGGGCTTTGGGATGGAGATGCAATATGGCAGTCGTGCCAACATATCTCATCAGCCACCTGGTGGAAGGGACTTTGTGGATCATTTTACAGATGTATGTTGAAAACATTTTTGGGAGATGGGATGGATCATTGGGGATGATTCAATATTCCCTTTCTTTTTGTTGTTTTTATTTATTTTTTATTTATTTCACCTTTATTTAACCAGGTAGGATAGTTGAGAACAAGTTCTCATTTACAACTGCGACCTGGCCAAGATAAAGCAAAGCAGTTCGACACATACAACAACACAGAGTTACACATGGAATAAACAAACATACAGTCAATAATACAGTAGAAAAAAAAGTATATATACAGTGTGTGCAAATGAGGTAAGATAAGGGGAGGTAAGGCAATAAATAGGCCATATTGGCAAAGTAATTACAATATAGCAATTAAACACTGGAGTGATAGATGTGCAGAAGATGAATGTGCAAGTAGAGATACTGGGGTGCAAAAGAGCAAAATAAATAAATACAGTATGGGGATGAGGTAGTTGGATGGGCTATTTACAGATGGGCTATGTACAGGTGCAGTGATCTGTGAGCTGCTCTGACAGCTGGTGCTTAAAGCTAGTGAGGGAGATATGAGTCTCCAGCTTCAGTGATTTTTGCAGTTTGTTCCAGTCATTGGCAGCAGAGAACTGGAAGGAAATGCGGCCAAAGTAGGAATTGGCTTTGGGGGTGACCAGTGAGATATACCTGCTGGAGCGCGTGCTACGGGTGGCTGCTGCTATGGTGACCAGTGAGCTGAGATAAGTCGGGGCTTTACCTAGCAAAGACTTGTAGATGACCTGGAGCCAGTGGGTTTGTTCAGTGAAATCATCCCATGTGAAGAGTCAACTCATTTAATTAAAGTTCAATTCGTAACTAAATATTTCTATTGGAAGGATTTAACATTTGCAATGATGTATACTTTTGATTAGGTAAAAGGTTTATGTTTCTGTCTCCGTATGATATGGTAAATATGTCCAATGCCAAAAAACATCTGCATTTAAATGGTATTCATATTAATTTGTATATATTTCAGTTAATTCCCACAGAAAGTTTCCACCTCTGAATATTCCCAAAATGTGCAACCCTAGATACAAATTAAGTAAACAAGCAAATACAGTTTTAGTCTGGAACCATTCAGCTGTAAACACAGGCAGACTAACGGCCCCTAAATGCTTCCATGAGAACTCCAGAGTGTTTTCATATATCACAGCAATTTGAAGGTCAATTTAGCTGTCTCTGCCTAGAAGTCTTTGCTCTGCAGAGCTTCTGGGTCTTTTGATGTGTCCTTCATCTCTGTCTCCTGTGTTCACTCAATATCCATCTCTCTTATGGTGTCCACTGAAAGTTAGCAACAGCAACAGCAACAGCATAGCGACGCCCACCATGAGCGCCCACAAAATTTGCCCACAAAGAGGCAAACAAAAGAAAAAAACCCACCAAACGTATAGACAGGAAACAAACCAAAATAATGGAGCAAAACGAAAAGAGTGAAGATCAGATAAAGGATTGTTTTTCTAGAAATCAAATAGGGAGCGCCAACTAAAGGTGCTAACCCTCCACATCTCACAAAACCACTGGAGCACTGGGCCAGCCACTCTTGAATATCACCTGGGCCAGCTCATACCAGACAGGTGTAACACATACTAACTAACGAGGTGACACAAATCGGTGTGCCCCCGTGTGCTAACGTCCAACCTCGAAATATAAATGGAAAACCAAAGCCCGTAATGCCTTCCCCCTTAAGACAACAAATATATCCTATATTTTTATTGGACAAGTTTGCTCACCACCAACAGAAAACAACTTCCATCTCAAACCATGATCAACTTATATGCGTCGCTACTTAAAGGCGTCACCTTCTCCAATAGAAACATGGTGTCTACTGGCTGTCAAATATTAAATATGAGACAAAACCGCCACATTTATTGTTTTTGTAAATATACTGAACAAAAATATAAATACAACATGCAGCAATTTCAAAGATTTTACTGAGTTACATTTCATATAAGGAAATCAGTCAATATAAATAGATTAATTAGGCAATAATCTATGGATTTCCCATGACTGGGAATACAGACATGCATATGTTGGTCACAGATACCTTTAAGAAAAGTAGGGGTGTGGATCAGAAAACCAGTCAGTATCTGGTGTGACCACCATTTGCCTCATGCAGCGTGACACATGTCCTTCGCATAGAGTTGATCAGGCTGTTGATTGTGGCCTGTAGAATGTTGTTCCACTCCTCTTCAATGGCTGTGTGAAGTTGATGGATATTGGTGGGAACTGGAACACATCGTACACATCGGTCCAGAGCATCCCAAACATGCTCAATGGGTGACGTGTCTGGTGAGTATGCAAGCCATGGAAGAAGTGGGACGTTGTCAGCTTGCAGGAATTGTGTACAGATGCATGTGACATGCATTATCATGCTGAAACATGAGGTGATGGCGGTGGATGAATGACACAACAATGGGCCTCAGAGTCTTTTCACGGTATCTCTGTGCATTCAAATTACCATCAATAAAATACAATTGTGTTCATTGTCTGCAGCTTATGCCTGCCCATACCATAACCCCACCGCCACCATGGGGCACTCTGTTCACAACGTTGACATCAGCAAACCCCTCTCCCACATGACGCCATACACGTGGTCTACAGTTGTGAGGCCGGTTGGGCGAACTGCCAAATTCTCAAAAATGAAGTTGGAGGCGGCTTATGGTAGAGACATGAACATGAAATTCTCTGGCAACAGGTCTGGTGGACATTACTGCAGTCAGCATGCCAATTGCACGCTGTGACATTGTGTTATGTGACAAAACCACACATTTTAGAAGGTCCTTTTATTGTCCCCAGAAAAAGGTGCGCCTGTGTAATGATCACGCTGTTTAATCAGCTTCTTGGATGGATTATCTTGGCTAAGGAAAAATGCTCACTAACAGGGATGTAAACAAATTTGTGCACAAAGTTGGAGAGAAGTAAGCTTTTTGTGCGTATGGAACAATTTCTGTGATCTTTAATTTGATCTCATTAAACATGATTATACATTTTTTCCCTTTTTATAATTGCCTAAAATGTACACGTTTTTAAGAAATGGTTAAAATCACCTACATTTCTATAATTCTCATCCCCTTGGAACGAGCCCAACCAAAACAAAACTAATCTCCAAAATGGAAAAATGTGCAGTCAAAATAAATTGCGAGCCAGGGCTATGCAGTGCAAAAGAAAAACAAAAGACATTGACTGCCCATTGTTGGATTTAGCTTGGAATATACTTATTCATGTTACCATACTAGAATTTATAGATTACTTTATATGTTGGGGTTTATTTTATTAACTAGGCAATTCAGTTAAGAACAAATTCTTATTTACAATGACTGCCTACCCCAGCCAAACCCTCCCTTATTCCAGACAACTCTGGGCCAATTGTGTGCCACCCAATAGGACTCCCAATCACAGCCAGTTAAGTACAGCCCAGGATGGAACCTGGGTCTGTGGTGAAACCTCTAACACTGCAATACAGTGCCTTAGACCGCTGCGCCACTTTGGGTTTATACACATTAGATCCAACATTTTGTTTAGGAGATACCCAAGTCCCAACCAGAGAATTAATGTTCTGGAGTGCTCTCACAAGAATAAATATTTTTCTCTCTCTCAGTTTTCTGTTTCAACTTAGGACACTGAGAGACAATGTGTGCTTTCTCACGGCAGTAATGACAAACTGGCGGATATGAAAAACCATTTTTCTGCTGATCATTATCTTTGTGTACTGTAGAAAAGGATTGTAACCTCACAGTAGGAGGTGACTTCTCTGGATTGCTTTTTGCGTAGGGATAACTACTGGGTGCTTTGCTTGTGAAGGTAGTTTTGTGTGTCAACACAAACTCATCTGCAACTCAGAAATGTAGGTAGCAACCTTTTCATGATGGCAATTCTTGAACTGCTCAAAAAGTATGAGTTTCTTTAAATCCTCAAGGTCCTTGACCTCTTGAGAACCACAACACCGATCAAAAAGACAAGCTTGTTCCCTTTTGAACTCAACATGGCTTTGTGATTCTGTCTTTCGTAAATTACTCAAGACAGAATGCCTCTGGGATCAACTCGTAAGCCCGAAGGATAGCAGCTTTAACAGTGCCATAATCTGAACTATGGTCAAGAGATAAAGCGCCGTACACTTTCTGAACTTTTCCCACAAGAACACTTTGGAGGAGCAGTGACCAAATGTCTCGCAGTCATTTTAGGGATGTGGCAATCCGCTCAAGTAAAATTTACATCCACCTTCTTTTCGTTGAAAGGCAGGACAAGCCGGTTGCTCCGACCAAAACCAAACACTGTTGAGGGTGCAGGATGGCCTGATTTGAGTACTTCCAGATCTATCTCCCTTTTTCTTACTTCCAGCTCCAACTCTTTTAATCAAATTCCTTGCGCATGTTCTTCTCGCTCTTGTTCTAGTCTAGCTGCATGTTCAATTTTTTTTGGGGGGGCTGCACACTTACAGTGGGGCAAAAAAGTATTTAGTCAGCCACCAATTGTGCAAGTTCTCTCACTTAAAAAGATGAGAGAGGCCTGTAATTTTCATCATAGGTACACTTCAACTATGACAGACAAAATGAAGAAGAAAAATCCAGAAAATCACATTGTAGGATTTTTAATTTATTTATTTGCAAATTATGGTGGAAAATAAGAATTTGGTCAATAACAAAAGTTTATCTCAATACTTTGTTATACAGTGGGGCAAAAAAGTATTTAGTCAGCCACCAATTGTGCAAGTTCTCTCACTTAAAAAGATGAGAGAGGCCTGTAATTTTCATCATAGGTACACTTCAACTATGACAGACAAAATGAGGTAAAAAAATCCAGAAAATCACATTGTAGGATTTTTTATGAATTTATTTGCAAATTATGGTGGAAAATAAGTATTTGGTCACATACAAACAAGCAAGATTTCTGGCTCTCACAGGCCTGTAACTTCTTCTTTAAGAGGCTCCTCTGTCCTCCACTCGTTACCTGTATTAATGGCACCTGTTTGAACTTGTTATCAGTATAAAAGACACCTGTCCACAACCTCAAACAGTCACACTCCAAACTCCACTATGGCCAAGACCAAAGAGCTGTCAAAGGACACCAGAAACAAAATTGTAGACCTGCACCAGGTTGGGAAGACTGAATCTGCAATAGGTAAGCAGCTTGGTTTGAAGAAATCAACTGTGGGAGCAATTATTAGGAAATGGAAGACATACAAGACCACTGATAATCTTCCTCGATCTGGGGCTCCACGCAAGATCTCACCCCGTGGGGTCAAAATGATCACAAGAACGGTGAGCAAAAATCCCAGAACCACACGAGGGGACCTAGTGAATGACCTGCAGAGAGCTGGGACCAAAGTAACAAAGCCTACCATCAGTAACACACTACGCCGCCAGGGACTCAAATCCTGCAGTGCCAGACGTGTCCCCTGCTTAAGCCAGTACATGTTCAGGCCCGTCTGAAGTTTGCTAGAGAGCATTTGGATGATCCAGATGAGGATTGGGAGAATGTCATATGGTCAGATGAAACCAAAATAGAACTTTTTGGTAAAAACTCAACTCGTCGTGTTTGGAGGACAAAGAATGCTGAGTTGCATCCAAAGAACACCATACCTACTGTGAAGCATGGGGGTGGAAACATCATGCTTTGGGGCTGTTTTTCTGCAAAGGGACCAGGACGACTGATCCGTGTAAAGGAAAGAATGAATGGGGCCATGTATCGTGAGATTTTGAGTGAGATCTGCATGGAGGAATGGGCCAAAATACCAGCAACAGTGTGTGAAAACCTTGTGAAGACTTACAGAAAACGTTTGACCTCTGTCATTGCCAACAAAGGGTATATAACAAAGTATTGAGATAAACTTTTGTTATTGACCAAATACTTATTTTCCACCATAATTTGCAAATAAATAAATTAAAAATCCTACAATGTGATTTTCTGGATTTCTTTTTCTCATTTCGTCTGTCATAGTTGGTGTACCTATGATGAAAATTACAGGCCTCTCTCATCTTTTTAAGTGAGAGAACTTGCACAATTGGTGGCTGACTAAATACTTTTTTGCCCCACTGTATACCCTTTGTTGGCAATGACAGAGGTCAAACGTTTTCTGTAAGTCTTCACAAGGTTTTCACACACTGTTGCTGGTATTTTGGCCCATTCCTCCATGCAGATCTCACTCAAAATCTCACGATACATGGCCCCATTCATTCTTTCCTTTACACGGATCAGTCGTCCTGGTCCCTTTGCAGAAAAACAGCCCCAAAGCATGATGCTTCCACCCCCATGCTTCACAGTAGGTATGGTGTTCTTTGGATGCAACTCAGCATTCTTTGTCCTCCAAACACGACGAGTTGAGTTTTTACCAAAAAGTTCTATTTTGGTTTCATCTGACCATATGACATTCTCCCAATCCTCATCTGGATCATCCAAATGCTCTCTAGCAAACTTCAGACGGGCCTGAACATGTACTGGCTTAAGCAGGGGGACACGTCTGGCACTGCAGGATTTGAGTCCCTGGCGGCGTAGTGTGTTACTGATGGTAGGATTTGTTACTTTGGTCCCAGCTCTCTGCAGGTCATTCACTAGGTCCCCTCGTGTGGTTCTGGGATTTTTGCTCACCGTTCTTGTGATCATTTTGACCCCACGGGGTGAGATCTTGCGTGGAGCCCCAGATCGAGGAAGATTATCAGTGGTCTTGTATGTCTTCCATTTCCTAATAATTGCTCCCACAGTTGATTTCTTCAAACCAAGCTGCTTACCTATTGCAGATTCAGTCTTCCCAACCTGGTGCAGGTCTACAATTTTGTTTCTGGTGTCCTTTGACAGCTCTTTGGTCTTGGCCATAGTGGAGTTTGGAGTGTGACTGTTTGAGGTTGTGGACAGGTGTCTTTATACTGATAACAAGTTCAAACAGGTGCCATTAATACAGGTAACGAGTGGAGGACAGAGGAGCCTCTTAAAGAAGAAGTTACAGGTCTGTGAGAGCCAGAAATCTTGCTTGTTTGTATGTGACCAAATACTTATTTTCCACCATAATTTGCAAATAAATTCATTAAACATCCTACAATGTGATTTTCTGGATTTTTTTTCCTCATTTTGTCTGTCATAGTTGAAGTGTACCTATGATGAAAATTACAGGCCTCTCTCATCTTTTTAAGTGAGAGAACTTGCACAATTGGTGGCTGACTAAATACTTTTTGCCCCACTGTATCTTGTCTTTTCCTGTGCTTCAACTCTAATTTCTGTTGCTCCCATTTTAGCTTTAGTTCTACCTCTCTCAGTTGCACGTATATGGGGTGTACTCTACCACCCGCACGACCCTTTTCATCACCCCGGAAGGATTTCTTCCTCCACCAAAACAGTACCAATCAACTCTTTGACTACTGCGTTTGGTTCACCAGATGTCACCCTGATGTCATAATGCTTTGTAATGAGGAGCAGACTCGCCTTCATACATTTATCTAGTATCTCCCATGTAGGGTTTTACAGAAATGCTTCCAACTTAAAGTCCATGGCTTTTTTTTAATTAGCCTGTGTTATGCAACTTTCAAAATGTTTCCATCAATCTTATAACCCCTCGGGGTGGATGTCAGTCACAGAAACTCAACCACAATAAGTGTATTTTGAATACTCAACTATCTGGGCACAGCAGAGCGTCAGAGTAGGTAATTAGAGCGACTACTATACACATGAGAAACAAGATCCCGGGCGAGCCCCCATTTTGTTACGTTCCCCAGCAAGAAAACCCAAAACAGGTGGGGTTTTAGGAGGGATTCTAAAAGGCACTCATGAGGTGTCCACTGATAGTTGCATAGCAACAACAACTGGGACGTAAAATACACCCACCATGAGCATCCACTAAATATGGCCACTAAGAGGCAAAAAAAAACAAAAAAAACATTTAAGACTTCAAGGAAGCAAACCAAAATAATGGAGCAAAACAAAAACAGGGAAGATCACATAAAGGATTGTTTTTCTAGAAATCAAATAGGGAGAGCCAACTAAATGTTATAACCCTCCACATCTCTCAAGACCACTGAAGCACTGGGCCAGCCACTCTTAAATAGAATGGTATCAAAGACGTAGTTTCCATGTGGTTGATACCATTCCATTGACTCCATTCCAGCCATTATTATGAGCCGTCCTCCCCTCAGCAGCCTCCACATACACATAGTCTATTACTAAAGTGAGGAAAATGTTACCAGTTTCACTGTTAAAAGTGACATTGTGTGTCTAGGAATTTGTAATGTGCTGTCATTAATTTAATCAGAGTGAGGAATTCAGGGATGCTAATAAACATGTCAAATCACTTCTCCAATGGATTTGGAGTAAGATTAATTCACAGTCCCTAGTTATTTGCTTACAATCATTGTCATTATTTAGATTATGACAGAAATCATGATTCATATCTGTTAGGCATAAAAGCCTTCAGATATGAATGAGTAATTGCTCTTTCACTCAAGATTCCATGAAGGTCAATCTGTTGTAGCATATAGCACAACCATTCCATTTAAGGCAAAGCACAGCCTTCATTCCAGCTGACACTTGTATCTGTAACTTTATGGAGGCATTGTGAAAACAAATAGAGTTACCAAGAGTTTCATAAAATGTGTTTTATGAAAATGCATTTCATGTCAATCATACAATGTTATATTTAAATTGCATAACCTTTTGTGTTGGCTGAAAAGCAATTTCAGAGAAAGTTAAGCCACAGCAGTTGTTGCTCAGTGATTTCTCATGCTCGTTGTGACTTCCTCCACCCAGCTATTGCTACCTTCATTGGATAAACTTTCTTCTTCTTATTCATCCAATAGACACCTCTCATAAGTTGAAAACCTCTTCTTGAAATAAAGGTAACCAACAGCAGCCTTATCCCCTTGCCAATAATCATCAATTGGCCAGCAATTCAGCAATTCTATAGGTGTGCCTAGGCTCTACTGTATATCCAGTTTCCCTGTAATATCTACTGAACGCTACCGAACAAATATGTGCCTACAATAAGTTACTTCCTGCCTCTTAAAGAAGGAGCTATTATCTCTGTTAAATGGGCCGGTCTAATAGAAAGTGTCAGGTCCTGGCGCAGGCCTCGGCTTCCTCCTTATGCTGAGCAGAAAGATTACATTTTGATTAATTTCTCTCAGTGAGCGCCAGCGGCCATGGGCCTGTTGGGGGAGAGCTGATAGCTGGGCTGTGAGTCGAGGCGGAGATGGAAGGTCACCTCAGCTTTGGACTGCTGCACTGCTGCCAGCTCCACAGTCCAGAAGAGCAGCAAAGAGAACTCAGACACCAGCACTGACTCACCAGCCACCTAGAACATGCTCTGGGCTGAAACATGAATATGACAAATCTCCAGCTGTATTCCCACACACTTTTCCAACAGACAGTATTAGTATATTTCAGTCATTAGGGAGTGGTGCTTAATCTGGTTTCAGTTATTGCTCCAGAGCCTCAACAAATATATCTCTTTAAATTTGATCTCCATTTGTCGCCATAGATTTAGGGGTGTCCCCATTCTGTCTGATTTGACAAATGAAAAAGATTTAGGCTATATTGGCAGAAACACAGACACAGCCAACCTGTACATTGGCATTTATCTGTTGCACCATGAATTGTAAGAATAATCCAACCCAATGAAATCACAGCTACTCTCAGTAAATTCTTGTCCTGACTTTGATTCATGTAGTTCTTTCCACACTCCTCCAAAAGCATGGCTTATGAACAAATAGGGTCAGCATGCCCAGCCTTAAGTGTACGTATACATGGCCTCTAATGCCAAGGCAACAGCTTTTTTCTCTGCACACCTTTGAAAAGGTACATGGTGTTTTTGTGGTTCCCTCCTTCAAAAGGTGTACCCAGTTCGGGGGTTGTCATGGAAACAGGACGCTGGGATGGGACATGGCGCAGCCTACCACACACATTTTCAAAAGAACTCATTGATTGGCATCACAGTTCCATTCCGATCGTCAGATGCCCATAAACACAGCCTTGCCTTGTGCTCTGTCAGCCCACCACAACACAGGACATAAGTCTCCCCAAAGGGTCTGTGACATTTAATGACATTTCCTCACAACTTCTCCTGGCATCTCACTTTTCAGAAAAACATAGAGGGAGAGAGAGAGAGAAAGAGAGGAGAGAGGGAGGGATGGAGAGAGAGAGAGAAAGGAGAGAGAGGAAGGAAAGAGGGAGAGAGAGAGAGAGAGAGTTGGAGAGAGAGAGAGAGAGAGAGAGAGAGAGAGAGAGAGAGAGAGAGAGAGAGAGAGAGAGAGAGGGGAAGGAGAGAGGGGAGAGAGAGAGTGAGAGAGCGATAAAGAGAGACAGGGAGGCGGAGGGAGGGAGAGGGAGGGAGGGAGAAACAGGGAGGGAGGGAGGGAGGGGGGACACACCTAGTGAATGTTCTGATGCATAATGGAAATGGAAATAAAATGTTAGCCAGTTTTGTTGCAGCAATTCAATGACAAATAGAAATGTAACAACATTTCCTAAATGGATTCAAAAGGTTTGACAGGAAACAATAGAACAAGTGCTGTTATGAATATCTCCTTGGTGGTGCTTGCATGGTTGCAAGGTTATTTAACTGAAATCTAGGTGAGAGATCCCATAATTTTAGACAACACCAATACACATTGACATAATCTCACATCCATTACATTCATAAAGATTCTGTAGCAGATATACTATACTTTACTGCCCTGCTTATTCATTTTTCTGCAGTGAAGTAGTACATTAGAGTTAGATGAGATGGTCTCTGATGATACAGATAGGGAGGGACAGTTAGAGAACAGAGGGGTGAATATGTTATCAAGGGAACACAGACTGAGATGGTCTGATTGCTCTACAAAGCTTTGAGCTGTCAATCAACATCAAACACCAACATAGCTTTCCTGCATGGTCAACTCCCAATAGGCACAGACTTTCCTAGAGAGAGAGCCAATGAAATTGGGATTTGAATTGAGGTGGGTTTTTTTGACTCTCAATGAGAAAGCTGTTGAGTGGCAGGGGACACACTCTTTTCACACCACTTCGATAAAGCTACGACCGGAAATTACTTTTCGTAGCAGCTTAGGAGAGCATTTTCACTAACCCTAAAACCCTATTCCTAACCTTAACCTTAGTCTCTTAACCTGCTACGTTAATTATCCTAGCCTGCTGCGTAAGTTCTCCTAACATGCTACGAAAAAGTCACTTCCGGTTGTAGCTGTATTGAAGTAGCAGAGGATTCATCAACATTCAACATCAATCTTCATGTTCCCTCCTCTTCACCTCCCAGTGAGCTTATTGGTGAAAGAGCAGTTATGGTGGATGAGAAACAGACTGATGTTTGATTCCATCTCTACCATGAAAATCTACATTCATGTAACAACAAAATGGAGAACTACACATAAACAAAAAATCCTTCAGAAGGCTCAGTTATGCACATCTAGACTCCTGTGAAATTCCATCTCCTATTCTGTATAAGGGATGCAGAGAATTGGAATCTGCTAGCATCTGTCTGATTAAAGCAGACTGTTAGAAATGCAGCAATCTGTGCTGCTTAATTGTTCCCATTATCCATAATCACTTCCTCCTTTGATCTATGCTCGGCCACTTCATATTCTCCTCTCCCTGCTCCCCACACCCATCTCGTCTCATCCTGGAGACTGGACAAGACAAGGGAGGACACTGTTGCCCTACATGTCATTAATGGCAGTGGGCAGCATGTAAACCCTGAAGATCTGTCATCTGTGTCCAGTGAAGTCTAGGAGTCAATCAGCTTGGGAGGCTTGTCTTGACATATATCCCCATATGTCTTCTTCTGGGTTTTCAGACCTTTCATCTGTGATTTTGTAGGGTTGTTTGCTCCTCGTGGGCTTTTTACAACAGTATTTGCAGACTAAACGGGCAGATATGAATTATGCTCTGATAATTGCTTTTGCAGCATTTCAATCTCTGTCGTTTAATCTCTTCACTCCCTTTATCACAATCTACACCGTGGCTACACCTACTCTAAAACTGATTGACATTATTTCATCCTGTAAAACACATATTTTTATCTCCCCCGCAGAGCATGTTTTCATTTTTATTCAAGATTGATAGTCATGTGGAATTATGGTAAATTAGTGCATACCAATAAATAAATGTTTCTAAAGTAGATTTTTTCCCTGTTTTAAATATCTGATGTGGCAGAGCCTGCAAATAATGACACATGGCCTGGAAATCGTATAAAAAATATGAGGAAAATACATTTTATTTTTGCTTGTTCCTCAATATACAACATATTTGCGCGTGTGTAAATCACAACAAAATCAGTGATCGTTGACAGATTCTAGCTAAATAAAATAAAATATTCTGAGAATTTAAAAAGCCTTACGTCTACTTACCTAGTTAATAAACATTAATATTTATATTGCTGGTTTACAGTGTTTTCTCTGCAAACTTGAATTCTAAATAAAAAAATAATGTTTACTAATGTCAAAAAAGTTCTTCAAATTATAGTTGATACAACATTACAGAACAATTGCTAACGTTATTCAATAGACAGTATATCAAGTCTAAACGTACTTTGTCAGCTTATATTGGAGTCCATAGACAAATTGGTTGATATATTTCAGTGCACAACAGTTAACAGTTAAACTGTTTTACGAGAAAAAAAACATTGCATTCTCTAAGAATACTGCCAGAGAAAGAAATAAAAATGGATCCAATTCCAGCACCTGCAAGCTGATCCAGACTGAATCCATTACAATACCCATGCTGTGCTATCAAAACAAGTACTAAAAATAAAGCACAGTGACTACCAAGTCCTGGGAGCTAAACAAAGTTGTCATATTGAGTGTCAAAAAGGGAGAAAGAGAAGAAAGGCAATGCACTATGCTAAAAAGTCTGAAATACTAGTCAGTCCTTCGCCTCATATGAGCAAAGCAGAAAACAGAAGGAAAAAAAGTTATCTTACTGTCACACAAAGAAGCAAAAGAAGGGTCTTTGTGTTCCTATAAGAAAATTATTTCTGATTTAGCCAACATGTAGTATCTTTCACCATGTAGTAGGGTCATTCCACGAAATGAGTGCCTTTTGCATCCCTTTGATATTTTATGTAGAAATTGTGCAACAATATTTCAGTTTGAAATTCTGTTTATTAAATGAAGTGCCCTTTATTAATATAGACCACATGGAGAATTCAATTAATCGAATTAATAATATGAATAAAGACTTGCT
This sequence comes from Brachymystax lenok tsinlingensis, assembly GCA_030435695.1. Lineage (NCBI taxonomy): Eukaryota > Metazoa > Chordata > Actinopteri > Salmoniformes > Salmonidae > Brachymystax > Brachymystax lenok. The sequence continues at coordinate 18,816,884 of CM059797.1, read as the reverse complement.
AAATTAAAACAATTCAGCATTTTGACATGTCCCTCTGTGCACACTCTGTGACCTGACTTCTAGGAAGATTGTAACCCACTTAACTCCAACATTTCTCAACATTTGTCATTGTAAAGTTATAATTTTTTTTGCTGTTGTTGCTTTGACAAAGTAATTTCTAAAGATTATTATTTATTTAATGTGATTAGTGATTCATTTACATCTGTCCCTTATTTTTAAGGTCAACCTTGTTACGTAAACTGAACTCTCCTTTTATATATATATAAAAAAAAGTGTAAAAGCAGGTGAGCTGGTTCTACTCTTTTTGGCCATTCTCTGGTGTTTTGGGGTGGACAACTGAGCGGATGGAAAACTGAGTGGGTTGAAAACTAAGCATGTTACAAATAGACAGGCTAGAAATATTTTAACAACTTCAATTTTGTTGTGAAGCTTGCATTCCCTGTTGTACACAACACGCTTCCATTCCCCCTGTCACAAGGGGATTTATGGCTGATTTTAGATGAAATGGTCAACCCTGTTACCGTCAACCCTGTTACTTTATTTGGCACTTAATAGACACTTACCATAGTAATTCTTTATTTAACCTTTTGAGCTGAGAAAATTTGTTTTTAATGAAGTTCAACATGTGCTCTTTATGACAGAATGATAATATTAGGTGAAATCAACATATTTCTTTTTTACCAAGTTACACTTCTCAAAAGGCACCGAATTGGTGGAAAGACCCAGTAGCTATCACCACATATAGTAGCTCTGTGTAGTGTCCACTTGGCTGGGTTTGGTCTCTGAGGAGGAGGACACCTCTTTGTCCTTCTCACTGTCCACCTCCCACAGGTTGATGAGGGGAGGGTAGAGCTCATTGAGGGGGATAGAGGATGTTTTCTGCATGTACTTTTTCAGAGAGTGATTGTAGTTTTTCCTCTTCCACCGCTTGGAAATGTACACAGCCATAGAGGCCAGGCTGATGATGCCGAATGTGGTTCCCATGACAGCTGCGAGAGCGGTGTTAGTGCCTTGGTTGGATATCTCCACAGCAAAGGCTGTGTGCTTCGTTGTGACGTTGACACAGGACTTCTGCGTCTGCTGGTGGATGTTGGAGACGGTGAGACACACCTCATACTCGGTGGCAGGCAGTAGGTGTGTGAGGTTATACTCATGGACATCCACCGGGACCCTGGCTGTGTAGGTGATGTGGGGGTTGTCTATCTTCATGGTGGCAGATGACCACTTGAGGTTGGAGGTCATGATATTGGAGTTGACCTTCCAGGAGACAAGGATAGAGTGGGACTCAGTCTGCTTCACATAGATCTTCATCAACTGGGTGCTGTCTAAGAGAGTACCATTCACCCTAATAGCAGTCACCCGAGTGTCCGCCCCCTCAACATTTTGTGCCACACAGGTGTACCTGCCAGAGTCCTCCACCTGGATGTGAGAGATGCGCAGCGTTCCTTCGCTACTGAGGCTGTACTTATCAGACATGGTGTCCATCATCACCTTGTTCCCCATGGGCGTGACCCAGTAGATCTCCGGTTCGGGCTGGGACATGGCTCGGCAGTCCAGATCCACAGTCATGCCGATGTCTAGGTTCAGGTGGTTGGGAAAGGTGTCGTGGGAGATCATCGGCAGGCACTGCTCTGCTGAGTCCTGCTGGAGCACCTCCCTCACATGCTGCCCTCTGACCTCGGCTGGCATGGCACAGAGCATGGAGAGGGGCTCCATGAAGCGGATGCTGGTCTTGTTGGAGCTCATCCACTGGATGACGCAGTCACATCGCATGGGGTTGCTGTGGATACTGATCTCACGCAGGTTGGGCAGGAAGTCCACGGTGGACAGGTAGAGGGCGTTAAGGGCATTGTTGTTCAACATGAGACTCTCCAAGGCGGGGAGGTCACGGAAGGCCTGGCGGTTCACGTAGGAGAACTTGGGGTTGTTAGTGGCTTCCAGCTTGGTGAGCTCAGGGAGGTTATCGAGGGCAAAGCGGTCAATGCAGGCCAGCTCCCCCATGTTGTTAATGCCCAGCTCTTTCAGCCTCAGCATGTTCTTCAAGTCCCCCTCTTGGATTTTGTGCACAGGGTTTTTGTTCAAGTCCAAGAACTTGAGGTTAGGTAGTTTCTGAAGAGCGTTTTGAGGAACTCTGACTAGCTTATTGTCGTAGAAGGAGAGACTCTCTAGGTTGTCTAGTCCCACAAAGGCATTTCCAGGAATGTCTGTTAAATCCATTCCAGCCAGAACCAAGCTTCTCAGGTTTACAAGAGGCTTGAAGTTAAACTCCAGAATGCCAACTACAGGGTTTTCCCCGATCATGAGGATCTCCAGATTGGGCGTGGACTCAAACCAACGGCTGTCGATGGCCTTGAGCTTGTTAGAGTTTAGATGGAGCCTGAGCAGGTTGTGCAGGCCAGAGAGGGCATTGGGGGAGATAATGTTGATCTGGTTATGGTTGATGTAGAGCTCTTGCAGGTTGCTGAGGTCCTGCAGGCAGTAGTCAGGCATCTCAGTGATCTGGTTCTCCTCCAGGTGCAGGGTTGTGAGCTGGGACATGTTGCTGAGGCCCACGTCACGGATGCTGCTGAAGTTGTTCTGAGACAGGTCCAACTCTGTCAGGTTGTATAGCTGCTCCAGCTCCTCACTGGTCCTGGCGATGTAGTTGCTCTGCAGGAGAAGCACCTGCGTGTCGCTGGACAGGTTGCCTGGGATGCGTGTGAGACGGAGGTCATTGCAGTCCACCGTCGTGGCTTCTCTGTAGGTGGACTGGGGGGTGAACCAGGGTCGGATCTCACACACACACTGCTGGGGACAATCATTATCTCTCTGAATGGAGGATAGTCCAACGGACGACAGAATCAGGCCAGTGAACAACTGGCCTAGTAGACAGTAGATAAACCTCCCTCTAGCCATGCTGTCTGTCTGCATTCACCTGTCTAAACCCACAGTGTTGGACACCAGAAGGGGTAGATGAACTTGGAGGAAGCGGGGTGATTGTCATTAACCAGAGTGGGTGCTGACTTGTAGCTGTCTCCCTCTAAAATGGTCCAGATGGAAAAATATGCACAGGAGGTTCCAATGAAACAGTTACAGTGTTACAGTGAGTCTCCCAGTGTTCAGAGTTTTTCTTTCATCAATACCTCAGGACTGCAAGGTGAGTCTGTAAAACAAAGACAAAAAAAATAAAAAAAGGACTATGAGTTACTACAGTTTAGTTTAACACAAGGACACAAAGGATTACAAATAGCATAAAAAATGATATGTATGAGACAAAGGGAGTTGATGAAAACTAGTGTCAGGGGTATATGTAATGGTACACTGTATCATACGTCCAGTCACATAATATTACTGAAAGTTACATGTCAGTCATGTTAAATAAAACATGATTGTAACACAGCTCCTGATGATGTTAAGAGCAAACCTTCTGTTTACATCTTCATCTGAGAGATTGTTAATATGAATTATGCAGCATCATCAGTTATGAGGAAAAATGCCAAATCAGCTCATTTTAATGCATGCACAATAATACAAAAAACACCCCTCAGAACTTGTATACTTGGACAAAGATCACGTTCCATTGAGTGCTTTCATCTATCCAACAGGCCCATCAGGAATAGATCATTAGCTTCTTCACACATCATTAAATACTCTGAGATACGTAAGTATAAAAAAATAAAACGTTCTTAGATTATTAATGAAGGGTCCACTGTGTCCTGGTTTTGGTACAGAAATATGATGGATTTCTTTTAACATATTTAGGGTGTTTCTGAGAGAAGCCTTCAGTGTGCATTGCAAGTACAGCATTTTGTAGAGCCTATCTCACACTTCTCTTCAGCCTCAACAGTCACTTATTCAAATAAATCGTGATAATCCAGAATGATTTTTATCCAAGGACAGAGATTTTAGGAGAAGGACTTGTGAAGCCAGAATCTGGCCCAACGGTCTAGTCTGTAGACAAGCAGCTCATATCAGGAGCACCAGGCATCTGCCATCCCATATAGTACTACATTTCTGACTCTAACAAATGGGCCACAATACCTTTAAACATAAAGTGAATATGTTAGCAATTAAAATATAATTTTATTGTGGTAATGTCCTTCAGAATAATGATTTCACTGACTATTGAGTTGGTTTCAAAGCTTTTCCTACCGTCACTAAAGAGTGTTAGTGATTTTACAGAGGAGAGGCTGGCACATATGCACACTTGAGCAACTACAAGGCTCTGTAATTTAGTTCTGAAAGTGGCATGTGGAAATCAATAAGTACTGATTCCTCCCTGAAACTACTGAAGCATTAGGACCATTTGAAATGAGAAGTGGGTTTACATTAGTGCTGAACTCTGCGTACCAACCTTTCCTGTATATGTAGTAAGCGTATATAATGTAGAGATGGGAATCAGAAAGGTCTGCCACCATTTCCTGGCTCTACCGTGGCAGAATCCTGTATGGCATTATAATCTGAGCAATACTTAAGAAATCCCCTAACCTAATTAGGTGAATTTACTGAAGGGCGTATCCCTTTCCATGGAAGAGACATACATTAGTACTGCAGTGCCATAGGCCTTACAACCAAACAACATCTGTGATCAACACTCGCTTAAGAAGATATTGCTAAGAGGCTTTGAACAAAGAGAGCTGTGTATTCATCTGAGTGCAAAACTGCCTGGCAACAGAGCAAGGGTGTCATGAAACAAGTTCAAGCTTCTCCTGCACAGGGGATTTTTCTCCTGGGACAGGGTGAAATAAGGGGTGAAATACTTGTAGTACAGACATGTTTCTTATGCTAAGGCAGAGTGAGTGGTTAAGATTGACTTGACCCATCAGGATTAGCGGAAGGAGGAAATCAGTCTGAGGAAATGTAACCCTCAGGAGAAATACAGATCACTGTGTTCTTTAACTACAAAAGTCTGTAACCTACCTCGTCATGTCTATTCACAGACTCACAGAAGAAAAAAACGTATTCAAACCATTTTGTTGAAATGTAAGAAAACTGTGCTTATTATTTGACCCTATGTCATTGCACCAAAGATTTTAATTCACTACAGGATGATGATAGCGTATGTATTCCGAACATTTGAGACTAAGGACAAGGTTGAGCCTGAACAGCTAAATGTCACATCCTAAATGCATGTCCTCAAACAGCCATTACTGATTAGGCTTAAATAGGCTTAGAAGTAGTCCACAATGCATAAAAAATACAGCAGTGACAATGTCCCTCTCTTGCAAGGATGCTTTGCTTCCGTAAGGAAATTGCAGTAAAATAAATCAAGTTGCTAAATCCTGAGGTTTTAGGGCAAGGATCATCAACTAGGTTCAGAAATAATATTTGACTGAAACATAATCATTTAAAACCTTGCTTACATTTGTATACGATCCCATGTGTCTATCTATTATGTGTGGGACAACTTGGGAACAGACTTCCAAAAATTTGTTTAAATCTGATATCTATATGTACTTTTACAGTAGTTAATTATGCATTCTCTCACATGCCTCCATTTATCACAATAGGGCTAATCGGAGATTCTGTCCATGACTCCAAACATTAGAGATGGGACCATTTCAGTGTGAGAGATTACATTTAAGACTTTGTATTCCAAATAAAGGCTTTAGTTTAAATATATCATTAAGCTTCAAATGAAGGTCTAAACCGAAGATCAAACCCATTGATTTCTGGGGACTTTTGAGACAGCATAACTTAAATCCAAAATAGACTCAACCACCAATTATTTTGTTTATGTTATGCTCTCATAGGTTCCCTTGACATCAGTCCAAACCAGTGTAAACAAAACCAATGTTGGTGTTTCCATTTTGAAATGTCGGACAGAGATAACAGTGCCATTCATCACAAGTATCAAAATAGTTCAATTGGAAACATTTCAGTTTTACAAGGGGGGTGACATTTAAGGAATGTATATGAAAGTCTAAGTGGGGTGGGAGTATCATTAGTGTCTGGAACCATGACAATACAGTTGAAGAGAGCTTGTGAACTTTGCAGATGCTGTATTAATAAACAGCTGTAAAGCTGCGTTGAGACTACCCTGACACAGCCTTGACCGGGCTCTCCTGACCCCACAGAGGGCTCAGAGCCAGAGGAAACCAAGCATGCAGAGGAAACCAGCCTTGAAACCTGGCCTCCACATCCACACATCAGGGGGAAGAAAACAACACAACATGGAAGGAAACAGAAAGCTCTAGCTTGAATCAAGACAGCCTTTGTATCTTCCAATTTGGTACTTAACCTAAATACAGTAGTCACAGTAAACTATGTGATCCTATGGGTAAGTGATTTGAAGATCACAAGCGTCTGAAGTACTATTGAGATGGAGTATGTGTATGAATTCATATGGGTTCAATGGTACTTTCGCATAGGATATATAACTGCAAAACTCCCTGGTGTACATGATTCTTGGGGATCTATGGTTTCTGGTATGTACAGTAGTCATAGCTTGCCTGCTGTGACAACAAAAATGGCATGTAAAAACCATGAAATGTATTCATTCTGAATGAGACACTTCCATTTTCTATCCAGAAAAATGTCTGTCCTTTGTCAAGAACACAAAGTCCACTTCCACAAAGTCCACTTCCATGGGTCCCATGGAAGGCCACATTTCTTTTGCAAAACAGTCTCGAACAAAATATGTTTTCAACACCAATAAAAAAGTTATTTCGGTCAATGTTACAGAATGATATTCTATTTCATTTAATAGTTTCCATGTTGGTCTTCATTCGATGTAATCAATTTGAATGGATGGTAATGACAATAATTGTGCTCTCTTTGGTTGCCGTAAGGACTGTACTCAGTTTACTATAGGTCTAATAGCAGTGAGGTTGAAGTCACTGCAGATTTACCTTAATCATGCAGTATTGTGTGTCTATTCACATTCAGCTAAACTAAACAAAAGTATGTAAGGAAAAATGATCCATTTATACAGTGTATTTCAACCAAACCCTAAGAGGACAAGAGCACAATAAATATCTGGTACACAGACACTCAGATTACTACTAACAACACAGAGCTTTTTGGAATCAATTGTTAGCTATACTCTTGTTATATAGTTATACATTACAATAAAACCTGCATAATCAAACAGAAGAGAATGTCCTGCAACATCTAATGGTTCACTTCCCTACAGTACCTCTAGTTATCAGATCAAATAGAATTATACAAAGAATACATGAATACAAACTGACAATTGATAAAGATTTGAGTTACAGGATTATTTTTGAATGCTGATGGTTAAGGATTTTCTTTGTACCCTGCCTGTCAGACATCAGGTCTTTGATATGTGCTGAGGAGTGAAATCCTTTTCTTTCCTGGAGAAGGGTGTTTATTTTTCCAATCCTGTGTACACAGGGCGTAATCCTTCCAGAGATGTGAGCAATGGAAGACATACAATCCGATCACACAATTCTGACATAATAAACATAAACAAGATAAGGCTTCCCTCAGGGAAAACCAAATAAATCGAATAAGTAAATTCTCCACCATCACCAATAGCTCTTCTTTGAAAAGTAAAGTCACCACTTCCTATGGTGAATTTATGATTAAGTGACAATGAGCAATAGAAAATTAGAAAGTAGATTTTCCACACACTCTCTTGGTTCATTTGAGTAGTGCAAACATAAAGTCCAAGATAAAAGAAACGCTGAATCTGTCATGCTGATTCCTAAAAGCTCATGAACATGTACACCTCTTCAAGAGACGAACAGTCTGGTGGGCTGGGATTGGCAAAGATAATTGGTAACTACCACAGAGAAGATAAAACCCCCCAGAAAGGATTATAACTATATTAACTAATAACTATATTCCTCTAAAAGTGTGGTAGAGATGCAATAGGTTAATACATACAGGAGGGTTAAGGGGGAAAACGTGTGTTGTTTCAGAATACAGTATAATACAAGTAGAGACAGCTGGCTGGCTGAAGACTGAAGATATGTCCTGCATAAAAGGGTTCAGCCACTTCATGTCCATAGCATTAACACAAGAAACTGCATATTGATTGTGGTCTAGATTAGAATATGATAAATTCACCCCCATCAAACCAAGGACTGATAACTCCTCATTTTACATCCCTGCAGAGGTAATAAGCTATCTGTGAGACAGGAGTGTTGAGTCTTTCCGGTAATAAGAACACTGTAAAGGGAAGTGTTACTTGAAATGTATGCTTGTATTTGTAGCCTGTGCCCTCCGCACTTAGAAAATACAACAGCAATGTCCAACTACTAAGCATGGGGGGGTTGGGCCCATGAACCCACTGTAAAAGTGACACTCTGCACAGAATGATTCCTTCAGCAGATTATGAGAACAGAATTAGTTTAACAGCTGCCTAGCCTGCACCATGCCTTACCTCTGAGATCCTAATTTATTGCCCCTTTTTACAAGAATAACGGAGAAGCTTGAGCTGCAACACCCTCCACTCCCCCTCCCCTTCCCTCCCCAGCCCACCTCTCCCCAGCCCCCAAGGGAACTCTCTTCTCCATGGTGGAGGACATTGTAGTATTCTCAATTCCTCCTAATAACCCTGCCTGGTGGACAGACACACACCCTATTATCAGGCCTTTGTCACAGACTGTTCTCACCGCTATGAGTTGAAGGAGTGTGTGTGTGTGTGTGTGTGTGTGTGTGTGTGTGTGTGTGTGTGCTTGTTGGATGGGGGTGCCTGAAACCTTCTTCAGGCACCTTGCCACTCCTCTTCCCCTTCTAATACGTTGTTATTTGAGTTTTGAGAAATGGATGTCCCTGCTGTTCACAGTCTGTTTCTCAAGATCCATCTGACATGAGATTGTAACCCAACATATCACATAGGGCTCCAAACAAGTTCCAGTGTTGTCTTTAGCATCACATCTCTTAATTTGACCTGCTGTAAGAAAAGGTCATACTCAACACTTTCTTTTTCAGTATCTATGTCATACTGCCAACACTGACTGAGGCTCAGTGGGAAAAGTGATGATTCGGTACTTCTAGCATAGGCAACTTGATACCATAGCAACCGATTAATGGCAGGGTATAAAACAATGCAACTCTGTATCTAAGTGACACTAACGAATGACAACTTTAACAGACTGACGGATAACACAACAGAACTCCTTAACCCTCCTGCTGTGTTCTCTTTGAAAAATGTAGTTCATTTAATCTGATCATCATAAGGTTCCATGACTTTGTCCACACAGGGCATCTGAACACACCATATACATTTAGACAATTTTCATTACATTTTGGATGTTTTATTTAACTTTTGTACACCTGTTGTGTTCCTGGTCAAAAATGACCGGTCATTAGAAATGAATGGGTGAGCATTGGCATTCTCACAAACAATCGCAACATTGTTTCAATAATAAATATAACTTTTCTCGCAGCTCTGGTATATAAAGCTTTTTTGAGGCCTTACTCACTGTTCATTCTGTGGCAGCACAATGACCAAACAATATACTGTATGTGAGGCTCTTGATACATACTGTAATATCCTAGGTGTTGTGTTAATACATACGGTAATATCCTAGGTGTTGTGTTAATACATACTGTAATATCCTAGGTGTTGTGTTAATACATACTGTAATATCCTAGGTGTTGTGTTAATACATACGGTAATATCCTAGGTGTTGTGTTAATACATACTGTAATATCCTAGGTGTTGTGTTAATACATACTGTAATATCCTAGGTGTTGTGTTAATACATACTGTAATATCCTAGGTGTTGTGTTAATACATACTGTAATATCCTAGGTGTTGTGTTAATACATACTGTAATATCCTAGGTGTTGTGTTAATACATACTGTAATATCCTAGGTGCTGTGTTAATACATACGGTAATATCCTAGGTGTTGTGTTAATACATACGGTAATATCCTAGGTGTTGTGTTAATACATACTGTAATATCCTAGGTGTTGTGTTAATACATACGGTAATATCCTAGGTGTTGTGTTAATACATACTGTAATATCCTAGGTGTTGTGTTAATACATACGGTAATATCCTAGGTGTTGTGTTAATACATACTGTAATATCCTAGGTGTTGTGTTAATACATACTGTAATATCCTAGGTGTTGTGTTAATACATACTGTAATATCCTAGGTGTTGTGTTAATACATACGGTAATATCCTAGGTGTTGTGTTAATACATACTGTAATATCCTAGGTGTTGTGTTAATACATACGGTAATATCCTAGGTGTTGTGTTAATACATACGGTAATATCTTTGATCATGACACTGGTTAGGAGGAGAGTAGTCTGTTTTGCACAATATGTTTAGTCTGAGTATTTGTTATAGTCAAAATAATCCATACATTAGGCTTTTTATTACAAAAAAAAACAAGTTGTTTGAGCTCAGGTTAATGAGGCCTACAGGCCAAGAATAGCAAATAGAAGTTCAAAACTTGTAATGTTCACAAGAACTTAAGTTGATAAAAAGATCTAACATAACATTAGGTGATATTATATGTATTATTATGGATTCATAATCAGCTATAATGGGGCGGTCATGTTGGACCAGGAACACAGAATTAATTAACATGAAACGAACACAACAAGAGGGTTAAAACAGTGCCAAAGATACTGTTTCACTACCATAGGCTAGCCTTAGTGTTAACACTGTTGGACATACAAAGGGTGAATAAGAATCTTGTGAGACAACAGTTTGAGTTAACCTCAGCTATTACACAGAAGCAACAGCTGCAAAACAGCAGAGGCGTTTCTTAAAATGACAATAGGTTACCCCGCTCCCTGCCCCCCTTTACAACCCCGTTCTCTTGACTTTTTTTTCTTGAAGTCCTGTCTCTTGTTCGATTTATTTTTCCGATAATGGAAGAATCGCTACATTTGCCCACATGCTTTCACATTTATATGCAAATCACATTTTTGCAACGTTTCAGCGGTGAGCGATGCCGCAGGAGGATCAAAGTTTGTTTCCGAGCATGTTATTCGACGCATTGAGATTGAACATTTGAACATTTCTGATCGGGATATAGCCAAATCACAATAATACAAATGCAGATATAGAACAGCAGATGCAGAGTAGTCGTAGGGCTACTCCTGATTAATTATACAGCCTATAATATGACATTATTATAAAAATAATGCATTAACGGTAGGTTGTTGGCAACCAAATACCATTTTGTTTCCGAAAATGTTAAATTTTCTGAAAAATTGATAGCATACTAGCTATGACCCCCTGACCACAACCTTATTGTGGAGGTAAGTGTCCGGCAACAGAGTTCCTGCTTCCATAACATTCGCATCCACCTGTTCTCATACTACTGCACAATACCTCGAAAGAGGATAGCAGGCTACAGAAGAAACAGCTTCAGTTTAATATATTCTGACTTTGTTCATGCATTAGTCTAATTCTGACTTTGTTCATGCAAAATAAATCATGTGAAGTATAGGGCTCACCTCGTTGACATGCAAGCCCATCTCTTCTCAGTTGCATCCCGTTTATTTGGACATCAGTAGCTTAAGGTTTGTGCAAATAGCCTTCACCTCTATGCGTCAATAACCTACATACCCAACAAATAAATCAAATAAATACATATTCCTTCAATGTTATCATATAAAACATTTCTTAATCTATTCCATTCAAGCAGCAATGGGTAGCCTATATAGAGAGGTTTGTTGTTTCTATATTCATTCAGGCACGGTTCCCATGTAGGCTAACCTTGAGGAGAGCATGGTGTAGATTGCAGAGACATCCAAACGCTTCGAAACGCCACCTGCAACCTCACTGTCTAGTTGTCTGCGGATATTCTACTCTTCGACCATAACCCAGTGCTCCTCCAAGGAAAATATGAGAACAGCACCTGGCGCTGTCCAAACGAGTCAGCTGCTTCCGATTGGCTGCTGGATGGTGCTGGTCATTCTTGCTCAAGCAGAGCACCATCTGTTTGAGGATTGTTATGTCGCGAACAAAGGCAGGCGCTAGGGCTGCGCAGTGGGAGAACGCCAAGGAGGGAGGGTTCTTTCCCCCCCACCTCTTCCATCCTTGACGTCTGAAATGGTGCTTCTGTTGGCCCCGTTTGACAATGAGACAATGTACCTCTTTGTTTTGCTGTTGTTAAGTTGCTCTAATTAAAGTTGTTTAATATGCAACCCATTAATTTGTTGCTATTCTTGAGCTTTACAAAAGTGTCTAATTTTAACAAATGTCAGCAATAACTGTGGAGGATAGCCTATTGAAGAGATAGGTGAGAATTCTTCCCTGTCTTATTGTAAGAAGCGAGGTAAATTGTAGACCTTCAGCATAGTTGCATCTGATTAATTATTGGCAGTTCATCCTCATTTAGACCAGATAGACAGAACCCTAGATTCATGGTGGGACCTGTAAATTAATTAAATCCAGAAGCAGAGATCACTTTTCAGGCCTCCCTAGGCAGACATGGATGTACTGAACCAAAGACATTATTCAGTGTTGTAGTTGGTCCACTAGCATGTGAGCAATGATGGCATTAACGTGTGATGCCTAGGGTTGCATTTAGACACAAGCAGCACATTAACCCACTCCAGCCACAGGAACACAAGAGAACGATTGAGCCTGCACTCTCTCACTACAAAACCCTGTTGCAGTGTCTCAAAGTGCATGGCAACCAACCACATAAGGGTCAAATGAAAGCTGAAAGGGTTGGCGTGGAAGGCCAGCATGAATAATCACTCCTCTACCTCTATCGTCCATCCATCTCCTGCTCTCTTTACATCCATCCATCCTAATCCTCCATCAATCTTCTTGTATCACTAGCCACTTTAAACGATGCCATTTATATAATGTTTACATATCCTATATTACTCATCTCATATGTATATACTGTACTCCATACCATCTACTGCATCTTGCCTACGCCGGTCAGCCATCGCTCATCCATATATTTATATGTACATACTCATATTTATTCCTTTCGCTACACTCGCATTAACATCTGCTAACCATGTGTATGTGACAAACAAAATTTGATTTGATTTGCTCTCTTCACATTCATGTGTTGCTGGGAAACTTTTCTTTATTAGAACAAGACTGGCCCCTTTACACTCCAAGCAATCCATGTAATGTTGTATACAGTAGGCCTAAATGTTGTGACGTTTCTGTCAAACAATCCTTACCCTGCTCTGTAAATGTCAAAATGGTCAAATGTATTTACAAGAAAGTCACTTTACTTGATTTCATGATAAAGCCTTGATGTAGAGTGGCCTGTTCTCCAGAGGTGCTCCAGTGATGCTCCAGAAGTTTTGTATGACAAGTTTCCTTCTTTTTTTTGTGCAATTAGTATGATATGTTCAATTATGAATTTGAAAGCCTTGAAGATCCTGGATTGTATCTAAGTGTTCTTAACTTTAAAGCACCATAATACCAATGCACTCCACCACATTAAAGAGACGAGAATGCACGCTCTTGATATCTAAGGTTTATGACTGGCAAGTGATTTACTACGGTTGAAAGTGAACATGTCAGGTTGAGACTAAAATCATTGCAGGTTTAAAGCTTTAATCCTGAACCTTATCTATCATCTGTCTACGATCCCTAGGCATAAAAAGACATGCATTTGTGGACTGATTGACGGGTCAAACATGATACATTAAGGACTGATACCAAGCCTTTAACAAAATGACTGAGTATTCCTCCTTTCTGGAAGGAGAAACAAAACAGTTTAAGTTGTAGGCTACACCAGGAGGTAGATATTGCAGAATGTGCAAGAGCCATGGCTTCAACGCGGGGAGGAGGCAGGTGGGGAGAAAATGTCTTATTTTCACTTCTCCTCCCATGCCCCCGTCCATTCGTCCGTCCCTGTCCACAGAGAGAGATGAAGACAGATGGCAAGCTCTGGCCCTGTCAGAGCGAGGCTGCAGTGAAAACACAGGCTGTCTGGAGCTGGATGGGTACAGATGAATTCATCAAAAAGGTAGAGAGGAATGTCAGGAAGAAGCCTGCATCTTGCACCGCTACCCCTCTCTAAGTACATCACGCTGGGATATGTGGACAGTGGAGTTGCTTTTTTTATGTATCAAGTCTGTTAAAAGCCCTGTTTATATCTGAGATTTTTTTTGTTGGGTCATCTTAGTCATTGACTGTAATTCAAGCAAAATGATGATGTATTGTTCCTCCCTTGAACTTGACAGCTTTTCATTGAGGATCTACTTGGTCTTCATCATCACAGCAGATCTGAAGGTCCTGTTCTGTGGTTCTTGAAGGTCTTGATACAATATCCTTGGTATACAGATGTTGGATCTTAATTTGATCCCCTTTTGTTGCAGGAAATATCAACCCATACAAAAATTCCATTAATTATAATCCACAAAAGAATTCACATTTCCTGTTGCTGCAGGATTATTTTCCTTCTGTGAGAAAATGTTAAAATGAAGATCCTACATCTGTAACCCAATGTGCCTATCACACACGGGGGAATATAATGTTGATAAAGACTGTATTGGCTGAGGAAGATTACATAACACAGAAATAGTTGCTCCAGTAATGATAGACTATTTGGCTAGCGCGCCCTGCTTTAATTCCAGTGATTTGTATTCTCAGTATCGATGCCTGCTATTGATTCCTCCCATTAACTTGTGCATTAAACAGTGTGGTTTATCAGGCCTTGTCAACTGCCCAGAGGATGAGTCTGTGAATACCAAAGTCCACATCACATAACCAGCTTCAAAGGAGAGCTTGGGGAGCAGAAACAACAAACACATTTGTGCTCGGTGTCTAAGTTTCTAATACCGCTTGATCTCACAAAGGAACAGCCTCTGGAATGACCAAATCGCTATCGCTCTCACAGCTGCCAGCTGCAATTGAATGACTGGGTTGTTTTATGGGAAATGTAAGGGGGAGTGAGAGGGAAACTAAAACAGCTCAGAATATGGACTATGTAAGGAATACTTAATAGTAACTAACACTGTTTGAGAGTGCTTTGATATACAGATGTAGGATCTTAATTTGAGCCAGTTTGCTACAGGAAATGTAAATTATCATGTGGATTATAATAATGGACATTTTTGAAGGGGTTGATACATTTTTCATAAGGGAAAAACAAGTCTTACATTTCAAAGTGGAAATTACAAACTTCAGAAGCCTTTTTAAACTTCAAATACACTAGAAGTTTAAAATGTCCTGCTACTTTGCAGTAAAGTTATCCTGCAACAGTGTGATTAAATTAAGCTCTGTAGATACCTGTAAAAACTAAAACATATAAATCTTAGGCTAAACAACACATGTCTGATGACGGACAGTGATAAGACAGAGTGAGATTAATGTGACTCGATTGTTGCTCATTTCCAGGATAATGTGTAGAAGTGAGAGGGCCAGTGAGAGAGTCTGATTAGTGTGAGTTTGATGCCTGGCCAGAGTGACATGGCATTTATCTGTGAGGCAGCCGGGAGGTCAGCCTGTCAGGACCACTGCCCGTCAGCCATGTATGGGCCTACTGACACTTCTCTGAGGAAGCAGGACCAGATGGAGACATTCACTCAGCCTCATCTTTCTGTTATACTGAGTAGTAACTACAGATCCAGGGTGAAGGAGCTCAGACACTCCTCCTCTCAGACAAGTCAAACAGTGTCTTGCAGCAGTATAGTGTGACCTTTCACTCTTGGAACATGACCTCCTCAACATTCAGCAACATGTCTTCACTTGCCTTTCCTGCAACAGAGCACAGCCATGCACTACCCAGACTTGTCTAAATGTCTGTTCTCCTCTACATGTTTATGAAGTCTCCTCCATAATGCAGCACTTTTCTTACCACTGTCAAGCCTCACACCGTCCTCTCTCCTCCACTGGCTGATTGAAGTCTGTTCATATTTCACTCTGAGATGAGAGTGAGAATGTACAGCAGACTTAAGGCAGAGCCTCCGCAGGATATTGAGAGCAACGTGTCCTCTTAATCTGCCAGCTGAGGCAGAGGTAGTGCAAATTTCAGATATGCGACTGTTCTGTTCTTTCATCTCCATTTAACATCCCATCCTTGCTCGTAATAAAGGAAGATTAGGGCAGTTTAGACATAACAGCTTTAAAGCACTGGCCAATAGAAAAGAAGGTTAGACTATCCTCTCATCTAATAATGGCGCAGGAGGGGATGGCTGCCGTTTTACAGTCTCCTAACCAACTGTGCTATTTTGTTAGTTTTTTTTGCATTGTTTGTAACTCATTTTGTATATAATGTTGCTGCTACCGTCTCTTATGACCGAAAAGAGCTTCTGGACATCAGAACAAGATTACTCACCTCGAACTGGACGAAGATGTTTTCTTTAATGAGTCTGACGCGAAGGATATACAGCTTTGTCTAGACAAGGCCCTGTCATCGGGGTGCCTTGTAAGAATTTGCAGACGTGTAGGTAAACCACCACTACCCTCTATATTACTGGACACCGTGCAATCATTGGAAAACAAACTGGACGATCTACGATTAAGAGTAACGGGACATTTAAAAACTGTAATATCTTATGTTTCACCGTGACGTAGCTAATCGACGACATGGATAATATAGAGCTGGCTGGCTTCTCCGAGCATCGGTAGGACAGAGCAGCTACGTCTGGTAAGACGATGAGTGGGGGTGTTTGTCTATTTGTCAATAACTGCTGGTGCGCGATGTGTAATATTAAAGAAGTCTCGAGGTATTGCTTGCCTCAGGTAGAATATCTCATGATGTGCTGTAGACCACACTATCTACCAAGAGAGTTCTCATCTATATTATTCGTAGCTGTCTATTTACCACCATAAACCGATGATGGCACTTAAGACTAGACCTTTAAACATGTCAACATTCACAAAGCATGCGCGGACCAACTGGCAAGTTTCTTCATTGACATTTTCAACCTCTCCCTGACCGAGTCTGTAATACCTACATGTTTCAAACAGGCCATCATAGTCCCTGTGCCCAAGAAAGAGAAGGTAACCTGCCTAAATGATTACCACCCCGTAGAGCTCACATCGGTAGCCATGAAGTGCTTTGAAAGGTTGGTCATGGCTCACATCAACACCATTATGCCGGAAATCCTAGACCCAGTTCAATTCGCATGCTGCCCCAACAGATCCACACATGACGCAATCTCAATCGCACTCCACACTGCCCTTTCCCACCTGGACAAAAATAACAATTATTTGAGAATGCTGTTCATTGATGACAGCTCAGCGTTCAACACCATAGTACCCACAAAGCTCATCATTGAGCTAAGGATCCTGGGACTAAACACCTCCCTCTGCAACTGGATCCAGGACTTCCTGATGGTCCGCCCCCAGGTGGTAAAAGTAGGCAACAACACATCTGCTACGCTGATCCTCAACACTGGGGCCCCTCAGGGGTGCGTGGTTAGTCCCCTCCTGTACTCCCTGTTCACCCACGACTGCGTGGCCAAACACGACTCCAACACCATCATTAAGTTTGCTGACGACACAACAGTGGTAGGCCTGATCACCGACAATGTTGAGACAGCCTATAGGGAGGAGATCAGAGGAAAAAGAGGGCCGAACAGAACCCCATTATAATCGACGGGGCTGAAGTGGAGCGAGTCAATAGTTTCAAGTTACTTGGTGTCCACATCACCAACAAACTATCATGGTCCAAACACACCAAGACAGTTGTGAAGAGGGCATGACAACACCTTTCCCCCCACAGGGGACTGAAAAGATTTGCCATGGGTCCCCAGATCCTCAAAAACTTCTATAGCTACACCATCGTCAGCATCCTGACCAGTTGCATCACCGCCTGGTATGGAAACTGCTCGGCATCTGACCGTAAGGCGCTATAGATGGTATTGCGTACGGACCAGTACATCACTGGGGCCAAGCTTCCTGACATCCAAGACCTATATACTAGGCAGTGTCAGAAGAAGGCCCAAAATATTGTCAAAGACTCCAGTCACACAAGTCATAGACTGTTCTCTCTGCTACCACACGGCAAGCGGTACCGGAGCGCCAAGTCTAGGACCAAAAGGTTCCTTAACAGCTTCTACCCCCAAACCATAAGACTGATGAACAATTAATCAAATGGCCACCTGGACTATTTACAGCTGCTACTCTTGGTTTATTATCTATGAATAGTCACTTTACAAATTACCTCAACTAACCTGTACCCCCGCACATTGACTCGGTACCGGTACCCCCTGTATATAGCCTCGTTATTGTTATGTCATTTTCTTGTGTTACTTTTTTATTTTATTGTTAGTAAATATTTTCTTAGCTCTATTTCTTGTAAGTAACCATTTCATGGTAAGGTCTACACCTGTTGTATTCGGCGCATGTGACAAATACAATTTGATTTGATCTCTTGGAGGAATCCACAGTTGTGTTCTTAATAACAAGCACAAAAACAATCTGGTTCCATTAGTTCCATTTAAAGTCATAGGACTTGAACATCTGACACATTAACATGATACAAATAATGTGTGTGTGCGCATGCACATGTGAGTGTAAGTCTGAGTGTCACATGTGAGTGTAAGTCTGAGTGAGTGTCTCTATGTATGAGTGTCCCCACTGTCCAACCCTTACCCCACCCTTTCAGTAAATAACCACCCAGGTGCGGTTCATTGGTTTATTCATTTATTAGGATCCCCATCAGCTATTGCTAAAGCAGTCCACAAAAAACATGACAAGTAACAAAACACCGATACACTGATAGACAGGGACAGTCACACAAATGTAAAATACAAATGATATAAAAATATATAATAATAATAATAGTACAAACAATACAACAACAAAAAATTATGTGTTTGTTAGTGTGTCTGTGTGCGTGTTTGTGTGTGTCTCCTCAAAGTCCATGAAATTTTCTTTAATTTCACGTCCAGGCCTGAGAAGACAGGCTGGTGTGTTTAGTTTTGTTTTTGAGGTAGGGTTTTTTATGTTCTAGGTGATATATTTCTATGCTGGGGTAATGGTTCCCAATTAGAGGCAGCTGTGTGTCGTTGTCTCTAATTGGGAACCATATATATGTTTGGGGTTTTCTAGTAGGTTTTGTGGGTTATTGTTTGTGCATAGCTTGTAGTTTGTTTAGTTATGTCCAACATCACGATCTTTGTTACGTTCATTTTGTTGTTTTGTCCCAGTTACGTGAATAATAAAACATGTATACTGGATACCTCGCTGCGCCTTGGTCGGTCCCTTCCGAAGATCGTGACAGAATAACCCACCACAAAAGGACCAAGCAGCGATGTGTAAAGGAGTCCTGGACTTGGGAGGAGATATTGGCTGGGAAGGGGCCTTGGGGGAAGACGACGGAGCATCGTTACCCCAAGAAGGAGATGGAAGCGGCGAAGACTGAGCGAGGGAGCTATGAGGATATATATGGAGCGTGGAACCCGGAGAGGGAGAGATATGTTGGGACTCGCCTGGCGTGGAAACCAGAGAGGCAGCCCCAAAAAATCTGGGGGGGGCACATGGGGAGTTTGGCCAGTTCAGGATGGACTCCTGAGCCAACTCCTCGTGCTCTCTGGAGGGAGCGTTGGAGAGAGCGTCGCACTGAGCAGACACCGTGCTATGCAGTTTTGCGCACGGTGTCTCCAGTGCGCATGCATAGGCCGGTGCGCGAAATTCCAGCGCCACTCATCTGTCGGGCTAGGGTGAGTGTGCAGCCTGGAAGAGTGGTGCCGGCTTTGCGAGCGAGGTCCCCAGTACACCTTCTGGGACCGAGATATCCTGCACCGGTTCTGCGAGTGGGGTCTCCGGTTCACATCCACAGCCCAGTGCGTGACATTCCAGCTCCCATCCTCCATGAGGCAAGGGTGAGTGAACAGCCGGGGAGAGAAGTACCGGCTCCACGCACCAGGCCCCCTGTGCGCTTAGAGAGTCCAGCACGTCCTGTTCCGGCTCTGCGCACCAGGCCCCCTGTGCGCTTAGAGAGTCCAGCACGTCCTGTTCGGCTCCGCACCAGGCCCCCTGTGCGCTAGAGAGTCCAGCACGTCCTGTTCGGCTCCGGCGCACCAGGCCCCCGTGCGCTTAGAGAGTCCAGCACGTCCTGTTCCGGCTCTGCGCACCAGGCCCCCTGTGCGCTTAGAGAGTCCAGCACGTCCTGTTCCGGCTCCGCGCACCAGGATCCCTGTGCCCGTCGTGGACACAGCACGTCCTGTCCCTGCTCCACGCTCCAGGATCCCTGTGCCCGTCGTGGACCCAGCACGTCCTGTCCCTGTTCCACGCTCCAGGATCCCTGTGCCCGTCGTGGACCCAGCACGTCCTGTCTCTGTTCCACGCTCCAGGATCCCTGTGCCCGTCATGGACTCAGCACGTCCCTGCTCCACGCTCCAGGATCCCTGTGCCCGTCGTGGACCCAGCACGTCCTGTCCCTGTTCCACGCTCCAGGATCCCTGTGCCCGTCGTGGACTCAGCACGTCCCTGTTCCACGCTCCAGGATTCCTGTGCCCGTCGTGGACTCAGCACGTCCTGTTCCTGCTCCCCGCACCAGAGTGCCAGTGCGCTTAGTGAGCCCAGTACGGCCGGTTCCTGCTCCCGCACCAGAGTGCCAGTGCGCGTAATGAGCCCAATGCGGCCGGTTCCTGCTCCCCGCACCAGAGTGCCAGTGCGCTTAGTGAGCCCAGTACGGCCGGTTCCTGCTCCCGCACCAGAGTGCCAGTGCGCTTAGTGAGCCCAGTACGGCCGGTTCCTGCTCCCCGCACCAGAGTGCCAGTGCGGCGTAATGAGCCCAGTACGGCCGGTTCCTGCTCCCCGCACCAGAGTGCCAGTGCGATTAGAGAGCCCATCACGGCCCGTACCTGCTCCCCGCACCAGAGGGCCAGTGCGTGTCCCATGTCCGGGACCTCCAGAGAAGGTCCCCTGTCCGGGACCTCCAGAGAAGGTCCCCTGTCCGGGACCTCCTGAGAAGGTCCCCTGTCCGGAACCGCCAGAGAGGGTCCCCTGTCCGGAACCGCCAGAGAGGGTCCCCTGTCCGGAACCACCAGAGAGGGTCCCCAGTACGGCTAATTGCCCAGGGCCTCCGGTGCGTGACCTCGAGTCAGCACGGCCAGCACCGGAGCTGCCACCTGGGACTAAAAGACCCACGCAAAGACCCCCCCCATGGACTTGTGGCGCGGTCGGAGTCCGCGCCTTTGGGGGGGGGGTACTGTCACGTCCAGGCCTGAGAAGACAGGTTGGTGTGTTTAGTTTTGTTTTTGGTGTAGGGTTTTTTATTATTCTAGGTGATATATTTCTATGTTGGGGTAATGGTTCCCAATTAGAGGCAGCTGTGTGTCGTTGTCTTTAATTGGGAACCATATATATGTTTGGGGTTTTCTAGTAGGTTTTGTGGGTTATTGTTTGTGCATAGCTTGTAGTTTGTTTAGTTATGTCCAACATCACGATCTTCGTTACGTTCATTTTGTTGTTTTGTCCCAGTTACGTGAATAATAAAGCATGTATACTGGATACCTCGCTGCGCCTTGGTCTGTCCCTTCCGAAGATCGTGACATTTAATCTTTTTTTAAAAGGTAATTTTGCTGTTTGCTTGAGTAATTGGAGATGGGAGTTCCATGTGATCATGGCTCTGTATAATACTTTTATTTGATGTTAACTTGTTTTAGACTTGGGGACTTTGTCCTATAATGAGGCAACCAATCCCTCATTATAGTGTTTCTGAGTTCAGAATGGTTCTGTACCCAGGCTATGTGGTGGCTGGTGACTGTGGGTCAAAGGTGAGAATCAGGAAGTGTATGTCTGAGAATAACAGGATCATGAGTAGTGCAGGGATAGGGATGGAAAGAGTCTGGTAGGGAGAGGAGATCTCACAGGCAGACTGATACGTACATGGCTACAGTAGCCAGGCAGATTTGATGGCTTGACGTTGGCTATGCAGCCTGTCCTTTCCCTGACCGGGGGAATCTCATCTCTCCTGCATGCCTGTGCTCTTTCTGTCTCCATCAGGTCTAATAGGTATTTATTGAATCTCTCTCTCTCTTACACGCACACACACACACGTCGTCCTTGTAAAATGGCGCCGACAGATATGGCAGCTCTGCTCCTAGCTCCTAAGCAAGTTTTTTTGTGCTATTTCTTACATTATTAGCCCAGAATGTTCTGGGTGTTATTACATACAGCCGGAAATAACTTTTGGATATCAGAGCGACGGTAACTCACCAGCATTACTACAAGGTATACGACTTCCCCGAATTGGATCCTTTGTTCGTACCCCCAGGGCAATTGAACTTATTCCAGAGGCTGCTCCAAAACACCACGAGCGGAGAAGAGGTATTCGGAGTGGACTTCTAGTCCAACTCAGGAGGCGTGCACACCATGCACCGCTTCTGAGTATATTACTCGTAATGTTCAGTCTCTGGATAATAGAGTAGACGAGCTCAGGGCGAGGATCTCCTTCCAGAGAAACATCAGGGATTGTAACATACTCTGTTTTGCAGAAACATGGCTCTCTTGGGATATACTGTCCCCATCCATACAGCCATCTGGGTTCTCAGTACATTGTGCAAGCAGGAATAAAGAACTCTCCGGGAAGAAGAAAGGCGGGGGTGTATGTTTCATGATTAACCCCTTATGGTGTGATTGTGATAACATACAGAAACTCAAGTCCTTTTGTTCACCCAACCTAGAATTCCTCACAATCAAATGCCGACCACATTACCTCCCAAGAGAATTCTCTTTGGTTGTAGTCACAGCCGTGTATTAGGGCTGGGCGATATGGCCAAAATCTCATATCCCGATATAGGTCATTTCATATCCCAATATCATTCATATCACGATATAGCACATTTTCTGTAATATAAAATTACCACTTGTAAAGGCCTATGTCTTATTACATTTTGAATTATACTCAACAGATAAAAAGGTACTTACTCATATTAGCAAGTGCATCGGCGATGTGGTACCCACTGGAACTATTAAAACCTACCCAAACCAGAATCAGTGGATAGATGGCAGCATTCGCGCAAAACTGAAAGCGTGAACTACCGCATTTAACCATGGCAAGGTGACTGGGAATATGGCCGAATACAAACAGTGTAGCTTTTCCCTCCGTAAGGCAATCAAACAGGCAAAACGTCAGTACAGAGACAAAGTGGAGTCGCAATTCAACGGCTCAGACACATGACGTATGTAGCAGGGTCTACAGACAATAACAGACTACAAAGGGGAAAACCAGCCACGACGCGGACAACGACATCTTGCTTCCGGATAAGCTAAACACCTTCTTTGCCCGCTTTGAGGAGAACACAGTGCCACCGACGTGGCCCGCTACCAAGGACTGTGGGCTCTCCTTCTCCATGGCCGATGTGAGTAAGACATTTAAGCGTGTTAACCCTCGCAAGGCTGCCAGGCCCAGACGGAATCCCTAGCCACGATCTCAGAGCATGCGCAGACAAGCTGACTGGAGTGTTTACAGACATATTCAATCTCTCCCTATCCCAGACTGCTGTCCCCACGTGCTTCAAGATGTCCACCATTTATCCTGTACCCAAGAAAGCAAAGGTAACTGAACTAAATGACTATCGCCCAGTAGCCCTCACTTATGTTATCATGAAGTGAAGTGCTTTGAGAGGCGAGTTAAGGATCATATCACCTCCACCTTACCTGACACCCTAGACCCGCTTCAACTTGCTTACCGCCCCAATAGATCCACAGAAGATGTAATCACCATCACACTGCACACCGCCCTATCCCATCTGGACAAGAGGAATACTTATAATGAGAATTCTGTTCATTGACTATAGTTCAGCATTCAACACCATAGTACCCTCCAAGCTCACCATTAAGCTCAGGGCCATGGGTCTGAACCCCGCCCTGTGCAACTGGGTTCTGAACTACCTGACGGGCCGCACCTAGGTGGTGAAGGTACACAAGGCTGCATGTTCAGCGTCCTCCTGTACTCCCTGTTCACCCATAACTGAGTGGCCACGCACACCTCCAACTCAATCATGAAGTTTGCAGATGACACAACAATGACGAGACTGCCTACAGGAAGGAGGTGAGGGACCTGGGAGAGTGGTGCCAGGAAAATGACCTCTCATTCATCGATAACAAAGGAGCTGATTGTGGACTTCAGGAAACAGCAGAGGGAGCACACCTCTATCCATATCGACGGGACCACATTGGAGACTGTGGAAAGCTTCCAGTTCCTCGGCGTACACATCACTGACGATCTGAAATGGTCCACCCACACAAACAGTGTGGTTAAGAAGACAAAACAGTGCCTCTTCAACCTCAGGAGGCTGAAGAAAACCCTCAAACTTTTACAGATGCACAGTTGAGAGCATCCTGTCGGGCTGTTATCACCACCCGCAACTGCAAGGCTCTCCAGATGGTGGTGCGGTCTGCAAAACGCATCACCGGGGGCAAACTACCTGCCCTCCAGGACACCTACAGCACACGATGTCACAGGAAGGCCAAAAAGATAATCAAGGACATCAACCACCCGAGCCACTGTCTGTTCACCCCGCTATCATCCAGAAGGCGAGGTCAGTACAGGTGCATCAAAGCTGGGACCGAGAGACTGAAAAACAGCTTCTATCTCAAGGCCATCAGACTGTTAAACAGCCACCACTAACATTGAGTGGCTGCTGCCAACATACTGACTTAAATCTCTAGCCACTTTAAATAATAGAAAATTGGATGTAACAAATGTATCACTAGCCACCTTAAACAGTTTTGTATATAATGTTTACATATCCGACATTACTCATATCAAATGTATACACTGTACTCTATACCATCTACTGAATCTTGCCTATGCCAATCGGCAATCGACTCAAATCTCTGGCCATTTTAATAACTAAAAAGTGGATGTAATAAATGTATCACAAGCCACTTTAAACGATGCCATTTATATAATGTTTACTAATCCTACACTACTCATCTCACATTTATATACTGTACTCTATACCATCTACTGCATCTTGCCTATGCCGGTCAGCCATCGCTCATCCATATATTTATATGTACATACTCGTTGGCAAATTCCTTTACACTGTGTGTATAAGGTAGTTGTGAAATTGTTAGATTACTTGTTAGATACTACTACATGGTCGGAACTAGAAGCACAAGCATTTCGCTACACTCGCTTTATCATCTGCTAACCATGTGTATGTGACAAATAAAATTTGATTTCACCGCAAGGAGGTCTCGATCACCGAAGTTGTACATTTCTCTCTGCAGGGTACAGTTTCTTAGAGTAATATGCACACGGATACAATTTCTGTGGATTACCCTGTTGCTGCCCCCAAGCCCACCTCTGAAACATCCACCTACACCACAATGGGTCGGAGGTGAAACGTCCCTTGAATAGACGGAAGGCCCCGTCGGCTGCTGGGCTCCACACCAACCCCCGGGGACCACCCTTGAGGAGAGAGGTGAGAGGGGCTGCGACTGAGCTGAAGTTCCTGATGAAACGGCGGTAGAAGTTGGCAAACCCCAAAAACCATTGTAACCCCTTTTATGGTGATTGGGACTGGCCATAACCTGATCGCATCTATCTTCTTGTCATCCATCCTCACTCCCTGTGGGCTGATTTGGTACAACTAAGGAGACAGCCTTCTGATGAAATTGGCACTTCAGGAGGCGTTCCAGGACTGCTCAAACATGAGTGATGTGATCCTCCAGGGTAGCCAAGTAGACCAGGATGTCATCGATATACACGACCACCTGGCATCCGAGCATGTCCCTACACACCTCGTTAACGAATGCCTGGAACACTGACGGAGCATTGGCTAAACCAAATGGCATCACCAAGTACTCGTTGTGACCAGACATCATGCTAAACACAGTCTCCGAATCTTAACTTTTTAGGGGGGACAACATCCGGTGAAATGCAGAGCGCCAAATTAAAATTACAAAAATAGTAATATTAAACATTCATTAAAATACAAGTGTTGTACACCATTCAAAAGCTTAGAATCTTGGTAATCGAACCGCGTTGTCAGATTTACAATAGGCTTTACGGCGAAAGCAGAACATTTAATTGTCTGAGGACAGCGCCCCACAACAACATATTTATTCAAACCAGCACAGGTGTTAAAATTGTGATAAAATAAATCACTTACCTTTGAAGATCTTTGAAGATTGTTTGCAATCCCAGGAACACAAAGAATGGTCGTTTTGTTCGATAAAGTCCTTTTTTTTCCCAAAAAGTCTGTTTAGCTGGCGCCATGGAGTTCTGTAATCCAGTCGTTCAACATGCAGACAAAGAAATCCCAAAAGTACCGGTGAAGTTCGTCCAAACAAGTCAAACGATGTTTCTAATTAATCCTCATGTTGTCAAATATCTAAATAAATGATAATATTTCAGACGGAAAATAGTCTAAAATAACGAGGAGCGTGCACCCATTCACGCGCGCAAAACAGTAGTGTCCATTTCATGAGCCACTTGAAAAACAAGACGGATGGCCATCGCATTGAGTGAGTCCAAGGAGAGGTTGTCATCTCAACAGGCCAGTTCCATCTGGACCTCCTCTTCTGAATAGCGTGTGAAGTGCCGGCTCATTCCATCCACTGGATGCTGTTACTGTTCGGAAGGTGGTCCCCCTGACGTAATTGAAGTAAGCTCTCACCCCTCTCTCTGCCCTCTGGGGGATGATCGAAGATGCACAAACAGAGCCATGATCCCCTCATATGAATCTAGCTCCTCTTCTCCTCTCTCCCAGACTGCCGTGGCTCATTCCAACGCCCGCCCAGCCAGCAGAGAAATAAGCGTGGCAACCTTGGACGTCGATGGTGGGGGCTCCCGTTTGGTGTGTAAAGTACAGGGAACACTGAAATAGGAAGCCACTGCATTTAGATGGGGTACAGTCATTCTTATCCGGGAGGGACAAACAGACATGGCTAACCTGAGCGGGTTTCTGAATGGGCTGTTGTGTTAGTGTTAGTTTACTGGTTGTAGAGTACCCTCTGCTAGTTGACGATAACGCCTCCCGGGCATGTTCGAGATGTTGCATACTGCGAAGAGCCTCCTCCATAGCCGTCCCCAGTTGTGCCAGATGGTCATACCTTGACGTAGAAGGTATCCCTGCTCGTCGACCGTCTGGGAGATATTGTGTTTTCCTGCTGCTTCCATTGTTAGAGTCAGTATTCTGTAACGCATACGATGGGAGTCGGAAAGCAAGTGCAGTTGGTGAGTTTAATAATAAATGGACCATCAAACAATATAACAAACACAAGTAGTGTATAGACATGAAACACATAAACAATACTGACTGGGGAAAGAACCTATGGGAGTGCCAGATATAGGGGAGGTAATAAGTGAGGTAATGGAGTCCAGGTGTGTCTGATGACGTGCAGGTGCGCATAATGATTGATGCCAGGTGTGCGTAATGATGGATCCCAGGACCGGTGGTTAGTAGACCTGACAAACACACCGTTTAAATATGATTATAAACTGGGTGGTTTGAGCCCTGAATGTGCCATGGTATATCAGACCTTATACCATGGGTATGACAAAAAAAGACTATATTCTGGCCTAATTAGGTTGGTGACCAGTTTATAATAGCAATAAGGCACCTCTGGGGTTTGTGGTACATTGCCAACATACCACGGCTAATGGCTGTATCCTGGCACTCCGTGTTGTGTAGCGCCTAAGAACATCCCATAGCCGTGTTATATTAGCCATATACCACACCTCCTTTTGCCTTTTTGCTAAAATAACCTATGCTTAGTAACGACCTGTGTCTTCCATAGGCAGCTATACTGTATGGCCATCGCCCACAGAGCAGTAAGGGATGCCTAGCCTGAGAGGGGTTTGTTTTCTTTTCAATGGATTAGAAAGGCAGTCTCTAAGATAAAGAGTAAGAGAGAGAGAGGATATAAAGTCATGTGTAGAAATAAACCTCATATGCTCCCACTGGATCCATAAGACAGATCAAGATCCTACCTGCAAAATCTTTTTATAAACGTGTATAGACTATCCTTCAGTGTAATATTCCTGGGCCTGTAGGGTAAAGTTTGACTGCAGCTGTGAGGCTGTTATACTCCCTGGGTGTATTTGTATGTGTTTTACCTCTTTTAGGAAATGCTCCACAGCACTCCAGAGTCTCTCATGGTGATTGCAGCGCCACGGACAGAGGCACACAAGTACCATACGACAAATTCATAGACGCTCACCTCAATACAGAACCATAAAGGGCACATAAAGGAGACTAGTAGAGACTAGAGTTTATTCTGCTTTATTTTCACTGAACAGGATCCTATATGCACACATACTTCAAACCTCCCCATGAATATTCCATTGGGAGTATGAGAGAATCTGTAGGAATGTTTATTCGGATCCCCATTAGCTTTTGCCGAAGCAGCAGCTATTCCTTTTTGTACACACAGGATTCTTCCCACAATTCTAGCACTAATCCTGAAGGTCAAAGTATTACATTTTGAATACCAAAATTATATTAATATCATAGCGTTCCATTCTACAAACCCTATAGTGAGCATTACGGTATTAGTATTAAATACCCAAAAGTCTGTAAGAGATTTGGGAGAATTACTATTTTCCAAAATATAGCATAACAACCAGAAATCCTCTTAAAATACTTAATGTTGTGTAAACAACATACTTTAATCCATATCATCTGATCAATGAAAGATAATGTCTGCTGTGAGTCTGGCTCTGAAAACTTTTTAGTTAAGTTATTTTGTTCTTTTATCTTTATAGAGTGCTCCCATATCCAGTGGAATGATTGCTGCAGGGAATCAACCAGGATGTCCAACGTCAAACTGTTAATACAGCAATGTAACGCCCAGGCCTGAGATGACAGGCTGGAGCGTTTTGGTTTCGTTTTGGTGTAGGGTTTGTGTGTTCTAGGGTGTCTATTTCTATGTTGGGATAATGGTTCCCAATTAGAGGCAGCTGAGTCTCGTTACCTCTAATTGGGAACCATATATATTGTTTGGGAGTTGCACTTGAGTTTCGTGGGTTATTGTTTATGTTATGATTATCGTACTACGTCAGGTTCTTGTTTTTCGTGTAAAGTCAGGTTCTTATTTTTCGTGTGTAGTTTAGGTTCTGCCATTTGTGTTTAGTTAGGTTTCGCCAGTCGTGGTTAGTTAGGTTTCGCCAGTCGTGGTTAGGTTAGGTTTCGCCAGTCGTGGTTAGGTTAGGTTTCGCCAGTCGTGGTTAGGTTTAGATCTTTGTGTTGAGTTTAGAATTTAGCGTTAGGGCTCACGTCTTGTTCTTCGTTTATTGTTTTGTTCTGTCCCGTCCGTCAATAAATATGTATTCTGGCTACATCGCTGCGTCTTGGTCTGTCCCGAAGGAAGAGAATCATGACAGAATAACCCACCACAAAAAGACCAAGCAGCGAGAGACCCGGGAGCTTAGGTCTTGGGAGGAGGAACTATTCTATGGAGGTGCTTGGGACCAGCCTGGAGAGTATCGTATTTATCAGACCTCGCCGGGCTAGGAAGCCCGTAAGGCAGCCCCAAGAAACTTTTTGGGGGGGGGCACACGAGGAGGTTGGCCGGTTCAGGAGGGACTCCTGAGCCAACTCCTCGTGCTTTGTGGAGAGAGCGTTGGGGAGAGCGTCGCACCGAAGGGACACCGTGCTATGCAGTGTTGCGCACAGTTTCCCCTATATGGATTCAGAGGCCGGTGCGAGAGATTCCCGCTCCACTCATCAGTCGGGCGAAACTGAGTGTTCAGCCAGGAAGAGTGGTGCCAGCTCTGCGCGCTAAGTCTCCAGTGCGCCTCCTGGGACCCGGATATCCTGCCCCGGTTCTGCGTGCGGTGTCTCCGGTACGTGTCCACAGCCCAGTGCGAGAGATCCCAGCGCCACTCATTGGTCGGGCCGAGGTCAGTGTGCTACCTGGTAGAGTGGTGCCAGCTCTGCGCGCCAGGTCTCCAGTGCGCCTTTTGGGTCCTAGATATCCTGTGGTCCTACGGGCAGAATCTCCGGTGCGAATCCACAGCCCAGTCCGAGAGATTCCAGCTCCACTCACCCGTGAGGCCAGGGTTAGTGAGCTAGCTGGAGGTATGATGTCGGCTCTCCGTATCAGGTCCCCAGTCCGGGTGGAGGTTTCAACACGTCCAGTCCCTGTTCCATGCTCCCAGACTCCTGTTCCACGCTCCCAGACTCCTGTTCCACGCTCCCAGATTCCTGTTCCACGCTCCCAGATTCCTGTTCCATGCTCCCAGACTCCTGTTCCACGCTCCCAGATTCCTGTTCCACGCTCCCAGATCCCTGTTCCACGCTCCCAGATCCCTGTTCCACGCTCCAAGATCCCTGTTCCACGCTCCAAGATCCCTGTTCCACGCTCCAAGATCCCTGTTCCACGCTCCAAGATCCCTGTTCCACGCTCCAAGATCCATGTTCCATGTTCCAAGACCCCAGTCCGTGTGGTGGTTTCTACACATCCAGTCCCTGTTCCACGTGCCAGGTCCACAGTGCGTCTTCAGAGTCCAGTACGTCCTGTTCCAGCTCCGCGCACCAAGCTCCCCGTGCGCTCAGAGTCCAGCACGTCCTGTCCCGGCTCCGCGCACCAAGCTCCCCGTGCGCTTAGAGAGTCCAGCACGTCCTGTCCCGGCCCGCCGCACCAAGCTCCCCGCGGCGCTTTAGAGAGTCCAGCACGTCCTGTCGGCTCCGGCGCGCAAGCTCCCGTGCGCTTAGAGAGTCCAGCACGTCCTGTCCCGGCTCCGCGCACCAAGCTCCCCGTGCGCTTAGAGAGTCCAGCACGTCCTGTTCCGGCTCCGCGTACCAAGCTCCCCGTGCGCTTAGAGAGCCCAGTTCGGCCTGTTCACGCTCCCCGCACCAGAGTGCGCGTCACGAGCCCAGTTCGGCCTATTCCCGCTCCTCGCACCAGAGTGCGCGTCCCGAGCCCAGTTCGGCCTGTTCCCGCTCCCCGCACCAGAGTGCGCGTCACGAGTCCAGTACGACCAGTTCCTGCTCCACGCACCAGAGTTCCAGTGAGCATCACGAGTCCAGTACTGCCAGTTCCTGCTCCACGCACCAGAGTTCCAGTGAGCTTCACGAGTCCAGTACGGCCAGTTCCTGCTCCACGCACCAGAGTTCCAGTGAGCTTCACGAGTCCAGTACGGCCAGTTCCTGCTCCACGCACCAGAGTTCCAGTGAGCATCACGAGTCCAGTACTGCCAGTTCCTGCTCCACGCACCAGAGTTCCAGTGAGCATCACGAGTCCAGTACGACCAGTTCCTGCTCCACGCACCAGAGTTCCAGTGAGCATCACGAGTCCAGTACGGACTTTTGGGCGCGTCCAGAGTCCGCGCCTTTGGGGGGGGGGGTACTGTAACGCCCAGGCCTGAGATGACAGGCTGGAGCGCGTTTTGGTTTCGTTTTGGTGTAGGGTTTGTGTGTTCTAGGGTGTCTATTTCTATGTTGGGATAATGGTTCCCAATTAGAGGCAGCTGAGTCTCGTTACCTCTAATTGGGAACCATATATATTGTTTGGGAGTTGCACTTGAGTTTCGTGGGTTATTGTTTATTTTATGATTATCGTACTACGTCAGGTTCTTGTCTTTCGTGTGTAGTTTAGGTTCTGCCATTTGTGTTTAGTTAGGTTTCGCCAGTCGTGGTTAGTTAGGTTTCGCCAGTCGTGGTTAGGTTAGGTTTCGCCAGTCGTGGTTAGGTTTAGGTTTAGACCAAATGTTTCATAGTAAACTTTTCTTTTAGGTTTCAGTCTTAAAATGCAGTATGGCAGACATACTGAGTCAGTGTAACTGGCAGCCATCTTTACAGAACATCAAGTGTACGCCCCTGGGAGGGCTGCACAGGATCTCTCTCTTTATTTGAGCAGCACCCAGAAGAAAATATGTTTCTCCCTATTTGAAATATCATTCTACGATGGTTCAGGAAAATGTGGTAAGCTTTCTTACTAATTTCATCATAAAAACATGACAAATAAAGCCATACTTTGCTGTTCCCTTTGGTAATAAAAATGTTGAGTGTGCCAATTCTGAACTTGTACAAGGTTTTCAACATAGAGAAGTGGTATTCGCCTCCTACTTGACACATTATGCATGGTGTTGTGTTCTGTTGTTCATTAGAGACTGAGATGCCCAAACAATAATTCTGTTCAATTGAACAGAGAGTGGGTCATCTATCTAAATTTGGCCATACCTCTGGGGTTATTTTTCCTCCAGTGGGACTGATTGCCAAATGCTACAGAGGACTGCGGTGGAAGCACAAAGTATTATGGGTGTTATGATATCCAAACTCCAGAGTATTACTCTAGTTTGGGATTTCAGTGATATGTCTTATAATCTTTATTTTCTTCTTCACTGGTTGTTCAGACATACTGTAGTCATTAAAGCTGGGAATTGCATGTTTTCAGATGAAAGTACGGCTTTATTAACACAAACACAGGAACAAATACATAACAGCTACTCCAAAAGACCTGAAGAAAGACATAACAAACAGTGGGGTTGTCAAATATAGAGACTCAAAATAATAACAAAGAAATAAACAACAACAACCATGAAATTGACAGAAGTTGGACGTACTCATGGCAAATGCACTTTGGAATAATGCCAAGACATTTGGGGTATCCGAATGCTGTTGAAGGAAGTCTGAGGATTGCCATTGTACTGTATGAATAGCAAAACCCTGCTAAAAGTAAGCAGCTTGAAAGAGCTGTACAAAGCAGATGATTACACCTGCTGCCCCTCGGCAGGGAGAACACAATGCTGCTCTTTTAAACACATCAGGTGTCATTTGCAAAGGGGATTGTGAATGTCTTCAGCCCCTTCCCCTGACTGGCATTTCAGATACTAGGAGATTAGAGCCCTACCGCATGGGGATCACACAGACAGCCCAACTAACAACCAACATTAAACCCCTTAGAAAACAGCTTGAGATCTTATCAAGCTTGCCAGACAGCGCTGCTTCCTCACCCACCAAGCCTAAAAACCATCTCTTTTTGATCAAGTGGCTCCTATAATTGCCTTTATAACAAACATCATCATCATCTCTCTCTTTGTCTCTCTCTTTGTCTCTCTCTCTCTATATATATGTATATACAGTACCAGTCATACGTTTGGACACACCTACTCATTCAAGGGATTTTCTTTATTTTTACAATTTGCTACAATGTGGAATAATAGTGTAGGCATCAAAACTAAGAACACATCTTGAATCATGTAGTAACCAAAAAAGTGTTCAACAAATCAAATCAAAATATATTTTATATTTGAGATTCTTCAAAGTAGCCACCCTTTGCCTTGACAGCGTTGCACACTCATGGCATTCTCTCAACCAGCTTCATGAGTTTGTCACCTGGAATGCATTTCAATTAACAGGTGTGCCTTGTTAAAAGTTCATTTATTTCCTTCTTAATGTGTTTGAGCCAATCAGTTGTGGGTGGTATACAGAAGATAGCCCTATTTGGTAAAAGACCAAGTCCATATTATGGCAAGAACAGCTCAAATAAGCAAAGAGAAATGACAGTCCATAATTACATTAAGAAATGAAGGTCAGTCAATCCTGGAAAATGTCAAGAACTTTTAAAGTCTCTTCAAGTGCAGTCGCAAAAACCGTCTAGCGCTATGATGAAACTGGCTATCATGAGGACCGCCACAGGAAAGGAAGACCCAGAGTTACCTCTGCTGGTATGATTTGGACCGCAGAGTGAAGCAGCCAACAAGTGCTCAGCATATGTTTGAACTCCTTCAAGACTGATGAAAAAGCACTCCAGGTGAAGCTGGTTGAGAGAATTCCAAGAGTGTGCAAAGCTGTCATCAAGGCAAGGGGTAGCCACTTTGAAGAATCTCAAATATAAAATATACTTCCATTTGTTTAACACTTTTTTTTGTTTACTACATGATTCCATACATGTTATTTCATAGTTTTGATGTCTTCACTACTATTCTACAAGGTAGAAAATAGTAAAAATGTGTGTCCAAACTTTTGACTGGTACTTTATATATATCTACACCAATGGAGGCTCGCCAGAGGAGGAAGGGGAGGACCATCCTCAGTGAAATTTCATAAAAATAAAAATAGTGAAAAATTAAAAAAGTTATCCTTTTTAGATAAACCTATACTAAACATATCCATATGTCACCAAATAATTGGTTCAAATACAATGTTTTGCAATGAAGGTCTACAGTAATTTCAACAGCACTGTCTGGGCTAGCACCATGGACAGCTAGCTTCCGTCCTCCTCTGGCTACACTGACTTCAATACAAAACCTAGGAGGCTGGTAGGCCTCACCCCCTTCCATAGACGTACATGGTAATTATGAGCAATTCTGGAGGACGTCCTCCAACCAATCAAAGCTTTTGCAGTATGAACTGACATGTTGTCCATCCAATCATAGATGTATGATCAGAGAACGAACCTAGTGTGTGGTATTGGGATTGTGCCACAGAGCATTATGGGGGTTTTATGTGTTGAGAAGCTTGGTGACATTGTTGGATAGAGATAAAGAGTGAAAAGTGATAGTTGAGCATTTTTGGGACACTATTCAATTCAAATTACAGTAGATGGAGGAGGTATATTACAAATTGTTTTCTTGGGTTTAGAACTTTTTTTGTGTCCAGTTAGTTCAATTAATTTAAATTTGCTTTGCTAACTTCAGTAGCTAGCCAGCTACCAGCGGGAGTGTGCAGTTTTCTCCGCCAACGCTGCCGAAAATGTTGTCGACTTTTTGTTGAAGAATCCCTTTCATTCTCTGGGGTACACGGAAAAGGTGTGAATTAAAAGCGAGGGTCGACCTCTGCCTGAGATCAGTTTCATGAAGAAGGATGAAAAAGTGAGGGCGTTCAATACCAACTGGTATCAAATGTATAGTTGGTTAACAGGGAGCCTATCATCAAGCTGCCTGTAATCTTTTCTGGGATGTCGAAAAACAATTCCGAATTATTTGAAAGCTTCCATCGCATCATCCATTTAAAGTTAGATTAGAGGTTGATGCAGCACATTTTTTTCACGTGCTCTCAAGTAGGCTTGGCACTTTCCTCCGGGATTTATTTTGCAAAGAGGACAACACATATTCACTCCGGGCAGACACAAGCAAAAACACATGACATAAATGTTGCTGCAGCCTAGGCTACACCTAAACATTAGCAATCTGACATGCTTAATTGAATGAAAACAATACCTTTTTCCATCTGATCAACTGTAGGCTCCTAATAAGAACAGCTGCATACGCCCTGTCCATCTGGTCAGGGTAAACTAATTGGTAACATTATGTATTTATAGTCCATTTGTGTGTCAGGAGAAAATGTGAATGTGATCAAATTTAGATTATATTCAAAATTGATCTAGCTAGGCTGCCTATACGTTTTTACTCCAAAATGATTACCTGGAATTAATCAATCAACATAATATTGATGGCAGATGTGAGTAATTTGTTTAGCAAGGCCTACAGTTGCATAGGCCTGCATGATTCAAACATGCATAAAGTAAGCTCAGCCTTGTGAGTTCTATCATCCATCAGTTGTTGTCTATGTGTCTGGGTAGAGGAAATCCCCCTCCTAATTTAGTCTCAATATAATTTATATGAACACATATAAGGTAGTGTCAGAATGCGTGGTGTAGTTGGTGCAAAAATAGTCAGGTGCAGGACAGCAGAGATGAGCAACACAACGTAGTTTACTCAAAATGAATTAACAAAGTAGTAACAAAATCCCAAGCCCACCAAATGGACTGACATAAATTGGAAAACAGAGGGTTAAATAATGAACATGTAATTGGGGAATTGAAACCAGGTGTGTATAAAACAAAAGCAAAACAAATGGAAAATGAAAGTGGATCGGCGATGGCTAGAAGGCCCGGTGACGTCGACCGCCGAACGCCGCCCGAACAAGGAGAGGGACCGACTTCGGCGGAAGTCGTGACAGTACCCCCCCCCTTGACGCGCGGCGGGTCCAAAACGTCCTCCACCCAGCATCTCTCCTCCGGACCGTACCCCTCCCACTCCACTAGGTACTGAAGGCCCCTCGCCCGACGCCTTGAGTCCAGCATGGCTCGAACTGCATACGCCGGGGCCCTCTCAATGTCCAGAGGGGGCGGAGGAACCTCCCGCACCTCAGACTCCTGGAGTGGACCAGCCACCACCGGCCTGAGGAGAGACACATGGAACGAGGGGTTAATACGGTAATCTGGGGGGAAGCTGTAACCTGTAGCAAACCTCTTTCAGTCTCCTCAGGACTTTGAATGTCCCCACAAACTGCGGGCCCAGCTTCCCGGCAGGGCAGGCGGAGGGGCAGGTTTCGGGTCAAGAGCCAGACCCGGTCCCCTGGTGCGAACACCGGGGCCTCACTGCGGTGGTGGTCTGCGCTCGCTTTCTGACGCCTCACGGCCCGCTGAAGGTGCACATGAGCGGCGTCCCATGTCTCTTCCGAGCGCCTAAA
This sequence comes from Brachymystax lenok tsinlingensis, assembly GCA_030435695.1. Classification (NCBI taxonomy): domain Eukaryota; kingdom Metazoa; phylum Chordata; class Actinopteri; order Salmoniformes; family Salmonidae; genus Brachymystax; species Brachymystax lenok. Next base: position 18,780,707 of record CM059797.1, on the reverse strand, counting down.
CCAGTCGTCCACCACAGGAGCCTCGATCTGGCTCTGATGCCCCGTAGTGCTGGGAGACGTGTGTAAACAGGGCCTCTTCAGTTTGTAGGGCTGTAGGGAGACCGGGCAAAGGGAGGAGACGGCAGGACTTAGAGAACTAATCCACAACGACCAGGATCGTGGTGTTACCCTTTGAGGGAGGAAGATCCGTGAGGAAGTCCACCGACAGGTGCGACCACGGCCGTTGTGGAACGGGAAAGGGCTGTAACTTCCCTCTGGGCAGGTGCCTAGGAGTCTTGCACTGAGCGCACACCGCGCAGGAGGAAACATAAACACTCACGTCCTTTGCCAAAGTGGACCACCAGTATTTCCCACTAAGACAGCGCACTGTCCGACCGATGCCAGGATGACCAGAGGAGGGTGACGTGTGGGCCCAATAGATCAAACGGTTGCGGACAGCAGACAGAACGTACAGGCACCCAGCTGGACACTGGGGGGGGAGTGAGCTCTGTACGTAACGCCCACTCGATGTCCGCGTCCAGCTCCCACACTACCGGTGCCACCAGGCAAGAGGCCAGGAGTATGGGAGTGGGATCCATTGACCGCTCCCCTGTGTCATACATCTGCCTTCGTATTCTGGGAACCTGGTTTGTAGGACAGGGTGAAAACAAAATGGGTAAAGAACATGGCCCACCTTGCCTGGCAAGGGTTCAGTCTCCTCGCCGCCCAGAGGTACTCCAGATTGCAGTGGTCAGTCCAGATGAGAAAAGGGTGTTTAGCCCCCTCAAGCCAATGTCTCCACACCTTCAAGGCCTTGACGACAGCCAACAGCTCCCGGTCCTCCACGTCATAGTTTCGCTTTGTTGGCATACCCGAGCGCTGAGAGAGCACTGCTCCTATCCCAGCCTCGGACGCGTCCACCTCCACTATGAAAGCCAAAGAGGGATCCGGGTGAGCCATTACGGGAGCCGAGGTAAACAGAGCCCTCAGGTGACCAAAAGCCCTGTTCCCCTCAGCCGACCACTGCAAACGCACCGGTCCCCCCTTCAGCAGTGAGGTAATGGGAGCCGCTACCTGACCAAAGCCCCGGATTAACCTCCGGTAATAGTTGGCAAATCATAGAAACCACTGCACTTCCTTAACCGTGGTGGGAGTCGGCCAATTACGCACGGATGAAATGCGGTCACTCTCCATCTCCACCCCTGAAGTGGAAATGCGGTACCCTAGGAAGGAGACGAAGTGTTGAAAGAACAGACATTTCTCAGCCTTGACGTACAGGTCATGTTCCAACAGTCAACCAAGCACCCTGTGCACCAGAGACACATGCTAGGCGCGTGTAGCGGAGTACATCAGAATGTCATCAACATACACCACTATACCCTGCCTGTGCAGGTCCCTGAAAATATTGTCTACAAAGGCCTGGAAGACTGATGGAGCATTCATCAACCCGTACGGCATGACAAGGTACTCATAAATGCCGTCTTCCGCTCGTCTACCTCCCGGATACGCACCAGGTTGTAAGCGCTCCTGAGATCCAATTTTGTGAAGAAGCGCGCCCCGTGCATTGACTCGCACTGGCTATGAGAGGTAGAGGGTAACTGTACCTCACAGTGATCTGGTTGATGCCTCGATAGTCAATACATGGGCGCAGACCTCCATCCTTCTTCTTCACAAAAAAGAAGCTTGAGGAGGCAGGTGAAGTGGAGGGCCGAATGTACCCCTGCCCCAGGGATTCGGAGACATATGTTTCCATAGCCGCCGTCTCCTCCTGTGACAGAGGATACACGTGACTCCTGGGAAGGGCTGCGTCTACCAGGAGATTTATGGCACAATCCCTTCGTCGATGGGGTGGTAATTGAGTCGCCTTCTTTTTACAGAAGGCGAGAGCCAAATCGGCATATTCAGAGGGGATGTGCACGGTGGAGACCTGGTCTGGACTTTCCACCGTAGTAGCACCGACGGAAACCCTTAAACACCTCCCCGAGCACTCTCTTGACCACGCTGTAAGAGCCCACTGTTGCCACGAAATAGTGGGGTCATGACAGGCTAACCAGGGTAGGCCCAGCACCACGGGAAATGCAGGAGAATCAATAAGGAAGAGTCTAATTCTCTCCTTGTGACCCTCCTGCGTCACCATGCCCAGTGGAGTGGTGACCTCCGTTATGTCCACTGGAACAATAGGGATCCCTAAACTATGGGCAAATGATCGGTCAATAAAATTCCCAGCTGCTCCTGAATCTACGAGCGCCTTATGCTGGGAATGCGGGGAAAACTCAGGAAAGTTTATATACAAAAACATGTGTGCAACAGAGGGCTCTGGGTGAGCATGGTGCCGACTCACCTGGGGTGACACGAGAGTGCCCTGCCTGCTGCCTCGACTCCCAGAGGGACCTCCCCAGCACCGACCGGCAGTGTGCCCTCTGCGGCCACAGATGGTGCATGGACCGGTCCCTCCTCCGGTTGCCCTAAGTGCAGCACCTGCCAGCTCCATGGGAGCGGTGGTGCTGGGGGATGGAATCGACAGGCCCCGATCTGGAGGTCCGCGGGTAGCCAGCAGGTTATCCAGCCGGATGGACAGGTCCACCAGCTGGTCAACTCCCGACGGACGTCCTCTCGCAAACTTCACCGGTAGTGATCGATCAGGGCCCTGTCGTTCCATCCTGTGCCGGTGGCCAGGGTCCGGAAGTCCAAGGCAAACTCTTGTGTGCTCCTCATCCCCTGCCTCAGGTGAAACAGACGTTCACCCGCCCGCTCTACCCTCAGGTGGGGGGTCGAAAACAGCCCGAAAGCGGCGGGTGAAATCCTCGTAGTGGTCCAACACCGCTTCTCCTTCCCCCCATACAGCGTTGGCCCACTCCAGGGCTTTCCCTGAGAGGCAGGAGACGAGGGTGGACACACTCTCACAACCCGAAGGAGCCGGGTGGACGGCTGCCAGGTAGAGCTCCAGCTGGAGTAGGAACCCCTGACATCTGGCAACCATCCCAACATACTCCCTCGGGAGCGCGAGCCGAATCCCACTGGGACCGGGTGAAGGAGGGTTGAGCAGTGGTGCCTGTGGTGGTGCTGGTGGAGGTGCTGGAGGAACCGCTCCTCTCTCCCAATGGTCCATTGTCTGCAGGACTCGATCCATGCTGGTGCCGAGACGTAACTTGGTCGCATGCTGCTGGACGCGCTCCTCGACCGCCAACACAGGAGTGTCTGCTCCTGCTGACTCCATTCTTCGGGTGCGTTATTCTGTCAGAATGCGTGGTGTAGTTGGTGCAAAAATAGTCAGGCGCAGGACAGCAGAGATGAGCAAAACAACGTAGTTTACTCAAAATGAATTAACAAAGTAGTAACAAAATCCCAAGCCCACCAAATGGACTGACATAAATTGGAACAATAACGCACACAAACATGGGGAAAACAGAGGGGTAAATAATGAACATGTAATTGGGGAATTGAAACCAGGTGTGTATAAAACAAAGACAAAACAAATGGAAAATGAAAAGTGGATCGGCGATGGCTAGAAGGCCGGTGACGTCGACCGCTGAACGCCGCCCGAACAAGGAGAGGGACCGACTTCGGCAGAAGTTGTGACAGGTAGCTGCAGTTTGAAAGGGTTTCCTCCCCAGGGCCAGGAGTTTTTTCCTGGAAAAAGGAAAAACTGGTCCAAACTGTGTTTGACTTTATGAATTTTGAGATGTCTGAGGTTAACTTCAGAGAAACTTGTTGCCCAAACCTAAGATGGCACAGCTGTAATGGAATGTATCTGCTATTTGTATTTACAGCTAAGTACCCTCCTGTTCCCTGATTAAGAGGTGATGACTACTCCACTCCACTAACATTGTCAACTTTCTCCTGGCATGACATCTCATGTGCCTGCTCATCCACTGGCACATTGAATTTTCCCTTCCAAACACTGTTAGTACCCATAACAATTTTCTCTTATTACTGTGTGTAGAGTCAATCACATACACAATCACATTATTACACATCAAATATTTTACTCCTTGCTTGGACTAACTCAGTCTTAGCTCTTTTGTTTAACTGTGTAGTGTCTTGTGTTATGTTTTTTGTCTTCCCAGTAAAATCCTGTCCTTCACTGGTCAAGCCTCTGAACACCTCAACTCATGCCACATACCCTCATTCAATCACTGCTGTGATCCCTTTCCAACACGGTGTAAGTAGCACTATCATTCCCATTCCCCATAATATTGTACTTTAAATGTCTTTATTAAATGCTTTAGGTTAAAATAATTAGTCTTTGACGATTTTTGAAATACACTTTGTCATCTCTGTGCGTTCCGCAGGTATACAGTGGGTCTCTCATCCTCCTCAATTGTTCAAGTCACCAGCCTCCACTGAGCTACACATAACCATGTGTATTGCTAACATGTCTTTTTTCTGTTCAGCTGTGCTCTCTTTGTTACCTGTCAGTTAAAAACTTTAACAGCACAGAGGATCTTCTGTTGTTTATACTCCCATCAAGTACCTTCCACATCATTAGCAAGTGACTAAACCGAGCTGTATAGAAAACCTCCCAGAGCAATGAAAGGCTGAATCAGATAGGGCTGATAAGTCCCAGAGGGACTGTTATCAAAGATACACACCACTGGCTAAGATGTTCATCTGCCCAGCAATTACATGAACAATGTCCCACATCCTAAACACACAATCAATGAGAATCAGTTAACACAATGTAGAGCAGGTCCGACAAAACTGGGGACGAAGTTTGGTATGACCCGCCAGAAGGTTCCAGAATTTTCTTTTTTTGTAGTCAAGTGAGTAACCTCCGATATGCGGTTGGAATAAACAGAGCAGTTTCTGTTTTCTTCTTTCTAGTTTGGCTTTAGATATTGAACAGTTGGAGCTTTTAGCTATTATGACCCCATTTCTGAAAGGTAAGATTCTCAATAACACACACTTATCTATTTCCTTGTACAATGAACACGAGCCACGCAGGAGAAGAAGGGACTGTAATTGAAAGCAATGCAGAACGTATTTTCTACAGACACAATTATAACCTGATGAGCTTCCCTTTCCTGAACTTTCCAATACCTTTCTGATGCATTTCAGTCACTTACTGATTCAAAAAACAAATTGTTACACCCTACACATATCTAGGCTATTAGCCTTATGAACATAGAAACTTGGTTGCAGTTTCTATGCTACACTTAATAATTGTAATGCATACGTAATTCTGGTAATCAGAATGTGTTGTTAGATGTCAAGTTATACCACTGTAGGATATTAATTTGAGCCAGTTTGCTAGAGCAGGAAAATAACCCTGCAGCAACAGGAAATGTGAATTATTATGTGGATTATAATTCATAAAATGTTTTGTAGAGGTTAATACATTTTTTGTTAAGGAAAATCAAGTTTGAAATGTAACATTTAAAATAAATTAAACTTTACAAAGATTATTAGCAACAAAAGAGTGATCAAATTAAGATCCTAAATGAGTATTGTTATGATTTGATTAATGTTTGAAGTGTAATTTTATGAATAAAAAAAACAACAAAAGCTGTTATATTACCTTTTATATTTGTAAATAAATAATGTCTATTTGTTCGGCCAACGACCCACTAAGCCCAAACGTTTCATTAACTTCATTAAAAGAAGCACGAAACATTACAGAGAAACTATTACAGGTTTTTATTTCATAGTTTCACAATACAAGTATTGTAGTAATTATCTTAAACTGTAGTGTAATCACATCTCTTTGAGCACTTCAGATTTACATATTGAGCCTCAGACGCCAGCCAGGGCTGTCTACTCGTTTACAGACTGCAGTGGAGCAGATGGAGAGGCTCCATCCATATTCATGATCCAGCACCTGTCACCTGACCCTGCCATGGGACTCTGACCCTAGGCTCTATGGGAAGTGAATGGGGGTGGGCTGGGCCACTGCAGAGCCCTGTGTGAGTGCTTTATCCCAGGCCTGCATGGGAAAGAAATGAATGAGCTCCATGCCTCCAGTGAGACTCATTCTTAGACTTATTCAGAGTGTGGTGGAACACAGGCCTGTTCTAGATTAGAACATCTGTCTGCCTGATCACCATTTCTAAATCCATGTTGGTGGGTGATGGATGGAGGTACAAACAGAGAGGTGAAATACCCACAATGCTGGTCGTTCAAGCTGAAGCATAAAGTCCAAGCTAAGAGAACAAAGCTGATCAATTAGTGATGAGGGGACATAGACCAGCATGACCATTCATTTCCCACAGAGCTTGGGCCCAGTCTGACTCCAACATGTCAAAATCTAAACCAGGACTAACAGTGATATGAGTAGGATTAATATTGAGTGAAAGGGACCAGTGTAATGATACTGAGTAATTGGTACTCCATTGTCATGTGCACTGGGAAACAAAAGCAGCGATGGCTACATAACGCAATTAGCCGTGTCAGACCGACGGTGAAAAATGTAAAGGAAATGGCAGCATTCCATAATTCAAATGGCCAACCATTTATGCGCTGCCTATGATCTGTTCTGAACATCACGATATTTTGTGGGTAACAGATTTCTTTCACGATGATGGGAATTTAATTTCCAATCTCGAAAGGCCCTTCTGTCTCCGAATTCCAATTGATTCCAGTGACCTTTGCCTACACAAGGGTTGAAGGCAGAGTGACATGCTATTTATTAATGACATACCGGCTGAGTACATCTGAGTGATAGACATCACAATACACCTCCACAGCATTCCTAATTCATCCATAAACAGCAGCAAATTGTAAGGCCAGTGCAACTCAAAAGATGAAAGGCAAATGTGGTGAGGTCAAACCCCTCAAGAAGGCAAGGTAAGAAAGAGATATAATCAGCAACATTGTATGGAGCTCATTTTTATTTATTTTTATTTCACCTTTATTTAACGAGGTAGGCAAGTTGAGAACAAGTTCTCATTTACAACTGCGACCTGGCCAAGATAAAGCAAAGCAGTTCGACACATACAAGAACACAGAGTTACACATGGAATAAACAAACATACAGTCAATAAAACAAATCTATATACAAAGACTGCAAATGAGGTAGGATAAGGAAGGTAAGGCAATAAATAGGCCATGGTGGCAAAGTAATTACAATATAGCATTTAAACACTGGAATGGTAGATGTGCAGTAGATGAATGTGCAATGTAGAAAAACTGGGGTGCAAAGGAACAAGATAAATAAATAAATACGGTAGGGGATGAGGTAGTTGGTTGGGCTATTTACAGATGGGCTATATACAGGTGCAGGGGTCTATGAACTGCTCTGACAGCTGGAGCTTAAAGCTGGTGAGGGAGATAAGTGTCTCCAGTTTCAGAGATTTTTGTAGGTCATTCCAGTCATTAGCAGCAGAGAACTGGAAGGAGAGTCTGCCAAAGGAGGAATTAGCTTTGGGGGTGACCAGTGAGATATACCTGCTGGAGCGCGTGCTACGGGTTGGTGCTGCTATGGTGACCAGCGAGCTGAGATAAGGCGGGACTTTACCTAAAAGGGACTTGTAGATGACCTGGAGCCAGTGGGTATGGCGACGAGTGTAAAGCGAGGGCCAGCCAACGAGAGCGTACAAGTTGCAGTGGTGGGTGGTGTATGGGGTTTTGGTAACAAAACGGATGGCACTGTGATAGACTGCATCCAATTTGTTGAGTAGAGTATTGGAGGCTATTTTGTAAATGACATCACCGAAGTCAGGGATCGGTAGGATGGTCAGTTTTACGAGGGTATGTTTGGCAGCATGAGTGAAGGATGCTTTGTTGCGAAATATGAAGCCAATTCTAGATTTAATTTTAGATTGGAGATGTTTGATGTGAGTCTGGAAGGAGAGTTTACGGTCTAACCAGACACCTAGATATTTGTAGTTGTCCACATAATCTAAGACAGAACCGTCCAGAGTAGTGATGCTGGACGGGCGGACAGGTGCGGGCAGCGATCGGTTGAAGAGCATGCATTTAGTTTTACTTGCGTTTAAGAGCAGTTGGAGGCCACGGAAGGAGAGTTGTATGGCATTGAAGCTCGTCTGGAGGGTAGTTAACACAGTGTCCAAAGAGGGGCCAGAAGTATACAGAATGGTGTCGTCTGCGTAGAGGTGGATCAGAGACTTACCTGCAACAAGAGCGACATCATTGATGTATACAGAGAAGAGAGTCTGCCCAAGAATTGAACCCTGTGGCACCCCCATAGAGATTGCCAGAGGCCCGGACAACAGGCCCTCTGATTTGACACATTGAACTCTTATCGGAGAAGTAGTTGGCGAACCATGCGAGGCAATCATTTGAGAAACCAAGGCTATCGAGTCTGCCGATAAGGATGTGGTGATTGACAGAGTCGAAAGCCTTGGCTAGATCAATGAATACGGCTGCACAGTAATGTCTCTTATCGATGGCGGTTATGATGTTGTTTAGGACCTTGAGCGTGGCTGAGGTGCACCCATGACCAGCTCTGAAACCAGATTGCTTAGCGGAGAAGGTACGGTGGGATTCGAAATGGTCGGTAATCTGTTTGTTAACATGGCTTTCAAAGACCTTAGAAAGGAAGGGTAGGATAGATATAGGTCTGTAGCAGTTTGGGTCAAGAGTGTCTCCCCCTTTGAAGAGGGGGATGACCGCAGCTGCTTTCCAGTCTTTGGGAATCTCAGACGACAGGAAAGAGAGGTTGAACAGGCTAGTAATAGGGGTTGCAACAATTTCGGCAGATCATTTTAGAAAGATAGGGTCCAGATTGTCTAGCCCGGCTGATTTGTAGGGGTCCAGATTTTGCAGCTCTTTCAGAACATCAGCTACAGTGGGGCAAAAAAGTATTTAGTCAGCCACCAATTGTGCAAGTTCTCTCACTTAAAAAGATGAGAGAGGCCTGTAATTTTCATCATAGGTACACTTCAACTATGACAGACAAAATGAGGAAAAAATCCAGAAAATCACATTGTAGGATTTTTATGAATTTATTTGGTAAATTATGGTGGAAAATAAGTATTTGGTCACATACAAACAAGCAAGATTTCTGGCTCTCACAGACCTGTAACTTCTTCTTTTAAGAGGCTCCTCTGTCCTCCATTCGTTACCTGTATTAATGGCACCTGTTTGAACTTGTTATCAGTATAAAGACACCTGTCCACAACCTCAAACAGTCACACTCCAAACTCCACTATGGCCAAGACCAAAGAGCTGTCAAAGGACACCAGAAACAAAATTGTAGACCTGCACCAGGTTGGGAAGACTGAATCTGCAATAGGTAAGCAGCTTGGTTTGAAGAAATCAACTGTGGGAGCAATTATTAGGAAATGGAAGACATACAAGACCACTGATAATCTTCCTCGATCTGGGGCTCCACGCAAGATCTCACCCTGTGGGGTCAAAATGATCACAAGAACGGTGAGCAAAATCCCAGAACCACACGGGGGGACCTAGTGAATGACCTGCAGAGAGCTGGGACCAAAGTAACAAAGCCTACCATCAGTAACACACTACGCCGCCAGGGACTCAAATCCTGCAGTGCCAGACGTGTCCCCTGCTTAAGCCAGTACATGTTCAGGCCCGTCTGAAGTTTGCTAGAGAGCATTTGGATGATCCAGATGAGGATTGGGAGAATGTCATATGGTCAGATGAAACCAAAATAGAACTTTTTGGTAAAAACTCAACTCGTCGCTTTTGGAGGACAAAGAATGCTGAGTTGCATCCAAAGAACACCATACCTACTGTGAAGCATGGGGGTGGAAACATCATGCTTTGGGGCTGTTTTTCTGCAAAGGGACCAGGACGACTGATCCGTGTAAAGGAAAGAATGAATGGGGCCATGTATCGTGAGATTTTGAGTGAAAACCTCCTTCCATCAGCAAGGGCATTGAAGATGAAACGTGGCTGGGTCTTTCAGCATGACAATGATCCCAAACACACCGCCTCGGCAACGAAGGAGTGGCTTCAGAAGAAGCATTTCAAGGTCCTGGAGTGGCCTCAGCCAGTCTCCAGATCTCAACCCCATAGAAAATCTTTGGAGGGAGTTGAAAGTCCGTGTTGCCCAGCGACAGCCCCAAAACATCATTGCTCTAGAGGAGATCTGCATGGAGGAATGGGCCAAAAATACCAGCAACAGTGTGTGAAAACCTTGAAGACTTACAGAAAACGTTTGACCTCTGTCATTGCCAACAAAGGGTATATAACAAAGTTTTGAGATAAACTTTTGTTATTGACCAAATACTTATTTTCCACCATAATTTGCAAATAAATAAATTTAAAATCCTACAATGTGATTTTCTGGATTTTTTTTCCTCATTTTGTCTGTCATAGTTGAAGTGTACCTATGATGAAAATTACAGGCCTCTCTCATCTTTTTAAGTGAGAGAACTTGCACAATTGGTGGCTGACTAAATACTTTTTTGCCCCACTGTAACTGGATTTGGGAGAAGGAGAAATGGGGGAGGCTTTGGCGAGTTACTGAGGGGGGTGCAGGGCTGTTGACCGGGGTAGAGGTAGCCAGGTGGAAAGCATGGCCAGTCAGAAAAATGCTTATTGAAATTCTCAATTATTGTGGGTTTATCGGTGGTGACAGCGTTTCCTATCCTCAGTGCAGTGGGCAGCTGAGAGGAGGTGCTCTTATTCTCCATAGACTTTACAGTGTCCCAGAACCTTTTTGAGGTTACAGGAAGCAAATTTCTGCTTGAAAAAGCTAGCCTTGGCTTTCCTAACTGCCAGTGTATATTGGTTCCTGACTTCCCTGAAAAGATGCATATCATGGGGCTGTTCGATGCTAATGCAGAACGCCACAGGATGTTTTTGTGCTGGTCAAGGGCAGTCAGGTCTGGAGAGAACAAGGGCTATATCTTTTCCTAGTTCTACATTTCTTGAATGGGGCATGCTTATTTAAGATGGTAAGGAAGGCACTTTTAAAGAATAACCAGGCATCCTCTACTGACGGGATGAGGTCAATATCCTTCCAGGATACCCGGGCCAGGTTGATTAGAAAGGCCTGCTCGCTGAAGTTTTATAGGGAACGTTTAACAGTAATGAGGGGAGATCGTTTGACCGCAAACCCATTACGGATGCAGGCAATGAGGCGGTGATCACTGAGATCTTGGTTGAAAACCGCAGGGGTGTATTTGGAGGGCAAGTTAGTTAGGATGACGTCTTTGAGGGTGCCCGTGTTTACGGCTTTGGGGTTGTACCTAGCAGGTTCAATGATGATTTGTGTGAGGTTTAGGGCATCAAGCCTCAGATTGTAGGATGGCCGGGTGTTAAGCATGTCCCAGCTTTACGCTATCTAGCAGCACGATCTCTGAAGATAGATGGGGGACAATCAGTTCACATATGGTGTCCAGAGCACAGCTGGGGGCAGAGGGTGGTCTATAGCAAGCGGCAACAGTGAGAGACTTGTTTCTAGAAAGGTGGATTTTTAAAAGTAAAAGTTCAAATTTGTTTGGGTACAGACCTGGATAGTAAGAAGAACTCTGCAGGCTATCTCTGCAGTAGATTGCAACAACCGCCCCCTTTGGACGTTCTATCTTGTCTGAAAATGTTGTAGTTAGGGATGGAAATTTCAGCATTATTGGTGGTCTTCCTGAGCCAGGATTCAGACACGGCTAGGACATCCGGGTTGGCAGAGTGTGCTAGGGCAGGGAATAAAACAAACTTAGGGAGGAAGCTTATAATGTTAACATGCATGAAACCAAGGCTTTTACGGTTGCAGAAGTCAACAAATGATAGCGCCTGGGGAATAGGAGTGGAGCTAGGCACTGCAGGGCCTGGATTAACCTCTATATCACCAGAGGAACAGAGGAGGAGTAGGATAAAGCAAGGCTATAATGACTGGTCGTCTAGGGCGTTCTGAACAGAGAGTAAAAAGAACAGGTTTCAGGGGGCGATAAAATAGATTAAAGGCATAATGTACAGACAAAGGTATGGTCGGACGTAAATACAGTGGAGGTAAACCTAGGCATTGAGTGGTGATGAAAGAGATATTGTCTCTAGAAACATTTAAACCAGGTGATGTCATTGCATGTGTGGGTGGTGGAACTGAAGGGTTGGATAAGGTATATTTAGCAGGGCTAGAGGCTCTGCAGTGAAATAAGACAATAAACACTAACCAGAACAGCAATGGACAAGGCATATTGACATTGAGGAGAGGCATGCTTAGCCGAGTGATCATAACGGTTCAGTTAGTAGTGAGGCTGGTTGGGGACACAGTGATTCAGACAGCTAGCCGGGGGTATCAAGCTAGCAAAGGCTAGCAGGCCGGCTAACAAAGATGGAGGAAGTCTGTTTATTGCCTCCTAAATGCGTTTCCGTCGGTAGACCAGTCGTGATGGGTTAGTGGGGTTCCGTGTGGTGAAGGGGACCAGGCCAATTGGCAAAATAGGTAATAGTGGCCCAAGAAATTGTCCGATGGACCTGTTTAGCTAGCAGCCGATATGCTCTAGACAGCTAACGTTAGCGGGCCGCAGTTAGCTGATGGGCGTTCAGGTGACGTCGCGACGGAGGGCCGGTTGAATAGCAGATAACGTCGGTAGTCCAGTCGTGAAGGCCCGGTGAGGCTTGTGGTGGTTAATTTCTTTACTATCAAATGAGGAGAGACAAACTTATCACACAAGTCAGAGTTATACTTAAAATACATATTTAATAGTAAGAGCTTTGCAATAGCACCGGCTTCTCAAGGAATTCACCACTTTCTCTAATGGTCCGTTGAGAGCGCCAACACAAAAGTACAAATGTCTTTTATAGCCAAGATACACACCTTTCAACCTACATGACGAACAACAGATATATAGAATGGGTCATAAGTTTAAGATCTGTATGAAAGATACCTATAATGCATAGCAGACAGTATCTGCTGTGTCAACAGTTTTCATTGTATAGACCAGTGTCTGACCCTCCAACTCCAAACTGGAACCATCTCTCTCTGGTACCATTTAGAACAGAAACATTAACTCATGCTCTGGAATGCTCTTTAGGTTTTATCACCCCAAAAGACATCGTAAATCTCCTCAGTGTTATCTCCCAGAGGCCCCATCCTCAGTAGAACACACACACAATAGTTAACTTCTTAGGGAGCAGCGCACAAGGTGAATGTTTTGGAGAGTCTGGCGTGCCCAAAGTAAAATGCCTCCCATTCAGGCCCAGAAAATAGGATATGCACATATTTAGTACCATTGGATAGGAAACACTCAGATTTTTCTAAAAGTGTTAACATTTTGTCTGTGAGTATAACAGAACGGATATGGCAGGGGAAAACCCGAGGAATTTCTTTCCTGGAAAAAGTGGTTTTGACAGATTGCCTCATTTGGAACCCCTCCCTTATGAAAATTCCCATATAAGGGCACATGAATGCAGTACCTATCGCTTCCTCTGGATGTCAACAGTCTCGAGAAAGTGTTCTGATTCTTCTTAGATTCTTTTTTAAGGAAGTGTCCACAGAGAATGTCAATAGGAGTAAATGCGCTTTCACGGCTTGCACGCTCTGTGGTTTTTTTCTTTCTTATCGCCCAGTTTATATTCCGGTTGAAATATTATGCTATTTATACATAAAAGTGTTCCTAAGGATACATTTACAATTATGTTTGATTGTTCTTGGACAAGTTTATAGGTATAAGTTGAACGAGTTCACTTCACGTTTCAATGGACGATTGGAGAGAAAATATAACGCGCCAACCAAACTGAGATTTATGGATATAATACATTACTTTTTCTAACAAAAGAACCATGGATTGTCTTCGTTGGACACTTGGGAAGCCCTCAGCAGAAGTTCTTCAAAAGGTAATTTATTTGTTTTCGCTGTGAAATGTGTTTTGTGTGAACCGCGTGGTTTATGAATTTATGGTAATGGAAAAAATATGTGAAACACCTGTATATTGATGCATGTTTAATAATTCAACTTTTGGATTTTGAATTTGGCGCCTTGCATTTCACCTGGTAGTGTCGGGAGTGGGGCGCTAGCGCCCCAGCGCACCTTGCTGCTCCTTAAGAAGTTAACAGAATACTCTATTCATTTGAAATAAAACAACCATTTGATGTAATAAAAGTATTATAACATAATCTTGCAAATTTTCCCTGACAGGCTCCGCACCGGCAGTAAAAAAAGACGGGTCCGGATAGGTGTTGTAGCCCAGGAGTGGCTGATGGGATTCTTCAGCCAGCCGGAAGATGGGCCAAGCGCAGGCTAGCTTCAGGCTAATTGGTGCATTGCTCCGGGACCAACGTTAGCCAATAATCACTCGAATAGCAGCTAGCTAGCTGCAAGATTCAGGTGAAAATATCCAGAGCTTGTGGTAGGAATCCGGGGATATGGAGAGAAAATAGGTCAGGAATGCTCTGGTTTGAGTCGCGTTATACGAACAGCGAGAGCTTTTCCGAGCTTAAGGTTAACTGCTGCTGTCCATTAGCAATGGTTAGCTAAATACTAACGTTAGCTAGTGAGCTGATTAGCTTCTGTTAGGGAATTCCCGGATTCGAGGTGGATAATACTTGAAAAAAAACAGATCCGTACCACATTGGGTGAGGCGGGTTTCAGGAGTGTTTTGAAGTTAAGTTTTAGAAAAAATATATAAAATGATATGCGAAGAAAATATATAAAAATATATATACACTCAAATCAAATCAAATTTTATTTCTCACATACACATGGTTAGCAGATGTTAATGCGAGTGTAGCGAAATGCTTGTGCAGTTTCCCCCTAAAACCAACTCTGGTTGATAAAGATCTATGTGTACCAGACCCCAGAGGACATGTGCATACAGCAACTACATCACTGCATAAACCTTATTCATCTTCAGCAGTATATCTCATCTTTGACGGTACCATGCGTCTGTATTCCCCACCCATAGGCCACTACAGCAACACATTACTCACTGTGACTATGGGAGCCCCATGTGGGGCGTGTCATCTCAGATACGCCAGAGAATGGTTCTCCGAGGTCCATATTTATCTCTCTGTACTATTTGTCAGTGCCTGTACCTGAGTGGTGTCTGAGGTAGGAGGGCAGGGTGATGTTGTGATACACAGCAGAACAGAGAGAAGAGTTTGCCTCAGAGCAGTGAGCAAAAGTTCTCCAAGGACCCAGGAAGTGTATGTTTCTCCTTGAGAACTCACTTTGCTGAGGCAGCACAACTAAGTGAGAGCAAACACAGGGTAAGGAGCAGGGAGATGACACTGAGTGGACATGGAGGGTATTTTCCCTGAGCAAGGGACTTTTTTTTAACAGAGCTTTTCTCACTGCTTATAACCTCATGAACTGTGTTGCACAATTCAGTGCTGAATTCTGACAAAACCATGTGAAAGCTCTGATCAGGCAGGAAAGACCTTATTACAGGAAAACTGTCATATTTCTCTCTGATGATGACTGTTGATGGTGAATCAAGAGGATCACTGGACCCTTCATTCCCTCATTGTTTACTTTAATAATTATATTATATTGTATACAACCACAAGCTGTATTAATTCAACTAGTTAAGCTCCACACACAGTCCTGTGACAAATAAGATTTCCAATGTCTGTGAGCGGTAGGAGGTCCATCCGACTGGGTTGAGTCAACATTGTTTACACGTCATTTCAACCCCCAAAATTAAATGGGATGAGGTTGAGTCAATGTGGAAAACTGATTGGATTTGAAAAAAGTAATCAATGGGCTCCCGAGTGGTGCAGCGGTCTAAGGCACTGCATCTCAGTGCTAGAAGCATCACTACAGACCCTGGTTTGATTCCAGGCTGTATCACAACCGACCGTGATTGGGAGTCCCATTGGGTGGCGCACAATTGGCCCAGCGTCGTCCGGGTTTGGGTTTGGCTGGAGTAGGCTGTCATTGTAAATAAGAATCTGTTCTTAACTGACTTGCCTAGTTAAATAAATGTTAAATAAAATTAGAAGTATCTACAAATTACCTAGCTCAGCCGTTACAGTCACAGAAGTAGGCATCCATCCTTACGTTGATTACTTTTTCAAATCCAATCAGTTTTCCACATTGATTCAACGTCATCACATCAATTTTTTGTTGTTTGAATGGAGTGGTTTTTGTATTTTTTTCACCAAACTTTGAACCCAAATCCAATGACATGGTGAAAAGTTTTGCTGATTTCACGTTGAATGCAGGTTAGTTGACAAATCAACCAAACAAATCAACCAAATGTAATTCAAAATTAGACGTTGAACTGACATCTGTGCCCAGAGGGATGTATCACTGTCTAGCGTTTCCTCTTCAACCACAGTCAGTATTGAGTATCCCCTCACACTCCCCCCTGCTGTATATAAGTATATACTGCCCAACATAGGCCTAATAGATGTTAAGTGGTTACTCAGACCTTTTCAACATTCTCGTGTTTCAAAACCAATTATATAAACTCCATCAATGCCTAGCTGCCATTTTCCCGAAATGCATGTGTGATCAAATTTAACAACATTATTGGAGGTGTTTGATATAGTACATCATTTGTGAGTTATTTCAGGTATTTTAGAGCACAGTAACAGAGAACATCACACAATTTGTGGTGTCGTCTTGGGATAGAACCAGGGAGGATTAATGGGCTTTGTAAGTGGACTGACTGACCAAGATACACGGAGTTAGTTACACCTTGCCAACCTGAGCAGACATATCCCTGAAGAGGAAACTATTTAGGACACTCAAGAGACACACTGCTCTAACTAGTTTCTATTACTGATAAATAGTCTTAATATTTGCCTGAATGATTCAACAGACGTACAGGAGTGTAATGGGGGGGCAAGTTTTTTCTCATTAAATTACCTGTTTGCATATGTGTGTGTGTGTCTGTGCATTCGGCGTGCACTCGTGTATTTGTGTGCAGGCGTTTGTGTAAGTGTGCGTGCATGTTTACGAGCGAGGGGATATACTGTCACTTTGGATATATTCTGGAGGAGTTTCTGTAGAGCATGGACTTGTGCTGAGAATTGCTGAGGACAAGTTAGGTATAGTTATTACCCAGGTTGACATGGGTTCCCCAGGACACTATCGTGTTCCTCTTCTGGGAGACAAACATGCTCTAATACTCCCATCCTGATAACTAACCTGTCACTCCTCCATTTTCTGTTGGTTGTTTTGAAGGTTAGTCCTTCTGAGAAAAATATTGTAGAAATAAAAGCTTTGTATGCAGCTGCAGAATCTTAATTTGATCATCCTGTTGCAGGATAACTATCTTGCAATGCAGGAAATATACAACATGTAGTTTATTTGAGGTTTAAAAAAGCCTTCTAAAATTTCCACTGTAATTTCCACTTTTCCCTTTAAATAAATTATCAACCCCTACAAAAATGTCCATTAATTATAATCCACATAATAATTCACATTTCCTGTTGCTGCAGCATTATTTCCCTGCTGTAGAAAACTGGCTCAAATTAAGATCCTACATCTGTAATGTGCTCATTTGAGTAATGAGTTTCTAAGCACAGAACAGTCAAAGAGCCTGCAAATAACAAAAATACATATTCCCATTACAACAGATCCAGATAATGCCCTTCAGAAATAATGTGTGATAAAACAGACCTTATCCCATTTCAAGTCACTTCTAGCCAAGCCACTCGATAGACTATTTCTTAATAGACCAGGATTAGGACTTACTTCCTCTATAGTTAAAACCTCCTCTATAGCCAAACTGATAATTTCTTTGGCACAATTCCATTTGGATGCCTACTTCTGTGACTAACAGCTAAGCTAGGTAATGTGTAGATACTGAGTAAATGTCAAAACGATTTAGGCAGCTGTCTCTCTACATCCCTACAGGGAAATGTTTCATTTTACACTTGACTGACGATATAACCACTGAAAACCTTGAGCTTATAAATTACCTGAGATACACATTTTGACTCTCTGTGATATTTCTTACACATAAATGAACCGCTATCCACTTAAACTGATCAAATATTTTTTCTACCATAGCAGTTGTCCACATCTGAGCTCCTCAGATGGAAGATAATTCTTAATTATGGCCACTATTTACCTGCATACGACCTGGACTCTGAGCTGAACGTTTCCCTGGAAACATACTGTAAGCCTACCTTAGATCCCCTGGGACTCTTCCCATCTCCTCAGCTCCTCCAATAAGAGGCTTTCCCTCCAGCTACCCAACACACAAAACGCTGATCATGTATGTCTCTGACACTAATGCATAAATACCCAATCCCCTTCAAACATACATTTTCTTCTCTGTGATCTATGCAAACTAGCAGCTCACTGCTTAGAACTGCTTAGAGCGTGAGACACGGCTAAAATTGTAATCAAAAAGGTACGCATTTTTTTTACCAACCGTAAATGCAATACCCAGGTACTGTGTATATAGTGGGTAGTCCTAAAGTCCTAGATGAAAATATGTACAGTATGAGAAGGATAACCAGTGATTGTCTTACAGGACATAGTGTGCTTTAAAAGCATTATGATTAAACAACATTTGAATATGGTACCAACAGTTCGCTGTACATTGTTTTGACACATTCTTCTACAGGTGGACAGAAAATCAAGGATGCAGACTCACATTTGTTTTTCTTTGTGTTCCACTGCTATTTTTATCCCTGGCAGACACTGTAGCTGGCCCTACGGCCCTCTGATGTGTCTTTCATCCCTGGAGAGATGGATCGCTGTCCAGGCCAATACACTACAGGGGCCAATCCGTGGCGGAGTGGGGTTGACATGGTTACGCTCTCGTCGCCGTCTCTGGGTGGATGTAATATGGAGTAATGGCGGTGCAGTGGCGTTGAGACAGAGTGCTCTCCGCTCAGGGCCCTTGATTAGGGAGTTACCAGAGGTGACAGGTTTATTGGGCTCCCTGGATACTGTGGTCAGACAGAGGAAACTCTAAGACATATTCAATGCTGTCCACATACATTATGACATACAGAAGTAGGATCTTAATTTGATCAGCCCGTTACAAGATAACTTTCCTGCAATGCAGGAAATATAAAATGTGTGTCACGATCGTCGTATAAGGAAATGGACCAAGGCGCAGCGTGCATGAAGTTCCACATATTTTAATGAAATGGAACATACAAAAACAATAATGCATTAACATACTGTAACAATGTCGCCCCAAACAGCACTAACTAAACCAACAATAACCCACAACGCAGGTGGGAAAAGGAACACTCTAAGTATGATCCCCAATTAGAGTTAACGACAATCAGATGCCTCTAATTGGGAACCATACAAAACCAAAACATAGAAATTATAACATAGAATACCCACTAAACTCCCTAGTCACGTCCTGACCAAAACCACCATAGAAAACCCAGAGGGCTATCTATGGCCAGGACGTGACAATGTGTAGTGTATTAAAGGTTTAAAAAGGCTTCTGAAGTTTGTAATTTCCACTTTTCAGACTTTATTTTCCCTTAGCAAAAATGTATCAACACAAATGTCCATTAATTATAATCCACATAATAATTCACATTTCCCATTGCTGCAGGATTATTTTCCTGAAGTAGCAAATTGGCTCAAATTAAGATCCTACGTGCATATGTAGCTAGTACTTTTCTGTCGCACCCTGATATGTTTCACCTGTCTTTGTGATTGTCTCCACCCCCCTCGAGGTGTCATCCATCTTCCCTATTACCCTCAGTGTACTGTATTTATACCTGTGTTCTCTGTTTGTCTGTTGCCAGTTCGTCTTGTCTTGCCAAGTCAACCAGCGGTTTTCCAAGGTCCTTTTTGTTCTAGCCACACTTTTCTAGTTCTCCCGATTCTGACCTTTGGCCTGCCCTGACACTGAGCCTATCTGCAGCCCTGTATGGTTTGGACTCTGACCTGGTTATGAACTCTTGCTTGTCCTCGACCTGCCTCTCGCCTGCCCCTTGTTGTTCAATAAATATCATAGTCAAACCATCTGCCTCCTGTGTCTGCATCTGGGTCTCACCTTGTGTCGTTATATATTCAATAGCCGAGGCTGCTCCTTTCTCTCTGGTACTGACAGCAGGAGGGATTAAGTGGAAGGCATGCTGAACAGTTATTTCACAGTGCTTTGGGTAATGGGCAGAGCCTATTCCACATATTTCTAATAAAAACTACTGCATGTACATTTTGACCTGAATGCAGGCTGTATATAATGAAGATACGCAGTATTGAAGTTACATTCCTTAGAACCAACCATCATGAACCTCAATTGACATGAGAGAAGTCAAAGATTGGATAGAGAATACGTCTAACAGATTGCAGCTGTAGCTTTTTACCACACAGTATGTTCAATTGAATATATTCCTGTTTTCTTCCCCAAAGAAATGAATATGTACCTCGCAGACTGAGTAAGAGCATGTTTTAAGCAGTGGGCATGTTTGCTCTATTTTTGCATTTGTTAGAATAATGTTAGAGAGACATCAGGGGAAAATGTAGAGAGATATAATTATGGTGTTTTGAAAATAATTATCTAGTCTTCCCAGATGGGCCTAAAATGCTGTGCACACCAGATGAGTTATCGGTTTGATTGAATAAAAAAGGTAATTTCAATTAACAACAAATGAGATTTGGGGATCAGGTGATTAGCACTGCGCAGCGGTGCGGCGGCAGGCAGGAGCCCAGTGTTTCATTCCAGGTTGACTGTATCAGCAGCAACTGATTTCCTCCCACAAGGACATTCACTTTTATCAGCGCTGAATGATTACTGCAATAACCACTCTCATTAACAGCCAGGGATTGATGTCTGCAGAGAAAGAGAGAGATAATTAAACAGGCAGCAACCAAAACAATATCCATCTATGTCAACCATGACTCTGAATAAAGATGGTAATGAAAACAAATACAGTAAGACATAGAGCTCTGTGTTACTGCAATAGAATAGAAACTCACGGTAACATCTAAACATTGGTTATCTATTTCATACTGGAGAAAAGAACTCTGCACTCTTCTAAGCTAAAATTACATTTGAATTGGAATGATCTCCCACTTTTTATCACGCAGCAAGGGACCTGGAAACGGGAATATGTGAGTGGCAGTTTGCAATGTGCTTTTTGGGGACTTAAAGTCCAATAAAAAAGTACTGTAGAGACAAGCACTGGCAGAGCCTTGCCTCTGGTGGAGGGCCCCCATCACTCCTCCTTCTCTCCCTGTCACACTCCCCCATCATCTCCCAGCTTAATGTCACAACCAGAGCAGGGCTGTGTGTGAGAGATGGGGCCTGTGTCACTCCTCTCTCTGCGCCTCGCCTGCAGATTGATGCCACTAACTGGACCCTCGTTCCATCGGTGGCACGGCGCAGAGAGAGAGAGAGAGAGAGAGAGAGAGAGAGAGAGAGAGAGAGAGAGAGAGAGAGAGAGAAAGAAAGAAAGAGAGAACATGAGTAAAGCAGAGGTCTCTGCAGGCATTCGTATGAATAATGCTTTTAAACAGCTCATTGATATTACTTTTCAGGACAGTCAGGACAGTCAGGGTCACAGTGAGAACTCCATCATGTAGATAATGAATACCAGGGAGGCATAATGGAGACTGGACACAGATCCTCTCACCTTCTAAAAAATACTTGAAAAAAAACGGTTTTATGGGTGACGGTGAGTAATCAAAAACCCAACAGACTTTGTTGACATGATTAAGAGGCCTTGGTCCCAATGATAAACAATAAAGTTACTTGTATGGCTGTCATTTGGACCAAAGAGGGACGGTTCTGATGAGCAGCTGGGGACTGATGAGGAAAGCTGCATATAATGTGATACATATGAAAGCTGTCCTATGACAGCTGCCTGAATGGTACTAAGCAGCCATGAAATCTATTTTATAGCATCATTTACTGCATGAGAGAGAGAGAGAGAGAGAGAGAGAGAGAGAGAGAGAGAGAGAGAGAGAGAGAGAGAGAGAGAGAGAGAGAGAGAGAGAGAGAGAGAGAGAGAGAGAGAGAGAGAGAGAGAGAGAGAGAGAGAGAGAGAGAGAGAGAGAGAGAGAGAGAGAGACAGTCTAAAAAAAAACATTGTTGCCATTGGATATGTAATGTGGAAAGACCAGTAAATCAAAGTGAGTATAAATGGAAGCAGATCCACATTACTGATGGCTAACTAGTTCATAATGATGGTAACTGGAGGGCTTCTGCTGATCCAGCGTAGTGACATATCTCAGGGCCATAGCTTGCTCTTTTTACGGATCATTTTACCCATCCCTGGGGTGCTTTAAAAATGTGTCACACAATTGTCTCCACCCCCCACCAGGTGTCTCCCAATCTCCCTGTGTACTTACTTATACCTGCGTTTTCTGTTGGTCTTTTGCCAGTTCGTCTTGTTTTGTCAGGTTGTCTCAGCATGTTTCCTGTTTTTCCCTGCTCTCTAGTTTCTGTTTCTAGCTTTTGCAGTTCGGACCTTTCTGCCTTCCCTGACCCTGAGCTTGTCTGCCGTCCTGTACCTGTCGGACTCTGACCTGGTTACGAACCTCTGCCTGTCCTCGACCTGCCCTTTGCGTGTTATAATAAATTATCTGAGAACTGATCCCTCCGCCTCCTGTGTCATATCCTGAGTCGTGATAAAATGACATATTTGAACATTTCAATGGCCAGTGTTGTTCATAATAAGAATAATGTAACCAAATGTACAGTGGGGGAGAAAAAAGTATTTGACCCCCTGCTGATTTTGTAAGTTTGCCCACTGACAAAGAAATGATCAGTCTATAATTTTAATGGTAGGTTTATTTGAACATTGAGAGACAGAATAATAACAAAAAACCCCAGAAAAACGCAAGTGAAAAATGTTATAAATTGATTTGCATTTTAATGAGGGAAATAAGTATTTGACCCCTCTGCAAAACATGACTTAGTACAAAACCCTTGTTTCGCAATCACAGAGGTCAGACGTTTCTTGTAGTTGGCCACCAGGTTTGCACACATCTCAGGAGGGATTTTGTCCCTCTCCTCTTTGCAGATCTTCTCTAAGTCATTAAGGTTTCGAGGCTGACGTTTGGCAACTCGAACCTTCAGCTCCCTCCACAGATTGTTGTCACCTTCTCACCAAGCTGCTTGGCGATGGTCTTGTAGCCCATTCCAGCCTTGTGTAGGTCTACAATCTTGTCCCTGACATCCTTGGAGAGCTCTTTGGTCTTGGCCATGGTGGAGAGTTTGGAATCTGATTGACTGATTGCTTCTGTGGACAGGTGTCTTTTATACAGGTAACAAACTGAGATTAGGAGCACTCCCTTTAAGAGTCTCAGCTCGTTACCTGTATAAAAGACACCTGGGAGCCAGAAATCTTTCTGATCGAGACGGGGTCAAATACTTATTTCCCTCATTAAAATGCAAATAAAGTAATAATATATATTTTTGTTGTTGTTGTTATTCTGTCTCTCACTGTTCAAATAAACCTACCATTAAAATTGTAGACTGATCATTTCTTTGTCAGTGGGCAAACTTACAAAATCAGCAGGGGGTCAAATACTTTTTTCCCCCACTGTATATAATGTAACCAAATGTATATTAATGTATATTAATTTAACATAAAAGTACATAGAAATGTCACAGTAGGGGGTGTATTATTGGGAGTGCAATACAGAACCTTTGTCTCTGCCAGGTTGGTCTAAACACAGCCTACCTGTGGGAGGGAGGGATTCCCCTGGGTTCTGAGGTCTCACTGTGAGTGTTAATTCCTCAGTACCATAACACTCTTCTAGTCCCAATGCCTACATATCCTTTCTGCTTCTCACTGTCTCAAGGATGCTGCTGCTGCCCCCAGGAAGACTGTCGTCTGTGGTTATTCATTCTGAAAGCACTCTGCAGACAGGAAGACCTCTGCTCATATTACCCATGCCTTCATGTCAGGCCTTTTGAAATTAAAATGTCATCTTCCACTGTAGAGTCCCACTGACGACATTCAAAGCCTCTGAAAAAAAGGAAAACAACATTAATATGACTGACAGCGTATGAAGAAACAAGGGCACATTGCCTTCATCCAAAAAGAAATGACTGGGCTAAACGGCAAAGATGCAAACAAATAACAGATAGTAGGGTCAGTGTAGCAGGGTCTGTAGGGAAGCGGCTGGGTGTGAGGAATAGTTGATTTTGTACATTACTGCTTTTTCTACGTGAAGTAATTTCCTACTTAGAAACACAAACCTGTGATGATAGAAATGTCATGAAGAGTTGGAAAGGGAAGTTTAACCACATTTGCAGAGTCAAGCAGTCAATCCAAGCAGCACAAATTAAGAAGCTGATAGTACATTTACTTCTGAGTTGGACAAATTTGAGAAAATTCAGCTTACTTAACCATATCTCAGAGTATACAGTATCTGTCAGGGCCAGCTCCAGGCATAAGCAACATAAACGGTCGGGGGTCTCAGTTTACTTTTGAAAGTCATAATAATAGATTACACAAGGTTCATGTTTGAAATTTGGTTGTGCGTCATCAGTTTTTCTCTTGTTTTGTCAGTCACTGACAGTCACCTAGTTATCTATGTCAGCTAACAATTTTTAGATTGGTAAGTTAGTCTAGCCAGTTTGTAATTTGTAATAATTATGGCTGAATACCGGCCGGGCATGCAGAGCATGTGCCCAGGCGCCCTGACCTCCAGGAGGCCCACATTGATTTTGTTACTCACTCTCACTCAGATATCATTAACATGGCAAAATGTGTAGAATTCCAGGAATTTTTTTATAAAATTACTAAATGTTCTATGTGTCCCATGGCAAAATGTGTAGAACTACAGAAATCTTGCTTTAAAACTGCAAAAACCTCCCTCTGCCCCATGGCAAAATGAGTAGAGTTGCATGACATTTTTATAACATTTTCACATTTTCTGAACTGCAGGAAATAAACTTTAATTAAACTTGTAAACACATTCTTTGCTCCGCCTTCAAGATGGGGGCCCACCCAACCAAATCTTGCTTAACTTGTTAGGGACTGGCAGCTGAGGGGTCGGTTTTGGAGAGCCTGGCGTGCCCAAAGTAAAATGGATCCCATTCAGGCCCAGAAAATAGGATATGCACATATTTAGTACCATTGGATAGGAAACACTCTGAATTTTCCAAAAGTGTTAACCATTTGTCTGTGAGTGAAACAGAACGCATATGGCAGGCGAAACCCCGAGGAATTTCTGTCCTGGAAAAAGTGATTTTGACACATTGCTCATTTGGAACCCCTCCCTCATGAAAATGACCATATAAGGGCATATGAATGCAGTACCCATCGCTTCCTTTAGATGTCAACAGTCTCGAGACAGTGTACATTTTCAATTTGGATGAATTAGACCAGAGAAGAAGAGCAAACCAGGAAGTGACCTTTTTATGTAAACAGTACCCAGTGCGCGTTCCCGACAAGGCGCGCAGTGTCTTTTTTACCGTCTTTATCGATCAGTTTATATTCCGGTTGATTTATAATAGTAAATATACGTAAAAGTGTTCCTAAGGATACATTTAAAACTATGTTTGATTGTTCTTGGACAAGTTTATAGGTATAAGATGAACGAGTTTGCGTCACGTTTCAATGGAGGAGTGGAGGCTGTCGTTTCTGATTATAACGCTCGAACCAAATGGAGATTTATGGATAAAATACATTACTTTTTCTAACAAAAGAACCATGGATTGTCTTTGTTGGACACTTAGGATGACCTCAGCAGAAGTTCTTCAACAGGTAATTGATTTGTTTTCGCTGTGAAATGTGTTATGTGTGTGCCGTGATGGCTAATCGATTCATGGCTATGGGAAAAATATGTGAGGTGCTACCCTCAAACAATCAAATGTGCTGCTTTCGCCGTAAAGCCTTTTTGAAATCTGACAACGCTGTGATATTGCCAAGAAACAGAGCTTTTGATGAGTATGGAACACTTGTATATTGGTGGATGTTTAATAATTCAACTTTTGGATTTTGAATTTGGCGCCTTACATTTCACCTGGTAGTGTCGGGATTGGGGCGCTAGTGCCCCAGCAATCCCTGAGAGGTTAAAGCCCCGAAAAGGCTAGAACCGGCCCTGGTATCTGTAATTCTTACAATTCTGTTTAGCATTAATTTATCTATAAAAAAAGTTTGTAATATGTACTGGTGTAATGGTGGATTTGGCAAAGGAAAGTCTAGAATATGGCATGTTGCATCCTACTCATATAGTGTTCCCTGATAAATTAATTACACTGCCCATAATAACAATTGTATGTGTTTTTTGATGAAATGGTTCTCATCCAAGTGTGAAGTCATCCACATTAATCACACACTGTCAAATACATTTTACTTACACTGACATAAGCTATTTTTCTTAAGATACATGGCCGGGTCATAGCTGATATTTTTTTTCCTTCCTCCTTGATCGGTGAATGTAACGGTAAATGTATATTGTCCTCAACACAATTCTTGAATAAAGCCATCAAATTTCACAGCAAGTTATAGCCGAATGCTCTGCACACCCTTCTCGATTATGGAAATTATATTGAAAATATATTTGATATCTAGGCCCAGTCAATCCAATATATGGAAATACCATGATGGTAAATACCTCTCCTCTCCACTGTTTTCTTTTCTTATAAGAGTTACAGGGCTGTAACAAATATGTGGACTGTCCGGTGGCTCTCCAGGAGAGGGTTGGTAAATGCTGATATAAGGCATCAATGTGCACAGCCTACTGCATGTTTGGCTCAGTTCAATACATATGACTTCACCGGGTGGAATTGCCTTCACTGAACAATCAACACCCATGGATGATAATGCACAATGGCCCTATCGGTCTCAAAAGAAAATTATAAAACCTGCCATTTCCGAAAGAAAAATGTAATATCTTCCTCTTTGCTAAAGGATTCTGCACTGCTTTTGGGTGACCTTCAATTCTATTCACCTATACAATACATCCCAAAGGCCATATGTAGCCTTGTTAATGGAGCTTCACAGTTCAATGGAATGAGTGATTTGAGGACAATACTGTAGCATAGAAGTGTACACCTAGCATTGTATATTAGTATGTGAGATAGTATGTGATAAGTTACTGTGCATTTAATTCCCTTGTTACATCCAGTTTAACACCCTTAAACGAAAAACACAGCCAAACACTCTGTTTGTCCACAGAGACAACCCACCTACTGTGAGCCAGCCTCCTGGTAGTATAAAAGGTAACTGCAAACACTACAGACATCATCTGCAAAGTGGTTACCCACAGGCCAGGGGGGTCCAACAATACGAGGGAATGTCTGAGGCACTGTCATGGCTGGGCTTGAGATATGCATTTTAATAAATATTCAACCACTTTGTTATGGCAAGCCTAAATAAGTTCAGGAGTCAACATTTGCTTAACCTATCACATAATAAGTTGCATGGGCTCACTCTGTGTGCAATAATAGTTTTTGACTCTTTTTTTGAATGCCTCATTTCTGTACCCCATTACTGGGGCCAAGCTTTCTGCCATCCAGGACCTATATACTTGGCAGAGGAAGGTCCACATTTTTTTCAAAAACTCCACTCACCCAAGTCATAGACTGTTCTCTGTGCTATCACATGGCAAGCAGTACCGGAGCGCCAAGTCTAGGTTTCAAAAGGCTCCTTAACAACTTCTACCCCCAAGCCATAAGACTGCTGAACAATTAATCTACTGGCCACCTGGACTATTTACATTGACACCCCCTCCTCTTTGTTTTTACACTGCTGTTACGCGCTGTTTATTATTTATGCATAGAAACTTTACCTCTACCTACATGTACAAATTACCTCAACTAACCTGTACCCCCCGCACATTGACTCAGTACCGGAACCCATGTCTATTTAGGGATTCCGAGTTGCGCAGCGGTCTTAGGCACTGCATCTCAGTGTAAGAGGTGTCACTACAGTCCCTGGTTCGAATCCAGGCTGTATCATATCCCATAGGGTGGCGCGCAATTGGTCCAGCGTCATCCAGGTTTGGTCAGGGTAGGCTGTCATTGTAAATAAGAATTTGTTCTAAATGACTTGCCTAGTTAAATAAATAAAAAAATATAGCCTTGTTATTTTTTCTTACATTTTTTCTTTAGTTTATTTAACTCTATTTCTTGAACTACATTGTTGGTTAAGGGCTTGTAAGTAAGTAATAATTACACGGTAAGGTTTACACCTGTTGTATTTGAGGCATTTGATTTGATTTGACGGGGGTTCAGGATTTAAAAAAACGGAATGGAGCTAAGCACAGGAAAAATCCTAAAAACCTGGTTCAGTATGCTTTCCACTACACACTGGGAGATGAATTCACCTTTCAGCAGGACAATAACCTAAAACACAAGGCCAAATCTACTCTGGAGTTGCTTACCAAGAAGACAGTGAATGTTCCTGAGTGGCCGAGTTAGAGTTTTGACCTAAATCTACTTTAAAATCTATTGCAAAACCTGAAAACGGTTCTCTAGCAATGATCAACAACCAATTTGAAAGAATGTTGAAAAGAATAATAGGCAAGTGTTGCATAATTTATTTACTTTTATTTATTTAGGGGAGCCCAATTGAGACCAGTGTCTATTTTGCAATGGTTTCCTGAAGATAAAAATTCCATCAACACAACAAAAAGATAAAAACTACAAGACAGCGGTAAATACATCATTAGGTTATTAGGTTATTACAACAAGTTATAGTAGTCAATTGAAACAAATGCACACTTCAGTAAACTAATTTAACAACAGGGTTTTAAGAGTCTTACATTACAGGGTCTGAGAGGGTTTGAGAGTTCCCTGTAGACCCCACGCACATGATCTTGAATAGGCCGAAAGAGAATCCAATGAACAAGCAGTGCATTCTGAAAGTATTCAGATCCCTTGACTTTTTCCACATTCTGTTATGTTACAGCCTTATTCTAAATGTATTCATTTAAAAAAAAAAATCTTGAATACATAAAACATACATTCTACTTGCAGTGAATCCGCTCAACATCTACATCACATTAGTCCTCCAACAGACTCCCATCAAGAGTGACCCACAGAAGCAAGCAGGGTCAACGCCCTGCTCAAGGGCACGTCAACAGATCTCCCACAAGGTAAAAAATGGAGACCCGAACCAGCGACCCTTCAGCCACCGGCCCAAGCTCCCAACCGCCAGGCCACCAACCCTCCAAGATCCCCCCACAGTTCCCCAAGAGCTGCCCCTCAACCATCTGAGAACCCCCCAAGCCCCCATCCTCCAATGCACGAACAACCAACAAGATGAACAAAAGAGAAAAAAAGAGAAAAGCAACAATGCAGAAAACAAAAGACATCAAAGCCTACAGAAATCATGACAGCAGGGCCATCTGAATATGTTTGAGTGCATGTATGCCACTATTTGCATGTGTGTATGTGTGTGTGTCCGTGTATGTGCACGTGTGTGCATTTGAATGAGAGTGTGTGTATATGCATGTGTACAAACACCTGCACGGCATCACCCTCAGGCAAACAGGCATTCCTAAAATTAATTTAAAAAGAAATGTTGCTCATCAATCTACACACAATACCCCATATTGACAAAGCAAATACAGGTTTTTAGAAAATTTTAAAAATTCATAAAAAGTAAGTATTCAGACCCTTCACTCAGTGCTTTTGTTGAAGCAACTTTGGCAGCGATTACAGCTTCAAGTCTTCTTGGGTATGACGCTACAAGCTTGTCACACCTGTATTTGGGGAGTTTCTCCCATTCCTCTCTGTAGATCCTCTCAAGCTCTGTCAGGTTGGATGGGGAGCGTTGCTGCACAGCTATTTTCAGGTCTCTCCAGAGATGTTCAATCGGGTTCAAGTCTGGGCTCTGGCTGGGCCACTCAAGGACATTCAGAGACTTGTCCCGAAGCCACTCCTGCGTTGTCTTGGCTGTGTGCTTAGGGTCAGTGTCCTGTTGGAAGGTGAACCTTCACCCCAGTCTGAGGTCCTGAGCTCTGTGGAGCAGGTTTTCATCAAGGATCTCTCTGCACTTTGCTCAGTTCACCTTTTCCTTGATTCCTCCAGACGTGACAATTGGCATTCAGGCCAAAAAGTTCCATTTGGGTTTCATCAGACCAGAGAATCTTCTCATGGTCTGAAAGTCTTTAGGTGCCTTTAGGTGCCCTTCTCCCCTGATTGCTCAGTTTGGCTGGGCGGCCAGAGTCTTGGTGATTCCAAACTTCTTCCTTTTAAGAATGATGGTGACCACTGTGTTCTTGGGTACCTAAATTGCTGTAGACATTTTTTGGTACCCTTCCCCAGATCTGTGTCTCGACAGAATCCTGTCTAGGAGCTCTACAGACAGTTCCTTTGACCTCATGGCTTAGTTTTTGCTCTGACATATACTGTCAACTGTGGGACCTTATATAGACAGGTGTGTGCCTTTCCAAATCATGTCCAATCAATTTAATTTATGACAGGTGGACTCCAATCTTGTTGAAGAAACATCTCAAGGATGATCAATGGAAACGGGATGCATCTGAGCTCAATTTCGAGTCTCATTGCAAGGGTCTGACGACTTATGTAAATAAGTTATTTCTGTTTTACATTTTTAATAAATTAGCAAATATTTCTAAAAACCTGTTTTAGTTTTGTTATTAGGGGGGTTGTGTGTAGATTGCTGAGGATTTATTTATTATTCATTTTTGACATGCTAATTGAAGGGCACATAATATAGATGGATATAGTCAACAGTATATTGTATATATCTTTCAATCAGTGTCTCTGTTTTTCCTTAAGTGTCTCTCTGTTTTTCCTTATGTATCTCTCTGTTTTTCCTTACGTATCTCTCTGTTTTTCCTTAAGTCTCTCTGTTTTTCCTTAAGTGTCTCTGTTTTTCCTTAAGTGTCTCTCTGTTTTTCCTTAAGTGTCTCTCTAGTGTCTCTCTGTTTTTCCTTAAGTCTCTCTGTTTTTCCTTAAGTCTCTCTGTTTTCCTTAAGTCTCTCTCTCTCTCTCTCTCTCTCTCTCTCTCTCTCTCTCTCTCTCTCTCTCTCTCTGTGTGTGGTAAATAAACACCATATGTTTGTGTCTGGAGTCCCCATGGTGATGGACAGGAGCTAAGACAGGATATGACATAGTGATGGTGATGAGCACCCATAAGGCCATAGTTAAGTACAGCCATAGGGGAAACTGCTAAAGAGCTGTCAACAGCAGAGGCGTCATGCCCATAGGAGGCACAGGGACATGTGCCACCTGAGATTTGTCCTGTTTCTCTGTAATACTACTACCCACCTAGCAATTTTATGAAGTTGGCATTAGCTAGACCAGATAGGTTCCCAACCTCATAACTAGTTACCAAGAAGCCATTTCAGGCTAACATTCCTTTCAATCTTTTACCCAGATTTTAGCAGAGATACAGAGAAGAATATTTAGTTTCTTAAAAAAGAAGAATCACAAGACAGGAGGATCCAGACAGCTCAAAGGTACAGTATGCTTAGATATGCAGAAAAATTGACTTATTTTTTAGATAGAATTAAGCATAATGATTATGGCTTTAGATTGCAGGAAAAGATTGCAGGAAAATTCTCCAATTTACGGTCAGGGGGGGCCCCCCGGACCACCCCCTAGCCATCCTCACGCACTTTGTGACCCTTCAGATTTTTGGGGTGCCTGACTCCCCTGGTCAACAGTCAAACTGAATCTCACCACTGTCAACAAAATCTTTAACACTCTTTCCTGTCATACTGAAATAAAACCCACACCTGTGAAATATGCCTATTGCTCTGTAATCACTGCAATTCAGCACTGCTGTTCTCACATGAATAGTTTCCGAGTCTGGCAGGTTTACTATCGACGACTAAATCAGCCATAATACTGCTGTGAATTGCTTTCTACCATTTGGGAAGTGAGGACAGAATAATGTATTGTTTGGGCCTGCTTCCCAACAGCTCCCTGTATTGACGTCAGCTAGGTGTCATGACAGATGTGAGTCACGGCTCCAGGGTGTCTGTGCTTGGATGTGTGGATGTGTCTACAGCTTGGAGATACAGTGAGGGAAAAAAGTAGTTGATCCCCTGCTGATTATGTACGTTTGCCCACTGACAAAGAAATGATCAGTCTATAATTTTAATGGTAGGTTTATTTGAACAGTGAGAGACAGAATAACAACAAAAAAATCCTGAAAAACGCATGTGAAAAATGTTATAAATTGATTAGCATTTTTATAAGGGAAATAAGTATTTGACCCCCTCTCAGTCACAAAGATTTCTGGCTCCTAGGTGTCTTTTATACAGGTAACGAGCTGAGATTAGGAGCACACTCTTAAAGGGAGTGCTCCTTATCTCAGTTTGTTACCTGTATAAAAGACACCTGACCACAGAAGCAATCAATCAATCAGATTCCAAACTCTCCACCATGGCCAAGACCAAAGAGCTCTCCAAGGATGTCAGGGACAAGATTGTAGACCTACACAAGGCTGGAATGGGCTACAAGAATATCGCCAAGCAGCTTGGTGAGAAGGTGACAACAGTTGGTGCGATTGTTCGCAAATGGAAGAAACACAAAATAACTGTCAATCTCCCTCGGCCTGGGGCTCCATGCAAGATCTCATCTCGTGGAGTTGCAATGATCATGAGAACGGTGAGGAATCAGCCCAGAACTACACGGGACCGTCTTGTCAATGATCTCAAGGCAGCTGGGACCATAGTCACCAAGAAAACAATTGGTAACACACTACGCCGTGAAGGACTGAAATCCTGCAGCGCCCGCAAGGTCCCCCTGCTCAAGAAAGCACATATACATGCCCGTCTGAAGTTTGCCAATGAACATCTGAATGATTCAGAGGACAACTGGATGAAAGTGTTGTGGTCAGATGAGACCAAAATGGAGCTCTTTGGCATCAACTCAACTCGCCGTGTTTGGAGGAGGAGGAATGCTGCCTATGACCCCAAGAACACCATCCCCACCGTAAAACATGGAGGTGGAAACATTATGCTTTGGGGGTGTTTTTCTGCTAAGGGGACAGGACAACTTCACCGCATCAAAGGGACGATGGACGGGGCCATATACCGTCAAATCTTGGGTGAGAACCTCCTTCCCTCAGCCAGGGCATTGAAATGGGTCGTGGATGGGTATTCCAGCATGACAATGACCCAAAACACACGGCCAAGGCAACAAAGGAGTGGCTCAAGAAGAAGCACATTAAGGTCCTGGAGTGGCCTAGCCAGTCTCCAGACCTTAATCCCATAGAAAATCTGTGGAGGGAGCTGAAGGTTCGAGTTGCCAAACGTCAGCCTCGAAACCTTAATGACTTAGAGAAGATCTGCAAAGAGGAGAGGGACAAAATCCCTCCTGAGATGTGTGCAAACCTGGTGGCCAACTACAAGAAACGTCTGACCTCTGTGATTGCGAAACAAGGGTTTTGCACTAAGTCATGTTTTGCAGAGGGGTCAAATACTTATTTCCCTCATTAAAATGCAAATCAATTTATAACATTTTTCACTTGCGTTTTTCTGGAGTTTTTTGTTATTATTCTGTCTCTCACTGTTCAAATAAACCTACCATTAAAATTATAGACTGATCATTTCTGTCAGTGGGCAAATGTACAAAATCAGCAGGGGATCAAATACTTTTTTCCCTCACTGTATCACCCAGTTAATAATTCAGGGTGTGACGGGGGACGTGTAATTTGTTTGCACAAAATCCCATGGAAATATCACCCTGGGACGGTGCCTCGATAACCTATTATCTTACTGGAGAGAGTCCTAAGGAAGGGAGGAGGAATGCTAAATCAGCCGTGTTTCATTTGGATTGGGTAGAGATGTGTCTTTTGATGATCACTTTTCATTACAGTCATTTTCTTTTTATATTGGCTGACTTGTGGATGTTTGTTGATTTGAATTTAGTCATAATATTGTATTAACTGGTAGCTGATCCCAAAGCAATATCAGCAGATCATCTTTAGTTATTACAAGGATTTTGAGCTGTGATCCCATCACTATGATAATATGGGATTGCAAATATTTGTGCGTGCATGTGTGTGTGTGCTAGAATATAGTATGAACACATTTTGTCATCTCATACAGAATTCTATGGATACACGCTTTTTGTGACGGCAGCATTTGCTGAATGATGTAACGTTGAGGTAAAAGGTTTCCAAACATCCCATTGAGGATCCAGAGAGAAAGCATCTCTGTTTTCCCAGTCTCTCAGACATTCTTCATGCCAGTAGTCCTTACCAGACCAGATGCAGTAGAAAAGCATCTATAATTCAGAGGAGGCTGGTGGGAGGAGCTTCAGGAGGACAGTTTTATCGTAATGTCTGGAATGGAGTCAATGGAATGGTACCAAACACATCAAACACATGGAAACAATGTGTTTGACTCCATTCTATAGATACAATTCCAGCCATTACAAGGAGCCCATCCTCCTAAACAAATGTAGCACCTTAATTTGATCACACTTTTGTTGCTGTGAAACATGTAATGTATTTCAGTTTTAAAAAGGCATTTCAAGTTTGTAATTTCTACTTTGAAACAACAGACTTGATTTGCCCTAATGAAAAATGTCCATTAAGTATAATCCACATATTAATTCACATTTCCTGTTGCTTCAGTATTATTTTCCTCCTGTAGCAAACAGGCTCAAATTAAGATCCTACATATGTAACTCCTCCCACCAGCCTCCACTTTTGCAATTGCTGGACAGAAACTCTTGGGTGCCAGCCAGAGAAATATACAAAATTCTCCCTATCCTCTCAATAATTCAACACACAGAGGAACAGCAATTATATAAAGGGCATGATTAATAATTAACGTAACCACATGCATTATTGATTGGAAAGCATTATTGTGACTTTGTTGTTGTGACTGTGCTACAAGAGGAAGCAGCAGCGTCAAACCAACTGCCTGTACATATTGCTGTCATATTTCTTGGGTTGACCGCTGTGGGCCTGTGGATATACCCTGAGGGTAACGGAGCGGGATAGAGGGGAGAAGGGATGGAGGGGAGTAGGGAGGAGGGGAGAGGGGAGAGAGTAGAGGGGAGAGGGGACACACAACACCCATGCTGTAATTCAACAACACTCCTTTTCCCATGTGTTGGACCTTGATTGTGTCTACAACGTGAAAACTTTGTCGCACAAATTCGTTTTTCTCCCTGCATTGATTTCCTCTAGCTTGGGGGCAGGTCCATGGCATGGCTTTTACTATGATCTCACCCTCTGTGTGTGGAGACAATTGGTGTCTGCTGACAGAAGAAAAGGTAAGCAAAATAATAAGCAAAACATCTTCCTGTAACTATGCACCAGGGTATAACCAACTAGAGTCGATTGACATAACAAAAAATCCTCATAAAAATCTGTCAATTTCAGCAAGAGATATCTGTTTTTTTGCACTGGTGTCTCCACCAGTGTCACACTTCCGCATCTGCGGTGAAAGGTGGCAGAGCTAGAGCGGTGTTTGTCAGACCAT
Source organism: Brachymystax lenok tsinlingensis (assembly GCA_030435695.1). Taxonomy (NCBI): domain Eukaryota; kingdom Metazoa; phylum Chordata; class Actinopteri; order Salmoniformes; family Salmonidae; genus Brachymystax; species Brachymystax lenok. Next base: position 18,745,603 of record CM059797.1, on the reverse strand, counting down.
GAGACATCTTGAACATTTGCAGACGGCACAACAGTTTGCAGACGACACAACAGTGGTAGGCCTGATTACCGACAATGACGAGACAGCCTAGAGGGAGGAGGTCAGAGACCTGGCCGTGTGGTGCCAGGACAACAACCTCTCCCTAAACGTAACCAAGACTAAGGAGATGATTGTGGACTACAGGAAAAGGAGGACCGAGCACGCCCCCATTCTCATCGACGGGGCTGTAGTGGAGCAGGTTGAGAGCTTCAAGTTCCTTGGTGTCCACATCAACAACAAGCTAGAATGGTCCAAACACACCAAGACAGTCGTGAAGAGGGCACGACAAAGCCTATTCCACCTCAGGAGACTAAAAAGATTTGGGATGGGTCCTGAGATCCTCAAAAGGTTATACAGCTGCAACATAGAGAGCATCCTGACTGTTTGCATCACTGCCTGGTACGGCAATTGCTCCGCCTCTGGCGGCACTACAGAGGGTAGTACGTACGGCCCAGTACATCACTGGGGCTAAGCTGCCTGCCATCCAGGACCTCTAGAGGAAGGCCCTAAAAATTGTCAAAGACCCCAGCCACCCCAGTCATAGACTGTTCTGTCTACTACCGCATGGCACGTGGTACCGGAGTGCCAAGTCTAGGACAAAAAGGCTTCTCAACAGTTTTTACCCCCAAGCCATAAGACTCCTGAACAGGTAATCAAATGGCTATCTGGACTTTTTGCATTCCCCCGCCCGCTGCTGCTACTTTCTGTTTATCCTATATGCATAGTCACTTTAACTATACTTTCATATACATACTACCTCAATTGGACCGACCAACCAGTGCTCCCGCACATTGGCTAACTGGGCTATCTATCTGCATTGTGTCCCACGACCCGCCAACCCCTTTTTTACGCTACTGCTACTCTCTGTTCATCATATATGCATAGTCACTTTAACCATAACTACATGTACATATACTACCTCAATCAGCCTGACTAACCGGTGTCTGTATGTAGCCTCGCTACTTTTATAGCCTCGCTACTTTTACAGCCTCGCTACTGTATATAGCCTCGCTACTGTATATACTGTTGTTTTTATTTCTTTACTTACCTATTGTTCACCTAATACTTTTTTTGCACTATTGGTTAGAGCCTGTAAGTAAGCATTTCACTGTAAGGTCTACACCTGTTGTATTCGGTGCACGTGACAAATAAACTTTGATTTGATTTAATTGTCACATAAATGTCTGTAGTGTCCAAACGGTTTAGCCTACAAAACAATCTATGTAAAGGGGAGACTCTTTACTTCCATTTTGCTCTACGACCCCACACAAATGTCACGGGACTCGTCAGAAGGTAACCGGTACTGGTTTAAAAAACTAATGGAAGTATGAAGGTAGTTTAGTGCCTGCCTAAAAAGGGGTTAAATATGTTTAACAGATATATATATATATATATATATATATATATATATATATATATATATATATATATATATATATATACATATATACAAATATATATATATTGTTGTTGTATGTGTCAAACTGCTTTTGCTTTATCTTGGCCAGGTCGCACTTGTAAATGAGAACTTGTTCTCAACTTGCCTACCTGGTTAAATAAAGGTGAAATAAAAAATAAATAAAAATACAGTTGAAGTTGGAAGTTTACATACACTTAGGTTGGAGTCCACTCCACAAATTGTTAACAAACTATAGTTTGGCAAGTCGGTTAGGACTACTATCTACTACAGTGGGGCAAAAAAGTATTTAGTCAGCCACCAATTGTGCAAGTTCTCCAACTTAAAAAGATGAGAGAGGCCTGTAATTTTCATCATAGGTACACTTCAACTATGACAGACAAAATGAGGAAAAAAAATCCAGAAAATCACATTGTAGGATTTTTAATGAATTTATTTGCAACTGTTCAGAGGAGACAGCGTGAATCAGGCCTTCATGGTCGAATTGCTGCAAAGACACCACTACTAAAGGACACCAATAAGAAGAAGAGACTGTGATTGTGAGATTGTGCCAAGAGATTGTGCCAAGATTCACGGGCAATGGACATTAGACCGGTGTAAATCTGTCCTTTGGTCTGATGAGTCCAAATTTGAGATTTTCCATTCACCTAGTAGGTGAATGGATGATATCCGCATGTGTGGTTCCCACCGTGAAGCATGTAAGAGGAGGTGTGATGGTATGGGGGTGCTTATTTCTTATCATTTATTTTGGACTGTCCTTTTTGCCATTTATGAATGTGTTGTTCATTGTGTTTTTATGGGCTTAAGTAGTAAAGGCTTAAGTAGTATTTTTTAAATACCTAATACCTAAAGGGGTCTTAAACCACATAGAAAAATGACCCATAGTATGACCATCTTAAAACAATGTCAGGGCCCGTCCCCCAATACATATTTTCCTCTATAGGTGCTTTATGCAGTACAGTTACTGTGTGGTCTGCAGCACTAGGGAGTTTGCTATGCTCCACTAATGCGATTTGAAGCAGAGACTTTAAAGAATTTCTAATGAGAGAAACTTTTTCACGGCTGATCAGTGTAAGCTGCAGGCACATCAAAAGGGGCGTTAGATCTGAGCCAAACTGATAAGTATTCCATGTGACAACTCAACTTTGACAAAGCTGAAAATGTGCCCTTTCAAGTAAGCTGTGCCCGCTGCACATCAACTTCACAGCTAAGCACATTCGCTGTTTACTTACCCCAAAAGACAGACATAAAGTAAAGCCTCCTGGAACAGCAACTCATCCCTTTGAAACAACTACTGAGGCGCTGTTGAGTTACTTACTGTATACGTACCATGTCACAACATGTGAAGGCTCTTGTCAGACTGTTTCCTTCAACTTCCTGTATTTCATCTGATAGTGATGTACAGATGTATGACATTTACCACTTCTAGTGTATTTGAGGTTTATAAAGGATTCTGAAGTTTGTAATTTCCACTTTGAAATTTCAGACTTGATTTTCCGTTACTGAAAATGTATCAACCATCACAAAAATGTCCATTAATTATAATCCGTAGGATTATTTACCTGCTGTAGCAAACTGGCTTAAAGTAAGATCCTATATCTCTATGATGGAGGGTGTGTGCTGTGTCCATGGCACTGAGAGGAGAGTGTGCTGTCCCTTTGAGCAGCACCTGGGCATTTGCACACCAGTCATTCATCATCCTGACACTGGAAAACAAGCTCACCAAACATAATGAGGAGGGGGTTAAAAGCCGACAGGGAGGAGTGGGACTGACTTACGTGATTGAAAATGTACAATTCAACAGTTATGCATCACACACACTATGTAGTGAGTATATTTCCATATTTAAGCAAAGCCATTTGAAATGATCCATGACCCATATCATCATACTGAAACTCATGCAGCATACAGAGCTTAATCATATTCCTCATTGCAGTTTTTCTCAATCGAACACAAGCATTTTTTTGGAACAATGTTGTTGATTTTCGAAACAGTGTTCACAAGACACAGAACTCTGTGGCTTTTTTCAAAATTAGTAAATGCATTTTCAAAATTAAGCTGCTTTCTCAAAGCATAAATACATTAATCAAAATCAAATGATTCCATGAAAATTGCAAACACATTCATATTGTTGTCTCTAACTTATTGCCCTTTGTGCTGTTGTCTGTGCCCAAAAATGTTAGTACAGTACCATGTTTTGTGCTGCTACCATGTTGTGTTGCTACCATGTTGTTGTCATGTTGTGTTGCTACCATGCTGTTTTGTCAGGTGTTGCTGCCTTGCTATGTTGTTGTCTTAGGTCTCTCTTTTATGTAGTGTTGTGTTGTCTCTCGTCATGGTGTGTTTTTTTATTTATTTTTAATCCCAGCCCCCGTCCCAGCAGGATGCCTTTTGCCTTTTGGTAGGCCGTCAAAATGTTTAACACAAACAAACAAAAAAGTCCAAGCTGACAAAACAGAAAGTTAGTCTGTCTTTTAATAACATCAGTAGATCAATAGATTTTCTATAACCCTAGTCACGCCCTGGCCTAACATCCATAGAAAATTCCAGAGGACTCTCTATGGCCAGGACGTGACAGTACCCCCCCCCCCCCAAAGGTGCGGACTCCGACCGCAACCAAAAGTCAATGGGGTGGGTTTTCGGGTGGGCCTTCACTCTAGATGACGGTTCCAGTCCAGGCCGTACCTGCCCGAGAAGACGCACTGGAGGCCCGATGCGTGGAGCCGGAACAGGACATGCTGGGCTCTGAAGGCGCACAGGGAACCTGATGCGTGGAGCAGGAACAGGACTTGCCGGGCTCCGAATGCGCACAGGGAACCTGGTGCATGGAGCAGGGACACGCTGGGCTCTGGATGCACACAGGGGACCTGATGCGTGGAGCAGGGACAAGACGTGCCGGGCTCTGGATGCGCTCAGGGGACCTGATGCGTGGAGCAGGAACAGGCCGTGCCGGGCTCTGGATGCGCTCAGGGGACCTGATGCGTGGAGCAGGGACAGGACGTACCGGGCTCTGAAGGCACACAGGGGGCCTGATGCGTGGAGCAGGAGCAGGACGTGTCGGGCTCTGAAGGCGCACAGGGAACCTGGTGCGTGGAGCAGGGACAGGACGTGTGGGGCTCTGAAGGCGCTCAGGGGACCTGGTGCGTGGAGCAGGGACAGGACGTGCCGGGCTCTGGATGCGCTCAGGGGACCTGATGCGTGGAGCAGGGACAGGACGTACCGGGCTCTGAAGGCGCACAGGGGACCTGATGCGTGGAGCAGGTACAGGCCGTGCCGGGCTCTCGATGCGCTCAGGGGGCCTGATACGTGGAGCAGGGACAGGACGTGCCGGGCTCTGGATGCGCTCAGGGGACCTGATGCGTGGAGCAGGGACAGGACTTTCCGGGCTCTGGATGCGTACAGGGGACCTGATGCGTGGAGCAGGGACAGGGCGTGCCGGGCTCGATGCGCTGGGGACCTGATGCGTGGAGCAGGGACAGGACTTGCCGGGCTCGATGCGCTGGGGACCTGATGCGTGGAGCAGGGACAGGGCGTGCCGGGCTTCGATGCGCTGGGGACCTGATGCGTGGAGCAGGGACAGGGCGTGCGGGCTTTCGATGCGCTGGGGACCTGATGCGTGGAGCAGGGAAGGCCGTGCCGGGCTTTCGATGCGCACAGGGGCCTGATCGTGGAGCAGGGACAGGCTGTGCCGGGCTCTGGATGCGCTGGGGACCTGATGCGTGGAGCAGGGACAGGACTTGCCGGGCTCTGGATGCGCTGGGGACCTGATGCGTGGAGCAGGGACAGGACGTGCCGGGCTCTGAAGGCGCTGGGGACCTGATGCGTGGAGCAGGTACAGGCCGTGCGGGCTCTCGATGCGCACAGGGGCCTGATACGTGGAGCAGGAACAGGGCGTGCCGGGCTCTGGATGCGCTGGGGACCTGATGCGTGGAGCAGGGACAGGGCGTGCCGGGCTCTGAAGGCGCACAGGGGACCTGATGCGTGGAGCAGGTACAGGCCGTGCCGGCTCTCGATGCGCACAGGGGCCTGATACGTGGAGCAGGAACAGGGCGTGCCGGGCTCTGGATGCGCTGGGGACCTGATGCGTGGAGCAGGGACAGGGCGTGCCGGGCTTCGATGCGCTGGGGACCTGATGCGTGGAGCAGGGACAGGGCGTGCGGGCTTTCGATGCGCTCAGGGGACCTGATGCGTGGAGCAGGGAAAGGCCGTGCCGGGCTTTCGATGCGCACAGGGGGCCTGATGCGTGGAGCAGGGACAGGCTGTGCCGGGCTCTGGATGCGCACAGGGGACCTGATGCGTGGAGCAGGGACAGGACTTGCCGGGCTCTGGATGCGCACAGGGGACCTGATGCATGGAGCAGGAACAGGCCGTGCCGGGCCCTCGATGCGCACAGGGGGCTTGACGCGTGGAGCAGGGACAGGACGTGCCGGGCTCTGGATGCGCTCAGGGGACCTGATGCGTGGAGCAGGGACAGGCCGTGCCGGGCTCTGAAGGCGCACAGGGACCCTGGTGCGTGGAGCAGGAACGGGACGTGCCGGGCTCTGTATGCCCACAGGGGACCTGATGCGTGGAGCAGGGCAGGACGTGCCGGGCTCTGGATGCGCACAGGGGACCTGATGCGTGGAGCAGGAACAGGCCGTGCCGGGCTCTCGATGCGCTCAGGGGGCCTGATGCGTGGAGCAGGAACAGGACGTGCCGGGCTCTGGATGCGCACAGGGGACCTAATGCATGGAGCAGGAACAAGCCGTGTCGGCCTCTGAAGGCACACAGGGACCCTGGTGCGTGGAGCAGGAACAGGACGTGTCGGGCTCTGAAGATGCACAGGGACCCTGGTGCATGGAGCAGGAACAGGACGTGCCGGGCTCTGAAGGCGCACTGCAGGTCTGGTGTGTGGCCCGGGTGTAGGTCAGGCGTCCTGGCTGCAGCTCACTCCTCGCCTGTACCTCTCTCCTGAACTCCTCTATGGTCCTCAACTCGGGTTCCGGCTCCCTTCTCTGCCTCGTCTCGACCACCAGCCCCATGTGCCCCCCCCAAAGAAAATATTGGGGCTGTTGTGGCCTCGGACCTCAGCATTGTCGCTGTCCTTCATCTCTCCTTGGCGACTCCCGCCAAGGAAGGGTCTCACTACAACCCATAACCTCCTCCCAGGTCCAGAACGTCTTGTCCACGGGGGTCCTTTTTTGGTGGGTCATTCTGTCACGATCCTCGGAATCAAAGGACCAAAATGCAGCTCGGGTTTCATTTCACATCTTTTAATTAGTGTGAAACATACCAAATAAACAAACAAATAGCAAGAATCGGACGTGGTATAGCACACACAGCACATACACAAAAAACAATGACCCACGAAACATGTGGGGAAATGAGCCAACATAAATATGGTCCCCAATTAGAGGTAAACGACACTCAGCTGCCTCTAATTGGGAACCATCAAAAAAACAAACATAGAGTCTCTAAGATAACCCTAGTCACGCCCTGGCCTAACCTCCATAGAAAATTCCAGAGGACTCTCTATGGCCAGAACGTGACAAAATGTGAATACAGTGGAGGTGTAATAAGTCCTGTGTGAAGCTGGTGAAAAGGAGTCAGGCGCAGGACAGCAGATTTGAGCAAAAAACATATTTACTCAAAAAACAATACAACTCTAAGTAGCGAGACCTCAAAACAAAGGACCGTATTCCATACAAACAATCAATCACAAAGACATGGGGGGGACAGAGGTTTAAATAATGAACATGTAATTAGTGATTGAAACCAGGTGTGTAACTAAAGACAAAAACGTGAAAAAAATGAAAAGTAGATCGGTGGCAGCTAGAAAACCGGCGACGTTGACCGCCGAAAGCCACCTGAACAAGGAGAGGGAACAACCTCGGCTGAAGTCGTGACAGTGTGTCCAGGGGGGGACCTCCCGCACCTCAGATTCCTGGAGTGGACCAGCTACCACCGGCCTGAGGAGAGACACATGGAACGAGGAGTTAATACGGTAATCTGGGGGAGCTGTAACTTAAAACATACCTCGTTCAATCTCCTCAGGACTTTAAAGTGCTCCACAAACCGCGGGCCCAGCTTCCGGCAGGGCAGGAAGTCGTGACAGGAGGAACACAACTGATATGAATGTATAGGCCTCAATCCACACCAAAGCAAAGCTTTGCAATGTAGGAGATGATGATTTAGGAGTAACCCAAAGTTACTTAGAAATAATCCCTGTGACTAGATATTTCCCTGTATTGGACCTGTTTTAGGCATACTACTGATAAATCCATTTGCAATTGTGTGCTATCATATTTACTGATAGTCAAAACAGTGAACGCATTTGCAACATTTTATTTTCTGATGAAAACAACATGTTAGTATCTGTGAACAAAACACATTAATAACCTCTCAGGGATTGCTGGGGCGCTAGCGGGCTGCTCCCGACACTACCAGGTGAAATGTAAGGCGCCAAATTCAAAATCCAAAAGTTGAATTATTAAACATCCACCAATATACAAGTGTTCCATACTCATCAAAAGCTCTGTTTCTTGGCAATATCACAGCGTTGTCAGATTTCAAAAAGGCTTTACGGCGAAAGCAGCCCATTTGATTGTTTGAGGGTAGCACCTCACATATTTTTCCCATAGCCATGAATCGATTAGCCATCATGGCACACACATAACACATTTCACAGCGAAAACAAATCAATTACCTGTTGAAGAACTTCTGCTGAGGTCATCCTAAGTGTCCAACGAAGACAATCCATGGTTCTTTTGTTAGAAAAAGTAATGTATTTTATCCATAAATCCTCCATTTGGTTTGCGCGTTATAATCAGAAACGACAGCCTCCACTAGTCCATTGAAGCGTGGCGAGAACTTCGTTCATCTTATACCTATAAACTTGTCCAAGAACAATCAAACATAGTTTTAAATGTATCCTTAGGAACACTTTTACGTATATTTACTATTATAAATCAACCGGAATATAAACTGATCGATAAAGACGGTAAAAAAGACACTGCACGCTTTGTCGGGAACGCGCACTGGGTACTGTTTACATAAAAAGGTCACTTCCTGGTTTGCTCTTATTCTCTGGTCTAATTCATCCAAAATGAAATTTTACACTGTCTCGAGACTGTTGACATCTAAAGGAAGCGATGGGTACTGCATTCATATGCCCTTATATGGTCATTTTCATAAGGGAGGGGTTCCCAATGAGGCACTCTGTCAAAACCACTTTTTCCAGGACAGAAATTCCTCGGGGTTTCGACCTGCCATATGCGTTCTGTTTCACTCACAGACAAATGGTTAACACTTTTGGATCCAATGGTACTAAATATGTGCATATCCTATTTTCTGGGCCTGAATGGGAGGCATTTTACTTTGGGCACGCCAGGCTCTCCAAAACCGACCCCTCAGCTGCCACTCCCTAACAAGTTTTAAAGTTTATTTTGTATTCATTCATAACAATTTTATTTACACTTTTGTAAAAGTGGGTCTAAGATCAGACATTCTGGAAGTGTATTTAAGCATTTGACGCGATTGAGAAAAACTGTAAAACACTATAAGATGAATGCAGTGAATTTATTAATCTGCCCTCATGCATCTTGGATAATGCAGTTGAACTGTACACATTTGAAAATCTGTTCCCTGCTCTGCAGACAGACACCATCAGATACTGACAACAGCAGTGTCCTCTGGGAGGTAATCTCAATTGGGAGCTCAGTCTGAAATCACACTCTCAATTTTACACAATTTACACAACTTTACACATGTCATGTGGGTCATGCTGAATCACATAAGGCAATTGGGAGGTCATTTCTATTGGGAGCTCAGTCTGAAATCACACTGTCAATTTTACACAATTTATAGAATGTGAGAGAGAGAGAGAGAGAGAGAGAGAGAGAGAGAGAGAGAGAGAGAGAGAGAGAGAGAGAGAGAGAGAGAGAGAGAGAGAGAGAGAGAGAGGACTGATCATTTGGTACAAATCCCAACTACAAAATCTAATTGATCCCCTCAAAATTGGTAAATATCACATTTGGTTAAAACTAAAAAAAGAACTTGTACTGACAGAAAAAGATGTGTTCCTTTGCGCAATATATATCCCCCCCTCAGAATCCCCATATTACTCAGAGGAGATGTTCCCCACCCTCGAGGAAGAGACGTGCCATTTCCAGGCCCAGGGAAATGTGCTCATCTGTGGGGACACAAATGCGCGCACAGGAACACTACCTGATTTAACGACCACACGAGGGGACAGCTTTATTACAGGCCATACTGTTTCTAACTGCCTTAATCTCCCCCATAGAAACAACAGTGACAGCACCGTCAACAAAAACGGAAGGGATCTGTTGCAGCTCTGTAGAAGCCTGGGTCTGTACTTTGTCAATGGTAGGTTACGGGGGGACTCTTTGGGGAGATTCACCTGTTGCTCACCTCTTGGTCACAGCACAGTGGACTATATGATTACAGACATTGACCCTTTCTCTCTCAGCTCATTCACTGTCAAGCCACTAACACCTCTGTCTGATCACAGCGAAATTACGTTGTTCCTCAAAAGAACAGACATGGAAACAACCACACATTCACAGCCCAGTAAGCTGTACAACATCAGAAATTCATACAGATGGGCCCAAAACAGCACAGAAGAATACCAGAAAGCAACCTGTAATCAAAATATCCAAACACTCTTAGATAACTTTCTGGATACCACATTCACTCACAGTAAAGAAGGCATCAATCTAGCAGTTAAACACATAAACTATATATTCAGGCAAACGGCAAAAGAAGCACAATTGAAATTGATAAAAAAACAAAACAAAAAAGACCACAGATGACAAGTGGTTTGATGCAGATTGTAAAATTATAAGGAAAAGACTTAGAACACTATCAAACCAAAAGCACAGAGACCCAAATAATGGTGAATTACGCCTTCATTACTGTGAGACTTTAAAACTCTATAAATGTACACTCAGAACCAAAAAAGCACAGTACAACAGCAAGCAGCTGACACTAATTGAGGAGTCCATAAACACAAACAACTTCTGGCAAAATTGGAAAAAACTAAAAAAATCGAAACAAGAGGAATTAGCGATACAAAATGGTGACATATGGACAACCCATTTTAAAACACTCTACAACACCGTTCAAATTGACAAAAATGCAGAACAACGCCAAATTCATGAGAAGTTAAATAGATTAGAAAAAGCTATAAAGGACAATCAAAATCCATTGGACTCCCCAATTACTGACCAGGAGCTCTATAAGAAACTTCAGGCCCTCAAATATAGAAAATCATGCGGACCTGATGGCATCCTAAATGAGATGCTCAAACTCACTAGTGCAAAATTTCAATCGGCTATATTAAAACTGTTTAATTTGATCCTGAGTGTAGGTTATTTCCCTGACATCTGGAATCAAGGACTCATAACCCCAATCTTTAAGAACGGAGACAAATTTGACCCTAACAATTACAGAGGCATTTGTGTGAACAGTAACCTGGGAAGGTTTTCTGTAGTATTATAAATGTAAGAGTTCTAAACTTCCTTAATAAGCACAATGTCTTGAGTAAAAGCCAAATTGGATTTATACCAAAACATCGCACGACCGATCATATTTACACCCTACACACCCTGATAGATAAACATGTCCACCAAAATAATACCAAAATATATGCTTGCTTTATCGACTTCCAAAAAGCATTTGATTCTATTTGGCATACGGGACTGTTCTACAAAGTTATTGAAAGTGGTGTAGGGGGTAAAATATATGACATAATTAAATCAATGTATACTGGCAATACGTGCGCCATTAAAATTGGCAAGAAAAGAACAGAATTCTTTAACCAGGGGCGGGCCTTCGCCAGGGTTGCAATCTGAGCCCTGCACTCTTCAATATTTACATCAACGAATTGGCCACTATTCTAGAAGAATCCTCTGCCCCTGGTGTTAGTCTCCACAATTCAGAGGTTAAATGCCTACTCTTCGCAGATGACCTATGCCTGCTGTCACCCACACCACATGGCCTACAGCAGAGCCTGGACCTGCTAGAGCAGTACTGCCAGACCTGGGCCCTGGCAGTAAACCCCAAAAAGACTAAAATAATGATTTTTCAGAGAAGATCCAGATCTCAGGAATTAGACCAAAGTTCTCAATTGGTACAAAATATATAGAGTACTGCACACACTACAACTACTTAGGTTTAAAAATAAGCTCAACTGGACACCTTAATGAGGCAGTGAATGAACTGAGAGAGAAAGCACGCAGGGCATTCTACGCCATTAAAAAACAAATTCAAATTGAAATACCTATTAAAATTTGGCTAAAACTTATTGAATGTGTCATTGAACCAATTGCACTTTATGGCAGCGAGGTGTGGGGTCCACTTGCAAAACAAGATTTCACCCAATGGGACAAACACCCCATTGAAACCCTGCATGCAGAGTTCTGTAAGATTCTCCTACATGTCCAGAGGAAAACTACAAACAATGCATGCAGGGCAGAATTAGGCCAATATCCACTAATAATAAAAACTCAAAAAGAGCAATTAAGTTTTGGAAACATCTAAAATACAGTGACCCCCTCTCATATCATTACCAAGCCCTGCAATGCCAAGAGCTGAGCAAAGAAAAGAGTCCCCTCATCCAGCTGGTCCTGAGGCTGAGTTCACAAACCTGTTCTACTAACACACTGAAGCCTCAGGACCAGAACATCCAATCAATCAGAATAAACCAAATTACATCACAATCAAAACAAAACTACATTGCTCATTGGGAAACACAAGCACAAGCACAAAGCAAAATGCAGTGCTATTTGGCCCTAAATCGACAGTACACCGTGGCAAACTATTTGACCATGGTTACTGATCAAAACCTTAGAAAAACCTTGACAAAGTACAGGCTCAGTGAGCACAGCCTTGCCATTGAGAAGGGTCGACACAGGAAAACCTGGCTCCCTGTAGAGGAAAGGCTGTGCAACCACTGCACCACAGCAGAACCTGAGACAGAGCTGCATTTCCTGACAACATGTCAAAAATATAAAACAATTAGAGAGTGTCATTTCCCCAAATTTGAAACCCATATTCAAGGTTTCAAAGACCTCCCCTGATGAGAATAGGCTACCCATCCTGTTGGGGAGGAAGCAGAAAGCTGTGGGTTGGCAGCGCACTACATTGCTGCCTGCCATAAGATGAGGGACAGTGTCTGACAGACCAGTCAACCTGCACATGTCTTCTACTATATGCTTATTGTTGTTGTTCAATGTGGTTATTGTTGTTACTGTTGTCCTGTTGACAATTTTGATTATTAATTATGTTCATATTATAAATATCAAATGTAAGCTTTGGCAATATGTACATTGTTACGTCATGCCAATAAAGCAAATTGAATTGAATTGAATTGAATTGAATTGAGAGAGAGAGAGAGAGAGAGAGAGAGAGAGAGAGAGAGAGAGAGAGAGAGAGAGAGAGAGAGAGAGAGAGAGAGAGAGAGAGAGAGAGAAAGAACATACAGACGTGGTTTAAAGTTGGCATATTTCTTTATTTTCCTTTTCGACTGGAGATTGTTGCTAGTTCATGGTCTTCAACAAGATCCCCGGTCATGCCACCTCTGTTTACCTGAAAAAGGGGATGTAAGTTATGGCTCTGTTAACTTAATAAAGATGACAAATCTTAAAATGCATACATTTTTTCTTACAAAGACAGATGCAAGTGAGTGAAAATACACCATCAGCCTTTGTGACAAAAATACAGATGATTAGACTGTTCTGTTCTACTTTAATAGTGTGTGAGTCATCAGCAACAAATGTTAATGATCTATAATATAAACATGGGTTGAAAAGATTTCACTCTACATTGTACATGTTGTAGAAAAACAAAGTCAAGTTTTTGTTTTGACAATTGTTCAAGGGCAGCAGAGCACACAAACAACAGCGTCAGCATCCCTTCCTTCTCTTTGAAATGTTAGAACCTTCCCAACACTTGAGTCTGAATTATGTACATGTATTTTTGTTGAGGTAAGACACATTCAGTTAACTTTAGTTCAAAGCAAGCTGAGTCATCATCATTCTTTATCACAATATTAACTCTTCTAATAACTGTCAGTTATGTAGCTGTAGATGTACAGTATAATTGTTGATGCATCTTCAACTGAGTGTCCAGTTGGTGACAAAGAGCCTCAAGCTCATAACAGAGAGAGAGAGAGACTCCAGTCAAAACAACAGTCTGGTCTAGACCATACAGACTACAATTACAGACACCTGAGAGAATGCTTCTGAATGTATATTACTGTATAATAGAGCATGCACTTACATTTAAATGGAGTTATATCCCTCTGTTGAGCAATTTAGGGGTGACTGCCAGCAATAAAACAACACATGTTCCTGTATGCGACACAGTACTAGCAAATACTGTACATGAGGTAATGTGAATAAAATGAGTGTCATGTATCAAATGAGGCCTTGAAACTCAGCCAAGCCTGAGGGAAAGGGTTGTGTGGAGGTAAAGTATATTCACGTAAAAATGACTCACATGGAGGAAAATAGGTATTCTACGACACAAAATTATCATATGAAAGCACAAGCCCATAATTTCATTGTACATTTTATACTGATGATGGTTGATTTGAACTTCTCCTGACACTGTCCTGATACATCCACGAGACCCAACACTGGGTTATTGTGAGTGAGGAATGCTGTCAGACACACACCAAGTGACCCATCCAAAAAAATAATATGATGTTATTTGATAGAACAAATAAATCAGGTGATGTGGTGATGCCCTGAGCCTGAGCCCAACAACTCCTTTGCCTGGCCTGGCCGGGGTACGCACCAATTCATTTACTGCAGCGCAAGGAGACAAGTAAACAGATTAGGGGCTCGGTTAAATCCGCAGCGCTACAGCGCAATATCAATTTAAAGGCAGTGTCCCTGCGTTAGTGGACACTGCATTCAGGGTAAATGCTGCATATGTCGGCTCAATCAGAAATTACCTTTACATTTCAATCGTGCTATAACTTCGGTGATACGGATTGAATCAAACCCTAACTGAAAACTTCAGGAGAAAAACATAACATGTTGTATCATAACACGTCAGCCATCCTCTTCAACGTCTGCCATTGTCCCTGATCTCCTTACCAGGCCCAGCTCTGGGCTTGAGTCACTGAGAGCTAAACCAATTTACCTGTATTCAACAATTCAATCACTTCTTTAATGTACAGTGGGGCAAAAAAGTATTTAGTCAGCCACCAATTGTGCAAGTTCTCTCACTTAAAAAGATGAGAGAGGCCTGCAATTTTCATCATAGGTACACTTCAACTATGACAGACAAAATGAGGAAAAAACATCCAGAAAATCACATTGTAGGATTTTTTATGAATTTATTTGCAAATTATGGTGGAAAATAAGTATTTGGTCACATACAAACAAGTAAGATTTCTGGCTCTCACAGACCTGTAACTTCTTCTTTAAGAGGCTCCTCTGTCCTCCACTCGTTACCTGTATTAATGGCACCTGTTTGAACTTGTTATCAGTATAAAAGACACCTGTCCACAACCTCAAACAGTCACACTCCAAACTCCACTATGGCCAAGACCAAAGAGCTGTCAAAGGACACCAGAAACAAAATTGTAGACCTGCACCAGGTTGGGAAGACTGAATCTGCAATAGGTAAGCAGCTTGGTTTGAAGAAATCAACTGTGGGAGCAATTATTAGGAAATGGAAGACATACAAGACCACTGATAATCTTCCTCGATCTGGGGCTCCACGCAAGATCTCACCCGTGGGGTAAAAATGATCACAAGAACGGTGAGCAAAAATCCCAGAACCACACGGGGACCTAGTGAATGACCTGCAGAGAGCTGGGACCAAAGTAACAAAGCCTACCATCAGTAACACACTACGCCGCCAGGGACACAAATCCTGCAGTGCCAGACGTGTCCCCTGCTTAAGCCAGTACATGTTCAGGCCCGTCTAAAGTTTGCTAGAGAGCATTTGGATGATCCAGATGAGGATTGGGAGAATGTCATATGGTCAGATGAAACCAAAATAGAACTTTTTGGTAAAAACTCAACTCGTCGTGTTTGGAGGACAAAGAATGCTGAGTTGCATCCAAAGAACACCATACCTACTGTGAAGCATGGGGGTGGAAACATCATGCTTTGGGGCTGTTTTTCTGCAAAGGGACCAGGACGACTGATCCGTGTAAAGGAAAGAATGAATGGGGCCATGTATCGTGAGATTTTGAGTGAAAACCTCCTTCCATCAGCAAGGGCATTGAACATGAAACGTGGCTGGGTCTTTCAGCATGACAATGATCCCAAACACACCGCCCGGGCAACGAAGGAGTGGCTTCGTAAGAAGCATTTCAAGGTCCTGGAGTGGCCTAGCCAGTCTCCAGATCTCAACCCCATAGAAAATCTTTGGAGGGAGTTGAAAGTCCGTGTTGCCCAGCGACAGCCCCAAAACATCACTGCTCTAGAGGAGATCTGCATGGAGGAATGGGCCAAAATACCAACAACAGTGTGTGAAAACCTTGTGAAGACTTACAGAAAACGTTTGACCTCTGTCATTGCCAACAAAGGGTATATAACAAAGTATTGAGATAAACTTTTGTTATTGACCAAATACTTATTTTCCACCATAATTTGCAAATAAATAAATTAAAAATCCTACAATGTGATTTTCTGGATTTCTTTTTCTCATTTCGTCTGTCATAGTTGAAGTGTACCTATGATGTAAATTACAGGCCTCTCTCACCTTTTTAAGTTGGAGAACTTGCACAATTGGTGGCTGACTAAATACTTTTTTGCCCCACTGTATCTGAGTCAACGTCACAGTCACAGGGAGGGGGAACAATTGTTCATTGATCCTGGAATTAAATTGGTGGCTGGAACAACATAATATAACTATACACTTAAAATACACTGTGAATGGACTATCAGATCTGTGGCAATAAACAGCTGTAAGTTGAACCATGTATGAACTCTGTCTGGCTCCGTACCCGACACATCAAGTTTATGTTTTGCTGTGCAAAGGCAACAACACCAAGACTTTTATGACAAAATTAATTCTCTTTTTCTTTTTTTTTCTTCTTTTTTTACCAGTTTAGTGTAATCCTACATGCATAATGTAACCCAGAAACAATTCATGGAGGTTTAGGTGTTGAAAATGTGTATATTCATCTGTCTCCACATGATGCCATGTACTTAAAGATACAGTCCAGGATTGGACTGGATTCTTAAAATATCATAAAATGTTTTTGTTGTTGTTGTTGTTGCAAGAAGTCACATATCATACCAAATGGATGACATAGTACACAATTGGATGATCTAATTGGATGATCTAATGGGGTGGCAGGTAGCCTAGTGTTTAGAGCGTTGGGCCAGTAACCAAAAGGTAGCTAGATCAAATCCCAGAGCTGATAAGGCAAAAATGTGTTATTCTGCACCTGAACAAGGCAGTTAACCCAATGTTCCTAGGCTGTCATAGTAAATAAGCATTTGTTCTTAATTGACATGCCTGGTTAAATAGAAGAAATAGAAAATACACAAGAAAATGGGGAACCATTTTGACTACTGGCTGAAATTATACAAAGGTTCTGGAGCATCACTTTAATTTTATAGTGAAAGTCCAGTAAAACGTATAGTCCAGTAAAATGCCACAGAGGACAAACTGTATTGATTTGTGGTCTGATGGCAGACAGCCTATGGAAGTGTCAATGATGTGCTGTAACAACAGCCTGAGGGCGGCCCTGGGTCTGGACGGGATCCTCTGCCCTGCAGTGACACGGCTACCAGCAGGACATGGAGTAGAAAACACAACATACCTAAGGTTGTCTGTTTTCACTCCAGCAGACTAGTCATTTAGCTTGTATCCCCTTATGTCTCCCCAAAATCATCAAAGTGGTGTGATTGTCAATTGCCCCCCTTCAAAGAGCCCGTCTGGTCCAGCCTGGACAAGATGTCTGTTTGCCGTGAGCGATGTGACTCCCCACGGGATTGGACATGACAGGGCAGGAACAAGCTGTGACAACCCTGGGCTCATGAATATTCATGAGTAATAATAGGAAGTGCTGTGGCTGATGGCATGACAGGGCACATCTTGACCAGTGGGATTCTCCTGGAGGTGGGCGGAGAGGAGGGGGGAGAGAAGGGTCGAGAGGAGGGGGGAGAAGTGGCAAGAAAGAAGTTTGACAGGGCTGAGTAAGGGCAAATCAACTGGTCTCAAAGTGGATTCCTTGGACAGTGAGTCTACGTGTTTCAAGTTTCAAGTTTGAATGTCACATGCACAAGTACAGCGAAATGCCTCTCTTGCAAACTCAAAACCCAACAATGCAATAATCAATAGCAGAAAATAACACACAGAAAATAAGAAGAAATATGAAGAACACAATAAGTAAGTAATAAGTGCACTATATACAGTTCCAATACCATTACAATGTGCAGGGACGTTGGAGTGATGGGGATATATATGTATAGGGGTAAGGTGACTAGGCAACAGGATATAAGATAAACAGAGTAGCAGCAGCTTGTATGTAAGTGGGTGTGCATGTGTGTAGAGTCAGAATAAATGTATGTATTTGTATTTATTATGGATCGCCATTAGCTGCTGCAAAGCAGCTACTCTTCCTGGGGTCCGGCAAAATTAAGGAAGTTATACAGTTTAAAAAGCGTTACAATACATTCATTACAGAATTCACAACACACTAAGTGTGTGCCCTCAGGCCCATACTCCACTACCATATATCTACAACACAAAATCCATGTGTACGTGTGTGTATAGTGCATATGTTTTTATGTGTGTGTATACATGTGTCTGTGCCTATGTTTGTGTTACTTCACAGTCCCCGCTGTTCCATAAAGTGTATTTTTACCTGCTTTTTAAATCTGATTTTACTGCTTGCATCAGTTACCTGATGTGGAATAGAGTTCCATGTAGTCATGGCTCTATGTAGTACTGTGCGCCTCCCATAATCTGTTCTAGACTTGGGGACTGTGAAGAGACCTCTGGTGGCATGTCTTGTGGGGTATGCATGAGGGCTGAGCAGTGTGCTAGTATTTTAAAAAGACAGCTTGTACCTTCAGCTTGTCAACCCCTCTTACAAAAACAAGTAATGAGGAAGTCAATCTCTCTCTTCCACTTTGAGCCATGAGAGATTGACATGCATGTCATTAATGTTAGCTCGCTGTGTACATTTAAGGGCCAGCCATGCTCCCTGTTCTTAGTCAACTGCAATCTTCCCAAGTCCCTCTTTGTGGCACCTGACCACACAACTGAACAGTAGTCCAGGTGTGACAAAACCAGGGCCTGTAATACCTTCCTTGTTGAAAGTGTTGTTAAGAAGGCAGAGCAATGCTTTATTATGGAAAGGCCCCATCTTAGCCACTGTTGTACCAATATGTTTTGACCATGACAGTTTACAATCGAGAGTAACTCCAAGCAGTTTAATCACCTCAACCTGCTCAATTTCCACATTATTCATTACGAGATGTAGTTGAGATTTAGGGTTTAGTGAATGATTTGTCCCAAATACAATGCTTTTAGCTTTGGAAATATTTAGGACTAACTTATTCCTTGCTTCCCTTTCCGAAAGTAACTGCAGCTCTTTGTTAATTGTTGCAGTCATTTCAGTCGCTCCAGCAGCTGACGTGCATAGTGTTTAGTCATCCGCATACATAGACACACTGTCCTTATTCAAAGCCAGTGGCATGTCGTTAGTAAAGATTGAAAAAATCAAGGGGCCTAAACAGCTACCCTTGGGAATTTTTGCTTCTACCTGGAATATGTTTGAGAGGCTTCCATTAAAGAACACCCTCTGTGCTCTGTTAGACAAGTAACTCTTTATACACAATATAGCAGGGGGTGTAAAGCCATAAAACATACGTTTTTCCAGCAGCAGACCATGATCGATAATGTCAGAAGCTGCACTGAAGTCTAACAAGACAGCCCCCATAATCATTTTTTCATCACTTTCTCTAAGCCAGTCATTAGTCATTTGTGTAAGTGCCGTGCTTGTCCTTCCCTATATATGTGCTGAAAGCCTGTTGTTTACTGTGAAATAGCATTGTATCTGGTCAAACACCATTTTTTCCAGAAGTTTACTAAGGGTTGGTAACAGGCTGATTGGTTGGCTATTTGAGTCAGTAAAGGGGGGCTTTACTATTCTTGGGTCGTGGAATGACTTTAGCCTCCCTCCAGGCCTGAGGGCACACACTTTCTAGTAGGCTTAAATTGAAGATGTGGCAAATAGGAGTGGCAATATCGTCCGCTATTATCCTCAGTAATTTTCCATCCTGATTGTCAGAGCCCGTTGGCTTGTCATTGTTGATAGACCAAAAATTAAAATGTCACCTCTTCCACACTGACTTAATGGAATTCAAAAGTACAACTCTTGTCTTTCATAATTTGGTCAGATACAGTATACTTGGATGTGTAGTGTAAGCGTTTTTTGCTGGCATGTCATCCCTAAGTTGGTTAATCTTCCCAATTTAAAAGTATTTAAAGTAGTTGGAAATATCAGTGGGTTTTGTGAAAAATGAGCCATCTGATTCAATGAATGATGGAGCCGAGTTGGCTTTTTTCCTCAAAATGTAATTTAGGGTGCCTCCAAAGCTTTTTTCTATCATTATTTCTATCATTTATCTTTGTTTCATAGTATAGTTAATTTTTTATTTAGCTTAGTCATATTATTTCTTAATTTGCAGTACGTTTGCTAATTGTTGGGCTGCCAGACTTAGTTGCTATACCTTTTGCCTCATCCCTCTCAGCCATACAATTTTTAAATTCCTCATCAATCCAAGGGGATTTAACAGTTTTAAAGTAATTTTCTTAATGGGTGCGTGTGTATTAGTAACTGGAATAAGCAATTTCATAAATGTGTTAAGTGCTGCGTCTGGTTGCTCCTCAATGGAGTGGCAGGTAGCCTAGTGGTTAGAGTTTTGGACTTGTAACTGAAAGGTTGCAAGATTGAATCCCTGAGCTGACAAGGTAAAGATCTGGCGCTCTGCCCCTGAACAAGGTAGTTAAACCCACTATTCGTAGGCTGTCATTGAAAATAAGGATTTGTTCTTAACTGACTTACCTAGTTAAATTTAAAAAAATACACTCCACTTTACATCATCAACATATGAATCACTACAGAACTTATTGTATGACCTCTTATACACTATATAAGGCCCAGAATTCAGAACCTTGGTTTTCCTAGATATGGCTAATATATTGTGATCACTACATCCTATGGATTTGGATACTGCTTTAAAGCAAATTTCTGAAGCATTAATAAAGATGTGATCAATACATGTTGAAGATTTCATTCCTGTGCTGTTTGTAAATACCCTGGTAGGTTGACTTGAGTGGGCAGCTTGATGAGAGCCAGTCAATATTTAAATCACCCAGAAAATATACTTCTTTGTTGATATTGCATACATTATCAAGCATTTCACACATATTATCCAGATACTGACTGTTAGCACTTGTTGGTCTATAGCAGCTTCCCACAAGAATGGGCTTTAGGTGAGGCAAATGAACCTGTAGCCATATTACTTCAACAGCATTAGAACGTCTCTAAGCTTTACAGGAATGTGGTTCTTTATATAGACCGCAACACCGCCCCCGTTGGCATTTCTGTCTTTTCGGTAGATGTTATAACCATGTATTGCTACCACTGTATCAGCAAGGTATTATCTAAGTGAGTTTCAGAGATCAGAATATGAATGTCATCTGTTACAAGCAAGTTATTGACTTCATGGACCTTGTTTCTCAGGCTGCATATGTTAATATGGGCTATTTTTCAGCCCTTTTCTGGGTTGCTTGATTGTTTTTAATGCTTTACTGGGAAGCTTATCAGAAGTAGACGTGATAGTGCAGAATGAGCTGCACAAAGTGGTCTTCCTACTAGGGCACACCACCTCAGTGCTAACAGTGTAACTCTGGTTCATAGGCTCATGATTACTGCATCCAATAGCTGTAGGATTCACAAAGGTATTCAGGGCAATTAGGGACACATTAATTAAGTAACTTACATTGTGTCTGCCAACGCCCCGAGGATAATGAACATTTAATGCAGCATTATGACGACTCATTGTCTCAATGGTAGGGATTAGCTGAGCTGGTCTTGGGTCGTTGTTAAGTTATTGTTTCAACGCAGCCTTGAAATGCGTGGAGTCCAGGAGCCAAAATGATTTGGATGGACTCCGTCATTCCTGTAGAGTATCTTATTTTCCAGAAGGTGTCAAAGTTAATCTATAAAAGTGACTCCAGCAGAGCTACAATAATCATTAAGCCAGATATGTAAGGCCAGTAGCCTGCTGAATCTTTCACACCTGCGGCCCAATGATGGTACTGGACCTGAAATGATTGCCAGTCTTTTAATGCTAAAATCAGTTCTTTAATATCAATTTTCAGATGTTCCGAGCTAGCCCTCCTGATGTCGAAGCAGAGATAAGTCTATGTCTTGGGTGGTTGTAGTCTTCCTACCTGATATAGATGTCTTGGATGGCAGGGAGCTTAGCCCCAGTGATGTACTAAGCTGCCTGCACCACCCTCTGTAGCGCCATGCGACCGAGGGAGGTGGTATTGCCATACCAAGCCATGATGCAGCCAGTCAAAATGCTCTCAACGGTACAGCTGTATTACTTTTTGAAGATTTGAGGGCCCATGCCAAACTTTTTCAAACCTCCAGAGGGGGAAAAGGCGCTGTCGCACCTTCTTCACGACTATGCACGTGTGTTTGAACCATTTTAAGTCTTTAGTGATTTGCACATTAATACCAGGAAGTATCTAGAGTCAGTCATCAGTTAGGGCCTCATCCCCTTTATATATACAGTTGAAGTTGGAAGTTTACATACACCTAAGCCAAATACAATCAAACTCAGTTTTTCACAATTCCTGACATTTAATCCTAGTAACAATCCCCTGTCTTAGGTCAGTTAGCCTCACCACTTTATTTTAAGAATGTGAAATGTCAGAATAATAGTAGAGAGAATGATTTATTTAAGCTTTTATTTCTTTCATCACATTCACAGTGGGTCAAAAGTTTACATGCACTCAATTAGTATTTGGTAGCATTGTCTAAATTGTTTAACTTGGGTCTAACGTTTCGGGTAGCCTTCCACAAGCTTCCCACAATAAGTTGGGTGAATTTTGGCCCATTCCTCCTGACAGACCTGGTGTAACTGAGTCAGGTTTGTAGGCCTCCTTGCTCGCACACGCTTTTTCAGTTCTGCCCACAAATGTTCAATGGGATTGAGGTCAGGGCTTTGTGATGGCCACTCCAATACCTTGACTTTGTTGTCCTTAAGTCATTTTGCCACAACTTTGGAAGTATGCTTGGGGTCATTGTTCATTTGGAAGACCCATTTGAGGCCAAGCTTTAACCTCTTGGGGATAATTAAGGAGCAGTGGGGCCCTAGCGCCCCATCCTTGACATCAAAATGTAGAGCGCCAAATTCAAATTACAACAGTAATATAAAACATTCATGAAAATACAAGTGTTGCACACTCTTCAAAAGCCTAGAATCTTGGCAATCTCACAGCGTTGTCAGATTTCAAAAAGGCTTCACGGCGAAAGCATAACATTTGATTGTCTGAGGACAGCGCCCCGTGTACTTCACCATTAGCATAATAATAAAACCAGCCCGGGTGTCATAAAAAAGTCATAAAAATAGATAAAATAAATCGCTTACCTTTGAAGATCTTCTGCTGATGTCAATCCGAAGTGTCCAAGCAAGACAATCAATGTTCCTTTTGTTCGAAAAAGTCCCTCTTTATATCCATAAAGCTCCGTTTGGTTGGCGCGTTTTGTTCAGAAAATCCACCGTCCGCTCGTCCATTATACAAGACAAAGATCATACCTATAAACTTTGTCCAAACAAATCAAACAACGTTTCTAATCGATCCTTAGGTACACTATTATGTATATTAAGGATTATATTTCACACGGGTAATATCTTGGACGATAGAAAAGGAAAAAACCGAGGCGCACGCTCCCGGTCCAACGCGCCAAACACAGAAATTACTTCCTCACTCTCCTTGGATAATCTTCTTCTACTCCCCTATTTTTCAAGGTAAATGCATGAAACCTTGTCTAAAGACTGTTGACATCTAGTGGAAGCCATAAGTACTGCAACCTGGGAGCTGGATTTAAGCACTTCCTATAGCAACTCATTGGAAAAGGAGGCAGCTCACAGAACCAAATTTTCTCAGATAGATTTTCCTTCGGTTTTCACCTGCCATATCAGTTCTGTTATACTCACAGACATTTTTTTAACAGTTTTAGAAACTTCAGAGTGTTTTCTATCCAATACTACTAATTATGTGCATGGGCCTGAGTACCAGGCATTTTACTTTGGGCACGCCAGACTCTCCAAAACTCCGAACACTGCTGCTGCTCCCTAACTAGTTCTTCCTGACTGATGTCTTGAGATGTTGCTTCAATATATCCACATAATTTTCCTTCCTCTTGATTCCATCTATTTGTGAAGTGCACCAGTCCCTCTTGCAGCAAAGCACCCCCACAACATGATGCTGCCACCTCGTGCTTCAAGGTAGGGATGGTGTTCTTTGGCTTTCAAGCTTACCCCTTCTTCCTCCAAACATAACGATGGTCATTATGGCCAAACAGTTCTATTTTTGTTTCATCAGACCAGAGGACATTTCTCCAAAAATTACGATCTTTGTCCCCATGTGCAGTTGCAAACCGTAGTCTGGCTTTTTTATGGCGGTTTTGGAGCAGTGGCTTTTTCCTTGCTGAGCGGCCTTTCAGGTTATGTCGATATAGGACTCGTTTTACTGTAGATATAGATACTTTTGTACCTGTTTCCTCCAGCATCTTCACAAGGTCCTTTGCTGTTGTTCTGGGATTGATTTGCACTTGCCGCACCAAAGTACGTTCATCTCTAGGAGACAGAACGCGTCTCCTTCCTGAGCGGTATGACGGCTGCGTGGTCCCATGATGTTTATACTTGCATACTATTGTTTGTACAGATGAACGTGGTACCTTCAGGCGTTTGGTAATTGCTCCCAAGGATGAACCAGACTTTTTTTCTGGGGTCTTGGCTGATTTATTTTAATTTTCCCATGATGTCAAGCAAAGAGGCAGTGAGTTTGAAGGTAGGCCTTGAAATACATCCACAGGTACACCTCCAATTGACTCAAATGATGTCAGTTAGCCTATCAGAAGCTTCTAAAGCCATGACATCATTTTCTGGAATTTTCCAAACTGTTTAAAGGCACAGTCAACTTATTGCATGTACACTTCTGACCCACTGGAATTGTGATACAATGAATTATAAGTGAAATAATCTGTCTGTAAACAATTGTTGGGAAAATTACTTGTGTCATGCACAAAGTAGATGTCCTAACCGACTTGCCAAAACTATAGTTTGTTAACAAGAAATTTGTGGAGTGGTTGAAAAAAGAGTTTTAATGACTCCAACCTAAGTGTATGTAAACTTCCGACTTCAACTTTAAATGCTACAGATATAGGACCTTAATTTGATCACTCTGTTGCAGGAGAACTTTACTTGTAGTGTATTATTTTAGATTTAAAAGGCTTCTGAAGTTCTACTACTTAGAAATTTCAGACTTGATTTTCCCTTACGGAAAATGTATCTACACCTACAGAGAGGGAAAAAAGTATTTGATCCCCTGCTGATTATGTACGTTTGCCCACTGACAAAGAAATGATCAGTCCATAATTTTAATGGTAGGTTGATTTGAACAGTGAGAGACAGAATAACAAAAAAACGCATGTGAAAAATGTTATAAATTGATTAGCATTTTAATGAGGGAAATAAGTATTTGACCCCCTCTCAATCAGAAAGATTTCTGGCTCCCAGGTGTCTTTTATACAGGTACCGAGCTGAGATTAGGAGCACTCTCTTAAAGGGAGTGCTCCTAATCTCAGTTTGTTACCTGTATAAAAGACACCTGCCCACAGAAGAAATCAATCAATCAGATTCCAAACTCTCCACCATGGCCAAGACCAAAGAGCTCCCCAAGGATGTCAGGGACAAGATTGTAGACCTACACAAGGCTGGAATGGGCTACAAGTCCATCGCCAAGCAGCTTGGTGAGAAGGTGACAACAGTTGGTGCGATTATTCGCAAATGGAAGAAACACAAAATAACTGTCTCCCTCGGCCTGGGGCTCCATGCAAGATCTCACCTCGTGGAGTTGCAATGATCATGAGAACGGTGAGGAATCAGCCCAGAACTACACGGGACCGTCTTGTCAATGATCTCAAGGCAGCTGGGACCATAGTCACCAAGAAAACAATTGGTAACACACTACGCCGTGAAGGACTGAAATCCTGCAGCGCCTGCTAGGTCCCCCTGCTCAAGAAAGCACATATACATGCCCGTCTGAAGTTTGTCAATGAACATCTGAATGATTCAGAGGACAACTGGGTGAAAGTGTTGTGGTCAGATGAGACCAAAATGGAGCTCTTTGGCATCAACTCAACTCGCTGTGTTTGGAGGAGGAGGAATGCTGCCCATGACTCCAAGAACACCATCCCCACCGTCAAACATGGAGGTGGAAACATTATGCTTTGGGGGTGTTTTTCTGCTTAGGGGACAGGACAACTTCACTGCATCAAAGGGACGATGGACGGGGCCATGTACCATCAAATCTTGGGTGTGAACCTCCTTCCCTCAGCCAGGGCATTGAAAATGGGTCGTGGATGGGTATTCCAGCATGACAATGACCCAGAACACACGACCAAGGCAACAAAGGAGTGGCTCAAAAAGAAGCACATTAAGGTCCTGGAGTGGCCTAGCTAGTCTCCAGACCTTAATCCCATAGAAAATCTGTGGAGGGAGCTGAAGGTTTGAGTTGCCAAATTTCAGCCTCGAAACCTTAATGACTTGGAGAAGATCTGCAAAGAGGAGTGGGACAAAATCCCTCTTGAGATGTGCAAACCTGGTGGCCAACTACTAGAAACGTCTGACCTCTGTGATTGCCAACAAGGGTTTTGCCACCAAGTACTAAGTCATGTTTTGCAGAGGGGTCAAACTTATTTCCCTCATTAAAATGCAAATCAATTTATAACATTTAAACCTACCATTAAAATAGTAGACTGATCATTTCTTTGTCAGTGGGCAAACGTGTAAAAATGTCCGTTAGTTATAATCCACATAACAATTAACATTTCCTGTTGCTGCAGGATTACTTTCCTGCTGTAGCAAACCGGTTCAAATTAAGATCCTACAACTGTATGAGATGTGCTGTTGCTTCTGTCATGAATAGGCCCTGAAGACTGGATAGACTTATCAACAACGCTTCACTGTGAAAATATATTCATCCTTTCTCTCTGTACAGCATCCATTCCCTCACAAAAGCACAAAGTATGTCAATTTTACTTGTCTGAAATTCGAGACAGCGTACTGTATGAAACACTTACTTACTCATGTTTTAATACAGCTCCTCACATGATGTCACATTAGGCAGCACTGTGCGGTGGAGTAAATGAATGTATTAATGTTACAACATTTTTACACATATCTGTAATGAACTCTGACAGAAATGTCATCAACTCAACTTCTCTGAGTGTCGGCGCAATATGAAGCAACATTACCAGCACATCCATAATTAAGAATGATGGTAATGCTCGACCCAATACACACAACAAACATTTAGGAGAATGCAAATCACCATATAAATATTTATGGATCTGTGTTCTAGTAAACAGCATAACAGAGAAATGATGTGAATCAGCAAGTATAATGTTGTTGGCCTTGTTATGAATTTTCACACAATTGTTCACTTGAAAACACAGGAAGTGGTTTGTTTAGCACCACAGCAGGGGAGTGTTGCTCGATGAATAGAAAACTTTTTCTCCTTATCTGATCAGCTTTCCCGTTACAAAAAAAACTGTAATTGATGATGGGGACTTGTTCTCTGCTGGAAATCAGTTTAAGAGGAAATGATTGATGGTGAGAGCAGTTGCTGGGAATAGGCAGCACATCAGTCTTATCTCTGTCAGGGGATGGGGAGTTATGAAGCTGTCATTTCAATTCACTCCATCACTCCTCTTCTCCTCTCTACTCTGCACAGCTCTATACTGAACTCCTCTGATATCTTCTCCTCTTTTCTACATCCCTCTCATCTCTCCTCCTCTGTCCCTCCTCTGCTCCTGATAGTGAGTGACAGCTGATGACATGGAGGAGTTGAGAACAGAGGCGGCCACTCAGAGAAAACACATAAACCATGACATTCACTAAAGGTCAACCACTCACTCTGCCAATGCACAGCACTCACTGCACAATGAACAAAGACGGCATAGGTCAGGGTTTCCCAAACTCGGTCCTCGGGAACCCAAGGGGTGCACGTTGTTTGCCTTAGAACTACACAGCTGACTCAAATAATCAACTAATCATCAAGCTTTGATCACTTGAATCAGCTATGTAGTGCTCGGACAAAAACCAAAACGTGCACCCCTTGGGGTCCCGAGGACCTAGTTTGGGAAATGCTGGCATAGTTGTAGATATACACATCAAGTACTCACAGATACACTCACTGCACTCACACACACACATGCTCACACGCTTGCACACATGCATGCACACAAAAACACACACATTCACGCACGCATGCACACACACCTACACAAGCTTGCACACACTCACACTGCATGTCTTACTGATTGACTTATTGATTGACTTCAGTGACACAGTGCAGCTTTATCAGGTTATTTTTAGTTATTCTGCATGGCAGAGGGATACAGCAGTAAACACTGTTCTTATCCAGACTTCCAGCCTTAGAAATAGCTTGCATCATTATCTTTATATGGAAATGTATGGTATGGAGGTTTGCTCCACATACAAATGGACATACACTACATAAGTATGTGGACACACCTTCAAATTTGTGGATTCTGATATTTCAGCCACACCTGTTGCTGACAGGTGTATAAAAATTTACACACAGCCATGCAATCTCCATACACAAACATTGGCAGTAGAATGGCCTTACTGAAGAGCTCAGTGACTTTCAACGTGGCATCGTCCTTGGATGCAACCTTTCCAACAAGTCAGTTCGTCCAATTTCTGCCCTGCTAGAGCTGCAACTGTAACTGCTGTTAAGTGGAAACGTCTGGGAGCAACAGCGGCTCAACTGCGAGGCCGTATGCCACGCAAGCTCACAGAACGGGACTGCCGAGTGCTGAAGCGCGTAGAGCGTAAAAATCGTCTGTCCTCAGTTGCAACACTCACTACCGACTTCCAAACTGCCTCTGGAAGCAACGACAGTACAATAATTGTTCCTCGGGAGTTTCATGAAATAGGTTTCCATGGACGAGCAGCCGCACACAAGCCTAAGATCACCATGTGCAATTCCAAGCATCAGCTAGAGTGGTGTAAAGCTCACTGCCATTTGACTCTGGATCAGTGGAAACACGTTCTCTGGAGTGATGAATCCCGCTTTACCATCTGTTAGTCCGATGGACTAATCTGGATTTGGTGGATTCCAGGAGAACGCTGCCTGCCCAAATGCATAGTGCCAACTGTAAAGTTTGGTGAATTAGGAATAATGGTATGGGGTTTTTCATGGTTCGGGCTAGGCCCCTTAGTTCCAGTGAAGGGAAATCTTAATGTTACAGCATACAATGACATTCTAGAGACAATTCTGTACTACCAACTTTGTGGCAACAGTTTGGGGAAGGCCCTTTCTTGTTTCAGCATGACAATACCCCCGTCCACAAAGCGGAGTCCATACAGAAATGGTTTGTCGAGATCAGTGTGGAAGAACTTGACTAGTCTGCACAAAACGCCCTGACCTCAACCCCATCGAACATCTTTGAGATGAATTGGAACACTGACTGCGAGCCAGGCCTAATCGCCCAACATCAGTGACCGAGAAGCACGTTCCCACAGCAATGTTCCAACATCTACTGGATAGCCTTCCCAGAAGAGTGGAGGCTGTTATAGCAGCAAAGGGGGGACCAACTCCATATTAATGCCTATGATTTTGGATGAGATGTTCGACGAGCAGGTGTCCACATACTTCTGGTCATGTTGTGTATGTCAGAATTAAAGAACAGAGTGTATACAAGTACAGTATCAAAGTGGTTGAGGCCGAAAGCCATACAACATCAAAGATGATCTTAAAAGAAAGAAGGAAAAAATGTGATCTTACATGGATACTAATGAGGTCATGTAATGAGCAATGCTACCTCTACCTAAGTATCTCTCCAATCATGGATGATCTATGTTGGACCAGACTACAGAGGCTAATGGAGTTATGCCTGCTCTGTCGAAGGGGATTATTAGCATTGCCAGTTCAGTGAGAGTCGCATTTAGGTTTTCTACTCATGTTAACGTCAGAGCGGAGCTCTACAATATGATTCCTGTGGATGAATAATGTAAAGTTTAGTGGTGCTGTGTCAGTCTCTGCCTGTCAGCTAAGAGCCTCCTCAACATCCACTGCGCTGTAGGTGGTGGGGGGCTGATTGCGTTGCTGAGTTACGCTTTGCATGTGTTGCACAGGTGCATGGTCCACATGCTGTGTGTGATGCTCGTCTACCATAGGCCCGTATGTGACAGATAGTGAAAACTTGCCCAATAGGAGGAGAGGGAGAGAGAGAGAGAGAGAGAGAGAGAGAGAGAGAGAGAGAGAGAGAGAGAGAGAGTACCATGGAAGTATGGAACTTGGTTGTGGAACTTTATAACAGCAATGCAGTTTCATGTAGTTACATATTTGTTTACTTTGTGTTTTTACCCTTTATGCAGTTGTTGTATTACTTGTTGTGCAGTTATCCAACTCTTTATTACTGGAAGTACATTCATATTATTACAGTTGTTTTAGAGCAGGGTAGCCCAGTTCCGGTTCATCGAAGGCCCAAAACAGTTCTGTTTTTTGTTTCCACCTGGTAGTTAATTGCACTCACCTTGTGTCCCAGGTCTGAATTAGTCCCTTATTAGAAAGAGAGGATGAAATCCAAAAGTGTTTTAGCCCTCCAGGACTGACATTGAACAGCCCTGTTTTAGAGTATCGACAACGTAAAAGGGCAACTCAAACATGTTGATTTGAGCACACTATACTGTAGCAACCGTCCACCTCCAAAGCTTCAACATAGCACAAGCCCATGCTGTTATAAAAGAGAACTAGTGACATCTTCTGGACTTAGACCAAACTGTCACACATAAGAGGAAAGCATGAGAAAAGTAAAATGTAGAAAAGTATCAATTTACCCATCAATTCTAGTAGTAGAAAGATACATATTTTTCTTCTATGAAATTCAACCAGTTGACCATCGTCAACCCCATCAAGGAGAATGAAAGAGCAGCTTTAAGTGAGAAATGAAAGAGCAGCTTTAAGCGAGATTTATTTTATATCAATAGAAAGTATCTGTTGATGTAATCATTCATTTATACAGTTGTTTGAAGAGCACTAAACTCTTTCAGCATGACTTAAAGGTTGCTGGATTGGCTCCCCAAGCTGACAAGGTAAAAATCTGTCGTTCTGCCCCTGAGCAAGGCAGTTAACCCACTGTTCCCCGGGCGCCGAAGACATGGATGTCAATTATGGCAGCCCCCCACACCTCTCTGATTCAGAGGGGTTGGGTTAAATGCGGAAGACACATTTCAGTTGAAAGCATTCAGTTGAACAACTGACTAGGTATCCCCTTTCCCTTCCCTTTCCCCTTTCCCCTTTCTTGTCATGTAAGACTAGAACAGCAAGAGTACTGACCAGCTATCACCACTAGAGATCACCTTTTCTTAATTTTTGTTCTCTCATTTCCAGTGTGCCATTTTGTCAAGCAGCACAGAGGATGATTTCAGCAGTTCTGGATTAGGGTGAAGTCTAACCCTTCTGTCAAACCAAAACGAATACATGCTGATCCCTGAGAAAATTCTGGTGTCTTTGTTTCTATCATGCCCCCATAAGGAGAAGGAATCTAAAGCCTCAGGATATGATATCGAGGTTTATCAATATGTTTATCATAGCACGTCTTACCTTAACCCTAGAATGGTTTATTCAATTTCTCTACAGCTTTGACGATAACCACAATCCTAACACTAACCTTAAATTGGTATTACAATTTCCCTACAGCTGTAATGATAACTGCAATCCAAACCTAGAATGGTATTACAATTTCCCTACAGCTGTAATGATAACAGCAATCCTAACACTAACCTTAAATTGGTATAACAATTTCTCTACAGCTGTAATGATTACCACAAACCTAGCCTTCACCCAAATGACAAGTCAGTCAGTCACATATAATGCACACTATGACAACATTCCAGGTTCTAGGATTTCCAGTGGCTAAAATACTTTTTCATAAAGCATGTACCACCACTCTGGACCGCTGGGTGTTGAAACCTCTCCATCATTATAAAATAATCTGTGATGATTGTTGGGGTGGCAGGTAGCCTAGGTTGCTGGTTTGAATACCAAGGCCAACAGGCTGAAGAATCTGTTGGTGTGCCCTTGAGCAAGGCACTTAACCCTAATTTACTCCAGGGGAGCCGTACAAAAAATATATGTTTTATTGTCACATACACCGGATGGTGCAGTGAAATGTGATAGTATAACTAGAACTTCAAATGTAATTTGCCCATTTGCCCATTTTCAATTGTTCTGTTTGATCACTATCATCAGTGGGAAGTCATATCAATCGGAATACAGCGCACTGCTGTTATCTGGGAATGTTAAGGAAAACAAATCACTTTTCAGAGTACTTTTGTTTCACAAGAAGTCTATCTGAACTGTCATAAAGCCTGGTTCTCTATTGCTTTGCCTCTAGTCCTGTTCCGGCCTTGTCCTGTGTGTCTCCACTAACGCTATAATCCTGGTCAAGGAGGCTACTTTGCCTCCAGTCACAGAGGCCAAGGTAACAGAGAACCTTGTGGAAGGGAGAACTCATTTTCTTAAAGATTATAGCAATACAGGACAAAATGTGATACTGCTGTGATATAGTTTTTTTGAAAGGCATTCAGATTTCATCAATGCTCATCCAATGAATAAGCTCTTGAAAGCAAACTAACCTTATCAGCAGTCATATTACCATAGTTATGTGTGTTTCTCTCCCATCTCTCTCCCTCTCTAGACTATTCTCTCTCTATATGTCTGTCTCTCTATCTCCCACCTCTCTCTCTCTCTCTCTCTCTCTCTCTCTCTCTCTCTCTCTCTCTCTCTCTCTCTCTCTCTCTCTCTCTCTCTCTCTCTCCCTCAGTACTGCAGGTTCCTGTTAATAGATGTGATTGTCAATGTCTTTCCCTCTTCTTTTATTAGTGGCACTACTACAGCACATATAGTTTTCATATATGATGTGTGTGTTTGTGTGGGCCTGCAAGGAGGGTGTTTGTGTGTGTGTGTGTTTCTGTTTTTGTAAGAGTGAAATTGAAATCCCTGACATCAATATCACACTCTTCTAATGAAAGATGTTGAGGGTTTTGTAATAGACAATTATATTGTTACGCAACAGTGTGCACAGATACCCATGGGGTAGGGTGGGGAGGTGAGGGGGTAGGGGTGGGGCGTGCAACATTTCAAAATGATTCCTATGAATAGTGTAGGTAGGGTATGTACCAGCAAACAAGCCCAAACATCCTCACACATAAAGCCAAACATCTGAAGCCTGAAGCTCGGTGAATTGTTCATGTTCATTCCAGTTCTGTCCAGATATTGTCACATTAAATATTTGAACTTCATTACATTCCCAACCTGGCTGTGTAATACAGATAGTATACTTTTGTATGCTCTGTGAAAATATCATGTTTATATTCAAATAAAATTTTATTTGGCACATGTGCCGAATACAACAGGTGTAGGTAGACCTTACAGTGAAATGCTTACTTATAAGCCCTTAACCAACAATGCAGTTTTAAGAAAAAATAGGTGTTAAGTAAAAAATAGATGAGTAAAAAATTTTAAATAACTTGCAGCTTCATTAAACATCAGTCTCAACGTCAACAGTGAAGAGGTGACTCTGGGATACTGGCCTTCTAGGCAGAGTTGCAAAGAAAAAGCCATATCTCAGACTGGCCAATAAGATGGGCAAAAGAACACAGACACTGGACAGAGGAACTCTGCCTGACTTGTGAGGCGTCTGTTTCTCAAACTAGACCCTCTAATGTACTTGTCCTTGTGCTCAGTTGTGCACCGGGGCCTCCCACTCCTCTTTCTATTCTGGTTAGAGCCAGTTTGCGCTGTTCTGTGAAGGGAGTAGTACACAGCGTTGTACGAGATCTTCAGTTTCTTGGCAATTTCTCACATGGAATAGCATTCATTTCTCAGAACAAGAATAGACTGACGAGTTTCAGAAGAAAGTTCTTTGTTTCTGGCTATTTTAAGCCTGTAATTGAACCCACAAATGCTAATGCTCCAGATACTCTAGTCTAAAGAAGGCCAGTTTTATTGCTGCTTTAATCAGCACAACAGTTTTCAGCTGTGCTAACATGATTGCAAAAGTGTTTTCTAATTATCAATTAGCCTTTTAAAATGATACATTTGGATTAGCTAACACAACGTGCCATTGGAACACAGGAGTGATGGTTGCTGATAATGGTCCTCTGTACGCCTATGTAGATATTCCATAAAATCTGCAGTTTCCAGCTACAGTAGTCATTTACAACATTAACAATGTCTACGTTGTATTTCTGATCAATTTGATGTTATTTTAATGGACAAAATGTTGCTCTTTCAAAAACAAGGACATTTCTAAGTGACACCAAACTTAATGCATAATGCATAGATAATAAACCGAGAGTAGCAGCTGTAAATAGTCCAGGTGGCCATTTGATTAAATGTTCAGGAGTCTTATGGCTTGGGGGTAGAAGCTGTTAAGAAGTCTTTTGGACCTAGACTTGGTGCTCCGGTACCGCTTTCTGTGCGGTAGCAGAGAGAACAGTCTATGACAAGGGTGGCTGAAGTCTTTGACAATTTTTAGGGCATTCCTCTGACACCACCTGGTATAAAGGTCCTGGATGCCAGGAAGTTTGGTTCCAGTGATGTACTGAGCCATACGCATTACCCTCTGTAGTGACTTGCGGTCGGAGGCCGAGCAGTTGCCATAGCAGGCAGTGATGCAACCAGTCAGGATGGTCTTGATGGTGCAGCTGTATAACCTTTTGAGGATCTGAGGACCCATGCCAAATATTTTTTGTCTCCTGAGGGGCAATAGGCTTTGTCGTGCCCTCTTCACGACTGTCTTGGTGTGTTTGGACCATAATAGTTGGTGATGTGGACACCAAGGAACTTGAAGCGCTCAACCTGTTCCACTACAGCCGCATCAATGAGAATGGGGGTGTGCTCGTTCCTCCTTTTCCTGTAGTCCACAATCATCTCCTTAGTCTTGACCATGTTGAGGGAGAGGTTGTTGTCCTGGCACCACACGGCCAGGCAGATTGTCTTTCCCAGAAAGCGAACCTGAAGGTTTGGCCACAGTCAATCATTTTCCCTCCCACAGGCTATCTGGACAAGGCAGACACACTCTGATGAAAGCAGTATTAGTCATGCTGATTCCCATTCAAATTAGTCTTTGACAGTACATATTATTATGGAATATATTACGTTGGCTACTCAGCTTTGTAAAGTCAAAATTGATTAGTGTCCTTTTTTTTGTTGCTGCCGTTTTGTGATAGTATGGATGTTTTACTTACTATATAGCTCCCCACAAGCATTTACGGCTTGTGGGGAGCTAACATTGAATAGTCAAATGCTGTTAATTGAGGACTCTCATATTGATGTAGTTAGTATCCTAGAAACCATCCCGAGTTTCTCAAGTGTGTCGTTTTTTGTAAAAAGCCTCTCAGTGTTTATCAAACAGATTATCACGGAGTCAAATGATGTCTGTCCTGAAGTGAGCTTGCTATAATTAACAGATCTCACTTCAACCCACACTTCTACCTCGAGAGGAATGCCAAAGGCTTCATTTGATTTTAAATGTTGTTTGCTTAAACCATTAGGCTAACACCCACCTAGATATTTGCTCTGCCCTGCTATTAACTTGTGGTTGATTGATTCATTTTCTTTGCTTTTGGTGTGTCGTGTCATTGCTATAGCGAAGTTGTGCCATGGATCCTCCTTCGTGCACATCATTAGTTGTATGAGGGGCAACGAGGGCACATATATCTGACCCTGAAACAAGCATTTATGTTTTCCTATTCCTATTCCTTGAATAGGTTATGCAGTGGCCAGCTCACATATTTTGTAATTGTGGGCGGCGTGTTGTACAGATACTTATCAAACCCCAATACTCCCTATCCAGCTATTTGTTATGGGGGCTGAAGTACTATGAACTCAATAGCCTGGCCTCTGTGTGGTGGAGGTGATTAGGAATCACGCTGTCATGTTGAGGTAGCCTATTCTCCTGTCCTGGGTTCACAAGCCATGGGAGAGCTATATAGTATCTGCATGATTGGGGTGTTTAGTATTAGACAGGAAAAAATACCCTCGGTTTCAACCTCTTGAAAAACATTGACTGTTACTGTTTGTAAATCAGTTTATGATCTGAGACGTTTGAGTGATGTGGATGAAAGGACAGAACATCAGTGGTGGGAAAAGTACCCAATTGTTATACTTGATTAAAAGTAAAGATACTTTAATAGAAAATGACTCAAGTAAAAGTGAGTCAGCCAATAAAATACTACTTGAGTAAAAGTCTAGAAGTATTTGATTTTAAATATACTTAGGTATCAAAAGTAAAAGTATAAATCAATTCAAATTCCTTATCTTACACACCATTTTCTTGTTTTTTTATTTACAGATTTACAGATTATCGGTCCAACACTCAAGGGTGGGGGGTCGACCAGCCTTCATTATTGCAATAATTAATCAATATTAAATAAAGATGATTGTTTGAAGAAATGGCCAAGTCTGTCTCAGTACTGAGTTTCTACGACAATACCCATTTTCTTGTATTACCAAAAAGCTTTCCTTCCAAAACGTGAGTTTTGAAACCGCCGTCATCTTTGATTTTAAGTTCAGTATCACTTTAAATGATCACTTATGTATCACTTTAAAGGTGATTTCCCCCACAATAACAATCTTAATGCTCTTGGCTTCTGTGACACCAGGCTGATGGCACATAGCAGTACAGAATATAAGAATTGCTCAGCTCCTACGTTTGCCTTGAGAGGGCCATCACTGGGGAAAAGCAATAGGGAAAGCAGTAGAAAAAGTAACATATTTAACAGCCATAGGCTGAAACAGAATGTAGTACTTTGACACCCTGGATGTTCACATTTGATAAGGATTTGGTAACGTTTAGGCTTTGAAAGAGAGTGGATAATAGCTCCACTGTTCCCCGGGCGCCGAAGACGTGGATGTCGATTAAGGCAGGCCCCCGCACCTCTCCGAATGAGAGGGGTTGGGTTAAACGTGGAAGAAACGTTTCAGTTGAAGGCATTCAGACGTACAGCTGTCTAGGTATCCCCCTTCCTTTTCCCTTTCCATGTTTGGCTATTCTCTACTTTTGGTAGACTTCAACTGTTACCTTATTCTTGAATAATGCTTAAGAGGACAATACAATGTGAATTTGAACCTAATGCAGAATCGTCCTAATAAATGATATTACGCAAGTGAGGTAGTTTTTGTCAAAGTACAATATATTGAGGCCCAAAAAATATTAACGAGACTATATAAAAGTACTAGTACCGAGTCAAAGTGCAGGGTTACGAGGTAGTTGAATATGTACATGTACAGTAGGTAGGGGTAAAAATTACTAGGTAATCAGGATCGATAATAAACCAAGTAGCAGCAGCGTGTGTGTGTGTGTGTGTGTGTGTGTGTGTGTGTGTGTGTGTGTGTGTGTGTGTGTGTGTGTGTGTGTGTGTGTGTGTGTGGCGTCAATATGCATGTGTGTGTGTGTTTTTTGTGTGTGAGCATATGTAGTGTGTGCGTGAGTATGTTTGTGCTGGAGTGTCAGTGTAGTATGTATGAGGGTCTGGGTAGATTCCAATGAGTGTGCATAGAGCCAGTGCAAGAGAGTCAGTGCAAATAAAAAGGGGGTCAATGAAAATAGTCAGGGTAGCAATTTAATGAACTGCTCAGCATTCTTATGGCTTGGTGGTAGAAGCTGTTCAGGAGCCTTTCTTCCCAGACTTGGCACTCCGGTAACGCTTGCTGTGTGGTAGCAGAGAGAACATTCTATGACTTGGTGGCTGGAGTTATTGACCATTTTTAGGGCCTTCCTCTGACACCACCTGGTATAGAGGTCCTGGATGTGTGAAGATTCTCAGGTTTATTATGACACCACACACTCTGAGAAATGTGAACAATAATGAAAAAGGACATAGACTGAGACCATTCTGCCAAATTGTCATTTTGCCCCTCAGGTTCCCCATGAACTTGTTGCAAAAGAGCTCTGAGTCTGGAAATACTTGTATATTATGCGTGGAAAAGTAATCTTACCAGCCATCACACATATTCTTAACTTAATCATTTTCAATGGTATTTCTGTAATGAGAGGAAGTGAAAGGTATTTGTTTTATCTCCATATACAGTGGGGAAAAAAAGTATTTAGTCAGCCACCAATTGTGCAGGTTCTCTCACTTAAAAAGATGAGAGAGGCCTGTAATTTTCATCATAGGTACACTTCAACTATGACAGACAAAATGAGGAAAAAAAATCCAGAAAATCACATTGTAGGATTTTTTATGAAGTTATTTGCAATTTATGGTGGAAAATAAGTATTTGGTCAATAACAAAAGTTTATCTCAATACTTTGTTATATACCCTTTGTTGGCAATGACAGAGGTCAAACGTTTTCTGTAAGTCTTCACAAGGTTTTCACACACTGTTGCTGGTATTTTGGCCCATTCCTCCATGCAGATCTCCTCTAGAGCAGTGATGTTTTGGGGCTGTTGCTAGGCAACACAGACTTTCAAAGATTTTCTATGGGGTTGAGATCTGGAGACTGGCTAGGCCACTCCAGGACCTTGAAATGCTTCTTACGAAGCCACTCCTTCGTTGCTCGGCGGTGTGTTTGGGATCATTGTCATGCTGAAAGACCCAGCCACGTTTCATCTTCAATGCCCTTGCTGATGGAAGGAGGTTTTCACTCAAAATCTCACGATACATGGCCCCATTCATTCTTTCCTTTACACGGATCAGTCGTCCTGGTCCCTTTGCAGAAAAACAGCCCCAAAGCATGATGTTTCCACCCCATGCTTCACAGTAGGTATGGTGTTCTTTGGATGCAACTCAGCATTCTTTGTCCTCCAAACACGACGAGTTGAGTTTTTACCAAAAAGTTATATTTTGGTTTCATCTGACATTCTCCCAATCCTCATCTGGATCATCCAAATGCTCTCTAGCAAACTTTAGACGGGCCTGAACATGTACTGGCTTAAGCAGGGGACACGTCTGGCACTGCAGGATTTGAGTCCCTGGCGGCGTAGTGTGTTACTGATGGTAGGCTTTGTTACTTTGGTCCCAGCTCTCTGCAGGTCATTCACTAGGTCCCCGTGTGGTTCTGGGATTTTTGTTCACCGTTCTTGTGATCATTTTGACCCCACGGGGTGAGATCTTGCGTGGAGCCCCAGATCGAGGAAGATTATCAGTGGTCTTGTATGTCTTCCATTTCCTAATAATTGCTCCCACAGTTGATTTCTTCAAACCAAGCTGCTTACCTATTGCAGATTCAGTCTTCCCAACCTGGTGCAGGTCTACAATTTGGTTTTTGGTGTCCTTTGACAGCTCTTTGGTCTTGGCCATAGTGGAGTTTGGAGTGTGACTGTTTGAGGTTGTGGACAGGTGTCTTTTATACTGATAACAAGTTCAAACAGGTGCCATTAATACAGGTAATGAGTGGAGGACAGA
Organism: Brachymystax lenok tsinlingensis; assembly: GCA_030435695.1. Taxonomy (NCBI): domain Eukaryota; kingdom Metazoa; phylum Chordata; class Actinopteri; order Salmoniformes; family Salmonidae; genus Brachymystax; species Brachymystax lenok. The sequence continues at coordinate 18,706,413 of CM059797.1, read as the reverse complement.
GGAGCCTCTTAAAGAAGAAGTTACAGGTCTGTGAGAGCCAGAAATCTTGCTTGTTTGTATGTGACCAAATACTTATTTTCCACCATAATTTGGAAATAAATTCATAAAAAATCCTACAATGTGATTTTCTGGATTTCTTTTCTTAATTTTGTCTGTCATAGTTGAAGTGTACCTATGATGAAAATTACAGGCCTCTCTCATCTTTTTAAGTGAGAGAACTTGCACAATTGGTGGATGACTAAATACTTTTTTGCCCCACTGTATGATTCTAATTCTCAAGAGATAAGTTAAAACCATCAGCCTTGAGGTCCATGAGGTGGACCAACAGTGGTAGGGGGACTGACATGCAGGGTTGGAACATTGGGCACTGGCCAGTAGATCACGATTTCTACTAGCTCGGGTAACATTCAGGTCCTAAATCTGTGGCGAGCAATGTTTGTAAAGGCAACATTTCCCTGCTGTGTCAGGCTAGTTTGGCACATTGTCTACTAGCCCAGTCTGAAAAGTACTAGCCTCGGGCTAGCTTAATTTCCATCCCTGCTGATGTGTCTGACTTCACAGGTCATTTCATTAGTCATGTACAACAGATACACTCATGGAACAAAACCATTTCTGTGTTTTGTAAAGTGCATTCGGAAAGTATTCAGACCCCTTGACTTTTTCCACATTTTGTTGCGTTACGGCCTTATTCTAAAATGGATTTAAAAAAAGTATCATCCATTTACACACAATACCCCATAATGACAAAGGAAACACAGTTTTTTATAAATGTTGGCACATTTATAAAAAAAATATATATATTACATTTACATAAGTATTCAGACCCTTTACTCAGTACTTTGTTGAACCCCCTTTGGCAGCGATTACAGCCTTGAGTCTTCTTGGGTATGACGCTACAAGCTTGGCACAACTGTATATATGGAGTGGATGGGGAGTGGATGGGGAGCGTCGCTGACACAGCTATTTTTAGGTCTCTCCAGAGATGTTAGATCGGGTTCAAGTCCGGGCTCTGGCTGGGCTGTCCCAAAGACACTCCTGTGTTGTATTGGCTGTGTGTATAAGGTTGTTGTCCTGTTGGAAGTTGAACCTTTGCCCCAGTCAGAGGTCCTGAGCGCTCTGGAGAAGGCTTTTTCTATTTTATTTAACCTTTATTTAACAAGGTAGGCAAGTTAAGAACAAGTTCTCATTTAAAACTGCGACCTGGCCAAGATAAAGCAAAGCAGTTTGACACATACAACGAGTTACACATGGAGTAAAATAAACATACAGTCAATAATACAGTAGAAAAACAAATCTTTATACAATGTGTGCAAATGAGGTAAGGAGCAAGATAAGTAAATAAATACCGTAGGGGATGAGGTAGTTGAATGGGCTATTTAAAGATGTGCTATATACAGGTGCAGGGGTCTGTGAGCTAATCTGAAAGCTGGTGCTTAATGCTGGTGAGGGAGATTGTCTCCAGTTTCAGAGATGTTTGTAGTTCGTTCCAGTCAATGGCAGCAGAGAACTGGAAGGAAAGTCGGCCAAAGGAGGAATTGGCTTTGGGGGTGACCATTCATTTTTCCACAGGGGATTTTAGAACAACTTCATATAAGGCCTGTGTTTCGTGTATGCTTAACCTGGCATGACATTTTGATAACCACGTACATTTCTCTAGGAAAAAGTAACTTTTATCAATATATTCACCTGTAATTACCCCCACAAAATTAAACGCTAATTAGCCGCTAATGTGGCTATCATACAGAACTACACATCATGTTGCCAACTTTGACTTCATCACTCAAAGCAGCGTTGCAAAGTGGGAAAAGCCTACTAATTTCTCCACGTAAACTCTCAGCAACAAGTAGCAAGGAACCTAGTAAGTAAAGCAAAATAGAATAACTAGTAGATATTATAGCCTTTTCTTGTTTAAATAATTGATAACATATATTTCTCATGTGTATTGTTGTTTAACATCTTTCAAATTACCTACCTTGGCATTTTCTTAATTACTGTAATTGTTTTAATTACCCTGGCCTTTGTAACTAACTAGCTAACCTTTAGGTCTCTCTGTCGATCAGAAGCAAGGATGGTTCTGTGCTATCTACCAGATTGTAAACACTACTCCGATAAGCACACGTGCATTTTATAATTTTCCAACCTCTGTAAGCTAGAGGCATTGCTGGAGCCGTATGATAAGGTAAGCCCTGTTTTCTAGGTGCTAACAAGCTATTTTGGTTAGGTCAAAGATCTGTGGTTAGCTAGGTGCTTATGAAAATTTGCTAGATAACCACCAATATAATAACCTTCCTTATAAGAAAAAAAAGAAAACCAGCATTAGCTAGCATAATGACTGGTGTGATCTTTTTTTATTGACAAGTCTTTAGTGAGCTAGCCAGCTAGTTAATGTTAGCTCATTGTTTGTCTAGTCATACTTTTCCATGTGGTGACATCCTAGCTAGCGTTAGCCCACCAGGGAAGGGATATTTAGCTAGCTAGTTAACGTTAACTCACTGTTCATGTAGTCAGACTTGCCAGCTAATTTTAGGCCAGCACCATGGCAAGAACAGTTGGTAAGCTAGCACGTCACTGCTTAGAAAAGTCTGACTACACAAATGGTGAGCTGATGTTAACTAGCTAGCTAGCTAAATATCGCCTGGTGGGATAGATAAAAAAAAAAACAGGAATACCTTATTTACATAAGTATTCAGACTCTTTGATATGAGACTCGAAATTGAGCTCAGGTGCATCCTGTTTCCATTGATCTTCCTTGAGATGTTTCTACAACTTGATTGGACTCCACCTGTGGTAAATTCAATTGATTGGACATGATTTGGAAAGGCACACACCTGTCTATATAAGGTCCCACAGGTGACAGTGCATGTCAGAGCAAAAACCAAGCCATGAGGTTGAAGGAATTGTCCGTAGAGCTCCGAGACAGGATTGCGTGGAGGCACAGATCTGGGGAAGAGTCAACACATTTCTACAGCATTGAATGTCCCCAAGAACACAGTGGCCTCCCTAATTCTTAAAACCTCTTAAGGATACCCCTTTTTCAATTTTTGTCCAATATGACATAACCAAATCTAACTGCCTGTAACTCAGGCCTTGTAGCCAGGATATGCATATTCTTGGTACCATTTGAAAGGAAATACTTTGAAGTTTGTGGAAATATGAATTGAATGTAGGATAATATAACACAATAGATCTGGTAAAATATAATACAAAGAAAAAAACAACCTTTCTTTTGTATTTATTTTGTACCGTCATCTTTGAAATGCAAGAGAAAGGACATAATGTATTATTCCAGCCCAGCTGCAATTTAGATTTTGGCCACTAAATGGCAGCAGTGTATGTGCACATTTTTGACTGATCCAATGAACCATTGCACTTCTGTTCAAAATTTTGTATCAAGCCTGCCCAAATGTGCCTAATTTGTTTATTAATAACTTTTCATGTTCAAAACTGTGCACTCTCCTCAAACAATAGCATGGTATTCTTTCACTGTAATAGCTACTGTAAATTGGACAGTGCAGTTAGATGAACAAGAATTTAAGCTTTTTGCCATGTCCTGTTACTTACAACCTCATGCTAATCGCATTAGCCTGCGTTAGCTCAACTGTCCCGTGGACAGAACACCGATCCCGAAGAAGTTAACCAAAGATGCATGTGGGCTTAATCATGGATACATGGGCTTAATAGGTACGCCATAAGGAAAACCAGCAAGAAAATGAATAACCAATGCCAGAAAAGCATGAGGAACTTGTAAACATGGAGTCCACAAATGAAAGGAGAGGGAGAGCCGTGGGATGGCATTTGAATTTGACTGGAGGTTATTAATGCCAAATGAGAATTCATGTTCATGTATCATATTTGTATTATTCATGTGTCGACTGCTGCATCCTTCTTTAATGAGCGATTATTATCACAAAGCACAAGTCCACGTCAGTCATGTTCCTTGCCATTTATATATTTTCATTAAGTAAATGGGTTCACCAAAAAAATTATTAAAATTAAGAATTCAAATTAATGCAAAGGTTAATAAAATTTCTATTTTCTATTATCATATGCAGATCATATATACTGAACAAAAATGTAAATGCAACATGTAAAAATGTCAAGTTTTTACTGAGTTATAGTTAATCAGGAAATCAGTCAATTGAAGTAAATTCATTAGACCCTAACGTATGAGTTCACATGACCGGGAATACAGATATGCATCTGTAGGTCACAAATACAGTACCAGTCAAAAGTTTGGACACACCTACTTATTCCAGGGTTTTTCTTTATTTTTACTATGTTCTACATTGTAGAATAAAAGTGAAGACATCAAAACTATGAAATAATACATATGGAAGCATGGAGGAGGAGGTGTGATGGTATGGGGGTGCTTTGCTGGTGACACTGTCTGTGATTTATTTAGAATTCAAGACACACTTAACCATTATGGCTACCACAGCATTCTGCAGCGATACGCCATCCTATCTGGTTTGCACTTAGTGGGACTATCATTTGTTTTTCAGCAGGAGAATGACCCAAAACACACCTCCAAGCTGTGTAAGGGCTATTTGACCACGAAGGAGAGTGATGGAGTGCTGCATCAGATGACCTGGCCTCCACAATCACCCGACCTCAACCCAATTGAGATGGTTTGGGATGAGTTGGACCGCAGAGTGGAGGAAAAGCAACCAACAAGTGCTCAGCATATGTGGAAACTCCTTCAAGACTGTTGGAAGAGCATTCCTCATGAAGCTGGTTGAGAGAATGCCAAGAGTGTGCAAAGACGTCATCAACGCAAAGGGTGGCTACTTTGAAGAATCTCAAATATCAAATATATTTAGATTTGTTTAAAAAAATGTTGGTTACTATATGTGTTATTTCATAGTTTTGATGTCTTCACTATTATATTATTCTACAATGTAGAAAATAGTACAAATAAAGAAAAACCCTTGAATGAGTACATGTGTCCAAACTTTTGACTGGTACTGTACTTACTACTACTACTACCATTTTCCACATAAATTACATACACACCACCTATTTTTATTCTGGATTGTGACACATTCTCACTCTAATATATCTACTATGGAGTGTCTACTCTGGAATATGTTTTTGCTGTTTGTTGCACTACTGAAGCTAGTAACACAAGCATTTCGCTGCAATAAACTTTGATTTGTAATCTCCAGACATCAGTGATCCACCTATAGCTAAATCTCCGTAGCTTCAGAGGTATATAATATATATAAATATATTTCAACGACTGAAACATATATGGACTCTGTTCAGACTGCCCCTCAAATACGGTTGTATCAAACATTTGACACAAAGGTTGTTTTTCAACATATGTTTTTTATGAGTGAGTCTGCAGGTAAATATTTCCACAATTGTCGTTGTTAATGAAAATCCTCATTCTAGTCTAGAGTCACTTGTCAAAAAGAAAATCAAGAAAATATTCAACAAGAAACAAAGATGAAAATCAAGGACATTCAAAGAGAAAAAAGACAGATGCTTTCCGAAGGAAACAATATGAGATGTGTACTTTTTTTACTTCTGCTGCTTCAATACAAAGGGGTCTGCTCAAAAGACTCAAGCAAACTTTGTTCAAATGGCACCCAATAATTACCACACATTAAATGTCTGTGAAAGACTTTGAGGAGGAATGCAGTACCTCTCCTATAATTGTAGTACTGTGGTAATCCATTACAGTATTGTGAGAATTCATTCCTTAGGCTGAATTGTAAAGCTGAGAAATTAACTAATGACGTGTTTCTCTTGAGCTTGAGGAGAGCTCTGCTCACATAAAATCACGTCCACCTGCTTTGTGAGTGGCGTCTGGAGAGCTTCTCAAGTGGATCAATTATTTGTCTCTTTCATATGGCCCCAATCCTTACCAAGCTAGCACATTTGATTCCTTGGAAGTTGTGGGAACGTATGTTTTTGGTTTCACATTGGTTGTGGGAACGAAGGCTTCCGTTTCCTGCCGGTAAAATTGAACAGTTTTTAAACGTTCTGAGAACAGAAATTAAAATTTTGCCTGTTCTGGGAATGTTTATTTTTAAGTTGCAGGGAGGCTCTAAGAACGTTTTTTCTCTGGTTCCTTAAATTTTTTCGCGTGAGGTTTTATCAATGCTCTGAGAATGGAAATTATAGGTTATTTGGAGGTTTTTGAATAACTTCCAGAAAACTTTCACTGTATGTTTCAATAAGACTTTTAATAACACTGCTAGCTCATTTAGGTTAACTTTGTTGAACTCTAAGGACAGACAGGACACATGTAAATTAATTTCCATAGGTATTAATCATGTAAACACATTACATTTTTATTGTGACACGGCATCATCAAACCTATAAACTTCTGTTCTCTGTCCATGGAATTAGTCCACTGCGCCACAAGGATGGAGCTAGCATTCCATGTTATTTTATGCATACAAAGCTGTTCATTTTAGTCTATTCAAACAGACCCCATTTAAAAGGAACAAGCACTCTTTAAGATCAGGTGTGGCCGACAAACCTGAACACACTGAACAAGATAGATAGAAAGAGCGTTGTTGATGCTGAGAATGGAAAGTATACAGTGGGGCAAAAAAAGTATTTAGTCAGCCACCAATTGTGCAAGTTCTCTCACTTAAAAAGATGAGAGAGGCCTGTAATTTTCATCATAGGTACACTTCAACTATGACAGACAAAATGAGGAAAAAAAAAATCCAGAAAATCACATTGTAGGATTTTTTATGAATTTATTTGCAAATTATGGTGGAAAATAAGTATTTGGTCACATACAAACAAGCAAGATTTCTGGCTCTCACAGACCTGTAACTTCTTCTTCAAGAGGCCCCTCTGTCCTCCACTCGTTACCTGTATTAATGGCACCTGTTTGAACTTGTTATCAGTATAAAAGACACCTGTCCACAACCTCAAACAGTCACACTCCAAACTCCACTATGGCCAAGACCAAAGAGCTGTCAAAGGACACCAGAAACCAAATTGTAGACCTGCACCGGGTTGGGAAGACTGAATCTGCAATAGGTAAGCAGCTTGGTTTGAAGAAATCAACTGTGGGAGCAATTATTAGGAAATGGAAGACATACAAGACCACTGATAATCTTCCTCGATCTGGGGCTCCACGCAAGATCTCACCCTGTGGGGTCAAAATGATCACAAGAACGGTGAGCAAAAATCCCAGAACCACACAGGGGGACCTAGTGAATGACCTGCAGAGAGCTGGGACCAAAGTAACAAAGCCTACCATCAGTAACACACTACGCCGCCAGGGACTCAAATCCTGCAGTGCCAGACGTGTCCCCCTGCTTAAGCCAGTACATGTTCAGGCCCGTCTGAAGTTTGCTAGAGAGCATTTGGATGATCCAGATGAGGATTGGGAGAATGTCATATGGTCAGATGAAACCAAAATAGAAAAACTCAACTCGTCGTGTTTGGAGGACAAAGAATGCTGAGTTGCATCCAAAGAACACCATACCTACTGTGAAGCATGGGGGTGGAAACATCATGCTTTGGGGCTGTTTTTCTGCAAAGGGACCAGGATGACTGATTCGTGTAAAGGAAAGAATGAATGGGGCCATGTATCGTGAGATTTTGAGTGAAAACCTCCTTCCATCAGCAAGGGCATTGAAGATGAAACGTGGCTGGGTCTTTCAGCATGACAATGATCCCAAACACACCGCCCGGGCAACGAAGGAGTGGCTTCGTAAGAAGCATTTCAAGGTCCTGGAGTGGCCTAGCCAGTCTCCAGATCTCAACCCCATAGAAAATCTTTGGAGGGAGTTGAAAGTCCGTGTTGCCCAGCGACAGCCCCAAAACATCACTGCTCTAGAGGAGATCTGCATGGAGGAATGGGCCAAAATACCAGCAACAGTGTGTGAAAACCTTGTGAAGACTTACAGAAAACGTTTGACTTCTGTCATTGCCAACAAAGGGTATATAACAAAGTATTGAGATAAACTTTTGTTATTGACCAAATACTTATTTTCCACCATAATTTGCAAATAAATTCATTAAAAATCCTACAATGTGATTTTCTGGATTTTGTTTTCTCATTTCGTCTGTCATAGTTGAAGTGTACCTATGATGAAAATTACAGGCCTCTCTCATCTTTTTAAGTGAGAGAACTTGCACAATTGGTGGCTGACTAAATACTTTTTTGCCCCACTGTAAGTACAGTCATATAGCTCATCACAATACTTCACCTATATAGGGCAAATAGTACCCTAGACTGTCCTGATCATCTACAGTTGAAGTCGGAAGTTTGCATACACCTTATCCAAGTACATTTAAACTCAGTTTTTCACAATTCCTGACATTTAATCCTAGTAAGAATTCCCTGTATTAGGTCAGTTAGGATCACCACCACGTATTTTACTTGTAAACATCCAAGACCCACTCATCAGAGAACCAGCTGTTGATTCGGAAACAAGAACAAACAATGAGGATTGGGTGTTGAGGGACCACTTGTCATATTGTCCAAGGTGGACCAGTGTTATTTTATGCATTTTCTGTCCAGATAAAGATGCTGATACTGTCACGCCCTAATCTGCTTCACCTGTCTTTGTGCTTGTCTCCACCCCCCTCCAGGTGAAATCCATCTTCCCCATCATCCCCAGTGTATTTATACCTGTGTTCTCTGTTGTCAGTTAGTTTTGTTCATAGAACCTACCAGCGGTTTTCCCCTTGCTCCTGTCTTAGTTTCCCCACTCAACCCCTCTCCATTCCCATGGATGTTAGAGCGCTGGACAGGCACTTTATAGGCCAGGTCACCCACCATACCACCCCCATCAACCTACAAGTGTCAGGGAACCACAGCGAGACAATCCAATTCCTGCTAGTTTTTTTTTTTACCTTTATTTTACTAGGCAAGTCAGTTTAGAACAAATTCAGATTTTCAATGACAGCCTAGGAACAGTGGGTTAACTGCCTATTCAGGGTCAGAACAACAGATTTGTACCTTGTCAGCTCGGGGATTTGAACTTGCGACCGTTCTAGTCCAACGCTTTAACCACTAGGCTACCCTGCCACCCCAGGCAGACCTGACTACAGGCAATGAGTGTGGCATGTTGCCGTGGTATTGGGATTATCTTGGCTCCAGCAACACAATCCCTCTATTGACTGGGCTACTGGTGCCATCGTGGGCTGGAGCCCGTCCTGCCACACTCATTGCCTGTAGTCAGCTCTGCCTGCCCCGGTACATCTTCCTGGGGGCTTGGAAATTGCCCCGGACCTCTCCGCCAGGCCCCGGAGTACCAGGACCTCTGAGAGGGGTTCAGTAAGGCCTGGGCCACTTTGCTTCTGCAGCACTGACCGGTATCCAAGGAAGTCAAGCCAGATGCGATGGCACGCTGCTGTAGTCCCGTGGCTGCACCCCCGGAAGCCGAGACGCCCCCCCCACTCCAAGATAATTAACCCCTCTGCTGTTCGTCCTCCTTCCTAACTTTCCTGTGTCTAGAATTAAAATCATGTCTTACATCCCTTTGTCTCCTGTCTCCTGTTTCCTGCCTGCCATCCTGTACCTTTGCCCATGTTGTAATGAATATTGTTACTTCGTGATAGATACGGCATTGAAAAATACCCATCACTGACCAAATGTCTCTGTTTTCAGGAGTGCATTGCTCAGGTCATCTGATACATTGACATACTGTGCCAGTGTGAGCCGAGCACAAGCGTGCAGTTGTGGAGACTACACCACATAGAGCCTGTGGACAGAAAGGTCATTAACTCATCAAATATAATAACATTGTGTAAAATATTGAATTTCTAGATGCATCAACATTTTGACTTTATGTCCCCTTTCCCCATGTTTGGGACATGAGGCGTGACATGCTGAACATCAGGCTCATTCCATGAGAAGCAGTGCATGATCCACACCACCCTCACCAAGGAGATCTGCTGGAATATCTCTCTTTCTCTCTCTTTCTATCTCGTGATTTTTGTAGGGTGTGTCCTATCAAACTCTACTTACTTCTTCTTTGGAGTTCAATGTAAACAATTATAGACACAAACTGTCTGGCTAGTTAGCTGACAAACTATTATACTGTGCAGAGATTAACTACATTACTTTAGTTGGCTGCTTTGACCAAAACTTGAATGTAATATAGCCTGTTGTTTGTGTATGATTTTATTCATTGTTCACTAGTTTTTTTACAATGTCAGGTACAGGCAGGGATGACTGGGGCCTTCAGCAAATAAGTCACAGGTAAAAAATGATTTGAAACATCACAGATATAAATTCACACTGTGCCCATGGTAAAGTTAACTACATTACTTTAGTTGTATCTAATATAACCTATTCTGGGAGCCTTTTGTGTGTATGAACTATGTGGAATATTTTTGGACCATTGGCTTCCCTGAAAACAGGTACTGACAGGAGGCGTGACGAGAACACTGATCCGGTAAGGATGGTCTTCACGGAGGCGGTCCCTCTTCCTGGATATAGAAATCCTTCAAATTCACTGCCTTTTCAATGCTAAGGCTCTTGCACCACAGGGACACTTGACCTCCACCACTACTGTGATGCCCACCAGACCATCCGGTGAGGCACACAGGATCCCAGAACTCATTACCCAAGCCCTGCTCCTGCACATCCATCCCTGTAGCCATTTTGAATGCCTTGATGCCCTCCTCTTGTTATCTCTAGACCACTTTACTGACAATACCCCATCAATAGACTTTTTAGCAGCTACAGTGGCTTGTGAAAGTATTCACCCCCCTTGGCATTTTTCCTATTTTGTTGCCTTACAACCTGGAATTGAAATAGATTTTTGGGGGGTTTGTATCATTTGATTTACACAACATGCCTACCACTTTGAAGATGCAAAATATATTTTGTTTGTGAAACAAACAAGAAATAACACAAAAAAAAAACAGAAAACTTGAGCGTACATAACTATTCACCCCCAAGTCAATACTTTGTAGAGACACCTTTTGCAGCAATTGCAGCTGCAAGTTTCTTGGGGTATGTCTCTATAAGCGTGGCACATCTAGCCACTGGGATTTTTGCCCATTCTTCAAGGCAAAACTGTGCTGCAAGCCCAGCTTCTGATGCAATCGTAGGGAAAAGGGTAATTTATATGTAGAAAAGGATCCTTAGCCACTGAAGAGGCTTGTAGTGTTCTGCCGGGTACAGGTCCTTCACTGACTGCACCTGGTTGGGCACGGCTGGCTTCCTCCACTCACATTCCACATCCGTACAGCCGATATTGGGAACTGCAAAAATAGCCAATGCAGCTCTATAGCTACACTTATGAGCTCCATGGGTTGCATTCCCATGTGGTAGAGAGAATCCCCTGGTCACCTATAGAGACCTGCCAAGAGGAAGTATGTTAAGTGTCACATGCCTTTCAATGCATGACTTTGAACACCTTGAAATGCATTTGTTGTTAGAAATGTGCTATATAAATAAAGTTTGATTTTATTGATGACATTACAGCTGTAGATTATTTAATAAGTTAGAATCTTCACGAGGACAGTTTTTCCAGTAACGTTTAGTTGATAACTTTTTTAGCACTTGACGTAGCAATCATACAGTGTGAAGGATCCTATACATGAAGACTGTCTGGTTTCATGTACCACTCCAAATAAATAAATACTGTGCCTTTTAAGATTTGTCTATGGTCATGCAACTACTACAATACAGGCTGGATGTCTAAACAAAGTCAAAATTCAGAATGTCAATATTTTTTTTTATTAATTCTCATCAATGAAAACATTCTAGAACTGAGTTATCACTCATCGCAAGTCTGGTATCCGGGGTAATCTGGTTAATGATTATATAATAGAATTAAGTGGCTCTTTCCTTGCAGAATGTTGACAGCTGTATAGAACACATTGTATTGCTAATATGCTCAAACTTAATAGCTACACTCACCGACACAGGATAAACTTTATCCCTCATGCTGGCACTAACCAAACTGGTAAGTTGCCTGGACACCAAAATCGACATACTGTACAAACAATTATCTAGGCTAAGTAAAACAAAAGACGTTTTGACCTACTGCTCTGCCAGCTAGCCAGCTAAAGTGTAGTCAGAAGCTAACTTAGACAGAGAAAGGGGATGTAAGAAGTTCACACTTTATTCAATTAATTTCAATACACCACATGGATTCATCATGAATTGGGCACAGAAGGTCTGATTGCTCTGGTGAATGATAGCTGACAGTGTTGGTTAGAGATGACATGCAAGAGCTTCGTGCAGGAATTTGTAGTCTTACTGAGGTCTTCTCTGTTGCTAATTAGCATAAAAAAAGAGTACATTTAAGTGAATATATTGACAAAACTCACTTTGTCCGAGAGAGAACTACACGGTTATCAAAATGTAAGCCGAAACGTAAGCCTAGACCACACACATACTTAACATGAAGTGTTTGTCAAAATCACAATGAATGACGGAAAGATGATTGACCGCTAGGTTTTATGGGTTTTATGACGCATCCACTATAGGGGAATATAGTGTATATTTATACACCAGACCATTGGTTTCCAAATATTGTATGCGTAAACTTTGATATGCTGTCTTTTTTACCATAAATTATTGTTGTTCCAACTAAGCCCAGTATTCTCCTATTAAGCCCGGTTTGCATTAAAACACATGGAGATCTTTTGTTGATATCCCTAATATTCTATTAATCTGAGCATAAATGTTTTATACATCTATACATGGTGCCTTTACAAACAATTAAATTCCTCTGTACTCTCTCCTGTAGTCTCTCCTGTTGTAACGCCCAGGCCCGAGATGACAGGCTGGAGCGTTTTGGTTTCGTTTTGGTGTAGGGTTTGTGTGTTCTAGGGTGTCTATTTCTATGTTGGGATAATGGTTCCCAATTAGAGGCAGCTGAGTCTCGTTGTCTCTAATTGGGAACCATATATATGTTTGGGAGTGGCACTTTAGTTTCGTGGGTTATTGTTTATGTTACGATCATCATTATTCAGTCGGGTTCTTGTCTTTCGTGTCTAGTTAGGTTTCTCCGGTCATGTCCAGTTAGGTTTTTCCAGTCACGTCTAGTTAGGTTTCTCCGTTCGTGTTTCATTAGGTCTCGCCAGTCGTGTTTAGGTTAGAGTTCTGTGTTCTGTTTAGGATTTAGTGTTAGGGTTCTCTTCTCGTTCTTCGTTTATTGTTTTGTTCCGTCTCGTCCCGTGTTGTCAATAAATCATGTATTCTGGCTACATCGCTGCGTCTTGGTCTGTCCCTTACGAAGATAAACGTGACAGAATAACCCACCAAAAGAAGACCAAGCAGCGAGAGACCCGGGAGTACTGGACCAGGGAACAGCTCATTGGGACTCGCCTGGCACGGAGGTCCGGAGGACAGCCCCAAAAAACTTTTTTGGGGGGGCACACGAGGAGGTTGGCCGGTTCAGGAGGGACTCCTGAGCCAACTCCTCGTGCTTTGTGGAGAGAGCGTTGGGGAGAGCGTCGCACCGAAGGGACACCGTGCTATGCAGTGTTGCGCACGGTTTCCCCTATAGGGATTCAGAGGCCGGTGCGAGAGATTCCCGCTCCACTCATCAGTCGGGCGAAACTGAGTGTTCAGCCAGGAAGAGTGGTGCCATCTCTGCGCGCTAAGTCTCCAGTGCGCCTCCTGGGACCCAGATATCCTGTGGTCCTACGGGCAGAATCTCCGGTGCGAATCCACAGCCCAGTCCGAGAGATTCCAGCTCCACTCACCCGTGAAGCCAGGGTTAGTGAGCTAGCTGGAGGTATGGAGTCTGCCCTCCGTACCAGGTCCCCGGTCCGGGTGGAGGTTTCAACACGTCCAGTCCCTGTTCCATGCTCCCAGATTCCTGTTCCATGCTCCGAGATCCCTGTTCCACGCTCCGAGATCCCTGTTCCACGCTCCGAGATCCCTGTTCCACGCTCCGAGATCCCTGTTCCACGCTCCGAGATCCCTGTTCCACGCTCCAAAATCCCTGTTCCACGCTCCAAGATCCCTGTTCCATGTTCCGAGATCGCAGTCCGTGTTGAGGTTCCAACACGTCCTGTTCCGCGTTCCAAGACCCCAGTCCGTGTGGTGGTTTCTACACGTCCAGTCCCTGTTCCACGTGCCAGGTCCCCAGTGCGTCTTCAGAGTCCAGTACGTCCTGTTCGGCTCCGGCGCACCCAGCTCCCGATGCGCTTAGAGAGTCCAGCACGTCCTGTTCGACTCCGGCGCACCAAGCTCCCGTGCGCTTAGAGAGTCCAGCACGTCCTGTTCCGGCTCCGCGCACCAAGCTCCCGTGCGCTTAGAGAGTCCAGCACGGCCTGTTTCGCTCCCGCGCACCAGAGTGCGCGTCCGAGCCCAGTTCGGCCTGTTCCCGCTCCCGCACCAGAGTGCGCGTCCCGAGCCCAGTTCGGCCTGTTCCGCTCCGCGCACCAAGCTCCCGTGCGCTTAGAGAGTCCAGCACGTCCTGTTCGGCTCCGGCGCACCAAGCTCCCGTGCGGCGTCACGAGCCCAGTTCGGCCTGTTCCGCTCCCGCACCAGAGTGCGGCGTCGAGCCCAGTTCGGCCTGTTCCCGCTCCTCGCACCAGAGTGCGCGTCCGAGCCCAGTTCGGCCTGTTCCCGCTCCACGCACCAGAGTGCGCGTCCCGAGCCCAGTTCGGCCTGTTCCCGCTCCCCGCACCAGAGTGAGCGTCACGAGTCCAGTACGGCCTGTTCCCGCTCCCCGCACCAGAGTGCGCGTCCCGAGCCCAGTTCGGCCTGTTCCCGCTCCGCGCACCCAGCTCCCCGTGCGCTTAGAGAGTCCAGCACGTCCTGTTCCGGCTCCGCGCACCAAGCTCCCCGTGCGCTTAGAGAGTCCAGCACGTCCTGTTCCGGCTCCGCGCACCAAGCTCCCCGTGCGCTTAGAGAGTCCAGCACGTCCTGTTCCGGCTCCGCGCACCAAGCTCCCCGTGCGCTTAGAGAGTCCAGCACATCCTGTTCCGGCTCCGCGCACCAAGCTCCCCGTGTGCTTAGAGAGTCCAGTTCGGCCTGTTCCCGCTCCCCGCACCAGAGTGCGCGTCCCGAGCCCAGTTCGGCCTGTTCCCGCTCCCCGCACCAGAGTGCGCGTCACGAGCCCAGTTCGGCCTGTTCCCGCTCCAGGTTACCAGGCTGCTCATTATTACACACACCTGTCACCATCGTTATGTGCGGCGCCTCATCAGACTCACCTGGACTCAATCATCTGCCTGATTACCTTCCCTATATATGTCACTCCCTTTGGCTCCTTCCCCAGGTATTATTGTTTCTGTTTCAATTTCATGTCTGTGCGTTGTTGTTTTTATTATGTTTGTTTATTTATTAAATTATTCACTTGCTTCACAGCACAAAATGTTACACTCTCTTGATGCAGAGAGAGAAGAATAAGATCAGGGTTGAAGGATATCAGGGATAGAAGACCTACAAGTAGTGAAGAAAAATGTTAGCAAATGAGGGACAAGAAGATGACTATTAGATAACTACTCATACAGTTAGGGCTGGAGCATTGTCAGTTTGTTGTCCCTCTTTTATCCATGTGTTTACATTTTTGGGTTCACCGCATTCACCTTTGAAATACAACAGAGGGAGACGGATATATGAAACTGTCTTCAGACAGGCTTTAGGGCGACAAGTTGAACAAATAAACAAAAATAGTACAGCAAAATGTGAACCAGCTTTGAGATAATTCAGTATAAATGGTTTGTGGTGTGGTCTATGTGCATGGTGTCTTATCCACAGAGGTGTGGGTGCAGGTTTTGTTCTAATCAAGCAATAACACACCTGATTCAACTAATCAAGTCTTGATTGAAGTATATGATTAGTTAGTTGAATCAGGTGTGTACTGATTGGCAAGAACAAAAGTCTGGGCCTAGATTGATCTCTGCAGATACAATTGGACACCCCCTGTATGAGTGCTATTTCCATGATGAATAGATTTTAATACCTTTAGGGGAGATGAGTATAATTTAAGCATACATAACAAATGTCAGTTTAAGTTTTCAACATCTGGAAATTAATTACAAATGGATAATTTAAGAGGTGAGCTTATTTGGAACATCCATAGGCTACATCCATCCATAAAGGGTACATTTGGTACCCATTAAGCCCAATGTGGATTTTCACATATTTTATCAAAGATTTTTCTCTTAAATAAAAAACATGGTGTAAGTCTAGTCATAAAATTTCACATGAGAGATTCATCTATCATTTTATCTCCAAAAATTAGGGCAGTATATGTTAGAAATGTCTAAAAGTAGATTTTGGTGGGCTTAATTAATAGGTACACTTACCCTACACACTACTATATAATTTCAATTCTCCAGTCCTTATATATACAGGTCAATCAACATAGGTAAGTCATGACACTTGTGGTTCAATGACAGTCCTCATTTAGCTTTTTTCATAGGGAGTGTTTGCTATGTATGATAATACAATATGTTTTGTAAACTACATATTTATACAACTGAGCTGCCTCCCTTCCCCTCCGCTCCCCTCCAGCTCCCCTTACCTTGACGCTGGTGATTGCTTCAATAACAATGATCAGAGAGGCACTAGCTATCTACCTGCTCTCTGGAAGAAGCACTTATTTAAGCACTTATTTAAAAACACAGAATGCAGAGTAACTTGACAACTCTCTCCCACATAATCTCACGTCTGCACCTGAGTTTTGGGGGCTTGTCTCTTTAGTTTGTCTCCTGAGGATGCCAGTGTACCACTAATTAACAATGAGTGGAAGCCATAAGGCAGAGGAGGCAACAGGATTTCAGCACCGCTTTTGATTCTTCTCTTCTTAGTGTCACACAGTTGTCAACCGTTCAATGTGTGGTACTCAGAGATAGCGTATGCATTAACAACGCACTCCGTGACTTATCTGTATTGTGCCTTGTGAGTTTAGCTAGCTAGCTAGACTCTGTTACTGTTGCATCCCCTGTTTAGTTTTTGAAAAGAGAAACTCAACAGTATAAAGCATTATCACAAAGAAGGTTTATTTCCAACATGACAGTGGATACAACTTACCGGTTCCAAGCTGAGTCCATCTGCACCCGCTCAAAGGTAGCACATGTGGCCAACAACCAATGAGGGCCTGTCAATAAAGCTATGCACATCCAATCCGATACATATTTCCAATATCACGCACTGAACACGTGCATACCATTTTAACCAGGTGTGCATAATAACATGCTGCTTATCTCTCAAACACTACAGTTACTTTAACCTTTCCTTTACTGTCAATATTATGCACAAATCTCTAGGGGCACAGCTCTCAGATGTATCTCAACCCTGACACCTGGAAACACCAACATAAAGTGTCTTAATAGGGCTTTGGGCCACCACAATCCGCCAGAGCCCCCTATGATATTGTATGATGATTTGATTGTATTGTTATGGTAGGGGACTAGCTAACTTATTTCAATTTGGGGGAGAGGGGTGCCAGGTAGCCTAGTGGTGAGAGCGTTGGACTAGTAATTGAAAGTTGCAAGATCGAATCCCTGAGTTGACAAGGTAAAAATCTGTTGTTCTGCCTAACTGTTCCTAGGCTGTCATTGAAAATAAGAATTTGTTCTTAACTGACTTGCCTAGTTAAATAAAGGAAAATAATAATTTAGAACATAGTAACAACCCACTGGGCACAAACAGGTTGAATCAACATTGTTTCAATGTCATTTGTCAAGATATTGTGATGTGGAATCTATGTGGAAAATACATTGGATAGCTATAGATAGGTGGTGTTTTGAGGGTGAACACACAGTATTATGTCATCCTGGTAACCAATTTTCAACAAACCTTGTATAAAATATGTTGAATCCGACCTTTGAAACAACGTCATATCTTCAACGTTATATCTACTATCAGAAACAAATAACAATAGGCTGGGCAGCACCTGGAGAGTTGAATAAAATCTTACTTTAAATACATTTTAAATAAAGTTTGATTTGATTTAGTCCTATTCTTTAACTTTTTTTGGTTGAGATGGAGATGTGAATCTTAACCGAACTGGAATTAAAGCCAGACAAAGTCTGTGGCACCGATGGAACTATACTAGCAGAAGATCCATTCTCTTCAAATTGTTAGGTTCTAATTCTCAGAGTAAAACACTCAACAGACATTATGAATGCTTAACCAAGTGTATTCTTCCCAGAGGATCAATACAGCTGCATTAGACAAAACACCACCACAAGTATATATACTCCAATTTAGACACTCCTCATTCTCTCCAATCCTTACATCTAATATGGTTCGACAGGAAGACCAAGTAATAGGGTAATAAACCACATTTCTCCCTTAAGGGGATCTGACCTAACCTCAACCCCTCATTTGCCTAATCCACAGATGTCCACCCAAATCCCCTATAGCAATCCTGTGACTTCCTCCCGTCCAACCAGCACATTCCAAAGCCATCTGGCTCCTACAGATAACCATTAACTTCTGATGTAAAAACCAGTCTCTAGGATAGCAATGTTCCAAGTTTAACCCAGAATCCAATGAAATGTTGATATTTGGTTGCGTTGACAACCACACACAATTCAATATCACTTTTGCAATACAGTAAATAACCTGTTACATTTTTGACAAGTTAACAAATTATATATTTTTTTATTCTACCATTATTTAACTAGGAAACTCAGTTAAGAACAAATTCTTATTTTCAATGACGGCCTAGGAACAGTGCGTTAACTGCCTTGTTCAGGGGCAGAAAGACAGAGTTTTAACTTTGTCAGCTCGGGGATTTGATCTTGCAACCTTTCGGTTACTATGTCCGATTCACGTCTCCAACTCAACCAAAAATGGAAGTTCAAGAATTGGACTAAGGCAGTGGCTCAGATAGAACAATCCAAGCACTAGATATGTCCTTTAACTTTTATATTTGGTTGGGTTCTCAACCAAACACAATTCAATATTACCTGTGTAATACAATAAATAGCCTAAAGTTAAGGCTATTTTACGTTCTAATGTAAGAGTACTTATTCAACCTTAAAATGAGCAACACATCCATGGCCATATTTTGAGGTTACTGTAATTATAAATGTCTTATGTTATCATACAAAGTGTGCATGTTCAAGATAGCATGCGAAGGTCGCAGGTCTATGGAGATCTTCACAATTGCTATAATAATCTGTGCAGAATCACTTGCACCATTTATTTTTAATGTAATCTCAACTGCAATCAAGGCCATTTGGTTGTGCTATTAGATGAAGTACAGTGATAACACATTCAGTTGTATAAATACAAAATATCTGCCATTGTATTCCCATTTGAACTTTCTTGTGCTTTTAAATGGTTGACAGCCACATTTACATGACAACTAATAGGAACATTTTAACAAAAAACAATATTTTGGTATTTGTTTCATTAGTCTATTGTTGATATAGTCTCAAAATGTTTTGCGAGTCAGCAATCAATCAAAAAATACAGAAATATAAAAAAGCTAAATGTATTTTGAAAGTGATATATCTTGAAAACTTGATTGCTTACATGCAAAACATGTTGGGACTATATCAACAATGGTCATACTATCTGTTGATAAGCAACTGCTTGCTAATGTTACAGTTAGGCTTAGAATAAGGGGCTAGGGTAAGGGTTAAGTTTAGGGTTGAGGTTAGGGTTAGTAGATAGCTACAGTGCCTCCAGAAAGTATTCACACCCCTTGACTTTTTCCACATTTTGTTGTGTTACAAAGTGGGATGCAAATTTATTTAATTGTCATTTATTTTGTCAACGAGATACAAAATATTCTGTAATATCAAAGTGGAAGATAAATTCTAACATTTGTAAAAAAATAAATAAAAAAAAGATCATGAAAAATAAAACACATATTTTGATTACAGTGCATTTGGAAAGTATTCAGACCCATTGACTTTTTTCACATTTTGTTACGTAACAGCCTCATTCTAACATTGGTTACATTTGAGTTTTTCCTCATCAATCTACATACAATAATTACAAAGAATTATTTTTTTATTTAATTTTTTTAAGCAAATGTATAAAAAACTTTTATATCACATTTATATAAGTATTCAGACCCGTTACTCAGTACTTTGTTGAAGCACCTTTGTCAGCAATTACAGCCTCGAGTCTTCTTGGGTATGACGCTACAAGCTTGGCACATCTGTATTTGGGGAGTTTCTCCCATTCTTCTCTGCATATCCTCTCAAGCTCTGTTAGGTTGGATGTCACTACACAGCTATTTTCAGATCTCTCCAGAGATGTTCGATCGGGTTTAAGTCCAGGCTCTGACTGGGCCACTCAAGGACATTCAGAGACTTGTCCCGAAGCCACTTCTGCATTGTCTTGGCTGTGTTCTTAGTGTTGTTGTCCTGTTGCAAGGTTACCCTTCGCCCCAGTCTGAAGCCGTGAGCACTCTGGAGCAGGTTTTCATCAAAGATGTCTCTGTACTTTGCTGCGTTCATCTTTCCCTCGATCCTGACTAGTCTCCCAGTCCCTGCTCAAAGGAATATTCAATGTCAGTTTTTTTTGTTTACCCATCTACCAACAGGTGCCCTTCTTTGTCAGGCATTGGAAACCCTCCCTGGTCTTTGTAGTTGAGTCTGTGTTTGAAATTCACTGCTCGACTGAGGGACCTTACTGATAATTGTATGTGTGGAATACAGAGATGAGATAGTCAATCAAAAATCATGCTAAACACTATTAACTTATTATGTTACTTAAGCACATTTTTACTCCTGAACATATTTAGGCTCGCCATAACAAATGGGTTGAATACTTACTGACTCAAGACATTTCAGCTTTTCATTTTTTATTAATTTGTAAACATTTAAAAAAATATAATTCCACTTTGACATTATGGGGTATTGTTTGTAGGCCAGTGACGCCCCAAATGTGTACATGGTAAACACAAGGCATTTCTTATTAGAAAGAATCCTGTCTGTCAAGTGGTTGTTGTTAAAAATATATATATTTCACAAATATCATTGTGATGGGTCCACCATGAGCAATGCATTTCTATCTCATTAATGATCCAATTGAATACGGAGAAGGGAACATTAGAACACCAACAGATGACATCCAACATTGATGAACCAATCTGATTTACAAAGTAGCCTACGTATGTCATACATCAAGACATGATTGCTATTCCCTGCCATTTTGAAGACATTGTCTGCTTTGTCTGTGTCGCACAACCATGGAATCGATCATATGTTATTTGTCTTTGTTCATTGTATTTCTAAAAATAAATCACTTTGAGCTGTCCTATCTTGCCTGGGGATCTTAAACGTATAGTCTATCTCATTGCCTCATACGAACCATCACCTCAACAGTTCATGGTACAGTGAGCTACTGTATTGTGTTTAGCTGTGTTTAGTCCACTGTGTTCAGTCCACTTAATTGATTTAGTTAGAACTTTCAGTTTCAGATTAAACAATTACCTCCAAACTGTACATTGATACCTGTACATTGCCCAAAGTGATGTTATCTACCTATCACATACCTCTGTTCATATGTATTTGATAAAGCAAGTGTGTCATAAAAATAATATATTTTGTAGAAGATATTGAGAAAATAACAATTTGTTGGAGATATTTAGGACAATATAGTTTTGATACAAGGGTGTTAGACAGTGTGATATTTAATGTTACAAATATTATGAAAATGTGTGTTTGTTTTATATTATTTTTGTTTTTCATTATATCACATACTCTAACAAAACCATACAAAGGAAACAGAATGCAATGAATACATCTCATTAAACACTAACACTATCTATCTTTTCTTTACATATCAGCCAGTGCTACACTCCCCATGTTCCCACTTCTCCACTGGTTTTGTTTTCATGATGTTAATGCAAGTGTAGCGAAATGCTTTTGCTTCTAGTTCCTACCATGCAGTAGTATCTAACATGTAATCTAACAAATTCACAACAACTACCTTATACACACAAGAGTAAAGGAATGAGTACGAGTATGTACATATAAATATATGGATGAGCGATGGCTGACAGCGTAGGCAAGATGCAGTAGATGGTATGGAGTACAGTATATACATATGAGATGAGTAATGTAGGATATGTAAACATTATATAAATGGCATCGTTTAAAGTGGCTAGTGATACATTTATTTCATCCAATTATAATTATTAAAGTGGCTAGAGATTTGAGTCGATGGCCGAATGGCATAGGCAAGATTCAGTAGACGGTTTAGAGTACAGTGTATACATTTGATATGAGTAATGTCGGATATGTAAACGTTATATACAAAATTGTTTAAAGTGGCTAGTGATACATTTGTTACGTCCAATTCCTATTATTTAAAGTGGCTAGAGATTTAAGTCAGTATGTTGGCAGCAGCCACTCAATGTTAGTGGTGGCTGTTTAACAGTCTGATGGCCTTGAGATAGAAGCTGTTTTTCAGTCTCTCAGTCCCAGCTTTGATGCACCTGTACTGACCTCGCCTTTTGGATGATAGCGAGGTGAACAGGCAGTGGCTCAGGTGGGTGCTCCCTCTCCTGAAGTCCACGATCATCTCCTTTGTTTTGTTGACACTGAGTGAGAGGTTATTTTCCTGACACCACACTCCGAGGGCCCTCACCTCCTCCCTGTAGGCCGTCTCGTTGTTGTTGGTAATCAAGCCTACCACTGTAGTGTCGTCAGCAAACTTGATGATTGAGTTGTTGTGCTTGGCCACGCAGTCATGGGTAAACAGGGAGTACAGGAGAGGGCTGAGAACACACCCTTGTGGGGCCCCAGTGCTGAGAATCAGCGGGGTGGAGATGTTGTTTCCTACCCTCACAACCTGGGGCCGGCCCGTCAGGAAGTCCAGGACCCAGTTGCACAGGGTTGGGTCAAGACCTAGGGTCTCGAGCTTAATGATGAGCTTGGAGGGTACTATGGTGTTAAATGCTGAGCTGTAGTTGATGAACAGCATTCTTACATAGGTTTTCCTCTTGTCCAGATGGGTTAGGGCAGTATGCAGTGTGATTGCGATTGCGTCGTCTGTGGACCTATTGGGACGGTAAGCAAATTGGAGTTGGTCCAGGGTGTCTGGCAGGATGGAGGTGATATGATCGTTGACTAGTCTCTCAAAGCACTTCATGATGACGGAAGTGAGTGCTACTGGGCGATAGTCATTTAGCTCAGTTACCTTAGCTTTCTTGGGAACAGGAACAATGGTGGCCCTCTTGAAGCATGTATGAACAGCAGCCTGGGATAGGGACTGATTTAATATGTCCGTAAACACATCAGCCAGCTGGTCTGCGCATGCTCTGAGGACACGGCCAGGGATGCCATCTGGGCCAGCAGCCTTGCGAGGGTTAACACATTTAAATGTTTTACTCACGTTGGCTGCGGTGAAGGAGAGCCCGCAGGTTTTGGTAGCGGGCTGTGTCAGTGGCACTGTATTGTCCTCAAAGCGAGCAAAGCAGCTGTTTAGTTTGTCTGGGAGCAGGACGTCGTTGTCCGCGACGGGGCTGGTTTTCTTTTTGTAATCCGTGATTGACTGTAGACCCTGCCATATTCCTCTCGTGTCTGAGCCATTGAATTGTGACTCTACTTTGTCTCTATATTGACGCTTAGCTTGTTTGATTGCCTTGCGGAGGGAATAGCTACACTGTTTGTATTCAGTCATGTTTCCGGTCGCCTTACCCTGGTTAAAAGCAATGGTTCGTGCTTTCAGTTTTGCGCGAATTCTGCCATCAATCCACGGTTTCTGGTTGGGGAATGTTTTAATAGTTGCTATGGGTACAACATCACCGATGCACTTGCTAATAAACTCGCTCACCGAATCAGCGATTACAGCAATGTTGTTGTCTGATGCTGTCCGGAACATATCCCAGTCCATGTGCTCGAAGCAATCTTGCAGCGTGGAATCAGATTGGTCGGACCAGCATTGAACAGACCTGAGAACGGGCGTTTCCTGTTTTAGTTTCTGTTTGTAGGCTGGGAGCAACAAAATGGAGTCATGGTCAGACTTGCCAAAAGGAGGGCGGAGAATAGCCTTGTATGCATCACAGAAATTAGAATAACAATGATCCAGGATTTTACCAGCCCGGGTGGCACATTCGATATGCTGATAAGAATTAGGGAGCCTTGTTTTCAGATTAGCCTTATTAAAATCCCCAGCCACAATAGATGCAGCCTCAGGATATGTGGTTTCCAGTTTACATAGAGTCCAGTGGATTTCTTTCAGTGCAGTCGATGTGTCAGCTTGAGGGGGGATATACACGGCTCGGATTATAATCAAAGAGAATTCTCTTGGTAGATAATGCGGTCAGCCTTTGATTGTAATGAATTTTATGTCAGGTGAACAAAAGGACTTGAGTTCTTGTATGTTGTTATGATCACACCACAACTTGTTAATCATACAACACACACCCCCGCCCTTCTTCTTAGCAGATAGATGTTTGTTTCTGTCGGCGCGATGCGTGGAGAAATCATGTGGCTATACCGACTCAGATAACGTGTCCTGAGTGAGCCATGTTTCCGTGAAGCAAAGAACGTTGCAGTCGCCGATGTCTCTCTGGAAGGCAACTCTTGCTCGTATTTCGACCAATTGTTCCTCCCGGTTGTATGTAATAAAACTTAATATTTCCCGGGGTAACAATGTAAGAAGTAATACGTAAAAAAACAAAATACTGCATAATTTCCTGAGTACGTGAAGCGAGGCGGCCATCTCTGTCGGTGCCGGAAGTCTATAGTGTGATCATGGATCGACTTTGGTGATTGTAATCACAGCATGGGAATACACCTCTTCGGTTTTGCAATGAGATACATTAATGGAGCATAAATACAAAGTAAATCTAAAACACTGTGTTTAAATGCACTTATTAGAGCTAGATAGTCTTAGATTTGACGATTAGATTTGTTTGGGGTTAGTTAAGCCATCTATAATAACCTTTGTGCACATAAAATCATTGGTATTTACATTGGTATTACTTTAGCATTTTAGCAATTAAGGGTGATTATTTGTTCATTTGTATTTCTAATCAAATCTATTCTGTGCAGCAGGTTTTAATGGAATACCTTTCAACCATAATGTGTGAGTCATCCCTTTTACACACTTACTTTTGTAAGGTGGCTGGTGTGAGGGAGTGAGTGAGTGAGTGAGTGAGTGAGTGAGTGAGTGAGCAAGAGAGACCAACATACAGACAGACAGACAGACAGACAGAAAGAGAGAGAGAGAGAACATTACAGACGTACATGTGTGTACTGTAGTATGTGTGGTTTGATTTCTAATACAGCTATGATTCCACTCCCCAGGACGTCTTCCTGAAGGAACAGACTGATTGACAAAGTTGTCTGTTTGTCAGGAAGCTGGCTGATGATGGATGGTGTGAATGCTTTATCAGAAAAGGTAAAAGCTGAGACCTGAGACAGCTGCCACACTGGAGAAGATAACAGATCGCAGGACACTGGGCTCAACACACACGCTACTGCTCAAAGGCTTTTAATGCACCAGTCTTCCAGTGTGATTAAGTGGGACTGGAAAAGGGTTTATTTAGATTCATTGAGCGTTATTAATTCAGGATATTGAGACATGATAAGAGCCTCATTCTCTTTTTGATTATAATGTGCTGTGCATGATCATTTTCAAAATGTCTCAGAGAAATGGACCATGGTATGGTAAAATAACAGTTCCAGAATATTATAATCATGACCAGGGACCATACTGTATTTTCAACACAACTTCAATGCACTACTACAAATACAACTTTTTTTTATTTTATTATCTAGGCCTACTAGAGTCAGGTTCAGTCAGGTTCAGATTTAGCTGATGGAATCAAATGGCTCTCATCATTAGATGTGATAGCCGTCGATAACAGACTGCTATTTCGCTGTAAGCAGCAGATTTTTGCCAATCCTTTGCTTGGCAGTACTCAATCCGTTCTCAATTGAGAAGTCAACGGTGTCTCTCGTGGCTAGTTGCATGGGGAACATTTAAAATTAGAAAATGTTCCGATCAGTTATTCAATTAAATACATTTTTGCTCCATGAAGTAATCCAACAATGTATACATCAACATCTTGTTTATTTCTGATCCTCTCTCATTAATCGAGCCAGGTGAGTGACACTGGAGTGCGTGGAGCTGACACCATGTGCCCCCCCCAAAAAAAATCCTGGGACTGCTGTGGCCTCGGACCCCGGCGTCGTCGCTGCTCCTTCTCTCTCCTCGGCTACTCCCGCCACGGAAGGGTCTCGCAACCCCCCATGATCTCCTCCCAGGTCCAGAATATCTTGTCCTGGTCACGCTGCTTGGTCTTTTGATGGTGGGTTATTCTGTCACAATCTTCTGAATAAGTGGACCAAAGCGCAGTGCGGGTTGAGGTCTACATGTTTTTAATAAAGTAGTGAAACTTCCAAATACAAGAGACAAAACAAAGATCTGACCCGTGGTGTAGCACATAGGCACTACACACAAACAAACAATAACCCACAAGGCAGGTGGGGAAGGGAACAAACTTAAATAGGATTCCCAATTAGAGGAAACGACTAACAGCTGCCTCTAATTGGGAACCAACACAAAACCCACCATAGAAAATACAACATAGCACACAAAACCCCCCTGGTCACGTCCTGACCAAAACACCATAGATAATCCAGAGGGCTATCTATGGCCAGGACGTGACATTAACTTAGGTTTAGAAAAGCTAAGGCATTGGTTAAGAGATGGCTGAGTTAAATCTGATTTTCAGTAAATCTGATTTTTGTGTCCATTTAAATCTTTTGTAAATCCACTTCACAATGGCCTCCACTCTAAACGTTTTAGCGTCATCAAAAGGGCTCCCGAGTGGCGTTGTGGTCTAAGACACTGCATCTGTCTTAGGGTTAGGGTTAGCGCAAACTGGCCTTCTAGGCATAGAAGGCCAGCATCCCGGAGTCGCCTCTTCACTGTTGACATTGAGACTGGTGTTTTGCGGGTACTATTTAATGAAGCTGCCAGTTGAGAAGTTGTGAGGTGTCTGTTTCTCAAACTAGACACTCTAATGTACATGTCCTCTTGCTCAGTTGTGCACCAGGGCCTCCCAATCCTCTTTATATTCTGGTTAGAGACAGTTTGCACTGTTCTGTGAAGGGAGTAATACACAGCGTTGTACGAGATCTTCAGTTTCTTGGCAATTTCTCTCATGGAATAGCATTAATTTCTCAGAACAAGAATAGACTGACGAGTTTCAGAAGAAAGTACTCTGTTTCTGGCCATTTTGAGCCTGTAATCGAACCCACAAATGCTGATGCTCCAGATACTCAACTAGTCTAAAGAAGGCCAGTTTTATTGCTTCTTTAATCAGCACAACAGTTTTCAGGTGTGCTAACATAATTGCAAAATTGGTTTTCTAAAGATCAATTAGCCTTTTAAAACGATAAACGTGGATTAGCTTACACAACGTGCCATTAGAACACAGGAGTGATGATGGTTGCTGAAAATGTGCCTCTGTACGCCTATGTAGATATTCCATAAAAAATCTGCCGTTTCCAGCTACAATAATCATTTACAACATTAACAATGTCTACACTGTATTTCTGATCAATTTTATGTAATTTTAATAGACAAAAACAGTGCTTTTCTTTCAAAAACAAGGACATTTCTAAGTGACCCCAAACTTTTGAATGGTAGTGTATGTTGATTTTACTGTGTATATATCATGTAACCAGCTCAATGCTTGGATGTTAAAATTCATGCCATGAGATTTAAGAACCTTATCTCTATGCTCAAATATGCATTTTTGTAACATTGTCAGTAGGCCTATTTACATATTTGTACACAGCTCCCAGTCTATATTCATTTTCAGTGTAAAAAAAACATAAATGTGCTATAACATTTTGTTGTATATAACACGTACAAAAAAAGTATTGTTTTTCCCTTAAGATATAGATTATCTTAGAATGACCTGTATTCGTAATATGCTCTTTATATCTATACATCAAGCTCTATCAGCCAGAGAGAGCGCTGTGCAGCTTGTTTCATCTGGATTCGGAAAGGCTCTTAAAACTGACGTACAAGGAGCTGACCACAGTGGCTTCTTCTTGTATGGAGTCCTTATTGTTCGACTGGCTAACACACACCGCCGTGAGTCTCTTGGGGAGCTTCCCACTGAATAGCAGGTATATGCAGGGGTTTGCACAGCTGTTCAGACTTGCCAGAAGCATCAGGATAGAGAAGGTTGCAGCTGAAATCAATATTAAAATAGAATATTATTATCAACCAGCAGCATCCTGATTCCATGTAATTCTATACATTTTAGCATAGGCCTAGTATAAATGAAACATACATTGTAAAGTTTTAATTCAGGCATTAAACCATTTGACAATATGATTTAATTCTAGTTGAATTCTTAGTTTTTCAGAATATTGGAGAGCACTTACTCTCAGTGGGTGCTTGGACATCCCAGACAGACCACAGCTGGACAGTGAAGAAAGGAGTCCAACAGATAATGTAGACAAGAACAATAACCACAGTCATCTTCACGGTCTTAATCCTGGCTTTGGACACTCCAGCAACACTACTGGCCCTGGAGGGCAGAGGTTTGGTGACAATTCCCGATACTTGATGTGTTTTCATGTGAAAGTTGATTTGAACAGCTCGGCAAATACGCACCTGGCAAACGATAACAGTTAAGATTGGCAACACAAATATCACCAGAGTGGTCCAGGTCACGTAAGTTTTTAGTCCCCAAGGTTTGATGAAGTCAGCCCAGCAGTCATAGACACCAGGCGCAATTTGAACTCGGGAGAAGATGAACACTTGAGGGAGACTGCCGATGAGGGACACGGACCATGCAACGCACACAGGCACGTTCCAGCGCGCTCTGCGCCTTTGGAAAGTCACCATGGGGTTACAGATGGCTTGGTAGCGATCAATGGTCATCACTACAATCATGTAAGAGGAGGCGAACATGCCAACGACCTGCAGGTATTTCACCAGGCGACACATAATGTCAGGACCAATGAATCTGTCCGTTATATCCCATATCAGCTGCGGACAAACTTGGAAAAAGGTGACCACCAGGTCTGCCAGACAAAGGTGAAAAACAAAGACGCGCATCCTCGACAGCTGCTTCCTCCGCTTCCACAGCACCAAAAGCAGTACAATGTTTAAAATTGCGGCACAGAAAAATATGATGCTCAAAAGGGCTATTTCAACTCGAGCCAAGCGCTCATCACGTGGCACATCCTCTGCCAATTCCGTTTCCAAACTTATATTACTATTATTTGTAAGTAAAGTAAAGAAAGTCATAATTTTGCAACAAAATGTCAAAAAAATAATTCGGTCCTTAAGCTAATGTTCACGAATAGTTAAAATATAACCTATCAACTGCACAGCATATCACAATAAGCCAAATCTGCCTTGGAAAATGTATGCAACTAAAATACAACATTTCTTATGAAAATGTACACATAATTATTAACAGACTAAAGACGTTAACTGTTCTACAGCAATTGTTTAAAGGATAGACCTAGAAAGCGTATTGACGCGCGAAAACTTTGGAGATGGATGGCACCAAGTGCGTGCAACGATGTAAATAGAGGAGCGTTGGCAGAAGCAAATTATTTATATATTGGATACGCAGCAGGAGGGAGGGGCTATATTTCTGCATCTTTACAAAAACGCGTTCTATACATTTTAGAAATAAAATATACATCTGGAACTCAGGATTCACTGCAAAAGGCAGAAAGTGGCATGCAATAGTACAACATGATAGGACGCATAGGCATCACACAGTAAGCAGCATAGGTAAAAATACACTGCTCAAAAAAATAAAGGGAACACTTAAACAACACAATGTAACTCCAAGTCAATCACACTTCTGTGAAATCAAACTGTCCACTTAGGAAGCAACACTGATTGACAATAAATTTCACATGCTGTTGTGCAAATGGAATAGACAACAGGTGGAAATTATAGGCAATTAGCAAGACACCCCCAATAAAGGAGTGGTTCTGAAGGTGGTGACCACAGACCACTTCTCAGTTCCTATGCTTCCTGGCTGATGTTTTGGTCACTTTTGAATGCTGGCGGTGCTTTCACTCTAGTGGTAGCATGAGACGGAGTCTACAACCCACACAAGTGGCTCCAGGTAGTGCAGCTCATCCAGGATGGCACATCAATGCGAGCTGTGGCAAGAAGGTTTGCTGTGTCTGTCAGCGTAGTGTCCAGAGCATGGAGGCGCTACCAGGAGACAGGCCAGTACATCAGGAGACGCGGAGGAGGCCGTAGGAGGGCAACAACCCAGCAGCAGGACCACTACCTCCGCCTTTGTGCAAGGAGGAGCACTGCCAGAGCCCTGCAAAATGACCTCCAACAGGCCACAAATGTGCATGTGTCTGCTCAAACGGTCAGAAACAGACTCCATGAGGGTGGTATGAGGGCTCAACGTCCACAGGTGGGGGTTGTGCTTACAGCCCAACACCGTGCAGGACGTTTGGCATTTGCCAGAGAACACCAAGATTGGCAAATTTGCCACTGGCGCCCTGTGCTCTTCACAGATGAAAGCAGGTTCACACTGAGCACGTGACAGACGTGACAGAGTCTGGAGACACCGTGGAGAACGTTCTGCTGCCTGCAACATCCTCCAGCATGACCGGTTTGGCGGTGGGTCAGTCATGGTGTGGGGTGGCATTTCTTTGGGGGGCCGCACAGCCCTCCATGTACTCGCCAGAGGTAGCCTGACTGCCATTAGGTACCGAGATGAGATCCTCAGACCCCTTGTGAGACCATATGCTGGTGCGGTTGGCCCTGGGTTCCTCCTAATGCAAGACAATGCTAGACCTCATGTGGCTGGAGTGTGTCAGCAGTTCCTGCAAGAGGAAGGCATTGATGCTAAAGACTGGCCCGCCCGTTCCCAGACCTGAATCCAATTGAGCACATCTGGGACATCATGTCTCGCTCCATCCACCAACGCCACGTTGCACCACAGACTGTCCAGAAGTTGGCGGATGCTTTAGTCCAGGTCTGGGAGGAGATCCCTCAGGAGACCATCCGCCACCTCATCAGGAGCATGCCCAGGCGTTGTAGGGAGGTCATTCAGGCACGTGGAGGCCACACACACTACTGAGCCTCATTTTGATTTGTTTTAAGGACATTACATCAAAGTTGGATCAGCCTGTAGTGTGGTTTTCCACTTTAATTTTAAGTGTGACTCCAAATCCAGACCTCCATGGGTTGATAAATTTGATTTCCATTGATAATTTTTGTGTGATTTTCTTGTCAGCACATTCAACTATGTAAAGAAAAAAGTATTTAATAAGATTATTTCATTCATTCAGATCTATGATGTGTTATTTTAGTGTTCCCTTTATTTGAGCAGTGTATATACAGTTGAAGTCGGAAGTTTACATACACTTAGGTTGGAGTCATTAAAACTAGTTATTCAACCACTCCACAAATGTCTCGTTAACAAACTATAGTTTTGACAAGTCGGTTAGGACATCTACTTTGTGCATGACACAAGTCATTTTTACAACAATTGTTTATAGACAGATGATTTCACTAATAATTCACTGTATCACAATTCTAGTGGGTCAGAAGTTTACATACACTAAGTTAACTGTGCTTTTAAACAGCTTGGAAATTCCAGAAAATTATGTCATGGCTTAAGAAGCTTCTGATAGGCTAATTGGCATAATTTGAATCAATTAGAGGTGTACCTGTGGATGTACTTCAAGGCCTACCTTCAAGTCTGGTTCATCCTTGGGAGCAATTTCCAAACGCCTGAAGGTACCACGTTCATCTGTAAAAACAATAGTACGCAAGTATAAACAGCATGGGACCACACAGCCGTCATACCGCTCAGGAAGGAGACGCGTTCTGTCTCTTAGAAATGAACGTACTTTGGTGCGAAAAGTGCAAATCAATCCCAGAACAACAGCAAAGGACCTTGATGCTGGAGGAAGGTGCTGGAGGAAACAGGTACAAAAGTTTCTATATCCACAGTTAAACAAGTCCTATATCGACATAACCTGAAATGCCGCTCAGCAAGGAAGAAGCCACTGCTCCAAAACCGCCATAAAAAAAAAGCCAGCCTACGGTTTGCAACTGCACATGGGGACAAAGATCGTACTTTTTGGAGAAATGTCCTCTGGTCTGATGAAACAAAAATAGAACTGTTTGGCCATAATGACCATCGTTATGTTTGGAGGAAAAAGGGGGAGGCTTGCAAGCCGAAGAACACCATCTCAACAGTGGCCTTGCAGGGGTGGCAGCATCATGTTGTGGGGGTGCTTTGCTGCATGAGGGACTGGTGCACTTCACAAAATAGATGGCATCATGAGGAGGAAATGTATGTGGATATATTGAAGCAACATCTCAAGACATCAGTCAGGAAGTTAAAGCTTGGTCGCAAATGGGTCTTCCAAATGGACAATGACCCCAAGCGTACTTCCAAAGTTGTAGCAAAATGGCTTAAGGACAACAAAGTCAAGGTATTGGAGTGGCCATCACAAAGCCGACCTCAATCCTATAGAAAAGTTGTGGGCAGAACTGAAAAAGCGTGTGCAAGCAAGGAGGCCAACAAACCTGACTCAGTTACACCAGCTGTCAGGAGGAATGGGCCAAAATTCACCCAACTTATTGTGGGAAGGTTGTGGAAGGCTACCCGAAACGTTTGACCCGAGTTAAACAATTTAAAGGCAATGCTACCAAATACTAATTGAGTGTATGTAAACTTCTGACCCACTGGGAATGTGATGAAAGAAATAAAAGCTGAAATAAATCATTCTCTCTATTATTCTGACATTTCACGTTTTTAAAATAAAGTGGTGATCCTAACTGACCTAAGACAGGGAAGTTTTACTAGGATTAAAAGTCAGGAATTGTGAAAAACTGAGTTTAAATGTATTTGGCTAAAGTGTATGTAAACTTCCAACTTCAACTGTAATATATATAGTGTTTATCTTCTTACACACCATCTGCTTTATCTAACAGACTAAATATGTAATAACAGAAAACACACAGTGAAACCATACTATACACAAGCTGATTTCACCCTCAAGCCATTTGATGAGTTGTCAGAACAAAATTGTAAATTCCTGGAGTCATGTTTTTTTTCTCAGCCCATGAAATACAGATTTATTCTGTTCACTACAAAGACCGGCTTTCTGAGATATGATTATAGGACATTTAAAACAATTCCACATTGCTCATTAGCCTTTCATTGCACCAATCTCTCCAAGCACCATTGAGAATTGGCAAAATATCCAGTTTTCCACTTATTCGTATTGACTGATTCCCAACTAAAATCCCAACAGCAGATTGGCCAATCTCAAAGGCATTCCGGGGCAGGAAATGTACAAAATAATCTTTTTTTTATATCAATAATGCCACAGATGTTGAGATACTGCAGTGGCTTAGGTTGATTTCAAACTTTCTTCATAGGACAGCTGTGCAGCTGAAAGCATAATATCCAAACTCTAAGTGCTGCACTGGGCTAAATTAGTTAAACACAGTAAATATGATTCAGTCCTTGTGGGTTTCTTTCTCATTCTCATATCCAACACTCAGTCTGGAAAACAACAGAGGTGTATGAGGGGTTAACACCTGCTACACACTGGAATTATGTCTTGTTGACATGACAAAGCAGCTCGTCCTTGTCCATCTGGTAACGGCTCCTTTTCCACACGTCTCGTAGGTTCTGTAGGATAGTGCCGATCTCCTTGCCCGAGGTGATGCCCATCTTCCTCAAGTCGTGCCCACTCACAGGGAAACGAGGAATGGACCATCTGCTCATCTCTGCCAGTAACTTGTCCTCCCCCTGGTACTTGAGCAGTTCACATACTTTACTCTGAGCGTCCACCTCCCGACTCTGAAAACAAGGTACATAGAAATTATCTACCAGACCATGTGGTTCTATCAGATTGGGCTTCATGGCACTCAGTTCCAAAAAGGACACCATCTTGACAGTCTTCATTTAAATACAGTAAGTGGTATTACATCAACTCATTTTAACTGTGCTTACATCTATGATAAAGTCAGTGTAGGGCTTCAGGCTGTCTGGATCCTCCTGGGACTTATGGAGGTCCCGTCTGTGTTTGACCAGGAACAGACCCAGGTTCTTCTCCTCCCGGGAGACTTTCAGCCTCAGGTCCATCTTCTCCACATCCTGGGAGCAGCGGAACAGGGCCGACAGAACAGTCACGGGCTTGGGAGAATGGTCCTTCACATGCTGCCAGATCCGCTTCATCTCCTCCACGTCGCCCTCTGCAGGTAATCCTTGGAATAAAAGTATAACTCTTACACAACTACAATTATGATAGCATCTAAAAATACCTATGCTCTAGCTGAGAACATTTCTAGTGGTCTGTCCCCGGGGCACCCTAAATATAGTGGTTTGAGGTATGCTTTATGTAGTTGCATGGTTACTTGACTCCCCATAGCCCTGTTTTCTAGGAACAATGTTTTCTCCCTCACCTATGTACTGAGCCAGGCCCAGCTCATACATGACCTTTAGTAGGTGGGCAGCATGGTTTCCCACCACCATCTTCTTCAGCTCAACCCAGATGCGCTCCCCTGATATGGCTGCCAGGCCACGGGCATTCTCCCTGATGGCCTCCAAGGTGGCAGGGTCATGTTCCGCTGCCTTTACTGACACCCGGCCATAAAACCTGGGGGCAGACCGGGGGATATACACAAGTAAGGACAGAAATAACATGCAGAAACCCTCACATACTAAAGTTTAACTTGTTAATATTCAAGTCCAACAAACACCTGCCCCATTTACACCCCAGACAAGTTTGGATTACCTGAAGTATCGTAATATTCTCAAGTAGTCCTCCTGAATCCTTTGCTCTGCACTGCCAACAAACCGAACCTTTCGGTTCTTGAGGTCCTCATATCCTTGGAAGTAATCATAAAGGGTCCCATCTAACCCTGTTTGGTCAGAAATCAAATAAGAAGACATGTTTTTCCCCCCTTCTAATGTCAAGTTTGGAATTAATTTCAGAAGGGGTGAAAATCTACTATAAACACACCTAAAAACATGGAGTTGATGGTGAGGTCTCTGCGCTCTGCGTCTTTTTGCCAGTCTGTTGTGAACTCCACCTCTGCATGACGTCCATCCGTCTCAACATCTACGCGCAGTGTGGTCACTTCAAAGTTCTCATTGTGAAGCTAGAGATGAAAAGACAAATGTCATGTGTTATAAAGCCACAAACACACAGGCCTACTGTACAGCAGAATTCACGCTACATTGACTTTTAACACTTCACCCCATTGTAACAAAATCAGATTGTAGAAAGAAACGTAGTGTAAGAGAACATTTCAACATCACATCAGTCTCACATTCTGGATATGGAATATTTGTGTATAGCTGGTCAAACTGCACAGCAATCTTGGGTACTCTTACTCGAGCAGTGATGGTCCCATGCTTCTCCCCTTTATTGTTGATCATCCTGATCCCTGCATTCTGGAACATGCTCTTCATCTCCTCTGGTGTTGCCGTGGTCGCAAAGTCCACATCCTCTGGCCGCTTCCCAGACAAGAGGTCCCTCACAGCACCCCCTGCTATCCTCAGCTCAAACTTGTGCTTCTCAAAGATCTCTATGGAGAAATACATGCATAAATTGATAAGATGTCTAGTGTTGACATGCATTGACCCCTGCATCACTTAATTCATTAATCATAATATAAGCAGACACACTGATTAATACATTCTGATCCAAACCTGGTTCTCAAGTCCCAGCCTCATGGTATCTGGATTGATGACAAGTTGTCTTTTGTAACACACATTGAAAACTTGAGAAAGAAGCTGAGATCTATGATTGTTTTTTTATTTAGAAATATTTTCAGAACTGAGACTGGATTTATAAGGAAGACTGTTCAAACAACGCTTCTCCCTGTAATAGACTAGGGTGACATTATCTATACGCACGTGGCAGCCTCCATTTTGAAACCATTGGACTGAGTATTTCATTCAGCAATACGTTTTATCACTAGGGTTGGTTTTAGGACTCATTGTATTCTTTACAAATGTGTAAGAGAGCTGCACTCTTATTTATTTACAAAGCATAAACTTCCTCTGTACATTACTTCATTTTAGATGTACAAATTACCAAACCCGTTCTCAGGGATGGATAATTCTGAGAATCCCTTTTGGCCTTCACAGAATTGGGAAAATCTGCTTTTATTTTTTGTTGCCCCTTGTGTGTGGAACAATACACTAACAATTCCTTGCTATCCAATATTCTGGTTCCTTTCAGGCATTTTCAATTATTGATTGGAGTCTGTTACAGAATGCGATTGCTTTTCTTAAATATGTTTAATGTTGTTTATTGTGTATTTTGCTATAGTGTTTTGTATATGTATTGTTTTTTTTGTAAACATATACAGGGCCCCCTTGTGAAATAGTTCTCTCAATGTGATTCCCTATTTAAATAAAAGGTTAATAATATTACAAATCACTAAGTATAGAAATGGGATATTTTATTCAACTTATTCTGAGCAGTTCCCATCCTCCAATTTCTGCTGCTGAGGTTACGTGCCACTGACCTAGACTTTGATATAGCCAAATTGGTTGGTAGCAAAAATGTACCTGCTCTCACCTGCTATGCCATTCAGTCCATCGCTGAATAAGGACTTGAACTCTGTAGTCTTCAGCTGCATGGTGAAGAGACTTCTGGCACTCCAAGTGAGACGAACTCTGCTAATCACCACAGGATTCAGGATTCTCCCCCACATATAGATACTGTCGTTGAGCAGAGCAAGTCAATGTTAGCTATAGCTAGCTGTGGTTAGCTAGCTAACGTTAACTATTGATGTGCAATTGCAGTGAATTACCTTGTGGGGGTTGCCAAATACATTCAGCTAGTTTAGAGACCAAACAACTACCATCATCTTTTCATTACAGCTAGTACCTAGTTAGTACAGAAATTGTATTCCATGTTTCTCACATTCCCTGTTCCACTAGCTATTGCTAGATAACTTAGCTAACTGAAGCAAGCATATTGGCTCTTGTAAGCGACATATATTTAAAAAGTACATCTGGTAAAGTATAATTGTATCATCATGCAGCTGACTATTCATCTCATATGGACAGACCTGCAATAAAATATGAATAATTTCCCTTCTTTGGGGATGTTGTTAGAAACATTACTCCCGTTCCATACTTGTTCTGCGACAGCAGGAAGATTACTTACTTTCACCACAGGAAGTCGCTGACTGTGACCAATAAGAGTGTGATTCGTCATTAAAAGGGCGGGGTACAGAAGAAACAACGCGTGATTTCATTCGAATCGTTTTTGAATTACTGTTACTTTGTTGCAATTTATTTGACACTCGTGGCCTCAGTCACTTTGTTACTACAGTTGCGCAATGTCTAGCTGCATAGAACATTTCCCTAAACGAAGTACTAATGCCATAATTCCACTTGTCAGCTCATTTTGACTGAGCAAGACAGAGATGAAAAGACTGTAAATATATGTATGGTTGATTACTCTTTTAAATTGATTCAATAGATTCCTCAAATCAATTAAGTGTTATCAGAGAGATTATAAAACGCATTTTCAGCATGCTGGATAAATTACTCCGTAGCCTCTGTTCCATCTCTGATCAGACCATTCATTGATCTATGGGTTCAGACCACAGACAGGGTGGTACTTCGAAAGCTATCGCGAGAAACTGATTTTTTTCTTTTAAATTGAATGACTGTTGAATCTGATCTTCTGTTTGCTGTACCCTACAAGCCGAGTCATTATATTTTACACTCCTCATACAGTAGCCACATGGCTAGGGTAGAACTCACACCGCTGAAACCCTGGGACGATTTCTTCCCAGGTTCCGATCGATTTGCTAAACCAGACGCGAGAGATTTACCTAGATGGAACAACAGGGTTGTCAACAACTTGCTTTACTATCAGACAAACTATTTTGCAATGGCTATCATTGTTTTCCTTATTGTTGGGTAAGTAGCATGGAGACACTGTCCACAATTTGTATCGAGAACATAAAATCTCTGGTGTCATACTACACTCAGGTTAAAATGGGCTGTGTGGTATATTAAATGTGCAAACAGAAATCACTCAGCCATTTCCTGGTTGTTACAATTCTAAGTTTCAGTTTATGTGATTAAACAAGCAATGTATAGTGTCGAGAATCATTGTACCTTCAAAAATGCCGTACAATATATTTTCAATACCAGGAAATAGTATTTTCAGATGTTTGAAGCTAGGGTACAACATCGAAAGTAAAAGACAAACTAAACGTACGAACGGGAAGCATATAAATGGTGCAAATTTAATAAATGTACTGCTTATTAGACTTGCTCTATAACTTACATTTTTATGTGAATCTGGTCAGTCGCCCAAAAAGTTACATATTGCATGCAGCTTTAAGTGTTGGGAAATCTGGTTTACTGTAGTCCACCATCACTAGTTATAACAGTTAACATCAATTAAAACTACAATCTTGTATTCGATTTTCAGCTAAATGACAGCCACGCCTTGTTTTGGTGTACATTGTTTGGTTTTTCTTGTTTGTGTGTGTGAAAAATTGAGTATAATTTGGGTTATGATAGGGTAAAACAGTTGTGCTATTGAGCTGACCCATTTATAAGTTCTTAAAGAATACTTTTCATTGGGTATCAATGGCTATTAAACAGTATCCCAGTTTGCACCTTTAACTGACGCTTGAAATTAAAGTTGGGACTCATTAGCTAATTATGGATGCAGGGACTCACTTTAAAGTCTAAACATAGGAGCTGCCCATAGCAGCTGTTATGTTACTACCATGCATTATGTTAATGCTTTATACTGTCTTACAGTTCACCTGAATAAGATCTCTTCCATTGCCATATCTGAAGGTTGGCACCTTGCTAGGCCTATTAATGACTAATACCAAGGGAGAAAGAGTGCATGATTGGTCAACCGAAGCTTCCAGACTTATTTTGAGCGTAGAGGATGTGGGCACACTTCACAGGTTGAGAGACTCATGTCTTGCATCCTGCTGAAGCTCTTCGTGAAAATAATAATTATTATTTATTTAACTTGTATAGCACTTTTCATTACAGAAAATGTAAAAAGCGCACAAAGTGAAGAAACAACATTTTGAAATTGAGATGATGAAGTTGGAGATTGAATGTCTCTAGTTGGCTTCGGATGTTGGAAAGGCCGGGAGTTGAGGCAGCTTGGATTGGAAATGCAGTGTAGCTTCAGCGGAAGGGGCATCGATGGTACAGCCAGAGAGAAACAAAGACAGTCTGACAAACAGGCCCGGAGCTCTTCATCAGTGCACCACACCTGCTTTGACGGTCAGTTGCTCCAAATGTCGCTCCTCCGTAGGTACTGGTCCTCTAATGCCGAACATGTAGCACCCACCTGGGTGATGCCATGGCTTCTGAAAAGTGTAACCAACTTCACATAGCCCCCAAGAAGAAAGGCACACGCTTCAGGTTGACTCTGTTTTTATCTGGAGCAAAATATATCAAACAGTGATGACAGGCATTGACAGGACGGTCACAGCCACACATTCACTGCTCTCTGAATATCTCTCTGACTCAATCTACAAAGTGATTGTATAGTATACATGCGTTGTGTTTAGAAAATAACAAAAATACAGAAAAGCATACCTGCAGTAAAATATATCAAACAGTGATGACCGGCATTGACAGGACGGTCACAGCCACACATGCACTGGTTAGGTAGGACACTATATATTTTAGATAGGAGCAACAGTAGTGATACATACCCTCAATGTGGCGATATTAATCCATAAACACAGAGCACAAGTACAACCCTTTTATATAAACCTTTTTAAGGTAGTAAGAAAATAAACATTCACTTAATATTTCAATAAGTCACTTGCTAGCAAATCACCTGCTGGCAATAGCAAGCGTGACATTGTAGTGCAGTGACCAACGGTGCTAGATAGCTCATCATTAACATGGCTAGCTAAGCCAGCAAAAACGTGGTTAACTTGCTGAAATAGGTATTCAATACATTAACGGCAAAATAAATATATACATAGCCACATTCGCTATTGACTTTAGGATATATGAACCAGTTTTCCAAAAACACTTATGTTTTACAGTTTTAAACAGTGTTTATTTACAGAGGAAGGACACACAAACCTGCCCTCAGAATATCTCTCTGACTGAAGAGCAGGCAGACCAACTTCCAAATAGGGGAGAAGCACTCAAAACCCACAAGTTGTTCTTTCCAAGAAAATAATAAAGTCCGAAGACCTCTCGTATTACCAACCTTACTACAATGGCAGCAAATATTTTTTTATGAATTCAGTAACACAATTAAAGGACAATTTATTTAAATCACCCCTTTTCCTGAAGTGAATGGTTTCACCCACTATCCTGCCGCGAACTGCGGCGTTCTTTGATGTCTACATCGCGCGCGCGTGGTTGATGGAAACTCTACCTTTCACTTTGTTACACTCACCCCTGCAGAATTCAATCCACCCATACAGACCTTAGAGACATTACTAGGACGGGCACTTTAAACCTGTTAAAGAAATACCTGGAGGGTAAACCTTAGCCTTTGGCTATGCATAGGACTGTACAAAACATTGTACAAAGTAATAACGTGTCTTTTACACATCACCTTCACCCTTTCTGTCCCATAATCTAAACTGTCACTTGCACTCAACACTGAATACACATAGCCTACTTAATACCCTGTACCACTGATATCCAAGACTTTCAACAGGACATTTTAGGTGTGTTTCTCTGACATGTCAGGTTCTCTGACAAGCATTTTCATGGCTTCAACGAGTCTCTTTACTGGTCTAACAACCCTTCCGTACCTTGTACGTGTCACACTACCCTCCTCTAAATTATTATTAGAGCTTTGTGAATTGACTGTATCATGGGACTTGTCCTTAACAATGTATTTTAGGGGAGATAGTCTGCGGCTTCGGGCCTGCTCACTTGGGCCAACTTTACTGACCCTGATACTATTCCGGGTCACTGACCCATATACTGCTTTTGGAGGACGTTTCTATTTCATCAGCCAAGGGTTGCAAGCCATCATCCTTAGAGTGGCAAGGGTCTCCTTCTGGGTCTGTGTCACTATTGCTCTGAAATTCGGGATTGCTCCATGTGACCAGAGTCACTAGTTCTAGATTCCTGCTCGCTTTCAGAATCTCCCATTGACTCGGTTTCTCCATTACACTCTTGTCCTATCAACGAGGACCCGGAGGCGTCCATAGCTTCATCGACTACTTTTGGACTTAGACTGCGGAGTATCCAGATTGCAGTTCTCTGGTCATCACTGCCCCCATCCACATCTGGTAGTGGGTTTGGTTTCATAGCTCTGGCATCTGCAAAACTCTCCTCTGAAAGGATGGAGGGAACGGTTGTATCCTCAGCCTCTCCAATCGGAAGAAAGTTCACAGGAAGTAAGAAGTTACGGTGTACAACCTTGCTCTTGTCTGTGGAAGGGTTGACTACACTGTAGATGTGCAGATCTGGGTTGCTCCAGCTGATGACATAGACGGTAGATTCCCACTCATTTGCCAATTTCCGTTTGCCCCGTTCTTTCTTGTTGGCTAAGAGAACTTTGTCACAGACCTCCAGGTTACATCCTTTCACCTTCTTGTCATATTCTCTTGCCTGCTTTTTCTGTGCCTTTGATGTGTTCTTCTGTGCGATACGCACAGCCTCCTGAAGATCTCTTTGAAAGAAGTCTACAAATTCGCTGTAACCTAAAACGGTCTTGTCTCTCAGAACACTTCCAAAAATGGCGTCGACCGGTAGCTGTGGGGTCCGCATAAACATTACATAAATAGGGGCGAACCCCGTCGTCTCATGTACAGTACAGTTATATGCAAACGTGAGAGTTTGTATCATCTGAGGCCATTTCTCTTTCGTCCGTGGAGGCAAGGCTCGAATCATATTCCCCAAAGTACGATTAAATCTTTCTGTTTGCACATTGGGTGATACGGAGTTGTGTGACATTTCTTCACTCCTGCCAGGTCCATTATGTCTGATATCAGCTTGCTCTCAAAGTTGGCCCCTTGGTCACCTACAAGACGCTGAGGAAAACCGTAAATACAGAAAAAGTTGTTCCATAGTTTCTTGGCAACTTGTTTTGCTGTCTGATTTGTACAAGGGAAGGCGTGAGCTACTTTGATAAAATGGTCTGTTACTACTAGTACGTCAATACTCTTTCCATCCTTTCCTTCAGCCGCCCAGAAATCAACACAGACCAAATCTAGTGGGGCACTTGTCTTAATCGATTGAAGAGGAGCTCTTGCCTCAAGTCTTCTTGACTTGCTCACAACACAGCGTCTACATCTCACAACATAGTCTTTCACCTGTTCATTCATACAAACCCCCAAAAACCTCTGTCTGATGAGGTGTAAGGTTCTTGCTTGACCTTGGTGTGCAGCATCATCATGTGTTTCCTTCAACACATCTGCCTTCAGGGAAAAATGTACAATGAACTGATATCTCTTATTTCCGGTTTTGTCCTTTGATTTCCTGTACAGTATTCCATCCTTGTATTCCAACTTCTCCCAATGTTTCAAAAGTTTCTGCATGTCCACTGTTTCATATTCTCTTTCACGATGTGATGGTCTCCGTTTCCTCTCCACGTAATAGGTAGCACGAGCCAATGTCTCATCTGCTTGCTGCTTCTCTTTGAGATCTCCTAGTGAAAAAGCAGGGAGCGCTGGGTAACCTCCCTACAGATGTTGGGATAGCTGCAGAGGGACAGTGCACATGGATATGACCCCTTGTGGTACAAGCTGTTGTCTAGGAGTGCCTTCACTTCATCACCAGAGACCTCAGCAGCCTTTGTACCTTGATTGGACCCTGTCATGCCACTGTTTGGCAGGGCTTGGCAATTCACAGACAGCCGGAGCGTCTCTTGTACGTTCTCTGCTGTGACGTGTTGCGTGGTACCATCCCTGACGAACGGTACACGGCTGAGTAAGTCGGCAGGTATGTTCTGTGGCTCAGGTATGCATTTCAGATCATATGAGGCTAGCTTCACCACCCACCTCTGCTCGCCAAGCCACGTTCTCTGCTGTGACGTGTTGCGTGGTACCATCCCTGACGAACGGTACACGGCTGAGTAAGTCGGCAAGTATGTTCTGTGGCCCAGGTATGCATTTCAGATCATATGAGGCTAGCTTCACCACCCACCTCTGCTCGCCAAGCCACGTTCTCTGCTGTGATGTGTTGTGTGGTACCATCCCTGACGAACGGTACACGGCTGAGTAAGTCGGCGGGTATGTTCTGTGGCCCAGGTATGTATTTCAGATCATACGGGGATAGCGTGCTTGGCCACGCAGTCATGGGTAAACAGGGAGTACAGGAGAGGGCTGAGAACGCACCCTTGTGGGGCCCCAGTGTTGAGGATCAGCGGGGTGGAGATGTTGTTTCCTACCCTCACCACCTGGGGCCGGCCCGTCAGGAAGTCCAGGACCCATTTGCACAGGGCTGGGTCGAGACCCAGGGTCTCGAGCTTAATGACGAGCTTGGAGGGAACTATGGTGTTAAATGCTGAGCTGTAGTCGATGAACAGCATTCTTACATAGGTATTCCTCTTGTCCAGGTGGGTTAGGGCAGTATGCAGTGTGATTGCGACAAGGCTGTCTGTGGACCTATTGGGACGGTAAGCAAATTGGAGTGGGTCCAGGGTGTCTGGCAGGATGGAGGTGATATGATCCTTGACTAATCTCTCAAAGCACTTCATGATGACAGAAGTGAGTGCTACTGGGCGATAGTCATTTAGCTCAGTTACCTTAGCTTTCTTGGGAACAGGAACAATGGTGGCCCTCTTGAAGCATGTGGGAACAGCAGCCTGGGATAGGGACTGATTGAATATGTCTGTAAACACACCAGCCAGCTGGTCTGCATGCTCTGAGGACACGGCCAGGGATGCCATCTGGGCCGGCAGCCTTGCGAGGTTTAACACATTTAAATGTTTTCTACACATTGGCTGCGGTGAAGGAGAGCCCGCAGGTTTTGGTAGCAGGCCGTGTCGGTGGCACTGTATTGTCCTCAAAGCGAGCAA
Organism: Brachymystax lenok tsinlingensis; assembly: GCA_030435695.1. Classification (NCBI taxonomy): domain Eukaryota; kingdom Metazoa; phylum Chordata; class Actinopteri; order Salmoniformes; family Salmonidae; genus Brachymystax; species Brachymystax lenok. The sequence goes on along the minus strand of CM059797.1, from coordinate 18,662,589 downwards.
AGAAGTTGTTTAGTTTGTCTGGGAGCAGGACATCATGGTCCGCAACGGGCTGGTTTTCTTTTTGTAGTCCGTGATTGACTGTAAACCCTGCCACATTCCTCTTGTGTCTGAGCCGTTGAATTGTGACTCTACTTTGTCTCTATATTGACGCTTAGCTTGTTTGATTGCCTTGCGGAGGGAATAGCTACACTGTTTGTATTCAGTCATGTTTCCGGTAGCCTTACCTGGTTAAAAGCAGTGGTTCGCTTTCAGTTTCTTGCGAATGCTGCCATCAATCCACGGTTTCTGGTTGGGGAAGGTTTTAATATTTGCTATGGGTACAACATCACCAATGCACTTGCTAATAAACTCGCTCACCGAATCAGCATATACATCAATGTTGTTGTCAGATGCTGTCCGGAACATATCCCAGTCCACATGCTCGAAGCAATCTTGCAGCATGGAATCAGATTGGTCGGACCAGCGTTGAACAGACCTGAGAACGGGCGTTTCCTGTTTTAGTTTCTGTTTGTAGGCTGGGAGCAACAAAATGGAGTCATGGTCAGACTTGCCGAAAGGAGGGCGTAGAATAGCCTTGTATGCATCACGGAAGTTGGAATAACAATGATCCAGGATTTTACCAGCCCGGGTGGCACATTTCGATATGCTGGTAAAATTTTGGAAGCCTTGTTTTCAAATTAGCCTTATTAAAATCCCCAGCCACAATAAATGCAGCCTTAGGATATGTGGTTTCCAATTTACCTAGAGTGAAATGAATTTATTTCAGTGCCGTCGATGTATCTGCTTGAGGGGGGATGTACACGGCTGTGATTATAATCGAGGAGAATTCTCTTAGTAGATAATGCGGTCTGCATTTGATTGTAAGGAATTCTATGTCAGGTGAACAAAAGGACTTGAGTTCCTGTATGTTGTTATGATCACACCACGACTCGTTAATCATAAGGCATACACCCCCGCCCTTCTTCTTACCAGAGAGATGTTTGTTTCTGTCGGCGCGATGCGTGGAGAAACCAGGTGGCTGTACCGACTCAGATAACGTGTCCTGAGTGAGCCATGTTTCCGTGAAGCAAAGAACGTTGCAGTCCCGGATGTCTCAATGAAAGGCAACCCTCGATCGGATTTCGTCTACTTTGTTGTCAAGAGACTGTACATTGGCGATTAAAATACTCGGGAGAGGTGCACGAGGCGCCCCCCGCCGACGTAGCTTGACCAAAAGACCGGCGCGTTTCCCTCTTCTCCGGCGCCGCCGTTGTTTTGAGTCGCCGGGTACGATCCAGTCTATTGTCCTGGCTGGGGTAACAAACAGAGAATCCTCTTTGGGAAAGTCCTGGTCGTAATGTTGGTAAGTTGACGTTGCTCTTATATCCAATAGTTCCTCCTGGTTGTATGTAATAAAACTTAATATTTCCCGGGGTAACAATGTAAGAAGTAATACATAAAAAAAACAAAATACTGCATAGTTTCCTGAGAACGTGAAGCGAGGCTGCCATCTCTGTCGGCGCCGGAAGTCATCACTTCTTTGGGGCAAGCTTCAAGTTGTTGTTTGAGAGTCTACTGAAACCCAACTCCAACCGTTCAAGTGCTTCTTGTTCACTTTTACCAAAGACCAATAAGTCATCTAGATAGCACAAAAGGGAGCGATAGTTCTGATCCCCAAAGATTGACATCATCATCCTGGCAAATGTAGCTGGGCTGTTGCAGAGGCCATTCTGTTATATTCGAAAAGGCCAACTGGTGTGGTAACGGCTGTGTATTTACGATCTTCTTCGTGTATGGGAATATTGTAAAATCCCGACGTCAGATCCATTGTGCTGAAAACACAGTTTCCGCCCAATGACGCCAGGGCATCGGCTTGATTTGGTAGGGGATAAGCATCCTTCTCAGTTCTCGTGTTGAGCCATCGGAAATCTGTACAGATTCTGAGTTCACCATTTGGTTTCTAGACAAGAACGATTTTCATATTTCACAACCAGGTTTGCCATCTTGTTTTTCCATTCATCTGATACTTCACAGGAGGCAATGTCAACATCAGTCAGACCCATGTCTTTCAACACATCAGCATATGAGTGTTTTTCTGCCTGTTCAGTCGTGGTTCCAATGACATTCTGTGCAACATCTTGTTTGTCATCACATTGACCACAGCAGCTGCTGTTTAACTCCAGGTCTTCCAATGCTATACAGGGGTATACATCTGCCAGTTTTGCATTATGCTTCTGTGTAACCGGGCGATCTTGGAGATTAACAACCTTCATGGGGATCCATTTGTCACCCCACAGCGGGCATACAGTACGACCCACTAACACACTCCTCTCTGTTGCTCGGGACGTTGTGGGCTCTACAATAACAGTACTGCCAATGGAAAAGGGCCCTACCCCAGACTAAGTGTTCATGTTTTGTGGATAGTGTCACACACTGGCTGAGAACAACAGTGGAAAAAAAAAATTCAGGCGTTTTACCTTCTTTGCAAACGGTCAACATTTTCCAGTATGCTTAGAAGTGTATCTGATTCATCATAAAGGCCATTGGCTGGTTGTGATATTGCTTTCCAATATCCCTCTGTACTTTTTAATTGATGGAGGACATGTTTCAGTACATTCGTTCCAATGATCACGTCATCAGTTTGCCCTGGCACAACTAAGACTGGCACCAGCATCTTGCAGTTCATTAATTTGATATGGAGCTCATATTCACATTTGGGATTGACCTCTTGCCCCCCACATCCAACGAGTACTACAGGAGTGGACATTTTCAAGCTTTCAGTTAAGACATGTTTTTGAAGCAATGTATTCTCAGCAGATTCACTTAACGTACAGGCCATTGAACCAATATCAATGAGTCCTCTTAGTTCTACTGAAACTTGCACAGTCACTGGTGCACAGACTTTCATTGCCGGTTATTCTCTGAGTACGTTGATATAGCACATTTGTGTCGCCTTGATTTTTCTCTTTGTATGAAGACAGTTCTATTTCAGGATCCGTTTCATTTATAGGGTCTGAGTTGTTAGCTGCACCGTTCCCCTCAAGGTGCAGACCTATTAGTTTTAAAGCTGGACCTTGATTTTGTGGCAGTTGCTCGACTGGTGTCTCTCTTCTAACCTCTTCTAACCTTCTAACCAGCGTTTTGGTTTTTAATAAACTGTTCTAGCAGTGTTACAAGTTTTGTCATTGTCACCTGATCATTGCCACTCTGAACTCCTTGAACCGCTGAGGTAAGGACGGGACGCTCTGAGCTCTCCTCTGTTTTTTTTATGTCTTCCTGGGGTGTCAATATGTTTTGTTTCCTCCTTGTAGCATGTTACGTTCCCCAGTTTCTGTGGTGCTTTTGCTTGTATGTGTGTGTTTCAGGATGGCTTCCTGAAATTTTCCCCTTTACTAATTGGAGCTGACCCCGCCCCCTCGTCAGGATACAGCTGTATCCCATTAGACACCTTCTCCAGCTATATAAGCCAGGGTTCTATTGCTCAGGAGGGAGAAGGCTGAGAGAGGAGGCGGATAGATGAGGCTGATGACTGAGGGTGAAGTGCATCCTGAATTTAAAGTTGTTAAGAGATTGTGGTATGTTAGCTGTTACTGATTATGTTCTGTGTTAGTGATTTTTGCTAAAAGAGAGAGATCTATCAAAAGGTCCGTATTGATTATTTGAAATTGTTTGTATTTTCCTGTGTTTGTTCCCAGGGGGGAAGGGGAAGGCACCTAGGAGTGCTTAGGCAAGAGGCCTGCGGGCATACATAACCCGTAGTATTTTACTGTCTATGCACACTAGGTAAGACCTGGACGGACCACCCCCTGTATTTTGGTTAGTGCACCAGGTGGTGCTAAGTTAGGTAAGTTGTGGGTAGGCAGGTAAAATAGGAGAGGGGGCTTTGACTTTTACTTTCTTTGCTTTGGTTCCGTTCAGCCCCTTTTCCCCAAAACTACCGTGTGACGGAATAAATTTCCTTGTTAACGGTACCGCTTACTGCTTTTGTCATCCTTACTCGCACCTACAGTCCCATACCTCTTTCACTCCGCAGGGAATTTAGAGCAGCAGGGAGTTGCGTTCCCTCCTCCAAGAGGCGTGCGTAACATAGCACATCTGTCATTTTGGCGGCTGTCTATCAATTCCTGAACTTTACCCACTGTCCATTTCTCCCTAGGCTTGCATCCGAATGCTGTGTACAGTTCATGATCGGGGCAGTGCTTCACGAACATCATGGCGACCGCATGACCCACGTCATCCATCGGTCTGCCCTGTCTTTGTAGACATTCATTAGCTAGATCTGTTACTCGGTTAAGGCGCACCCAGTAGTCTAAGCTACTCTCCCCCCTGATAATGTTTGGTTTCATAAAAATCTTGAAGCGGTGTAGTAGAGATGGCCTCACCAAAATGTTTTTTCAAAATACTGAAAATAACCTCAGGGTCTCTGCTGACGTTTACAAGGGGGTTGCTGCGGAATTCTATCTTGACTAAATCCTTGGCCCTCCCCATTAACCTTTCCATGTTTTCATTACCTGGCGTTTTGTAACCTTTCTTTACCAAGTAAGTCTTCATAATTTCCTGCCACTCGTACACAGTACATTTATCTGTTCCATCACCTCTGAAAGTGGGTGGCTCACGCATGTCAGATTTCATGACAAAGTTTACCTTGGACCAGTCTGGAATGCACACTGGGACAGTGTCGGCTGCTACCTTGGATGGAGTGATATTACTTGCTGACAGACTTGAAACGATACTGTTACCAATCTCTTGACCCATCTGTTTGACTAAATCAAGCATAACACTCTGCTGCGTATGGTATTCATCATCATTGGAGTGATTATCATCTCCATTACTCTGACCTGTTGTTTGATCAATAACATCCTCTTGTTCATTTTCTGACGTTACACCAGCACTCCCGGTAAAGCTATGTTCTACCATTCTAGCAATCTGAGCCCCCCTACCAATACTGGGGGTTACAATATCACAGTTAACTCCCCTAGGTTATAAGTCCTCACTCACCAGTAAAAGTCACCACATCTTGGCAGTGGTTAATCTCTGGACGCAGCATGCAGTCCTTGTTGTAGTTATTCCTGACAGATGAAAGCCGGAGCTGCATTATTTAAATCCAAACAGCCATTTAGCTAGCTAGTGCAAATGCAATGCTTTTCTATGTATGTTATCACATTAACATTTCATTTATTTAATTTCACAATGCTTATAGAAAATTAATATAAACCCTTGCTAGTGTCTAATTTGTTTCTAGAATGTCTCAGATTTACAATGTGTAATTTAACAAATGGTGGTATCCTGTCATGGCTGCATAACTAACAATTGATCACCAAAACCACTATGGAGGAAGGGTTTTTACTTTACAAATGTGGATTCAGTTTTTCAAAAAAATGGTCATCTTTTGGCTAGGCCTACTTGGTTATGATAACACACCGTTGCTATGCTGGTCAACTACTAGGCCCCTAATCCCTACTCACTTATCAGCTGCTGTTCTAGATAACAGGGATATGAGAGACAGCTGTCGTTATTCACTGGAGGTTGGGCAAAGTTCACTATTGGAGTCTGAAGACATAACGTCCAGGAGTCATTATCTAAAACAACACTCTTGAATGAAGTTTGAGACAAACCATTGGAAATGATAACATTCCTAACATTGTCAAAACTACTTGCTGTGTAAATGTCCCTCTCATCCCTCAGTGGGTTATTCTTTTGTAGATTCACTCCTGTAACATGTCATCATAATCTTTGAAATTGCTCGCATTGTGATTGTTAATGAAACATATTTTCTATAAATATTTGCATTTGGGCCAAAAAGTCATGTTGATGTGTTGACAACCTATCACCACTAGATGGCATCCATGACTACATGAAATATCAACTGTTCCACCCACCCAGCCATCTCTGTGTGTGTGTTCCTGCAGGTTCCTCAACCCTATGGGGATGTTCATGGGCATTGCGGTGGTGTCGCTGCTCTTCGTGGGCTCAGTGTGGGCTGGAGAGAATAAGGCCATGATCAAAGACTTTAAGAGGCAGAACCCCACATTGTTTGTCATGGCAGTGATGGTAGCCAGCTACTTTCTTATGTCTCTCTTCGATGGCGTCATGGTCTTCATGTTTGGGATCACATTTCCTATTCTCTGTAAGTTTAACGGTTTGGTATTAAATGTTTCTTCAAGTTACACCACAATTATGCCATTGGTAAATAAATGGGAAAACTTGAATTGAAGTTATTCGAATTTGAAAATATCCTGTAGATATTACTTACATTGGTGTTTTTACATTAGTGCAATGTAAGGATATTCATTTGCTTCTATATATTTTGACTTCAGTGATCTTTGCACACGCCTCACTTCGCCTTCGCAACATGAAGAATAAACTGGAGAATAAGATAGAGGGGGCGGGGCTGAAGAAGTCACCAATGGGTATTCTACTGGAGGCACTGGGCCAGCAGGAAGAGAGCCTGCAGAAGATCCAGGAGTTCCTAGAGGGGAAACCCAAGGAAGGATGAGAACTCTACACAGAAAACTAAAACAACACACACACCACAGTCCCTGTGTTGTCATAGGTCCCCTATCAACATCCCTAGCCTCTGATTAATGGGAACGCGTTCCTTTGCACACCCCCTTTAATGTGCAGTCTCAATGCATTCAGTCAATGTTGGATAGAAATGATTGTAATACATGTTTGAACACTTCAGCTACAAACCGTATAGTCTATCTCGCATGCAGGCGTATGTGTGTTTGTTGGTTTAGTCTAGAGAACATGTGTTGAAAACCCAAGCTTTAGTTTTACTTCAGAATATTTGTTACTCCACCCAGAACTTGTCAGAATACTTCTTTCAAGTAGTGATGACCGCATCTCGATACTGGCTCACATCCTTGCTATGCAATGTTGCAAACAAGTTTCAAATTAGTATTCCTTGTTGAATGTATTTGTGTGTTTGTGTGTGTAGGTGGGCAAATGTTTCCAAATCCCATATGCAATATTTAAACAACCTTTGTAAACATAACAAGAGTGAAAACATTGGTGTTAAAAGCACATCTGGGACCTGACAGATTGAGGTCACTTGGTTTGAAAAAATAAACAATGAGAACTATGTTTTATTGTTCCATGAATGAATCTCGAAAATGAAGCAATAGTGAATTAGCTTTTTTTAAATGCTGTGGATTCTCTCTGAAGTGTATACAAACACTGCAATGTGAAAATGCTGATTTATGGAGAGTAGAACTTTACTACCTTTATTTCTAAGCTTTACTACCTTATTGGTTACCGTCCTCAACAAAGGATCTGAAGTATTTAAGCTATGCTTAATTATTTTCAATTAAGAGAAACTGACAGGCTTGCCTATGAATGAGAGGTTGAAATCACTGGATTATAAATTGTTTAAAATATATCACTGCCAAACTATTCTGAAGGCAAGAGAGTTTCAAGTGTTTTGTTTTGTACAGAGTGTTTTTCCTCATTAAATTCAAAGGTGTATTTAACTACAACATTGGATGGAAAGTAGCCCCACATTTCACCCAAAATAAGAACCAGTAAAGAACCAAGCCAATGCTTTGTGTCCTGGTGCATATGTATAATATGGTGTATTTCATAATCACATCAAATGGTCTTTAAACAAGTATTTGATTTAGAACTTCAAAGGAATAAAGGGTACTAACCTATGTCCATCAGCATTCACTCAGCACCTCACACTATTTCTTTTCCACAGTACATCCAAGGTTATGGATGACCTAACTTCTCCCTCCTCCCCACTTGTCCCAATGCTAATCAATAGGTTGCCGTAGATTATAGTGAAGAGCAGAGTACTGCACAGTCAGTGACAGAGTGGATTCATCTGCAGTCACTCACCCCCAACCCCTAGACGTTCTCTGGATTGCGGTGTCAGCTACTTCAACCAGGCTCACATTGGAAATGTATTACAAATCCCAAAGTGGGCTCTCTCTATTCCTCTCTCTACTTAGAAGTCTTGCACATAAAGTTTTTAAGAAATGTTTATGATTTACATAACAATGTGTGTGCATATGAGAGAGAGAGTGATAAAGACAAAGTAGAGGGCAGGAACTGATGACCTCAGGTGCAGTCCTTTAAGTTTAAGTTCAGCTGCAAAGCCTTATTTGAGCTAGAGAACTAATTAATGTCTCCTCCTGCAGTACTCTTCCTTCATGCAGACTACATTGAGCAACCTGGGAGCACACAAACGCACACGGCCCAGCGGCAGTAAACTCAAGTAAAGTCTCAGAGCAGAAAACACAATGGAGGCCCTTGTTCTCTCTCTCTCTCTCCCCTGCAGCTGTTGTACTTATCCACACAAACAGAAGTGTCTGTTGTGTGCAGCAGCTCACCCAACAGGCGTGTGTCTTTGGTCTATTGCCTCCTGATCTGAACAGACGTGAAGTGTGAGGTTTTATGAACAGACGCATTACTCTGGCAAGGAGCCCAGTGAGGAAACATCCTTTGTGCTGCAGAGACTCTCAAAAACATATGTATCTTTGTTGTAGTGTGGAATATTTCAACCTGGATTGAGGGGGTAGACGTAACATAGTAAATGTAAATCTGGGATACTACAATTAGTATAATATGTTACGTTTCGTATGGTATGTATTAATTTGAGGATTTCCATCATCCATTTTGTATGATATATTACGAATTGCAATTCTTACAATCTGTTATGAATTTCTTGTGGCTAATATTAGCTAAGTGGCTAACGCTAGGCAGTGGCTAATGTTACCTAGGCTAGGGGTTAAGGTTAGGAGTTAGGTTAAAGGGTTAGGGTTAGGATTAGCTAACATGCTAAGTAGTTACAAAGTAGCTAAAAAGTAGTAAGTAGTTGCAAAGTTGTTAAATAGCTAAAATGCTAAAGTTGCCCGTGATGAGATTCAAGCACGCAACCTTTGGGTTGTTTGACGTTCGCGTTATACGCCCACCCATCCATCCACCCTACTTTAGTTTTTGCCTTAAGTAACCTTCTGTCTTATCTAACCATACCAAACGTAACATATCATACTAATTTGAGTGTCCCGGATTTACGTTTACTATGTTATGTCTAGTCTATGAGAAAAGGATGAATAATTTAAACTGGGATTCAACAGTGTTTTCTAATTGGTCATCACTGTCAGCCCATGACCACACCAACAGGCGTCTTTTACTTTCCTGTATGAATACATTTGACCACAGTTGGCTGGCATGTAGTTTGTATTTAGAATTTTTACACACTGTGTTTTCCTCATGTGCTGTTACTGGTTTGGAGATTACATCAGTTTCTTGTTCTCTTTGTTGCAACAACTCAGTCATTGGCATGAAAGGTAGTAATTCAGCATAACGCAACATTCATTAAGTGTCAGCTAATCCAGGCACACTTCAACCCTGTGAGCTGGCTGTGCATCCGTTGACCCATCATGCCCCCCGGCATGCTTGGCTTGCCTGAGAGGCTTTGGGATGGTTAAGCTGGTTAGCCTCATCATCACTCAAACAAACAATCTGTCATTCACCAGCTTTGTGCTATGGGGTCTCTCATGGTAAAGCGTGCTGTCATCGTGCCGTTCACTGTACAACACAGAGATGACGACCATAACAACCCTGTCAGTCTGTTATATCCTGATGAGACCACTTTAACCTGCAGAGGGGATATCTCTACCCTATATTAATCATGGGAAGGTTATACATGATTTCATGAACAATGAACTCCAAGTTTAGGTGTGCAGGACAGTGATCCAGCTATCCACTCCTCAACTATAAGGAATATCCCACTGGGCAAAAACTGGTTGAATCAATGTTGTTTCCAAGTCATTTCAACAAGAAAATGTAATGTGATGATGAATCAACGTGAAAGACAGATTGGATTTGAAAAAAAACAAATTTTCTACCTAAATCCAATGACATGGTGACATTTTTTGACGATCTCACATTGAATTCACATTAGTTGACAACTCAACCAAATGCAAATCAAAACTACACGTTGAACTGAGGTCTGTGCCCAGCGGGATTGTTCCCTGAGCAGAGATAGAATCTGAAGCCCTGAGGCGTGATGACTTACCATCCTGACTTACAGTTGCTATAACCTGAGCAGGGTTAGCAGCAGGCAGGGTCTAGCCACACGCGGGACACATACTTGCATTTGACATCAGGGGAGTGTGTTTGTGGTGTATAGACATGCAGAACATAGGGAGCCCATTGTTTGTGTATTTGTGTGTCAGCTGGAACAGCAGTAGTGATATTCCAGTGCAGCTGGTGTCTAGGGAGGAAGCGGAGAGAGACTGGGGAAGACAGCTGCAGAAGAATGTCTCTCCCTCCCTTTCTCTTTCTCCTCCTCCTCCTTCTCTGCCCAGGGTAAACTCAAGGACTTGGAACCCTTCGAGATCTACCCAGAGTTCAATGGAGTTTAGAAGCATAACACTGTGATGAGATAGAGTTGAAGTCGGAAGTTTACATACACTTAGGTTGGAGTCATTAAAACTAGTTTTTCAACCACTCCACAAATTTCTTGTTAAAAAACTATAGTTTTGGCAAGTCAGTTAGGACATCTACTTTGTGCATGACACAAGTAATTTTTCCAACAATTATTTACAGACAGATTCTTTCACTTATAATTCACTGTATCACAATTCCAGTGGGTCAGAAGTGTACATACACTAAGTTGGCTGTGCCTTTAAACAGCTTGCAAAATTCCTGAAAATGATGTCATGGCTTTAGAAGCTAAGAAGCTCAGAAAAACAATTGCAGACCTCCACAAGTCTGGTTCATATGTGGTCTGCCACTGCGAGGACGATCAGCTGTCCGTCCTGTCTCCCTGTAGCGCTGTCTTAGGCATCTCACATTATGGACATTGCAATTTATTGCCCTGGCCACATCTGCAGTCCTCATGCCTCCTTGCAGCATGCCTAAGGCACGTTCACGCAGATGAGCAGGGACCCTGAGCATCTTTCTTTTGGTGTTTTTCAGAGTCAGTAGAAAAGTCTCTTTTGTGTCATACGTTTTCATAACTGTGACCTTAATTGCCTACCGTCTGTAAGCTGTTCCACAGGTGCATGTTCATTAATTGTTTATGGTTCATTGAACAAGCATGGGAAACTGTGTTTAAACCCTTTACAATGAAGATCTGTGAAGTTATTTTGATTTTTAGGAATTATCTTTGAAAGACAGGGTCCTGAAAAAGGGATGTTTCTTTTTTTGCAGAGTTTAGTAGGACAGTAAAAAGCTTTGGAGCAGCTTAAGTTAAATTTTGGGCAAAAAGACCAACTCAGCTCCATCATTTATTGAATCAGATGGGTTATTCATCACAAAACCAACTGATATTGCCAACTACTTTATTGATTTTTTCAATGGCAAGATTAGCAAACTCAGGCATGACATGCCAGCAACAAACACGGAACCTACACATCCAAATCTAACCGACCAAATTATGAAAGACAGAAAGACATTTTGAATACTGTAAAGTGAGTGTAGAAGAGGTAAACACATTGTTGTCTATCAATAATGACAAGCCACCTGGGTCTTACAACTTGGATGAAAAATTACTGAGGATGATAGCGGATGATATTGCCACTCCTTTTTAACATCTCTTCAATCTAAGCTTACAAAAAAGTATGTGCCCTCAGGCCTAGAGGGAAGCAAAATTCATTCTGCTACCTAAGAATAGTAAAGCCCCCTTTACTGACTCAAAAAGCTGACCAATCAGCCTGTTATCAACCCTTAGTAAACTTTTGGAAAAATTGTGTTTGACCAGATACAATGCTATTTTACAGTAAATAAATGAACAACACACTTTCAGCACGGTTATAGGGAAGGTCATTCAACATTCACGGCACTTACAGAAATGACTGATGATTGGCTGAGAGAAAATTATAATAAAATGATTGTGGGAGCTGTTTTGTTAGACTTCAATGCGGCTTTTGACATTATCGATCATAGTATGCTGCTGGAAAAATGTATATGTTATTGCTTTACACCCCCTGCTATACAGTGCCTTCGGAAAGTATTCAGACCCGTTGACTTTTTCCACATTTCGTAACGTTACAGCCTTGTTCTAAAATGGATTAAATGAAAGAAATCCTTAGCAATCTACACACAATACCCCATAGTGACAAAGCAAAAACAGGTTTTTAGAAATACCTTCTTTACAAAAGTATTCAGACCCATTCAGTATGAGACTCAAAATTGAGCTCAGGTGCATCCTGTTTCCATTGATCATCCTTAAGATGTTTCTACAACTTCATTGGAGTCCACTTGTGGTAAATTCAATTGATTGAACAGGATTTGGAAAGGTACACACCTGTCTATATAAGGTCCCACAGTTGACATTGCATGTCAGAGCAAAAACCAAGCCATGAGGTCAAAGGAATCGTCTGTAATGCTCCGAAACAGGATTGTGTCAAGACACCGATCTGGGGAAGGGTACCCAAACATTTCTGCAGAATTGAAGGTCCCCAAGAACACAGTGGCCTCCATCATTCTTAAATGGAAGAAGTTTGGAACCACCAAGACTCTTCCTAGGGCTGGCCCCCCGGCCAAACGAAGCAATCGGGGGAGAAGGGTCTTGGTCAAGGAGGTGACCAAGAACCAGATGGACACTCTGACAGAGCTCTAGAGTTCCTCTGTAGAGATGGGAGAACCTTCCAGAAGGACAACCATCTTTGCAGAACTCCACCAATCAGGATTTTATGGTAGAGTGACCAGACGGAAGCCACTCCTCAGTAAAAGGCACATGACAGCCCGCTTGGAATTTGCCAAAAGGCATCTAAAGACTCTCAGACCATGAGAAACAATATTCTCTGGTCTGTTGAAACCAAGATTGAACTCTTTGGCCTGAATGCCAAGCGTCACGTCTGGAGGAAACCTGAATCAATCCCTACGGTGAAGTATGGTGGTGGCAGCATCATGCTGTGGAGATGTTTTTCAGCGGTAGGGACTAGGAGACTAGTAAGGATCGAGGCAAAGATGAACGGAGCAAAGTACATGAAGCCCTGAGCGCTCTGGAGCAGGTTCTCAGACTGGGGTGAAGGTTCTCCTTCCAACAGAACGTCCCTACGCACACAGCCAAGACAACTCAGGAGTGACATCTGGACACATGGAACTCTATTCCACATCAAGTATCTCACTCAAGCAGTAAAATAAAAATGATAAAAATACACCTAATGGAACAGCGAGGACTTTGAAGAGTCACACACACACGTACTGTACACCTAGACTGTGTGTTGTAGTACAGTAGTGGCCAGAAGGCACACACTTAATATATTGTGAAATCTGTTGTAAAATGTATGTTTACATTATTTTTTTTTATATTGTATATGTTACGTTCTCAAGAAACCAAATAATGTCACTCAAACAGAAGGGGGAACTAAAAACGAATCACTGAGAACAACCAAAACAAAACAGGTGGGGTTTGTCCAAGAGGCAAACAAAAGAAAAACCCACAACTTAAAGACAAGAAGCAAACCAAAAAGGTGGAGCAAAACAAAAATCAGATAAATATTGTTAGTTTAGAAATCAAAATAGGGTGAGCCAACTAAAGGTGTTAACCCTCCGCATCTATCAAGACAACTAACAAGCTATACGTGCTAACGAGCTATACGTGCTAAAGTCCAAGCTCAAAACATAAATGGAAAAACCAATGCCTGTAACAGTATATCACTGCCTTCATTTTTGGTGGACTCCAGCCTTGGCAGCAGCTAATGGGGATACATAAATACAAATACAAACTGTAGCCTCGATAGGAGAGTCACCAGTGATGAAATGGTAGTAGGATAACTTGAAGTGCTGAGAAATGTGTGCTGGCTAGCTGGGGAGGGAGAAAAGGAAAGAGGTGAAGGGTCACATACTGGTCCACGTGGATGAGTGGAGGCTCCATGTTCAGGAGTCACACTCACTACATGGAGTATTGACTATTCAGTGAGGTGAAACCTTCAGAATGTTGCAGAATGTAGAAAGAAATGTGATAAATAGAGCTGACTCATTTCCGTAGGTTGGCGTTACTGGAATGACTCATGTACTGGAGGCAGCTCTGCAGGGTAGTCACTAGCTGCCACAGTCATAAAATCAGATTTAAAACCTAACCACACTGCTAACCTTATGCCTAACCCTTATCTTAAATTAAGACCAAAAAGCTAATTTTAGTTTTCATGAATTTTTACAATATATAGCCAATTTTGACTTTGCAGCTAGCCCATCTAGTGGAAATTTCTCAGTTCAGCCTCCAGGACAAGATCAAATCAAATTAAAGTTCACTGGTCGCTTACAGTTTTGCACATTTTATCACTGGTGCAGCGAAACGCTTCTGTTTCTAGCTGTGTACAGATTCATCCCAATAAACGTCAACCTGCCTCATTTCCCAATGAGCATGACAATCATATGTACATTTATATCTGAATGTTCTTCAATGTTGCACCCTCCTAAACGGGCCCAGGTTCAGTGCGGTTGACTTTAGCTTGTCATACGTGGGAAGGAAAGAGTCTTTAAACAAACTGGTTTTGCCTGGTTTACAGCTTATGCAGAGACAAAACCAGTTTGATTACACAGCGGTGAGAAAATGGAGCCAAAACCTGAGGCTAGCAACAGTTGTTTACAGCTATGACATTTTGATTCTCTGATCCACTTCTACGCAGACGACAACATTCTGTATACTTCTGGACATTCTTTGGACCAACTGCTCTTAAATGCAAGTAAAACTAAATGCATGCTCTTCAACCGATCGCTGCCCACACCTGCCTGCCCGCCCAGCATCACTACTCTGGACAGTTCTGACTTAGAATATGTGGACAACTACAAATACCTTTGTGTCTGGTTAGACTGTAAACTCTCCTTCCAGACTCACATTAAGCATTTCCAATCCAAAATTAAATCTAGAATCATCTTCCTATCTTGCAACAAAGCATCCTTCACTCATGCTGCCAAACATAACCTCGTAAAACTGACTATCCTACCGATCCCTGACTTCGCGATGTCATTTACAAAATAGCCTTCAACACTCTACTCAACAAATTGGATGCAGTCTATCACAGTGCCATCCGTTTTGTCACCAAAGCCCCATATACTACCCACCACTGTGACCTGTATGCTCTCGTTGGCTGGCCCTCGCTTCATATTCGTCGCCAAACCCACTGGCTCCAGGCCATCTATAGGGCTTTGCTAGGTAAAGCCCCACCTTATCTCAGCTCACTGGTCACCATAGCAGCACCCACCCGTAGCACGTGCTCCAGCAGGTATATTTCACTGGTCACCCCCTTCGGCCGCCTTTCCTTCCAGTTCTCTGCTGCCAATGACTGGAACGAACTGCAAAAATAACTGAAGCTGGAGACTCATATCTTCCTCACTAGTTTTAAGCACCAGCTGTCAGAGCAGCTCACAGATCACTGCACCTGTACATAGCCTATCTGTAAATAGCCCATCCAACTACCTCATCCCCATACTGTTATCTATTATATTTATTAAAATGCACCCCAGTATCTCTACTTGTACACTCATCTTCTGCACATCTATCACTCCAGTGATTAATTGCTATATTGTAATTATTTCGCCACTATGGCCTATTTATTGCCTTATCCTACCTCATTTGCACACACTGTATATACTTTTTTTCTACTGTATGTTTGTTTATTCCATGTGTAACTCTGTGTTGTTGTCTGTGTTGCACTGCTTTGCTTTATCTTTGCCAGGTCGCAGTTGTAAATGAGAACTTGTTCTCAACTAGCCTACCTGGTTAAATAAAGGTGAAATAAAAATATACAGTGGGGAAAAAAAGTATTTAGTCAGCCACCAATTGTGCAAGTTCTCTCACTTAAAAAGATGAGAGAGGCCTGTAATTTTCATCATAGGTACACTTCAACTATGACAGACAAAATGAGGAAAAAAAATCCAGAAAATCACATTGTAGGATTTTTTATGAATTTATTTGCAAATTATGGTGGAAAATAAGTATTTGGTCACATACAAACAAGCAAGATTTCTGGCTCTCACAGACCTGTAACTTCTTCTTTAAGAGGCTCCTCTGTCCTCCACTCGTTACCTGTATTAATGGCACCTGTTTGAACTTGTTATCAGTATAAACGACACCTGTCCACAACCTCAGACAGTCACACTCCAAACTCCACTATGGCCAAGACCAAAGAGCTGTCAAAGGACACCAGAAACAAAATTGTAGACCTGCACCAGGTTGGGAAGACTGAATCTGCAATAGGTAAGCAGCTTGGTTTGAAGAAATCAACTGTGGGAGCAATTATTAGGAAATGGAAGACATACAAGACCACTGATAATCTTCCTCGGTCTGGGGCTCCACGCAAGATCTCACCCCGTGGGGTCAAAATGATCACAAGAACGGTGAGCAAAAATCCCAGAATCACACGGGGACCTAGTGAATGACCTGCAGAGAGCTGGGACCAAAGTAACAAAGCCTACCATCAGTAACACACTACGCCGCCAGGGACTCAAATCCTGCAGTGCCAGACGTGTCCCCTGCTTAAGCCAGTACATGTTCAGGCCCGTCTGAAGTTTGCTAGAGAGCATTTGGATGATCCAGATGAGGATTGGGAGAATGTCATATGGTCAGATGAAACCAAAATATAACTTTTTGGTAAAAACTCAACTCGTCGTGTTTGGAGGACAAAGAATGCTGAGTTGCATCCAAAGAACACCATACCTACTGTGAAGCATGGGGTGGAAACATCATGCTTTGGGGCTGTTTTTCTGCAAAGGGACCAGGACGACTGATCCGTGTAAAGGAAAGAATGAATGGGGCCATGTATCGTGGAGATTTTGAGTGAAAACCTCCTTCCATCAGCAAGGGCATTGAAGATGAAACGTGGCTGGGTCTTTCAGCATGACAATGATCCCAAACACACCGCCCGGGCAACGAAGGAGTGGCTTCGTAAGAAGCATTTCAAGGTCCTGGAGTGGCCTAGCCAGTCTCCAGATCTCAACCCCATAGAAAATCTTTGGAGGGAGTCCGTGTTGCCCAGCGACAGCCCCAAAACATCACTGCTCTAGAGGAGATCTGCATGGAGGAATGGGCCAAAATACCAGCAACAGTGTGTGAAAACCTTGTGAAGACTTACAGAAAACGTTTGACCTCTGTCATTGCCAACAAAGGGTATATAACAAAGTATTGAGATAAACTTTTGTTATTGACAAAATACTTATTTTCCACCATAATTTGCAAATAAATAAACTCAAATCAAATCAAATCAAATTTTATTTGTCACATACACATGGTTAGCAGATGTTAATGCGAGTGTAGCGAAATGCTTGTGATTCTAGTTCCGACCATGCAGTAGTATCTAACAAGTAATCTAACAAATTCACAACAACTACCTTATACACACAAGAGTAAAGGAATGAATACGAGTATGTACATATAAATATATGGATGAGCGATGGCTGACTGCATAGGCAAGATGCAGTAGATGGTATGGAGTACAGTATATACACACATATATATACATATACATATATACATATACACACATATACATATATACATATATATATATATATATATATACATACATACATACACACACACACACACATGAGATGAGTATATAAATGGCATTGTTTAAAGTGGCTAGTGATACATTATTTCATCCAATTATAATTATTAAAGTGGCTAGAGATTTGGGTCGATGACCGAACGGCATAGGCAAGATACAGTAGATGGTTTAGAGTACAGTGTATACATTTGATATGAGTATGTCGGATACGTAAACATTATATACAAAATTGTTTAAAGTGGCTAGTGATACATTGTTACATCCAATTCCTATGTATAAAGTGGCTAGAGATTTAAGTCAGTATGTTGGCAGCAGCCACTCAATGTTAGTGATGGCTGTTTAACAGTCTGATGGCCTTGAGGTAGAAGCTGTTTTTCAGTCTCTCGGTCCCAGCTTTGATGCACCTGTACTGACCTCGCCTTCTGGATGATAGTGGGGTGAACAGGCAGTGGCTCGGGTGGTTGTTGTCCTTGATGATCTTTTGGCCTTTCTGTGACATCGGGTGGTGTAGGTGTCCTGGAGGGCAGGTAGTTTAACCCCGGTGATGCGTTGTGCAGTCCTCACTACCCTCTGGAGAGCCTTACGGTTGTGGGCGGAGCAGTTGCCGTACCAGGCGGTGATACAGCCCGACAGGATGCTCTCGATTGTGCATCTGTAAAAGTTTGTGAGTGATTTTGGTGACAAGCCAAATTTCTTCAGCCTCCTGAGGTTGAAGAGGCGCTGTTGCGCCTTCTTCACCACGCTGTCTGTGTGGGTGGACCAATTCAGTTTGTCCGTGATGTGTACGCCGAGGAACTTAAAACTTTCCACCTTCTCCACTACTGTCCCTCGATGTGGATAGGGGTGCCCCTCTCCTGTTTCCTGAAGTCCACGATCATCTCCTTTGTTTTGTTGACATTGAGTGAGAGGTTATTTTCCTGACACCACACTCCGAGGGCCCTCACCTCCTCTCTGTAGGCCGTCTAAATGCGTTGTTGGTAATCAAGCCTACCACTGTAGTGTCGTCAGCAAACTTGATGATTGAGTTGGATGCGTGCTTGGCCACGCAGTCATGGGTAAACAGGGAGTACAGGAGAGGGCTGAGAACGCACCTTGTGGGGCCCCAGTGTTGAGGATCAGCGGGTGGAGATGTTGTTTCCTACCCTCACCACCTGGGACCGGCCCGTCAGGAAGTCCAGGACCCAGTTGCACAGGGCTGGGTCGAGACCCAGGGTCTCGAGCTTAATGACGAGCTTGGAGGGAACTATGGTGTTAAATGCTGAGCTGTAGTCGATGAACAGCATTCTTACATAAGTATTCCTCTTGTCCAGATGGGTTAGGGCAGTATGCAGTGTGATTGCGATTGGCTGCCTGTGGACCTATTGGGACGGTAAGCAAATTGGAGTGGGTCCAGGGTGTCTGGCAGGATGGAGGTGATATGATCCTTGACTAATCTCTCAAAGCACTTCATGATGACGGAAGTGAGTGCTACGGGGCGATAGTCATTTAGCTCAGTCACCTTAGCTTTCTTGGGAACAGGAACAATGGTGGCCCTCTTGAAGCATGTGGGAACAGCAGCCTGGGATAGGGACTGATTGAATATGTCCGTAAACACACCAGCCAGCTGGTCTGCGCATGCTCTGAGGACACGGCCAGGGATGCCATCTGGGCCGGCAGCCTTGCGAGGGTTAACACATTTAAATGTTTTTCTCACATTGGCTGCGGTGAAGGTGAGCCCGCAGGTTTTGGTAACGGGCCGTGTCGGTGGCACTGTATTGTCCTCAAAGCGAGCAAAGAAGTTGTTTAGTTTGTCTGGGAGCAGGACATCATGGTCCGCGACGGGGCTGGTTTTCTTTTTGTAGTCCGTAAATTAAGGGGGGTTGGGAGACACTGTGGCCCCGTCCGACGATAACCCCGGACTGGGCCATCCAGGCAGTATATAACCCCACCCACTTTGCCAAAGCACAGCCCCCACACCACTAGAGGCACATCAGATCCTGGACTTCCTGACGGGTGGCCCCCAGGTGGTAAGGGTAGGTAACAACACATCCGCCACGCTGATCCTCAACACAGGGGGCTCTCAGGGGTGCGTGCTCAGCCCCTCTCCTGTACTCCCTGTTCACTCATGACTGCATGGCCAGGCACAACTCCAACACCATCATTACATTTGCCAATGACACAACAGTGGTAGGCCTGATCACTGACAACTATGAGACAGCCTATAGGGAGGTCAGAGACCTGGTCATGTGGTGCCAGGACAACAACCTCTCCCTCAACGTGATCAAGAC
Organism: Brachymystax lenok tsinlingensis; assembly: GCA_030435695.1. Taxonomy (NCBI): domain Eukaryota; kingdom Metazoa; phylum Chordata; class Actinopteri; order Salmoniformes; family Salmonidae; genus Brachymystax; species Brachymystax lenok. Next base: position 18,642,875 of record CM059797.1, on the reverse strand, counting down.
AAAGGAGATGATTGTGGACTACAGGAAAAAGAGGACAGAGCACGCCCCCATTCTCATCGACCGGGCTGCAGTGGAGCAGGTTGAGAGCGTCAAGTTCCTTGGTGTCCACATCACCAACAAACTAACATGGTCCAAGCACACCAAGACAGTCGTGAAGAGGGCACGACCAAACCTATTCCCCCTCAGGAGACTGAAAGGATTTGGCATTGGTCCTCAGATCCTCAAAAGGTTCTACAGCTGCACCATCGAGAGCATCCTGACTGGTTGCAACACTGACTGGTATGGCAACTGCTCGGCCTATGACCGCAAGGCACTAGAGGGTAGTGCGAACGGCCCATTACATCACTGGGGCCAAGCTTCCTGCCATCCAGCACCTCTATATCAGGCGGTGTCAGAGGAAGGCCCTAAAAATTGTCAAAGACTCCAGCCACCCTAGTCATAGAATGTTCTCTCTGCTACCACATGGCAAGCGGTACCAGAGCGCCGTCTAGGTCCAAGAGGCTTCTAAACAGCTTCTACCCCCAAGCTATAAGACTCCTGAACATCTAGTCAAATGGCTACCCAGACTATTTGAATTGCCCCCTCACCACTGCCACTCTCTGTTGTCATCTATGCATAGTCACTTTAATTAACTCTACCTACATGTACATACTACCTCAACTAACCGGTGCCCCTGCACATTGAATCTGTACTGGCACCCTCCTGTATATATTGTTATTTTTACTGCTGCTCTTAAATTACATGTATCTCTTATTCTTATCCGTATTTTTTTTAATTACACTGTTGTTTAGGGGCTCGTAAGTAAGCATTTCACTGTAAGGTCTACACCTGTTGTATTCGGCGCATGTGACTAATACAATTTGATTTGATTTGATTTGATCAACAGACCACCAACCTACCAGACTGAGACAAGGCTGAGTATAGCCCACGAAGATCTCCTCCACTGCACGAGATCGAGGGGTACCATCTTCTGTGTCAGGCATATTTCATCCCTCTAAGTTGTCCCTAACAAGTGCAGGGAGATAGATATGTTACTGTGGTGATGGTTAGTAGTATTTACATAGTCTGGTGGAAAAGAGGTTGAAAAATTCCAATCCAAAGCCATTCATCCAACACTTTACTGAATAACTGATTTATTTAGGTGGGGGGGATTATAGCAACGTAAAAGAGTCATTATCGTCCTGAGCTCTTTAAGTTCATTATCTCAAGTAAAAAAAGCATTGTACTTTCTTTACGGTAAAACCCAATTAAGTAATTACACTGACTGAAAGGAGACAAATTTAAGTGCTTGATTAAATGGATCTGGATTTAAATCCTGTGTTTTACTGAATCAGTTACAGGATATTTGTTTTTCAGTTCTTCTCAGATCCTCAACAGATGTCATCGCAACCATTTTATAGACTAAAACATGAATAAACTGAAGACATAGCTCAAAATGTTTGTTTTAATTCAAACGCATTTCAAATTATACAAACTATTAAGAACCAGCTTGACAAATGTGGTTTACTATTCATAACATGCTTCTTAAAACATATTAAAAAAATGCTCCAAAAACAGTTCTGTACAATCTATTTACATTATCAACATGTACATACAAATTCCTTCTTGAGAGGAATCGAAAGCATCAGTCCATGGATTCCAGCATGGGATGCAATAAGCACTTAAAACTGACATTTTGTCTCACTGCACTGAGCAGTGAGACAAAATGAAGCCCTGTAATAGAGTGGACGTATTACATAACTTGCATTGATAAAGTGTTAACATGGTCTTTGAAAGTATAAAAGCTGACATGGTTGAGTCTAGACTTTAATGGTTAGACTGAAGCATTTGGCAGTAAAGAGGATCAAATTACTGAGAACAAGAGAGAGGTCCAAATACTGTGTTAAATGGCTGGTGCAAAAAGACTGACAACTTAAGAATAGCACAAAGTGCTGTACAGTATCTACAAACACTATCATAGAATGGGCTCTAGAAATTAGTAGTGACTGGAGAATGTTTCAGCAGGTCGCCATTGCTAGCCATCTCACACTCAAAATCTAATTTCAATCCTTCATTTCAACATTTAAAAGTGTCAATATTGGAGAGATCTGTCATTGTAATGGTGAGCATACAGCTTGCCCAAGTATCGATCATGCAGGATAAGTCATGTTCATTATCCTTCATCCTCATCCCAGCCTCTCAGACTAACCCAACCAGCAACAGCACCAAGTGCAACTCAGTGCACAGACCCCCCCAGAAATCCAGAACATTCAGATCAGGTGACCATGTTGTAATTCTGCTTTCAGAGAGCGTACGCAGGTGGACCTACTTTGGAAATTCCATGTATGAGAACTCAAATCAGCTGTACTTAGACTTAAGGTCCTCCCCTGTGTGAATTCCACAGTGGTTGATATTTGATTCTTTGGATCCTTTTTCCATCCAGAAAAACAGGTATGTGCAGTCCAAGGCACATGCTGGTGTCACAAAGTGGAAGTTGAGAAAGCTGATGGCCCTGACTACACTATAGTTCCAGGTTTGGAGGAGCCCTCGTGCCAGTAAAGTCTCTGGTCATCTGGATCCAAGCTGCAGTTTGTTTGGCTGTTAATGTAGGTTTCTGTTTGGTTCACATCTACATCGGGTCTGCAACACATACAGGATGTATACAGGTTAGGCTAGCAACAAAACAAAGCTGGTAACAGAATCCAAGCAAAGAGACATCTCCACTGGTGAAAGGTTATTTGAGTAATTTAACCCTGGGTTATTACTTCATTGGAATACAGCACTGGAGAAATGAAATTGAACACTCCAACTTTAAGAGAGTTCTATCCCAGTTTGAAAATGACAAAGGTGTTAGTTAGTGTGTTTAACCCAGGATTAAACTATTTGCACACCTTAAAACAAAGCAGATGGACAGAAGAACATCAAACACATGCAGCATTCAAATATCCAATATGAAGGGGCACTTTCCTTCTTCCACAGATACCACCACTTCCAGAGCTGCTGCCCCACCACCCCCACCACCAGTGTACACCACCATAGAGTAAAGATTACTAGGACAACTAAAGCAGTTTTGTGTTGTTTTTTTTACTGCCACAAAATGAGTCACCACCAACACCATATAATCTGTTGCGGTAGTTTGTTTCTTCTCTCACCCTTTCTTTATCGCGGGTGTTTAATATCGCTGGTCAAAACTCAGTACCATGACAGGCACCAGCATCAAACCTCTCTAATGACCCTGTAGCCACTGCTGGCCCCAGCACCAGTCTATCACAGCTCCTCCACCCATAATCTGCTGGGGAACATCTGTGCACGAGAGGGTCAAAGGTCAGTGATAATGGGGAGAGAGAGGAGACAGCGGGGGTAACTGACAGTTTAAGTGGTGTATGTCTATGTACACCCCTTAAGAGAAATGTGACCGCTGAATGACAATTTGGTATGGCAGCTGAAAGAGATGGCAGAAATGAACAACAACCGTAAAAGCCATGCAGTTACCTTATCATAGAGAGGGAGAGAGACACAGCCCAAACAAACAGCTTTGATACCACTTGAAAAAGAGAAGCCCAAAGCACAGACCAGGACAAAAAGCAGGCAATGAAGTCACGCTGAGGACAGACTGGTAGCTGGTTACTTACTACTATTGTGGGCTACACTTAGCAAAGGAGACTTTACTAAGCCTCTGGCTTCTGGAGCTGTTGGGCTGCTGCAGGGGACTGGACCCCTGGCCCACCTGCCCTGGCCCCGGGCCCAGCCACAGCCCACAGCCAGGGGAGGAGGAAGGAAAGGAGGAGAGGTGGTGGAGGATAAAGAGCTAGCAGGGACAAAGGCACAGCACCTCTGGCCGTCAGGGCTGTACCAAGAGCCCTTAGAGTGCTGGTAGGAGGAGCAAGAGGGACCGTATCTATGAAGAGAGCAGCCCAGTGGACAGTTAAAGCAGGAGAAGAAGAACCATTCCTAAGGCCAGTAAGATGAAGAGCTAACCACTGGCTGCACAGACAGACGCTATAATCCAATTCAAGCAGCCATGCTAATTGGCCTGCGAGTGAATGAGCACCAACTATCAAACTGTTTCCAATACTTCTGGGACATATCATGGTCAGCAAGGGAACGTCAGACACACAGGTCACAATGGTGTGTGGCTGATAAAACCAAAGAGCAGCTTAATTTTTTCCAGCGAGCATCCATTCTCCACAATGACAGTGGTGTTTAGCTCCATGGTTAAGTAGGATCAGGGACAGCCAATCAGATAAGGAGCTGAATTGGGACCAAGAGTTGCTTCTCTCACCTGTTGTGGGCGTGGTAGCTGTAGTGGGCGGTGCCGTAGGAGGGGTAATGCTGCTGCACCGGTAGGGGCATGTTGAACTCTGACATACCACCTCCCAGGTGACCACGCCAGCCTCCTGCTGTGGAGGACTGCTGTGACGAGACTGGAACAGAAACCGGAACAAAGAAAAGTTAGAATAGGACAATTTATCTGAGATATAGAACACTAATGAGTGACTGAATGTTAGCCTTCATTGACATGCTTGAATGCAGAGTTGTCTGATGTCGTTTTGCATTGCCCATTCAAGTGAAACTAAATAATTGTCTTTGACTAACAGACTGGAATATCATTCTGTTTGCATGTGAGATGAGGGAGTTTTCAGGCTGTCTGTACCTGAGGAGTAGGATGTGTTCCTGCTGTAGGGAGCTGGCATGGTCTGGTAACCCAGGCTCTGCTGGGAACCCCTCTGGTTGTAGTCGTAGGCCTGTGGTTGCTTGTGGCTTGCGTTGCGGTGGTACCAGCCTTTCAGGTGCTCTGCCACCAGCGCCTTCTGGATGTTCTTGGTCAAATGTTCCGTCCTGGGCAGAGCTTGACGGTTCCTGGGCGGCCTCAGAGTGGCGTAGGGGTTCTGAGCCATACTGTCTATCTCGTCGTCACCATAGCAACTGCTGTACGCATCATGTCCGTGGTAGGCCGACGCGGCGTGGTACGAAGGGTTAACGTTGTAGTGACCCTCTAACTCGTTGTTGCACATGTAGACTCCGTTAGAGTAGGGCTCTGGCTCTATGTAGCTGGGGTAGCCCGTCACGTAGTAGGCCGTGGTGGTGGGTCGTGGTGGCCGGGGGGGCTGGTATGTGTTGTAGCAGGCATCAGCCTGTGCCAAGTTGGGCATGCTGCCCGTGTTGGCGTAGATGTTGCCCTTCCTGCCACGCCGGCGGTCCCTGGGACGGTGGGTATGGTTCCCAGGCGCTGTATACTCCGCGCTGGATTGGCTGGTGTAGGATGAGCCGTCGTCCAGGACCTCTGTGCTGTTGCTGCGGCGGAAAGGTACGAATGCAGGCGCCGGGGGTGTGGTCTCTTGAGACTGGGACTCCAGGCTGCCACTCCGCTGGCGGAAATGCTGGGGTTCGTCATCTGACCTGGGAACGAACAACATCATGATGAACAACATGATCCTCTGTCCTTCTTATATACAGAGTAAGATTTATCACTACCTGACAGGGTTATAAATCCCATCCAGAAGTTATACAGAGAACAAAGGTCTAGACAGGATGCTAGTCAAATTGGGGCTCCTGGCTGGTGTTGAGGAACATCAGAGGCAGCTTTGTATGTGAGGGGTGTACGGAGGGCATGGAGGCCAGGGCCCTTATTTACAAAACATCAGAGTAGAAAATTGGTGCTGAGAGCAAACTTTTTACTCCTACTCTTATGGGTAAAAATAAAAGCTATGCATGAAGCCTCTTTAGTAATAAGAGTCCCACCTAGTCGACATATTTTGGAAACCTCATGAGCTGTCCTAACCAGTTAAGAGTTACCAGCAGGTGTCTTGATTATAGAAACATACAGCAAGTCAGTGGTTCCTGTTTTGATATTTCTATATGATCAACCCATAAATATTCTAGACCTACATGGAACAGTACCTCTTGCACTTTTGACAATGATTTCTTATGAGGCCTAATTCAGATGATGTATGCTTAAATAAATCATGTTTTTCTTTTGTTTATTGAAATACCTACATCATGTCATTTCAAGTTATCCCTTTGGAGCGCAACATCAGGGTGTTAAAACAGATGTCTAAATTGGGCATGCCTTTACGTTTGGCAGTTGAATGCGTTTTGATCCTAGGGTTAGGTTAACTTGATTGTGTTCGATGAAAGTTTGACCTTTTAAACGTTGTATGCAACATTATCGGCAAGTGACTTGATGCCTACTGTGCCAAAGAGATTCAGAGTTGTTAGACAGGAGTGACAAGTGTTTTATTGTAAACATTCAGCTGTTAACAACAATCGGAATTTGTTAGGAACCTGAACTGGATGCTGCTGTAGGCATTGCGGGTGAGGAGGGGGGTGGGAGGCATGCTGTGTGCAGAGGCAGGCTTGTGGCTCGATAAGGCATCTCGGTGATTGTAGTGGAAATGTTCCTCGACTTCGCCATAATTTAATCTGAAACACATAAGAACCATGCTTTTCACAGACTTGACTTCCTCAGGGTGGAGCTTGTACGGTGATTACACGGCTTCTCCCTCTCCTCGCCACTCAAAACATGAATATAAAAGCTGTATCCTCGTGTGCTGCGATTTCAGTCATAATTTTCACCTGGATGACTTTCATTTTATAGCTCATTGATCTTTCTCTTCATGGAACGGTAAACAAATAACATTACCAAACTTTAGCAGTAGGACTCCTGCTCTCCTCTCTCCCAGCAGCATATCATCCAAGTAATTTGGTAAATGTTCACGCAGTAAACGAATACGTTCAAATTCAGAGTTTCCAGGGCAGCTTTCCGGTCCCAGACTATTTTCCCCTCCTTGGGATTGTGGTTTCTTCCTTAGCAGGCAGAGACATGCTTACTGCGGTCTACTTTTTTTGGAGGAGCATGTTTGGGCTGATAAGAGGAGGTTGTGGGGGCAGCAGGAGAAGAGGCTGGTAGGAATGCAGGCAGCTCTCCCTGGTTCTCCTCTACAGGTCTATACTCGCTGCTGCTCCCTGGGCCCCAAGAATAACAGTCTGAAACAGACTGGATAACAAAACAACCCAGAGCCAGGAGAGCTGTAGCCAGTGGCCAGGCCCGTGCAAGAGCGCTTACCTGCTGTTGGGGCTGAGGTCCTGGGACTGGTCGTGGGCTGAGGCCAGTCGGTCAGGCTGGTAGTGGAGGCTCAGGGTTTCTGAGTGGTGGGGCCGGGGAGAGTACTGCACAGAACGGGACCGCTGCCTCTGGCCTCCCAGATCCTCGTCTGAAACACACAGGTGAACAGAAGAAACTGTCATTGTCACAGACTGCTAAAAGCTATGGGGATGCTACAGATGTGTACAGAGAAGTTTAGCTAATGTATGTATGATATAACCTCCGCAGCACTCACCATCATCCAGAGTAAGACTGTCGCACAATGAGCTGAGTTCTGCAAGGTTCACATCATCTGAGAAAAGGGGAGAAACAGAGGTTAACACATGCTTGTGTTGGGCTTTTCATTAGAAGCCACATCTGATAAAAACCCATGTCCTGAAGTCTTCTTTCAGACTAGTACAGACAAGGTGCTGCTGATAGGAATTGTGATTCCTCTGTATGCTACATTCAGTCTAAACTGTGTTATCACTGTGACTGTATGCAATGTCTGGCTGTTGGTATGGCGTGGTGTAGGCTACCTGCTATGATTATTGATGCTCTCTGGGTGGGCTTTTTGCCCGTCTTGATCCTGTATTTGTTGATCTCCTCCTCAATCTCCTGCAGTTTCCTCATGGCATCCAGGCAGTTCCTCATCCTCTTCTTCTTCACCGTCTTACAGAGCTCAGCCTCATTGGCCAGTTTCTGGGCCGCCTCTACGATCTTCTGCTGCAGGGCAAACCTGCTCTCCAGGTTTCTGAGATGGGGATCCTGCCAGACAAGAAGACACAGTAGAAACAGATGAGATTAGTAACTTGCACACAGGCATGCAGATCAGTGCAAAGGGGATTTTCACAGGATAAAATAAGCATATTCATCACTAGAAATTCCTTGTCCTGGTCGTATGTAGAGAATGTACTCCACACACACACACGATTAAAATGTTGCATTACAATGTCAATCAAGTCTAAGATTTATTAGCCATAAGAACACAATATTTATGACAGCCAGTGCTCCCATCCTGTGACTGCTATACTAACCGCATCATAGGGGAAGAGGTCGTCCAGTTTGAAGGCTGTCCCCATGCGCCGACGCACCGCGGGGGGCTTTTCACCCGAGGCCAGAGGGTACTCTTTAGGCAGCCTGCCTGTCAGCTCCTGGAAAAACAAAAAGAGAACAATCAGCAGTGATTTAATCTACTTGAAATTATTTAATTCAAGTACTGATGAAGATGCTTACAGCTTCTCGCAGGCAGATCTTCTTGAGCTCCTCCAGTTTCTGTGTCAGAGTGTCCTGCAAGTCCTTCTCTTTATTCTTCAGGTCAGCAATCTTCTCCTTCTTTAACTCCTCACTCACATCCGAGTCTCCTGACCCTGCATCAGGCAGACATTCTATTAAGACCATTATGACCACTTCAATCTCATCTAATCAGTCTAATGGAGTCAATAGGACCGATATGTCCATCAAGCTTTGTCCGTTGTTAGCTCATTGTCTACCTGCTGAGATGAGGGATCCGTTGCTGGCCATGATGAGCTGGTCTTTACTATCCATGCTGGACAGCTTACTGATCCTGGGCGCACCAATCTCCGTCAGGTCCATGGCGATGTCACCCAAACTTCTGGCTGTGGTAACTTTGGACTGGAGAGAGATGGGGAAGGGAAGAAGGAAAAAGAGGGAGACGGTAACAGTCACACATCAGTATTTATTCTTGCAGCGAGATAAGAGCCCCATTTGCATGCTTCAGCCCAGTCTGGGAACGGAGCCCTCTCCCTCTCTCTCTCAGCACTATTCCTGTATGAGCATCATCTGCTTCTGAAAGGCTGAAAAACCCATCTGACTGCAGCCACACACTCATTCACCCCCTCGGAGCAACTATCATAGGTCACACACAGCTTGTGTAAGGACAGTAATGCAAAATAACCCACTAAAATATGCACCATCTAAACAAACACGTAAAAAAAAATCCTTCTGTTGATTCATCAAACAGAGCAGCAAGGCGACATTAAATCAAGAATCACCACAGCTATGCTTAGGCTATTCTAAAAATACTATAATATACATCAATTAAAACAGGGCAGAGACATTAGGGCTGTCCCCGACAAAAAAAATCTTGGTCGATCAAGAGTCGTTTGTTCTTTCGACCAATCGATTGGTCAAAACTCTAAAATGTGTATTTTTCAATAGATAGGAAAAGGGGATACCTAGTCAGTTGACAACGTATTCAACTGAAATGTGTCTTCCGCATTATAGACACATTCTACAGTGGGGAAAAAAAGTATTTAGTCAGCCACCAATTGTGCAAGTTCTCTCACTTAAAAAGATGAGAGAGGCCTGTAATTTTCATCATAGGTACACTTCAACTATGACAGACAAAATGAGGAAAAAATCCAGAAAATCACATTGTAGGATTTTTTATGAATTTATTTGCAAATTATGGTGGAAAATAAGTATTTGGTCAATAACAAAAGTTTATCTCAATACTTTGTTATATACCCTTTGTTGGCAATGACAGAGGTCAAACGTTTTCTGTAAGTCTTCACAAGGTTTTCACATACTGTTGCTGGTATTTTGGCCCATTCCTCCATGCAGATCTCCTCTAGAGCAGTGATGTTTTGGGGCTGTCGCTGGGCAACACGGACTTTCAAAGATTTTCTATGGGGTTGAGATCTGGAGACTGGCTAGGCCACTCCAGGACCTTGAAATGCTTCTTACGAAGCCACTCCTTCGTTCCGGGCGGTGTGTTTGGGATCATTGTCATGCTGAAAGACCCAGCCACGTTTCATCTTCAATGCCCTTGCTGATGGAAGGAGGTTTTCACTCAAAATCTCACGATACATGGCCCCATTCATTCTTTCCTTTACACGGATCAGTCAGTCCTGGTCCCTTTGCAGAAAAACAGCCCCAAAGCATGATGTTTCCACCCCCATGCTTCACAGTAGGTATGGTGTTCTTTGGATGCAACTCAGCATTCTTTGTCCTCCAAACACGACGAGTTGAGTTTTTACCAAAAAGTTCTATTTTGGTTTCATCTGACATTCTCCCAATCCTCATCTGGATCATCCAAATGCTCTCTAGCAAACTTTAGACGGGCCTGAACATGTACTGGCTTAAGCAGGGGGACACGCCTGGCACTGCAGGATTTGAGTCCCTGGCGGCGAGTGTGTTACTGATGGTAGGCTTTGTTACTTTGGTCCCAGCTCTCTGCAGGTCATTCACTAGGTCCCCTGTGGTTCTGGGATTTTTGCTCACCGTTCTTGTGATCATTTTGACCCCACGGGTGAGATCTTGCGTGGAGCCCCAGATCGAGGAAGATTATCAGTGGTCTTGTATGTCTTCCATTTCCTAATAATTGCTCCCACAGTTGATTTCTTCAAACCAAGCTGCTTACCTATTGCAGATTCAGTCTTCCCAACCTGGTGCAGGTCTACAATTTTGTTTCTGGTGTCCTTTGACAGCTCTTTGGTCTTGGCCATAGTGGAGTTTGGAGTGTGACTGTTTGAGGTTGTGGACAGGTGTCTTTTATACTGATAACAAGTTCAAACAGGTGCCATTAATACAGGTAACGAGTGGAGGACAGAGGAGCCTCTTAAAGAAGAAGTTACAGGTCTGTGAGAGCCAGAAATCTTGCTTGTTTGTATGTGACCAAATACTTATTTTCCACCATAATTTGCAAATAAATTCATAAAAAATCCTACAATGTGATTTTCTGGATTTTTTTCCCTCATTTTGTCTGTCATAGTTGAAGTGTACCTATGATGAAAATTACAGGCCTCTCTCATCTTTTTAAGTGAGAGAACTTGCACAATTGGTGGCTGACTAAATACTTTTTTTCCCCACTGTATGTGTTTTAATCAAATGAATTATATGCACAGAGCTTATCTGATGCTTTAAGTGAAGGGTTTGATTAAATAATTAAGACACAAAATGACTAGATGGTGTCCGACTAGCACCCGTTGTCTCTCTGTCCTCCCTGCTGCAGAGACCACCACAGAATGTCAACAGTGTGTATCGCACTGTCCGTGTTGCTGACGCTGCAACATAATTACAGATATTTGACTGAAAAGTTCTATTATCAAAATCCCTCATTTGTTTAGGAAAAGCATTCCCTATTCCCTCAACCCTTGCTCTCCTTCAGTGACACATGTATGCATAACATGCACGTGACCAATAGCGCCTGACTTATAGAATATCATAAAATGTAGGCCGTCATTGTAGTAGGCCATCATTGTAAATAAGAATTCATCCTTAACTGACTTGCCTAGTTAAATAAAAGGTTAAATAAAAAATAATCACATCAATAAATTGGTTATAACAAACTCCTAACACATGTGACAGCCAAATGGATGCAGAGGAAGTGACAAATAAACTCGATACTGGGGAATGTTCACTCATTGCTCAGGAGGTAGGAAAAGTCAGACGTGTGGAATAAATTTGACTTGTTTTGGGGACAATTTGGAAGAGTGTAAACAACACTAAATAAGTTATAAATAATACCAGAGGCTGGTCTAACGCAAAAATGTGTAAAGCCTTTATTACAGGATAGCAAAGATTTAAAAAAGCAGAATTTGTGAAATTGTTTATCCGACATGTCGTGGTTGCGTGAGGCTTGGTGCTCACAGAATCAGTAGGCTATTTAACAAACATCCAACACAAGCAGGATCTGTCTTATTTCAGTAGATATATATGGATGATTTATAAAGTCAGGCCCATTTAACAGTTAGGCTATTGGTTATAGACCTAATTAAGTTGGGGTTTCCACTCTCCTCACTTTTCTTAGACAATTAAGGCAAGGGCTGTTTTCTGGTCTCCTAACTCCGCTGCTGCCTCAACCGCATTGTTCTCAACACCAATATGCTGGTTAACTTTGCAATTATGCACACAGCAACATCGTCTAGGAAGCGCACTGATGTTTTTCAGAACCACGGACAGCGACCACTATCCAACGTGGGAGAAAGCGCATTTGTTATAAAATACGATTATTTTTTGTGTTGCACCATTATTCTTACATAATATAACCATATACAATTTCAGTAGCATGTCTTACACTGATGGACTGTGCCATCCCAACGGCCTCCACAATGGATCAGTCCACTCAGACAGGCACGAATAAGACAGGTGTCTTGTGCACCATGATTTAACAAAAACATTTTTTGCTACTGCTCGACTAAAAAAATCTTGGTCGATCAACAGCCTATCGACCAACCAATAGACCAGTCGACTAAATTGGGTCAGCCATATAAGACATGTTAGCAAACAGAGGAGTAAAGGTTAAGGACAGGGACAGGAGCACTCAGATGTGGAGTGAGAGAGAGCGTGGTGGGGGTGACAAGGCCCTGATAAGGCTAGGAACAGCACATAGGCACAGATGCAGGTAAGGGGATGAGGGTAGGAGAAGAGCAGTAGTGCTGTGCTGCTGACACACTCACTTTGCTCTGCTTCCTGTCCAAATAGAACTGATGCTGACTGATGGCCATCACCCAGATGGTCTTAATCAGAGAGTGGCTGGCATACCACGCGTGGATGACCAATCCAGTCTGCCCGAATGTACGTCTGGAAACTGTCCTTCTGTGGATAAAAAGAGAGACAGACAATTTTAATCCCTCATGTTAGGAGTAATTTAATCTCTTTAATCCAGACTGACAACACAACATGTGAATACCTGGATATCTAACTATAGATACACTTTTAATAACATGATGGGTACTGATATCAGAATCATACACAATCAGAGATTATAAAACAATTCCTTGCATAAACTAATCTCCTGACTGGTTCTGTAATTCAATACATTGATGGGGGAGTGGTGCAGTGTTGGAACAGAGATTTTTAATTCCAGCCAAGGTGGCTAGCAGCGCCATATTAAACATGTGATACAGCACTGAGGCTGAGAGTGCTGCAATGTCCTGAGAACACTGACTGCAGCAGCCCTTTACAGCAGGAAGGGAGGCCTTCATTCGACACTAGCAAGATATTGTATTGGAGACAGCTCATTGACACTAGGCTCTGAAATTACGCCTGTTATGATTCAGAAAGGCTAGGATCAGAATAGAAGACAACGGATTCCTGGGTCGAGTTCAGTAGGCACCAAACATTTTGAGGTGCTAAAGAAACTGACCCTACAGAACACAACCCAGGATCGCTATATGCATCCAGTGTCTGTTTCATCTCACCTGTCAGGGTCGTTCACCTCTACAGCAAATTTCTTCTCACGGAAATACAAATTCTCCAGCTGCTTCCACTGAAACAACTGCAGACAGAGAGAGAAAACAGGACACACCACTTAGTAAATAGTCCACTGGACCATGCCCTGTTTGAGTGAGTGGCAGACCTAGAGAGATGTGATTTGATACATCCGTATTTATTCCAAACGGGTTGAGGCATCCAATGTGTGGACCATCTAAACTCAAACACAATGCCACTAGCATGGAAAGACACTAGTTTAGTCCCAGATACACCAGCCTTTCTCTTGTAACATTAACAATAACAGCTGTGCAGAGGACAGCCACTCAGTCAGGTGGAATTGACTTACTACCCAGTAATGAAGCCAGTGTAGGGAGCAAGACTTGCCTAGCAAGAAGCCTCTCATTTCATTCTGGCCTGGAGGGAGAGCACTGAAAACAGGAGGAGGAGTGGGGTGAAACATCTGCTTACAGCAAAACCGGGCTTTCTTTAGAGAGATTTGGAGCTCTTTTTCGCTGAGAGCGAGGGACTCTCCCCTGGTCTGGCTGTGTGAGAATCCACCACTCGCACCAGGGTCTGGGGTGTAGATTTAAGGCAAAGGGATTTAATAAACATTCTCTACCAGGTACAGGCAAGCTCTAAGGAATAGAACACATGACCCTTGACTACAGTCCTCAGCGAGAAATCTAAACGATCTCACAAGCAACCCAGCCCATGATACTGTGTGCTGCTTTTTTTACACCCCTCATCCCCTATGATATGAGAACTGATTTTAGTACATTGAAGTAAAATGGTAAAAATGTTAATGACACAATAGGGATCTTATTCTTCTAAACAGGTCCTACATGTTTCCAGTATAGTATACACCTCAGTCACTGCTGAGTGGATTGTACAGCACGTTAACTGTGGATTGTACAGCACGTTAACATACAATTTCTTACAGGTAACCCAAAAACAGAATGACAACAACAACTCAACTGAATATATCCTGAACTACCTAGTCAGGTAAAAGGGGGCTTACCAGAGCAGGTTTTAGTGCTTTTTAAATCCCTGGTGAATTGTCATGGTGGTATTGAATCCTCTGGCCAAGTTTCCCACAGGGCTAGAGCGTCCTTGAACAATACACTCATCTGTTCTCAGGCAGCCAGATAGGTGTTGCAAGAGTGTCAGCTGAGCAGGCTCCGCCTCTCTCCCCCCATCCCCTCTGACATCACAGACACCTCACTCTGACCTCGCCCACCTTGTACTGCTCTGCTCGCTCTCCTTTCCTCATGAATTCTCTCTGTGTAACTCACTCCTTCTCTCCCTCTATCACAATCTTCCTCCTCAGTCAAACCAGAAGAACAAGTTGTGCACAGACTACACACACAGAGAGGTATTCAACCTCCTCTCCTCTTCTGGGAAAAGGCCATTATGACCCCCTTTCTTTCAGTGTGTTTCCCTTCATCCACAGATCTTAGATTAGCCCTCCACAGTCATTACCCTTAGTACCTTCATTACCCTTTGTGATGTGTTATCTGGGTTCTAAATACCATGCCAACCCCTGTTGTTCAAAGTGCTATCAACTACAGCCTCCCACCGCTCCCCAAGCCAAATATTTCAGGAATCTACTACTTTGGTCTAATCATTAATAGCAGGCCCCTCTTCACCTCCCTGTGAATACAGGACAGCTCTCGGTCCGCTCGCAGAACTGGGCCCAAGCTGACAAGGAAGAATCTCTCACTACATCTCTAAAGTCAGTCATTAAAACCAAACTATCATAAGGTAGTCTTCAAAGGAAAATGTAAAACTGAATTTCTGCAACTCACAAAGCAAATGCTGCAGCCAATAACAGTGTATTAGGTGTCATAAAATGTTTCATAAAATGTTACTTCATACTTTAAGTAAACTGATCCAGACCATTTCTCCATTGCTGCTCCAGCCAATACTGCAGGCCTAGCCTAATCAATTAGATCCCCAGTCTAACTGTGGATTGGGAGCATGGTAATTACTGAACAATGGGAACCAGCAGGCTCCACACTTCCCACAGACTCACCCAATTGTGTGGGACACCCCTCTCTAATTCACAACCCCCCTGGATACTTACTACAGCACATTCAGAAAATAAACAGATAGCACACATTTACATAACTAGGTCATTAGAAAATTTCAACACACACACAAAACCTTTCAATTAGTGCTCATGTATGGCCGAGGGAGTAAGTGCCAAAATATATCAAGGATCTGTGACACACCTTTAATTCTGATCACAAGACCCCACTTACTATTTGGACAGAGGAAACAGTCCAAGCCAGTGCTGCCAAACTGCATTGCAAAGAAACCACCACCAAAACTAACCATGAGGTGAATGGTGGAGAGACAGTCATCTGGAGAACAGAACAGAACAGTAGTTCCCCATCTCAGTCTCATTTATTTCAGATGTTAGCAGTTTCCCTTCTCATTAGAGCCCATGCCAAAATACCTGTGGTTTGAGATATTCCCAGAACATTCTGATGCAGACCCAACCCTGAACCCACAACAACCTCCCCAGACTCTCCCAGGCCCTGTGACGTGATGGAGGAATCCTCTGAGGAAGATAAATAATGCGTGTCAAAGGTCGGAACTTACACGCAGGAAGAGCACCACCCTTCTCATACAGTCACATGGCACACTGGTTCACTGAACAATTCCAGCAGAGGCATGACGAGAGAGATTGCTACAGTCGACTACAAACACACGCATTAATTAAGGCTCTGGTTTTAACCTATTATATACTGAGGTGAAAGAAGTGTGAAGACGGCTTATAAGGAATGGAGCTGCATGGTCCACTGGCACAGCAAGCCTTGGATTTTAACACCCTTTTAAATATTTGAGCAGCCTTTTACTGTTCCAAGATAACAATTAAGGGTCTAATCATATATGATTATTACTATTACAGAAATTATTTTATCCTTACTGAGCTGTGCTTACATTGGTTTTATTGGTTGACCATATAACTGGACCTGCAAGTGATTATAATACAAGTAAGTGTCAAATTACTTGTTGATAAGAGGAAGAGAAAGATGGACTGAAACAGACAGAGACACAGAGAGAGAGAAAGAGAGAGAGAGATAAAGCCCTTTGAATTGAAATTGAGAGATTGACTGAAACAAACAGACAGAGACACACACACAGAGAGCCAGAGCAAGAGAGAGAGAGAGCGCGCTCTCTATATCATAGCCATTTGCTCCTCAGACCATCTTAGAAATAACTTTACATTTAAAGTATGGTCTTTGAATAAAATGTGGTGCTCTAGCATACATTATATTCTCCTGTATGGTTTTCGGGTCCTGTACCCATTAAAATGCATACTCACCCTTCCCATCTTCCATAGTCATGGTCCATCTATGACTATGTCTGAACACGCAGACTATCAGAACAACGTGTTGCGTTACTATTGAGATTTTGGAAAAAGCCCCAGTTCTCTTTTACCCAACAGACAGGGAGAGTTGTGGTTCATCCCATCCATTAAGTTGTGATAAAGCTGATATCCATGAGGATGATAATGAGAGGTTAAGCTACAGTAGCTTCTTTCAGCGCATGTCACTGAACTCTGGGAAAACATCACTTTCAAAAGCCTTTTCATCCCGACTTCCCAAGATTCCTCACAGGACGATTGGAGTGCTGCAGTGGGATTATTTTTCTGCAGCCCCCCTTCAAGACCCCCTCAACCCCCCACCCTTCAAGACCCACTCAACCCCCCTTCCAAGCCCCTCACACCCTTCCAAGCTTCTCACAGCCCCCCTGCCAAGGTGATTGTGTTTTATTGCTTGGTCAATTGTTTTCTCCCCGAGAGACACACACACAATGACAGGCAGCTTTGCATAATGAGCGCAGCATGCTTGGAGAAGGGCAGAGGGGGGCTGTGAAGAATACAAAGGTCGCCAGCCTTGATAGGACGCACTATCAATATTCTACCAGATGACAGGCCCCTCTAGAACAGCAACAAGAGTTGTGCACTTTCAAAAAAAAGCATATTACAAAAGTCCACCGTTTCACCAGTAGTCTGCTACGGAGGAGTTTTGGCATGAGTGCTCCCTCCCTCCATGTGTGGTTGGTTGGCCTGGGTAGAGCATAGCTCTCTCTCAGAGCTGAGCCCCTCACAGAGACCGCCCAGGCTGGCTTGGTGCCGGCTCCTCCAGGCCCAGAGCCCTGCCTGCCGGCTCCCCATCCCATAATTACACCTTCCACTGGGAGGGCTGCTGAGAAAGGAGCTGGGATACACTGGGTTTAATACATGGGACATGCCCATTAATGCCTTGGCATTCACTGGAACAGCATACCCAGCAGTGTCAACAGGGATCCAACATGGGAACAGGTATAAAATGTTACTTTTTTATCTCGACCGCCATTTAAGGCCAAAACTGTAACTTTAGGTTTCATATTGGAATCACAGCTGTGGTTATTTCAATCACACCCTAAATGAGGAATGCCACAATCTTATCACCATAATCCAGATAATATCACACCCACGTTGATAACAACTTTCCCTCCCTTCACCCTGGCCAAGAACACAAGCTTTTTGTTGCCATTATTTACAGTTTGGTGGATAATTAACCAGAGTGGGGCTGGTTGTTCAGTTAGACCATCAGGAGAAGGCCAACCTACCTTCCGAGGTTTCAACTTGTCCTGTAAATCGTACTGTCCGATGCCTTTATAGCTGACTCCCAGCCACCACGGCAGGCCCTGCTTGTCCTGTTGGGAAGGCAAGGCAGGGCACACCAGTCACTAGGAGCAGCTTAAGTGGTACATTTTTAAAAGAAGAACAGGCCATTACTGCGACAATTACCCCATTAGGCTAGCAGCACTAGCAACACAAGGAGAGATCAAATGCATTGAAGCAGCCCTAAAAAGCCACAGACCGAGTCATTTTAACAGCAGCGTTTGATGTGCTCAGACACCCTGCTTTAATGAGTGAGGTAGGAGAGCGGGGCTGGTGGGGCTGAGGCTCTGGGAGTGAGAGAGTTGCTGAGAGAAGGATCACTCAATCATTAGTTTACTAAGCACGGAGCCAGAGAAAACAGCCAGCTTAAGTCCCTGTCCAGCCTCCAGAGGGAAAACGGCTGTATTTCTATCTGAACACACTACTTTTTTTATATTATAAAAATGTTAGATGGGAAAGCAAACATGAAAACAAATGTAGAGATGTTTGATGCTTCCTACTGTAAGATACAGGGTTGCTTTGTTCTTACCTTTACTGGATAATAATGAACTCCATATGTAGGGAGGGACTCCACTAAGGCCAAATACCTTCAAAACGGAGTGGGACACGTTAGCAGTAATTCAGGCAGTTACACTTCATCAACGTCTGTGAGTGGCTGCTCTACAGAAGTTTGAATGTGCTTTAAGCCCCAGTCAGTCATTCACCAGACACAGTCATTTACAGTGGCAGAGCCATCGATTTCTTTACAGGGCCTTGGAGAATCAACTGATCAAGGGCACAAATCATACAGCCGTGTGTAAATGACCTCGCTAGGCTAAGCCCTCCCAGGGAAAACAGAGTGGACCTCTGTCACACACTGCTGGCTGCCCACAGCATAGTAAGAGTTCGCTGTCCCCTAATTAATGACACATTCTGGCAGCGTGACAGCAACCCCTTTTAAACAGCAACACAGGAGTAGACGCTACAGAGGACTGCAGAGTGTGTTGGACTGATGAAAGTGCTGAACTAGAGGTACACAGCAGCTCATTTCCTCCATGCACTTGACCCAGATTAACATAAAAAAGCCCATTTATTACATGACTTACTGCACAATGGCTTGCCCTCTGCTGAGGCCCTTCAGGTTCTCATAGTGCTCGATCACTCGGTCTTCACTGTAATAGAGAAAAATAAAAGCCGTAATGAATAAGCCATCACTGATTAACATTTCCTCAAACAGAGACAAGTGGTGAGACAGTCCTTCCCTGACACACATTGTGCCTGTTCATGGAGAGAATTCTGTCTGGCCTACTGGCCTGACCATGGTTCTCATCTCCTCTCAGCTCACACACACGACCCATCTGCTCACACACACACACGGCCCTGTAATTCCAATCTGCCCATTAATCCATACAGCTGCTGTCCATCAGTGGGCTGGGCTGCAGCCTCAGATGAATGCTGAGGCAGAAGAACAAGATGCAGCAGCATGCACTCAGACAGACACAGGAGCTGTTAACTAGCGGCTGGCTTGGCCATCTCTCTCTCTCACTCCTGCCTAGCCCAGCTCCCATGAGGACATGATGAAGTAAGCACCACCCTGGCTGTTCATGATGCAGCCAGACGTAATTAACACAGAGCACTAATTAATACAGCCCATCTGAGATAAACAGCCTGGCAGGACTCTGGGTGCACCTCCACCTAGCTGCCCACACCAGCTCATCTGCATGGGAAAATAATTGCTTTGTGTGAGGGGATTGGTATTGACAGGTCTGCGGTCTGATATCTATGGGACTGTGTGTAATCCACTTGGATTAATACCCCCCTTGTGCATTTGTGGTTAAAGTTTTGTTAATGTGGCACTGCTTACCAGTATACCAGGGAGGGGTGCTCCCTCAGGACTCTAGTGGGTAAAACCGGGAGCTTCTTCAGGTCCGACCTGGAGCTTTCAACACTGTAAATACAGAAGGATTGAAAAATAATGATCAACTGAATTAATTTACAAGAACAGTAATAGCTGTATCTTAAAAAGGCTCATTTATATCTCCAATAGGGCCAGGGGGCATTTTAAGGCTCCATAATAATAACACTGCTGATTGATCAAAAGTATACTGTCATTACACTACTACACTGGCATTACACTACTATACTGTCATTACACTACTATACTGTCATTACACTATTACACTGTCATTACACTATTACACTGTCATTACACTATTACACTGTCATTACACTATTATACTGTCATTACACTGTCATTACACTACTATACTGTCATTACACTATCATTACACTATTACACTGTCATTACACTACTATACTGTCATTACACTATACTGTCATTACACTGTCATTACACTACTATACTGTCATTACACTATTACACTGTCATTACACTACTATACTGTCATTACACTATTATACACTATTATACTGTCATTACACAATTACACTGTCATTACACTACTATACTGTCATTACACTACTATACTGGCATTACACTATTACACTGTCATTACACTATTACACTGTCATTACACTATTACACTGTCATTACACTATTACACTGTCATTACACTATTACACTGTCAATACGCTGGCATTACACTATTACACTGGCATTACCATATTACACTGGCTTTACACTGTCATTACACTACTATACTGGCATTACACTACTATACTGGCATACCACTGTTATACTGGCATTACACTACTATACTGGCATTACACTATTATACTGTCATTACACTACTATTCTGTCATTACACTACTATACTGGCATTACACTATTACACTGTCATTACGCTGGCATTACACTACTATACTGGCATTACACTGTCATTACGCTGGCATTACACTATTACACTGGCATTACACTATTACACTGGCATTACACTACTATACTGGCATTACACTACTATACTGGCATTACACTACTATACTGTTACCACTGTTATACTGGCATTACACTACTATACTGTCATTACACTATTATACTGGCATTACACTATTATACTGGCATTACACTACTATACTGTCATTACACTACTATACTGTCATTACACTATTATACTGTCATTACACTACTATACTGTCATTACACTATTATACTGGCATTACACTACTATACTGGCATTACACTACTATACTGGCATTACACTACTATACTGGCATTACACTATTATACTGGCATTACACTACTATACTGGCATTACACTACTATACTGGCATTACTATACTGGCATTACTATACTGGCATTACACTACTATACTGGCATTACACTACTATACTGGCATTACACTACTATACACTACTATACTGGCATTACACTATTATACTGGCATTACACTACTATACTGGCATTACACTATTATACTGGCATTACACTATTATACTGTCATTACACTACTATACTGTCATTACACTGCATAATTACTAGTCTAGATCTCCATGATGACCATCTCTGAATTCAATAAGCCCCTATATCCAATAATGACCCCAAATGAGTTCTACAGAGCAGAACACAGGGGACAGAGATCATATAAATTATCAACATGAAAATGTTGTACAAATTTTCATTACCTGTTCTGTAAAACGCATCAAAGTCCCACGTCGTATAGTATGAAAGTGATAACTAAATCAAAATAAAAAGTGGTCATGTCTTGACATTTTCATATTTTTATCTGGCAGGCTATTGATGCATCCCAAAAGACTAGGCTTAATATCCACGTAGGTCTTGCCAAAGTGTCTCAATAGAAACAGATAAAAGCCCTTTTAATTAACAGAGGAAATTGAAATATAGTTCTATCATGTCAAGACGCTGTTCCAGAATGGGCTGGTACTTATGACTCACGAGTAAATGTTTTTCAATGTTATCACATGGGCATTCTTTGAGGTTGGTGTGTACAGTACAGGCGTTGACCTCAATCTTTGCATGCCAGTGTAAAGAGTGAGAGATAGTCCTACCATACATCATTTTCCATACAATTTCATAAAACACACAATTAAGACCTAATTTAATCATAAATGCCACAGGTACCTCAAGTCTGGAGGTGATCTAATACACAGCAATAGCAAATTTCCTCTCTGTACTAACTGTGTTATATGTCACTGTCAAGGTCTGAGATAGTAAACTATGAGTCACTCCAACACATGATGGGGGAGCATTTGCTCCCCCAATTACTGATCGACAAAGAGGGCTATGACTTGGCAGGCCAGAGCACTGAAGCCCGGAACAAAAGCCATTCACCAGTTTTGGCAGCCCATGCAGTGTTGAAAGGCACTGTACAACTCAGAGGAGAGCTTTTCAAAAATAGGACTTGGCCTCACAGACAAGACTCAGACCAGTAGATCCTTCATGTCTGTATTGTGTTCTAAACTACTGGGACAACATAGTATACTTATGTTTTGGTATTTTGTCATTGAAACTATTTGATGTAATAACTACTGAAGAAAATCAACAAAAGAAACTACAAAGTATGAGCTGAACTTTTTCAAATATGTCACTAGCAGTTTCTCAATGTTCTCCAAAGTGAAATGAAAAGATCTAAACAATCCTTAGAATACAGAGGCCACAATGATCTAGTAATATGAACCTGCTCACTCAGCAGAAAGGTGAAACATTACAGAGAGAAAGCCACTTGAATCGTTGTTCCCTAGCTAGCTGCCTCTGAGGTTCACTAGTCTCTGCTGCTATGGCAGTTAGTTCACAGCTGTGGAGTTGGATGGCATACATTTTATAGGGCGTTGGGGCTGGTGTTGTTAGGGTGATCTACTATGTAGTCAGCAATCTGGAATTCATTACGATGTCTCCTCCACCCTGCCAGCCAGCGAGGGTGTCGGCTAAACACTCATACAGTAGATCAGCTATTTCAGTGGGCTGATAGTAAGTCCCTGTTAAGGAAATGCAAAGAAAGAGACCAGGAGATCCCCATTGCTGTGAAATTCCCAGTAAAAGCAGGTTGGGTCTACATTTGATTGAGTAAATCGACAGTGTCAGGGGTGCTGTAGCCTACAGGCATAATGGTTTATACTAATGACGTTTAACTGGGATGTGACAGTCATCAGCTGAAAAGTACTACATGGTGATATTACACTGCATGTCATCTAGGCTACTACATAAACACTGCATAACATCAAAGGTAAAATGATAACCCCTAGACTACATGTTTTTATTCCCCTATATGCACATGATCCCAATGAACATGCAAAGTCAATCCAAGCCTAGAGGCACAACAGGAAACTATAAAGTGATAGCTCAGCAGGGGGGCCGGCTTTGACGACAGAGAAATTACATCACAATGGTTAGTACCTGACGCCCGGCAGTCTACCGTGGGCCAGTGTGGACTGCACTCCTAAAGCTCATCCCTTTTAGAACAGGCTGTACATTGGAGGAGGGGGTTCTCCCTAACTCCTCCACATCTAATCTCAGAGAGGGCCCTTTGAAATGTGTGTCTAGAGCTGCACATGTTTTATGAGAGGATTTGCCAACCTTCTTTATCCAAAAAGGTAGAAATTAAAACCATCAGAGAGGAAAAATATGTATTAGTCTAAAAACAACCCAGGAGAGAGTAGGCTGGGCTATATAGTTGGACAGGCTCCCATCCACACTGACTTTACAGACTTTGTTGGCAGGGTCTGTTTCATTGTGCTTTCAGTCAGGACAAAGTGCAGTTGAAACATTAACTGACGAAGCTGCCTGACACCGCAGGGCTAAACAATCTGAAAACGCACCCCTAATATACCGCAACACAGGGCTGTGAAGGGAATCACTGGGCAGCCTAAATACTATACAATGAACTGAAGCTTGCCCGAGAAGTGGGCTTTAAAAAACAGGTGCTGCTGAAATTAGAGTTTTGTGAGTACAAAGATAAAGACCTTGACGTAGAAACAAACTGCATTTTAAGCATTAAATATCAGTGTGCATTCACACAATACAATTCCTTACAGAGCAGAGCAAAGATTTTGTGTTCAGATAGGCCTGATGCCCAGCGGTCTCTAGGAGA
The DNA here is from genome assembly GCA_030435695.1 of Brachymystax lenok tsinlingensis. Taxonomy (NCBI): domain Eukaryota; kingdom Metazoa; phylum Chordata; class Actinopteri; order Salmoniformes; family Salmonidae; genus Brachymystax; species Brachymystax lenok. The sequence continues at coordinate 18,618,969 of CM059797.1, read as the reverse complement.
CCCAAGCTGGGGGAATCACCCCACAGGTTCAGCCATATAACCTGCTCAGTGCTCGTCCACTGACAGACAGGACAATATTTCTTGATTACCTCAGCCCTCTCTTCTCCACCTGATGACTAAAATAACAAACCTTATCACCAGGTCAAGCTTTTCAGTGCTTTATCTCTCCACCAACACACATTAGGCTTTGTAAAAAATATATATATATATTTATTTCTGGGGGAGATTACTGATTGTTATCTGTGTATTGTGCAGGCAACAACAATCTAATCCAAGACATATTTAGACTGAACAAGATGAACGAGACAATTAAATAGCCAGGACACAAAGTCAAACAGAAAGCAATTGAGGTCAGGTTTGCCAGAGTATAGAGCCTATAGCGTTTGGCTACTGAGGAATGGAGTTGAAAACAATAAAACATGTCCCATTTAAGACGCAATCAAAACTGACCAGGAAAACCGGATCTAGATACATCACGTTGTATAGATGCTTTTATAGATGCTTTTATCGTTGAAGAACGATAGTATAGTATATGGGAACATAGTATATGGAACTGATTAAGACATTTGGCTTAATTAATTTGATTAATATTATGGTATTTCTATTCCAAGAAAAACAAAAAAACCCTCTGGGTTTCCGTTAGGATGGAATGGAAAATATGGCGCTGTACAACGTGACGAAACGGTGCTAAAATAGTTGAAGGCTATTGCTTCAAATCCTATTGCTTCCAACTTCAATATGCTCTTTAAATACACCATACACCTACACCACTTTTAACAGCACATTACTCAACACTAGTGAGACTCATGTCGACTACTGTAGGCCTACAGTACAGTGGGGCAAAAAAAGTATTTAGTCAGCCACCAATTGTGCAAGTTCTCTCACTTAAAAAGATGAGAGAGGCCTGTAATTTTCATCATAGGTACACTTCAACTATGACAGACAAAATGAGGGAAAAAAATCCAGAAAATCACATTGTAGGATTGTTTATGAATTTATTTGCAAATTATGGTGGAAAATAAGTATTTGGTCACATACAAACAAGCAAGATTTCTGGCTCTTACAGACCTGTAACTTCTTCTTCAAGAGTCCCCTCTGTCCTCCACTCGTTACCTGTATTAATGGCACCTGTTTGAACTTGTTATCAGTATAAAAGACACCTGTCCACAACCTCAAACAGTCACACTCCAAACTCCACTATGGCCAAGACCAAAGAGCTGTCAAAGGACACCAGAAACAAAATTGTAGACCTGCACCAGGTTGGGAAGACTGAATCTGCAATAGGTAAGCAGCTTGGTTTGAAGAAATCAACTGTGGGAGCAATTATTAGGAAATGGAAGACATACAAGACCACTGATAATCTTCCTCGATCTGGGGCTCCACGCAAGATCTCACCCTGTGGGGTCAAAATGATCACAAGAACGGTGAGCAAAAATCCCAGAACCACACGGGGACCTAGTGAATGACCTGCAGAGAGCTGGGACCAAAGTAACAAAGCCTACCATCAGTAACACACTACGCCGCCAGGGACTCAAATCCTGCAGTGCCAGACGTGTCCCCCTGCTTAAGCCAGTACATGTTCAGGCCCGTCTGAAGTTTGCTAGAGAGCATTTGGATGATCCAGATGAGGATTGGGAGAATGTCATATGGTCAGATGAAACCAAAATAGAACTTTTTGGTAAAAACTCAACTCGTCGTGTTTGGAGGACAAAGAATGCTGAGTTGCATCCAAAGAACACCATACCTACTGTGAAGCATGGGGGTGGAAACATCATGCTTTGGGGCTGTTTTTCTGCAAAGGGACCAGGATGACTGATCCGTGTAAAGGAAAGAATGAATGGGGCCATGTATCGTGAGATTTTGAGTGAAAACCTCCTTCCATCAGCAAGGGCATCGAAGATGAAGCGTGGCTGGGTCTTTCAGCATGACAATGATCCCAAACACACCGCCCGGGCAACGAAGGAGTGGCTTCGTAAGAAGCATTTCAAGGTCCTGGAGTGGTCTAGCCAGTCTCCAGATCTCAACCCCATAGAAAATCTTTGGAGGGAGTTGAAAGTCCGTGTTGCCCAGCGACAGCCCCAAAACATCACTGCTCTAGAGGAGATCTGCATGGAGGAATGGGCCAAAATACCAGCAACAGTGTGTGAAAACCTTGTGAAGACTTACAGAAAAATAAATGATCAGTCTATAATTTTAATGGTAGGTTTATTTGAACAGTGAGAGACAGAATAACAACAAAAAAAATCCAGAAAAACACGTGAAAAATGTTATAAATTGATTTGCATTTTAATGAGGGAAATAAGTATTTAACCCCCTCTCAATCAGAAAGATTTCTGGCTCCCAGGTGTCTTTTATACAGGTAATGAGCTGAGATTAGGAGCACACTCCTAAAGGGAGTGCTCCTTATCTCAGTTTGTTACCTGTATAAAATGGGCTACAAGACCATCGCCAAGCAGCTTGGTGAAAAGGTGACAACAGTTGGTGTGATTATTCGCAAACGGAAGAAACACAAAAGAACTGTCAATCTCCCTCGGCCTGGGGCTCCATGCAAGATCTCACCTCGTGGAGTTGCAATGATCATGAGAACGGTGAGGAATCAGCCCAGAACTACACGGAAGGATCTTGTCAATGATCTCAAGGCAGCTGGGACCATAGTCACCAAGAAAACAATTGGTAACACACTACGCCGTGAAGGACTGAAATCCTGCAGCGCCTAAGGTCCCCCTGCTCAAGAAAGCACATATACATGCCCGTCTGAAGTTTGCCAATGAACATCTGAATGATTCAGAGGACAACTGGGTGAAAGTGTTGTGGTCAGATGAGACCAAAATGGAGCTCTTTGGCATCAACTCAACTCGTCGTGTTTGGAGGAGGAGGAATGCTGCCTATGACCCCAAGAACACCATCCCCACCGTCAAACATGGAGGTGGAAACATTATGCTTTGGAGGTGTTTTTCTGCTAAGGGGACAGGACAACTTCACCGCATCAAAGGGACGATGGACGGGGCCATGTACCGTCAAATCTTGGGTGAGAACCTCCTTCCCTCAGCCAGACCCAAAACACACGGCCAAGGCAACAAAGGAGTGGCTCAAGAAGAAGCACATTAAGGTCCTGGAGTGGCCTAGCCAGTCTCCAAACCTTAATCCCATAGAAAATCTGTGGAGGGAGCTGAAGGTTCGAGTTGCCAAACGTCAGCCTCGAAACCTTAATGACTTGGAGAAGATCTGCAAAGAGGAGTGTGACAAAATTACTCCTGAGATGTGTGCAAACCTGGTGGCCAACTACAAGAAACATCTGACCTCTGTGATTGCCATCAAGGGTTTTGCCACCAAGTAGTCATGTTTTGCAGAGGGGTCAAATACTTATTTCCCTCATTAAAATGCAAATCAATTTATAACATTTTTCACTTGCGTTTTTCTGGATTTTTTTGTTGTTATTCTGTCTCTTACTGTTCAAATAAACCTACCATTAAAATTATAGACTGATCATATCTTTGTCAGTGGGCAAACGTACAAAATCAGCAGGGGATCAAATACTTTTTTCCTTCACTGTAGGTGCCGCTATATGACTGTGCCATCAATTTGATAATATATAATGATATTTTGGAGGTTATTTTGTTTAAAAAAAAAAAAAATGAAAGTGAGCGATTGTAATCTGAATAAAGGCCAAAATAATATTTGTAAAGGCCAAAACATTTATTTTTGTTCTTAGAGGGAGAGAAACGCTGGGCCAATTGTGCGCCGTCCTATGGTACTCCCAATCAAGGTTGGATGTGATACATAATAATAATACTTAACTTAGAACCTAACTTAGAAAAACATTTGACGATAGAATTCTCCCCCCTATCCTCCATCTTGGCAAGTCTATTGTCCAGCTACCTGCTAGAACGTTTCCCTAGTCAGTGCCATTATTAGTGCAATACCCCGCCACACTGGGCAGCTCTGTGCTGCCCAGTATGGCGGGGTCCACCCCCCCCCCTTCCTCCTCCTCCCTTCCCCATGGGCTAGGTCTGTCTTCTGTGCACGGCTCTGCGGCCCATCCCGTGCCCCCTTCCCTCGTACCTTGAACCTCACGCACGCTCAGTGGTTACAGCTGGAGAACTGCAAGGCCACTCGGGAGCCATGACCAATATATATTGTCCGGCTAATAACAGGGTTAATAATTTATCTGTGAGAATATCCAAGGGGCTTTTATATAATTCTAAATTAATAATAATCGCTTTGTTTAAAAAAATATATATATATTTTGGAGACGATTCCGCTTTCAAATAACGTAAAATGATCGAGAAAAAGGCCCTTCTAGGAACATGTGGTGAGACATTGTTACTAGTTTATAAATATAGCCAGTTTGTTACTTATAATTATTTATTTCTGTTTTTAGAGGGAGAGAAACCAAAAACCTACAGTCATCTCATGGGTCTCCCAGTCGAGGCCAGCACTGGTATTGGACCAGCATCTGTAGCAACACAGCTTGCACTGCTATGCAATGTCTTAGACGGTTGCAAAACTTTTAGAGGAGCAACCACTGTAGAGATTTTGAATATTAGACTCCAGCTCAGTTCAATGTCAAAAGAACAAGATCAATTTAAACACTTTTTTAAAAACTTGATTTATCTTGGCAAGTCAATTAAGAACAAATTCTTATTTACAATGGAGAACAGCAAAGCAATCCCATTGTGTGCCACTCGGGAGCCATGACCAATATGACCTACCCCAGACGCCGCTGGGCCAATTGTGAGCCGCCCTATGGGACTCACAATCGCGGCTGGGTGTGATACAGCCTGGAATCGAACCAGGGACTGTAGTGATAGCTCTTGCACTGACATGCAGTGCCTTAGACCGCTGCACCACTCGTGAGCCCACTAAGATAAAAATGAAGATAAACTAAGATTTTAAAAAATTTAACGAGCCAATGTGGTTACCCATTAACTGACCCCAAATCCAATCAAATTGTGTTGGTCACATACACGTGTTCAGCAGATGTTATTGCAGGTGTATTGAAATGCTTGTAAAGTGACCCTCCCTGCCAGTGATGTTCACTAAGCTTTGACCCAAACACGAATACACTTCCTGTTTATCAGTATAGGCTACATAGAAACATCGATTATGGGGTAAATAATAAATATGTGTAGATTGCCAACTGTAAGACTGTAGGACTGCTTGAGAAACTTAACCTCTTTAGGATCGGACCCTTTTTTAAATTTTCACCTAAAATTACATACCAAAATCTAACTGCCTGTAACTCAGGCCGTGAAGCAAGGATATGCATATTCTTGGTACCATTTGAAAGGAAACTAAAGGTTCGCTGATTAATTAGGGCCGATTTCAAGTTTTCATAACAAATCGGCAATCGGCATTTTTGGACGCCGATTATGGCCGATTACATTGCATTTCACAAGGAGACAGAGAGGCAGAGTGCTTTTGCAAGTAGCCTACTGTGGCTGACAAATGTGACAGAGTGAGGAACTTAAATGGTGCAAGCTGAAGCAATTTGTTATGATATTTAACAAAATATGTATGCAGATAAGTGATAATTTTGTTCTAATAATAATAATAATAATAATAATAATAATGATACATATTTATATATCTATTAATGTTGACATGAGTGACTTACCTTGTGTAGTCTCCTTTGGCCTCCTGGGAAACAAAAGAGTACCCTTACAAGTTAGAAAAATTAATATGCATCAAGTACTAGCCTGGAGGACTTATTAAAACATTATCAATATGTCATTAATAAGCCTTGAACGTTATTTAGGACTACGGTAACACTTTCAATCTTACTCAGTTTTGAATAGTATTTACAGCAAAACACCTTATTGCACACTATATGAAGTACAATAATTTCAACATTGAAGAAAAACGTAGCTGTACAACACTCACAAGACGATTCCTGAAATGAACTTATTTTAACATCGTGCATGACACAGTGTTGATTCTTTAATTTCAAATCGCTGATGAATTTACAAGTAACACAAGCTACAAAAATGCACTTACCTGCAAAGCATATGCAGCTAATTTGAAAACATTTTCACTCTCCACTTCGATGATCTCCTGTCGTTAAAAAACGAGAAAATGTGTAATACTGTAAAAAACAAAAAAACTAAGGTACCACGTTCAAACAGTAGCACTTGACTTAAGAGAAATATCATTCCCACCAGTATGTACCTCAACGCCAGTTACCGTCTGAACCAATGTCAATGAAAAGCGGTTGTGCGTATTTAAGGTTGATTCGGAATCTTAAAAGTTATTCATATTCTTCATCGACGTTCTAAACTAAATATTGTTGCGTAGACTACATAATAACATGGAACGACAAAGTACATACAATAGCTACACAAAGCCTCTATAACCACAGTTATTTATAATTTTAACCACCTAATTATCAAAATGATACATTCTACGAGCAAGTTCACGTTCCTCAAGTGTTAAAAAAAATCGTCCTGGGCACTGAGCCGTATGGTCCTGTTGCGTATTCATTACGCCAATTCTTTTGCAAACCATTTCCCAAACGGAACAAAACGAGGAGATACCTACCTGAATTTGTCCAACTTCCAACTCTCGTTTTGCTCTGTTTGGTTCCGTTTAAGAAACATCCCTGGGGTCCAAAACGGAAACAAACAGAGCAAAACAAGAGTTTCTATTGGATAAATTCAGGTAGGTACCTCCCCGTTTTGCAACAGAATCAGCACAATGAATACACCCCTGGAAAGTTGGCAGCGTTGTATCTAAGATGGTGGATAAATTAAGATAATTCACTCAGGTAGTTTACCATTGAAAAAAATCGTCAGTTCCTGTCTACTTAACTGGGTGTGTCTCCCATAGACACCAATGCAATAGCAGCTGGGTCTGGTCTTCTTAGTTCTTACGCTGCGTTCAAAACAACTGGGAACTTGGAAAAATACGAGGTCAAATCACAACGTCATTGATCACAGTAACTCTGTGTTGTTATTTTTGTCGCACTGCTTTGCTTTACCTTGGCCAGGTCGCAGTTGTAAATGAGAACTTGTTCTCAACTGGCCTACCTTCTTAAATAAAGGTAAAATAAAAAAAATCAGGTCAGAAAGTTGGAGCTATAGAAAGACGCCTGAGTTTCCGAGATGCAATGACCGTTCAAATATATTTTCCCCAGTCAAAGCTTGTTTTCTTTCAGAGTTCCCAGTTGTTTTGAATGTACTTAAGTTGGAAGACTGAGATTTCCTAGTTCCCAGTTGTTTTGAAAGTGGAATTAGAGCCCCACAGTGGAAGTGTCATTGTAAAAGAAAGTATGTCCGTCCAGCTCCTCTCCTCTCCTCTCTACCTAACTTCCCCTCACAGTCCCTTCAGGTTCCATTAAGTCCCATTAGTTTGGCTGCTCAGCCTACCTTAGTTATACCTCACCCATCATTGCCCTGCCATTCCTAACCAATCAGAGAGATTGGAAATGCACATCTGCCCACTCAGGTAAGAGTGTTATCGTCGTTATGCACGCTTCTGAGGACTTTTTATTATCGACAGTAACACGAATGTCATAATGGTGTGCATGCATCGAAAGAACCACAACAATAAGATTAAGTAATTCAGATTACCACAATCATTTAAACATCTGTGTGTGTGTGTGTGTGTGTGTGTGTGTGTGTGTGTGTGTGTGTGTGTGTGTGTGTGTGTGTGTGTGTGTGTGTGTGTGTGTGTGTGTGTGTGTGCACGGTGGTGACTATCAAGAGTACAGTGATGGGCCTCAACGTCATGATCTAACCGGACTACACTCTAGTGGGCAGAACCAAACCAATCAGCATTAAGTACAGTTGAATTCGAAAGTTTACATACACCTTAGCCAAACACATTTAAACTCAGTTTTTCACAATTCCTGACATTTAATCCTAGTAAAAAATTCCCTGTCTTAGGTAAGTTAGGATCACCACTTTATTTTAAGAATGTGAAATGTCAGAAGAATAGTATAGAGAATGATTTCCATGATTTCCATTTGAAGATGTTTAACTTGGATCAAACGTTTTGGGTAGCCTTCCACAATAAGTTGGGTGAATTTTGGCCCATTCCTCCTGACGTAACTGAGTCAGGTTTGTAGGCCTCTTGCTCGCACACACTTTTTCAGTTCTGCCAACAAATTTTCTATAGGATTGAGGTCAGGGCTTTGTGATGGCCACTCCAATACCTTGACTTTGTTGTCCTTAAGCCATTTTGCCACAACTTTGGAAGTATGCTTGGGGTCATTGTCCATTTGGAAGACCCATTTGCGACCAAGCTTTAACTTCCTGACAGATTTTTTTATTTTACCTTTATTTTACTAGGCAAGTCAGTTAAGAACAAATTCTTATTTTCAATGACAGCCTAGGAACAGTGGGTTAACTGCCAGTTCAGGGGCAGAACGACAGATTTGTACCTTGTCAGCTCGGGGACTTGAACTTGCAACCTTTCGGTTACTAGTCCAACGCTCTAACCACATAATTTTCCTACCTCATGATGCAATCTATTTTGTGAAGTTTTTATGGCGGTTTTGGAGCAGTGGTTTCTTCCTTGCTGAGCGGCCTTTCAGGTTATGTCGATATAAGACTCGTTTTACTGTTTTACTGTTTTAATGTAAATGTAAAAAAAAGAGTAGGGGCGATACTGTTGGTAGCTAAATCGGGCTAGAAGGACCATGTAAAAACAGTTGGCTGGTATGCCCTCACCCGTCTGAGCGGTTGGCTGTGAATGCCCTCATTCACTATATGCAGTTGAAGTCGGAAGTTTACATACACTTAAGTTGGAGTCATTAAAACTCGTTTTTCAACCACTCCACAAATTTCTTGTTAACAAACTATAGTTTTGGCAAGTCGGTTAGGACATCTACTTTGAGCATGACACAAGTAATTAAATTTTTTTTTTTTTACAGACAGATTATTTCACTTATAATTCAATGTATCACAATTCCAGTGGGTCAAGTTTACATACACTAAGTTGACTGTGCCTTTAAACAGCTTGGAAAATTCCCGAAAATGATGTCATGGCTTCTGACAGGCTAATTGACATCATTTGAGTCAAAGTGGTGATCCTAACTAGCCTTAGACAGGGAATTTTTACTATGATTAAATGTCAGGAATTGTGAAAAACTGAGTTTAAATGTATTTGGCTAAGGTGTATGTAAACATCCGACTTCAACTGTACATATGTACATATAACTAGGAATAAAGTGACAGATAAACAGTAGAAGCAAGTAAATTATATAATAATACCCTTCGTAAACATTTTCATATTTAATTTACAATCTATAGAAACTATGAGAATAGAAAGGTTCATATCTTTTGTGAAACATTACAGCAGTTGAAAAATATTTGGCAATTAGAATCAAAACTGGATGGTGTTCAGAGATACAGTACCAATCAAACATTTTGACACTAACGTGCGCGCTGAGAGTCGGGAAGCAAGTTCAGGGAGCGAGTGTTTTAATAAATAAATGTAACATAATACAAAACAAGAAAACACAACCAACGCACAGACAATACACGGGGACAGAAACAATAACGCCTGGGGAAGGAACCAAAGGGAGTGACATATATATGGAAGGTAATCAGAGAGGTGATGGAGTCCAGGTGAGGTGAGTCTGATGAAGCGCCATAACGAGCAGCTTGGTAACCTAGAGGCCAGGGAGGGAGAACACGTGACACACACCTACTCATTCATAGGTTTTTCTTTATTTTTACTATTTTCTACATTGTAGAATAATAGTGAAGACATCAAAGCTATGAAATAACATATATGGAATCATGTAGTAACAAAAAATTGTTAAACAAATCAAAATATATTTTAAATTTTAGATTCTTCAAAGTAGCAGAATACTGTGGTAGCCATGCTGGTTAAGAGTGCCTTAAATTCTAAATAAATCACTGATAGTGTCACTAGCAAAGCATCCCCACACCATCACACCTCCTCTTCCATGCTTCATGTTGGGAACCACACACGCAGAGATCATCCGTTCACCTACTCTGCGTCTCGAAAAGACATGGTGGTTGGTACCAAAAATCTTACATTTGGACTCATCAGACCAAAGGACAGGTTTCCACCGGTTTAATGTCCATTGCTCGTGTTCCTTGGCCCAAGCAAGTCTCTTCTTCTTATTGGTGTCCTTTAGTAGTGGTTTCTTTGCAGCAATTCAACCATGAATGCCTGATTCACGCAGTCTCCTCTGTACAGTTGATGTTGAGATATGTCTGTTTCTTGAACTCTGTGAAGCATTTATTTGGGCTGCAATTTCTGAGGCTGGTAACTCTAATGAACTTATCCTCTGCAGGTAATTCTGGGTCCTCCTTTCCTGTGGCGGTCCTCATGAGAACCAGTTTCAAATCAAATCAAGGTCCTGGACGGCAGGAGTGATGTACTGGACAATACGCACTACCCTCTGTAGTGCCTTGCGGTCGGAGGCCGAGCAGATGCCATACCAGTCGGTGATGCAGTCAGAATGCTCTCAATGGTGCAGCTGTAGATCTTTTTGAGGATCTGAGGACGCATGCCAAATATTTTCAGTCTCCTAAGTGGGATAGGCGTTGTCGTGCCCTCTTCACAACTGTCTTGGTGTGTTTGGACAATGATAGTTTGTTAGTTTTGTGGACACCAAGGAACTTGAAGCTCTCATCCTGCTCCACTACAGCCCCGTTGATGAGAATGGGGGCGTGCTCAGTCTTCCTTGTCCTGTAGTCCACAATCGTCTCCTTTGTCTTCACCACGTTGAGGGAGAGGTTGTTATCCTGGCACCACACTGCCAGGTCTCTGACCTTCTCCCTATAGGCTGTCTCATCGTTGTCAGTGATCAGGCATACCACTGTTGTGTCGTCGGCAAACTTAATAATGGTGTTGGAGTCGTGCTTGGCCATGCAGTGATGGGTGAACAGGGAGTACAGGAGGGGACTGAGCACGCACCCCTGAGGCGCCCCTGTGTTGAGGATCAGCGTGGCAGATGTGTTGTTACCTACCCTTATCACCTAGCGGCGGCCCATCAGGAAATCCATGATCCAATTGCAGGGGGAGGTGTTTAGTCCCAGGGTCCTTAGCTTAGTGATGCGCTTTGAGGGCAATATGGTGTTGATTGCTGAGCTGTAGTCAATGAATAGCGTTCTCATGTAGGTGTTCCTTTTATCCAGGTGGGAAAGGGCAGTGTGGAGTACATTAGAGATTGCATCATCAGTGGATCTGTTGGGGCGGTATGCAACTTGGAGTGGGTCTACAGTTTATGGGATAATGGTGTTGATGTGAGCCATGACCAGCATTTCAAAGCACTTCATGGCTACAGACACTTGCAGGTTGGTCAGCGCATGCTCAAAGTACACGTCCTGGTAATCCGCCCTGCGGCCTTGTGAACGTTGACCTGTTTAAAGGTCTTACTCATATCGGCTACAGAGAGCGTGATCACACAGTCGTCCGGAACAGCTTAGCGCTTGATGGTTTTGCGACTGCACTTAAAGAAACTTTCAAAGTTCTTGAAATTTTCCGGATTGACTGACCTTCATATCTTAAAGTAAGGATGGACTGGCGTTTCTCTTTGCTTATTTGAGCTGTTCTTGTCATAATATGGACTTGGTCTTTTACCAAATAGGGCTATCTTCTGTATACCAACCCTACCTTGTCACAACACAACTGATTGGCTCAAACGCATTAAGAAGGAAAGAAATTCCACAAATTAACTTTTAACAAGGCACACCTGTTATTAAATGCATTCCAGTTGACTGCCTCATGAAGCTGGTTGAGAGAATGCCAAGAGTGTGCAAAGCTGTCCTCAAAGCAAAGGGTGGCTACTTTAAAGAATCAAAAATATATTTAACAACTTTTTGGTTACTACATAATTCCATATGTGTTATTTAATAGTTTTGATGGCTTCACAATTATTATACAATGTATAAAATAGTACAAATAAAGAAAAACCTTTGAATGAGTAGGTGTGTACAAACTTTTGACTGGTACTGTAGATGGGAGGGGTTGAGGGGAGCTAACAGCTGGGACTAAAAACAAATAAAACAAATAAAAAAAGATAACTAATGTAAAATATACAGTGTCAGTAAAATGTATATAGTATGTATAAGCTGGAAGTAGAAGCCTTAACTGTTGTTGTCCATTAATTTTACTCCAATTAGGGGAGGGGTAGTAGGGTTAGGGGAAAATAATAAAGAAGGAAAATATATTAATTTTAAATATATGGGGGACTGGAAATGTTGCAGACAATTACATTGATAGAACCCATAATCTATATGCAATATTAAAACTGATACACCCCCTAAATAGCAGCAGCGAGTCAAATAAGTTAGTGCAAAAAGGGTCAATGCAGATAGTCCGGGTAGCTAGTTGTTTAACTATTTAACAAGCTATTTAGCAGTCTTTTGGCTTGCGGGTAGAAGCTGTTCAGGCTCCTGTTGGTTCCAGACTTGGTGCATCATTACCACTTGCTGTGCGGTAGCAGAGAGAACAGTCTATGACTTGGGTGGCTGGAATCTTTGACAATTTTAAGGGCCTTCCTCTGACAATGCCTGGTATAGAGGTCCTTGATGGCAGGGAGCTTGGCCCCAGTGATGTACTGGGCCATACACACTACCCTCTGTAACGCCTTGCAGTCAAATGCCAAGCAGTTGCCATACCAAACGATGACGCAAGCAGTCAAGATGCTCTCAGCGGTACAGCTGTATAACTTTTTGAGGATCTGAGGGCCCATGACAAATATTTTCAGCCTCCTGAAGGGGAAGAGGTGCTGTCGTGCCCTCTTCACGACTGTGTTGGTGTGTGTGGACCATGATAGATCCTTAGTGATGTGGACACCGAGGAACTTGACGGTCTCGACTCGCTCCACTACAGTGGCCGTGCTCGGTCCTCTGATTCCTGTAGTCCACAACCAGCTAATTTGTCTTGCTGACATTGAGGGAGAGATTGTTGTCCTGGCACCACACTGCCAGGTCTCTGACCTCCTCACTTTAGGCTGTCTCATCGTCGTCGGGGATCAGCCTACCACGTAGTATCATCAGCAAACTCAATGATGGTGTTGGAGTCATACGTGGCCACGCAGTTGTGGGTGAACAGGGAGTACAGAAGGGGACTAAGCACACACCCCTGAGGGGCCCCTGTGTTGAGGGTCAGTGTGGCAGATGTGTTGTTGCCTACCCTCACCACCTGGGGTATAATTGTGTAATTACACAAATATAAATGTATGTTCATGTAATGACAAACAGTATGATTGCTATTGATCATTGATCAGTCAATCTGCCAAAATCAAATTGCAATAAAATGTTTTTGATGGTCAAACGACATCTTTCAAACGTCAGACTAATAAGGAAAGTGAAGGGTGGGTGCACCACTCAACCCATTACAATCACTGCTGTGTGTGTGTGTGTGTGTGTGTGTGTGTGTGTGTGTGTGTGTGTGTGTGTGTGTGTGTATAGGTTAATATGTGATGTATGTGTGTCTGTATGTGTTTGAAATGTAAGACCTGTTTCTCCAACTCCATCATCCAACATGTATGGTAGATGATTTCCTCCTGTTAATTATCACAAACGCAATCTAATATTTTACAACAATACAGTTCATTTCTGCTACTCTGGCTGTGTGTGGCATGGGAAATATACACAGGTTTCTGAGAGGGGGAGGCAGTGAATCAGGATATTGTTCTTGTTCATGTTGTTACAGTGCAACGTTTCCAAAAGAAAGCCCTGAGTAAAATGATATTTTAGAGGATTATGGAACTATTTGGTACTCATTGTGTTGAATAATGTAGTATTAGAGTACATAAAACAAAAGCGAGAAGTCTCTGTGAAGTCAGCAAGTGAAGTGAGTTTAGCCCCATGAGTAATGAACTATGTGCAAAACAATTACTCTAAAGACTGTTTTTGAAAGAGCTTGAAATAATGAATAGTAATGGCCTTCATCTTAATAAGTACTGGATAGTGTCCAGTCAAACAGGCACTCCTTACTAAACAACTGTCTTCTGTATTATGTGTAGACAAAATAACTCTGGCCACCAACTGTGCTTTGGGCCCAACTTCCTTGTTTGACATCTGGAGCTAACTTTCAGTTCCAGCAGCAACTCATCCTACCAACTAAAATGCCCCACAATGATTCCACAGCAAGAACTTTTGTCTTGTAATTCCACTTCCATTTATATCTTCACCCAAATTATCACAGGTCACACAATTGGTTTATGTCTGCGCATGCAGTGGATGAGCGCAAACAGGGTAAGCACATTATTTGTGCAATGGCATGGAAATTGAAGGACAGGCTATGGAGGGCTGATTCGTGGCATGCTCAATACAATGACATTGAGTAACAAATGTAAGAAAATGTGTTGCATCTACTTACATTGAAGACTGACGATTTGGCATTTAGGAAAAACAGCTCCACTGTTGTATTCTCTTTCAAAAATGTTATCTTCTCAATATAAAACCTGGAAAACACATATATACATTATGTAAATCATATGGAGTACTTGAATAAGGTGTAAGGGTATATAGTGCCCCCTTTCAATTTCAGATCTTGTTATTGCAGATTGTCAAAACATTGTTACATTAGTGCCATCTACTGGACATGAGTCTCTACATGTGGTCTGGGTTACAAGTTGTATTATATTGAACCTTTATTAACTAGGCAAGTCAGTTAAGAACAAATTCTTATTTTCAATGACGGCCTAGGAACAGTGGGTTAACTGCCTTGTTCAGGGGCAGAACGGCATAATTATATATATATATATATATATATTTTTTTTCACCTTGTCAGCTCGGGGATTCAATCTTGCAACCTTTCGGTTACTAGTCCAACACTCTAACCACTAGGCTACCTGCCACCCCTTCAAGTACTGTACCTCCGATTAACACTGATTAACACTGGGGGTTGTCACTGTAGTAGCTCTTTTAGCCTTCTCTTGGGCAACATAGATTCCTCACATTTTCAGATGGATTTTCAAATATGTAGTCTGGTCAAATATGTAGTCTAACTATATGTAGTCTAGTCAAATATGTAGTCTAACTATATGTAGTCTGGTCAAATATGTAGTCTAACTATATGTAGTCTAGTCAAATATGTAGTCTAGTCAAATATGTAGTCTAGTCAAATATGTAGTCTAACTATATGTAGTCTAGTCAAATATGTAGTCTAACTATATGTAGTCTAGTTCTCAAAGAGGAAGGAGAGTCTATGGATTAAAGTGTGTAAGATACACTGTAAGATATGTAAGATACACTGTCAACGTCTCAGACTGATGCTATGTTTGTGATAGAGTACACTATGGCTACTACAGTATGATGGCCCAAACTGTGGGCTACCAGCTGAGAGGCAGTGAGAGAGAGATCACTCACCTGACCAAGAACTTGAGCTCCAGTGGACCAGTCTTTTTAGTGAAATCATGATCCAGGACCCTGCGATCCAGCTGGAGCCATTTACTCTGACCGCTGGGGAAGAACACGAGCAGATGCTACACTGTTAACTGGGATGTCAACTGCTAGACTGATACAGAGTTGTCTCACTTGTGTCATGGAGATGCATGCAATCAGCAGCAGGAAAAGGAGCTAAACCGGTTTGCACCCATTCACAGTATTTTGTACCTGACACCACAAGATTGAAAATACATCAATGAACTAGAATGTAGTTACAGATGTACTATCTTAATTTGATCAGTTTCTCACAGCAGGAAAATAATCCTACAGCAACAGGAATTGTGAATTATTATGTGTATTATAATGACATTTTTGTAGGTGTTGATAAATATTTTGTTAGCATGACATTTTAAAGTGGAAATTACTAACTTTAGAAGCATTTTATAAACCTTGAATACACTACAATTTGCATGTCCTGCTGTGCAGGAAAATTATCTGCGACAACAGAGTGATCAAATTAAGATAGAACATCTGTAGGAGTTGTACGTACGTGTCATCGATGAAGGATATTCCAAAATACTCCTTCTCCTTCAGGTTAAAGTGTGAGGACACCAAGTCTAACAGATCCCGGGACAAGAGCTTTGGCTAGGAAAATGAAACCAATATAAATGAACACAAATATATGAAGTATCCACACTAGAGTGTAACAACACACTGGACAACATTATAAGTACGGAGGTTGAGGATGTGTGAAGGGTGTGTACCTGGACCATTAGGTCCAGCTTCCTGTCGTCCAGGAGGTGCACCTGGCACAGCCGGCCCTCTGTCATCTGTGGGAAGGGAACAGACATGTTTAGATCCCCTGGAATAGAGATGGGAAACTTGCGGTATGCCCCCCTTTTGAAGGCCTGCGGATCAAGCCCGCCCGCCAGGGAAAGACGCTGCACAGGATTCGTGTCAATGTTGACGCTCAAGGCTGCTTGAATATGGCGAAGGGTCGTGTTGAGTGAAAAACATGTGGCTCCCAACTAGTTAGGCTGGCCTGGCCTCTGTGGTGGAGTTCTGGGTTGGTGTTAACTGCAGTCTACCAGGATATTGTTCCCTCTACCACCACAACAGAGCTGCTTTTAAGCTGTTATACAGGATACTATTTTCTTTGTTTTTGAACAAATTAAATCAAAGAGAAATTTACTGACTTATGGCCATGTCTGGACAAAGTATTTTACTTATTGTCATGCAAACACTGAAATATCTACATTAATAAGATGAAGATCCAAGGAAACAATGCAAGCTTTTTTAAGTATGCAGATGACTGGTTCTGGTAGGACTCTTTTTAAAAATGCTACGTCAGATGGGGACAGCTATTTTAAACAGACCAACAACCTTCAAAAATGGTGCTGGTCAAGTGCCTGTGGTCGACCAAAGTAATTGGTCGACCCCAGGCACATTTGAGCAGTCTGTTCCACAAGGCAACAAAAAAGAAGGCACTGGCTGTCATTGGCAATCCCACCCACCCTCGACCACCTGTTTGAGAGGCTTCCCTCTGGCCGGCACTTCAGAATGCCCATAGCCAAGAGAAATGTGTTCAAACATTAATTAGTTCCTTGTGCTGTTGGACTACTAAATGCAAAGTAAATTGTATCAGTATATGTACTTATCTGTCCAGTGCAGTTGGGACAGCGGTCGGTTGTGAGTGAATGTATCAATGTCCTCTATGTTTTTAGTGTACGCAACATAATGGACTGACTGGTTCAAATGTGTATGATGTGATGTGATCCTTTTAATGGAAGGTGATGCCAAAGAAAAATGTCCATCCTGGATGGACAAAGTTTAATTCTATTCTATAAACTCTCATTTTCTGAAGCCAAACTGTAGTTTCTAGGCATTTCAAAAAAAAAGTTGCATCTCATTGATGATTCCCTTGAGAGTTCAAGCCCTTTCTGAATGGTTCAATAGCCCAACCTATATAGCAAAGACCAAGAACCTTAATCAGAAACACAAGCATGGATTACTAGATGACAAGTTTTTACACAGAGAAAAGACCTGTCTTCATAGAACAACATAGGATTGTGTGTAAACCGTCTTAATAGAGAGGATTATTGTAGCTGTTCATTACACAATCTACATTGTCTAAACAGGGATTAGTCACTATAGTGATTGTGGGGGTTGTCCAGTGCATGATCCACACAATGGTGCATTTATCAATGCTGCATTGTTATGGACAAATGACATCCAAGCATACAAACAAAGAGGCCAGTAGCTCCATGGTCCAAAATGTGTTATTCTTCCAACATTGTTTCATGGGATAAAGTGGGACAATATTAGTACAAATTTTGAGTTAAAGTATAAAAAAAATCAAGTATCTCCAACATGCTCCCCACACTCCCTGCTTTTCTGCTCCTTTTCTGTGCCTGTCTTTGTCTACACCGAAAGCCCCCTCTACCTACCCTCACACCACCACCCACATACAGTAACTCCATTTCGAATTCCACTTAGCAAGACATCTAATGAGCTCCTGCTCAGTCTGAACCCTATCCCCAAATCATTACACCACAGCTCACTGCACAACAATTCATGTTACTGACTTTAGTAGCATGGCAGTAAAAGAAGACCCACTGGGCACAGAAATCAATTCAAACATATCCCCACGTTGGTTCAATGTAATTTCCTTGTAAAGATGTGGAAACAACTTTAATTCAACCAGTCTGTGCCCAGTGGGAAGTTTTGTTGGTGACTATCTATCCTAACTTGAGGTCGACTGATTAATCGGTATTGGCCAATTCGATTTCAAGTTTTCATAACAATCAGTATCTGCCTTTTTGGACGCAGATTATGGCCGATTACATTGCAATCCACGAGGAAACTGCGTGGCAGGCTGACCACCTGTTACGCGAGTGCAGCGTCAAAAGGACCTTGTACAGACATGGGTTAAGTCCTGAGCTTACAGACTAGTACTAAAACACTTGAAGTAAGTTGCTAGCTAGCATTAAACTTATCTTCACATAATCACTAGTTAACTACACATGGTTGATGATGTTGCTAGGTTAGCTAGCTTGTCCTGTGTTGCATATAATCAATGCGGTGCCTGTTAATTTATCATCGAATCACAGCCTACTTCAACTTCGCCAAACGGGTGATGATTTAACAAAATCGCATTCACGAAAAATTTACCTAACCATGAACATCAATGCCTTTCTTAAAATCAATACACAGAAGTATATATTTTTAAACCTGCATATTTAGTTTTAAAAAATATGTTAGCAGGCAATATTAACTAGGGAAATTGTGTCACTTCTCTTGTGTTCAGTGCAAGCAGAGTCAGGGTACATGCAACAGTTTGGGCCGCCTGGCTTGTTGCGAACTCTGAACTAATTTGCCAGAATGTTACATAATTATGACATAACATTGAAGGTTGTGCAATGTAACAGCAATATTTAGACTTAGGGTTGCCACCCGTTTGAGAAAATACGGAACGGTTCTGTATTTCACTGAAAGAATAAACGTTTTGTTTTTTCGAAATGATTCCGGATTTGACCATATTAATGACCAAAGGCTCGTATTTCTGTGTTTATTATATTATAATTAAGTCTATGATTTGATAGAGCAGTCTGACTGAGCGGTGGTAGGCAGCAGCAGGCTCGTTGTAATAGAGCCTGTGTGTAGCTGGTTTAGAGGAGTCAGCCGCAGGACAGCAGATATGAGTAATAAACGTATTTTACTCAAAATTCCAATACAACTCAAATAATCGAGCCCACAATAACGGACCATATTACGAACAAACAATCACGCACAAAAAACATGAGGAAAACAGAGGGTTAAATAATGAACATATAATTGGGGAACTGAAACCAGGTGTGTAAAACAAGACAAAACAAATGGAACATGAAAAGTAGATCGGCAATGGCTAGAAGACCGGTGACGTCGACCGCCGAATGCCGCCCGAACAAGGAGAGGGACCGACTTCGGCAGAAGTCGTGACACTCGTAAGAATTCATTCAAACAGCACTTTACTGCGTTTGCCAGCAGCTCTTAGCAATGCTTGAAGTCATAAACAGCGCTGTTTATATATTAGAGCTAAAAAATATCACTTACCTTTCGAAGAACTTCTGCTGAGGGCTTCCCAAGTGTCCAACAAAGACAATCCATGCTTCTTTTGTTAGAAAAAGTCATTTATTATATCCATAAATCTCTGTTTGGTTGGCACGTTATGATCATAAAATCCACCGTTGAGTCGCCCATTGAACCGTGAAGAGAACGCGTTCACATTATACCTATACACTTGTCCAAGAACAATCAAACATCATTGATAATGTATCCTTAGGAACACTTTTATGTATATTTACTATAATATTTCAACCGGATTATAAACTGGACGATAGGAAAGGAAAAAACCACAGCGCGTGCGAGCCCGTGAACCCGTTCGAAATTCTTCTTCTATTACCATCCAGAGCAACCTAACATCACCAAACACTGTCTAGAGACTGTTGACATCCAGTGGAAGCAATAGGTACTGCAATCTTACTCCCATATATAGCTGTTTTCAATAGGGAGGGGTTCAAAATGAGGCAATGTGTCAAAAACACTTTTTCCAGGACAGACATTCCTCGGGTTTTCGCCTGCTATATCAGTTCTGTTATACTCACAGACAATATTTTAACACTCTTAGAAACTTCAGAGTGTTTCCTATCCAATAGTACTAATTATGTGCATATCCTAGTTTCTGGGCCTGAGTGGCAGACCTTTTACTTTGGGCACGCCAGACTCTCCAAAACCGACACCTCAGCTGCCGTTCTCTAAGAAGATATAACCTGCAACTCTTTATTTGTTGATTCGCCATTAGACAGCAGCTCTACTAACTTTTTGGGTGTGCACCAGCTCATGCTTTTCACTAGACCATGGGTGTGTTCGTAAATTCACTCTGGAGTGCCAGAGAATGAATTCAGAGTGTTGTCAGATTGTCCGTTCGTTAATTCAGAGCGTTCTCACAGCGGCAGTCAAGAACCCAAGCTAACTGGTTAAAGTTAGCTAGCATGCTAGCTAATTCCAGACATAAATGGGAGAACACCTCACTGACAATTTCGTATTTTAACAAGTGTCAAGATGGACCGCCCCTCACATAAGGCAGAGAGGCTAGAGGCCACGGCTTTAGAGAGAGGTTGATCCGCAGGTTTAAAGGAAGGTAATGTGATGTGTAATAGCCATGCCAGAGAGGTCATCCCCCTAAAGGCCTGTCATTAGGGCGGGGCGTTCCAGCCGTGGCCTCTTCACACGACCTCCAGCCACTGACCTACATAGGCTTAGCTCCAACCCTGCAGCATTAGGCCATGCCTGTAATTGACTTTTTATCAGGCTTATTGACACATTCTCACTGATTACCATCTCCTACCACCAGCTATCTTTACTGACGATGTAATTTAGCTTTTAGTGTTAGTTCATAAACAACCTTTCCTAATTTTAAATCTTGAATTTCTTTTACATTTGGAACAGAAATGTATATAGTTAGAGGATGTCTCATTTATTCATGAACAAGATCCCATTCAGAAGCTCCAACAAAAGACAGCACTTCAAAGACAACCAAAGATCAAAAGACTGGCCATGCTGCTTCCTGATGACTTCCATATGTGCAATGAGACCCATGTTAAACCTGTCTCTGTGACTCATAAAGAAACATCCTGTCCTGAGTCCTCACAGGCACAAACAGTAAACTTTCACCCAACAGACAATCTATCGAATACAATATGCAATTCTAAAAGTCAAATTAAAACGTGGTACCCTTTGGATATGCTCCATAGTTATAGCCACAATATGATGGTTATTCTACAGACTCCAGGCAACTCCTGACAGATATATTACAAAAAGCAAGTATCAGTATCAACAAGACAGGACAAATTAGAATAAATTAGACATGATCTTGCTCCAGCCACTAGTACATCCCAGTTGGCAGCTGGCACAGTAGCTGTCAACAGAGTAATCAATAAAAACCACATTGATTAGAGCAGCATGTACAGTACAACTTTTCCCCTGGAGTAAAGGGATTGGTTGGTAACACAGTCCCAGCGTACCTGATAGAACTCCCCGAGCTGCCACCATGTCTGTAGGAAGCGACGGGCTGGCATGAGCCCCTGAGAGGACCACCTTCTGAGGGTCTGCTCTGTCAAGCTCCACACAACCTTGCTGCTTGAGGCCAGCAACTCCTCCACTCTAGACATGAAGCCCAGAGCCATGGCTGTCACTTCACCCCTCACACACTCACTCACTCACTCCCAGAGACCAGACTGAGATACCCGGTGCCCAGCACAGCCTCTCTCTACTGATGTAGAGAGATGCTTGAGAGATGCTTGAAAGGTAAGCACACTACTCTGTCTTCTTGGCCCAAGAGAATGTACGCTGCTGAGTAAAACACCAACTTCACTCTGTGTCTAGAGGCTGTTGTGACTCAGAATGTCAATGCCCTGGAGTAGCATCAGTAGTGGTCTACTACTACACACACACTTTACTATGTCTCCCTGCTGATGTAATCTGTGAGAGTCACAGCTCTGGTCTGGAGAGGCTGGAGTGGAGTGCCAAAGGGTGAGCTCCCAGCCTCCCGCCCTGGGCCCTGGTCCAAGACAGCCTGACACTCACAGGGCAAAGGGCTGGACAGAGCCACAGAAAATCAGCCTAAAGAAGCTTGGTCTGCAGTGCACACCACATAAACACACTTTACACATACATACTGTACCTACACTCACAGGCAGACTGTCTGACAGCTCAGTCACTCCATCCCCGCCTCATAAACACAATTATCTTTCTGACTTACAGCTTAGTCTTTTTCTTTAGGTTTTCCACTCTGTTGTTAACTTAATTTTAGACTGTAGTTGTTCCTTCATTAGGGAAGTGGATCAACGGTAATGCTAGTGTTAAACGCCATTTGGAAGGTTCAGAGAGTGGAACGTCAACTATATGAAAGTTAAGACCAAACAGAGGCAGCATACAGGAGTTCTATAAGACATGATCTTGACAGGCAACCACCATCTCAATGATCTTGCATGACACACACCAATTTATAGGCACTCACCAGGCATTACTAATCAATCACTAACATCCAATTCCTATCCTTTATCTAATAATGGTATTCAAATATATAATATTACATTAGATATAAGATATTGCTATAAAATAGTGTGAAATAGCGTGTGTAGATTTGAGTGATTCAGGATGGTTTCTGAAGGTCATTAATTTTCTCTGTACAGTACTCTGGGTGCAATTTCCAGAGGACAGTAGACATCTACACCCATCATATTCCACAGGAAATATGGACCAGCAGAGGCATTACAGCAGACACACTACTACTAAAACTGAAACTATCTTTCTTTGGACATTTTTTTATGTTGGAACCTACGTCTGACATCAGAATGTAACGGATATAGCTTAGGAAAAGTGGGGAAAGATTTCCATAGTGTAGTTGCTTTTGATATCAAACATTGAAATTTGAAATACTGTGGGATAAAACATACTCATTCTTTTGTTTATTTTGAATATTTGTACATTCCTTTTAGCAAAGAAGGATGTGCATATTTCCCCAAAGAGCCGTACACCATTCTGACAGAAACTGAAGAAAACAAGTGTAAAGACAGAACATGTGTTCTCGGCTGTGGACCTATACGTTTTTAGTCAAACTAGCGGTGTCTCATCTGGCAACAATATCTTGCTGTTTGTTTGTGCGTTCTGAGTCTCATAAAACCTCAACACGTCTGCAGTCAAAACGTACAGAAAATGTCGCAAAGCCCTCTCACAAAAACCGAGGGATCATCTGAAACAATGCTGAATCGTGGAATACTCGTAACAGGCCTGATTACTGTGAGGATAAAATAAAAAATAAAATCTACATTTTATTTGTCACATACAACAGGTGTAGACCTTACAGTAAAATGCTTACTTACAAGCCCTTAACCAACAATGCAGTTAATAAAATAAGTGTTAAGTAAAAAATAGATAAGTAAAAATAAAACATTTAACTAACAAATAGTTAAAGAGCAGCATTGGCTGCATCATGAAAATGGGTTAATCAATTGTTCCCCATCAGCACTGTCCACTGTGGCCAGAGGACGTTAGCAGCTTTGGGTCTGTGAACAGCGGGATGACACTGCAGTCTCACACTCTTACAAACACATCAGACATCTTGTATCTCATCTATGGAAAATCAATCTCGTATAATCTCTGTCCACTGCCAATTGTCCTGACTGGAAGGACATGCATGATTGTTGAATCTTTTGGACTGTATGTGTACAGTCTGATAATTTATGGTAGTTTCCTAGCGCAGTAAAGACAAACACTTATTGAACTAAACAATCACCCAGGGTGAAGTCCAACTGGCATTTTTGCAATAGCATATCTATTGCAGATGAGACACAAAGTATGGCACTGCAGTCTATCTTTAACATATACTGTAGCTCCATTATGACCATAAAGACCATAAAGTATTTTGTAATTAAGATTTCAAATAGTTTCATCAAAACGTCTAATGACATAACCTAGGTATTGATGCTTTAATGTGTGTATTAGGGGATGACTGGATTTGTATGGATCTATTTCAAGGTGATTTTGTCACACCCTGATCTTTGTGCTTGTCTCCACCCTCCACCAGGTGTCTCTCATCTTCCCCCATTAATCCCTGTGTATTTATACCAGCATGTTCTATTTGACTGTTGCCAGTTTGTCTTGTCCTGTCAAGTCCTACCAGCATGTTCCCTGTGCTCCAGTTTGTGGTTTTCCTAGTCTTCCCAGTTCTGACCTTTCTGCCTGTCCTGACCCTGATCCTGCTTGCTGTCCTATACCTGCCTGACTCTGATTTGGATTACGACTCCTGCCCCTGTAATAAACTCTGAGACTTGTACTATCTGCCTCCTGTGTCTGCATCTCAGTTCATTAGAGGCACACATTGAAGCTATACAAGAGTGCAGTGGGGAAGGGGGGTGTATTCAATACCATCATTATCACCAACATACTGTATGTCACCATATTTAGCAACAACACAAAATAAAGAGTACAGAGTTGTTGCCTGTGTCCACTAGACAAAGCAAGCACTTACAATATAAAACTAGTGCAGAACCTATAGATGGCATTCTTAACTGTAAATAGAGTGGAGGTGTCCTGTGATATTACATGAAAGTGTGATATCACATTCCCTCTAGCCATTTCTCCTGTCCCATTCTATCCAGAGACTTGGACCAGGCAGTAGCCAGATGATTCTCTCCACAGTGAGAGGAGTAAAGGTCTGTTTGCTTGTATAACACACACGGACATGCAGGAGCTTCCTTCCATAGAGAAACAAAGGAACAGCCAAAACACACACATGTGCACACAGCAACCCGAGAACACAGAAACGCACACACACACACCCACCCACTCACCCACTCACCCACACACCGCCTGCAGGTGCCTGCTATTCACAGCTGATATCCATGTGTGATGTGCTTCATTGGGCGGCGGTGGGGTAGAGGTAGGGGTGAGACCAAAACAAGATACCGTTTGTGAATTTACAGACAGGGGGGATCCCAGGTGAATGAGAACTGTCTGCTTCTCTCACCTCTCATAGGGAGAACCACTCTTTATCTATTCCTAAAATCATCTGTCTGCAAGAGTCCATGTCTCAAGAGGAGATTCTATTCAGCTCTGTAAATGGATGCCTCAGGCAAGTTTGACATTTCCCCTCACACTAGTCTTGCTTGGCTGATCTTACAGTGCAGTGCAGGGGAATGAGACTACCCTCACACAAAATCCAAACTGTCAGTAAATCTGGGCCTTTTGAAGAATGGCGGTGATACAATGCAGAGGTGTGTAGGCTATTTTCTGTCACTGATCTGTGAAACCTTAAATATTTCCTTATAGTCCCTGATGAGAAAGAAAGAATATATCTATCCTCTCCTCTCACTCCTCTGGTTGTTGATGCATTGTGAGTGGACACAGGTGCTCCAGCTGTCTCTCTCACTCTGATTTACCCATCTGTTTCCATAATGAGAGACCCGCTGGAGAGGCTGGTACCACTGACTGCAGCTCTGCTCTCAGCTGTAAACAGCATGACCTCACACTCTGGCCTACTCTCCTTTCTGAGGTCACTCTCGTAAACACTTCACTGACAAGCCCCCTCAAAGTCATCTGCTCCACAGAGGAATCCATTTATTTGAATGATGATTATTGTCCTCATGACTTTTCTCCTAATGAGTAGAATACAATCAATTGATGAGAATCAAGTCACTGCTGACTGATGATTCATACTGCAATTGCCAGACATCAGAGGTAGGGAGAGTAACATCACACTACTAGACCAGACTCCACTACTGGATATGTGTAAGGCAGTGGTCAGTCTACAACTTTCATCCTTTTGTTCTAGCCCACTGAATCAGATGTGTTAGTCCTGAGCTGGAACAAACCCCTGCACATCCTGTCGTTATTTAGAACAGGCGTTTGAGAACCCTGATCTGTACATTTAGTGCTGAGAATGTTCAGCCAATCATGTCCTGGGTGTTACCTTTATGACAATCATGTCCTGGGTGTTACCTTTATGACAATCATGCCCATCCTCTTCTCATGTTTCTATAGCGTTCTCATCTGACTAGTGAGTCCTTTGAGGAGATGATTACACACCACAGGCATGCTCTGGTTCTGGTACTGAGGCAGCGGATGTCTGTTTCAATTTACATATCTCTCAGTCCAATTCCATAACTCATCAGTTTTAATAGGCTTTGGTCTGTAGAGAATACAACGAGGGCATGACAGTACAGCCCGTGCTACGGAGATCATCACACATCTGTGTTCCCGAGCTAATTTCAATAGAATGTCAATTACTGTGTGCAGTAAACGCTCGGTTAATTGTTTAAAAGAGAATGGCCTCCCACAGTAGCAGACACACAGCTCCAGGGACAGGCAGGCAGGCTGGGACACAAACATACAGAGTACAGTATGGCTGACAGGGCACAGCCCCATGCCACAGCCCCATGCCACATACAGAGATACAGCTGTCAGGCAGGCAGGCTAGGACACTAACACACAGAGTGCAGTACGGCTGACAGGGCACAGCCCCATGCCACAGCCCCATGCCACATACAGAGATACAGCTGTCAGGCAGGCAGGCTAGGACACTAACACACAGAGTACAGTACGGCTGACAGGGCACAGCCCCATGCCACAGCCCCATGCCACATACAGAGATACAGCTGTCAGGCAGGCAGGCTAGGACACTAACACATATAGTACAGTAGCGCCAAGGCAAGGCAAGGGCCGCATGGTGGACAGTGTTAGCATTCCATTTATTTTCAGAGATGACGCCCATGACATGCCTTCAGTGACAGGGACAGTCCCATGGCTTTACATGGAAAGCCTCCTGACTGCTGCCTTTGTTCCAGGACATGACATTCCAGTAGCGGCATTTTGTAGTCATAAATCAAATATGAGTGGATTAAAATAAATCAAATAAAAAATGTAAAAGAATCAAGTCTAGTTATGCATAAGTGATTGCTTGATTTTTATGCTACGTCTCTTATATTGTAGTGTTTGTGTTTACCAAATTAAATGGATTTTGATCACTTACTTTTACTCTTCCTCACTGCTCTAATATGCTCTCCCTATTCAGACGGGTGGCTTCATAAGCACACATTCTGCATTTAATCAACAGGGATGAACCTATAGATTCTGTGAGGGATGTATCTTCTCCCTCTCTGTGAGCTCTTAAAGTCACACCACCATGTCTGTGAATGAGAGGTCCACATTATACTCCTTGAGGAAAGCTGTCAGTACATCTTTGTATTACACACACAGGACATACCCAATTATACCCAATTAAAGCCATGTGATAAAGCTCTATTTGGTGAATGTGGAGAGAGAGAAAAGCTTTTTGTGTGCAGCCGGGCGGTAGAGTCTGGCTTTGTGCAGCATGGCAGGGGTTGGAGGAGAGGGGCCTGGGGGTCTGAACGGCCACCACCGTCCCATTGAGATGTCTGTTATGGCTGGGGATTTGGGGTCTGGTTTTTCTGCTCCCTGGGACACTGCTCTGGGGCCTGCTGGAGGCCCTGGCCTGTGACAAACACTGCACGTGCATAACCCAGATGCCACTGAGCTGAAGGGGCTGAGACATTGCCCATGGTGTCAGTCGCACACTGTCTGCCCCTATCAAATAAGCCCACGGCCCCAAGGGATTGTGGGTGCTGCTGAGATTTGCAAAGGCAGCAGTGGTGGAAAAAGTATCCAATTGTCAAGCTTGAGTAAAAGTAAAGATATCTTAATAGAAAATGACTCAAGTAAAAGTGAAAGTCACCCACTAAAATATGAATTGAATAAAAGTCTTAAAGTATTTGGTTTTAAATATAGTTAAGTATAAAAAGTAAATGTAATTGCTAAAATATTCTTAAGTATCAAAAGTAAAAGTAAATAATTTCACATTCCTTATATTAAGCAAACCAGACAACACACTTCTCTTGATTTATTATTTTACGGATAGTCAGTGATGACATAACTGGCAAATGAAGCATTTGTGTTTAGTGAGTTTGCCAGATCTGTGTGTGAATGTAAAAAATTCTGTCCTGCTAAGCATTCAAAATGTAACGCATACTTTTGAGTTTCAGGGAAAATGTATGGAGTAAAAAGTACATTATTTTCTTTAGGAATGTAGCAGAGTAAAAGTAAAAGTTGTAAAAAAAGTACTTAAGTTGTACTTTAAAGTACTTTACACCACTGAAAGGCAGAGCTGTTAGAGAGAGAAAAATGGAGCTGCAGGGTTTTAATATGATTTGCAAGAGATGAAGGACATGAATGGCTGCTCTTAACATCCCTGCGGGGGTCCTAAGAGACAGACAAAGAGAGGGGGAGAGAGAGAGAGAGGTTCATATAACATGTATGCTGATTTCTCATGCTTGATTCTCTAGCTCCTCTAACGTACTGTTTTTGTTTAGCTTGTTTACGTATTCATGAACAAGGAATTGACTTTATCCTATAAATGACATGAGTGTCACGCTATGCCTGTTCAACAACACATCACTGTTCCGTCGTGTTTTTTTTTTTTTATTCTCGTTTCATTTTAGTCAACACAAAAACAAAAACAAAAAAACCTGTGGAGAAACTTAATTTTCCTTTGAGCCAGCCCTTTATAAACAGGTTTGTGCTGCCTGGTTTTATTTAAAGCAATATATACGGCAATGACATTGTCCTTGTTCAGTAAATATAGATGAATTACCACCATCATGCATCCAATTTCCACAGTAATGTGAATGGTTCCCAGGGGAAGGTCTTTAGGGACTCAGTGAAAAGGTTATTCTGAATGCTAAACCAACTGTCGAGAACGCAGTGTCGCAGACACACACAGTGGACATGTGTTGCATTATCAATGCAAAATATCAGAAGACCTATATAACCAAATATCTCACTCCAGTTAAATCCTACAACCCAACCCAGTCTTATCACTCACTGACTTATTTGATACACTGCTCTTTCTTGTACATCCTTTAGAGAGTGTTTGTCAGTTGATAACTACCATAACTACTGTATAATGTAATGAGACCCTCTGGTGACTTAAGCTTATCACTGTCAAACAATCCTCTAACACTTCATAATCAGATCAATTGCACAGCTTTATCAGGCCAACAAAACATGTGTAGGGAAGACCTCCCTGACTTAGAGGGGCAATGAAAACCTCAGAACTTTACCACTCCGAATTTGATAAGGAGTAAGGATTTTTCACTATGTGTGGATTTTATAGACAGAACAGACCCTGAGGCATCATGGGAGGATACCCAGCAGTCACTGTGGATTACTCACCATTGGTCCAATGGCGCAAACCACCAATGTGACAGAGGACCTCTCAATCTGTCATAGTGTGAACAATTATGCCAGGGTCTGTCTATTCCACTTAGGAGGCAAACTGAGCTCATGGAAAGTCAGGATTTGGCATTGAGTTGTGCTGGGGTGGGGGTGCATATGCAATGGTGTGTATTCATGGATGCCAAAGGAAGCCAGGCTACCCCAAATATTTGACCAATAAAAACATTTCAATTATAAAATAATTTATCTTTTGTCTATCTGGATTGTCATAATTTTTCTGTAAATTTGCAAGTGGTTGAATCTCACCTGAGAAATCATCAGAGCGAGGGAAACAGCAACCCTCTGTCTCAGTATGTGTAGACCATGTATCTGATGCTGCCTGGAACAAAAGAGTATGACATGTTGGCGTCGTAGCATTTGAATAATTGATGCCAGAAAGTATTTGGTCTCCCTTGATCATTTTTTAAATAAAGTAATTAGCCAATCAGTGTTGAGCTGAGCTCAACTGTGGGTTGTCCTGGTGCAGCAAAACACCCACCAAGGGAGGCCAGTTTGGATTTGGCTTCCCATCAATCAAATCACATCTTGAGCAAAACGTCCATCATTGTCAGAAAAACGTGTCTGTTTCTTGTCTGCTTGTGTTGATGTCCTGCAGTTGCTAGCTTGCTAAATCGGCCCATTCCTAAGCCATGGATGGAGATGGGGATTTGGACTTGTGGTTTTAACTTAATTCTATGTACAGGCCAATGATTATGATGGCGATTATGATTTAACCATTTAACCATGTGCCACTGTTCTGAGATGATTGAAGTTCAATATGTAGCCTACTGTAGATGTAGACTAGTTGGCTCACGTTAGCTAGCTAGCTAAACTAGCTGGTTCATTGTTGCCCATGGGAGGAAGTTAGGCTAGCAAGCATTTTAGCTAGATTGCCTATGAAAACAAAAACTAAAGGCTTACAGAGCCATAGACCGTTGGCCAACATGAAAGAAAGTAGGACAGCATTGGTGTTCAACAAGTTTACAAGTAGGTTGAGTCCCCAAAATATATTTTCTTGTGTGAGCACGCACACACAGACAGACAGAAGTACCATGGACAGCCACATTATATTTTGGTATCTGTACGTTTGTTTTCAGTGTATTAAACTAAACATATATTGCC
The DNA here is from genome assembly GCA_030435695.1 of Brachymystax lenok tsinlingensis. Lineage (NCBI taxonomy): Eukaryota > Metazoa > Chordata > Actinopteri > Salmoniformes > Salmonidae > Brachymystax > Brachymystax lenok. The sequence continues at coordinate 18,588,700 of CM059797.1, read as the reverse complement.
TTGTTGATTTGATGATTTGATGATGGTGCTGGAATAGCGGAGGCAGTACTCCCGTTGTCTTTGTGCTCACTTGCGGTAACTCTGTGGTTCTAAATCAGTAGTTAGTAAACTGTCGAAAACATTTACTTGCTTGAACTTGCTGCAGGTCATATAACTGCTTGTTACACGCAATATTCACTTTGTGACCGTCACTGGACAGATGTTGCTCTTCGGTTTTGTGATGAAACAAACGTATGTGTAGTTGAATTTATTCTGCCACTGTGTGACTGTTGTCTTCTTGTTGTCACGGACTTATTGTGTATCACGGTGGCGTATCAACAACTGGGTTATAAAGCAAACAACGCAAATATCACAACATAGGTTTCTTTACAGTGGTGTAAAGTACTTAATTAAAAATGCAGTACTTGAAAGTACTATTTAAGCAATTTTTTGTGTATCTGTTGTTACATTTACTTGTTACATTTAAAGTGTTTAGCAAGCCTGGAAAATTGTCCAATTCAAACACTTATCAAGAGAACATTCCTGGTTATCCCTACTGCCTCTGATCTGGTGGACTCACTAAACACAAATGCTTTGTTTGTAAATTATGTCTGAGTGTTGGAGTGTGCCCAGGGCTATCCGTAAATAAATGTTAAAAATTGTGCCGTCTGGTTTACTTAATTAATATAAGGAATTTGAAATGATTTATACTTTTACTTTTAATTAGATATATGCCGATGGCATGCTACGACATCAACATGCATTTCTTTATGTCAGATTGGGTCTGCTTTACAGATAGACGTACAGAAAGAGGGTAATTTGTACATTTTCTATCCAAATATTTTGTATAAAGATAAGAATTATCTTGTCAGATTACAGGAGTAACTCTGGTAGGCTTGAAACAGTCTTCCTCACCTCTTATGCACGATTCAGCTCTACAGCCGAGCAAGCACACTGCCACTGTATTAGGTTTATTTCAATGTCCAGGTCACATTATCAGGGGCTATACTCAACAACATTGACTGAAAACATTAATTTACACTGCAAGCCAATTATTGTATGTGACTAAAGGCATATAGAGACCAATGCACACTAATGGAAGAGGTGAGTGATAACAGGCCATGGTGCTATGAAGGTGACTGACTGCTGCTGGCTACCTGCTCAGTGGCTTGCTGTGTGGAGGAGAACAAGACAGGTGGCCTCTAACAAGGCAGGGAGGAGGGCTCATATAACACAACATTAATGATGCAGGGCTCATCCACTAATGGATGAGACATTGTCTTCGATCTGCCAGACAGCACTGAAATGACTTCTAAATCCACAACATATGGCCTACACCTTTAATGAACAGTACAGTCTGCCAATATGAACAAACACAGGATATAAGAATAAAGAATACACTTTAGGCTTTAGACAAGCTATTGAGGAGAAAACTAATAAATATATTCAAGCAATAAGGGCAGAGGAGGTGTGGAACTGTATATGGCCAATATACCACGGCTAAGGATTGTTCTTGTTCACGATGCAACGCGGAGTGCCTGGACACAGCCCTTAGCCATGGTATGTTGGCGATATATCACAAACCCCCGAGGTGCCTTATTGCTATTATAAACTGGTTACCCAAAGTAATTAGAGCAGTAAAAATAAATGTTTATAAATGGGTGGCAGGGTAGCCTGGTGGTTAGAATGTTGGACTAGTAACCAAAAGGTTGCAAGTTCAAATCCCTGAGCTGACAAGGTACAAATCTGTTGTTCTGCCCCTGAACAGGCAGTTAACCCACTGTTCCTAGGCTGTCATTGACTTGCCTAGTAAAATAAAGGTAGAAAAGAAAAAATACCTGTGGTATACAGTCAGGCATTCAGGGCTCAAAAAACCAAGGTTAGAAAATATATTTATATCACAGGTTCAGAGGGCTCTTTAGCGAGCTAACCATCTTCTTACCAAGCCATCACCTCCAGCTGTAGCTCTGTGAAACACTCACTTGGGGGTTGAATCACTGAGCAGTATTGATTACTCTGGTCTCAAGGCTGTGGGATATGTCTGCTGCCTGAACACGGCTGCTTCCATGCTCTACATACACATCACTATTGCTGCTTCTGTGAGAGAATAATAGCTGCTCATCTCAGGTCTATCCGTCCATATCCATCCCCCCATTCAGCACAGTCCTCTCAGTGGTCATTATCATTCAGGCCCTCAAACACAGCTCCTAAATGAGCACTCCAGCTCCTCTGGTGTGTGTGTATATGTGTGTCAAATCAAATCAAATTAAATAGTTTTTGTCACATGTTTAGTAAACAACAGGTGTAGACAAACAGTGAAATGCTTACTTCCAGACCCTTTCCAACAATGCAGAGAAAAATATAGAAAAAAAGATTAGGACAAGGAGTAAATACACAACGAGTAATCATAACAGATACATGTACATGTAGGTAGGGGTAAAGTGACTGTGTGTGTGTGTGTGTGTGTGTGTGTGTGTGTGTGTGTGTGTGTGTGTGTGTGTGTGTGTGTGTGTGAGAGAAAAAGGTGGAGAGATATAGTGAGAAAGAGAGAAGGATAGGAAAAAAGAGGGGAGAGACACAGACAGGGTAATTACAGGAATGATCATCGACAGCTCCCCCAGCTTGCAGAATAGCATCCACAGCCAGCAGACTGGACACAGAGCAAGAGCTAAAAATGGGTTCTGCTTTGTTGTTATTCTCATTTTCTAAGCCTCAGAGCATTTGAGTGCTGGTCTGCAACGCAGAGGAAGAGACCAAGAATAACCAAAGGACGGTAAACGTGCTTTCTACACTGTAGTGTGGCTCTTAAGGGAACTACAGTAGCTACAGCCTCAGGGCATTCCTCCCTGCACAACCATTGTCCACTGGGACACAGGTTGCTCTATAGCTCAGGCTCCATCTTAGATCTGCTAGAAACAGTCTTCCTATACACAACAATATCCTCTGAGAGGTGAAATGTGACCAGAATTTACACAAAGAATGGTTTTGTCAACAAAGCTAGCTACGTTGATAATTCTCAGAGTTCCCCATAAATAGAACAATTAAAGATATATCCAAAGCAAGCAATTTTTGTTTCCATTTTGTTTATAATTGGGGCCCATGCCCAAAGAATGAGTGTCTGGAATCTGGATGCTTGGAATTGTGGAATTTGGCAACAAACTTGAAATCCTCTCTCCTCCTTAAATAGATTGCTTGTTGTCCTAATACAGTCTCTTTCATATAAATCAATGGTTCCCAACCAGGGGGTACTTGGCCTATCCACAGGGGGTACTTAAGAAAACTCATGAGACCTAATTACCTTACTGGTAAAATGCACATGAGGGGGTACTTCAGGGGTACTCCGGACAGAGCAGAATTACAGTTGGTGGTACAGTAACCGAGAAAGGTTGGAAAACACTGATTTAAATGATATGGGCCCTGCCTTCCAGAGGAATTCCCCTGCCAGCTGAGCAGCCCGTGTCCGGCCTAATCCCATTTCTTTCTGCTCTCTGCATCGTACTGAACACCAAACACACGAGTAGTCAAAGAGGAGAAAGAATGATGTCACCATCAGTCAGTAAGCCAAGGTATTCAAACCTTCCACTAATGAAAGAGGATGAGTACGGTCACTCAAAAACCATAACACCAACAACAACAAAAAAATCTACCAGGAAAAATAAACACATTTAATTCCTAAATGTCTGCTAAATCAAACAAAAACACTGTTGATTCGTGCATTTCAAAAGACTGTGCAAAAATGGACAACAGGACAGTTCAGTGTGTCCATGGTTTTGTAAGTTAAAATAAGTTAAAGACAATTTGTTTTACACAGGATGTCCTGTGGAAGGACAAATGTCAGACATAAAACAAGGAAAAGGTCCAGAGATGCTCTGCCTGGGTACTGCTTGTAAACCGCCAACTCAGAAAATATTGCTGTTTACACAACTGACATTGTGAACCATGTTTGCGACAGTTGCCTTCTCTGAGAGACTGGGAGTACAGAGGGCAATAAGCGCAAATTTATAAGCGCAGATTTTTCTGTTTGCATTGTACAGTGGCAAGAAAAAGTATCTGAACCCTATGGAAATATCTGTATTTCTGCATAAATTGGTCATAAAATTTGATCTGATCTGCATCTTGGTCACAACAATAGACAAACACCTTCTGCTTAAACTAATAACACACAAACAATTATACATGTTCATGTCTTTATTGAACACACCGTGTAAACATTCACAGTGCAGGGTGGAAAACGTGTATGTGAACCCTTGGATTTAATAACTGGTTGACCCTCCTTTGGCAGCAATAACCTCAACCAAACATTTTCTGTAGTTGTGGATCAGACCTGCACAACGGTCAGGAGGAATTTTGGACCATTCCTCTTAACAAAACTGTTTCAGTTCAGCACAATTTTTGGGATGTCTGGTGTGAACTGCTCTATTGAGGTCATGCCACAGCATCTCAATCGGGTTGAGGTCTGGACTCAGAAGGCGCATTTTCTTCTGTTGAATCCATTCGGTTGATTTACTTCTGTGTTTTGGGTTGTTGCCCTATTGCATCACCCAACTTCTGATGAGCTTCAATTGGCGGACAGATAGCCTAACATTCTCCTGCAAAATGTCTTGATAAACTTGGGAATACATTTTTCCGTTGATGATAGCAAGCTGTTCAGGCCCTGAGGCAGCAAAGCAGCTCCAAACCATGATGCTCCCTCCACCATACTTTATAGTTGGGATGAGGTTTTGATGTTGGTGTGCTGTGTATTTTTTTCTCCACACATGGTGTTGTGTGTTCTTTCCAAACAACTCAACTTTAGTTTCATCTGTCCACAGAATATTTTGCCAGTAGCGCTGTGGAACATCCAGGTGCACTTTTGCAAACTTCAGACGTGCAGCAATGTTTTTTTTTGGACAGCAATGAACACCATTCTTGTTAAGCGTTTTACGTATCATAGACTCGACAACAGAGACGTTAGCATGTTCCAGATGATTTCTGTAAGTCTTTAGCTGACACTAGGATTCTTCTTAACCTCTTTGAGCATTCTGCGCTGTGCTCTTGCAGTCATCTTTGCAGGACGGCCACTCCTAGGGAAAGTAGCAACAGTGCTGAACTTTCTCCATTTATAGACAATTTACTCCAGGTTAGCTGACTCCTGACTCCAATTAGATTTTGGAGAAGTCATTAGCCTAGGGGTTAACATACTTTTTCCAACCTACACTGTGAATGTTTAAATGATGTATTCAATATAGACAAGAAAAATACAATACTTTGTGTGTTATTAGTTTGAAGCACACTATGTTTGTCTATTGTTGTGACTGAGATGAAGATCAGATCACATTTGATGACCAATTTATGCAGAAATCCAGGTAATTCCAAAGGGTTCACATACTTTTTCTTGCCACTGTATGTATGTACACTGAGTGTATCAAAAATAGGGAACATCTTCCTAATATTGAGTTGCACCCCCCTGCAACATGTAATGTATTGGTCCCATGTTTCATGAGCTGAAATAAAAGCTCCCAGAAATGTTCCATACGCACAAAAAGCTTATTTCTCTCAATTGTTTCACTGTTAGAGAGCATTTCTCCAAGCTGATTAAACAGCATGATCATTACACACGTGCACCTTGTGCTGGGGACAATAAAAGGCCAATCTAAAATGTGCAGTTTTATCACACAACATAATGCTACAGATGTCTCAAGTTGAGGGAGTGTGCAATTGGCATGCTGACTGCAGGAATGTCCACATGAGCATTGTTGTGTCTTAAGTGATATGACATGCTATTCTATAAAATCATTTCTCTGTAATTAATATTACCTGATTAAACTAATCATGTAAATGTAATGAAACTAGAAAGTTGGGGCACCACAAAATAATGTTTATAGAGCTGTTATCTTCCGAATAAACTCTTAAAGACCTAGTAATCTTTTACATCAGTAGCAGTCAATCATTAATCATCACCTTATTTCAGTCTCATCTGAACATTGTAGAATTCTTGGTTCTTCATCTTCACGAACCCTGGCTACCAAGTTGAATCAGCAATACAAAATTTGGTTTAATTATTTATTTACTAAATACCTAAATAATCACACAGAATTACATATACACAGAATGGATCATACATGAAGAACATCCCTGGTGGACGGAACCGATTTGTATATATGACTGTATATATACATGTGAATAGAGAGTATGGACATCATATGAATAGAAAAGGTGTGCACAGCAGCAGTTATATACAATGAGCCTTGACTAGAATGCAGTATATACGGTGCCTTCATCAAGTATTCACACCCTTTGATTTTTTTCTGTCACTGGCCTACACACAATACCCCATAATGTTAAATTGGAATATATATATATTTTTTTAAAAGCCACAATTATTCAATCCCTTTGTTTTGGCAAGCCTAAATAATTTCAGAAGTAAAAAGGTGCTTAACAAGTCACATAATAAGTTGCATGGACTGTGTGCAATAATAGTGTTTAACCAGATTTTTGAATGACTACCTCATATCTGTACCCCACACATACAATTACCTGTAAGTACCCTCAGTCGAGTAGTGAATTTCAAACACAGATTCAACCACAAAGACAAGGGAGGTTTTCCAATGCCTTGCAAAGAAGGGCACCTATTGGTAGAAAAAGTCAGACATTGAATATCCCTTTAAGCATGGTGAAGCCATTAATTACACTTTGGGTGTTGTATCAATACACCCAATCACTACAAAGATACAGGCGTAATTCCTAACTCAGTTGTTGGAGAGGAAGGAAGCCACTCAGGGATTTCACCATGAGGCCAATGGTGACTTTAAAACAGTTACAGAGTTTAATGGGTGTGACAGGAGAGAACTGAGGATGGATCAACAACATTGTAGTTACTCCACAATACTAACCTAAATGACAGAGTGAAAAGAAGGAAACCTGTCCAGAATGCAAATATTACAAAACATGCACCCTGTTTGCAACAAGGCAAATAATACAAGTAATACAGCAAAACATTTTGCAAAACAATTAACTTTTTGTCCTGAATACAAAGTGTTAAGTTTGGGGCAAATCCAATACAACACATTACTGAGTACCACTCACCATATGTTCAAGCATGTTATGGGTATGCTTGTAATCTTTAAGGACTGAGGTATTTAAAAAAAAAAAAAAAAAAAAACAGAATGTAGCTAAGTACAAGCAAAATCCTAGAGGAAACCTGGTTCAGTCTGTTTTCCAACAGACATCGCGAGATTAATTCACCTTTCAACAGGACAAAAACCTAAAACACAAGCACAAATCTACACTGTTTACCAAGAAGACAGTGAACGTTGCTGAGTGTTACAGTTTTTACTTAAATCAACTTGAAAATCTCTGGCAAGACCTGAAAATTGTTGTCTAGCAATGAACAACAATCAATTTGACAGAGGTTGAAGAATCCAGGTGCAACATTTACTCTTATAGACTTATAAACACTCACAGCTGTAATCACTGCCAAAGGTGCATCTACAAAGGATTGACTCAGGGGTATGAATACGTATGTAAATTAGATATTTGTGTATTTCATTTTCAATAAATCTGCAAGAATTTCTAAAAACTATTTTTACTTTGTCATTAGGGAGTATTGTGTGTAGATGGGTGGTAATGTTTTTATTTAATCAATTTTGAATTCAGGCAGTAACACAACAAAATGTGGAATAAGTCAAGAGGTATGAATACTTTCTGAAGGCACTACATATGAAGTGGGTAAAACAGTATGTAAACATGATTAAAGTGGCCAGTTTTCAACAGTGACTAAGGTTCAGGGTAGAGTACCGTGTTGAAAATGTTAAAAGGCATCCTTGTGCATAGAGTTGCATGGTTTGTTTAACTTTGCAATCATTGGTTTTTATTTGGCATGCATTTTAAAGTGAAAAATCAGAGTCTCAGCATTACTTTGTTACCGTGGAATTGATCAGCACTGCTTTGGGGCATAAACTTACATTAGAACCAACCATAATCAAGTTGAGTAGCCACACTATTAGGCCTATTCATAAAAGTAAGCATACTGATGTACAGACAAACTATTTGAAACTCTACAAAAGTACAGAATTTTGCGAAGAGAGAGATGCCATCAATTTATTGCATTATTCATTTTCTTTCCTATTTTGTCTTTTTGTGGAAATCTGTATGCAGTAAAAGGTTTAGAGTATATCCTGTAGACTAGAGGCATGACCTGGGTAGAAAACCTGTTCAACAGGACCTGCTCACTCTGTCAGATAACACCTGCATGACCACATGATCTAATAACTACCAATCCTCCTGCTCTATGTGCATGAAAAACGATCAAATGATATGTGTGTGAAAAACAGAAAATGCTGATAACCAAATCTCAAGACAAAAGAAAGGCTGGGTCTAAAGGTGGGAAATTATAATAACACTATTCTCAGACCCAGGTTTCTGCATATGTTGCCTTTGTAGGCTAAGTTACGTCTAGACAGAAAAGGTCCCTCTGTTTCTACTGTTTACTCTCTGAAAGGCTAGTTTGTATGAATGGTTCCGTGAATTAATGTATTCTGATTAGCAAATAACTCTTATCTGTGCTGGCTGAGCACCCAGCCTGGTCTCATAGACTAGACGTAACATAATAAACGTAAATCCAGGACACTCAAATTAGGGAAAGGGAAAGGGGGATACCTAGTCAGTTGTACAACTGAATGCATTCAACTGAAATGTGTCTTCTGCATTTAATCCAACCCCTCTGAATCAGAGAGGTGCAGGGGCTGCCTTAATCGACATCCACATTTTTGGCGCCCGGGGAACCGTTGGTTAACTGCCTTGCTCAGGGGCAGACAACATATTTTTACCTTGTCAGCTCGGGAATTCGATCCAGGAACCTTTCGGTTACTGGCCCAACGCTCTAACCACTAGTATGATATGTTATGTTTGGTATGGTATGGTTACATAAGACAGATGGTTACTTAACTTCTTAGGGAGCGGCAGCAGAGGTGATGGTTTTGGAGAGTCTGGCGTGCCCAAAGTAAAATGCCTGCCACTCAGGCCCAGAGAATAGGATATGCACATAATTAGTACTATTGGAAATAGGATAGGAAACACTCTGAAGTTTCTAAAAGTGTTAAAATAATGTATGTGAGTATAACAGAACTAATATAGCAGGCAAAAACCAGAGGAAAATCCATCCGGATTTGCAGTTCTTTTTGTACATGACCTTCTTCTCCAGGCTGCCTAATCATTTCTATTTTAACTAGGACTGAGACTACAGTACCTATGGCTTCCACTAGATGTCAACAGTCTTTATGCAGAGTCTGGAAGCTCTAGCACTAAGCAGAACAGATAGGAAGAGGAAGTAGTGAAGGGACCACATTTGTCAACAACGTTTGACGGGCGCGAGATTGTGAGCGTGCCCCACTTTATTTTCCTTTCCTATTGTTCATGTTATTGTCCGGATGAAATATTACAGTAAATATACATAAAAGGATACCTAAGGATACATTAAAAATGATGTTTGATTTGTTTATAGAAAGTTTATAGGTATAATTTGAACGTGTTCTCTTCACGGTTCAATGGGCGACTCAACGGTGGATTTTCTGATCATAACGCGCCTGCCAAACGGAGATTTATGGATATAATAAATGACTTTTTCTAACAAAAGAACCATTGGATGTCTTCGTTGGACACTTGGGAAGCCCTCAGCAGAAGTTCTTTGAAAGGTAAGTGATATTTCTTAGCTCTTATATGTGTTTTGTGTGACTTGCGCTGGATATGAATTTATGCTAATGTGGAAAATATTAGAGGTGCTATCCTCAAACAATCAAATGTTGTGCTTTCGCCGTAAAGCCTTTTTGAAATCTGACAATGCTGTGATATTGCCAAAAAGTATAGCTTTTGATGACTATGCAACACTTGTATATTGATGAATGTTTAATAATTCAACTTTGGGATTTTGAATTTGGCGCCTTACATTTCACCGGGTAGTGTCGGGAGCAGCCCGCTAGCACGCCGCTACTCCCTAAGTAGTTAACCCTTTTAGCTAACCCTTCCCCATAACCCTAACCTTAACCCTTTAACCTAACTCCTAAACTTAACCTTAATTCTAACCCCTAACTCTAACCCCTAGCCTAGCTAACATTAGCCACCTAGCTATAATTTGCAAAATATCATACGTTTTCCAAATTCGTAACATATAGTACATTGTGCAAATACATAACATAAAGTACATTTTGCAAATTTGTATCATATAATACGAATTGGGTGATGGACATCCAGAAATTAATACACAGCCTATGAAATGTAACATTAAATACTGAAGTGTTTTAGATTTTAAGTACAGAATAATAAAAAATGCTCTGAGACCAGGTTGCAGCACCAGCGATGGAATATTAGGTGACAGTTAATAGCTTTATTGAATTGGAAGCACTGACCCCATTAAAACCAACTGTACATCCCAGACTGAAGTAAACAAAATTCTGTCCTGCTTTTGTACTCTAATGTAGTGTGTGTGTATGCGTGTGTGTGTGTGCGTGTGTGTGTGTGCGTGTGTGTGTGTGTGTGTGTGTGTGTGTGTGTGTGTGTATCTGTGTGTGACACTTCTTTTATGAGCCTCTAATTTAATATTGTCCCCTTTATAAACCAGACCCATGCAGTGTAGTGACAGGGACAGGACAGGCACATTAGCACTGCCTGTCCTCAGCATGTACAGCTATTTCAACTACCTGAGGTAACTGAGTGAACTGAGCTGCTGAGGTAAACTGAGGTCTATTAATCAAACTTTGTAGGCTACCTATCCATCTTGTTTACAGTTAGCTGTGGCTTTTCTGTCCTATAAAGTTAATGCTTTGATTAGCCTATCTGTAGCCTATAATTCATTACAGTCTAATTCCTCTTATTGCCCAATTTTGGTACTGGAGTCCAGAGTGACACAAACCCCATACAGGATATCACATTCTTTCTCCCATTGTTTGTCTTTCCCAGGAAACAGGAAACTCAGGCAGAAGTTGTGTCTGTTACTTTAAAACCTGTTTGTTTGTGTCTCAGCCTGTTTGTGTGTGTGTGTGTGTGTGGGGCTTTATTGTCCCTCTGGACATGGTGTTGACATAATCAACACCTTGTGTGCATGTTTACAGCAGCATGATAAGAAAACAAGCATACACATGTTTTGGTGTGATACCTCAGTTGGTCATCACCTGATAGCAGCTGTGAGAGTAAGTAAATGGAGGTGATGGAAAGAAATGCATTCTTATCTTCTTTTTCTCATATTATTGGGAGATCTTATCGGTTAAACAAATAAATGAACATTATTTCCAATGATGAAATGGCATAAACTAAATACCACCTATAAACTAGGGGAATACATATTACTGTATAAAGTGTCGCGGTACAATAGGTAGGCATATTCATGCTACTAGAGTGTTAAAAATAGATTCAATTGTATAACATGTGCCAAGTAAAAACTTTTGAAGAACGAGAACAGTGAGAGAACAGAAGAATTACGAGCTTGTTTTACATAGGTTTACTTATTGTTGAAGAAACAAATTGTGTAGCCTACAATGCAGATGAAATATAACTTATACCATACATCATATGATATGGGCATGGCACAATTACAGACGGTTGCCAGCCCAATCAGTATCGCTGTTGATAAACATTGCTTCAGTTACCAACAAAAGAATGATTGATTCGTTTGAAAAGAAACGGGACAGTTCCTTACCTTTTTCTATTGTCGCCGTTATGGTCGAATTGAACTTTTGTGTGAAGAGAATGTTTTTTACTGGAAGCGATAAAAACAAATTATTCCACCGGCGTTCTCTCCGGCTGTAGCCCACTAAAACGAATAAAGAACGTAAAATTAACCGCTGCTCTTTCGCTGTAGGGTATTAGGCTACTGATCAATTGGGGCCAGAAAGCGAAGCTGCCTACTAGGTCCGCATATCCTTATCGCCCACAGTCCCATCCATTCACTCTCTGCCTCCTCCCCTGTATCCTTCAGCCAATTCAGAGAACACGAATTTCCCACTATTTATTCTGGCATGACCTGACCAAATGCATTGTCCACGTACAAGCGATGCGGGACCTGCTGAACTATAGTCCATATAAACAAAGCTCTGTCAGTCTCTGCTCTGCAAACGTAGCTCTACATTTGTATTTTATATTTATTATTAGCAGCAGCTACTCTTCCTATGGTCCAGCAAAATTAAGGCAGTTATACATTTTTTTAAACATTGCAATACATTTACAACAGATTTCACAACATATTAAGTGTGTGCCCTCATGCCACTATTCTACTACCACGTATCTACAACACAAAATCCATGTGTACGTGTATAGTTAGTATGTTATTGTGTGTTTGTATGCATGTGTCTGTGCCTATGTTTGTGTTGCTTCACAGTCCCCGCTGTTCCATAAGGTGTATTTTTATATATTGTTTTGACATTTAATTGTACTGCTTCCATGAGTTACTTGATGTGGAATAGAGTTCCAGGTAGTCATGGCACTGTGTAGTACTGTGTGCCTCCCATAGTCTGTTCTGGACCTGGGGACTGTGAAGAGACCTCTGGTGGCATGTCTTGTGGTGTATGCATGGGTGTCCTAGCTATGCGCCAGTAGTTCAAACAGACAGCTTGTGCATTCAACATGTCAAGACCTCACAAATAGAAGTAGTGATGAAGTCAATCTCTCCTCCACTTTGAGCCAGGAGAGATTAATGTTAGCTCTCTGTGTACATCCAAGGGCCAGTCGTGCTGCCCTGTTCTGAGCCAATTGCAATTTTCCTGTCCCTCTGTGGCACCTGACCACACGACTGAACAGTAGTCCAGGTGAGACAAAACTAGGGCCTGTAGGACCTGCCTTTTTGATAGTGCTGTTAAGAACACAGAGCAGCTCTTTATTATGGACAGACTTCTGCATACTGCTACTGTTGTATCAATATGTTTTGACCATAACAGTTTACAAAAGTTTTATATACCTTTGTTTAACTAGGCAAGTCAGTTAAGAACAAATTCTTATTTACGATGACGGCCTACCCCGGCCAAACCCTAACCTGGACGACAATGGGCCAATTGTGCTCTGCCCTATGGGACTCCCAATCACATCCGGTTGTGATACAGCCTGGAATTGAACCAGGGTCTGTAGTGATGCCTCTAGCGCCTCTAGCACTGAGATGCAGTGCCTTAGACCACGGCACCACTCGGGAACCCCCCTCCAAGCAGTTTAGACTCAACTTGCTCAATTACCACATTATTCATTTTAAGATTGAATAATGTTTTAATTGAATGTAGGATAGCTAGAGGGGTTTAAATATTTACTGAACTATAAAATGTATTCATGCTGGACATTCAAATTAGTTAACGTTGGAACAAACATTGCATTCATCCTTCAGTTGTCGGAGAAAAAGAAAGCCCACTTGATGAAAACAACATTTGGGATCCAACCTCTCAAGGTATTGATGCTAAAGAGCTGAATGTGTATTTTCTTGTGAAGGAAAAAACCTATCCAACACTAACATTTGTATGCCAATATATTTGCAGGTGCACATCATTCAATTACATTGATCATAGAAATGTGTGTTTTGCTTTCAGGGAAATATAATAGCAACTATCAGTCCTGTCCAGACCTCTGATTTCAAACATGGCTGGCTCTGTGGATGCTACTGTTCTCTCTTGAGCACAGTGATCCTCTAACCAATGGGGGAATTCGGTTTTTAGTCTGCAGAAAGTTCAATTTTTATGCTTAAAGAGAGACCAATAGGGAGTTTCTTCTGACACAGTGAATGATGATTAATCTATTAGGCAAAAAAGGAAGCTGCTAGAGTTATCATGAAAATTATAACATTATTAAAATGATGAACAGGCCCATTACTAAAAATAGAAATTGATTGAGTAGTACTTGGTCAGTAGAATTTATGTGAATGTGCAAAATGTATATCTTTCAACTGACAGAATTGTGGAACAAGTTGTACAGGAAAGGAAGGGAGTGCCAGATCATTGTGGAGTCACTGGAAACTGAACAATGGAAAAGCTCTGAAATCCTCAGAAACTGCAGGACAAGGAAATGGGAGGAATTTAAAAAAAGGACTAGGTTTACGGTAAGGTAGCTCAACCAGGTCACAGCGTTAACAGACAAACTAAAGGTGGGTGGTGCCCTGTTCTCAATCTCACCCTTGCATAACCATTTAAAACAAAATATAATAATTTGTATCTAGGCAACCTATTGGTGTGTATGGAGACAAAATGTTTCGTTCAAAGCCTAAATTAGTCACCCAGGGGACTGCCTCAGCCCCATCCCCCATTTTGGGGGATTTCTGCTTGCAAGTGATTAGGCTTAACCCAGTGCCATGTGTGCACTAAGCATCTCTACCCCCAAATCTCAGCCTGGCCTCAGGTCCCATGACGATTACCACAGAAGGCCTTGTCACTTTGACACTTCCTATATCTGTTCTATTCATGATACACTAAAAATAAATATAGATGGCACACCAATTTTCTTTTTATAAGGATGGAGCCAGTTTTCCAAAAGAAAAAGAAAATCAGTCTGGTCATTGATGAGAAATACGATATTGGCTACAGAGTAAAACCTCTATTAAATTCATATTGAACATGAATAAGAATAAGACCTATTTGTGCAGGTTTGAACAACCAAAAGCCTCAACATACAATTCTTTATTCATAAGCTAAAAATGTACAGGTCCCTTGAGATAAAAAACAAACAAATTACTGATTTTGAGAATAATTGTATAAATAACGTTTAATATAAAACGGAATATAGATGAATAGTCATATTTTGATAGTTATTCTTCTCAAAATACCAGGCAGAGATATCAACTGCTAAAGTGGAGGGATCATTGTTTTATGGGAGATTAACACCATGAATATTAAATAGAGGGGATTATGTCCCATCAGTGACCCTCATGGAGCAGATGTTAACATGGAGAGGAGGGATAACCTCCCGGGACATGATGGGGGCAGGAGAGACCCGGAGCTGATTCACATACTATGCCAATCTCCTTGGTAGGGCCACTGTCAGTGTGTCAGTGTGCATCCCGTCACCATGCATCTCCAAGAATCTGTCTCCTCTTACAGGCCTCAGGCCAGATGAACTCTGACAGCCACTACCATTAGACTTGACATTGGTTAACTGGTAATATGATATTTGATGCTCAGACATCACCTCTCATTAACTTTGCAAATCATATTGTTTTCTGTGTTGAGAACTTGTGTACATCCTAATATAAAACAAAGGACACAAGAAGAATCGCGGGTGTGAAACCATATGGGCTAGTGTCTATATTGGCTATAGACATCCCATCTCATACAGTAGAGCAGCCGAAACAGGTCGACTGTATAATGGTATTGTACTAATACAACCACCAGCCCTCATTCTGCTTGTTCATTTCTTTGGAATGAAAGGACAATTTTAACATTTTCCAGGTCAGAGTGAAATAATCCACCTTTAGTCTCTCCTTCAGCTTTGTCCGCCCATCCCCTATCCCCCAGCCCTCATTTAAAGATGAGGTGTTATGTGACTGGGGATAGTGTGGAGGAAGGGAATTGGGTGGATTTTTGTTTGTGAATTTCCAGTTTTTCTCCCATGTGTCTCTCTGTAACTCTTGTTCCACATTTTCTTAGCTAAAGCCATATTAGCATATTAATAGGCCATCATTGTAAAATGTGTTCTTAATTAACTGATTTGCCTAGTTAAATAAAGGTTAAATAAAAACAAAATACAAAAATAACAGCACTGTTCTGAACGAAAGTTTAACAAAATGCAATATTAGAAAAAAGCTATATTTTAGACCAGACAATGTGACATATGAAGAGTTTGCTTCTGTGTTAATTTGAAAAAAGTGCAAACATTCTTACTTTAGAAAACTATTTTAAATACAATTTTAACATGAACAATTACTCTAAAACATGAATATATTTTTATAATATTTTCAAGCAAGGTTTTTTATCCTGGTTTTGATGACATCAGTTTGTTCAATATTTGTACAGCGATAACAGACGTGAGTGAATAATCCTGGACTTCTTCTCTTAACTTACACTACCATCTAGTGGACTTAATGCACAACTGGACAGTCTGTATGTACACTAATTGGCACAGTAGCCAAATATCTTAATTTATGCCAGAAACATTTTGGTAGAGTATTCAGGGTATTAAAAATAACAATATTGTAGAATATATTTAGTTGGTAACATATATAAATTGCATTATTTTATCTGGCTTTTGTTTTCTCTGTATATGCCTAATCATCACCACTGAGGATCGTCACAGACAACGATCAGTTGTTTATTTGATTTGGCGCCATCTAGAGTGTTCAGAGGACATGACTGCAGAAAATAATATATATTTTCAAATGAACATTTTATCAAATTTGTTTAGGCTATTTGTATATTAGCCATTGTCGCTACGTGCGAAAGTTTCACGGGGAAAGAATGGCGTCAGACTCAGGAATTGTTCCAGATATTGAGGTCGACGAAGATTTTCAGGACGAATCCAAAACGTTTAACGAGTTGAAAAAGCAAGCCCTTGAAAAACAGGTTAGTCCAGATGTTTACAACCTACTGCCTGCCCTGGAGCTGGATGAGTAACATGATGATTAATTTTTGAATGTTCTTTACGATTGCTGGTAGACAGATTTGCACATTCAGGGAACATGTTTCACCAGGAATTTGAGATTTGATTTCTAAACCTTTCAAGCAACACCTGACATTTCACCTGACATTTGAGCAACATATTGTGCAGATACTAGGCTACTTAAATAAAACATCATAACCAAATAACCCATTGAATTTGGGGACACTTGGTTTAAGACTAAAGGAAACCAGATATGTATCCCGGTATGCATATTTCCCGGCAGGTAGCCTAGTGTTTAGAGCGTTGGAATTGTCACCGGAAGGTTGCAAGTTCAAATTGACAAACTGACAAGGTAAAAAATCTGTCGTTCTGCCCCCGAACGAGGCAGTTAACCCACTGTTCCCCGGGCGCCGTGGATGTCGATTAAGGCAGCCCCCCGCACCTCTTAGATTCAGAGGGATTGGGTTAAATGCGGAAGACACATTTCAGTTGAAGGCATTCAGTTGTACAACTGACTAGGTACCCCCTTTCCCTTCCCACTCTGGATTTTCAGTGCAGATGAAGCTAAGCTTGTCAACACAGTGCAGTAAGTCTGGTTTTGATGACATCAGTTTGTTCAATATTTGTACTGCTCATTTTTGGGTTGAAATGACGTGGAAACAAAGTTGATTCAACCAGTTTTTGCCCAGTGGGTGTAACATGTACATCTTGGGCCATTCTCTGTTTGGACTGTAGGTAGCACCAATGTGGAGACAACATGTGACTCAGTTACTGAACAGCGTTACCCCTGGAATGAAGACCTTGTCTAAACAGTGCTCTCCAGTGTTCATCCAATTCAACGCTTCAAGCACTGGAGCTGAACATGTTTCCCATTTCTTTCTCCCTCCTCTGTGGTAAATGTACATCACTGAAGTGTAGCAAGTGTAGAATGCTGGCCAGCAGAATTGCTGAAACCTTATTAATATACATGAATCTTTATCATGAGAAAATAATGAATATGGCCGTCGTGTGCTTATCAGGTTTGTACCTTTGTCTTAAGATTGACCAGAAGTGTGCAGAAAGTAAAATTGGCACCCATAACCAAATCTCACCTGGCCACTGGTGTGAAAAGACTGGTATTGTCACGTGGTATCTCAGATTGTTCTGTGAGAAAGGATGTTTGACATGCACAAATATTTTCAGACTATCCTGGCATAGAATCACATTTTTATGGATCAGAGCAGACATCCTTGTTGCAGAGACAGTTATCCCTGGTGTGAATGGGTTGTCCCGTCCGGCACCTTATTGAAATCGTTATTCAACTGATCCCACAGAGACGCTAACATAATGCTTTGTGTTGTCAAGCTTGTTCTGACAGGCCTCCCTGTCTGGGTGGTGTATGAAGGTGTGGTCCCTTATAGGGAAGATGCAGATTGAGAGAGCAGGAATTTGCCCCAAGGGATTAAGATGACATGTCTGTGAGCTGTACAAACATGTGACATGGATTCACTGAACTGGAAGTGTCTGTATACTCACCTGAGGCAGTCAATCAAACTTAAAATGTTCAATGAGATCAGTCATGTAACTACTTTCAAAATGTAAATCTTTGCTTTTTAAGGCTATGCAATTTGGTTACATGAATGCCGAAATGTGAGTGAGATGTTCTGTAGATGTATCTTGATGATTTTGTATGGATTCAATTTGGTTGATTATCATTTCTACTCAATCATATTCCTCTCTAAGGTAAACTGTACTGAACCAGTATACTATCTGATACTCTCCTGGGTTTTGGTAATATTAACAGCATTTTATACGTTAAAGTATATGTTTTGCAGTATATTATCTGTGTGCTTGTGAAGTGAACACAAAATGGTGCTTTAACTCCCATTACGAAAAAACACGAGTTTCACATGTGAAGTGTTCCAAAAACACGTTTTCATGTAATCACGTGATCTTGAATGGAGTAAATTTGATAACATGTGACAACATGTAAAGCAACATGTGATAACACGAAACTATACATGTGAAAACACGTGATCACACGTGAAGTGTTCCAAAAACACGTTTTCACATGATTTCACATATGATGTTGCATCTGAAATCATGTGATTTTCCACATGTGAAATCAGACATGGATTTTCATGCCTCATAAAATAGTGGACAGATATTCTAGTACGCTAAAATTATATCTAATTAGTTACTTCCTTCAGAGATACTGTACATTTGCTATGAACCAAGTCTTGTGTATGTGTTGAAGCATCTTGTGTATGTGTTGCGCAACAATCTTGGTTTGGCTTATGTTATAGCATTACCTTTCACTCCTTACTTTATTTAACTGCTAATGATTACCTTATTTTGCTGGTATTTCCTTTAGAATAATATCCTTGAAACAAATGTTATTGAAAGAGATACTATATAGGCTCGGGCCTATTCAGTACTCACCCACTGCGTTTGGATACATGCAATAACTCTTCTGTGTACCACTCCATAACTGTTAACACCCGTCATGCCATTAGCTTACTTATTTAGCAGTTTAACATGTTGTTATCTGTGATATTGTGAAATGGCATGTGAATTATGAAATGGATGGCAATGCACTGATAATTTTTGTCCTCGTCTTGTCGTGTCCCATGTATATATCTATTTTCTTCGCATATATATATTTAAAAAATATATTTTTCTTAACCTCAACTTCAACATACTCTCCTGCAATCCGCCTCACCCAATGTTGTATGGACCTGCTATTTCTTTACTTCTGAACCGGAACCCCAACAGAAGCTAGCCAGCTAACTAGCTACTAACTAGTGGCCAGCTAGCCACTGCTAGCGGTCAACAGCTACCATTACCCCGGACAACTCTCGCCAGTCTGCACAGCGCGACTCAAACCAGAGCAAATTTGATGTATTTTTCTCCATATCTCCAGATTCCTATCACAAGCTCTGAACTTTTTTCACCAGGCTCATCGCAGCTAGCTAGCTGCTATCCGAGTGGCCACTCCTGGCTAATGTCTCTGTCCCAAAGCAAGAACCAATAAGCCTGGAGCTGACATCCTTGTTGCAGAGACAGTTATCCCTGGTGTGAATGGGTTGTCCCGTCCGGCACCTTATTGTAATCGTTATTCAACTGATCCCACGGTGACGCTAACATAATGCTTTGTGTTGTCAAGCTTGTTCTGACAGGCCTCCCTGTCTGGGTAGTGTATGAAGCCGAGGTCCATCAGCCACTCCTTGGGTTACAATACCTATTTTGCCAATCGCCGACCCACCACGACTGGACTACCGACATAATTCGCCCGAGGGGGTTTATCAACTGGCTCCTCCGTCGCGACGTCCCCTGAAAGCCCATCTGCTAGCCTGCTAGCCGCGGCCCGCTAGCTGTTTAGAGCATATCGGACTGTTAGCTTAAGAGGCCCATCGGACAAATTCTACAACAGACTTTCTTCCGTCGCGACGTCCCTCTAAGGCCCTTCTGCTAGCTTGCTAGCCCCGGCCCGCTACCTGCCTGAATCGCCGTATCTCCGGCCCAAGCCTCTCACTGGACCCCAATGATCACTCGGCCATGCATGCCTCTCCCTAATGTCAATATGCCTTGTCCACTGCTGTCTTGGTTAGTAATTATTGCCTTATTTCACTGTAGAGCCTCTAGCCCTGCTCAATACGCCTTATTTAACCCTTTAGTTCCACCTCCCACACATGCGGTGACCTCACCTGGTTTAAATGATGTTTCTAGGGACATTATCTCTCTAATTGTTACTCAGTACATTGGTTTACCTCCGCTGTATTCACATCCTACCATACCATTGTCTGTACATTATGCCTTTAATTTATTCTACCCTGCCCAGAAACCTGCTCGTTTTACTCTCTGTTCCGAATGTACTAGACGACCAGTTCTTATAGCCTTTAGCCGTACCCTTATCCTGCTCCTCCTCTGTTCCTCTGGTGATGTAGAGGTTAATCCAGGCCCTGCAGTGCCTAGGTCCACTCCCATTCCCCAGGCGCTCTCATTTGTTGACTTCTGTAACTGTAAAAGCCTTGGTTTCATGCATATTAACATTAGAAGCCTCCTCCCTAAGTTTGTTTTATTCACTGCCTTAGCACACTCCGCCAACCCGGATGTCCTAGCTGTGTCTGAATCCTGGCTTAGGAAACACTACCAAAAATCCTGAAATTTCCATCCCTAACTATAACATTTTCCGACAAGATAGAACGTCCAAAGGGGGTGGTGTTGCAATCTACTGCAGAGATAGCCTGCAGAGTTCTGTATTACTATCCAGGTCTGTACCCAAACAATTCGAGTTTATACTTTTAAAAATCCAGAAACAAGTCTCTCACCGTTGCCGCTTGTTATAGACCCCCCTCAGCCCCCAGCTGTGCCCTGGACACCATATGTGAATTGATTGTCCCCCATCTATCTTCCGAGTTCGTACTGTTAGGTGACCTAAACTGGGATATGCTTAACACCCGGGCCATCCTACAATCTAAGCTTGATGCCTTCAATCTCGCACAAATTATCAATGAATCCACCAGGTACAATCCCAAATCCGTAAGCACAGGCATCCTCATAGATATCATCCTAACCAGCTTGCCCTCCAAATACACCTCTGCTGTTTTCAACCAAGATCTCAGCGATCACTGCCTCATTGCCTGCATCCGTAATGGGTCTGCGGTCAAACGACCACCCCTCATCACTGTCAAACGCTCACTAAAACACTTCGGTGAGCAGGCCTTTCTAATCGACCTGGCCCGGGTATCCTGGAAGGATATTGACCTCATCCCGTCAGTAGAGGATGCCTGGTTATTCTTTAAAAGTGCCTTCCTCACCATCTTAAATAAGCATGCCCCTTTCAAAAAATGTAGAACCAGGAACAGATATAGCCCCTGGTTCTCCCCAGACCTGACTGCCCTTGACCAGCACAAAAACATCCTGTGGCGTTCTGCATTAGTATCGAATAGCCCCCATGTTATTCAACTTTTCAGGGAAGTTAGGAACCAATATACACAGGCAGCTATGGCTAGCTTTTTCAAGCCGAAATTTGCATCCTGTAGCACAAACTCAAAAAAGTTCTGGGACACTGTAAAGTCCATGGAGAATAAGAGCACCTCCTCCCAGCTGCCCACTGCACTGAGGCTAGGAAACTGTCACCACCAATAAATCCACTATAATTAAGAATTTCAATAAGCATTTTTCTACGGCTGGCCATTATTTCCACCTGGCTACCCCTACCCCGGTCAACAGCCCTGCACCCCCCACAGCAACTCGCCCAAGCCTCCCCCATTTCTCCTTCACCCAAATCCAGATAGCTGATGTTCTGAAAGAGCTGCAAAATCTGGACACCTACAAATCAGCCGGGCTAGACAATATGGACCCTCTATTTTGCAACCCCTATTACTAGCCTGCTCAACCTTTCTTTCGTATTGTCTGAGATTCCCAAAAATTGGAAAGCTGCCGTCGTCATCCCCCTCTTCAAAGGGGGAGACACTCTAGACCCAAACTGCTACAGACCTATGTCTATCCTACCATGCCTTTCTAAGGTCTTCGAAAGCCAAGTTAACAAACAGAATACCGACCATTTTGAATCCCACCGTACCTTCTCCGCTATGCAATCTGGTTTCAGAGCTGGTCCTGGGTGCACCTCAGCCACGCTCAAGGTCCTAAATGATATCATAACCGCTATCGATAAGAGACATTGCTGTGCAGCCGTATTCATCGACCTGGCCAAGGCTTTCGACTGTCAATCACCACATTCTTATCGGCAGACTCAACAGCCTTGGTTTCTCAAATGATTGCCTCGCCTGGTTCACCAACTACTTCTCTGATAGAGTTCAGTGTGTCAAATCGGAGGGCCTGTTGTCCGGACCTCTGGCAGTCTCTATGGGGGTGCCACAGGGTTCAATTCTCGGGCCGACTCTCTTCTCTGTATACATCAATGATGTCGCTCTTGCTGCTGGTGATTCTCTGATCCACCTCTACGCAGACGACACCATTCTGTATACATCTGTCCCTTAGGACACTGTGTTAACAAACCTCCAGACAAGCTTCAATGCCATACAACTCTCCTTCTGTGGCATCCAACTGCTCTTAAATGCAAGTAAAGCTAAATGCATGCTCTTCAACCGATCGCTGCCCGCACCTGCCCGCCCGTCCAGCACTACTCTGGACGGTTCTGACTTAGAATATTTGGACAACTACAAATAACTAGGTGTCTGGTTAGACTGTAAACTCTCCTTCCAGACTCACATTAAGCATTTCCATTCCAAAATTAAATCTAGAATCTGCTTCCTATTTCGCAACAAAGCATCCTTCACTCATGCTGTCAAACATACCCTCGTAAAACTGACCATCCTACCGATCCTTGACTTCAGCGATGTCATTTACACTTTACTCAACAAATTGGATGCAGTCTATCACAGTGCCATCCGTTTTGTCACCAAAGACCCTTATTCTACCCACCACTGCGACCTGTACGCTCTCGTTGGCTGGCCCTCGCTTCATAATTGTCGCCAAACCCACTGGCTACAGGTTATTTACAAGTCTTTGCTAGGTAAAGCCCCGCCTTATCTCAGCTCACTGGTCACCATAGCAACACCCACCCGTAGCACGCGCTCCAGCAGGTATATCTCACTGGTCACCCCCAAAGCCAATTCCTCCTTTGGCTGCCTCTCCTTCCAGTTTTCTGCTGCTAATGACTGGAACAAACTGCAAAAATCACTGAAGCTGGAGACTCATATCTCAATACTACTAGCTTTAAGCACCAGCTGTCAGAGCAGCTCACAGATCTCTGCACCTGTACATAGCCCATCTGTATTATAGCCCATCCAACTACCTCTTGCTCCTTTCCACCCCCAGTATCTCTACTTGCACATTCATCTTCTGCACATCTACCATACCAGTGTTTAATTGCTATATGGTAATTACTTCGCCACCATTGCCTATTTATTGCCTTACCTCATTTGCACACACTGTATACAGACTTATTTTTCTACTGTACTATTGACTGTGTGTTTGTTTTTTCCATGTGTAACTCTGTGTTATTGTATGTGTCGAACTGCTGTGCTTTATCTTTGCCAGGTCACAGTTGTAAATGAGAACTTGTTCTCAACTAGCCTACCTGGTTAAATAAAGGTTAAATAAAAAATAATAATAATTTGGGGGAATAGGATCCTACAGAGGGATTCATTCTTTTCTCAAAGTTACTGAACTAGAGTAGAGGACTCTGAGATTTCCACTCATGCAACAATAGGAAGGTGAACATTTTTCTAGAGTCTGGAACAGAGAACACTGTATTTTTAGACCCTGTTACTACATGGAAACAGTTGAATCACAGCCCATCCTTCCTGTTATTCTGTGACCACAGGCTGTACTAAATATATTGAAATAAGTGTCTTGGAAAATGTGTACTTCGAGATGGAGACTCAGATATTTTAGTAAAAATCACAAGGTCTTCCAAAGATATCTTTAGGATTGTTTTGCAGCAATTATTTAGAAACATCATGTATTTTAATTCAGTTTAGTGTCTCAACATGTATTTTTTTGCCGAGTGTTTTGTGTACGGCTGTGTGTTTTATTGTGTGCATGTAGTGTGTATCTGAGACAAACTGATCATTGACTAGTTCAGAATGGTGAACAGTCATATTTCAAAAGAAGCAAGTCAACACATTTGCGCTGCAGGATACAGGGCGTTTGCGTTTACATGTTTTTACAGACATATATGTTATTGCAATAAATATAGTGTTACCCAAATTTTTCCTAAAGTGAAATATGGTTGGAGGGAGTGTATCTGGATTTATTTATCATGTTTAGTGTAAATAATCAACATTATCATTGAAAGTATCACAGCTAATTGAATATAAGGCTTATTACCTCTAGACATTCAATGATACTTCAGAAAGCAGAGTGGGGATCTGAAAGTGAGACATTATTGTGTCATAACCGGAAGAACTGCAATCCTCTTGTCCTTTAAAAGGACCCTAGGTTTTAAACCACATACATATTGATGTTAGTCTCAAAAGAGCCACTGCCAATCATGATAATAAAAAGGTAGGACATGATCAACTGTCTTTCATGAAATACATTATGATACCTAATCTACAGAGTATAATCTGCTCATACTTAACAATATTTTGGCTATCTGACATAATATTATACCTTGCTTTGTAATTGCTTTGAGAGTTTACTTCTTCTAGTTTAGATTCAACACAACTTCTGGGGTTATCTAGTTTTATTGAATGGTTGGAACCACTTATTGATGCATGCATGCTTGGTGCTAAACCTTGGTGCTAGACCCTGAGGAAGGCACAGTGATGCTTGAATGTTGGTAAATACCCATTAAATTGTTGGGAGAGTATATATGTAGTGTGCGACTTCCTTTATTTTGATAGTGTATAGTTTATTCGCCGTTAGTCAGCACCTCCACACAAACCTTTTTCTGGGTGTGCGCCAGCTCATGTTTTTTTTATCTACTTTCACCATTGCCATATCTACCCAATTGGCAACACTTGATGATTTGTGGCTCGCACAGGGTAATTGTTTACTATGGTTTACTATTGTTTACTATGGAGGAAATGGCTGGAGAGCATTGTGTTTTATCTAGCGGCATGGGGACATTGAGGTCAGTCCTCCCCTAGTTGTCATGCATGCTTGTTTTTCTATGATATTTTATGGGAAGAACAACTTTGCCATCTTTATATTTGAATACTGAATTGGTATCCCCAGTTAGGTGCATGTGCTCCCTAATTCTTCTTGCTACTTGCTTTTACCAATATAATGATTCTTAAAAAAATATATATATATATTCCAGGTGTAGATCTATGATATTGTTCTATTAAATTGCCCTAGCATATTTGGTTCTCTTCAACCAGCCTTTTGAGGGATCGTCCCTGGCTACAATTTGATACTTTGTAACTGCTAACCAGACCAGAAAATGTATGTTAGTGAATTGGCAAAAGCCACTCTAGTGATATATGGAACAATAACTGCATTGTTGCATATCTATACTGTACATTTAAATCATTTCACAGTGTCTCAATACATTTCAAATGTCTCAATATTATGTTATGCTATTGAAATGTATTAAGATTAGGAAGTAGATTAAACATTGAGACATCCTTGCATTGTGATGTGCTTAATTGATCTCAGCGGTCTGGAACAATTTGTCACCAGACCTTTTTATTAGCTTAGCATCCATAATAATTATTATTGTCCAAATTAATAATTTATTGTGTGGGGCACACTGCTATTACAACCTATTCTATAATTATAAATGAATCGACTGATCGGTACAAGCTAATACTACATGGTGGCCTTGCTAATTTAGCAACAACAAAAAAACTATTAAGCAGTTTCAAAAGACTTCTGGGTTTTTGCATGGGCTGCATCTCAAACCACCGCATTCGCCTACAGAATGTCGGCCATCCACATCTACGGTGGAAGGTGGCAGAGCTACAACGGTGTTTGACAGACCAGGAGACATCCAGAAAGTCAGTATGATAAAAGAAAACGTCAGTAGAGTCCAAACGGTTTGGGCTAGACACTAAAATGACCACTTTATGGAAAGCTGAGACTTTTACGAACACGCTCTATGACGCCCACAAGCTTCACAGGACTTGTGAGAAAGTCACTGTGACTGTGAGGTAAAAAAGGAATGAATATGATTTTTGGGGACCAGGGTTATGTAACCTTTTTAGCTTTCCTATATCTCTCAGATGCATTTCAGACACATCAAACCATACTTCCTTTTGATACGTTTTGGGATAACTTTTTTTTTGTCATGTATGAATGTGTTATTCAGTGCATTTCTATGGGCTAATAGCAGTGAAGCCAAATTCAATGTTTCATCAAAAACATGTATTTTATTATTAATGGATACCTACAGGGTTCCTAAAACTCAAAATCAAATAGCTAAATGGTCCATCTAATAACCGTAGTAAAACAATTCCATATGTTAGTTTAGTAGATATCGCCATCTAGAGGCTTAGACTCTTAAGGGTTAACGGTTTGTGGCTATGATCAATGATGAGGTCAGTCAATCACAGCCTGAAGATTGCCCTCTATATGCTAGTATGATAAATGTTTCGGTTTTGTTCAGAAGGAACGGATCAGTAAGGCCATACAGAATGCTGTTGTCCCCGTAAGGCACAATGATGATTTGATATTTGGTTTGGGGAATTTCTGTACCCTCTCCCTGATGTCTCTCTGTACCTTAAGTGACCACAAACTACATGTCTTTATAAAGGCCTTCATCAACGTATGTATAGTTACTTTAACTGAATGTCCATAGACGAGAGCCAGAGGACTCTTGAATTCTGCGTGAATAGTAGGGTGGGAATTGTCAGGGACCTCAGGATGCGATATTATCACGATACTTAGGTGCCGATACGATATGTATTAATTGCCAGGGACCTCACGATGCGATATTATCACAATACTTAGGTGCCGATACGATATGTATTTATTGCCAGGGACCTCACGATGTAATATTATCACGATACTTAGGTGCTCATACAATATGTATTACAATGCGATTCGATCCTGCGATTTTATTGGGATTTGATGTTCCAAACATATTACTCACTATATATCTGCTGCAGCGAGACGAGAGCGCATTAGATTTTTTTTTTATCAGTCATGGAAATTAAAGTGCTGAAAACTTAGTTGGCTCACCATTTAAAAATAATTATGGAGAACAAGCTATAGGATGGAAAATACCTGCGTTTTGGCGCAGGAACAGCTGACCAGCGCTAGCTAACACTACCTAGCTTTTTACAAATCGATACTGGAAGTCAAATTATCTATATAATATTGCAAAAGTAGTATTGTGATATGTAACTGTAACTGTTGCCTAGACATTTATGTTGGGGCTATAAGATGATGAAGCCTCCACTGTGCTGTAGTATGTGTATGGTGATGCTAAGTGATAGTTGCAGACCGTGGCTAGATTTGACATGACTGGCTAATTAGTGCGATTATCACACAGATGCACGGGCTGAGAGGCTTTGCAGTGGTTTTATCAAAAGGATCACTTACCTAGGGAATGCCTCGTCCTGACAGCGCATGCACTGCCACATCCATTTAGGTTTGGGATGGGCAGAGTCCGTCTTGAGAAACATATTCTACATGTATTTCATAAGGGAGATGAGAGTGGATGGAGATAATAGTAATATATGGAGAGGAATGACTTATTGCTCATTTATGCAATGGGTGGGTCTAATCTTAAAACTCTGATTGGTTAAAACATTTGTATTTGTGCCTGTGAGTAAGAGTGCATTGTTTGATTAGACTAGATGTGGAGTCTTGTTCCAAGCCAGTCTGCTGTTGCCACTTGCCAGGTCTCTGAGATTATATGAGTATGTGTTGGGAGCATGAGAAGGTGGATATGTGAAAGAGGTACATATTATGAAGGTAGCAAGCAGGTGCAGTTATGTCTAGGAACTACAGGTATAATTTGATCACTCTTTGGTTGATGAGATTTTTCCTGCAAGATGAGCAGAAATGCAGATGAGCTTTGTGATTTACATAAATTCACTGAGAACCCGCACTAACTTTTTTAAATATATTTTATTTCACCTTTATTTAACCAGGTAGGCCAGTTGAGAACAATTTCTCATTTACAACTGCAACCTGCCCAAGATAAAGCAAAGCAGAGTGACAAAAACAACAACACAGAGTTACACATAAACAAACGTACAGTCAATTACACAATAGAAAAATGTATGTACAGTGTGTGCAAATGGAGAATATTAGGGAGGTAAGTCAATAAATAGGCCATAGAAGTGAAATTATTACAATTTAGGGGTGGGTGTTGCTATGGTGACCAGTGAGCTAAGGCGGGGGATTTACCTAGCAAAGACTTATAGATGACCTGGAGCCAGTGGGTTTGCTGACGAATATGTAGCGAGGGCCAGCCAACGAGAGCATACAGTTCGCAGTGGTGGGTAGCATATGGGGCTTTGGTGACAAAACGGATGGCACTGTGACAGACTACATCCAGTTTGCTGAGGTGAGTGTTGGAGGCTATTTTGTAAATTACATAGCCGAAGTCAAGGATCGGTAGGATAGTCAGTTTTACGAGGGTATGTTTGGCAGCATGAGTGAAGGAGGCTTTGTTGCGAAATAGGAAGCCGATTCTAGATTTCATTTTGGATTGGAGATGCTTAATGTTAGTCTGGAAGGAGAGTTTACAGTCTAACCAGACACCTAGGTATTTGTAGTTGTCCACATATTCTAAGTCAAAACTATCCAGAGTAGTGATGCTAGTCGGGCGGGCAGGTGCGGGCAGCAATCAGTTGAAGAGCATGCATTTAGTTTTACTAGCATTTAAAAGCAGTTGGAGTCCACGGAAAGAGTGTTGTATGGCATTGAAGCTCATTTGGAGCTTTGCTAACACAGTGTCAAAAGAAGGGCCAGATGTATACAGAATGGTGTCGTCTGCATAGAGGTGGATCAGAGAATCACCAGAAGCAAGAGTGACATCATTGATATATACAGAGAAAAGAGTCGGCCCGAGAATTGAACCCTGTGGCACCCCCATAGAGACTGCCAGAGGTCCGGACAACAGGCCCTCCGATTTGACACACTGAACTCTATCAGAGAAGTAGTTGGTGAACCAGGCGAGGCAGTCATTTGAGAAACCAAGGCTATTGAGTCTGCCGATAAGAATGCGGTGATTGACAGAGTCGAAAGCCTTGGCCAGGTCGATGAATACGGCTGCACAGTACTGTCTTTTATTGATGGCGGTTATGATATCGTTTAGGACCTTGAGCGTGGCTGAGGTGCACCTGTAATCAGCTCGGAAACCAGATTGCATAGCGGAGAAGGTACGGTGGGATTCCGAAATGGTCTGTGATCTGTTAACTTGGCTTTCGAAGATTTTAGATTGTCAGGGCAGGATGGATATAGGTCTATAACAGTTTGGGTCTAGAGTTTCTCCCTCTTTGTAGAGGGGGATGACCGCGGCAGCTTTCCAATCTTTGGGGATCTCAGACGATACGAAAGAGAGGTTGAACAGGCTATTAATAGGGGTTGCAACAATTTCGGCAGATAGTTTTAGAATGAGAGGGTCCAGATTGTCTAGCCCAGCTGATTTGTAGGGATCCAGATTTTGCAGCTCTTTCAGAACATCAGCTGTCTGGATTTGGGTGAAGGAGAAGCGGGGGGGGGCTTGTGAAAGTTGCTGCTGGGTGTGCAGAGCTGTTGTCCGGGGTAGGGGTAGCCAGGTGGAAAGCATGGCCAGCCGTAGAAAAATGCTTATTGAAATCGATTATCGTAGATTTATCGGTGGTGACAGTGTTTCCTAGCCTCAGTGCAGTGGGCAACTGGGAGGAGGTGCTCTTATTAGCCATGGACTTTACATTGTCCCAAAACATTTTGGAATTAGTGCTAGCCTTAACTTTCCTAACTGGCTGTGTATATTGGTTCCTGACTTCCCTGAAAAGTTGCATATCGCGTGGGCTATTCGATGCTAATGCAGAACACCACAGGATGTTTTTGTGCTGGTCCAGGGCAGTCAAGTCTGGGGTGAACCAAGGGCTATATCTGTTCTTAGTTCTACATTTTTTTTGAAAGGGCCATGCTTATTTAAGATGATGAGGAAAGCACTTTTAAAGAGCATCCAGGCATCCTCTACTGACGGGATGAGGTCAGTATCCTTCCAGGATACCTGGGCCAGGTCGATTAGAAAGGCCTGCTCGCTGAAATGTTTTAGGGGAGCGTTTGACAGTGAGGAGGGGTGGTCGTTTGACCGCGGACCCATTACGGATGCAGGCAATGAGGCAGTGATCGCTGAGACCCTGGTTGAAGACAGCGGTGGTGTACAGTGGGGAAAAAAAGTATTTAGTCAGCCACCAATTGTGCAAGTTCTCTCACTTAAAAAGATGAGAGAGGCCTGTAATTTTCATCATAGGTACACTTCAACTATGACAGACAAAATGAGGGAAGAAAATCCAGAAAATCACATTGTAGGATTTTTAATGAATTTATTTGCAAATTATGGTGGAAAATAAGTATTTGGTCAATAACAAAAGTTTATCTCAATACTTTGTTATATACCCTTTGTTGGCAATGACAGAGGTCAAACGTTTTCTGTAAGTCTTCACAAGGTTTTCACACACTGTTGCTGGTATTTTGGCCCATTCCTCCATGCAGATCTCCTCTAGAGCAGTGATGTTTTGGGGCTGTCGCTGGGCAACACGGACTTTCAACTCCCTCCAAA
Organism: Brachymystax lenok tsinlingensis; assembly: GCA_030435695.1. Classification (NCBI taxonomy): domain Eukaryota; kingdom Metazoa; phylum Chordata; class Actinopteri; order Salmoniformes; family Salmonidae; genus Brachymystax; species Brachymystax lenok. Next base: position 18,558,006 of record CM059797.1, on the reverse strand, counting down.
GATTTTCTATGGGGTTGAGATCTGGAGACTGGCTAGGCCACTCCAGGACCTTGAAATGCTTCTCTACAGAAGCCACTCCTTCGTTGCCCAGGCGGTGTGTTTGGGATCATTGTCATGCTGAAAGACCCAGCCACGTTTCATCTTCAATGCCCTTGCTGATGGAAGGAGGTTTTCACTCAAAATCTCACGATACATGGCCCCATTCATTCTGTCCTTTACACGGATCAGTCGTAGTGGTCCCTTTGCAGAAAAACAGCCCCAAAGCATGATGTTTCCACCCCCATGCTTCACAGTAGGTATGGTGTTCTTTGGATGCAACTCAGCATTCTTTGTCCTCCAAACACGACGAGTTGAGTTTTTACCAAAAAGTTCTATAATGGTTTCATCTGACCATATGACATTCTCCCAATCCTCATCTGGATCATCCAAATGCTCTCTAGCAAACTTCAGACGGGCCTGAACATGTACAGGGGGACACGTCTGGCACTGCAGGATTTGAGTCCCTGGCGGCGTAGTGTGTTACTGATGGTAGGCTTTGTTACTTTGGTCCCAGCTCTCTGCAGGTCATTCACTAGGTCCCCCCGTGTGGTTCTGGGATTTTTGCTCACCGTTCTTGTGATCATTTTGACCCCACGGGGTGAGATCTTGCGTGGAGCCCCAGATCGAGGAAGATTATCAGTGGTCTTATATGTCTTCCATTTCCTAATAATTGCTCCCACAGTTGATTTCTTCAAACCAAGCTGCTTACCTATTGCAGATTCAGTCTTCCCAACTTGGTGCAGGTCTACAATTTTTGTTTCTGGTGTCCTTTGACAGCTCTTTGGTCTTGGCCATAGTGGAGTTTGGAGTGTGACTGTTTGAGGTTGTGGACAGGTGTCTTTTATACTGATAACAAGTGCCATTAATACAGGTAACGAGTGGAGGACAGAGGAGCCTCTTAAAGAAGAAGTTACAGGTCTGTGAGAGCCAGAAATCTTGCTTGTTTGTATGTGACCAAATACTTATTTTCCACCATAATTTGGAAATAAATTAATAAAAAATCCTACAATGTGATTTTCTGGATTTTTTTTTCCTCATTTTGTCTGTCATAGTTGAAGTGTACCTATGATGAAAATTACAGGCCTCTCTCATCTTTTTAAGTGAGAGAACTTGCACAATTGGTGGCTGACTAAATACTTTTTTCCCCCACTGTATTTAGAGGGCAAGCTGGCCAAAGTCAAAGTCAAAGTCACCATTATTAGTCAATTGTACAACCAAATGCCTTCAACCGAAATGTGTCTTCCGCATTTAACCCAACCCCTCTGAATCAGAGAGGTGCGGGGGGCTGCCTTAATCGACACGTCAGTATGATATCTTAGAGGGTGCCCATGGTTACGGATTTGGGGTCATACCTGGTAGGTTCCTTGATCATTTGTGTGAGATTGAGGGGATATAGCTTAGATTGTAGGATGGCCTGGGTGTTAAGCATATCCCAGTTTAGGTCACCTAACAGTACAAACTCAGAAGATAGATAGGGGACAATCAATTCACGTATGGTGTCCAGGGCACAGCTGGTGGCCTAGGGGGGTCTATAACAAGTGGCAACAGTGAGAGACTTGTTTCTGGAAAGGTGGAATTTTAAAAGTAGAAGCTTGAATTGTTTGGTCAAAGACCTGGATAGTATGACAGAACTCTGCAGGCTATCTCTGCAGTAGATTGCAACTCCACCCCCGTTGGCAGTTCTATCTTGTGGGAAAATGTTGTAGTTGGGGATGGAAATTTCTGGATTTTTGGTGGCCTTCCTAAACCAGGATTCAGACACGGCTAGGACATCAGGGTTGGCGGAGTGTGCTAAAGCAGTGAATAAAACAAACTTAGGGGAGGACTGTTAACATGCATGAAACCAAGGCTTTTACGGTTACAGAAGTAAACATATGAGAGTGCCTGGGGAATGGGAGTCGTACTGGGTGCTGCAGGACCTGGATTAACCTCTACATCACCAGAGGAGGACTAGGATAAGGGTACGGCTAAAGGCTATAAAACGAGGAAAATGATATTTACACGGGACAGGACGGGACAACACAACTAACACACAGTAATATTAGTATTCCACTTTGCATGTAGCCTCAGTTCATTAATAGCCAAACCACTGATCAAGCAACATTGTGGACTAAACATTAAAATCCTGTTGCTGCAGGATTCTTTTGCTGCGACAATACAGGTAAAATGAAGGTCCTACATCTGTAACTGTACCTGCTTGCTACCTTCATACTATTTACCTTATTCACATATCCACCTTCTCATGCTCCCAACACATACTCATAATGCCTCTCTCTACCTCCCTCTATCATTGAATTGTATTCTAATATGATGCCTAATCCTGCTTGTTTAAACCTGGATGGCTCAGAATAATGCAATCAGCCTATCACTGTGTGTGTGTTTGTGTGTCCTGATTGACTGTGACTTTCTCCCCACCCCTGCCCTGCTCTGGTTGGGCCGTGGCCTACAGTGATCCTCTGGACCAACATGGGTTCCCCAAGCCCCCCCCCAGAACCCCACAGTGCCCCCCGCAGTGACGTCACGTGTCCTGTTCCACCAGCAGCTGATGCGGGACCAGCTCCAGGAGCAGGACCAGCGGGAACAGAGAGAGAGGAGTACCATGCACCCCTCACACCATCTCCTGCACCCCAGCAGCCCCCAGACCCCTCCTGTCAATGTCACAGTGCCCTCCAACCTGCCCCGCTGTGACCCATGTGCCCATGGAAGTCCTCAAGGTAAGCAGTCTACAGTGCCAGGCAGGCAGGGTTGGACACTCTCTGTTCACCACTCACTAGAGGAGCTGCCAGAAGGTAGGGGTTCTCATCTGGAACTTTTACTGATAGACTCCTAGGTACACGGGTTCCTATTGTTAGCGCTGCAGTGGAATTGTCTTTCAGTGCCCAGTTTTTCTGAATTTTCTTTATATCCTTGATTAAACGTGATTGCAAACGGATTACAGTTTATAGCATTTTGTTTAGATTGTTAATTTAACTAGGTTATGCTACAGAAATTCTGGTGATGGTGCCACTTTAAAACAAAAAATTACAGCTCTTTAAGACTGAACTGTGTTAAATCCATAGTGGGGATTATCTCCTGAAAGAATTCCTCTGTTTCCAGACATTCAACATGTTTAATCCTATTTGCTTCACTACATTGACGTATTTTCATTGCTTTGATTTCTGGTATGTCCGAGTGGATTCTAAAAACTGATTGTAGTAGTATTATGTTTCTGTAATGAGACAGAGGATGTTACTGATGTAGAAACCAATGTTTTCCCAAGCCAACTCTTAGGAATCAACAACGGGTAAGATTTGATATTCTCTACATTGCATGTATTCGTTGTTTTATTTGACTGTGACTAATCGTCGTGACAAATGGTTTTACAAAGATGATCCATATAGATTTAAAACCCATTGTTATTTGATGCTAAATTCTCCTGATCAAACGAACCTACTGCATGGAGAATGTACAGTATGTGATTGTTATAAACAGGAAGGGGGTCAAGCAGCAACTCTCTGTGTTTTAAATGTGTCAAATCAAAACATCCTAGCAGAATAAGATCAGCTCAGTATTGGAGACTAATAGCATGCATTTGTCTGCCATTAGTCTCAGTAGTTATAAACTGTATGTTTATTTTTGCTTATGCTGGTTGACTGATTGTTTGGCTGCGTTTCCTCTTCTACTAAATGCTACTAAATGTAGGATCTTAATTTGACCTATATTGTCACAGCTAAATAATCCTGCAGCAGGATTTGAATATTTACTCCATAATGTTGCTTGAGCGGTGGTTAGGCTATTAGATGGACAAAAGTAGGCTACATGAAAAGTGCAACACTGTTAATATAGCCGTGTGTTAGTGTGGGTTTTCAGTAAATCACAAAGCTCATCTGCATTTCTCAGCAACAAAAGAGTGATCAGATTAAGATCCCACATCTATAGGTGTTCTGATAAGAGATGCTATTGGTAAACAATGAGAGATCCTCATACTAAACAATGAGTATGTGAGCAAAATATCCGCTCCTAACTGCACACGTGGCACACAATTGTTTTTAGGGGAAATTATCTGCAAGTTTTTGATCTGGAAGTCTTTTTTGAACATTTTTATATTCTACTTACATTCTGATTATCAGAGTACTCTGAGTAGTGACCAGCAGAGTTTGTCCACACTTGTATCTCCATTCTGCTGCAGACTTATCAGACGTCTTATTTCTATTTGAGTCACACAGTGGTTGTGGCCCCACCCTACTACAACCTTGCAAAACACGTTCGTTCATGTTTTGTTTTGATAAATGTTGTTTTTTCAAGTTTCTTTGGTTTTAAGATGGCTGTAATATTTTATTAGAATATTATACATTTTACATTCAATAACGTTAAAACTGAGCTGTGAGGCTTTACTGAAGCGCCAAACTGTTTCCAAGAAAGCTTTGGGGTTACTAACTGGAGAAATAATTGACATTAAAGAGGTTCTTAGATGTGTAGGGCTTTCTTTCATTGTAAAAATGACCAACCAGAATCTAAAGACCTTGGTAAATGCATTTTGGCAGTTTGAACTTGACCTGGCTATGCCTAGATTAACAGGGTCCCACCAAAGCTATGCAGGCAGGCAAAATTAGCTTAGAGAGGTACCAGGCAGAGCCGCTGGGCCATGAAAGTGAAAACATTAAGCTCAGATGAGTTTGTCTAAAGACTGAGGAGACCCTTAATTAGCAAAGTTACCTCTGACCCTGCAAGAAACTAGTAAGAATCCAGTTCAGGGATCAAGACAATGGCAGGCACAGAGTTTTACCACACACAGAACACTAAGTCAGCAAAGAATTCTCGTAATTAGGCCCAATACTTTCATTCTTGAGCTTGTTTAAGAAAAAAAACTACTGCATTGAAATAATGATCATAGGTTCATATCCAATGAGCTCAAAATTGTCACAGACACATTATCACAGTACATGTTTGAAATTTCAGGTAGCACATACCAAAAATACAATTTCATAGTTACTATATGAGTGACCCTTAATAAAATGGTGAATGTCATGAAAACCTGGTGAAGTTCATACTGTAAGTCCTCTCCCCAAGGCTGCGTTAAAGCAGGCAGCCCAATTCTGATATTTTTTCCATTAATTGATCTTTTGACCGATAACATCAGATCTTTTCACATCAGATATTGTTTTTCTTCACAAAAATATTAGAATTGGGCTGCCTGTCAAAACACAGACCAAGAAGACTACAATCCTACTTATTAGATTCCAAGTGAATATTACAGGGGTCTTAAAAACACAACTGCTCACTCACTAGCCACTATAAATACAATCTTTCATAGGTACATATAGCCATTTGTGTACAGACTTACAATAAAGTCTAGCTTAACCTCGGTACAGTATACAGTACATTTGCTTGTTGATTCTCAGAGGTTAATGTGATTTTCAAACTTATCTGGTGTTGGGTACTCAAGAAAACACTTAAGTTGTTGTTTGGTGTGAACGTAATTGTATGTATGGCAGGGGTCCCCGATTACATTCAGCCGCGGGCCGATTTATTTGTGAGCGGATGGTCGGGGGGCCGGAACACAATTATAAATAATTTGGAAACTGCAAATTGACCGCAAGAAGCCCAAACAGATATAGTATTTGACAAAAACCGACCATTTCAAACCATGATTACATTGGGATACGAGCACATAATGCCCCTCTATTTAGCAGTGGAAATACATGGGAACATATTTCCTAAATTCAAATCGTGTTGAGCTGATTTCCTGGTGATTTGTTTTTTATTTTATGTCTAACAACAAAAATTATATATATATACACACACAGTACCAGTCAAAAGTTTGTACACCAACTCATTCAAAGGGTATTCTTTATTTGTACTATGTTCTACATTGTAGAATAATAGTGAAGACATGAAAACTATGAAATAACACATATGGAATCCTGTAGCAACCAAAAAAGTACTAAACAAATCAAAATATATTTTATATTTGAGATTTTTCAAGTAGCCACCCTTTGCCTTGATGACAGCTTTGCACACTCTTGGCATTCTCTCAACCAGCTTCACCTGGAATGCTTTTCCAACAGTCTTGAAGGAGTTCCCATATATGCTGAGCACTTGTTGGCTGCTTTTCCTTCACTCTGTGGCCAACTCATCCAAAACCATCTCAATTGGGTTGAGGTCGGGGGATTGTGGAGGCCAGGTCATCTGATGCAGCACTCCACCACTCTCCTTCTTGGTCAAATAGCTCTTACACAGCCTGGAGGTGTGTTGGGTCATTGTCCTGTTGAAAAACAAATGATAGTCCCACACAGACAGTGTCACCAGCAAAGTTCACCCACACCATCACACCTCCTCCTCCATGCAGAGATCATCCGGTCACCTACTCTGCGTCTCACAAAGACACGGCGGTTGGACCAAAGGACAGATTTCCACCGGTCTAAGGTCCATTGCTCATGTTTCTTGGGCCAAGCAAGTCTCTTCTTATTATTGGTGTCCTTTAGTAGTGGTTTCTTTGCAGCAATTCGACCATGAAGGCCTGATTCACGCAGTATCCTCTGAACAGTTGATATTGAGATGTGTCTGTTACTTGAACTCTGTGAAGGATTTATTTGAGCTGCAATCTGAGGCTGGTAATTCTAATTAACTTATCCTCTGCAGCAGAAGGTAAATCTGGGTCTTCCTTTCTTGTGGCGGTCCTCATGAGAGCCCGTTTCATCATAGTGCTTGATGGTTTTTGAGACTGCACTTGAAGAAACTTGAAAAGTTCTTGAAATGTTCCGGATTGACTTCATGTCTTAAAGTAATGATGGACTGTTGTTTCTCTTTGCTTATTTTAGCTGTTCTTGCATTAAAATAGACTTGGTATTTTACCAAATAGGGCTATCTTCTGTATACCACCCCTACCTTGTCACAACACAACTGAATGGCTCAAACACATTAAAAGGAAAGAAATTCTACAATTAACTTTTAACAAGGCACACCTGTTAATTGAAATGCATTCATTCCAGGTGACTACCTAATGAAGCTGGTTGAGAGAACGCCAAGAGTGTGCGAAGCTGTCATCAAGGCAAAGGGTGGCTACTTTGAAGAATCTCAAATATAAAATATATTTTGATTGACACTTTTTTGGTTACTACATGATTCCATATGTGTTAATACATAGTGTAGATGTCTTCACTATCATTCTACAATGTAGAAAATAGTAAAAATAAATTAAAACCCTTAAATGAGTAGGTGTGTCCAAAGCTTTGACCGGTACTGTATATACTGTAGTGCATTCGGAAAGTATTCAGACCTCTTTCCCATTTTCCACATTTTGTTACGTTACAGCCTTATTCTAAAAGTGATTAAATACATGTTTTTCCTCATCAATCTACACACAATACCTCATAATGACAAAGCAAAAACAGGATTTTAGTAATTTGTGCAAATTTATTACAAATAAAAAAACAGAAATACCTTATTTACATAAGTAAATAATTGCTATGAGACTCAAAATTGAGCTCAGGTGCATCCTGTTTCCATTGATCATCCTTGAGATGTTTCTACAACTTGATTGGACTCCACCTGTGGTAAATGCAATTGATTGGACATGATTTGGAAAGGCACACACCTGTCTATATAAGGTCCCACAGTTGACAGTGCAAAAACCAAGCCATGAGGTCAAAGGAATTGTCCATAGAACTCCGATACATGATTGTGTCGAGGCACAGATCTAGGGAAGGGTACCAAAACATTTCTGCAGTATTGATGGTCCCTAAGAAGACATTGGCATCCATCATTCTTAAATGGAAGACGTTTGGAACCACCAAGACTCTTCTTAGAGCTTCATGCCCGGCCAATCTGAGCAATTGGGGTTGAAGGGCCTTGGTCAGGGGAGGTGACCAATAACCCGATGGTCACTCAGACAGAACTCCAGAGTTCCTCTGTGGAGATGGGAGAACCTTCCAGAAGGACAACTTTCTCTGCAGCACTCCACCAATCAAGGCTTTATAGTAGAGTGGCCAAACGGAAGCTGAGCTCCTCAGTAAAAGGCACATGACAGCCCACTTGGTGTTTGCCAAAAGGCCCCTAAAGGACTCTCAGAACATGAGAAACAAGATTATCTTCGGCCTGAATGCCAAGCTTCACGTCTGGAGGAAACCTGACACCATCCCTACGTTGAAGCATAGTGGTGGCAGCATCATGCAGTGGGGATGTTTTTCAGCGGCAGGGACTGGGAGACTAGTCAGGATTGAGGGAAAGATGAATGGAGCAAAGCACAGAGAGATCCTTGATGAAAACCTGCTCCAGAGCTCTCAGGCTGGGCCGAAGGTTCACCTTCCAAGAGGGCAACGACCCTAAGAACACAGCCAAGATAACGGGACAAGCCTCGGGACAAGCCTCTGAATGTCCTTGAGTGGCCCAGACCGATCCCAGACTTGAACCCGATCGAACATCTCTGGAGAGACCTGAAAGTAGCTGTGCAGCGACGCTCCCCATCCAACCTGACAGAGCTTGAGAGGATATGCAGAGAAGAATGGAAGAAACTCCCCAAATACAGGTGTGCCAAGCTTGTAGCGTCATACCCAAGAAGACTCAAGGCTGATTGATTCCAAAGGTGCTTCAACAATGTACTGAGTAAAGGGTCTGAATACTTATGTTAATGTGATATTTCAGTTGTTTATTTTTAATAAATGTGCAACATTTTCAAGAAAACTGTTTTTGCTTTGTCATTATGGGGTATTTTGTGTAGATTGATGAGGGAAAAAAACGATTCAATCAATTTTAGAACTAGGCTGTAACATAACAAAATGTGTAAAAAGTCAAGGGGTCTGAATACTTTCCGAATGCATTGTGTATATATAGTACATGACCAAAAGTATGTGGACACCTGCTCGTCAAACATCTCATTCTATAATCATGGGCATTAATATGGTGTTGGTCCCCCTTTACTGCTTTAATATCTGGGAAAGCTTTCCTCTAGTTTGAACATTGCTGCAGGGACTTCCATTCAACTGAACTTTGACTTTTCAGCCACGAGCAGTAATAAGGTCAGGCAATGACGTTGGGCTATTAGGCCCAGCTCGCAGTCTGCATTCCAATTCATCCCAAACGTGTTCGATGGAGTTGAATGTCAGGGCTCTGTGCAGGTCAGTCAAGTTCTTCCACACCTATCTTGACAGAGCCATTTCTGTATGGACCTTGCTTTGTGCACGGGGGCATTGTCATGCTGAAACAGGAAAGGGCCTTCCCCAGACTGTTGCCGCAAAGTTGGAAGCACAGAATCGTATAGAATGCCATTGTATGCTGTAGCATTAAGATTTCCCTTCACTGAAACTAAGGGGCCATGCCCGAACCATGAAAAACAACCCCAGACCATTATCCCTCCTCCACCAAACTTTACAGTTGGCACTATGCATTCGCCAGGTAGCGTTCTCCTCGCATCCGCCAAACCCAAATTACTCCATCGGACTGCCAGATGGTGAAGCATGATTCATCACTCCAGAGAACGTGTTTCCACTGCTCCAGTCCAATGGTGGCGAGCTTTACGCCACCAACCGACTCTTGGCATTGAGCTTATTGATTTTAGGCTTGTGTGTGGCTGCTCGGCCATGGAAACCATTTCTTCAAGCTCCCGAAGAAACAGTTCTTGGGCTGACACTGCTTCCAGAGGAAGTTTGGAACTCGGTAGTGAGTGTTGCAACTGAGGGCAAACAATTTTACACGCTACGCGCTTCAGCACTCAGCGGTCCCGTTCTGTGAGCTTGTGTGGCCTACTCCTTCGCGGCTGAGCCGTTTTTGCTCCTAGATATTTCCACTTCACAATAACAGCACTTACCGTTGACCGGGGCAGCTCTAGCAGGGCAGAAATATGATGAACTGCCTTGTTGGAAAGGTGGCATCCTATGACGTTGCCATGTTGAAAGTCACTGAGCTCTTCAGTAAGGCCATTCTACTGCCAATGTTTATCTATAGAGACTGCATGGCTGTGTGCTTGATTTTATACGCCTGTCAACAACGGGTGTGGCTGAAATAAGGGGTGTCCACATACTTTTGTATATATAGTGTATATATATTATATATTATCCTATTGGGGAACCCTGGTGTATGGAGTCCACTCAGCTCCCCAAATAATATAAGCCCATTCAGAAAAAACATATCCTCTGTCTTTTTTCAAATCAGTTATCGGGCAAAAGGGAACATTCTAATTTCTTTCATACACAAAGGCAAGTGTAAGTACTGTAAGTAAATAGTTAAATTAGGAGAATCACTTGAAACCAAAACAGACCAACATTAACAGACAAGTGAGCAAAAAAACTAAAAGCATTGATTGTTCTTATAGACATTATCTGTGTTCCAAGGGATCTTCTCCAGAATGTTCAATCAAACCTGTGCTGCGGTTATACAGACTGAGGAAAGATCACGTTGTTCCTGTGGGGTGAAAATGTACACTTTTGATCCGTACCTGATACTTTTTATGGTACAATAACAATAAGGGTTTTATATTAGGGCTTATCACTTGATAGTCATATTTTCTGTTTGGTTCTGACTTGTAGAGGCTATGGTAGTGCTGTGGTGGTTAGTGGTGGGTAGAGGCGGGTAGTGCAGAATTAGGATTAGGGGCTTTTAGTATGATTATCACAGCTTGACATCAATAAGGTATTTTGTAACCATTGAGCTCAACAAAGCTTCACCTGGGTGGGCACAGTAGGAGTCGGAGAGGGCTGAACTGGAAGGGGACTCAGTCTAGACTAATAAATAAATAACCTCTTAAATAATCTAAATTCATAAACTGTATTGATTAGATATCAGATAAAGTTGGCCAGACTGCACTAAGTGGAGATGTTTTCCATACAGTTGACTTTTAAATACCATCAGATTTTGCTCCACGTGCAGAGTAGACTTGCTGTCTTTTCCCTCCCTCTGATAGTTGGTAGTCGGGTTGAACTTTGGAAATGTTCAGCTCGGGGCCTAGTGTGGAGCTGCATAATGCTTTATCATTGTGCTCCTCATTTTGGTGAGCCCAGCTCTGAGGTTTAATGCTTTGTCAAAACCCAGCAATGTGAAAAAGGTCTTTGTTTCAACATAGTTCAGTAAGTAGACCAACATAACTCTGGGTTTCTGAGGACTCCCTTCCTACAGATTTGGGATCTTAATTTGATCATTCTTTTGTTGCTGAGAATTATCCTGCACCACAGGAAATGCAGATGGTCTTCGAGACTTACATAAATTAGCTGAAAACCTGCACTAACACACGGCTATATTAACAGTATTGTGTCCAGCTAATAGCCTTACCACCGACCAAGCAACATTATGGACTAAACATTTAAATCCTGTTGCTGCAGGATCATTTTGCTAAAACAATTCTGGTCAAATTAAGATCCTACATACAGTATGCCGAATCTTAATTTGATCCCTTTTGTTCCAGGAGGAAAATAAGGCCAAAGGAAGCCAAGCTTCCCCAAAAATTTGACCAATAATTTTTTTTTAATTATAAAACTATTTCTCTTTCGTCTCTCTGTGTTTTCATAATTTTCCTTCAATTAGCAATTGGCTGTATCTATCCCACAGGAGAAATCATCTGAGTGAGCGAAACAGCGCCCCTATGTCTCAGTATGTGCAGCCCATGTATCTAATGCTGTCTGGACAAAAATAGTATGACATGTTGCCGCTGTAGCATTTAATGGATGGATGCCAGTGAGCATTTGGCTTCCATTGATAAAACATTAATAAAATATTTAACCATTCAGCGTTGCGTTGAGCTAAACTGTGGGTGATCTTTGCGAAGCAAAATGTCCCCCAAGGGAGGCCTGTTTGGATTTAGCATCACACCAATCAAATCACATCAAAAGCATTGGTTTCTGGTAGCATGTGACGTGTTGATGTCTTGCTGTAGCTAGCTAGCTAAATCTGCCTTTTCCTAAACCATGAATGGAGATGGGTATTTGGATTTAGTGTTTTTACTTAATTCTCTGTACAAGCCAATGATTATGATAGCCTGGCCTGAGACAATTGAAGTGCAATATGTAGCTTAGATGTAGTAGGTAAACATTAACTATCTAGCTAGCTAACTTAGCTGGTTCATTTTTGCCCATGCAAGGAAGTTAGGCTAGCAAACATTTCAGCATGGTAGCCTAGTATGACAGTCATAGGCTCTATTGGCATGGGACTAGTATTACTATATAACGTCGGTTATGTAATTATTATCCCAGCATGTCCGTTTTTCCAGTGGACTATTCGGATGGGATTAGTTATACCAAAATAACCCTGTAATAAAAAAATGTCTTTATTCAAAAAGTACCATTATGATGGAAGCATGGCTCTTTATTTTTATTTAATTTAATTTTATTTCACCTTTATTTAACCAGGTAGGCCAGTTGAGAACAAGTTCTTATTTACAACTGCGACCTGTCCAAGATAAAGCAAAGCAGTGTGACAAAAACAACAACACAGAGTTACACATGGGAAACGTACAGTCAATAACACAATAGAAAAATCTGTATACAGTGTGTGCAAATGAAGAAGGAGGGAATGCAATTAAGAGGCCAATAGTGGCGAAGTAATTACAATTTAGCAATTTACACTGGAGTGATATATGTGCAGACGAGGATGTGCAAGTATAAATACTGGTGTGCAAAAGAGCAGAAAAATAGTTAGATAGTTGGTTGAATGGGCTGTTTACAGATGGGCTGTGTACAGCTGCAGCGATCAGTAAGCTGCTCTGACAGCTGACGCTTAAAGTTAGTGAGGGAGATTTGTCTCCAACTTCAGTGATTTTTGCAATTCGTTCCAGTCATTGGCAGCAGAGAACTGGATGGAAAGGCGGCCAAATGAGGTGTTGGCTTTGGGGATGTCCAGTGAAATATACCTGCTGGAGCGCATGCAACGGGTGAGTGTTGCTATGGAGACCAGTGAGCTGAGATAAGGCGGAGCTTTACCTAGCAAAGACTTATAGATGACCTGGAGCCAGTGGGTTTGGCGACAAATATGTAGCGAGGACCAGCCAACGAGAGCATACAGGTCGCAGTAGTACAGTGAGGGAAAAAAGTATTTGATCCCCTGCTGATTTTGTACGTTTGCCCACTGACAAAGAAATGATCAGTCTATACATTTAATGGTAGTTTTATTTGAACAGTGAGAGACAGAATAACAACAAAAAAATCCAGAAAAACGCATGTGAAAAATGTTAGAAAATGATTAGCATTTTAATGAGGGAAATAAGTATTTGACCCCCTCTCAATCAGAAAGAGCTGAAGGTTCGAGTTGCCAAATGTCAGCCTTGAAACCTTAATGACTTGGAGAAGATCTGCAAAGAGGAGTGGGACAAAATCCCCCCCAACTACAAGAAACATCTGACCTCTGTGATTGCCAACAAGGGTTTTGCCACCAAGTACTAAGTAATGTTTTGCAGAGGGGTCAAATACTTATTTCCCTCATTAAAATTAAATCAATTCATAAAATTTTTCACGTGTTTTTCTGGATTTTTTTGTTGTTATTCTGTCTCTCACTGTTCAAATAAACCTACCATTAAAATTATAGACTGATAATTTGTTTGTCAGTGGCCAAACGTACAAAATCAGCAGGGGATCAAATACTTTTTTCCCTCACTGTATATGGGGCTTTGGTGACAAAACGGATGGCACTGTGATAGACTGCATCCAATTTCCTGAGTAGAGTGTTGGATGCTATTTTGTAAATTACATAGCCGAAGTCAAGGATCGGTAGGATAGTCAGTTTTACGAGGGTATGTTTGGCAGCATGAGTGAAGGAGGCTTTGTTGCGAAATAGGAAGCCGATTCTAGATTTCATTTTGGATTGGAGATGCTTAATGTTAGTCTGGAAGGAGAGTTTACAGTCTAACCAGACACCTAGGTATTTGTAGTTGTCCACATATTCTAAGTCAGAACTGTCCAGAGTAGTGATGCTAGTCGGGCGGGCAGGTGCGGGGGCAGCAATCGGTTGAAGAGCATGCATTTAGTTTTACTAGCATTTAAAAGCAGTTGGAGGCCACAGAAGGAGTGTTGTATGGCATTGAAGCTCGTTTGGAGGTTTGCTAACACAGTGTCCAAAGAAGGGCCAGATGTATACAGAATGATGTCGTCTGCATAGAGGTGGATCAGAGAATCACCAGAAGCAAGAGTGACATCATTGATATATACAGAGAAAAGAGTCGGCCCGAGAATTGAACCCTGTGGCACCCCCATAGAGACTGCCAGAGGTCCGGACAATAGGCCCTCCGATTTGACACACTGAACTCTATCAGAGAAGTAGTTGGTGAACCAGGTGAGGCAGTCATTTGAGAAACCAAGGCTATTGAGTCTGCCGATAAGAATGCAGTGATTGACAGAGCCGAAAGCCTTGGCCAGGTCGATGAAGACGGCTGCACAGTACTGTCTTTTATCGATGGTGGTTATGATATCGTTTAGGACCTTGAGCGTGGCTGAGGTGCACCTGTGATCAGCTCGGAAACCAGATTGCATAGCGGAGAAGGTACGGTGGGATTCGAAATGGTCTGTGATCTGTTTGTTAACTTGGCTTTCGAAGATTTTAGATTGTCAGGGCAGGATGGATATAGGTCTATAACAGTTTGGGTCTAGAGTTTCTTCCCCTTTGTAGAGGGGGATGACCGCGGCAGCTTTCCCAATCTTTGGGGATCTCAGACGATACGAAAGAGAGGTTGAACAGGCTAGTAATAGGGGTTGCAACAATTTCGGCAGATAGTTTTAGAATGAGAGGGTCCAGATTGTCTAGCCCAGCTGATTTGTAGGGATCCAGATTTTGCAGCTCTTTCAGAACATCAGCTGTCTGGATTTGGGTGAAGGAGAAGCGGGGGGGCTTGTGAAAGTTGCTGCTGGGTGTGCAGAGCTGTTGGCCGGGGTAGGGGTAGCCAGGTGGAAAGCATGGCCAGCCGTAGAAAAATGCTTATTGAAATGATTGATTATCGTGGATTTATCAGTGGTGACAGTGTTTCCTAGTCTCAGTGCAGTGGGCAGCTGGGAGGAGGTACTCTTATTCTCCATGAACTTTACAGTGTCCCAAAACTTTTTGGAATTAGTGCTGCAGGATGCAAATTTCTGTTTGAAAAAGCTGACTTCCCTGAAAAGTTGCATATCGCGGGGACTATTCGAAGCTAGTGCAGTACGCCACAGGGTGTTTTTGTGCTGGTCAAGGGCAGTCAAGTCTGGAGTGAACCAAGGGCTATATCTGTTCTTAGTTCTACATTTTTTGAAAGGGCCATGCTTATTTAAGATGGTGAGGAAAGCACTTTTAAAGAACAACCAGGTCGATTAGAAAGGCCTGCTCGCAGAAGTGTTTTAGGGAGCGTTTGACAGTGATGAGGGGTGGTCGTTTGACCGCGGACCCATAACGAAGGCAACGAGGCAGTGATCGCTGAGATCCTGGTTGAAAACAGCAGAGGTATATTTAGAGGGCAAGTTGGTCAGGATGATATCTATGAGAGTGCCCATGTTTATGGATTTTTGGTGGCCTTCCTAAACCAGGATTCAGACACGCCTAGGACATCAGGGTTGGCGGAGTGTGCTAAAGCAGTGAATATAACAAACTTAGGGAGGAGACTTCTGATATTAACATGCATGAACCCAAGGCTTTTACGGTTGCAGAAGTCCACAAATGAGAGCGGCCGGGGACACACAGGGCATGGGTTAACCTCTACATCACCAGAGGAACAGAGGAGGTGTAGGATGAGGGTACGGCTAAAGGCTATAAGAACTGGTTGTCTAGTGCTTTGGGAACAGAGAATAAAAGGAGCAGATTTCTGGGCGTGGTAGGATAGATTCAGGGCATAGTGTACAGACAAGGGTATGGTAGGTGCGAGTACAGTGGGGGTAAACCTAGGCATTGAGTGACGATGAGAGAAGTTGCATCTCTGGAGGCGCCAGTTAAGCCAGGTGAGGTCTCCGCATGTGTGGGGGGTGGGACAAAGGAGCTATCTGAGGCATGTTGAGCAGGACTAGGGGCTCCGCAGTAAAATAAAACAATGAGAGCTGCCCTAAACAACAGTATACAAGGCATATTGACATTAGAGAAAGGCATAAAGCAATCACAGGTGTTGATTGGGAGAGCTAAGACAACAACGGGTGAGACAACAGTGGGTAAACAGCTAGGACAACAACAATGGGTAAATAGTGATGAATGAGCAGAGGGTCAGTTAGCTACACACAGGGCCTGAGTTCGAGGCTGGTGCCGACAGGTAAACAAAAGAAGTACCGTGTTAATGAACAGTCCAGCAGGCATCAGCTGTGTAGCCGAGTGATCATAGGGTCCTTCTAGGCGTAAAGATATTTCAAATGTCTAGAGATAGCCTAATATTGGCCTAATGGCTTTCAGTTTGGAGAAAGTCAAAATAATAATCCATATCAATAAGAACCATGAACTGTAACCATCTAATTCAAATTAAATAAAATTGTATTTGTCACAAAACCGAATACAACAGGTGTAGACCTTACTTACTTACAAGCCCTTAACCAACAATGTAGTTTTAAGAAAAATAAGTATTAAGAAAGTATTTACTAAAATAAACTGAAGTAAAAAATAAAAAAATAAATAACAAATAACAAATAAAAAATAAGAAAAATAGAACAATAACAAATAATTAAAGAGCAACAATAAAATAACAGTAGCAAGGCTTTTGATTAGCTGTTCTTATGGCTTGGGGGTAGAAGCTGTTAAGAAGCCTTTTGGACCTAGACTTGGCGCTCCGGTACAGCTTGCCGTGCAGTAGCAGAGAGAACAGTCTATGTCGTGCCTTTTTGGTATCTTTAAGTTTGTTTTCACCGTATTAGACTAATCATATATAGCCTTGTAGATTTGATTATGTTTAAATGTTTAAGTTGAAATGGTGCTGGAATAGCAGAGAAAAGACCTTAACTATGTTGACAAATTATACATAACCTAACTATAAAACGTACGAACATCCACACTGGAGGAAAGTTTATCGTTCTACAGTAGGCCTACATCTGTCAATCAACTGATGGCCCAAATCAGCTCATCAACTCAGCCAGGGAAACACAAACAGTAGGCTAGCCTATTATAGGTTTTCACACCTTGCATTATGTGGATAGGCTAACGGGTAGCCTACAGAATGTAGCCTATTGGAATATAATCAATTAACAAAGGGCCTATTGCAACCATCGATTGCACTAGATTTGATATCTCATTAATCAATCAATCAATCAATAGCGCTAAATTCACCCTTACAACTTATCTCAATTGCAACCATTATTGGTCACCTCAATACTGCTCCAGATGAAGTCAGTCTTACCATAACATTAGTCCTGCTTTCAACCATGCTTTCAAGATATTAGACTAATAAACTCTCCTTCCAGACTCGCATTAAGCATCTCCAATCCAAAATTAAATCTAGAATCGGCTTCCTATTTCGCAACAAAGCATTCTTCACGCATGCTGCCAAACATACCCTCGTAAAACTGACCATCCTACCGATCCTCGACTTTGGCGATGTCATTTATAAAATAGCCTCCAACACTCTACTCAACAAATTGGATGCAGTCTATCACAGTGCCATCCGTTTTGTCACCAAAGCCCCATATACTACCCACCACTGCGACCTGTACGCTCTCGTTGGCTGGCCCTCGCTTCATACTCGTCGCCAAACCCACTGGCTCCAGGTCATCTACAAGTCTTTGCTAGGTAAAACCCTGCCTTATCTCAGCTCACTGGTCACCATAGCAGCACCCACCCGTAGCACGCGCTCCAGCAGGTATATCTTACTGGTCACCCCAAAGCCAATTTCTCCTTTGGCCGCCTTTCCTTCCAGTTCTCTGCTGCCAATGACTGGAACGAACTGCAAATATCACTGAAGCTGGAGACTCATATTTCCCTCACTAGCTTTAAGCACCAGCTGTCAGTGCAGCTCACAGATCTCTGCACCTGCACATAGCCCATCTGTAAACAGCCCATCCTACTACCTCATCCCCATACTGTATTTATTTATTTATCTTGCTCCTTTGCACCCCAGTATCTCTACTTGCACATTCAACTTCTGCACATCTACCATTCCAGTGTTTAATTGCTATATTGTAATTACCTCACCACCATGGCCTATTTATTGCCCTGCCTCCCTTATCTTACCTCATTTTCACTCACTGTATATAGACTTATTTTTTCTCTTTTTTTCTACTGTATTATTGACTGTATGTTTGTTTATTCCCTGTGTAACTCTTCGTTGTTGTATGTGTCGAATTGCTGTGCTTTATCTTGGCCAGGTCGCAGTTGTAAATGAAAACTTCTCAACTAGCCTACCTGGTTAAATAAAGGTGAAATAAATTTTTTTTATAATATGTTCACCCTCTGATTGGTATTGTAATCGGAACAACTGAGTCCTTTTTTAACTATGGGTGATTTATCTATTTGACAAGCATTCCATACAATATAAATAAAGTATTTCCTTGTTTACCATGGCAAATCTTCTATGGCAATTTACCCAACACTTTGTATGAATGGAAACTACTGTTGGTGTAGCCTATTTTTATTATTTTATTAGTTTCCAATTTATGTTATCCAAAAGTGTCTGGTATGGACATTTCTTATCAAGATTGGAGGTAAAATATCCCTGGACTGTCCATATTTAAAATGTGTAAATAAATCATAGGGATTGAGTTATTCGTGCCAGAAGGGTGTTGGCTGGAATCTAACCCACACCAGGCCTGTACGTGCAGGCTGAAGGCAGTGGCCCTAATCACTAGACCACCCCAGGTCACAGTTGAACAGAACATTGACCATAGCAAACACTTGACACTTGTATGTCATAGCCTAATGGAGACCAATATCTATCCTGTGTTATTAAGCTTCATAAAATGATGGTGTTGATAGTATGGCTGCATTTCAGATGTACATTTGAATGTTGCAGTATTAGGAGCTAGGTTTAGCGTTTGAGCAAGATAAAAAAATATTTTGATAGCATGCACTGATCCCAATGACTCAACTGCTCTCACATGGAGAGAAAGAGAACTGCTCATTTTCAGGGACTCACGAGGCTCATTGAATTTCCTGATGCAGCAGGAAAATTCTCTGCCAAAAAAAGAGTGATCAAGTTAAGATCCTACATCTGAACCTATGTTTTCAGATAATTTTATGGGCATTACATATGAGGGTATATGTATAGGAATACCAATGCAATGTGAATTGATATGCAAGTTAAGTTAAAGATTAAACTATCATAATCAATGTTCCCTCTCAACTGCGCGTGTCGCCCAGAAGGAATGCCA
The DNA here is from genome assembly GCA_030435695.1 of Brachymystax lenok tsinlingensis. Classification (NCBI taxonomy): domain Eukaryota; kingdom Metazoa; phylum Chordata; class Actinopteri; order Salmoniformes; family Salmonidae; genus Brachymystax; species Brachymystax lenok. Next base: position 18,538,774 of record CM059797.1, on the reverse strand, counting down.
TGCAGAGCAGAGACGCAAGAGATTGAACCCCATTTGCACTATATAGATCAACGTTTTTTCTTTGATCAACTCAATATTACATCAGCCCCTTTTCAATGCAACAAATCATAACTTTGAAAGATTGAGTCTGTGATTTTGTTGTAGGCAGAGCCAGAGCGCAACGGAATAGAATTCTATTGGCGGGGGTAGCACACGAGCAGACTTTCAATCACCCGCAAGTGAATGCGCTTTTCAGATCAGTTTAGATCACTGTGCACGTTTGTTGATATTCTTTGCTAGTTAATTAACAAGTTATTAGTCCAGTTATAGATAAGTATAGGTCAGCAATGGGGAGTTACTGCTTCATACAAGAGCACAAAACCTGTAGGCTACATTTCATGCTGTCTTTGAAAAGCCAGTCAGGTAAAAAGCCTTTGTCTATTTAAAGAGGCAGTTTTATATTTTGAGACAGACTTGAATTTGCAAATAAGCTAATAGGCAGAGGGGCAGCCTACATTGTCTAATTTTCTGTATGGTAATAATAATACATTTTATTTTGTAAAGTGATTTCTTGCATCATACAACACAATAAAATGCCATTTACAGTCACCTAGTTGGCCCATGGTGTTACAGACCAAGTAAAAATCATGAATTCACGTCAAGCCCTTCATAATGTAAAAAACGTTTTGAAAAGGTTTCATGCAATGTAGGCCTGCATTGAACACCACATATAGGCTACTGTAGGCTATATCATAGAAATCAAAAGATATTTCCATGTAAAAATGTTATGGGATTTGCTCCATTGGTTTTGTTGGTAGGCCTACATTATACTCAAATAGCCACAATAGCCTATTGGCTACTGTCTAAAACTGTAAGGGTACAGCCTCAGTGTTCACTGTAAACGTGCCGTAAGTTGCACAAAATTCTCTCAATGTTCAAGTTTCCGACCACAGGACCTAAAATTGGCTCATTGCCCCCCCAGAATTAGAGGGAACATTGCTCAAAATATATGCCATTTATCAGACACAATTTACAGTCATGCGTGCATACATTTTACATATGGGTGGTCCTGGGAATTTAACCCAAAATCTTGGTATTGCACATGCCATGCTCTACCAACTGAGTTACAGAGAACCAGCTGAGGCGAGATGGTTTCAGATTTGATAAATGCATTGCAATACAGCCTCCACTTTTGATTCACTGAGTAGTTTAAAATATATATATGTTGGACACAATGAACAAATGTTCTGCCTACTGCATTCATTAGTATTTTTAGTGTTGTGCTATACAGTACATCGCTGAACTCATGACACATTTATGGATTCTGCGCCTCTTGACCCTACGGCAGGATGTACAGTATCAGACCTCCCTTGTTTAATGGACTTACATTGTCATAGCAAGTTGATCTGAGATCTCATAGTCCCAATTCCAGGCTATGATAAACCAGCTATGTGGGTTTACGCGGCTGCACACATAAGCTCTTTTGTTCATAATTTAGGCAAGTGCATTTTCTTAATCCCTCATAAATTGGACAATGTTTTCCATTCTGGGTAGAGAAGGGTTACATTCTTGTTAACATCTCTTGCCACAGGCCCAATAGCACACAACACAACCCCTGGTCCAAGTAGAAGACGCCTCTTTGTCCGTTTGCCCTCCTCTTGGCTGAGCAGCCCATGTCATCACAGCTGCTCCCACGCCTGCAATGTCAGAGGCTTGTAACTATGGGCTGGAAGGCTTGAGAGCAAGACCCAGTGCCTTCGGGCTACGATGGAACCCAACACATAGCGGCCACTTAAACACTCACAAAGTCTCTCTTGTTTCCAACGAAGAGCTGTCTTTCACAGATATGCATTCAGTGTTTTGTATGGTCTCAACAGCTTCCACCCTGTATCTCTCTCCCACTCTGTTCACCAAATCTCTACCTCCTTGACACTTATCTTAACCCTGCATCTAAGAAATCAAAGTCCAAGGGAAGAAGGGGTCCCATCTGTGAAATGGTTTAAAGGCATAATCTATAAAGCTTTCTGCTGTTGAAGATATAGACCCATTGATTTTTGAAGAATGTAACTTATACAGCACATGCCTTATCTGTTGTGTCTATGAATGTGAGATAAGTTAGGGTTTCCCCTGCCCCATCCCTCAACTGACCAAACAAGCTGGCAGTGGCAGGCTGTTTAAAATTCAGATTGTTTCTAAAAATTATTTAATAGATAAGTTAGGGTTTCTCCTGCCCCATCCCTCAACTGACCAAACAAGCTGGCAGTGGCAGGCTGTTTAAAATTCAGATCGGTCCTAAAAATTATTTAATAGTCACCTGTATGCATTTTGTCCTTTGTGGCTCAGTTGGTAGAGCATGATTATTGCAATGCCAGGGTTGTGGGTTTGAATCCCACAGGGGACAAGAATGAGAAATGTATGCATGCTCTACAGTAAGTTGCTCTGGATAAGAGTGTCTGCTAAATTACTAAAATGGAAATTATGTTTGCATTTACTCTTTTTTTTCCCATCCCAACAACAGTATAACATTACCGTTCTTATGATCACAATGTACAGACCACATCTTCATAAAGTATTTACTGAATATGTCACGTCTGCTCCTGCTCCTCCCCTCCGGTGTACAATGTAGCCAGAGTACTAACCACCGGTCCTGGGATTCATCATTACGCACACCTGGCACTCATCATTACGCGCGCCTGTGAATCATTATGGTTCACACCTGGACTCTGTTACCTTCATAATTTCCTCCCCTTTATATGTCACTCTCCCAGGTTCACTCACCAGTTGGTATTGTTCTTGTGTATTGGCGTTATGCCTTATGTTAGTATTGTGTTCTTGGTATTGTTGTTTTATTAAAACGTTTCACCTGTTTCCGACTCACCGCCCCATCATTACAGAATAGTCCAAAGAAAGCAAACATCTGTTTTTTTGGGGGGAGATAAGGTTTTTCCAGGACTGGTGATATGAAGTCTGAAGGGTCATTTAGGAATATATCATGGGGCATGAACCTCTCTTGTGTGCATTGACTGGTTTCTGGTCCAGTTTTACTCTGTAGACTGCATGGCACAAGGGCACCCTAATGTCAAATTTTCATGGAAATGCAAGATTAGTGACAGCCTGATGCATGTGAACACTTATGTCTCAAGTTAGGATAAGACCTCAGAGTATCCCATTTTAGGCAAAGGGGCTATCATCCAGACAACAGACAGTTTTATCATAGAGCGAGAAAAGGGTCTGCAGGTCAATAGTAGGGCTATGATACCCTACAGTGATTTCTGAAATAAACATAATAGTTACATGTCCTCTCTGATTAGAAGAATGTGAAGTGGTAATGTATAGTGAACTATACTTTAAATTACTTTAGTTGGAGAATAACATTAGTTCAATGCAGTTTGATAAATAGTCAAGAGTTTTTCCTCAGCAGTTTGTACAAGTAGTTATACAGGGGCCAAGGGATCATGGCAGCCAGTGGCTATAGCCGTCAATGTAAGCCCATGTGCTCTCTGTGAGTAGGTGATAAACCTCCGTCTCGCGAAGAGGCTATAAATAAGAGGGGTAAAGTCGCTGTGGGGAGATGAGGAATACTGCTCTTCTTCACGTATGTGTTTTAACCCAAAGGTTTGGCTGAAGGAAAAGGCCACAAAATGAGGGCGGAACAAAGACATCCTCTACTATGTTAGCACAAAGAGATCTTTCTCTGGGTTATTATCGGTGAAGGTTCTGCCAGGCCGTAGGGCACTTCCCCTGCATGTGCTTCACCTCTCTATCTCTATCTGGAAGGCCGTTCCTCCACTCCAAGTCACGGTTTCCAGTAATCCCAACAAAGGCATCATACTGTTTAGGAGGGAATGGTAGACCTTTACGTTAGTTAGAGCGGCTATTGACATCGCTTTATCTCATGTGAGGATCCTCATAAATTTGGACTCACGGCTGCGCAGTTCATTCACCAACTTCTTCACCTCACATCCGTGGAAGGGTTTTCAGAGCTGGCACTATTAGCACAGTCATTTTGAATACTTCTGTAGTCAATTACATGAGTATGTAGTTGGGAGACATCGATGGGGAAATATGCATGTTCAGACCAGCAGTTTGGTGTGTTGTAATGACTGGGCTTCTATCCTCATCTCTTTAGATTTTTCAGTCAGAGAAAGACACATTTTATTTTTTTGGTTTACACCTTGACCCATTCAGAACAATGTTTGTCACTTTGACATAATGGTGTACCACGCTGAACAGCTAGTAAACAGAAGTTCCTAAATTAGAAAGGACATTCTATGTTAAAGATATTGAGCTCCATTTTTTCAAGGGTTATTTCCAAGAATTATGTCTCAACTAGTGCAGCATATGGTGTGCATGGCTCGAAGGGCATGCAGAAATTAAAGATCCAATGCAGCTGTTTTTATCTCAATATCAAATCATTCCTGGGTAACAACTAAGCACCTTACTGGGATTGTTTTCAATTAAAATTGTCAAAAATAAACAAAAATAGCTTCTTAGCAAAGAGCAATTTCTCAAGCAACACGTTTGCTAGGACTGTCTAGGAGTGGTTGGAGTGCGGAGGGGAACACTGAAAACTAGCTGTTATTGGCAGAGAGGTTTGGAACTCTCTTTCTTATTCTATTCTATTGGAACTCTCTTTCTTATTCTATTCTATTCTATTCTATTGGAACTCTGTTTCTTATTCTATTCTATGCTATTGGAACTCTCTTTCTTATTCTATTCTATGCTATTGGAACTCTCTTTCTTATTTCCTATTACCAAAACTCCATCCTACCGAAACAACAGGCAGAAATTTCAGGTGCTCTTTTTATACAGCTCTTACACTAAAAGGGCATTATTCTAATTATAACACACGCGTATCTACATTCTGTGTGATATTTTAAAGAAGTACAATCAAGCAATACAATACTTTAATGTACGACAACTTGATTACTATGACCTGTGTGAAAGCATGTATGTATAGGCATCCACTGTATGTGCTTAAGGGTGCAAGGAGTGGCAACATAATATACTGTTGACAGGTAGCTAGAAAAGATCTAACTCTAATTACTAATAGTAATGTGAGAAAAAGAAAGAGAGAGAGAGAGAGAGATGTGTGCAATATCACACGTGTTGGCTCCAGGCATGACGCCTGCTGTTATAACTCTAAATGACTGTCCCAGAATAATGGGCCAGCTTTGTTAGAATAGAATGGTCAGATGTGAGCTTAACATTTATGATAATAGATTTTGTAGGAAAGGGTGGCGGGTGTTCCTAATGACGATTTCTGGAACGATTTGTGGATGAAATGTTTTTATTTATTTTTATTCTACAATTTTTTTGTTGCATATTTCTCTATACTAAAAATGAATAGTTTTATAAATTAGCTAATCCTTTCTTTGTTTTTTGTCAAAACCAATTGTCTTTCTATAGAAGGGTGTGAGGGTGAGAATATTCTGTTTATAGGAATCTTAACTGATTCATTTATATACAGTACAGTTGCCCCTTGTGTTTTTGATACAACTACTTATAGTGTCTTTATTTATTCATATTTGACATGGTTTTGGAACCATGAATGGCCATGTGTCTTCTGGAAACCAGATATAACAAATTTCACTAAGCAGTGTTGAACTTTATTAGCATACAGGCCTAGTGATATGGATCAACTATTGAACTTGGGCATAGATGAATGTTCCTAATTACACAGTTATATTTGTTTCTGGTAATGTCATATTCCAGAGGTTTCAAGACAGCAGTGATTCCATTATTGTGCCATGCCTGTGGCCCATTTCTTGTATTTTTAACCCTAGTGGCCTCTTAAGTGGCAGACTAGGTAGGAACTGGCTATGACTTAGTTGACTAGTGAATCCTGGCACACCATTTGCGAACCACTGAGACTAGTGGTTAAATACTTAACACCAAAAGTTGGTAGGGGGATGGACAATCTGTTTAAAAATGCTACATTTTGGGATTTATCTTTTCATATGCTCTGTTTGTAATGGAACAGTGGTGTCAATTGTATTCCGTGTTCTCAGAACAAATTATGTTTTATACTAGATGAGCGGAACTAAAGATGAAACGTTAGTTAGCCGTGAGCGAGTTTCAGTTTGGAGACTAGTAACCCACCAGCAGAAAGAGTCCTTTGTGAGACAGAGATGTTGACGTCAAATGAACCCTATGAAGACATAAATTCTCAGTTTAACTAGAACAACACAACACAGGGAGGATGAGCCCTGGTATCCTCCCCCTGTCTCCTAACTTACATAACTCATGAGGGGTTTTCCTTTAATAAGTTCAACTGACCAAGTCTGTCCTCTTATTTTCATGTTAGCCCTGTGTCCACACAGTTGACTGACCAGAACAAGGGAATATCTGATACATACTATCATACAAATTACAATATGTTGGAGATGCTTGAATACAGCCATTACCAGGTGAGATGTGCTACTGGACTGTTTTTTTGGTTTAGTTTTCTACCAGGATGCAGTATTACTATATGTATAGTATATTACAGTACTATGTTTGTTCTAAGGATTCTAATAATGTAACATAGTTGTTCACTAATCAATGACAATGTCCTAAGTGTGTTGTATAATCGACTGTCATTGAGTAATATAAATAAAGAGACTGGAGGCGCTGATTGAAATGATTCCATCCATTGTTTCTGACTGTGTCACATCCATATGTGTTGATCTTCAGGCATGCATTCTAGTCTGAAGAGCAATCCACACAATGTCAAAGATCTGTATTGTGAGACAACATTTTACAAAGCCACATTTCAGTGGATAACTATGCTTTTCCATAGGATAAGATGACTACCTCAATACTGTCATTGAATAAAACGAACTTCTGAAAAATGTTAATCGCCTTCCATGTCTCTCCTTTTCCCCCACCAAGGTACAGACACATCTGGAGAACCCCACCAAGTACCACATCCAGCAGGCCCAGAGGAAGCAGGTGAGGCAGTACCTGTCCACCACCCTTGGGGGTAAGCCTGGCAGCCAGGCCGGCAGCCTACAGTGCCCCAGCCAGCCCCCGGAGCACGGGATGCCCCCCGGCCCAGGCAGCAGTGCCCCCAACAGCCCCATGGCCCTGCTGACCCTCAGCTCCAACTGCGAGAAGGAGGTAGGCATTAAAGAGATGCCACAAAGATCCAATGTACCATTCACCCTGGTTTCTAATTTGGATTTCACAGTTGAATTATTACTAACTTCATGAAAATGGCAAACTGGTTACAAAATACATGTAGATTTATGGTACCTCTTATCAATGTTGTCTATCAGAACATTATTTTAATAAAATATGGTACTACTATATAGGTTGGTTTCTAATATGTTTTCCATCATTATTACAGATGGATGATGTCATTGATGACATTATTAGCTTGGAAACAAGTTATAATGAGGATATTTTTGGACTTATGGACCCAGGACTCCAGGTTACTAATACAGTAAGTTGACATCCTTTACAATTTAAACTACTTTTTCAAGTAATAAGTGCAATAGCTACAGGTCCTACAACACATTTACTGAATAGGAACTACAGCTTTTTATGCTATAGAATATACATAATATAATATTCTTACTTGTTGCATTGCAATCATTGAATGTTCTGTTCATTTCCTCAGCTCCCTGTATCTGGTAACCTTCTGGACATGTATGGAAATCAAGGGCTTCCCCCAAATGGACTTGCCATCAGTAACTCATGCCCTGGTAGCTTATCCAACATCAAAAGGGAATTCTCAGGTTAATGTTTTTTGTCTACCAAGTATAACACATTATAACACCCTCATCAAAGCAGCTCCATGTTAATAATTTCAACCCTTTCAAATTGAAAAATATGTTTATAATTCAATTTGTGAAACCATTGTAATGATATACTAACAGTTAAAGAAGCAAAGTGCATACATATTGTGTGCAAATTGTAAAATGCATAAATATACTGTTAGCTATACATAAAATTGATAAAATAATTTACCAATACTCCAGCTCCTGGCATGATGCACGTTCTGGACAATACTGGATCCTATGGCCAGTTTGACAACTACCAAAGGCCCGAGGCCTTTCCAGTTGGTACGTTGTCACTAGATTTTCAGATTTTTAAGCCATTGTCATTTTGAATTATTTTAATACATTTATGAAACTATTTTCATGGCGGCTCACTAATGTACCTGAACTAAAATGCCAGTGGGAATTCATAATAATCTGTCTCAGATTGGATATGTTGTGTCTGCAATATGAAATGCAGCATTAAAGGCCTCTGTGAAGTATTTTGTGCACAATATGGATCTATATACTGTCTCAGTAAAATTGTAGCAAAGATAGCTAACATGAATGGTATTTAGCTAGAAAAGGGTTGTAATCATCTTGAGTATGTATGGAATAGGACACCTTCTTTTGTCACTCAAAAGTGTTTCCCTTCCACCCAAAAGCTGAGGTTCGAGCGATGGCCAAGGAGAGACAAAAAAAGGACAACCACAACTTAAGTGAGTTTCTATGGCAAAGAGGAGTAATCAGTTATTTGGGATACATTGATATTTTTCAAGAGTTGATTTGCAGATCCTCACGATACTATAATTGATTCCTAATTTCCGTCTCTTCACCCTGTAGTTGAACGAAGGAGAAGGTTCAACATCAACGATCGAATCAAAGAGCTTGGAACCCTGATTCCTAAGTCAAATGATCCGTAAGTAGCACAGTTTATACCACTTTTGGATAGTCATCTTTTTTATCTACCAAAAATCTCTGGCTGCTTCCGGATGGCATGAAGGTTAATGTAGTTTAAGGATCAGCTGCTTAGTTGCTACATGTACGCTACATGTACGCACTGACTGTTGTCTCCTGCGGTCCCTAGGGACATGCGCTGGAATAAGGGCACCATTCTGAAGGCCTCAGTGGACTACATCAGGAAGCTGCAGAGGGAGCAGCAAAGAGCTAAGGAGGTGGAGCTTAGACAGAGAAGGCTGGAGCATGCCAACCGTCATTTGATGCTGCGCATACAGGTACGCCAGTCCAGAGGGAGCCAGTGAGTATAGTACAAGGGCGCCTTGAGGGAAAACCTTTGTACTTCTGTACTTTAATACTCTTTGAAATGTGTACTTTAATACTATTTGTGGGTTAATGTGTTTCTGTGTGTGTTTCTGTATAGGAGTTGGAGATGCAGGCGCGGGCTCATGGTCTTGCGATCCTTCCGTCATCTTCCCTCTGCTCCTCTGAGCTGATAGCCCGAGCCATCAAGCAGGAGCCCATCTTAGGAGACTGTCCCTCAGACCTGTACCAGCAGCCAGGTCCCGACATGTCCCCTCCCACCACACTGGACCTCAACAACGGTACCATCCACTTTAACGACAGCCCTGTGGATGCAGGTGACCCAGGGGCATATGGCTCCAGCAAAGCATCCACTAAACTGAAGGACATTCTAATGGACAACACCCTGTCGCCCATATCATCCAATGACCCCCTTCTGTCCTCAGCTTCCCCAGACACCTCCAACAGCAGCAGCAGGCGTAGCAGCAGCTCAAGCATGGAGGAGAATGATCATGGTTGTTAGCACTGCCCACAAGCTCAAATCACACTGACATTTTATAAAGTAGCATTGTTATTACTGGAGCCAACGCTAGGTGCTGCTATGGCCTATTCCTTGAGATGCTTCCCTGCTAGCATCCAAAGCTGTCCTCCATACTCAGTGGATAAAGACAGTGGGATTTTCCCTCCCATTGTGTTCAGAAGTTTAGTCTTTTGTTTTTGTTTGTTTTACAATATCATTGTGTCTCTTTCTGGAATCGAATCTGGCTGTTCAGATTAGGCTACTCTACCTAAAGTGACTGCTGAGATTTCACTGTACTGTAGCGTTCACTTTTCATGTGTGAATTATTTGACAGGAAGTGCACAATAACATGGCAAGAATGTATTACATGTGTAATATTTTGATATTTTTTTCATATCATTACTATTTGTTGAATTAGTTTAAACATTTGTTTTGTGAGATATCATAGAGAAATATATATTTAGTTGAATACTTAAGTTAACTGATAATAACATTTCACCAAGAATTTAAGATGAGATAAGACACATTTTTACCCTTAAATTTAGAAGCAATGGTTTGAAACCTACAATATTATTTGCTACTAGAAACAACTTTCAGGAACAATGAATACAATTTGAATACATCTGTTGCTGAATTTTGTTTCCGACATTGTGATATCTAAAGTGAAGATATTTGTACAAAACAGCACTGTAAATATACATATTTTGTGATTTAGTTTTTTGAAGTAGTCCTTTAATTAAGTATTAAATTGAAAGTGAATACATTTTATTTTTATTTCCCTGGCTATCTCAACCATATCATTTAGATCGTTGCTCTTACCCCATACAAAGTTGTAATGGACATGACGCTAATATTTTGTCCAGGTCAAACCAATGACATATATTTAGCTCAGAAGGAGCACCTGCGACCATTGTTTTTGAATGTCAGACTGCTGAATTACTATCCCTAATATAACTTTATGATGACTAATATCAATTCCTAATATAACTTTCCATAAGACCACTACATGGTCCTCTTTAAGTATTTCGTATTTTATTAGGATCCCTATTAGATACTGCTAAAGCGGCAACTAGTCTTCCTGGGGTCCACACAAAACATGACATAATACATTATCTTTTTTATTTTTATACATATAGGCTGACACTTTTTGCTAAACTCTGCTGACGGGAATATAGCACGTGAATATAGCACCTCAGCTAACCTGTATCGCCCTTAACGGGTTAGCTGAGATATTGTGTAACGCGTTACAGTACCACCCATGAAGGGTTAGCTGAGGTATTGTGTAACGCGTTACAGTACCACCCATGAAGGGTTAGCTGAGGTATTGTGCCAGGCTTTGGACCTGCTCATGAACAAGGTCCCTGTGAATCAGATGGAGTTGTCCGGCTCCTACTCATATAAAATTAACCAGGATCAGAATGAGTTGTTAGGCTCCTACTCATATACAATTATCCAGAATCAGATGCAGTTGTTAGGCTCCTACTCATATACAATTATCCAGGATCAGATGCAGTTGTTAGGCACCTACTCATATACAATTATCCAGGATCAGATGCAGTTGTTAGGCTCCTACTCATATAAAATTATCCAGAATCAGATGCAGTTGTTAGGCTCCTACTCATATACAATTATCCAGGATCAGATGCAGTTGTTAGGCTCCTACTTATATAAAATTAACCATGATCAGATGGGAGTTTTAACTAAGGTCCTTCGATTCCGCTGTGGCTTTCACCTCAGCCACCGTGATCAGAATGAACAGACGTGATCTCAGCAGCATTGAATCGTGTAGTTTCCTCCCTCTAAAGTTTAAACTTGATGGTTTCCACCTTAGCACCTTCTAACATTTCCACCTTCATTCTCCCACACCACATTCATACTCAGCAGCATCTACCAGTCACACACACACATCAGTACATACTTAGAAATACATCTATTTAAAATAAGAGTACACATTTTATACACTTAAACCCAACATTCCATACATCAATAATACTTTGCTCTACTGAGGCAGGCCCTGATAACTTAATGTCACTGCATCAATGTTCTTTAAACAACCTGAGTGATTCTCACAACCTCAGTTAGTCAGTGAGCTGAGCAGAGTATAATATCATGCAGAGCATGACTGAAGTCCTTAATCTACTGGCTTTGTTTACAATTTCATTCTCTAAGCAGGACCTGATATCCCAATGCCAAGGTCACATCTTATCTTTAACTTTAACCCAAACACCAGATGTGCTCAGGAGGGAGATGCTACAAGCTATTTAGGTAAGAGGTGTTGTGCCGTGATTCACTGTAAAAGATAGCCCTTTAGTAAATACTGTAGGTAATGTAACCCAACACATGTCCTTTTTAATTTAGCTTAAGTCATTTCTATGTCTATTAAGATAGTCACCCCCAATTAAAAATTATAATAAATAAATACATTTTGCGTCTGAAATCTGGCTTGCCTACTACTTACGTACGGTGCTTTCAAGACAACTGGGAACTCTGGGGAAAAAACAAGGTCAAATCATGTCGTCAGTGATCTTCATGTCGGAAAGTAGGAGCTCTAGAAAGATGCCCTCAAGAAAGATTGTTCCCAGTCAGAGCTCGTTTTTTTTAGAGTTCCCAGTTGTCTTGAACGCACTGAAGTCGGAAGCCTGGGATTTCTGAGTTCCGATTACCAGTTGTTTTGAACAAGGCATTTAACTCCATAATGTGTGACAATTGTACTATTTACTACAGTATTTATCACATACTGTTTAGAAAAAAGAATGCAGTATGCCACGGCCGAAACATATTCATTTTGGTGTCTTCAAGACAACTGGGAATTCATAAAACAAAACAAGCTCAGACTGAGAAAATTTGTGACGTCGGTGATCTTCAGGTCGGAGAAGTTGGAGCTCTAGGATGATGCCCGAGTTTCTGACTTCTGAATTCCGAGTTGGATGACTGTTCAAAAGTGTTTTTCCAAGTTCCATGCTGTCTTGAACGCACCATGAGCATATTGTAAACGCACCAGTTTATAGTCCTTAAAAACGGAAGCAAGTTACCTCTGGTTTGTTCAGCCATTCCTATGGGGAAAATGAATGGGGAAAAAATTGCCAAAAATAAGGTCTGAGGTTAACACAGGCCTAGGAGATGTAATATGTTTTCTTCTATGAGATAATATCAGTCAGTTACCTTGATGAATTTGCAGACTTTATTTGCTTTTTTTATTACATAAATGCTTTAACATGTACAAAAAGTGACGTTAGCTGATGAAGATTATCTCATAGAACAAAATGTATAAGATGTCCTATGCCTGTGTTTACCACAGACCTTATTTTCAGCATTCACCCAAAAGCCCTACAAAAATTCTACAAACCATGGCAGAGTTAGTCCTTAAAAAAAGACACCGTTAATATGGTCATGGCTAGATGGGATCGAGATTTTGTCAAATTAACGTTAAAATTAAAGTTGAAATGTTTTGCATTTTAGGGAACCCAAACCCTTTTCCTACCCTTAACCTTATTCTTCTAACCTGCTATGTTATCCTAACCTGTTGTGTAAATTCTCAGAATCTGCTACGAAAAGTCAAATTTGATGTTAATTTGACAAATGCTGTATCCCTTCTAGCCATGACCCCATTACTATTGCTCTATATTGCAGCTTCACATTCAGTATGATTAGAAAAGGATAGTCTGTAGCCTCACTCAGTGACATTTCGTGCTGTTGTTTTGGGTTAACATTAGCTAAGTAGCTAGCATTTGTAACAACGTATTTTGGAGTAAACTTGAGTGTACCCTAAGCATACGCATGTATCAATTCAAGAGTCACCTGAAGCTTGAGAGGAATGGGAGATGCAGTAGAATGAAAAGAGAAATAGAACTACTTCTTAATCATGGCCTCTAAAATGGCCATAAGGCATGCCTCCCTGGCAGTCACCTCCTTCTTGCTTCTCCACATCTGGACCCTTCTGGGAGAGAGACGAGCCCACTCTGCACCTTGGGAGGATGATGAGATAATGATCGGTGGGGTGAGGGAATGGCAGGCCCTGCAGTGCCTCATCCATCACTGTATACCACTTCCAGGCTGAGGCCTCTCCTCCCTCCATGCTGACTCTGGTGGGGAGAGCGTTCAACTCCTGGAAAATATGGAAAAGGATAGCGTTCAGCGTCAAACATACTACATGTTTTTATGTATATATATTTTTTAAAACCTTTATTTAACTAGGCAAATCAGTTAAGAACAAATTCTTATTTACAATGACGGGATACCAAAAGGCCTCCTACGGGGACGGGAGCTGGGATTCAAATTACAAATAAAATTTAAATATAGGACAAAACACACATCACGACAAGAAAGACACCACAACACTACATAAAGAGAGACCTAAGACAACAACACAGCATGGTAGCAACACAACATGTCAACATGGTAACAACACAGCATGGCAGCAGCACAATATGGTAGTAGCACAAAACACGGTACAATCATTATTGGGCACAGACAACAGCACAAAGGGCAAGAAGGTAGAGAAAACAATACATCATGCGAAGCAGCCACAGCTGTCAGTAAGAGTTGTCATGATTGAGTCTTTGAATGAAGCGATGGAGATAAAAAGGTCCAGTTTAAATGTTTGTAGCATCTCGATCCAGTCGCTAGCTGCAGCCAACTGAAAAGAGGAGCGACCTAGGGATGTGTGTGCTTTGGGGACCTTGAACAAGAATGTGACTGGCAGAATGGTTGTTGAATGTGGAGGATGAGGGCTGCAGTAGGTATCTCAGATAGGGGGGAGTGAGGCCTAAGAGGGTTTTATAAATAAGCATCAACCAATGGGTATACAGAGATGACCAGTTTACAGAGGAGTATCGAGTGCAGGGATGTGTCTTCTAAGGAGCATTGGTGGCACATCTGATGGCCGAATGGTAAAGAGCATCTAGCCGCTCGAGAGCACCCATATCTGCCAATCTATAAATTACGTCTCTGTAATCTAGCATGGGTAGGATGGTAATTTGAATCAGTATTAGTTTGTCAGCTGGGGTGAAAGAGGAGTGATTGATTACAATAGAGGAAACCAAGTCTAGATTTAACCTTAGCCTTCAGATTTGATATGTGCTGAGAGAAGGACAGTGTATCGTCTAGCCATACTCTCAAGTACTTGTATGAGCTGACTACCTCAAGCTCTAAACCCTCAGAGGTAGTAATCACACCTGTGGGCATTCTTCTTACCAAACAAAATTACCTTTGTATTGGAGGTGTTCAGAACACGGTTAAGGGCAGAAAAAGCTTGTTGGACATGTGGCGTACAGCAGGTCAGCCACCAGGGGGGAGACTCGTCAAGGCCTGGTGACAGATGGAGTATACATCACGAGGCGATGGCTCCATCTGCTGGACGTGCCAGGGCTCGACGGGTTCTCTGGCCAGGACTAATTGGGGCTGAATGGGAGCTGGTGAGTAATCAAGGGCTGATTGCTCAACAGCTGTGCAAGTCCCATAAAGCTGCCAGAAGGGCAGCACACAGGAAGACTGGGGAAGAAAGGACTCCCCGTATAGCTGGAGGGACGGTGACAGGAATAAGAGGAGTGAGTTCAGTTTTTGATCCCCACCGGATACAGCAAGACCCGGAGCCCAGAAGACGGTAACCCAGAGAGGGTCTCATGGGGGAGACCGATTCTTTTCTTTTTGAATTATTATTTTTAATAAACACTTTTGGAACTGAGCTAATCCTACTCTATCCGTGTGTAATCTGTGTAAACGTCTTGACCCAAACCCCTGGTTTTCCACAAGTGGTGGAGAACGCGGGCAACCTGATAACGAGGTCAGATCTGGGTTGACGTTTACGCAGCATCAGAATGGACGAGTTGATAGCTCAGTTCATCCGGGCCCAACTAGCACAACAGGCGGTTCAGGAACGAACGCTGGAGGAACAGCAACTACAAAACGTCCGCCTCGTGGAGGAAATCAGGAAACTGCAAGGAGGAGCGTCTCCTGAATCACATCCCAACCAGTGCTTAATGAAGCTAATGGAAGACAATGACATCGAAACATACCTCTGTACGTTTGAACGGACAGCGCTATGGGAAGGATGGCCAAGACCGAAGTGGGCAAGTCTGCTGGCCCCGTTCCTCTCTGGGAATGCCCAAAAGGCATATTGGGACCTGAACGGCGAACAGGCGGCTAACTATGATGGACTCAAACGGGAGATACTCAGCCGCTACGGGTACAGCCTGGCCCAACGGGCTCAACGGTTCCACGAATGGAGGTTCGTACCCGACGTATCCCCCCGAGCCCAGATGAGCGACCTACTGCATGTCACCAGAGCATGGCTCCTAACCGACGTATCCACCCTCTCCATCCTTAACAAAGTAGTACTGGATCGATTCTTACGGGCGCTACCCCACGACATGAAGAGGGCAGCGAGTCTATGCGTGCCCAAGACCTTGGAGGGCCTCCTGGAAGCAGTAGAGACTCATCAGAACACTCAGACCCTGCTGGGTGGGAGCCGGGACAAGTCGGCAACCCGTGCGAAGGGACGGAAGGACGGCCCCACCACTGGGTACTCCGAACTGACAGTCAGCAGGGTCAAAGGAACGCAAACCCGTGGAGAGACGGCTGGGGAAGGGCCGACCCGCCACCGACGACCCCAGGTAGATGGAGACCAAAGGAGGTGTTTTGAGTGTGGCGCCCGGGGGGCACATTGCCTGGAACTGCCCGGTTCAAGAGGAGTCGATGCCATCAGCTAGCCCTGGAGGCGAGGTGGGGAATGCCGTGAACTATGTTACTTCCTGTTGGGCTCACCACGAATCAACTGCACCCATGGTCCCGGTGAAGGTTGACGGACATGACACGGGAAGCACTATTAGACTCCAGGAGGATAGTTATGCTCGTAACCACGAGCCTGCTGAACCAGGAGACCGATCGGGGTAGGGAGATGTCCATTTCCTGTGTTCACGGTGACACAAAGCGGTATCCAACCGTATGGATCATCATCCTGACTCCACAAGGGAGCTGCCAGATGACAGTGGGTGCAGTGCCAGAGTTGCCGGTACCAACCCTAGTGGGACGGGATTGTCCGCTGTTCATGGCCCTATGGGGCCACGAGTTGAGGAAAAAGGTACGAGCCGGCCGAAGAAGAGAACAGGGACGACCAATAGCCTGTGTGGCCAGGAAGAAACCGGTTAACCAGCAGGTGTCTACGGCTCCGGAGTCGGAGTCGGAGGGGGCGCCGGAACCCGAACCCCCTGGGGAATCACTGGAGGAGGAGCCCAGCTTCCCCCTCCTTGATTTCGAGGGGCCAGTCGAGACACCCGCTGGAGGTCAACTGAGGGGACAATTCGGGACGGCCCAGTAGGAGGATCCAAAGCTGCCGCAGCCCAAGTGATAGCGGTGGATGGATAGCTACTTCCGGGGGTGAGTGACTGGCGATACCCCCATTTCCAAATTAAGAATAACCTTTTGTATCAGGTGTCGCGCCAACAGGGGGAACTCTGAGAGGTATTGTTGCTGCCCCGACGGTACATAGGAACCATTCTTCAGCTGGTCCATACCCACCTGTTGGGGGCGCACCTGGGAATGGAGAAGACCCGGGAACGGATCGCTGCCCGGTTCCACTGCCCCGGGATGAGGAGGGCCGTGGAAGACTATTGTCGCAGCTGCCTGGAGTGTCTACTCATTGCCCCGAAAGCCCACTTCCGAAGCCCATTGGTCCCCCTACCGATCATCGGGGTACCCTTTGAACGGATCGCCATGGACATAGTGGGACCCCTGGTAAAAACAGCGCGAGGACACAGGTACATCCTGGTGATTGTAGATTATGCCACAAGGTATTGCGAGGTCATTCCCCTACGGGCAGCGGTATCCAAGGGAATCGCCCGGGAGCTGTTCCACCTCTTTATCCGGGTGGGCATCCCAAACGAGATCTTGACAGACCAAGGTACGGAGTTTATGTCCCGCCTCATGAAGGAGTTGTGTGCCCTCCTGCAGATCAAGCAGATCCGGACCTCTGTTTTTCACCCTCAGACGGATGGGCTCGTCGAGCGCTTTAATAAAACGCTCAAACAGATGCTGCGGAAAGACATCGAGCAGGACAGAAAGAACTGGGACCAGCTACTACCCCACCTAATGTTCTCAATCCGAGAAGTACCCCAATCCTCCACTGTGTTTTCCCCGTTCTAATTCCTATACGGTAGGAGGCCACGCGGCCTACTGGACCTCGCAAAGGAGGTATGGGAAGCCCAACCGACCCCATTACGTAGCGTGGTAGAGCACGTGGAGACGATGAGGGAACGGATGACAGCCATATGGCCCGTCGTGAGGGAACATATGGAGAAGGCCCAACGCGCCCAAGCCCAGGTCTACAATCAGGGAGCCCAGCCCCGAGAAATCCAGATAGGAGACAGGGTGCTGGTCTTAATCCCCACGGCCGAAAGTAAGTTCCTGGCAACATGGCACAGACCATACGAGGTGATCGAGAAGCTGGGACCTGTCAATTACCGCGTACGGCAACCGGGGAGACGGAAACCTCAACAGATTTACCACGTGAACCTGTTGAAGAAGTGGCATGAGAGGACAGCCTTGGCCGTGTTATGGTCGGGACCCAGGATGCCAAGGGTACCAGTGGTGGTGCTGAGCAATGAGGACCTCGACCCGGCCCAGAAGCAAGAGCTCAGGGAGCTTGTCGATCGGAACACGGCGGTGTTCTCCGAGAAGCTGGGCCGCACATCTCTCATTGAACACCACAAAATGGCAAGAAAGAGGCCATATCGGATTCCGGAGGCCCGAAGGAAGGCTGTGAAACAGGAAGTGGAGGCTATGCTGAGGATGGGTGTCATTGAAGAGTCCCACAGTGCATGGTGCAGCCCCATCGTGTTGGTGCCCAAACCAGACGGTAGCCTCCGCTTCTGTAACAATTTCCGGGGGGTAAACAACATCAGCTTGTTCGACTCCCCTCCTATCCCATGCCGAGGGTGGACGAGCTCATCGACCGATTGGGAAAGGCCCGGTACATCAGCACCCTTGACCTGACCAAAGGATATTGGCAGGTACCTTTGGCATCTCCTCCCGGGAGAAAACAGCGTTTTCGACACCAGACGGGTTGTATCAGTACCAGGTGCTCCCGTTTGGTCTCCATGGAGCCCCGCCCACATTCCAGCGACTGATGAACAAAGTACTTCGACCCCACCAGCAGTACGCAGCGGCCTATTTGGATGATATCATCATCCACAGCCAAGGTTGGGAAGAGCACCTGACGCGCCTCCAGGCGGTGGTGGACATGCTTAGGCAAGGCGGGTTGACAGCAAACTCCAAAAAGTGCAAACTAGGGTTCGAAGAGGTGGAGTACCTGGGTTATTTGATCAGACGGGGGAACGTCAAGCCCCAGGAGAGGAAGGTTCATGCGGTACGTGACTGGCCCATTCCACGCACCAAGACACAGGTCAAGTCCTTCCTGGGACTGGCAGGATACTATAGCCTGTTTATTCCCAACTTTGCGGCTATAGCTTCCCCCCCTCACCGATCTAACCAGGGCCCGCCTCCCAAAAACAGTGAAATGGACGGATGAGACAGAAGCAGTGTTCAGGCGCCTGAAGGAAGCGTTGTGCTCCCATCCGATTCTCGTGATGCCCGATTTCCAGGTGCCGATGGTAGTCCAGACGTACGCATGTGATACGGGACTAGGGGCCGTTCTGTCCCAGGTACATGATGGGGAGGAGCACCCCCTCATGTACATCAGCCAAAAACTGATACCTAGAGAGAGAAAATACTATATTGTTGAGAAAGAGTGTCTAGCAGTGAAGTGGGCACTAGACACTCTCAAGTATTACCTGTTAGTTACCCACTTCACACTGGTCACGGACCATGGTCCCCTGGTCTGGATGGCCAGGGGAAAGGACACAAACGATCGGGTCACCAGGTTGTTCTTGTATCTTCAACGCTTCTTTTTTTCTGTTGTGCACAGGTCAGGGGCGAAGCATGGAAACGCGGAAGCCCTATCGAGAAGGGAGACATACGTCGCACTGACGATGGCTCCATCTGCTGGACGTGCCAGGTCTCGACAGGTTTTCTGGCCTGGACTAATTGGGGCTGATTGGGAGCTGGTGTGTAATCAAGGGCTGATTGCTCACCAGCTGTGCAAGTCCCATAAAGCTGCCAGAAGGGCAGCACACAGGAAGACTGGGGAAGGAAGGACTCCTGTACAGCTGGAGGGACGGTGACAAAAGTAAGAGGAGTGAGTTCAGTTTTTTATCCTCACCGGATGCAGCAAGACCCGGAGCCCAGAAGACGGTAACCCGGAGAGGGTCTCATGAGGTAAACTATTCTTTTCTTTTTTTTATTATTATTTTTAATAAACACTTTTGAAACTGAGCTAATCCTACTCTGTCCGTGTGTGATCTGTGTAAACGTCTTGACCCAAACCCCTGGTTTGCCACAGACACTAAGAAAGCTTTGTTGCAGAGCGTTTACCACAAAATCCGGGGAGGGGCTAGCTGAGTATAAGACTGTATCATCTGCATATAAATGGATGAGAGCTTCCTACTGCCTGAGCTATGATGTTGATGTAAATTGAGAAGAGCGTGGGGCCTATGATTGAGCCTTGGGGTACTCCCTTGGTGACGGTTAGTGGCTGAGACAAGTCAATAAAAACAGCAGCACAACATTTCTTAGAATCAAGAGCAATGGTGACATCATTTAGGACCTTTAAGGTTGCAGTGACACATCCATAACCTGCACGGAAGCCAGATTGCATACCAGAGAGAATACTATAGACATCCAAAAAGGTGGTCAGTTGATTATTGACAAGTTTTTCCAACACTTTTGATAAACAGGGCAAAATAGCAATTGGCCTATAACATTTAGGATCAGCTTGATCTCCCCCTTTAAATAAAGGACGCACCGTGGCTGCCTTCCAAGCAGTGGGAACCTCCCTAGAGAGGAGAGACAGGTTAAAAAGGTCAGAAATAGGCTTGGCGATGATAGGTACAGCAACCTTAATCTTAAGCCTAGGCGTCCCGCTAGCGTCAACTTCCAGGCGTCAACTAGGCGTCAACTTCCGGTGAAACTGGAGGGCGTGCAATTCAAATAAAAAATAACATTTAGGTACATACAAGTGTCTTATATCGGTTGAAAGCTTAAATTCTTGTTAATCTAACTGCACTGTCCGATTTACAGTAGCTATTACATCGAAAGCATGCCATGCGATTGTTTGAGGACGTCGCCCCACATCAAAAAATATTTTTCCACTGGCACAGGTTTCAGAAATTCACAAATAACGATTAAATATTCACTTACTTTTAGAAAATCTTCTTTTGATTTGTCATCCAAAGGGTCCCAGCTATAACATGTAGAGTCATTTTGCTAGATAAATCCTTCTTTATATCCCAAAAAGTCAGTTTAGTTGGCGCCATCAATTTGAGTAATCCACTCGAGTCCAGAAATCTACCCCTAAACTTTGTTTCAACAAGTCAAAATAAGTTTATATTTATTCCTCAGATACCCTAAAATGTCCAACTATAATATTTCTTACAGAAAGAAGTATGTTCAATAGGAAACATTTTAGCAGGTGCGTCTTGTCTTCATGGCGTGCGCAAACACGGATTTCCAAGCCGGTGTCCTTGTACTAAAACTGTTATTTCTTATTCGTTATTCAAGTTACAAGCCTGAAACCTTGAACATAGACTGCTGACACCCAGTGGGAGCCATAGGAATTGCATCCTGGGAGGTAGAATTGGCCATTGGAAGAGCATAATCTCTCAAAAATGGATTTTCTCCTACCATATCTATTGTGCTATACTCTCCTACATTATTTTGAAAGTTGAAAAGTGTTTTCTTTCCAATGGTACCAATTATATGCATCGGGGCTAGTCGCATTAGAAGGGGTGGGAGATTAGGAAATGTTAGACGGGCAAGGAGGCATGGCTGAGTCAAATAGGAATCCTGACTTAATGAAGTGGTGATTAAAGAGCTCAGCCATGTGCTCCTTGTCAGTAACAACCACACAATCAACATTAAGGACCATGGTCAGCTGTGAGGAGAGTTTATTCTCCAGGTCTTAACTTCTTGGGGTTAGACCCAGAGAGAGAGAACTGCTCCTTAAAGCAACTAACTTTGGCCTTCCGGATAGCCTGAGTGCACTTATTTCTCATTTGCCTGAACGAAAGCCAGTCAGCCTGAGTATGCGTATGCCAAGCCTTTTGCCAAATGGAATTCTTGAGGTGGTGTAACTCTGCCAGGTCACGGTTGAACCAGGGGCTGAACCTGTCCTCATTTTCTTTATGGGGTTGTGTTTATGGGGGTACATGTAAAGCCCTGTAAAAGGTATTATGCCAATTGCAGTACTTTTATCTTGGTAATACCTGCACCTTTCTAACATATCTTCACACAGACATTAATGGGCCGGTGAAGGATAGGAAATCGATGGGAAAGTGTTGTTGCTCTCAGAGAAAAGGGGACCTTTATTAGCAGCACATCAATACATGTAAAGATATTGCAGGTGACAGCTGCCTCTCCAGCTCACACTGATTCACGTAGATCCTGAAAATACATAAGAAGTACAACATTAACCAAAACGTGAGCAAAGCAGAGTTGTGAACTTTCTATACCTAGACTGCCACACACCTTATCAAATTGGAGTGCCACGGTGAAACAATTACAAGTGCAGCTTACCATTACTTTCATCATAACAGGTTATGTGCAATGAAACTAGCTTGCTGGCTAACTAGTCTAATGTTAAATATGAAGTTGTGTCTCAACAGCAAGTAACCCTGTAGCTAACGTTACTGTTCGAACAGTTATAACTTATAGTCCTACTAATGCATGTAGCTAGCTAAAGGCGCAGCAGGCTGCAAATCTGTTTTCAAATATGTACGATGAAATAGTCGTGATCATTTTAAGCGGAACAAAAACGACTTACATTTTAACACCACCGTAGAAGCTTCACTATTCGCAATAGTAGAAGTTGTTTTGTTGTTCAAAACTCGCAGCCCCCCTCCTCCAATGCAAATTCTACTAGACGAAATGACAAAATTAGTATAACATCCAGGCATTTAAAGCATTCTCGATTTTCGAAAATTCACATTCTATAAAACATTATATTTCCTCATACTGAGAATGCGTCATGTGTGAATATTCTTTTTTTTTTTACCAACTTTTGGGTTATTTCAGTAGAGCATCCCCATATCCCCACAGACCATCTGTTTGACACGCCTATCCCATACTGATTTGTATCAGTGGAGCTGTGTAAACAATTAAGTGCCTTTAATTTCAGAAAGATTAGTGGTATTTTTTTAGTTCAGATTATTTGTTTGCAATATGCGATCTATAGGCTAAAAAAGTTTCATAAACTGTTTATTCGATTGTGGGGTTTGATTAGTGTGAGAGGACGCCAACATAGGGTACAAAATCTATTCTAGCAGTACCCTATATTGGGTGTACAATTGTCAATTACAACATTATTTAATCTGCAGTTATTCTAATGCTATTTATTCTGTTACCAATAATATTTATATGTTAATAGTATTTTCTGGTTACAATTATTATGTCTCATCTTTTAACTAAATGCAATCTATTAGCTTACAAAATGTAAGTAGGTATATCTAGCTGTCCGATAACACGTTCGGATAAAATGGCTTGAATAACAAACGTTAGTTTTGGCCAGTCGGTTATACATATTATTTCACTTATTATTCACTGTATCACAATTCCAGTAGGTCAGAAGTATCACTGGAATTGTATAAACAATTGTTAGAAAAATTACTTGTGTCATGCACAAAGTAGATGTCCTAACCGACTTGCCAAAACTATATTTTGTTAACAAGACATTTGTGGAGTGGTTGAAAAAGTAGTTTTAATGACTCCAACCTGTATGTAAAGTGTATGTAAACTTCTCACAACTGTATTTTGTACAATATTATAGTGCATTGCTCCTAAATAAAGTGTTTGTAATTGTCTATTTAAGACACAAAAAGTATTAATTTCTTAAAAAACTATTTAATGAGTACATTTGAGACATCAAAAACATCAATAGCAATACAAAGTCATAATACATAAAGTTTTGAATTTCCCTTTTTGTAATGTATTAGTAAAACTGTGAGGGGCCAGTATTGTTCAATAGGACAAGACAGCACTTGCATTTTTCTATCAAATCAAGTCAAGATGAACAATCAACAGCACCAACAAATATAAGCTACAACAACTGTTGAGAATTCTAGATATCTGTGTCAACATGTCAAGCAGAAATGCCACATCCTTGTTTTAATCATTTAAATCATTCAAAGTAAATCTACAGTAATACAAAATATTGGGACTAGTTCAGGTCGCTTGGTCGCAGCTCATCACACCACTTCTCAAATGCTCTGTACAGGGTGTCATCACCTGTGTCATTATAGATCTCTACAGATGGAGAGGAAAAGGAGATTGTTAACACCAGCTTTGAAAATATATGCATTTTTAATCTTTGTTAATGTGCTGAACTCTAGTGACAAATACATGTCTGTCTCTTTACCTGCATGCCCTAGGCCAATGGGTAGAGGCATCCTGACCAGCCCACCAGAGTGTTTCAGCCTCTCACAAAGTGAGTGCTGCACTAGTGCCATGGTAACATCCTGGTGCCACACAGGCAGCTCCAGCCCCCCCATGCAGCCTATAATCCGCAGCTTCTCCTCCTCTGTCATGAGGCCTCTCTCACGGGCCACATACACCATGTAGGACATATCGATGTTCACCGCCTCTCCATGCAGCAAGGACGGGAGCACCTTCTGCAATAAGAAGGTCAGCGTTCAGTACTGTATCCATGCACAACTCTCTAGAGTGCAGTATTACTCATAGCCACACTGTTTATTGCCGCTAGCTAACACAAACAGGTGTGAGTAAACCTGACACCATGCTCATCTGGCACATAGTTGCACTAAAAATGGAACAGGAGGTGACAAACATGACAGGATGACATATTGGTTCAAACCCGGTTACATACAGTAGCTCATGGAACTATTTGGCTTTGTGGTTATTTAAGGTGAAGCGGTATATAATTGGTTGTACTGTACCATTTCCAGCTCTGGGCTGATAAGGTGACCAAAGTCTACCAGTCTGTCTAAATCATCCTCCCAGAGGTTAGGGGCTAGCTCCTCGAGCATGGTTTCTATGGCCATGCGTGTGGACACGGAGGCAGCATCTTTGTTGTCCCCCTGAATACCGCTGTCAGACTGGAACTTGGAGTCCAACAGGAACCGGCCATTTGTCTCCAGAAGCTCAAAGAGACCTCTGTGTTTCATCAAGGCCATCTGTAGAGCACACATCTACATTACATTTACATTAAATACCAGTACATGAAACCAGATCTACAGAGCTAAATGAGCATCAACATATTCTCTAAGACTGATGATGTACTGTATATTGCTCTCTACAGTATAGTATACAGTCAATATCTAATCCATATCTGTTGCTGTCAGGCATTGCCACTGTACCTTTAACATTTCGGCCAGCCCATTGGAGATGTGTCTTCGAGAAACAGTTTGAATGAAGGAGCGGTCTAGAAAAGCAGCAACCGGGGGTATGTAGCCACCTAGCTTATTTTTACAGTTGGCAAAGTTCACCCCAGTCTTTGCCCCCACGCTGGCATCGACATAAGAGAGCAGGGTGGTAGGGACACGGATGTAGGGGGTGCGTCTCCTGTACAAGGATGCCGCCAGGCCCACTATGTCCAGGCAGACTCCTCCTCCGATGGCGATGATGGGCTCTGTGCGTCTGTCCAGGGAGAACTTATGGACCTCGTCCAGGATCCTCATCACCAGCTCCATGGACTTGTTCACCTCTGTGGTGGGCAGGGGCAGGATCCTGTAGAGAACATTATGGGCCTCAAAGTAGTCTGTGAGCTGGCAGCCGTAGAGGTTGTAGACGGTCTGGTCCATGACCACGAAGCGCCTGAGGGGCTTGGTGCTGATGCTGTTCCTCAGGGCCTCCAGCTGCTGGGGGTCCCTAATGTGCCCCAGGAGCAGGGTGTCGTTGCTGGGGTCCAGCAGGCCCAGGGACTCAGTCACCTTGTAGGTGAAGACGATAGGGCTGACCACTGTCCAGGAGGTGCCTTGCTCCGTGGTGCTCTCATAGCTGGAACACGTGATATATTTGTCAGATTATTTTATGTACAGTACAGTATGTACAGTAAATGTTTAGAGAACAAAGCCTGGGGATAAATGTAACTTCACACAATTTCACTTTCTGTGGTGGTAGCTAAATAAAGTGGAAAAATGTGTTTGCAAATGACTATGATAGCGCTGGATAAACAACGTTATGCCATCTATTCACATGGTGAAATAAATATTTCCTTTCAATCACTGTCATCCACCGTCTACTCAGTGGCCTTGTGTTAAGAGTGTCCGTACTCAGGTTGGGAGTTCAATCTCCGCAGGGCCGGCACTAGAGTGCATTGCCTGCCCTACCGTACCATCCTTGCCCGTCCAAAATAAAATATCGAAATATTGATGATTTATTTGACCGAGACGTGCGATGACAGAAAGATTCAACAATCTCAGATAAAGCAGCCGAGTGAGCAAAACAGCGCCCCTCTGTCTCCGTATGTGTAGACCATGTATCTGATGCTGTCTGGACAAAAGGAGTAAGGCATGTCATACTTTTTCTGTCCAGACAGCATCCGAAACATGGGCTAGATATACTAAGACAGAGCTGCGCTGTTGCACTCGCTAGTTTCAGCAGAGGGGAAGAGGCCAAGTGAGACGGCTATCTCGCCAAAATATGTCCTAAATAAACCCAATGCATTTCTATGGGCATAATATGCAGACCTAAGCTTATTGTCTGCATTCCAACCTTTAGGACAACGACTTGCATTGTAAGGGTGGAGACATGAGCACCTTGTCATTATACACAGATCTCTGGTTTCAGCCACTTGTGAATTAGAACGGAAAGTTGACGAGTCCCCAGTGCACTGTTCGGATGCTGGCTTTCCCTAAAGTAAATTTATGTTTTGTCAAAATTATATAATTACTCCAGTCAAAATACTTTACCAGAGAGCTTGACTTAGCCATAGAGGATCATTATCTTATTTTTTTTAGATAGCTGTGGATTATTTCAAATCACAAGTGCATAGGCCTATGCCTATTTGGAAAGCCAGCAACTTGGGCAGAGCAACTTTGACAATAAGCCTAGCTGATTATTGAATTGTGGCTGTCAGTGAAAAGCATCTAGTTTCAGCAGAGGGGAAGAGGCCAAGTGAGACGGCTATCTCGCCAAAATATGTCCTAAATAAACCCAATGCATTTCTATGGGCATAATATGCAGACCTAAGCTTATTGTCTGCATTCCAACCTTTAGGACAACGACTTGCATTGTAAGGGTGGAGACATGAGCACCTTGTCATTATACACAGATCTCTGGTTTCAGCCACTTGTGAATTAGAACGGAAAGTTGACGAGTCCCCAGTGCACTGTTCGGATGCTGGCTTTCCCTAAAGTAAATTTATGTTTTGTCAAAATTATATAATTACTCCAGTCAAAATACTTTACCAGAGAGCTTGACTTAGCCATAGAGGATCATTATCTTATTTTTTTTAGATAGCTGTGGATTATTTCAAATCACAAGTGCATAGGCCTATGCCTATTTGGAAAGCCAGCAACTTGGGCAGAGCAACTTTGACAATAAGCCTAGCTGATTATTGAATTGTGGCTGTCAGTGAAAAGCATCTAAAATGTGTGACGATAATGTGTCTTGAGTATAATTTAAAATGTTGAGACAAGAAGAAGGGGAGGGGGTGTGTGGTGAAGATATGCTTAGTAAATGTACCGTTAATCCCCGTCATTTGGTTACATTCATTTCATATGGCAAAGGCTGGTGCTCTTGCAATAGTTGAATTTTAACTTTTACATTTGTATCATTTTAATTCATATTTGTATGATTAACCACGTGACAATAATTTTGAAAAACGAAAACGTTACAAAAATGCGCATACAGAAAGAATCATAAATGGAACACAGATAGGTAAAATTGTAGGATAAATTGTAAGCTTCCACAAACTTGAAACTCACTAGCTGTCTTTGGTCTTCATTATAACAGCCATTAACAAAATTCAAAACACCGGAAGTCCCATGAAAAAACGGGCCCGCCTATAGAAATCAAACGCCCATCCAACTGATTTGTTCTGGCGCCCGCCCTGGATCTCAGGCTTATACCAAAGACTGTAAAAATGGGACCAGATGAGTCTCTGCTTGGCACTCAGTATTAAGGAGATAAATTGGGGGTAAGGCCCTGCGATAGACTAGTGTCCTGTCCAGTGGGTGTACTTGTACATCAAGATGCCTCACACTACAGAAGCATGGGATAGGCTCCTGGTCCTGTGAGCCATTCCGAATTACGCAAGCCAAGGCTTGTGCAAGCCCACTGGGCACAAACGTCAGTTCAACACATCTAGTTTTGATTAACATTTGGTTGAGTTGTCAACTAACGTGAATCCCAAAACATTTTCACCATGCCATTGGATTTAGGTTAAAAGTAAAAAATTACAAACTTCCCTTATTGATGACTTTTTGCATATCCAATCAGTTTTCCACGTTGATCCCATTTAATATTTTTGTGGAAATTA
This sequence comes from Brachymystax lenok tsinlingensis, assembly GCA_030435695.1. Taxonomy (NCBI): domain Eukaryota; kingdom Metazoa; phylum Chordata; class Actinopteri; order Salmoniformes; family Salmonidae; genus Brachymystax; species Brachymystax lenok. Next base: position 18,510,729 of record CM059797.1, on the reverse strand, counting down.
CAGGTTTTTGTCCAGTGGGAGGCTACTTCTTTTTTTACTAAAATCTAGCTAGTGGGTCTAATAAAATAAAGCATGTTAACATCAAGAAAACTAATTTAGATGTATGATGATAACGTGCACAAATCACATATTTTGCATAACGTTTTAATTTATTTTGAATAAATTGCATCCCTTAATTATATTTGAACACAAGTTTTACTCACATTTTGGCAGCTGATACTCGACCCTTTATATTTTTATTCAAATTATTTCCCGATTTGCGTTTCCATGTGCCCTTGACTTGAACTAAGTGAAACTCGTTCTTCTTTATTACTGCAATATTGTTGCATTCCACTGCCTCTTCCACATGTGTCTTCCCTGTGTTTGCATCAAGCGACATCTTGATATATTTATGTATTGGAAGCTAATGAGTGACCGATGCAGAGTCAAGTAACCTAATGGAGCATAATGTTCACCTCTCATTACTCTCTGTATATATACATATATCCTAGACAGCAGTTCTACCAAGGGAGGAGCAAGTATTTCCAGTGTGCTTACGAAAGTGTAGCCAAAACCATTGTGTAACACATGCCCCAGCATGATCCTTATACAATTTTTGGGAGTGACGCAATGAAACTATAGAATTATGTAAAGAGGGATCCCCCAACCCCCCACAATAGGCTATATAATTAATTAGCCTACATTTCTTTATGTAAAAAAATATTTTGGCTACTTAATAAAAGACTTCTGACTCCACATCAATAAACATGTCATGGACCATTTGTAATTGTATTTGATCACACATACTGTATTTTATTTCACCTTTATTTAACCAGGTAGGCAAGTTGAGAACAAGTTCTCATTTACAACTGCGACCTGGCCAAGATAAAGCAAAGCAGTTCGACACATACAACAACACAGAGTTACACATAGAGTAAAACAAACATACAGTCAATAATACAGTAGAAAAAATAGGCCATGGTGGCAGAGTAATTACAATATAGCAATTTAACACTGGAATGGTAAAAATGTGCAGTAGATGAATGTGCAATGTAGAAAAACTGGGGTGCAAAGGAACAAGATAAATAAATAACTACGGTAGGGGATGAGGTAGTTGGTTGGGCTATTTACAGATGGGCTATAAACAGGTACAGTGGTCTGTGAGCTGCTCTGACAGCTGGTGCTTAAAGCTGTTGAGGGAGATAAGTGTCTCCAGTTTCAGAGATTTTTTAAGTTCGTTCCAGTCATTGGCAGCAGAGAACTGGAAGGAGAGTTGGCCAAAGGAGGAATTGGCTTTGGGGGTGACCAGTGAGATATACCTGCTGGAGCGCGTGCTACGGGTTGGTGCTGCTAAGGTGACCAGCGAGCTGAGATAAGGCCGGACTTTACCTAGCAGGGACTTGTAGATGACCAGGACCCAATGGATATGGCGACGAGTGTAAAGCGAAGGCCAGCCTACGAGAGCGTACAGGTCGCAGTGGTGGGTGGTATATGGGGCTTTGGTAACAAAACGGATGGCACTGTGATAGACTGCATCCAGTTTGTTGAGTAGAGTATTGGAGGCTATTTTGTAAATTACATCTTCAAAGTCGAGGATCGGTAGGATGGTCAGTTTTACGAGGGTATGTTTGGCAAAATGAATGAAGGAAGCTTTGTTGCGAAATAGGAAGCCAATTCTAGATTTAATTTTAGATTGGAGATGTTTGATGTGAGTCTGGAAGGAGAGTTTACAGTCTAACCAGACACCTAGGTATTTGTAGTTTACATGTCAAGTCTTTTTTATTTCACTCAAGAAATAAGAGAAGCAAGATAAATACACATGTAAAAGATCCACATGTATTGCAAAGTTACATGTGCAATTTTGGGATACTTGATTTCTATGAGGGTTATGTATTTAGCCTACTGAGGGAGCCTACATCAGACTTGCTTCTTAAGCAGAAAATGTGCTATCAGTCACTGAGGAACATGGGAAAAAGGCTTTGGATATTATATATATATATCAACATTAGCCTAACTCTTTTTTGTGTGTGCCAAATTAACTAAGAAAAAAACATTTTTGTTTAGTTGAATTGTGGTATGTTCAAACAATTACATAGCCTCCTAGGTTACTTAACATACTGGACACAGGTATGCAACAGTTACAAGACAAAGTATGTGTTTGTGGCACTGGGTGGATGTTGTCAGAGGTCAACCTGACCAGCTACTGTATAGAAACACATTCAATTGACCATTTTCATCTGAGGACATCTGGTGAGTTCATTGTGTTCTGTTTGAAGAGTAGATATACATGTAGCAACTTAATTTGGCGCAGGTAGCCTAGTGGTTAGAATGTTGGGCCAGTAACTGAAAGGTTGCTAGTAAAGGTAAAAATCTGTCATTCTGCCTCTGCACAAGGCAGTTAACCCACTGTTCTTAGGCTCTCATTGTAAATAAGAATTTGTTCTTAACTGACTTGCCTAGTTAAATTAAGGTAAAAAAAAATAATAATAACAATTTGAGCCAGTTTGCTACAGCAGGAAAATAAGCCTACAGGAAATGTGGATTATAATTAATTGGCATTTTGATACATTTTCTATTAAGGGAAAAACAGGTTTGACATTTCAAGGTGTAAATTACAAACGTCAGAAGCCTTTTTTAAACCTCAAATGCACTAATCATTGCAGGAAAGTTGTCCAGCAACAGGGTAATCAAATTAAGATCCTACACCTGAAAATAAAGAGTAATACAACGTGCAGCTGACAACAAAAGCAGATATCAGTCTAGGATGAGCCAAGATCAAAGTTTAAGAACAACTTTTTTGTAGAGTAAATGTATGATAATGGGAAATATGCACACTCTTGAAGTAAGCTGATCATTCCTGTCTTTTTGTAGTAAGGTGATCGTTCATGTCTTTTTGTATTGAGCTGAGAATCCATTCTATTTTATTATATAATTTGAATGATTTCCCATTTTACATGGCTCATTTGAACTCTTCAGCACCTCATGACAAAAGTGTACACATGATGGAAACAAATTGTATTTTTCTTTCTTTACACAAGTGATAATGCCTGAGCTGGACTGATACAGCGGCGCTTGACGTGGTTGAAGGTCAGCACCATTTGACAGAGCTGTGTTATACGGTTTGCGCCCACGTGATGACAGTAAAACGACCCGAAAAAACGTTGTTGCGAAAGGTTTCCCTAAAATGTAGACGTCGATAGACAGATCTTACAGGTCAACGGACACGTGGGCGGAACTACTGTGTGGAAAACTAGGAGTTTATTTCGGGGAGTTTCGTAAGCCATCAATAAAGATACATTTACACAACTGAAACGGGTTTTAAGCTATATAGATAGATAGACAGACAGCTGCCAGTCGCCCTTTGTGGGACCAAACAGATTTGACAACTATTTTGTATTACGAACGCCGTGGAAATTCACCATGCAGGCTGCCAAAGGTATGTCGGGTCTTTCACAGAACTAGCTATGATTGCAGAAGCTCGAAAGAATGAATGTGGCTGGGCTAGTTAGTTAGTTCTAGGATGCAGGAGAATGTCGCGGGGAAATGTTAACTGGAAAGATAGGACACTTTAATATTCATAATAATCCACTATTTTTGCATTATAAAACTAAACATTACATTTATTAATTGTAATTCAGTTAAATAACCTACATATAGGATTAGCTAGATGCGGTTAAGAGGTCAATGCACGGAACGCAGCCGTGAGGGACTAGGACGCCGGATTGGCGCACATTTAACAAATCTGATCTAACAAAGTGGATATTCGTCAAATCCGTCAAGATTGGTGTATTGTAACATGCCCACAATGTAGTTACTAACGTCCGATTTGAATATATTTGGCTGTTTTCGCTGCATAACATTTAGAATTGGTCCCTTTTCAGGTTTAGAATAAGTGACTGCTAATGCTAGTTTCCTAACTCCCGTTTGAAGTATCGCTAACATACAGAAATCGGTGGTGGTAGTCTGTAGTTTTGAACTGTATTGCAGTTGATTGGTGACGATGGCATGAACATGTATTGGGGTTGACATCTATACAAGCAGTTTACAAGCAGTTAACTCCGATTTTACATGAACATAGTGTGAAATACACTTAAACAATAGCCTAAATGTATGTGGTACTCCAAGGCATCTTTCCCCCACGCGTTTCGATGGCATATCCATGGTTTTGGTCGAGTTCCATTAACGTCTTTACCGTATCTCTAGGAACATACACTTATAACCCCGCCAGTTGCAGTTATTTATAGGACTCGTCAGTCCTTCCTAGAGCTCTATGTCCATCTAATGGTATAGTTCTGTCATGACACAGAGTAGTCTATGAATTGTCCAGTGGGAAAAGTACCCAAACTCATACTTGAGTAAAAAGTCACACAGCAAAATACTACTTGAGTAAAAGTCTAAAAGTATTTGTTTTTAAATATACTTAAGTATCGAAAGTAAATGTAATTGCTAAAATGTTCTTAAGTATCAAAAGTTCAAGTATAAATAATTTTACATCCTTTATATGAAGCAAACCAGATGGCACAAATGTATTTTTTCTTCATGGTAGCCATGGGCACACTCCAACATCATTTACAAACAAAACATTTGTGTTTAGTGAGTCCACCAGATCAGAGGTATTAGGGAGGACCAGGGATGTTCTCTTTATAAGTGCGTATCATATGTAAGATTCCATATGTAATAAGTACTTTTGGGTGTCAGGGAAAATGTATGGAGTAAAAGGTACATAATTTTCTTATGAATGTAATGGAGTAAAAGTTGTCAAATATAAATATTAAAGTACAGATACCCCCCAAAAACGACTTAAGTAGTACTTTAATGTATTTTTACTTAAGTACTTTACACCATTGGAATTCCATATTATTATAACGTCACTCCTTCATTGTATCACCTCCCTCTCTTTCTCAAATTGTTCATTAGTATAATAGCCTACTGTACTCATTATGCCTATACCGTATAGGCTTGTGTACAGTTTTTGTCTTGTGTTCTCTGCAGTCTCTGACACCCCAATGGAATTCATGGTGGATTTCTTAAACAAAGCCAAGGAGATAGCAGATAGCAATGCCAACATTCCAGAGGAACTGAGGGTCAACCTACAGAAGGCCCTGGACATAGCTTGTGGTCTAGATGGCTACCTGGAGAAAATGAGCAGCCAGGAAAGTGCACCTCTCGCTGAGCTGTATCAGTGAGTATTTCCCTTGTCCGTCCCACAGACACAGTTCACATGGATGGTTTCTCATACACATTCTTACTTAATCTCATATGGATGTGTAGGAAAACGATGGAACACAACTGGGACAAAGTATTTGAGGAGGGCAAGACTCAGTTTCGGCTTCCAAAAGAGTGCATCACTGGGCATGTGGAAGGTGAGACATCTCTATTGGGTACAGTTGTGTGGATGCTTTGTTAGAAATACATATTTAAGCAGTGCTAAATATTTGTATTGATGTTTCATTGGCAGGCCAGACTCTGAAAATGCTGGTTCACATGAGTAAAGCCAAGAGGATCCTAGAGATAGGCATGTTCACAGGGTATGGTGCTCTCTCAATGGCTGAAGGACTGCCTGAGGATGGTTCACTGGTTGCCTGTGAGCTTGAGCAATATCTTAAAGAATTTGCTAAGCCCATATTTGACAGGTCTCCACATGGCAAGAAGATAACAGTGAAGATTGGTTCTGCCATGGATAGCTTGAAGGTGACTAACTACATGTTGTGTAACTACATTGATTAAGTTTAGCCTGCAGTGATTACACATGTTGGTCTACTTGCTTAATAACCACATTATATAGTTACATGCTTGCACAATGCAAACCAAATCAAATCACTTAAGGTAACAAAACTATTTGTAAGTGTAATAAATATGAGTACAATAAATAGCCAATTCTCTCTCTCTATATATATATATATATATATACATACATACAGTGGGGAAAAAAAGTATTTAGTCAGCCACCAATTGTGCAAGTTCTCTCACTTAAAAAGATGAGAGAGGCCTGTAATTTTCATCATAGGTACACTTCAACTATGACAGACAAAATAAGGAAAAAAAATCCAGAAAATCACATTGTAGGATTTTTTATGAATTTATTTGCAAATTATGGTGGAAAATAAGTATTTGGTCACATACAAACAAGCAAGATTTCTGGCTCTCACAGACCTGTAACTTCTTCTTTAAGAGGCTCCTCTGTCCTCCACTCATTACCTGTATTAATGGCACCTGTTTGAACTTGTTATCAGTATAAAAGACACCTGTCCACAACCTCAAACAGTCACACTCCAAACTCCACTATGGCCAAGACCAAAGAGCTGTCAAAGGACACCAGAAACAAAATTGTAGACCTGCACCAGGTTGGGAAGACTGAATCTGCAATAGGTAAGCAGCTTGGTTTGAAGAAATCAACTGTGGGAGCAATTATTAGGAAATGGAAGACATACAAGACCACTGATAATCTTCCTCGATCTGGGGCTCCACGCAAGATCTCACCCGTGGGGTCAAAATGATCACAAGAACGGTGAGCAAAAATCCCAGAACCACACGGGGACCTAGTGAATGACCTGCAGAGAGCTGGGACCAAAGTAACAAAGCCTACCATCAGTAACACACTACGCCACCAGGGACTCAAATCCTGCAGTGCCAGACGTGTCCCCCTGCTTAAGCCAGTACATGTTCAGGCCCGTCTAAAGTTTGCTAGAGAGCATTTGGATGATGCAGATGAGGATTGGGAGAATGTCAGATGAAACCAAAATAGAACTTTTTGGTAAAAACTCAACTCGTCGTGTTTGGAGGACAAAGAATGCTGAGTTGCATCCAAAGAACACCATACCTACTGTGAAGCATGGGGGTGGAAACATCATGCTTTGGGGCTGTTTTTCTGCAAAGGGACCAGGACGACTGATCCGTGTAAAGGAAAGAATGAATGGGGCCATGTATCATAAGATTTTGAGTGAAAACCTCCTTCCATCAGCAAGGGCATTGAAGATGAAACGTGGCTGGGTCTTTCAGCATGACAATGATCCCAAACACACCGCCCGGGCAACGAAGGAGTGGCTTCGTAAAAAGCATTTCAAGGTTCTGGAGTGGCCTAGCCAGTCTCCAGATCTCAACCCCATAGAAAATCTTTGAAAGTCCGTGTTGCCCAGCGACAGCCCCAAAACATCACTGCTCTAGAGAAGATCTGCATGGAGGAATGGGCCAAAATACCAGCAACAGTGTGTGAAAACCTTGTGAAGACTTACAGAAAACGTTTGACCTCTGTCATTGCCAACAAAGGGTGTATAACAAAGTATTGAGATAAACTTTTGTTATTGACCAAATACTTATTTTCCACCATAATTTGCAAATAAATTCATAAAAAAATCCTACAATGTGATTTTCTGGATTTTCTTTCCTCATTCTGTCTGTCATAGTTGAAGTGTACCTATGATGAAAATTACAGGCCTCTCTCATCTTTTTAAGTGAGAGAACATGCACAATTGGTGGCTGACTAAATACTTTTTTTCCCCACTGTATGTATGTATGTATGTATGTATGTGTGTGTGTATATATATATATATATATATATATATATACTGTATCAGTATATCTAGCTCATTGATAGTGAATGGTCCAGCTCTCTGATAATATTGTCTCTTTTAAAGGAACTGGCTGCAGCAGGCGAGCAGTTTGACATGGTCTTTATTGACGCAGACAAGAACAACTACATCAACTACTACAAGTTCATTCTTGATCACAACCTCCTACGGTTGACTGGTGTGATATGTGTGGATAACTCACTGTTTAAGGCTAAGGTCTACCTAAAGGACACCGCTGATGTAAACGGACTGGCGCTTCGAGATTTTAACCAGTTTGTGAAGAGTGATCTTCGTGTGGAGCAGGTCAGTGGAGAGACATGGCTTGTCATCTGTCTAATTATTTCTTGGTGTTTACTCCTGTGTTAGAAAAGAAGGTTTTGCTTTTTTTAGGTCATTGTCCCTCTCAGAGATGGCATCAGCATCATCCGCAGAATCCCCATGTCAACAGCATGTGCAGGCACACAGGTAACATAAGACACATCCTCAGTCGGAACCACACTTAGTCATTTCATTTTCCTTTTAGCACTGGCACTATCATTGTTGTCATTGACAGCTGTAGTTACTACCATGAGTCAAATGGTGACTTTACAGTACTTAAAAGCTCATACAGACTTTTCCCTTCTCACTTATAACTCACTTGTGTTTGACTTGTCTCAGAGCAAGGTAACAGATGATGAGGTATTCCGGGGTTTGAACGGGAGGTCGATCCTGGACCGGATGCGTCTGGACGGCATGGTGGCCTATGTGACGGGGGCAGGCCAGGGTATAGGCAGGGCGTTTGCACATGCCCTAGGAGAGGCTGGGGCCAAGGTGGCTGTGGTAGACCTGGACCAAGGGAAGGCTGAGGGCGTGGCAGAGGAGCTCACACTGAAAGGTAAGGCTTTGGCATTAGCACACACCACTATGATTGTCACAATGTTGGATTTTCATATTAACCTTCCATGAATTACCAGAAGATGGTGCTCTACTGCCAGGGAAAAGTCAAGGAAAAACTGTACATCATTGTTCCCCAATTAGCGGCCCAAGATTTGAATTGTTTAATTTTATTATTGTTGGACATGATGTAAAAATACCCCCACGCATAATAGAGATATATACACTACACTGAGTGTACAAAACATTAGGAACACCTTCCTAATATTTAGTTTGCACCCCTCCCTTTTGCCCTCAGAACAGCCTCAATTCGTCAGGGCACGGACTCTACAAGGTGTCGAAAGCGTTCCACAGGGATGCTGGCCCATATTGACTCCCAATGATTCCCACTGTTGTGTCAAGTTGGCTGAAACCCAGCAGCGTTGCAGTACTTAACACAAACCGGTGCGCCTGGCACCTACTACCATACCCCATTCAAAGGCACTTAAATCTTTTGTCTTTCCCATTCACCCTCTGAATGGCACACATACACAATTCATTTCTCAATTGTCTCAACATTTAAAAATACTTATTTAACCTGTCTACTTCCCTCCTCTACACTGATTGAAGTGGATTTAGCACGTGACATCAATAAGGATCATAGCTTTCACCTGGTCAGTCTATCATGGAAAGAGCAGGTGTTCCTAATGTTTTGTGCACTCAGTGTATGTATGCCTATTGTATTGTTTTAGTGAAGTATTATCTGTTTTGGCTTCTTGCGGTCACTTTGCAGTCTACAAATTATTTGTAATTATGTTCCGGCCCCCTGACCTTCCGCTCAAGAAACCATCGTCCTGCGGCTGAATCTAGTTCATTATCCCTGTGGTATATTGAAATCTGATTATATTATATTTTCAGACAAAACTTTAATCTGCACCACATTGCACCATATTTTGCATATGAAGACACAAAATAGTAATAATATCAATAATTTCAAACTTCAGTCTTCAAAAAGTCTAGACATGTTGCCTATTATTGCATTTAAACAGCACTACTTTTTAATCCAGGGATAAATTGCATTGCGATTACTGCTGACATCAGCAAATCGTCAGATGTTGAGAGGATGATTGACAGCATTATGTCCAAATGGGGAGCGATCCAAATAGCATGCAACAACGCAGGGATCAACATGAACTCAGCCAGTGAAGACACCCGTCTGGAAGAGTGGGACCAAACCTTTGATGTCAACTTGAGGGGGACCTTCATGTGTTGTCAGGTGTGTGATTCCTCTACTGTATTCTGTTGTAAACCTAGGCCACTTACTGTCAATTAACCTACCAGGTACAACCCCAAATCCGTAAACACGGGCACCCTCATAGATATCATCCTAACCAACTTGCCCTCCAAATATACCTCTGCTGTCTTCAACCAAGATCTCAGCGATCACTGCCTCATTGCCTGCATACGTAATGGGTCTGCGGTCAAACGACCACCCCTCATCACTGTCAAACGCTCCCTAAAACACTTCGGCGAGCAGGCCTTTCTAATCGATCTGGCCCAGGTATCTTGGAAGGATATTGTCCTCATCCCGTCAGTAGAGGATGCCTGGTTATTCTTTAAAAGTGCCTTCCTCACCATCTTAAATAAGCATGCCCCATTCAAAACATTTGAACCAGGAATAGATATAGCCCTTGGTTCACTCCAGACCTGACTGCCCTTGACCAGCACAAAAACATCCTGTGGCGTACTGCATTAGCATCGAATAGCCCCCGTGATATGCAACTTTTCAGGGAAGCTATGAACCAATATACACAGACAGTTAGGAAAGCCAAGGCTAGCTTTTTCAAACAGAAATTTGCATCCTGTAGCACAAACTCAAAAAAGTTCTGGGACACTGTAAAGTCCATGGAGAATAAGAGCACCTCCTCCCAGCTGCTAGGCAATACTGTCGCCACCGATAAATCCACGATAATTGAGAATTTCAATAAGCATTTTTCTACGACTGGCCATGCTGGCTACCCCTACCCTGGTCAACTGCCCTGCACCCCCCACAGCAACTCGCGCAAGCCTCCCCCATTTCTCCTTTACCCAAATCCAGATAGCTGATGTTTTGAAAGAGCTGCAAAATCTGGACGCCTACAAATCAGCTGGGTTAGACAATCTGGACCCTCTCTTTCTAAAATTATCTGCCGAGATTGTTACTAGCCTGTTCAACCTCTCTTTCGTATCGTCTGAGATCCCCAAAGATTGGAAAGCAGCTACAGACCTACAGTGGGGAAAAAAAGTATTTAGTCAGCCACCAATTGTGCAAGTTCTCTCACTTAAAAAGATGAGAGAGGCCTGTAATTTTCATCATAGGTACACTTCAACTATGACAGACAAAATGAGGGAAAAAATCCAGAAAATCACATTGTAGGATTTTTTATGAATTTATTTGCAAATTATGGTGGAAAATAAGTATTTGGTCACATACAAACAAGCAAGATTTCTGGCTCTCACAGACCTGTAACTTCTTCTTTAAGAGGCTCCTCTGTCCTCCACTCATTACCTGTATTAATGGCACCAGTTTGAACTTGTTATCAGTATAAAAGACACCTGTCCACAACCTCAAACAGTCACACTCCAAACTCCACTATGGCCAAGACCAAAGAGCTGTCAAAGGACACCAGAAACAAAATTGTAGACCTGCACCAGGTTGGGAAGACTGAATCTGCAATAGGTAGGCAGCTTGGTTTGAAGAAATCAACTGTGGGAGCAATTATTAGGAAATGGAAGACATACAAGACCACTGATAATCTTCCTCGATCTGGGGCTCCACGCAAGATCTCACCCCGTGGGGTCAAAATGATCACAAGAACGGTGAGCAAAAATCCCAGAACCACACGAGGGGACCTAGTGAATGACCTGCAGAGAGCTGGGACCAAAGTAACAAAGCCTACCATCAGTAACACACTCGCCGCCAGGGACTCAAATCCTGCAGTGCCAGGCGTGTCCCCCTGCTTAAGCTAGTACATGTTCAGGCCGTCTAAAGTTTGCTAGAGAGCATTTGGATGATCCAGATGAGGATTGGGAGAATGTCATATGGTCAGATGAAACCAAAATAGAACTTTTTGGTAAAAACTCAACTCGTCGTGTTTGGAGGACAAAGAATGCTGAGTTGCATCCAAAGAACACCATACCTACTGTGAAGCATGGGGGTGGAAACATCATGCTTTGGGGCTGTTTTTTCTGCAAAGGGACCAGGACGACTGATCCGTGTAAAGGAAAGAATGAATGGGGCCATGTATCGTGAGATTTTGAGTGAAAACCTCCTTCCATCAGCAAGGGCATTGAAGATGAAAAGTGGCTGGGTCTTTCAGCATGACAATGATCCCAAACACACCGCCGGCAACCTTGAAGGAGTGGCTTCGTAAGAAGCATTTCAAGGTCCTGGAGTGGCCTAGCCAGTCTCCAGATCTCAACCCCATAGAAAATCTTTGGAGGGAGTTGAAAGTCCGTGTTGCCCAGCGACAGCCCCAAAACATCACTGCTCTAGAGGAGATCTGCATGGAGGAATGGGCCAAAATACCAGCAACAGTGTGTGAAAACCTTGTGAAGACTTACAGAAAACGTTTGACCTCTGTCATTGCCAACAAAGGGTATATAACAAAGTATTGAGATAAACTTTTGTTATTGACCAAATACTTATTTTCCACCATAATTTGCAAATAAATAAATTAAAAATCCTACAATGTGATTTTCTGGATTTTCTTTCCTCATTTTGTCTGTCATAGTTGAAGTGTACCTTTGATGAAAATTACAGGCCTCTCTCATCTTTTTAAGTGAGAGAACTTGCACAATTGGTGGCTGACTAAATACTTTTTTCCCCCACTGTATATCTATCCTACCATGCCTTTCTAAGGTCTTTGAAAGCCAAGTTAACAAACAGATCACCAACTATCTCGAATCCCACCGTTCCTTCTCCGCTATGCAATCTGGTTACGCTCAATATGATATCGTCAAGGTCCTAAACGATATCATAACTGCCATCGATAAGAGACAATACTGCGCAGCCGTATTCATCTACCTGGCCAAGGCTTTCGACTCTGTCAATCACCACATTCTTATCAGCAGACTCAATAGCCTTGGTTTCTCAAATGACTGCCTCGCCTGGTTCACCAACTACTTCTCTGATAGAGTTCAGTGTGTCAAATCGGAGGGCCTGTTGTTCAGACCTCTGGCACTCTATGGGGGTGCCACAGGGTTCAATTCTCGGGCCGACTCTCTTCTCTGTATACATCAATGATGTCGCTCTTGCTGCTGGTGATTCTCTGATCCACCTCTATGCAGACGACACCATTCTGTATACTTCTGGCCCTTCTTTGGACACTGTTAACTAACCTCCAGATGAGCTTCAATGCCATACAACTCTCTTTCCGTGGCATCCAACTGCTCTTAAATGCAAGTCAAACTAAATGCATCCTCTTCAACCGATCGCTGCCGCACCTGCCCGCCCGTCCAGCATCACTACTCTGGACGGTTCTGACTTAGAATATTTGGACAACTACAAATACCTAGGTGTCTGGCTAGACTGTAAACTCTCCTTCCAGACCCACATTAAGCATCTCCAATCCAAAATTAAATCTAGAATCAGCTTCCTATTTCGCAACAAAGCATCCTTCACTCATGCTGCCAAACATAACCTCGTAAAACTGACTATCCTACCGATCCCTGACTTCCGGCGATGTCATTTACAAAATAGCCTTCAACACTCTACTCAACAAATTGGATGCAGTCTATCACAGTGCCATCCGTTTGTCACCAAAGCCCCATATACTACCCACCACTGTGACCTGTACGCTCTCGTTGGCTGGCCCTCGCTTCGTACTCGTCGCCAAACCCACTGGCTCCAGGTCATCTACAAGTCTTTGCTAGGTAAAGCCTGGCCTCATCTCAGCTCACCGGTCACCATAGCAGTACCCAACCGCAGCACGCGCTCCAGCAGGTATATTTCACTGGTCACCCCCAAAGCCAATTCCTCCTTTGGCTGCCTTTCCTTCCAGTTTTCTGCTGCCAATGACTGGAACGAACTGCAAAAATCACTGAAGCTGGAGACTCATTTCTCCCTCACTAACTTCAAGCACCAGCTGTCAGAGCAGCTCACATATCATTGCACCTGTACATAGCCCATCTGTAAATAGCCCATCCAACAACTTCATCCCCATACTGTATTTGTCGTCTAGGATTGATGTGCCCAGCTGGTAATACACTTGTGTCCCCCCGTGGACCGGCTGAATGCGGTGCGCAATGCGGTGCGAAATGGTGTTGGAAAATGTTGTTTTATTAAGAAGGTACACATTTTTTTCCTACAACGGCCCACCATTAAAGCTAGTTGAAGAGGAAAATTATGCCTTTGCAGCCTGAATTCAGGATGCTTTATGTACGAGCCTGTCCACGGGGGGACACAAGTGTATTAACGGTTTGGCACATCAATCCAAGACGATAGTGCAGATCTAGAGCCCACTATTGGCTGCCTAGGCTAGCATGCTACTGTAGGCCTGTGTGATCTATTTCATTACTCAGAGGGTCATACCAGTGGCATAGGTCTGTCTGGAAAATGGGAAACATGCACAGTCGTTTGCATTTGAGTTTACAGTTTACTGTTTTGGCGGGGAATGTTTGACGTGTAAATTACACATGGAATATATGAGAGTTTCAGTTAGGGTCTTTGAGTAAGTATGAAGAATAATGAAAAGTGTACACAGGGTGTCAATACTAAAATTGTGATGAATGTTTCTAATATGTGTCCATTCTCCCTGAATTCTTGCCTCAGGCTGCAGGTCGTGTGATGCTGAAGCAAGGATATGGGAAGATTATTAACACAGCGTCCATGGCCAGTCTAATAGGTTAGTGAATATTCTATCTATCCTGTATGTTCCCTTTAGATTTCATCAACGTTTTAGAGGGAGAATGTCTGCCTTTTGTCTCCATGTATGGTGAGTCAATGAAGAATGGTGAGTCAAGTGAAGAATAATAAGATGAGCTTTGTTGCTGCGTTGATATGTCTCCTACAATACACTGAGAATTACATGAATGTAATACTCATCACAGTTCTTTTGTGCACCAGAACATAATTGTATACGGTTTGTTTCTGTAACGTTGCAAAACGACTTCACTGGGCTTGGTATTCTACAGTCTTGCCATTTCAGTGTATTTTACTGAACTTAAAGTGACAGAGGAGGAAACTTGGTGACCCATTTCACAAATGCAATCTATTTTTTAAAAGTATAATTGCTACTACTGCTAATCTTCACCATATAACTGTTTATTCAGGACAATGCTATAGTGATTTATCCACCCACATTATTCTCCCGCTACAAACACAGTTAGTTGTGATTGCTGCTCATCAAAGCAGTTTTGCATCATAATAAACATCCATCTCCTGACCTCTGGGGAGGATGTGTTAGTAAGGCAACCTGACGTCCAACATGAAAAGGGCTTCCTGTGCAACAACCCTGCCTGCCTTTGTAAAGGGCTGTGTTTAAGCAGCAGATGCTTTTAGATTTTACTAAGTGCGTTGTGAAATGGGAGTTATTCCCAGCCCAGTGTAAATCCTCCTACACACTCCTCCAGAGGAACAGTAACACTTCATCAGCAGTATAATCAAATTGCCAATAAACTGCTGTGACATATGGGCCTGAGTCCCAACTGCAGGGGCAATCTGTAAAACAGGGCCATGCTGGTAAATAGAGGATAGCAAAAAAAAAGTGATCAATTACTCACATTACGCACAGTCCTGCAGGAATTTACTTTATTGGTCTGGACATCTGTAATAGTATTGTCATAATGCATAATCAGATGGGACCTGTTTTAGCCAAGTAGGGTACCAAAAAGCAGCCGTGAATGTGCATTTTAAAAAGGACAATGACAGCTTTTTGTCCATCTGCTGAATAAAATGTGTTTTTCCCCCTCCCCTGTACATTTGAAGAGAAGGATGGTAGGCCACACAAAGGAAGAGCAGTATTTTTGACATGCTAACAAACTAATATTTTCCCATGCTGTTTGGCTGTTTTGGAGAGTAGATGTAAAGTATTTGACATGACTGAGGAGGATAGAGGGAATCATGTCAGTGCCACGCTCATTCAGCCTGTGTACCGTCTTTACTTCCTATCTGTCCTGAGGACTTGAGTATGTGTAGGCCTGTGATGAAAAGGGCTCATTTCCCCCCACTTAGAATGGGCAATAAGTAGCAGGGGGAAAGTTAAAGGTTTTAGACGCTCTCTTTCTGCCTCTCTTTCTCCCTCTCTAAGGATTACTGCTCTTAAAGACGGAAAACATCAATGCAGGTTTATTTGAAGGATGAAGGCCTGTTTTGAACGGTATTTTGGAGCTGTATCATCAGGTCTTCAGTGAGGATTAGCACTGTTAGGCTTTTTTAGCTGTGTTTCCTGTCCTGATAAATCGGCTTTAACCTTCAGTCTGGGTGTAAGCCCTGGGCTTTGCTCCTCCTCACGTGCTCCTCCTCTCCTCCAAGGCTGGGGTCCTACCCAGGGGCCTGCACCTCCTCCTCAGCCTCCTCACTCCATCATGGATGCGTCCTCCATCCTCTTTTCTCCTCACATCAGCTCTATTCCTTTCTAAACAAACGAGGGACTGTGAATCTCCAGTCCACTCTGTCTCCCCAGGACCAGCCCCTGCCTCTCTGCAGCTGTGTCATATTTATCATCTCTGTTCCAACCGAAGCAATTTGGCACTGAGATCAAGGGGCGATGAGGTTAACTACTAAAGTTGTATGTAACTTGGAGGCTTCCCTGTGATGATTAATCAACCAGAGGGAAATTAGCCGCTGTCCCAGCATCCCATGCAGTGTGCAGCATCTGTGATGGTCAAGGCAAACAAATGGTGTGTTGCCTTTGTTGCTGAAGACAGTGCGTAACTGGACGTTACAAGCAATTATTTTGACATGGCTTTATCCACGGGGTCCCCAGTACCTAATGGAGGTGTTTTAGTGTAGCAGCAGTAGAAACCAGGGTGCTGAGTTATGACTGAAATGAAGTAATGCATAGAATGAATAATATGCAGGGGTGCTTGAGTGGCACAGCGGTCTAAGGCACTGCATTTCAGTGCAAGATGCATCACTTCAGTCCCTGGTTTGTATCCAGGCTGTATCCCATCCGGCCGTGATTTGGAGTCCCATAGGGCGGTGTACAATTGGCCCAGCGTCGTCCGGGGTAGGCCGTCATTGTAAATAAGAATTTGTTCTTAACTGACTTGCCTAGTTAAATAAAGGTTTTAAAAAAAAATCTCTCAGAGAAAGTCTATATTGTAATGTGTGTTTCATGGTTATTAGAGGGGTACGGTTTGTCTTTTAGACATTGAGTGCAGTTTACATGGTTATTTCACAATTCAAAATGGATGAAATAGATTTTTTCCCCCACCCATCTACACACAATAACCTATAATGACAAAGTGATTTTTTTGTTTGTTGAAATGTTAGCAAATTTAATTGAAAATGAAATACATTTACATAATTATTCACACCCCTGAGTCAATACTTTGTAGAAGCAACTTTGACTGCTATTACACTTCGAGTCGTCTCGGGTTTGTCTGTATAAGCTCTACACATCTGGATTTGAGGATTTTCTCCCATTCTTCCTTGCAGATTTTCTCAAGCTCTGTTAGGTTAGATGGGGAGAGGCGGTGAACCGCAATCTTCAAGTCTTTCCACAGATTTTCATTAGGATTCAAGTCTGGGCTTTGGCTGGGCCGTTCAAGGACTTTCACTTTCTTGTTCTGAAGCCATTCCAGCTTTGCTTTGGCTGTATGCTTTGGGTCATTGTCCTGTTGGAACATAAATCTTCCCCCTAGTCTAAGGTCGTTTCACTCTGAAGCAGCTTCTAATCAAGGATTTGCCTGTTGTGCCTGGTTTTCTCCAGCGCTTGGAATTCAGGCCAAAGAGTTACATTTTTGTCCCATCAGGCCACAGAATCTTTTGCCTTGTGCTCTGTCTTTCACGTGCCTTTTTGCAAACTCCAGGCGCGGCTTGGAGTTCAGGACAATGCTACTCAGGAGTAGCTCCTGTCTGGCCTTTCTCCCATAAAGCCCTGATTGGTGAAGTGCTTTAGAGACTGTTGTCCTTCTGGCAGTCTCTCTCATGTCAGCCAATGAACTCTGTAGTTCTGTCAGAGTGGTCATTGGGTTCTTGGTCACCTCCCAAGGTCCTTCTTGCCCGGTTGTTTTTTTTGCACATATATTTTCTATTTCCCAATGATTGAGAACACTGTGCTTTTGGAAACTTTCAACACTAGAAATTGTTTTATACTCTTCACCAGATATATGCCTCAACACAATTCATGGTATAGTTTCTGCTCTGACAAACACAACGTGTCAAAAGTATGTGGACACTTGCTCACTCCAGAGTTGGTCCCCCCTTTCCTGCTATAACAGCAATCCAATCTTCTGGGAAGGCTTTCCACTCAATGTTGGAACATTGCGGCGATGACTTCCATTCAACCACGAGCATTAGTGAGGTCAGCCACTAATGTTGGCCGATTAGGCTTGACTCGTAGTCGGCATTCCAATTCATCCCAAAGGTGTTCGATGGGTTCAGGTCATGTGCAGGCCAGGTCATGTGCAGGCCAATCTCAACAAACCATTTGTGGTGAAACATGAAAGGGCCTTCCCCAAACTGTTGTCACAAAGTTGGAAGCACAGAATCGTCTAGAATGTAATTTGGTGCGGCAGGTAACCTAGTGATTAGAGTGTTGGACTAGTAACCGAAAGGTTGCAAGATCAAATCCCTGAGCTGACAAGGTAAAAATCTGTCGTTCTGCCCCTGAACAACGCAGTTAACCCACTGTTCCTAGGCCGTCATTGAAAATAAGAATTTGTTCTTAACTCACTTGCCTAGTTAAATAAAAGTAAAATATATATTTTTATTGTATGCTGTAGTGTTAAGATTTCCCTTCACTGGAATTAAGTCGCCTAGCCCGAACCATGAAAACAGCCCCCGACCATTATTCCTCCTCCACCAAACTTTACAGTTGGCACAATACGTTGGGGGAAGTAGCATTCGCCTGGCATCCGCCAAACCCAGATGTGTCCGTCAGACTGGCAGATTGTGAAGCGTGATTAATCACTCCAGTGAACGCGTTTCCACTGCTCCAGAGTCCAATGGCGGCAAGCTTTACACCACTCTAGCCGACACATGGCATTTCTCATGGTGATCTTAGGCTTGTGTGCGGCTGCTCGGCCATGTAAACCCATTTCATGAAGCTCCCGACTAACAGTTCTGGTGCTGACGTTGCTTCCAGGGGCAGTTTGGAGCTCGGTAGTGAGACAATTTTTATGCGCTTAAGCACTCGCCGGTCGCGTTCCTTGAGCTTGTATGGCCTACCACTTCGCGGCTGAGCTGTTGTTGCCCCTAGACGTTTCCACTTCACAATAACAGCAATTGCAGTTGACCAGCCAGGGAAGAAATTCTACAAACTGACTTGTTGGAAAGGTGGCATCCTATGCCATGTTGAAAGTCATTGAGCTCTTCAGTAAGGCTTATCTACTACCAATGTTTGTCTATGGAGATTGCATGGCGGTGTGCTTGATTTTATACACCTGTCAGCAACGGTTGTGGCTGAAATAGCCGAATCCACTCATTTGAAGGGATGTCCCCATACTTTTGTGTATATATAGTGTACACTGCCAACTGTGGGACCTTATATAGACAGGTGTGTTCCTTTCTAAATCATGTCCAAACAATTGAAGTTGTAGTGACAAACAATTGAATCAAGTTGTAGTGACATCTCAAAGATGATCGAAGGAAATTGGATGCACCTGAGCAAAATGTGGAGTGTCATAGCAAAAAGGGTGTGAATACTTATGTAAATTAGATATTTTTGTATTTCATTTTCAAAAAATTTGCTAACATTTCTAAAAACATGTTTTTACTTTGTCATTATGGAGTATTGTGTGTAGATTGGTGAGGGACATTTTTTTTATTCAGCCTGTAACACAATACAATGTGGAATAAGTCAAGGTGTATAAAAACTCTCTGAAGGCACTGTATGTGTTTTAATTAGTTTAATCAAGTTTCACTTTAAACAAATGATAGACAACAATACAGGGAAAAACAAATACAAAAACCTGTGCAGATGTCGTTGGACCAATACTACTTGACTTGATTTGTCCCCTCTGCAGTGCCCCATCCACAGAAGCAGCTTGCCTACAACACCTCAAAGGCAGGAGTGGTCAAACTGACACAGACACTTGGCACAGAGTGGATCGACAGAGGGGTCCGAGTTAACTGCATCTCACCGTAAGTTTGTGTCCGACATGTTCGTTTTATTAAATGTCCTGGCTTCAGAATAGGCATATAGTGTCAATGGCGGGTCTTATCTGGATCACCATGCCACAACAGTTTACACATCACAAATAAATAAAAGAAATTCAATCCTAACTTTGATTTAAGAATGTACACATACAAAATGTCCATGGACTTCAAGCCCATCTATTCTGAACAAAAATATAACGCAACATTCAACAATTTCAAAGATTTTACTGAGTTACAGTTCATATAAGGAAATCAGTCAATTGAAATAAATAAATTAGGCCCTAATCTATGGATTTCACATGACTAGACAGGGGTGCAGACATAGGTGAGCATTGGCAGGCATAGGACCAGCCACTTTGGAGCAAGGCCCAGCCAATCAGAATGAGTTTTTCCCTACAAAAGGGCTTTATTACAGACAGAAATATTCCTCAGTTTCATCAGCTGTTGGTGTGGCTGGTCTCAGACGATCCCGCAGGTGAATAAGCCAGATGTGGAAGTCCTGGGCTGGCGTGGTTACACATGGTCTGCGGTTGTGAGGCCGTTTGGACGTACTGCCAAATTCTCTAAAATGACCCTGGAGGCAGCATATGGTAGTTAAATGAACATTCAATTGTTTAGCAACAGCTCTGGTGGACATTCCTGCAGTCAGCATGCCAATTGCACGCTCCCTCAAAACTTGATATATCTGTGGCATTGTGTTGTTACCAAACTGCACATTTTATAGTGGCCTTTTGTCCCCAGCACCAGGTGCACCTGTGTAATGATCATGCTGTTTAATCAGCTTCTTGATATGCCACACCTGTCAGGTGGATGGATTATCTTGGCAAAGAAGAAATAATCACTAACAGGGATGTAAACAATTTTGTGACCAAAAGAGAAAAGCTTTCTGTGCATATGGAACATTTCTGAGATCTTTTATTTCTCCTCATGAAACAAGGGACTAACACTTTACATGTTGCGTTTACAATTTTGTTCAGTATATATTGCTGTTTGTTAAGCTGCCAAGAACAGTAATGATGAGAAGCGATTTAGTGTTTTCCTCCATTGGAAAAGATCCATTTGAGAATGAGGCACCCATTTAAGCCCTCAAACAATGTGCTCAGGCTTAATTAGATGGCGTCTTTAGGGAGGAATCAACCAAACACTTGCTCTAATTGTTATATTCAATTAGGGAATCAAATGAGCATCCTCACTCCCAAGTGTCTCCACAACAATAGCACATTGTTTGTATCTAGTTGTCTGTGAAGCTGTGTGGCGGGAAGAAGAGAACAGAGGAACACTTCGCTGCGCTGTGTATGTGTGTGTTAAGTCGAGCATCCCTTAGCCCCAGCAAATCCGTCCGGTGGCTCGTCACCGCACCCAGAACAAAGCGCCCACTCTCCCACCACTCTGCTTTATTTATCGCCAGCTTGTTTGCTAATTTTAATTTGCAAAGAAGCAATTCTTTACCCCTTCTAACTGGCTGTCTCAATGGGGCGCTGATTTCTTAGAAGTGACAGTCAGTAAATATGCATAAAAAAGGGACACAATTAGCGAGTGCGAGGTTGACTGCAGCCTGATTTCATTGGCAACTTTAGCCGCGCCGGTGATAAGCTGCATTATCTAGAAAATTGGCTGAGGGAAAACAGCACCTCTGATTGCCAGGAAAGGTTCCAGATAACAGGGCGCTGAAGAGAAATATAATTGAGGTGGAATATGTTAACCAAGGTGTCACATGCTTCTTGGAGCCGCTAATTTATCCAAATGTTGGAATTTGTATCAAGGCACAGCCAGGAATACTGTATGCCTAACATGTTGGGTACGGGCTAAAGTGGAGTCGACCGTGAAGCTTTTAGTTACTTTCATAATGATTGTGTGAAAAGCCTGAAGTCGTCTCACATTAGACACAGCTGTGTTGACATGTTTATCCAAATGATATATTTCAATAGGTGGAGAGAAAATCATTGGTCATGATAGATTAATGCTGACACAAGCGTCGTCTAAACATGAAAGTACCTAAGTCTCGGAGGAGGAAATCAGATGAGGAAATCACTACAGTTCCAACACACCTGTTTCCTTTAAATGCCACTCAAGCACTATGCCTGAGAATCAAACCAGCTAAAGCACATATCAGGCAGGAATCAGGGACACGCAGAGAAAGTGATTATGTACAGGCTCCTGAAGGCAAATTACACCTAGGATCCTGTCGTACCCGGTGGCGCTTCCTGCGACGTGCCAGTCATTTAACACCACGCGTCCCATTGTAAATATCATCAGAGATGTACCCTTTTTTCTGAAGGGTAATTGGATTTATTTATTATTTTATTTTGGTTACCAAAGTGGTGGCTCTAAAATGCCACGCTGCTGTCACTCCTGGCTTTGAAGTCTGATGTCTTTGAATTCTCTTTCCCTCCATCTCTGTCTCTCCCTCTCTCTTTTCAGGGGGATTGTTGACACCCCTCTCATCCACTCGGAGAGTTTGAGGCCTCTGGTGAAGCGCTGGCTGTCAGATATCCCTGCTGGACGACTGGCTCTAGTGACAGACCTGCAAGCTGCAGTGGTCTACTTGGCATCTGACGCCTCCGACTACATGACAGGGCATAACTTAGTCATAGAGGGTGGGCAAAGTCTGTGGTAGAGAGGGAGAAGCTTAATTTTTCCTACTCTTGGTTCACTCTTGGGAGTAGACACCCACCGCAGGTGGCTGGTGGCACGTTAATTAGGGTTACAGGCTCATAGTAATGGCTGGAATGGAATGATATCAAACACTTGGCTTCCATGTGTTTGATTTCACTCCATTCCAGCCATTATTGTGAGCTGTCCTCCCCTCATCAGCCTCCTGTGGAAACTACTGTGACTGATCTCCACAGGGAGAATAGGATAACATAGAGAGATTAGGTTAGAGTGATTACCTCCCTGGTTTACCATTATGTCAGAGATTATTTTACAGTTTCATACAGTACTCTTCACTTAAAAGGGACATTTATTTTTGACACAATTGTGCTTTTATATCCCTGTTAATTTTCTTGACAGAAATGCACACTTTGTTGCACATCCTTGTTACGCCTTCTACATGGTGCTATCCTTTGGACATCTGTTTTTATACAGAAACATTTTTCACGCTGGAATCTGTGAGTGACTCTTATAAACAAGGTTTGGCACCATTGGCCCCATCAGAGGTATTTGTTTCATAAGTGCAAAGTACTTGAAACGGGTTCATAGTTCAAGATTTTAATACACTGAATGCATGCTGTTTTCTACTGTGCAAGTGCAGTACGTACTGGATATTAGATTGCAAAAGATGGGTTGGGCATGGTAGAAAGTACTGAGATGTGTATGACAAGATACTGTACGAAATAGTCTGTTTCTAAAATTAACACTGTCAAACTTAATATTGTAACTAATCCTTTCCTTATGTGGACTACATACTGAACACATAAATAAGGTTTCAAAGCATACATTGTATGCATATGAATGTGTAATAACTCCCTTTTTGACAGTCCTGGGATGGTTGTGTTTCTCCGGGTACCATAGCGTACCCCCCTCCTTCAGCTCTTCTCTCTCTCATGGTTTTGCTGATTGGTCCCCCAAGTGGTGCTTACAATCCACATATTAATTGCTCCCTGTACTGTTTATGTGCTGCAAAACAATGCTTAAAGGAGGTTAGTTGAGGGCACGGCCTTAGTCACTGCAATTATACCAAAGGAGTGTCCAATTAGCACCATCCATGCAATGAGACAGTGCTTGTTTGTGTGAGAAGCTTCTCACTATTAGTGGCCATACTCAGATTTACATAATGGGGTCCCTTATTAACAGGGCTAGTGAGTGAGAGGATCCCATTTAGATATGGAAAGATCTGACGGTCTCTGTATTTCAGTTGGATTTAATGTAGAAGACATACCAAACCTGCATGGTAGATAGATAGACACAACTTCCTCACAGGACAATATCAGAAATCCGATTTCTGTAATCAGTGAAGGTAAGAATTTATCCAGAATGAGCTAATAAACATCTTAATATAACGAGGGTAGAATATTAGTTAGGCATTTCGTCAAATGGCCACAAAGGGGCAGTCTAGAGATGGGGAGCTACAGATATTTTCCGTTCTCCGCCTTTCAGTATACTGGATAATCACTGTTTGAATGTGGGGTTATCAGGAACATTATTTGCCATTATCCGAGGGTAATAACAAAGTGTCTGCTATATGTTTATGTAAGAAAATTACGATTGAAATGACATCTGCAATTCTAGTGTGCAAACAGCTGGACATGGGAATGAGTCGATGTTGAACAAACGCAATGTACAGTACTTTCAATTAAAATGAAACTGAAATGGTTACATTTCCAATGTATGAAAAATGTAATTACTGTATATTCATCTGTTGCTACTGCTTGCCAAGAGATGAGGTGAGTAATTGTCAAGGTTCACAGTAATTGTTATGCAAATATCTACACAGTTTATGTTGGGAATTGTAATAACTGTTCTGATTTGTAATCTACTGTCTTAATCTTAACTAAAGACAAACATTTACATGTCAGTTAACAACTTCATTTGTGATTTTCCATTAGTTATTCCTAAACACAGGTTGACTGGGGTCATACATACAGTAGGTGTATCATTTGGTCAATGCATTAAAGTGTAGCCTATAGTTAAGGCATAACTATTGTAGCATCCACAGCAACATGTTAAACTCCATCCTCTGTACTGCTTACTACAACACCTCACTTTAGTCAGGAGTTTATTCACAGCATAATTCACTCTAAACTGTTTTGATGTTATGTTTTTTGTATTGCTCTAAATGGTTTCAAAGCCCTTTTTGAAGGTCTTGTTTTCCCTGGAAAGCGCAGCCACAAGAGCCAAATCTAGTATTTTGAGCTGAAAATGTGATCTCTCTCCAAACCTATGGCTTGCTTCATGAGGTGTAAGTGATCTTGAATACATTATTTATGACCTCCTCGTGCTGCAATTACGCTCAGGAGCGGGGCCCGTGAACATGCCGGTGTTGTGCCAAAGAGTTCTTCAGCACAAAAGCACTTGTGCCCTCGCACTTCAAATCAACTTTGATTAATGTCCATGTTTGTTCTGGAATGCAACATTTTACAGCAGAATCAAATCGTGAGTAGCCCTGGGTCGATGCGACAACAGGAGGAGACGACACAGAGCGCAGCACAGCCTGTATCTGGGTGAGCGAGTACGTCAGGGTTTATAGATGGCATATTAACATTTGACAACATCAATACCCTTTTATTGTATTTTATCGTGCCTCAGCCCTAGTCTAGTGAGTGAGAGATTTGAAAATGAAATGTATAGCCTTTATAAATGGAACTAAGGCTCTTACTACAGTAGGTCTACATGGCCTATTGTGTCAATGAAGTGTGGACAAAATAAATGATTTAAAATTTTACTTTCAACAGGTCAATAAAGGCTTTATTTCACTGATGTAAATACAATTAAATCACCTCAATCATCCTTATTGTCGTCATACCATACTTTTTTCAAAATTAGGAAGGGCAGTGAGTAGAAAATGGGGAACCAAGTACCTTGATAGTTTTGAAAGACAATTGACACAATAAAAGCCTAAATTTTAACAACAGTGTCAGAACTCTAGTAGGTAAAAGGTCCAATTACTGTGATTGTTTATTTTTGAAATGTTTTAATGAAAACAAATAGTGTCTTGGCAGAATGCTATTTCTCTAGCAAGAATATTGCTAGGCTTCTGGGAGTGGCCTAAGTGAGGGGCCTTATTGGAGGAACCTAATGAGAGGGATATCTAACCTAAAAACTAGCTGTTATTTTGGTTTGAAACTCTCTTTGTTATTGTCCTATTCACTTCCTACCTGCAAAACAACTTGGCATTTCAGGCGGTCTTTTCAAACAGCTTTTACACTAAAACAGCAAAACAATAATTTTCCCATTTTCACAGTATTATTCCAACCTCATAGTGTGTAAATATAAAACCCCCGGAAAATTGTGTTTTTAACTGCACTGGGCCTTTAACATGAGTTAACCATTGTCCTTCAAAGTTTATCAACCCCACACCAGTTAGCTAAAACAATGGCAACACATGTTGGGCAAGACACACAGATGCCAAGTAACCTTTCCAAACTGCAGACTGGTTGACATTTTAGGGACCTTGATTCAAACTTGGGAAGAATAGTGGTTTTAATTATATTCATGTTTAAATGAGCAATTATTGACACAAACTAGTTGCACAAGCCCAGGGGATGGAAATGGCCGTCAAGACTGTTTAATTTGTTTTTTAAAGCTCCTTCAAGTACATTTCATTTTCATTATACCACCAAAGTTGTGTTTTCTGATGGTGAGGGTTGCATCAGCTCACCTGCGTGTATCTTGCTCTAGTGTGTGTGTGTGTGTGTGTGTGTGTGTGTGTGGTCACTAGCTGTATAGCTTGTATGTAGAGCTCTGTGTAGCCTTGTTGGTCAGCTCATGTGTTATTCATTGGAGTCTAGTTTTGCTGTTGGCTGGTATCATGCTCACCTGGTGACTTCCACAATTTCATTTTAGGTGGCTGCTGTGCTGTGTATTGTGAGATGGATTTCCAATAAATAATAAAAAGGTGAACATTTTGTCAACCTGTGTTATAATATTGTAGCAAACTAGATGCATACACATGCTTTTATTAAAATACATTTTCTTGGGAGGTACCATTCTGCTCATTTATCTTATGATTTGCTTATCTCTTTGTGTTTTTTTATTCACAGTAAAACTCATGAATTCATGATTTTCATTACCAATGGTGCATCAACTGAGCCAATGCTTTGCTGACCTAGCAAATTGCTGTCAAGCCCGTTTGAAATTTACTTTATAAAAATATTAAAATGTTTAATGATTCAACAACTGTGCCTTTATTGTTTTCTGTCATTATTGCAATGACCATAGCTAAGGTGGTTACAGTATATTTGTCCCTAACAATGGCTCTTGTTCCATCAACATAACAGTAAAATGAGTGGGTCCATTGCCAAAGCTGTTCTGTTTTTATTCAGCTACCCAATTAGCTAAATGATTTGGGCAGAATGTGTTATGCATCTAATACAATACTCTATTGACACTTTTGCTTCAGACAAACATCTCTTAAGACATCTTAATAACAGGAGTCTAAAAACCCATTCCAATATCCATGTCCTGTGTCTGCATTACAGAGGTAGAAGGTTTTTATTCAACATCAATACAGTGTGAGGGAAATATTGTACTGCGAGTTCTCTAATTATAATGCTGCTAACGTGTTATTTCCTCCCCATGTGGGATTACTTTCATCTTCCCCATTTAAGATACACATTCTGTTTGGATACTCAAATTACAAACCCTCTATTAAATCTGACTGCGCAAAAGGCATTGATCATAACCCCAATAGCTCCACTCCAACTTAAATTTAATTTGCACTTCCATTAATATCTATGAAACGTCCGATTGTCGTCTTCGGCATATTGATGGTATTGTAAGCCCTGCCTTCATATAATGTTCCCCAGCGGCTATGTGGAAATGTTACAGAGAATTAGGCCGAGGAGCAGGCTCAGTGGAACTGGCACAGCACTCAGAAATTCATTATCCTAATAAATAGAAAGAAATGAGGGATGGAGAATCTTAAGATACATTTATCTTCCCCACAAAAAGCCTTGAATCTGGCTTGAGTGGAGGATTCAAACTTATGCACTTCTCATTATTGCTGCCTGTGCACCCAAGGGTGTTCTCAAGACCCTGAGACATCTTTAAAAAAACAAAGGCCTGGTGATTCAATAGAAAAGCAATCACTTAGCACCTCTCTATCATTCAGCATTCAGCTTGCTGGGGTATGTGGATACACATGGCTGCATCTTTTAAGCACCCTGGTTGATTATTACATTAATGAGCAATACTTCCTAGAAATGCTTTATTAGAATAAAATTAGGTTAATTTTATTTTGCTGCACTTGATTCGGTGACTTCCTTGGCTTATACTACAGAATCAAACTGAAAGCATTTAGTTAGATTTGTTATTTTGATGAATGAGTTCCTACCTCTGTCTTTTGTACCGTGTGTTCATCCCTGGTTGAGATCTAGACATATTTTGTCTTTAGTAACCACACCACTGGAGCCTGAAGAGATGAATTATGCTGTCTTAATGAATCATGAAGTTACAATAACGTTAGCTGCTGTGGTGTTTACAGGTGTGTTGCTTCTCTAGAACCAGAGGAAACCCCTACAAGGAGGAATTTGGACCCCTCAGTGGATGACACTGTAGTAGGGATTATAATTAGCAACATATCTGAAAGGCCTTTTTACATGCCTCGCTTCCTATACCTCTGCTTTGGCACTGCTTTGGCTGGTTTCTATGATCAATTGGCAGAATCTTCATATTTTGTTTTGTTCATTTTCAAAGGGGATTCCGCTTCTTTATGGTTCTGCCAGAGTGATTCATTTGCAGGTCATTAAATGAAAACCGTGTCTTTTGAAAGCGTTGGGCTGCTCAGGTGGCGATGCCTGTGCAGGGAGACACGTCGTAAATAAAGCCAGCTACATTTCAAATGCCATAAGTAGGGGCACCTCAGGTCCTTGCATGATTGCAGATATTTAACTTATGCATGTCTAAAGGAGACCTCATTAACATTCGAGGAGCAGTCATCTGTGTAGCGGGATCGTTCTGTAGGCCTCACATTGAACATGTTACTTCTGGCTACACAACATGGTTACATAACATTCAGCAACCTCTCGCTCTCTCAATGTCATTTGAGGCATTGAAAATGTAACTCTCACAAGTTGTATGAGAATATGATATAATGATTGTGTGCTGTGATGGAAAACAATTGACTAAATGAGTGGTTATACTATGGTGTAACACAGGAACTCAAAGAGCTGAGTGTTAAGTGAATAACCATTTATTTGATTGTAGGTGAATCTTGCATGCTATATGTAATATGTTCACAGATGATCACACGAGACATTTGCCTCCACTACAATTTGACCAGTCTTATGTTTATTTGTGAAGAGTTTTTGAAGGTTATGTTAGTAGTAGCATAATCTCCATAGACCAGGGTTTCCCAAACTCAGTCCCGGGGCCACCCCTGGGTGCACATTTCGTTTTTTGCCCTAGATCTACACAACTGATTCAAATATACAACTCATCATCAAGATTTGATTATTTTAATGAACTGTTGAGTGCTAGGGCAATATGCGCGAGGGTGGGGGCCGAGGGGGCCCTAGGACCGAGTTTGGGAAACCCTGCCTTAGGCATACCTCAGTATCTTTGGAGCCTCTGAATCATGCATGACAGATACTCAATAATAATTGGCGTGGATTGCCTCTGACATCAGTCTGTGTCTGACAGCTGCTTTGTTCTGTGGTTAGATCTCATATTTAACACATCAAAGAGTGTGGCTGCTTCACACACCACATCTGACACCAAATCAGACACCACGGACAAGCACAGCTGATTCTACTTGTCAACTAATCATCAACCCCTTGACAAGTTGAATGAGGTGTGTTTGTCTGGGGCTTCAACCAAAATGTGTACTGTTGGGGGTACTGGAGGACCGGAGTTAGGAGCCACTGCTCTATAGAATACATCATAAAGGTGCATGTATTATGCTCTGTGCAAATTGAATAACCATATAACAGCTAGCTTGTCTTCTAATGAGCATGATATACTGTACTCAAGATATGGTGGAAGACGTGATTTCAATGTACAGTAGCAGCTATACTCAAATGTTTTTTATGATAAATGTTTTCTTCTGAACTGAATGACAGAAAGTCTAAAACTGCTCCATGACATTTCAACTTAAAACCAAAGGCATCTGGATTCCGTAACAGTCATGAACATGACAAGAGATGCATTCCCTAAGGAGAATCACAAGCCTTTTTACAATAGGTCTGTGTAGATTTACAGGGGTTGAAAGGTGAATAGGAATAGTTATGCCATGCTCATCAGCAGAAGCCTGGAAGATACAGGAGAGATCGATCTGCAGCTAATGCAATTCTCATTATTTATTTGAATACATTCTCCAGAGGACAGGCACTTAGGAGGTATCTGGCGTTAGGACAGTGTTAGCTGTTCCTTCATAAGCCCTGGGAAACTGCTCTCCACTTCTGACTGGAATGAGGCAAGGCAGTGCCTCTTTAATGACTCCAAGTTAAATACTGCATTTAGTTGGACTTATAAAGAGAGAGGCGTGCTCTTTTTCTGCAGGCAGCATCCAGCCTTTTGATGTCTCTAACAAGAACACAATAAATTGTTCCTCATTATTCAGTAATTAACTCCAATGCGCCGGGTACCCATCCCCCTGCGCCACACTCTAAATCACTCCCCCCTCCTTCTTCTGCTACACAGCTCTTTAATTTCCTCTACGCTGTGGGGACAAGAGGGGAGGGGGGCCACAGCGAGTTTGATGTCGTCCATCATCCCCTGCCATGTTTGCCGACCCCCCACCCTAAACTAAACTCAACTTCCCTCCCTACCCCTGCTCCATTTCCCTTACCCACCCCTTACAGAGGTCTGGGCTCCACCTACAGTATGGGACAATACCTGGAGTGTTGTGGAATGGAGTGTTAGGGCCCCCCAACCTGGGAGGATACCATGGGCATCAGTTACATTCGGTGAGGGGGACTGTGATGATGATGAGATAGTAAAAGAACACTGCTATCAGGCGATCATCACTACGCCTCCAGCCTTCATTCAGTAGTCAGTACATGAGATTTTCCATTCCTCCTCCTGCTCTTAATTGTTAAAATGAATTTAATTGGAGGCTGAGTCAAATCACCTGTCATTTCAGATGGGAATCAGCTGCTGATTGAAAGGTATCATAAAAGCCTGCCCAGGGCCTGGTTGGTATAGCTGTGCCTGCTGGGAGGGAGCTCCTTTTGTGCCTTGGCACACGCAGCCCATAGGCCCAGAGCTCACTCTACTTTCTCTACTGTAGATTGGGCCTGTGCTCTTGAGTGACACAGATCCACACACATGGCCCAAATATAGATTCAAGAAAGGCAGTAGTGTCAGGCTCAATTCCTGGAGGATGCTGTGGGAGTGTTAGTTTCTACTGCTCTAGTGCCTCTGGCCTAATTGGGTAGGATGCACATAGCACACACATGCCATTCCTCAAAGAGTAAGGTCAAGTTCATTTAAAGGAGTAATAGTGAAATCAGACATGTAAACTAAACTGAGACAATAGCAAAAGTACAATCCCCAAAATGTTTTTACATGTTCCTGTAATCATGTACAATTACTTTTCCCTGAAGCACAGCAGTTATCGAAAATAAGGATTGTGCATTCTTCAATATGAGTGTAACTAGGGATAAAAAGGAAAATATTTTGACAGAGAAATACAGGGCCTTATGAGAAACACATGCATCAACATTTGTGTCAGCAATGACGTATACCCACCTAACACACCCAAACAATCTTCAATTCTCCGACGGATACATTTTGCACTTCAAGGTACAGTAAGCAATAACTAAATTCACCTGTAATGCTCCATTTGTTTTTAAAAATCACAGTGAAAATGTTGTCAATATTAACACAGAAAGAACATGAGAAAAACACACCTAAATTATTCCAACGGCACAGTGCTACATAAAGCCTTTGGAAGAAACACATCTCCAGGGAACACATCTCCAGGGAACACATCTCCACACGGACTGAATCTTGAGGAAGAGTACACAAGATGCTGACAAACCCGCAGTTTGAAATAAAAAACCGACTAAACACATTACGTTAATATTTAATGTTGCTGTTCCTCAGGAGGGAACTCTGAGTTGCATTAGGGCTGTGTGAGAGGGTCTAAGAGTAGGTTGTATTAGGGCTGTGTGAGAGGGTCTAAGAGTAGGTTGTATTAGGGCTGTGTGAGAGGGTCTAAGAGTAGGTTGTATTAGGGCTGTGTGAGAGGGTCTGAGGGGAGGTTGTATTAGGGCTGTGTGAGAGGGTCTGAGGGGAGGTTGTATTAGGGCTGTGTGAGAGGTTCTGAGGGGAGGTTGTATTAGGGCTGTGTGAGAGGGTCTGAGGGGAGGTTGTATTAGGGCTGTGTGAGAGGTTCTGAGGGGAGGTTGTATTAGGGCTGTGTGAGAGGGTCTGAGGGGAGGTTGTATTAGGGCTGTGTGAGAGGTTCTGAGGGGAGGTTGTATTAGGGCTGTGTGCTCTGGAGGAAGAGCCTGCATCACACAAATAAAGCAGTTGGGGTCTCAAACTCCAAAGAAAAACTCACATCCGATTAGAGAGCAGAGATGCATGTCAACATGCCAGCTAAAACAGCAGATAATAAGATAAACTTTAGTTAATGCAAGTCTAGCATCACTAAACACAATCATGGAGAATTATCCCAGAACATCAATATACAACCACAATAACAAAGCCGATGTTAAAAGATTACACTCTTTGCACATGTGTTTTGAGTTCAGCTGTGAACAGTGGTGAGACGTGCAAGTTAATGGGTCAACACTATTCTGTGAGCAGCCATTTAACCGCATGCATGTGGTACAGTACAAAGCAATGACAGCCACTTGACCTCCTCCTCTCCTGCTGGACTGAGCTGGGACATCTAGCTGGGACATCCTGTGAACCGGGGCTCTAAAGGACAGGCCATTTGGATGTGATTAAAAAGCATTAGAGATCCTGAAACCCATGCTGCTCCCCAAGCTATCAGGTCATTTGAAATAGTTCCAGCAAGTTTAAGACGGGCAGATGTTTTCAGTTTAAGCCAAGCATCTGTTTATGCAGACACACTTTATGTTTAAAAAACCCACAAAGGACCTTCGATAGATTTTATGGTGCAGTATTAGCTGGAGTAGTCAGCTTTGTAATTGTGCCGCTGCAGTTAATAAGCAAATTGCTCACAAGCAGCGTTCCCATTCTGCACAAAATGCTTACTATCCATGGTCATTAGGTGTCTGCATACAATGTTACTATTTGTTCTACTGTACTCCGGTCTAGGCAGGAGTGTCACCAATTTAACTTAGCATACTGTGGTTAAGTCCTCTTAAAACGTCAAGATCCAGTTTTCATACAATAGTTTAGCCTAACGTTCACAATCAAAAGCGTTCGTGTTTTTTCACAAATACTCTCCATATGCATTTTCATATGAACCAGTATAACTTCGTAACTCTCAGCAAACAATACAACAGCATTAGATGAGCTCAGTGTCTCAGATAACTGGATTGTGACTTTCTTCTTGTTTGTACAGCAGGATTACACTGTTGGTCCTCACAGCTGATAACAGAAAATAAATGTTTAGCGAGTAGAGGCAAATAATAACCCTCGGTGTGCATGGTGGTGAAGAGTAACCGGGCCCTCTCTGCCTGACCTCCCAGAGAAAGATAATAACCCTCGGTGTGCATGGTGGTGAAGAGTAACCGGGCCCTCTCTGCCTGACCTCCCAGAGAAACAGATGATGCATTACTTCATGCTGCTCTTGCTGTGTACTTTGCCTAGAGAGAGTGACATACCCACCAATACGCCAGTGTCCATTTCCTATTATGTGACAAGGACCCATTTCAGATTGAAGTGATCCAAACAGTCAGCCGCCACTTGAGAGGACCATCTTCATGAACAGAGTTCGATAGGAACTACACGGGCAAGTGTCCTAGACATGTCCTAGATATGCCATCTCCAACTGTTTCTGTGGTAACAATGGCACTACATTGAAATAGACCTGTGAACATGAAAGGCTTTAAGATTTTTTTGTATTTCAGAAAAAAAGAAAAAGGAACTGACATGCAGATGCTGAGGTGTCTGTTGGTGTACAACACTTCAGGGGTGGAATCCACAACCCTCAGAGCAGGCATTGTCCACTGTGTACCTCACTGTTCTCTGCAGTTAGGACCTAGGCACATAAGCTTAGCTTTGCTAACAGATACAATACTACACATGCAACAAGCTAGGTCAATGTCCGAGTCAGGCACATGACATGACATCTATACGTGCTGATACAAGGCAACTAGTAAAGGTCATGGTTTGACCCGTCTAAAGGTCATGGTTTGACCCCTCTACCATCCTTCAGTGAATGCAAGTCCATGATGAAAATTATAATTTATTTTGTTCGTAGAGGTTGAAGAGCAGCCATTCTCTCTTAACTGCAAGGTGTTCTTAGGCCTATTTGTTGAACATATGCTGTGCCATGACTGCAGGTCCGCCCTAGCTTAGCCTCCTTGTTCTTCAGCCCATAACGTTAATGATAGCTAGCGGTAACATATCTCAGAAAGCTCCATAGCCAGCTCCAGAAACTCACCTGTCTCTTGACAGGTGTCAAACAGGCCACAGTCAAAGTCCAAGTTACAGTTGCAGTCGTTGCTAGGCATGGCCTCCACTGAGGAGGAGTACTGTCTGTAGGAAGGGCAGCAGCAATAGGTGGCTTCGTCACAGGAGTTTGGCAACATGAGGAACAGATCGTAGAACCTACAGAAGAGGCAGTTCAGGACAATCCCTGCACAGTCAGCTGAGAGGCAGAGGAAAAAACATGTGAGAACATTAGGAGCGGTCAGATTCTATTACAACATTAAACTATACATAGGTAATGCTGGGGCGGCAGGTAGCCTAGAGGTTAGAGTGTTGGACTTGTAACCGAAAGTTTGCAAGATCAAGTCCCTGAGCTGACAAGGTAAAAGTATGTTGGTCTGCCCCTGAACAAGGCAGTTAACCCACTGTTCCTAGGCTGTCATTGAAAACAAGAATTTGTTCATAACTGACTTGCCTAGTTAAATAAAGAAAAAGGATGAACACTTTATACGTTGTTCATTTTTATTTAATTAAGAACTGAAATTAGGACATACTATGAATGTATTAACATGTCTATTATATTCCCAAAAATGTGACAGGAAAATGTTATGTCCTAAAAAAAATGTTGCAGCCTGGACAATCCATAACTGTGACCCATTTAAACGTCTGTGCTGTAATAAATGCTTCCAACAGCCAGCCCCTATACCTTGGGATTTGTCTTCAGGACATAGATCGACTGTGCTCCTGAAAGACCTGCATGCTGTCTGTCCTCTCTTATTGTTTTGAACATTTTAAAAGCTTCCACGCTCTCCCTGGGCGTTCCTTTACACATGCATAATTTAGCAAATCACCTCTCACTCCCTTACAGGGAGACAACTGAGGAAGCTGTTTGGAGACGTAATCAATTACCATCAGCCTCTATGGGTCTCTCACTAGGAACATTCTAAAGTTGCACCGTGGCTGCTCTGAAACAACGTGCTGTGGGTCTTCCCAGCACCCATGGCAAAAATGCTACCCCCTGGGTGCCATTTAACATGAGGTCACTGGGCTAAAATGATGACCATGAAGAGACAGCAATAATGTGGGTTGTTGCTGAGAAATGCATTGGGAGTGGATCTTTATAACTGTTAATCAGTTAGAATAAGGAGATAATGTTATAAAATAAACAGCTTTGCAACACACAAGTGCAGTATAACTAGCTATGCAACATATGCCAGGCTATTTGGAAAAGTGTCTAAATACATTCTATGAACAAACAAAAAAAAGGCTACATTTCATAATGTATCCCATACACCAACATCTCTACAACTATGTAGTGAAACATCATTTTTAATCAATTGCTTAATAAATATGTATCTAATCAGTGCATCGCAATTTTCCTGATCTATGT
The DNA here is from genome assembly GCA_030435695.1 of Brachymystax lenok tsinlingensis. Taxonomy (NCBI): domain Eukaryota; kingdom Metazoa; phylum Chordata; class Actinopteri; order Salmoniformes; family Salmonidae; genus Brachymystax; species Brachymystax lenok. The sequence goes on along the minus strand of CM059797.1, from coordinate 18,475,463 downwards.
TTTAAATAATTCAAGTACATATGCAATCAATTGTGTTGCTTCATTAAGTGACACGTTTTTACATTATAGGACTTTCTTCTACTGTCGTTTCTGTTTCTGAATTATTCACACATTTTAATAATCTATAATACAAATGCATTTAAACATGCTTACAGCATAGTAAAATATGAAGCTAGTAATAGGTTGCATTTTAAATTCTCACTAAGTAGTGGGTTACAAACATCAACCAGTAGTCTGTGGCTTGACCATACAGGATGTGAATTGAGTATACAGCTTTGTCTTGAGCTGCTGCACATCCTATTGCTAATGTCCTGACTACCTGTTTCTAGAAGACTATTGCCATGAAACAGAGACCAGTGTTAGGGAACTTTGTCTTTGTCACTTGGACTGTGGAGTGTATTAGGACATTGTAATTGTTCAATCATGAGGCTGGTGGGAATGCAACTTGTGTGACTTACCTCCTGTGTCAGTCTGATGAGAGGAGGTGGAGAGAGAGTCTGATGAGGAGGAGTTCCTGCTGTACTTGTTCACAGTGAAAAGAGAAGATGAGCTGTCCTTCTCCCTGGGCCGCTGAGGATCATGGGAGGCCTGGTCTGTGTCAGCCTTCCCTGGATCTGGCTCGTTCTCTGGAATGACGCTCAACTTCCGGACACTGACTGGGGCCTCGCTAAGAACCTCCCCCTATCAAACAGGAAATAATATATTCTGAGTATCCACACAAATGACTATTAATTCCACGCACACACTCACAACTCTGTGGGGGGGACATAATATAATTTTTCATTTTTTCCAATGATAAAACTGGGGGGAGGGGCGACATGCAATTTCAGAATGTGGGGGGGACATGTCCCTCCCGTCCCCAGTGAAAGTTGCGCCCCTGTCCGTTTCCATAAAAATAAACTGTCATTCACAAAAGACTTAACAGGGAAGCAGGATACACTGAAAAACAATGTAGCTATCCAGTGGGGGGAAATTATTGATTGAAAACTCTTATAAAGAGTTTAGATTGAATAACCTCCCTTGAACTTGACAACTGTCCATTCCCCAGCACAGAATAACATCTAGGCTTGGTTTTAAACTATCCTCTATTGCAGCCTAGTTTCCACAGCATACATCTACAATGTGATGAATCCAGACATGCACGTCCAGCTGTTAGGGGCTTTAGCAGGTACCACTCTACAGTTTGGTTAAACACATCTCTATCTTGTGATAGAGATGTGTGGTGGTCTAGGTAATTCAGTAGAATTTCAGTACCTTGTAGTGTGCAAACTATTTTTTTTCTACTGTATTATTATTGACTGTATGTTTGTTTATTCCATGTGTAACTCTTTGTTGTTGTATGTGTCGAACTGCTGTGCTTCATCTTGGCCAGGTCGCAGTTGTAAGTAAGAACTTGTTCTCAACTAGCTTACCTGGTTAAATAAAAGTGAAATAAAAAAAAACATTTTTAAAAATCCAGCAATGCTAATCATTGAGAAGTGGTAGGAAGTGGTTATTTGTAACTTGTTCAATGTGCACAACTTATTTATTCTGAGAGCTAAGCCGCAGTGATGTATATCCCAGTATTGATATATTTCACTTTGATTCTGATGATCTCATCAGTTGTATCTCCAGTTTTACAGGGAACAGAATAGTTGATTTATCTGCTTTTCACAGACCGATTTCAATGCTTATTAATGAATTATTGCTTTGGCTGCTCTACCCTGTTTATTTTTCTACCACCTATTCTAAATTCCTTATTTACCATAACTTTTGTCTCCCTTTTATTTAACATTTAATGTCCTATGATTTATGAACATGTTGGACACATTTTCCAATCAGGAATACACATACTTTGTTTCTATACTAAATAGTCAAAAGGAGATAAAGTAGAAATATGCATGGAGTTACAGAATCAATGAAGTCTGCCGCGTACAAGAGATGAAAATCATTGAGACGCCCCTGGGTAAGCTAATAAATGAGGTAACTACTGCAGCTGGTCTGTGCCCATTAGCTAATAGAGAAATAAGGCCTGCAGGCATGAGCTACGCTTTTTTTTACTGTTGCCTCCATGCTACACTTTCTACAATGCCTCTTTCACTCACTAGGAATCACAAAGCTTTTTTCATGAAAAGTTGGGATGGAACTAGCTGCACTACATGACCAAAGTATGTGGACACCTCTTAACAGCCTCCAGTCTTCTGTGAAGGTTTTCCACTAGATGTTGGAACATTTCTGTGGAGATTTGCTTCCGTTCAGCCACAAGAGCATTAGTGCGGTCGGGTGCTGATGTTGGGCTATTAGGCTTGCAGTCAGCATTCCAATTCATCCCAAAGATGTTCGATAGGTTTGAGGTCAGGGCTTTTTGCAGGTCAGTAAAGTTCTTCCAAACCGATCTCAACAAACCATTTCTATATGGACCTCGCTTTGTGCTCGTGGGCATTGTCATGCTGAAACAGGAAAGTGCCTTCCCCAAACTGTTGCCACAAATTTGGAAGCACAGAATCATCTAGAATATCATTGTATGCTGTAGCGTTAAGATTTCCCTTCACTGGAACTAAGGGGCCTAGCCCGAACCATGAGAAACAGCCCCAGACCATATTCCTCTTCCAACAAACTTTACAGTTGGCACTATGCATTTGGGCAGGTAGCGTTCTCCTGGCATCCGCCAAACCCAGATTAGTCCGTTGGACTGCCAGATAGTGAAGTGTGATTCATCACTCCAGAGAACGCATTTTTGTGCTCCAGAGTCCAATGGCGTCGAGCTTTACACCACTCCAGGTGACGCTTGGCATTGCGCATGGTGATCTTAGGCTTGTGTGAGACTGCTCGGCCATGGAAACTTATTTCATGAAGCCCCTGACAAACATATATTGTGCTGACGTTGCTTCCAGAGGCAGTTTGGAACTCGGTAGTGAGTGTTGCAACCAAGGACAAGCGATTTTCACGCACTACGCGCTTCAGCATGCTGCGGTCCCATTCTGTGAGCCTGTGTGGTCTACCACTTCGTGGCTCTAGCAGGGCAGAAACTTTACAAACAGACTTGTTAGAAAGGTGGCATCCTATGACAGTGCCACATTGAAAGTCACTGAGCTCTTCAGTAAGGCCATTCAACTCCCAATGTTTGTCTATGGAGATTACATGACTGTGTGCACGATTGTATACACTTGTCAGCAACGTGTTTGGCTGAAATAGCCAAATCCACTAATTTGAAGGGGTGTCCACATACTTTTGTATATATAGTGTATGTTGTACTGCAGCCTGGTCGGGGTAGATGGGTTGTTTGAATCTCATCAAAGTTGCGAGTTAGAATCTCATCACAGACAACTTTAGCATTTTAGCTAATTAGCAACTTTTCAACTACTTACTACCTTTTAGCTACTTTGCAACTAAATTCAGCAAAAAAACAAACGTCCCATATTTAGGACCCTGTCTTTCAAAGATAATTCGTAAAAATCCAAATAACTTCACAGATCTTCATTGTAAAGCGTTAAAACACTGTTTCCCATGCTTGTTCAATGAACCATTAACAATTAATGAACATGCACCCGTGGAACGGTCATTAAGACACTAACAGCTTACAGACGGTAGGCAATTAAGGTCACAGTTATGAAAACTTAGGACACTAAAGAGGCCTTTCTACTGACTCTAAAAAACACAGAAAGAAAGATGCCCAGAGTCCCTGCTCATCTGCGTAAACGTGCCTTAGGCATGCTGCAAGGAGGCATGAGGACTGCAGATGTGGCCAGGGCAATAAATTGCAATGTCTGTACTGTGAGACGTCTAAGACAGCGCTACAGGGAGACAGGAACATCACACCAACGGTACAGGTACGGGATGGCAACAACAACTGCCCGAGTTACACCAGGAACGCACAATCCCTCCATCAGTGCTCAGATTGTCTGCAATAGGCTGAGAAAGGCTGGGCAGAGGGCTTGTAGGCCTGTTGTAAGGCAGGTCCTCACCAGACATCACCGGCAACAACGTCGCTTATGGGCACAAACCCACCGACGCTGGACCAGACAGGACTGGCAAAAAGTGCTCTTCACTGCCGAGTCACGGTTTTGTCTCACCAGGGGGATGGTCAGATTTCGTGTTTATCATCGAAGGAATGAGTGTTACACCGCGAGGCCTGTACTGGAGCGGGATCGATTTGGAGGTGGAGGGTTCGTCATGGTCTGGGGCGGTGTGTCACAGCATCATCGGACTGAGCTTGCTGTCATTGCAGGCAATCTCAACGCTGTGCGTTACAGGGACAACATCCTCCTCCCTCATGTGGTACCCTTCCTGCAGGCTCATCCTGACATGCCCTCCAGCATGACAATGCCACCAGCCATACTGCTCGATCTGTGCGTGATTTCCTGCAAGACAGGAATGTCAGTGTTCTGCCATGGCCAGCGAAGAGCCCAGATCTCAATCCCATTGAGCACGTCTGGGACTTAGGTCCATTCCCCCCAGAAATGTCCAGGAACTTGCAGGTGCCTTGGTGGAAGAGTGGGGTAACATCTCACAGCAAGAACTGGCAAATCTGGTGCAGTCCATGAGGAGGAGATGCACTGCATTACTTAATGCAGCTGGTGGCCACACCAGATACAGACTGTTACTTTTGATTTTGACCCCCCCTATGTTCAGGGACACATTATTCAATTTCTGTTGAACTTGTCTGTGGAACTTGTTCAGTTTATGTCTCAGTTGTTGAATCTTGTTATGTTCATACAAATATTTACACATGTTAAGTTTGCTGAAAATAAATGCAGTTTCCAGTGAGAGGACGTTTCTTTTTTTGCTGAGTTTATTTAGCATGTTAGCAAACTTGAACCCTTTTAGCTAACCCTTCAACTAAACCTAACCTTAACCCTTTAACCTAACTCCTAAACTTAACCCTAACCTTAACCCCTAGCTTTGCTAATGTTAGCCACCTAGCTAGAATTCACAACATATCATACATTTCACAAATTTGTAACATTTATTGTAGTATGTTTAACAAATTCATAACATATTGAACGTTTCGCAAATTTGTAACATATAATGTGAAATGGGTAATGGATATCCACAAATTCATACATACCATATGAAACGTTACATATCATGCTAAATGGAGTGCTTCAGATTTACATACAGAATAATACAAAATGCTCTGAGACCAGGTTGAGTAGTGTGCTCATTTGGCTGTATTGTATCAAGCCTACCATAATAGTTATATATGTAAATAATAAAAAATATCAGATATTTGACATTGAGAACATTGCTTTTAGATATTTTTTTCAGTAAGGTAAAGTTAATTCCTTTTAGAAAACTTACCATCTCTTACCAAAGAGCATTTCTTTCCACCTTTCCTTTCCATTTCTTTTCCACATTCTTCCTCTGTTCTGGTTTTCTGGTCTGCCATCTGATCCATTGCTGCATAAATCAAATATAGGATGTATTAATAACACAGAATTGATTGATCATCGGTCAAAAACTTCAAATTACAGTTTTGGATAAACATTCATGCATTGAAACAGTCAAGAGTTCAAAGGCATATTGCAAACAAATCTACAAGTTCATGAAACTGTTAATGCACTGTCTGTCTCTAGGATCACAAACCATCTGCTCATCCTCGAGATAACAGGTAGAATATGAAGGCAAGCATCAAATGTCAATCAATAGTTTTCTGCATCAAACCAATTCGTTGTGTGAATGAAAAGAAATGCAGCGTACTGTACCTGTGGAAACTGTCAGCGGATGGTCAGGCTCCTTGTGGACCGAATTCTCCGGGATCATCATACACTCATCATGCACTCCTGCAATCCCTCGCGCAAGTTCCATTTGGCATGACCCAGACCCACCCTATCATTATGATGACGTTTGCAAAAGGCTTATAACAACCTCTCAGCTAATTGAACAAATATTTCTGAAACCAGACTGCGAGTAGCCTACTAGTGTGTGAGAAGTAACGTGTATCACGGCTCCAGGAGATACCAGGAAGGACAACAGTCTTATTTCAGACAAAGTCGGGTGTTTCATTTACAGCAGGGCTGTTGATTTCCGGTCCTGAAAGGCCAAAACAATTCTGTCTTTCATCCTCTACTTCTAGGGCCAACTCTAGCCTTTTGGGGACCCTTAGTGAGATTTGGTTGGGGCGGGATCCACCACCACCTTGCGCAAAACATGTTTGTGGTCCTCCTCTTGTCCTCTTGATGATGGAGAGAAAATAATGTATTTTAAAGTACATTTCCTGCAATTCTACACATTTTGCCATGGGCATAGAGACAATGTGGCCATTTTACACTTGTAAAATGACTGCACTGGGGGAATGGCCCAGTGCAGTCAAAACATAATTTGCCTATGTTTTCTACACTGAACAAAAATATGAACGCAACGTGCCACAAGTAACAATCTTACTGCGTTACAGTTCATATAAGGAAATTTGTCAATTGAAATAAATAAATTAGGTCCTTAGCTCCAGAGTGGCGCAGCGGTCTAAGGCACTGCATCTCTGCGCTGGAGGTGTCACTACAGACACCCTGGTTTGAATCCAGGCTGCATCACAACTGGATGTGATTGGAAGTCCCATAAGGCAGTGCACAATTGGCCCAGTGTCGTCTGGGTTTGGCCAGTATAAATAAAAGTTTACACTGGCCATTGTAAATAAGAGTTTGTTCTTAACTGACATGCCCAGTTAAATAAAAAAACATTAAAATATGGATTTCACATGACTGTTGGTTACGGATACTTAAAAAAAGTTAGGGGTGTGGATCAGAAAACCAGTCAGTATCCGGTGTGACCACTATTTGCCTCATGCAGCGTGACACATCTCCTTCGCATAGAGTTGATCAGGCTGTTTATTGTGGAATGTTGTCCCACTCCTCTTCAGTGGCTGTGCAGTTGCTGGATATTGGCAGGAATGCTGTTGTATATGTTGATAAAGAGCATCCTAAACATTCTTTTTAATCAGCTTCCTGATATGTCACACTTGTCAGGTGGATGGACTATCTTTGCAAAGGAGAAATGCTCGCTAACAAGGATGTAATCAAATTTGTGACTAAAATTTGAGAGAAATTAGCTTTTTGTGCGTATTTAACATTTCTGGGATCTTTTATTTCAGCTCACGAAACATGGGACCAACACTTTACATGTTGCGCTTTTATTTTTGTTCAGCTTTCCATGGTGACATCACCTTGCATTACATTTCTAAGTAGACCAATAAGAGAGAGAGTTCCAAACCTCTCTGCCAATAGCAGCTAATTTTCAGTGTTCCTCCTCCCACTCAGACCACTCAGACCAAAAATCACAGTAAAGTATTTCATTGTTTCCTAGAAATTATTTGAGAATGAGATAAAAACGGTTGCATTTGACCTTTAAAGCAAGTTTTCTCAAAGTCAAAGTCAAAGTCAAAGTCTGCAATTCTAGCCATTTTGCCCTGGGGTGGAGAGAATTTTTTGCAGTTTTAAAAGCTAATTTCCTGCAATTCTGAACATTTTTCAATGACTTATGCCATGTTAATATGATATCTGAGTGAGAATGACTAACAAAATCAATGTTGCCCCCCTGGGCATGTGCCCTGCGTGCCCGGTCGGTATTCGGCCATGATTACTACAAGTTTAGATAGCTGGCTACACTAACTACCAATCTAAAAATTGTTAGTTGTGATGGTTAATTGAGTGACTGTCAATGACTGATACAGCAAGAGAAAAACTGCTGATGCACAGCAGGACTTCAAAATTGCGCCTTGGGTATTCTACTATTCTTACTCTCAATAGTAAGTTCCTATTTTTGGGGGGGTGAGGGGGCGGGGGAAGGGGTTCGGGAGCCCTCTGGTGGCTTATGCCTTATGCCTTATGCCTCGACCACCCTGTCTTCTTCTAATCAGGGACTAATTCACACCTGGGACACCAGGTGAATGCAATTTATAAAAAAACAGAAGTGTTCCGTCCATCCAGGACCGGAATTTAACCGCATTGATTTACAGCAAGGTAATCAGTGGTAGACAGTCGACTTGAATATACAGACGGATACAGAACTAAGTAAGAAAAGCTATTACTATCTAGCAAAGACTCTTAGTTAAGATTACGTTATTGGTCAATTGCAAAATTTGACTTCCCCTTTAAACCCAACCCCTCTGAAAGACACACATACATACACGTGTGTGTGTATTGTTTTGTAATGCTAGGTATTACTCCACTGTTGGAGCTTGAAACACTAGCATTTCGCTGCACCTGCAAGTCTGTGTACGCGGGAGTAAATTAAGATACAATACCTTCAGAAAGTGTTTACACCCCTTGACTTTTTCCACATTTTGTGGTGTGACAAAGTGGGATTTTTTTGTCAACGATCTACAGAAGATACTCTGTAATGTCAAAGTGGATGAAAGATATAACCATAAAAAATACAAATAATGAAAAATTAAACACTAATGTACTTTATCTTGTATTCAACCCCCTGAGTCAATACATGTTAGAATCACCTTTGGCAGCAATTACAGCTGTGAGTCTTTCTGGGTAAGTCTCTAAGAGCTTTGCACACCTGGATTGTACAATATTTGCCCGTTATTCTTTTAAATTGTTCAATCTCTGTCAAGTTCGTTGTCGATTATTGCTAGACAGCCATTTCAAGCCGATTTAATTCACAACTGTAACTAGGCCACTCAGGAATATTCCATGTCTTGGTAAGCAACTCTAGTGTATATTTAGCCTTGTGTTTTAGGTTATTGTCCTGCTGAAGGTGAATTTGTTTCCCAGTGTCTGTTGAAAAGAAGACTGCACCAGGTTTTCCTCTAGGATTTTTCGAGTACTTAGCTCTATTCCATTTTTTTTTTATCCCCCCAAAAACTCACTAGTCCTTGCCGATGACAAGCATACCCATAACATGATGCAGCCACGACCGTGCTTGATAATATGAAAAGTGGTACTCACTGATGTGTTGTGTTGGATTTGCCCCAAACATACTGTAACACTTTATATTCAGGACATAAGTTAATTTCTTTGCCACATTTTTTGCAGTTTTACTTTAGTGCCTTAACACACGTTTTGGAATATTTTTTATTCTTGTCATTTAGGTTAGTATCGTAGAGTAATAACAATGTTGTTAATCCATCCTCAGTTTTCTCCTATCACAGCCATTATATTTTAATGTTTTTTTTTATGTGTTTAACCTTTATTTAACTAGGCAAGTCAGTTAGGAACATATTCTTATTTACAATGACAGCCAATTGTATGCCGCCCTATGGGACCCCCAATAACGTCCGGTTGTGATACAGCCTGGAATCGAACCAGGGTCTGTAGTGACGCCTCTAACACTGAGATGCAGTGCCACTCGGGGGCCAAAACTTTGTAATTGTTTTAAAGTCACCATTGGTCATTTCCTTTCTCTCTGGCAACTGAGTTAGGAAGGACAGCTGTATTTTTGTAGTGACTGGGTGTATTGATGCACCATCCATGCAAGGATAGATTGATATCGAGCTGCATTAAAATTTCTCAGAGTTTACAAGCCATACCAACTTACACTAATTAGACTCACCATTAAAGTTGCATTTCAAATTATTCCCTGCTGTGTTTGCATTGGTTTAGAGCACAAGAGGCATGCTAATTAAAAAATTAAGATGCTCGAGTATTTGCCTACGTGGTTCCCATAATGCCTTGTTCAAATGGTAGGCCTAAATAGGACTCCTGAGGAGAACTTAGACAAAGGACTTTTCTCATGTTTTAAACACACACACACATTTGTAATTTAAATTATCTTTAAGTATGCTAACGTATAACATGATTGTAACTATTAGTATTTCACTAAGACCAAGCTATGTGATTGTGCGTCATTCATAATTATTGTGATCTTCCCCATCAGTTGGCTTGTTATCAATGTGACAGCTGGTTTTCATATATCATATATCTATGTCATTCATACATCAAGCAGGTGAATATGCGCAATTTAGCTTTCATTGAAGTGTAGGCTACTCAATGTTAAATGTGTTTTGGACCTGAGATTACAGAAAAGTCCCAGTGGCTGACATGGCACCCATTAGAGCTTACCTTAATGTATTGTGTGATGGCCTGAGTCTGAGATCAAGTTCAGGTAAATTAGAGTACATCTAAATGGGAGTTTACCTGCTGATTCACAGCACTTGTAGTGCGCTCCATTATTTACAACAGTAAGCATGTATTTTTATTACTCTCTCTCTCTCTCTCTCTCTCTCTCTCTCTCTCTCTCTCTCTCTCTCTCTCTCTCTCTCTCTCTCTTTCGTTCTCCATCTCTCTTTCTCAGTGGGTATATGTGGTCCTGATGACCGGTGTTCCATAGAAACAGTTGAATGGCCAGGGTTGTAGGAATGTTCAGCAGTCTCAATGTCATAGTTAACAGAACATAGGGTCTGAGGTGCATCGTGTTCACTGAGGTCTATGGAGGATAAATGTCATAGACAGATATGTGGAAAAGACCAGCCTCCCTGTCACCTTGAAACAAAGACAAAGGGAGAACTAATGTCATATTCAACCTAAATCAGTGTTATATTTCAAATGAGTTACATTGGGCTGGATACCTTCAGCTGTTTTGTCACTTATATAGCCTATATTAATAGTCACAAGTATATAAACGGTGTAAACCACTCATTTCATGAACATGAGGAGCAATAGTGATTTGGATTTGCATTATTCCAAATGACCTATTCCAAGAGAATGACTAAGAAGCGTATTTTAAGCCACTGGCTTGACATTTGTTTATGGACATCAATGAACCAGTAAACTAACAGAGGAAGAAATGCTACTTAGTGCAACAAGCGGCTAGTGAATTCTGCCTCCAATACTAACATTAAAGTGTTTCCATACAGGATTAGGTATTAATCCCTCACGGATCACCATGGAGAATTGTCCCTTGCTTGAGAGGGGATGAAGCACAAAGTCAAAGAAGCCTTTTTTGACCGACTTTAATGATCTAGGTAAGTCGCATTGGGAAAGTATATTTAAGTGTGTAGTTTTTGTAGGAGTTATGCACAGGGTGATTTTCCATTACCACTGAGATTACCATAGTACTCTTTCAGTGCCCTGGGCATCTTTTCTTACCTTCTTTACTGATCCACTTACAGTAGTCCTAATTTCCTGTAGGCATACATCACCTTATGATACCTTTAGGGAGTATTCCAGCCCAACTCATTAAGTACTCAATAATACCAGCTCTCTCTAATTGAACAAGTCTCAATTTACTTCAACACCTTGAACATGTCTAAGGACACCTGTATGCAATACCTCTATGACAGTCAAATCACACTGTAGGGAAAACTCATAACAGTATATGACTCAAACCAACTGGGGATTGTCTTAGTCTTCAGTGGGGGAGGATATGTGGGTTTGCTAAAGTTTATTTCACTGTACTGTACTCAACCAAATAGTCTTTATTTAATTTATTATAATTTATGGTCTTCAAGTGAAAGTGTGATAGGTTTGTAAAATGTTTGATCTGCATTTGGAGATGAAAGAGTTTGGCTAATTCCTTTGTTCTGTCTGATGATTTTTCACCACTGGCTTCTTGGAAACGTATTTATGGCTTTAAAAATGTTTCTCATTCTTTCAATAATGGTTAGGTCTTGTCATCACTATATCTAAAACTAATGATGGATATTGGCTTATTTTAGTTTATTCCTCAGTAGAAACGTATAACAAAACTGAGTAGGAATGGTACCTTTAAAATGTGGCAAAACCTACTGTAGGCCTATCCAATTGCATATATGCAAATCAAAGGGAACTGTATTTGAGACACTCCTGATTTTTGCATATAATCTTATAAAGAAAGCAAGCCTGCCAAGAACTGTTGTCACATTTTGATAATTGAAAATCCCTGATGGACTGTGAAATGGCGATTGTTAGAGACCAATTTGAGTCACATAGATAATCAATGTTAGCAATGACATAGAGTAGCCACCTGCTAAATGTTTCAATTGATCTTTGATGCTTTTTCACCAATAAGCAGTTTAAAATTACCAATTGGGTGGGGCTAAGAGTAGCCGAGGCTTTTACTATTAGTGTAATGATGATATGACATAAGTATTGTCTTGTTGTTATTGCGCAAGACAGATTATGATTGGTTTTAGTCGGTGCACATTATGAGTTGCTTCCTAAGTAGTGTTCATAAAGAAACCCTGGTGGCTGTGTCAAAGCCATAATAAGGGTTGTGATTCATATATACTTTAAGAGTCAAGGGTAACAGTGGGTGAGACCTGTATTTTATTTGTCCTTGCTATTAAAGGGATCTGTCTGGGTCCTGCCTGTGGTTCTTTAGTCAGACCATACCTCTGAGTGTGTCTCTGCTCTGGTGCTGGTGTCTCATTGATACACCAACACTGTTTTTACACATTGTCATTGTATCTCTCTCATTATCGCCATTAATATGGACTCGGATACATCTCATTGCGAAGGGGTTAATTGGGACATCTAAAATCCATCCCCCCTCTGTTTAAGTATGATAGCTCTCAAATGTAATTTGCACACTACTGTGTTAAAGGGATTCTCCTGTACTTTTGTATACTTTGTAGCCTGTAGTTCTCACAAGCCAAAAGTGGTCCCCAGACATTGCGTACTACATCATGTATGTGTCAATGTGTGCACAACGTCATTGATCTCTCTCTCATTGCTCTCTCTCTCATCATGTGAATCTTGCTAGCTGTCACTCATATGATGAGGGTCTGAAGCTCATTTGTTGAACTCGAATTGCTAGGGGATTTTGTGGCTAATTGAGGTAAGACAGTAATTCTGCTCATAGCTTATGCATGTATGAATTATACATTGACACATCCAGCCCAAAGCAATGCTTAGTATTCACCAAAGTTCCTTAGTACTCTTAAATGTTTTGCTCTTTTTGATTTCATCTGACTTTTGATGGCATCACCTGATTATTATCCCACTGTTAGTGTGTATAGGCCTGAATTGCAAATGTTATCAACAAAAGTAACCACCTACTACTAATCGACTGGCTTTTGGACACTTACATTTTAGTCATTTAGCAGACCCTCTTATCCAGACCAATTAGGGTTAAGTGCTTTGCTCAAGGGCACATCAACATATTTTTTACCTAGTTGGCTCTGGGATTCAAACCAGAAACCTTTCGGGTAGTTACTGGGCTAACGCTCTAAAACGCTGGGCTACCTGTTGCCCTCTGCCGCCTGACTTAAAGTCACATACACACCCACACTTGCACACATTGACACACTCACACATACTCACAGACATCTTTTTTTATTTTTCAAACAAAATAAACACAGTCACTCAGCTACAGTATATATCTCAATACACTGCACAATTGTGTGTAGGATTGGCACATTTTATTTTGCCATTCTCTTTTTCATGAAGTTCTCCCCATCTACAAGTTAGTTTTCCAGCCAAATATTGACTTTGGGATCTGATTATTAAGCAATTTCCACGAAACTTCAAATTACTTCACTCAACAATTATTTTAAATACGTTATAAGACCCAGTAGAGCCTCAAGGTCCTGGAACCGATTATGCAAAGAGATAATTGCTATGAAGATTTAACATTTTTTAAATTGGTTTGACAAACCTATAAGTTGTTAACTACTGCTCAGTGCAAAAGAATACATTTGCTGACGAGGCCGCAAAGATCCAGAGCAGGAAGCCTTTTTCGTGTGCTCAGGTGGGCGGGAGGTATCGCTCTCTTTATTATCACAGCTAATGGTTTTCCAGATCTGTCCTCAATTATAGAGGATGAGATTAACAATTAATTAATAATTATTGTGATAGATAAATTGTGCCACGTTCAGCAGATGTGCAGTTCTGGAGATGGAATGAAAGGAAACACAGATACAGGGTATTGACCAACAGTGGCCCCTCTTTCTCTTTCTCCATATAGAGTGTAATTTCAGGTCCACACCCAGATATGCCCCGTGTCTCCTAGCCTCTCTTAACTGCCAATGCATCACATGGAGACTGGGTGTTTTGCCGATTTACTGTGTGTAAAGCCAATGTTGCATAAAGAGTGTGCAAAAAAAGGATATTCATCGTTCTTTTCCTCATAGAAAATTGCCTTTTCCTTTTAGGTAAAATGTACAATGCTTGAAAAATGATACATGAACAAAGTACTTTTGAGCAGAGGCTGAATTGTATAATTTTCCCATAAACTTGGAGCATTTAAGTGTAGAAAGGAGGAATTATATGGCTATGAATGGCTTCCTTAATAGTGATATCACTTCTCTGAACAAAAGAGTGAGGCTCTGCAATGAGTCTAGAGTGCGGACGTAGCTCGATTGGCCATTTCCGTGGCGTCCATTAAGGTCACAGCACTGCGCCACCATGTAGGAGAGTGCATGAGTGACAACACAGGGCCAAAGACGAATGGAGCACTTTCCACAAACCTCGTTAAGTCTGAAATCACAAAAAAATAACAGCTATTAAATTAATTGCAGTCATAATCTCGTAAAATATGTGTCTAAAAATTATATGCAGTTCGATTAACACATAACATGGGTGTCAAATCTGTAATAAAACCCTGATCAATAAAACAATAACCATGTTGTTAAAAGCAGTCATTGAAAGGTGTTGCTGGGGATGTGTTCCAGGGGTGAGCAACCCTTTTAATATAAACGGATTTCATCTTTCCACTATGTCACCTAAATCACCTCAATGTTTGTGTATACAATTATAATAAGGTAATAAACTGCAGCAAAGGATGGATTACGAACGCTCTCTTCGACCCCATATATCAGACTTTGTCAAGGGCCCAGAAAATGTATGTCTAACAATCTGTTGATTACAGTGTGGTGTGAGGAAAGCTCAAGAGAGGGAAGATTATGACTGTTGCAGGATACATTATTGTAACATATTGTTATGTTTAATCAAAACGTTTTAAACAAGCACTAACGACTGCAATTAATTTGACTTTAAGAATCTTTATTTTAAAAAGTTTTGCATGTATCCTGATATAATGAATGGTTTAATATTTTTTCCTTTTGGCACTGACTATTACGTCTGGTCTTTTATCTTGAAAATGGGTGAGAGAAGACAGGGTTTATTTGGAGTGCTGAGAACATGATAACGTTGAAGTTGAAGGGCATATTTGTATTAAAGACAGAGGAAGAAACGTCATGAGTGGATCTCCATACAGTTGCGCCTGCTTCCTTACCACGTAAAAAAAAAAAATCCATGCCCCTTGAGATATAATTTTTTATCAGTGTGTTTATATTAAATCATTTGAGTTGGGATGTCAATTTGAAAATGAAATCGTCTCTGCCAGAGACTCATTCAAATTGGAAATTAATGATATGGCAATTAAAAGTTGGGTACAGTATTTGGCAAAAATTATGATAATGATTGTAGCTAGAGGTGTGAATATTAACACCAGCACAGCATTTCCATTGGAAAACGTCAGTGTGTTTCAGCAGTATCAGCAGCAGTGGCACACTTGTTTGGATGATTCTCATCTGATCTAATTCTCTAAAGCACATCTCTCCTCACTACAAAACATGGCTGAAAAAAACCTTCCTCTCTTTGCCCTGCTATTTACCAGAAATAAGATGACAGCTTTGTATTCCTTTTTCCTCACCAACATAGCAATTAAAGCTATAATAGTGTATGTCAACCTAAAATATGTATGTTTACTTCTATTACAACAAGATACAATTTGTGTCGTTCCATTATATCTTGTGTCGTTCCATTACTGACACCAAACAAACAGCCTTTTGTAATTCTGCCGTATGAATGTGTTTGCTCTCATGCTGGAGTGTAATGTAAGGAATGCGTCCCGTATACTGTACTGGTAATTGAGTGATTTATCAGCTCGTGTTGCGAGTAGCTATAGGCTAAGTGTGGTTGAGATTCACAATTACCAACAGACACAACATGGTGTTTGTCTGCTCATGATTAATGCACTGCATCTGCAGCTAGGGCTGCTGTTTTCAAACTGAAGCTGATGGGTGATGGAGGATTCCTATGAGATTCTCCCTCTCCGCTTGTTACACACACTGCTATCAGCCAAATTGGATGATCAGTGGGGGAGTTCTACCACTCTCTGAGGTTTTCACAGATTTTTCCTTTAGGTTTGTAATTCACTCAGATTGGAGAACTCTTCCATCCAGGGAGTGACTTTTTCAATTGAGCATTAAGTGGGAATCCAACAAAAACAATTCTCCCTGAGACCGTAATGTTGATTCTGTTACCGAAAATCCTTCATCCATAAGGGTTAACCATGCCCACACCTTTCCACAACCCCTCATGAACAGGGACTCGTCTCAATTGCAATAGATTTTGAACAAAAGCCAATGGTATGCTAATGGTATGTTTCCCTTATATGAACATGACAAATGTGGTTAAAGAGCATATAAAGAGGAACCTTGACAGAGTACTGTTATGAACACCATGTACACCATGTATGCAAAAGTATGTGGACACAACTTCAAATTAGTGGATTCGGCTACTTCAGCCACAACAGTTGCTAACAGGTGTATAAAATTGGGCACACAGCCATGCAATCTCCAAAGAAAAACATTAGAAGTAGAATGGCCTTACCGAAGAGCTCAGTGACTTTCAACGTGGCATTGTCATAGGATGCCACCTTTCCAAAAAGTCAGTTCGTCAAGTGTATGCCCTGCTAGAGCTGCCCTAGTCAACTGTAAGTGTTGATATTGTGAAGTGGAAACATCTAGGAGCAACAAAGGCTAAGCCGCAAAGTGGTAGGTCACACAAGCTCACAGAATGGGACCGCCGAGTGCTGAAGCGCGTAGCGAGTAAAAATCATCTGTCCTCAGTTGCAACACTCACTGTCGGTTCCAAACTGCCTCTGGAAGCAACATTAGCACAAGAACTGTTCATCAGGAGCTTCATGAAATGGGTTTCCATGGCCAATCAGCCGCACACAAGCCTAAGATCACCATGCGCAATGCCAACCGTCGGCTGGAGTGGTGTAAAGCTTGCCACCACTGGACTCTGGAGCAGTGGAAACGCGTTCTCTAGAGTGATGAATCACGCTTCACCATCTGGCAGTCTGACGGATAAATCTGGGTTTTGTGGATTCCAGGAGAAAGCTGCCTACCCCAATGCATAGTGCCAACTGTAAAGTTTGGTGGAGCAAAAATAATGGTCTGGGGCTGTTTTAACGCTACAGCATACAATTACATTCTAGATGATTCTGTGCGTCCAACTTTATGGCAACAGTTTGGGGAAGACGCTTTAATGTTTCAGTATGACAATGCCCCCGTGCAGGTCCATGCAGACCTATCTAACACCTTTGGGATGAATTGGAACGCCAGGCCTAATTGCCCAACATCAGTGCCTGTCTATTGTGGCTGATTGGAAGCAAGTCCCCACAGAAATGTTCCAACATCTAGTAGAATGCCTTCCCAGAAGAGTGGAGGTGGACCAACTCCATGTTAATGCCCATGATTTTGGAATGAGATCTTTGACGAGCAGGTGTGCACATACTTTTGGTAATGTAGTGTATGTTAAAGTGACTGGTCTATATAATGGATGTAATTAATGGATGAAATGTAACTATTTGGTCAATTCTATTGGAAGGTGATCCAATCAATCCACCTTTTCAATGCTTGTAAAGACATTCTTAACCATATACACAAAGGTTAATCAACATAGACACCTTCATAGGGCTCTGTCTCATGTTTTACCTAAGGTAGATTAAACCCAAGAGCTTGAGCCTGAGAAAGAGATGAGAATTGCACATACATTCTTTAACAGATTCACTGGTCAATAATTGAATGAGTGATGTCCATTGTCCAATAACCCGCATTATCTGTGGATAGTCCTCTCATTAAAAGGCTAGAGAGGAAGGAGAATAATTAAAAAGATATGCAGCGCCAGCATGAGCATTTAATGATCACGCTGCTTTTGCCTGATATACTCTCCAAGAGCAGTGAGATCATCATACTGGATGGAATGGAGGACAGGCAGGGGAACCCACCCAGCCCTGTAGCACCAGACCTAGCCCTCTACTCACTGACTGGGACCCAAGCCACATTACAGTACACAGCTGGGCCTGTAAGGAGCTGTTCCCATGGCTACAACCACAGGGTCGTGTAGTAGAGGGTCTACAGTATACTGAGAGTCTACTGTTAGTCAGGGCATATACCTGTGGTGAAAATATCCAAGTCAGGTAGAAATTCTTTGCACCATTAAGCATGTGAGTGCTCCAAGAAACACTAGCTTCCTCTTCATGGTGAAGTAGGGCTTTAATTAGTACAATCTGAATGAATAACACAAGTGCAATTTGGTGGAGGGGGGCCTGCTGCTTTAAGATGGGCCTTTTTCCTCTCTCTAGTGGAGCACATCACACGGTCAAGTGTATTCTTGCACAGTGTGTCTGGAAAAGCAGAGTTTTACTTTAAACAGACTTAAGTGTTGCTCAGGAAACTGAACTCTTAGAAGAAAGGGTTCCAAAAGGGTTATTTGGCTGTCCCAATAGGAGAAACCTTTTCAGTTCTATGTAGAACCCTTTTCAGTTCCAGGCAGAACCCTCAAAAAGGGTTTTGGTTATTCAAAGGGTTCTCACGTGGGGACAGCCGAATAACCCTTTTAGGTTCTTGATAGCACCTTTTTTTCTAAGACTGTGAAGACCAGGATGCTTTCATATTTATTGGACGCTGTCCAAGAATCAGACTCGTTGTCTTGGTGATGTAACGGCTGACCAAGTTTGGGCCTATCCTCTCATTAAGGGCTCCAGTGTAGTTTTTTAATAGTGCTGTTAAGTACTGCTGGACTTGATTTTTGCTGTTTATAAAACTCCATAATTGGTGTAAATGTTAGTTCAAATGTTTCCAGCCGGCTGGCGAGGGTCCAGAGACAGCTCTGGTTTGCGAGGGGAAGGGAGGGGAGCAGTATTTGATCATGAGCCGTTGTGAGGCGGCCCGGTCAGTGCCTGAGCCATGGCCAGGCCTGAGTGGGCACCAGCAAAACATACAGAGACAGAGCACCAACGGGGCGGGCACACTGAACCTCAGTGACACTAGTTGAGCTTCAGTAGACCCACACCCTGGCATATACAGGGCATTCGGAAAGTATTTAGACCCATTGACTTTTTCCACATTTTGTTACGTTACAGCTTTATTCTAAAATGTATTAAATTGCTTTTTCTCCCTCATCAATCTACACACAATACCCCATAATGACAAAGCAAAAACAAGTTTTTAGAAATGTTTACAAATTTATAAAAAATGAAAAACAGAAATATAACATTTACATAAGAATTCAGACCCTTTACTCAGTACTTTGTTGAAACACATTTGGCAGTGATTACAGCCTCGAGTCTTCTTGGGTACGATGCTACAAGCTTGGCACACCTGTATTTGGGGAGTTTTTCCCATTCTTCTCTGCAGATCCTTTCAAGCTCTGTCCTGTTGGATGGGGAGTGTCGCTGCACAGCTATTTTCAGGTCTCTCCACAGATATTCGATCAGGTTCAAGTCCCCCGGCTCAGGATGGACCTTCAGACACTTGTACCAAAGCCACTCATCTGTTGTCTTGGCTGTGTGCTTAGGGTTGTTGTTCTGTTGGAAGGTGAACCTTTTCCCCAGTCTGAGGTCTTGAGCACACTGGAGCAGGTTTTCATCAAGGATCTCTGTACTTTGCTCCGTTCATCTTTCCCTCGATCGTGACTAGTCTCCCAGTCCCTGACGCTGAAAAACATCCCCACAGCATGATGCTGCCACCACCATGCTTCACCATAGGGATGGTGCCAGGTTTCCTCCAGACATGACGCTTGGTATTCAGGACAAAGAGTTGAATCTTGGTTTCATCAGACGAGAGAATCTTGTTTCTCATGGTCTGAGAGTCATTAAGTGCCTTTCGTCAAACTCCAAGCGGGCTGTCATGTGCCTTTTACTGAGGAGTGGCTTTCGTCTGGCCACTCTACCATAAAGGCCTAATTGGTGGAGTGCTGCAGAGATGATTGTCCTTATGGAAGGTTCTCCCATCTCCACAAAGGAACTCTGGAGCTCTTTCAGAGTGACCATCGGGTTTTTGGTCACCTCCCTGACCAAGGTCTTTCTTCCCTGATTGCTCAGTTTGGCCAGGCGGACAGTTCTAGGAAGAGTCTTGGTGGTTACTTCAACCTCATTAAATCAAATCAAATGTTATTTGTCACATGCACGTGTTTACCAGATGTTATTGTGGGTGTAGTGAAACGCTTGTGTTTCTACCTCCAACAGTGCAGTGATATCTAAAAATGCACAACAATACACACAACCTAAAAGTAAAATAATGGAATTAAGGAATATATAAATGTCACGATGAGCAATGTCGGAGTGGCATAGACTAAAATACAGTAGAATAGAATACAGTATATACATTTTAGATGATAAAGCAAAAATGTGTAAACATTATTAAAGTGACTAATGTTCCATTATTAAAGTGGCCAGTGATTTCAAGTCTATGTACAGTATCAGTCAGTTTGGACACACCTACTCATTCTTTATTTTTACTATTTTCTACATGGAGAATAGTAGTGAAGACATCAAAACTATGAAATAACACATTTGGAATAATGTAGTAGCCAAAAAAGTGTTTAACAAATCAAAATATGTATTTATATTTTAGATTCTTCAACGTAGACACCCTTTGCCTTAATGACAGTTTTTCAAACTCTTGGAAAAGAATTCCAGGGGAAGCTGGTTGACAGGATGCCAAGAGTGTGCAAAGCTGTCATCAAGGCAAAGGGTGGCTACTTTGAAGAATTTAATTTAAAATATACATTTTTTTGATTTGTTAAACACTTTTATGGCTACTACATTATTCCATATGTGTTATTTCATAGTTTTGATGTATTCATTACTTTTCTACAATGTAGAACATAGTACAAATGAAGAAAAACCCTTGAGTGATTAGGTGTGTCCAAACTTTTGACTGGCACTGTATATGGGGCAGAAGCCTGTAAGGTGCAGGGTTACGTAACCGGGTGGAAGCCACCTACTGATGGCTTGGTTTTTGTGGGACCTTATATAGACAGGTGTGTGCCTTTCCAAATCATGTCCAATCAATTGAATTTACCACAGGTGGAGTCCAATCAAGTTGTAGAAACATCTCAAGGATGATCAATGGAAACAGGACGCACCTGAGCTCAATTCCGAGTCTCATATCAAAGGGTATGAATACTTATATAAATAAGGTATTTCTGTTTTTTTTTTTTTTATCCATTTGCAAAATATTCTAAAAACCTGTTTTCGCTTTGTCATTATGGGGTATTTTACTGATTTGGAAAAAACATATTTTATACATTTTAGAATAAGGCTGTAAACGTAACAAAATGTGGAATAAGTCAAAGGGTCTGAATACTTTCTGAATGCACTGTACCTCCAAGCAGATCCACAATATGTTTCTGACACGTTTGAAAAGTGTTAAGACTTATCTCAGAGAACTATGACAGTAACGTTGTGGTAGTAGTTTGTTTTTGTACAGAAACAATAGCATGTTAATTCCTATCACATTGCATGCCCGTCCGTGTCCAACCTGCAGTTACAGGGTTGATTGATTGTAGCTACAGAGCATGTGTGTACAGTATGTGTTGTGTACTGTTACACAGATGACGGAAGGGACAAGTGTCAGAGCAAAGGTTAAACCTCATCATCTGTATTTATTCTCTTCAAATTCTAGGTTCAACTTACCCAAACCGACACAAAATAAATATTTTTCAGGAGATGGAAATAGTCTGTATTTGATAATCCAGAAATTAGAACTACCGCTGTAAATAGTTTGGTAATTTGTGAAAAATAATGATCTGATGTGCAATATTTCTATCTCACTGCACTCACTCTAGCATCTTCTCCCAGTGATGACAACCTCTTGCAAATCCAGAAGCGCTTCAAGTTATTTATACAAGACTGCTGCACGTAGGTATGTCTGCCAGTTGAAGCCATGTGATTGACAACCAGTCATTGTGGAGGGAATGAAAATAGATTGCTGTTTTTTGTCTTCATGTATTTCCCTTTGGCTTTGTCTTTTGGACTCTCAACTTTTCAGAGAGCAGAGTTCTGTCTCAAAGTTGAGCGCTCAGGCCAAGGTTTTTACTTAACCTCTTTTGAGAAATGGACCGCGGGGTGAATTCATAAAAAAGCAGGCTGTTGGAAAATGTGTCTTTTGACAGAAGGGAACATTGGAAATCACCAGAGGGTGGTCAGCGGTGAGTCACCCAGGCCTGCCTGGGGCGGTACCTGCAGGCTACTTTGCTTCTTGATTTGCTCAGAATGAGGACGAAGCATACTGTAGGTAACTGCAGCACGGCCAAGGGGACGGGCCGCCATCTGGCCCTGGCTAGGGAATAGGGTGGTGTGGGCGGCAGGCGGCCTGGTGTCAGGACGGCTCCATCAGGACTGTTTGTGAACAGATGTTCTGTGGTGGGCTGAGGCTGAGGCGCACTCTCAATGGGCTCTGGAGGGACGACATGCCTATCAGTGGCTGGAGAGTTCCCGGGGAGCCAAAGACTTTGACCTTGAGGCTGGAGCATGTCAATGCCTGTCTCCCAGCGAAATACATAATGCCCTTGGAGAGTTTCAAACACTTATCTAATTGTATTTCAATCAGAGGCCAGATTCTGTTAATATGTTTTTAGAAATTCTACATACATAGCTGTTTATGTAAGGATCTTAGTTTGGATGTGCTTGATTAAATTTACAGTAGAAATGTGATTAATTCTCAGTAAAATCAGGCAACTGCCCAATAATTAAGTACAAATGATCATAATTGAAGGGCGTTATAAGAGATGTTCTGCTATAAATCTTTTCCCCATGTTCTTAGTGTATTCTGCTGCCTCATGGAACAGAGCAGAGGACAGAATAAAATGCAAGGGTAAGAGTATCAATATCCTGTGTCTCCATCATCCGGATCTCAGCGATCAATAAGCGTTTAATCAGTCAATGATATGCCATTAACATAACCCCGCAGGTAGACCCATCTCCAAGGACTTCCCCATGAAAATACCAGGCCATAGGAAATGTATCTATTGGAAAACATCAGATCAGAAAATGTTGTTTCTATGTGGGGATGTAAAAATCAACAAAACATCCACAGAAAATGTGAGATGGAGCACACAGAAACCAGCTTAAATATTTTTTGCTAATTTTCGGCAATTCTTAAAAATTTTCCATGGAGCTAAGAGAACATTTTGCAATGTGAAAGCAAATTTCCTGCATTGCTACGCATTTTGCCATGGCTAATTCTGTGTTATTATGCTCAAACATTATTACAAAACCATTGTGGCCCCCGACTGTGGCCCCTGGACATGTAGTTTTTAGTAGACGTTTGATGTAGATAAATTTAATCTTTGGATTTTTCAGTATAAATGCAAAAATGCTGTTGTGTCACCTGTAGAGATAATAATTTAGACTAGAGGGATAGAATGTCTCCCTGTGCTGTCTGTAGTAACCTGTTGACTGACATCCCACTGAACACATACTCATCTTCTCCCTGCGTCTGCTCGCTTATTATTTATTCAACAAATTTGCCTGTCTTCTTGCTGACAACAGTCGTATTTGTAAAACCGAGCACTGCACAGCAAAAATGTTTATCACTTTATAAACTAAAGACTGATGTTTTATTTATGTGCAATAATGAGAGAAAACAGAGCTGAAATGATGTTTACCTAATAGGCTGCAAAGAAGAAGCCAACATAATATTAGGGTTTGCTGGCGACCAGGCTTGTAATTCCTGGTGTCAATATTTGAATTTCTGAGGGAAGTACTGCAGACACGGACTGTATAGTCCATCATCTATAAAACTAACATCTGTTGAAGCATACATTCAGTTTAAAAATAACTGTTCAGAGATCATCGGGTAAAGTACAGTTAACCAGATGCCGTTTTAAAGTGCCAGATGGAACAATGAAAGCGGGATTGAAAACTAGAAAGCTCTGTGAAAGGTCAGATCAATTAAGAAACCTGCGTTGGCTGCCATATGACAATTAAGGCAAGTTTAAAGCATTGAGCGATGGGGCAGTGGAGTGGCTGTCGCAGGGAGAACATCTTGGGGGCATAAAACCTGTGTGCAATGGGAAGCTGCATTTACACCAGGTCAAGGTTAATGACCTGCACAGATAATCCGGATAGAACGCCTCACAGCGTTGCTGACGACCTTTGTCCATCAGTATTAAGGAGCCAATAAATTATAGAAGTGACTTTAAGTGACATTGAGATTTACTCTACTCTAATGAGAGAGAGAGAGAGAGAGAGAGAGAGAGAGAGAGAGAGAGAGAGAGAGAGAGAGAGAGAGAGAGAGAGAGAGAGAAAAAAAAAAAAACAATAATAATAATAATACACTAATTAGACTCTCTGATGATTTTTTTGTGTTTGTTTTTTTATAGTTTTTTAACAATATGGACAAACATTTTTGGTGTCAAATATTTTCTCTGAGGCAACCAGAATAATTTTCCTTCGTTTTTCTTTCTGTTAATTTATTTAAATATTCTTACTCCTGTTTCACAGAGACACAATATTGTATATCTAGAGTAATAGTGGTCCATGTACCACGAAATTGTATAATACTGAGTATGATTCCCACTTAAGGGGCGGCAGGGTAGCCTAGTGGTTGGTGTTGGATTAGTAACCAAAAGGTTGCAAGTTTAAATCCCTGAGCTGACAAGGTACAAATCTGTCATTTTGCCCCTGAACAGGCAGTTAACCCACTGTTCATTGAAAATAAGAATTTGTTCTTAACTGACTTGCCTAGTAAAATAAAGGTAAAAAAAAAAGTATCTAGGTTATATGATTGTATCAGACAAACTAGAAATTTACTGTTAGCGTTGGACCTATGTTTGTTAGTGTTGATGTGAACAAAAGTAGATATTTCTTGCCTGTTTTTGTTCTTATTTGAGAAGTCCCAAACTGTTAAGGTCTCTGCCATCATTGCTGTCCCTCCTACTAGTCCTTCAGAAGCACCTGTGACTCCACACCCACCACCAGGGGGCAATATTTACATTGTTTGTCTGCATTCTCCCCCGGCACACAGATTTACATTGATGTTTTGTATTTGCATGTGTGGGTGAAAAGCTGTTAAGTTTGTTCATTTACATTGTAACATGCAAAAAAGTGTTAACAGAAACCATGATAGATTGTTTCCTTTGCTGATGACCCGCCACACGGTTTGCCCGTTCCCCATTGTGGTCACATGAACTGTGTTCGATTTACCAGCAATTATCTTAAATCGACCATCGCCACACGCAACAGTGACTTACCTCTTCTCTCCTCAAAAGCGTTTTAAATGCTTATCTGTACTTTTACAATTTTTTTAAAGCATCATCTGTTTTCTTTCCCTCACAACCTTATCTAGCCATTGTTCTGAGTGGTCAAGCTGTTCTGAGTGGTCAAGCATGAGTTTGTGCTGCTTGGCACATAAGCTCATAAGAGGAAAAATATATGTTTTTTCTCTCTTAACAATCTGAACAAGCCCATAAGAATTTCAAAGACAATTTGTTCAGTTGATTCCTTAAAAATTGTGCTGTAAGCGCTTTGCCAGTGTGCAAACGGAATTATTCATTGAATAATGATAATATAAAGCAGTAGTGACAGAATTTAATGTACTCCTGAAGTTTAACTTTATTTACTCCTAAAAAATAATAAAATATTGAAGATTTCATTTTTTAAAGTCATAGCGCTCCATAAAATGATTAATTTGAACTCTGCTATTATATTGAGAACGATATATGTTAGGTCTGCTAATGTTTCCATTGGAAAATACAGTTTTAATTATAGATAAGCCTAACCTGTGATAGCACCAACGCTAAGCTTTTACAGGGTAATATGAAGTGCTTATGTTGTTATACTGTCATTTTCCGGATAACAATTTTACCCGGTTTCTAATGTTTTCTTATTAAGATAAAACTCTGAAAATAAGTCACAAAGCTTTGTTGTATATCTCGATTAACACCTGACCTTACGCTCGTAAACCACATTGCCGAAAAAGAGAAAAAATGATCAATGAAATCCTCACAAAAGTACCAAATCAGCAGATATTTAAAACACATTCTAGACTGACTTTACCAATAAGAACCCATTGTATTTTACATTGATTGTTGGACTGAGCTACTGGAGTGTTGGAATTAATTACATAATTTGTATATTGGACTTGGGCACCTAAAGACGTGCGTGCAGGGCTCAACACAGTGCATGCATCCTGCCGCTTCCATTGTCCTTGAGGAACTCTCATCCAGATGTTTAAACGGATTGGAGGCCGACCTCTCACCCTCTCCTAATTATCATTTGAATGACAACATGCTCCAGATCAATAGTCCCCAGTCACAGTATGAAGATCGTTGATAAGAATTCACCTTGTTGTCAGAGAGAAAATGCTAATGTGATTAATGGACAATAATCCACTGGCCAAAGATATGCGCGTGGGTATTAATACAAGATATTTCCCCCTAAACCTATAGATCAAGGAAAATCCATACACTGTTTACACATGGATTGATAACCCAATACTGTACTGTATGTGAGAGCAGAGTGATTTCTCCTATCCTGACAGGTCTATATGTAGCAGTGGAGGACAGTGGTTGATTACTCTTTGGAGAAGAAGACTGATGATGAGGTCACTGGTACTGCGTGATGCTCCTGTGTGATGTGGTTCCTGCCTCCCAGGCTGCTCTGTGTCACACTGCTAGGCTGTCTGTGTCTGCCCCCCTACCTGTACTAAAGTGCTATTCTCTATTCGCAGCCTACTGGGGTGTGAGCTGCAGGTTGCAGGACGTACACTTCATGGTTCATTCCTATATACAGTTTAAGTCAGAAGTTGACATACACTTAGTTTGGAGTCATTAAAACTCGTTTTCAACCACTCCACAAATTTCTTGTTAACAAACTTTAGTTTTGGCAAGTCGGTTAAGGACATCTACTTTGTGCATGACACAAGTAATTTTTCCAACAATTGTTTACAAACAGATTATTTCACTTATAATTCCCTGTATCACAATTCCAATGGGTCAGAAGTTTACATACACTAAGTTGACTGTGCCTTTGAAAAGCTTGGAAAATTCCAGAAAATGATGTCATGGCTTTAGAAGCTTATGATAGGCTAATTGACATCATTTGAGTCAGTTGGAGGTGTACCTATGGATGTATTTCAAGGCCTACCTTCAAACTCAGTGCCTCTTTGCTTGACATCATGGGGAAATCAAAATAAATCAGAAAAAATTGTAGACCTCCACAAGTCTGGTTCATCCTTGGGAGCAATTTCCAAATGCCTGAAGGTACCACGTTCATCTGTACAAACAATAGTACGCCAGTATAAACACCATGAAACCACGCAGCCGTCATACCGCTCAGGAAGGAGACGCGTTCTGTCTCCTAGAGATGAACGTACTTTGGTGCAAATAGTGCAAATCAATCCCAGAACAACGGCAAAGGACATTGTGAAGATGCTGGAGGAAACTGGTACAAAAGTATCTATATCCACAGTAAAACGAGTCCTATATCGACATAACCTGAAAGGCCGCTCAGCAAGGAAGAAGCCACTAAACCAAAACCTCCATAAAAAAAGCCAGACTACGGTTTGCAACTGCACATGGGGACAAAGATCGTACTTTTTGGAGAAATGTCCTCTGGTCTGATGAAACAAAAATAGAACTGTTTGGCCATAATTACCATTGTTATATTCGGAGTAAAAAGGGGGAGGCTTGCAAGCCGAAGAACACGATCCCAACCGTGAAGCACGGGGGTGGCAGCATCATGTTGTGGGGGTGCTTTGCTGCAGGAGGGACTGGTGAACTTTACAAAATAGATGGCATCATGGGGAATGAAAATTAAGTAGATATATTGAAGCAACATCTCAAGACATCAGTCAGGAAGTTAAAACTTGGTCGCAAATGGGTCTTCCAAATGGACAATGACCCCAAGCATACTTCCAAAGTTGTGGAAAAATGGCTTAAGGACAACAAAGTCAAGGTATTGGAGTGTCCATCACAAAGTCCTGACCTCAATCCTATAGAAAATCTGTGGGCACAACTGAAAAAGCGTGTGCGAGCAAGGTGGCCAACAAACCTGACTCAGTTACACCAGCTCTGTCAGGAGAATGGGCCAAAATTCACCAAAATTATTGTGGGAAGCTTGTGGAAGGCTACCCGAAACGTTTGACCCAAATTAATCAATTTAAAGGCAATGCTGCCAAATACTGATTGCGTGTATGTAAACTTCTGATCCACTGGGAATGTGAAATAAAAGCTGAAATAAATCATTCTCTCTACCATTATTCTGACATTTCACATTCTTAAAATAAAGTGGTGATCCTAACTGACCTAAGACAGGGAATTTTTACTAGGATTAAATGTCAGGAATTGTGAAAACTGAGTTTAAATGTATTTGGCTAAGGTGTATGTAAACGTACGACTTCAACTGTACCTTCCCAGGTTAAATAAATGATTACATGGGTTTGGAGAATGACAGTGGTTTAATTGAGTATTATGCCTTCTTGAAAAAGATCTTGATGCTTTCCTTGTTACTAGATGCCATATTAGCGACCAGATACCCTCTAGTCTAGCCCAGTCCATCCTGGTACTCTGACTGCTTCTCTACCCAATCAGCCTTATTAAGCCTGTCCCCAGACCAGCCCTGCTGCAGATACTACACACAGTTGACCTGATTCCTACCCCACTGACTCTCTCCTGACTGTTACCTGTTCTGATCCTCAGAAATAAGGCCGAAATACACAATTAAAGAAATTGTTATTGTAAGATACTGTCTCATTGAGCTTTCTCCCAGTAGTCATCCCATTCCAGATGAAATTATCTATATGAGGCAGTGATACAACTAGTGAAGGGTTGTTTATGTGTGGGTGGGTGTGTTCGTCACGAGACGGAGAGAGATGGAGTAATACATTTTATTCCTTAAACGCTGCATTGCCTACCATTAACGGAGGAAAGCGTAGGCATGGACTGATAGGTAATCCATGAGAGCATAAGCAATATTGGACAATCACTAATATCTAGTACTCCTTTGCCACCTCAAGCCACTCTGCTTTTTTCATGAGCATCATTTTAGATCATGTTATTAATGTTATTCCATCATGATTTGGAATCGCTGTTACTGAGGAACAAAGCTCTGCTTCAAGCTCCAAACTAATTATTCCATTTAGAAGGGCTCATTTAAAAAGGAATGCATGCTGCCTGCCACACTATTCTAATTTGGTTCATTCTAAAGTTGTCTTTACAAAGTTGGCATCTCAGATTTGGTTAAATTTGCTTTTAATTCCTTATTTTTTATTGCTTCACGACGTTATGGTCAATGTGTTCACAACCCATCTCTTCATATGGTCTTGGAGCACAAGCTGCTGTTATCCTTTCTTAGTCCGGATGCATTCAAGAACATGCAAACATTTACAAATAATAAGTCTGTATTCTCCATTTCATACCTTCCTATTATTTTATTAGCACAGAAAGGTTAAGAACAAGATCATCTTTCTCCATATCTCTTCATTCCACTCTCTTGTTTCAGTCTGAAGTGAGCAGTTTTTTGGGATTCAATATCTGTCACTTTTAGGAAAGTGGACAACTTATTGACCTTAATTTAGCCCTGATGGTCCAGCTGCTATTGAAATATTTATCCAGATTACTATCTACAACAATCTACAATTTACAATTTACAACTGGAACTATGTGTTATCCATCTTCCTGCCCTTCCAAATGCATTTCCTTTGTTACTTTAAAAGAAAAGTAATCATGTGAGGTTTAAGGCAACTCTTCATTTGCCAGGTTTTTTCTCCCACAAAAGGGAACATTTTAATTCATTCTTTCATCCCTCAAGACTGAAAATACAATTTCATGATCACCTCCCTGCTAGAGCCATGTTTAATAATTCCCAATTATGCAGCCAGGCACCTAGTCCACAGCGTGAGCCCAGCCCCATGTAGCAAGGGCAGACTCCTGACGCCCGGCCCAGCGCTCAGTGAGTGTTCAGTCACCTTGATATCATCGATGAGCACGCTCCCCATTTGAGCAGGTTACACCGCCAGGACCTATGCTGTTTTATTAATAATAAAACATGGTATTGTCCAGGGGGGGGTTTACTATGTGTCTCCAGATGTAGCCTTTCCCTCCAATTTGTTACGCAGTTTACCCCTACATGGTGCATGCCGTTCTGTGCTCTTTTCCTGGGTTGTGTTCAGGGGATGCACAGATGCACAGGGGAAGCTGCACTTAAGAAAGTGTAGTGAAAAATAAGGTATTGGACACATGCAAAAAGATCTCAAGTTGACAAAAATAAAGTGTGTCTGTATGAGTTCTAGTCTAAGGAAATTACAGTCTTGTTAGGAGGAGGGGGAGTGATGGTGATGATGATGATGATGATAATAATCACAAAAGGAGTTGGATTTGAACTGTGTTTACTCCCTACTGATGATGACAGTTAGTTAAAGTTATTAGAGTCCACCCATACTTTGCTCCATTGTGTAACAATGTTTTTCTTTGCTCATTGCATTTGCATTTGTTTCCTTCCAGTGCTCTTTGTTCCTTCACAAAACATGTCTCTTAAAATGTTCTGAATCTGAATCTTAAGCACTCTGGGGGGTCGACCTTCTCTCACCCCCCAGCAAAAGCTTTTTTATCAGATGCCTGCTTTGGCTTATGTGGCAGAACTGCACATTGTACTGCAGTCACTGTTTGCTCAACCTGGTCTCAGAGCATTTCATATTTTTCTGTACGTAAATCTGAGAACACTCCATTTAGTATGATATGTTACGTTTCATATGGTATGTATTTATTTGTGGTTGTCCATCACTCATTTCGTATGATACTGTACGTTACGAATTACAATTGGTATTATGTTACAAATTTACAAAATGTATGATATGTTACGAATTCTCACTAGGTGGCTAACGTTAGCTATGCTATGGGGTTATGGTTAAGGTTAGGGTTAAGTTTAAGTTTAGGAGTTAGGTTAAACAGTTAAAGTTAGGGTTAGGGTTAGGGTTAGGGGAAGGGTTAGCTAAAAGGGTTAAGGTTATGGTTAGGGGAAAGGTTAGCTTAAGTGTTAAGGTTAGGGGGAAGGGTTAGCTAATTTGCTAAGTAGTTGAAAAGTAGTAAGTAGTTGAAAGTTTGTTAATTAGCTACAATGCTAAAGTTGTCTGTGATGAGATTCAAACTCAAACTAACAACCTTTGAGTTGCTTGATGTTCACATTATACGCCTACCCATCCAACCTGACCAGTGTCCCTACTTTAGTTTTTGTCTTAAGTAACCATCTGTCTTATGTAACCACACCAAATGTAACATCTCATACTAATTTCAGTGCCCCGTATTTACTTTTACTACGTTACTTCTAGTCTATAAGACCATGCTGGTTTGCTTGTGTGATTCCATATCTACATACACATTAACCCTACACATAAACCCTACCTTGTTTGGGTCTCCATAAGTCATGCTATAGTATACTGACATTATGAACATAGTTTCTGACCAACCACATATTGAGCAGGAGACTTGTTCATGGAGTTGGCTTAGATGACATCATAGTGATGCTCATACAGGACACATGTGAGATCTCTGCTTTAGCCCTCCACTACGTGTTGTCTTGGTCAGTCATGACGACACATACTGTTCACTGCCTGCTCTACTTGTTTAAGCCTTCTTGTTTTTCTTGCATGTCAGCCTCTATACTGAGTACACTCAACATATGGAAGCAAGGTCATAATTAGTGATTTTAGGTTACATATAGGTCAGACGTCTGATCAGAACCATGTGGCATGTACATTATACATATTTTGAACATCAGTCCTTGTGGAAATAAGTCTTTGCAATGACCCACCCATATATCCGAGGATTTGGAGAGAGTATTTGTGCGCTTACTATATAGTCACTATTTAGTCCGAGTTGAATTGGGAGGATAAAACAGTGAAGTAGTCAAACTTGCCTAAGGATCATATTCACTCACTGCACCACATCTTGGCCTGTAACTTTGTTTTCATCTTATTCTATAAAGTTGCTTGTTTTTCTCCTTCCTACGCCACACTTCTGACTGGATTTGTCTGTCATGTATAATAAGTGCTTATAGACAGTAATTTCATTGTAACTAATACAAAGCCATTTCTTCTTCATATTTACCTGCAAGACATGGTATGTCATTCAGAATTGAAAGGGATTTCCATCAAAATGGAAAATAAAATATCTGAATTTACCATAGGTTCTAAACACATTATAGAGATAGAACTAGGTGTGATAGGGAAGGGGGGTCATTGGTCTTGGTCTTTTTTCAGCCCTCACATCTTTGATTTGCTCTGGTGTGCTGGGCTGAGCAGGGCTCTTTAAAGAGATCACATTTCACATGCTCTGGTCTGTAGCGAGCAGGTCAACTTACCCCACAACTCTGGAGAGGGGGATTTGTGTCCGAGGCCTACCCATTGTCTGCCCACAGAGCCTGTGGAGAGAGCCTGCCGCTTGCAGGGCATTTCTGCCAACCCCTAATATGGCAAATGAATGCATGAGCGAATACAAGAGTGAATAACTGAATTAATAACCAAAGACAATTTACATAATTTCACATAGGGTATGTATTTTCTTGTGTTTGAGAGAGCATTTGCATATTTGGAAGCTATAGAAATTATAAAGTCAATACTGTAGATCCGGCATGTAAATACAGCTCCTTTGAATTACTGAGAAAGAAAAAGTCTAACAAAAATAATGTTAATGATGCTTTTTGCCCTGAGGGGTAGAGATCCTCTCTGCCTCTGGAGCTAAGGCTGTCAGAACGAAAGTGATCCTGTTGCCCAGTGATGAGACAGACATGTGGTTAACAGGTAAATAACTACAATGGAAACGCTGAACTGATTGACTGAGTGTGTTTATGTGAACATCTTTCCCCCAGTGTGGATTGGAAGTAGAACAGTGTGTACTGACTCGATTACATCAATTCCAATTGTGTCTTTGTTTCACGTGTGATCACAGTCTGCAGAGAATCCTGCTAATTGTCTCCACTGTCTTATTGTGTCATTTGAAGTCCTATGTTCCCACTTGTCATTATTCTTTGTTATTGAGCTAGCAGTAGAATTTGCTTTTTAATGTGCGTCGCTGAAACCATTTTAAAAGCGCCACTCTTACCTCACATACCTTTTCATTTTAGAAAGGATTAAAATAAGTTTAACCTTTAGCTGGTTGTACATTGGTAGCTTGAGACTTAAAGGGGGGTGGGGGTGTCAGGGATACAAAGAGGAGAGGGGTAGCTGAAGCGGGAGGAGAGGGAGGAGGGGATGGGTGGGGGAGTGAGGGTGTGTGGGTGTTAACCCCCTCTACCCTTCACTTTTGTCTCACTCTGTGGTGCTGCTCTGCTCTGAGTACTGGTGGAGGACATGGATGAGAGGAGCAAGCCTCTGGCCAGGAGAGCTGCACTCTGCCTGGGCTGGGCTCCACCTCCTCTCTCTCTCACCCTGGCTCTCAGTGCTGGAGCACACAGAACACCACACATGGCTGAGGGAAACAACAGTGTAGTAATCAAAGGAGGCAGCATCTTTGTCTTGATCACAGTTTGTTGTAAAATTTAAGAGAGATGCATAACCCCCTGAATCCTGGTATCATAACTGTACAGTGAGGGAAAAAAGTATTTGATCCCCTGCTGATTTTGTACGTTTGACCACTGACAAAGAAATGATCAGTCTATAATTTTAATGGTAGGTTTAATTGAACAGTGAGCGACAGAATAACAACAAAAAAAACTAGAAAAACGCATGTGAAGCAACATTTTTATAAATGGAATTGCATTTTAATGAGGGAAATAAGTATTTGACCCCTTTGCAAAACATGACTTAGTACTTGGTGGCAAAACCCTTGTTGGCAATCACAGAGGTCAGACGTTTCTTGCAGTTGGCCACCAGGTTAGCGCACATCTCAGGAGGTATTTTGTCCCACTCCTCTTTGCAGATCTTCTCCAAGTCATTAAGGTTTCGAGGCTGACGTTTGGCAACTCGAACCTTCAGCTCCCTCCACAGATTTTCTATGGGATTAAGGTCTGGCGACTGGCTAGTCCACTCCAGGACCTTAATATGCTTCTTCTTGAGCCACTCCTTTGTTGCCTTGGCCGTGTGTTTTGGGTCATTGTCATGCTGGAATACCCATCCATGACCCGTTTTCAATGCCCTGGCTGAGGGAAGGAGGTTCTCACCCAAGATTTGACAGTACATGGCCCCGTCCATCGTCCCTTTGATGCGGTGAAGTTGTCCTGTCCCCTTAGCAGAAAAACACCCCCAAAGCATAATGTTTCCACCTCCATGTTTGACGGTGGGGATGGTGTTCTTGGGGTCATAGGCAGCATTCCTCCTCCTCCAAACACAGCGAGTTGAGTTGATGCCAAAGAGCTCCATTTTGGACTCATCTGACCACAACACTTTCACCCAGATGTCCTCTGAACCATTCAGATGTTCATTGGCAAACTTCAGACGGGCATGTATATGTGCTTTCTTGAGCAGGGAGACCTTGCGGGCGCAGCAGGATTTCAGTCCTTCACGGTGTAGTGTGTTACCAATTGTTTTCTTGGTGACTATGGTCCCAGCTGCCTTGAGATCATTGACAAGATCCTCCCGTGTAGTTCTGGGCTGATTCCTCACCGTTCTCATGATCATTGCAACTCCACGAGGTGAGATCTTGCATGGAGCCCCAGGCCGAGGGAGATTGACAGTTCTTTTGTGTTTCTTCCATTTGCGAACAATCGCACCAACTGTTGTCACCTTCTCACCAAGCTGCTTGCCGATGGTCTTGTAGCCCATTCCAGCCTTGTGTAGGTCTACAATCTTGTCCCTTACATCCTTGGGGAGCTCTTTGGTCTTGGCCATGGTGGAGAGTTTGGAATCTGATTGATTGATTGCTTCTGTGGACAGGTGTCTTTTATACAGGTAACAAGCTGAGATTAGGAGCACTCCCTTTAAGAGTGTGGTC
Organism: Brachymystax lenok tsinlingensis; assembly: GCA_030435695.1. Classification (NCBI taxonomy): domain Eukaryota; kingdom Metazoa; phylum Chordata; class Actinopteri; order Salmoniformes; family Salmonidae; genus Brachymystax; species Brachymystax lenok. Next base: position 18,440,673 of record CM059797.1, on the reverse strand, counting down.
CTAGTCTCAGCCTGTTACCTGTATAAAAGACACCTGGGAGCCAGAAATCTTTCTGATTGAGAGGGGGTCAAATACTTATTTCCCTCATTAAAATGCCAATCAATTTATAACATTTTTCACATGCGTTTTTCTGGATTTTTGTTGTTGTTATTCTGTCTCTCACTGTTCAAATAAACCTACCATTAAAATTATAGACTGATAATTTCTTTGTCAGTGGTCAAACGTACAAAATCAGCAGGGGATCAAATACTTTTTTCCCTCACTGTATGTGTTAGCGAGTTATTGAGTTACTCTCTCTGTTAGAGAGAGAGAGAGAGAGAGAGAGAGAGAGAGAGAGAGAGAGAGAGAGAGAGAGAGAGAGAGACCATGAAAACACCCTGCCACAATGCAAGCATTTCCTGTGACTGTGCCTCGAAACCCAATGTTTACCTGGCCCATCACCCTGGATTTGGACAGCCTCTAAGACCAGGTACACCTCTACAAGGCCACAGTCCTCACCTTTGCCAGGACCCTGAAAGACATCGCACTCAGGACCCTGAAAGACAGACCCAGCACCTCACACAGGAGCAACAGAGCGATGAGCACCCCGCCCAGACCTGCAAGATGCTCAGCAGGTACTGCTCAAATCTAATGGTCTGAAACTAAATCACACAAATAACAACACTGGACATTATGGAACACAAAGCTTTTTACTGGAATATACAAGGTCTGAGGTCATCTGCCTTTGGCCTAAAGAGCAGGAACCCAGACTTCCCCAAATAAATCAGAAATGCCGATTTTGTTGTCCTAAAAAAACATGGTATAGAGGAGATGGACCCACTGGTTGCCCACTAGGTTACAGAGAGCTGGTAGTCCCATCCACCAAACTACCAGGAGTAAAACAGGGAATGGACTCAGGGGAGTATGCTAATTTTGTATAGATCAGACATAATACACTTTATGAAATTAATAAAAACAGGAGCATTTCACATCTGACTAGAAATTAATAGGGAAATTATCTTAACAGTGGAAAATGTCCTCCTGTGTGCTACCTATATCCCTCCAATAGAGTCACCATACTTTAATGACGTCAGCTTCCCTAAAGGGGAGATCAACCATTTCCAGGTCCAGGGACATGTACTAGTCTGTGGCGACCTAAATTCCAGAACTGGACAAGAATTGGCCTACAAAAAATCCAATCCCTCCTAGACAACTTCCTGGACAAAATGTTTCCCTGCAATAGTGAAGGTGTAAACTTAGCAGTAGGAAGCCTGAACAGTATATTTGAGCCATGAGCTAACATATCACATTTAAATTCAAGCAGAAAACCTAAGAAAACTAACAACAATGATAAATGGTATGATGAAGAACGCAAAAACCTTAGAAAGAAATTGAGAAACCTATCCAACCAAAAACACAGAGACCCAGAAAACCTTAACTTACACTATGGGGAAACACTAAAACAGTACAGAAGTACACTAAGAAAAAAGAAGGAACAGCATGTCAGAAAACAGCTCAATGTTATTAAAGAATCCATATAATCAAATCACTTCTGGGAAAATTGGAACACACAAAACAAAAAATAACACATATAGCTACCTATCTAAAATTGAGATGTATCGATAAACCCCTTCTCCAACCTTTTTTGGTCATATAACAAAGAATCAAGAATAAAAACATATACATGATGATTTACAATAAGCTATTAAAAACTACCAGAACCTATTGGATTCTCCAATTACATTGGATGAGCTACAGGACAAAATACAAAACATCCAACCCAAAAAGGCCTGTGGTGATGATGGCATACTTAACAAAATTATAAAATATACAGACCACGAATTCAAATAGGCTTTTATTAAACTATTCAACATTATCCTCAGCTCTGGCATCTTTCCCAACATTTGGAACCAAGGTCTGGTCACCCCAATCTACAAAAGTGGAGACAAATTTGACCCCAATAATTACAGAGAAATCTGCATCAACAGAAGTCTCAGGAAAAATCCTCTGCAGTATCATCAACAGCAGACTCCAGCATTTCATCAATGTCCTGAGTAAATGTCAAATTTGCTTCTTACCCAAATACTATATGACAGATTTCGTATACACCCTGCACACCCTTATTGACAAACAAACAAAACAAAAACAAAGTCCAAAAAGCTTTTGACTCAATTTGGCATGAAGGTCTGCTATACAAATTGATGAAAAGCACAGTTGTACACAAAGAACAGGTGTGCAGTTAAAATTGGCAATAAACACACAGATTTCTTTCCTCAGGGCCGTGGGGTGAGACTAGGATGCAGCTTGATCCCCACCCAATGAATTGGCGGGGGCACTGAAACAGTCTGCAGCACCAGGTCTCACCCTAATAGACTCAGAAATGATATGTCTACTGTTTGCAGATGATCTGGTGCTTCTGTCCCCCCTAACCAAGGAGGGCCTACAGCCAAGATCTACACCTAGATATTCTGCACAGATTCTGTCAGTCCTGGGCCCTGACATTGAATCTTAGTAAGACAAAAATAATTTCAAAAAAGGTCCAGTTGCCAGGACAACAAATACAAATTATATCTCGACATAATTGCCCTAGAGCACACAAAGAATTATACCTACCTCGGCCTATATATCAACACCAAAGGTAACTTCCACAAGGCTGTGAATGATCTACGAGACAAGGCAAGAAGGACCTTCTATGCAATCAAAAGGAACATAAAACTTGACCAGTTATAGAACCCATTGCCCTCTATGGTTGTGAGGTCTGGGGTCCACTCAATAACTAAGAATTCACAAAACGGGATAAACACCCAATTGAGACTGCATGCAGAATTCTGCAAAGATATACTTTGTGTACAACGCAAAACCCCAAACAACGCATGCAGAGCAGAATTAGGCAAGAAGAACCCTGACCTGATCACTGAACGTGCTACCTTGTCCCAGACCTGCTGTTTTGGACTCTCTCTCTCTACCGCACCTGCTGTCTCTAACTCTGAATGAACGGCTATGAAAAGCCAATTGACATTTACTCCTGATGTGCTGACCTGTTGCACCCTCTACAACCACTGTGATTATTATTATCTGACCCTGCTGGTCATTTATGAACATTTGAACATCTTGGCCATGTTCTGTTATAATCTCCACCCGGCACAGCCAGAAGAGGACTGGCCACCCCTCAGAGCCTGGTTCTTCTCTAGGTTTCTTCCTAGGTTCTGGCCTTTCTAGGGAGTTTTTCCTAGTTACTGTGCTTCTACATCTGCATTGCTTGCTGTTTGGGGTTTTAGGCTGGGTTTCTGTACAGCACTTTGTGACATCAGCTGATGTATAAATACATTTGATAGATTGATTGAATGAATTAGGACTATACCTGCTATTTATCAAAATCCAGAAAAGAGATAAATATTACAACCCCCTAAAAGCTGTCACCTACAGAGAGATTAACTTATAGAAGAGTCCCCTCAGGCAGGTGGTTCTGGGGCTCTGTTCACAAACACAAACAGACCGCACGGAGCCCCAGGACAGCACCACATTAAACCAAACCAAAATATTAGAAAGTAAAAAGATAACGATTTGACACATTACAAAGAATCCACAAAGAAAATGAATGCTATCTGGTAGAATACCTGACCACTGTGACTTACCCAAAATGAAGAAAATCTTTGACTATGTAAAGACTCAGTGAGCATAGCCTTGCTATTGAGAGAGGTCGCATAGGCAGACCTGGCTCTCAAGAGAAGACAGGATATGTGCCCACTGTCCACAAAATTGGGTGGAAACTGAGCTACACATCCTAACCTCCTACCAAATGTATGACAACATTAGAGACACATATTTCCCACAGATCACACAGATGCACAAATAATTTGAAAAGAAATCAAACATATTTGTTAGGTGAAATACTGCAGTGAGCAATCACAGCAGCAATATTTGTGGCCAGTTGCCATGAGAAAAGGGCAACGAGTGGAGCACAAACAATATTGTAAATACCACCAATATTTATGTGTTTGTTTATCTTCCCCACTATTCGTACTACAACTATTTGCACATTGCTAAAACACTGTACATAGCTTATAAGCTTATAATATAACTCTTGAACTTTTTTTATTGTTTATTTCACTTGCTTTGAAAATATAGACATATGTTTCCCATGCCAATAAAACCTATTTGAATTGAAATTGAGAGCGAGAGCGAGAGCGAGAGCGAGCGAGAGCGAGAGAGAGAGAGCGAGAGAGAGAGAGAGAGAGAGAGAGAGAGAGAGAGAGAGAGAGAGATGGAGAGGAGGGAGGGGGAGCTCATGTAAATGAGGATGTCTCCAGTCCTGAGGGAAACCACTGCTGATCACTGTCACCACTAACTCCCCACTGATGAGGAGGTTCATACACAATCACCTGCTCATAGGCAGAGCACAAACAGGGCTGTTATGTAAAAATAGATCTATAACAACAACAGCTACTCCAAAGAAACACTTATCAATAATGTGACACCAAGCAGCATATAATTTGAAAAGGATCACCAGCCGTAAATGCCAAGTTTGAAGAAGGTTGAAGAAGATGAAATGATGAAGAGGAAAGGCAGCTTTTTATTTAACAGTTAGATAAGGAGACAGCCACAAGCTTGGTGAATAATATGGGGCATGGCAATAGATTAAGAGTAATAGACATCTTCTCTGTTGTATTGTCAATATAATTGGCGTTCATTCACTAATGAGATCAATATGAGGACAGGACAGACAGGACTGTCCTCAACCAGTTTAGATTCTTCAGTAGCATTCATAATTCCATGAATATAGAACTCAGGAGCCTGACAATGCTGTAGTTCTAGAGTGATATACACGTAAGCTTTACTCTTTTCTATACACTTAATCCCCATTTACCCTCATATTCACTCAGCAAAAAAGAAAAGGAAAATGGTTTATTTAAGGTAGTTGCCAGATCTGCAACGGTTAACACATTTGTTCTTCCTGAATGCTTCATTTATTGAACCATGTTGGCATAAACTGTTCACTTAGTGTGCGACCACCTATTTGTTCCTCTACATGGCAGGGTAGCGCTTTCCTGTCAGAAGTGTTTTTGTTTCCTTTTAGCATACTTCCAGCCTTCAAATGTGCTGAACACAGAGAAGAGAGGGAGAGGAAGAAAGAGAGAGAGAGTAAGCAGACTCAAGTAAACAACGCTTTGGCTCTTTAAATAAAACATTTGTTGGTGATTGAGGCATCATGATGTGAACAGCATGACCTGTTTTACTGGGAGCCTCTAAACAGCCACCCATTCTTCCTCAGAAACAGATCCCATCTCTCTACCCACAGACTCAGGGCCTATTTATATTGCATGAGAACAAATTTTTCTGACAACTTGAGTGATAGATTTGTACAAGGCCTGGATGTTTTTTTGGGGGAGGCCCTGTCTGAGTGACATAAATGGCTATTAATAAATGTTTTAACAATACATGGCAAATTAGTTTTTTCTGTTAACATGGTGTGAGTGGGAGCAAATTGTGCTTGTGGTGGGCTTCTCGGGAATAGGTTTGCTGTCTGAGTCAACATTGGGAGACAAAGCCAAGTTTGGCTGTTGTTAAAGCATGACACTTGCAATGCCATGGTTATGAATTTGATTCCCACAGGGGACCAGTATTATGAAAATGTATGTACTCACTACTGTAAGTTTCTCTGGATAAGAGTGTCTGCTAAAATTTAAAAAGTAATGGGAAATAAAACATTAGAACAGTGTACAATGTGTCTTTGTGTGTGTTTTAACAGTTGGTAATCCAACTGTAAGAGTCCAGCCTGCTACCATCTACTGTACATTTCACAATATATAAAGATTTATTGACACCAATGAATGATTTACCCATTAGCTACATGTTTAATCGTCAACACAGCCTCACAGTTATTGCTTGAATAAAATGTTTTTTCCTCACAGTTTCATATTTACCTATAGTAAAGCTTTCCCCCATCCTTTCTTGTTTTTGTTGTTTCAATCCCTCACTTTTATTTAGTTTAGTTTTTGTCTAATTAAAGAGTACACCCACGGCTGTGTGCTGTAGAGTCAGTTGACAGGGAGAAACAGTAGGCATGGAATCCAGTTTTGGCTCTAGTCTGGATCCAGCCTCACAGCGTTTTGTCTCTCTCTCGCCTCAGCTGAAATAATTAACTGTGAGCATGTTTGAAGGCGGAATTACAGTTGTCTAATTGTGGTGTGTGTTGTCATGGATACTATCAGGCAATCGGTGAATAAACAGCCTTATTTGGCAGTGTTTGGCTAAAACAGGGCTTTGTGCAGATGTCAGCCACACAGTTTATGATGGTGAGGCAGATTATATTTGGCAGGGAAATCAATATGGATTTGCTGCTTATTTTGATAAACAACTCTGTTTATGTAGGCTGCCCAGAAGCTTGTCTCCTCATTTTGCTTTGAATTCATTCATGTAAAAGTTGACTTAATGTAAAGCACCATGGTTAGCCTTTACTTGCCAAACCTTCATTACACAATTCTTAACTTTTAACTGGAAAGGTTACAGACCTTTTGAATGTGAATGTGGTTAAGATAGGATCAGTTATTCATAACCAAACAGATAAGCCGCCTCCCTGTATAAAATAGGGGCCTGCAATAAATATATTTATCTTAATGTTTGTCATGTAACACCTTATTGGGGACCATGAAGCAGATGCTTGACTGACCTAATATCCATATTAGATATTGTCATATTGTAATTGCTCATTTGGTTTTCTTCAAGTATCCTCCCAGTCCCTTGGTAGACCACTGGTAAGAAAATCACCACCATTAATAACCCCTCCAGCATTTAACTTTCCAAACACACCGGCATCCCTGTGTATTGAAACTTGTCCAGTTAACTAAAAGACAAGAGAAAACGTTTCAAGAAGTCAATAAACCCCTATCTCCCCCAGGGTGTGCATCTCCATTGTTGTGAGCCAGGTTAATGTACTCCAAACAAGGTTTGGTTCATATTGCAATATGCAATGGAGGTGTGCATTGCATACATGGAGATGAGAGTAGTGGCGGGCCAGACTGTTCTATGTCTGAGGGGAGAGTAAGTATTGGATCTGGTGAAACATCTTATCTCAAATGGTGATCTGACACCCTATATCCTTGTGCAAGAGCTGCTCTAGGTATATTGGTATAATGATACCTAAAGCTGCACAACGTAAGTGAAAGTGCATTACTGCCATGGACTATTTAAAAAAAATAAACACATAGTGTAATATAAGCATAGGAATTGGTTACGTTGCGAATACCCTATTTTATTTTCCTGCCTTTTGATTGTGTGGGAGTAATTGTCCCAGTCAGACCAGTGTGTCTGTGCTCTCCCAGCCCACTGCGGTGTACTGCAGCCCGTTGGGTCAGATGGAGTCAGTCTCCTCTACCAGCAGGCCTCCTGGCCAGGGAGAGGCTTTTAAGGGGGGTCTGCTCCACTGAGGGGATTGCCTGCCCATTAATATTATATTGGAATAAAATAGAATGGCGCTGGAGAAGAGGGCTGCTGTGGCCTAATGCACAACCATGTCCACAACCCTGGATAGTCTATACTAGGAATATAGATTTACTATGGGATGCATAGTCCTGTGTGGCTCAGTTGGTAAAGCATGGCACTTGCAACACCAGGGTTGTTAGTTTGATTCCCATGTGGAACCAATATGAAAATGTATGCATGCACTAAGTTGGCCTTTTAGTGAGCGTCTGCTAAATGACTCAAATAAAAAAAATTCAACATTGAATTTTTCATAATTTTTTTATTTTACCTTTATTTAACTAGGCAAGTCAGTTAAGAACAAATTCTTATTTACAATGACGGCCTAGGAACAGTGGGTTAACTGCCTTGTTCAGGGGCAGAACTAAAAAAATGTACCTTGTCAGCTCGGCTACTAGGCTACCTGCCGCCCCATCCTGTTGAATAAATGATAACAAACACGCAGGGTTTACTGCACAATTTCACAATGGTAAAGGAGATGTGATCTGTTTGAGAGAGATGCATGGTGGTTATTGTTGTAGAGTTCCACGCATAAAGGGCCCACTGGGTACCCACTGGGCACACCATGTCTTTTCAACATGGAGAATTGGGTAATATTTGGTAGATGCGTTGATCAATGAGATTCCAACCTATTTTCAACCATTCAAAAAGACAGCCAAATGTTTGTTGAATTCACAATGTGTTATCACTATAATTTCAACCACTTAAAAGCACACTAAAGTTCAAATGGGAATACAATGCAGATATTTTGTTTATTTATACAACAACTTAATGTGTTATCTATCACTGTGCTTGATTTAATAACACAACCAAATAACCTGGATTGTAGTTAGTTGAGAAGTACAGTAAAGTACTGTACATGGTGCAAGTGATCAATGCCGTTTGAGATTCTGTGCAGATTATTATAGCAATTGTGAAGATTTCCACCGATTACATAAGACATTTATTGTTACAATAACCTCCAAATGTGGCCATGGACATTTTACAATTTTTTTGTATGATAGCCTTTAACATTAGTCTATTTACTGTCTTACAAAAGTAATATTGAATTGTGCTTGATTGACAAAGCAACCAAATATCGACATTTATAGGAGATGTATCTATTGCTTAGATAGTTCCATCTGAGCCATTGGTTTAATCCTATTCTTTAACTAAAAATTTTGGTTGAGATGGAGATGTGAATCCAACATATAATTTGCTAACGTCAACAAGTTAATAGGCTATTTATCGTAATGCAAAAGTAATATTGAATTGTGTTTGGTTGTCAATGCAACCAAATATCAACTTTGAAGGAGATGTATTTTTTGCTTGGAAAGCTCCATCTGTGCCACTGAGTCTGGCTTTAATTAATCTACAAATTAATAATTGATATGCTGGATTCACATCTCCATTTAAAACAAAAATCTAACTTAATTAAAGAATTGGACTAAATAGGACAAACTTTAAATGCAGTTTAAATACAGCTTGATTTGATTTAATCCTATTATTTAACTTCTATTTGTGACCGACCGGCTCGATTCGGTCTCATGTAGCAACATTTGAAGTTGTGTTTTTTACATGGATTAAAGTAGAGACTCAGAGCTAAAAAATTGTATATCATACACTACAGTTGAGAAACATTAACAACACCAATTGAAACGCTATTAGCGCGCACCACGCTAACCATTTCACACCGTTTACACTCACCCCCCTTTTGACCTTCTTCTTTTCCGCAGCAACCAGAGATCCGGGTCATGGCACCAATATAACTGCATTGCTTCCGTCCCTCTCCTCGCCACTACCTGGGCTCAAACCAGGGAACCTCTGCACACTACAACTGCCTCCCACGCAGCATTGTTACCCATCGCTCCATAAAAGCCGCAGCCCTTGCAGAGCAAGGGAAACAACTACTTCAAGGTCTCAGAGCAAGTGACGTCACCGATTGAAACGCTATTAGCGTGCACCACGCTAACTAGCTAGCCATTTCACACCGGTTACATTAAGACATGTAGCTAGCTAGCTAGGGAAACAATGAACCATAATACCAACTCATGATGTTACTACCCTGCATGAATCTGCAGGTAGCTAACCAACCAGGTTCAATGTTAGCTAGCTATCATTAGGCTATAACTACAAAGCAAATGGCTCTGAGATATGAGTAATATTACTACACAGATCATACACGTAACATTAGCTAGCGAGCCAGCCAGCTAACGTTAGCTAGCTAGCTAACAGTACACTTGAAATGAAAAGGACTTTTGAAACGTGCAATTTTAAATTTGAAACGTACAATATCTGAAAATGTAGCTAGCTAGACTATTTTACCTGTATACATGGAATGGACGCTTCTCCCTGTCACGGAGGCCATGGTTGCCCTTACTTACAGTGAGGGAAAAAAGTATTTGATCCCCTGCTGATTTTGTATGTTTGCCCACGTTTGTAGACGTTTGTAGACCTACACAAGGCTGGAATGGGCTACAAGACCATCGCCAAGCAGCTTGGTGAGAAGGTGATAACAGTTGGTGCGATTATTCGCAAATGGAAGAAACACAAAAGAACTGTCAATCTCCCTCGGCCTGGGGCTCCATGCAAGATCTCACCTTGTGGAGTTGCAATGATCATGAGAACGGTGAGGAATCAGCCCAGAACTACATGGGAGGATCTTGTCAATGATTTCAAGGCAGCTGGGACCATAGTCACCAAGAAAACAATTGGTAACACACTACGCCGTGAAGGACTGAAATCCTGCAGCGCCCGCAAGGTCCCCCTGCTCAAGAAAACACATATACATGCCCGTCTGAAGTTTGCCAATGAACATCTGAATGATTTAGAGGACAACTGGGTGAAAGTGTTGTGGTCAGATGAGACCAAAATGGAGCTCTTTGGCATCAACTCAACTCGCTGTGTTTGGAGGAGGAGGAATGCTGCCTATGACCCCAAGAACACCATCCCCACCGTCAAACATGGAGGTGGAAACATTATGCTTTGGGGGTGTTTTTCTGCTAAGGGGACAGGACACCTTCACCGCATCAAAGGGACGATGGACGGGGCCATGTACTGTCAAATCTTGGGTGAGAACCTCCTTCCCTCAGCCAGGGCATTGAAAATGGGTCGTGGATGGGTATTCCAGCATGACAATGACCCAAAACACACGTCCAAGGCAACAAAGGAGTGGCTCAAGAAAAAGCACATTAAGGTCCTGGAGTGGACTAGCCAGTTTCCAGACCTTAATCCCATAGAAAATCTGTGGAGGGAGCTGAAGGTTCGAGTTGCCAAACGTCAGCCTCGAAACCTTAATGACTTGGAGAAGATCTGCAAAGAGGAGTGGGACAAAAGCCCTCCTGAGATATGTGCAAACCTGGTGACCAACTACAAGAAACATCTGACCTCTGTGATTGCCAACAAGGGTTTTGCCACCAAGTACTAAGTCATGTTTTGCAGAGGGGTCAAATAATTATTTCCCTCATTAAAATGTGTGTTTTTCTGGATTTTTTTGTTGTTATTCTGTCTCTCACTGTTCAAATAAACCTACCATTAAAATTATAGACTGATCATTTCTTTGTCAGTGGGCAAACGTACAAAATAAGCAGGGGATCAAATACTTTTTTCCCTCACTGTAGTTTGAAGATGTAACCATACTCTAATTCCACTGATTTCAAAACTCGGTCCTCCAGAAAGTGGAGAGCAACACTTTTGCAGTTCTACTACGCAATATATATTTTTTAAAAGCCTGCGTTAGGATTACCTACACATACTGACCAGCTCAAATAGACAGAAGCGTGCTACATGGCAGACCAATCCGAACTCACCTCTCAGCATGTCTCTCAGCAAGTCTCAGCCAATCATGGCTAGTACTGGGAAGGCTGTTGTATTTCTCTGTGGCTAAACCAACTAGGCTCATAATTTAACATTTCGATTCGAATTTACGGATGGCATACAAGTTTGTTATTAAGGCACATGAACGTTCACATGTTCCAGAAGGCATTTCTGCCAAAAAACGCATTTTGATTTTAAAAATAGTTTAAGTTCAAATGGCTCTCCTGAAATAGTGACACGCGACATACGCCTAGTTTCCTGAAACAAGTCATAATTTTGGTTGAGATGGAGACGTGAATGCAACATATTTATTATTAACTTGTAGATTCCATTTGAAATCAACCAAAGCTTTAAACCCAAGGCTATGTCAATTGTTTATTTTTTTGTTGAAACCTGGGCTAAATTTCAACAATAGGCTTAGCTGTTGATGACTTCCCAAATGCTATATAGGCTTAAATATCATAATTGATTCTATATTATTAATAAAGTATGGTTACGTTTCATTTGCTTTGTTGAACCTACCCTTTGGAATGACTTCGATGGCAACAGTGAATGTATTAACTGGAGATTTTTCAACAATTATTCTCACAATAACACATTTGTAATAGTCAGTGACAAATATCAAAGCTAAGCAGGGCTTGGGTAAAACACTGGATGGGAGACTGAAGGGATAGCTGTAGATAGATCAGCTCTACAGTAGGAGGTGTTGCCCAGCCAATAGTTTTTTCCTTCAGTGGATATTATGTTAAAGATCTGACATTCTTTCAAAGGTACAAATTCAACATACAGTATTTTATAAGGTTTGTCTGTTGAAAATTGTTTACCATGATGACATAATCCTGTGGTTGAAATTATTTTAAATTACATTGAAATGTACCCTCAAAACAACAGTTTACATTGACTTTTTTCAAATCCAATGTATTTTCCACGTAGATTCCACGTAACAATACTTTGACAAACTACGTTGAAACAATGTTGATTTAACAAGTTTGTACTCAGTGGGTAGAGTGATGATGGGCACTTTAACCCCTCTTTTTGACCTGCTTGGTGGTAACCATGGATTCGGACCGCCATCACCACCTGGTCTTTACACATCTTACCCTGCCTACAGAATGTTCTGTTCTACCTCAAAGGGATGGATAGATTACCTTTATTTCCATTATAAAGTACTTTAGATATGACTGACATCTTGAACACAACAGGGACCCCAAATCCTGCGCAGTATTCTTTCATTATAGGGCTAGCTACCTCAGATGAAGGGCTACGGTGCCTCTATAAAATACCAACGAACGGAGCGCATCCTGTATTGACTTGTTTGCTGAATATCAAAGTGGATTTCTGATGTATTTATAATGGCCTTATTAAAAACTCTTTTGATCTGAAGAATGCAATAATATCACAAAGGATTTTATATTGTTTTGTACCCACACTATCCAAGATTCACCAATGTAAAATCGACATTTTCAGTGGTAGGTTTGGAGGAGCATTTAATAATTTTTTCTTTTAATCATAAAATGCAATAATTTTGGCAGTTAGGATAGTTGGTTCTCTTGTGCAGATATCCTTTTTGTATCATTGACACATAGCTGTTCATCCATTGATAATGCACTGTATAGGACTTTGTAAATAAATTACATATTCTATTTGATATACAAACATTTTAAATAATTTAACTTCATATTGCATTCTACTCTGAATGAGGAATTGATTCCCATTGTGTATCATGTTAAAATTGGATAAAGACAAAGTTTGAATGGCCTGTGTGTTTCTCACATGAACACTGTTAGGATGCCCCTCTTGTTTAAGTGTTAGTTAGAGGGTGAAGACAAACAAAGTCACTTTACAAATGTTTACTTATTTTAGAATAAGGCACGTCTGTCCTGGTGTGCTTTGCATTATTTAATACAGCACTTTTATAGTAAATGTTAAGTCATACCCTGCAAATAACAATGAGTCGTTAGGACATCACAAAATGGTCACCTAAAGTCGTCAGGACGCTGAGTCATGGTCCCCTGGAGGTTTTTGTCTAGTTCCCGGTTTGTATCGGGGACGTCACCTCAAATAAACGTTCTATCTAGGGCACGCAAAGCCTAGTTGCATCACACATCACCCCAACGTTCCCGTTGCCAAGCCCATCTAGGCCCTGATTGGTGAACCACTGATCCATTCACAACTCTTTGTCCTTTTGGCAATGCTAAGGGCACCTGAAACTCTACAGACTTTGTGGCAAAGCAGAAAGATCTGCATACCCCAAATCCAGCAGTTGTGAGTTCAAACCCCAGGTGGGGTCATATTGAAAAGTCAGTACTAAGTGGTCATGATCATTTACTTATAATGGTTTGAGACACCTGGGACAATCAGGGGAACTTCAGAAGGCCATGACACAACGTCCCAAGAACGTCTTTGGGACATCCCCCGGGACAAACCGGGAACTACACAATACCTCCAGGGGACCATGACACAATGTCCCAATAACGTCCTAAAAATGTCTTTGGAGATGTCTCCAGGACAAACCGGGAACTACACAAAGGTCCCCCAGAGAACGTTCCCTTGAGACCATCATGTGACGTCCTAAGGACTAGTAAAATGAACATGCTGAGAAAATCCTAACATAGTCCTGACATGGTCCTCAATGGCATCCTGGGAACTAAGACTAAGAAGTGGTAGATCTGTTCTATGTGCACTATTTCTGTGCTTCCTGTTCTTAAGTTTTGTTTTTGTGTCTTTTACTTTCAACTTCAAACAGCTGAAAATACAATATGTTGGGTCATTGAAAATATATTTCACAGCGGTTTAGATGGTACAATGATTCTCTACACTATGCATTGCTTGCTTTGTCACATAAACTGAAATGAGGCAAACTATTAGAATTTTAGCAACCAGGAAATGGCAGAGTGATTTCTGCATATTGCAACTTAAAGGGAACTATACAAAGGTCCCCCAGACACTGTTCCCTTGGGACCATCACGCAACGTTCTTAGAACATTATCAGAACGTCAGAGGGATAACGTTCCGCCCGAATCCTTAGGGGAACCCCACCGAATGTCTACAGGACGTCCCTTGCTTGCTGGGTCTAAATTCAACCTAAATCCATTTTATTTGTAGTGTTTTTAAAGACTTGGTATATTATTGAATGTTAAATGTTACTTCTCGTCATCACTTTCCGCAAATGTCTTTCCTACCATTAGTGTTACCGCTGTAACGTGACAACGTTGTGTTTTTAACAACAAAAATCTGTCGTCCATATTCGAGGAAACTTGGTCAATACCCAAAAAGATACGTTTTCTTGGCAAGCCTTTGTATGCGACCAGTTGCTACTGCCTTCTGCTTTTGTAGTTGCAAACCAGAAACTAATTTACGCTCCTTATGGATCCAGTCACAAAGAATTACTGAGCTAGACAATTTATAAACAGTTATTTCCTTCAGATGGGGCGTGCATACCTGTTTCAAATTAAGAGTCTTAAAGAGTTATGGATATCCTCAGCAATTCAGATGTGCTCAAACGGTTCTTCATTGGTTTTGCACATAGTCTACATTCTCTGAAGAAAAAACACACTGACCTCATCTGCTTGGGGCCTAAGAGAAAATTCTGCAAATGAAGGTTTAAACACAGTATGCCAAGAAAAGCGTCAGTGTAGCATTTGATAAGTCTGCGAATGGCTATTCAATAGGGACACTATACATATTCTGAAAATATACTGAAAGTCATACATGTCAAAGACGATTAAAGACAGATGCCAACATATACAAATTACTTGTTCTGTTGCTAGTTGTACTGTACTTTACAGGATAGGGGGCAATAGATAGAGAAGCCAGAGTAAACAAGGCTCTGATTGCTTGAAGCTGAGACTGTTCCATTTGAGTGGATCACTAAGTCCCCATGCACATACTACAATGTGTCTAGTGTCTAGATTAAGTGCATGTCTTGTGTGTATGTGTGTGTGTGTGTGTGTGTGTGTGTGTGTGTGTGTGTGTGTGTGTGTGTGTGTGTGTGTGTGTGTGTGTGTGTGTGTGTGTGTGTGTGTGTGTGTGTGAGAGAGAGAGAGAGAGAGAGAGAGAGACACTATATCCAGACAGCTTCCTGTAACTTTTAAACTGTTTGACTTGAGTAAACAGCATTCACACGTGAAAACACCATGATGTTGCTCTAGAGTTTAGTGGCCTCTTTATGTTTTCTCTTATAGAGTCTATAGAGTTGACTGTTCGTTTATAACAAGACTTGCCTTTTATACCATATCCGTTCAAAGTGCATAAATCCATCAGTACATTTGTTATATCAAGATATCACTGTACAAGAGGAGATTGGTGAGGCAGTATGCTCTGTCCAGATGTGCTTGTGGCAGCGAAGGGAGAATAGTCACATATTCTATTTCAGTTGAGTAAAGAGAGACAAAATATTTGACTTCTCCTCGAGTACACTGTTTTTGTTTGCCACTTGCGACAGTAGCACCATTGTTTCACTTTCAGTTAGTTCACTGAACAAAAGACAGACTGGAAAATGCAACTACTGTACACCACAAAAACAACACAACTTACAGCAATGCTACTATTCCGCAATGCTACTATGCTACTATACCGCAATGCTACTATACCGCAATGCTACTATACCGCAATGATACTATACAATGGTTTTTGGGGTCTTTTTGCGAAATTCCTTGGCAATACTCTGCATTCAACACCTTCACCCTGCCTTAATTACATATGCTGCAGACATCTCCATTACACCCAATCAGACACACGTCTTGGTGAAATTTGCTTATTTTGAGAGAAAATTAAAACAACAAACCTAAATAAATAAACAACGCTATCCCTCCAATGATTTCATTCTTTCACATTTCAAACAAAACAACAGCTAATTATAGCCTTAAGCCATGAGCTTCGATGCATTTCCCCCAGCTGGATTCCATGGCTTTTCTTTTCCTGGAAGTGTTTTTCTTTAGGTCTTGATGTAAACTGCCCGATGGCGCGCAGCAGGCTCTGATTATATTGAGCCTATCATACACACAAAGGTGTGTGTGTATGTTTATGTGTGTGCATGTGTGTGGACATATTGAACTATTCTAGTGGGGACCAGAAGTACCCACAAGAATAGAAACCTTAACAAAAATTTGACCAATTGGGGACATTTTGTTAGTCCCCACGAGGTCAAATGCTATTTCTAGGGGTTTAGGGTTAAGGCTAGAATTAGTGTTAGAGTTAGGATTATGCTAATGTTTAGTGTTGGGAGCTAGGGTTAGTTTTAGGTTTAGGGTTAGGAGCTAGGGTTAGGGTTAGGTTTTTGGGTTAGGGTTAAGGTTAGAGTTAGGGTAAGGGTAAGGATAAGAGTATGGGTTAGGGTTAGGTTTAGGGTTAGGGGTTAGGGAAAATAGGATTTTGAATGGGACTGAACTGTGTGTCCCCACAAGGTGAGCTGTACAAGACTGTGTGTGTGTGTGTGTGTGTGTGTGTGTGTGTGTGTGTGTGTGTGTGTGTGTGTGTGTGTGTGTGTGTGTGTGTGTGTGTGTGTGTGTGTGTGTGTGTGTGTGTGTGTGTGTGTGTGTGTGTGTGTGTGTGTGTGTGGCATACGACTCACCATCAAGGATGTACTGTGGAAAAACGTGATAGTGAATAACTCACACAACATGTGTGAATAGAGAGGCTAAGGATCTGCTACTGGTCACTAGTGGAGGGTGTTGGCCTATTAAACTAACGCACAAAGCTTTGTCTCACACATCTTGCAGAAAACAGAGTATCAATGACCAAAGAATACCTTCCTCATCAAATTCTATGTTGTTGGTGGTTATATTTAATTTTGAACATTGAACTCTGTAGAGAATGGGACCAAGATCAACAGAGAGGGAACACAAACCACCTAGCGTGTTGGTGTACACCTTGTCACATGCAGTGCATTTCTCCTGTCACACTCAAATGGATGGTGTAAACTTGTCTGGCCAGTAGACGTGGGGGCATGGGGTCATGCATGCACACACGGGTGGAAGTGTATACCCTGGGCACAGCCATTTCCTTTTGGCTTCCCTCCCAGTCTCTTTTAGCCAGCACACACCTCAGGCCGACATCCAGCCGGTCTCTCTCTCACCCGTGTGGAGATGTGTGAATAGGGGATCCACTATGGGCCGTGCTGTGCCACTCAGCCAGTGGTTTATAAGATATCCCATTTCCCTGCATTAGAGTGAGGCAGCTTCATCTGACCTAGGGCAAAGCCTCTCCTGTTCAAGTGGGACTGTGGTACCATAGGACATCCAGACATGTGGGCGTAATTGTTTTTACTGATGCTCCTCAATGCAGTGCCTCATCCATGAATGAGGCTCCCTGTCTCACGGCCACACTCATGTGTTTCCCATCAGGGAAGTCTGTGGTTACCTTCCTGATTTTGCTGGAAGGGAAAAATATAGCTAATATGGTGTGATCTGGAAAAAGCTTTGATGCAAGAGCTTTACAAATAAACCTCTGAATGCCATATGGTTTACATTCATCTCTTAATTTATTTCCTATAAATATCTATTGAATATTCTATTGAGGCAACATGTGTGTAACCAGAGTTGGAAAACAGAAGGCCAGAGAGAGCAATTTGTGGCAACGTGTGATTATTATGATTCAGTTTTTTCTTCTTCTTTTCTAATACATGGTAGACCAGACAAGACGCTGGAGAATAGTCCAAAACTAACAAACAAACATGTAAACGAAGCCCCCCCCCAGGACCCCATAAACCCGTTATCCCCCGAGATGTTCCAAGAGACACAACATCATTCCAATAAAGGAGCATTTACAAAGTAATGAATGTGAGGAGCAACAGTTCACTAGGACTCAACAACCAAATTAGTTTTGAGTTGGAGATTCGGTTACCATGTAGGCCTCCTAGCAGACCAGCCAACACTGGAGAACATGGAAATGGACTTTTCCAAAAGCGTCAGAGTTTACTATAGTGGAATCCAAAGCTGCTAGAGGTGAGACAGACAGGCAGGAGATAACCTGGTTTCACTTTTAGCCCTTCCTCTGACACAAGGATTCAGGCATTTCTCATCAACATTTCTGAGCCACAGATGGTTGCAGGAGTGTTCTCTGTTTTGCCTTACTTATGACACTATCACAAGTTCCAGTGCCACTTGTTAAAACTATGTAATTAAGACATTGAAAGTGCATTTGTTTCACAGTTACAATCAAATGTGCCAACAATCACAATATACAAATAACGTAAACATTTTCCACTGTCTAGCCACCAATATGCTTTAAATACGTGTCACAGGTTGAAAAGGGCATCCTCCGCTGCAGTAGTCATGGTAAAGATCTTCCACTGAATTTGCTGGATAAAACCATACAATACACACAAATCCAGTTAAAGTAACTGTCCAGTGTTTTCAGATTTCTATGAAATATGACCTATAGTGAATTACAATATGAGTGAAATAGTTTTATTCCCAAAATGTTTAATTAAGTATGTTAAAAAGCAGCATTTCTGTGTTGGAAGTGGGCGTACCCGAACAACAGAATGGTGTGGGCGTATAATGGGCATAAAAAATATTCACGCTAGTAGACAGCTGATTGGACAGCTCAGCCAATGAGTCAGGATGGCATCGTTCTCTATGAGGAAATAGCAAATAAATGTAACAGTCTGTTTGAGATACAAGTTTGAGGTGGAGTTTTTGAAGTGTTTTTTCTCCAATGTATTCTTTGGGCACAAATATGAGTATGAGATGAGTCAACAATATTATTTGGGTACTTAGTTAACAGAATATGAATTTTTAAAAGTGCGATTTTCACTGGACATTTACTTTAACACAAAAATAGCTACAACAAAAAAATGTACCCTTTGATACTTAATGTATGGGCATAGTAATAACAGTTATGAAAGGCTATATTATAACATGCAGCACACAATACATGTATAGCATACAGTATATATGAACAACATTAATTTCCAAAACACACTATTCATGTGTATCTCTTTCATATGGTCCCTGTATGCATGTTTGATTCTGAGTGATATAGATAGCAGAGTCACATATTCAGTGGTTCGGAGTAGAAAAGCTAGCTATAATCACTGATTAAAATGGAAATGTGACTTTGTGAAGTATCAGGGCGAGTGAGCCGGGGGGATATATGAATGACAATCTCACTGAAAAAGATTTTCTCAGGACATTATGTAAATAGCCTTGTAAATGTGAAGTAGTATTTTAAACAAAAATCGATGTTGGAGTTGATAAGAGAGAAAAGAGGATGGTTGATGGCATATGACTGAGGTGCAAGTCTGCATACACAAGATATACAGTATGGATCCTACAACTTATAACAAAGCAGAATACATTCATTTGATATAGCTCTCTGAAGTTGCATGTTATTTTATGGAAAGGACAACCAACCTTTTCAGTGTAGTATTACTTCCCTGTGTTGATTCTTGGATTTTTGTATACAAAATGTGATGTTTGGTACAAATTTGAATGTTTCTTGTACCACTTACAGTAGTAGACTATTACGCATCTTCTTAATTTGGAAAATTTAACAGAAACTAAACGACATTGATGACCTATTATTTAAATTTCTCTGTGAGAGGACTGGCCTTGACAGGCAGGATTACAGGCAGACTACAGTGACAGGCAGTCTTACAGGCAGACTACAGTGACAGGCAGGTTTACAGGCAGACTACAGTGACAGGCAGGATTACAGGCAGACTACAGTGACAGGCAGGATTACAGGCAGACTACAGTGACGGGCTGGATTACAGGCAGACTACAGTGACAGGCAGGATTACAGGCAGACTACAGTGACGGGCTGGATTACAGGCAGACTACAGTGACAGGCTGTATTAAAGGCAGACTACAGTGACAGGCAGGATTACAGGCAGACTACAGTGACATGCAGGATAACAGGCAGACTACAGTGATAGGCTGGATTACAGGCAGACTACAGTGACAGGCTGGATTACAGGCAGACTACAGTGACAGGCAGGATTACAGGCAGACTACAGTGACAGGCTGGATTACAGGCAGACTACAGTAACAGACAGGATTACAGGCAGACTACAGTGACAGGCTAGATTACAGGCAGACTACAGTGACAGGCAGTATTACAGGCAGACTACAGTGACAGGCAGGATTACAGGCAGACTACAGTGACAGGCAGGATTACAGGCAGACTACAGTGACAGGCAGGATTACAGGCAGACTGCAGTGACAGACAGGATTACAAGCAGACTACAGTGACAGGCAGGATTACAGGCAGACTACAGTGACAGGCTGGTTTACAGGCAGACTACAGTGACAGGCAGGATTACAGGCAGACTACAATGACAGGCAGGATTACAGGCAAACTACAGTGACAGGCAGGATTGCAGGCAAACTACAGTGACAGGCAGGATTACAGGCAGACTACAGTGACAGGCAGGATTACAGGCAGACTAACACAATTTTCCAACTGTAAACAATAGGGGTGTGGATTAGTTTGGAAACAATGTGTTTATTTAAAAAACCCACTTCCTGTATGGATTTAACAACTCTCCCATAAATTTTTTGGGCAGCGGCTCCAGTTATGAAATTCATTGTTTGGGAAAAATACAAAAAAAAGGGAACATTTCACATTTGCAATTCGTTCCTGTGAGATATAATAAGTGCATTAAGATAATTCCTTATGCTTATTTGTTCTGTACTATCTCAGGAATCTAACATCAAAGAAAAAACTAATTATTAAACATTTTGTTGTTTTTGTTTAGACTGCATTTTGAATATATTTGGTGCTTCTTTGTTTCCAGACATCAAAATCAAGGAAAAGGCCTAACAGAGCTTGTCTGTTCATTTTTGTCTTTCAACATAAAACTCCATGCACAGTGTATTTCGGAGTTGAGATTCAGCAAGCACTAGGGAGAGCCCAGCAGCTATACCCGCAGGCCCTACTTCCCAAAGCCACTTCCTGTCCAAAAGGAGCAGGCTTGCAGTTTTCTCTGGAGGAGAAACAGTGTAATTCAGCTAATTTAAATTACCCAAAAAGCAGCAGCAGGCTAATGTTCACACCTGGTGGGTTAAAAATGCTCTGCAAACGTATTTAGGAAGAATCCTACAGGAATCTTGCAGGAATAAATAGTTTTCATCATACAGAGATGATTACTTATAATTTCTTATTTTAAAGTGTGTTTAGAACATGGTGCTATACTACACAGTATGAGAGTTTTTTCCCCTCACTAGTTTGCATCCCTGGTATTGAGTAGCCTCAACCAACACAGTTAATAAGTTCATTTGCAAGACTGACAGATATGGAGGAGCATGAAAGGCATTAGAAATCAGCAGTGCAACCTAGCCCATACAGACGTGTGATCAGAGGGCGTAGGTGTAACAGGTAAACTCAGGGGAGGGTGTTTAAGCTCTAGTTAGGCATGTAAATCCCACCCTTTACAGGCAAAGCGCTCCAGTATATCCCTGTCAATTTCCTGCAGCTGTGCTTGGGCGGATTTACATGAATACACTCTATCACTTGCGCTTAGCCTCCTGTATTATACATTTCCTTACTTTTGGGGGAAAAGGTTACAAAATCTTCACAAAGTTTTTCTTTCACTCTCACTTTTCTTTTGTATTTTTCTGAGAAACTAAGATTTTATTTGCAAGCCACCCGGTACAGCATCTTTTGTAAATTGACTCCTCAGTTCTGTCCACGGGCCAGGCACAACAAGGTTAGCTGCCTGTTTCCTGATAAGCTGGCAGAACCTATCAACCCCCGCAAGAAGATAGTGCTCTGTATTGCTGTCATGCTTTATCATCAGCTGAGGTGAAACTAAACCGGTTCTAAGCGAGAGTAGAGGGGCCATTTCCGTGGATTACAGACGCCGACTTTAATTTCAAAGACCAATGGCGTATCCAGGGAAGGTGCAGGCTTCGCTTGCCACAGATTGGCAGCATAGCCCAGATAAGAGTTCACTCTAGTTGTTCGTATTCACCATGGGAGCCTATTGATCTCTGAGCTGGTGGTTCATTTCATAAAATACATGGCAAATGGTGTTAGAGCAGTGGTGTAGGTCTCCATACACCAGGCACAGTGAGCCGCTTGCCAACTCCTCTCCCCTTTATGCCGACGTATACAGGAAACGCACCACAGGAAGCCAGGGAATTTGTCAAGAGTCATTAAGGAAGGAGGTGACAGTTCAAATGATCAACTTTTAGCATTTACAATACTGTACAAAAAGCCACAATAAATGTGTTTTTTTTGTGCACAAAACAACTGAGCTGCATCGTTAGGATGCAGGAGATACATTTGACTGTGAATTCTTCTAGAATCACAGTCTGGATTGAAAGAGAAAGGTCCTCTGTGGCATTTTCAAGAACAGTAAATGAAAAAAGTTGTCTTGCATGTCTGGTTAAATCTTGCAATATAATTCCATAGTTGACAAAGACTCTTTATGAGAAACCTTGGGGAATCTTTAATATCCATTAGATTTGGGAGCACAATTCATATCGACATGTCTCTCTGTCTCTGTGCAATTTTTCAAGACCAAATTTGTGAAATGCATAATCACAACGAGGGCCTCTTATTTTAATATCAGTGGGTGTTATTATTAGACCATTTCAAATGATATGTCACGAGGGAGCAAATATCATTTACAAATCACTAATGACTTGCAAACACTCCTCTAGCCTCCGGTGGAACATGACGCCTAGACACAGTATGTGCTCGCCATTCTGCAGGGAGACTCAATGGGATCCAACATTTTGGTGGGAGGAAAAAGAAGGGATCGATCCAACACACGGTGACCACTGTACACACAAGAAGAGTGATTCAAACGTGATTCCCTGTCTTAACTCATAAAATCTAATCACTCAAACAACTCATTACTATGGCTGTCTAATGGTTTTGTGGTGTGTTTGTTTGAAATATGCAAATGAGACCTGTGCAGAAATGGATTAGGTTTTGATATCAATTATTTAGCGGGCATTATTATTATTACACTTTGCATCCTCAATCTGGGCAAATCGAACCCCCCTTAATGCCGGACTGTCTCTAATAAGTCATCAATAAAACATTCAACATTTACTAGATCATTGATCTAATTTACATGGACTTGCTAGTTCAGTATGGCGTGAATATCATTCCACGCAAAACATGGAGGGGTGGCCCGGGGTGCCTGATATGGCGTGACAGTTAGTGCATCAAGTCTGGTCCTTCATTAATGTTAATCATCACACAACGGCAAATAATCAAATCAGTGCACCTATATGCATATATTCGAAAGCACTTATTTCTTAATGTGAAAAATGTGTTGTTGTTTCTGGATTGATCATCTGCATGAGTAATGCCGGTTCCTGGTACTTCTCCCCTCAGATTCACTATTGGTTAGGCCACCTGCTTTTCATGAACCTGGCATGCTGACATGCTGAAATGTGGAACTAAAAGTTATAGATGAATACAAATATATGACAGATGTCGTAGTAATTATGCCATCATTCCCACTTCAGTTAAGAACACACTCTGTTTTAGCCACTAAAGGAAATGTTGTAGAGACTCTGGTGGAATGGAAAAAGTTGTGTGAATTGTAATAGAGAACTGATAAAAAGAGAGACAGAGACCACAAAAAGGAAGCTTTCTTTATCCACACCCAGACATAATAACTTAATGCAAATTGTAACTAGTTAAGCACAGCAAAATTATATGATATCATTGTCCCCGGCAGATTGGTATTATAATGTTAGCATGTCAAAATAATTACATTTTCTTCCTGATACAATTACATTATTTGTTCTGGTTGTATTATACACCAATAAAAGCAAACATCATATTAGGATTCATGGCACTTTTCGCATTACATTATCAATATGTGGAAATAATTGTCTGCTGAGAGATTAAATTACATTATTGTGTCTTTCTTTTTCATGCCTAATAAATAATGATGGATGTCTTTTATTTTCAGCACCACCTGCAACCATTTTGTCTTCCCCCTGCAAGTTAACAATGAATAAAATAAATACATAAAAAGTATGAGAGTGAACACCACAAGCAATCTAAACCCAGAGGTGGCTTTTCAATGCTTCTCAGTCTCTTACGTTTGAGCATTTGTTCTTTGTGGGAAAACACCCAACAAAAGCATATTATTTCTGTCTAACAAATTGAATCAGCTTGCCATCATCATGGCTGTATATTTATTCATTAATTCCTGTCTTGAATAGGAGCCAGACTTCGATATGGGTAGTTAGTAATGTGTGTAGACATGACATGGGGAAGATACTGTAGTAGGAGTAGATTCTGTATCCACATTTCTTAATAAGCAAATCTATTTTAGTATTATCTATATTTAAAGCACAGGGACACAGTCTCCAAATATCTGTGTTTATTTAAAAGCTGTGTCACTAATTAGGATGTCTGTTGAATTCCTTTTGGCTTATAAATGTATTGACAATGCCTCTAGGTGTGCACAGATCCACAGTGTAATCCTGCCTATGACTAATGGCATCGAGGCTGGCCTGACTGACAGGGAGACTTTAGGCAAGCATTCTACAGATTGTTTCCCATCCTGGAAAATGCCTTAGATTATATGTCCGCATACAGAGGTATTTTTCTCATTTACAATTCTGTTTCAGTATAGTTTTTTTCTAGCCTCAATTTTAATCAGTCAATTTGCACTTTGTGAAGATAAGACAATTGATTAGCTACCAGTCCTAGGCTTCATGTTTAATTGGGTTCTATTTTTTGCAGTCCGTGTATCTTAATAGTCAATACGACTCCCTCAAACTCCTGTTGCATTTGATGCATTGGTTGGCATGCTGTTATTGAAGATAAAACAAGGTGAGGACACTATAGTAGTAGTTAATTGGCATCAGAAAGAAAAATGCTGTTATAACTTCATAAATTCTTAAGTCATGCCTTGTGCACAGCTAGACGTACACCATTGTAAAATTTACATTTTAATGAAATATTTGAATAAGTACTTGAAATTCACTCTACCAGGTCTCCCAGTTCTAAAACCAACATTTCATGTTTGTGTTTTGAATGGCAGCATCAGGGAAATTAGCATGCCAGTCATACAGATTAGGAAGGCATCAGTGTGAAGTCACAGACTGCCTCAATCAAGGTTAACTGCAAGTAAACACTGGCCATGACATGTTTAAACGATAGCTTTTTGGAGAGAGAAAGTTTTACATTTAAAGGGAAATGAGAGGGGGAGAGATTGAGTGTTCACACAAACATCAAACCTTGTTTCCATTTGGATTAATATGCTTTGCCAGAGGTGTGGTGGGATAAATAAGTACTATTCCTTAAATCATGAATCAAATAACAATTTAATTATGTAGGGTCAGGGTTAGTTAATAAACAAATAATTATGTAATTATGTAGGGTCGGGGTTAGTTAATAATCTAGTAATAATGTAGTTGTGTAGGGTCAGGGCTAGTTAATATTCTAGTAATAATGTAGTTGTGTAGGGTCAGGGTTAGTTAATAATCTAGTAATAATGTAGTTGTGTAGGGTCAGCGTTAGTTAATAATCTAGTAATTATGTAGTTGTGTAGGGCCAGGGCTAGTTAATAATCTAGTAAAAATGTAGTTGAGTAGGGTCAGGACTAGTTAATAATCTAGTAATAATGTAGTTGTGTAGGGTCAGGGCTAGTTAATAATCTAGTAATAATGTAGTTGTGTAGGGTCAGGGTTAGTTAATAATCTAGTAATAATGTAGCTGTGTAGGGTCAGGGATAGTTAATAATCTAGTAATAATGTAGTTGTGTAGGGTCAGGGTAGTTAATATTCTAGTAATAATGTAGTTGTGTAGGGTCAGGGATAGTTAATAATCTAGTAGTAATGTAGTTGTGTAGGGTCAGGGTTAGTTAATAATCTAGTAATAATGTAGAGGTTGTTGTTTAGTTTGGCCACGGGTTGGGTTCTAAATGTTTGTGTCAGCCAACTGTTGTAATTTTTAATGGCATAATAAATGTGTGTGTCTCCATGCAATTGTCTGTGTTTGTCAGTGCTCCTCAGTGACCAGGTTGTCATCAACACATTTCTCCTGAATTTTGGCATACACATTTTTTTTTAAATTAATTGTGACAGAAAGCGAGAGAGTGAATTGTAATTATTCATGTTTTGCGTTTCTTTAATTATTAAACTCAAGGACACTGCTTAATGTTTAATATTGGAACATAATAACAATGCATCTTAATAGTTTGGCTGCTTGTTTTGGTGCATTTATTTTTTATTTGGTCATGGGGTTTAGACAAAGAGAAGAATACAGATACCTGTAGTCAATACCACAGTCACATGTAATGATGCAATTTTCAGATACCCACCTTCTTCTTACAGGCCATTAACTTGCCTGTACAGACAACGGTACAGTATGTATGTAATATTATACAGAAGCACCAGACGTCTATCCTATCTACAATCTCCCCTTGAAATTGTTGGGTACATCTATGAAAATTGGGCCTAACATTGACAATACATTTCTTATTTGCAGTTTCCATGTTTAGAGGTGATGGGAAGCCATTGGAACACAATAAGGTGATGGGTGAGGTGAGCTTGCTTTATCTGGCTGATTCATGCTAAGGATAGGAGACCAGAAACCATCTGAGATAACTTACTGACATACACGAAAATCTCATTCTAAAATCATGGGTATGAATATGAAATTGGTTCCCCCTTTGCTTCTATAACAGCCTCCCCTCTTTTGGGAAGGCTTTCCACTAGATGTTGGAACATTGCTGCGGGGACTTGATTCCAATCAGCCACAAGAGCATTAGTGAGGTCTGGCGATTAGGCCTGGCTTGCAGTCGATGTTCCAATTCATCCCAAAGGTGTTCGATGGGGTTGAGGTCATGGCTCTGTGCATGCCAGTCAAGCTCTACTACACCGATCTCGACAAACCATTTCTGTACCGACCTCGCGTTGTGCACGGGGGCATTGTCATGCTGAAACAGGAAAGGGCCTTCCCCAAACTCTTGCCACAAATTTGGAAGCACAGAATCATCTAGAATGTCATTGTATGCTGTAGCGTTAAGATTTCCTTTCACTGGAACTAAGGGGCCTAGCCCAAACCATGAAAAACAGCCCCAGACCATTATTCCTCCTCCACCACCAAACTTTGCAGTCGGCACTACGCATTCGGGCAAGTAGCGTTCTCCTGGCATCCGACAAACCCAGATGTGTCCGTCGGACTGCCAGATGGTGAAGCATGGTTCATCACTCCAGTGAATGCGTTTCCACTGCTCCAGAGTCCAATGGTGGCGAGCTTTACACCACTCCAGCCGACGCTTGGCATTGAGGATGGTGATCTTAGGCTTGTGTGCAGCTGCTCGGCCATGGAAACCCATTTCATGAAGATCCCGACGAGCAGTTCTTGTGTCGACCTTGCTTCCAGAGGCAGTTTGAAGTTTGGTAGTGAGTGTTGCAACCGAGGACAGACAATTTCTACGCGCTACGCGCTTCAGCACTCGGTGGTCCCATTCTGTGAGCTTGTGTGGCCTACCACTTCGTCTCTGACCCGTTGTTACTCCTAGACATTTCCACTTCACAATAACAGCGCTTACAGTTGACCAGGAAAGCTCTAGCAGGGCAGAAATTTGACAAACTGACTTGTTTGAAAGCTGGCATCCTATGACGGTGCCACGTTGAAAGTCACTGAGCTTTTCAGTACGCGCCATTCTACTGCTAATGTTTGTCTATAGAGATTGCGTGGCTGTGTGCTCAATTTGATACACCTGTCAGCAACGGGTGTGGCTGAAATAGCTGAATCCACTAATTTGAAGTAGTATCCACATACTTTTGGCCATGTAGTGCATTTGGAAAAGGATTGTATACGGTACTTCTTGATACACCTGTATAAAAGCACGCCCCAACCATTCACTATCACACAAGCCTACACGCCAGCTGTCATGTTGTCAGTATTACAAGGCATAACCGTTCCCTCTCCTCTGTAATGGTGTATAGAATTACAAGGAACTTTGTTATTTACCTAACAGGAGTAGTTAGTGTTGACTACACAGAGAGGAGTGCTATAAATGATGTGATAAGTACCTTTATTCTTTAATCAGCCCTTCCTAACTTTCCTTTTAATTGCTTCGACTCTCTTTGAAACCTAGATGTGGCTCCTAATGATGAAGAAATCCACGCCAGGCGAGTATTAATATGTGTACTGTTGGAGCTGAGGCTGGGAGCTGGGAGCCATGCAGGCCCAGCCTTGTTTAGACTGGGGGAGGGGGCATCCAGGCATGCCTTTTGAACAGCAGGTGGTAATTGAAACAAAACAAGGGCTGATTAGCGAAGCGTCTGGCAACTCATGATCCAAACAGCACCGCTACAGAAAAGAACAAACACAAGAGCCCTGGAATAAAGTGGTCATCATCTAATTAACAGAACATGTTTTAATTACAGAGTAAACCAAGCAGCGCAGTGTGTCAATTTAACTGATGTGGTAAGTGCCAGTTTACAATATCAGAAACAGACAAATAATTGGAATCTAATTACAGGCAGGTCTATTGCACATCAGCGCCTCTAGCCCATCTTAATAAACAAGTTTTTACATCAAACCATGAATAGCAAATACTGTGGGGATGCTAAATCCCACACTGCAATATTAAGAATTTCCCAGCTTTGGCTAATATATAATAAAATATGCCATTTAGCAGACACTTTTATCCAAAGCGACTTGCAGTCATGCGTGTATACATGATACTTACGGATGGCCCCAGCCGGGAATCAAACCCACAACCCTTGTCGTTGCAAGTTCCAGGCTCTACCAACTGAGCCACACAGGCTCTTGTAACACTCATGTGTGGGTAGCTGTTTCTCTGCAATGCTTTAATTACAATGAAATGGAAAGCAGGAATCAAGTTGTGTAATCCAATAGAAATAAGCAGGAAGACTGGCTAATCTGCCCATTGGATTTCTCTGAGGTGGGTTTGGTCCTAGTCATATAATATCTCCATGCAACTCTAGTACAC
The DNA here is from genome assembly GCA_030435695.1 of Brachymystax lenok tsinlingensis. NCBI lineage: Eukaryota > Metazoa > Chordata > Actinopteri > Salmoniformes > Salmonidae > Brachymystax > Brachymystax lenok. The sequence goes on along the minus strand of CM059797.1, from coordinate 18,411,524 downwards.
TACAGTGACTGAAATGTGAGTACACACCAGTGATGACTGGATAGTTGTAAGTAGGGTTTCATCCAATATTAGTTGTTTTTAACCATATCATATTCATACAATGATTGTTCATATTGTGTTACAATATAAATAATTGCTTCACTTGTCTCGGTAGATGTTTGCTGATTGATGAATGGAGCCGTCTGTATCATACGCAGCATCACAACACAGCAAAGCCCATTACTCCATTCATTCTTTTGAAACAGTGAAATGAATGGTTAGTGATTTCATTTAATATGGTGTTTTCTTACCACAGCAGATGCATGTTGATGGATGAACACTACAACTTTGTTGGGCTAAAATGATTTTCTCAAACTCTCAGTTGTATTTTTCAGCAGTATGCCACTCAACCTTGAATGTAATCAATGTAAGACCAGCATGTTATTTGATGCACACAAAATTATTGCTTTCTATTCACGCTAACTATACATATATTAACATACAATTGACACTTTGAGTTTTTAATAATGCCAGTTTGGTTGTTTTGTGTTCTGTTTACATGCTGGTATGACATTAAAATAGCAGTTACTTTGTGCAAATTGAGTGTTTGAGAGAATGCATGGATGAATTGTACAGTTACTTGTTGACCCTGCATAGATTACCACTCTTTTTTAGATCAGGAAACTTCCAGTCATAGAAAAACCACAACAACCTCGTAATCATCCAAGCTACACGTCTCTTGAAAGCACACTACTGGAGATACAACATGGAAATTCAGGACCTCAAACACTAGATAAAATATTGCCTGCAAAAAGATTGGTCATGATTTTATATATTTTTCCATTAAATCTAGTCTTTCAATGGATTTAATTAATATTATAAACTGAGTGGTTTGAACCCGGAATGCTGATTGGCTGACAGCCGTGGTATTTCAGACCGTATACCATGGGTATGACAAAACATTTATTTTTACTGCTCTAATTACGTTGGTAACCAGTTTATAATAGCAAAAAGGCACCTCAGGGGTTTGTGATATATGGCCAATATACCACTGCTAAGGGCTGTGTCCAGGTAATGCGTAAGAACAGCCCTTAGCCATGGTATGTTGGCCATATACCACACCTACTTGGGCCTAATTGCTTAAATATACTCATGTATAGGAGCAATAAGCTAGGCAAGAAACAATTTATGTCACCTAAAGCTTTTTATCAACTCAATGGAACTATTTGTAATTGCTTGTTTCACAAGATTAAAAGTGCTTAGACTTGATCTCTGTCTCCTGTTTTGTAGCCAACATGACCTGTGCTTCCATCATAAAAAAAGCAAGTCTTGGTCATCAGCATTCATTCCCATCAAAAAATCCATATCGCAAATATTTCTGGAATTTTAATGCAGTTACAATTTATAGCTTATCAAATGCTGTTACCTAAATTGCTGTTAGGAAAAGACACTGTCACAAGATAATTTAATGTTGAGGCTGAAATGACGGTAGCCTGCAGAAGATGACTAACAGTTAGGCCTGTATCTGTGCACTTAAAAAATTGAAAGATTACAATATCAATGTATAGGTGGAATCGCTATGAGGAGATTTTTGGAGTATTAAGTACCCACTTGCTATGGCAAGATAACATGACTCTATATATGCATAAACAATCAAGTGGCCTTTTATCCTTGCTGCATCCTGCATAGGTACACACGGACAAAGCAACTATAATTTCCATGCTTTTTGTATACAGATCCCTGCCATTTAAACCATGTAAGAAAGGACTTCAGATAACAAACGTGAACAACCAGCATTTTATTGCATTTTTAGAAAGCTTCCGTCAGTTACTGAGACTGACTGTACAACAGAATAGTCTGCATCAGACAGACCAGGAATGATGAGGACATTACAGACTGATGATGGAGGTGATGAGCAGAATCTTTAGTTAATAAACAGAAAACTACAGTACAGCTTCAACCGAAAACTAGCTCAGCTGCTGAAACATTAAAGGCCTGTGACAGCTGCTCTCCTGTACCCTCCTTCCTCCCTCCTCCCTCCATCCCTCCTCCCTCCATCCCTCCGCCAGAAGCATGGGTTGAGAGGGTGATGGTACAACAGTGGTGAATGACAGTGGGGTGGTCATGATTGATGGAACCGTGGTAAATTAGCATGGCCGCAAGTGTCTTGAGGGGGAATCTAATGCCACCTACACAGAGCAAAGCAAAGTCATAAGGTTACTGATATGTCTTGTTTTACAATCAACATATATCAAGGATGAGTACAGAGTCTGATTCACATCCGACTATTAGCCATTAACCTTTGTGCGCCACTTAAGTCGGGCTCGATTTTTACTGATCATCAAAAAATAAGAATTTCCAAACAGTTGAGATATAGATATCTAGAGGCCAACTAAAAAGCAGTATGTATTTCACTTAATGAGGATGTACTGAATATGATGATGACACATCTTTGATAATGTATGTATGTATGAATGAATGGATTCCTCTGGGGAAAAAACTAAGCATTTAACAAATGTTCTTTACATCTTGGCACTGCATATTTTTCTTCATTTTCCTATTTGTTTCATATAAAATATCATTAGATTGATACACCCTTATATTATTACTGACCACTTAACCATTATTTTTTATCTCTGTGACCCTGGAATTAGTCATGCAAGATATCTCCGTCTTGTAGAGGAAATACACCTGCCATTTCTCCGAGCAGTAATGTTTATAGCCACAGAAGGCAGTGGTTAGACCATCAAAAGGAAGTATCAAAAACAGCTTAACACAAGGAAGAAAACAATCTGTACAAAATGCTTAGGTCAATGATAACAGAGAAAAGTCTGTTTTCTATTTTACAGTTTAAAATCCCAAATCTGGGATAATCCCCAACCCTGCCCCCACCCATCTCACACAGATGTCTGCATGTATGACTTTTTAAGCAAGGATTACTAAGTAAAATACATTTGCAGCACAGTTTGCTATTCCAATACATACATCAGTTTTCATAGCTATTTTATAGTTCATACAAAGCTGTTCTGATAAAGCAAAAAATTATAACACCAATGCATTTTTGATCTTTGAAAGACACAAGGAAAGAAAATGACAAGAAAAAGACAAGGCTATACTGACATGTACGTACACTCTACTGTTGGAAAACCAATGAGAACAGATTGTGGAAAATGGGATCAAATAAAGCTGGGTGATTTCTTCATGAAAAAAAGCCTACGGTTTGGATTGTGAGACCCTCAAGATAAACAAGGCCTAATTTTATATTCATCTACTTTTCTTGGTCTTTTTTACAAAATAAAAAGATCTCTCTCCAGTTTTAGACTACATGTGCAAGACATAGAACAAAGTACAACTGGGTGAAACTCACTTTTCATTGAATCATTCCCTATAGGTTGGAACTGAGGGATGCGTACAGTTTTCGCAGGCTGTTATCTTTAGTATTGTCAAGCTACACATACTGAGAATGTTCAAATCTCCCCCTTTACAATACCAAGCAAACCAGAAAAAGACTAGCTTTGGATGAGCTCAGGTTGTTCTCACGATCCCAGTCTGGCTGTTACTGACCCATCCCACAGCTGCATGCTAATGTATATTAAATACATTTTCTGAAAACCACAGATTGCCCTTTTCATGTGTAATAGTAATGCATGGTGGAATGTTCAATAACTGCCATAAAGTACCCTGTACCCAGCTTATTCGTTGACAGGAGTGTTTTTTAATATAAAAAGTAATACGTTGACAGAAACTAAACACAATCAGAAAGCCTTGCCAATGTTAACAAAGAACAGTAGAATCCCGCCAAGATAGCAGGCCTCACTCAAAAGTGGCATACAATCATTGGAAAGGATACAAATTCATAAAGAATAAAAAATAAAGCAAAATATTTAATCATTGGGTGGTCCAGTTGAAGTATAGAATCCTTTTCACATTGTTCTCTACAAAGCTCTCGTCTACTGCTAAATCATTGTCATCCTCATTATGACCATAATCTCCTTTCATCCCCCTAGGTTGTTCAGCAATCTGCTGCTGATAGAAAGAGTGATGCCTTTTCCTCTCATTGGCCCAAAGAACATGTTCCCCTAATTTGGTCATAATGTTTGTCTGACTCTCTGCATCTCCCTTTCAGTTGTGGTCACTGCAAAGTACTGCAGCTACTGCACTCAAGAAGAGACTCCTTTGGCTTTAAAGCTAATGACAGTCAGACAGCTTGAGGAGCGTCCTCTCTAATCAATATGCTATTGGATTGACACAGCTGAGACTATACTCCATCTTTAGATCATTTCACAGCCAATGGGAGAGAATGGAGGATATTTGGCCTTATCTGCTATTGCATGAAACAGAGAACATTGTTTTTACTTTGTAGTTTATCTTTGGTAGTCACAGAACAAGATTTTAGAAACATCAACAACTAAAAACAAAAGTTACAAACAAAAAAAGAAATATTTATAAATAGAAAATGTAAAGTGGTTGGTTGCAGTCTTTAAAAAGTCATGTTTGTGAGTCTTTATATCATAAACCAAACCTACTGTAGAATCAATCAATCCCATCCACCCTATTGCAGGGCCTACATCACTACTCGGATTTAGTCATTGGGTTCTGCTGATGTTCACCCCAAACAGTACCCAGATCATCAGTTACCTTTAGGTGTGTGGGTGTCTGGGGGCGTAACATGACTGCCAATACTGGAATGAAGCAATGATCAGGTCTTATTGCCAGTTTTGGGATTATCCCTAAATTAAGAACATTAATATTTCATCTGATGTGTGTAATTATAAATAATCACAAACTAATTTGAGAGCCAACTGGTCATGCATATGGTAAAAAAAATAACTTTGATATCTTCAAGCAAGGTCAAACAATCCTTCCATGACTGAAATTACAGTGTGGAAAACTATACATGTTCAATCTACAATGAGAGTTGTGTTCAGGAATCACAATTAGTTGGTCTAAAATATTATCTTTGTACTGCACACCTGACATTGGATTTTCTTTCTAAAACTGGGAGCTTGAGAATGATCTGAAATTTGGTTGCAGCTAACGCACTGCCGTGAAGGGCTGTTTTAAAATATAATTGAATGCGGATAAATCATAACCTGCATGATTTCTCTGTCATTCATTCCCATCTTAAATGAAACTTCATTGATGAGTGGAGAGAGCCTTCATTAGGAGTAGTGCATTGTGGATGGACTTCATGAGCTTGGGGGGATGCGATGAGGATGGGCTACATGTTAGAGCAGTGGCATTCTGAAGCATGTGGAATAAATGACAGAAAAATACTACTTGGTATTTGACATTCTGCTTCATGTAAAAAAAAAAAAAAATGAGGAAACAACAAGAAAGGAAATCCTAAACATCCATCATTAAGTGCTGACCATACAGAATCTCCACAGCATAGGCATGAGGTCTGATCAGTTACAGAAATCAAATGCAACAACAACAACAACAACAGCAACGAACAATGGAAAATACATAGTTTATATTTTAAACCCCTCACCTTCAAAACACACCAAAAAACATCCCTCCCACCCTAGATGGAAGCAAACCAATGAAATTTTGAAGGCAGTGACCATGAACAAAATCTACACACACACACACACACACACACACACACACACACACACACACACACACACACACACACACACACACACACAGCGTAAATTAAACGTCATTCAATATCTCTTGAGTTTATGGGCATGTGTGTGTGTTTGTGTGTGAGAGAGAGAGAGAACCCCTCTGCAGTCCATGCTCACTCAGTGTGGTTGAGTGGGCTGCATGCAATCCATACTGGCTGCACAGTGCAGGTCCAAGTCCATACTGGCTGCACAGTGCAGGTCCAAGTCCATACTGGCTGCACAGTGCAGGTCCAAGTCCATACTGGCTGCACAGTGCAGGTCCAAGTCCATACTGGCTGCACAGTGCAGGTCCAAGTCCATCCTGGATTTGAAGCCAGCACGCTGACCAAGAAGTCGTCCCCAGTACCAAACATGTCCATCCAACACATGTAGAGTAGAAATGACTTTTTTTTCATATTTTCGTTCACTTAAACCAAAAAGTAGATATAAATCAAAAATACTCCCAAGTGGGATGTATTCTCTTTCTTGTGTTTTTCACTATGTATTTAATGGCACTAAAAGTCAATTGGAAACATTTGATAGCTGTCATCAGAGACTGCAGTTTTGAATCTGTGTTATCTGTTACGTTGTGGCATCTCACAGATGACTAAGGTTAGTTCTGCCTCCGGGAGGGGCCCCTGGGGGCCCGACCTTACAGCATGTCATCGTGGCCCTGGTCGTCATCGTAATCTCTGTGGTGATCAAAATCTGGACTGTGGTTGGCCGTCGTCACCAGGGAGAGGGGGCCTTCGTGGTCCTCTGGGTCCAGCGGTTCCTCTTTAATGTGATGCCTGCATGGAAACAGAACACAAACAGACAGGGGATGGTCCAGTTAGTTTATCTTTAGTTGGTTAAACCCTTGTTCAACCTTTCATTCCCTCCTCAAAAGAGAATCACAGACATGTATTGATTCAGATTTAAAAGAGAAATGAGGAACAAAAATAAATTTGTGGCTCGAATAGATCTCTGAGATGGGCCTCTCTTGGCTGGTGTTGATGATAACTTCACCTTCTTTTAAGGTATTCCAATCCCGGGAAACCTGCAGGCTTTATTTTCATAGCAGCCGACAACAGGGTATTCACTTAGAATTGATAAATGAGGAAGATTAACAACGTGCGACGGGGAGAGAGGAGAATGGACTCTGCGGAGGGAGAGAGTGGGCTGTTGTCAGCTTCCTGGTGGCGGTGGATCAGTGACAGCGAGCGCTGTGTGTTCCTCTTCCTACTCGTTAACATGCACAACCTGCAAGGCAGGTCTCCAGAGGACGACCCCGAGCCGGCTTCTATCATTAATCAACTTCAAGCAAACACAGCGACCAGACACCGCTATACATGCTTTAAACTCCAAAATGAATGCATATTTTCAACAAGTGTCAATAATGGAAGAAAGGCGCTGGCAGGAAGGCGCGAGAGCAGAGCAGAAAGGCGAGCTCAACACAACATTGTGATAAGAAAGAGAGCCCTTATGAGAATAATAACGCTGTCAGTTGTAAACAAGGCAAAACATGAACCCAACCCACTGCCTGGGCAAAGGGGTCTCTACGAGATCTGCCAAATTTCTCATTACAGAAACACTGCAGGAATAAAGTGCAAGGGAAGGAAGCCCGACTAGTGCAGAGAGGAGGGAAAAATGAAAACATTATGAGAAGCAGCAGGATATTTCCCATTCTAACCTGTAGTGCCAACACCGTGCTGTACGGTGTCAGTCGGAGACACTGAGCCCATTTTGAACAGCGACCAGGGACAAGCATGTTGTCTGTCCCCCTAGACTCATTTAATTTATTTACGCACAAATGTCTTATGTGATATGCAATTATTTTGATGGAGACATTTCTATGCTAATGAGCTGATACATTTAGTGTAGGTGTGATTATAAAACAGGGGAAAAAGTTAAGCTGGCTTTCTATTGGTTTCAGATCAAAGTAACTTCACAAGTCACATCGCCTCAGGTCTCAATCCCTGGCTGCGGGGCAAACATGAAATTGTTATTATTATGCTATTGAACTGCATGATGACTCCACACTCTGCTAATTAGCTGGCTGGGTCTGGATACCTGATTATAGTCAGCCTGTAAAAGAGAAAAGCCCAGGATTCCTCTCTGTAGTAAAAGTCTAACTCCGTCTAACACCATGCAGGGCTTTGAGCTAGGCAGCTGGTAAACACATGTAAGGCCTGGGCCACTCCATAGCCAGTCGTTGTCTGTACACCAGGTGATGACCTGTGAGACGTTGGGTCTATGAGCTAGGTTTGGTTTGTGTGGGATGAGGAAGTAGTGATTCTGTAGCTTGTGTGAGGTGTGTCTCTTGGAGAAAGGAGAGGAGAGAGGGAGCTGGCTTTAGAGCAATAGAGTTGCTAGCAAGTAAACCTGAACTTTTGTTTGAAGGCGTGCTGCTTCATAGAAGATGAATGCACTGAAGTTGAACGCTCTGATGCATTTTGTTCTTATATAAAGCTTATCCACATACAGTCATTGTGAAAATAGCTCAGTATATGGGTTTTATCAGCCTCAAGATAAAGAGAGGGAGAGAGAGAGGAGGCAGTCTTTGGGCCAGCACACCCATCCTGTCTCTGCCTTTCCTGTTCCAGAGCGATGCCCAAAGCTATGTTCACAGTGATTAGGGATGGCACTTTTCTCCATTTCGCCACAAGCTCATTAATGCACCTTTTTGTTTTCAGGCACAATTTCCCCCTAGCTGAGATATTTCACAGGGCCATCCCTAAATCTAGCAGAGCTGCACATCGGTGGTCTGCCCCACATCTGGAAATGATGCTGCCTGCCCCATATTATTTTAGGCTTCAAACAAAATAGCAGACAGTGCTATACAACAAGTGAATTGGGAACTGCGGTTTCCAGGCAGACCACAGTTTTCCTACATGGGAATCTTGCACTATTTCTTCTAGACTAATTTAGATTTTTGTTGTTTTTCTTTCGACGGCTGAGAGGGTTTTGAATGTGTTCTAACTCATGTTTCAGTGTGGAGGAGACAGCAGCTCTTTCACTTTGTGTTCTGGCATTTTGTAAATATTTTTTTGAAATTGGAGGGGTGATTATGGTGTGACTCAGCCGACAGTAGGACCATTTTTTTAACCGTAATAAAGGAGAGTTCTAAACTTTGTGTTGAAATAACAGAGGGCTCCGGTCTTTTCTTCCTGGCCTTGCCTGGCAATGGAACCTTCTAGAAGGTGAAGTTTTCTTTTTCAGGGAAGGCTGCAGCCACAGTCACGGTTCTGACCTTTCATTCAACCGCTCCAACGTCATCCTTTTTTATTTGGCATTGTTTCCTGTTCCTTAAATATGTTATTTACATATAATATACAATTTTAAGGCATTTTTTGGGATATTAAAATGTTAGATCCCCCCAAAAATTGGGCCTCCCGAGTGGCACAGCGGTCTAAGGTACTGTATCGCAGTACTAGAGGCATCACTACAGACCTGGGTTTAATCCCGGGCTGTATCACAACCAGCCATGATCGGGAGTCCCATAGGAAGGCAAGGGTTTGGCCGAGGGGGCTTTACTTGGCTCATCACGCTCTAGCGTCTCCTTGTGGCGAGCCAGTTGCCTGCAGGCTGACCCCAGTCGTCAGTTGAACTGTGTTTCCTCAGACACATTGGTGTGGCTGGCTTCCGGGTTAAGTGGGCAGGTGTTAAGAAGCGCGGTTTGGCAGGTCGTGTTTCGGAGGACGCATGACTCGACCTTCGCCTCCCGAGCCTGTGGGGAGTTGCAGCGATGAGACAAGATCAAATTTGGGGCGAAAAACGGGGTAACATTTTTTTAAATAAATAAAATGATGTTTGATCAAATCCATTCGGTTTGGGATCTATTTGAATCAGTGGAGACCAGCTGGAATTCTTTCCTTCCCTTCAGTCTTAAACAGATACTGTAAATAGAAAGTAAGAAGCCACTCACATAGCTGGCAAGGGAGAGCGTCCTGGGCTGCTGTCACTGCCGTTGCTGTTTCCATGGTCCATCGCGCCAATCATCTCCTCTCGGATGGCATTCGCCAGGGAGTTGAGGGTAGGACTTCCAATAGAAGCAGTAGTGTATAGAGGTATATTGTTTTCTGCCATTGAAGCCTGAAAAGCATGCACAGTGTTAAAACGGTGAAACGGAAGAGAACTGTCAGCACCTCCATCCCACCAGCATTACATCCAAAAACAAGGAAGAGTGATCAGGAGTCGGAGGTGGAGACAGTTATGTTTATTATTTCCTGCCTTTCTTTCGCTCCACAGTAAAAGGGCACATGGTAAAGAGAGCTTGATACTGAGACAGTATTCATATTTACCTGGAAGGCTGCAGATAGAGCTGGACCATAGCCCAAGCTGGTTTGGATGTTCTTCACTAAGGCTGGACTTCTGCAGACAACAACTTTAGTTTAGAAAATTCTCGTATTTCATTTAATAAAATGGTGGTCATTTTATCACACAAAAAAAACACACTGACTAATTTCAATTAATTGTTTTCATTGGAAGACAAGACAAGTTGATGGAAGCAGTTTTTGTAAAAGCATGATGTAAAAAGGAAGAGCTAAACACAGCGGCATGATGGGAACACAGAGGCAGAGCATGCAAGTGGTGGGGGTGTTGGGGATCAGGAGGCTGGGGGGGCCAGGCAGACGTTCTTACTGTACTAGCAGCTCATCAAAGTTCTCATCAGCTGTGTATTTCCGAGGCTGGCCTCGCTGTATATGGCGGCCGCATTTAAACTCCTCATCATCAACAGTCCAAAAGGACCCAAACTCGTCCTCTACTCTCACAAAGCACTTATGCTGGGAAAGGTTGGTGCGGATGGTACCCTGGGTGGGAGACAAGCAGCAGGGCAGCCAGATGCAGATGCTGTGACCACAACACAACAGCACAGAGGACAGACAGACAGATAGACACAGGGACCGACCGATAGACACAGGGACAGACAGACAGATAGACACAGGGACAAGGGAGGAATGGGTGAGGATGCAACACCAGGGGCAGAGTACTGAAAGCATGGGGGATGCTGCACACCAAAGCAAGCAGGGACAATGGGGGGCATCGTGGCACACAGACAATGAGATGGAGCAGCCTTTTCCCATAGATCCACAACCAGTCAGACACGAGTCGGCCAGAGATGGCAGACCTACCCAGTGATCTTTTGTGGCCTTCTCTTTTGGAACTCTAGTTCATCCACTGTCCACACAGCCCCTTTAACATTTTCTACTCGCACAAAACACTTGTGAAGACTAAGATTATGCCGGACTGCATTCTGCAGTTAGGGTAAAAAAGGAAGGGAGAGAAAAATTCTATCAACACAAGAAAATGTCTAATCATGAACATTTCATTTCAGAGAATAAACATTTAGACAGGCACATACATGATAGAACTGGACATCATTGTACATTTTTTCAAGTATCAGTGATATATCGGCAGTAAAGTTTCAAATAAGAAAAACATTGTGTAAATATTTCCAGTTACTATGGCAATACAGTTTCATTTCATCAACATCCTTTGATGATATCATTCACAGAGCCTTAAATTATGATGAGCCATTTGAGAAGAGCCACTAAGACCTTGATAACAAAAACCCAGACTGAATAAAGACCTTGATCAAATAAACCAGTCTGTTTGGCTTGTCAGCTTCAGTTATGACTTTAACTACAATCGAACAATAAGTAAGACACATTTCCAAAAGCTTTAGCTATTGGCTTACATTATACGCTTTTTCATAAGACCATTTGTAGAGTATGCAGGTTACCTTTTTTAAATAAACCAATCACTGACACATGAGATTAGAATTCTGTAAATGTATTGGCCCCTTGTCATCTGAGTACCTTATTGAGTGTTTGTGTGAGGACTAGTGTATACAGTAGGTGTGTGTGTGTGTGTGTGTGTGTGTGTGTGTGTGTGTGTGTGTGTGTGTGTGTGTGTGTGTGTGTGTGTGTGTGTGTGTGTGTGTGTGTGTTGGTGTATGTGTGTGTGTGTGTGTGCACGCCAATATGCAGGAGTGTGTCACAGTGCAGGATTTTTGTTTATAACTTAAATGTGCCCCTATGGTCGGGCTGTCAGCGGCAGGGGAAACAGGCAGTTAGAGAGCTGAGGGAGGACAGTGAGCCGTGGAGGGGGGGCTAGAGGTCTCACTCACAGCTGCACTGTGGATACGCTACACTACAGGCCCCCCCTGCCTTATGAGGGTAGCCTTCAATGCTTCATCACTCTCTTTCTCTTACTCCTCGCCCTCTCTTTTTCTCTGGGGTTTGTCTGCCTGTGTGTGTGTGGCCCAGTGGAAAAGAAATAAGGTGTTCTCAGTTTAAATTCTGTGGGAGGGTCTCGGCCAGGAGTCCCTGGCAGCACATTGGTGTGTTAAACCCATGCCACCCACCACCCAAAACATCTCCAAATATTAGCTGGGGATTTTTTACAAGAATGCATGTTTTCCCTCATAATTTTTCTGCAAGGCAGCGGACAGTGTTTGTGTTAGGAGTGGCTCTATTTAGATAGAATAAATGGGACAAGGTCATGAATTGGGTAAAGGCTCATTCACTGCATTTAAACTTGATATATTTCACTATCATTTACACTGAACAAAAATATAAACACAACATGTAAAGTGTTGGTCCCATGTTTCATGAGCTGAAATAAAAGAATCCCAGAAATTTTCCAGTTGCTCAAAAAGCTTATTTCTCTCATTTTTTATATATATATCCCTGTTAGTGAGCATTTCTCCTTTGCCAAGACAATCCACCCACCTGACAGGTGTGGCATATCAAGAAGCTGATTAAACCACATTATCATTACACAGGTGTACCTTGTGTTGGGGTCAATAAAAGGCCAATATAAAATGTGCAGTTTTGTCGCAAAACACAATGCCACAGATGTCTCAAGTTTTAAGGGAGCGTGCAATTGGCATGCTGACTGCAGAAATGTCCACCAGAGCTGTTTCCAGATAATTTAATGTTAATTTATCTACCATAAACTGCCCCCAACGTTGTTTTAGAGAATTAGGCAGTACGTCCAACCGGCCTCACAACTGCAGACCACGTGCAACCACGCCAGCCCAGGACCTCCACATCCGGCTTCTTCACCTTTGGGATCGTCTGAGAGGGAAGGGGAGGGGGGTTGGATACTGAGGAGTATTTCTGTCTGTAATAAATCCCTTTTGTGGGGAAAAACTCATTCTGATTGGCTGGACCTGGCTCCCCAGTAGGTGGGCCTGGCTGCCAAGTAGGTGGGCTTATGCCCTCCCAGGACCACCCATGGCTGCAGCCCTGCCCAGTCATGTGAAATCCATAGATTAGGGCCTAATGAATTTATTTATATTGACTGATTTCTTTAGATTAACTGTAACTCAGTAAAATCGTTGAAATTGTTGCATATTGCGTTTATATTTTTGTTCAGTGTACATAAAGCAAGTTAGCTAATGCATTGTAAATGTCCACATAATTACATTATACAGACACAGGTCCTTTAGGTCTTAGTTCGCTAACATTTGTTTCTGTTTGCTTCAAGAAAAGAAAAACAGCATAACATTGCTTTGTGATGTGAATATTGATTTCCTTATATGAACTGTAACTCAGTAAAATCTTTGAAATTGTTGCTTTTTGCATTTATATTTTTGTTCAGTATAATTCCACAAGATCAACACAACAGTCCCTGCCCTTTGTATTAGTCTAAGGTGAAGACTGATTTTACCTTCCATGTTGCGGCGTTACGCCTGAAATATGCAAACATTCGTGTGAACCAGTTGTAAATTTCATTTAGTGTTAGCTGCTTTTCTGGTGATTCAAGGATACCCTGGAAAAGACCAAGAGACAGAAACAACATTTAACATTTTGTTCCCTCTGAAAAACAAATATTATTCACAAGTGGCATGCAGGTTGTGTGTGCTCTCCTGAAAGAACACAGACAACAGTGGACGGTCTGTCTGTGTGATTTTGTGCACGATCTGTACCCTCTTGCTTTGTTTATGGAACACTGTCTGGTTCCCATTCAAATTTCGCAATTTGAATATATTTCTTTTGGCAGTGTAAATGGAGGGAAGCGAAAACATTTCTCAGGCAGATTACAGGCCAGCAATTATGCCAGGCTCAGATTAATTCCTGAGATCACAGATTACTGCGAGCCGGCCGATAATTGACTGGCCATTTTAGAACAGGTTCATCCCTACTGTTGTGTGAAATGAATTTCATAATCACATCCACTGTAATGCTTAATCAAAAGTAATTGTTATATATGGCTGTCCCAAGCGCATTCTTCCACTCATTCTTCCACTCATTTGCAGATGGTTAATCTTCCGCTGCACGTCTAAATTGTATTTGAAATTTAACAAGGAGGGATAGAGAAATAATAAGCAGTTTGTGTCTTGGCTGAATATTTATCTGCTGCGTGCCCTGTTAACGACAGAAGCCACTGAAGCAGATTAAAGGTCCTATTCCTTTAAGTGACAGATTAAATGCATTACAAGTTACCAGCCCAGAGCAGATCGGAGTCAGCTGAGCAGAGGATCCTTACCTGGCGTATTAACGAGGCATACGTGAAGGGAGGTCTGACTTCAGCATTCATGTAGAACTCTTTGTTCTGGACAATATCTGTACAAGGGTAGCAACCACAACATACAGACGAACATAGACAAAAGCCATAGTCAGTAGCTATTATAGACACAACATTTCCATTTGCAGTCTGATAGATTTGAAATTGGATGTGTGTGTGTGTGTGCTATATGTGTCCAGTACCTGGGGAGATTGGCATGTTGTACTTATCAGAGTAACGTCGGCGCATGGGGCCCACACTGTGGTGGAGGCTGTTGGGGGTGATGACAGAGTGGGCCTGGGACAGGGGCGTCAGGGGGGCCGTGGGGGTGGTGGGGGTCTGGGGCAGGCTCAGAGGGGGCGAGGCCTCAGGGGGGGCTGTCTTGGACAGGGTGACGCTGGATACCAGGTTGAGCTGGGAGAGAGTGTAAACAAAACACAACACAGAAAGACAGACAAGAGCTTGTTAATTACCCAGCGTCTCAAGACGCCTCATTGGCTAGGCTGATCACAGCTTTAATTATGGGCCACCCTGAGGATGATCCGTGAACGTTCACTAAATGTCCTGTTCATTCTCTCTCCACCTCCTTCTCCATCCTTCACTTCTTTCACCTCATCCTCATGGATCTCTCTCCTTTCCTCCTCCTTCCCTAAAGGCTCAGCTTCCTGCTCTCTGTTTTCCTCCCTTTGTTTGATCTGCTGGCAGATCACACCCACACACTTCAACCAACCCCCTCCCCTCCCCGGGGATGGGCGACTGGCAAGGGTGAGGGGGAGATGGGCGGCACTAACAGCCCTGACAAATGACAGTGAGATTCTCACCTCCCGCTGAGCAACCACTAATAAGCCACGTAGAGGAAGCAGACAATCTGGGCTAATTACAAGCTGAAATTGTATTGTAAGGACTCTAATTAGGAGATGCTTATGGAGGTGATGTGATGATTAAATGCTGTATCTAAATGACCCTATCATCAGGGCTACGCTAGCTGGCACAAGATGGCTCTGGAATATTTTGTAGAAGGGAGAGAGTGAGGGGTTGCTGTTCTTTCGAGGGGTGGGGTGTGAAAAGGGAGTGGGGAAAGATATTAGTAATAAAAGCTACAAGGTAAACTAATTAAGCCAAGTGCTCCAAAGGTATACCATGGCTTCCAGTAGATGTGGCTCCTTCCAAACACTGCTTCCACAGTGGAGCAGCAGTCAAGTGGAAAATTCTAGCCTGACCCTTTGCTCCAGTTATTAATTTGCAAGAATACTAATGACACATATACATATTCCCACAAAATTGTTCTAATTGCTAATTTGCCCGAAGGAGGCCAGTTTCCAAATTAAACACCACTTCAGTCTGCGAGGAAAGAGGGGAGGAAAAAACAGAGAGAGAGAGAGAGAGAAAAAGAGAGAGTGGGCAGGAGGCGTCACCTCTTTGACAATCATTTGCGGACTTTGCTAACAAATTAATGACATGTCGAAGCTGTCAATTGCTTTGGAGGTATCAGATGTCAAATTTTTGCTGATAAGGGTTGTGGGTGACAGTGGAGACGCAAGGAAGGCGGGGGGCTTGAAGGTGAAAGTGAACAGACAGTGTTTAACATCTCACCCCTATCACAAGGAGCCTCCATGGCCACCCAATTACCACAACCCTATTAGCAGTCATTACCATTGAGATGGCCCCATATGATAGACAAGTATATAATAAAGAAATCTGGGGCTAGCTGCATGGCTGGCACCACTGCTTAATTCATCCTTGACATGGCATTGACTTAACCAGGTTACGGCTAGTGCTAGTTTTTTGTATTTGTATTCATTTGCATTTCACTTGCTAAAACAAAAGAATCAATAGAGATATGTATGCATGTAATGTTTATTTACAATTCTGAGGCCGAAATATGCCTTTTGGCAGAGTTCTACACAAATACATGTAGGATCCTAATTTGATCACCCTGTTATAGGATAACTTTCCTGCAATGCAGGGAATGTAAAACTTGTAGTGTATTTAAAAAAGCCTCTGAAGTATGTAATTTACACTTTCAAATTTCAGACTTGATAAACCCCTGAAAAAATGTCCATTAACACATAAATGTATACTGTAAATTCACTACTGTACAAGTGTGTTATTCTAAATCAAGACCCAAATAAATCACACTTGGGTTTATTGTTTTCTGACACAATACTATCAATAGACTTGGCGTCTGACTTATTTTCCTGTTGACTAGAAGTCTTTGTTTCATGTTTCATCCATATTCCCCAGCCATAAACAGTGAGTGGCCCTCAACAATAGGCCAGACAGCCTGCTAATAGCCTGGCCTTTGTTTCCCTCACTATTTGGGCTCACTCCAGTGCAGAGACAAAATGAGACTTCACACAGAAATTAATTAAATGGTAATGGGTGATCTAATTATACTGGCTTTGATTCGCCAAGCTGCTAAAGATAAAAAAAAATAAACAAAAATTCCCTCCTTAATTTTAATTATGTACTGTGAAAAGGTCAGATTTCTAACAAGAATTCTTAGTGACACCAACTACAGACACACAATCCCACAACCACACAATGACAACCACAAACACATACGCATCGCGCACACAAAACACACACACACACACACTGTTTATTCGCTGCATTCTGTCTTGATATTTTTTCCAATCAAGCTCAAAGGAATAAACGCAATCCTATTCAGTTGACACTGTGTATGTACAGTATATGCTTGCTATGTATTTAATTAAGGCTAACTGTTAATTAGCCAATTTATGTAGGAGAGTGTACTGTATGACGTGTGCTGTAGATAAACTACATGATCAAAAGTATGTGGACACCTGCTTGTCGAACATCTCATTCCAAAATCATGGGCATTAATATGGAGTTGGTCCCACCCTTTGCTGCTATAACAACCTCCACTCTTCTGTAAAGGCTTTCAAATAGATGTTGGAACATTGCTGCGGGGACTAGCCTCCATTCAGCCACAAGAGCATTAGTGAGGTCGGACACTGACACAGAATTGTCTAGAATGTCATTGTATGCTGTAGCGTTAAGATTTCCCTTCACTGGAACTAAGGGGTCTTTGCCCAAACCATGAAATACAGCCCTAGGTCATTATTCATTCTACAACAAACTTTACAGTTGGCACTATGTATTCGTGCAGGTAGTGTTCTCCTGGCATCCGCCAAACCCAGATTTGTCCGTCGGACTGACAGATGGTGAAGCGTGATTCATCACTCCAGAGAACGCGTTTCCACTGGTCCAGAGTCCAATGGCGGCGAGCTTTACACCACTCCGCCGACGCTTGGCATTGCGCATGGTGATCTTAGGCTTGTGTGAGGCTGCTCGGCCATGGAAACCCACTTCATGAAGCTCCTGACGAACAGTTCTTGTGCTGACGTTGCTTCCAGAGGCAGTTTGGAACTCGGCAGTGAGAAATGCAAACAGGGACAGAACATTTTAATGCGCTACGTGCTTCAGCACTTGGCGGTCCCGTTCTGTGAGCTTGTGTGGCCTACCACTTCGTGGCTGAGCCGTTGTTGCTCCGAGACATTTCCACTTACAGCAGCTCTAACAGGGCAGAAATTTGACGAACTGACTTGTTGGAAAGGTGGCATCCTATGACGCTGCCGCATTGAAAGTTACTGAGCTCTTCAGTATGGCCATTCTACTGCATGGCTGTGTGCTTGAGTTTATATACCTGTCAGCTTTGGGTGTGGCTGAAGTGGCCAACTCCACTAATTTGAAGGGGTCTTTTGTACATATAGCGTATGTGCTCCTTATTAATCAATGGAAACTGGTATTGTTTCTAAGATCCGCAATTCCCATTTGCTGATGATACCAACTTAATTTTATCACACAAGAATTTCGATTCACTAATCATTGAAGCCAACTCAGACATGGCCAAGTTTTCTAAATAGTTCCAGATAAAACAAAAATCTTTAAATGTACACAAATTATACTTTTGTAAAAGAAAGTGCCAGAATCTCAATTAGTGTGAATGAAATGGACCCAGGTTTCATTCACTAGATTCATAGGTAAAGATCACATTCACTTTGTCTGCAGCAAAGTGGTGAAGTCCATTGCTATCATCAGAAATATTAGTGGTTTGGTGGTTTGGTTCATCGAGTTCACTTCCTAACACTATACTACAGCCTCATTTACCCATATCTCATTTACTGCAATAATGTCTGGGCCAGTACATATGCTTCCTACCTACACAAGTTACTCATCACACAGAAAAAATGTGCATCTCCTCTAACTACTTGGATCCATCTGCCCCTCTGTTTAAGAAACTCAATATATTGTCTATCCACAACATTAATATATTTATGCACCTTCACCTACAAATACCTCCCAGACAGCCTACCTAGGGTTGGGCGGTATCCAGATTATATGGTATTACCGGTATTGCACACAAGGGGCACTATTTCTTTTTTTCAAACGTAAAAAATGACCCAAAAACGTAACTTACCAGAATGCTAACAAAATGCTAACAAGTACTAAGGAATTCTCATAGCAGAAGCTGGTTAAATGCTAATGAGCGCATGCATTTACTACTAGGACAGGCAACCCACCTCATAAAGTTATGCAAAAATTATCTCAAAACGCAGTTTGTAGCGCACACACAATACAAATATTATGAGGGGATTGTCTCTGCTGCTGTTAACAAAACCCAGCTGGAGAGAATTTATTAGGCACATCTTAGATAGTTCACTTAATAGTTATAAGATACATAGTTGGCAAACATTAATAGTGGATTTCATACAAGCTGAAAGAGTGACTCACCTCAAAAAGCATTGCAAACATTTTGTACAGTTTCTGACCTAAACTATACAAATATATAAGTAAATAGCTAGCTAGCTACTAATTTAGCAAACCAAATGCACAACTGCAGAGCATTTAGCATATTTTAGCCAGTTAACTTAATAGTTATAAGATATCTAGCTGGCAAACATTTAGTTGTGAATTCCATACTGTAATTAGTTCACCTGGCACATGCTGCATGACAGTGAGTGACTCACAAGGCTCTGGTCACTGGTCGCTGTGTGCTTGTAAACAAACACCACGTGACACGTGATTGGGGACTACTGTAAAGTACATAATAATGTGACAGATGAAATGAAGAAAGCAACCTATGGCACAAGTTGACTGCAGGTATTTACTTAAAAAGTAGCTACAAATATTAACATTTTTTTTTTTTAATCCAATAAATAGTTAACGGTACTTCCAAATACCCCAGTATAATGTATACCGCCCAAGCCAACATCTACCTAAACCCTTCAATGGATTCTTCCAGGTTAATTCCCAAACCCATGCATACGATAGCCTTCACTCTCCCCAGTGCCACACCTCAAATAGTCAATTCTCTAGCAGATACAGATGTTCCATACTCTGGAATTCCTATCTCCACAATGCCAAAACATCACCATCCCTCAATAACTTAAAGACTAGCTAGAGGTCAGCCTGAAGAACCAAACTACCCAGTAGTCTCCTCCATGTAGCCTAACTCTCACACACACACGCACACACACACACACATATTCAAACATGTTTTTTCTTGTATACTTCATATAGCATGTACATTTATAATTAGTATGCTCTGTTGAACTTTTTTTGTACTTATATTTGTATATTGGTTTCATTATTTCTATTATATTAGTTTTTACCAGATTTTTTTATCTATACTGTTTTGTCTTTCACTTGTTGTCTTTGGTGCGAATAAATAAAACCTTATGCTTTACTTTAATCGTTAGGGAGAAGAAATTAGACATTCATTTCTGTTGCATGTTTTTTCTCCCATCAACACCCACTCCCTGAACAGTCTATAGACTAAAGCCTGGTGTAACTCAGTCTATAGTCTAAAGCCTGGCCTTACTCAGTCGATAGTGTAAAGCCTGGTCTAACTCAGACTATAGTTTAAAGACTAGTCTAACTCAGTCTATAGTATGAAGCCTGATCTAACTCAGAGGGCATCTCCAGTTATAGTCTAACTGAGAGCTCCAGCTGAGACTCAGGCCTTGACCTGTGGGATTGCCCCACTGACCCAGCCACCGAGCCATGCCATGGTTAGACACATTTATCATAGCATATCATAGTATCTAACAGGATGCACTGCACTGCCGCTGGAGAAAAAAGGTTGAAAAAAAATAAACTGTCCCCCCCTGAGCTTTAACACAGAGCCCTGACACAGGGGAGAGGAGAAGTAGAGAAGTCAAGATGCTATCTGCTGCCCTAGCCACTTTTCATATACAAATGTCCCTGTGTCAGGCCCTCGTTCCGAAGCCTAATCTACACAATCAGTGTGTGTGACAGAGGCAAAGCTCCAACAGACAGCCTATTGTAACTCTACATCTCCAGGAGCTTCATGTCGCCTGCCTGCCTGCCTGCCTGTGTGGAGCGCCGTACAAAGACTGACTGGAAATAAATGATTGGGGCTTTGGAAGGATCTCGTCAGAGGAGAGGACCTCTGTGTGTGTGTATGCGTGTGTGCCGCTGTGTCCAGCCCCACAGTGTATTGGCCCTCATGCTTCAGGCACTATGAATGAACTGTCACAATGACTGAACTATGGTAATGGGGTTCCTTCTAAAACATGACAAAATAACAGCTATATGTAAGCTGTATGTTAAGTGGTACAGACTATAAGATAAGGATTCAACAGCAAGTCACATAATGGTAAGATGACATATACAGTAGGGATGGTGTTATGGCCCGATAATGTGGCAAAATAAGGAATTGAACAGCCATCAGAATTGCTCTTAATTTGAGAGACGTTGTCTTTCTGAAGGTTATTTGGTGGAATCAACAATATACTATGTTCACAACAAGATGAAGGCGTAGAGGAGATTTTTCAATTTATAGAAATGTCTATATTTAAAAAATATATGTAAATATATATACAGTACCAGTCAAAAGCTTGAACACATCTACTCATTCAAGGGTTTTTCTTTATTTGTACTATTTTCTACATAGTAAAATAATAGTGAAGACATCAAAACTATGAAATAACACACATGGAATCATGTAGTAAGCAAAAAAGTGTTAAACAAATCAAAATATATTTTATATTTGAGATTCTTCAAAGTAGCCACCCTTTGCCTTGATGACAGCTTTGCACACTCTTGGCATTCTCTCAACCAGCTTCACCTGGAATGCTTTTCCAAAAGTCTTGAAGGAGTTCACACATATGCTGAGAACTGTTGGCTGCTTTTCCTTCACTCTGCGGTCCAACTCCTCCCAAACCATCTCAATTGGGTTGAGGTCAGGTGATTGTGGAGGCCAAGTCATCTGATGCAGCACATCATCACTATCCTTTTTGGTCAAATAGCCCTTATACAGCCTGGAGGTGTGTTGGATCATTGTCCTGTTGAAAAACTAATTATAGTCCCACTAAGCACAAACCAGATGGGATGGCATATCACTGCAGAATGCTGTTGTAGCCATTCTGGTTAAGTGCGCCTTGAATTCAAAATAAATCACAGACAGTGTCACCAGCAAAGCAACCCCCACCATCACACCTCCTCCTCCATGCTTCACTGTGGGACCCACACATGCGGAGATCATCTGTTCACCCAGTCCGCGTCTCACAAGACATGGCGGTTGGAACCAAAATCTAAAATGTGGACTCATCAGACAAAAGGACAGATTTCCACCGGTCTAGTGTTTGAGTTTCTTGGCCCAAGCAAGTCTCTTCTTCTTATTGGTGGCATTTAGTAGTGGTTTCTTTGCAGCAATTCGACCATGAATGCCTGATTCACGCAGTCTCCTCTGAACAGTTGATGTTGAGATGTGTCTGTTACTTGAACTAATTTATTTAGGCTGGAATTTCTGAGGCTGGTAACTGTAATGAACTTATCCTCTGCAGCAGACGTAACTCTGGGTCTTCCTTTCCTGTGGTGGTCCTCATGAGAGCCAGTTTCATCATAACGCTTTACGGTTTTTGAGACTGCACTTGAAGAAACTTCAAAAGTTATTGACATTTTCTGGATTGACGGACCTTCATGTCTTAAGGTAATAATGGACTGTTCACCCTGCTATCATACAGAAGGAGATGTCAGTACAGGTGCATCAAAGCTGGGACCAAGAGACTGAAAAACAGCTTCTATCTCAAGGCCATCAGACTGTTAACCTCTTAGGGATAAACGGCGCGCTAGCGGGCTGTTCCCGACACTACCCGGTGTAATGTAAGGCGCCAAATTCACAATCCAAAAGTTTAATTATTAAACATTCATCAATATACAAGTGTTGCATAGTCATCAAAAGCTCTGCTTCTTGGCAATATCACAGCGTTGTCAGATTTCAAAAAGGCTTTACGGCGAAAGCACAACATTTGATTGTTTGAGGATAGCACCTCTAATATTTATGCATTAGCATAAATTCATATCCAGCTCGGGTCACACAAAACCCATATAAGAGCTAAAATAAATCACTTACCTTTCGAAGAACTTCTGCTGAGGGCATCCCAAGTGTCCAAGGAAGACATCCAATGGTTCATTTATTATATCCATAAATCTCCGTTTGGTTGGCACGTTATGTTCAGAAAATCCACCGTCGAGTCGCCCATTGAACCGTGAAGAGAACGCGTTCAAATTATACCTATTAACTTTGTCCAAACAAATCAAACATAATTTTTTATGTATCCTTAGGTACACTTTTATGTATATTTACTATAATATTTCAACTGGACGATAACCTGAACAATAGGAAAGGAAAAAAACAAAGAGCGCGAGAGACTGTAAACGCGCAAGTCATTCTATTGAGTTCCGGGGTCCACTTCTAAATTCTTCTTCTATTCGCTTCTAATTCAACCTAACGTAATGAAAACCTGTCTAAAGACTGTTGACAGCCAGTGGAAGCCATAGGTACTGCAGTCTAAGTCCTAGATAACAGCAAATCCCATAGGCAGCCAGGAGAAAAAGGTCCTAAAAAATATATATGCAAATCCGGATGGATTTTCCTCGGGTTTTCGCCTGCTATATCAATTCTGTTATACTCACAGACATTATTTTAACTGTTTTAGAAACTTCAGAGTGTTCCCTATCCAATAGTACTAATTATATGCATATCCTTGTTTCTGGGCCTGAGTGGCAAGTATTTTACTTTGGGCACGCCAGACTCTCCAAAACCGACACCTCGGCTGCCGCTCCCTTTAAACAGCCATCACTATCATTGAGTTCCTGCTGCCAACATAATGACTCAAATCTCTGGCCACTTTAATAATAAAAAATTGGATGTAAATGTATCACTAGTCACTTTAAACAATGCCACTTTTTATAATGTTTACATAGTCTACATTACTCATCTCATATGTATATAGTGTACTCTATACCATCTACTGCATCTTGCCAATGCTGCACGGCCATCGCTCATCCATATATTTTATATGTACATATTATTATTAATTCCTTTACACTTGTGTGTATAAGGTAGTTGTTGTGAAATTGTTAGATTACTTGTTAGATACTACTGCACAGTCGGAACTAGAAGCACAAGAATTTCGTTACACTCGCATTAACATCTGCTTACCATGTGTATGTGACCAATACCATTTGATTTGATTTGATTACTTCAAAGGTTGTGGCAAAATGGCTTAAGGACAACAAAGTCAAGGTATTGGAGTGGCCATCACAAAGCCCTGACCTCAATCCCATAGAAAATGTGTGGGTAGAACTGAAAATGTGTGTGCGAGCAAGGAGGCCTACAAACCTGACTCAGTTACACCAGCTCTGTCAGGAGGAATGGGACAAAATTCACCCAACGTATTGTGGGAAGCTTGTGGAAGGTTACCCGAAATGTTTGACCCAAGTTAAACAATTTAAAGGCAATGCTACCAAATACTAATTGAGTGTATGTAAACTTCTGACCCACTGGGAATGTGATGAAAGGAATAAAAGCTGAAATAAATAATTCTCTCTACTGTTATTCAGACATTTCCCATTCTTAAAATAAAGTGGTGATCCTAACTGACCTAAGACAGGGAATTTTTACTAAGATTAAATGTCACGAATTGTTGCTAAGGTGTATGTAAACTTCCGACTATTTCATAGTTTTGATGTCTTCACTATTTTTCTACAATGTAGAAAATAGTAAAAATAAAGAAAAACCCTTGAATGAGTAGGTGTGTTCAAACTTTCGACTGGTACTGTATATATGCCATTTATCAGAAACGTTTATCCAAAGCGACTTACAGTCATGCATGCACATATTTTACATATGGGTGGTGCCAGGAATTGAACCCACTAATCTTACAAGTACCATGCTCTACCAACTGAGCTACAATGGACTATGCTACAGAGGTTTATGTTGTCTTCTCATACCAACACCAGTTCAGGCACTACTGAATACCATGTGCTCCGAGTTAATTATCAGAAAAAAATATTATCTGGGATGTCAACATACGTGATCAAAACAATATTGACGTCTCCTCTCAAGTGAGCAGCTGCTTTTGTTTAACAGATAAAGAAAGAGATGAGGATATACATTAATAAACATATGTGAGACAATTAGACAAATGAGAGAAGAAAAATAACGGAAAACAGGCACATGACAGAGCTGCTACTCACTGGCTGTGGGGTGGATTTGGGCTCCGTGGATTTGACGTGGAGATGCGTCATCATGGCTTGCAGTCGCTCTTTGTCTTTTGCTAGCTGTAATGAGAAGAGAAAAGACGATATCCTTTACGAACAAAAATCGAATTCTCTGTAGTACAATCCAGCACAATATGTTCCTTCTCAGTGTTTGTCATATAGTAGTTTTATAATATGCTAGGCTGATGAGATGATAAACCTTTGTGCATTTTGATACTTGAGGCATCATGCATGAGTCTACCTTGCGATGTCTCTTCTTCAAGGTTAAACTACAAATGTTTTGTCTTCATTTGATCACTCTGTTGTCGCAGAGAATTTTCCATTATGAAAAATGTATCAACGCCGACAAAAATGTTGATTAATTAGAATCCATTTAATAGTTCACATTTCCTGTTGCTGCAGGATTATTTTCCTGCAGTGAGAAACTGTTCAAATTACAATAGAATATCTGTATATTCTGTGTCCCATTGCCAATAACAAATTCTGGATCTGCCTGCATGTCCTAAACTGTCCTCTCTGTTTTACAGTAGCTGTCAGGTCCGATTATAGAGATATGCTGGGTTAGGAGGAGGACGTGTCTGATAAATTCTCACTCCTTGAGTCGCTCTCAATGACACACAACCAGAGCGGAAATAATGAGAATGACGGTAGTGTGGTGCAATGCTTACGGAAATGAACTTGTAACCTCATCGTTCAAGGTTACAATTCTGTTAATCATGACTGCTTTGTACTTTAAGTCTACTGTATACAACACATCATA